>OZ014473.1:8322009-11021959 GCA_963965965.1 Trididemnum nubilum | reverse complement strand
GATCGTGGTAAATTGGTATTATAATAGACTGGGGTTCGATTCTTAGTAGGGCTAGCCAAAAACTCTAAGATTAATTTTCTTAGCTTCCCTGCTCGACTTTCAGTAATAAAATGAGTGTGAACCCGTTACCGTTTGTGGCAGCCAGGTGATCTATACATGATTAGTTGGCATTCTGCACTACTTCCATAAGGCCCAAACACAACTTTGATTCTTATAATGTTTTTACTCTCAAAAAACTTACGACATGCGACGTTTGCAGTTTACACTTATGCTCATGATTGTTAACAAAATCAGCACGATTGGTTGTTAGCAGAGGTGGACAAAGTAGTCGAAAAATCTACTTAAGTAGAAGTATTGTTACTTACTCAAAAATGCCTTTCAAGTAAAAGTAGAAGTATGGCGAAGCATTTCCACTTAAGTAAAAGTAGGAAAGTAGTCAAAATTAATTCTACTTAAGTAATGAAAGTAGAAAGTAATTTCGAATTTCACGTGTTTGTTTATTCTTCGAAGGTTTGCTGTTGTGACGCTTACGATCAGTGTTCAAGCAAAGCCATACTTACGGTAGCATATCAAAAAATCAAAGTTTTATTATTCTCTTGAAATTACACCGAAGCGTGTTACGAATACGATTTAGTAGGGACTCTGGGCTCATCTCCGCGTCTGGACAACACAGCTTGAGAAGAAATGTCGCAGCGATGGCGAGTCGTTAGCAACACTGTTCGTTAACCGGCTAGGGAATTGAACCCCAGACGGGCCGCAGCAAACGCAACGCCGTTAACTGCTAATCTTTTTTGTGTGAACCAGGAGTAATGCGCATGTCTAGTTTGTCTACGGTACCATGCTAATCAGGGTTCGGTATGTTTTTTTTTTTTAGTGAGTCTGAGTCAACACCTGGTATTTGATGCAACGCAAAAACACACTACCCTAGATGACCTGTAAATGAATCGGCGTAACTATTCAATAAGTTTCGTAGTACTGTACAGTAAAACAAACTCGATACGTACTTATTGTACACGTTGTGAGGTGGAATAATGTTTACTTCGTTATTGTACACGTTGTGAGGTGGAATAATTGCTAGGTGTTTACTTCTACTTTACATAAAAGTCATTACTACTCAAGTAGCGTTACTTCGAGAGGATTTTACTTGAAGTAAAAGTAGAAGTATCAGAAATGAAAAATACTTAAGTACAGTAAGTCGCTCGTTACCGAAAATACTACTTAAGTAGTCTACTTAAGTAGAACTACTTCGTTACTGACCACCTCTGGTTGTTAGCATGCAATATCATTTGAAATAGGACAATACAGTATGAGTTTTGAATTTCCATTTACACGAAGGCAGAATCAATGGGGGTATCTAAAGTTTGGCGAATTGTATCAGATTAGACTGGCGTTGACTCCATCCTTTATGACCCAGCTATTACGGATATATTCTACTTCGATTGGCAAACCTAACGTTTCAAAGTAGTGCTCTAGCACACACAGTGCTTCATTAACCTATTTATAGGTTAAAAGGCCTCTATATCTTAGCCTTAGTGCCGGCATTGCGTTTGGCGTTGCCGATGTTGTCAACGTCAAGGTTGCCCAAAGCAATATCGTTTGGGAAGCCCCTGCGTCGTGTTTGAAGTAGGATGGCAAGATACTGGGTTACATAAATTATGGAAGCAAGAAATAAGTTACAGTATTTAGTGTGAAGTGCTTTTTCGTATGATGTGAAGATTGTTAAGTAAATAAATTTGTTATGCAATTAAAAGATGACAAACATGGCAAAATGTATTGTTTTTGAAAACAACTCAAAAAATAAAGAATTAGCGCAGCATAATGTATTACGGACAGATAGAAAGCTGGGATTGCTGAATCCATCGGTGAAAAAATTATGATTCTAAGTGCTATAATTTTGAGATGTGAGAAATTTGGGTTTTGCCCCCCCCAAAAAAATCTTTGTCCCCCCTGCAAAGTATCAAGACTACAAAATTTGGAAAAAAAATTTTTTGCATTTATGTTTGGGGTTGATTTGTCCCATCAAAATCATATAAACTAAGCAATCAGAGAGAAAAGTGAAAAA
Source organism: Trididemnum nubilum (assembly GCA_963965965.1). Taxonomy (NCBI): domain Eukaryota; kingdom Metazoa; phylum Chordata; class Ascidiacea; order Aplousobranchia; family Didemnidae; genus Trididemnum; species Trididemnum nubilum. Next base: position 11,019,897 of record OZ014473.1, on the reverse strand, counting down.
AGTGCACACCTTAATGCATATACTTGGATAACGTTAATCGATAGACTTTCAGTTTCATACCACAAATTTTTTCGACATTTGCACTTTGCAAAAAAAATTTAACTCAAATTCTAAAAAATGTCAGTTAAAACGTTTTTCCACTAAGAATGCGATGTATGTCATCAAAATAGCATTGCTAACATATACAGTACAAACAACTAACTTGCAGTAAGGAGGAAATGAAACTAAGAACAAGGGTCTGAACAGTGGACTCGTCATTTTTAGACGCTAATAGATGATGTCAATTAGTTTTGTAGTATTCATACGACCCAAAATGTCTCCTTCGAAACTAATAAGCTATGGTGGATGTTTTCGCCTTTCAATTTGATTGGGTTATGATGCGAAGAAACAGTCTATACACATCCTCTTCATAGCCAATTAACCATGTTAATCAAACAATAATATTGGCAGTCACTGTCTTCGAATTTGATAGACATCAACAAATCCTACATATTAAAGTATGTACATTTCCTACTGTCAATACCTGCTGTTTAATATCATTTCTGTCACTATATTAAATTGAGGACATTATTATTTTGGCCATCCAGTATGCAATTAATAAAAGGATGTACTTGTACAGTCATATAATAACCTCTAGCTATATTGGAAAGAAGAGAATTCTGATTTTATGCAATTTTGATAACCATTGAGTCGTTTTCTTTTTAAAATGCAAAAATTCTCAATTCATTGTAAAATTTATAATATTAGTAACATTAAAAAATATCCTTTACAAACCAAGAAAAGGCCAGAAGTAGTGAGTGACATGCTTTCAGTCTAGTTTAGACAGTGCTAAACGGCAATATACAAGCTACTGTTGCAGAAATATGTGGAATTACATATCTGAAAAGTTATGAAAGTCTCGCTAAACAAAAATTGTACTTGTGACTATAGTGTAAAACACTCGTGCAAACTAGCACATAAAATACTTTAAGTAATTCATTGCCTTGTGATGTTATTTCATTGCAGCGCATTGGCTAATAATCTTAAGTTACGGTCAGTTGACGAGCACAAATGTTATAGTTCTCTGGGAATGCTTCCAATCCCAAATGATAATTTTAATTTTCTTGTTAATTTGTTCGCAAGCGTTTTTCTTCACTCGACAAGTGAATCGTTCCATATATTTGAACGAAAAACTACTCGATCCAATCGGATATATAGATGGTAAGTGACATGAAAGTATGTTTAAAACTATTGTTTTCCTTTTTAATTTTTATCACTATTCCAATGCAAACTCGTTCAATTTATTCATGTTTTTATTTCATTTGACTGTGCATTATTATATAGATTTCTGAACAGTATAATTGTATATCAAGTCTATTTTGAAGAGAACCATTGAAGGATTGCTGTGCATCATCTTATACAACATGAAAAACTGGTCTGAAGTGCTTATATTTTTTAGCTAAGTTAATTTGAGCGATATTGATCGCCGTTTTTATTTTTTTGGAGAATTTTTGATTTATTCCTTATGTAGCAGTATAGGCTGCATTCTATTGCGCGAGTCGTGCTGACTGGAAGACCCATGCTATATACAGTGCTATGCCAGCTTTCATTGTGGTGATAGTTTTGTCGTTGTTGTTGTTCATTTTTATCCTCCTGTTACCGGACAGCGTCATTAGACGCTAACTATTGGACGATCCGCGCACTTTTTATTGCAATGACTACTTTGTTGTTGGAGGAATCACCTCATTCTTAGAAATCTATAGTGAGCCAATGCTTCTACAGATTTCGTGGAATTCTTGTCCACGGAATTTGCTGCTTGTTCGAAGCCACCAAGCAGAGGCAATCATTGTAAAGGGTATTATCCAAAGGAAGCAACAACGTGACTAGGATGCTGGTTGAACCCAGATCATGCGATCATGGTCGTCGTAAAAACGATGCCTTTTATCCTTTTGGCCACGTTGTGTAATTATTGGAACAATACAGTCTACTTTGATGACGACTATAGTTACTAGTTAGTCTTTCATTTCATCTCACAAGTTCTTCATCTCTGAGATTAAATACACGCATTTCCATCTACGTAATACTGTACATTAGCGCATAATATACAGTTGATTCTGAATTTAGATTATTGGAACGAATGCAATCTCAGGAGTTGTGGTCGCAAAGGCAAGTACAACTGTGAATGCAGAAGTGACCTTGCCACCACCAACAGTTCAAAGTGCATTGCTTACAACTGGGCGTGCGATGGAATTGTCGATTGTAGCAATAGAAAAGATGAAATAGACTGCTTATGTTCCGAAGATGAATTTCAATGCTTCGACATTAATTATTGCAAAGACATAAATTGGGGTGAATATTTTCCGTTTTTTCAGTGTATTCCGCTAGCCAAGGTTGATGATGGAAAACCTGACTGTTATAACATGAAGGATGAATCAGTTGCAAAGTAAGTCGCAAAGTTTTTGACGAAAAATATTTTTATTATTTCCACATTGCCTATAGACTGGGAAGTGGGCACTAGATACCCAAAAGTATCACATTGCAGTTGGCCACATGTGGCCCGCATAACCAATTTTAACGGTCCGCGACTGGTCTCGAGATTCACCGCCACTTAAGGGAAGGACTTTTGTTTTTCTGAGATCACCTAAATTCCGCTGAAAACTACCTCAAATTTCACTGCAACCCGATTTTTCCGCCAGAAAAGTACTAAACTAATTCGGTACTGATTTGTGTCTAACCCATGTTTTGCCACAAAAAACGAACTAGTATTTTCTTTTTTTAGACTAATTTCAGAATTCTTCGATTTTTACGTCGAACGATATTTGGATTTCTTTTTTCCGTTGTTAGTGGCAATGCTGCTAATTTTTTTTGAATAATTTTTTAATCAATCGCTAGGTGTCACTCATGTTGATGCAGCGATAATGTTAGAAAAGCAAAACTATCCAGGTTAGAAATTCTAGATTTCTTATTTTGCGGTACTTTCTTTGATGGATTGTTGCGGACGATGCTACAAATGCACTAATAAATATTCTTCATTTTTGTTTTATTTTTTTTGACTTGAAGTTTTTGGTGAAACAGACTTATCACTATTCATTAGCAATCTGCAATAGGCCTGCCACAAAGCTTAGCGCCTTGGCAGTAATACTCGAGTTGAGGTTATGCTGGCGGTCAGACGTGACTAAATTTTTTGATAGAGCTGCTTGCTTGCAACTTCTAAACTTATCAAAATGGCAGATAATCGAACTTAAATTGGACCAAATCTTAAGTAATCAAAAAGAAATAAAGGAAAGAGTCAGCAATCTGGAAGATACTTTAAATGGAATTAGCCATAGACTAGCAATAAATGAGAACAGGCTATTGAAGGTACACCTTTGTGCAAATTAATCTGAACACTCCTCAAATTAATCAAAAAATTCAGTGTTTCTTTGAACAAAGCATTTTGTTTAGTCACAAGGCATATTTTTCGCCACAAATCAGTTGTAATTGAGGTACAAATCAGTTGTAATTGAGGTAATACTATTCCTTAAAGGTGACGAATGCATTTGGAAAAGTAAACCATAAAATTATAAAAAGTTTAGATGATTTTTCAATGTACAAAAAGTGTAGAATTTTTTTTTAATTTCACATAAACATTGACCTTTGTTACAGATTGCATATACTATTCTTTATCAGAAATAAAATATCTTGCTGAAACTGTTGTGTAGAGTGGGTGTATCATGGATATTACTCCAAGAAAACGAGCTTAAAATTGTTACACTTCGTGAGCACACCACAATGTCTCAAAGAAAAATTGCTGAAACTGTGGGCGTCAGTTTAGGGTCCGTCAGCAGCATCCTTAAACAAAAAAGAGAAACTGGAAATGTTGAGGTTCAACGAAAAAGGAGGTGTGGAAGGAAAAGAAAAACTACCAAACACTATGATTTGACTCTTTTACGCAAAAGCAAATTGAATCCACGGAAAACCAGTGAAGAATTGAAGAGGGATATGGATGACAGTGGTGTGCATGTGTCTTCATCTCCCGTTCGACGACGATTGCTGGAGAATGGAAGGAAAGCGAGAAGACCAAAAAAGAAGCAACTGTTAACCGCCGCGATGAAACAGAAACGATTCAACTGGGCAAAAAAACACAAAGACTGGTCTGAAGATGATTGGATCCGTGTCCTCTTTTCAGATGAAAGGTCATTTTTTTGTTCAGGGATTCAATCCAAATTCATTCGCTGTTCTCCCAATGAGAAGCTGCGTGAAGAACATTTTGTGCAAACAGTAAAGCACCCAGACAAAAAGATGTTCTGGGGTTGCTTTTCTATTAACGAACCTGGAGTGCTTGTGCCGGTCGAGGGCATGATGAACAGCAAAAGCTTATTTGCCAATCATCGAAAGAAAAGTTTCCACAGAATTGTCTTAACTCCACCTACAGGCCATTTTTCAGCAAGACTCAGCACCCTGCCACAAGGCTAAAATCATAACAAATAGCTTCAAAAAAATGAAAATAACAGTACTGGATTGGCCAGGGAACTCACCAGATTTAAATCCTATAGAAAATTTGTGGTCGATTGTTAAAAATCGCCTGAGGAAGATGGATTGCACCACTAAAATCAAGCTAATTGAGACTGCAATTCATGTTTGGTTTCATGATGAAGAAATCAAAAGAATTTGCAAAACCTTGGTTTTATCTATGAAAAAACGAGTGAAATCAGTGCTTGAGAATAAAAGTGGACATATTTACTATTGATTATTTCAGAAACAGCTAGTACTTTTGTTATTTTTAAAATAAATGAAAACTTTCAAAAATTGACTCTTTTTCGCAAGTGTTCAGATTAATTTGCACAAGGGTGTGGAACAAAACCAGGAAAATCTACAGACTCACGTGGCCAAATTAGAATTGAAAATTAAAGAAATGCAGCAAGAGAATCTGAAGCAAAAAGAAGATTTCAAACCTGGGGGCACATGACAGAAATTTCCTCGTTCGCTTTAATAACGAGTTTTTTTTAAGAGGCGCTAACGAACGAAATACTCGCTAAACGTAAGAGGTCATTTTTGCAATTGTATGTAAAACCTTGCGAAATCCGTTACGTCATTCTCTCTCGCTAAATTTCTTCGAGGGATTGCGGAAAGCAGTTCGAGTAAAAAAACGTCACATTTTCTTCGCCAACTTAAAGAGGATCTTGAAGCACTCTTTAAGCGTGCGAGAAATCTTTTTGGTTCAGCAATTAAATGGCAAAATGTTGAAAACTTCTAACTCATGTGAATTTTTGCTGAAAATTAATTCAAATCGTCGCTATGTTTGCTATTAGACTGCTAAAAAAAAGCGAATTGCATTGAGAACCATTTGCTGTTTCGATTGATAAAGAAATGCTAAGTAGTGCAAGTTGACAAAAATAGTAACACACTCCTTTTATAAGAAGGTTGTTTTGAAACATGAGGCTCATTTATGCTCAAAATTTAAGAACACATTAAAAACACTACCAGCCTCGGCAGCAAAACAAACCAAAAAAAAAATTCAAACTAATCAAAGAAACTAAAATTCGTGCTGATTCAAAACGATAAAATTTCAGTGATTTTCTTGTGTTTGCAAGCAAAATTGCTACTATTCAAGGTTATAAAGCTCTGTTGCTCTGCGCAAGCAATTGAGAAATTTTTTCGGCAGTTGTTCAACTTGAAAAAAGCTTGCTTTTTTGTTCTAAGAATAAAAAGTACAGCCAAAATGCAGGAATAGTTATTAAATGTATTCCTGCATTTTGGGTGTACTTTTTATTCTTAGAATCGTTAAGCGTTCCCACCTGTTTGCTCCTTGCTTTTTTGCTTTTGCAATTTCACGATGCTGCAAAAGCAAGAAAAAAGCCTTCACTTAAGTCTTAAGCAGACAGAGCTATAGGAATTAAACAATGTTTCAAACATGCCCGCTGAAATTGACATCGATGCTCTCAAAATTTTTACAAAATCAAGAACAAATGAGACTGAATATTGGCAAAAAATTAAAAACAGCCAGTCTAAACTCAAGTTTTATCGGTTCTAAAAAGGAAGAGTGTACTTCGACTTGCTCACTTATGAAAAATTTTGAAACCTTAAGACCTAAAGTTACTGTGACATATGAGTTTACCCACCAACAACCTCAAGGGCGCTTTACTTCATTTAAAAAATTATAGTATGGAAAAAGTTGTTCTTATTTTACATTGATCAAAAAATATAATTAAATTCTGTCGTTCAGTTACTAATTGTTATCAGTTGAAGAATTTGTTTGCATAGAATAATCACGCATGGCTTAAAGTATCTTCCATAATAATGCAATACATACAATACGTTTGAACGCATTATTTTGAAGTAGAAATGCATCTGACGTCACAATAAGGCATTTATTACGTACTAACCCAAGTTACAAACATCTCGCAAAGAAATTCGAGCAAGCCGTTTTATCGTGTGTTGGGCGAGACCGCTCAGAAATGGCAGTTAGTCTACGAGAATTTTTTGCTCGTTAGCGCTTTTTAGCGAGCGAGAATGGCCTTTACGAGCTCGCTAGCATGTTCTGTCATGTCCCCCCTGATCTATTGAACAGAGAGCTTTACTCAAAACGCTTTAACTTCTTAATCTATGGTTTACCGGAAGACAAAATGTTCAGGTGGGAAACTAGAGATAAAACTCTTGCTGTGTTTTACCGGTTTGTTGAATATGGGCTAAAGATTAAACCAGAAAATCTTCGCGTGGAAGACATACATAGACTCCCACAAGCCCCGGTTTTTGGTAATGATGATCTAAGGCGTGATCGTCCCATAATTATAAAACTAGGAGACTACTTTTCCAAAAGGCTGTTTATGAATGGTTTTAAAAATCTGAAAGCCTACAATAAGAATATCCGTGAAGAAAATCCTAGCGCTTCTTACGTTTTTGTATCAGAGTATCTACCGAAACAGCTTCAAATGCGAAAGAAAAATTTGCTTCCTAGATTAAAAGAAGCAGAGGCAGCCGACTCAATGGAGAATTAAAAACGCTCAGTGCTGTCTATATATCAACAAAAAGAAAGTGGTTGAATGATACAATGTGCTAGCCTTTGGTATCGATACCAAATGTATCCATAAGCCTATACCATTATCTTTAAGAATACTACGAAATTAATTTAAAATTAATTTCGTGGTAGACTGCCGAACAGATACTTTGATGACTTATTTAAAACGTTTTCACTACGGTTGGCTATAATATTGTCTCTTGCTTGTTTCAAAGATGATTTAGTACAGTATAGGTAAGTGGTAGGCTACTTACCAGCTTGGACCAATGGACTAGCTGTCATAGTAAAATGTTAATCATTAAGTTAAAAATAGTTCGATTCAGAGCTGGCACGGTACTGAAATTATTATTTTTACATTTTATGATTTTAGTTTTGCAATTGTGTGAAAGATGATGTGATGCGAGAAACGATAGGCTACAGAGCAGAGGTGGAGTCGAGGACACAAGGCTCGAGGCCAAGGCCAAAGACACAAAAAATCCGAGGCCAAGGCCAAGGACAGCCTTTTCGAGGACAGACACTCTCGAGGCCAAGGACAGAAATGCTCGAGGCCAAGGACCAAGGACACAAGCGCAAGTGCTCTCCAAAATAAAAAAAAATAAAAGGTCTTCACAAAAATTTTTCAGGCGATCTTCAAATAAAAAAAAAAAAAGGTCTTCACAAAAATTTTTCAGGCAATCAAATTTTTCAAGCGCTCCACAAAATTTTAACAATTCAAAAAATAGTGCTGTCCTCGAGATGAGGACAGGCCAATTTTCGAGGACTTGAGGCCTCGAGGCCAAGGCCAAGGACTTCAAAATGTGTCCTCGAGGACTCCACCTCTGCTACAGAGCTTGCTTGACCAAAGTCATTTTAACTAACGTATACGTTGAGCGGACAGATTTGGCGCGAAAACAATGGAGACAAAAATGTGTCCAAAATTTCTCGCATCTCCTATTTTTTATAATGGAAAATGGCCGACAAGTGTTACAAAAAATTGAATTTCTCAAAGCATTCTCAACTTTTTCAAAATTCATGTAGATTGTATAAAAGTTAACGTTGTTTTCTATGGAATTATCAAAATTTCAAACGAAAAAAGCTAGGTTGATCATAAATTTTTCGACTTTTAAAATGACGAAGGTGCAAATTTTTGCGATATTCTATGTTTAGCATGCAAAAACAATGCAAGTTTAAGTTCAAGTTTATTTATTTTTGCCACAAAATTCACATAATATAAACAAACGATTAAAGTTAAAGAATTAATTTGGCAAGGGAGACTGCGAGTTGACCTCTCGGTCTTCAAAGTCTGCAGCCACCCCGATTACCAGACGAAATGATATCAGTTAATCAAAAACATATCGTTGTCATGAAGCATGTGACGAATTTCACCCAAATTGCAATACCAATGTTTTATACTGTATATTAAAGTTTCTGTAATACATACTAGTACATACTCAACAGATAATTTTTTATGATACTTTAAAGCTTTGAAAAGATTGTTTGGTTTTAATGCTTATTGGAATTTTGTTCCATATTTTAACACCTTGGTACCTGATGCTTTTTTGAAGTCTGGTTGTTTTGTAAAGAGGAATGTATAAGGTAGGATTGTTGGCAGTGCTTGATGAACGTGTACACTTTTGAGAAACTTGGTTAGTTTTAATCAGAGGTGGAGCCCTCGAGGACACATTTTGAAGTCCTTGGCCTTGGCCTCGAGGCCTCATGTCCTCGAAAATTGGTCTGTCCTCGGCTCGAGGACAGCACGATTTTTTGGAATGTTAAAATTTTGTGGAGCGCTTGAAAAATTTTTTGGAAAACGTTTTTTAGTGGAGATCGCTTGAAAAATTTTTGTGAAGACCTTTTTTCTTTTTTTTGGAGAGCACTTGCGCTTTGTGTCCTTGGTCCTTGGCCTTGGCCTCGAGCATTCCTGTCCTTGGCCTCGAGAGTGTCTGTCCTCGGAAAGGCTGTCCTTGGCCTTGGCCTCGGATTTTTTTGTGTCCTTGGCCTTGGCCGTAAAGGTGGGAGACGTTGACTCCACCTCTGGTTTTAATGTAAAGGTTTGACAGTAAAGGTGGGAGACGTTGATGATAATGGTGAAATATCAGTTTGGCAACTTCATGCTTATATAATTCAGGAATTTTTAGGATTTTTAGTTTAGAGTAAAATGGTGTAGCATGGTCCATATATTTGCCGCCGCCGATAATTTTTACAGCTTTGTTTTGAAGTGTCTGTAATTTTGATAGGTAAGATTTGTGGGTACAACCCCAAATGGATAAACCATACAACAATTGAGGATGGATAAAAGCATAGTATAGTTTGAGAAGTGAATTAGAAGGAAGAAAATGTTTTAATTTTGAAAGAATGCCCACCGACCTAGCAACCTTATTTTCGACACTTTTAATGTGGGAATGGAAGTTTAACCGTGAATCAATAAAAACACCCAAATATTTTGCTTTATCACACGATAATATTGGTAAGTTATTAACAATTAAGGTGACATGGGGACTTAGTATATTTTGTTTGGGGGAAATAATAAGATGGTTTGATTTTGATGGGTTTAGACTTAATTTGTTAGCAATGGACCAAAAAATTATGGAAACAATTACAAGTTTCATAAGCTAAAAAGTTCTTTTGTTTTCTCAAAGTTTAAACTGATTTCCAAAATTAACGATGTTTTCTTTGAGTTAGGACAAACAAGTTTAGAAGCAGTATTATTTAGCATAAAATTTGTATTGCTGATTTGTCGAAAGTTCAACCAGCCTTGCGCGTCTTTATATAAAAAGCAGCGTCTAATCTACCGTCCAAAATCAACCAAAATCGCTCCTTCATTGTTGATCTTGACAATTTTGCGTAGTATTAGCTCCACTGAATCACACACTATAAGTCTACAAAAGTCTGTGCAAGCAAGATACACCAATGTTGCAATCAAACTTCGCCTTTGAACAGAAATTTTCAGTCTGATAGTGATGTTTTAGGCTGTCTCTTTATCAGCTGATCAGCAAAAGCACAGTGACACAATAAAAACTGTATTGTCTTTTACAGTGATAAAATAATGTTTGGAGTAAAGACTATGTAGTTTTCGGTGGTAATGATAACAGAATGTAGAGTAGGCTATATCGAGAACGTAGTAACTAATCACAATCATCGCCTACTTATTTACTATATTTGGATATTATACACCTATCATCACGGGGTGACGTCATCAACTCAAAATTGGATTTTTCTAAAAACTTGGTGAACAACAATCTCCATATCGAATTTGGTGTTCACGCGATTTCCGATTTAGAAATTAGGTAGAAGGGCATTTTTGCCCCCCTCTCCACCATGTAAAAAGAGTTGGTCCAATAGCCTGTGCAAACTAGCGTTAATAATCATTTGATAAATAAATGATTATTAACGCTAGTTTGCACAGGCTATTGGACCAACTCTTTTTACATGGTGGAGAGGGGGGCAAAAATGCCCTTCTACCTAATTTCTAAATCGGAAATCGCGTGAACACCAAATTCGATATGGAGATTGTTGTTCACCAAGTTTTTAGAAAAATCCAATTTTGAGTTGATGACGTCACCCCGTAATGACATCATGGCCATATTTTAGAAAAATGACGTTACAGGAGTGTATCTACAATAGGGTTAAAAATTATTCAGTTTTTTAAAAAATTAAACTTTGTCCCAGCTTTCATGCGGTATAGGAAAAGAGATTTGGTAGCCGAGTGATACGCTTTAAGAGACCAGAATTACAGCTAATGCTGATGGTTTATTGATTTTCAAACAACTTCAAATACTTTTGACACGAAAATAAACCAACTGGTGGCGCAACCAGGCGGGGGGGTTATGGAGCTTCAGTCTCTTAACTAAGATAGTTAAAAAATTTAACCCAAAAACGCAAACGTTCAAAATATGCTTCGGACCTGATCTGTAAGTAAACGGGAGGTTGAAGGAGCTGAGCAGTTGAATTCTTCAACTAGCTTAAAAACCCATGCAATGTATAGTTCTTTTAAATGGTTCTAAAAAATGTGCGAGATTTGATCTGAATGACGTTAAATTGGTAATTTTTTTGAAAAAGTTACGAAAATCGCTCAGCGGTTGCAGGTTTGACTCCCGAGACCCCGATGGTTTCCGGTGACTGGGAGCTCTGTCCCCAGACTTTCGTTTGTGATAACCTTTAGTTGCACAAGTTTGCTCTGCACCCTGCTCAAAAAAGACATTTTTTTTTGATAAAAATTTCAATTTTGTGTTCAAGCCCCTTCCCCCTCAGCAAAGTCCTGGTTGCGCTTGAAACAAACATATTTTCATCATTTTGTGCAAACGAGTTATTTATCCAAAGCAACAGAGATTCTGCTGAATCTGCACTCAGTTAAAATACGTCAAATTGTCTTAATATTATCTAAAATCATACTTTTGAAGAATCAAATTGCTAGTAAAAATATATTATGGCCCACGAGACCTTACTGATTTATTTTTTGGCTTACAACTACGTAAAGTTGTCGACCCCTAATCTAGACCTAGAATGCTGTTCTACGCTTGATAGCCAAGTTTGATGATTACGAAATGTTTGCAAATGTATGTACGTTACTTTTAATTTAAGTTACGAAAACTAGCTACCTACGGCGATACTTCAGCATCTTTGGCCGAACTTTTTTTGGGGGGTCTCATGACCACTCCCTTTGCTCCAAGTTTTACCCAAGACATAAAGCCTTGCGGTCCATTGCGATCGCTTTTCGGGGTCCCTCCAAAGAATCTTCCTTCTCTACAAGCTTTTGTAATATCTGTGCTAGACACGGTATGCTTCTCCGGGATGTTGGTTCCCCTTCCTATACAACACGGTGATTAACCAATTAGAAATTCTCCTCTGAGCTGCACAGGGTCATTGCTGGATACCTCTCCTCCTCCCCACCTTATTGCCTCTTTTTAAAAGCCACCTTCCGTTTAAAAATAACCAAGCACTAACATGTTTTAATCGTATTCTGCGTCTTCTTCCGGAATCATCATTTTATTCTCAAGGCGTTTGCCTCAGAATTGGTGATCAGCCGGTTAAAGAAGAAACCATGCCAAAAACATTTTGCATATCAGCGGAACCGCTTCTATCCTGAACGCCAATCAAGTTCATAATACCATCCACTATACCTAACTGCACTGGACCCAGAGCATTCCGCCTTGCATCTCCCAGTAGGCGTTTGTCCTTCCTTCTTCAGAGATTCATGTACATTGTACAAGACTGACGGATTTGTCTTTTCCATCTTTAGACCGGATGGTGCTTTAGTGTACGCCGTAATTATACTCCATATGCAACACCTTGGCTCCCTAACCTTGTCTGCTGGACCATAGGACCAATCGCTTTCAGTTCTACAGCAGAAATCCACCTCTAGACTAGACTGGAATGCGTTTGGTGTAACAACCAAATGATATTCTGTCACTACAAGTCAGTTCTCTTTCTCGCGGTCTCCCACTCGTTCTTTTTTTACTTTTATCGACCCCCTCATATTCTCCTGACAAAGTCCCCTTGGAGGGTTTGATGGTTTTGGTAGGGTGCAGAGGTGGGCAAAGCGCAATTAGAAGCTCAAAGCGCAACTTCCGCATCCTCCGAAATTGCAGAAGTTGCGTTGCACTTCAGTTTTTCGGTTTGAAAGATTGTGGAAGTTACGTGGCGACTAAAGTCTTAAAAATTTGCTGCGCTTTAATTGCGCTGCGCTTTCAATTTTTTTTTTTTTCGGTTTCAAGCGCAATTTTATGCATTGAACTTAATGTAGTTCCATTTCGATAGTTTAATATTGATAACTATTAGCTTTTTTTTTGCAAATTACTTACTCTTTTTCTGTTTAAAATTGAAAAAAATGCGGTGTTTGAATTGTGCTGTAAAATTTCAATTGCGAAAATTAGGTTTCACTTTAACTTGTTACGAAATTGCGGAACTCCGTTGCGCTTTAACTGAATCAAAAAGTTCATTGCGGAAGCTGCGCGGCGCTTCAAAAATTAAGAAAATTAAATTGCGCATTTTACGCTACGCTTTTACTGGTTGAAAAGATCGTTGCGCTTTGTTGCGGTGCGCTTTTGATATACTGTTATTTGAGCCCTCCTCTGGTATAGGGTGACCATATTTTTATCACTTAAAAGGACACAATTTTCCAAGTATTACAATCAACGTGCCGATCTAGCTTAAGCCTTTAAATTTAGATGTGAAACAAAAAGAAGTTTTTACCTAGATTTCTTTGCTTTTTTTGTTAAATTTGGATGCAGACCAAAAAATGGAAGAATAATCACGTTTTGTTGATAAGGAGGACAACTCCTCCAAAAAGAGGACGAATATGGTCACCTGAGTGTCTAGTCCCACGTCTCATCTTCACTCTCCAGCAACGTTATTTTAAAACTTTTAATCGGTGTCTTCCTAGCAGGCGCGTCGATCTTTGGGGGTCCAACTTAATAACCAGAACTTTGTTGGCAAAATCTCACGAACTTTGTTTGCATTGTTAGTAAATCGTAGATTTTGTTTGCATTGTTAAAACTGCAAACAAAATTCGCGAGGTTTCGCCAAAAAAGTTCTGTTATTAAGTTGGACCCCCCAAAGATCGACGTGCCTGCTTCCTAGTGTCCTAAAAATGCGCATGCTGATTTCCTGGCAATAACGGTTGCCCAACGCGTTGGTTCCTGGCTCTTTATCCCCTGCATTTCCAAAATCCAGTACACCAAGTATCTCTAATGGAGGCGTCACATCTTGTCTGTCAATTTCCTTCAGTTTCTTCAGAAGAATTGGTCCTACTAAACCCCATACTCTGTGAGCTCTCCCGCCTTTGCTGTTACGGCACAGTCTATAAATCATTAAGACTATCATGATATTTCTTAATTACTGTTATTACAACTTACAATGAAAATAAGCACGGCCAAAACTGAGGTACTTCATCTTTCAAGAAACCCTGATCAGTGCGTATTACAAGTGAATGGAGCGACACTGAAGCAGGTAGAGAAGTTCAAGTATCTTGGGGTTGCATTTACGAGTGACGGAAGGCAAGACGAAGAACTGGATACCCGAATAGGCAAGGCTAGTGCAGTAATGCGAGCTTTGCACGACTCGGTTGTCATGAAACGAGAATTGTCCAAAAAGGCAAAACTCTCAATTTTCAGAACAGTTTTTGTCCCCATTCTCACTTATGGTCATGAATCTTGGGTAATGACCGAAAGAATGCGATCACAAGTGCAAGCGTCCGAAATGAGGTTTTTACGAAGAATCGAAGGAGTTACACTGTTTAACAAGGTGCGTAACTCTGAAATTCGAAAATCTCTTAACATCGAGCCGTTACTTCTCCGAATTGAAAGATCACAGCTTAGATGGTTTGGCCATGTAAGCAGAATGCCTCAGGAAAGACTCCCCAAACAAGCTTTACATGCCAAAGCAAATGGGAGAAGACCAGTCGGACGACCTAGAACTAGATGGACCGATTACATTGAGGATCTTGGATGGAATCGCTTGGGACTTCGCCCAAGCGAAATGATGGAGGTGATGGAAGACCGTGAGGTGTGGCGGCTCAATCTTGAGCTACTGCCCCCGCAACCCTCACGGAAGAGCGGGCAATGAAGAAAGAAGAAGAAGAAGACAACTTACAATATCTACACAGAATTAGTCGTAAAGAGAACTTTACCTGAGCGCCTTTGTACACCCTCTATGGAATGTCATTCAACTCTTTCTCATTTTTCTGTCTCTGATCCTGCGCGCAAATCTATTATTAGGTCTACTGTATCTTCAACTTTTGGTCCAGACATTGATTGGGGGTGCGGCCCGCCTGTTGGGTTTCCGCTGAGTTTCTCTGCGCTTCCATTAATCGGGAAGCGGTCAAATAGCGAAGCCACCATCTCAATCCACTTCCATAAAATTTGTTGGGCAATCAAATTCATGAAAATGTAGTATGATTAAACTGATTAAAAATTAGTGGTCAATAGAGATTAAAATTATGCTGTGAAACAAGCGCTCGATATCTACCTCTGTCCAACATAACCTACAAAAATCTTTTTTAAGGATTAATTTGTACAGTGAGGCTGCACGGCAAATAAAATATTTGGTTCTATGAAAAATAAGCTCTATGTGTTTTTCCATGAATACAACGACAAATCAACCGATCAATAAATAATCAAACGTGGAGTCAGCAACCTTTCGATTACCGGTACTATGGCTCGACGTTTTGCCTACTAAGCAAAAATACCCGTACACCAGGAAAAATTTCTTGTTTAAACGTATTCACTTTAAAAAAAACATTGATCAAATATAATAGTTAAGAAAAAAATTGTGGCCTATGGGAATTTTTCATGACTTTAGGGTATCTAAAATATCCACAGCGTCGTTTCATAACCTATTACTACATACCTATTCTTATAGCCAGAGGTGGAGTCCTCGAGGACGTCCTTGGCCTCGAGGACACATTTTAAAGTCCTTGGCCTTGGCCTCGAAGCCTCAAGTTTTTGGCCTTGGCCTCGAAGCCTCAAGTCCTCGAAAATTGCCCTGTCCTCGGCTCGAGGACAGCACTATTTTTTGAACAGATGAAATTTCGTTGGAAAACGCCAGAAACCTCGCGGAAAATTTGCGAACATCTTTTTTGTTTTCCTCACTTGGAGCATAGGCGTAGGCAAGGGGAGGGGGAGCAGGCGCACCCAATTGAAAATTCACCAATGACAAAAATGTGACAAAAAAGCTTAATGTTTCTTCAGTTTCAGTTTCTTTTTAGCATTTTTCGCTTACAACAGTATAACTAATTAACAATATTGAAGACCAAGGGCGCCGGGTCCCCATCAATTCAATTTTTGACAGTCAATTTAAACGTATAACCCGGAGAAAATGGAGAGTTTTTGTCCTAAAATTTGCTATCCCAGGCTCACATCTAGCCTTTTTGTGAACGTGATGCATTAATCAGGGCCGGATTTACCACAATATGACGTAGTACCAGCTAAGGGCCACGAGCTGAAATCGTAAGATTTTTTTTTGGTTTTCACCTATATTTGGCAGAAAGATGTTGCGAAAATCTCAAAAGTGCATGGGACCTAGCGCGATGTAAATCCGGCCCGGCAATAACATGGGTAATAGACATAACCACCTACTGTACCATTTTTCAAAAACAATTCAGTATTTCATCCCCAACCTCGCTGGTTTATACGCACTAAATACTTTAAAAAAAAATTAGCCATGGAAAATGCTGATTGAACGAATCATTGTACTTCAATTGAAGGGGCCTGGGCCCCCTGGCGAACGTGTACTTCTATAACTGGCTATTTTCATGGCAAACCAAAAATCTCTAAAGGAAAATCTTCGAGTGGATTATTATTTACTGCTAAAATGTAGCCAGAGATAAATGCACCTTACTTCCCCTTACCTGGACCAAATCACTTACGATTAAGATTTAATTCCAAAATGCAAGATGTTAAACGTGTTTTGGTTGAAAGTAAAAGAAGGATTAAACAATTTGATTTTTTCAATTGGCTTTCAAATGTCAAAAATCTAGAGCTTTAAAATGGCTCTGAACACTTGCGAAATGTGATCCAATGGCATTAAAATAGCTTTTTTTCCAAAAAATTACAAAAAATCGCCCAACGGCTGGGGGCTTCGCCCCCAGACCCTGAAAGCCTCCAGCGGCTGGGGGCCCCGCCCCCAAACCCCCGTCTGTGATACATTTGAGTAACACAAGCTCTCTCAACACGTTCCCAAAGTTAGATATTTGCATTTTTCAACTATTAGTTTAAGCCCTCTTCCTTTGCAAAATCCTGGTTACGTGCAAACAGGCAACAACGATTTCAGATCTTCCATCCTACGATATCTTTGTCCCACAAAAACTTCCTCTTTGGAAAAAATTTGATAACGTCATTTTATGTGATTTGTGATTTAGGCCTCCCCCAATCAAAAATTCTGGGTGGGCCAATGAATTGGAGATCGCCTGAAAAAAATTTTGAAGATCTTTCTTTTTTTTGTGAAGAACACTTGCGCCTGTGTCCTTGGTCCTTGGCCTCGAGCATTCCTGTCCTTGGCCTCGAGAGGTTCTGTCCTCGGAAAGGCTGTCCTTGTCCTTGGCCTCGGATTTTTTTAGTGTCCTTGGCCTTGGCCTCGAGCCTTGTGTCCTCGACTCCACCTCTGCTTATAGCATTACCTCATAATTTATCTGCAATCTTTGATGATGCTATAAGTAATATTATAAGCGAAACACTATGATATAAACTAGCGCTATTAAATTTATTCATCGAACCATTATTGCGTTGGGTTCGTAGAGGCGGCTGTTTATTAAAATGCCACAAAATATTTTTTAAAACAGCAAAAATTTGCGGAACACCTACAGCATAGACAAGCTAAATATTTATTACAAAGATTCGAAACGTAAAAACCACTATGCTGTCTGCTATCCTATTTTTGATTTTACGTACTTGATAGTTTTTTAAGAAACCACAGCTTTTTTTCTCAAAATGCCTTAAGGCAGTTGGTAGCGTTATGATTTCTAACATTTTCGAATAATTTTCAAACAAAAATAGGTCGAAATATTGTTTATTTCGAGCAGATGCGTTTCGTTGGAAACTTACATTAATTGGTAAGAAAATACTAAAAATTACAGTAAACCTACCCAATCGCTTGCATTACAGCGGTGTTGCTGTTTTAAGCAAATAAGTTATAGGTATAGGTCTAACTAAGAGTAACGACAAAATTTGGTTTTGCAGGGTCCAAAGTGAAACGGTCTTCCAAAATTTTTATTGCATTTTTCTGTCAAATTTAAGAGAAAACCAACTAACTAAAAAACAAAAACTGCTTTGCGTTTTTCTGTCAATTTTTCACCACCTTTCTGCGTCTTGATTAAAGTTGCATTGCATTTTTCCGTCAAGACCCAAAAAAAAACTTTTCACTCAAATTTTGTTACATTTTTTCATTTCTATGATGGAAACCAACCAAAATTGACATCATGTGAGAATAACAGCAAAGCTAAACTGTTGAGAGTCTACTGAGCCTGCCCTGCCAAAGAAGCTGGTACAGGCCGAGTCTACCCTCGATGGCAGAATTAGATTATAGACCCCACACTCCTTGGAATTCAAGGTAAACGCACGGGCCCGCTGAGTTATGATAGACTTTTTAGCCAAAGAATGGTTTTGCTCTTTGCTTCGCAAAAAAAAAACAACTTTTCTTCGAACAAAAAATTTGCATGAAAAGCAATGAAATAACGAGACAAAACAACGTTGCATAAAATTACGCTAAGTTATTAAGAAATTTTTTTAGTTTTGGAACTCTAAACTTTTATGCAGTATAGTAATTTGATGGAAAAATAAACTACTATCTTTTTATTCCACGATTTTTTCCACTGCACTATGAGGTTTAATACAAAATGTTTCTCCGGCGCAAAAACGCGAAGATGGGTTCCGCAAACTCGTTACACGCGTTGGCGTAATACTGCGTGCACAATGAAAGATTTGATTTGACTTAATTAATTAATTATTTTTCCAACATTTCTTCATTAAATTTTCATTACAAGATATATAGCGCACATAAACCTAGAAATAGGCTATAATGATTCAACATTGCATGTTCCAAGTACGTTCCTAGTTGGTCGAGCGGTAACGCGTTCGTTTCTGGAGCGGGAGGTCTGAGGTTCAAATCTCGGGCCGGTCAAATCGGACACAGTGCTGCCAACGGCTCGCCACCGCTGCGACATTTCTTCGAAAGGAGCTGTGTTGCCCTGGCGCAATGACGCGGAGATGGGCCCCGCCAACTTGTTACACGATTCGGCGTATTACAGCGAGTGTAATGAAAGATTTGATTTGATTGCAAAATAAACTAAACGTACGATTTAACGAAAATAATTCACGTTGATTTCCATCAAATATGATAAAAAGAACGAACTTTTAGGTATTTTTTATGATGCATTAAATGCTAAAAAGTTTGCCCCGGACGAACAACGTGATTTACTACGTAATAGTATCGAAACAAAGGAAGTTTAAAAGTTGATTTTCTCAGAAATTAGAGATCGGCAAAAATGCCTGAAGTTTAATATTTACAAATCACGGCAGTATAATCCTATAACTTAATTTGCAGATAAATGCGATGGTTTTTCTCACTGCTCTGACTCATCGGATGAACTTGGGTGTGTATGTGGTAAAGATGAATTTACATGTGAATGCATCACGACGAGAAAATGCACGAAATCGGAAGGCTGCTTAAAAAAAACATTAGCAGCTGAGGATGGATATCTTTATTGCCCAAACCAATCAGGGTATCGTGACAAGATAAGAATTCCATTTGGGCCTTTCGGTAGGATAAGCATATTCAAATTCAACAATATTTCACAATGTAATAGCATTGGATTTCCTCAATGTGACAATTCAACTTGCTATGTTTCCCGTTTTATGACATGTAGTGGTAATGATTGCATTGCATCAGATTATCAGATCTGCACATCTTACTGTTCTGGCACGCCGTATTGTGCAAGTAGGAATGTACTTCAGTGCAATGACGGTGGTTATATATTTTTAGATCATTTCTGTGACGGAGTTTTTGATTGTAATGACGAGAGTGATGAAGAGCAATGGGCTTCAAGTTTCGTGTGTAATGGTTGTACTTTACCACAAAGTAATTTGTATGATGACGTGGCGCATTGTAAGGATGGGTCTGACTTGTGTTTTGGCAGCAATAATATGTCTTGCTTCAAGTGTGATGATCGACCGTGGTTTATATCGGCCAAACAAGTGTGTGATGACAAAATAGATTGTATTGATGGATATGACGAGTTTGCTGTGTGTGGTGTTTCACCATTTCGGTGTTTTGATGGACTTAAGAATATATCTTCCAGTTATGTGTGTGATGGTAAAACCGATTGTGAAGATAATTCAGATGAATGTGCCGCTGATTGCAAAACTTCTTGCGTTACGTGCTTAAACTCATCTGAATCTGAGATGTTTTTGCCGTCAAAGCAAGTGTGTGATGGCATATTTGATTGCTATTCAGCATCTGATGAATGTCTTTGTGATTTCAATTTGCATAAGGAGCTTACGGATTGTCAGCCGATATTCGAAGAAACCTCATATAAAGCATGCATCGAAAGCGAAGAGTTTACTTCATCACACAGCTCTTTCAAAATATTTATTGTTAGTTCACAACCTCCACGCCTCAAATTATGTGACAGTAGGCTCGGTGAGATCGATGCGATTCTTTGTAATGGCCGACCGGAATGCAATGACTACAGCGATGAAGAATCCTGTGTCAATCCACATCCACTTTTCCGTGATAATCAATGTTACTCCTACTTTCTAATGGGTGATCGTTATTGCGATGGAGTTGAAGACTCTGCCTGGAAACTCATCAACAATTCTAATTGTCCTAAAGGGTTTGACGAAAAATTGTGCCCAAAACGATTCAAGTGCGAAGCGAAAGGAAACGTTAGCATTGATATTCTACAAAAATGTGATGGAAAACCAGACTGTGATGATCATTCGGATGAGAACGATTGCTCTAGCAATTACTTATTTTCATCTAACACTGAAATGATAGCCAACCCAGTCCTCAAAAGCGCGTTTTGGATAATGGGATTTGTGGTGGTACTAAGTAACATCTGCGTGATTGTTGTCACATCATCATTCGTCAAAAAGAAAAAAGGAAAAATATCTGATAATTTCATTTTTCAGCATATCATCATTTTAAACATTTCAATCGCTGATTTCTTAATGGGAGTCTATTTGATAACTATAGCAGCATATAGTGCAAAATTTTCCGGATACTATGGTTCTGTGGATAGTAAATGGAGATCGAGTTTACAATGTTCTGTTATTGGATGTATTGCTGTGATATCGAGTCAAGCTTCTTGCTTTTTCATGGTGGTTTTAACCGCTTTTAGGTTAGTGAACATATTTTGGCCTTTGAAATTTTTGTCAGCTTCATTGATTTCGTGGAAAATCTGCTTGGGACTTTCTTGGCTTTTTTCGCTTTGTCTTGCCATTGCTCCAATATTGAATGTCACATCTACTTACTTCGTACACACACTTTCATTCACCAGCATGTTTCACAAAGACGGTGAAGTGAGTTTGAGGGAACTTTGGGCGTTTATGTGCACTTACGCTAATTGGAATAACAAAACTTTGATCAATTACAGAAGTGCATTGAAATCTACAGAAATGTTTCTTGAAGAACATTTACCGCACAGCGCTCCTGTGCAAATGTTTGGATATTATGCTGAAACCAGCGTGTGCATGCCTCGATTTTATGTTGTACTGGGCGATCCTTCTTGGGAGTACACTCTATCTGTGATAACTGTCAACTTCATTTGCTTTCTGTTTATTGCTGTAAGTTACATTTTGATCTTCCGACATTCCTCCAAATCCTCAGCCGAGGTGCGTAACAGCAAATCTGACAAACAAGCTGCTAAAATACAAAAGCGGGTCACTCGAATCGTAGCCACCGACTTTTTGTGCTGGATTCCAATTTGCATCATGGCTTATGTGCGACTTGGAGTGGAATTTGAAAACATCGTCTATCAGATTACTGCTGTCCTGCTGCTTCCAATAAACAGTGCCCTGAATCCATTCCTTTTTTCGTCGCTTCCAGATAAGTTGATCAAGTTGTGTAAAAGGTTGTTGTGTAAAAGACGTTGAGTAATGTGTTGGTAAAGTAGCCTTAGAAATGTGTTAGTGTGGTGTACAGAACGTTGTCAGGAATGCACAGTGGTTGAAATTGTCATGTGTTTTTGCATTAGTAGCAATTGTTTGGTATGATCAAAATGTATAAAGTGCAGAAATTCCGAGAACTGAATTTGATAAATCCGCAACACTGCACTGACCAGTTAGTTATTGTGACAACGCACTTTAATTCTCCCAAAAATTTAATCAATTCCGATTATTATCATCAAACATGCATAGCCAATCTTGTTGACTGATTATACCGTTTTAATCATCCTTTCGTACTCGGGGTTTAAATGACGGTTTTGGTGCCTTCGATCAAAAAAAGAACATTGCGCTCGTCTATCAATGAGCATTGAACAGCTTGTTAAACCAAACGTACAAAGAGTAGTTCAAATTGCTAACCGAACGTCAAAGACGACAAATCCTAAACAAGCGATGTTTATTTGAGTTGTAAACAAAGTATGGAGTTCGTTGCCACTATCTCTTCGTGGAATTGAAACTTTGTCCCTTTTCAAGAAACGTTTAAAAACGTGTTGTTTTAATTTAGCCTTTGAGAATGTTGCCTAGGGTGTTGCATGGCCCCCTGTAGTTACCGCCTGATTTGTCACATTTTGCAGACTGTTGCTAACAGTCTAACTGAACTTTTCTAGAAACCTGTATTGTTTTACTTGATTCTGCTTGCTAATGTAACCAGCTGGATAGTATGATCTTGCCTAAGCTTACTAGCCTCACAGTTGGCGTCTATCGGCTATTGGCCGCTTTGTAATAAGCTCCATGGGTGCTGCGAGTATCATATTCCACCAGCTGTAAACCATTCTCAACAAACCGAAAAACAACACAGAATCTGAAAAAAAGCATAAAGCTAAGCATTGCATGACTTTCTTCGTTATTATAAAACTCTACTTGATTAGCGTTTGATTACCTAGTGGGCTGACGGCTGAGCTCAATGCTATGAAAAATCTTAAGCTTGCCTAGGCTTTACAAGCTTAGATGAGTGTATTGTGCAATGACATTGTATAGAAATTGAGCTTAAAGCGAGAGATAAGCTGATTTTGCGTGGAGTGGGCAAATGCATAGGGGTGAAGATGAAAGAGAAAAGGTCTTCTTACTTGCAAGTTATGTTTTCAAAGTTTCTAAGTACGATGCTTTTCTCGTTGCCTTCTCTTGAATGTAGTTATTGAGTTTTTTTGAATCGAGTCATTCATAGCTTTCTGCTTATTATTGTAGAAAATATTGATGATCATTTTTAGTGTAGATTCTTTCGCTTGGTGAAGGTGGGGGTCACAGAAAATAGTAAAATCATAGATGGGCACAAGTCCGTTAATCGTTAATAACGAAGCTAACTTTTTCATTAATTCGTTAATCCGATAAAAAGTTTTTTCATGTTAACGGACTAAATTAACTTCCGTTAAGTTCTGTTAACGGACTAAAGTAACTTCCGTTAAGTTCTGTTAACTTCCGTTAAGGTTTTTATCATTAATATCTTGCACCATTCATTCATCGGAACGGTGCAAACCAGTTTGCACTGGTAACACTTGTTGCGTATTAGCACGAGTTTTACAGAAGAAAGCGAAGAAAGGAGCTCTTTAATGTGGCAAATAATAAGCTGCAGCCTCATAGGTATATTAATTATCGCTGTTCACAATTTCCAAACATTTTCCGATCGCAGCTTCGTTGTGCATTTGAACTTATTTTTATCCTGAAATTAGATTAGACTGTAAAATGTAACTTTCAAAACACAAAAAGACCACCATAGCGATAAATATTTCCTTACAATCAGCTCAACAGCGTCAATACGTATTCTGGAAGCGAGTGAATAAAAAGAATTGTAATTTACACGCAAAATATTAACGGATTAACGGACTTTATTAACTTCCGTTAATTAAAGCTGAAAATAACGGATTAACGTTAACGGAGGTGTGAAGTTTGTTAACGGACTAGTGGTTAACGAAGCTAACGTTTTGCATTAACTTGCCCACCTATGAGTAAAATCATCCAAAAAGTATCTTAAAGTGCACAATGCGCGTTTTCGAGTAGAAATGAAATTTTGTTGGCGTATAAAACTGTCCAGAAAATCCAGAAGAGCAAAGCCTTTACACACAAATTCAGAGAAACAAGAAGAAGGACATGTCAAGCCCCCACGAGAAAGATTGAGAAAGTATGAACAATCAGTCGAATCAGTAATTATGTTGGAATTGCAGGTTGAGCAAGAAAGCCTGTTTTTGATTTTTTTGGCTATATATCCAGCTACAGTATATCCAACCTCTGTGCTCTCAGGTGAAAGTGTAAGTGAATCCACATCACAGTCTTCACAAATCAAAACCTCAATAAATCTGTCTGGCTTTGGACCTTCCTTCATCAAATCTTCTTGCCAAAAATTTATCCCCCTGTGAGCAACGAGCGACACAACAAGGTGTTCTCACTGGACACAACTTTGCGCAGGCTAACAAGAAAATTCCCCCCACTCATTTGACGGTATTGTGAAAAACGCCGCTCTAAAGGATCACTTTGAAATTTTGCAGTAATAATGAAACTGTAGCCTTCTTCAAAAAGATCCGAGCACAATCTTCCTTGGGCACGCAATGTACGAATCAGAGCATCACATGTCTGCTTTGAAAGGCAAAGTGACTCTGGAGCTGATTTCCATGACTCCAGCCAGTTTGCCAAAGAAAACCAAAATTCAATTTTGCCGTCATCAGGAATCATCGCATTTCCAAGTTTATTCGAACAATAACGTTTTTTGGAATTGGCTATTGTCCACCAGGTATTAATAAGCTTTAAAAAACTGGCTGCGTCCTCTCTACCAGGCAAGTAACATTTAGCTGCAGCTATTGTTGTTTCCGAAAATACAGCCAAAGCAAGAGAAACATTTTGCTTATTATTATAGCGAGTCAGAACTTTATAGGATAAGCTGTAAGCTTTTTTCAAGTTTGCTGAGAGTTTAGAATCTTCTTCGTAAATGTGTTCCAAGTCTGCCCACGCAATGTACCCACCATCGGGATGGATTTTCTCTTGATCCCCTATATCGAAGTCAAATGGAGGAAACACAAATTTTCTGGCATTCAGTAGGTTGTTTCTGATATTTTTTACCAAATGTACAGTATCAAAAAACAGGTAAGTTTTCGTCTTGCTTTTCGGGTGCTTAATAAAAAGTACATCATCAGATTTGTATGTTGTTTTTAAGAATTGAAATGCACTTACATTGCTTGCATGGTTGTCAGTTACGATTGCCCAAACATTAAAGCCTAGAGATGAAAGTTGCTCTACGCAATCCGACATTTCATTAGCCAGCCATTCACCTTTAACAGCTATTTCCGGACAGGCTTTTGCAACAACAGGGACAGATTGTTTTAGTCCTTGTATCATAAATACTGCTATGCCTTTATATAAATTTCCTTCATCATCACTTCCAAGATACTCTCCATCGGTGTATTGAATGCATTTTTGGAGATACATTTCATCAATAATCATAATTATGTCATTTGAAATCTGACCAGTTTTCGGCAAAAGTTTAACGGCTTTTAAAGCATCTACACTGCCTTTTCGCAGTTTTCTCAGCGTAGACATTGCAGGCAATAATAAAGTTTCCATCATCAAAGTATAAGCCTGTGCAGAAGTGTAACGAAGCATAAGTGAAAATCGAATCATATCAGAAGAATAGGGTGGGCAACCTTTGGCGGAATCATGTTGTTCATTTCAGCGATAATTTTGTTTTCACTTTCACTATAGCCAGCAAAGTAAGATGGAAAATTTTCTAACATGCTGTATCTAGTGAGTGTGCCATTCCTGCCTGTGATAAACCATGATGGATGCGGGACAGGTTTACTACACAACTGAAGCTGCACATGCAAATTCTTATCAACTTTTATTGCTTCTCTGATAGATGGAAACCCACTCTCCTCATCAAAAAAAAAAAAGATTGTAATAAATGACATAATCATCAGTTTTGTGGGAGGAGTAATTATTTGGAGCATCTCTTGAGCACAAGTCAGCAAAACAAGTGATGATATCTTTATTTTGAAAACTGCTTAATTCGTCATCCTCATACATTCTTACTTTTGGCGCCTTTCGTGGTAAAGTGGTATTTGGTAGTGTTGAAGGTCTCTTCAATGCTTCGGCTGTATGCAGAGTTGGTACTGGCTGCATCTCCTATTTCAAATTTTTTCTTTGGCCATTTATGATATATTCTTCTTGAAAGTGTTTTACACAGATGACTGAACTTTTCGAGGGTTTCTATGCAGGACGGTTTACAAACTTCACCCACTTTTCCAGTAAATCATGCTTGTTAAATGGAAAAGAAAAACCAGACACTTTTTCTTTTTGGTTATCACATCCAAATTTGCATCCATAAATTACACATTTGTTAACCATTTTGCTAGGCTATATTGCTATTAGGCTACCATACAATTTAGGCATATACCGGTACTGTATTGCTATAACTGTACTCCTGTCAAATTATTGTTTTATTTTAGTCACTTTGTTTTTTATATTACCCACATTTTATTCTCTGATGTATCAGTAGGCTGGCATTAGCTGGTAAATTGATGTGCCAAGAAAAAGCACATAAATCAGTTGATTTGGAAGTTCCACACAAAGCTATCGCCTTTATAGGCTAGAACCAGGCTTACTGGAACTGGTATTCTATTTTGCTCATACCTGTAGTGCATGTAGGCCCAGGTTCTATTTTCGAACTTTGGAGCACCTTCAATTCAATAATGACAAAATGATATAGCCTACAGCAGTGCAGTCTTGTTTTTGTTTAACAGAGATTGTTGATAATACATTTAACCTATCGTTGTCGGTTAATTTGTTTCTGATTTATCGTTACCGATATACAGTATCGCTGTAGCAAATATTCAGTTATCGGTACCATTAGGCCTACCGCCTAATAGAAAAAAAATTTCATTCTGCCTGATGGTTTATAGATCTGAATGTGCCCATCTCTGCCTGTTACAGTAGCCTACTCTATCCCTCAAAATCAATCAATGTTAGAGATAGAATCTAGCCCTGACTGACAGCCGCCTACAACTTCTCACAAAGATTAATCAGGCTTCTTGTTCTCCAATTCCATATTTCGCAACTCTTTAAGCTGGCCGTTCGCCTATTTCAGTCTTACCTTACTGGCCTTATCTATGTCGTTCTGCTATACTGGTAGCCTAATCAGACTGAACAGAGATTTCAAACAGCCGCGATATTCGCAAAGTCACATTTGATCGATTTGAAAGTCAGACTGTTAGCAACAGTCTGCAAAATGTGACAAATCAGGCCGGAACTACAGGGGGCCATGGGTGTTGCAGCCGCCCCATAAATTTGAAAATTTTATCGTGGCAACTTCTACCTTGGCTCAAGTTGGAGGCTTTGCACAAAAACCCTTTGGGTCAAGTTTCGTTAAAATTTGTCAATGTTTAAGGGTCGCACAGGGACATCAAAATTTTGGCAATTTTTTAAAAAAGTGTTTTTTTACATTTTGAGTGTTTTTGGACTATAAGTCGAACCTAGGATCACTTTTGATCATTCGTACTGTTTTTAGAGTAATTGTTTAGTATATAGCCAACAACAGAACTTTTCAAATCAAAGTTATCAAAAGTTGCATTATTGACCTACTGCCACAAGCATAATTAATACCAAATTATTGCATATTTTAATAATTTGGTAATTAATTTCATATCTGGCTCTGATTTTTAACAGAAAAGTGCTCGTTATTGTTATTTACCAAATGTCAGTCTTTATTTTTTTGTTAGTCTAGACAGCTGTGTTAACAAAACACATCTTATAAATAAGTTGTTATAATTTCCGTTTCTTTTCTTTGACAGCCAAACTTTTTCCCGTATTCTCGATACTGGTTTTTCAATCAGACATCATGCTATGCAAAAATGTATTTTCTTCATTTTTCAATCATGTTAAGGCGTTGGTTTAATGACCAAGATTTCATTGCTGTGTTCGATTTTTTTTCAATGTTTGAGAAATCTCGGAAATATGGCAAAGATCTTTTTGCATGCTTTACCGATCTCGAAAAAGTGTAATATGACTGCCTTTCCATCTTTGGAGGGCTCTGAAGAAGAATGGCGTTGATGTGTCAGTTGTTACATGCCGTTAAGGTATTCTGTGGTGCCCATTGGAATTTTGTGGTTGAGTAAATGGTAGGCAATCAAAGCTTTCCATATAGGCGCTGAACTCTGGCAAGAGTGCGATTTGTTTCTTCTCTTTTTCATTATTTACATGAATTGGATCGACAAGTGCAACCAAGCTGATGAGTTTGCCACGATAGGAAATTGAAAAATCAGTTGCCTGCTATGTGCTAATGATTTGATTATGCTTTACAGAATCTGGCCTTCAGTGCACATTATGTAGGTTTGCAGCTGCTTATGACACTGCAGGAATAACAATAAGCACAGTCAAAACTGATGTACTTCATGTTTCAAGAAACACTAATCAGTGTTTGTTGCAAGTGAATGGAGCGACACAGAAACAAGTATACAAGTTCAAGTACCTTGGAGGGGCGCATTCACGATTGACGGAAGGCAAAACGAAGAACTTAAAATCCAAATTGGCAAGGCAATTGCAATAATGAGAACTTAACACTATTCAGTAGTTGTGAAACGAGAATTGTCGAAAAAAAGGAAAGCTCTCAATTTTCGAAACAGTCTTTGTCCCTTCTCACCCACTCTATCTCTGTACGGTCATGAAAACTGGGTAATGATTAAAAGGGTGCTATCGCAAGTGCAAGTGTCCAAAATGAGGTTTCTTCAAAACATCAAAGGAGTTGCATTATTGACAAGGTGCACATCTCTAAAGATTTGAAAATCTCTTGAGCCGCTATTTCTTCAAATTAAAAGATCTCGGCCTAGATAGTTTGGCCATGTAAGCAGAATGCCACTGGAAAAACTTCCAAACAAGCTTTACTTGCCAAAGCAAATGGAAAAAAAAATAGTTGAACAACCTAGAACTAATGTAGATGAATCAATATGACATTGAGAATCTTAGATGATATTGCTTGGGAATGCACCTAAGCGAAATGATGGGGGTGATGGAAGACCGTAAAGTCTGGTAACTTAATCTCAAAGTGCTGCCCTCGCAACCCTCACGGGAAAGAGGTCAATAAAGAGAGAGAAAATTTTTTGTAAAGTTTTCAATGGTTTGATATGCTTTTCTACTGTTTGTTCTGTTAAAGTTGTATTTGTACAAATTATTCATTTCATCTACCAGCTTCTTTACTTCCTCAATTATTTTTAGTTGACGAATTGTAGGAATTCCAGCTTCGTGGTAGGAAAACATGTGCTTTTGATAGTATTGTCATCAGATCTGAAAATAGTTTCTAGCTGCCAAATGTGAGAATTCACAGCTATAGTAATAGTATGTTGGTAGTAGGAGGGTCGGTCAAAAAGTGATGAGCCCTGTTAAGTTTAACCACTTTAACCTTCATATTTTTTCTAGAAATTTTAAGGGTGTTTAGTACCAGAGGTGGAGTCCTCGAGGACGTCCTTGGCCTCGAGGACACATTTTGAAGTCCTTGGCCTTGGCCTCGAAGGTCAAGTCCTTGGCCTCGAGGCCTCAAGTCCTCGAAAATTAGCCTGTCCTCGGCTCGAGGACAGCACTATTTTTTGGAATGTTAAAATTTTGTGGAGCGCTTGAAAAATTTTTTGGAAAACGTTTTTTAGTGGAGATCGCTTGAAAAATTTTCGTGAAGACCTTTTTTTTTTTTTTTTTTGGAGATCGCCTGAAAAATTTTTGTGAAGACTTTTTTTTTTGGAGAGCACTTGCGCTTTGTGTCCTTGGTCCTTGGCCTTGGCCTCGAGCATTCCTGTCCTTGGCCTCGAGAGGTTCTGTCCTCGGAAAGGCTGTCCTTGGCCTTGGCCTCGGATTTTTTTTGTGTCCTTGGCCTTGGCCTTGGCCTCGAGCCTTGTGTCCTCGACTCCACCTCTGTTTAGTACATTTACTGCTTTAAAGATAAATTGTAAAAAAAAATTGTTTCAACGTGTCCGCTTTCGGTCTCGTGTTTCGGAAATGACGTCATCACTGGATGTCCGTCAGAAGCAAAGAGCCGTGATTGAAGTTCTTGTTTCGGAAGAGGAGCCACCAAAAAAATTTTCGAAAGATTGGTAAAGGTTTATGGAGATGCTTCAATAGCTTACAGCACTGTGAAAAAGTGGGTATCCAGGATTAAAGACGAAGAAGATGATCCAAGTTTGAGTAGCCTCCAAGACAGACGAAGAAGTGGAAGACCGACCATCTTCAGCAGTCAATCCTGGAAACAGTGATGAGGTTGAGAAATTGATTAGAGATGATCGCAGAATCACTATTGATGACATTGCTGAATGTGTTGAAGTTAGCCATGGAAGTGCTGTGAATATTGTTAATGAGCTAGGCTTTGCAAAGGTTTGTGCCAGATGGTTTCCCCGAGGCAACTTTTGGATTTTCACAAGCGAGCCCGTTTTGAAGCTTGTTCGGAGCTTACTGAGTGTCACAAAAGTGACAAAACTTTTCTCAGCCGTATAGTGACAAGAGATGAGGACCTGGGTTCATCACTATGAACCTGAGTCGAAAAGATCATCTATGGAATGGCGCCACCCCACGTCCCCAAGAGTCAAGAAATTCAAAAGTCAACATTCAGCTGGAAAAATTATGGCGACTGTGTTTTGGGACATTGAAGGAGTCATATTGGTAGATTTTATGCCTAAAGGTACCACCATCAACTAAGATGTTTACATTGACACTTTACGCAAACCGAAAGCGAGACTGAGGAGAGTACGACCTCACCTGGACATGTCTAAGGTCATGCTGCAACACGATAACGCCCATCCCCATACCAGTCTCAAAACTCGTGAAGTGGTTGCTTCTTTTGGTTGGACGACGGTAACCCATCCCCCATACTCACCCGACCTGATGCCATCTGACTATCATCTTTTTGGACCATTGAAAGAAGGAGTTTGGGGGCAGCACTTCACTAGTGATCAAGAAGTCAAGAACGCAGTAAGAAACTGGTTAAAAATGCAGCCTACTGACTTTTACAAGGCTGGCATAGTGTCCCTTGTTCATCAATGGACAGTTGGAATTGAAAAGCGCGGAGATTACATTGAAAAGTAGAACTGAGATCTCCTGTCCCTGGGCTTTCTTTTGATGTATGACTTTCGATTTTATTGCTGTAAATACGGCCAGGAGAGACTTGGGCTCATTACTTTTTGACTGACCCTCGTAGATTTACTAATGTTCATATTTCATAGAGCTTATACCAAGTAGATTGCACTAAACTCCGTATCTTGCACAGCAAAACATAACAAATACGGTCTTAGTAAGCTGCTGCTGTAACTATATATTTAGGTTAGAACAGCCGTTTAATAGATTTCAATAATTAGGCCTAAAGCATGGTCTGCACCGTCATTCTTTAAGAAAACAGCTTTGTAGGCTATTTTTCACTCTGTTTTACTCAGCCATCAAAAATAGATACTGTAGGTCTATTCACCACTATTAATTCTGGAAAAAAAAAACATAAATGAAAACAGTTTTAGAAGTTGTATTGAAGTTTTTTTGAATGTATAAGACCAAAAATAAATGTTCAATTTTGCAATGACTCGTTAGTAACAAAGATTTCACATAGCACCATCTAGCGGCACAAAATAAATCAAATACCAAGCCTTGGGTAAAAAAGGTCTCTGTGCGACCCCTAAACCTCAATTTTTTTTCTCAAACTTTGTACACTTGATTTTCTTTGGCAACCTCCTATTTTGAAGAAGGTAGAAAAAAATCCGAAGAGGTCGGGGCAACTGCAACACCCTAATGTTGCCACTGTTTGATGCCAGTATTTTGCAGCTTATTTGTGCAAAATTACTGTATTACGTCTGTCGTGGACTAAGTTCATATCTGTAAAGCTATTTGATTTGAATGTTAGTACGGCCCATTAGTCAATTGCATCCGCACTTGTTGCTGTTATCTCAAGGAGGACATAAATTCCATTATTAATATTATTAGATTATTATTCGAGTAGAACCGAAAAAAAAAATTTTAAAGCTCAAGCCAAACTTGAAAAAGCCGAAATTTAAGTTAGGTGTAAAAAGAATACGTTTTTTTACTCCTTTCTTAACTTTTAGTCTGCAGTGACTATAACGCAGTTTGCAACTAGGTGATAGGTATATAATGCATATAAATGCGAACTTGTCGTTATAGCTTAATAAATTGTGATGCAATAAGAATAATTGTGCATTAATAACATCGTATTGATAACATAGCAATTACAACAATTGTGCATAAATAACATTTCTTGTTCGAAAGTGACTATGAATATCATCCCTAAATTAGGCCTGATGTTTTCGTCAATCTAAAGCCGACCCGAGTTACAACTTTGGAAGATACCCCGTGGTCTGACTAATTTTTATTTCTGCAAACTTTAGTCTAGTGTGAAACCCTCCAACCATGTGTTAAAATCATAAAAGAAATAATCTGCGCGGTACTTACCTCGTGACTGAAGACTCAATTTCAGTCTATAATCTTTGTTTGAAACTTATTGGGTTTTCGCAATCCTGTGCCTTATATAGAAAAAATTGTTCGTCATTGTCTGGTTAGTGCTTAATTCCGATTACTGGGTAATTTTCCTTTGGTAAAAAATACGCTGTTAATTAACGTATCTACTAGGGCCGTCTTTTAAAAATCGTTACGTTTGAATTAGAAGGTCTTCTGCATAGATGGGCAAGTTAACGCAAACCGTTAGCTTCGTTAACCATTAGTCCGTTAACAAACTTCTCACCTCCGTTAACGTTAATCCGTTATTTTCAGCTTTAATTAACGGAAGTTAATAAAGTCCGTTAATCCGTTAACATTTTGCGTATAATTTACATTTCGTTTTATTCACTCGCTTCTAGAACACGTATTGACGCTGTTGAGCTGATTGCAAGGAAATATTTATTGCTATGGTGGTCTTTTTGTGTTTTGGAAGTTACATTTTACGGTCTAATCTAACTTCAAGATAAAATGAATTCGGATGCACTAACAAAGCTGCGATCGGAAAATCTTAGGAAATTGTGAACAGCGATAATTAATAGGCTGCAACTTACTATTTGCCACAAAAAAGAGCTTCTTTCTTTGCTTTGTTCTATAAAACTCGTGCTAATACGCAACAAGTGTTACCAGTGCAAATTGGTTTGTACCGGTACGATAAATGAATGGTGCAAGATATTAACGATAAAAACCTTAACGGAAGTTAACAGAACTTAACGGAAGTAACTTTAGTCCGTTAATAGAACTTAACGGAAGTTAATTTAGTCCGTTAACATGAAAAAACTTTTTAACGGATTAACGAGTTAATGAAAAAGTTAGCTTCGTTATTAACGGATTAACGATTAACGGACTTGTGCCCACCTATGGTCTTCTGCATTATTTGTTTTTCGAGACAACTTAAGGCTGCCAGCAAGCAACATTTGCTTTTTAATTTCTTGCTCTTGGGTGCTATAAGAAGGCGATCTACCACATGCTATCGCTGCTCTGTTACTTATAGAATCGTGTGGAACCTTGGTAGGCAGGAGTGACACGCAAGGATTGAAGTGAGCAGCGTCATTTTTTGTGAAAGGTGTTTGCTGCTTAACGTGGGTATAAATTGCGTTTTGCGATCCCCTTCCATTGGGTTTTGATTATTAACTGTCGGGGAACAGTCATATAACGTTGAAGAAAGGCTGCGAAATTGCCTTCACATCAATTTAGAGACTTCTTCGCATCCTCTATTTTTGTTCATTCATTTAATAATAAACTTTTATCAAAAAATTGGGGAAGTTTGGCGTAGCTCTCCTCCACGTTATTGACTTTGGTTACAAAATCTTGCATCGCAGCCATGCGAGAAACACAGAACTGTCCAGGTTTTCCAGTAATAGCAGATCTCCATTTAAGAATTCACTATTCAACGAAGAACTGTTTGCAGTTTGA
This sequence comes from Trididemnum nubilum, assembly GCA_963965965.1. Taxonomy (NCBI): domain Eukaryota; kingdom Metazoa; phylum Chordata; class Ascidiacea; order Aplousobranchia; family Didemnidae; genus Trididemnum; species Trididemnum nubilum. The sequence goes on along the minus strand of OZ014473.1, from coordinate 10,986,423 downwards.
AACACCATGTTCAAAAACAGAACTATACGTTAACCAGAATGAGTGTTAAGTCTGACAGAGTATAACCAGACCAGTCAAAATTTACTCATTCTCATCTAGCACCCCACAGTGACCCTAATATTTTGTTCTTTACTTTTGGAGTTAAAACAGTCTTGCTGAATTTGCGTCCATCACAGTATAGGCTTGAAGGATCACTTCTTAAACGAGGACTGAAGACAAAATCAACGACTCATAAATAAATTCTGTCTGTCTGTGTCAATCAGGTATCTAACGTTAGGGCAATCTTGTTGGATTACGTTGGCTTTGATCTACTCTTCCGTGCAGTTTCAGAGATATCGTACTTCAAACACGACGTAGGTGCTTCCCAAATGATAATTTTTTTGGCAACCTGGACGTTGATAACATCGGCGACGCCAAACGCAACGTCGGCCTTTAGGCCACAGAGGTCTTTTAACCTATATATAGGTTAATAAAGCACTCTGTGAGCTTGAAACATCACTTTTGCCGATCGAAGTAAAATATCTCTGAAACGGCTGGGTCAAGCAGGATGGAGTCACCACCAATCTAATCGGATACAATTGGACTAACTTTAGATACCCCCATTGATTCTATCTTCGTTTAAATAAAAATTCGAAGCTCCGACGGTATTGTCCTATTTCAAATGTTATCGTATGCAAACAACCAATCGTGTTTGTTTTTTTAACATGTGCATGATTGTTCTACGAATATGTCGCATGTCGTACGTTTTATGAGAGTAAAAAAAAATCAGAAAAATTAAATTTGTGTTTGGACTTGATGGAAACAGTGCAGATAAGCGATTAATGGTGCATACATTACCAGTCAGCTAAAACCGGTGGCGAGTTTACACTTATTTTATTACGGAACGTCAAGCCAGTGTTGTACAGTAAGTCGGGCAGGTTTTTTTTCGGGTCGGGCTCGGGCAGGGTCCGACCAAAAGTTGACAAAATTTCGGGCCTGAGACGTGCTTTTTGTCTTAGGTGTTCAAAAATATAATCAACATAACTTGGCAGCATTGCAAAAATTTTCAAACCTAACTTAACTTTCAGGTTCTTTCGGGCATGATTTGGGCTTTAAATTAGTTTTCGGGTTCGGGCCTGAACTAGTCGGCCCGTTTACAACTCTGTGTTATGCAGGGAATCTAAGAAAATCAATTTTAGCATCTTTGACTAGCCCAAAAGGAATTGAACCGCATTCTACCGTACACCAATTTACCAATTTTACTGCCACACTTTACATTGTTTGATCCAGATTCACATTCTGAGTCACATAGACGTTGCCCAGGAACCGTATTTGAGACAACCGTAATCGCATGATCTGACTTCAACCCCCACTATTGTCACGTTGTCGCGTCAGTGGATAAAACGTCGTACGATAATTATCTCTGCAAAGGTGGCTTTGAACAAGTACCAAATTGAATTGGAAAGAGATCAAACGCCTATATTGGGAAACTTGAAAAACGGTCAATGCTGGTCTGCACTGCGTAAAATCTTGAGCGTATCGTTACTTTATTTTAACCAACTGGCAGCGTGTATGCTGGTAAGGCGGTACGCCGGACATACTAAATTTTATTTGAAACAAACTAAAAATACGTTTGTACATTCACCATTTTACGCCCAATGACAGGGCCTAACCGGGTGGGAACGATTCGTTCAGAGGATAGGGCCGCCGTCGGTTTCATGAGACTGGATTATAAAGATGCATCAGTCAAACGTGCTATGCGTCAGCATTTATGTAATAGCACTACTTGGGCAGCACTTTTCTAAAACTACTAATAGATCATCATTATAGCCGCATATGACAGTTTATGACGCACATAATGGCCAGGACTCTTTGGTTAAGTGACAAAATCGAAGACAACCGTTTAGTTGAAACAAATCATTATTTATTCCTTTTTTTTTTCAAACCAAGGTTGCAGTCAAGAATTTAATGTTTTCCATCTATACCTTTTGCCCTTTGGGGTTTTCTCCCTAAAATTAAACAAAAATCACCAGCAGTGGGAAATAATGTGCTTAACTAATGCGTTGAAGTCTAACCTTATTTCATTTGTGGTGTTCGAGTAAATATAATTTGATAATCGTCCTTGTGTAATTGTCTGCGGTATCCGTTTATATATTGGCACAAATTGCTCATTGCTGTGGGTGGTATTGCATAATGAACGGATATCGCGAGACAAAAAAATTTAATAAATGTTGTCTTCTTCTTTTTTCCACTCGCTGTATATATAGATATATCGTTGTTTTGCTTTATGTCGTCATTACTAATTTATTTTTACCCATTCGACTTGACTTGTAATTCATTTTGTTCTGCTTGATTATAAATACGTTTTGGAACCCAATGCGTACGAACTCACTTCATTATTTAACCTCTCGAAAGACAAGTTTTGATTTTGGATATGACTTTCAATAAAGTCGATTTCATTTTAGCTTTCGCAATAAGCTATTCAGACAGAACTCTTCAGTAGCGATCTCTGTCTAGTTTGGCATATGGTGAGCAGGATCTTTTATAGACCAAATGCACCAAGGAAAAATACAATCTACAGTAAAGAGAAATGCATTCGAAAGCGATTGCACAATCAATGGTAAAGAGAAATGTAATTTAGAGTGACAGCAGGCTCTGATCTTTTCGAAACACTTAAAGGGTAAATACAAACTGATTTTGCCTGCACAATTTTTTTTTCGTGAAATTTAAACCGCTACCAACAGGATCAAGTGAAATTGAGGACGCGCTGTAGTTCAGAGTTTAAACCGCGAATCAGAATAGTTGCGTGCGCACTGATTGGATTCCAACAAATATTGGCCAGTGACTGAATCGCTATTTGGTTCGAATTGAGTCTTACTTTTTGCTTTGCATTTCTATTTGGCTGTGTTTTGGTAGGATGGGAGCGATGGTTTCCTGCGCCTGAATTGAAGTGCTTCTTTGCCTTGTTGCTTTTAGAGCTTGCTGCTTAATGCATTCCTGAAGCCTTTGGGTTGTGCGACCTACGTACCTACTATCACACATAGGCGTAGCCAGGGGGCCGCCCCCCCAATCGAAATGCCACCAATGACAAAAATGGAGCAAAAAAAACTTGTTTTTTCAGTTGCACATAACGCTCTTTCGTTTGCACATTACGCTCTTTTTAGTTCAATTTAACAGCTATGAGGTTACTCACTCTCAAAGTTTAAAGGTCTTAAAAAGTTATGAAAATATTGAAGTAACCTCTAACAAAAAGCTATTAGCAGTTTCTAACAGTTTTTCACTGTATTATGAAACATCAACAGCGATTTTTAAAATTCCAGCGACTTTATTGCATCAGCTAAACTTAACAGTAAACACGGCCAGAAAGATGCACATTTTACTACTATTCTTATTCTGAGAACGCTATTTAGCAATGCGACCCAACGGCTAACATATCGGATATTGTACAGTATATTGCATAGGTGGGCACAAGTCCGTTAATCGTTAATCCGTTAATAACGAAGCTAACTTTTTCACTAACTCGTTAATCCGTTAAAAAGTTTTTTCACGTTAACAGACCAAATTAACTTCCGTTAAGTGCTGTTAACGGACTAAAGTAACTTCCGTTAAGTTCTGTTAACTTCCGTTTAGGTTTTTATCGTTAATATCTTGCAGCTTCGTTGTGCATTTGAACTTGTTTTTATCTTGAAATTAGATTAGACTGTAAAATGTAACTTTCAAAACACAAAAAGACCACCATAGCAATAAATATTTCCTTACAATCAGCTCAACAGCGTCAATACGTGTTCTAGAAGCGAGTGAATAAAACGAAATGTAATTTACACGCAAAATGTTAACGGATTAACGGACTTCATTAACTTCCGTCAATTAAAGCTGAAAGTAACGGATTAACGTTAACGGAGGAGTGTAGTTTGTTAACGGACTAGCGGTTAACGAAGCTAACGTTTTGCATTAACTTGCCCACCTATGGTATATTGTATAGCATCCTTGTTTAGCACCAAAGCTTTCTCAATAAAATTGTTTAAAAAACTTTGAAGAGCAAGTAGAAGATTTTTTCAACGTCAACAGCTACAGTTTAGCAAAAAAAACTCGGCCAACCAGCCTAAACCTAACAAACCCATTAAGCTACTTCAACATCTTGAATGTTGCAGTAATCCCATAAATTTGACTCTTCTACTTTTCTGTAATACCCATTCATTATGAGAATTTAACTTATACTGCAGTACGAAGGTCCATTTATTAAGGGCTAATTGTCCAACGTGGCATTGCCTAGTTTGGTATGTTTTATCTTTCTCTCTTATTAGCCTACTGCCACTAATCACAAGGAGCCTCCTTAATGTGGCCGACCAAATTTTGTTACCTTTAATCTTTGATTCATATTAACCTATCCAATATATCTAATTTATGTTTGCTTGCTTATCCTGATATTGTGATTTGTCTAGCTTACACAATTCAAAAGTTTGAATTTCAATAGTAATACCTCCAAATTTTGTCAAATTTTATCGTTTCTTCATATTCATCTATTCTGAAAATTCCATCAGTCCAGCGTAAGCTTACCCTAAAAATTTCATCAATTAAAAATACCCATTTAAAGGGGCCCCCCATTTCGGTACCCCCAAATTGTTTCAAATTTTATGTTTGTTTTATGTTTACTTACCTTAAAAATTTCATGTGTCCAGCTTTAAAGGTTAAAAAGTTTGAATTTTGGAGGAACCCATTTGGGGAGAGGTGATTGTGGTGATTTTAGTTTGTGTGCAAATGTGCTTCGGCGTTTGTAAGAACTTACGTAATTCTGCACTATTTTGCCTTTGCTAGTTTCTGTTCGCTTTTTAAAGCAAAACTCAGTACAGCATTGCTGCTGTTGCTATAACTGTGGTTTTCTAGAATAATGCAGTAGAGCAGACTAGTTTATAGGTATTTATCTGTATTTCTAGGTTTACTAATGCATGGTATGCTTGCAGATCAGCTTTAGTTTTTGTTGATTAAGATTTTAATTGAAAATATGCTGTGATTTGTGGTTAGTATCATTGCACCCCCATTTTGGAACCCTCAATCTCCGTTAGGTTTAGTTTATTTTTGATATCTACTCATTACGAAACTTCGATCCAATTTAGCTCTAATGGTTTAAAAGTTTAAAATTTTGGCGGCTCCGTTCGAGGGAAACCCCCATTTTGGTCACCCCAAATTTTATCAAAATTTTTCTTTTTTTCATATTTGCCAACATTGAAAATTTCATTTGTCTAGCGTGAGTGGTTAAAAAGTTTGAATTTTGAATGCCCTGTTTGGTGGGGTTCCCCATTTTGGGATCCCGAAGTTTTGTCAAATTTTATCTTTTCTTTATATTTATTTACCTTAAAAATTTCATGTATCTAGCTTTAAAGGTTAAAAAGATTGGATTTGGGAGGGCCTGTTTGCGGGGAAAACCCTTGTCGTGGCACTGCCAATTTTTGCTAGGTTTAGTTCCTTTTTAATATCTACCCATTCTGAAAATTTGATCCATCTAAATGTAACAGTTTGAAAGTCCAAAATTTTGGAGAACCTGATTGCGAGGGATCCCCCAAACCTGGCTCTAACGATTTCAGTTGCACACTAGTCCTCCCTGATATCTTTAATCGCTCAACCTTTGAATACAGAGCGTTTATCGGTTTAGAAGTAGAGCGGCGGAAGAAAAAGAAAAAAGAAAAAAAGTACGAAAAAAAATAAGAAAAATTGTATTCAGGTTGGGGTAAACAAATACAAACCAAACGAAAGGCGATTGATAGTGTGCTCAAAAGCCATAAACCATTTTTTACCATCATTAAAGTTTCATTCAATGATTGTCAACCCAAAACTATAGGTTTTCGTGTTTCGACCAGTAACTTAGGCCATCTTCACGGCTGGCATTTAGAAGCATAAGTTATTCATCTATACAATTTAATATTGTAACATACAGTGCGATTGAGCTATCGCGACGCGTTTCGACCTTGCTCAAGGGTCTCATCAGGCGAAAAAAATTACACATATTTAAACATGCAATGATATAAAACTGCAATTAAAATATGGAAACAAAAATTAGCAGCAATTTTAAAATCATTGAAATTCTAAACATGCACTCATATAAATCTGCAATTACCAAATTTGGAAATAAAAATTGCATCAATAAACACATCTGCTTTATCTATGCAAATTTATTTATACAAAGCATAGACAAAGCAGATGTGTTTATTGATGCAATTTTTATTTCCAAATTTGGTAATTGCAGATTTATATGAGTGCATGTTTAGAATTTCAATGATTTTAAAATTGCTGCTAATTTTTGTTTCCATATTTTAATTGCAGTTTTATATCATTGCATGTTTAAATATGTGTAATTTTTTTCGCCTGATGAGACCCTTGAGCAAGGTCGAAACGCGTCGCGATAGCTCAATCGCACTGCATGTTACAATATTAAATTGTATAGATGAATAACTTATGCTTCTAAATGCTAGCCGTGAAGATGGCCTAAGTTACTGGTCGAAACACGAAAACCTATAGTTTTGGGTTGACAATCATTGAATGACAATCATTGAAACACTCATTGAATTGCAAGGTTGACAATCATTGAAACACAAAAACCTATAGTTTTGGGTTGACAATCATTGAATGAAACTTTAATGATTCTAATTTGCTGCTAATGTTTATTTTTTACCAATATTGGTAATTATCGAGACATATCGGTTCAAACCCGTCAACTTTTTGCCCATTTTCGGCCTGTAACATTTTGATCACAAAATCGGGCTGACCCAAACTTGGTTTGCATAAAGCAATCACAAGCACTCACTTTGAGTCCGAATTTCAGCTTTGGACGTCAAGTGGTTATGAAATTATAAGCGAATTAATAACTTTTCAAGACAAAAATTGCCAAATATTTAATGATTTTTGTGTGTCTCAATTTACGATCACGTGACCTAAGATCCCCAAAATTGGCAGATATGACGTTTTTCTTAATTTTTATGTTGAGTCCAAATTTCAACTTGGTAGGTTTTACCATTTGCTAGTTATGAGCGAAATCGATCCTCGTCTGCCACAGTTTGCAAACGAAAACAAAGGTACTATATACGCGCTCGTGCGAAGTCCCAATTATGGACATTATTACTTTGACCATGGGCATTGAGCGATTTTGTACAAGATGTACGATTGTACAAGCATCATGGAGTTACAGCTACTGTGAGAGAAAGAGATTTTCGAATTCATGTAATTTGGGTAACCATCAAGTGAGTTTTTTTCAAGAAGAAAGCAAACCTGTACGTTGGTTCCGAACTAAAAAATTTAGTAAGAACAAAAAAACATCCTTTTCGAATCAAGAAAAGGCCAGGAATAGTGGCATGCTTTCAGTTTATTGTGCTTCTATTCCATAGAAACGATAAATTACATGTATTGTAGAAAAAGTTAGGTGACGATGAGTTTACAGTCCGTAAGGTTTTAGAACCAGGATTGTCGCTATGAGGAGAAACAAGGGGAGGTGCTCACTAACAGCTGCTAGTGTTGCCTCATCTGTTAGAAACTAAACTAAATTTCATATTTCAAATTCTGCGTATCGATCTTTAATTTTTGGAAGAAGTCAATTTTTAAAGCTTTGAATACGGTCAATTGTTGAGCGGGTGAGGATGATTTGTCCTAAATACAGTATAAAAGCACCGCCCTCGCTTCCTCGTAAGTGTAGGATAAATATGAATCAATCATTCATTATTATTTTTTATTTTAAATTTGATTGATATTTGACATCGCAAGCGATATTTGGGGACTTTGCGGCATTATCCGACTTTTACTGAACTTTATTAAGCTTTAAAAAAGTGATCCGATTGCTTTGAATAAATTTATAAAAAATTTGGTTGTTGATAGTCAGATCAATAATTTATATGCGTCCCTTTCAAATTTTGTTTCGCTAACTCAAGTCGCTTTGTGGTTATTCAAGTTCAAATTTTAAATCTCTCGAATTATCAAATATAATCGAGTAACGTCATTTAAAAAGCGCGTATTGCAGTTTACAATACAATGACAAATTTCAGCTCTTTTTACGAGTTTTTAAACAGTTTTTCACTCCTTTTGAAATAACACAAAGCGGTCTTTAAACTTCCACGACTCACAAGCAAATTTCGTTGCATCAACCAAACTTACAGCCATGTATGATTTTGGCAAAGTTCTTTCGCATTGCAATTCAACATACGAGTGTAATATTTGGTATATCGGTTGTTTCGAAATCAAAGCCTCAAAAAATTAAAAAAGTAATTCTCAACAGCATAAAGTAAAATAAAAAACGTGCTAAAATTATCTAAATTTACAACAAGCATTTATTTAAGTTTTTCACTAAATCGTTCGTGCTTTTGCCGCATAGCGGTTTTTCTCGAGTGGTATAATTTAACAAATTGAAAAAAGGCGGAGAATCAAAATTTATTTCCCTAGTAAATGCTTGACTCACAAGTTGTCAGAGGTCGACAAGAATAATTTGGTAAACTATCGCACTTTTCTAAAGGCCCTTTAATTAACGTGAGTTTTCGAGATGACTAAACCAGCATGCTTTTGTCAAGATTTGCTTAGAAGGTGAGAAGCGCTGCTGAGAACTCAGCTACTCGACATGAAAGTGGAAGAAACATGAAATCAAAAACAGCTTCGTAGAAACTTACGTTAATGAATTTTAAACTACCGTAGTCTAATGAAGAAAGCTACATAAGTTTTCATGTAAGCGATAGAGGGAGGGACCCTAATTTCGAAACACGCTGCATAATTATTAAATCCATTATTTAGCACTAAAACTTCCTTACTTAAATTCTTCAAAAACTTTGAGCCATAAGAAAACGTAGACTTTCTCAAGGTCACAGGGGACAATTTCGTAAAAAAAACACAAAAAACTCAGCCACGTAGCTCAAAGTTATCAAAGCCATTACGCTCAACTAGAGTATGACATCGCAAGCGATATCTAGGAACCTCCAATTTAAATGTTTCCACGTTAGATTGTATATAATTTTTGTTTCCTGTTTTCGATCACAATTTTTTTGTTTAGGATTACGTCTTTGATGCTGTTTTGTGTATGTAGTTTATGATTCTGTTTGGTTGTTATGTTTACTTTACGTTTAATTATCTACTCTTCCAAAAATTCGATCCATCTGGGTCTAACGGTTGAAAAGTTCAAAAATTTGGTGCCCCGTTTGAATGAGACCCACATTTTGGTGCCCCAAAATTTTTTCCAATGGTGTTTCTTCTTTATATTGGCCTACGATAAAAATTTCATCTGTCTAGCATTCGTGGTAAAAAAGTTTGAATTTTGGCGGACCCATTTACCCAAAGTTTGGCCAAATTTTGTCTTTCTTTTATATTTGCTTACTCTAAACATTTCATGTTTCCAGCTTAAAAGGTTAAAAACTTTTAATTTTAGAGGGTCCCATTTGGGGGACCCCTATGTTTGAAACCCCATCTTTTGTTAGATTTAGTTTATTTCCAATATCTACCTATTCCAAAAATTTGGTACATCTACCTCTGACAGTTTAAAAGTTTAACATTTTGGAGGCCTCGTTTCATGGGACCCCCCTATTTTGGTAACCCCAAATTTTGTCAAGTTTCATTTTTTCTTCATATTTACCAACACTGAAAATTTCGTGTACGTAGTTTGAGTGGCCAAAAAGTTCCAATTTCGGCAACCCTGTTTGAGGGGGAAAACCCAATTTGGAGACCCAAAAATTTTGTCAAATTTTGTCCTTTCTTTATATTTACTTTACTTCAACATTTTATGTGTCTAGCTTTAAAGATTAAAAAGTTTGAATATCAAAGGCCCGGTTTGGGGAGAGCCCCCAATTGTGTAACACCCAATTTTGGTTGGGTTTAGTTTATTTTTGTTATCTACCCATTCCAAAAATTTGATCCATCTAGTTGCAATGGTTTAAAACTTCAAAATTTTGGGGGACTCGATTGAGGGGGATCTCCCAAACCTGACACCCACGATTTCAGTCTCACGCTAGTGCTCCCTCCCTCCCTTTAATCTTCAGTTGCTCAAACTTTGAATTCAAAGCGTTTGTCGGTTTTGAAGTAGATATAGCCGCCGAAGAAAAAGAAAAACGAAAAAAAAGCAAGAAAAAAGAAACAAAACAAGAAAAGTAATATTCAGCTTGGGGTAAACAAACATTACCCAAAAAAGGCGGTTGATAGTGTGCTCAAAAATCGCAATTCATTTTCCATCAATATTGGTAATTACCGAGATATATCGGTTCAAAATTGTCCACTCTCTGCCCATTTTTGGCCCGTAAAACCATGGTCACGTGACCGGGCACACTTAAACTTGGTTTGCATAAACCATTTACAGTATAAGCACCCAAATTGTGTTCAACTTTCAGCTTTACACGTCAAGTGGTTTTTGAGTTATAAGTGAATTAATAAGTTCTCCAGCCAAAATTCGCTGTTTTTTTCTGTTTTTTTGTGTGTCAATTTACGATCACGTGACCTAGGATCCCCAAAATTGGCATACATAACGTTTTTAGTATTTTTTATTTTAAGTCCAAGTTTCAACTTTCTAGGTTCTACCGTTTGCAAGTTATGAGCAAATCAATCATCATCTGTCAAAATTCGCGAACAAAAACAAAGGTACTACGCGCTCATGCGAAGTCCCAATTAAAATCCGGTAATAACCAGAAAATACTTATGCCTTTCCTTTTATTTAGCTTGCTTTGCTGCGATAGGCCATACGCTATTGCAGTTATTTCATTGTCTTGTAATGTTATATTTGGCTGATAATTTTATGAAAAGTAACTCTCAATAAATTCAGCACAACTGCTATTTTGGAAATATCATTAACACAAAATAAAATGAAAATTTTCATTTTTTTGGTAATTTATATGCAAGCTATGTCTTCCACTGGACAAGTGAATCATTCCATATTGGACGGAAAACTCCGCAAACCGATCGGATATATTCTGGGTGAGTGAAACAAGGTTAGTCTTAAATCTACTGCTGTTTTTTGGTTTTGTTTTTAACTATTATTATTATCTTACAGCAAGCTTGTTTAATTTCATTATGTTCTTACTTCATGTTGATTGTACAGTGTACACTCGTACAGTGCATAATTATACAGATTCATGTATTATATACTGTATATCGACCAGTTGGTCGAGCAGTAACACGTTCGTCTCTGGAGTGGGGATCTAAGGTTCAAAACTCGGGCCGGTCAAATCGAACACTGAGTTACCAACGGCTCGCAACCGTTGTCACATTTTTTCGAAAAGAGCTGTGTTTCCCGGGTGCAATGACGCGGCGATAGACCCAGCAAACTTTGCTACACGCTTCGGCATAGTGCATCGAGAATAATGAAGGATTTGATTTGTATTGTACCTGTATATTCAAGTCTATTTTGAATAGAACCATTGAAATATTGCAGGGCTTCTACACAGCATGAAAAGCTGTTTTGAAGTGCCTATTTTTTTGCTAATTTGAGCAATTTAGATTACTGTTTGTGATTTTTGCGCACTTTTTTAGTTTGTTCATTAAGTAACTAATATCAGTTATATCGCATATCGTAGAATCGGTTGACTAGAAGACTCACGCTGTCCGCAGCCTCCTCCGCGAAATTAGTTTTGTGGTTGACATATCGCGTAATCTGATATAACTTAATTTTTCGTGAGTTTTGTGTTTTTTAATAAAATAAATTTCTAGTGTCATGCAGTTAGTCTACTTTGATGACCTCTAGTTAATTAGTCTTTCACTGACATCTCTAAGATGAAATACGCATTTCCACGTACGTAATACAAATTAAAGTGCATAATAAACATATTAGTTAATGTTGCGTTTAGATTACTGGGATGAATGCAATTTTAGAAGTTGTGGTCGTAGCGACAGGTACAACTGTGAATGCAAAAATGACCTTACTACCACAGACAATTCGTCGTGCATTGTCTACAACTGGGTGTGCGATGGGATCCTTGATTGCACTGATGGAAAAGATGAAATAGACTGCTTCTGCTCCGAAGATGAATTTCAATGCATGAATATTAATCATTGCACAAACAGATATTGTTATGAGAGCTATGATAATGTTCCGTTCTTTCAGTGTATTCCGCAAGCAAAAGTTAATGACGGAAAAGCAGATTGCTATAACATGAAGGACGAGTCAGATAAGATGTAAGTTGTCAAAACTTTTTGACAAAAAATAAATTTTGCCATTTTCATACTGCCTAGATTGGGCATGGAGCACTTCAAGCATCATAATACTGTTGGACTAATTGTTATTCTCTGACAACCAAACATGACAACCATGACAACCAATCACTTGTCTTGTGTTATTCTCTGGATGGACATTGGACAGTTTTATCATTTAAACATGAAAAAGCACTAGGCAACTAATGGTCTTCAAGTCGATAGCGCACTGGCTACCCAATACCCATAGATGAAAAAATCTACTATAGTGAGATCTCGACATGTTGGCGTTGGGCAATTAATTTAATTCATTTGTTGCTTTGTCTTCTCAAAAAATGAGCGAAGTAAAGTTTACATCTAACATACGTTATAATAGGTATGTGAGAGATACTTCTTCAGTGACACAGTCAAATAACCAGGGAATGCAAAGACTGTGACATTGTTTAAGTAGGTCAGACCAAACAAAATCCAAAACCAGTGGTCGGCAAACACGGGGCCGTGGTACGGTGCTGGTCTGTGATGAACTTGACACCTGGCTGCTAAGTTTTTGCTTATGATACCGTGGAACTTTTTGCGACACAAAGTATTCATGTATCATTGCGTTTCATACTTCAAGATGGATGCTATATCTTTTAGAATGCTCATAAAAATATGATCATGCTGAGGTTTTGTGCAATTTTTCACTTTTAAGCAAGAGCTGAATTTATTGTTTAGTGAGTTGCACTCGATGATTTATTTAACAACGCTTTTAAGGTTGTGACTAACGAAAAAGTTTAGCATGGAAGTGGTTTTCAACCAGAATATTGCTAAGAGAGGCTTAAACCGAGCATTAAACTTTATGTTAAAATTTTTTTTCAAATGTGCCGGTTGCTGAGCAAACTGGGAAACTCAAGCGTGTTACAGATTAGGTCTGGAGGCAAAGCCGTCAGAAGCCATTAAAACTTCGGGGCAAAATCTAGCCGCTTGACCGTTTTTGTCATTTTTCAAAAAAACAGCCATTTTAACTCACTTTCGATCAAATTTTGGCCGTTTTTAAAGCCATTGGAAAGAACTAAGTAACTGATGATTTGAAAGTAGTTGAAGAATCAAATTAACCACCCATGTCGATCAGTGGTCGAGTGGTTAGAGCGTATGCTACTAAATCAGAAGACTCGAGTTCGATTCCCGGTCGGGTTAAACCAAAGACTATTAAAATTGGTATTCATAGCTTCCCTGCTTGACGTTCAGCAATTAAAGGGACAGTGAGAAGCCTCCACCGTGTGTGGTAAAAAGGAGGGCAAGTAGCAGCTTGACTCGAAGACCGAAAGGTCCCTTCGCTATCTCCTGGCCAAAGGCAACTTGGTAAATAAAATGTAATTACAATGACAAAAAAAATAACAATTGCAATTTTACCCGCTTTCAGCCTACCCCTTTACTTACAGGTCAAGCTCAAAACAGTATAAACGCTTGCATTTTGGAGTAAAATTTCCTACGTGGCTTGGTTAAGATGGAGCTGAAACCCTTTAGTTCTCCTGGTTACAGACTTTCATTTTGATAGTAGAACCGATCAGTGGTCGAGTGAAAAGAGCGTCTGCTTCTGATATTGCTGCGATTCTCGTTCAGCTCAAACCACAGACAATAAAATTTGGTATTTACAGCTTCCCTACTTGACATTCAGCATTAAAATGGTAAGGTGAAGCCTCCATTGTGTGTGGTAGACAGATAGGCAAGTGGCAACTTGACTCAAAGACCGAAAGGTTCCCTGCTGCTTCCTGGCCAAGACAACTTGGTGAATAAAATGTAATTGCAACTGCAATCACTTATACATTACAATTTCAATAGTAATTAATTTGCTGTGTTAACTAGCCAATAGCCAGGTTGCTTTAGTTAGTCAAAACCTATTTTACCCGGGAGTAAGGGCCACATCTAACTCGTAAACCAAAAGTCATGAGAGTACCAAATTTGGCAGGCGGTTGGTGCTCACCGAAATGTTTTAGAAAAGCTATATTTTTGAGTTGATGACGTCATCACTGTGCCATCACAGCCATATTTTTTAAATGACCGAGCTTCTGCCGTGACGTTACACTCGGATTAATTTTTGTACGTGGTTTGTTTTTTGATACTGAACTATAAAATGCCCAAGCCAAGTTAGTTACGTCACAAAAACGTCTTATGACTTCATTTAAGTTAAGTATTCGCCAAAAAATGCTCAGATTTTGGAAAGTGAGTGCGGAAAACCTCAAAAATCGGGAAACTTTCCGTTACCTTGCAACTTTAAATTTTCAGAAGTTATTTGTAATGAATTTTGACTTAAAGTCAAGTTAATTTGAAATAAAATTATTGCTTCTTAAGAGATTTATCACAAAAAAACAAGAGGGAGGCAAAAATGCACTCAGTGTAAAATAAGGTTAAATAGCAGAAACCAGAAAATTGGGCTGTGTGTAAACATGGTATGCCAATTGATCATGTATTAAATCAAACCACGAGTTTTAAAAACCGAAAATAACTTCAAATAGAATAGCTACTGAATCTTGGTGTTTTTTTTCTAGGCCCAAATGCGTTGAATCGTTGAGACAGTGAAACGTGAATCCTTTGCAGTTTTATCTATAAATTGTTTGTAGTTGTGACGTAATAATTAACCTTTCGGATTTCAAATTCAGAATTTTACGATTTCGTATTGATGCTACGTAGCCTAACGCGTAACTATTCGCCACTTTCTACTGCATGATGTTGGTTGTCATGACCAACGTAACGGCAATCGTCAATAGACTACATCAATGTCTCGCTGTTTCAACGTGCTATTGGTGCAATATCCCTCCAAATTGTGGGTATGCGGAAGAGGCGGGACAACTTTCTCAGGAGCTCAACAAGAAATTGCTTTCTAGGCTTGACCTATTGCTCTTTTTTGCGCTATGCCGCCTGTTGACCGGTCACAACAGAACGGGTTTATTTTTGTTTGGCTTGTCGCTTTCCTACGTCGCTTAGTTCTAGCATTACTACTTAAGCGGTATTGTCCAACCCAATCCGTCCCCTTCCCTCTCAAGCCCACGCATCACTAATTATAAGCCGCCCTCGTTGCCCCTGCTTTATCTGTACCCTTGAGGTCGGTTTTATCATCTCCATCATTTGGTATTTTTTTCATATTATTATTTTCAGATGTCCTGAAGAGTTGTTATGCGATCACAAAATAGATTGTCCGTGGATGAACCCAAACGAGGAAGCGGATTGCATGCAATGTCCATCGTTTTCATGTGATTGCAACCAGAACGACCAGTACACTTGCGAAGCGGATCGACCATCTGGTCGTATTCTGACGTGTTACAATGCCACAAGTAAATACTGAGTTCTTATTCAATAATTCTTGATTGCGTGTCAATATTGAAAATTACCTTTTAAACTGCAAAAAGATCTCTAGCAATTGAAGAATTGTTCTAGAGATATCTTTAAAGAATCTACCAACATGATTTCAAAGACTGCTTTTTACATTTATGTGACTTAATTATTAATAATAATTTAGTTTGATATTTTCAAGTTACACTGTTGTAACTGCACGAGATGTTCAGAGATTTTATGGGAATTAATTGCTTTGTGGCAGGCAAATGTAAAAAGCAACGTTGATTTTTAGTCTTTAAATGTCAGCACTTTCTGTTTGCTAATCAAGCTTTGCTAAGCATCAGATTGTTTATGCGTGAATTCCTTTTATTGAAAGGTTAATGGAAAAGGAATCCTAATCAAGTTATACTCGCAAATGCATAATTGCAAAAGTGATGTAAGACGATCACGATATCGTGATTGCTTTGGATATTTTTGGCTGAATTTGCCAAGAAACCCACACCACAAAGTGGCAAAAGACTGTGATGACAATTGCAGCTCGAGGATGGCAATAAAAAAGAAAAAAAGTAAAGTTGAGGACTTGCAGGCCAATGGGGTGGAGGGGGCTACAGCCCCCTGGCTACACCACTGGCTAAAGAGGGCGTTGAGGTGAAAAGGTGTCGAGCTCCTACTCCCACGATTCATTTTGTCCCAGTTTTCTTTCTGGTTAAAAAAAACTCTTGAAATCTTTAACTATAACTTAATTTGCAGATAAATGCGATGGATTCTCTCACTGCGCTGACTCATCTGATGAATTTGGGTGTGAATGTGGTAAAGATGAATTTACTTGTGAATGCATCACGATGAGACAATGCACGAAATCGGAAGGCTGCTTAAAAAAAACATTAGCAGCTGAGGATGGATTTCTTTATTGCCCAAACCAATCAGGGTATCGTGACAAGATAAGAATTCCATTTGGGCGTTTCGGTAGGATAAGCATATTCAAATTCAACAATATTTCACAATGTAATAGCATTGGATTTCCTCAATGTGACAATTCAACTTGCTATGTTTCCCGTTTTATGACATGTAGTGGTAATGATTGCATTGCATCAGATTATCAGATCTGCACATCTTACTGTTCTGGCACGCCGTATTGTGCAAGTAGGAATGTACTTCAGTGCAATGACGGTGGTTATATATTTTTAGATCATTTCTGTGACGGAGTTTTTGATTGTAATGACGAGAGTGATGAAGAGCAATGGGCTTCAAGTTTCGTGTGTAATGGTTGTACTTTACCACAAAGTAATTTGTATGATGACGTGGCGCATTGTAAAGATGGGTCTGACTTGTGTTTTGGCAGCAATAATATGTCTTGCTTCAAGTGTGATGATCGACCGTGGTTTATATCGGCCAAACAAGTGTGTGATGGCGAAACAGATTGTAGTGATGGATCGGACGAGTTTGTTGGGTGTGGTGTTTCACCATTTCAATGTTTCGATGAATACATAAATATATCTTTCAATTATGTGTGTGATGGCAAAGGCGATTGTTATGATTATTCAGACGAGTGTACTGCTGATTGTGAAAACTCTTGCTTCAAGTGCTTAAGTTACCCCGAAAATGGTCCTTTTTTTATACCGTCAAAACAAGTATGTGATGGCAGTTTTGACTGTCCATCAACATCTGATGAATGTCTTTGTGATTTCAATTTGTTTGAGGGGCTTATGTCTTGTGAACCGAAATTTAAAGAAACATACAGGACATGCGTCGAGAGCGAAGAGTTTACTTCATCACTTAACTCGTTTAAAATAAAGGTAGTTAGTTCACAACCTGCTCCCGGCAAATGGTGTAAAAGTAGAACTGGTGAAACAAACGCAATTTTTTGTGATGGCCGACCAGAATGCAAAGATTACAGCGATGAGGAATTCTGTGACGATCCACATCCACTTTTTCGAGATAATCAATGTTACTCGTACTTTCTAATGGGTGATCGTTATTGTGATGGAGTTGAAGACCCTGCTTGGAAACTTATTAACGATACAAATTGTCCGAAAGGATTTGACGAAATACTGTGCCCAAAACGATTCATGTGCCAAGCTGAAGGAAATGTTAGCATTGACATTTCACAAAAGTGTGATGGAAAGCCAGACTGTGATGACCATTCGGATGAGAACGATTGCTCTAGCGACAACATATTTTCATCGAACTCTGAAATGATAGCCAATTCAGCCATTAAAAGCGCGTTTTGGATAATAGGATTTGTGGTGGTACTAAGTAACGTCTGCGTGATTGTTAGCACATTATCATTTATTAGAAAGAATAAAGGAAAAGTATCTGATAACCTTATTTTTCAGCATATCATTATTTTAAACATTTCAATCGCTGATTTCTTAATGGGTGTCTATTTGATAACTATTGCAGCATATAGTGCGAAATTTTCCGGATACTACGGCTCTGTGGATAGTAAATGGAGATCAAGCTTGGAATGTTCTGTTATTGGAAGTCTTGCTGTGACATCGAGTCAAGCTTCTTGCTTTCTCATGGTAGTTTTAACCGCTTTTAGGTTAGTGAACATATTTTGGCCTCTAAAATTCTTATCAGCTTCATTGATTTTGTGGAAAATCTGCTTGGGACTTTCTTGGCTCCTTTCACTTTCACTTGCCATTGCTCCAATATTGGATGTCACATCTACTTACTTTGTGCACACACTTTCATTTACCAGCATGTTTCACAAAGACGGTGAAGTGAGTTTGACAGATCTTTGGGCATTTTTGTGCTCTTACGCTAATTGGAATAACAAAACTTTGACCAATTACGGAAGCGCACTGAAAACTACAGAAATGTTTATCAAACAACATCTACCGCACAGCGCTCCTGTGCAGATGTTCGGATATTATGCTGAAACCAGCGTGTGCATGCCTCGATTTTATGTTGTACTTGGCGATCCTTCTTGGGAATACACTCTGTCTGTGATAACTGTCAACTTCATTTGCTTTCTGTTCATTGCTGTAAGTTACATTTTGATCTTCCGACATTCCTCCAAATCCTCGGCAGAGGTACGTAACAGCAAATCTGACGAACAAGCTGCTAAAATGCAGAAGCGGATCACTAGGATCGTAGCCACCGACTTTTTCTGCTGGATTCCAATTTGCATCATGGCTTATGTGCGACTTGGAGTGGAATTTGAAAACATTGTCTATCAGATTACTGCTGTCCTACTGCTTCCAATAAACAGTGCCCTAAATCCATTCCTTTTTTCATCACTTCCAGATAAGTTGATCAAGTTGTGTGAAAGATTCAAGTTGTACTCTATCAGACGTTGAGTGATGTGCTATAGTGAAATGGTCTTAGGTACTGTCTTCGTGTATATTATAAAGTTGTGACGAATGGGCAGTGGTAAACTATTGTTGAGCTTTCGCATGAGTGGTGATTGTTTGCTATGAACTGAATGTACAAGATTCGAAGAGTTCAAAGTTTTAAGTTTACTAAAGAGATACTGCTCGAGACCGCTTTTATTGAAGAACTTGGAACTATTTGAGGAAATAAACGGGTGTCCCAAACTTTATTCTACGATTCACCTATTCTGCGAATATATATTTAGTCTGTTGGACTCTTTACCATCGGCAACCCTGCGTTCCGAGCTTTTGTGACATCAGTAAATGATGACTAAGCAAAACTTCTTGCAACAATATTCTGCAAGAAATTTTGCAAAGTTTTCTTTTTGTGATGTAACCAAATTTCGAAACGCAGATTTGCCAACGGTACGGAGTTAAGTGGATTAAATCTATTTTCGCGGATAAGGGTAGTAGTGGGATAAGATTGGGGCACCTTCTAATTATTACTTCAAGTAGATGATACATCTTCAAAAAAAAAAAAAAAAAATTCGGGCAGTGTTTCTTATTAAAACCATCGCTGCAGTGACCAGTTAGTTATTACGACAACGCACTTATTTTCTCTTCGAAAATTTTGACCAATTAAAATTGCTAATAAGGTACCTGCAGGTAATATGGCCACCCTAAGAAACTTTCTCACATTTCTCAAGAACTACTTGAAGGTTTCAGGTCAAACTTTCCGTGGATGTAGTGTAAGTTGATAGAGATCATATATCAAACATTGAAGGTCATGTAAAGTTTAGGTTTTCTGTGAGTTAATTTAAAAAAACATTTTTTTGGGCCATATTAGATGCATATGCAGGTAATAAGGCCCAAGGTTGTCAAGCTGTTAAGAAGATTTTGATAAAAAACTAATGCTTTGTTAGCGTATTAAATGAAGATGCTTTGGAATATCAACAAGAGGTCTTAAACAGTGTTTCTAAGTACTAAGTTGAATTTTACCGATCAAAAAACAAGCGGGCAAACGAACTCTAAATTAATGCTTTAGGCTACTATGCTGTATATGCAACTAAATTTAAAATTAAGCAATCACATTTTAGCTTAGTTGAAAAAAATCAGGTGTACTCACGTGAATGGAGTAGTACTCACGTGAATGGAGTAGTACTCACGTGAATGGAGTAGTACTCACGTGAATGGACTAGTTCAACCACAGACAGACTAGTGCTTGGGCCTTATTACCAGCAAAGGTTCTCGAACAATATCATAGCAATTACACTCAAGCTGAAATATTTCAAAACATACAAAATTGCTTAAATTAACTGTGAAACAATCCTTTTCTGTCCTGCTAACGAGAAATTGAATTTTCCTCAACGATACATCTTTTTTTGGAAAGTGAAAAATTCCAGATTTAACAAAAAGGCACCATTCCAAGATTTCAAAATTTTGTTTCACTGTGGCGGACTCATTACTGCACGGATCCAACCCAAACTCTCCAATCAATACTAGCATCGATCATACTCCAACTGCATGCAAATAGAAATTGTTTACTTTGCTTAGATCCGGAGATCGAATTGTTGAGCCATATTACCAGCTTGGCCATATTACCTGCAGGTACCTTATGTGTTGTCTGTTTTATTGCCTGATTGTCAGTTTTTATTACTCTATCGTGTTTGGATTTGAACAACGGTATTGGTATCTTTGGATCAAAAAAAAAAAAAGACTATCGCGCGTAATTTTATCAATAATCAGTATGTAAAACCAAAAATGTAATACATTGTTCAAATTTTACACCGAACGTTAAAGAAGGCAAATCCTAAGAAAGAGATGATGCCGCTTTAATCGGGAGATACCTGATCGAGTTGCAAACGGGAAATACCCGAACATAGGCGTAGCCAGGATTTTTGATTGGGGGTTTGATTGCTTTGATTTGATTGGATTTGATTGCCCAAACCCTCAAAAATTCGGCTGTCTTCACCGAAATTAAGAGTGATTTTTCAGCCGAAATCGGAAATTCGAACGATTTTTCCGCCCAAAATCAGGTGATCTCCAAAAAAAAAAAAAAACAGGTCTTCACCGAAATTAAGAGTGATTTTTCAGCCGAAATTGGAAATTCGAACGATTTTTCCGCCCAAAATCAGGTGATCTCCAAAATAAAAAAAAAAAAAAAAAAAAAAGGTCTTCACCGAAATTGAGAGTGGTTTTTCGGTCGAAACCGTTAGCTTTACTGTTACTTTACTGTTTAATTACTGTTATGTGCGCAATTACTGAAAAAAAACTGCAACTAAACATCGTCAGGCTATGTTGTCATAACTTTTTGTCGTTAGTGGAGTTTTGATTGGGGGGGGCCCGGGCCCCCTGGGCCCCCCCTGGCTACGCCTATGTACCCGAAAATGTGAGCCCAAACCCGAAAAATGATTTGAAGTCGAAATCAGGTACCGAAAAATTTGAAATTTAAGTTAGATCTGTAAAACCAATACGATTTATTGCTTCTTTTTTAAGTTCAGTCTGTTGTGATCAAAGATGGCGCTACGGTGCGTTACGTTCAAAATTTGTGTTCTACGTACCGCGCATCTTGAACTGTATTGTACCAGCGTACCGTACTTCATTTCAATTTTTGAAGCGTACCGTATTAACGTACCGTACCCGTCCCATTAAAAAAAGGCGTACCGGACCAGCGTACCGTACTTCTTAGCAAAAATTATGGTGTACCGTACCGTACTTACGTACTGTACCGTACTGCCATTCTTGCTTTTGACAACTCGCAATTTTAACTGAGTTAGGAATTACTAGCCCATAAATCAGCGATTATGGAGAGCCTACAAATCAGTAAGTAGTGGGTGGATATGGTTCCCAAGGAGCTCTTACATGGCGTTGTACTTAAGCTTTTTGGCAAGTCACACACTGCTTTGCCCACAAGCCGACCTGTTTGTGGAGGCCATGCCAAACGAACTTTGAAGCAATCAACTTTCGCGTTGTTCGAATTGAAGGATATGAAAGTCCATGGATAGATTCAAAAACTTGTTTGCGCCATGAGAGGGACACAATGGGCCTAGGAGTACCAGTTGAAATATCGCATAGCAAGGTAGTTTTTGAATCGCCAACAACAATCTTTAAGGCCCAGGTTTGTTATAGCCGTACGATAAGCTTGTACCTCTGGGCAAATTTGAGCAGCTGCCATTGCAGTGTAGTCCAAATTCACTAGAGCTGATGTAACCGACGAGATTTGAGTTCGAGACAAGGTGTCTGCCACAGCATTTGCTTTCCCGGCAATGTGACGAATGTCCGTCGTAAATTCCAAGATAGCAGCGAGTTGGCAATGTTGCCGTGCTGACCACGGGTCTGAAATCTTGGAGAAAGCAAAGGTTAATGGTTTATGGTCTGTATAAACTGTAAAGGAGCCACCATCCAAAAAAATCCAAAATGCCTTATAGCCAAATGCATTGCCAGCAGTTCTCGATCAAATGTACTGCATTTGGTCTCAGGTTTCCTCAGTTGCCGACTAAAAAGTGTTAGGAGTCTCCACACGCCACCAGCAAACTGCTCTAAGACAGCGCCCACAGCCATGTCGGAAGTATCAACAGTTAATGATGTGGGGGCATCCTTTAGGGGGTGATGTAACATGGTAGCGTTGGCTAAAGCTTCCTTTGTCTTTGAGAAGGCATTGAGCATTACTTCTGTCCATTCCAAAAGTTGATTCTTACCAGTCAAGGCCCGGTTAAGAGGCGCCATAACTCGTGCCGCTGAGGGTATGAAACGATGGTAAAAGTTTACCATGCCATTAAACCGTCTCAATTTGTTGATGGTCGAGGAAATGTTTGAATAGCATCAACTCTATCTGGCAGAGGACAAGCTCCGGTTTTGTCGATACGGTGTCCTAGCAAGTCAAGGTGTGGGCGATCAAATTCGCATTTGGAAAGGTTATTTACCAATCCATGCTCTGACAAGCGTTGAAACAATTGCTTTAAATGCGAAAGATGTGCTTGCCACTAAAATATTGTCCAGATACACAAAGACAAAGTCCAGTGACTGGCAGACTAAATCCATCAAACGCTGAAAGGCTTGGGCAGCGTTTTTTAGACCAAAGGGCATGCGCAAAAATTCAAAAAGTCCAAACGATGTAATCACTGCAGTTTAGCAAATATCGGAATCCGCTACAGGGACTTGGTGGTACCCTCTAATGAGATCAATTTTAGAAAAGATTGTCGCTCCTGCTAAACGAGCCGAAAAATCTTGTGTGTGAGAGATGGAGTATCGATCTGGCAACGATGCAGCATTGAGACGGCGATAGTCTCCGCAAGGCCTCCATCCGCCTGAAGCTTTGGGGACCAAAGGAGAGGGGAAACACAAGGGCTGGAAGAACGGTGGATTATCCCCATTTCCAGCATTTTCTGAAACACCTGTTTGGCTAAAGTCAGCTTCTCCAGTGACAGTCGTCTAGCTCGGGAACTAATGGGAGGTCCTGAAGTAGGAATGTGATGTTGGACCTTATGTTTAGGAAGCACTTGTGAAAATTATGGGGTAGTAATAAGCGGAAAATCAGCCAGCAGCATTGCATGTTTATCTCTATATAGGGAAATAGCGTTGAGAGTCATTGCGGAGACATTTGCTCTACTAAGTGAAATGCTGGTGAACGACTCAGCATTAACAAGTCTCTTGCGTGTTATATCAACTAGCTACGAATTCGCCCGTAAGAAATCGGCGCCTAAAATGGGTTGAGACACTTCAGCCAAGGTAAAGGACCAAGTAAAGCGGCCTATAGGTAGCTGCAATTTAACAAACCGTGTACCATACGTTTTAATATTGCTTTCGTTAGCTGCTTTAAGAGAGGGTCCAGGCTTGCTGCCACGGCGCTCTCGACCAGGAGGAAGCACACTTACTTCAGCGCCCGTATCGACTAAGAAACGTCTAGAAGATAACTGGTCCATCACATAATAAAGGCTGCTAGTGCTAGTCATGCCGGCCGCCGCAGCCATTAACGCCGGCCGGCTTGAGAGTTTTCCCGTTCGAAAGCACTTGGTGGTACACAGCAATGTGCCTTATTACCAAAACGTTTGTGATAAAAGCACAATCCTACTTTCTTTGCGTTGGAAGAAAATCGAACAGCTGGCTTGGTTCGTTGCGCTGCTTGCTGCCGTGTTCGAGCGATTGTTGGTTCGGCCCCACGAGCCATCCACAAGGTGTTGGTCCGCTGTGCTAAGCTTCGAGAATTGCCAAAGGTTTCGGTCGCTAATATTTTTCGAATATCATCTGGTAAGTGTTGCAGGAAAATATACTTGAATAGAAAGCATGGGGTATGTTGACCCAATAATCCCAGCTTTTCGTCCATCAGCACAGAAGGCTTCCTGTCGCCGAGGTTTGGCATGTTGAGTAAACGAGCAGCGCGTTCATATTCGGACAACTCGAACGTGTCCAAAAGTCTTTCTTTTAACGTTGTGTACTTGTTGTTTTCCAATGGATTATCTAGGAGGTCAATGAGTCGTTGAGCTGTGTCCAGATCCAAAGTGGACACAACATAGTAGTACTTCGTGGCATCTGCAATTATGTTTCGCAGAGCAAATTGAGCCTCCGTTTGTCTGAACCAAACTCGAGGCTGCGTAGCCCTAAAAGACGGCAGCTTTCGCGAAACCGTGTTTTCTGTAGGTATCTTGACTGTAAAACTTCAAACAGCGGTTAGAAGATTCAGGGTCACCAATTATGGAGAGCCTAGCTAGCGATGGGGAGTTTGAAGCAGCAACGATCGCACTTCAGGTTTCAAAACTTGTTTTTACAGAATAACTCCCGAGCCACAAGCGTAGACATTTATAGGCAATGTGAATGTGACGTCTTAGCCGTATGTACGCTTTGTAGCAAGCGAATCACGTGGCAAGCGTCATGACGTTTGCCACATGATCTCAATTCACACATTTAGCGTCGGCTTCAGCTGTCTTTTGCCTCTGCATACAAAAACCAGCGCAATGTGCGGAAAGTCTGGATATTTTAATTCAAACAGCGTACCATCGTATCGTGCCCATACCCAGTAGTGGATTTAATAGGGAGCGAGCGCACCGGACCCACCTCTAACTTGGCCCCCCCTCTGAAGATGCCGCGCACTTAGTGTAAAATAATTACTTATTCGCTTGCTTTTTGCTCTTTTTTGTCAATAAATTATCTAATCATTCAATCCAGCTTGGTAGTTACGCAACATATCACCCCCAAATATTTTCTATAGTGGCCCCCCCTTCAAAGATGCGGAGAGCTTAGTGCGCAGTATTTTTTTCATTTTAAGCCAAATCGCAATCAAGTGACATTCCCCCAAAGTATTTTTTCTAACTGGGTTCCTCTCCAAAGCCACCACGCCCACGTTCTGTAGGCTATTCCTTATGCCTGTATTCAGTGGCGGGTTTAGGGGGGGGATGCATCCCCCCCACCAGCCTAAAAGTAACAATTTTGGCCGAAAAATCACTCCCAATTCTGGCAAAGACCTTCCTTTTTTTTTGGAGACCACCTAATTTTGGGCGAAAAAAACGCTTGAATTTCCGATTTCGGCCGAAAAATCACTCTCAATTTTGGTGAAGACCTTTTTTTTTTTTTTTTTTTTTTGGAGACCACCTGATTTTGGGCGAAAAAAAGTTTGAATTTCTGCATTCGGTCGAAAAATCACTCTCAATTTCGGTGAAGACATCCAAATTTTTGAGGTTTTGTGCTTAAAATCCCCCCCCACCAAAATTTTCTAGATCCGCCACTGCCTGTATTAGATGTTTAAAATACTGGTGTTTAATCATAACATTTCATTAGAAATTTATCAAGCAAATTTGCAGTTTACTTTAGAGCCTTAGTAGTTATTAAATTCAAAAGTTTCTCTTTTTCCAAGTTTATTGACACAATGAAAGTCTTGCTAAACAAAAAAAAAATTCAAGTTCTAACACACAACCGAGATGTGTGTAGTCTGCAGATCCAAACGCAATACCGTACAGGAATACTGGATCCACTCCAGGTCCAAAGGCAATACTGATAGGTAGACCTGGCTCACCTACTGGTGATAAATACTGGCTAGTCTTGTTCGAAATTGAAATTTTATCAGAGTGGACCTGTAGTGCTGAAAGTTTATGCTCAGACCTTAGCCTAAGGCTTCGAGCGTTACAAACAGACAAATCACAATGCGCTTAATCCAACATTTCAAAACCGAGTTTTACAGTTTCACCCAGTTTCAGTATCAAAGCATCTTAGGCTAGACAGGTTATGCTTGCGACATTTATAGTGCTGCCTGTAGCCTACAGTACAATGAAAATCTGTGTGATACTGTAAGGTAGGTACCGTGTCCGTATATCATGGGCAGCTGGATTAATTTCAGTTAGCTTATCACTATAAGCTTATTGCAGATGGTGTTAGTTACTTGAGTTAGCATATAGGCTACTGTGGGTATTGGCCACTATTACTACTGGTAGTGAGCGACCATTGAGCAGGCTGCCAGATAATTTATGCTGTGTTTTCTTGAAGGTGTATCCGTAGTTAAATGTATGTTTAGTTTCAAGTAACTTCTAGTTTAAGATTAATGCTCGCAAATCCTTTTAAGCTTTATTTTTGATCTTTTAGTCTTAGCTTGAGCACATGAACAGTACAGTTGGTGTTTGTGCAGTACGGTATTTTGAAAGAAATTCTTCAATACTATCAGTAATGATATGTTTTATTTTGGTTAAGGGTTTGCTCAGACAGCTCAGTGTCTTAGCATAGCAGTTGATAGTGTGTGTTAAACTGAGTATTGCTTTCAATGTTACAGTCTTATGTAGTGACATTGAAATGGAGTGTTCTTGGTTTGAAGACGAATGAGTGATTAATCACATGTTTAATGTAAAAGCAATTTTCAAACTTGTACAGTATGCAGTACCGTGGATGTGTTTGCAGTTTTTATTATTATGAAAGAAACTTCATTCATATTAGTAAAGGATAAGTTGGTAACTAAATAAAAAGACAATTTGACCTCTCTACTAGAGATGCTAGTGAGCATTTTTATTCTTAAGTTTAAATTCTGCTCAGGTTTTGATTGATTGTTGTTAACAGTAAACTGTACTGCATGCAATGAGCACGGCATGTGATAAGGTAACATACCAACAGTGCAGTTTACCCTACCAGCCGACAATCTACCAAGTATCAGTTTTGTGAGAAAGTCACAATAAGATAAAGCTTTAAATTTGTGATTTTGACCAATCTTCTTTTTTCGTTGCAGCTTTTATTAAATGTAATTTAATAATTCTGAAATAGTTGCAGCTTGTTTTCAATTAAGTACCAGTAATGCTAAATTGCAAACATCGTGCTCACATTATGTTTAACTAGCAAGTAAGAAATTGCTTGTATGTTTACAAGCTAGCAATGCAAGAGGTGAAAAATTATTTACTGCTCAGTGCTCAATTATGTAACATTAATAGTTAAAAAATAATGAACGAAGTGTGACTTTGTTGATACATCTATGAATAAGGGCTATGTAAATGAGCTAGAGACATTGGATCTGTTCTACATTGTTGTTTCTAGTGTTTTTGTGCATATGATGAAGATGCACAACATAAGGCAATAATGTTAAACGTTTGGTAGTGATTTGCTTCTTTGCACACAATTATTTGTCCAGGCACCAGCACATAGCACATTTACAGGAAACACTAAGTCACTTGTACAGAGAGTGAAGCTTATTTGGCATATTACGCATACAGGTAAAATAAACCAAAATGTCGGTTTAGCATCGACAAAAATTGGGCCCCCCTAAAGTTTACGCACCGGGCCCCCCTTTTTCTAAATCCACCACTGCCAATACCATTACAAAAAAGGCGTACTGTACCAGCGTACCGTACTTTTTAGCAAAATTTGAGGCATACTGTACCTACGTATCGTACCGTTCTGCCATCCTTGGCTGTGACTATGCAGTGCACATACAATGAGGTTTTCCCAAAAAGTGTCTAAAAGTCTCAAAACATACAAGTGTCTAAAATGAGGTTTTCCCAAAAAATCAAAGGAGCTACATTATTGACAAGGTGCACATCTCTTAGATTCGAAAATCTCCAGAGCCGCTACTTTTCCAAATTGAGAGATCACAGCTTAGATGGTTTGGCCAAGTAAGCAGAATGCCTCAGGAAAAACTTCCAAACAAGCTTTATTTGCCAATGCAAATGAGAAAAAAAACAGTTAGACGACCTAAAACTACTGCAGATAAATTTATATTAGATTGAGGATCTTGGGTGGAATTGCTTGGGACTTCACCCAAGCGAAATGTTGGGGGTGATGGTAACTAACAACCAGGGGGCCCCGGGGCCACTAACTGACAACCAGGAGGTCACAGGGCCCCTAACTAACAACCAGGGGGCCCCAGAGCCCCCAACTGACAACCAGAGGGCCCCAGGCCCCTTAAATAACGACCAGAGGGCGCTAACTAACAACCAGGGGCCCCAGGGCCCCTAACTGACAAACAGGGAGCCTCAGGGCCCCTAACTGACAACCAGGGGCCCCAGGGACTCTAAATAACAACCAGGGGGCCCTGTGGCCCTCAACTGACAACTAGGGAACCCTAACTAACAACCAGGGGCCCCGGGGTATCCAACCGACAACCAGGGGGCCCCGGGGACTCTAACCGACAACAAGGTAGCCCCGGGGCTCCTAACTGACAACCAGGAGGCCCAGGGGCCCCTAACTCACAACCAGAAATTCCTGGGGCCCCTAATTAACAACCAGGGGCCCCGGGGCTTCTAACTGACAACCAGGGAGCCCCAGAGCCCGTGACTGACGACTAAAGGTCCTGGGCCGGGAGCCCCTTAATTCAAATTTTTTGTAATTTATATGCAAACCAGTAAGAAATTTAAGAGTTTTTTCCTAAAACTTGCAACACCAAGCCTTCCTTTAACGTTATTATGAACTTAATGCTCTAGCACAGGCGGTAAACAAATCTCCCAATTGAAATACTACCAATGATAAATACAATAAGAGCATAGCCAGTATGTTGTCCTTGTCCGAAATTGCAGTTTCTTTAATTTAGATTTACGCGTACAAAAGTACGTAATAATAATGACGACCACGTGTCCACCTCATAATAATGTCTTGCAATTCTTGTATGTTTCAAAAATCTGTCAAGTGACTTGACTCAAGACCCCTACGTTTTGAAAAAAAAGTTATTTTAATTTTGCTTCTAATTTTTTTTTTTTTTTTTTTTTTATGAAAGAACTTAAGGTCGCAATCCTATCTCAAAATCATAGGCAAAGCCAGGGAGGTGGCCCAGTGGGCCCGGGCCCCCTCAATCGAAATACACCAATGACACAAATTTGACAAAAAAGTCTTGTTTCTTCATTTTTCAGTTTCTTTTAGCATTTTTGCGTACAACAGTACACACGCACAGCAGTAATTAACAATAAATAATATTGACGACCAGAGGGCCCGGCGCACCTCTTTAATTCAGTTTTTCCAACCAATTTAAATGTATAACCAGGGTGAAATCAAATTTTTTGTCCTAAAAGTTGCTACCTCAGGCCCTTATCTAAACTTTTCATGGAAGTAATGAAATAAACAGCGCCGGATTTGCCATATGGCACAGTGTGAAGGCCCCGCCCTCAGATAGTAGGAATTTTTTGGTCTTTACTTATATTTGGCAGGAAGATGTTGCAAAAATCCCCTAAGTGCCAGAGGTACCGCGCAATGTAAATCCGGCCCGGAAATAACATGTTTAGTAAGCGTAACCATCTATTGTACCATTTTTCAACAACGACTCACCTCCACCTCGCCTGTATTTACGTACAAAACACTTTTAAAAAAATAGCTAGAGAGAATGCTCATTAAACAAATTATTAAATTTGAATTGAGGGGCCTGGGTCCCCTGGCCGCTCATGTACTCCTATAACTGGTTAACTTCATGAAAGGAAATTCTTTGAGTGGATTATCATTTACTGCTAAAATATTGCAGGAGGCAATGTGCCTTACTTCCCCCTATATGGATTAAATCACTTACAATTAAAATTTTACACCACAATGCAAGATTTTAAACGTCTTTTGAAATTTAATTGCAAGTAAAAGGAGGATTGAACAACCAAAATTTTTCGATTGGCTTTCAATGTTAAAAATCTAGTTCTTTCAAATGGCTGTGAACACGTGCGAAATGTGATCCAATGGGATTAAAATAGCTTTTTTCCCAAAAACTTACGAAATCGCCCAGCGGCTGGGGGCTTTGCCCTCAGACCCCCACAGCCACCGGCGGATGGGGGCTCCGTTCGCAGACCCCCGTCTGTGATACGTTTGAGTACACTAGTTTACTCAACACGTCTCCTAAGTTAAGACATTTTCGCTTTTTAACTGTCATTTTTCGCCCTCTTCCTTTACCAAAATCCTGGTTAAGTGACAACAGGCTACGGCTTCAGATCTTCCTTTCTACGATATCTTTGCCTCACAAAAACTTCATTTTTTGAAAATTTCTGATGACGTCATTGCACGTGACTTGTGGTTTGGCCCCCCCAATCAACAATCCGAGCTACGCCTATGCCCACAACCCTCACGGGAAAAAGGACAAAGAAGAAAGATAGAGTTTTTTTTGAAGTTTTAAATAGTTTTGTTTGCTTTTCTACTATTTGTTCTGTTAAAGTTGCATTTGTACAAATTCTTTATTTCATCTACCAGCTTCTTTACTTCCTCAATTATTTTTATTGACAAATTGTAGGAATTCCAGCTTTATGGTAGGAAAACATGTGATTTTGATGGTATTGCCATTAGGTCTAGAAATAGTTCCTGGCAGCCAACAGCAAGAATTTACAGATCTAGTAATAGTACATTGCTAGTAGATTTACTCAAGTTCATGTTTTATAGAGCTTATACTAAGTAGATTGCACTGAACTCCGCATCTTACTCAGCAAGGCATAACAAATATGGTTTCAGTAAGCTGCTGCTCTAACTATTGTTAAGTTAGAACAGCAGTTTGATAAATTTCAATAGCTAGGTCTAAAGCAGAGTGTGCACCGTCATTCTTTAAGAAAGTAACATTATAGGCTATGTTTTACTCTGTTTTACACAGCCAGCCAAAATAGATACTATAGGTTTAACTCAAATAGAGTTTCTGTTGTAGTTTCCCAGCACAGAAACGCGATCAATTTCGACCACTATTAATTCTGAAAGAAACAAACAAAAAACATTAATGTAAACAGTTTTAGAAGTTGTAGTAAAGTTTTTTTGAATGTATACGACCAAAAGTAAATGTTCAATTTTGCAATGACTCATTAGTAACAATGATTTCACGTAGGACCATTTAGTGGCACAAAATCAAAAAAATACCAAAATCCTGGATAACAAAAGTCTCTGTGCGACCCCTAACCCTCAATTTTTTTTTCTCAAACTTTGTATTCCTGATTTTCTTTGGCAACCTCCTATTTTGAAGAAGGTAGAAAAAAATCAGAAGAGATCGGGGCACCAGCAACACCCTAACTTATATACAAACAAGCCTCACAAGAGAGTGGCTTCAATGTCAAGCTTTTGTTTCAACAGCAACCAGAACTCAACAGAGAGAGAAAACGCAACATTATATGGTTAAACCCACCATATAATGAACAAGTAAAAACCAACATTGGAAAGAGCTTCTTTCACTTGTGGCAAAAGCACTTTCCCCCGAACATAGGCTTTACAAAATTTGCAACAAAAATGTCATCAAACTGAGTTACAGTTGTGCCCCAAACATGGCCAGCGTTATCACAGCCCACATCAAGAAGTTACTCATGAGCATGATGACAAGCCGGAGGCTTTGCCTCGTAATTGCCAAAATAAGATCCAGTGCCCGATTTCCGGTCGAAGGCCTGAGAAATGCATTGTCTACAAAGTCAGCGTGGATAGTCGCGGTAAAACCATGGATTACTTTGGTCTGTGCGAGATCGAATTCAAAGCACGCTACAACAATCACGTGTAGTCGTTCAGACACCAAGAGAAGAGCAAGGCGACTGAACTTTCGAAATACATCTGGGCATGCAAGAACTCTGGTTCGAATCCTATCATCTCATGAAAAATCATCTGTAAGGCTAAACCATACCGCCATGGAAGTCGACAATGCAATCTTTGTCTCGCAGAAAAATATTTTATCTTGAGCGCAAACACAAGTACTACCCTTAATAAAAGAACTCAATTGGTTAACAAGTGTCGTCACAAAAATAAATATAAACTGAAAAAATTTAGACCTTATTCGTAACCATGCTTTAAATTTTGAATTCGCAGTTCTTCTACTTCGGGTACCGAAACCATACTTTGCACTTCAGTACTTGCTTGCATTTACCATCTCGTAGTCTTGATTATTTTTCACCGTGATTTTGCTCGCACCTTTTTTGCGATTGCTCACTTAACTTAACATCACAGTGTTTTACAGTACTAGAGTTAAACTGTACTTTTATCAGTGTCAGTTTTATTTCAGCATTTGGTTTCATTTCAGCGTTTGGTTTCATTTCAGCGTATGTTTTTGATTTTAGACCCCTGATGATCCTTTCATGCGTGAAACAATCTGTCGGGTTTTAGATAGTTTTTAAAATTTTATAATTTAAAGTGGTATATTTTACTGTTATTCTAATTTATATATTGTTTTGGTTCAGCAAATTTTATCGTTTCCAAATAGCTCTGGGTCCATAATCCTTTTGATTTTACATTGTATTATATTATACGCTGAATGATAACATTTACATCGTATCATACGCTAAAGTCGCATGTCGTAAGTTTTTGAGAGTAAAAAAAACAAAACACAACGGAAGAATCAAGGTTGTGTCTGGGCTTTGAAGAATTTGTGCGGATATTCGTAGACCACCTGTTTGCCGCACACGGTAACGACTTCACACTCTCTCATTTTATTGCTGAAGGTCAAGCAGGGAAACTGTGAAAACCACTTTTAGAGTATTTGGTTTGCCCGACAGGTATCGGACCAAAGTCCACCATAATACCAATACCAGCACATTTTGTATTGCCGGTACACGTTACGCTGTTTCAGATGTCACGTTCGAAGTGACAATACACGAGTCGAGAGGTTAAGGTGTCGTTTTTAAGTCGACTCGAATTACATGATTTTGGATTTATCTCGCACACGGCTATTTGTTGCGTACTTAGATAATCTCTGGTGGCTTCAAACTCTGATTATCTCTGCTTGGTGGCTTCAAACAAGTAACAAATTTAACTAGAGAAAAGTCAAACTGAAAAACTTGTAAAACGGTCAACTTCAACTTTTCATCGGGTGAGGACGATTCGGCGAGAGGATATCGCCACCGTTGCTTTTTCAAGAAGAGAGAATAAAGATATATCAATCAATGATGCATTTACAGATCGCACGCACCTCTGGGGCAGACCTTTTCAAAAGATGCCTATACTTCCATCATTTGGCAAAAGGGAACAAATGCTTTAATTTTTCAATATTAACTTTTCGAGATAATTTAGTTTTTATGCGCTTTTGTTTTCAAACTCTGACGTAATAAATACTATGTAAAAGTTTGCCATGAAACTTTAGGCATATTTTCATCTATTATGTCATAAGAAAAAAATCAGAATGTTGCCTTTTTCCAAATTAAAAACGTTTTTTAGATTAATAGCGTCGGAGCTATCATTTCCACTCTTTGAAATATGTGTAGCCTGGAAAAAGGCTGTTTTAGATGGAACGTTTTCGTCCAGCTCTTTTCATGAATCTACGCTGAAATGAAAAAAAACTAAAATGCAGTGGTACAGGATATGTAGAGGATAACTACATTGAAATGACATTGGGTTGCTATTATGACACCTAAAGTTGTATAAAGTTAATAAATGCAAAAATATAGATAATTTCTCGTTGTACAATGATTGGTCAAAATTGGTCATTTTGGCAATTTGAGTGGTGGAAAAATATTGTTTCGTTTTAGTTTAATCTGAAACAGCATTTTTTGTACTATTGAATTTGTACTTTTTTGTACTTTTTTTGAACTTTTTTGCACTATGCTATTTGAATAAGATTATATTTGTACTATTGCATAGTCAAACTTAAATTGTAAAATGTAGCTGCTCTGTTATTGATACATCAGCTTTTGCAGCAGAGGCCTGCTGTTAGGCCAAACTGCTGTTTCTATAAAGCTCTTCTGTGACCTATCATATGGCTACCTTGGATTTACTTTGAACAATGATTTCTTGTTTTGTGGGTAGCGCTTTGCAGCTGCATGGCCAAATGAAATTTGGAGAAATCCTTTCTGATTATTAGTTGACAGGTAGTAGCCTACATATTAAGATAATAAGATTCCATGAAGCTTCAACTTGAGTTCAAGAATTCAGCAATGGTTATGTTGGATCGAAAGATTCTGTCTCAGTCTCTGACTAGACTATGATTCTAATGATTAGATGGAGATTATCTATTGTAGATGATTTCTTACTTTCCCTCTGCGTTTTTAAATTTGAATAATTGTGGTATATTTTTGCCCAAATCAATATGGAATTTTTTGCAGTATATTGGAATATCTAAACCAACCAAAAGGGGTTGTAGGTCTGGAAAACATGTTAAATCCTATAACAGCAGGTTCTTTAATAAATCTAATGCTGATATTGGTTTTTCAATGATTGTGTTTACTCCCAATAATTCCAAAAAATTAAAGTATTCTCTTAAAATAGGTCTTTTTAATGCGCGATCTTTATGCAATAAAATTGCGTTGGTCACAGAGCTCATCCATGAAAATAACATTGACTTATTATGTGTCACTGAAACTCGGCTAAAAGTTAAAGACAAAGCTAAGATAAGAGAACTACATGAATCGGGTTTCGGTATTTTTAGCGCAGCAAGGGCTGGAAGAGGAGGTGGGGTTAGTTTCATTTTCAAGAATAGATTTCCTATTACGAATCAAAAAGCTTTAAAGTTTAAGTCATTTGAAGTTACTGAAGCAGTTATATTAGCTCAAGAAAGGATTAACACATGCTTAATGTACAGACCTGGTATTAACAAGCCTAGAAGAATTAAAAAAATTAATATTAGCTTTACAACGCTATTTTGGTCAGAATTTGACAATTATTTAAGCAATAAAGTTACTCTGTCAGATAAAATTATTTTGTGTGGTGACTAGAAGTTTCATTTTGAAACTAATTCAGCAGATGCAGTCAAATTTCTGAACATGATTGACTGTTGCGGTTTTACCCCATTGAACAGTTTTAAAAGTAATTCCTCAAGCAGCAAAGGTGGGGTTGTTTATGCATTTTTTATTTCAAAAAATGCAATGGATAAAAACTTCATAAAAAATTTAGATGTCACAGTTAACACTGGAAGCAATTTCGACCACTGCTTGGTTACTGCTGTAGTAGATACTGCTGGATTACATTCTACGTCTGCTCCATTGGTTAAAAAAAATTGTAAGAAATTTAAAACAAATTAATTTTGAAATACTAAGATATGATGTGGAACAATCTGTTATAATTCAATTGGTGTTGCAATGTCAAAACTTAAATGATTCTATTGTTGTCTATAATGATATACTTAGTAAAATCTTTGAAAAGCATGCTCCTCTGATTGAAAAAAAAATTGTATATCAAAACATCTAAAACGCCATGGTAGAATTTGGAATGCCAAATTGCTAGAAGACGAAGAAGAGTTTTTGAAAGAGCTTTTTGGACGAATAAATCTTTAGAAAATAAATCTAAATTTTAGGCAGCATGAAAACAAGCTAACAAAGTATATGGTATTGAAAGAGAAAAATATTTCAAAGAAAAATTAGCTAATTAGAAACGTAACGCCAGAGCCATTTATAATGTTGTGAATCAGTTGCTAGATAAATTTTCGGGAAATCTTCCTTCTATCACAAGCACTGCGCAAGCATGGCAAGTTACTGACGATTTTAATGCTGAGATTGAACAAATTTATAGTGACATGTCCTACCAAAATTGTAATACACTTGATGTTGATATAAAAGTATTGTTAAATCTTCAAGTGCTTCCAAATTTAGACAGTTTGAACCACTATCTTTCTCTAGTTTGAAAGCTATAATTGAGTCTATGCCATCTAAAACATGTGATCTTGATCCACTACCAACCAGTATTCTCAAGAAGTGCATTGATTTAATACTCCCTGCTATTCATCATATTGCTAATCTTTCATTGAGTCTGGGTTATTTTCCAGATGCTCTCAAAAAAGCTTGTGTTACTCCTTTGATTAAAAATGAGAACTTGGATAAGGATAATATTAAAAATTTCAGACCTGTTAGCGATTTGCCTTTTCTTGGTAAAATAATTGAAAAATCCATATTAGTGTGAAAATTCATTGTATAGCTATTTGCAATCAGCTTACAGATCTAGCTATAGCTGTGATACTGCCCTTGTAAAAATACGCAATGATATTTCGTCAATTTTAGATGCCAAGTCATATGCAGCAGATCTTTTTTTTTTTTGATTTGTCAGCTGTTTTTGATACGGTTAAGCATGATCTCCTGCTTAGTAAATCGTCTGCTGAATTTAATTTTTCTGGTGTAGCTTAAGAATGGTTTTCAACCTATTTAAATAACAGGAGCTACTTTGTTAAAGGCAGTGGCGTAGCGTGACACTTCAGACAAGGCAGGCAATTATGATGACGTTCTCAGCTTTGATGACGTAAGAACAACATTGAAGTAAAAACATTAATTACAGAACTAACTGAATTGCAATTACATAATCTACTTTCATAGCCTCTTCCTCATGTC
Organism: Trididemnum nubilum; assembly: GCA_963965965.1. Lineage (NCBI taxonomy): Eukaryota > Metazoa > Chordata > Ascidiacea > Aplousobranchia > Didemnidae > Trididemnum > Trididemnum nubilum. Next base: position 10,950,053 of record OZ014473.1, on the reverse strand, counting down.
ATAATAGCAATCGTAGCCTGGCAATAGCCAGCGATGCTATACAATATTAAGCAGGCTGGTGGGCTCAAGGCTAGTTCAATGCATGCATGGTTAGGCCTGGCCTTGTTTAGTTTATTTAACAAGCAGTTAAGCACAAGCTAAGTAGCTAAACAACCAACCGACAATTTATTGATAGTCTTAAAAACTTTTTTGCAAACCTAGTGCAAATTATACAACTAACCCTTGACATACTAAGTACAAACTGAACCAACCACCGGTTACTCTCTGTTCAAATAGATTTCACATTTTGCTTTCACTCTTTTTAGCTAAATCTTTCGTTCAATGGGATGGTTAGCTCACGCAGCAACTTTCAAAGCTAATTTGGTGACAGTAACAGAAAACAGTGACAAACATAAGAAAAAGTTCCAACACAATATGCAAAACATCATACACAATTACCAGAAGGTCAACTATAAAGCAAAAGTAGTCAAAGGCATGAGTCATGTATACACAAATTAGAACTTAGTCATAAATACGCAAATTAGAATCCCACTGAACGAAAGCATAAGAATTTGACAAATTTACATTATCTAATCTTAAAAAGCTAATGAATTAGGTCAAAGATACAGCTTAGCACTTATTTATTGCCTTATTGTCTCAAGTAACTTAAAACTATAAACAGTATTTGACTTATACCTGCTTTATAACCCCACTGCGGTCAAAGCAAACTCTGTCCAAGGAATTAATTACCACTGAAGGCAAAAATGTAGCAGGCAACTAAAGCAGCTCAAGACATGCAAACTGAGGTCTAGAACTTGATTATTACAATACAGTCATAAAGTTGCAGAATTACTTCTAGTTGTGGTAATATAACAGTTTTGCAATTAACCAGCAGGTAGTAAATCAGTACTGAAATACAGTCAACATAAAATTCATTAGTTTGGGACAGCTGCATCACTAAATATGGTACAATAAGGCAATAAATGCCGTTTTAATTCAATGACAACTATTTAGGCTACCCATTCTTACATCAGCATAAATAAAATCATCACAATTTATCTTACCAACTGTTGCTGGCCTTATGTCAGAAGCAGAAGAAACTAAAGATGAGCTTGACACTTTGACAGGTTCCCAAAAGACATCTGCAAACGGTACCAATAAGCAGGGTTCTACCTAAGCATCACTAACACACAACTTAATACACAATATAAATAGTATCATTAAAGGCATAAAGCACTATTCTGCAGCAGTTCATGAGTCAATTACAGTAAAGACCAGGGTGTCGAACCGTTTCAAATAACGGTTCGGGTTCAGGTTTAGCTCCGGCTCAAAATATTTTAGCGGTTCAGGTTTGGTTCGGGTTCACTTGAGCACCACTTTCGAGGTTCAGGTTTGGTTCAGGTTCACTCAAGTAAAATATTACTGGTTCAGGTTCGGTTCGGGTTTATTGACTTAAAATTTAACTGTTGTTACTCGTTTCGTCCAGAAAAAAAAACGAGAAATTGCTGATCCTGTTGATGATCACCACTGCTCTTGTTGTGCGTGTACCAGCGCCAGCGGCATCCGGATATGGAAAAATATTTTCTTACTTTTGTTAGGGGTTCAGGTTCGGTTTGGGTTCACTTGAGCACAATTTTGAGGGTTCAGGTTTGGTTCAGGTTCACTGAAGTAAAATTTTGCTGGTTCAGGTTCAGTTCGGGTTCATCAAAATGAAACGGTTCATTCGGGTTTACGGTTCGGATTCAGGTTCGGTTCGACACCCTGGTAAAGACCACTACGATATCTACAAAAGATAAACTGCAACTCCAAGATTTTAACTGCGAATAATCAGCATCAAACAAGTCAAGCAAAGGTAAGGCAAGCATTATGTCCCATTAAGTAACTCAGGTTATAAACAAATATTTCACTACATTAAGTGGCATCGGCTAGCAGCAAGTTAAAAAACAGTCATTTCTACCTCATAGTCATAGGCTATTGGGCTATCACCATTACTGTACAATGTACATAGCCTACCTGCACGATAATTTACCAGTCTAACACAAACTAACTAGCATTATAAGGCAAAGATTACGTACTCATATTCAAGGTTGTCTTTCAATTGAACTGAAGAACCAATAATCCAAACTAACACCACAGCAAACATCAGTTGTCTTGCTTTCACAAAAAGAACATATTTTCATACACTCTAAGCAGCTAATAGCAACAGAGTTGCCATTAAAAATCACAAACACAGGTAAGCGAATACTGCAATACTCTTATAGCTCAACATTTACCCTAAGTAGCGCAAACATTACCATATCAAAAACTCACTCTGACTTACATTACTTAATGCCAATTCTTACCGGCTTGGTTTTGCCGCCTAGTTATTCGCTTTTTTCATATTGCTAAATTACATAAAATAACTGGCAACACGCATTCAATTTTTTAATTTGCATGCCTTGGTGCTTAGCTTGTGGCCTGTCTTAAGCGAATTTACTGTTACAAATCTAAAATCAAAATAGGGACTATATTTCACGAAAACAGGAAGCTAGACGTTTAAAAAAGCTTTTAAAGCAAACAATGCGCGAATCAAAGTTTTCAAACCTATTTATTTTTGTTTGTAATCGTATCGAAACACAGCGATCTTCTGAGCCGTTGAATGCAATTTAAAAATTGCACGCGTGTTGCCATTATTTTTTGTAATTTAAAGATATGCTGAAAACAGGCCAAAACTGTAATCAATAAATTAAGCAAGACTATTTATTGCTACTTCGACTTAATAAATAAAAATAAATAAAACTGTAATCATTCTATTTGAATAAGACAGGAAAAAGAGGCTAAACGGTAGGCCTAGTGGTAGGCCTAGTGATAGTTGGTGGTGGAATCTTTTAACTTTTGGTTCAAGCCTTCCCCCTCTTTGGTCAAATCCAACTTTTTCTTGAAGATTTCATTGCAGTGAAGCCAGATGGTGTTCAGCGGGGTTTAGTTGTCAAAATAATTTGCTGTTTTGAGGAGAAAGGTTTTAGGCTTTGTGCCATGAAAATGACGACTGCCAGTCAAGATTTGCTAGAAATGCACTTTGCAGATCTCAGTTCAAAACCATTTTTCCCAAAACTTTTTGAATTTATGTTGTCTAGGCCAGTTGTGGCAATGGTTTGGGAAGGAAAAGGAGCAGTTAAAACTGATCGTAAAATGCTTGGAGAGGCTAACCCTGTTGATTCTCTTCCTGGAACAATTCGTGAAGATTATTGTATTGACATTGGGAGAAACATATGTCATGGATCTGACTCTGTGGAAACAGCAACAAAAGAAATAGCTTTATGGTTTAAAGAAGGTGAACTTAACAATTATTGCTGTGCTAACAACTCTTGGGTGTATGAATAAGAAGGCTACTTCAACCTGACACTCAGCACTCTTTTGGTGTTTTGTGCCTACATAGCAGGATCTGACATTTATAGTTTTTGTATTTTTGTGTACATAGTTTGGATCTGACTTTTTTTTTTTTTTTTTTCTTTACCTTTCTGTCTAAATTTATAACTACCAGTATATTGAAAGATACTTTTCACCTGTTTTCATTTTAAATTCAAAACAACTTTTTCTGCGTATTTTGTGGCTGATTCTAAATTTGCTATTTTGTCTTACTAGTGTAGAATCTTTCATTGGTTTGACTGCTTGATAATGCCAGTTAAATGTCCATGTGAAATATGTTTAAGACCTTGTAAAAGGAACCAGTGTGCTATTCAGTGTGATATGTGTGGTGAATGGATTCATCTCAAATGCACAGTCATTAGTCCCCTTAAATTTCACACTCTTTGTTCTTCTACTGAACCATACCTCTGCCAAAAGTGTTACAGTGAATTGTTTCCTTTTCAAACCCTAGATGATAAGCAATTGTTAAATGAAATGAGAAATGATGACAAACTAAACATTGATATTAATCACACAAATAATTCGTTTTTCCCAGCTAAATGCTTACAGGTAGACAACAAGATAAAAAGCTTACTAAATGATTTAAATTCTGGTTTGGTTGACTCAAAATACTGCTCACAGGCCGAAGCCAATATTATTAACAAAAAGTGTAAATTTTCTTTGCTTTGCGTGAATATAAGAAGCTTAAATGCAAATTTTGATAAATTGAATGAACTTTTAACAAATTATGATATCTTACCGGATATCATTGCTATAAGTGAAACCAAACTTAAATTGTTACAGGTATACAATGCAAAGTTAAGTGGGTACCATTTTTACCACAAAGGCACAACTACAAGATGGGGAGGAGTAGGATTTTTTATTAAGGAGTCTTTATCAATTTCAATTTGCAAGGAGTTTGATTTAAACATTCCTAACTGTGAAGATATGTGGATTCAACTAGATTTAGGGAATAACAAAAAATGTATAGTGGGAGTAATTTACAGACACCCTAAACAGAAATTATCAGAGTTTTGCAAGAGTTTTGAATCAACCATTGAAAAACTGAATAGTAGAAAATTGATGTATTATATCGGAGGAGACTTCAACGCAGATTTGTTGAAAAGCAACTCTGATATCAATATTAAAGATTTCATGAATTTAACATATAGCTTAGGCTGCATTCCCTTAATTACACACCCGACAAGAATAACCACTACAAGCTCAACTCTTTTAGATCATGTTTACACAAACAATGTGGTGGGTGAACACAAAAGTTTTATTCTGGTGGAAGATGTAAGTGATCACCTGCCAGTAATGGTGTGTTCTAATTTAAGCCTGCCCAAGAGTGAAAAATCAAATGTCACCCTAATTCGTGATACAAAAAATTTTGAAATAGAAAAATTTCTAGACAAATTAACTGAAGGAATGGAGCTATTAGGTGATATCAAAGAGGAATGCATTGACAACTACACTGAAAAGTTTATTGACATTTTTCATAAGACATTAAACATACATGCACCATTACGAAAACAAAGCAGAAAGGAAACAAAACTAAAAAACAAACCATGGTTATCCAAAGGAATCCTTATATCAATCCAGCAAAAAAATTTATTGTACAAAAGAGCCCTTAAATTAAATGACAGTAATACATGGGCACAATACAAAGTCTATAGAAATAAACTGACTCATATTAAGGAATATGCAAAACGACTTTACATTAAAAATTTAGTGAATGATAATAAGCATGACACCTCGTCGCTTTGGAAAATTATAAATAAAATTATTCACTTGAAAAATGTGAAGAAAAATAACATTCCTAATAAAATGTATGCTTCCAAAAGTGAAAGTGCACAAGGTCCACAGGCCATCAGTAACTTGTTCAATAAATATTTCATAGAGATAGGAGTTAACCTTGCATCTACAATCGAAACACCAGCTATAATTGATGGCAAATTTAGTGCCACATCTTTGATTCAGAGTAGTTGCAATTCGTTTTTTGTAGAACCAATAGTTGAAGAAGAAGTAGTAAATTACATCAGAGCTATGAATCCATCAAAAAGTACTGGAAGACATGGAATTCCTGCAAAGTATATAAAAATGTCAGGCTCTGTTATAGCTCCAGTTCTAACTAACATTTTTAATGCATGCATATCAACAGGATATTTTTCAAAAGTGTTAAAAACCGCTGAAGTTGTTCCAATTTTCAAAAAAGGCGAAAGAGAGTTATGCAGTAATTATCGCCCTATTTCTATTTTAAATCCTTTCGCCAAACTTTTTGAAAAGTGTCTGCTTGATCAACTAAACAATTATTTTGTGAGCAATAATTTGATTAGTCCAAACCAGTATGGTTTTAAGAAAAATTGCTCAACAAATGAAGCTGTTTTAGATATTTACAATAAGCTACTTGACAATATGGATAAAAAGCTCATTACATGCTCTATTTTCTTAGATTTAAGAAAAGCATATGATACCATCAATCACACAATACTGATCAAGAAACTAGAAAAGTATGGAATTAGAGGATTACCTTTACAGTTACTAGCAAGTTACCTGACTGACCGTCAACAGTATACAATCGTAAATCAATATAAATCCAAGTCAAGAGATGTTATTTGCGGTATTCCACAGGGATCAACTCTAGGTCCGTTGTTATTTAATATTTATATCAATGATCTACCACTTGCCTCAAATTCCACAATTCATCTTTTTGCAGATGATACAAACCTTACTCTCTCCCATTCTAATGTTTCAACACTGCAACAAAATATTAATGATGAATTAGTCAATGTAAGCTATTGGTTCAAGGTGAATAAATTATCAATTAACTTTAATAAAACTGAGTTTATGGTAGTGACAACAAAACAAAATAAACCTGAACTCAAAGTATCAATAGATAATAATCCAATCAAGCAATCACATCACATAAAGTATCTGGGTGTTCTCATAGACGACAATCTAAACTGGAAACAACAAATCAAGGAACAATGTTCAAAGGTAGCAAGGGGATCTTGGGCCCTTAATCAATTAAAACACTTTGTAGATGAGCAAACCTTAAGATCTGTTTACCACTGCCTCATATACTCTCATCTACAATACTGCATAAGTAGTTGGGGGACTGCTTCAAAATCAACATTAGCACCTCTCTTTATTCTGCAAAAAAGAAGCATCAGATTGTTAACTGGAAGTGGATATCGTGAGCATACAAATCCTTTGTTCTATCGAGCTAAATGCTTAAAACTCAAGGATATTTACTCTCTGGAAACTGCAAAGCTAATGTACAAAATTCACAATAATGTATTATCTTTTGCAAATTCAAATAAGTTTAACCTAATAAAAAACTGCTATACACATAAGACAAGATTGAGCCACAAAAACAACTTCTTTCTTCCAAGAACTAGAACAAGATTAGGGCAAAAGTCTCTATCATTCGCAGGAATTAAAGTTTGGAATGAAATTCCAAGCAGTATGAAAGAAGTTTCATTCTACAGATTTAAAAAAGCTGTTAAAGCTCATTTTTTATCAAACTATGAAACCGATAAAAGCTAGAATAACAGCTTTCTATCAGCAATGCAGTAGTAATTACAGGAATCATAGTTGCATATTTATGCTTGAGTTCAACAATAACCTATTCTATTGCTTGAATAGCATGAGATGGTGCATTCATCTATCACACATTTATTACAATACGTCATCTCTCATTTTGATGTGCCCTTAAATTATTAGTGATTTTGCAATAACTGACTGAGGTTGATATATACTGGTATTGGAAATTGTACCAGTACTAATGACATATTGGCAAACACTACTAAACAAAGCAAGGAGGTTTTTTTTTTTTCGCTCCAATTGCCCACTTTAAATTCTATAAAACATAAATAAGCATTATGAACTTTATTAATTTTATTGCTATCCAATCTGTAGTTACAGCATTTTTATTTTTTTAGTATGCTTAGAGTTAGAACAATTCTAATGTTGTCTAGCATTTTCTTTACATGGTGACTGTGAGTTTTGTGTATACACTGTACAAAATGTACATATCTTTGCAACACTTTGTTTTAATTTTGCGTAAAATTTTTTATCGTAGAAAGTAGCAGACTGAGAAAATCTAGAAGCTGTTTTTTTTTAACCTTAACTTGGTGAGGTGGCAGTAGACTTAGATGACCTTTCGGTCCTTCGCTGTCTCCTCACCAAGTGACTAAATATCGCTTTGACTCTGCAAGTTTGTGTGTTTGGTTTTAAAGGAATTGCATATTTCGATGCTTTGGTGATAGACCTAGAGGAAGTTGCAGTTTTTTTTTTCTTGTGATATGACGTCACTTGGTAAATAAATAAATATGATGATGATGATGACTTGAAAGTGAATGCCTGTAGGTGTGGAAACTTAGTTTGATTTTGTTTTAAATTTTTGCATGTACTAGTTTAAATTATTAGTTTCTTTTTTGGCTAAATGACTAGGCATGCAATGCATGCCTTGCATGCATGGAGAATACGCCCCTAGTTAAAGGTACTGGCTTTACTTCTCATACAGTTAATGTTAAGTCTGGTGTGTCCCAGGGTTCAATTTTAGGGCCAGTCCTATTTAACTTATATTTTAAAAGTGCTGAATTAATAGCTAATTCACGTGGTCTATGTGTGCATTCGTACTCGAATGCCAATGATATGCTGTGTTATTTTTCTTTTGATAAAGATTTTCCTGTAGACATGATTAAAAACATAATTCAAGCATTTTTGCAAGATTTAAAGCATTGGATGACTAGTAATTTTCTCTAGCATACAAATTGATGATAGCTGTTCATTGCCTATGCTTAATGACTTTGTCAAAATTCTTGGTGTAATAGTTGATGACAGACTGAACCTTGAAAAGCATATCAATAGAGTGGATGGTACTTGTTATACCAATTTACGTAATTTAGGCAGAACTGCATCTAAGCTTACTAAACCTCTGAAACTTCAGCTAGTTCATTCTTTGATATTGTCCCATATTGACTATTGCAATGCCTTGTTTTATAACTTACCAGAATATTTATTGCACAAGTTGACAAAAGTTTTATAATCTGCAGTGAGATTTATTTTCGAACTTCGCGGTTCTGCTTTGCTTATGCATATGCCACCATATTTGAAAAGCCTTTATTTTTTACCAGTTAAATTTTGTATTGAATTCAAAAGTGCTTTGCTTGCACACAAGCACCCGCATTGTTATGCTCCTACATATTTGCAAATTTAATCAACTCCCGTTCCGTTTCGGCAAGTTATAGCTTGCGTGTTAATGATGATAATTGGCTGCTTCAAACGGTAACTAGCTTAAACTTTGCTAGATCCCAATCTATGTTTTCGTATGCTTCACCCAAGGTATGGAATTCGTTGCCACTATCTCTGCGTAAAGTTGAAACTTTGTACCTTTTCAAGAAACATCTAAAACATATTATTTTATTTAACCTTTGAGAATTTTACCACTGTTTGATGCCAGTATCTTGCTGCTGATTGCTGTAGAATTAGTTCCTCTGTTGTGTATGAATTTTATTTCTGTACAGCTATTTGAATGTTACTATCAGAGGTGGAATCGAGGATACAAGGCTCGAGGCCAAGGCCAAGGACACAAAAAACATCCGAGGCCAAGGCCAAGGACAGCCTTTCCGAGGATAGACCCTCTCGAGGCCAAGGACAGGAATGCTCTAGGCCAAGGACCAAGGACACAGCCGCAAGTGTTATCCAAAAAAAAAATAGGTCTTCAAAAAGTTTTTCAGGCAATCTCCAATTTATAGGCGTAGCCAGAATTTTTGATTAGGGAGGCCTAAACCACAAATCACATGCAATGACGTCATCAAAAATTTGCCTGTTGGCACTTAACCAGGATTTTGCAAAGAGAGAGGGCTTAAACGAATATAGTTGAAAAGTGCAAATACGTAACTTTGGAGACGTTTTTAGAAAGCCAGTGTAACTCAAACGTATCACAGACGGGGGGTCTGGGGGTGGGGCCCCTCAGCGGCCGGAGGCTTTGGGGGTCTGGGAGCGAAGCCCCCAGCTGTTGGGCGATTTTTGTAAGTTTTTGGAAAAAAAGCTATTTTAATGCCATTGAATCACATTTCGCACATGTTTAGAGCCATTTGAATGCACTAGATTTTTGATAATTGAAAGCCAATTAAAAAAATTATATTGTTTAATCCTCCTTCTAGTTGCAATTTAAGTCCAAAACACGTATAACATCTTGCATTTTGGTGTTACAGTTTAATTGTTCGTGATTTGGTCCGGGTAGGAGGAAGTAAGGTGCATTGTCTCGTGCAACGTCTTAGCAGTAAATGAAAACCCACTCGAAGATTTTCCTGAGAGATTTTTCTTTTGTCATGAAAATAACCAGTTATGGAAGTGCATGTTAGGCCAGGGGGCCCAGGCCCCCTCAACTGAAGTTCAACAATTTGTTCAATCCGCATTTTCATGGCTAATTTTTTTTTAAAGTATTTTCTGCGTAGAAACTGGCGAGGTGGAGGTGAATTAATGAATTGTTATTGAAAAATAGTACAATAGATGGTTACGCTTACTAACCATGTTATTGCCCGGCCGGATTTACATCGCGCTGGGTCCCTGACACTTTGGAGATTTTCGCAACATCTTTCTGTCAAATGTAAATGAAGACCATAAAAAGTTTTAAGATTTGAGCGCAGGGCCCTTAGCTGGTACTGCGCCATATTATGGTAAATTCGGCCTTGGTTAATGCATTACGTTCATAAAAAGGCTAGATGTGATCCTGAGACAGCAACTTGTAGGACGAAAACTATCCATTTCTTCCAGGTTTACGTTTAAATTGGCTGGCAAAAATTGATTTGAGGGGGTCCCGGGGCCCCTTGTCTTCAATATTGTTGTTCGCTACTTGTGTAAGCAAAAAATGCTAAAAAGAAACTGAAACTGAAGAAGCAATACGCTTTTTTGTCACATGTTTGTCATTAGTGAAATTTCAATTGGGGGGGAGGCCCGCTTGGCTAAGCCTATGCTCCAATTGCGGAAAACAAAAAAGGTATTTGCAAATTTTCCGCGAGGTTTTTGGCGTTTTCCAACAAAATTTCAACGGTTCAAAAAATAGTGCTGTCCTCTAGCCGAGGACAGGGCAGTTTTCGAGGACCTAAGGCTTCGAGGCCAAGGACTTGAGGCTTCCAGGCCAAGGCCAAGGACTTCAAAATGTGTCCTCGAGGACGTTCTCGAGGACTCCACCTCTGGTTACAATGGCCCCTTGGTCAAATACATTGACACTTGTTGGTGTTATTTCAAGGGAGATATAAATTGCAATTATTATTATTAATATTATTTTTCGAGACTGCCCATATTTCAAAGAGTGGAAATAATAGCTCCGAAGCTATTAAAAGCTATTTTGAAATTCTGTACCACTAACAAGCTTTTGAGATTTATTAAAACCCATTTTTTAAAGTTGAATATAAGATACAGTATGTTGTCTTTTGCTACATCAAAAAACAAATTTTTAGATTAATTAAAACGTGCGTTAATTTAAGTTAAAATATCCAAGAAATCTTTCACTAACCAAAAATTTAGCGGGGTAAAATCTCTTCATAGTTGAAACCAGAAAATCAGGCCTAATTTGAATGATCTTGGGTTGTCTAGAAGTTATTTGGTGTCTAATTGTCTATCCTATTAAAGTTTAAGTTTCAAGAAAAAATTGCAAAAAGTACAATTGGTCATAGATTTCCTTTCACATTTGTTTTGGTTTTTCATTGGATTTTAGGAGTTTGCAACTATCGTGGACGACAACATCTAAAAAACGGACATTTTGCCAATCCCCAGTAGTATTCTGTTAAAGTCATGCTGTAGATCTGGGAAAAAGCCCTCAACTACCAGAAGTTATGAGTTTGGGCCAGAATGCCTGCCTATAGCTATTCGCGTTAATGGCTTTAAAAGAAATCGAAAATAGAACACATAAACTTACTATCTGGATCAGCCTTTGGTTGTCAGTAAAAACGACTACGAATGGGATTCGAACCCATGCCTGCAACAACCAGAGACATACACTGGTTTCGAAGTCGTGGCAATCTTTCAATGCAGTACAGCGTTAGACACTCAGTAACAGTAGCTCTGCGTTGAAACGACCATGTTAACATATTATAAGAATGTTAAACTGTTCACCGCCATCTCGTCGTTTTGACTGGCAATCGCAAGCTCCATTTGACTGGCAACTGGGACTGTAGACGCACAGCAATTGCGCGTCGAGAAGAATGTAGGTCAACAAGCTCACGTGCTCGTCACTCGCACAGCGCGAGCATCGGAACTAGAGTGTGAGTGTTCAAGTCTCAGCGCAGCCATTCAAGCGAGCAGCCGTACACTGAGACGATCTTAGACTAATACCATTCACGAAAATAAAAGAAAAATTCTTTTCAAGAAATTCATTTAAAAAAAATGTGTTTAGTAATATAAACCGAGCTATAACTGAATATATACATATTATTTTTTTGAGTTAAAGCTAATTTTTATGCTGGAGTAAGTTTGAAGTGTCTATTTTTCCTAGTTTTTGAGATATCGACTCTTTTTCCAAAAATAATTTGGTAAAAGGAAACATTTGCTCACATACTTACTGCATAACAAAGAATACTTTTGCAATGGAACATTTGCAAATTTCTTGTGTCAGAGTTGTAAATCGGGCCGGGATTTTCGGGTCGGGTTCGGGTTAGGTTCGGGCAGGGTTCGGGCTGGGTGTCAGGCCTAAAGTTGAAAAAAATTTCGGCCTTAATTCGGGCCCGAGACGTGCTTTTCGTCTTAGGTGCACAAAAAATAATCAAAATAACTTGGCAACATTGCTAAATTTTTCAGACCTAATTTTAATTTCGGGTTTTTTCGGGCATGATTTGGGCTTCAAATTAGTTTTCGAGTTTGGGCTTATATTTTTGGGTTCGGGCTTATAATTTCGGGTTCGGGCCGGTTTGGGCCTGAACTACTCGGCTCGTTTACAACTCTGTTTTGTGCACTTGGAAACGAACTGAGACCAAGTGATGAAATTGTCCAAATGTGACTGCGGATGGTATTTTGCGAAACAAAATCAACTACTGAACTGAAACAAAAATTTAAATTGCAACTAAAAACAAAACTTCAGTTCACAGTTTTCGGTTTTCGAACAATTGCATGTTACTGCAAATTATTTCCAGGAATAAGTTCACGTATTATTTCCAGAGTCTTGATCAATTTGGCCAGTTAGCGTAAGCTTCAAGGCGATAGTTTTCTTTGACAAGCCATAAAACTTGGATATGATGGATTGCGGCAAAGAGGCAAATCCCAAATTTTCTTGTGATTTTTCGTATCATTAACCATCTTTTTATTGACTTAAAAATTTTTTTAGTAAAATAAACCAAGCTAAAACTGAATATGTTTGGAGTTTGCGCTGATATTTTGGCTAATGGTGAAAATTCGAATTTTTTATTATTCCTAGTTTTTGAGATATTGTTTTTTTCAAAAACAATTTGGCAAAAGGCTCGCTTTGTTTGTAAATGAAGCTTGGAGCTCGTTCATCGGAACAAAGCATTTAATATGAAGCAGTATTCTTCGATGTATGGTTTTTATTCAAGTTAACGTTTCGCTCCTCAGTCCGGGGAGCATCATCAGAACAGTAAAGCATTTCCTGTTTGCAAGAATGAAAATGAAACTAGTAGAAAAGTAACGTATGCTTTTCTTACTAGTTTTATTTTCATTTTTGCAAACAAGAAATGCGTTTCTGTTCTGATGATGCTCCCCGGACTGAGGAGCGAAACGTTAACTTGAATAAAAATCATATATCGAAGAATACTGCTTCAAATAAAATTTTGCCGACATCTTATTACGTAGTAAAGGATACTTTTTAGTAATAGAAAATTTATAAATTTCTCGAGGGCTTGAAAACAAATTGACAAAATGCTTGCAGAGTGATGAAATTTTTGAAATATGACTGGATGGTGTTTTAGGAAAAACTCAACAATCAAATTGGAGTGAAAGTTTTAAATTCATGTTTATTCTGAAAGTATGCTTTTTTGTTTTATCTGAAGAATTATGCGATTTGTAGCGTGTTTTTTGTTGTATTACCGTTATCGTAAAAATGCACTCCAAATTACCGCAACCAGATGGATTTTAACGATTCGTGCATAAAGTTGTTAGCCTGCAAGCCGTAAAACTTGTATGGCCTACCAGTTGGTGTAAAAAGGCAAAATTCATTTTTGATGCGATTTTATATCATCTTCATCAATCATCGCATCCATGAAAATTGTTTTCACGCATCCGCAAACAAAAATCACCAGCTAAAAATAGATATTTTTTTGAGTTTATACTGATTTCAAAGCTGTTGGTGAAATTTTAAAGCGTCAATTTCAACAATTTTTAAGAAATCGACTCTTTTCAGAGCAAATTTGGCAAAAGGGAACATTTGCTCACATTTTTTTACGTAATAAAGCATATACTTTTGCTATGGAAAGTTTGTAAGTTTCTTACGCGCGCTTGGAAACGAATTGAAGATATTAATCGACAGAGTGATGAAATTGTCAAAATGTGATGGATGATGTTTTGCGAAACAAATTCAACAATTGAATTGAAGCAAAAATTTAAATTGCAACTAAAAACAAAAATTTAATGAAAATAACGGACGCGTTGCGTTCTTCGGGATAGTTATTCATAACCACTTCGTACTACCAATGAGTTTATTTATTGATTTTGACGTTTCGCTTCCCAAACCGGGAAGCTTCTTCAGAACAATTTTCGGCAGTGCTGCCTTTGCAGTTACAAAAAGATAAATGAGAAAAAAATAACAGCAGAAGATAGGAAACAGTAAAAACATACGAACATCACAATAGTTGTACTTTTATACCCAAAAACATTATTAACACTATTGTACCCAAAACTATTATGCTACACTATAATACCCAAAACCATTATTAACCTTAACCGGTTTGGGAAGCGAAACGTCAAAATCAATAAACAAACTCATCGGTAGTACGAAGTGGTTATGAACAAAAATTTAGTTCACAGTTTTCGATTTCGAACAATTATTGCATGTTACTGCAAATTATTTCCAGGCGCTCACGTATTAATTCCCGAAACTTGATCAATTTGGCCATTTAGCTTAAGATTCAAGGTGATAGCTCTCTTTAACAAGTCGTAAAACTTGGATATGATGGATTGCGGAAAAGAGGCAAGTCTCAATTTTTTTTGTAATTTTTCATACCATTAACCATCGCATTATTAACCTTTTCAAACAAATTTTTTTTATTTTCAATAAAAATAAACCAACTTAAAACTGAATCTGTTTTTCGAGTTTGTACTGGTTTTTAAGCTAATGGTAAGATATTGAAGTTTCTATTTTTCTTAGTTTTAGACATCCGACTTTTTTCAAAAATAGTTTTGCAAAAGGGAGCATTTGCTCACATCTTATTACGTAACAAAGAATACTTTTGTAATAGAAAATTTATTAATTTCTCGCTTGAAAACAAATGGATAAAACGCATGACCTAGAAATGAATTTGTCGAAATGCGACTGGATGGTGTTTCAGGAAAAAATCAACAATCGAATTGGAGTGAAAGTTATGAATTCACTTTTATAATAAAAAAATGTATTTTGCTTTAGCTGTAGAACTATGCGTTTTGCGGCGTACTTTGCGTGTTGCGTGTGCAAGTTGCGTGACTCGCTTTCATGAGATAATGACGATAAACGTTTTGGGAACATTATTAAACAATTAAGTAGTTTGACCAGAAAATATAATTTAACCTTCATATTTTGTGTTTGCGTCGCTGTTCGTGAACTCATCTGAAAATTCGATTCGAAGAACCTTCAGGAGAGCTGACAAACTGCAATGCGAACAATAAAATATCAGAAAGTTTTGGCCTCAAGCGCGAAGCTTCCAGAGCCAAAAGCCCCTGCTTCTGTGCTAAAGTGCCATGTTGTAAATCCGGCTCTGGTGAATAGATATTTAAGAGACAAAAGTTTGGGGACCATCCATTGGGAATCTCTCGAATGTGTACTCCAAAACTTAATTTTTAAATGGATTTAGGTAGAAAAATGTATTTATTAAGATCAGTCACTATATATGAGGTTGATAAATACATTTTGACGCTGTTTAGGATTCTCACCTCCTTCAGGAATTCAAAAGAAAATATTTTTAATTTGCTCTCTTGACGGGAAACAAAAAGCTGTTTTGAAGATCACTTAATTAACCCTATGTTCCTCAACCTTTTTCAGGGCATTGACTCCTCAACGGCAGGGCTTCTGAAACCCACCATGGTTTTTTGATAATAACTTGAAAACTACCCAAGCTAGAAATTTCAAAATTTCACTGCGTGGTAGAGCATTTATTCATCTTTCAATACAGCAAAAACAACTTTGAAATTTATTCCCGAAAGTTAATGAAATATGCATTTTATTCAAGGTCGTCAAGTTTCTGATTATAAGCGCTTACTTAATAAACGTTAAAAGGGATTATAATGGTTGTGCGCAATTATAGTTGAGCGTGAAATGAGATTATAATTGCTTCGCCGTGAGAAGCGGCAATGTTAGTAATTAAGATAATGACGTACACAATGCGCTTATTGCCGGTCGACAAAATTGTTCAAGCATCACAAAAATTTTGGACAATTTTAATTATTTGAACTGATCCAATGATGTGACATAGTTAGATGACATATGATAAGCTCTATTCATGCGTTGTATGAATTGATATACATTGCAAAATTGCATTAATTTCTTCATGATTGAGGACAAAACTGTACCGTAAATTAAAACCCCACAGTATAATAAATTATTTGAATTATTTTTTGGGTAAAATACTGCACATACAATGATAGCCCTGTAAACTTGAAGAAAATGTACGTCAGAGTTGAAATCGGCCCGGGCTTTTTGCGTCGGGTTTGGGACCTAAGGTTGACAAAAATTTCGGGCTTAAGTCCGGCCTAAGGCGTACTGTTTTTTTTTTCGGTGTACCAAAATATAATCAAAATAACCTGGCAACATTGCTAAATTTTTCAGACCGATTAAACTTTCGCGTTTTTTTGGGCATGATTTGGACTTCAAATTAGTTTTTGGGTTCGGGCTTATATTTTTGGATTCGGGCCGGGTTTGGGCCTGAATTAGTCGGCCCGTTTACAACTCTGACGTACCTACAAAAGAGTTGTTGCAAAACCAAATGCACTACTTTTTTCATAAAATACAAAGATAAGCTGCAAGCTGACTTCGTTTTTCTTCAATTTTGGCTTGTTGTCATATTGCATTTAATTCAAATCAAATCTCTCATCACACTCGCTGCATTAGCCGAAGCGTGTTACGAGTTGACGGGGCCCATTTTCGCGTCATTGCGCCGAGACAACACAGATTCATTCGAAGAAATGCCGCAACGGTGGTGAGCCGTTGGCAACATTGTGTCCAATTTGACAGGCCCAAGATTTAAACTTCAGTCCTACCGTTCCAGAAATAAACGCGATTTGTTAAGATTTGAAACTTTTGGAGCAAAATTTTTACTACAACAAACTAACATATTATTTGAATAATAACGGCTATTGTGGTTTAATTTACAATATTTTACTGTGCTTTTACTCAGTAAAAAAAATTTATACAATTAATGCGGTTAAAGTTTTTTTACTATAAGTTGGAAAAATCAATTCATACAAATAAAGGATTTATTCTATCATTCATTCCGATTAAATGCTGCGGAATTGCTCATATTGTATAAAAGAATGATTGTTTTGGATCCTAAAATCGTAAATTTATTGCGATCTCCGTTTTTGAAATCAACCACGAAATTACTCCAAAACGTAAGCAAACAAATAAAATCATTTTCATGCGAAACAAGTAGTAATCGTTGACAAAGTTCTCAGATAATGATTTTAACAATAGAGATAGTAATTAAAGTCAAACCACAAACAAGAACAATAATTAGAATAAGCGCTAAATAAACATTACGGAATAGCAATCAGGCGTTGGTTTTTACACTCAAGTGAGTATTTTCCAGTATTGCTTATCTATATGTACAAAGCGCATTACACTAATGAATAATATTGTCTTGTTAACGATTTCTAGTTTGTCTTACAAAATTGCAATATAGCAATAATTACATAATATACAGTATTTGCTATAGCTTGCAAAAAAGCTGGGTGTTTGTTCAATAAAAAGTAGAATGCGCTACAAAATGATCGGCATTCCTATTATTTTTTATGATTTTTTAATCATGAGAAACACTTTCTGTACAATGTAAAAATACGCCAAAAACGCAAAAAACTTTTGATCGTTCTTGGGGCTTAGTTTACAAATATCCCAAAGTATGGGGGGCACCCAGCAAGGTCTGCGAGAGGGGCTGGGGGTACATTGTACCCAGGCCTGGGATTAGGAATCTGGGGAGGGTCTATAAGTTCACGCGCACTAAATTAGTAGCAGTTCGGTGAGCATGCATGTAAAAGCCGGCCGGATTTCCGGTAGAGATCTTTTTCTTGGTCTTCACGCAATTTTTAACAAAAGCTGGCCGAGTTTGCGATGAAGAGCTTTTTTTGTCTTTACCCAAATAAAAAGCTGTACTGTTGTTCTTACCCTTTAGTTCCCGCCTTGGTCTTAGCAAAAGAGCTCAATATCAGTTTTCGTACCCTGATAAAATTTTTCTCTGAGGATCTGGTCACCTGGCAAGGCCTAATAAAAGCAAGTTTCGAAGCAGTTTAGAAGCTTTATAGGCATTACTGCAATGCGAAATGCAAAAATTTAGAAACTGAAAACTTCTCTGATGATTATTCACGCTTGAGTAGCAATATTCTTTGATTATTATTATCAAGGAGCAATAACGTTTTGGTCTCTAGAGAGGGAGGTCTGAGGTTCAAATCTCTGGTAGTCAAATTGGGCATAGTTTTGTGAACGGTTCGCCACCGTTGCGACATTTTTTTGAAAGAAACTGTGATGCCCGGGCGCAATGACGAGAAGATGGGCCCCACAAACTCGCTACACCCTTCGACGTAATACAGCAAATTTAATGAAGATTTAATTAATTTAATTTGAACTATTTGTCACCTAAAACTAATTACAGAAACATTGTATTTGTAAAAATCAGCAATAAATAATGAAAAAAATATCAACTTAGAGGCGTGTGATTGAACTAGTTGACGGCTTTATGTGTAGGTAAAATTAAAAACAAAGCTTTTCATTTTCAATTTTGTAAATTGGATGTAGGGCATTAAAAATAAAGCTAGACTATATTGAGCATTAGTTCATATTTTGCATTGGCCAGTTGGTTGAACAGTTACGCAATTGCTAATGGAACGAAAAGTTAAAAGTCAATTCCCGAGAAGGTCAAATCCGACACAATTTGGTTACGGCTCGCAACCACTGCTACATTTATTCAAAAGAACTGTGCTGTCCAGTGGCTATGACTCGGAGCTGGGCACCGCAAATCTTGTCACGCGTTTCGACATGATGTTGCTAGTATTGCCCAATGAGGAATTGATTTTGATTTTTTGCATTGACGTATAGCTAACACAATCTGTGACTGCATTGAATCATAATTCGTTTTCCGCTGTAATATATTGTTTTGTTCGATTGTAGTTTGCAAGGAGTCATTGCATTGCAAGCCAATTGTAACTCTATTCAATCGAAATTAGTGTAAAAACAAAAACAAAGGAACCTAATTTTTGTTTATTGCCTCGGGCGTAATAGCTTTTCGTTCGCAACGTAGTCACACTAATTATTGTAATCCATCTAATCTGGAACACCAATTTACTCTAATCCTCTTGATCTCTACCAGAAATATTATGCGTAAAATTAAAATTTTACACCGAAAGCTAGAAATTGGCAAAATTTTAAAAAATTTGTCAAAAACCCTCATTTTACGCTTGAACCCCTTATGTTGTATAAACAAAAACAGTTTCATCGTAATTGGAAAAAACAAACAGGAAAAGTCAAGAAACTTCAAGTTTTTATAGTGAACCAAATTTAAGTAATTACTGTTTGTAACGAGTGTGGGCTTCAGAAGCCCTACCGTTGAGTAATAAAGGGTTAATCATGCGTTGGTCGTTTATTGGACTCTATACAGTTTTATTCTAAATCAACTTGGAAAACACACAGAATGAATAGCAGCAATAAATAAACAACAGGCCTACTTGTGGAAACTGTTCATCAAAGAATTAGCCAATAATGTTGCAACAATGCGAGAATCCTTTTGTCAGTCTCGGCCAGTAGCATAACAAAGTGTGGAACGGTCCGCTCCAAAAAGAACGTTTTGGTGCCGCACCTTTTTGATTCATAATTTTTTTAAATTTTGAAATAATTTTGTAGTTTTAGAAAACATACACGTCACAAGTAAAAATTTAAAGCCTATTTAAAAATTTAGATACTGTTTAAACGGTATTCGGATCATGTGAAGTGCCCTATTCAAATAGAATCTAATTCAAATTTTACGACGTATCAAGCGTCAGATTTTTGAGGTGGAGTGCCTTGCTGGGGTCCAATCTTGGTGGGGCTCCCATTTTTGATTGATCAAAAATTAAATCAAGTTTATTTCAACAAAATGCTCGAAAGGTTAGTCGTTGCAAACACGTAACCAGAAATTGTGGGGGAAGGGGCTTGAACCCAAACGTCAAATAGTTCTGCTTGAAAAAATGTCTTAATTGGGCAGAGTGCGGGGAGAAGCGGCGCGACTCAGCCGCTGGGCAATTTTTGTAATTTTTAGAAAAAAGTATCTATTTTAACGCCTTTTGGATAAAATTTCATACCATTCTAGAGCCATTTGAAAAAAACTAAACTAGCTAAGATTTGAAATTCATTAAAAGGATTAAATTGCCTTCCTCTTCAAGCTACCCCTGTACTCTTAAGTCAAGTACAAAACATGCTTAAACGCTTACAATTTTTAGTTAATTTTTCAAAGTGGATTGGCTAAGGGGGGACGAAGCCCATTAGCCACCCCCTCCAACAGATGGTTGCGCCACTGATTTGTCAGCACAAGCAGCGAAAGAACGTGATTGTTACGTCAAGCAGATTATGAAACTAATTTATATCGATCCACTTCAGTAAAGATGCGCTTGTGACATCAAACTGCCAGAATTAACCTATTCTGAAAAAGAGTGGAAAATTTAACCAAACTATAGTTTGCTGCAAGAAAAGATAAATTTTTTTTGGAAAACACCGCGCAAATTTACAAGCCACTAGAGGTAAATGGGGGGGCCCTGGCATCTTAAACCCTCTAATCCGGCCCCGGACGTGTCTTATTTTTGTATATACCCTCTAGTCTCAGCTATAGAACACTTTTTTGAATCAATTAAATTCTCATTCCATTATGCACGTATTAAGTTGCGTTTTGATCAACTAAATTAAAAACGATGCTTGAAAACATCGTTTTTTCTCATACAAACTTGTTCAAACTTATCGTAGCCTACATGAAACACTGTATGTATACTGTTTAGTTTATTCATGAATCGTTTTGCTGCACTTATGCGCAAAGTCTTGCAAAAAATACTGCACGAGTTTTTAGTTCTTCCAGCCAGCATTTAGCCCTTGGAAGCTTTTAATTACTCAGACCCCAGCCGTTTGCTTTTTCCTCTGACTTCCAGCCGCTGGCAGACTTCAACCATAAAGTCTTTGGTAGTTTTTTTAGCTGGATCAGTCTCCAGCAAGTGCGCAACCAGAATTTTGCTAAAGGTGGATAATTTTGCTAAAGGTGAATAATTTTGCTAAACGTTTAATAAGGAAATAATATACTCTGGCCCATTAACACAGAAACTTCGTAGTTAAATTAGCGGTTGGTTTTGATAAGGCGGTCAGTTAGCTAAGATAGACCTAAATCAGTTTGGAAACTCATTGATATCGATAGTTTTTCCAAATCAAAGGTCTCTTTGACTGCCTGACCGCGCCATTATAACAATGACTATTGTGCGCGACCATAGTGTAGATAGGCAGCTTGAAAGTTATTTTGTTGATTTTCTTAAGTAAGTTGTTGTATAAATTAAAATATCGAAATGCTTTGCTAATATCATACCATAGCAGCAAGTCATTTTTCATTGCGAAAATGGCTATGTTATTGAAAGCTTGAACCTGAATATTACCTGCATAATTATGTCAATTTTGGTTGATAAGCACTTGCTATTCAAAAAGCGCTCTTCATTGGTTTCGTAAATCAAGTTAAAGTTTTGAAAAAATGTTTGCTTTTTGTGCTTTGCTTTTACAAGCTTGAAAAAATGTAACAACTAAAAAGTCTTCCAGTTCGGATATTCATTATTTAGGTTTTAAAACAAAGTTGTCACTTCAAAAATTTTTGTAAAAAGTTCATGAATCAAGTCCGAACAAAAAATCAGTTTTAATTACAAACCAGGAGCTACTTACTCATCACCCTAGGTGGATGGGGGTAATTCTTTATTGTCAGAAGATGTATTTGGGGTCCAAGCGAATGGCTTACACCCAGGGCCACCGAGAGGGGGAGGCAAATGAGTACAATGACCCCGAGGCCCATGGACTTTAGGGGCCCCCATGGGCTTCAGGAAGGCCGTTGGCTTCAGCAGGCCCAGCAGAGGGCCAATGAGCTCGAGAGGGACCCATCGAAATGACACTGACAAATCAGCATGTGAGGCGTAAAGAACTTTTTTTTTTGGAGATCACATCATAATTTGGACAAAACTGCGGCATTTTCTCCGTCTGTTTTGGCGTTTACAAAACCGGAAATCCGTCATATTTGAGCTGGCCCCGGACCCACGTTCGGCTTTCGGCGCCCCTGCTTACACCCCAGAGCGTGTTAATCTGTTAGCCAGAATAAATGTTTTTCTTGCTATTTATATGTTCCGCTGTGGCTTAAATCAAGTAATGGTTCTGAAGCAGCCATCAACGATATGTCTTTCATTGACAGCATGCTGGATTTTGAGAGCGCTGATGCTGTGATTGCGACTGCAGCGTTACAGAAAATTTCAAAGTATTCATGGTATCTGGTAGAAGAGACCGTGGTTTATGTTCCATTTTCTGACAATCTTGATAAAGAACGCTAAAAAGCTCTAGCTCTAAAACTTTTTTCTGTGCCACGTTCAGATTCTTTTCTTCGTTGAGCTTTGAACTTAACTCAAAATTATTGATCGAAATACAATTTTGACGTACTTAATGGGCCTGATTCTTAGTGTTTGCAGCAGGAATTTGGCTTTAACAGTGATTGGTTACAATTGCCAGTGAGCAATTGGACTGAACATCAAACGTTCAACGACATTTACTGCTTTGTGCATACAGTTAAAGTTGTTAACGACGCTGCCGAAAGTGGCATAAAATTGAAGACAGATTATGCCACTATTCTAACTGATGATGAGCGACAAAAGTCAAGTTTAATCCAAGCAGTGGAAAACCACCGACAACACTATCCTTATTTTAGAAAATCAACCAAAGCTCAAGTTCAAAACCCTAAACATTTGACTGGGACAATTGGACGTATTGATATAGCAATAATTGTGCAAGCTTGTGCATTTACCAGCATGCTTCGAATAAGATATCATTTTTGCAGTCATCATATTCTTGCATGCTGTAGCTTTACTAATTATGGCTAAATCTGACATTATAAATTATAAAATTTTATTAGTACCTATGGACATATATTTTGTTGTTTCATTTATGTGCTACCAGTTTTTAAGTTGTTAACGCTCTATAAAATAAGCGTTCTAGGTCAAATTTGCTGATTTTGAAAAATTTGGGTAAATTCGGGGAATCTCCAACAGAGGTGGAGTCCTCGAGGACGTCCTTGGCCTCGAGGACGTCCTCGAGGACAGATTTTGAAGTCCTTGGCCTTGGCCTTGGCCTCGAAGGTCAAGTCCTTGGCCTTGGCCTTGGCCTCGAGGCCTCAAGTCCTCGAAAATTGGCCTGTCCTCGGCTCGAGGACAGCACTATTTTTTGAATTGTTAAAATTTTGCGGAGCGGTTGAAAAATTTTTTAGAAAACGTTTTTTTTTGGAGATCGCCTGAAAAATTTTTGTGAAGACCTTTTTTTTTTTTTTTTTTGGAGAGCACTTGCGCTTGTGTCCTTGGTCCTTGGCCTTGGCCTTGGCCTCGAGCATTCCTGTCCTTGGCCTCGAGAGTGTCTGTCCTCGGAAAGGCTGTCCTTGGCCTTGGCCTCGGATTTTTTTTGTGTCCTTGGCCTTGGCCTCGAGCCTTGTGTCCTCGACTCCACCTCTGATCTCCAAACTGGGTAACGATACTATCCACGCCTCTCCAACTAGAATCACTTATACACACAATATACAACCAAAATTCTACTTCATGACACCTAATAACAAAGCTTTAAATCGAAAATGCATATTTGACCTTTGGGGAATTTCCTAACTGTAGCGATTTGGAGAGGAAAACTTTAGAGGCGATGAGAAGGAGCAAAACTATGTCCAACTTAAAAATTTTTTTTGAAATCTTATTTTTTAGGTCGTAGGCATGGGAAAAGCTGCAGTAACAATAACTTTTCAAAAATGTCCAAAATTTGGATAACCCTAATGTTAACAATCATTGATTAATTGATTATTATTTACAATAAACAACTCATAATTGTCATTTCTCCTGTTTTGTGCACGTGTTGCATTTTAGTTAAAATGATTAAACTTAAACTTAGCTTTTTAAAATTTTTCATCAAATTATTTACGCAAATTAAATCAAAAGTCAGATGGGAACTTGCTTAGCACAACTCCTTTGAACGACCAACGCAAATATCTCCTGACATCAAAAAAAAACTGGCACCAAAGCTAAGCCATTCAAAAAATGATTTTCGGGGAGTCCATTTGGGAGGTCCCTGGAGGTGGTAATGCCCTCAAACTATGTCAAAGTATTTGACTGTTAAATATCTGTTGATATCAAAAAAAACAAAAAAAACTGGCACCCTAGGTTAAGCCATTCAAAAAATTGATTCTTAGGGGTATCCGGGAGAGTGGTACCCTAAAACTAAGTCAAAAATAGTTGTCCATTAAATATCTTACCGATATAAAAAAATTCACTCTATTTTGAACCGTTCAAAAAATTGATTTTTCGGGACCCCATTTTGGAATGTTTCCAAGGGGAGTGACCCCCCAAAATTGTGGGAGACAAAATTGCGTTTGCAGCTCAACAACTTTACACAATAATTTAATTTTGATGTTTTGTAATTTAGGAGAAGAGCGTACAAGGTTTAGGAAGAAAAAAAAAAAAAACTTCTTCGTGGCCAAAGTGGGTTGGTAGGAATAAAAGGATATTTTAAGACACATAACCATGTAAAATATTTTTTGCCGTACTTAAAACATGTTTGAATGAGACCGCTTTTTACGCCCAACTTTGCGGGCGATTTTCGGGTCCTAAAACCTAAGTCACTTGATCTTAGCTTCGAAATTCGCTGCAAATATACAACTCATTAATTTCAAACTGATGTCAAAATTTCATGTAGCTAGACCCAATCGTTCTCGAGCTATAAACAAAAGTCTGAAATTTCGCACTCGATCGTTAGTTCGAAAATGGCCGAATAAAAACAAAAGATCGCGTAACGCGAGCGTCGGTCGTTCCAGTGAGTCTCGATTTAACTTATGAAGTGAATAAGTGAGCTTAAGGCGGATTTACTCAGTATCCGTTTTTTGTCCGTATTTTTTTTACGTTTTTGGTTGTCCTTGAAAAAGTAAGCGCTTTTTCGTCCGCATTTTTATAAGTCCATTTCTGCGATAAGTAGACTGTTACATATTGATAAAAATTTTGTTCAAAATCCGACATTTCAAAACAGAGCTGCACCCCTTTATAAAAAATGTTTTTGGAAAATTTTGTCCAGCATATGACAATCTGGTTAATGCGGATATGGACATATAAAAATGCGGACGAAGAAGAACATAATTTTTCATTGAAATGAAAAAACGTACAAAAGCGGACGAAAAACGAATACTGTGTAAATCCGCTTTTAGTTAGTCAGAATTATGACTATTAGCCTGTTTACATGTGCACTTTTGGGAACCAGTTCTTAGTTCTAGTGCCTGAATTTTGCTGAGTCACACACAAAAAAGGTTCTGAATTACGTCACAACCGTTCGTAATTTGGAACTGCTACCAGAGGTGGGCCCGTTGCAGTTCCAAAAGTTCTGATCGTTTAGGTTCAGTAGGTCGGCTGTACTCGCTGGCTGGTTGGACATAGGTTAGTAGCCTACATGGGTTGGTAATAAATTAGGCTACCATAAAAAGGCCTATGCTGGTATTGGTAGTGTACACTAGGCTACTTTGGTCTAAAATGGAGCGGGTAACAGAAAGCCCTGAGCTTAGGCCTACCGTATCACAGCTAGTTAGCAAAGGTTTGCCTACTACACTAGGCTAATCTTATTAATGCAAATACGGTAGTGAATCTAAATTTGAAATGCAGATCGTTCTTAGTTGAAAACGTCAATTAGGCCTAGTTTAGCCATTGGTCTTAGTCCAAGCAGAGTTGATCACTAAGGTAGGCCTAAACATGCCCAAATGTTTAGGTTTTTTTCATGATGTTAATAATTCGAAAATAATTAATGATAACAGATAACACCGATGTTTAGCTCAGAATTTTATGCATTGCATTTATTTATTTCTGTTGTATTGCATATTTGCATTGTATTTTACCAGCCTATAACATCTCAAGTATTCTTCATTTCATAGGTGACCGAGTTCTTGAAATGTGCATGTAAACTCGAGCGAAAAAGTGCCAACAAAAGAACTACTTTTCGGAACCAGAAACTGGTTCCCAAAAGTGCACATGTAAACAGGCTATATATCTACCATCATCGCTTTCCGCTTCCAAGGCGAAACGCATGGTGGGTCAAACCTGGATGTGGATCGCTGATTAAATTGATTGTGCAGATAACAATTCATCTTCAGTAGAAAAAATCAATCTGAATTAGTTCGATTTGAAATTTATTAGTAAAAAAACTGTGACTTTTACGATAAAGAGCTTTTAAAGGCTGGCGGTAGACCTGAATGCAAATCGGTTAATTCTACGAAATCTTAATTCTGCAAACTCTTGATTAGGTTCGCCTTCTGATAAACTATTGGTTCTTCTTCATCTCAAAATTTCTTTCCTCATTCAAAAACTCATACAACAAAGCTATGATTAAGCAAGCAATAATGTGTAGCACGCTCTTTTTCGTATATTATCTAGCAACAATCTGCGAAACAAGCGCAATTACCAGCAAAAAAATCTTCGAAAAATTTTACGAGTAATCTGCTAGAGCATTCGTGAATTTATCCAAAGATTCGGGCTAATTCATGAACATTTTGAGCCATTTTCAGTTTATTTTCCGAAGAAAAAAAATGTTAGTACGAACAAAAAAATGTTAGTAACGAACAAAAAAATCTTTGGTCGAAAAAAAAATTTTTAGAAAAAAGTTCAAAATCTTCGTAAAAATTTTCGAAAAAAAAATCCTCAGCCAAACAAAAAAATTTTCGGCCGAAGATTTGTTTTTTCGTGAAATATTTACGGATATTCGGAAAAAATAAAAATCTTCGAAACAAAGATTCGGAAAATTTATTCGCAACAAAGACCATAGTGTATGCTAATTTCAAGAAACACGAACGTTCGTGTTTTTCCGAATACCATAGTATGTGGCCCTTGGAACACCGTTTTAGAATAAAAGTATGAATTTTTACAAAAGGAACACTTTGAGATGTTCTCTTATACCAAATCACGGCAGTACAATTATTCGGTACCGTCCAGCAGGCCTGCACAATATACGGCCCGCAGTCAATGCTTGCTAGCAATGTACAGACAGTCCACAACGTACACAATGTACACTACAGACGGTCAATGCTTGCAATGTTCTTGACATTTCAATAATTTGCTATGATTTTTTTCTGCCGTGAAAAGGTTACTATTTCTCAAAATTAGCAACAATTAGATGTTTATTGAGTAGGCAGGTAAAGAACGGTTGTTTTTTACTTTTCCACGATCACAAGATGTTTTGCCATAACGATTGTAGATAAGATACAATAGCAGAAGCGTGCGGCCCTCGTCAAGTAGGTCTGTGTTGTTATGGTACTTGTATTGCAGCGAATTGTGCAAGCCTGTGGTACATGGATCTATACTATGCAAAATCAAAATGAATTCAGAACATGAATAAATTAAACGAGTTTGCGTTGGAATAATAATAAAAGTTAAAAACTACAAAAACCACCAAGGGAACCACAAGGGTACCAGAGATATCGCACCACCGGGCGGGGAACCATAGCAAATCAATGGAAAAGGAAAAACAACATCGATCCACAAGCAGGTCCATGATCACAACACCACAGGAATGCTTCATTCATGGACCTGCTTGTGGATCGATGTTGTTTTTCCTTTTCCAAAAGTTAAAAAAAAAAACAGCTTTACACTTAATCTCGAGTCACTCACCATCGACATATCCGATCGGATCAAATAGTTTTCCGTTCAAATATATGGAACGATTCACTAATTCTCGAGTGGATACAAACGCTTGCGTACAAACTATCAAGAAAAATGAAATTATCAGTTAGGATTTGCAGCATTGCTAGAGTAGCATTTATGCTCATCGACTGACTGTAACTTAAGATTATTAGTCAAAGCAATGCGTTGAAATGCTGAAATACCACCATAAGGCAATGGATTACGTATAGTATTTTATGTGCGAGTTTGCACAAGTATAACCATCTTACACTATTGTCACATGTACACTTTCGTTCGATGAGACTTACAAAACTTATCCGAAATGTAATTCAACCTATCTCTGCAACAAGAGTGCGTTTATTGCCGTTTAACTCTGTCTGAACTAAACTGAAACCGTGCCACTATTTCTAACCTTTTTTTGGTTCGTAATGGATATTTTTTATTCTTACCAATATAGTTTAAATTTTGCAGTTAAGAACCAGGGATTTGACTCATTTTTACAAGAAAACGATTTGATGGTCACCAAAAATTGCATAAAATCAGAATTCTCTTTTATCCAATGTAGTGAGGCTAGAACTTGTAATATGACTGTACAAGTAAATCCTTTTGTTAATTGCATAATGGATAGCCAAAATAATATTGTCCACAACTTAATATAGTGACAGAAATGTTTTTAAACAGCAGATATTGACAATAGGAAATGTATTTTGACGACATCATGTCAGGCCCGGCGCCAGGATAGCGTGACTGGGGGGGCAGAGATAAATTTTGGGGGGGCACGAGAAGATTATTTTGTGTGAATTCGAAAGGGACACGGAGGCACGAGAAATTTATTCCTGTCTGGATCAAATAAACAAGGTGAGGAGCAAAAAGTCAAAGGGATTTTCCGGCCGAAATCGGAAAATCAAGCGGTTTTTTCGGCCAAAAACAGGTGATCTCCAAAAAAAAAAAAAAGGTCTTCATCCCAAAAACGTCACAAAATCTGGTGTCAGTCCACAAAAAAATCTAATTTGGACCTCGATTTGCGCTCCAGAAGCCCCGAGCCTGTTAATTCTTCGGGGCACAGTCCTCGCTTAGGGGGCACAATTTTCGTTTGGGGGCTGACGGCCCCGGTATGCCCCCCCGTGGCGCTGGGTCTACATCATGTAGGATTTGTTGACGTCTATCAAATTCAAAGACAGTGACTGCCGCTGTTTTTGGTTGATTAATAAGGCTAATTGACTACGAAGAGGATGTGGTTAAACTTTTGCTTTGCATCATAACCCGATCAAATTGCAAGGCGAAAACATCACAAGAGCTTAGCAGTTTTGAAGGAGACATTTTGGGGGTCGTAAAAATATTAGAAACTAATGGACATTATATACTAGCGTCTTAAAATAACCGGTCCACTGTTCAGGCCCTTGTTCTTAGTTCCAATGCCTGCTTATTGCAAGTTAGTTGCTTGCATATGTTAGCAATGATATTTTGATGACACGTATCGCTCCCTTAGGGGAAAAAGGTAGTAATTGACATTTTTTAGAATTTAAAGTAAGTGGGTTTTTGCACAGTCCAAGTGTATCGAAGAATTCTTTGGAGTAAAACCGAAAGTCTATTGATTAATATGCAATCCAAAAAGGATATTACTGCAAAGGCTGAAAACACGTTAGCGGAGAAAGGTTGCAATTGTTGCAGCGTTGCTTCATTGAGAGAAAAGTTGAACGTGAAACTTTTTTAGTAAATTTTAGTTACATTTCTACTTAACAAATGCTATTTTTCTCAGTGATGTTGTTTCTCTTGCAAGCATTCCGCACTGAGGTAGCGGTATATGTACTCGACTCGCACTAGCGTACACAGGATTTTCGAAAGAGGGGGGGGGGCAGGAAATTAAAGAATAATGATGACCAAAAGAAAAAGGTTTTCACTCAAATTTAGCCCGTTTTTCTGCCCACATTTTCTGCCCAAATTCCAAAAGGGGGGGCATAACTCAATTTTGCGCACTTTTCCTAAATATTTATGCATTACTGGCACCCCAAAAGGGGAGGGACATGGCACAATACCCCTCCTAAATACGCCACTGCCGACTCGTATTTACATACTCGTATGGGTCCACTTTTAGTTGTTGCGTTTGAACTACAGTATACTTCGTCTGGCATCTAACTGTAGACCTCGCTCGTATTGGTAGCCTTGACAGGAAAATGGAATCTCCAGCCAACACAGCTCTACTACAAGATTATGGAAAGACGCAAACTTTTTCACCCCATTACGGTATAAGTTGATTGATCAAACCAAATAAGCTCCTACAAAAAAACTTTATTTCTTCAATCAAAGCTTGTCTTTGGAGAAATTAAATAATCACAGATCTGACTTCAAAGTAGTACCGGTAGTTTAAACATGTTATTTACCACCGCTTGTGAGTTTTTGTTATTTTGAGGAAAACTCAAAATATTAAACCGTGACGAAAAAGCTCAGATGGAAGATGTTGGCTCCTTGACTGAGTTGTCTTAAAAAGGAAAAAGATGCTTTGTTTCAAACGTCATGCATTGTAGAATTTGTCTATTTTTTTGTTACGTCAACACAAAGTTTTGGTCATGACGTGCGTCATAGGGCAAAAATATGCCAAACAATATTTCCAACATTCCAAAAGTGTTGACTTGTGTTACAACTGACAACGTAAGCAGCAAAGTTTGAGCAAAGAATTCAAATTGAAGGCAAGTAAGGGAAGTGGTTGGCGGTCGAGTGCTTTTAACGTTTCCTGCTGCTGAAACGGTAAACTTCGGTTCCAGTACGGGTTGGGCAAACCAAAGACTATAAAATTTGGTATTGATAGCTTTCCTGTTAGATATTCAAGATTTGGTGGTACAATGTGAAAACTCGATTGTGTGTGGTATACAAGGTGCTGGACAATGGGCAGCTTGACTCAAAGACAGTCAAATCTCTTTTCTGTTTCCTGATCAAGGCAGTTTGGTGAATAAACTTTTTCAATAATGTAAGATTATAGGTTTGCTAATTAATTTGCCAAGTTGTCTCAACAAAAAAAGTGATGAGACCGGTTTTTGTGAGCGCCAGAATGTTTTTTTTTTTTTTCTAGCTCTCATAATGTTTCGCCCTAATGTTTGGGTGATTTGTGATGCGCGAAAATACCAAATATCCTCCGCATTCTCTTTACAGCCATGTGAATGAACCAATAACACCGACGAACGGTATTTTTTGTGATAGACGTTAATAAATTTTGTATCATGGTATGCAATTCGGGCCAAATCAGCTGTTGAAGTAAATTTTTAATCACTATGATGATTACTGACTTGACTATGCAAGTTAAAAAAAGGATGTGTTACATAATTCTTGACTTCTGGGGTTATTCCAGTATATTTCAAAAAAATTTTGAGCAATTTTATACCCTATCTCTGGAAGAGAGTCAGTTAACCATTTTATAGACAGAGCCTGGCGTACTGATTAACCAGCAAATTTTTTTTTCTGATCGGCTCAGTGATTGCTGAGTAATTGAAAGTCACCACTAGATGGCAGACGCGAGTACGAAAAATTTTTAATTTAGATTATACGAGTTTTACTGGAGATATCAACTTTGTTTTTGTGTTTAAATACCTGTTTTTTGAGAAAAGGAATCAGAATTTCACATTATTTTTACGAAAATTTCTCAGCAAACTCTGTTGCTTGAAGTTTTGTTTAATTTTGGGGCGAAGTTGAGGCCCGAAAATGAGAATGAAGGATTGCACAAAAAAAAAAAAAAAAACTAATATGCTTTAAAGTCTTGACAATAAACATTTTTCATTGCTTTTTTATTTTTTCGAGTCAATAGTATTCTTCATCACCTATGTCGTGTTTAAAAAGAAAAAAACAACGTCGGTTGAAAAGCATATCGACGATCACAACATCACAGGAATCACAAGTGAACATCCACGACCGGTTTGTGGTTTTATGTAGTTCTTGCTAGTCTACTTGGGGTCCCTATGGCTTAATGTTTTCTAAACAAGGAACACTCGCTTGGCGTTATGCCTATACATATTGTCGATTTGCAAACTCTGTTCTCAGTCGTTTCATTGCTTGATTTGGTTTCTCGTCTATGCCCCAGGCCGTTTCTGTCTTTCCGCCTGATGAGTCCCCTGAACAACAACGAAACCGGTCACTGATGCTCACTTTTGATTCCTGTGATGTTGTGATTGTCAAAATACTTGTCAACCGACGTTGTTTTTTCTATTTCATTTGAATGGCTATAGTTCCCCGCCCCCAGATGTGATATCTACAGGGGTGCCGGAACGTTAAAAGGGCAAGGGGGGGCAGCTTTTTCAAGGGGCACTTTCAATTTTGTACGCACAGTCATTACCATCAACATTGCAGAAATACTGTCAAACAATTAAACACTTCACCAAAGCCAAAGTACTGAGTAAGTCGAATAAACAGTAAAAAATAACTACAAACGAATTATCAATTAAATAAGAGCAGTCTCTATCGCAAGATGCCATCGGAGGTCTGGGGGCAACGCCCCCAACAGCCGCAGGCAAGGGGGTCTGGGGGCGGAGCACCCAGATCTCGGAGATTTTGCAATTTTTGTACAAAATAACTTAATTTTAGGCCTATTTTAAATTGTGGCATAGAAATTAGCAGTGCTAAAACATAATTAAACCGGCTGCGTAAATGAGCTGATTGGCTGTGAGGGCGGTGGCTAATGGTAAAATTTTAGCCTTTTTATAACCAGCTGGTAAACCTTAAAACAAAAAATTACAAATTTTAAACTATATCGTCTGCATTTACAAAACAAGATAATTTTGAAGAAGATGTTTGTTTCCACCACATCCCACATCTCCATCCCCACCAAGTATTTTGCTGTTACGTCTGGACAAGAAATGGATCTTGCTCCAGTTATTGTAATGAATTTTATGTGTTACAAGTTTTTCTTATATTAATCCGGTTTGAGCAGGGGTCCGGATCACCTGGATTCGCCTCTGGTAACGTCAGCGTCAATCGTTCCAACTAGGGCTACAAACAAACTTAGAAATTTGAATGTCTGGCGCCAGAGTAGCGTGACTGGGGAGACATAAATAATTTTTTTGGGGGGGCACAAAAACTTTGTTTCCTCGAATTCGTGAGTGACGACAATAAAAACAAAAAAAAGATCTTCACAGCAGAATCTGCGAAAGAACGGTTCTTGCTCACGAATTCTAGGGCGATGATCAGTATTTTGGGGGTCTCAAGCCCCGAACTGCACTCCAGTGGCACCGAGCCTGTTACTTTATTTGGGGCACAATCCTCACTTAGGGGGCACAGTTCTCATTTGAGGAAGCACGGCCCCGGAATGCCCCCCTTGGCGCTGGGCCTGAGGCAGTGCCGTCGCCAGAGCAAATGAAGTGAGGGGGCACTAGGCAAAAGTGGAGGGGCAACAAAATTAGCATATAAAAACTAATTAATCTTCAGATCGTACGGCTGCAACTATGGGCAATTTTAAAATCAGACCGGCAGCGCTTCTTAGCTCGTTTCGTTGCGGCCCATAGTCGCTTAAAAAAATTTATCTGGAGCAACGAATGCTACCAGACGTGCAACCAGAATTTTGCTAAGAGAAGTGAACCAAAATTAAATTTCTTTTTTGCACAAAAACTGCCTGATTTAGCCCCCATGCTGA
The DNA here is from genome assembly GCA_963965965.1 of Trididemnum nubilum. NCBI lineage: Eukaryota > Metazoa > Chordata > Ascidiacea > Aplousobranchia > Didemnidae > Trididemnum > Trididemnum nubilum. Next base: position 10,916,782 of record OZ014473.1, on the reverse strand, counting down.
ACATACTAATGCAACCCAAACGTGTCACAGACGGGACATAGTCACTAAATATTTAGTGACTGTGAACGGAGCTTGGGGCGGAGTACCAGCCGCTAAGCGATTTTGCAGCAAAAAAGAAGCAATTTTAACCCGATTTTAATCACATTTCACAGTTTTTGAAGCCATATGAATAACTCAATAGCTAAAGTTTTGAAGTAATTTCAAAAAATTAAATTGCTTAACACCTTCAACCACCTCCTTACTTCAGACCAAGTCTAAAATACGTTTAAACGCTCGTATTTTGAGGTAAAATTTTCTAAGTGAGTTGGCTGAGGGGGCTTAAGCCCCTTTACCTTAGTTGCACCACTGACTGCGACCTCAAAATCTTGAGTGTGCTCTAAAAATCAAAATAGCTAGTCTTTGAAAAAAAAATGTATCACGTACCAGTAACGATTCTGCGGGCTTACATCTATCTTTAGCGACACGTCCGAAAAGGCGTGTTAATACGACGGAATATTGCGTCAGATTTATGTGATACAGCAGTTGGTTGCCAGCAATTTCGCAAAAAATGGAGAAAACGTCAAAGGAGAATTATGTTTGAACGTACTTATTCCTTTTTCCATCATTGTGTGTGGCCTTTTCACTGAGTAATGTTCCAAAAACAGTATTTTGAGTATACCTGAATGGGGGGCACAGCCATCGGTTAGGGGGGCACGGCCCCCCTGGCTCCACCGTAGCGACGGCACTGGCCTGAGGCCTACAGACATTGATCCTTGAGTTCTTAATTTGAAATTTTGTAGCACTCTATATCTTCGTAGCGTAAGTTTAAACTAATGGAACTAATTCGGATGTCACAGCTCACAGGCTAACCAAATACATTCCACAAGATTGCTCTGTTTTATCGGTACGTTCAGGGGCGTCGCCAGCTTTGCGAGATGGGGGGGGCAAAATTAAAATCAGGGGGGCAAAGGTTTTCACCAAACTTTTCTGGCCGAAATCACAGGTAATCTCAAAAAAAAAAAAAAAAAAAAAAAAAAAGAAAAGGTCTTTGCCGAATTCCAAAGGCTTTTTCTGATCGAAATCGGAAATTTTCCGACCAAAAGCAGCTGATCTCCAAAAAAAAGGTCTTCGCCGAAATCCGAAGGCTTTTTCTGGCCGAAATCGCAAATTTTAACGTTTTTTCCGCCCAATAACAGCAACTTCTTCCTTCCAAAAAAATTCCGTGGGGAGGCAAGAAAAAAATCGGGCGGGGGGGGGCAAAAACAAAAATCGGGGGGGCATTGCCCGCGCGCCTGGGTACGCGCCTGGGTACGTTATTTAGAATGGCGACGCGCCTGGGTACGTTATTTAGAAATCATTTAACACACGCAATTTGTTATTGTTGATTTCAATGAACTTTTTAGCGTCAATCAATGAAGAGTAATTTTGCTTATAATGAAAGATATTTTTTTTAGAGAATGAAAATTGTTCTGCAACGTAATTTGAATCGACAAAAATTTTAATAGCGTTTTCTTTCTTGAAAGGGCTCTGCTTGTTGACAAACCACTAAACTTTAATTTCTCAAATGCTTCTTGTAACTCCAGTACGCTTTTGCGTGCCATCAGTTTAAACTGACGCTCGGAGGATATGAGTTAAGTTTCATCCAATTGATCAGCTTTCACGAGCTAGCAAAAAAACGTATCGTGTAGTATATAGCCTACTGCAAGTTGCTACTAACTTTTTACTGAGTTAAATGCAATAGTGCACAATTCGGTCATTTGTCGGGTCTATTGCTCACTAACCATTAAATTAACTGTTAGATCTATTGTTCATAAACAATTAAATTTATCCTGCTTTGGATAAGCGAGCTTTGAGATTAGCAAGCGTTTGCTTCGTTACTATCGTACCGAAATGCAAAGGGCAGTGCTGCCCCCCCGTTCCGGCACCACTGGATATCTACGGTACCCTTATGGTTCCCTTGGTGGTTTTATATTTTGTATTTTTTGAAACAAGCTTCCGATTATTCCTACTTTGTTTTTTCAGATTTTAAATTTATTGCTTGCTTTGTATGAATACAAATATTGATTGTTTCATAATTATATAACAAAAATATGGCTGTCAGAATCAAAAAATTTATCTTATTCAGCAATAATCAGAGATTATTCTCTCCAATGCTTCATTATGAGTTTAGTTGCCGTGAATGATTTTTTAATTATATTCCACGAAATGATTTCAATTAGTGATGGTTTGTGCAAATTAGGTTATATAAAATGCTACTACCAACTAAAATTAATCAAAGCTATTTTGATCATTCTCACCAATTTTGCATGCATTGTTTTAAGGCTAGCGCGCAAAATATTAAATAACATATACAAAGCTTTTGCAATACTAGAAATGTATTTTATAACAAAAATGCTCTAAACACCATTGCAACAATGACACCAGTCTTGTGTTTTAATAGCATTTATTATACTAGTCAGCAAGACCAATATAATGCTATATATAATTTGTGGTCAAAACATCCATTAATGTTCATTTCATGTTACATGCAGGATGCAGCTGTATTGTTATTTGCTCAGCTTCAATGTATGGTTAAACTAAAATACTCAAAATTTGTCTCTTTACTCATTCATATTTTCGTTTTACCTGTATAACGAAATTTTCATGTGCAGTTTTTGTTGTATAATCGTGGTAGCTGAATTGTCAGATTGTGATGTAACAGCAAAGAAAATTGTTCCGTTTAGACACATTGCTAATCAATTGTCATCCTAAATTCTTTATCAAAAAGAAAGAACAACGTTTATACTACCCAAAAATATTTTTGTTTCAAAATTTTATTTAATCCTTTACCCCCAATTTACCAAAAAAAAAGCTGAAAAAACCATTGAACCACAACTTTATAGCTAAATTAGTCTTAAGTTATCCCAAAATTTAGATTCTCCATCCCAAAACACATTTATTTAGACACAAAAACCAACTTTCTGTCATAAGTATATGGGCCTCAAAATTGAGTTTTGCATTTTTTCATACTCGCGTCTGTCATCTAGTGTTTATTTTTGACATCTCATTAACGATTTCAAAAAAAAAAATTATATAGCTTGTGCCATCCTATAAAAACGATCTATAAGCATTTTATATAAATTTTCCAACCTAGGGTATTTTGCATTTGTTGAAATACAATGAAACAACCCTCTAGCTACTGCGAAAGAAAAGAGAATTATACCAATGCAGTTATGGTGGCCATTAAACTGCGTTTGTTCTTTGAAAAAAAAAGCAAACATGTACAGTACGTTGGTTTCCGAAGTGCAAAATTCATGAAATTAGCACGGTTTAAAAATATCTTTTTTGAAGCAAAAAACGGCCCAGTCATGTACCTGGCAAACGTCCCTCTTATATTTTTGCCTCCAAAAGACTTGACTGTTTTCATCTTTCAATTAAAACTCAAATTGAAAAAAAATTGGGGTAGACTAGTTTACCCACGATAACATTGGTGATATGGGCCCCAAAGTTTTCGCTAAGCACCACTGTCGTAGTTCGATGATATATTTCATAAATTTTATATTTTCACAACACAAACTTGAAATTGCAAAACTTTCACATCCGTTTTCACATCAATTTGACACAGTTTTATTTTATAACTTCCGTAAATTTGAAATTCTCTCAGCAACGAATTTTAGTCATTTAGATGAGAATGTGATACGGAGAGAAAACAGCGTAAAGTAGAGCTCATGTATTTGACGATAACAATTATTACTAAGAAATTATTTGTTAAGTTAAAGTATATTGTAATTTGGATTTTGTCTAATTTAACTGATTAATTTCTGTTTTTCTATTTGAATAAGAATGTGTAAATAATAATATGTAAATAATAATAATCTTAAAAATTCGTTGTTGTGTGGTATTAACGAAATGACGGAACACGCACCAACCACCACAAATGGTGAACCCGACGTACAACCACGCCACAATCGACGACCCCGACGAACTATGCCCCGACGAACCATGCCCCGACGAACCATGCCCCGACGAACCACGCCACAATTGGAGACCCCGACGACCTACGTCAATTGGTGAACCCGACGTTTCTCAATCTATACGATAAAACGGACCACTAAATACCGACTTACGACGCTACAGCGATTGGATGATACTGTTTCATATCAACATTCACCGAAAATTTTAAGCAGCATCAGCGCAACTACAATTTAAATCGGTGAGTCCGTTACATTTTTTCAATTTCAAGCCTGGAGTTTGTCAAAAGAGCAACACTCCACGTCAACTCACCTATTGCCTCAAGGACTAGACACAAAACCAAAACGACAAAACGGCACCTCCCACAAAAAACTAATCCTTCTGAAAATGCACCTAGCAAGGAAAAAAAAAGCTGAAACACCCGGCTCGAGCTCCGGCAGTGTAAATCCTGCACAAAATGCTGTTCCCAATGTCATTGTTGAGCATGTTTTAGATTTGCCAAAAATGTGGACAAATCACAATTCATTGCCAGCGTATTTTGCGACTTTAGAAAAATATTTTGCAACTCGCAATATATTAGACGAAAATGCTCGCTTTGTAATGATTGATTAATGATTGATTATTATGTGTTTTTTTTCATTGATATTGTACTGTATGAATGTAGAGCAGGTCTTGACCTTATCAAAACAATTTACTTTTATAGGTCTACGATATCAAAATTCAGCATCCTTTTTACTTTGAGACTTTTGTATTTTTTTACAAAATTTGTAAAGATTTCAACGATTAACAAAACTTGCTCTACTAATCACAAAAAATTTCCCCATTAAGCATGACCTTGCTCACTTACGTCACTTAGCGGTAAAACAAACAGCTAAAGCATAAAGCTAATGTTGCTCTTACTAACACTTCATTTAATCTTGCCAGCCAGATACAGCACACCCTTTTTATAGATTTTATCTATATATTGCTTTACGGACTTCGGAGATAATTTTTTAATCACCTGTGCCCTCCTATTTTGCTAGCGTATTCTTCATATGGCACAATTCCAGGTCTCCCATTACCATGTCTTGCTTTTGCAAGCACTTTTAAGCGGTGCAACCCCTTATCTTACATGATTGTAAGAAAATTTTCTTTAACTTAGAAAGTATTCTAGAACAGCACCATTTTTAACATAGTATAAGCACTGTATTTTGGAGGAGATTTTTCGAATTTCGAGATTTTCTCAGTTAATCCAAAAATACTGATTGAGGAATCTCATTTCTGACATTTTTGTCCAATTTAACCTCTGTTTGTAATTGTGTGAGATTGGCCATCTTCACTAACTCAATTCAGTGTGTTATAGTATGAAATGATGATTTACTTTTACCTCACGCAGACATACTTTTCTCCGAACGATATAGTCCACGAGACCTTCACGAAAATTCAAATTCCTCGAGGCACACTGCAGCAGCTGCAGCCGCAGCGGCAGCAACAGCTACATTACAACATCAACGCCTAACCCTTTTCATCCCTGGCTGGACAAGTGGCGTTATTACTACCAACCGCGGTTGTTGTTTTTCAATCCTTGCACCAAGCAAAACAATTTTTGCTTTCAGCAACCCAACAAACTTTTATCAAGCAAAGCCAATTTGTGCGCGCATATTAACTTTCTACGTACCAACCATTAACAATGTACATGCACTTTAAACGAATCAATTTTCAATTTTTCTTCACACCGCTTAACCATTTTCCAATGTGACGACTCAACAAATGCTATTTTTCCTATACTATTTGCGACATTTCTATCCTGCAGCCGCAGCGTAAAGTTATGAAATATTGTCAGTTTACGTCAATATTTTTATTATTACTATTCTTGAATTAATTACCATTGCAATTTTTGCGATTTCTTATCAAGTCCAATGTGCATATTTCCACATTTTCGAAGTAAATTCGAATAATTTTCAACCATCAGACGTTTCTCATTTACTTCATAACAGTTTTCTTATGTTACTCTCAAGCATTTCTAGTCCGTTTTTCAACGGTATATTATCACTTTTAACTATCCTTGCTTTAATTTGGGGACTAGTTTTAACTATCATGACATTTGTTGGTCTCTACAAAAGACTAAAGCCTAAAGTTAAACCACGTTGGTCACATTTTCGCACGAGATTTACTAAAGCTAGAAAACCTACAGTTTCAGGGGAAGTAATTGAAGAGCAGAACATAAATACCGAAGTGTAAAATTGCAAATAATTGCATTCATGTTGTATTGTTTTTGATTTATTGCTTTTCGCTTTGATCACTATCGATGTTGTATTGTACAACTGCTAGATGATTTTTCTCTATATACTATTTTTTCATAATAACCAAGAGATTATTCATAATAATAATAATGTATGCTTTGAATGAATACTTTACTTTACTGTGTTAATCTTGTTTCTAGAACACGTTACTGTTTGAAAGATTTTTTACAGATCATTTAATGGCACGACATCATAACTATCAATATACTGCACATTCAGTACCGGACACCAAGATCGGCGACGTTCGAATGAAACGAGTGAATAAGCGTCGAACACAAAAAGAACACTCTTCGAAACCCACGACGCAATCGAACACTAACAATTCAATTTTATTGCCTATACACTCGAACTGAGTCACAAACTTGCCGAACTCTAAAGTCGATTTATCCTTATATTGACATTTGTGTAAATTTTTATGTAAGGCTATGCTGTCGTGTGTCCAAACGTGTGTCCAAACGTGTGTCCAAACGTGTGTTCAATCGTGTGTCCACAAGTGTCTTTCCCCTTGCGCTTTCACTTGTGTATTTAGATGTATATTCGCATTAGTGTATCCAATCCCACTCTTTGTTAGTTAATATTGTTTTTTTAGTAGCATTTAAACCCCCTCATTTTTCATATATTAAGAAATGATTCCTTTTTCTGGAGGAGGGTATTGTCGTAGTTCGATGATATATTTCATAAATTTTATATTCTCACAACACAAACTTGAAATTGCAAAACTTTCACATCCGTTTTCACATCAATTTGACACAGTTTTATTTTATAACTTCCGTAAATTTGAAATTCTCTCAGCAACGAATTTTAGTCATTTAGATGAGAATGTGATACGGAGAGAAAACAGCGTAAAGTAGAGCTCATGTATTTGACGATAACAATTATTACTAAGAAATTATTTGTTAAGTTAAAGTATATTGTAATTTGGATTTTGTCTAATTTAACTGATTAATTTCTGTTTTTCTATTTGAATAAGAATGTGTAAATAATAATATGTAAATAATAATAATCTTAAAAATTCGTTGTTGTGTGGTATTAACGAAATGACGGAACACGCACTCAACCACCACACCACCTAGTAGTCACACTGTTAAAGATTTATCGTATAACTAACGGGTTCATGGTCATAATAACAATTATTAACTTTAAAGGTTGTTTATTTTCATTAGGTTGGTCGAGCGGTAAGGCGTTCGTCTCTGGAGCGGGAGGTCAGAGGTTCAAATTTTGGGCCGGCCAAATCGGACACAGTGTTGTCAACGGCTCGCCACCGCTGAGACATTTCTATGAAAAAAGCTGTATTGCCCGGGCGCAATGTCGCGGAGATGGGGCCTGCTAACTTGTTACACGCTTCGGCGTAATAGAGTGAGTATATTGAAAGATTTAATTTGAAATTAAACACAGAACAGAGTTATCAATAGGCTCTGGTTTGACGTCATTTGATGGAGTTTAGTTTGTTTTACAAGCGTTTCAGCATGACAATTTTTTCTAAGCAAGACATATGTTCCAGATGCATTGGAATAAGTTAAAGCATCAACTAATTTATTAAAAAATAATATTTAAAATTAACAGTGCTTGACTTCGACAGATTATGTGTTCCTTTACGTGACGTAATAAGCTCCACAGAGTTCTGGTTCAGGTCTGAAACCTTGACCCGTTGGCAACTCTGACAGGATATCAGCAAACAATGCAGCAAACTAAATTCACAATTAAATTGAAATGCAGAATTTAACAGCGAAAATATTGCTATCTGCTCTGATCTACTCTTGCTATCTACTCATGTTTTGTTGTTATAAGCATATCATGAAATTTAGAGTTTAGGCTCAAATATATGTTTAGTGGTTTTCAAATTTAATGCTTAAGTTACGTATAGATGCATACTGCATAGCACATGCCATGCTTATTCTGGCATGCTACAGTAAAACAGTCTTCAAGCACAAGATCAAATGTTTGTAAAAATGCATGTAACGTACAATCTCAATAATGACCGATCGCTTCATGATTGCTTCAATAAAGCTGGGGGCTGTTCAATTGTCATATGATGGCCTCTAGGGGGAAGAGGGTAGCAAAGTGATAGATTATCCACAAAAGGCGTCAAAATACCGTCATATACGGGGGACGTGGTGAGATTTGCAGAAAAAAGTGTCATATGATAATTGAATAGCCCTTTTGGTGAATCGCTACCACATAAATGAAAGAAATATTATTCCCAAATTTGAGCATTTTCTGGTGCTCGTTTAAGTGTTTAAGAGCAAAAAGATGACTGGATACTACATGCTAAGCATAAGCTTTAGTTTTCTCAAATCCACGTTCGGTATGCTCGTAAATAAAAAAAAAAAAAACATGTAAGTGGCTGGTGACAGCTTTGGGACAGTAAACTGTGATGCTGTTTAAGATACAGCGTGAAATTGAACTAGCAAGATTTTTTTAATGATTGATTAGTGCCTTGTGCGCTTCGCGCTTTGCGGGGCCCGTCTTGAGGTAGTCAGTGGAAGCCCATATGCAGAACCCGCGGAGTCAGCTTGGGGCCATCCTTAGCTAGTCATCAGGGGCCCATCCTTAGCTAGTCCTACCCCTCCACAAAAGATGACGGATTTGTTTGCGGAAAACCCTGTTTGAGTTAGAGCGTTGCTCCAATGTTATGAAAATATCTGCACGTTGCTTGCGCAGCAGCGTTCGCTGTTCACTTTTCAGTGAGATTTTGATAGGCCCCCTGAAGTCCATGGGCCCTGGGGTCATTGTACCCCCCCACTCGGAGGCCTGGGTGATGATATCGTATGCATTAGATAGATACCGAATTGAAGAAAAAATTTATTGACTGAAATCGTATGGGATAAACGCGCAACTGTGCATTATCCATCATTTATGCCATTTTTTTATTAAAGTTTTTTTGCATCAGTGATGGGAGGGTCCCAGATAATATTCTGAATGGACATTTTTTAAGTATTTTATCTGCTTTAGTCTACTGTGGTGCGTCGAAAGCAACAGCACACAAAATGAAATGGCAAGGTTCCTAGTCCTATCTCAGCCCATCTTCAATACCAATACATATTATTGTATTACTAGCCTTTTTTGATAATGGCTTCGATACCGGTACCATCCTTTAAAGTTGGTGAAACGTTTGGTTAGCGATCAAACAGTTACTGACTCTCGACTCGATTCTCGAACTGGCAATGCATCTTTGCTTCGTTAGTAAAGACATTTAACACTCATTTCGCATTGGGGCGAAGCAATTATGTAAACGTGGTGAACCGTTGTGGTGGCCCAGTCAGACAAAAGAAAGCACACAGAATCAAACAAGGCCACTTTGCGTTGGTGCTATGGTTCGGCAGAAGTAGAATGCGTATGGTTCATAAGTATGAATGAATGAGTTATATGATGTACCCTTCCCCCCCCCCGCGCTTTGCCGTATGGGCAATACCCACCACATACTTACGTGACACATACATCCAATTTTCATCACAAATTGTATCTATAGTTCAGTCATCCAAGATCTAGCAACTTTTACGGAAGTAGTAGGATGTAAATTCACCCATCGATAAACGTTTTGAACTTTTTTTACGCTTTTAATTACCGTCATTTTTCGGATTTAAGCGTTTCTTTTAGAAAATATTCCAAGCGCGGTAGTAATATTTAAAAAAAGAATCAAAGCATAACGACCAATACAATTTCCCTAATGCATTGTAAAACCGGTTTTATGTAAGATTGCATAATTTTTTTCTAAATGTCTTCCCTAAACAGGTTTAGAACCAGGGCTGAACCAATAATCAAAATTTTTGTTCTTTAGAAAATGTTTAACTGAGATGAGCAGCTTGCTGAAAAAACTGACGCAATTCAAGCGTTTCACGAAGGGGAGTCTGGGGGAAGGAGGGGAGGGTTGCCCTCCAGTACCCAGGTGATTTTGGTGATATTTTTTAGAAAAATAGTGGTAGCTATTTTAATGCATTCGAATCAAATTTTGTCCGTTTTTAAAGCCGTTTAAAAGAACTAGAGCGTTTAGATTTAGAAACAGTTAAGAATTAATTTGCTTAGCCTCTTTAGACCCTCTTCGTTTACTTACAGATCAAGTTTAAAACAGATTTGAAGGCTGGCATTTTTTTTTAGTTGAATTTTTTAAGTGACTCGACTAAGGGCGATAGGGTGACTGAAACCACTTTAGCCCCCTGGTTGCGCTGCTGCAGCTTTCTCACCACCGGGTCTAATGTTGCAGTTCGGTGAAATGTTTACCCTAAAGTTTACTGTTTTAAGACTTGCAAGTATAGCCTATACTGTACATTTGTTGTTTTAAATGTTTCAAAATTTTTGCATTTCTGTTGTGTTCAAATGACGACGTCATTTTAAACTGTGATGTTATGAAATGACGTAATCTTAATCTAATTCTGCAAAACAACGTCTAAAATCGGTAAATTGCTTTTTAACATGTCAATATAAGCCTTTTAATCGCACAATTTATAAAATCTAAATGGTGTAAACACTGATGGTCTCAAACTATGACATTATATCAAACTTTGACGTCATCAAACGATGTCATTCTAATTTAATAACAAAAAACGTTTAAAGTTGATAAATTGTTATCTAATCGGTCAAAAATCCCGTTTAAATAATTTTAGATCCGATTCTCCCTAAATTACGTAAATTGGTGTAACATGTACTGTTACCAGGGTTGGATCCATTCATTTTGTTTTTAATTTTTAAATTCAAATTCAAATTCATTGACTTTGAAAAAACTAAATTCGACTTTGCGAAAGCTGATTTCAAATGCATTTTTGCTTTAATTGGTCTGATGTAAAATTTAAGTTCAAATCTGCAGTAATGACTGCTATATTCATAAAATTCGATAACTCAAACTTACCCGATAGTTGACAAACCAGATTATTGCGAAACTAACTAAGACAGGAAAAGGATTAGAAAAAACTAAGATTTTTGAGTAGTTCTTGCAAGATGTGCAAAATAATTTTACTTGGGGAATTTGCAAAATTAGGTAGGCCTAACTCAGCGCATAAGACAGTAACACATGTACAAACTTATAATTTTTATCAGAAAAATAGTGAATAATCGAAAATAAGACACAATAAAAGCACACGAACAAGTTTTGAACAATTACTTGTGTTCTGATCTGATTTTGAGTTTTTTGGACCAGTTTATAAATGGCTACTTTCACAATGTAAGTTTTGATTTCAGAAAATCAAATTCATTGAATGTTTAATTTAGACATTCAAATTTAAATTCATTGACTTTGCAAAAACTAAATTCTGATTCATGAATATTGAATAACTCGTAAGCAAATTCAAATTCAAAATTTAGATTTAATTCAACCTTATTGTACTAACCATTGAACCTCTCTATTGATATGCTTTTCAAGGTTCAGTGGGTCACTACAATTTTTTGATGTATTCAGTAGGCACAGACAAAAAACAGCTATCATTAATTTGCAAGTCATAAATTGATCTGAATTCAACATTACGGTTCGATAAAATCTCGATTACTTTGATCTTACTTTCTTTTATCTTAGAAAATATGACGAATATTATATTTTCTAACAATGTAATAAATATTAGTTTCTTGAACAATTTGCCAAATACTATGAACCCGATGTCCCCGGTAAAACTGTTTTATTGTAGCGAATTAAAACGAGCGCCGCTCCACTTGCGGCTAATCGGCTCGACTGCCCAGCCAATGAGGTACTTGGTTTGTAGGTTTAAGAAGCTATCGGTTCCAGTTATTTCATGCTTGTGGGTATTTCGCTGCTTGTTTTCATGACGTCATTGGCTGGAGCAGGTACTGCGACATACTTCCCCCCTTTTGAGTTTGCTGGTTGAAGTTGAAGAGGCGAGGGCGGTGAAGTAGGAAGGGCGGCCTACGACGACTATGCTATCGCCGACCAGCCAATCACGTCGAGGTCACCAGTTTTGTAGTGATTTAAAAGGTGCGCTACAGTTGCGGTTAACCGGCTCAATTGCGCAGCCTATAAGCTCTATGATCTGTAGGGTTAAGAAGCTATCGGTTCCAATTATTTCATGCATGTGGGTATTTCCATGTTTGCTTCCATGACGTCATTGGCAGGGACTGCGACAATGCTTTCATCTTGGTATTTGATCGATTTATGCGCGAAAACAAGCACAATTCTAAGACATCCGTTTCACAACCATGAGATTGTAAAACCATGACATCGTCAAGTGATATCTTTAAATATGATAGACGTTAACAAATTTTACATCCCATATCATCATGTTTCTACATTTTCTATTATCGATATAAGCTGTTAAAACAAGTTTTCTGTCATGATGATTATTATTGTAGTTACACAAATTACAGATAGGATGAGCACTATTATGAAGTTCTAGCTACTCTAAAATTCTAAATTCATGCAGTTTTGGTGACGATTGAATAACTTGCTCTTAAAAATAAAGCTAACTATTATGCTGGTTTCTAATTGCAAAATTTATGTAAAAGTTTTTAAAAAATAGTCTTTTCGAAACAAGGAAGTCCCTGGATGCGGGTGTGTCTTCAGTTTTGTAGTGTTAAATGCACTATACTACAGTTAAAGAGGAAGATGGAATTGTTTGATCTCGTACCTGAGCAAACTATAGGGCATAAAATACTGTAGATTATTCATTGCCTTGTAATGTTATTTCAGCGTAGTGTATTGGATAATACTCTTTTAGAAAAGTAATTGTCAGTAATTAAGTACAAAATGGCACTCTGGAAATATCAGAAACCCAGAATGATAATTTCCATTTTCTTGCTGATCAATGTGCAAGCGATGGTAAACACTGGACAAGCGAATCGTTCCATATATTTGGAAGGAAAACTTCGAGAACCGATCGGATATATTTTGGGTAAGTAAAAAAGATTAGATTTAAATCAGTTTTTTTTCTGTTTTTAAATGTTTTTGTTATTTTTTTATAGAAACCTGTTCAATTTCTGAAATGTTTTTATTTCGTGTTAATTGTACTAATTATGTAGATCCTTACATTGTACATCAATTAGTTAATTTTGAATAGAACCATTGAAGAATTGCTGTGCATCATCTTATACAACCTAAAAAACTGCATGGTTTGAAGCGCTTTTATTTTCTTACTAATATGAACGATTTAGATCACTGTATGTGATTTTTTTGTACAGTTTTTTAGTTTGTTCATAATGTAACTGCATCAGTTGCATCACATATCATAGAGTCGGCTTACTGGAAGTCTTGCGCTCTCCGCAGCTTTCATTGCGGAATTAGTTTTGTGTTCGACATATGGCCTAATCTGACGTTAACTAAATCATTTCGAGTGGATTTTTTAACGTTTCCGCGTACGTAGTACAAACTTTAAAATATAAGCAGTAAGTTGATGCTGTATTTAGATTACTGGGACGAATGCAATTTCAGAAGTTGTGGTAATGGCAACAAGTACAATTTTGTGAATGCAAGAGTGACCTTACCATTGCAGACAATTCATCATGCATTGACTACGACTGGGTTTGTGATGGGATTCTTGATTGTGCCGATGGAAAAGATGAAATAGACTGCTTCTGCTCCGAAGATGAATTTCAATGCATGAATATTAATTATTGCACTAACAGATATTGCTCTGAACGCTATGATGATATTCATAGGTGGGCACAAGTCCGTTAATCGTTAATCCGTTAATAACGAAGCTAACTTTTTCATTAACTCGTCAATCCGTTAAAAAGTTTTTTCATGTTAACGGACTAAATTAACTTCCGTTAAGTGCTGCTAACGGACTAAAGTAACTTCCGTTAAGTTTTGTTAACTTCCGTTAAGGTTTTTATCGTTAATATCTTGCAGCTTCGTTGTGCATTTGAACTTGCTTTTATCTTGAAATTAGATTAAATTGTAAAATGTAACTTTCAAAACACAAAAAGACCACCTTAGCAATAAAGATTTCCTTACAATCAGCTCAACAGCGTCAATACGTGTTTTAGAAGCGAGTGAATAAAACGAAATGTAAATTACACGCAAAATGTTAACGGATTAACGGACTTTATTAACTTCCGTTAATTAAAGCTGAAAATAATGGATTAACGTTAACGGAGGTGTAAAGTTTGTTAACGGACTAGTGGTTAACGAAGCAAACGATTTGCATTAACTTGCCCACCTATGATGATATTCCATTTTTTCAGTGTATTCCGCAAGCAAAAGTTAATGACGGAATAGCAGATTGCTATAACTTGATGGACGAGTCAGTCAGTTAAAAGGTAAGTCGCCAAAACTTTTTGACAAAAATTAAGTTTTGCCATTTTCACACTCCGTAGATTGGGCAGAGAATACCTTAGCATCACCATACGTTTGAAATAACTGTTGATGAGAACTATTCACTTTCCTTGAATGACTCGCTGGACGGACATTGGACAGTTTTATTATTTAACCACCGAGAAGCATCATCAGACTACTGGTGGTCTTTGAGTCAATATCCGCCGGCTACCCAATACCATCAAAGCCAAAATCTACCATAGTGGAATCTCGACATGTCAACGCTGATCAATTAATTGAATTCCCTGTTGTTCCGTCCTCTCAAAAAATGAGCGAAGTAGAATTTGTATACAAGATATAATAGGTATATGACAGATTCTCGTACAGAGACACAGTCAAATAACCAGGAGACACAAAGACTGTGACTTTGTATATGTAGGCCAGACCAAATGAAATCTAAAACCAGTGGTCGACAAATCTAAAACCAGCTGTGGCCCGGTACCAGTTTGAGACGAACTTGATACTGGGCCCAGTGGCGGATTTAGGGGGGGGATGGGGGGAATGCATCCCCCCCACCAGCCTAAAAGTAACGATTGCGGCCGAAAAATCAGCCTCTATTTGGAATAATTCGGCTCCATTTGGGGATGCATCCCCCCCACCAGTCTCAACCTAACGATTTCGGCAGAAAAATCACTCTCAATTTCGGTGAAGACCTTTTTTTTTTTTTTTGGTTTTTTTTTTTTTTTGGAGACCACCTGATTTTGGGCGAAAAAAACCTTTGAATTTCCGACTTCGGCCGAGAAATCGCTCTCTAAATCGGCGAAGACATTTTTTTTTTTTTTGGAGACCACCTGATTTTGGGCGAAAAAAACCTTTGAATTTGAGATTTCGGCCGAAAATTCAGTCTCAAAATCGGCGAAGACCTTTTTTTTTTTTTGGAGACCACCTGATTTTGGGCGAAAAAAACATTTGAATTTCCGACTTCGGCCGAAAAATCACTCTCAATCTCGGTGAAGACATCCGAATTTTTGAGGTTTTGTGCTTAAAATCCCCCCCCACCAAAATTTTCTAGATCCGCCACTGACTGGGCCGCTTAGTTTTTTGTATGATGCCTTGAAACTTTTTGCGACGCAAAGTATTCATGTTTCATAGCATTTCATACTTCAAGATGGATACCATAATTTTAGAATGAAGGGCGGTTTACACATAAAAATATGGTTACACTGAGATTTCGTGCGATTTTCGACTTTTAAGGAAGGGCAGAACTTATTGTTTAGTGAATTGCATTCGAAAAGTTAACGACGCTTGCTAGGTTGCGACTAAAAAATAAGTTTAGCCTAGAGCTTGGTCGTAATCAGGATTTTGCTAAAAGATGCATTGAACCAAATAGTAAACTTTTTATTTAAAATTTGTTTCGATCAACAGGTTGCTGAGCAAAGTGGAAAACTTAAGCTTGTTACAGACGGGGGTCTGGATGCAAAGCCGTCTGAAACCATTAGGGTTTCGGGAAGAAAACCTAGCCGCTTGACCATTTTGCCGATTTTTCAAAAAAAAATAGCCATTTCAACGCCAATTCCGACCAAATTTTACCCATTTTCGGAGCCATTGGAAAGAACTAAGTTACTGATGATTTGGAAGCAGTTGAAGAATCAAATTGCTCATCCCTTTTATCCCTTTCAGTCTCCCCCCCTTTACTTACAGGTCAGGTTCAAAACACGTATAAAGGCATTCATTTTGGAGTAGAATTTTCCAAGTGACTTGGCTAAGAGGAAGCTGAAGCCCATTTTAGTTCAACTGGTTTCACACTTTCATAAAGAATAGTAGAATCGATCGACAGTGGTCGAGTGGATAGACGTCTTTTGCTGATGCAGACGACCTAGTGTCGATTTCCTCTTTGGCCAAACCAAAGACTACAAACGTTGGTCGTCACAATTTCTCTTTTTGACATTCAGCTTTAAAACGAACAATGTGAAGCTTCCATCGTGTTTGGTAGACAGGTGGCAGCTTGACTCGAAGACCGTAAGGTCTCTTCGCTGTCTCCTGGCCAAGACAACTTGTGAATACAACGTAATTGCAATTTGTAGTTAGTACATTAAAATTTAAGTAGTATTCAATTTGCTATGTTAATGAGCCAAGAGCCAGGTTGCTGTAGTTAGTCGAAACTGAACAAAAAAAAACTGGTCGGCCTGCAAATTAAGTTTTGGCTCAAACCGATTCGTATTTCAAAAAGTTTGCCCACCCCTGACTTAAATTTCCGATTAAAAAAGCATTAACCCTAATTTACACAGGGTATTTTACCAAAGCATTTCACCCAATGGGGGGGGCAAAAATGCGATGACCCCCAATCTAACTCCAAAACAAAACGTAATTGTAACACCAAATTTGGTATGCAGGTTGGTGTTTACCAAACTTGTTTAGAAAAATTGGTTTTAAATTGGTGACTACATGATAGTGACGTCACAGCCAATTTTTTTACTTGAGGTAATTTTTACGATGACGTCTCAGGCGGTTCAAATTTTGTGCTTCATTTTATCTTCTGATACTGAATCATAAGATGCCTACTTCACGTTAGTTACGTCACAATAACATCTTATGATGTCATTTAAGTTAAGTATTGGCCAAAAACTTTTCAGAATTTAGAAAGTGACTTCGGAAAACCTTAAAAATTTGGAAACTTTACGTTATCTTAGCAACTTCAAATTTCAGGAGCTATTTGTAATGAAGTTTGACTCTGAGTCAAGTTAATTCGAAATAAGTCTTTTTCTCAAGAAATTTAAAACAAAAAACCAAGAGGGGGCAAAAATGTTCTCGTGTAAAATAGGATTAAACAGCACAAACCAGAAAATTCCCCTTTGATCGTGTTTCAAATCACGAGTTTTGAAAATCAAAAATAATTTTATAAAAGATTGAGTGCCAATTCTCAGGATATTCTTTTTGGGCCCAAATGTGTTGAATCGTTCAGATGGTGAATACTTTGCAATAGCTTATCGTTCTTTACTATAGTTTCCCCCCAAATTTTTTCTCTGCTATTATCCCCTTTTTAATTTGTGCCGTAAGTTAGTTCTTGTGACCGTTCCGAGTGCAAGCTAATACTATTCGCTCACCTACAAGTTTTTTTGTTGTTACATAATACAGTACCTAACCTTCCGGATTTGAAATTCAAAAGTTTACGATTTCGTATCGATGCTACGTATCCTAAGGTGTAGCTATTCATCACTTTCTATGGTGTTAGTTGTCATGACCAACAAAAAGTTAATCGTCAATAAACTGCACCAATGTCTCGCTATCTGAACATGTTGGTGTAGTTTTCCTGCAAATTGTGAATGGGCGGAAATGGCGCGATAACTTCCTCAGGGTCTCAACCAGAGATGGAGTCCACGAGGACGTTCTTGGCCTCGAGGACACACTTTGAAGTCCTTGGCCTTGAAGGTCAAGTCCTTGGCCTCGAAGCCACTAGTCCTCGAAAATTGCCCTGTCCTCGGCTCCAGGACAGCACTATTTTTTGAACAGTTGAAATTTTGTTGCAAAACGCCAGAAACCTTGCGGAAAATTTGCGAATGCCTTTTTTGTTTTCTTTTACTGGAGCATAGGCGTAGCCAAGAAGGAGGGGGGTCCAGGGTCCCGCCCACAAATTGAAATTTCACCAATGACAAAAATGTGACAAAAAAGTCTATTGTTTTCTCAGTTTCTTTTTAGCATTTTTCGCTTACAACAGTTACTAACAACAAAATTAAAGACCAGGAGTCCCGGCCCTCCCCTCAATTCAATTTTTACTTGCCAATTTAAACGTATAACCCGGAAGAAATGGAGAGTTTTTGTTCCAAAAATTGCTATCTTAGACCCACATCTAGCCATTTTATGATGGTTAACCTGGGCTGTATTTACCATAACATGACGCAGTAACAAGTAGGATCCCGCGCTCCAATCCGAAGAGCTTTTTTGATTTTTACCTATAATTGGCAGAAAGATGTTGCGAAAATCTTCAAAGTGCCAGGGGCCCAGCGCGATTTAAATCCGACCCGGCAATAACATGGTTTGTAAGCGTTACCATCTATTGTACCATTTTTTGATAACAATTCAGTAATTTACCTCCACCTTACCGGTTTTTACGCACAAAATACAAAAAAAAAATTAGCCATGGAAAATGCTGATTGATCAAATCATTGAACTTCAATTAAGAGAGCCAGGGCCCCCAGGCCGAACATGTACTCCTATAGCTGGTTATTTTCATGACAAAACAAAAATCTCTAAGGAAAATTTTCGAGTGGATTATTATTTACTGCCAAATGTTGCAAGAGACAATGCACCCTACTTTCCCCAACCTGGACCAAAATCACTTACAATTAAAAATTAACTTCAGAATGCAATATGTTAAACGTGGTTTGGAGTTAAATTGCAAGTAAAAGGAGGATTAAACAATTTACTTTTTTCAATTGGCTTTTAATAATGTCAAAAATCTAGTGCTTTCAAATAGCTCTGAACATTTGCGAATTGTGATTCAATGGCATTAAAATAGCTTTTTTTCCAAAAAATCCCCCAACGGCTGGGGGCTTTGTCCCCAGACCCCCAAAGCGTGATACGTTTGAGTTACACTAGTTTTCTAAGCATGTTTGCAAAGTTAGATACTTGTACTTTTCAACGATTAGTTTATGCCCTTTCCCTTTGTAAAATCCGGGTTAAATGCCAACAGGCGACGATTTCAGATCTTATATCCTACGATATCTTTGTCCCACCAAAACTTTCTCTTTTGACAATTTTTGATGACGTCATTTCATGCGATTTGTGGTTTAGGCCTCCCTTAGCCAAAAATTCTGACTTTGCCTAAGAATTGGAGATCGCCTGAAAAACTTTTTTAAAGACCTTTCTTTTTTGAGAACACTTGCGGCTGTGTTTTTGGTCCTTGGCCTTGGCTTCGAGCATTCCTGTCCTTAGCCTCGAGAGGGTCTGCCCTCGGAAAGGCTGTCCTTGGCTTTAGCCTCGAGCCTTGTGTCCTCGACTCCACCTCTGGTCTCAACAACAAAGTCGCCCCCGAGGCTTGACCTATTGTTTTTGTTTGCTATGAGACCCATTGACCGGTCACGACAGAACGACTTTGCCTTTGTTTTACCGATCCCCCTCCTACGTCACTTTGTCTTAGCTTTACTGCTTGAGCGGTAATGTACACCCTAATCCGGTCCCATCCCTCTCGACCCCATGCATCACTGATCACATCAGACCCCTCTTTGCTCCTGCTCCATCTATACCTGTTAGGTTGGTTTTATGATTGGCCCTGACGCGACGATGGCTCTCAGGTCACCACAGAGGGAGGTCTTTCTATGGCCCTGACGCGACGGTGGCTGTCAGGTCACCACAGAGGTTGGTCTACCAAGGGCTCCTGCTTTGGCTGGACTCTGGAAAATGGCCCTGACGCGACTGCGGCTGTCAGGTCACCACGAAAGCGGTCGTTGCCTCTGGCGGGAATTCTGGGGTAGTGGGCGGCAACTGCTGCACAATAGCAGAAGCCAATCAGTATGGCTCTAAACAGAGGAAGTGGAGATTGAAGTGACTTCTGCTCCTTGCTGCAGACTGTCTTTGTTTCTGACTTGTCTTTTATTAAAGTCAAACCAAACAAGCGAAAGCTGAGATGCTATCTCTCGCCCATGGATAACTGAGTAAAACCATACCAATAAAAGCCTGAGATTGCTCTCGGCTTGAACAAACTTCAGGTCTGAGCTCTGAATTTAGAATGAGCCAAAAGATCCCGACGGGAGTATATAAATAAATGGGTTATTCCATTGGTTAGAGGCGATTACACATCAAACGTCAAAGAATTATTCGTCACACTAATTTGGGGGAGAAAACGTTCAGACAGTAAACATTAGTTGTGTTGGCGATTTCCTTACAGTCTTAAGGAGTGTGTTAGGTATCAACATGTTTCTAAGAGAATTTGCGACATATTAAACAAGTTTTGACACTTCAAAGAAAAAATAGTTTGCTTTAGGTACGTCCTCGGTTGACCTGGGAAAATTGCGATAAAAAATGTGAAAAGCTGCGAAATAATAATTGGCAGTAAATTTATAAAGATATTAGTGGCGTTTGGACCAATGATCTCTATCATTTATTATTTTCTTCATGCTATTATTTTCAGATGTCCTGAAGAGTTGTATTGCGATCAAAAAATAGACTGTCCCTGGATAGACCCAAATGAGGAAGCGGATTGCATGGAATGTCCGTCGCTTTCCTGTGATTGCAACCAGGACGACCAGTACTCTTGCGAAGCGCATCGACCATCCGGTCGTATTCTGACGTGTTACAATACCACAAGTAAATACTGCATTCTTAATTATCAATTTTTGTTTGCGTGTGAATATTGAAGTTCACCATTTAGACTCCAAAACGATCTCTAGCATTTGAAGAATTATTCCAGAGATATTTTCAAAGAATTTACCCAGAAGAATTGAAATAATGCCCTTAAAACATTTTTTATAAATTGAGATTTCTTATACAACCACTTTAAAATCATAGTAATTACTTACAAATCAAATTCGATATTTCCAATTTACACTGTTTGGACTGCTAGAGGTATTTAAAGATTTTATTGGTATTATTGCTTTGTGGCAGCCAAACGTTTGAAACAACGTTGCTTTTTAATCTTTCAATGTCAGCTTTTTCTGTTTGCAAAGGAAAGAGCATCAAATTGTCCATCTGTAAATTCCTTCAGTTGGCAGGTTAACCCTTATCAGTACTACTGAAAACACATACGTTGTCGCACTACTGTCCACATTTTGTGGACAACCTATATAAACCTGGTTCTAGGCGGATTCTCTTCAGATTTATGTTTGCAAGTAGTGTATTAGTATAAAGAACACAAAAAAGAACAAAAGTTACCTTTAAATGGCTAAGTAGGTCGACGAAAAAAATTTTAAAAATGGCAAAAAATTGTCATACAGATAGAATATATATACTGTATATTCAAGCACAAAAACCACATTTGCATGATTTAACAATTTTTCTATGTTGTGGGCACACTCCTTTCCCACAATTATCACAACGTGATCTCGTATGTTTCTTGCAAATTCTGCATTTTGTTTGACGGCTGGATGTGGGACCGGGGCGAATGCTGGATTCAAACGGTAAAGAAAAGCCCACCTGGGAAGCTGCATCTCTAACAGTGTGCTTTTGATTCGAAAGCCTCAGACGAGCCTCAACAGCAGGTTTTGCTAGTTGAAAAGTTAAGTTTTTCAAAAATTCTTTTTTTGATTTTGAATATCTCCCAGATTTTTTCATCAAGATATACGAATTGTTAGCTGCAGCGTCAACCATGTTGTAAAAGAATAACAGTGGCCATCTAACTGTTTTTCTGCGGCATGAAAACTCCTCTAAATTTTCATCAAACCTGTCAACGCCACCTTTCCTTTGGTTATAATCCAAAATCACAAGAGGCTTTTTAGATTCCTCAGCAGTCACCAAACTATCTGTATGTGTTGAGCTCAAAAGCATAACGGGGTTTTTGTTCTTTTTAGCTTGGTATGCAACCAAGCACACACCATCGTCATGATTGTATAAAAACTTAGATGAGTATAACTCCATTCTGTTGTTCAAGATACTTGGAATTTCTCTGCGATGTGTTTTTATTGTTCCGAGTATAGTTAAACTCTTTTCAAGCAATAGTTTTGCAAGATTATAACTTGTAAAAAAGTTATCTGTGCAAACATCTCTTCCAGTTCCATAATAGGGTTCCAGCAATCTAAGCACAATATCTTGACCTAAATTTCTATGAACCTGATCTCCTTCTTTTCCACCGTAAGCAATTGCGTTCAGAGCATATCCAGTGCTAGATTCACATGCCCAGAAAATTTTTAGTCCGTACTTTCTTGGTTTGGATGGCATGTACGTTCTACCTGGAATTCGGCCTCTGTACCCCACCAACTGTTCATCCACAGTTATGCATTCATCTGGAACATATACGCGTCGAATATTTCCAAGAAATATTCCCCATATTTCTGAAATAGCAGCAAACTTGTCATTTACTTTTCTCTGCTCCCGTGTGTGCCAATTATCAAACCTTATACATCTAAGAAAACATTTAAAGCGGTTCAAGGACATGACAGCCCTGTAAAAAGGTTTGCTGTCTCCAACTTCCCATAAATTTTTCAACTCAGTGAAATTGTCCCTGTCACTGCCAGCCCGCAGGATTAATGCTAAGGCAGCTTTGAATTCCTCCATTGAAAAGTTGTGGTAATTTTGAGGTGTAGATAGAGTGCGTCGAAGCTCCCTAACTTTTCTATTAGTGTTCCTGAGAACAATTCGCATTATTTCTTCTGTGAGCATATGCTCAAAACTTTCGATTTCAGTTTGAGGGGTAGCAATAGCTCTGGGTCGTTGTGTAAGGATATTTCGACGTCGTCTTCGATTAGGAATCTCTTGGGTTGTGTACGAAATGCCACTTTTACTCGGTATGCAGTCAAAAGCACGACCTTCTCCATCACTGTGATCCGAATTTGCAGCTTCGTCACTAGAGGCTTCATCATCATCTGTGTCATTATCATCTCTCTCTTCAAATGCTTCGATATCTCCTTCATCATCAACAGCAACCTCCCCGTCATCCTCAACAACCTCTTCGTCATCCTCACCGTCTTCTACCGGGATAAACTCTGCATCTTCACCATTATCATCATCATCGCTCAGGTCATCTATCAACCCAAGCTGGTTGCATGCTTCACGTAAAGTAAATCGCCTACACATGATTACATTTATTGTAGTCTACCCTTTGATATGTAAGCTGCTAAGAAGTAAATAAAATCAGATACACAAAAACTCATCCTAATAAATGCTTATAAAAGCCTCACAGTAAAATACAAAGTGCGCTTACTAAATTTGGTCCTGGCATCATATTTACAGCTTTTTCTAGTAAGAACTTCTAAAGTTATATTGTGTAAACGCCCCATTTCTATTTCAGAGTTTCAGGGTAACCAAACTTTACTTTTTCATGTTATAGCTAACTGAGAAACATCTAAAACAGCTATTATGGTATGATAGGCTTTATACTGCTTAGGCTAACACAAATGTCCTTGCACACATAACCATAAAAACGTAGTGTTTTCCTCTGCCACTTCAGTGATAAACTAGCCATAGTTCTATTCATTATTTCTGCCTAAAAAAACAATCTTTAGGCTATATTGTTAGCTGATGTGGCAAGCAATAAATTGCAGTTGAAAATGACGCTAGATATGCTCAAAGCAGTTGTAGGCAAAACAATGAAAGAAATTATCACGTGACAGTAATCTATTGTCATTGCTTTTCACACGTATTGTATCGTCGTAATTTCCAGAGAAACGGTTACTAGCTGAATTTTAATTGTGGGATTAACCTAGTTTTGACATGAATGCATCCTAGAACAAAGCAAAAACACAACAAAATGAAATAGCCACAAACCAGTCCTCATTTCCATGTATTACATCAGCAAAACTCCTTTGTCCACATTTGTGGACAGTAGTGCGACAACGTATGTTTTTTCAATATAATATAAAATACAACCAATTATTTAATTTTCGTTTTCCTCCGAAAGGCAAGTTTACAAATCTTCATCATAGTCGAAAAACAGATCTATCGGATGATTTTTTCGAAAGCAGCAATACCTTTTGTGACCCGTGTCGACAAATTGTGGACAGTAGTGCCGATAAGGGTTAATGGAGAAGAAATCCCAGCAATCAAGCTTTCCTTGCAGGGGTATAGCCAGATCATCTGAGCCGGATTTGGTGTTCACCTGGCATGGTGGGGATTCACTTAATCATCCGATTTTGCCAGATCAAGCAAGATCTGACACCAAACTGACTCAAACTCAATTGTTTGACCTATCACGCCAGATCTAAATCAGATCAGTTGCCGAACTCGCTCTAGCTTATACATTTCAACATACAATGCCAGAACAAAATCAGATCTGATATCGAAATGCTCAAGCTCAATCAATTAAATCGACAATGCCAAATCAAAGCCAGATCAGATATCGAACTGACTCAATTTTCAACGTATAAAGATTTACGTCAATCAAACTTTACTCGCAAGAGTATAAGTTCAAAAGCGATGTTGGACGATCTCGAGGTTGCGATTGTCCTAGGCTATTTTTGGCTGAAATTTCCTATAGAAACCCATATCGGAAAACGGAAAAAGACTGCCATGACAAGCAGCTCAACCTTAAGCTATACTACCTTCGCCAACTCGCTTAGAAAAGAGGGCAATAAAACAAAAGAAGAAGTAAATAAAAACGCTAAAAAAAAGAAAATTGCTATAGAACTGCTTTCAAAAGTAAGGGATGATGTTGTGTTGAAAAGACGTTGAGCTCTTTCTCACGCGTTTATGTTGCCCTGTTTTTCTTCTGCCTCTCAAAAAGAAAAGAAATTGTTGAAATCTATAACCATAACTTAATTTGCAGATCAATGCGATGGTTTCTCCAACTGCGTTGATTCATCTGATGAACTTGGGTGTGAGTGTGGAAAAGATGAATTTACATGTAAATGCATCACGACTAGAAAATGCACGAAATTGGAAGGCTGCTTAAAAAAAACACTAGCAGCTGAGGATGGATTTCTTTATTGCCCAATCGAATTAGGGAATCGTGACAAGATAAGAATTCCATTTGGGCCTTTCGGTAGGATAAGTTTATACAAATTCAACAATATTTCACAATGCAATAGCATTGGATTTCCTCAATGTGACAATTCAACTTGCTATGCTATCCGTTTTACGGCATGTAGTAGTAATGATTGCATTGCATCAGATTATCAGATATGTACGTCTTACTGTTCTGGCACGCCATATTGTAAAAGTAGGCCGGCATTTCAGTGCAATGATGGTGATTACATATTTTTGGATCGTTTTTGTGACGGAGTTATAGAGTGTAATGACAAAAGCGATGAAGATCGATTGGTTGCAAATTTCGTGAGCAATGGTTGTATTTTACCACAAAGTAATTTGTATGATGACATGGCGCATTGTAAGGATGGGTCTGATTTGTGTTTTGGCAGCAACAATATGTCTTGCGTCAAGTGTGATGACCCACCGCAGTTTATATCGGCCAAACAAGTGTGTGATGGCGAAACAGATTGTAGTGATGGATCGGACGAGTTTGCTGTGTGTGGTGTTTTACCATTTCAATGTCTTGATGAATATAGGAATATATCTTCCAATTACGTGTGTGATGGTCGACGCGATTGTTTGGATAATTCAGACGAATGTAATGCTGACTGTGAAAGCTCCTGCTTCAAGTGCTTAATTTTTTACAATTATTATCCAACGGTTTTTATACCTTTAGAGTCGGTGTGTGATGGTAAAATTGATTGCCCATTTGCATTCGAGGAATGTCTTTGTGATTACAATTTGCATGAGGGGCGTACCCTTTGTAGCGTAAAATTTAAAGAAACATACAAAACATGCCTTGAGAACAAAGAATTTGCTTTGGCACAAACCTCTTTTAAAATATCCATCGTTAGTTCTCAGCCTATACCCAGGAAAATGTGTAAAACTAAACTTGGTAAGATAAATGCAATTTTTTGTGATGGCCGACCAGAATGCAAAGATTACAGCGATGAGGAATACTGTGACGATCAACATCCACTTTTTCGTGGCGATCGATGCTACTCTTACTTTCCAATGGGTGATCGTTATTGTGATGGAGTGGAAGACCCCGCATGGAAACTCATCAATCATACAAATTGTCCTAAAGGATTTGACGAAATACTGTGCCCAAAACGATTTATGTGCAAAGCTAAAGAAAACGTTAGCATTGATATTTTACAAAAGTGTGACGGAAAACCAGACTGTGATGACCATTCGGATGAGAACAATTGCTCAGCTGGCGTTAATAATATATTTTCATCTAACACTGAAATGATAGCCAACCCAGCCATTAAAAGCGCGTTTTGGATAATGGGATTTGTGGTGGTACTAAGTAATGTTTGTGTAATCATGAACACATCATCATTCGTCAGAAAGAAAAAAGGAAAAGTTTCTGATAACCTCATTTTTCAGCATATTATTGTCTTAAACATCTCAATCGCTGACTTCTTAATGGGAGTCTATTTGATAACTATTGCTGCGTATAGTGCAAAGTTTTCCGGTTACTATGGTTCTGTGGATAGTAAATGGAGATCAAGTTTACAATGTTCTGTTATTGGAAGTCTTGCTGTGATATCAAGTCAAGCTTCTTGCTTTCTCATGGTGGTTTTAACAGCTTTTAGGTTAATGAACATATTTTGGCCTTTGGAATCCTTGTCGGCTTCACTGATTTTGTGGAAACTCTGCTTGGGACTTTCTTGGCTTTTTTCTCTTTCTCTTGCCATTGCTCCAATATTGAATGTCACATCTACTTACTTTGTGCACACTCTTTCATTCACCAGCATGTTTCACAATCACGGTGAAGTGAGTTTGAAGGATCTTTGGGCGTTTATGTGCACTTATGTTAATTGGAAGAACGAAACTTTGATTAATTACGGAAGCGCATTAAAAACTACAGAAATGTTTCTCAAACA
The DNA here is from genome assembly GCA_963965965.1 of Trididemnum nubilum. Taxonomy (NCBI): domain Eukaryota; kingdom Metazoa; phylum Chordata; class Ascidiacea; order Aplousobranchia; family Didemnidae; genus Trididemnum; species Trididemnum nubilum. Next base: position 10,889,873 of record OZ014473.1, on the reverse strand, counting down.
ACATCTACCGCACAGCTCTCCTGTGCAAATGTTCGGATATTATGCTGAAACCAGTGTGTGCATGCCTCGATTTTATGTTGCACTTGGCGATCCTTCTTGGGAATACACTCTATCTGTGATAACTGTCAACTTCATCTGCTTTCTGTTCATTGCTATAAGTTACATGTTGACTTCCGACATTCCTCCAAATCCTCGGCAGAGGTACGTAATAACATATCTGACAAACAAGCTGCTAAAATGCAGAAACGGATGACTCGGATCGTAGCCACCGACTTTTTGTGCTGGATTCCAATTTGCATCATGGCTTATGTGCGACTTGGAGTGGCATTTGAAAACATCGTCTACCAGATTACTGCTGCCCTGCTGCTTCCAATAAACAGTGCCCTAAATCCATTCCTTTTTTCATCACTTTCGGATAGGTTGATCAAGTTTGTAAAAGGTTTAAGTTGTACTCTACAAGACAATAAGTGACGTCCTGGTAAAGTGGCATTTGGTGACGTATTCGTGCTCTGTATATAAAGTCGGACGAATGAGCAATGGTTGAATATTGTTATGTGTTTTTGCATGAGTGGCGAGTTTTCGGCATAAACAGTGTGTTGAAACTACAGAATCCCGAAGAATTGAATTCGTTAAAAGCGCAAGGCTTCAGTGACCAGTTTAGTTACTGTGACAGCGCACTTTTTATTCTCCCAAAAATTTATCAATTTCAATAAGTATGTATCAATGAGCAGTTTGTTAAACCAAAGACGCGAAGAGTGGTTTATTTCAAAACCAAATATCGAAGACGACAAATCCTAAAAAAGCGATCTGCTGCTTTAATCAGGATCTTTTCGAATTGTAAATACACACAACCAAAAAAATTTTTTTTGAAGCTCAAGCCAGACTTGAAATAGCTATAATTTAAGTTAGATCTGAAAAAGAATAGTACGTTTTTTACTCATTGTTAAACTTTTAGTCTGCAGTGACTGCAATGCAGTTTGCAATAGGTATACACAATTGCACATGCATATAAACGTAGACGTGTCACAATAGCGTAATAAATCGTGATGCAATAACAATTATAGAGCATTAATAACGTCAATTAAATTGATGCATGCTATTCAATTTTGCAAAGTTACTATGATTATCATTCTCAAATTACGCCTGATATTTTTGTCAACCTAAGTTCAGTTCTGGAAAATAGCCCGGGATCAGGCTAATTTTTTTCTGCAAACTGTATTTTATTTTGAAACCCTGGAACCATGGGTTGAAATCATAAAAAAAATAATCTGCTCTGAACTCATCTCGCGACTGAAGACCCAATTTCAGTCTATAATCATTGTTTGATTAAAAATTGGTTTTTCGCAATTCTGTGCCTTATATAGCAAAAATTGTTTGTCATTGTCTAATCAGCGCTTAAGTCAAATTACTGTGTAGTTTTCCTTTGCGAAAAACTAAGCTGTTAATTAATGCATCTACTACGGCCGTCTTTGAGAAACTGTTACCTTTACGTTAGAAAGTCTCCTGCACTATTTGTTTTTCGAGACGAGTTTAGGTGGCCAGCTAGCAAAATTTGTTTTTTAATTTCCGGCTCTCCGGTGGTATAAGAAGGGGATTTACCACGAGCTATCAGGCGCGTAGCCAGAAATTTGCAATGGGGAGGCTGTTTTGGGGGCGGAGCCCCCAGAGCTCGAAAATTTGGGTTTTTTTGCAAAAATAACTTAATTTTAGAGCTATTTTAATAGAAAATAATGCTTTTAAAACGTGGCATAGAATTGGCAGCGCATCATGATTCAACTGGTTGCATTAATGGGCTATATGGGAAGTGGCTGATGATAACATTGCAGTTCTCTTGTTTACAATGGCAAATCATAAAATCCTATCATTCAATAAAACTCACACGGAGTAATCTATTTCGTCTATGTTTTATAAAGAAAAATAATTGGGGGGGGGCTAATGGGAAGATATTTGAGAAAAGTTATTGATAATAATTAACTAACACTAAATAGCCCTCCCCCCTTTCCCTTATTCCTGAGTTTATACAATATTTGTTGATAAAAACTATGTTTGGCGTTTTTGCACTAGCGATCAAATTTGATTGTTTATTTTTGGGCATTTTTTAAAGTTTTTATTGATTTGTGACTTAGTTTTTGACAATTAGCCCCCCCCTGAATATCTGTTTCAAAAGATGCTTTAAATCACTTTTTAGTCCATTCCAGCGCCAATAACAGTCTCAAAACAGTTAAAAACGTGATATTTTTCTGATTCAGCATTTTGGTTGACAGGCCTATGGGGGGTGCAATGGGGGGGCCAAAGGGCAAATGGCTACGCTACTGCGAGCTATTGCTGCTGTGTTACTGATAGAATCGTGCTTAGAGCCTTGGTGGACAGTTAGTGACAAGCAAGCATTACAGTAAACAGCGTTATTTTTTGTGAATCATGTTTATGTTGCTTAACTTGGGTAAATTGCGTTTTGCAATCCCCTTCCTTTGGATTTTTATTACTGACTGTAAGCAGTACTTAAATTGTAAAATTTTGCATGGGGGGGACGCTTTTTCAGCGTTGACTGAACCTTACTGAAGAACAAGCACGTAGCCAGGATTTTTTGGGAGTGCGTTCCATAAACAAACTTGACCCAAATTTTCAAAAAAAAAAAAAAAGAAAAGAGGTCTTCGCCGAAATCCTAAGGCTTTTTCTGGCCGAAATCAGAAATTCAAACGGTTTTTCCGGCCGAAAGCAGGTGATCTCCAAAAAAGAAAAAAAAAGGTCTTCGCTGAAATCCGAAGGCTTTTTCTAACCGAAATCGGAAATTCAAACGGTTTTTCCGGCCAAAAACAGTAACTTTTCCTCCATAAACCAGCACTCAAATTTCGATGGGGGACGCCTAAATCTCGATGGGGGGACGCTCACTCTTGATGGGGGGACGCGTCCCCCCTACAATTTAAGTACTGACTGTAAGGGAACAGTCATATAACGTTGAAGAAAGGCCCTGAAATAGTCTTCACATCGATTTCGAGATTACTTCGCATCCTGTATTTTTGTTCATTCATTATAATAATAAACTTTTATCAAAAAATCATTAAATCAAGTGTGCAGCTAGTCTAAAGAGAGGGGGATTGGGGGAGTTTGGTGTTGCTCTTCTATACACGTTATTGACTTTGGTTATAAAACCTTGCATTGCAGCCGTGCAAAAACACAAAACAGTTCTGGTTTCCAAGTACTAGCAGATCTCCATTTAAGAATTCATTCAAGAAAAACTGTTTGCAATTCAAAATACCATGTTCAAAAACATAAGTACGTTAACCAAAACAAGTGTTAAATCCAACAGAATAAAACCAGGCCAATTTACTCATTCTCATCTAGCACCTCTCAGTAATTCTATTAAAACTCGATTGTTTTGCCGAACTTAAAAGTCGAAAAATGTTTTTTTCTGAACTCAAATAAAACTGTTTGGTTTTGTTAAAAAGAAACTTAAAGGTCAAAAATTGCCGAATACATACATTTTTGATCAAACCGTGTAAATTAAGATTGCGGTAGAAGCTTCCCACTCTCCTTCTTAATGCTGAACGTCAAGCAGAGGAGCTGTGAATACCAATTTTTCTAGTCTTTGATTTGACCGACCGGGAATCTAATCCAGCATGTCCACCGCTTCTGTCGCAGACGTTCTATACACAAGACACTGTAGCAGTGCAGCAAATGAATTGCAATGACTCATGATCAGGCGCGTAGCCAGGATTTGGAAAAGGGGGGGGCTATTTTGAAAGAGTGAGAAAAGTGCAAACGACCTTGACCCGAATTTTGATTGTTCTTGAATCAGTTTCACACGGTTTGTCCGAAAATTCAGACGAAATTTCTCGGAAAGCTCTGAAATTCAAAGGTTTTTTCCGTCCAAAAACAGGTGGTCTCCGAAAAAAAAAAAGGTCTTCGCCGAAATTGAGTCCGATCCGAAATTCAAAGGTTTTTTCCGTCCAAAAACAGGTGGTCTCCAAAAAAAAAAGGTCTTCGCCGAAATTGAGACTGATTTTTCGGCCGAAATCCGAAATTCAAAGGTTTCAGGAATTCAAGGGGGGCTGTTTTCTTATGGGGGGGGGGCTATTTTCTATTTTTCACAAAAAATCGGCCTCAAAAGCATTAAAAACGTGCGATTTTGAATACTTCACAAGCCAATGGGGGGGGGCTCGAGCCCCCCGCCCCCCCCCTGGCTACGCTACTGCTCATGATCCATTTTGGGGGAGGACTTTGTCGACAGCGTGGCCGCGAACGTAAATAGGCGTCGTTTTTACGACGACCCAAATCGCAAGCTTTTGGTTCAACCGGCATCATGGCCACGTTGTTGTGTTTTTGGATAAGACGCTTTACAATGATTATCTCAGCTTGGTGGCATCGAGCTAACAAGTCAAGTTCATTTTACCATACGTTTAAAGTACGCAGGCAGGATGCAGCAAAAGACCGTGCAGTCATCTACGTCAACTGCTACCAAATAGCACTGCCAATACTTAGACCAGGGGTGCACAACCTTTTCACTACTGCCGGCCGCAAAACATTCTACAAATGCACTAAAGTCCGTCACTAGTTAAGGTCATTTTTTTACGAATTTACATTTCAAGCCTGAAAATCTAACTCCACATGCTAAGCATCGGAAAAAGTCAAATCTTCAAGTTTGAAGAATTTAATCACAAAAATGATTAAATTCTATAGTTCCAAAAAAGAGGTAAAAATAAACACCAGAAAATCCTACAGCAGTTCCAAATAAAGTATGCTGGAATAGTTTTGAAAAACACATGCGAAAAAACCTGCTTAATATATTTTGTTGCTGTTTTTTAATACCCGAAACCAGACCGGAACAGGGTGAACTAAGTAATGCATTGTGTTGCTGACTAGCTAAAGGCAGAGGTGTATCCAGATATCTTCAATGGGGTGGTTACGGGGGTCTTGGGGCGGAATATCCAACCCTCAAAAATTTTAATTTATTTTTGCAAAAATAACGTAATTTTGAGCCACATTTGACAAAAGTTAATTCTCTTAAAACGTGGCATAGAAATTAGCATAGAAATTAAAAGCATGATAATACTAATTGCATGAATGGGCTATGTGGGAGATAGCTATTGCTAGAATTTCAATTTTATTATTTGCAAGCTGATAAATCATAAAATCCTATACAGGTAGTTCAATAAAACTCTCAAGGAGTAATCAATTTCGTTTATAATTTACAGAGAAAGATATAATTAGGAGCGCTGATGAAGGAAGTTTGAGAGAAGTGATTGTTAATTAAATAATACTGAATAACCTCTTCCCCACATTATTTCTGAGCTTATATCTTTTTTATGAAATTTAAGTTAAGCATTTTTTAATAAGCGATCAAATTTGAATACCAATTATCGGCCATTTTTCAAACTTTTTTTTTCTGGTTTATGAGTTTTATTTTTTGAGAATTTAGCCCCTCTACCCCCCCTAAATAAATGTTTCAAAGTATGTTTTAAATCATTTTTGGAATCTATTCCAGTGCAAAAGGCAGTCTCAAAAATGCTAAAAGCGTGGAATTTTCCTTATTCTGTATTTTGGTAGGCAGGCCAATTGATGGGGGTGGGGCAATAGCCGCCTCTGACTACGCTACTGGATAAAGGGTAGAGGTCAAGACGTCTTACCTTCAATATAGTCCAGAATTATAACAGAACTATTATATTTTTTATCATAACTTAGTATTAACTGAATCTTTAGCGGCGTAATAGGCTAATCCTTGTAATACAATCTAACAAGCAGTTCACGTCAAAACTTTTTCTCACTTCTATTTCCATAGTCAAGAATATTCACGTTGTTTATAGGCAAAACGAACAATCCTGAAAAATCTAAGACAAGCTAACTTGTACATAAAAATCATGTCATTGTGATGTCACAGTCGGAAATTTGTACTCGGCATTAAACTAGCGTAATTGTCAAATAATCGAGACTTAAGTTTCGGGAATAAACTAGTTAAGCTAGCAAATCGTGACAGTTTCTAAAGTATTTTTTAACAGTTTTGTAGAAAAAAAATTTTAATCAATGCACGGCCGCCAACTAAGTGCATTTTAAAGTACAATTTCACGACCGCAAAAAAATCCTTTTGATAGTAACAGGCGTAAACTTAAAGTTTGGCAAAAAATAACACAAACAAAACAATACTATCAACTGAGAAACTTTTTCAAAACAATACTAACAAAGAAAATTATACGTTACTAAAAAAGTTGTTTTCAAGCAAGCAAAAATAAATTATTTGCTCGGCAATAAAAGATTACTACTACTACACTCCGTTTTCACCAGGATCTATGGTTTTAAGATTAAAAAAGTGTTACAGCTATTATCAAAAAAAAAAAAAAATCTTGTTACAGTTTTTTGGGTCGGCAGAAATAAGATTATGGTATATACTGAAAAAATGTCAGCAACACGGTCCCCAGCTAAAACATATTTTGAGATGGTTCACTCTACAATCAGGGATGTGGAAGCGGAAACTGGAAGCGAAAGCGGAAGAAGCGGCAAATTTTTGTCGAAGCGGTAAAAAGGTAACGCTTCCACTTTAACTATTCATATCAAATGTCAAAACTCAAATGTGGTGAAATTTTTTTTTAAATATACGACTAAAAGTGAATGTTTGATTGATCGTAATTTGCAAATAAACATTTGTAAAGGCCTGTGGTTTGTTTAGATCCGGCTAACCAACTCATTTTTGAAATTATAAGTGTTCAAAAATTCTCTACCTTAGTTCTAAAATTTAAAGATTGTCTCAAGAATACTTTGAAATGGGGCTTTGCCAATTTTTTTTTGGGCCATACTCGTATAAACAAAATCTGGCGCCATACTATAGTACGAGCATCATAAACAAAGTTTTCAATTCCAGCATTTAATTTGTTTCTCTGCGATAATACCACAGGCGTAGCTAGGATTTTTGATCGGGGGGGGCAAACCACAAATCACATGCAATGACGTCATCAGAAACTTCAAAAAAGGAATTTTTTGTGGGGGCAAAGATATCGTAGAATGGAAGATCAGAACCCGTTGCCAGGTGATGGCTCGTATAACTAGGAACTCGTTCAAGGCCGGAGAGAGGGCTTAAACCAGGGATCGGCAACCTACGGCCCGCCGAGCAATTTTATCCGGCCCGCAGTCCCGTAAATCCATCCGCTGCGTTCATTTTTTGTGAAACTTCTTACGTGACTTTTTGTACTACTACTACTAATTACGGAAATCGTTGGCTAGTAACCGAATACGGTGCTGAAACCACCTCAAAATATCGTGAAAACCTTTTTTTATTACCATTTCTTTGGTTTTCACCAATATTTCGTCTAAAAACTACCTCATATTGGTTTAGACCTTTTTGCTTATATACGTTTTTTTTTGGTTTTCAACAATAATTTTGCCGAAAATTGCTTCAAATTTGGAATTGATCTCGTTTCAGAGTTTTTTTGCGGCCCGCCAGGACCCTGTTTGGTCTGGTTCTGGCCCGCATAAGGAAAAAGGTTGCCTGCCCCTGGCTTAAACCAATATTTCAAATGCGAAAATGACTAAATTGGTAGACGTGTGTTGAGTCAAGAAGTGTACTGTAACTTAAACGTATCACATACGGGAGTCTGGGGACGGAGCCCTCAGCCGCCGGAGGCTATGGGCTCTTGCAGCGAACCCCCCGGCCGCCGGGCGATTTTGAGTAATTTTTTGGAAAAAAGAAGCTATTTTAATGCCATTGAATCACATTTCGCACGTATTCAGAGCCATTTGAAAGTACTAGATTTTTAACATTTGAAAGCCAATTGAAAAAATTAAGTTGTTCAGTCCTCCTTTTGCTTGCAATTTAAGTCCAAAACACGTTCAAAATCTTGCATTTTGGGGTTAAATTTTGCTGGTGATTTGGCCCGGTTAGGGAAAAGTAAAGTGCATTGCCTCCTGCAATATTTTAGCAGTAAATAACAATCCAGTCGAATATTTTCCCTAGAGACTATTGTTTTGTCATGAAAACAAACAGTTATGGGCGCTCCTATACAGCCAGGGGGCACAAGCCCTGTTAATACAGAAATTTGTTCAATGAGTATTCCCCTTATTGTAGCTAATTTTTTTCAAAAGTATTTTGTGCCTAAAAACCGGCGAGGTGGAGCTGAATTGTTATTGAAAAATGTACAGTAGATAGTTACGCCAACGAACCATGGAATTGCCCGGGCCGGATTTGCATTGAGTTGAGCCCCTGGCACTTTGGGATTTTTGCAATATTTTCCTGCCAAATACAGATGAAGACCAAAAAAAGTCTTTTCTGAGTGTGGGGCCCCTGGCACTGAGCCATACGTTAAATCCGTCCCTAGTTAATGGTTATTGCATCACGTTCATAAAAAGTTTTGATAACGACCTCAGTAGGCAACTTTTAGGATAAAAACCCTTACTTTCACTCGGGTTATACGTTTAAATTGGTATGTAGATATTAAATTGAAGGGGCGCGGGCCCCCTGGAACAATATTATTGTTGGGGGGCTCATTTAAATTGGGTCCATTTAAATATTATTGAAGGTGGCATTTTTAGATTGGTTGGCAAAAATTAAATTGAGAGGGCCCGAGCCCCCTGGATCAGTAATTATTCTTGGGGGCCCTTTTAAATTGGGTGAATTTAATTATTATTGTAGGGCGCATTTTTAAATTGGTTTGCACAAATTAAATTGAAGGGGCCCGGGCCCCCTGAAACAATATTATTGTTGGGAGCACATTTAAATTTAGGGCCATTTGAATATTATTGTGTGGGGCCATTAATATTGGTTGGTAAAAATCAAACTGAGGGGGCCCGGGCCCCCTTGATCAATATTATTGATAATTACCGTACTGTTGTACGCGTGTACTGTTGTACGCGAAGATGCTAAAAGACTGTAACTGAAGAAATAATAGTCTTTTTTTGTGACATTTTTATCATTGGTAGCATTTCAATTGGAGGGAGGGGGCTCGGGCCCCTTGGGCTCCCCCCCTGGCTACGCCTATGGATAATACATATTCTTGAAAAGCAAACAGAGGAAAGCATCATAACGTCTCACAAACAAAGTTGAATATTGTGTGACTTTTAAACATGCTGTTGTAATGCGAGTCTTAATTATTGCTAAGTGCTGTTCGCGAGAAGAATTATTCTAATATGGCACTATGTGCATATAGCTGCATAATTTTTGGAATGTTTTTTTTTTATTTATTTTGATGTCCTAAAAATACACGTTACAAGCAAAATTTTGAAGCCAACCACACGCACCAACAAGTTATTAAAAAGCAAAATTCTACAAATGTGGATGCTTCGCCCCAGGGCTACCTAATTACAACCTAGTATAAAGATTTGCGCTTATCAGCGCGGATGCAGTTGAGATAAGTTATTATCCTGAGCGCTTGAAAATCCGTTCCTAGACCCAAAATATTCACTCGAATGTTTAAAACTTCTGAAAGAACGTTCAGAGAAATTCGCATCAGTTGAAACATAACAATCATGTGATTGATTGGACTTTTCGCTTTAGGGCCGCTACAAATCTGAATTTTTGACTACATCAATGCGAAGATCCTTGCAATGACAAACCATTGATCACAATTAACTTAGTTCTATGTGATGTTTTAAGATGATGGTACCAAAGTCGTTTTATTTTGACATACCTGGAAAAATTTTTGCCAAAAAATTTTAAGATTAAAAAATTTTAAGCAAAAAGTACGTCATCAAGTGGTGGAAGCGGAAACGGTGGAAGCGGAAGCGCTAAGGGTGGAAGCGAAAGCAATTCAAAAATGGCCGCTTCCACATTTCTGTGTACAATCTGTCTAGAAAAACTGCTGTGTTTGTTTACCCTGCGAGCATGCGAATAATATAGTTACCATATGGCACTCCGAAAACAGATACATGGCACTATTAACCAAATCGGTGGCCATCAACGCGCAAACAACCAACTTCTATGCAGAACCACTAACCATAGGTGTAGCCAAGGGGGCCCAGGGGCCCCCCTCAATTGAAATGACACCAATGATAAAAATGTGACAAAAAAGTCTACTGCTTCTTCAGTTTCAGCCCCTTTCTAGCATTTTCGCGTTCAACAGTACACGTGTATAAAAGTTAACGATAATATTGACGACCAGTGGGCCCGGGCCCCCTCAATTCAACTTTTGGCAACCAATTTAAAAGTACAACCCGTGTGAAATTAAGTTTTTGTCTAAAAGTTGCAATCTCAGGCCCTCATCTAACCTTTTTTATGAACATAATGCAACAACCAGGGCCGGATTTACCATAAATATGAAACAGTGCTTAGGGCCCCGGGCTCAGATGGTAAGACCAGTGCCGCAACTAGAATGCTGTTCTAAGAGAGGCAAAATTTTTTTCTGGAGGGGCTAAAATTTTTGGGTTGATTGATCTCCAAAAAAAAAAGAAAAAAAGTTCATCGCGCCAAATTGATATACTTTGCTTTTTAGTTTTCTGTTGATCTCCAATAAAAAAAGCCACCATCTTGAAAATGCCGCAAGGGTAAGAGGAGTTTGGGGGCATACTGAGCAGTTGGGAGGGGGAGGCAAAATTTTTGTTTGGGAGGGCGCCGCCCCCTGGTCCCCCTCAGTTGCGGCCCTGGGTAAGACATTCATTTGATCTTCACCTTATTTGACAGGAAGATGTTGCGAAAATTCCCTAAGTACCAGGGGCAACATGCAATGTAAATCCTGCCAAGGCAATAACATGCTGTTGAGTGAGTCAAACCATCTAATACACCATTTTTCAATAGCAATTTATTCTCCTCCACCTCGCTCGTTTTTACGCGAAAAATACTTTTGAAAAATAAATTGGCTAGGCGAAATGCTTTTTGAACAAATCATTGAATTTGAATTGAGGGGTTCTGGGCCCCTTGGCCGTATATGCGCTCCTATAACTGCTCGTTTTCATGACAAAACAAAAATCTTTAAGAAAAATCTTGGAGTGAATTATCTTTTACTGCTAAAATATTGCAGGAGGTAATGTGCCTTATTCCCCCATACCTGGACCAAATCACTTATAATATTTTAGCACCAAACTGCAAGATCTTAAACGTGTTTTGGACTGAAATTGCAGGTGAAAGGAGGATTAAACAATTTAATTTTTTAATTAGCTTTCAAATGTTAAAAATCTAGTTTTTTCAGATGGCTCTGACCACGAGCAAAATGTGATCCAATGGCATTAAAATAGCTTTTTTTCCAAAAAATCTCGGTTAAATGCCAAAAAATCCTGGTTAAGTGCCAATCCAGACCCCGGCTTCAGATTTTCCATTCTACGATATCTTTGCCCCACAAAAAGTTGCTTTTCCGAAAATTTCTGATGACGTTATTGCATGTGCTTTGTGGTTTGCCCCCTTCCAATCAAAGTCCTGGTTACGCCTGTGCCACCAACATGATAAAAAATTGGCTAAAAAAACAGGCATATTCCATTAATTTTGGCGTATCAAAACTTGGCGGACGTCACCGACTCAAGTCACCAATTTCACTATAACAGTGTACACTGTACAATGTACACAATATACCTACACACTGCCACATGTTCAATCTTAAAGGTACCAGACTACCAATAAAAAAAAAATTAGAAATTATACTCATTATTTAGAACAGGTTATTGTTCTGTTTAGTCTGCTTACTTAAATCAGTCACGATCGATACTCATGTATACTATAACAATTTTACAAAGTACCGGTATATAGTAAAAAGGCAGCACTGTCACAAAGCGAACAATATTCACATTTCACAATATATCCTAGTTATCGCAATAGTGGGTACCGTGTAAAAAGTTTGTAAAATTTTCGTCGAACTATTTGCTTAATTAGTCAACGCAACGTTTCCTAATAACAATACAAGTCTCATCTAGCAAACACGTTTCATATGTGCCAAGTCTAAACTAGCAAGCAGCAAATTCAGTGGACAAGTATTCAAAGAAATCTGCAGGAACATTGGATCATTGAAAATTTCTAAGCAGATGCGGATTCCTCTTACCACGATGTAGTTATTGCAATGAAAAGCGCGCGGATCGTTCTGTAGTTTGCGTCGCTGACGACGTCCGGTGACAGGAGGATAAATACGCACTGCACAACAACCAGGACTACAACCATATGTACAACCGCTACAATAACAACAGAGACGGAGTCCTCGAGGACACATTTTGAAGTCTTTGGCCTCGAAAGTGTAGTCATTGTCCTCGAAGCCTAAAATTCCTCGAAAACGACCTGCCCTCGGCCAAGGACAGCACTACTTTTTGAATCGTAAAAATGGGTCGAGGTCATGACCTTTTTTTACTTTGTCTTGAAAAACGCCAGAAACCTCGCGGAAAATTAGTGAAGACCTTTTTTTTTTGTTGAACGCCTGAAATTTCGCGGGAAATTTTTGGATTCTTGCGCCATGACCTTTTTTTTTTTCGGGGAACACTTAGCTTACACGTTGTGTCCTTGGTCCTTGGCCTTGAGCATTCCTACCCTTGATCTCGAGAGGGTCTGTCCTCGAAAATTCGGTTCTTGGCCTCGGATTTTTTTGAGTCCTTGGCCTCGAACGATGGATCTTCGGTCCTCGGCTCCGATTATCTTTGAACAACAACAACAAAATCAGCTCAATAGCGATCTTAGTGCTTATTTGGCTATCACGTGATTAAAATGTCAGTTGTCGAACGTTTGTTAATACGGGACTTTCCCTAATTGGTAAGTTATTTCAGAGCCCCGCATAATTGACTGGCAGCGTTATTGTAGGATCTATGCTGGCAGTTTGATTTTTGATACAGCTCTGCAGTCTGGTAGTAGACCTACCATGTGATACCTCGTAGCTAACAGTCCGCAGATAGCAAAATACTGAAACACGAAATGCTAGCTACCCACTCGCCCTTGCATCGTATAATCAGCATCGAGCAGTCTGCAGTAATTGCTTTCCACGGTTGGTCAAAGTGTGAGGTAGCCTTATCTCAAATCTGCTATGATATTGATAACCGATTAGACCCTGAGATGCACAACCGGTAGTTGGGCAGTTTTTCGCAAGCCGTAAGGCAGTTGCTAATGGTGCATATTTATAGGACGAGTCAGATTGCTCAAATCAGAAATGAGATAAACCTACTATAACCAGGATGCTGCCGCAGTCAGGCAACAGGTAATCTGTAATGCAGCAGGGTAGCCCTAGCCTTTTGTTCAGTGTTACTCAGTGCTACTGAATTGTGGATTGTAAGCTAGATTCTGGATTAAACGTTTACTTTAAATTTTGGATCATGCAGCAATAAAGATACAGAAGAGTTTTATTCTTAGGCCACAGACAACAGCGTTGGACGTGGTTGGTACTGAGAATAAGCCGTCCGCTTTTTTTCCAAACCACTGCGACCCGTGTATGAATGTGCACACGCTTATGCTCCTCTCATGCATGGAATCATTGGGGTTAGGGCTAGATTTGGGGAATAGCTTAGGTTGGGGAGGAGAGAGTGCACGCATGCTCATACATGGGTCACAGAGCTTCCGAAAAAAAGTGAGCAGCTTATACTTAACGACACTGCAAGTGTTTAACTGCCTAAAGTCAGATAGATAAGCCGTCAGGTTTTTTTTGGAAGCTCTGCAACCTGTGTATGAGCATGGGTGTGCTCTATCCTTTTCTCCAATCTAAGCTATTTCCCAAATCTAGCCCTAACTGTAATGAGTGCACTGACATGAGAAGAGTGAGAGCACGTTCATACACCTGACACAGGTCACAGAGGTTCTGAAAAAAAGCAACGGCTTATACTTAACGACATTCAAACAGAGAATGTACTGTAAATTCATCAGAAAGGCGTACTGTATCCTTTTTCAGATTTCGGCTAACAAAAATTTTGGACATAATTTTACAAATACTTTTGGCATATTCCTTACCACCTCTGTGTCAGTTTCATTAGACCAGGTGGCAAAGTGACTGACTGAAGTTGGAAGTTAAACAGCAAAAGAAAACTGAGAATACCTTATAAAACTGCATTAGCAGGAACCATGGATTCAAAACTACAATGCAATAGTATAACTTTTCATTCTGAATTTGCAATTTTTGCACAACCAAGGTAGGTATGGTAAGAACTAAATAATGTTGTTGTTATCACTTAGAGCTGATAATGCACATTAATTCTCTTGTCACTAGACAGTGTCAGGTGTTAGATGGTATCTGTTGGATAATCTGCGCACTTTTCATTCCAATAACTCTAAACTACTTTGTTAAAACCAAAATTGAAAAGAGAACACCATTTAAAAGGAGCATTACAAAATCAATTAAACAAACATCAAAATTCACAGAAGCCAATGCTGAAAGCAGAACAAAAACAAACCAGTTGCATGCCTAAGACAGCTGTTTCGCCTAATTTTAAGGCTCATCAGTTAGGCTTAGCACGGCCAAAATGACAAATATTATCGTGATAAAACTTTTAAAAAAATTAGAAAATGATGAAATATTTGCAGATAAATTCTGTCCATACCAATCTTTACCCAACAAATTACGTTAAATTAATTAAACCTTTCTAACTGAGATCGTTACGAACAAAACTGTAGGTCTCAAGATGCTACACTCACTGAAATCTTTACCAAAAGAAACTAGGTTACGGCCTACAATCTAACTCAAATCCGTTAGTCGGTAAGGATTTGAGTTAGATTATAGGCCGTAACCTGGTTTCTTTTGGTAAAGATTTCAGTGAGTGTAGCATCTTGAGACCTACAGTTTTGTTCGTAACGATCTCAGTTAGAAAGGTTTAATTAATTTAACGTAATTTGTTGGGTAAAGATTGGTATGGACAGAATTTATCTGCAAATATTTCATCATTTTCTAATTTTTTTAAAAGTTTTATCACGATAATATTTGTCATTTTGGCCGTGCTAAGCCTAACTGATGAGCCTTAAAATTAGGCGAAACAGCTGTCTTAGGCATGCAACTGGTTTGTTTTTGTTCTGCTTTCAGCATTGGCTTCTGTGAATTTTGATGTTTGTTCGATTGATTTCGTAATGCTCCTTTTAAATGGTGTTCCCTTTTCAATTTTGGTTTTAATATGTGATTACTGCACCCACTTGGCTTGGATGGATTTCCTAATGCCACAACTTTGTTGTCCCTTTTCTTTTGAAACTACTTTGTCTTTGGAGGAATCCACACCAACTTAAGAGTTCCGGCGGACTAATGTATCTGTGCATATCTTTGACTTTTTGTCTACTGAATTTGCTGCTTGATTGTAGCCACCAAACAGCAGTAATTAGATTCGCATATCATTGCAAAGCATCTTATCCAAGGATGCAGCGTTGTGATCAGAGTGAAGGTTAAACCCAAATCATGCTATTAGGATTGTCATGACAACAAAGCTTATGCTTTACGTGGTACCTAGACAACCTCATCAGAAATTGATTTATTTGCAGCTGGTGCTTATTCAACAGTTTAATCTGTAATATTAATAACGTGGTTTGTTCAGCTTGATTATGTCTGACGTAACCTCTTTCTTTTGCTTTTCTTTATATGTGAACTGTTGTTTGTAGAAGGCAGATGCTTGAAACCTGCTTTTTGCGCTAATCATTTGCTGCATCTGCAATATACTTTTTGTGTGTTGCTGAGTGTGTAACTGCTTAAGATAGTGATACATGCTTTCTGCTTGGATAAATAATAAATTATGCCAATATTCTAGAACAGTCTGCCAGTATGCTATCATATTATTATGCATCAGATATCATTCATGAAGCAGTAACAGAACTAGTTTGAATTCTCTATAGACTGTTAAAAGCTCTGCTAGCATAGTAACTTAAAATTTTATAATGGTTTGGATGGAACTGTATAATACTTATCGGATGTGTTTATGTTATTATGAGAAATTTTACCTTACACTGCTGTAAATATATTTTTGACTACTTGACTGGCTAACATTTGGCTTAACTTATTTGTTATTTACACCAAACTTACTTGCTGATATTTGACCTTTTTATTAACATCAAGTTTCCCATTTTAGTATACACTTTATATTTGGTAGTTTTGGGGCAAAATTTATATACTGGTGCAGTGCTTCCATTGAGTTGATGTTTATTAGTGAATCATGTTGGATCACAGGCAAATAATTTTTTGCAATATGATGAACATAGATTTAGAAAAGTTGTCAAATCTGTAGAAATACTAGATGGGAGCTTGCTGAGTAGCAACCTCTATGAATGACCGCTGCAAATATCTACAGATTTCAAAAAAACAAGCATCCTAGCTTAAGCCATTCAAAAAGTTGATTTTTGGTGGGTCCCGGGGGTGGCACCCCCAAACTATGTTAAAATATTTGTTTTTTAAATATCTGCTGATGTAAAAAAGTAGGCACCCTAGGTTGAGCTGTTTAAAAAATTGATTTTTGGGGGGTTTCCGGGAAGTGACACCCCCAAATTATGTTAAAATATTTGTCTGTTAAGTATCTGCTGATATAAAAAAAAAACAGTTACCCTAGCTTGAGTTGTTCAAAAAAATTTATTTTGGGGGGGAATCCTCGAGGGGTGGCACCCTCAAATTATATCAAAATATTTGTCTGTTAAGTATCTGCTGATATCAAAAAAACTGGTTCCCTAGCTTGAGTTGTTCAAAAAATTGATTTTTGGGGGTCTATTTTTGGAGGGTTTCCAGGGGGTGGCACCCCCAAATTATATCAAAATATTTGTCTGTTAAGTATCTGCTGATATCATAAAACAACTGGTTCCCTAGCTTGAGTTGTTCAAAAAATTGATTTTCGGGGGGTTCCCGGGGGATGGTATTCCCAAACTATGTCAATATTGTTGTCTCTTAAATATGTACTGATATCAAAAAACATTGGCACCTTAAGTTAAGCCATTCAAGAAATTGATATTTTGGGGGGTTTCTGGGGGGTGGTATTCCTAAAATATGTCAAAATATTCGTCTCTTAAATATGTACTGATATCAAAAAACATTGGCACCTGAAGTTGAGCTGTTCAAAAATTGATATTTGGGGGTCCGTTTTGGGGGGGTCCCCAAGGGGTGGCACCTTCAAACTATGTCAAAATATTTGTATGGTAAATATCTACTCATATGAAAAAAAATTAGTGCCCTAGCTTGAGATGTTCAAAAAATTGATTTTTTGGGGTTGTTTCCGGGGTAGTAGCCCCCAAAAATTTCAAGTCGAAAACCAAAGTCGAGTGATGAATTGCTTCAAAATTTGGTACAAACATGCAACTCCCTAATCTAAAACTGCTGTCAGAATTTCATGTAGCTTGACCTAACCGTTCTCGAGTTATAAGCAAAAGTCTAAAATTTTGCACTCATTAGTTTGAAAATGGTCGAGTAAATACAAAGGAACACGTGACGCGAGCGTCGGTCGTTCCAATAACGTGTAGTATGCTTTAATATCACTGATCACATTGGTACAAAATTTAGAACACCTAGACATCTTTTGACAGCTTTGAGCACAATCGCTTTGAAAAAATTCGGGCACCCGCACTCTTCAGGTTAGCCAAACAGTTAGAGGAAACACTGACTGGTAGCCATTGTGGTCAAACATATGTTACTGCTTTCAAAACTCTTGAGTGTCAGTGTTACTAGTATCACTGTTACTATTTACATTATCGGTTAGTATATTCTTTTGAACAATTTTCGATAACACTTTTGTTAGGAAACATTTTTCAATATTTTTAGAGAAAGTAAATGGATGTTTGAATTTTTTGATGTGGTGATAACTTCTGGAGAAAATCATGTATCTGCTCACAGAGTTATTTTGGCTGCGCATTCTGATTTTTTCAAAAAGAGATTAAAAAATGAGCGTTCGGTAAGTGTGATAATCTAAGCTGTGACTTGTGACTACTTCACATTCTTATTTAATATTGTAGATCTGTGGCTAGAGAGTTTGTTACAGCAGCAATAGACTTTAGGTTTGGATTACTATTAGGTTACACCAAAGACTATAAATTGAAATTTATTGCTTCCTTGTTTGACATTTAACATTAACAGAGGCGGTGTGAAGCTAGGTGAGCTCAAGGTCACTGCTTCATATCGCCGCATAATGCAAAATAACGAATTTTAACCAATATAAATGAGATGGTGAAGGTTCCGAATAAGACATTTCTTTGCCTTATTCTCAAAGGGGGTGAAGCATCCAACTAATTCTGTAGTTTACCATAGCTAAAATCGAAAAGTAATTTTTGAAATTTTTCTCATATCCCCTTAAAAATATTTTGGCTACGGTTGCCAAGATATTCAACAAATTCAAAGAGATGTACCCCTAAAAGGTGTTTGAAACCCTATATCTGTTCTCTCAATCTGAATTTCCAGGAAAAAAACGAGAAACTACTAAGTATTAACCTTTCTAGTCACATCACGTGACTAATCCAGTTGTGGTAAAACCCCTACTTTTTTTAAATTCATGTTTGGAAAACAAATTCAGGGTTCTTACAAGCTTTTTTAGGGTGGAATGTCTTGTGTTTCGATTATTTTAACTATTGCAAACTACAGGAATTGGCTGGATGCTTTGCTTCCTTTTTCAATCTTTGATTTTTCCATCTTTCTGAGAATATCAAGCAATCAAGTAGCAAAATATTTTGCTTATATACCGGTACTACAGTTTTTTGTTAAGTCAGTCAACTTTTTTAAGTTTTTGCATAGAAAGATATCAAACAACTGTTTTTACCATACTGTTCATCAAAGAAAACAAGTTAAACTTTTGTTTTTTTTGTACTTACTTTTTTTTGCTATTAATTTAATGCAGAAAAATTAAAATTTAAGAATTCTTCTTTGAAGTTGTTGAGTACTGAAGTTACATTTCACTTTTTATAGCCAAAAACTTTTTCATCATCTTTATTCAAAGTTTAATTCTATGTTATCTCTGACGATTTTCACCCTCACATTGCATGATTGAAAGCTTACATCTTCCTTAGATATTTTGTATTAGATCTTTTTCTAGGGTGTTTTGTCTGTAACCAATATAACAATGTCATTCACGTGTGAAATATTGAATTGATTCTTGGTAAATTTTAATTTTTTTCTAAGGCAAATCTGGATTATTTCAATGCCAACGGTATCGCATTGGCAATAGAAGGATTAAAGTGGGAATGCGTTAAAGCAACTGTTGAATTCATGTACTCGGCCCACATCACTGTAACAAGCGAAAATGTCTATGATCTGGTTGAATGCTCTGATTATTTTTCTATGCCAGGTATTTATTGCATGGTAATTTTTTTGAACATGGAGCTGATCTTGTCAAAATATAGTGTTGATATTTTTCAAAGAAAACCAAATTTTGAATGGAGAATTTTAGTTTCAGACTTGGACTTCCTCTATTTGATCAAATATTTTTGATTTTGATGATGTACATTAATAATGCCCCTTATTATGAAATATTAATATGTCAAACCACTAGAACAAGGTACTTATTATTATCAATTTCTTTACCCTAACAGTCTGCTTTATTCGATGTAGCTTTAATGTATAATAGTATAACATATTTTATTTTTTCGGTGTTTTGTTGCATACTTTTATGTCTTTTGTATTCGCTTTCTATCAGTTGTTTTAATACCTTGGTGCAGTGTAGATGTCAAATGTCGCAGCTACGCTAGACAAAACCACGTATAGTTTAGAACTTTAAAGACTTAAAATGCTATAAAACCCAAACAGTCATATTTACCCGTAAATGGGACCATCAGAGATGTACCGTATCTAAACAATTATTCATCCCGATGTGAAACAGACTGCCTTATGGGTTTTATGAGATTGTTTTACTAGTGTGGTAATATGCTGTGATTTTTGCTTTAACTCTTCGTTATTACCAGGTAAGCTATTTTTAAAACCCTGATATCAACCACATAGTAAATTATTTGCTATAAATTTGATTGAATTTTGCTTAAAATGTGGCTAGCTTTGTATTTAGAAATCAAGAAATTCTGCTTGGAGTTTCTTGAAACTTATTTATGCTCTGACAACTGTTTGAAAATCATGGAGTTTGCCCTGTCCCGTAATGTTGAATGCCTTAGAGAAAAAGCGGAAAACTACTTTTTGAAAAATTTTCGCTACGTCATTTTCTCTCAAGAATTCAAACAACTTACTCTACCAGAGTTCAATGATGTACTTCAAAAAGCAAGGAAATCGTCATTCAAGGTTAGTTGGATTTTCATTTACGTGCGTGTTCTTATCGTATATTTTTGTGAATGTACAAGCATTGAAATGACTGAAATAAATTATTCATTTGGTTATAATAGGGTTTGTACTATATTGTTACAAGGCTCTAGATCGTGCTTCCAATTCAACCCACTGATAAACAATACTTACCGGCCAGTTGGTCGAGCGATAACGTGTTCGTCTCTGGAGCGGTAAGTCTGAGGTTCCAACCTCGGGTTGGTCAAATCGGACACAGTGTTGCCAACGGCTCGCCACCGCTGCGACTTTTCTTCGAAAGATGCTGTGTTGCCTGTGGACGCAGAGATGTGCCCTGCCAACTTATTCACGCTTTTGCGTAATACAGTGACTATAAGATTTGTCTTGAACAATGCTTCAGGGAAAACATTGGTCAAATGGCCCAATGAACTGCCATGAATATAAATCGCAAATGAAGTAATACAAAGCTCATTTTGAATTATCTAACTCTCTTGCCAATACTGCAAAACACACCTAATAAAAAGTAGCGTAGCGAACTGAAGTACAACGTTATTTACAGGGTTGGCAAAAAAAAAATTGCACCCTTAGACAAAGTGCCATACCTTTTTTTTGCATGGAGATAACAATTTAAAATTTTAACCATTTTTTTACAACAATATATTGCGTAGCTGTTTAAAATTCTACAATTAAATTCCAAGAAGTTAAAAAATGACGTCCATTGAAACATTGAAGACTGCAATCTCTTTTCACAAAGTGCGTTCAAAGTTTTTTTTGCAGGTAACGTAACTTTTTTTTTATAATTGGCCTTTCTATACTCATTGTGACGTAACAATGCCTGAATGCTAACAAATCTTTTTTCATATGATAATAACTTTGAAATACCAAGCTCCACAGTGGTAAGTGACCGCGCTGGAAGGTGTTAATGATATTGACCCGAGAGGCTAGTAGCCTCAGTTTTCAGTTTAACTGCATGGTTTATCCATAAGATCCAAGAAGAAGATTTGAAAACACCATAGAATTGAAAGAAGCAATTCTTCAAGAGTGGGAAGCATTGCCCCAAGCGGTAATCAATAACGCCATCGATGGGTTTCGATCTCGTGTGCGGTTGGTGATTGCAGAAAACGGACAACACATCGAAAAATATTGAAGGAATGAACAATAGCTTACTATTTGTGCCGTGTTAATTTTCAAGCGATTGTAGTTTGTGATACTCACTATTTAAACACCTGTGATTTTGTTGTTTTATGGAAATTTGTAATAAAATTTTACACAGCTACGCAATATATCGTCGTAAAGAAATGTTTGAAATTGTAAAATGTTATTTCATTCCAAAAAAAAGTTATGACACTTTGTCCAAGGGTGCAATTTTTTTTGGCCAACCCTGTATATATTTTACTTGAATTTCAAACATATCCGTACTAGCACGTCATATATCGCCTCTTTCTTACTGCGATGCTTGTATTTCATCATGCTCTCTGCAAGAAACATAAACAATTGTGAGTAACATTTGTATTGCATTTTTGAATCTTAATTACAGTTACACGATCTAACATCAGCAAATGTCTTGCTGTTATTTGCAGTATAAACAAGTTTTTTTTTACATTGTTTTCTCAAACGATTTTGGTATTTGTGCCAACAATACTTTTCTATACGCTATACTTAAATTATGACGCCTTCTCTTTCCAGATAACGTTTGAGGGCTGTTTATACAGCACTGTTTGGTTATCTCCTCCCATTTGCTCTATAATTCAACTGTTGGCATGTGGCATCATTGGAACGATACTGTTTATGATTGATGAATGACAAAAAGAAAAGTTTCCCGTTACTGAAAATAGTTTTTTATATAAAATAGTTAAGCTTTTTATACGAAACAATTTTTTTGTATTTTTTTTTACTTTAGCTATTTTTGGTCTTTTTACATTCGTTGACCTAAATTTCTTGTGATGATCGAAAAATTAAAAATGTCTGCGTATTTTTGCAAATTAACGCTAAAATTGCACTTGCTATCGCGAAAATGACCTATTTTTTTGAAATATCCGAAAAATATGTGCAAATTCGGACATTTATCCGATAATTCTGAGCGAAAAAATGATCTTAACTTGCTGTAGTTAAGTAGATTGTTAGTCACAAGCTCATTATCGACAATATTAGCATGCTCGTTTTATTAGCATTTATCAGCAAAAGAGTATGTTGAAAGTGATATTTAAATTTTTCAATTTAGATGTTGTAATTGTAATACTTGAAGAATAAATTTCATGTCTCTTGATATCGGCCGAATTGAATATTTGTCGGGGCGTTGTGTATCAAAAAAATATCTGCTTATAACTGACAATAATTGTCTAAAAGCTAATATGTATTTCTAATGGCTGAAATTGCCAATGTTTGATAGCTTGCGAGAGAAAGCTGTCTACTGAAACCAAGTAACTGTGGACTAAATTTGAGGTGTGTATTTTCAGATTTGTGAATCAATATTTTTCAAAGCAGTTGTTCAATGGGTGAAGCATGATTTCGAACGCCAAATGTATTTTGACAATTTATTTGAACTGATCCATTTAGAGCAATTGAAAACGGACTACCTTGTTAGCTCAGTTGCTCGAGAAGTAAGCGTTATACTATGTGTGTTATCTTAATCTTTAATGATTGAAACCAAAGCGCTGTGCACTACTTTATAAAACTGTGTGGAATAGAATTTCTATGACCCGGTAAGCGTATCGTTTTTTGTTCCCTACCATATACCGCACTCTATCGTAACTGCGAATGTTTACCATCATAATCGTGAATTTTTCCTGTGTCCCTTATTTGGGGTCAAATTTTAAAATACACATTTTTGTGTGTCTGTCCCTCTCAAAAGTTTCCATTTACCAAAAACTGCCTCAAACAAAGTTTTGTTGCAAAATTTTGATTTTTAGTGGTGGCGCAGTGATTTCAAACTTGGCTCAACTAACACCGCTATATGCACATAGGAAGTTTTCTTACCAGTACAGTACTCATGTTTACAAAAAGTTATTGGTGCGTAAGAGTAGATTTCTTCATATTCGGAACAATGGCCTGGTTATTTTCAACTATCTGTAAAGCATACCGCATTGTTTTTATTTCTGAAGTGGCATGATTGAGCGGTGGTGCTACCCAACCCCGTTCGAGGGATGAAGAAGCAAAGGAACTTTGCAGAGACCCAACAGTTGAGCCACACGCCAGGGTAGAGATTGCAGAGCCAAAGATAGACTTGCATCAAGACTCAGAGGCAAGATAGTGAAGAAAAAGATGGTTAAGGTCCTGTAGAAGGTGTCCACAGGCGCTTCAGAAAGAGTTTTTCTTAACACTGACTTACGACAATTAGTAAGAACAAGAAGCTTTGACCATGAAAGCGAATGCGTAAAGCTCAAAGCATATTGGGCAAGAGAGGACCAATTCCTCCGGAGAAACTGCAGGAATGGGACAGTTGAGATGGGAGGGGGGAATGTGGAAATGCGACGTCTCCATTTGTGATACTTGGTGTAACAGATTTTGGCGATAGCTGGAGAGAGGGACAAGGGACCATCGCAGTATGCAGGGAGGCTCCAGCTTTGGGAAAAGAATCAGCATGTTTATTTCCAGGGATACCAGCATGATTGGGGACCCATTGGAAGTTTAAGATGGCACTGTTGGAAAGTGAGGAGACATGAAACCAAACATTTTAGGAGGTTCTTAACCAGGGATATAAGGGGGCCTTTGAAAGTAGGGAAAGATCCGATTGGGAGTCCTTGAAAGGACTTACTGAAAGTGGCAAGTTGTCTTGTGGTTGTTACACCAGACAAGTCCGTGCTGCAGGGGATAGGTTTGAGCTGTGAAACAGGTGGCAAGGTATTGCATTTGGATTATATGGCGTATACTTCAGTGCCACCCGTGTAATGAGGGAAGAAACAGGGGCGACATGACAGAACGTGCTAACGAGCTCGTAAAGGCCATTCTCGCTCGCTAAAAAGCGCTAACGAGCAAAAAATCTTCGTCGACTAACTGCCATTTCCGAGCCGTCTCGCCCAACACGCGTTAAAACGGCTCGCTCGAATTTGTTTGCGAGATGTTTGTAACTAGTGTTAGTACGTAATAGATACCCCATTGTGACATCAGATGCATTTCTACTTCAAAATAATGCGTTCAAGCGTATTGTATGTACTACATTGTAATGGAAAAAGATACTTTAAGCTATGCGTGATTATTCTACGCAAGCAAATTTTTCAACTGACAACAATTAGTAAATGAACGACAGAATTTAATTATATTTTTGGATCGATGTAAAATAAGAACAACTTTTTCCATACTATAATTTTTTAAATGAAGTAAAGCGCCCTTGAGGTTGTTGGTGGGTAAACTCATATGTTAACAGTAACTTCAGGTCTTAAGGTTTCAAAATTTTTCAAAAGTGAGCCAGTCGAAGTACACTTGCTTTTTAGAACTGGTAAATCTTGAGTCGAGACTGGCTGTTTTTAATTTTTTGCCGATATTCAGTCTCATTTGTTCTTGATTTTGTAAAAATTTTGAGAGCATCGATGTCAATTTCAGCGGGCATGTTTGAAACACTGTTTAATTCCTTATAGCTCCGTCTGCTTAAGACTTAAGTGAAGGCTTTTTTCTTGCTTTTGCAGCATCGTAAAATTGCAAAAGCGAAAAAGCAAGCTTTTTTCAAGTTAAATAACTGCCGAAAAAATTTCTCAATTGCTTGCGCAGAGCAACAGAGCTTTATAATCTTGAATAGTTGCAATTTTGCTTGCAAACACAAGAAAATCACTGAAATTTTATCGTTTTGCATCAGCACGAATTTTAGTTTCTTTGATTAGTTTGAATTTTTTTTTTGGTTTGTTTTGCTGCCGAGGCTGGCAGTGTTTTTAATTTGTTGTTAAATTTTGAGCAAAAATGAGCCTCGTGTTTTAGAAAGTCGTTCTTATAAAAATAGTGTGTTACTATTTTTGTTAACTTGCACTACTTAGCATTTCTTTATCAATCGAAACAGCAAATGGTTCTCAATGCAGTTCGCTTTTTTTTAGCAGTCTAATAGCAAACATGGCGACGATTTGAATTAATTTTCAGGAAAAATTCGCATGAGTTAGAAGTTTTCAACATTTCGCGATTAAATTTCTAAACCAAAAAGATTTCTCGCACGCTTAAAGAGTGCTTCAAGATCCTCTTTAAGTTGGCGAGGAAAATGTGACGTTTTTTTACTCGAACTGCTTTCCGCAATCCCTCGAAGAAATTTAGCGAGAAAGAATGACGTAACGGATTTCGCAAGGCTTTACATACACGTGCAAAAATGACCTCTTAGGTTTAGCGAGTGTTTCGTTCGTTAGCGCCTCTTAAAAAAACCTCGTTATTAAAGCGAACGAGGAAATTTCTGTCATGTGCCCCCAGATCTATCAGCCCATACATACACGTCTGAAAGAGGAAGGTAGGGTAGTCGATTCTTGGCGTATTCAAGGTGGGATGCGGTAGGGCCACTGCAGTTAGGAATGGAAGATGATACTGTATTGGAGTCCAACGGAGATTGGAGGACGTATAATTTATGGTTTCCGCAAAGATAGAGGGGTTTCTTTTGTGGACGAGCATTGTGATCACCAGGAGGGTTTCTTCTTAAACCGGCTGATTACTGATTTTGAGCCAATGGCGCTGAGGTTAAGTAATTCTGGGAGGAGGTACAGAGCACGTCCAAAGCATGAAAGTGCTTGGTGTTTCAAAGTAATTTTTAACAGCGAAAGTTGGGTGTCAGTAAGAAAAATGGGATAGAGGTGGAAGAGAGGCATCCACTAAATTCCTTGCTTGCAGCTCTGTGGAGAATTTCTAATTGGTTGGTCAGACATATTAACCTTACACTCAACAAGTGTTTTGTTTTTCGTGTTGGTCATTCATATCCATTCGAGTTTGTGATAATGGTTCATCTGCTTTGACATTCTCTTAAACTTTCACCATGGCTTATTTTATAGTCAAACCTACGTTACGATCAAACTGGTCAAGCTAATTTAAATCCACTGTGATATACCACAGAAGACTTGCCATCTTAGGTAAAGAAGCTGCTATTTTTGAATAACAGGTTGATGATGCAAACATTGAAAACTGCACATAAGTAGCCTACTATATGTCGTAACCAATGCGTCACTGTAGTTTCTAATCTTTCAGAAAATTTTAATGAACACTATTATTATGCGTGTTAAGGTCACAATGAAACAATAATACTCTGCTGCTCATTATGGTGGTGTTCCTACATAGGAATTAAAAAATACCCATCCGAACTTGAAAGACTTTGCGCCACCTGTAAACTTTATTTTTAAAGTTTAAAATTTCATATTTCATGTTTGCATATCATTTTTCATTAATTGAAACCATTTGAAAGATTTAGAAGCAAAACTTTTGGAAATGTCAAAATTATGGGACACCCTTAGGTACATGAATAAACGGAGACTAACTGACTTACTCATAGATCAAAAGGCTTATTTTGTACTTCCACTATCGAGAAATACGCAAGTACTATTGGAAGCTATTCCGGATCGCAGAATGGTGTCAATTGATGCGTTGGCAGTGAATAAAACAACATTGAAAGACGTTAACGTACTCTTTTTTAGCACAGAGCAATCTTGGCTGAATGGCTTGAAGGTAGTGAAAACTGCCGTGAGTGGTCGTAGTTTGAGATTTATGTCTCTGATTATGCGGTCATGGGTTCAAGTCACATGCGCAGTCAGTTTTTCTAACCACCTGAGCTATAAGCAAGTGTTTGACGTCATATTTTTATTTCCTGCTTTTATGAAGTAGCGTAGGCCGAAATTTTCTAAGCTAAGTGATTACACAATGTCGCATCTTCCAAAACACTTTTTTATAAGAACGCGAAGCTCATTTTGTTCTAGCCTCGACATAAAAAATATTTAAAAACGCCTGCCAAACTTATGTTAATTTAACTGAAACAAAAAAGTGTTATTGTAGCGCATATTTATCATTCTTTTACCGGACAGCGTCAGACGCTAAATATTGGACGATCCGCGCACTTTTTCTTGCAATGACCACTTCGTAGTTGGAGGAATCCGAACTTGCTTAGAGTTTCCAGTGTTCCTATGGATTTTTTGAATTCCTGTCCACTAAATTTGCTGCTTGTTTGAAGCCACCAAGCAGAAAAATCATCGTGAAGCGCCTTGTCCAAGGACATAACAACGTGACCAGTGTCCGGGTTGAACCCAAATCATGCGATCAGGATCGTCGTAAAAACGACGCCTTTACCCTCTCTACCGTGCTGCCAACAGTGTTGACCAGAGCGGATATCGTAACAAAATACAAGTCACATTAAAAATTTAAAACCCTACAGACTGCTTCACCCTTAGTCGGAATCATCAGTAGTGTCTTATTCTAATAAGACACCCTCCTACATTTTCTCAAGATCAGGAGGTCAAAAAGAGTTGAAATTTAATAAGTCTCCCCGTCCATTTAAGTTTCCACGGATCCGATCCTTCGTATAAAAATACACGTAGCTCAATTTCATTTTGGCACGGTTGGAACAATTACATATTTTTTGTGTACAGAATTTGGTGACGGATTCATTACAATGCATGCAGCGACTTGTTAAAGCGTTCAACACCGTCTTGAACAGAAAATCTACAGCAAGTAGGTTAATCATTAATCAAAAGATTACAGTTATTTTGTTTTGAATTCGAAGCTATAAGAAACAAGCGTAGCTGTCGCCGTTAATCGTTCGATAGTTTTTACATAAAGATTTGCGCACGCTATCTTCTCAACGAACATAAATTTGGAAAAGAAAAAGGCAAGATGCACGTAATCAAATCTGCAAGCAAAATTCTTGTCGTTTTTTTTGTTGTTGTTGAAGTCGAGCGGTAACGCTTTCGTCTCTGGAGCTGGAGGTCTGAGGTTCAAATCTTCGACTGGTTAATTGGACACAGGTTGCCAACTGTTCGCCACCACTGCAACATGTCTTCGAAAGAAGATGCGTTGCCCTGGCGTAATGACGCAGAGATGGGCCCCTACACATTTCAGCGTAATACAGCGAGTATAGTATAATGAAAGATTTGATTTAACTTCTACGGTGATTTGGAAATACTTTGTAGCCTAAACATTACCAAGAAGGTTTTCAAGCAAGGTTTTACATTTCGATGTACCACAATCTGTTGTGTTTTGACAGATTCATTTGGCTCGGACCATTCAGCCATTCCGCATGAGCTTGTGGAACAAAGAGAGTTATTTTGGGAGTGCTTTACCAGTCAGCAAGTTACAACTTGGTGAGTTCTTGGTACTCGAGGTGCGTTTTCCATTGATAATTTTAATATTAAAAGTTATTTTTTGGCAAAAGATAATGTTGAAATTAATTATCTGCATTCTGGAAGCGCAAAAATCTCATCCATATTTTTTATAATTGGACTTTTTTAAACCGGCTAATTAGTCGAGCGGTTACGCGTTTGTCTCTGGAGCGTGAGGTCTGAGGTTCAAATCTTGGGCCGGTCAAATTCGTACACAGTGTTGCCAACGGCTCGCCACCGCTACGACGTTTCTTCGGGAGTGGATGTGTTTCCCGGGTGCAAGGCGCAGATATGCCCCACAAACTTGTTGCACGCTTTGGCGTAATACAGCTAGTATAATGCAAGATTGATTTTTTTTGTCTAGAAAGAGCTAACACTTTTGACAGTTGGCAAATTACATAACAGAACTGACCTAAGTTTTTGAAAAAAATTAGCTACAGGTCAGACTATATTGGGTGTTATGAATTTTTTGTTTTTAAGACCATTGTTAAAGTATGGTATACTATTGACTAAATCACTGTTGTGAAGGTATGTAGTGAGTTCAGAATGGATGGGCAAATGGGTGAAATATGTAACTAATGATGGATACGACTGGAAAAGTGAAATGGACCTTCCTGACTATCCTGGGCCTGTCGACAACTCGTCTCTCTTTGTCAGTAAGTTGCAAATACTGCTTTTTAATGGTACTGTCCTTTGCCCTCGATAGTGAAGTTGCAACTAGCCTAACCCTCGTGCTTGGTGTGGAGGATGCCAATTTAAGACATTCAAAATACGTGTGACGATAAATAAATCTTTCTAGATTGTACTAAACATCAACGTTAAAACTGTACAAATGCTCCCTACATGGAGGATTGGGAGATGGTTCATTGAACAAACCAAACTACTTTTAACCAAAAACAGTAGCTCTAGTTATCCTGCGCACCCAAAAAAATTATATTATTTGAACTTTTCTTGAGATAATTTTGATAATTTCAAACCTTAAAAATGCATTTTTTAGATTAAAGCACCGCCAAAGAGAGATAAAAGGAAAAATAAATCTTTTTAGATTCAAGTTCAAGAATGTTGAAGCGGAGTTTGAGGCCATCCGTCGACTACAAATTTGTTCCCGATACAGCTTGGGACTTACTTTGTTCATGGTATGGAACGATCAAAGGTCAACCGGCGATTGGTGAAAAGGTATAAAAAATAAGGTTTGAGACACCGGCAACTGTTTGTGCGCCCTGAGAGTGCGTTCAAACACTACATGACGTTTTGGAAAGTTTGATTTCCTATTTGTATTGCCAGAGTTTGGTTCCGAGGCAGGTCAAAAGAAAAATGTTTAACTTTTGATAAAATGTTTAATAGCAACGCCCTATCGCAGTTTGAAGCTTTGCATGGAATACTGGATGATAAGATCAACAAGAAGGAGTACCAGATGTTTACTTTAAAACTTCGCACAAAAGCATTAACTACTTTATTGGGTGTGGCACTGTGGCTTGCAAGTAATCATCCAAGATCACCGATTTCAGGGTCCAATCTTGACCGTTTCGGAGCAGACAATTGGCGATGATTTGATCATTGATCCTATTCGATTATGCTTAAAGTATAAACAATCAGAAAAATCATACACAAAGACATTCAGCAAATGGGACAAACTAGGTAAGATTTTTTCAATTTTCTATCTATCATGAGCAACTCGCTTTTGTAACTCGAAACTTTAAGAAACGATCTACTTCATTTACAAATTTGTTTGCTCGTCATTAAAAAAAAACAATGCAACAAGTTTCGGCCAATGAATTTCACTCGGATTATGTGACTTTTAACATGCGAAAAATTAGCAAATTAAGACTTAAGCCGCTTTTACCGAAAGTCCGTATTTACGCAAACGCGTATAATGTCTTGTGAGTTTGGTATTACCTTTTGTTTGATTTTAAAAATGTCGCTGATAAGGAATAACATCTCAATCGGAAAGTCACATCATCAATTTTGGTCGACAGTCACACGAGGGCGTAAATGGCATTCTGTAGTTATTACAATTTATTAAACAAAAAAATTGTGGCAGACCACTGATATGATTAAGAATATATTATTATTATTTTCGAAATTTTCCGTGATAAATTTATAAATTTTATTTTGTTTTCAACTTAACACCGAAAAATAAAATGGCAGTAGGATAGAATGATTCTTCCTTTTTTTGGATCTATCCCCAGGCCCAGAATGAATCTTTTTCACTAGCTCTGTTAGGTTTAAACTCCTTTCTCGCACTCTTGCGAGGTTATAGCCACACTTACCATCCATGCCATCAACTACCATTTCCATGCTAATGCTTTCCCAAACGTTCTGTAAGCGTGGTCCGTCCCTGTGTTTATCGCTTTTGACATCGTAAATGAAAACATGTGGCCGGACCAATTCGACCAACTTTTCTGTTATTTGCTCACTCGAGACCTGCATCTTGCTGGGGTTCTATTATTATTTACCGTGTACGTTACAGTAAAAAATAAAAATAAATTATAAGCATAGAAAATATTTTATTTTTCATTAAAAAAAAAACAGGGTACTTGGTGACTTCAGAAAAATGTAGGGCAGTCAATTGAGAGTGCTGTAGGCTTACCTGAAAACTTACCATATCATATTATCAAAACAGCAAGGTTTGTTACAGTTGAACACATAGCATACCGGTGCAACTGTAATCAAGGCCTACGAAAGGGGGTTCAGGAAGCGCATCGACCCGGGTTTAGGGGGCGGCGGAAGATCTTACCCGTACAAGTTCACGCACTTAATTAGTGGTAGTGATAATTATAGCGTGATCATTCATCATATCACTCATTTCCGATGGAACACAATCGTAATTTTCGGTCTCCGGAAAGGCACTTCTTGACAAAATTTCTCTGTGAAGCCTTGGCTGTAATGGCTCAAGCCATGGTCTCCAGCGGCTCAGTGCTCCGCCCTCAAGCCTCCGTAAGTAAACACTTTAGTTGCGTGAATTTGCTCGACAGCCTCGCTCAATTTGGGCAGTTTTCATACGAGAAAATTTTTCTTTGGATTTGTAGCGTCAGCTCCAACGTAACCACAAATGGAAGTGCCATTGGATATGTGGGTGAATAACTCAACCAGGAGAACAGCCCGATCGTTGTTCAACCAAGCCGGTCGACGTATTGGGACGCGTTCTTTTGACACGTACGTTACAGATTCAAGCCCTACTTTTTCTTAGCAACCTTGTTGCGCGCCTGACGCCTGAGCACGCCACTAACCTATCGGGGACTTCAAAGCAGTAGTGCAACGTTACATGTTATAAAAGCTTAGCATAAATATAAATCTTTAATTGAATTTGCAGCCTGTAGCCCTCTCGTACTTAAAGTGTATGGGGGACGCGTGCCCCCACCGAGATTAGAGCGCTGGATGATCAGACGAAAAAGGGTTTTTCAGCACGAATAAATCCCTCAAATTCCGGCCGAATATAGTCCCAAATTGCGATAAAGAGCCTTTTTTTTTCTTGGTCTTCACTCGATTTCGGGGACAGAATTACATAATTTCCACTAAAGTACTTTCGCATTCCGAATGCGTTTGGTCAAGGCTGCAAAAGCGTCCACCATGCAAAATTTTACTGTTTAAGTACTGGGTACGTATATAACTTTGGTTTTAAGCTTCTAATTTTTAAGGGTTATGCTAGGTCCAAAATTAGGCCATGGGCCAAACTTTTGTTGGCTTTGGAATTAAACTTACTATGATAAAACCTGAAACGAGCAATAGAATATCTGATTGTACTTTTCTTGATTAATTCACCCTAAACTTGCTTCATCCTAATTTTATACATCTTTTTAAAAAACAACCTTATATTTTCTAAATTTCTTTAACTAATTGTAAAAAAGTCGTTGTCCTTGGTGGTATTTGATTCCTGGAGACCCAAACCAGAATAAAAGCAACGTGGGTGCACAGTAATTTAACCACTCGTCCAATCGCCCTACGTCTTGCATGAGAACAATCGCGTGTTTTAAATGTTTGCAACAACAAAGGATATTTACAAACGCAATGAGAGCATTTTGTAGTGAATTGTGGTTGATTTGTTTGTGGTTCGCTCAACAACTCGTAAAACTTGGAAATGCCTAGTTTGCGGTTTGCCGTGAGCAGAGGTGGACAAAGTAGTCGAAAAATCTACTTAAGTAGAAGTATTGTTACTTACTCAAAAATGCCTTTCAAGTAAAAGTAGAAGTATGGCGAAGCATTTCCACTTAAGTAAAAGTAGGAAAGTAGTCAAAATTAATTCTACTTAAGTAATGAAAGTAGAAAGTAATTTCGAATTTCACGTGTTTGTTTATTCTTCGAAGGTTTGCTGTTGTGACGCTTACGATCAGTGTTCAAGCAAAGCCATACTTACGGTAGCATATCATAAAATCAAAGTTTTATTATTCTCTTGAAATTACACCGAAGCGTGTTACGAATACGATTTAGTAGGGACTCTGGGCTCATCTCCGCGCCTGGACAACACAGCTTGAGAAGAAATGTCGCAGCGATGGCGAGTCGTTAGCAACACTGTTCGTTAACCGGCTCGGGAATTGAACCCCAGACGGGCCGCAGCAAACGCAATGCCGTTAACCGCTAATCTTTTTCGTATGAACCAGGAGTAATGCGCATGTCTAGTTTATCTACTGTACCATGCTAATCAGGGTTCGGTATGTTTTTTTTTTTTAGTGAGACAGAGTCAACATCTGGTATTTGATGCAACGCAAAAACACACTACCCTAGATGACCTGTAAATGAATCGGCGTAACTATTCAATAAGTTTCGTAGTACTGTACAGTAAAACAAACTCGATACGTACTTATTGTACACGTTGTGAGGTGGAATAATGTTTACTTCGTTATTGTACACGTTGTGAGGTGGAATAATGGCTAGGTGTTTACTTCTACTTTACATAAAAGTCATTACTACTCAAGTAGCGTTACTTCGAGAGGATTTTACTTGAAGTAAAAGTAGAAGTATCAGAAATGAAAAATACTTAAGTAAGTCGCTCGTTACCGAAAATACTACTTAAGTAGTCTACTTAAGTAGAACTGCTTCGTTACTGACCACCTCTGGCCGTGAGAGCAACTAACTTATCTGAAAAATCAAAGCAAAACATTGACTGAGTTGCTTCCGTAGGATTCAGTTTGATTTGCTCGCAAAAATACGGTAGGCTAGCAGTAGGCTACTAGTAACCTTTCATTGCCAACAGGGGTGCCGAAACCCGGGGGATGGGGGGATATATGCCCCCAATAATTTCGCTGTATTGCCCCAGTAGTTTGAGTACTGTATGGTGTACATCTACATCCTCCCGAATAATTTGACTCTGGTGTGCATCTGAGCGTTGGTGTCCACTTGAATTCGGGGGAAAAAAGTGTTCCTTTTTTGGTGAAGATCTTTTTTTCTTTTTTTTTTTGGTCTTCACCTGAATTTGGGGAAAAAAAGTGTTCCATTTTTGGTGAGGATCTTTTTTGGGTCTTCACTTAATTTGCTCACCTGAACAAAATCGTGGTCGAGATCCATCCCCCCAAATGTTAAAAATGGGCAAAATTGGGGTGAAATTGCAAATTATCCCCCCCAATGCTCAACAGAGATTGGCACCCCTGATTGCCAAACAGATGGGCCCGCCAACTCGTTACACCATGGTCTATAAATTACATAGTCTGCCGACGCGCGTAGTGGCAAACTTTTTACTTAGCGCCACCTATTGACAGGTTAGTACTTTTGGTTTGCAGAATGCGAGAGTGGTAGGTAATTGTACAGTCAGTAGGCTAAGTAGGCCTAGTTAATCTGTAAAGTGAGGTTGATACATGATTACAAACGGTAAAAATTTCAGAATTTATGTTTAAAGAAAACAAAAAGGTTACAAAGACAGTGTCAAGTCCCTAGCGTAATTGATTAGCAGGAAAATAGATGGTTTTGGATACTGCCAAACCAGCCTACCTTAATACTTAAGGATTTACCGGTAGGCCTACCTATTGGGTACCGTAATCTATATCAAGTGATTAAAACCTGATCATGCCAGTAAGCTTGATAAGGAGAATATGAATTTGGCAAAAAAGTTGAATCAGTAGGTGTTAAAGTGTAGGCCTATTCCTTTTATTGTGACGGATTGTCAGATCAACACCAGAACCTTCAGAACTGAAACAAAAGACAGGATTACTTTCCCTCTGAAGTAAATTAGTCAACAGCATATTACCAGTCTGAGCTAAGTTGAAAAGCACCTTACACTACAGTATGATTCAACATGCGGTTTATAACATAATTTTATAGGCCTATTAGTACTACCTGCTAAAAAATGTAGGTTAGTTAACAAGGACTATCTTTTGTAAAAGTAACTTGGAGAATTACCGGTAATTGAAACTGAATGTCATTCATTATTGTACACTTTTTTATGTAATTATTCCATAATTGAGAGTACCGGTAATTGTTTTCATGCAGTTGTAATTTTAAAAAAGTTTTATAATAGGCTATAGGCCAAATCATTTTTTACATTTAACAAATTTTAAATTTGTTGCTGTGCATTTATGGGTTTTTAATCAGTTCAAACTCGATGTCTTCATCAAATTTCTCAGCTAGTTAATATTGCTGCTTACCTGGTTGCACATCATCATCCTACACGCCAAATGTATCTTTGTTTGTTGTTCCAAGTGGCAAAAAAAATCGTCGGTATGGAGATGCTGCTAATATGCAAACATGGAGTGAAGATTTTTTAAAAATTTTGTTCAAATATCGTGCTCCATCAGATAAAAATTTTGGAAAAAGGTGCAAAAATGGAACTGCGTATATTTGCAGTGTTCATTTTGAGGATGTTCATATTCAGAGAACAAGTAAAATGAGCTGGTTGAAGTATGGAGTATTACCCTCTAAGAGCATGCCTCAAAAAAGTATAACTACTAAAAGTCCTGTAAAGAGAAAATCCATTGTAAAGCATGAATTACCGGTTAAAGCTAAACGAGTTTGTCAATACAAAACCTTGGATGAAATACGGTCACATTTTTGGTCTTTGAAAACTATAAGTAGTCGTTGGGAGCTTCAGTATGTACCAGCAGAAAACATTGCGAGTTCTTCAACAGGAATTCCATCAAAGTCATTTTTACGATTATCATTCTGGAATCCGGTTAACTATAGAATTAGAGCTGTTCCACATTATACAGTATTGATTTATAGTAGTTTCGAGTTTCAAATTTATATTGACAGTTTTGTTCTTCCCTCTGATCATGATCTTTATAATTTGTCACTAATTGGAAGCAATGCTGCTACAGTTAAAGATGTTTTATTGGCTACTGAAAATTATAAGCTATGTGATGGATATTATGCAACTGCTGGTCAACGATCTTCAATTCCGATATTAAAAGAAAGTTCTGCCACTACATCTTTGTCAACATTGCATTTAAGGTAAGCTGATAACTGTAAATGAAATTAGACATCCTGTAAAAAGTAGCCTACTAATTATTTACCAATATATAACTTGTGGAAAAAATTTATAGCCTACTTGTGCTCCCACTTTAATAAAACATTGTAGGGTGTTCCTGAGTCCCTGGTTAAGTACGTTGCAAGTTGTAAGTTTTTCTCTATCTGTTCTTTAGTTGCAACAGTTCAGCCATTTTAAGCAATTATGCTTGCATGAGTCCTTTAGCTTAAGGGGCTGTTCATAAAAGACGTCCGCACTCAGGGGGGTAATAGATTTGCGGACAAGGGGGGAGGGGGGTTTCTGGAATGCGGATCTCCATATTTCAACTTTTTCCGCGTCGGAAAATCGCAGATTGTTTTATTCCGTTTTCGGTTTTCCGGGCCAGTGTGAACCACGCATAAAACGTACAGTCAGATGATAGCAATCACTAGAGGAGGGCAGTATCACCCAGAAGCAGCTGCAGTGTATTTGGCCAAAGGAGAAATTCCGTATGGTTTGTTTAATCCAGTAACACCTGCAGAAAAATTAAAAGCACGCTTGTGCTCAGTATGCCATGTTTACTTTCCATCTGCTGGTAAAATTAAACTAGACCTAACATAGTTCTTGATGTAACTGGATGATTGTAATCTGTTATTAGCAACCTTCTATATATTGAACTTTTGTTTCTTAGATACATTAGCACTAGCTGCCTCATTGGTTTGAAAAAAAAATTATCTTCTGCTACATGTTCGAACTGTCTCCATCAGTGCATGCTATCTTCTCTGTCTGATGAAAGAAAGAAAAACTCGGTGAGCACTCCATTGCTTCGCACTAATAACTGCAGTATGGAGAGAGCTAAATATTCTGCTCTTGTCAGCACCAAGAGGTATGTAATCATGCTGGCATTACTTTATTGTGTGTGTTTATCTCTTGCATTAATTTGAGCATATCATTTCTTATCATGTTACTCTGTATGTGTTGCAGTAATGTACAAAGCAGCATATTGCACAAAAAATAACTTTTTGTAGATTTGAAGAATTAGAAAAAGAGTTGGCAGTTAGTGGAGCTAAACCAAATTGCTCAGTTCAAGCCATTGTTGAAAATGTGATTTCAAGCAGTGAAAAGGATAAGCATAGCTTCCTCAAAGAATGGTGGGCAACTCAGTGCGCAAACCTTCATGTGCCTAATCATTTACGTCGTTATCCTCCATCAGTGATTAGGTATGCATTAGTTATTGGAAATTCAATCTGTGAAAGAACTGCAGTTATCAATATAAAGCCTAGATAATACAAAGCCTAGATAATATTAGCATTTCAACAAGTTAATACCGCTACATTAAAGCCTAGATATATATTTTTGCAGTTTTCATTACCGGTAAGTTTATTTAGTTTTACCTCTGGAGCCTTTACCTTTGGCAATATTTAGCATAGTTTGGGCTAGCACGTCAGCATTGATACAGGGGTGTAAAGTAGAATGTTGCATCTAGACTAGCGTACAAGTTGTTTTAGTAGAGAGCTGTTAGAAAAGGGTTATATACGTTATACATCTTCCAAGTAGCTAGCTATATCTATTACATTGACATGAATAGCGAGAAAGCAAAGTACATAATATAACTTTTTAAAATTAGCAAATATTTTGTATGGTTTAAGGTATTGCCTTCGCCTGTACACCAAAAGTCCAGCTGCATATCAAGCAATTCGTGATGTTTTGGTTTTACCATCTCCTTCAACACTTCGGTTGGAACGTAACAAGGGAGGTGTTGTACAGCCTGGGATTCAATTAGATCTTTTGCAGCGATTGACTTGTGCAGTTGCTAAAGTTGAGCATACACATGAAAGAATGGCTGTAATGATAATTGATGAGATGACAATTAAAGGTGGGCTTTGTTTGTTAGTTACCGAAAGTTGATTTTGCCTTGAGAATTTTTCAATTTCCTTTAATTTTTTCTCACCTAACCTACCACCTTTTTCCACAAGTCGGCCTTGGACCGTTAATGAAAAAAAGAAGACAAATTGGAAAATTTGATGCCAACCAAATAATTGCCCGGGCCGGTACACAACTGTTGCATATTACGTGTGTGTTGGACATACCTAGCAAGGTTACTGGTACAAATATTATTTAGCTGAAATATTAGCACCATATAAACGCCCACCTATAGTAAGCGCCATCGGCGCACTAAAAACTGTGTAAACTTATAGAAAACTCCGGTATTCTTCATTTTGTTTTGAGTTGTGACCGTAACACAAGCTTGCTTTATTGTACAGATGATTTAATTTACCGGCCATATAGTAATGACGTCATCGGTTATGCTGATATAGGTGATGACTCGATCAATTCAATGGGATCCTCTGAAGAAAAAGTGGCTGATCACATGTTGGCTGTGTACGTGAGAGGTGTGTGTATTAAAGAAACTGTTTCTCATATCTGCATGTTTATATTAAATGAGTCGATAAAACCAGTGCATCTTTTTTTTTCTCTCTAAATGCCGGATTATGTTTGCGCTTTGTCACCGTTTGGTAGTGTTAATTTTTGGCATGGAAAGAACCTGATGGCTGATGTGTTTAGGAATCACCAACAAGGAGCTGGATGGCATTGTTGCGTTTTACCCCACCAAAAATCTTCGATCACTGCAGTTAATGTGGATGATATATAATGCTGTGGTCGAGATTGAAATGCATTCTGAGATTTTGATTTGCGCTATTGTGGGTAAGTAGACTTCGAAACTATGCTATTGTCCATGAGTCAAGAGACAACTTAGAACGAAGTAAACTACCTGTTGTGCTGTCATGCTCTTTAATGGTATAAAAGCCTTCTTTAAAATATGCTCCACATGTCTTGCGTGTAGATGCTTTATTGTTCTGGTGATTAATTAATTTTGTCAGCACAGTTATATTCATACGTTAGTTCGTCAATTTTGCTAATGCCTTAATGAATATTTCTTTCTTTGATTTTGTAGGCGATGGATTGTCTACAAATATGTCAGTGTTCAATAACTGGAGTCAGGAAGAGTCAGATGGTGTCAAGTATCGAGCAAAACATCCTCTTGATGACTCTAGGTACGATTACGTCCTCGCTGGGATGCTAAATCTAGCATATATTATCAGGCTTGTTCATGGACATATCTTTCTGTTCCATCCTATCCCATCCCATAGAAATTCATGCCTGTCCCACTCCATCGTATCGGATTCCCATCAGAATGCAATTCAATAAAGATAATTAAATTCATGAAAATTTAAGTATAATGCGTACTAGATAGGACTACATGTACAAAGAAGATTATAAAACAACAAAATTTATTGACTTTGTTACTTTAATTGAGGGGATAGGCCTACAAGCTTGTAAAAAAATGCTAAGAGAAGATCTTTTATAAAAAAAAGACTAAAAAGAATTGTTTAAGGTAAAAAGTGTAAAACGTGAAGTTAAGCATGACGTCATCAAGAGGCTATCAAATGGCTACTGTCCATAGGTCCCATGGGGATGGGAAATGCAATGCGTGCTATCCCATCCCATCGGACATTTCCCATGGGAATCCCATTTTCATGATGACAAGCCTGTATATTGTATTGCGTGTTAGGTGGTATAAGTAAGAGAAGTAGGAAGTAGCTTTTGCCGGAGCAACAACAAATCTTCAAGCTATCGGAAGTTAAACACTAGATAAAACTTAGGTATTTCTGCTGCAACCAACTCTGAATCTTTTGTTTTTTTAGATATTTGTATTTTATCTATGACCCGCCTCACCTTATCAAAACGGTTCGAAACAATGTTTTAAATTGCAAAAAACGTTTGTGGAACAAGTACTACTTTGGTTGGAACGTCGTTAAAGAAATTATCGAAGAGGATCTGCTGCTTGGTGATTTGCGTTTTTTCCCCTAATTAACTGCTGTGCACGCTAAGCCATCTTCTTATGAAAAAATGAAAGTTAGTGTTGCAGCCCAGACTTTATCTCATACTGTTGGGTTGGAACTTAAACGGAGAGGTCACGAAGAGTTTGGGAAGTTTGTTATGCTCATAGATGAATGGTTTGATATGATGAATACTAGCTTCTATCATGCACAACGCAAAGGAAAATCTAACATGAAACCCTTTTTAGTAAATGATCAGTTCACAGCTGAAAGGCTTTATTGGTTGAAGAATGAATTTATTGGATATTTTCGTAGTTGGAAACATGAAGTGCAGTCAACTAATCTTGTTTCATCTGATGCTGGTCGCAAATCCATGTTGCTTAGCAAAACGACAGAAAGTGGTCTGCTTATGACAACTAAAGCGATGATTAATTTAGTCGAAGATTGTTTCTCCGCTGGCGCTAAATTTGTAATGACTCGCCGAATAAATCAAGACCCCATTGAATCTCATTTTGGGCACCAACGTCAACGTGGAAGGAGATCAGATGCACCAACAGCACCCATGTTTGCTTACAATGTCAGGGCTATTAATTGTTTTAGAAAGAGCGTGATTGGGTCAAACGTGACGCAAGAAAACTCTTGAAAGAGATGTAATCTCCAGTCTACATCTGGTTATACACTTTGTAGCGCCATTTTAACTTTTATCATGTTATGCCTTGAGAATCGAACCGGGCATTATGGTTTAGCCCAGGGGTCTCAAACACACGATCCGCATGCGATTTTGCGTTTAAAAAAACAGTACCTAATTGCTTGAGGTTTGTAGCCTACTTTCTCTTTAACAGCAGCACCATTTTTTCAAAGCACAAAAACACTTTACTGAGTCATATCCCCTAATCACTTGTGTATTTTTGTCTAGTTTATCACTTGCTTTATATTTTGTCGCTTCGCAAGTCGTCATGAAAGAATGTAACATACATTGGCATTATGAAACAATGAATCAAGAGTTCAAGCCTATAGTATCGACGCTCTTTTTCTTGTATGGCTGCAGTGCAAAGAGGTAACGACATGGTTATTAATGAGAGAAGTCTGGGACTCGGGTAACTAAATTCTTAATAATCCGTTGGTAATGCATGTATAGATCACTATAATTGTTAAGCTCTTTGTTTATGCATGCGTTTTAATTCGTAGAAACCGTTGGCGATCAATATAGAATCCTGAATTCATAAATTGGTCGTCGACGCGTAAATATTTGTAAGAACGGTAGAAAGTAGGGTTGCCAACTTAGTGTTTAACAATTCCGGGTCACAAGACGCTAGACGTCAATTCCGGGGCTGTCCCGGCCATTTTGGGACGTTTGGCAACCCTAGCAGAAAGGCAGGCCTATTACTACGTCGTTACGCACTTCGCCCGTTTTATTCATTAATTTTTCACTTTAGTGCTATTCTGTTAAGTTGGTGTGGGCCTACTTTATTGCTTCTTTCTTTAACGCTGATGCATTTTCCTCGATACGGCACCACCTGAATTTTTTCGAATCCAACTAAATTCACTCGAGTTGAAATAGTCAGATGATCGAGTTATTTTGTTATCCCATTTCCGGATATAATTCTGGCACTTTTCGTGTGCAGTGGCAACTTACTTATATTCATATTTATGCAGTCTGTCTAATATTCCAGTTTTCAATTTTTAGAGTTATACGCAAGTCTTAACGTATGTTGTTTTGCATTATTTTTAGCTCTGCTCGTATTTGTGTTTTTGTTATATCGTGGCTAAAAATTAAAGGCTATTACTATTAGTACTGCGAAAAGTGTTTTTTTACGTTGCCGAAAGACGTAATGTTATGATAGTTGTACTGTAGTTTTATCATCATCGCGTGATACGCTGATGCGTGTCACGAGTTAGCGGTCCCCATCTCCACTACTTAGCACCTAGGCAGCTCAGCTACGCACGTAAAGAATACCTCAGCGATTGAATCCCTGGCAGCAGCAACACGTCGCTACAGTTTAGGTACAGACTCACACAAGCAATCCAAATATTTCAAATAAAATTTTTTTTGCCAAAATAATAATAATGTACCGGTCCAGCACAATTGTGCCACAATAAAATTAAAAAATACAATTGTCCATCATACCAAATAATCGTCCATCATACCAAGTATATAATATCATCATACCAAAAATATTCATCAACTATGTGTGGCCCAAATCAGTTCCGTATAGAGACAGTACTTTCATTTTGTAGCATCCACAAAAAGTTTGTCAATACCAAATATCCAGAGTAGAAATAAATTATTCATGACCAAGCAACATCAGTGTTAGTAAATGTTATACAAAGTAATTTTAAACCAAAAAAGTACCGTATTTATGAAAAAATAAGAAAATACATAGTGTTAGAAAAAAAGCAGTAAAATATATAATCCATGCTCACTATGAAAACAAACACTATACCTTAGGTGTTATCCTAAATTAATTCAACGAACACATTCTCTGTTAAAAGATAATTGGCAGTTTGAAAGAATCAGCTGACACATTATATTGATGCTCTAGCATTTATTTACTCATTTCCAGCGAGTGGACTTCCAAACTTTTTACCGTGCGAAAACCAAATTAATGTAAACTATATGTTAGCATAAACGTTTTCTTTTCGTCTGAAGGTAGACTCCGGTGTGAGCGTTGATAAGTATTGTCAGTTACGGTACTTTGCAATGCAAGCATTACGGTGTTATGTCCTGACATAGGCGTAGCCAGGGGGGGCCCAGGGGGCTCGGCCCCCCCCCCAATGGAAATACCATCATGCTAAAAAATTATGACAAAATAACATAGCGATGTTTAATTGCAATTTAGGGGGCCCGGGGCCCCCTAAACTGGGGGCCCAGGGCCTAACTGGGGGCCCAGGGCCTAACTGGGAGCCCAGGGCCTAACTGGGGGCCCAGGGCCTAATCGGGGACCCAGGGCCTAACTGGGGGCCCAGGGCCTAACTGGGGGCCCAGGGCCTAACTGGGGGCCCATGGCCTAACCCTCTAAACTGGGGGCCCAGGGCCCCGTAACTGACAACCAATGGGCCTGGGCCTAAATTCAATTTTTTAACAAATTTAATGCAAAACCTGTTAAAAATTTAGGGGCTTTGTCCTAAAAGTTGAGACTCCTGGGCCTCGTTTAACCTTTTTATGAACTTAATGCAGTAATACACATGCATAGCCAAGGCGGGCGGTCCCCAATTGAAATACCATTAATGATAAAAAAAAATTATGGCAAAATAGCCTAGCGAAATGCAGTTGCAGTCTCTTTTAGCAATTATGCATACAATAGTAATTAATAATAATATTAATGACACCCAATGGGCCCCGAACTTACGATCAGGGGGCCCGGGGACCCAAATTGACAACCAGGGATCCTTGGGCCTCCAACTGAAAA
Source organism: Trididemnum nubilum (assembly GCA_963965965.1). Taxonomy (NCBI): domain Eukaryota; kingdom Metazoa; phylum Chordata; class Ascidiacea; order Aplousobranchia; family Didemnidae; genus Trididemnum; species Trididemnum nubilum. The sequence continues at coordinate 10,846,961 of OZ014473.1, read as the reverse complement.
CCAGGGTGCCCGGGGCCCCTTAATTCAAGTTTTTAACAGTTTATGTGCAAAACCTGTGAGAATTCTAAGGGTTTTTCCTAAAAGTTGTAACCCCAGGCCCTCGTTTAACGGTTTTGTAACTTAATGCATCAACACAGGCATAGGCGTAGCCAGGGGGGCCCGGCCCTCTCCAATCGAAATGCCACCAATGATAAAAATGTGAAAAAAGCCTTGTTTCGTCAGTTTCAGTTTCTTTTAGCATCTTCGCGTATTGCAGTACACGCGTACAGCAATAATTAACAATCATATTGACAACCAGGGGCCCCCTCAATTCAATTTTTGTCAGCCAATTTAAATGTATAACCGGGTGAAATTAAAGATTTTTCTCTTAAAAGTTGCTACTTCAGACTCTCATCTAACCTTTAATGAACCAAATGCAATAACTAGATCCAGATTTACCATATGACGCAGTGCCAGGGGCCCCGCGCTCAGATGGTAAGACTTTTTTTGGTCTTCACCTATATTTGGCAGGAAGATGTTGCAATAATCCCCAAAGTACCAGGGGCCCCGCGAAATGTAAATCTGACCTGGGAATAAAATGGGTCGTAGGCGTAACCATCTATTGCACGATTTTGCAATAACAGTTCACCTCCACCTTGCCAGTTCTTAGGCGAAAAAATATTTTTGAAAAAAAAAGCTAGGGGAAATGCTCATTGAACAAATTAATGAATTTGAATTGAAGGGGCCTGGACCCCCTTGCCGCATATGTACTCCTATAACTGGTTAATTTCATAATAAAACAAAATGTCTAAGGCAAATCTATGAGGTGATTATCTGCTAAAATATTGCTGGAGGGAGTGCATCGTACTTCCTCCTACCTGGGCCAAATCACTAACAAAATTTAACACCAAACTACAAGATTTTAAACGTGTTTTGGACTTAAATTGCTAGTAAAGGGAGGATTGAACCATTTAATTTTTTCCAATTGGCTTTCAAATCTTAAAAGTCTAGTTCTTTCAAATGGCTCTGAACACGTGCGAAATGTGATCCAATGGCATTAAAATAGCTTTATTTTCGCAAAACGTTCCAAAATATCGCCTAGCGGCTGGGGGCTTCGCCCCCAGACCCCCATAGCCTCCGGCGGCTTGGGGCTCCGCCCCCAGGCCCCCGTCTGCGATGCGTTTGAGTTACACTAGTTTACTCAACGCGTTTCCAATATAAACATTTGCACTTTCAACCATTGGTTTAAGCCATCTCTCTTTGGCAAACAAAAGGCTGCGACTTCTGATCCTCCATTCTACGATATCTTTGCCCCATAAAAAAGTTCCTCTTTTGAGAATTTATGATGACGTTATTGCAGGTCATTTGTGGTTTGGGCCCCCCCAATCAAAAATTCTGGCTACGCCTATGTGTCCTGAAATATTGTAGTGGGGTTAATTTGGACTGCGTTCGTAATACCTTTGAAGCTTTGCGCAATTTTGACTTATGCTAAGCTTAATTTGATATATAACACGATAGCATGCGAGCGCAACGAACGAATGGTCGGTCATTTTTACTGCCTTCTGTTACAAAAAATTTAACGCGCTTGCTGCATTTAGCTAGTAGACTACGTATTAAACGCTGCTAAATACTAAACTGATCATTTAATTGCAGTGAAAAAGCGCATGAAAACGGAATGAGCGTTAAAGCATGCTAATCTAAACTGACTTGGCATGGTTGCATGACCATGAGAATCAAAATATACGAGCATTAAAAAACAAAACGCACCACCTCAAAAACGATCAAACAGCATAAGTAATACTGCATGGCGAAAAGATCTAAGCAAGTACATAAACTTAAAATCACATGCACTTCAACATTCTTCGAAAGAGACTTGCACTTATTATTCGCAATTAGATAATTTATCCACAAACTTTAGTGCTAAAAATGTGATAGATCGTTGGGAAATGTTTAATGAATAATATGATGACAGAGAGATTACTGTAGGCCTACTACTTATGGTTGAAATGCGACTTAAATTTTGACTGTAATGCATGTATAAAAAGTGCAGCACTTTATTTCTAATCTAGGCTTTATTACAAATTATATGGAAGCATGATGGAACATAACCATTGTCGCGCATTTCTTTAAAAAAAAAAAGATCAAATGAAATTCTATAGAAGTTTGTCGCTTTATGAAGTACTTTACACACACTCTTTCCAGGTAGTCCTATTCGCAGTTAGTGCAAAGTTTTAAGATTTTTTCTAAGCGCACTAGTCTTTAACCGTTTCTTCCGCAATTGATTTCGAGCACATTGTTTAGCATGAAAGTAAGATCGCATGCGCACATATCGTCTCATCATCAACATTAAACATTTATCATTCACTTCATCCATAAACTTATGAACTTCAATCTGTGAAATGATTTCGTCTTCGGGCACTTTTTTTGCACTTCGCATTGTTCTATATTTGTGTTCCAGTTCCAAAAGAAGGTTGAGAAATTCTGGCTTGGCTGTAATTAATTTGTCATCTCTATCACGCTTAGCAAATATCTCATGCAACTGAGAATGAGGCAATTGTAACGTCGCACACCAATTCCTGCAAAATACGATGATTTACACAAATACAATAAGCTAGCTAGCAAAAACACAATGGTCCGTCAACTAAGCTGACAAATGTTTTAAAATGTGGACTGCGCAACAACGTGAGATGCTAAAATAATAAATCCTCCACCACATGGCTGTTTGCACTGAATAGAGGAGCTGCCTTAGAAGCAGTAGACCCAGGGTTCGATTCCAATTCCAATCTCCTGACTCGATAATTTACATGTATTCCATAAGAAAAATGATTTTTAAAACAAACTGCTGCGTGAAACTTCGCATAATGATAATCAAACTGGTTACAATAACACAAAGTATTTAATATCACGTATGCCTAATTGTGCAATGGCATTTCATGAATTACAGTACATACCATACCTTTCTTCTTCAGTTATCCCAGGCTTTTTTTTAATCCAGTGAATTAAACTTCCAGCTAGGTAATGAACAACGTGCCGATCACTCTCTGTAATTTCTACTATTTTATCAGAAGTTTCTTCGTTTAACAGCTTACGATTCTTCATTGCTAATAGTTTTGGAACAACTTTTTCAATAACACACTTGATGTGGCGATTAGAAAATACCTGCAATATATTCATAAACAGAGACAGTGACATAATTAACTTCAACAAATAAATACTGGTAACAGCTTTAAACATGTTAAGCAAGTGTTATTTAAGGAAAACTAGAATAAGGAAATTACCAAAACAGGCATATGCTAATCTAATTACTCTACACATCTTAATTAGATTGCGCAAAAAAGCAAGCAGGCTACTAAATTAATGTATTTGCGTGTTCATTGAGGAATCAGTCAGTAATTGAAGTAAAACAATAAACATGCAAATCAATTAATAGTAAACAAGTGAATCATCTGGTGCATAATGAAAGAGTGAAAATACTTTCACTTGACAGTGAACACAAAACATAAGTTGAAAATAATTGCAATAGTTGTCTTCCTCTAATAAGAAAACAATAAAAGTGTGTAGGTATAAAGCAACCATTTAATGAATATCTTGACCATTTTGGCAGATCATAACATTACTTGCTTTCACTTGATTCTTTTAAGTGACTGCAATTAAACAGTATATTTCAAGAACTGCATGAAATTAATGCCTTTTCTAAGGGTGCTGTGCCTTTGTACTGAACATAGAAATGGAATTTGGAACCTGTGATCATGTATCAAACATGCACAAACCATTAAACGATGCGGTTAGATTAAAAATATACATTTAAAATTATTTAAATATCTAAAAATGTAGTTAAACCATATAATCAAGTATACACACCTTGCCATCATCATAAGAAATGTTGATTTCAAAAGTTTTTTGCATTAACTTGCCGCATGCTTGCAAGGCTGCTTGCTCCGTTGCTGTGTGCAATAATATTTCTAAATCATCTTTCAGAACTTTGTAACAACTGTCTGCAAGAGAGCAAGAGTAGCCTCTGTCATCCAAACTAACTTTGATCAATTCGCGTATTTCTTCATCCTTGAAGCAGACTGAATGGGACCCATCACCAGCATTTGTTTCTTTCTGCATGCTTCGATTCACATTGTCACAAAGTTCATCATCAACACTGCTCATTCCTCCATCATCAAACAATGTTGCATTTTCTCGTTCATTAGTGCAAGAATGCTCATCTTCATTCAACAGAGGCGTTTCAAGCTGAAATATTGCATTCACCTATTATGTTGATTATTATGTAGGTACTGTATCACAATATCACAACTGGAACTGTCATTATAGCCCAACTATTATTAAAGCATTTTTATGCTACATACCAGAAAATACAACGACAAAGTGAAAGTAAGAAATAAATAAAATAGTAAATGCAGTAAGCAATAAATGAATAAATTAAACACTACCACACCAATATAGGCTACTGGTATACCATTCCCAATAAATCAATATAAAGATTGTCAACAGGATGAAATGAGAGTAACATCCAATTCAATGAAATTCAAAAATTTTTATGCTACATTAACTTTACAGATTTTATGCTACCATTAATTGCGAGATGGCAGAAGACCAGATCACCACATAGACCTTTTGCTTTCTTTTACCAAATAGAAATTTTTATGACTCCTTTACTGTGTTAACATTTTCTTTTGTAAATTAAATATCACCACTTGGTAAACAAATAAACTAGATGTTATCCTGCAGCGCCACAATCTCTAAAACTGAAATAAATTAAATATCTTACTGGTACTGCTATGGTATAGTTACCTGATTAAGAAGAAGATCCATATCTTCATCATAAATCATATCTGAACACTGGGTAAAATTACAAACTCTTTTTGGTCGTAACATCCTTAAAAATAAGTCTTGAATCATCTGACACTGTCCATTGACAGGAGGATAAATATGTGCTACAACAACAATTGTTATCAACAAAAAGTAACTTTATGAGCACAAATGGGCCTAGACTATGGTGAATAATTCAAAGGTGTAAAAGAAGGCAGTGGCTATTTGGTTTGCATTTGGAGGCAAAATAGCCTAATGCTATTTTGCCTCAGTGCCAAAACAGCCCTTATCCTAGCTTAACCTTAACCCTTATCCTAGCCCTAACCCCGACCCTAACCCCAACCTTAACCCCAACCCTAACCCAAACAGAGGGAAAGTACTATTTTGCCTCTAGAGGCAAAATAGCCACTTTCGTAAGAGAAAAAGTTATCAGCAGACATTTATACAAACATAAAACCTGAAACCACAGTGCATTTTTGATGAAACACACATTCACAAATAAACTTTTAAGGCTTTTTAAAATGGCCTAGCCAGTTTTGCTTTTGGTGCTCTCATGGTTAATTTAGACACCATTGTCTAGGCTACTGAATTTAAGTACCGGTACGCCCCAATCTAATTCAATTGAGCAATTACCAGACTACTCCTACTCATACAACACCGTAAGTTTCCGTTATCAACATTTTATTTTATACTAGGCGATCCTTTCATACACTCAGACTGCAGGGATGATGCTTTAACTGTACTTTAAGTACCGTAGGTATGCCAATGTGCAGTACAGAGTAGGCCTATTCGATATCCTAAACTAACATACTAATAAAATCATGTACAAGGTTTTCTTTTCCATTTTCATTACTCTAAATTTAAATTTTCCTCAAATCAGTGTTCAAAATTAATAAAAGTACGTCAATCTTAATTCAAACATAACTTTATACTTTTAATGTGCCCAACCTTTTCTACCTTTCCTGCAGCCATACTACAAATGTAAGCAACTTTTACTAACCTGTCAATAGGTGGCGCTCGGTAAAAAGTTTAAACAGCAAAAAAAAGCATCAGCCGGCAGACTATGTAATTTATAGACCATGGTTACACGCTTCGGCGTATTACAGCGAGAACGAAAGATAGGATTTGATGGGAACTAAACATTTAAAGAAAAACTTCGATTAATTAAGTACTTTAGGCCTAGTTTTAGAAACTTTATAAAAATATCGAAACAAAAGATCCCAAAAATAATTACAAAAAAAAAGTCTACTACGTTTGTGTAAAAAAAAGTTTAGATTTTGGTGAGAACCGAACCCAAGATGAAAGTTTCAAAGGCAAGTAGCATAACCACTACACTAACCAACCTTGTGACGTCACACCGCAAAAAAATTCTTTATAAATGCCTGAAAAATACGCATACCGTGTCCGTATTTTATTCTTTTTCAAGCGTAAAAAAACGCATGCGGAAATACGCATGCGTATATACGCATGTTCGGTAAAAGGCAATATAAAACAAACCAACGAGAGTAAGAATTTTATACGTATATGCGTATTTTTTATACGCATATCCGTATTTTTTTGCGCATATGCGTAAATACGGACTTTCGGTAAAAGCCGCTTTATGGTTCAAAACAAGGTGCATTTAATAAAGCGTGATAGATTTTCTGGAAAAACTTCGATTATTCTCGTACATATTACCGCAAAATGACTTTTCCGCATTGGAACGTTGAAGTGTTTTTGTGAGGCTTAAGAAAGGCGATGTCCTCTAGTCGTTGCAGACGACGCTGGTAACGTGACAAGACAATGCTCCAGCCAAACTTACTTATGAAGCGGCCCCTCCGGCTCGCAGACGATTAGAGTTTTTATGTAGTGAAAGTTACTTTAACTTCCCGATATTTTATTAGTACGCAAATTATGACTTTGATTATTTGTTGTTGAATGTTTTGAATGCAGTGTATGTTTAGAAAAAGTCGATCAGAAGATGAGAAAATTGTTTGAAATCGGTGTCGATTACAGAACTTTTTTGTGGAATGACAACATAAGCCTTGATATATCTAAGCGCTTAGTTGACTACGAATTTGAGAACATAGAGGTGAGTTATTGAAAGTGGAAAACTATTTATCAAAGTTTGGCTGTCAGTAAATCACAGTTGCCATCGTGGACGAGTGGTCCAAAGCGTATCTCCCATCTTGGTCACATTGTTGCGCTCTTGGAAAAGCGCTTTACAGTTATTATTCTCTTGGTGGTTTTAAGCAAGCAGTACATTGTGTGTAAAGACCGAAAATCATTAGCACAAATTGGAAAATAGTCATTTTCTAAGCAGATACGTGTTCGTTTAAAGGATATCGCCATTGTTGTTATATTGTAGCTGGCATGAACATGGAAATCAATCATCAGTTTCACTCTACTGTATTTATCGGACTAGCTAGTCTAGCTTTCAGTCGCAACGTTTTGCAATTATTTACAGAATATATTTGGTACTTTACATCTTTAAAGCAGTTAAAATTGAATTCCATGGGTTAAATATATACATTATACAACAGTGTGGAAAATATTTGTTTGACACTTTCGAGATGTGTCTTATTGTTGTTACTACCTAGCTCTTTCCTGTAGATGAGAGTAAGCTGCAACAGAAATGCTACATCATAGAAACACAGAACATCAGCTGGACTAGGAAACCCGGGAAGGAAAGTAGCCACTTCCACATCACGCAAACACTGGGCAACCCATAACCTCACTGGTGGCCTCCACTGCTGGGTACCCAACTACCCATTGGTCGCTCTTTGTGACCCCCTGAATGAAGATATGTGTTTTGCTAATGTAGAAAAAAAGCCCCGTTCCAGCACAATAATTAGTTAACTGTTGTATTCATCTACATTATTGGTAGTTGACACATTTTTTTAATTCTGTGTTTCAGATATTCATTACTGCTATGCCAAATATTTTTTTCTGCGGCAAAAGAAGTAAGAATTTTCTTAACTTGGTTGCCTAGTGAGATTTTCTATTTAAAGATTATAATATGATTATATTAATATAATACAATAATATAAATTTATCAAGTGAGCCGAATGACCACATAGTAGAGTAGCTAAGACCGCAATTTCGGCCAAATCGTTCACAACGTGAATAAAGTGTCAAATTTTCATAAAATGGTGTTCCTGGTGTACTAATCGATATCCGAACCGGTGCCAAAAAATCGGAGTGGGGGAAACTCTTCAAAATCCCCCTCAAAGTTTGTATTTGGCGTCATCTAGCGACAAAATATTAAAATACTTCTTGCAGGCATAACATTACAAAATAGTTTTGTTTTACTCTTATGTCGTCACAATAGCATGAAATTGAATTTTCATTTTCAATTAAGCAGTTATTATGATCGAAAAGTGGCAAGTTTTGATTCAGATGAAAAGTTTGAATGTTTGCTTTGGTAATAAAATCATTGTAATTACCAATTAAAATGAAGAAAAGTCAAACGAAAAACAAGCAACACCGCGATTTTATCAGTACGGATACTAAGTTCATTTAGAATCATTGAAACGAATTGTTCAGTGATCAGTCAACCTCACAACTTAAGGTCTTCGTGTTTCGACCAATAACTTAGGCCATCATCACGGCTAGCATTCAGAAGCATAAGTTATTCACAGTAACAATTTTATTTACATACAGAGCGAGTGAGCTAAGTTGATTTAGTACAGCACGCAATTAACAGCCGCCTGAAATATGAATTGGAATCTGTGTGCGCTTTGTCAGGCAGATGGATTAGATCTGATAGACCCACGCAATAACCGAAACTCCGGTGTATGCGGGTACACAAGACTAGTTACGAATATTAATACTTTTGTTGATGAAAGGTTTGTGTCTACCCAGTAAGATTAAAGTATCCATCAATGACCTAAAAGGTAACTCCGATATTTTAACGAATCTTCAACATAACAACGCGAAATATCACAAGAGCTGTGCTCTGGAACTATCGTCTTCTAGGCTGCAGAGAGCTCGATTTAGTCGTGATAAAATGCGCCAAAACGAGGATGGGCTTAACGAAGCTCCAAATGATGTTCCCGCAAAACGAACTAGAACTAATGTCACAACAGAAAGTCCTCTACGATCGTCGATCTGTTTTTTCTGCTACGAGGTAGGCTCATTTTCGAGTGAAGCAAAAAAAAACGGGAAGAGTTCCACATTTTTGCATCGAGTGACAACTATGAATCGTGACCGAAATATTCGAGAATGCGCCATTCAAATGGGTGACACTAAATTGTTGGCTAAACTTTCTGAAGGAGATATGGTGGCTAGAGAGGCTTGTTATCATTTACGATGTATGACAAAATTCACTAATACCTATCGAAGTTTTGTAAAAAAAGAACGTAGACCCTGACCAACAAAAGCAAAAAAAAATATGAAAGTATTGCGCTTGCTGAGGTCATGAACTTTGTTGAAGAAGGTTTACAAGTGAGTAGTGGTGAAGCCTCGCCATTTCTAAAGTTATCAGAAGTACGTAAATATTACTGTGGCTGCCTTAAACGTATGAATGCTCCTTCTACTACAGCAAATGCAACAAGACTAAAAGAAAAGTTGTTAAAATTAAATACAAGCTTGCAAGCCAGTGCTCATACCAAAGAAGTTTTCATCTGTTACAAAGATGATTTAGCTGCGGCTCTTCAATTTTCGAAAGAAAATTTCGAATCAAATGCATCTCACATGACTAGAGGAGCAAAACTCATTCGTAACAAGGTATTGTCTACGCATCAAACATTTGATAGCCACTTTAAAAAAGACTGCCAAGTAGATTCAGTATCGCCAATTTTACTTTCCTTCCTGGATATGGTTATGGGAAATTCGTTTGAAAAGAATTGCATTTCTAATATTCCGGCCCTGTCTATTGCTCAGCTCATTCATTTTAACACAGCACGTAACAGAAGCTCAAGCGACCAAATACGTCATACCGCTAGCGCAGAAACACCCTTACCCATTTACGTAGCCCTTTTGATTTATGCACATACACGCAGTCGCTACCTAATCGACAAACTTTATGAATTGGGGTTAAGCATATCGTACAGTCGTATGCTCACAATTTCTGCATCTTTGGGTATCGTTGTATGCCAACAATTCAAAAATGATGGACTCGTATGTCCATCCCTCTTACGCCAAAATATATTCACCTCACATGCTCTTGATAATATTGATCATAATCCCAGCTCCAGAACGGCAACTGATTCTTGGCACGGCACTGCTATATCCGCAACCCAACATCTTGAAAGCAGTACGGATGGAGTTCAACGACCTTTTCCAATATTCAAAGCTGGCCAATCCAGGACTTTAAACACTCTTCCACACGCTTTCCATAACATCAAGCCTTATGTATTGAAACAAGCTGATATCTTTTATCCCCCGGATAGACCAGCGGATGCAGCTCAGGTAATTCTATTTTTTCTGCTATCTGTGCTTACAAACGTAGATCTGATTAGTGTGTTATAATTTGATGCATGTAATTTCTATTTTTGTCTCACCAAACCTGGTAGCTGCAAATTTAGTGACTGTATTGGTTTATGCTTAAATAAGCATATAAAAAGATTTTCATGTCTTTCAGCTTACTCTCTCAGATGACCACAACGTCCTAAATGCAGCAAAACCTTGGCTTGATCATGTGTTGCAATGCATGCAAGCGAATAACCTCACTCAAGACATCACACTCTCATGGTAAGTACTACGTATTTTGCTGAGCAATAATTTTCATAACATGCACAACTTTGATGATAATTTCCACTGTCATCTTGTAGCTTCCGATTCTGTCTAGTTAAAGCAGTTTTTAGATTTAATTTAAACTTTTTCAAGTCTACTTTTTATTTGTAGGTCTGCATATAACTCGTCTCTTGGGGATAACAATCTTCCAGCAAAAGCTTTAACGTCGTTGCTTCCATTATTTCGTGAGCATGCGAACAGCTCAGCAATGATCCACCATGCAATGCTGCTAATTAAAGAACAGGCAATGTTTTTAAACCCAGGTAGGTTATGTTCAGCACTAATAATGTAAATTAGCGACCATCACGAAATTCAAGTTCAATTTGATAAAATATTGAAATCAAACTACATTCATTAAATGTCAACAGCTTGGCCGAGCGGTACCGTGCGCTTGATGAATTTGCAAAAATTTTCGTCGTGACGGGTACGATCCGGGCCTTGGTCGATCGCAATAACACCTTATAATTTTGGGTGCTGCGACTCGAAGGGGGAATCTCCCTTTATCAGAAATCAGGCGAAACAGAAATTAAGAACCCTAGAGAAGATGGGCGAACAGCGAGTTAATATTTAGTGCCGTGCTTTAGTACTATACGTCAAAATAATACTATAATTGGGAACAATTTGATTTAGGAGAAAGAGCGAAAGTCGTCGTATTACGTTGCTGGGCTTTCTGGGGCTTGAATCGTGGGTCTGTTCTGACTCTTTTATATTTCAGACCAAATTCCCGTTATGACGGTTGACCAGCCTTTATATGCTCTGGCGAAAACATTTCAGTGGAGCAAACCTAGCTGCCTTGGAGAAGATAAATTTTTAGTGATGCTTGGTAATTTGCATATTGAAATGACATTAATGAAGTGTGTAGGTATGTCTGTGAAAGTCACTATAACTTGTGTAGTTTATGTATTACCAAACAGTGTGTAGATGTTGTTTTTCATTGCAGAATCCATAGATTTGTTAATATGGTCCCAGTGGCCCGGTTGTGCTTTTTTGTGATCTTTTTATTTTATTAGTTTACATTCAGTAACAATACTTGCAATAAACGAATGCCAAGGGATTCGAGCACTAGAAATCATTATTTTTAGAGGGGCTATAAGTTTAAATTTTTCAACAGTCAATCATTTGTTTAAAATATTATTTTGTAGGGTTTATTCCATTAAAATTAACCTCAGTGTATAGTAACACTGCAACTGGCAAGTATAATTGCGCTTTGAATGTGCGATTAGGGGCTTTGTGAATTAGCGACCTGCTTAGCGCAGGGTTTCTCATTAAAAATGTTACGCTTTTTTCAATTAAATTGCTTTTTTGTTAAAGGGGATTGGCTAAAAGACAGCGGATGAACCCAACTCTTATCTTTATCGGATATTATAACTGGTGGAAAGGCAAACGCCATGTTAGTTGGATCATCGAATATTGGTCTTTGTCGATATATGCATCAAGTCACAGCGTGCTGTTTGCACGCTAAAAAAAATGAAGCCTACCAAAGTTACCTCTTAACCTGTCCAAAAGAAGGCTGTGGCCTTTCACTAGACAAATGGAAAAGTGTTGCAGAAAAACACCCAATGTTCAAGTTTTGGAACCTAACCCTTCGCTTAGAATTGATATTATTGGAATTTGTAAAATCCATTCGTACCGGAAATTTTCAACTCTATCTAAAAGCTCTCCTGCATACAGCTCCTTGGTTGTTCAGCTTGGATCATCATCACTACGCACGTTGGCTGCCGGTCCACCTCAACACAATGTAGACTCTAAAAAACACGCATCCTCCAACGTACATAGAGTTCGAAAGTGGCAAGTTTACTGTTCAAAAATCCAGAAGAAAATTTCCAAAAATCGGCATGGATCACAACCACGAACAGCAGAATGCCAGGATCAAAGGTGTGGGCGGAGTTATTGGCATTTCTGAAAACGAAAACGCTCTTCAGCGTTGGCTTTTGTCTGGTCCAGAAGTTGCTAGATTGCTTGAAGAATTTGAAGCTGTCGGTGATGTGGATGCAAGTAAGGTACTTGAACATTATGAGTCGGATCCTTCATATCAAATGCGATTTTTAAAAGACGTGAAACTGGTCAGTTCGGCCATTGATGAACTTGGAAATCCGTTTATGGATGATAGTTTGGACTTATATAATCTTCACAATAAAGAGTTGGTGGGCCCTCTGGTTATCGAAACATTGTACAGCATTGAAAAAATTGGAAAAAAGCAATTTGAAGAGTATTTTGAAAATCGCATCTGCAGACGATCGGTTGCAATCACTGAAACAATTCCCAAAAACAAATTACATTTATTCAGCGCTCCGAAATCGAAAGTCCCATCCAAAAAAGACTATCAACTCAAAGCAGCTAAATGTGACATTTCTTAGTTCTCTCGATTATTCATTGCTTGCCAATCAAGAGAGGGTGACCTTGCACAATTTTTTGGTCATGAAAATCAAACGGTACCTCCTTCCCTTTCCCAGCAAGGTGAACTTCGACCTGCATCAAAAAAAATCGGCAATAATACAATTCATCTTGCAAATGCAGCATTAAACACCAAATGAACATCCAGTTGTAAAAACAAAAATATTGGATGGAGCGGTAATTATCAACATGCTCCCTCCTGGTGGAAGTAGAACTTTTTAGGATTACGCAATGGAAGTCTTCTTGCCTTACGTTTGTAACCCTCAGAAATACGTTGAGCGACTTGACATCGTATGGGATCGCTATTTTTCTAACAGCCTCAAAAAATCCACTCGTTCTAACAGAGGGGCCGGTATCCGATTACGTGTAACCGGAAATGGTCTCCTTCCAAAAGATTGGTTATCATTTCTGCGATGCAGCGAAAACAAAAAAGAATTATTTCCGTACATTTCGCAACAAATAATTGATCAAGCAGACACTACCAAACTTTTAATTACGACATTCAATGAAAATGCTTTATGTAATCAGAATATTGAAATTGAGAACCTAATGTCCTGCAATCTTGAAGAAGCTGATGAAAGAATTTTTCTTCATATGCAACATGCTGCGAAGACATACGAATCTGTTCTAGTAAAAACGGTCGGTAGCGATATCGTTGTCATTGCTCTATATGCCTATCAGCACATTCAAAATTTAAACGAACTTTGGATCGAATTCGGTGTAGGCAAGTCATTGCAATTTATACCAATTCATGAAATCTCTAATGGACTCGGACCATCCGTCTGCAATGCATATCTTTTCTTTCATTCATTTAGTGGATGTGATACCACATCGTCATTTTCTGGCAGAGGAAAAAAGTCTTTTCATGAGACATGGAAGCTGTTGCCAGAATTGACACCAATTTTTGATAAATTATCTTCAATTGCAAATCCCGAAGAAATACTGACAGATGACTACAAAACCTTAGAGCGATTTATTGTCACTCTATACAGTTCCACGATCAATACTGAGGAAGTCGATGTCGCCAGAAGAATACTTTTTACAACACGTAGCAGATCCGTGGAAAATATACCTCCGACCAGTGAAGCGTTAAAACAGCACGTCAAAAGGTCTGCTCTTCAAGCCATTAAATGGCGTCGATGCATTTCAGATGATTGCTCTTTACTCGACCCACTTCTTTGAGGATGGCAAAAAAATGATGACGGGTTTTCACCATTATGGACCATCCTTAAAGAAGCATCAGATGCCTGTAAAGTGTTGCTACGTTGCGGTTGCAAAAAGTCATGCTCTTCTAGGTGTAAATGTTCAAAAAATGGGCTTTTCTGCACAGACCTTTGTGCTTGTATGGGACAATGCACAAATGGAGCTTAACCCATTTGTGCCTAGCGTCCTATGTGTAGGACACCTACTCAAACCAAAATTACTCTTCGCCCAATTGTTTTTTTTTTTGGAAATAAAGATGCACAAGATTTTTTAATGTTTTTTACTCCAAATACACTTATTTTTTTAAAAATGTCTGTTTGGGTTAAGTTCTGACATTGTTTCAAAAATTGCTAATATTGCTATAGCCAAAATATTAGGAGTAAGTATGAAAATCGTTCAATAAATACTTATTTGCGTAAAAGCTTCAAGATAACTTTTCAAATTTATTGAATTATAAGATATTAGCCTATGTTATGACAAAAGTTTTGTTTTAGTCGGATGTAATATTTCGGAGAAAATTTTATTTGCGTTTTGCCGTCCTACATATAGGACGCTCGGCACATGTGATAGCAAATGCGTGTTGGAAATTAACGCGCTGTTGTTTATTTTGCTAGTTCTGGTATACAATTGCGATACCCACGTTGTTTGAAATTATAAATCAAAAGGTAATATTTACAGTAAAACAAATACAATTATGTCGTTTTTCGATAAACCTAATTACTTCGAATTATTTATATTTTCAGCAAAAATTTTCAGTGGTAAAACTTGGGAACTCAAGAATTTTAGCTGCATCTTTGCAATGGTCAAAATTTTATCAATATTATTGCAAAGCGAGATTTGAGCATCTAAGAAAGTTTCAAATTCTTTCTAAGCAGGGACTGTAAATTTATACAACTCGCAGTCGCAGTACAATGCTATTAAATTAACTACTGTAAACGAGTGTATATTATCATCATGATCTTGTTGCAAATGCTATGAGTAGAGACAAATTTGAGACAATTTTTGCAAACTTTCATATAGTCGACAACACATGCTTGGATAAAACCAATAAATTTGCAAAAATCAGATCTCTCATTGAACATTTAAATCAAAAAATTTGACAACATGCGCTAAATTACGAATATTACAGCTTCGACGCATCTATGTGCAAATATTATGGGTGCCACGATTTCAAACAGTTTTTGAAAGGCAAGCCAATCCGCTTTAAGTTTAGACAAGCCAATCCGCTTTAAGTTCACATTTTGGGCATAATGACGTGATCATGACATCATGGGGCTCAGGAAAAATAATTGGTGATGTAACCAAATTTTCAATCAAACTTTTGTGCTTGTTCCGTGAATAATATTCTAAATGTTAAATAAAGTTAAAATAGATTTATTGATTACTTATGATGACGTTATGTTGACGTCATCAGAAAAATCATCCAGTAACAGTAACCTACTTCCAAGCTAAACTTTTTAACTTGAGCAGCAAATAGTACTATAGATACATCGGATGTGATAAGGAATTTAATATTCCACTGCAGGCTATTACGACGGCACTATGACGTCATGTGGGTAAAAATAAAAATATTTTGCAATGTTTTTGTAATTTTCATTTCAACGTTTAAGTTTGTCCTGCATAATACTCTAAATAAAATCACACAAAATTAAAATCAAAGTCACGGATTTGAGCTCTCATGACGTCACTTATACAACATTGTGACGTCATTAATAATAAACAGAATTACTAATTATCTACAATAACCTTTGTAGTGCCGTAGCGAGTCAAACAAAAATTCTAAACTTCTTTGAAATTGGTTAAAAATCGATTTTAATATTTTTCCGCTAGATGACGCTAAATGCAAACTTTGGGGAGGATTTTGAAGACTTTCCCCACTCCGATTTTTTGGCACCGGTTCGTATATTGATTAGTACATCAAGATTATCGTTTTATAAACGTATGACACTTTATTCACGATGTGAACGATTTTCGGCTTAGCTGCTCTACAAACAGGGTAGTTTTGAAAAATGCAAAGATTTTGGAGAACAACGTTTTTCAAGGACCTTTATTTCTTGTTACCATTAGATTTCTTTCGAGGCTACTATTCATGAATAGCGTTGACTGGACTGAAACTGACAGATAACTGATTGATAAACAAACAGACTCACCTCCAGCTCAACTGAGAGCCAAATTTGTATCGACTGCTTCGGGCTTCAGATCTGTTAGCGTAACCGCCCATCTACCGTGCATGATAACATTACGTTGCTTGTTTTTTCAAGTTTCGAAAAACATTCACTGCATATATGAGTTAAGCTGCTTTTACCGATCACGCGTATTTTCAAGCGAAAATGCGCATGATTTCTTTTTCAATGTAAATGCAAAAAAAAGTCATGTAGTCAAATGATATGCCGCTTAAGAAGGGAAAACAACTTAAAAGTTACTGTTAGTATTTTTGTTGCTTAGTGCGGTGTAAATGAAAAACTTCTTACTGCACTTCCAGAACAATATTGGGCATTTTTTTTAATTGGGCCTATAATTACAGTCCTCGGTGTAAAAAGCGCTAATACATGCTCAAAAAGACGATCGGGCGGTCTGTTTGTGCCAGAGATAAGTTTGCTCATTGGTCATTTGACGGCGGTAATTTGTTGTTTTCCGCTATCGCTATATTCAATCTTGATGCAAAGAGTTTCGTACTCTCCCTGCTTTGGTGTCAATCTTAGTGGTCCAGTAGTACCTTAAATTATTTATGACATTTTGTTGGTAGGATAGTTATAACAACATCTTTTTGCTTGCCGCTAAAGATCTAATGGCAGACCTTATCACCTAGACATCAAGGTATCAGATTGGGTGGAGGTTCCTTGAATACTAAATGGAGAAATCGTGGCACCAAGCTTCACCAGTTTATTCCTAGCACTGATGCTCAGCCGTCAGGAATGCATCTTCCAAGACGCTTTTGTATTCGGCTGAATCATCCATGCAGTACTTTTGGGCGTTTCTGTTCCTCACTACACAACTGGGGCGTGGCTTTAAATGCGGCATATGAGTGCGGTGCTGAGAACCCAACGGCCGACCTCGTAACAACTCGGCAGGGTGCAGATGTATTGATCCCATTGAATAATGATACAACCAGCTGTTAGCTAGAAACCTGCCAGGCCAGGACATTTGAGGAGAAACTCGAAAGAACTATCTTCGGAAGATAACTGCTTGTAACTCGTGAAAGAACAAACAGTTAATTATCTTTTTTTAATTGTCTTTTTAAGAGGTTCGCCGTCGGCGGATCATGCCCTTTCATTCCTACGCAACTGCTTGCAACTCGTGGGTCTTTGCCTGAACAAGGGGCCTAGTGGAGAGAGCGTATGGTAAACGCGCGGGTTCGATTCCTAGTCTGGTCAAATCAAATAATTTAAAATTGGTATTTGCAGCTTTTCTTGCGCAATGTTCAACATTTAATAAGGGTCAGTGTAAAGCTTCCATCGAAAGCTGGCCCAAGATTGCTACTGACTCACGAGACCAGTAAGTCTCTATGCTGTTTTCTGGCTGTGGTAAATAGTATGGTTGTTAAAAATTCAAGAACACTGTGTTGGCGCAGAATTTCAGTATTACTGTGAAAAACGCATCGAATGTATCTTCAAAACCTTCAAAAAATAGTTTTTAAAGCCTAACTCAAAAGATTAAGAGAATGTTTTTATAAAGCAATTTTAACTGATTTTTTTGCGTTTTGGTTTTTGTAGGACATCAGCGAAGCTATAACGCAAGAATCTAATTTGAATGGTAGAAAATCAGAATACGGTTTTGGAAGGTTAAAAGCAACTCTCAGTTGCTTACAACCCCAATCTAAAACAACTCGATTTTCCTTGAAGGCAACCATAACGCCAATCTCCGCAGCTCGAAGTGTGTTGAAAGATAGATACTTTTTATTTTGCCACGAAAGTGCGCAACTTCGGCAATTAGTTTACATTCACATAGGTGGAGTCGAGGACACAAGGCTCGAGGCCAAGGACACAAAAAAAATCTGAGCCCCAGGCCAAGGACAGCTCTTCCGAGGACAGACCCTCTCGACGCCAAGGACAGGAATTCTGTAGGCCAAGGACACAATGCGGAAGTGATCTAAAAAAAAACGTCTTCGCTCCAAAGTTCGTAGATTTTCCGGAAAATTCAGGCGTTCTCCAGAGAAAAAAATGTCTTCAAAACATTTTTCGCAAGCTTTCTGGCGTTGTTCATGACGAAACATAATTGGTCATGACCTTGGCCCATTTTCAACTAGGCAAAAAATAGTGTTGTCCTCGAGGCCAAGGACGTCCTTAAGGACTCTACCTCTGTAGTTTCAACAAGTGGTAAAATATATACACTTTCCGACCAGGAATCTTAAAGGTACTTTACAATCTTCGGGTCAGCGAACTCCTGCTGGCCTGCGCAATTGGCTGAATTAGGAATTGGAAAACCTTAAAGACATGAAAAATCAAATAAGGCAACAAATTTTGACTAAAAGGATCGTAAATTCGTGGCAAAACCTGCTGCATAGTTGCACCTAAATATTTTAACGCGAGGCATGGACGAAAAGAGTACTAGGAAACGATAAAGCAACCTTGCCATTTCCAAGTCAAGCTGCTATTTGTGTACCATTCAAGGCGGAAGTTCCACATTGGCGTGTTTGATGTTGTAGTCAAATAGGGAAGCTGTGGATGATGTCGAGTGTAAAGTATTTTTTTGGTTTTGGCGCGATAGCAAATCGAACACAACGTCTAAGTAAGATCGTTTCAACAGCAAACGCTCTTGCCATTGGAATAAGCTGATTGGTTTTTGCAGTAAACCGGACTTTTAGGCCGGAAGTAGAGCATGCAAAGTAGCTTGCTATTATTAAATGTCATTTACTCGATATATTTGTTTTATTAAATCCGCTTTGAACGTAAGCTACCTTTACGAGTTAACTGTGCAGTAATCTCACAATGCAGATTAGCAATCGACCAACCTAACCGATTAGTTCCAGCTGTTAAAAGCATTAACTTAGATTTTCGCTTAGATTAATAAGGTTTAAGAGTGCTGCTGTCAAAAGTCGGAATTTTCGACTCTGAAGTCGAAGTCAAAATCAGCTTTTAAGTCGACTAACGTTAAGTGGAAATAGTTTTTCAAAATGATAAAATAAAAATGTCAATATAGAGAGTTGAGAATCTGTGTAGTATAAGCTGAAGCTTGAAGAGTCCCGAGGTTTGGAATCGAACATTTTTGAGGTGACTCGACATTCAAGAACCGCTTGATTTTTCAGACCAACTCCAAGGGCCTCGGAGAGAAATTTTTTCAGGGGTTATGAAGCCTAATACCAGGCTCTCCAAACCTTATCTGGCTTCTTTGTCGAGATTAAGCATCACATTATGGAAGTAGATCTCCATTTGAAAGCGAGGGAATGGTGACGTTTGTATTAATTAATTTCAGCTGCTCTCCCCAGCGGGATTCGGACTGAGCCCCGGAAGCTTTCGCCCTTTTAGTGTTTGCCTTTGGTAAAATACAGCATTCTATTAACATCCAAGCACCAAAATTGACTGGCAGAAAGTGTGATGCATGAAAAACCTTATATATTGCTTTTAGGTCATCATCAAGTAGTAGAGCAAAATGCAGATTTTTTACTAGCGGAGGTCTAAGATTTATATAGAAGTTCATCAATACACTAGGAAACCAGTAGACATACAGTTTTTTCGCTAGCCAGGTAAAATACATTCCCTGTCCTAAATCTCAGAGGTGGAGTCCTCGAGGACGTCCTTGGCCTCGAGGACACATTTTGAAGTCCTTGGCCTCGAGGCCTCAAGTCCTCGAAAATTGGCGTGTCCTCAGTTCGAGGACTGCACTATTTTTTGAATTGTTAAAATTTTGTGGAGCGCTTGAATTTTTTGGAAAACGTTTTTTTGTGGAGATCGCTTGAAAAATTTTTGTGAAGACCTTTTTTTTTTGGAGATCGCCTGAAAAATGTTTGTGAAGACTTTTTTGTTTTGGAGAGCACTTGCGCTTGTGTCCTTGGTCCTTGGCCTCGAGCATTCCTATCCTTGGTTTCGAGAGTGTCTGTCCTCGGAAAGGCTGTCCTTGGCCTCGGATTTTTTTTGTGTCCTTGGCCTCGAGCCTTGTGTCCTCGACTTCACCTCTGCTAAATCTTACTACTGATATTTTGGCAATAAGTTTTTATGTTAATGTAAGATACTAATGTTAACATTTATTTGCGTTTATGTAGGCAGCATAGACATTATCCCTTGACTATCAACCTTTCATTAGCTGGTACTTACTAAACTGATATGGCTCTAATAAATGAGGGATTGCTGCTAGATAAAGGTTTTAAATTCATAATTATCGCTTTTGCTGCTTGAGTTTCAGCAGTAAAAAGAACGGGCTAAAGCTTACGCTATGTGTGGTGAACATGCGGCAGCTTGACTCAAGGTCCTATCGCTTTATTCTGACCGAAATACTGTGGTAAATAGTAGTGTTACTACAGTACATTGTTTCCTTTTTTTGATTTGCTGAGCCTAAATCAGTAGCTTCATTTTTTTGTTTCGTTGAAACTGGGAAATATAAAGGTACGGATATTTTGCTTATAAAGTTATTATTTTTTAAAATTTACTTGGTCGTGTGAGAAACAAAATCTTTATTATACTCACTGAGTTCGCCGAATGTGCTATGGTGTGAGGTCCGTCTTTGCGTCTGCAGCCAGCACTACGCTCTTCAGAGGTCCTTTGCTGCGGTGGCTAGCTGTTGGCAATACTGTGTCCTATTTCACTGGTCAGGAAGTTGAACATCCAGACTTGCCGCGCCCTAGATAAACTCGGATAATATCAATGGTATATTTTCAGGTGACTTTAGTGGATCCATGAGCACGAGGTCTGGCAACATATTCGGGAGTTCTGCGAAAGCACATAGTAATATGTTTCACACTTTATGTCACGGATTAGATGCTTTTCAAAATGAGTCTGTAAAAAAAGTGTTTGGCGTCAGCATACCCTGTTTTCCAACTTCTTCGCACTGGAGTGATGACATGATCGGAAGTACCACGACGAGTAAGTGCCGCTGTTATATGTATATTGGTTATTAATATATTACATCAAGCTATCTAAATGTGTCTGGAATTTGGCGATGCCTTGTGTATTTTGAACACATCTTAGTTCAACCTAAGCTTTGAGAAAGCGTCGTCGAAAATTATTTCGCGACTTGTACAATAAAATAAATTCCTACTTGATATTCTTAATACTGTTCTGTATTATTAACGCACATTAACGTATTATTAATGCACATTAACGTATTATTATTAACGTATTGTTAACGCACGTTGACCAAGCTAGCCGACGACTTGTACTTTTTCTGAAAGAGCTAGACAACGATTTATTGCTGTATCTATTACCTTTTGGTTGTTGTGGTGTCAATCGTCAGAAAATCTTACCCATTAATTAAAGTCATAACCTGGTATAAAAATAAAAACAGTTGCTCTTAGTTTAACAGTTGAGTTACTCATACTGTTTTTCTCTGTTTATGGCTGCTTTATCGCCCAGAGATTAAATGTTATGTTTTTCTGTATTACTTATACACCGTAATTTAATTTTAAAATTTAAAGTTTTAGGAACAGAAAGCGCGAAATTTTCAGCAGTTAGTGGAAGTGATACGATGATAAGGAATGGTCTGCAATCGACCATAGCAACCAAACATCAGTGCATTACTGCCATGAATGAATACGACTCTAAAAGTTTTGAGGAACTAAGAATTGAAGACTACCTCTTGAAAAAAATTCAAGCCAAGGTGTGTCATTGCTGATTGATTTCTTTTTACAATAATTAACGTTGGTTTTTAATGGTAGTTTACGTTCTTTTTAGAATGGAAGGATGTTATAACTTTTCAAAATCGCTACTCAGTTAAGGAACGCATACAATGCATTTTTCAGCTTCGAAAGTTTTCTGTATTTTATCACGTTATTCTACCGCTTTTTTCCCTTCGTCTTTCTTGTGTATCAAGACGAAGGCAGGTAGCTTCAACCGTGCTTTATTCGGGGACAGAATAGTGAAACTGCCCAGTATCCATGCTCTCAGCGGGTCGTAAGTGGCACTCCAAATGGCGGAATGTGTTGAGATAGAGCGCCCATCCTTTGAGTGGTGTGAAAATGGCCACTTTTTCTTCCAGGTTCTCCAGCTGGGTGTCGCAGTAGGGCTGACCCTTTTAGGGTCATTTTGGAATTTCAACTTGCCTGGGTGTTAGATTTTTGCCTTTGGCCAAAAAATGTAAAATCCAAAATTTTTTTGAAATCGGACCCCATTTACTCACTGCCCCCGGGGCTTTTTTGAATCGCTCCCCCCAAAATAAACTAATATCGATTGAAATAGAACGATTAGAGCTAAATATGCAATGTTGGTAGTTGGTACTCATATTTAATGCTTTTTAGAGAGGAAGACATCTATGACCTTGAAAGTTGCATTGGGGTTACTTTAAATATTTTATAATTTGTTACTCAAAAAAAATTATAACATTTTAGCATGTATTGTCAAGTCAAAAGTTGTTCAGTTTAAGAAAACGATCTGCTGCAGCAATAATCACTCTTACTCAAATGCACATTGCAATTCTATGGGTTTTAGGTACTTGGGGGGAAAGCGGGCACGTACAATAAGTAGATGAAGATGCTATGTTATTTGATATGTCAAATAAAAACTTGGCCAGAAAAAAATTTTTTTCTTCACTTTTATTAGTTTCATTGGTGGAATGGTTTTAGGAGTTTAATTGAAGTGGTGTTTGACTTACGGCTTTTGCTTCGGCAATATAAAAGAATGCCTGAATGCAGCGTTTGTGTTAGATCTGACATGATAGTGTTTGCATTTGAATAAACAAAGTCATACTCGACGAAGTTTCTGTAATTTTAAATTTAACTTTAAAAATGGTAATTTCTACCAGTATCCTAACTAAGTTTGAATCCACTTCATATTAACTCTTGTCTTTCTTTTACCATAATTTATTGGTTAACTTTTCAAGAATGTACTTGGCCTATAAATGTCAGCACAGAAATTAGCATGATCAATATAGCCAGCTTTGTGGTGATTTAGTCAGCAAATCCTACTCTGCTAATTCTAACATCAAAAAAATAAAAGTTAATAATTCACATAAAAACGGTCTACCATATCACTAATCAACTGATTTTGGTACTTTACTGATGTAATTTTGCTCTTAGATTCAATGCTTGCTTGATTCTTTTTCCAAATCTTCAATTGGTTTTTTCTTATCTCTTGATATAAGCTTCGGCTGCAAAATTGAAATGTATATCTAGTTACAATTCTGTAAATGGAAAAAGGGGCACTGCTTGAGATGTTAGGTGGTATGAGGTTCCAGACCACAGTCACAATTACTTTTTTTTCTTCTGTCAATTATTGTTGTGCGCTGTGGTCTGCTTTTTCTTTTCCTTATATGTCGTGTTTGCCTAGATGTAATATCTGTTTGAATCTCGAAATTTACAAATTTAGTTGGCATTACCATTGTTTTTATTTAATTATGGACCGTAAGGAGGGTGGCAACTGACTTTGACCATACGCCCTTTTCGTTGTCTCCCAACCGTTTGTGTTTTCATGAAGTGTGTTTAAAAATCTGGAGTAAATAAATAAATCTGAATCTAGAATTGTTCAGTTGACCCCATTTTGCCACGCTTTGACCAGCACTCGAACAGGTAATATCTGGACTCTGACTGCCGGAAATTCATTGTTTTTCACATTAACAATGCTGCTTTCCATGTGATTGGGATGGTGATAGTATCCTCATTTTATGAAAGGGAACAGCAGGCGGTTGAGTTTGTCAATTTATATTGTAACTTTGTCACTTGGTGCTCAATTTGTATGATGAGAGGACTGATTTTGCACACTACTAAATTTGTATTTCTTCCGCTCACTACTAAATTTGTATTTTCTCCGTACTACTCATAAAGAAATCTGATATAACATAAACTTCCAGTAACTCATAGTGCAAGAAGCTCAAAATAAAGAAACTCTGCGAATGAGGAATGAAATGTGAAGTTCCAAACAAGAAGTTGTCAAATAGATGGTCAATAATGACAGGTTTAAAAACATCTGTACAACTTTTGGGAGGAAATAAGCTATAGTTTAATCACTTTAGAAAAATCGTTCAAGGACTGCTCAAATGCCCCACTCTCCTTGCCCATTTCAGAAGTCGAACAAATATAGTGGTGTGCATTTGAGTAAGTTTGATTATTGCTTCTGTAGATTGGTTACTTAAACTGACCGACGTTTAATTTGGCAATACATGCTAAAATGTTGTTTTTTTTTTTTTATAGCAAATTACGAAAAATTAAAAAAGTTTAAAATAACCCCAATGCAACTTTCAAGGTCATACAGTAGATGTCTTCCTCTCTAAAAAGCATTAAATTTGAATACCAACATTGCATATTTAGCACTAATCGTTCTATTTCAATCGATATTAGTATATTTTTGGGTGTGCGATTCAAAAAAGCCCCGGGGGCTGTGGGTGAATGGGGTCCGATTTCAACAAAAAAAAATGTATTTTCCATTTTTTTGGCCAAAGACAAAAATCTAACACCCAGGCAAGTTGAAATTCCAAAATAACCCTAAAAGGATCTGCCCTAGTATCGCAGTCACTGCTCCAATCGATGACGCTACAATCAACTTACCACAAATGAAAGATATATGGAATCAATAGCGTAATAACACAACAGACCACAACTGCTCTTAGGTTGTTCAGCCTAGGCGATTAACCGCAATCGGAGCGCTCTCCTTTTGACCCGCTACATGGGGCTCTGAGGTTTAGCATGTCCTTGTACCATACTTCCATCCACAGAAAAGAGTCGCGCTGCTCTAACAGCGTAGCCGAGAGGGTAAAAGCGTCGTTTTTACAACGACCCTGATCGAATGATCTGGGTTCAATCCGCAACCTGATCACGTTGTTGCGTCTTTGGATAAGACGCTTTACGATGACTATCTCTGCTTGGTGGCTTCGAACAAGCATCAAATTCAGTGAACAAGAATTCGAAGAAATCTACATGAACATTGAATGACTAGAAACTCCTAAGCATGTGCGGATTCCTCCAATCACAAAGTAGTCAATGCAAAGAAAAGTGTGCAGATCGTCGAATAAGTTAGTGTCTGACGCTGTTCGGTGACAGGAGGATAAACATGCGTTACAACAACAACAACAACTTTCTACGTTACAGTTTTTTATTTACTTGAAAATACTGTACTAACAAAGTAATCTTTTTTGCTTATTTCTCCTATCTTTTTTGTCATAACTTATTAGTGCTGGTTCTTTGAAACTGTTTGGCGTTAGTGTTTTGCTTGTGCGCCGCAAATTTTTGCTTACTTTAGTGTAGTACAAGAACTAAGAAACGCAAGTCTTACGATTCCAAAAAAATTTCTGATACCGATTAATTGGCACATCATTACCTATTGGTTGCAAGGCAAGGTCAGTCATTCATTTACATTACAGCTGCAACCACGGCCTGCTCCGCTGCTCTTTACGCAGTCTTAAACCAACAGCGTCTAGATAGGAAAAACGAACTGGTACATTATTTTCCAATTCTTTGGTTGTTTTTACGTTTTTTTGTACTAAAACAAAATTGAAAAGGAGCACCATTTAAAAGGTACATTACAAAAGCGATCAAAAAAACATCAAAATTCACAGAAGACATTTCTAGAAGCGGACCAAAAAAAATTATAAGTTTTATGCCTAAGACAGCTGTTTCGCCTAATTTTAAGACTCGTCAGTTGGGCTTAGAGGAAAATGAAAAATATTACCGTGATAAAACTTCGAAAAAAAATTCACCTAGAAAATGATTAAATTACGGTAACGTTAGTCATTTTGTCCAGGCGAAACAGCTATCTTCGGCATAGAACTTAAAAAAATTTTTTGTCTGCTTGTAGTAATGTCTTCTGCGAGTTTTGATGTTTTTTTCGATTGCTTTGGTAATATACCTTTTAAATGGTGCCCTTTCGAATTTTGTTTTTCCCACTCAGCTTGGATGGATTTCCCAATGCTACAACTTTGTTATCCCTTTGTTTCATTTTTTTGCCATCTATAGCGTTTAAGAACATTAATACTCATATACTATACATGCTGCGTCACTAGTTATAACACTTCATCTTTTTTGCGTTTCAGACCGAAACAAATATTACACATTTTCAGCAATTGTCATTTTTAAAGCTTTTTTTACAAGAGAATTAAAATTTCAGAATTTTCCGGGATTGCGAGCATAAATCTTATGGCTGATAAATTACCAAATTAATTAACCTAATTGTAGTTTCAAAAATATTGTTAACAAAAAAAAATAGTGACCAAAAAATTCTGTTTTGCTCTGCTGCATGAACCAATCGCTTCAATATTTTGGAAGTGGTATCATTGCATTTCAGTGTGTCAATAATTTTATAATTTAGTGTAATTTTTGGCATTAAATCACATTTCATCGAATTTTGGTTTTCGGTGTGATTAACTTGATCTATTATACTGTATTAATGCCCCTACTTTTATTTTGATACTATTTTAGCATGCTGTACTGACAGCTTCAGTGCTAACTTTTGCTTCGCTTACGTCGGAGCCATGTTCTATTCTCAGTCAATATTCAAAAATTAAAATCGACAGCACTTTTTTTTTGTCAACGCTAATTCACTAATTTTATCGCCTGCAGGTGCAGAGAGATTTCATTTTGTCATTACATGTTTTTCTAATTTGTTTCTTTTTAGCCTCATCACTTACACACCAGTTGTCTTTTTGTAAACGAAACAACCTCCAGCACAAGTGCAACTAGTTTCGGTTTTGGATGTCCTGTTAATCCATTAACCAAATCCTACCCCTTCCCAAATGGTGAAGCAAACCAAGAGAAGATTACGAAACTAACTGAAGATCAACAATTTTACTAACGAATATGCGGTCATTTATTCATATCTTATCATATCCAATCACTAAGCCACGCCAGGGCTTCCTCAGTTGCATTCCTGAGGTCAGAGTCTTTGCAGTGTGAACCAAGAGGGCATCAGAATAAAATATGGTCCATGGTTTGTTCCTCTTCACCGCAGTCACTAGTTGGATCTTGAATAATTCTCCATATGTTTAAGTTTTGAGTTGTGCGTCCCCTACTGCAACGTGCTCTGTTTTGGGCATATCAGTCCTTCCTTGTTAGATTTTAGTTAGTTTGGAGGGATTCTGAGGGACTAGGGCCCATATATGTAAAGTGATTTGTTATTCACTTAACTAGTTCAAGTTCTTGCCACATGCACACTGCGCATTGAGCCTCAAAATCATAATATAACTGTTTACTTCCCATAGTCAAAATAGCAGCCCTTACCTGGTGGTTATAGCTTTCATATTATTTCAAGAGATAGAATCATGTAAGACAGATTCTCAAGCTGAATTGTTGCAGGTTTTTAAGAAATTGAACTGTAGGTGGGATTTGAATCCATGCCTGCAATACCCATCTGGTTTCGAAGTCTCTGCAATCGTTTCAGCGCAGGCCAGGTGTTAGACCATTCTACTATATCGTAGCTCAACTATTGACACGAGCATGCTAACATAGCGTACAGTACACTAGTACTGTATTTGAATGTCGAATTGTTCATCGCGTCATTTTTGCTGACATCTGTAAATTTTTTTAGCGACTGCAGAATTAGTGTAATTGCAATTTACTAGACACAAAAAATAATTGATTTTTTTTATTGAGAGTCGAAGCCTGAAATTTTTCCAAAAGGTTGTGAATATTTTGTCTGACTTCCGACCCATGACTAAATCAGTATGATTTTGTTTGATCTCTTGTGTTGCGTCGTCAGACAACAGCATTGTGTATCTATTGAAAGGTTCTTAATTGACTTGTTTAAAACTCGATCCAAGCTGTAAAAGATTTGAAATCCTAATGGAAAAAATAGTTAGTATTACTCGGTCAATTAAGTTTGTTTAAAATGATTTACAGTATATTCAAATCCAGAATAATCTAATATTGCTAGTTTTGAAAGCTATAAATCGCTATTTATTAAGTATTAAATAACAACATGACGATTGTATAATACTGTGAAATAATGATCATTACTTGTGATTTACGATTATCAAATCAACGATGTCTAGTCATGATTATCAAATTAACATTGGCAATGGAGAAAAGACCGAGAAAAACTCTGCTTTTTTACGTTTTCAGCCGATTAATTTATGCCAAGGCTGTCATTGCGCTTAAATTTTGAGCAAAATGAGTTAGCATCGTGTTTTCACAAAATTGTTCTTAGAAAAAAATTAAGTCCCTGTCTATAACTGTATCATTTTGAACATGCATTTTTCCTAATGCCTTTTTTAATGCACTGTTGTTGTTTGACCTGTCGCGTTGTGACAAATCATGCTTTACTTTTAAATTACTGATGAAAAACTTCAGTTGTTTGCATTAATCTCAAAAAAGGTATATATTCACATTATAGTGCCACTATTAACTGTAATTAGTTCGTTAGTACATATCACCTCTTCCCGCGTTCTTGTAAAGGAACTGCGTTTCAACTGGGAATATGAAGTTTCCTGTTAGCCTAAAAATATCTAAAATCTTCTATTTCACGGTGGTTTCTTGTTCGAGGTGATGATGACGGAAGCCTTTTTGATCACGTCAGGTGCGATATGCTGTTGCGAAACACAACTTCTAAATATCAAGTGGTGGAAAATTGCCGCTTCTAGCTTTCACAGCCCTGGTTACCATTTATCTGTTTGAATTCAATTATAAAAATCAATTTCTTCTCCATGGTTTTTCACGTTGTTGCCATCAAAATAAGCTTATTTGTCAAACCCCGATTGCAGACAATTTAAAAGATATTTAAACTTTTAAACACTTTAGTTGATCTAACCGATCTTGACCTTTAGTTGTAAAACCTCAAAACTGCAGATCGCTTTCGACAAATATAGTGTAATAAAGATAAGTATTTTTGGTTATGAGAATGTATTCGTGAATTTCTAGATAGTCGTCATGATTTTATCTGCAGTGTAGTTCTTTAGATGGTGGAAAAATTTGTCAACTGTTTACTCCACTGCTAATTTTTCGCATTTCTTGTTGAATGCTGAAATATTGCTACCGCATTTGTATTAGTATCTCATTCGGAGGTTGCATAAACTAAATGTTTTAGCTCAGTTTTTCGTATTTTTATGTGACTTCGCTTAGCTTTTAGATTTTAAGTGTCATTATTCATTTGATCAAATCTTAAACTGCGTTTCACGTTGATTTTTAGAATATTTTCCTTCAATTGAGGTCATTTTACATCTCGTTGTTTGCGATATAACTATTTTTTGATTATATTTTTTATTCTTCATTTTATTCAAGTGTGTTGTATTTCTTTATAGTTTTGATTAACAAAGCGTTTTATTACTTCATCACTGTATGCGATTGCTTGGTTTATCACCCATGTGTTGTATTTATCAATGAATTACTCAATATTGTCAATAAAAACTTTTTTTTGCTAAAATAATGATAAATCATATTCGAGTTTTTTTCGGGAGGTGGCTGTATTTCGCGGCCGATTTTCGTGATTTACCAGTCTACCACATACAATCTCTATACATGAGATCAGTAAACTTACATTACTGTACTTGCTGTCACGACAAGCACCAAAGCCAGAGTTTAAAAGTTCTATTCTCAGTTTCGGTTTACCTAAAAGACATTTCTTTTAGCCGGTGTCAGTCAGTGTCAGTTTATTCATGTACCAGTACACGCAAACAAAGAAAAATCCACATTTGGAGTATACGGTTGCATGTAAATAGAGTACGGTACGTAGGGAGACCATGAAAGAGCGAAACGGTTATCGAGTCATGGCCACCCTATTTCACAATTTTGCTTTTATGAAGTAATGCTCAGCGTTTCGTTGCAAGTTCTCGAGGAAGATGATAGACGTAGTGTCGATGCCCCCCTATTCCTTCACAGTTCTTTTCACATTCAGTAGAGTAAAACATCAGGACAATCTCATTCTCTTGCTATAGCCAATACAGTATGAATATTGTATTGACTATGGCCAACCCATTTTATCCGACTGATTTTATGCCGCAGTAGCTCTGGAACAACCAAGCAGAGAGAGCTCAGGGAGTTGAACCCTTTCAAACATACAGCTCAATACGCAACCTTTTGAACTTATTTTTAGATCTTTACCCAATTTCCGGTGGAACGGAATCATAATTATTAGTCTTCGTACCTCTTGCACAAATTTCTCGCCGAGGCCTTGGTTAAAGGTGCCCGACTCAAAAAAAACAGTCCGACGTATAAGTTTAGCAGATACCTCCAGGTGTCAAATTAAGTTCCTTGATTGTTTTCTGCTTCTTTCAAACCATGTCCAAACACACAAGAGCGTTTACCAAACAGAGTGTTAAATGCAGCAGATAAACCTGTCTAAATTTACTCGTTCTCTCCTGCACTACCAAAAGATCCAAGTGTTTTTTTCTTTGCTGTGGGGTTAGTCATGCTGTATTTGCGTCCATAACCCAGTAAACATGCATATATCGGACCAATATTGTTTGCGTGCTGTTTTATATTGTGTGTATTGATGTTGTCTAGCCAATATAGAAACAACATTGGGCCTATTTTACAAAACACATATAAGTGAAATACGAAAAATATTATTAAACTGCTTTATATCACAATTTAACTTTATCCGTCATTCATATTTGCATGTTTTAAGTAGCGTGTTGTCAAAAGACAAATGTTATTACACAATATTGTGCAAGAATTGTTCAATACTGTCAAAACAGTACCGGATTACCAATACTGAGCAACATTAACTCAATACAGAAAGAGTCGCGAAATCATGAAATGCATAGAACACCCAAAGCTGCCAAAAAACGTCATTAATTGAAGCAATAACAGCTGCACTGCTGCAAGCATCCACATACAGTAATGCGCCGCTTGTGAGCTCCAGGCAACAGACACACTAGCGTACGCTGGATTTTGAAAAGGGGGGGCAGGAAATTTGAAAATATTGAAGATCAAAAGAAAAATTTCTCTACTCAGATTTAGTCCGGTTTTTGGCCCAAAATTAGGTGAAGACCAAAAATAATAAAAACTAGATGGGAGTTTGCCAGCAAACCCAGTAAACGACCGACGCGTAGCTAATGCTGTGACGCTCAAAAGTACTTTTTGTCTACCATCAGCAATTATTCAAAAATATCTGATTAAGGAACTTCCGGAAAAGTAGAGTCAAAATATTTGTCTGTTAAATATCTCCTGATATCATAAAACACTTTCCCCCTAGCTCGGGCCATTCAAAAAACTGATTTTTGGGGATCCATTTGGGGGTCCTTGGGGAGGTGGCACCCCCAAACTACACCAAAATATTTGTCTGTTAAATCTCTGCTGATATCATAAAACACTGGCACCCTAAGTTGAGCCGTTTAAAAATTGATTTTTTGGGGGTCCATTTGGGGGGGTCCCTGGGGAGGTGGCACCTCCAAACTATGTCAAAATATTTGTCTGTTAAATATCTCCTGATATCAAAACAAACTGGCACCCTAAGTTAAACCGTTCAAAAAATTGATTTTCGGGGGGTTCATTTGGGGGGTCCCCGAGGGGTGGCACCCCCAAAGTATGTCAAAATATTTGTCTGTTAAATATCTACTGATATCATAAAACACTGGAACTCTAAGTTAAGCAGTTCAAAAATTGATTTTTGGGGGGTATCCGGGGAAGTGGTACCCCCAAACCATGTCAAAATATTTGTCTCTTAAATATCGACTGATATCAAAAAAACTGGCGCCCTACATTAATCTAATAAAAAAATTGATGTTTGGGGGGCCATTTGGGGGGGTCCCCGGGGGGGTGGTACCCCCAAATCATGTCAAAATATTTTTCTCTTAAATATCTACTGATATCAAAAAAAACTGGCACCCTAGGTTAAATGGTTAAAAAACTTGCTTTTGGGGGGTCCATTTGGGGGGGTCCCCGGGGGGGTGGTACCCCCAAACATGTCAAAATATTTGTCTCTTAAATATCTACTGATATCAAAGAAAAATGGCACCCTAGGTTAAATCGTTAAAAAATTTATTTTTGGGGGGGTCCATTTGGGGGGGTCCCCGAAGGGGTGGTACCCCCAAATTATGTCAAAATATTTGTCTCTCAAATATCTACTGACAACAAAAAAAACTGGCACCCTAGGTTGAGCCGTTCAAAAATTTGATTTTTTGGGGGGGTTCCCGGGGGGGTGGTACCCCCAAACCATGTCAAAATATTTCTCTCCTAAATATCTACTGATATCAAAGAAAAATGGCACCCTAGGTTAAATGGTTAAAAAATTTGTTTTTGGGGGGTCCATTTGGGGGGGTCCCCGGGGGGGGTGGTACCCCCAAATTATGTCAAAATATTTGTCTCTCAAATATCTACTGATATCAAAAAAAACTGGCACCCTAGGTTGAGCCTTTCAAAAATTTGATTTTTTGGGGCCCCATTTTGGGGGGGTTCCCGGGGGGGTGGTACCCCCAAACCATGTCTAAATATTTCTCTCCTAAATATCTACTGATATCAAAGAAAAATGGCACCCTAGGTTATATGGTTAAAAAAATTTGTTTTTGGGGGGTCCATTTGGGGGGGTCCCCGGGGGGATGGTACCCCCAAATTATGTCAAAATATTTGTCTCTCAAATATCTACTGATATCCAAAAAAACTGGCACCCTAGGTTGAGCCGTTCAAAAAATTGATTTTTTGGGGCCCCATTTTGGGGGGGTTCCCGGGGGAGTTGCCCCAAAAAAATTTCAGGAGACACAATTGCGTATGTACCTCAACAACTTCACACAAAAATTAGATTTCTATGTTTTGTGGTTTAGGAGAACTCGAGCGTACAAGATTTAGGAAGAAAAAAAAGGAAAAAAAAGGAAAAAAAAAGGAAAAAAAAAGGAAAAAAATAAGAAAAAAACCTCATCGCGGCCGAAAGTGGGTTGGTAGGGATGAAAGGATATCTTAAGACATATAACCATGAGAAATATTTTTTGCCGTACTTAAGCCGTTTTTGACTTAGACCGCTTTTTACGCCAAACTTTCGGGGCGGTTTTCGGGTCATAAACCCGAAGTCACGTGACCGATTGCCTCGAAATTTGGTACAAACATAAAACTCATTAATCTCAAACTGCTGTCAAAATTTCATGTAGTTAGACCAAACGGTTCTCGAGTTATAAGCAAAAGTCTGAAATTTCGCACTCGTTAGTTAGAAAATGGCCGAGTAAAAACAAAGGAACACGCGACGCGAGCGTCGGTCGTTCCAATAAGAAAAGGTCTTCACTCAGATTTAGCCCTGTTTTAGGCCCAAAATTTGAAATCTGGTGAAGACCAAAAACAAGAAAAAATCTTCGGTCAGATTCTGTCCGTTTGTGTGCTCAAACATGGTGCCAAACTTACAAAGAGGGGGGCATGCCACACTTTTGCGTACCATTCTATGCTAATTATACTATCCTGGCAACCCAAATGGGGCGCCATGGCCATGGCCCCCCTCCTATAAATAGGCTCCTGGGCAGACACCATGATCTTTAGATTTAGCCTAATTATTCTACAACAATAATTAACAGCGCTTTTTATTGTTATGTGTATCAAGCAAGGCATAACTTTTTTGCAGATGATAGTAACGCTTATCGGAGAATTATTTTGGTAGCTTTTAGTTCGTTTGCAATCAACGGCAATTGTCCGATTTAAATCAGCATTATCAATTTCATTTTGCGGTTTTTGTATTCATTCTCTGCAGTACTTGCTGTCATTTCATCGGTTTGTAGCGATTGCACTCATTACCGCTCCCGTAAATTGCGCCATTGTTTCTAAACTACAGCGCACCAATCAAATTTGCCCATTCCTTTTATCACTGTGACGCTCTTGTCAAGTTGACGTAACAATGATATACAATGGCGGTTGGTATATAAACTTGGAGCGAGCCGCTGTCGAGACAGACTCAGGCAGCTAAAGAGACAAAATTCGTGTGTAGTCAGTTCGTACAAATAAATAAGTGGTTTAAGCTAATCGGTCTGCTTTACCTTTCGCTGGAATATTGCAGAACGGCAAAAGGTTGGTTCATGATTACTTTGCCTTAAATAACTAAAATAGGCCTATTTGCGAGGCTGTAATAATAGCGTAGATGCACAGAATGTACAAAAATAATATTCAAAAAGTGAAAAAAACAACGATCTAATTAAAAGTGCGTAGGATCCTGGGTAGTGGGTAGGCCTAGTGCAATACTTGCGAAATCAGGTAGCGTTACCATAAATTCACGCATGGGTTATCGCGCTTACAGGTTGGCGGGAAGGGCAAGGCAGTAGAACAAAGACTGTGCACATGCTGGTCATCGACTTGCCAGTGACAACATTGTTTAGTTTCGTGCTGCCGGCAGATCTGACAGGAAATTCTGACTGGATTGTGTTGTGGAGTTTAAGGCGCGCATTTTAAAACAGAACTTGAGTAGACCTAGGACTTCGTACTCATTAGGCTACTCAAGTCCAACTTGGCTATACGAATTAACAGAATTGTGTTAATAGCCAAGCAAGTTGGACTGGAGTATAAAGTCCTACTCAAGTTCTGGTTTCTCTTCCAGTTTAAACCTCCCTAGGTTAAACTATTATCTTCTAAAATCACCAAGTTTATGCTATTTAACAATAACTTTTAGGGTATGCAGTTAATATGGCTAATTAGGCTGAGTAAATTATGAGAGGAGGCTTACACCAAAAGAGACCCAAGTTTTGTTTTAAATTACGAGCGTAAGGTGCTGGTCTTTCACTGTTTCCTACCTGCACTTTTGAGTGTTGAGATGAAAAAACTTTACTTGACTGGTGACAAATAATAATGCATCAAGGTAAGCTATTATTTACGCAGTGGCTATTTTGCTTCTAGAGGCTGAATTTAGATAGGCTAGTCCTAATCGCTATTTTGCTTCTAGAGAAAAAATAGTTCTAAATGCTGTTTAGCCTCTAGAAGCAAAATAGTCCTAAATGCTATTTTGCCTCTAAAAGCAAAATTAAAATAGTTCTAAATGCTATTTTGCCTCTAAAAGCCAAATAAAAACAGTTCTAAATGCTATCGTCGTCGGAGGTGACTTTGATCACCCGTTTGTCTTCAAGTGCTGTGATGTACGGTACTACCACACTGCCGCTCTATCTTTCTCTAGCGACTGGTCATAACACTCTGTGGCTGAGCTTTCTTGTCATACATTGCTTTTCGATTAGTGTCACGTGATGTCCCGTGCCAGGGGTGACTTTGATCACTCATATAAAACTGCCGTTTTATATAAAGTAAACTCATCTAAAGGGTGACTTTGTTCATTTTTATATTTTTAAAAAGTGTGGGGGACTAAAATTTAGTGTTTATTAGAGTGAAGTGCAATTACAGGAGGTTTGGTAAAAACAATGCTACAGGTAATGGCCATCTCACATCTGCCTCGAGTTCGGGAGGGTAGGGGTTCGATTCCTTCTAAACCGATCAAATATAACACTTGTTGTTGTTAATATTAAAGGCGATGAATCATCCAGCCAATTCCGGTAGTTTATAATAGCTAAAATTGAACTATCATTTTTTATATTTTTTGTTTTAATTTTGGGGCTGCGATTGCAAAGATAGCCTATTCATTCAACAAATACAAAAAGATATCCCCCAAAAAAGTGTTTGGAAACTTTGAGTTTTGTTCTTCCCACCAAAACCACAGTAGGCCTAATAGTTAATAGTTTAGAGAACTGTGGTTTTGGCGGGAAGAACAAAACTCAAAGTTTTAAAACACTTTTTTAGGGGACATCTTTTTGTATTTGTTGAATATCTTTGCAACCGCAGCCTCAAAATTAAAACAAAAAATATCAAAAATTATAGTTCAATTTTAGCTATTGTAAACCACTAGAATTGGCTGGATACTTCATCGCCTTTAACTTGCAACCGCTATTACATTGCACATTTGTGCTAGGTGGCTTGATAATGTGTGTTCGATTTTGAAAATGAAGACCTGAAGACTAGAGATTGGATAACAAAATTAATGAGGGAAAGTAAAGACTGACAAGGGAAAGTGTACCACGTTGCTAGAAGTGCTGCCGATTATTGTTTGATTATTGCTCTATTTTTGTTCTCCATTAACTTGGAATTAATTTGCATGGGAGTGGCGAGCTGCCACATTCTAAAAGCCGAAATTGGTGACGCATGAAATGTTGGCGATAAAAATAGTAATCACGTTACCAAGCAACCACATATAACTCAAAGTACGAGGTGACAATATCCACTACGGGTTTTGCAATTTGTGATTATTTTCTGGTACAAATCAAAGTCACCCCCAACGACTGTATTTTGCCTCTAGAGCAGTGGTTCTTATATCTTTGTTATGTTGTTACTCCTACAATATTTTAATGTACAGGGTGTCCGTAAAGTCTTTTTACAATTTAAAAAAATTACTACTAGCCTCCAAATGTTGAGATAACACAATAAGGGTTGTTTTATGTTACTCAGTACTTCATAAACTTTTCATTGACACTAAAGTTTATTGGTTCAGATAAAATTTTTATGTGTTTCGGATAAAATTTTTACAAGTGTAATGATTGAGTTCCATATACCCCCTTAAAATCTGAAATGACTACTCCTCTAGAAAAAGCGCAATGTGTATCTTGGTTTATTGAGAAATTCAGGTGTTTAGACCATAGGTGGGCAAGTTAATGCAAAACGTTAGCTTTGTTAATAACTAGTTTGTTAACAAACTTCACACCTGCGTTAATGTTAATTTGTTATTTTTAGCTTTAATTAACAGAAGGTAATGAAATTTGTTAACATTTTGCGTGATTTACATTTCTTTTTATTCACTCGCTTCTAGAACACCTATTGACGTGATTGAGTGTTGAGCTTTTGATTGTTTGGAAACATTTATTGCTATGGTGGTCTTTTTGTGTTTTGCAAGTTATATTTTGCAGCCTAATCTAACTTCAAGATAAAAATAAGTTCAAATGCACAACAAAGCTGCAATCGGAAAATCTTTGGAAATTGTGAACAGCGATAATTCATATACCTATGAGGCTGCAGGTTATTAATTGCTGCAAAAGAGAGCTCCTTTTTCGCTTTCTTCAATAAAACTTGTGCTAATATGCAACAAGTGTTACCAGTGCAAACTGGTTTATATCGGTCTGATGAATGATTGAAATAAGATATTAGCGATAAAAACCTTAACGGAAGGTAATTTAGTCCGTTAACATGGAAAAAACTTTTTAACGGATTAGCAAGTTAATGAAAAAGTTAGCTTCCTTATTAACAGTTAACGGACTTGTGCCCACCTATGGTTTAGACTCATCAAGACTACAGAACTAAGTATGGAAGAGATCCACCATCACGTCCTTCAATTCGTTTATGGTAGAAATTTATGGACACAGGGACGTGACAGTTGTTACCTCACTAAAAGTCTTTTTTTCTGTTGAACCAGTTTGTGATACAAACGCCAACAGCAATGTGAAATCGCTTGATCAGCATCACAAGCTGGTTGAACAGAACTAGTCAACGTTGTTATGCTAATTCTGTTTAACCAGCTTGTGATGCTAATCACACGACTTTGCGTCGCTGTTGTGGTTTTGCATCACAAGCTGGTTGAACAGGTTATTTTGATGTTGTTTTTTTTCAGGAGTAGTCATTTTATTGGGGTTCATTAAACTCAATCATTAAACACGTTGAAACTTTATCTCAAACAATAAATTTTAGTGTCAAGGAAAACTATGAAATACTGATTAACATTAAACAACTCTCATTGCATTGTCTCATCATTTGATATTGTAGTAATTTTTTTTAATTGCACAGAGACTTTAAGGACACCCTGTATATCAATTTGGCTACCGTTTTTAGAAAAACAGCAATTATAATAGCTTCCAATTCAAAATAAACATGCACTAAAAGAAGGTAATTTTTTGTGACAAATGCATTTGATTCAATAGGAAGGTTGATGCTGCTTTTTTGTTATTAGACTAAGCGTTTTAACTTCTAATCTAGGCTTAGCGCAGCTAAGAAAACATCTTATACCATTATTATCAATCTCAAGCCTGTTTTGATAGTTTGTCTTATTGGACACCATTGAAGAAAACTCCTTGTCACAACAATATCTTGAAGGAAATTGAATGAAACTCAAAGCTTTTATTGAAGGGATAGGATATTCATTTTAAATACTGGTATCAGCCCTAAGTTTTCTTGTAGCCTCTCCTGTGAAATCAGTTTTAAGACGTGCATCTTTGCGCAGTTGACAAAATTCTATTTTTGCTACCATATCATCATCATAAATAGAGTTTTTGTCACCTAAAAATGGCTTGCTAATCCGCAAACAGTTAGGCCTATGTCACTCAAAATTCCAAGAAAATATTGCTCAATCGCAAGATAACAAATCCTTGCATCACGCATATTACTAACTGGACTAGACTATCAGTTGTTTTTTTAAACAAAAGAATTTCAAGAGTTTCTATAATTCTGACTAATTGCTGTAAAACTATGACATCATAGAATACATGGTGATAGTGAAGCAAAATAAAATGTTTTTAGTTGGTAGCCCCATACAATATCCATAGAAGATTTCTTTTTAATTTCAACAAATTACATTACCCCTTTTAGTTTTAGAATGCCAAGTTACCACAGGCTAAGAACCAATGCTCTAGAGCCAAAATAGCCCTAAATACTATTTTGCAATTTTAAACACTGTCCTGGTCATTGACTTAGGCCTCCCTAACCTCCTAACAGAGGCAAAATTGCTCTAAGGTTAGAGTTTGGGAGGCCTAAGTCACAACCAGGAGAGTGTTTAGGATAGCAAAATAGTATTTAGGGCTATTTTGGTTCTAGAGCAGTGGTTCTTAATCTGTGGGTATATACCCCCAAAGGGGTAACTTGACATTCTGAAAACTAAAAATCTTCCATGGCTATCATGTGGGGCTACCAACTCTAAACATTTCATTTTGCTTCACTATCATCATGTATTCTATGATGTCATTCTTCAAATTAATACTAATTAGTCAGAATTATAGGGTCTAGTTAAATTCTTTTGTTTCACAAACAATTGATAGTCTAGTCCAGTTAGTACAGAGTAATAGGTGGGAGGGAAGCATTTGTTATCTTGTGATTAAGCAATATTTTCCTGGAATTTTGAGGGACATG
The DNA here is from genome assembly GCA_963965965.1 of Trididemnum nubilum. NCBI lineage: Eukaryota > Metazoa > Chordata > Ascidiacea > Aplousobranchia > Didemnidae > Trididemnum > Trididemnum nubilum. The sequence continues at coordinate 10,807,795 of OZ014473.1, read as the reverse complement.
GGCCTAATGGTTTGTGGATTAGCAAGCCATTTTCAGGTGACGAAAGCTCTTATTTATGATGATGATATGGTAGCAAAAATGGAATTTCTTCAACAGCACGAAGATGATTTAACCAGAGAGGATATAGGGAAACTTTGGACTGATACCAGTATTAAATATGAACATCCCATTCTTTCAATAAAAGCTTTGAGTTTCATTCAGTTTCCTTTAACTTATTGCTCTGAAGTGGGGTTTTCTTCAATGGTGTCCATAAAGACAATGTATCAAACAGGCTTAAGATTGATTATGGTCTGTGATGTTTTCTTTGCTGCACTCAGCCAGATGTTGTTAAGTATGAGCTGTCTGCTTTTTTTTGAAATCTCTATGACTCGTGTATGAGCGTACGCACACTCTTGCTCCTCTCATGCATGCACTTATTAGGGTTTGAGCTAGATTTGGGAATAGCTTAGATCATAGAGAAGGAGAGAGCACATGCATGCTCATACACGAGTCGCAAAGGTTTCGCAAAAAAGCAACGACTCATACCGGTACTTAACTACACCCCACTCAGCCTAGATTAGAAGTTAAAACACTTAATGCAAAAAAGCAGCATCAACCTTCCCATTAAACATTAAATGCATTTGTAATAAAAAATTATCTTGTTTTTCTGTGTGTTAATTTTAAATTGGCAGCTCTTATAGTTGCTGTTTTTGTATAGAGAGTAGCCTAGTTGATATACATTAAACTATTTTAGGGGCAACAACATAAGTACTGTAACGTAAGGTAAAAGCCACTGCTCCATAGGCAAAATAGCATTTACCACGACAACTGACTGCGAACAACGCCGATTGGATGAAAAGAATGATCCTAAATATATTTTTACTATCCCCAGAGCCATCTTTCCCAAACCCTCACTTTGTGGCGAAATCACTGTAACCAAACCGGTGGTTCGTGGTCAGTTGACTTGGCTCGAAATAGCCACTACCTATTCTTTAGGGTGATACCTACTGGTATGGTAGCATTGAAAGTTGAAATATCGTGCAATGTCTTCATATTGGTCAAAGCGGAGGAAAATCAATAAACTGGCTAATGAAATAGGAGCTAGAAAAGAAACATCCAAGCAACCTGCTTGTAATTTATCTACTTTTACGTCAAAAGATCTTGGAGCAAATAAAAATGTTGAGGAGAAAGATGTTACAGTAGGCCAAACTGTAATGCAAAGCCATACTATTTGTGAAAATGTACTGGTAGATGATAATACTGCAGTGCCAGTAGTGCAAAGCAATGAGAATAAGGAATTACGCTATGCTGGCAACGCTGTTAGCAGTTATCATTTGGACACTGATAACAGTGAGAATGAAAGAGATGACGATGACGATCAATTTTTGCATACTTTCGGGGTTAGGTTGATATTTTTATGAAGGAAAATTTTTTTTTAATTGGCACTAATTGCGCACTTTTTTATCTAATCTATTTAAAAAGTTGTTAAGCTTTTTGTAAAGATGTTTTGTGATTTACACCCAGCTTTCGGACGTCTGCGAAAGTTGAGTGCGATGTCTTTAGCAGCGTTTGATTCAAGTTGAAGTGGGTGTTACTGCTTAATATCAGTCACAGTTACTCCCGGCAGCATTTTAAGCCAACAGCCACGTTTCGTTTTGTAGCGGTTTCAAGTTGTTAATAACAATCACAAATTGCAGATGCGTTTTGGAGACGTTCAAATTTGGGTGAAAATTGCAAAACCTGTTAGCAAATTGCTAGATAACTTTTTAAGTAATGCATTTAGAGGGGCGCAGCTTTTGTGAAAGCCAAAAGCGGGATTTTTTCAAATTTTTAAAAAGCATTTGAAACTTCGCTCTTTTAAGTTTGCGTCTAAATCGAAAAGATAGCCAACACTACAGTGTATTGATTTGTTTTTTGACAATTTAGCGGAGTTGAAAAGGCAGTATTATTGTCTTGTGCGTAAGTAAGTCTTTGTCTGCGGTTGTCGTATCTTCGTTTTAAAGTGTAGTAATCCATGACAATTTGCTTTAGGTAAATTGGTTGTCAATCGTTGGTGGCTCCTTGGTCAAAGCAGTGAGTTGGCGTGTCATGGAGACACTAATGTCCAGCAGTCTCAGCGAGTACGTTAACTGGACTGGAAAAAGTGGATCATTTAAAGCGGATGTCCAGAAAGAGGCGTTCAATCAGCATAAGCGTTTAAGCAACGCTGTTATAAGTAAGCAGGCCTGTTGTTTGCATGTATCAAATTTGTTGAAATCTTGGATGCAGACGTGTGTTTTTTTTCACTTGGGCTTACAGAATCACGTATAGTCCTCTACATTAAGGTGGAGCCGTTGACTGTCGCTTTACTAAAGTGGCCACTTAACACAGTAAATATCAAGCTTTCTAAAACTATTTTGGTACCGATATGCTTGATAAGAGAGTAGTCCCAAGCTCACCGATAGCAAAAAGGATGCTTTAATTGCGTTTACTACTATGTCATTGCGCCAGCATTAAGAACGTATTGTAGCAGAAAAGCAGATACTGATGAAAATAATCCTGTTTATATTTAACTCTGATTTGCCATTGCTATGTTCAAACTCTCTCCACCACCGAAGCAGGACATCCTGACGCGAGACAACTCACCCCGGGAATCCTGACGCCAGGGACATCCTGACGCTAAAAGCTCCAAACTTTCGCGCTCTGCTTTTTTTCTTTTCCGTGCTACGCCATGGCTTTGCTTTTTTCTCTAAACGATTAACGTTCGGTTATTGTGACGTAAGTATAATATTTTCCGTTAATTGCAAACTTCATAGGAATCTCTGTTTTGCAGAAACAACTCAAACGCGAGTTGTATTTTCGCGAAAGCAATCGTGATATAATCAAACCCAAGTTAGCAAATCTGTAAAAATCCTGGCGATAAGTTTCAAACGATGACCAAATGCCGCGATTGAAAGTAGTATATGTTTTGCTATTGTTAAACGACCACATAGATATTTCATAAACAGAGAAAAATGCTCTAAAAGGAATTGTAGATATGTGTGGCTAGTTTACAGAAAAAAATGCTCTAAAAGGAATTGTATGTTGAAAGAAAATATTAAAAATATAATTCAAAGTTCAGTACCGCAAATCGAAATTAATTAATGCAGCGATTAAAATTTATTATTTTTGCCTATTATTATTGGATGACCACGTTGCAATTTTACACGCATTTTCATGAAAAAAAGTTGTTAGTTTTTGGTTAGCAATAATTTGTCGATAGCATTTCGATGAGCAACTTGTTGTCATTCTTGTGATCTTACTCTTTAATAAACTGAAAATTTTGGAGCTTATCGAAATTAGCAACTTGTTATGATTTAAATGCTTTGATTTTGCAAGCGGAGAAATTACGATAATTTGGCAAGATGATATGAAGCGTGTGACCGTCTTGTTTTGTCCTTTCAAAGTCATTCAAAGTAAAAACTGCGATTGCAAAAACTAACGGCTCAATTAATCGAGGTTAAAAGTAAATAAACCGCCTATTGGGAAATTAATTAATTGGATGATTACAAACTATTGCACAGTATTTTTAATCTATTTTCATTCTTTGCCGTAATTTCAACTTTAATTTCAAACGTTGTCTATTGAAAAACTATTGTTTACCAAAACCTAATAACTTTTTTATGAAAAATGTGTGTAAAATTGCAACGTGGTCATCCAATAATAATAGGCAAACATAATAAACTTGAATCGCTGCGTTATATAATTTCGATTTGCGGTACTTGACTTTGAATTATATTTTTAATATTTTCTTTCAACATACAATTCCTTTTAGAGCATTTTTCTCTTTAAATTAACCACACGTATTATTGTTTATGAAATATCTACGTGGTCGTTCAATAATAGCAAAACATATACTACTTTCAATCGCGGCATTCGGTCATCGTTTGAAACTTATCGCCAGGATTTTTACAGATTTGCTAACTTGGGTTTGATTTTATCACGATTGCTTTTACGAAAATACAACTCGCGTTTGAGTTGTTTCTGCAAAACAGAGATTCCTATGAAGTTTGCAATTAACGGAAAATATTATACTTACGTCAAAATCATTAAACGTTAATCGTTAAAAGCGTAGCGCGGAAAAGAGAAAAGAAGAAAAAAAGCAGAGCGCGAAAGTTTGGAGCTTTTAGCGTCAGGATGTCCCGAGCGTCAGGATGTCCTTGGCGTCAGGATTCCCGGGATGAGTTGTCTCGCGTCAGGATGTCGCGGACCGCTCCACCCCAACCACCCCTTAGGTGAAGTGTTTGGAGGGTCGATGTCCGCTCCGCTTGAGAAACTACTCCAATGTTTGTTAAAACATTGCCAACAAGTATGCTTTTAATTGTTTCTCTTTTTTACGACTATTACTTTGAGGTGAGGTTGTTTTAAGGAAATCGAAGTCGCTAGTCTAAGCGGTTTTTTCATGCAAACAACTATAATATATCAACAAAATATAGATCACGATTTCGTGTGTTTGTTTGCAGAAGCTGTGTTGAAGAATCCTCATACTAAGGGTTCTGTTGAAAAAGAAGTGAGCACTTGCATGAGGAACTGGCGGGACCGATGTGGCAGAAGAAAAAAATCTTGTAATCAAAATCTAACCGACGAATGAGCGTGAAGGCTGCTGCGTGATGTGTTTTATTACATCTGTACATTTCTATTCGTGATATGTATTACATCTTTTGATATTTACTTGCTTTGCTATTTGTATACTGTACGTTGTATCAACTCAACTCAAGAAAGATTTTAGCATTAGCAAATGCAGGATTATATTCGTAACAGTATATGACTATAAAAACAGGACCATATCGCAACAGTACAAGACTTTATAAAGGCAATATAGGGTGACTATAGCAACTCCATATTAACCCAATATGGGTTCCAGCATTGTTGGACATAGATCCAGTATAGGATAACTATGTCGTAACTATATGAGCCAACATACAGACAGCATTGGATGACGATATCGAAACAATATATCCCCGATGAGCAAACCTATGTTGTGTCAATATCAAAACCCCATATCAATACAATACAGAATGACTATATGAGACAATATCGAAACAATATTGTCCCAATATTAGCATGTTTACTGGGTAATCGGCTTTTAGGATCACTACTTTAACCCAAACCTATTTTGTTTTATTGCAATTGTTCGTTACAAAATGCTGATTAATATTTTATATTGGTTCAGCAAATTTTTATCGTTCGCAAAAAAAAATACATTAGGCTTATAATGTTGAATTTCGTTACATTTACATTATACTACGCCAATGTCGTAAGTTTTTTGGGAGTAAAAAGAGACAAGACAGAGGAATCAAAGTTGTGTTTGGACTTTGAAGAATTCGTGAAGATATTTGTTGACAACTTGTTTGCTATGCACGGTGGCGGCTTCACACTTCTCTCATTTGGTTGTTGAACGTCGAGCAGGGAAGCTGTAATAAACCAATCTTAAAGTATACGGTTTGCCCGACAGAGAATTGAACCGGAGTTTACCGTAGTTTTTGAGTCGGCAATAATTTTATGATTTGGAGTTCCTCTTTCGCACCCTGGTCACGTTGTTGTGTACTTGGATAATCTTTGCTTGGTGGGTTTAAACAAGTAACAAATTTAACTGAACAGAAATCAAACGTCTGCAGGAAAACTTCAAAAACTGTCAACCAAAGCGGGTGCGGACGCTTCGTCAAGAGGATAGTGCCACCGTCGCTTTTTCGAAACTGGAGGATAAAGATATATCAATCAATCGTGAAGTCTGTTGACTCCACGCACCTCTGGAGCAGACCTTTTCTAAAGATGTCTGTAATTGGTCTTGACCCGATGGCGGCTGTCAAGTCATTGTAGAAGTAAGATTACCAGGGAGCCAACTTGTAAAAATGGCCCTGACGCGATTTGGCGGTCATGTCACCACAAACGCGAGCTTCGCCTCTGGCAGGAGCTCCGAAAAAAGGGGGCGGCAAAACTTAAAATTGGAAAAAAAAAATTTTTGCTCTTCTCGCTGCTGAAAATAATTTTTGACTTATTTTGTCTTTATGGATAATCGCAACGCTGTTGAGAGAAATTCCGGCCGGGGTGAGATTAAAAAGACAATTGGATTACACCTCAACCGAATAGCTAATTTTGCCCTCGGGCTTAAGGTGATGAGAAACTGTTCTTTACTCAAATTTGGGCCTGCTCTGCAGCTCCCAAAACTAAAATTTTTACGACTTTTGCTTCAGATCAAGCTTCAACCATCCACGAGTCCTCTAAATCAGGGCCAGCTTTCCAAAAAATCTAGGGCCTAGACACCTGGACAGAGGTGGTCAGTAACGAAGTAGTTCTACTTAAGTAGACTACTTAAGTAGTATTTTCGGTAACGAGCGACTTACTTAAGTATTTTTCATTTCTGATACTTCTACTTTTACTTCAAGTAAAATCCTCTCGAAGTAACGCTACTTGAGTAGTAATGACTTTTATGTAAAGTAGAAGTAAACACCTAGCCATTATTCCACCTCACAACGTGTACAATAACGAAGTAAACATTATTCCACCTCACAACATGTACAATAAGTACGTATCGAGTTTATGTTACTGTACAGTACTACAAAACTTATTGAATAGTTACGCCGATTCATTTACAGGTCATCTAGGGTAGTGTGTTTTTGTGTTGCATCAAATACCAGATGTTGACTCAATCTCACTAAAAAAAAAACATACCAAACCCTGATTAGCATGGTACAGTAGACAAACTAGACATGCGCATTACTCCTGGTTCATACGAAAAAGATTAGCGGTTAACGGCGTTGCGTTTGCTGCGGCCCGTCTGGGGTTCAATTCCCTAGCCGGTTAACGAACAGTGTTGCTAACGACTCGCCATCGCTGCGACATTTCTTCTCAAGCTGTGTTGTCCAGGCGCGGAGATGAGCCCAGAGTCCCTACTAAATCGTATTCGTAACACGCTTCGGTGTAATTTCAAGAGAATAATAAAACTTTGATTTTTTGATATGCTACCGTAAGTATGGCTTTGCTTGAACACTGATCGTAAGCGTCACAACAGCAAACCTTCGAAGAATAAACAAACACGTGAAATTCGAAATTACTTTCTACTTTCATTACTTAAGTAGAATTAATTTTGACTACTTTCCTACTTTTACTTAAGTGGAAATGCTTCGCCATACTTCTACTTTTACTTGAAAGGCATTTTTGAGTAAGTAACAATACTTCTACTTAAGTAGATTTTTCGACTACTTTGTCCACCTCTGCACCTGGATAATGTTTATTCCAATTTTCCAGAAACCGGATCTGTAACCGCTTCTCTAAATTTAACAACCAGTTTATTCGAGCCAAAATGTGCGGAATTTTATTATCTAATCAGCAGTTTTAACAACCGATTCGTCCGAGCCGGCTGAATGCATCACTGACTCCATCCCCACTTGCTCCTACCCTCTCAACGGCTCTGGATAGTTGTACTCAGTACTTAAATTGTAAAATTTTGCACGGGGGGACGCTTTTGCAGCTTTGACCAAACGCATTTGGCATGCGAAAGTACTTTAGTGAAGATTTCGTAATTCCCTCGCCGAAATTGAATGAAGACCAAAAAGGAAAAGGTCTTTGCCGAAAATTAAAGTGTTTTACCTTTTGAATCACTTTTTCCTCGGAATTTGGTGCTATATTCGACCGGAATTGTTGGTATTTTTCCTCTGATCATCCAGCGCTCAAATCTCGATGGGGGGACGCTCAATCTCGTTGAGGGAATGCTAACTCTCGATGGGGGGACGCATCTCCCCTCCAATTTAAGTTCTGGTTGTAACATAGGCGTAGCCAGGGGGGGCCCAGGGGGCCCGGGCCCCCCCCAATCAAAATACCACTAACGTCAAAAAGTTATGACAACATAGTCTAGCGATGTTTAGTTGCAGTTTTTTTTCAGTAATTAACAATAGTATTATTGACAACAAGTGAGTCCCGGGGCCCCCAACTAACAACCAGGGGGCCCTTACTAACAACTAGGGGGCCCTGGAATCCTTAACCGACAACCAGGGGGTCCGGGACCTCTAACTGAAAACCAGGGGGCCCATAACTGACGACCAGGGGGCCCAAGGGCCCCTAACTAACAACCAAGGGACCCTTAATCAACACCCAGGGAGCTCCTTAACTGACAACCAGGGGGCCCCAGGACCCTAACCGACAACCAGGGGGCCCAAGGGCCCCTAACCAACAATCAGGGGGCCCCGGAGTGCCTAACTGATGACCAGGGGGCCCTGGATCCCCTAATTAACAACCAGGGGGCCCCTAACCAACAACCGGGGGGTTTCGCAGTCCCTAACTGACAACCTGGGGCCCCTAACTCACAACCAGGGAGCCCCAGGGCCCCTAACTAACAACCAGGGGGCCCCCAACCAACAACCAGGGGCCCCCTAACCGACAATGAGGGGCCCCAGGGCCCTCCTAACTGATAACCAGGGGGCCTCAGGTCCCCTAACCAACAACCAGGGGGTTCTGGAGTCCCTAACTGACGACCAGAGAGCCCCGGGGCCCCTAACTCACGACCAGGGAGCTCCAGGGCCCCTAATTAACAACCAGGGGGCCTGGGCTCCTAACCGACAAGCAAGGGGCTACGGGGCCTCTGACTTGCAACCAGGGAGCCCAAGGGCCCCTGACTGACGACCATGGTTCCCGGCCAGGGGCCCCTTTATGCAAATTTTTAACAATTTATATGCAAAACCTGTGAGAAATCTAAGAGTTTTGACCTAAAAGTTGCCACCCCAGGCCCTCGTTTAACGTTATTATGAACTTAATTATTTACTGCTAAAGTATTGCAGGAGGCATTGTTCGTTACTTCCCCCTGTAGACCAAATTACTTACAGTTAAAATTTTACACCATAATGTAAGATTCTAAGCGTGTTTTGAGATTTAATTGCAAAAAGAGGCGATTGGCTTTGAAATGTTAAAAATCCAGTTCTTTGAAATGGCTCTGAACTCGTGCAAAATGTGATCTAATGGGATTTAAATAGCTTTTTTTTCCAAAAACTTACAAAAATCGCCCAGCGGCTGGGGGCTTTGCCCCCAGACCCCCATAGCCACCGGCGGCTGGGGGCTCTGCCCCCAGACCCCCGTCTGTGATACGTTTGAGTACACTAGCTTACTCAACACGTCTTCCAAGTTAGACTTTTACACTTTTTAACAATTAGTTTTCGCCCTCTCCCTTTACCACAATCCTGACTAAGTGCCATCAGGCTACGGCTTCAGATCTTCCATTCTACGATATCTTTGCCCCACAAAAAGTTCCTTTTTCGAAAATTTCTGATGACGTCATTGCATGTGATTTGTGGTTTGGGCCCCCCCAATCAAAAATCCTGGCTACGCCTATGGGTTGTAATGATCATACAAAAGACAAATATTTAACCTCTCGCCCATGGATAACTTCAATAAGATCCTATAAAGCATACCAATCAATACAAACCTTAGAATGCTATCGGCTTAAACGTTTTTTTTTTTTTTTTTTATCCAACTTGAATCAATTGGAAAGAGCGAACAGGCGTATAACAATAGATGGACGGTGCTATTCTATGGTTCAACTTGGATGCTATTACAATAACACAGATCTTAGAATTATTCATCACACAAACTTGGGGAAAGAACCAGAAATGGGGCACAGGCACTCCAAAAGTACTTTGGTCGGCACCGTAGCCGAAAGGGAAAAGCGCCATTTTTCACAACAACCCTGATCGCATGATCTGCGTTCAACCCACACCTTGCTGTCACTTTGTTGCATCCTTGGATAAGACGCTTTACAGTAATTATCTCTGCTTGGTGGCTTCGAACAAGCAGCCAATTCAGTGGACAAGAAATTCGAAGATATCCACAAGAACATTGGATCAGTGGAAACTCCAAAGCAGGTGCGGATCCCTCCAACACGAAGTTACCAATGCAATGAAAAGTGCGCGGATCGTTCAATAGTTAGCACCTAACGTTATCCGGCGACAGGAGGATAAAGTACGCACTACAACAACACAACCTACCAGTCTACCTGATGATTCATGCAACTACTGTACTAATCCTGAACCAATAGCCCAAATACTGGTATATCATGTGCTCTGCATGCTGTTATAAGCTACTACACTCGTGTTTAACTGTCTAACTTGATAAGAACAACTTTGCTGCCTCCCAACGTAAGCCAATATATGGGTATTCAACATAGGTGGGCACAAGTCCGTTAACCATTAATAACGAAGCTAACTTTTTCATTAACTCGTTAATCCGTTAAAAAGTTTTTTCATGTTAACGGACTAAATTAACTCCCGTTAAGTTCTGTTAACAGACTATATTAACTTCCGTTAAATTCTGTTAACTTCCGTTAAGGTGTTCATCGTTAATATCTTGCACAATTCATTCATCGAACCGGTGCAAACCAGTTTGCACCGCTAAAGGCGGGTTCACACAGAAGCCGCCAACGTTACCGTTCCGTCGCAGTTACGTCTAACGTCAAGGTGTTCACACAGAAAATTTTAGCGGTGACGGAAGTGATTTTCTTGATTTCATCCGTCTTACGTTGAGTTAAAATAATTTTAACTTTACGTAAGTAACGTAAGCGATTTCGAGCATGTTTTTGGTGGTTGGGGCAAACTTTGAGCCACAAAAACTGAAAATCATGAAAAAATAATTGGTTTTTGTTGAAACGTAGCTTTCAGCAGGCAATGTTAAGTGCTTAGAGCTGTATGTAGTAGACTAGGTCTAGTCATGTACCGATACTTTGTAGTATAGGTAGTGTACAGTGGCAGTGATACTGGTATCTAGCCTAGCGGTACTTCAGGCTGGATTGCTTTTTTTTCTGCTCGGGTAAAGAAGAGAGAATTAGATATTGAAACTAACGGTAATTGGTACAGGGTAGTAAGGTGGAGTGAAAAAAATTTTTTTGGAAATTCAAAAAAGTGTAGTTTGGAAATCCTGGCAAATGGTCTAAAAATAGAAAAAAAATCAACTTGAGCCAGTTGCCACCTACCATGGGCTGGCTACCCCCCCAAAAATTGGTCGCGGGGGTAAAATGGCCATAAAATCATGTTACTTGATAACCGCTAGTCGTAGAGATCTGATTTATAGCTCAAAAGTTGCAAAATCATCATGTTTCTATGAGTGCTAAGAGGAATTTTTTGTCTATTTCAATCATAAAAAAGTTACAGTCAAGAAACCGGTTTTTCATGCTAAAATTGCATCATAGAGAATTGTGATTCACTACTAGTTAACATAAACTCTTGCAATTCGTAACTTGCTAAGAAATTTGATTTTAGGGGTATGTCGTACAACATATTACTGTAGTAATGCGAAGTGCACAACAAAAGCGAGTGCGAGGCAGGCAAACATAGATGTGTTATCAACAGTCAACACAACATAAAAACATTTTACGAAAATTGCATTTTAGTGTCAAACTTTTTTAACAATTAGCGAGATCTAATTTTTTGGCGAATAAGTCCGTCTCTTCTTTCAAATCCAGTGACTTGTGCTGATGCTTCCGTTACCAATTTGACATGTCTTTCGACAGTTTGATTGTGGCATGGATGGTGTAAAATTAAGGGTTTTATTCGACAGTCTTCAATTTCAGAATCGGACAAATGTCTAATAGCTGGAGGTTGTTGCTGACAAATTTCCAAATCAGCCAACTCATCATAGTATGTGTCTGCTTCCAAGTTTAAAGTAGGAAGGTGAAATAAACGAACTGAGGCGTCGTTCTTGCGAAGTGAAAGAACGTGATTCACGCCCTTGTCTCGAACAGCTTGATCGTCATCTTCTAACATTGCGATCAAAATGCTTTCTGGATGGCCAAAATCTCCATTTCTTTGAACAACATTTTGAGCTACTTGTCGAAGATCTTGATTTGTCAGACTGTTAATTCTTTTGATCAAGTTGAAAAAAACTTTAGAACCATGTGTTAGTTGGTTGTATAACTTGATTTCAAACCAAGTGGGAAAATAAACAGTTAAACAAAAGTTAACTAAAATTTCCAAGTTCTGAAGTGGTTCATCAAGTGACACGTAATACCGCAAAATTCTACAACCCAAAGTCAACCATCTTGAATGCACCACTGGGCCAACTTCCAAGTATTGTAGATCATCATCACAATTACCAGTTATAATTGCCAAACAGATTTTGTAAGCGTAGTATTGATCTGTACTCAGGTCATCAATGACATGAGGTGGAAGTTTTGGAAAAGAAATAGGGACAAACACTTGCTTAAACTGAGTAACTGGCCAATTTGATACAGGACCCTGTATTTTTTTTACCTATTGGTCCGGCAAATGTATCTGGACCACTTGTTGCCCCATCCAAAGCAGCAAACACATGTCACAAGGGAAGTTCATTTGTGTGTAGTAAACACATAACCCACTGAAGAGGTCTGTGTAATAATTCTTCTAAACTTCGAATGCATCCATTGTGTTTGCCGGTCATAGAAGCAGTACCGTCAGTGCCAACTATTGCAAGCTTGCCTTCCAATTCCGTACCACTGAAAGAATCAAACAACTTTTGGGCAATTGTTCTACCTTTGCCATCTTCAGGAGAAAAGTGAGTAAGGTAATAACTTCCTGGCTCACCAACTATTGTATAATGTTCTTCCAGTTGAACAGACCGATAATGCTTCTCATTTGGACCTTGTGCAACAATTTGGGTTGCATCTTTGCGGCCATCGAAATACACTGCGTTCACCAATCCAAAGTTTTGTTGCTCTTCGCTCCGGATTTCGTTTCGGCATCTTTCACGCTCTCTTCGTAGTTTACTACGATCAATGATGCGTGTTTTATCATCTTCAGTAACTAAACCAACATCCACTAGGACACTGTTAGCAACTGCAGCAGCTGCTCTATCCGATAGCTGGTAGCGTTCACAAATTCTGGCAAGGTTTGGCCATTTTTTGCGATTTTGAATGGATGGATTTGGCATTACCGCTAAGAACTGAGAAACTGCAGATGATTGTGATGTGTCTGTGCTTGTTGATGCCAAAGATTCGGACTCCGAGACATAATCAGTAGTTGACAGAGTAATAATTTCATTTTGGCATTGTGAACTTTGGGCATTGACATGTGATTCTGAACGTCGTATAAATTTTTGGTCAGATGAGGTCAAAGGCAAAGCTACATCTAAACATTTTCCAATACGCTGACTCTTTTGATCTTCATAAAATACAAAATCTTCATCAGTCATTCGCAACTTGTGGTCTTTTTCTAAACGTCTTCGTTGTTCGTTGTCATTGCAAAACACGTCGAACAACTTATCTATATCTGACAAGAACTCCGCTTCTTTTTCCAAAAAAGATGCTCCACTTTTTTTCTTGGGATACCGATCAAGTTTGCTGAAAGCTACCACCAGTGCCTGTACTTTTTTAGATATAGTTAAGTAATGTAATGGATAAACATTACACCACACCCATCTGTCATGTATTTCTTTAGCAACATCATTTGCAACGTCCACAGTTCTAAAATTTTCGAATTGGATGACCCTCTCTAACACTTGACATTTGGTGGGTAGTATACCGGATGGAAAGCTTTTACTTCCAGTGAAAGTGTATCCACTATGTAAAACTTTAACGTTGCTTGCACTTCGCCTGGTTGTCATAGCTATGAACTACGGTGGTTATCAAGTTATTTCATTAATAGTACTAAGCACCTAATTACTTATCTACAAAGAAAAAAATCTTTAAAAATTTGTAAGGATTAAGTAGACGTAAGCCTACGTCTACCTAATCCTTAAAAAAAGCTATGTTACACCTGCCAAAACTAGTTTTTGACTGTAACTTTTTTTATGATTGAAATAGACAAAAAAGTCCTCTTAGCACTCATAGAAACATGATGATTTTGCAACTTTTGAGCTATAAATCAGGTCTCTACGACTAGCGGTTATCAAGTAACATGATTTTATGGCCATTTTACCCCCGTGACCAATTTTCGGGGAGGTAGCCAGCCCATGGTAGGTGGCAACTGGCTCAAGTCGATTTTTTTTCTATTTTAAGACTATTTGCCAGGATTTCCAAACTACACTTTTTTGAATTTCCAAAAAAAATTTTTTTCACTCCACCCTACAGGGTAGGCATGTTAAATCTGAGTTGGTTGCTAACAGCCAGTTGAGAAAGCCAATTCAATTTGGCTTTCCTTGCTCTTGTTTTGGTACAATTGGCTAAAGTTCAATTTTGAACTTCAATTGACTTGACTCTTGAAAGCTGAAATTATAAACTACTGGAAGCTATCAATTTCTACAGTAGAGACCTTCCTCATGTCTGAAAGTGGCTATTTTGCCTCTGGAGGCAAAATAGTGTTTTTCCTTTGTTTGGGTTAGGGTTTGAGTTAGGGTTAGGGCTAGCGTTGGGATTAGGGTTAGGATTAGAGTTAGAGTTTGGGTTAGCATGAGGCTTAGGGCTGATTTGGCATTTGCGGCAAAATAGCCGTTAGGACTATTTTATATGGGGCTATTTTGCCTCTAGAAGCAAAATAGCCACTGCCTTTAAATAAAGTGGCCACTTTTGACCATTTTGGACGCTGTATCATCAATAGGCCTAGTCATGATCATATACCGTAGTGCACCGGTACTTTGTACCAGTACCAATACTGGTCTGTGGTCATGATTATTGCCATGATGCATATAAATACTGACCAGTGATTGCTTAGCTACCAATACCTTAGATTCTTAACTTTTGTTTATTTTTAGGAACTCGTAAGCCTATCTATTTGTTGATTTAATAATAGTCATGTAGAGGCTACTGGTAGTTGTATCTGTATACTCTGCAGTTTGTTTTAAGTGAATGCTGAACAGTCACTGAAATGAAATTGTATGATGTTAGAATCATCTTGTATTCTTAGCAGTGGATCACTAGATGCCAAAAAAATAGCTGGTTTACTTAAACAGTGTTGGTACAACGCACATACAAAGTTGGCTGTGGTTTTGAATTGCATTGAGCTTTATTTGTTTTAAGCTTAATGTGGTTTGGGGTTATAGCTACTTTAGAAAATCAACGAACCAGTACCATACAATCAAATTGGAGTGGAGAAAACATACTGTACACTGGTACAGTACTGTACAAATCAAGAGTTGAGTAGTGATAGTTTCCGTACAGTTCAATTGTCGCTGCACTTCACGCATATGCTAGTACTGTACCAGTTTGTGATAGCCTACCAGTACAGTAGATCATCACTTCCCAATATAACAGATGCCGAATACGCGAGATCGATTTCTGACAGTGCACACATACCTACGGTACATAGTGGTACTGAGCCTCGACCGCATGGGTTTGGGTTAGGTTTTTGTGCTGCTGCACTTATGATTCTTTATGTTCTAGTACTAGTAGTATGCCATATGACAGATAACAAGTGTGTGATATCGGTTACCGAAACAATTCGCAATACGGTAGCATACAAAAAAATAGACTTCTTTAAGCGTACACATACTGTAATAGCAATTTTCGATTTGACTGCACGATAACGATTTCTGATAATGAAACTGCATGTGCTGCATTAGATATCTTTTTCCTCACTTTCTGACCTGCTAACTGTTGTTATCGATGTTAGTCAAAAATTGCAATCACATCAGATATTGAGAGTTGAAACATTTCAAAAAACTCAAACACTGATTTACCGCAATTTTGAGTATAAAAATTTCTAGTTCTGCAGCTTTTACCAGTACTTTTCAGTTTTTAAAGTAATTTCTGACAGTACTTTCAGCTTTTTAAAGTCTTCTACTTCTTACATTACTCACTATTGCAGTAAGCCTACTGATTGACCAACCAAATCTGCCAAATTCAAATTCCACTTCAGTACGGTACCAACCTATATCTTATCTACAGATTATTTCTGAAAAACAAAATCTAGTGATTAGGCTATTTGAATTCATATCATATTGCTTATAGTAAATTTAAATTTAAGTTCTACACCACCTTAAAATTGTTCATGCAAATGTAATGTAAATGATATACAGGGTGGGCCATAAGTAGGTATACAGCCATCGCTCAAAAGTGCTTCAAATTTTTTTTCCATTACGGTTTTTGCTTGATTTGAAGTCGTATTACAGTTCCTAGTGCTGAGCAAGTAATGTGAAGTCTTTTGGAATGTGCTGCTTATTAGAAGAAAAAAGAAATTTAAAGTGTTTATATTGTGGTTGCTGTATACCTACTTTTGGCCCACCCTGTACTCTAAATGCAATTACTTACTAATCACTTTTTACTTTTGCAAAATAGACTTAAAATCTGTGATCATATCAGTATTTCACTGTTAAAGAAATTTAATTATTTAATAGAAATTCAACAAATATGTAAGCTGTAACTTAACAAAAAATCTCAGCAGTTTTGTAACCCAGCAGCAGTACCATGAAAAAAATTACTTGAGCAGTACCACTGTACAACTAAGTAAAACTAAAGTTAAAACCCATCACTTGTTTCCACAATTATCACTGATACTTGATAAATGTTTGTTGATGATTTTGGCAAGCACTTCAAAACCAGCAAGTTAACCCCACAGGATAAAGTGCATTAAATAGCCTGCACATATTATCAGTAGCTCTCGATTTAAGCATAGTTGGATGGTATAGTGATTACTGATTACAAAACCCAAACTTGATAGGCCTATTGGTTTATTTACAAAACTGCTATGCAAGTATTACAACCAGTTACAGGTTCTTCGTAATACGTAACGGTGACGGATCAGTGTGAACCTCTCACGTTCAGGTTACCGCCACCGCCAAATAACGGTACAACGCTGAAAGGTGACGTAAACGTTGACGGCTTCTGTGTGAACCCGCCTTAACACTTGTTGCGTATTGGCACGAGTTTTATAGAAGAAAGCGAAGAAAGGAGCTCTCTTTTGTGGCAAACAATAAGCTGCAGCCTCAGAGGTCTATTAATTATCGCTGTTCACAATTTCCAAAGATCTTCCGATCGCAGCTTCGTTGTGCATTTGAACTTATTTTTGTCTTGAAATTAGATTAGACTGTAAAATGTAACTTCCAAAACACAAAAAGACCACCTCTGCAATAAATATTTTCTTACAATCAGCTCAACAGCGTCAATACGTGCTCTAGAAACGAGTGAATAAAAAAAAAACGTAGATTACACTCAAAATGTTAACGAATTAACGGACTTTATTAACTTCCGTTAATTAAAGCTAAAAATAACGGATTAACGTTAATGGAGGTGTGAAGTTTGTTAACGGACAAGTGGTTAACGAAGCTAACGTTTTGCATTAACTTGCACACCTATGGTATTCAATATTGGATAAACTACCGATAGCTTACTTATCAGTGAACCTGGAACCCTCTAATCACCTGCTACTACGTAGGCTATTCTGTCATTGCAACTTTGTATAGCCTAGTCTTCCAACTCTACCACATACCAGATAGGTTACAAACGTATAGATGCCATGATTTGTTGACAAATAGGCTACACTGACCTAACTCTTGTCACTCTGAAATGCAAGCGAATGAGTAGTAGAAACTGTTAGTGCTATCTAGCCTTGGGCTTGTACCAATATTCAATTCAATTTATTTAGGCATGCGAAAAAGACTAAGCACAGTCATCAAGGTCTGCAGCCATAATAAAACTGAGAAAAAAAAACAGAAACAGCAACAACAACAAAAAAAAAAAAAAAAAAAAGCTTCCAACTGTCAATTCAAAAAGTAGGTACACTACAAAAGTTCAAAAAAAAAAAACCTAACAAAACTTTTAAAAAAATAATAATAATAACAATAAAAATGAAAAAAAACTTTAAAAAAATACTTAAAAAAAAACAAAAAAAAAACAACTGTCAACAAAGGATACAACACACCAAAACTAAATACTGGTTAGTCCTCAATCTAACAGGCCCAAAACAAAACATAAAAAATGTTATGTGGGGACCTGGTCAAAACTGCAACGACTCAATGTGTTCCAGCATATTGGGACAACAAATTAACTTTTAGTTCTTTCTTGAATTTAAAGAAAGTACTGTCTTTAATTGGTTTTGGTATTTCATTCCATAACTTTGCACCATAATAGTGAAATGATTTTTGAGCTTGAAATGTGTGCACTTGAGGCAAAAAGTAATTTTTCTTTGTATTTTGTCTTGTGTTATGTGAATGAATCTGGTCAGTTATTACAAACAATTTAGAAATGTGAGAATATAAATTGTTGGAAATTTTATGCATAATTTTTCCTATTTAATAGGACCACAGGCCTACTGCATATGCTGGTGGGTATGTGGCTAGGCTATGTGCCTCTGCTCTAATGATTGATTCCCACAAACCTTTTTCATCTACATATTTTTTGTCTGCCTTTGTTTTATCTTCTCACCAAACGTCCTAAACTTTTCCCAGCCAAGCCGACCAAAACCAAAATCTTTTTCTTGGTGTCAAGAAACATGTTTAGCCAATCAAAACTAAGTTCGTTGTAGCCAAAATAGATTATTTTAGGATGCTCCGAATTCTGAAAAAATAAACTTCAACCGAATTCACTTTTTACTGTTTTAGTAGCCTAACCCTATGTATTGTCGCAATATGGTATTGTTATTGTCCTCAATTCCTATTATAGTTATTACATGACTAACCATTATTGTACATAAAGAAATAATTCACCAGCAATAATCGTAAAAAAAATGTAAAAAATTATTGCAGGCGGCGCTGCGCTGTGACGTAATGCAGATTTAGGTTGCCACGCTGCGCGGTGCACCAACAACAGCGCGCGGCCGCGTAAGCTGCGCTGTTGCCATCTCTACCGTAAACCCGAATGAACCGTTTCATTTTGGTGAACCCGAACCGAACCTGAACCAGCAAAATTTTACTTCAGTGAGCCTGAACCAAACCTGAACCCTCAAAATTGTGCTCAAGTGAACCCAAACCTAACCTGGGCCCACACGCTATAGGTAGGCTAGCCTACTAACTGTTCTTCCGGTAAAAGGCACACCATTAGCATAACGCTAATTTATTACCTTGACGTTTCGCTCAGCTGAAAACGCCGAGCATCTTCAGAAGTTGAGTTGGAGGACAGGGGCGTATTCTCCATAGGTGCGGAGTGTGCGGCGCACGCCCTGTGAAATTACACTTACAAAAATTATTGATTTGAAACTTTTGTTACCGTACATCGATTTAATGTAACAAACATTTCAGCCAGCGCAACACAATCCAATGCTTTTTTTCTTTCACGAAACTACTGGAGTATAACGAAACCGTTCGACGTTCAAGAAACTTTGCGCTCCTGAGTCACGCTATACCTTGCCGTGTATTTTGGCTTGAAGATATATAGCGGACGGTGACGATGCCTTTTTCGTCAAAAATCCACGCATTTTTAATGATCGGCTTGTGCGCTTGGAAAAGAGCACGAGACAAGGTGTGACTCCAAATAAATGCGTGCAAACAGAACAAGACCATAAAATTGACAGCAACTTTCCGCTTTGCTAATCGCTATGGTTTTGTTTCTCGGGTTTAAATGTAAATGAACTTTCAAATCAATAAAATAGATCTAAATTATTTCTAAAATCTCGATATAAAATCGTGCAGACAGCATAATCAAAAAGCCGTTTCCAAGCAGAAGCTTTAGTAAAAAATTAGCTATGCGTTTGACTTTTTCCAACTACAATCGCCTGCCAAATATGGTGAATATAAAGAAAAATTTCCAAAAGATGTTTAAACAAACGAAAAACAATATGCGGACCTCTGTTTAATTATATTCGCTTAGAAAACGAACTTTATGTGCTTTACCGCTCCAATGATTTTGTTAGAATACATGCACATGAGCTAATCACTTTCATAAAATCTATGAACCTCCAACCTGGATTTTCAGAAGTGTACAAGCTTCGTCAATTGATATGTACTATTCTGAGCAACACAGCTTCTGCTGAAAGAACATTTTCCGCTTTGAAGCGAATAAGCTCATGCTTTCGGTGCAGTCAACATCAAAAACGTCTTAGTGGACTAAGTGAGGCGAAAACCATTTCACTTTTGTTTTGTTGTTTTTTTAAATCAATATTTTTGGCTGCAAAAGTGTTGACAGAATATAAACTCCAACCCACTCTTAGTGTACAATAAGCCAAGTATAAACTCTTAAGCTGAATGTCTCCTAATCTGTGAACTATACGCGTCATTTCCATAATGTGTTTGTTACTTTGTTAGTTCTTTATTTAATTATTTAGTCTTTGACGCTTCTAAATTTTTAATGGCAAGCTAGGCGATATCTTGCTGTTACGTTTACATTTTAACTTCGCCGGTGGGTGTCACTTCTGCGCGACGGATCTGTATTGTCAAATTTTGTATCGGAAATTAGTTGAACAGAAAAGGACTTTTTTTGCAATAGTTATTGGGAAAATAACTGGTTTACTTAAGCTGAAGTGTCAGCGCACACCCTGAAAAAATGCTCACCGTACGCCACTGTTGGAGGAGTGTCGAGCGACTCCTCCAATACTAGCACAAACAGTACATATCGCAGATAAGTTACAACAAAATAAATATCAGAAGAACCAAATAAATTAAGTGAGTTATAGATGATTATAACGTCATAATGATCAACTTGCGAGTTAGGACTAATTCAACAAAACGTAAAAATTCAATTGCTTTACTGTGATGAAACGAGAGAACGTGGTCAACAACGGAACACAACACAGCATCAACGGAACACAACAGGTCAAACAACGGAACACAACACGGCATCTTCACCTCCATACCTTATGTACAGGGTACTTCAGAACGTATTGGTCGTATTCTTAACGAAGCTGGTGTGAAGGTTGCGATGGAGCCGGTTAATAAAACCATTGGAAACATTCTTACCTCACCCAAAGATCCTATTGCTGAGCACGAAAAGAGTCGATTAGTTTATAAGATACCTTGTGCTGATTGTGAGTTTGTGTATGTGGGGCAAACGAAACGGGATTTAAAAAGTCGTGTTGCAGAACATAAAAGAGTCGTCGAAAATGCGGAACCAGAAAAATCCGCTTTATGTGAACATTTAATGTTGTTTGATCATCGTATTAATTGGGAAGAGTCCACTGTTTTAAAATATGTTAATAGTTATCGTAGACGGTTAATTGCTGAAAGTTGGTTTATCAATGCCCTCACTAACGTTATCAACCGTTCGGATGGTGAGACATTGCCATCAGTGTACCGATCTTTAGCCAAAAGTGGTCAGTAAATGCTATTTTTTTGTTTTTGCTAATTTTTTTTTACGATATATGACTTAGCCACGTTCTCTCGTTTCATCACAGTAAAGCAATTGAATTTTCACGTTTTGTTGAATTAGTCCTAACTCGCAAGTTGATCATTATGACGTTATAATCATTTATGAATCAAATCTTTCATTATACTCGCTGTAATACGCCGGAGCGTGTAACGAGTTGGCGGGGCCCATCTCCGCGTCATTGCGCCCGGGCAACACAGCTCCATTCGAAGAAATGTGGCAACGGTGGCGAGCCGTTGGCAACACTGTGTCCGATTTTATCAGTCCGAGATTTGAACCTCAGACCTCCCGCTCCAGAGACGAACGCGTTACCGCTCGACCAACTGGCCAACTCACTTAATTTATTCGGTTCTTCTGATATTTATTTTGTTGTAACTTATCTGCGATATGTACTGTTTGTGCTAGTATTGGAGGAGTGCTCGACACTCCTCCAACTCAACTTCTGAAGATGCTCGGCGTTTTCAGCTGAGCGAAACGTCAAGGTAATAAATTAGCGTTATGCTAATGGTGTGCCTTTTACCGGAAGAACAGTTAGTAGGCTAGCCTACCTATAGTATCGATTTTCATGCCCGGTAGACCAAATGGTTCTAGAAACCACTCTTATTCAGTTTCTGGGCCCACATGACAGAAATTTACTCGTTCGCTTTAATCAACGAGTTTCTTTTAAGAGGCGCTAACGAACGAAATACTCGCTAAACCTAAGAGGTCATTTTTGCACGTCTATGTAAAGCCTTGCGAAATCCTTTACGTCATTCTTTCACGCTAACTTGCTTTGAGCGATTGCGGAAAGCAGTTCGAGTAAAAAAACGTCACATTTTCCTCGCCAACTTAAAGAGGATCTTGAAGCACTCTTTAAGCGTGCCAAAAATCTTTTTGGTTCAGAAATTTAATGGCGAAATGTTGAAAACTTCTTACCAAAGCGAATTTTTGCTGAAAATTAATGAAAATTGCCACCATGCTTGCTATCAGACTGCTAAGAAAAGCGAATTGCATTGAGAACCACTTGCTGTTTCGACTGATGAAGAAATGTTGGGTAGTGCCAGTTGACAAAAATAGCAATACACTCCTTTTATAAGAATGATTTTCTAAAACACGAGGCTCATTTTTGCTCAAAATTTAAGAAAAAATGAAAAACAATGCCAGCATCAGCAGCAAATAAACCAAAAACAAAAAAAATTCAAACTAATCAAAGAAAATAAATTTGTCCTGATTCAAAGCGATAAAATTTCAGTGATTTTCTTGTATTTGCTAGCAAAATCGCAACTATTTAAGGTTGTAAAGCTCTGTTGCTCTGCGCAAGCAATTGAGAATTTTTTTGGCAGTTATTCAACTTGAAAAAAGCTTGCTTTTTCGCTTTTGCAATTTTACGACGCTGCAAAAGCAAGAAAAAAGCCTGTAAAATATTGCACGCCTACATCGTAAATTTTAATTTGCCGCAACGAGATTCGAACCTTTGGAACTGGTTTGTGGAAGATTGAACGTGGTTTTGTATGCAAATTGGATTTTGAGACTGCACTATATTAAGCGGCGAATTATCGCCCAAAGACTGACCTTAATTTCGTTTTACGTTTGATTGAACACTGCACATCCTTTTTGTAGCGCTTTTTGTTGTTCACGTAAAATCTAAAAATCAGTTAGCAGTTGGATCTTGTCAAGGTAACGTCATTAATTTTGTGTTTTAAAAATTGACAAGTTGAGTTGAGTTGTTGTTGAATTGGAAACTGCGACATTGGAAATTCTCAAGGTACGTTTTCATTGCAATTACTTAAATATTATTTGTAACAATTCTATTCCTTTGTGGAAAGGTAAAACTTTAACTTGGTCTACTGCCCTTTTGCACTTTAGTTAAACTCGTGCTGGACTGTCACCTTTAATGACATTGATGTCAAGATATTAATAATTGTTAAACTGTGTAAACTTCAATGCTTCACGTTCTGGATGTAATCGAAATTAGTTTGCACCTTTCACTCGTTATGTTTTTACCCAATGTTCCAACGGCATCTGAGTATCTGATTATTTCACGGTCTTAAATTTAAGCTTTGATATAAATTGTAGATTACACATCGAAAACCGCATTACGATACTGTCAGCCGTTGTCCTCATCGTGTAATTGTGTTCTCTTCCGTCACCGTTACAGTCGTTTGGGCGAAACAGTTTGGTACGTTAAGGATTGTAATTATAGTAATGTTTAGATAAGAGTTAAATCATTATAATTCTTTAAGACGGTTTTCTCCGAAATATGTCGAGTTGGATGTTTTTTATTGTTTCTGTTATTAAGCCTTGCTAATTAATTATGTAATGCTTTTAATGAAGTTTGCCACTGCGTTAGTGTTCATTTTACCTTTTTAACAGAAACCGCTCGCTCGCTCGCTCGCTTGCTCGTTCGCTTGCTCTTTGAATATTTTACTTCTGCTGAGAATAAACATCGATCTGATCTACACGCTTGGTGGAGAATTGAGCAGGAGTCAAGAAGCTGAATATTTGAGATTCGAGTTCCGAGCGCGTTTCTCTGTAGCCAATCACCTTTGTTGGCACCCGGAGTGTTCCCAAACCACTCAATTAAGACGTGTGCGCAACAAAAAGTTTCAAACTGTGGAATCTACTTTCTCGAGGAGAAAGTTTCGAATCGACATCGTTGAAGAAAGGCGTCCATTTGGGACAAGAGTTAATCTTTGTGAGGAAAAGTTGGATTTACGGTGCGGACTGACAGGTGTGGGATTTGTGTTTTTGTTTTGCCTTTTATTATTTTGTTACAATTGCTAACCCCTTGTTGCATTTGTGCACGATGACGAGAGATCTCCCAGGTTTGCTGAGGGACTTGAAGAGAGAGTACCTTGTGGTCGAAGGACTGATGGCTAGTCCTGTAAATAAGGGTATTCTTCCTATGTTTATTACTTACGCTAATGATTTGTATAAGGAAGTGATGCTGAAGTGCCAATCGCTGGGAGAAAATGACATTTTGCCTGATAGTAGCAATGTAACTAAATCTAGCGTAATTAAGTCTAAACTAGAATTTGATGAGAGAGTGAGGGAGTGGCTTGACCGCGCTGAGCGGGCTGCGGCGAGCTGTGGCTCGGAGACGGAGTCTGATAGCGACCAAACGGAGTCGCAGTCGGAGATTGATTGCCGCCTCAGCTCGCACAGTAGCCGTTCTCGCCCCTCCTACTCTAGTGTTAGAAGTCAAAAGGTAAAAGAGAGTTTAGTCAAACTGAGAATGGCTACGTTTGCTAGAGAACTACAATACGAGCATTCTCGACAAAACGAAATCATGCAAGAAGCTCTTCGGAAGGCCGAGAGAGCGCGTGATGAGGCTGAAAGAGCCTTAAAGGGAGTGCAAGACTCGATAAAACAAGATGCCTCAAGGCGCGAGAAGGATTATGAGGTTCGACTCGCGACTGAAGAGGCTAAGGCGTGGGAAGAAGTTAGAAGTAAAAGGGGTTCGGTTAAGAGTGTTAGTACCTTGTCCGCTGCCGCTGCACCGAAACACAAACTTACCTTGGGCGGTAGTGTTGGTAAGGGAGACGGAACCGTTAAGGGACTGTGTGGGAGAAATGTGGCTCCATGGCGCCGCGAAGTCAAGACTTATAAATCTGAATTCGAAAATGAAGTTGCTAAGCCATTGCAAAGCCATTCCCGCTGTCCTGAGCCGGAGACGCCGCCTAAGCCGATACTTGCTCCTGTCCTTTGCAATGGGGGGAGCGACCTGGTAAATGATGTTGTGAGTGACGGTGCGACGGCGGCTAAGGAACCTTGGAAAGGGGTTTCTGTATCAGATAAACCAGTCTACGCCAGCCAAAGGTTAGAACCCGTATCTTGTAAAAATGAAATTACTAGCTCTTCGTGTTGGGGTCCGACGAGGCCTCTTCAGACCGATGCACTAGCCTCTGCTGCCCGGCCGAAGCACTTGGTGGAGTCCAAGCAATCTATTTACCGTCAAGGCTTCGCTCCGACGACCACTGTGAGTGGCCGGATGGGCGCGATGATGCAGGACTACCCTCCACCTAAACCGGTAATACCTTGTTTCGACGGCGACCCATTGATGTTTTGGACGTTCGTTCGAAGCTTCGATACACACATTGCAGCTAAAATGCCAAGTGACGCCGCTCGATTGGTGTATCTGCTTCAGCACTGCACTCCTAAGGTGAGGCACGGGCTAGAGCATTTTTCGCGAGATAATACTACAGGCTATCGTCTTGCACGCGAAAGCCTATTTAACGACTATGGGCAACCACATACGATTGCGTATTGTTGCGAACAAAAGTTGTTAAACAGTCCTAGATTAAAATTTAAGGACCCAAGTGGCTTGAAAGACCTTGCTATTCTCATGGATAAATGCCTGGGAATAATGGAAGATATCGGAGACTTTGCGACTCTGAATTCTTTTGGTACCATAAAACGTATAACGGATAAACTTTCAGAAGAAATGCAACGTGAGTGGGTGCGTTGGGCATTTAGGGTCTTAAAAACTACTGGCCACCAAGCAAAGTTCAAGGAACTCGTAGAGTTCGTACGCCATGAATCTGATGAAGCGAATTCTTTAAATGGAAAATCTTTTTATTCGGGGTCGAAACCGCTAATGTGCTCTCAGCCTTCGGCGAAAAGGTCGTCCTCGTTTGGCACCGCTGTTTACCGCGGTGAGAATGCACGCACAAACCCTGCTTCAGGACCATGCTGTCCTTACTGTAAGGGCGGCCACAACTTAAACTCATGTGATGACTTTAAGAATATAAGCAGGTCGAAACGCATAGACTATTTGCGAAAGGAAAATCGATGCTTCCGCTGCTTAGCGAAGGGTCATGTTGTTGGTGACTGTAGATCGAGGCTTGTTTGTGAGGTGGATGGCTGTGGTAAGAGATCGCATCACACCTTGCTTCACATATACCCTTCGGATCTCTCCGAGGTGGAAAGTGGTTCAAAAACTCCGGTGGGAGCGATGTGTGCTACACTCTGTGGATCGTTACAAAATGAAACGCGAAATGACAGTTGCTGTTACTTCATGACCGTCCCAGTAAAAGTACGGTATAAAAATAAAACCACCAAGACTTACGCATTGCTTGACTCTGGTTCACAACGAACATTTTGTGAAAAGGAACTAGCTCGGCGACTCGGAGCTAGTGGCCCCAGAGAGGTTTTGCCTATTCAAACCCTCTCTTCTGGATCGGATCCCGCGGTCGTGGATGGCATGTTGATCCCTCTGTCCGTGACGTCTTTGACTCATGGTAACGAGGTTGAGCTCCATGAGGTCTTGACCGTAGATGCGATTCCATTAAGGGCTGCTGTTCCTATTGCATTGGAGCTTAATCAAATGCAACATTTAGAAGGAGTCGAACTCCATGAGTTGCAAGACAAGTCGGTGGGATTGTTAATTGGATTAGATAACCCCGCCTTGTTCAGACCTCTAGAAAGCAGACATGGGAAAAATGGCGAGCCGGATGCTGTCTTGACCACGTTGGGTTGGACGCTATTCGGGACTGCTTTCTCTAGCTCACAAGAAAATGACTATTGCTTCCATGTAAGCACCCTGACCGATCGCGCCCTTACAACTTCCCCTTATGATAATGCAATTTCTTGTGGCCTCGAGTGTGATAACTCCAAGGAGGATAGAATTGCATTAGAACAAATGGAACGATCCGTTAAGCTTGTTAACGGACATTTCCAACTGCCTTTGCTCTGGCGTGATAAGCAAACTGTACTTCCCGACAACCGGGCAGTGGCTCAGAGCCGTTTGGAGTCGCTAAAGCGTCGGCTCATCAGAGATGATCAGCTACATCAGCTGTATGCCAAGACCATGCAGAATTACATTGATCACGGCTATGCTGAACCGGTACCGGGAGACGTGGAAGTCGCGAGTCGCCGTTGGTTTCTACCTCACCATCCGGTGACTAACCCCAACAAGCCGGGCAAGGTGAGAATTGTGTTTGACTGTGCTTCCCAATGTAAAGGTGTGTCGTTGAACGATGTGCTCATGCAAGGACCCCAACTGATGAATAATTTGGTCGGCGTTTTAACCAGGTTTCGACTGGAGAGCATCGCTCTCGTTGCTGACGTGGAAGCAATGTTCCACCAGGTGATGGTTGCGCCAGAAGACCGAAATTCCTTGCAGTTCCTGTGGTGGCCAGCCGGCAACCTCACTACGGAACCATGCACCTACCGAATGGCAGTGCACTTGTTCGGAGCGACTTCTTCACCTAGCTGTGCGTCCTTTTGTCTAAGGCGCACAGCCGAGGTCTGCGACGAGGAGTGTTCACAGCAAACAAAGGATATAATTAAAAACGCCTTTTACGTGGATGATTGCTTGGCTTCAGTAAGATCAGAGGTGGAAGCTGTGCGCGTTGTTGGAGAGTTGAGACAAGTCTTGGCTAAATGCGGCTTCAACTTGACTAAATGGATTTCTAACAGTGAGACCGTATTAGCAAGTATCCCACCCGAGAATCGAGCTGAGGCGACTAAGTTGCTGAATTTGGAAGGCTCTACTAAAGAACGAGTACTGGGCGTACAGTGGGAAGTGTTCTTGGACCAACTGTGCGTTAAAATAAATGTACCTAACAAACCTTATACGAGGCGCGGCATACTGGCGATGACGCACTCTGTTTTCGATCCTCTTGGTATGGTGGCACCGGTAATGATTGAGCCGAAATTACTCTTGAGAGAACTATGTGATTGCGGCTGGGATGACAAAATTGATGATGAGAAAATTAAGCGTTGGCAAGCCTGGCTTTCTTCACTATGCCAGTTGGAAGGCTTGTGCACTCCCAGATGCTTTAGGCCGGCCAACTGTAGTGACCCTGTCAGATACCAATTGCATTGCTTTGGTGACGCTTCCGAGGTAGCCTTTGGGGCCGTGGCTTATCTGCGAGCTGCTGACAAAGACGGCCGAGTGCTGAACTGTTCATTTTTAATGGGCAAATCTCATCTTGCTCCCAATCCGAGAACCACAATTCCTAGATTGGAGTTGTTAGCAGCAGTTACTGCGGTGCGATTGCGTCGGTTTTTGGTCGAGCAGCTGCCTTTGTCTTTGGAGGCCACTTATCTCTGGTCAGACTCCAGTGCTGTGCTACAAAGCATACGCAGTACTCAAAAACGTTTCCCGGTCTTCGTTGCAAATAGACTAGCCGAAATCGAAAGGAACAGCCATGTGTCGGAGTGGAGGCACGTGCCTTCGAGACTGAACCCTGCTGACGAGGTTTCGAGAGGTTTACCTGCCAGTGCCTTTGCGAGATCTTCGCGCTGGCTCACTGGCCCTGAATTTTTGTTGAAGTCGGAGAGCGAATGGCCTGATCACTTAAATGACAAACTGAGTCTGCCAGACGACTCTCCTCTGTTTGAAAAGGGAATCAATGTTGTGACCACCTTGGTGTCCACTAAAGAAGCTGTTGTTGATCCGCCTATGGATCGTTTAGTTAAATATTTTTCATCCTGGCATGGGCTTAAAAGGGCTGCGGCTTGGTGGGTGAGGTTTGCTGACTACATTCGGCGTTCAGCTGGAGTTTTGTCAAGAAAATCTGTTGAAATTGGTGTAGATGAGTTGCAGGAAGCCGAACTTCGGTTATTGAAGTATGATCAGCGTTGCAACCTACCCCACCTGGTCGCTGCTCTGGAAAACGGTAAAGATGTTACAGCGGCTGTGTGTCCGTTGGTAATACGAAAGTTAAATCCGGTTTTGGATGATGGATTGGTTCGGGTTGGAGGTCGACTGGCTACTGCTCCTGTGGAGTACAACCAGCGCCACCCCATCATCTTATGTACTGAATCGCATATGACTGAATTAATTGTAAAACACTATCATGAAACCGTGGGCCATTCGGGAGTTGGCCACACTTTCACGGCGCTTCGCGCTCGATATTGGATCCATGGGGGGAGCGTGGCTGTTCGAGGAGTACTCGGGAAGTGTCTGAGTTGTCGGCGGAATTTCAAGCCCTGCGAGCAACAGATCATGGCTGATCTTCCTACTGCGAGACTGAGTGTCGGACGGCCACCCTTCTTTCATTTAGGCGTTGACTTGTTTGGCCCTTTCTTAGTGAAGCAGGGGCGAAGTGTTGTTAAGCGCTACGGGTGCATCTTCACGTGCATGACCGTGCGCGCAGTGCACCTCGAAGTGGTACACTCCCTCTCCGCTGACTCCTTCATTTCTGCTCTTCGAAGGTTTGTCAGCCGGAGAAGCAATGTCGCTCATTTACACTCAGACAATGGAAGCAATTTCACGGGAGCTGATAGAATTTTGCGCGAGTCCATACGGGACTGGAACCAGCACCAAATCGGCGGATTTCTTCTACAGAGAGAAATCGAATGGCACTTCAATACACCATTGGCAAGCCATTTTGGCGGTGCTTGGGAACGCCTGATACGTTCAGTGCGTAAGGTAATGCGCTCTCTGCACTCCGGTGCGACCTTTAGCGATGAAGGTTTGATCACCTTGCTGACGGAAGTAGAGAGCATTATCAACTCGAGACCGCTCACGCCGATATCCTTTGTGGAGGACTTTGACCGACCGCTCACTCCCAAGGATCTTCTGGTGCTGCAACCAGATTCCGGACTCCCTCCTGTGATAACTAGGGACTCTGACACCTTTTTTCCCCAGCGATGGCGGCATATTCAGCACTACTCAGATTTGTTTTGGAAGCGCTGGGTTAAGGAATACTTGCCTTCACTAGTCCCGAGGCAAAAATGGTATGATGCTAAGCCAAACGTGCGTAAAGGAGATATTGTGATTTTAAAAAATGAAGATATGCCTAGGTCTCAATGGCCTCTTGGTCGGGTGATCGATACCTTTGCAGACCCCAAGGGATTTGTTAGATCTGTTTTAGTGAAAACTAGTACGGGAAACTTAAGAAGACCCATTTCGAAAATTTGTGTCATAGTACCCGACCACGAGCCCGGTGAATGAAAGGTTTGGTTTTTACTTTGTGTTTGTTTGCGTTACAATATTTTTTGTGAGTTGAAATATTCTCCTATACTCGTATATTTGGGGGGAGTGTGTAAAATATTGCACGCCTACATCGTAAATTTTAATTTGCCGCAACGAGATTCGAACCTTTGGAACTGGTTTGTGGAAGATTGAACGTGGTTTTGTATGCAAATTGGATTTTGAGACTGCACTATATTAAGCGGCGAATTATCGCCCAAAGACTGACCTTAATTTCGTTTTACGTTTGATTGAACACTGCACATCCTTTTTGTAGCGCTTTTTGTTGTTCACGTAAAATCTAAAAATCAGTTAGCAGTTGGATCTTGTCAAGGTAACGTCATTAATTTTGTGTTTTAAAAATTGACAAGTTGAGTTGAGTTGTTGTTGAATTGGAAACTGCGACATTGGAAATTCTCAAGGTACGTTTTCATTGCAATTACTTAAATATTATTTGTAACAATTCTATTCCTTTGTGGAAAGGTAAAACTTTAACTTGGTCTACTGCCCTTTTGCACTTTAGTTAAACTCGTGCTGGACTGTCACCTTTAATGACATTGATGTCAAGATATTAATAATTGTTAAACTGTGTAAACTTCAATGCTTCACGTTCTGGATGTAATCGAAATTAGTTTGCACCTTTTACTCGTTATGTTTTTACCCAATGTTCCAACGGCATCTGAGTATCTGATTATTTCACGGTCTTAAATTTAAGCTTTGATATAAATTGTAGATTACACATCGAAAACCGCATTACGATACTGTCAGCCGTTGTCCTCATCGTGTAATTGTGTTCTCTTCCGTCACCGTTACAGTCGTTTGGGCGAAACAGTTTGGTACGTTAAGGATTGTAATTATAGTAATGTTTAGATAAGAGTTAAATCATTATAATTCTTTAAGACGGTTTTCTCCGAAATATGTCGAGTTGGATGTTTTTTATTGTTTCTGTTATTAAGCCTTGCTAATTAATTATGTAATGCTTTTAATGAAGTTTGCCACTGCGTTAGTGTTCATTTTACCTTTTTAACAGAAACCGCTCGCTCGCTCGCTCGCTTGCTCGTTCGCTTGCTCTTTGAATATTTTACTTCTGCTGAGAATAAACATCGATCTGATCTACACGCTTGGTGGAGAATTGAGCAGGAGTCAAGAAGCTGAATATTTGAGATTCGAGTTCCGAGCGCGTTTCTCTGTAGCCAATCACCTTTGTTGGCACCCGGAGTGTTCCCAAATCACTCAATTAAGACGTGTGCGCAACAAAGCCTTCACTTAAGTCTTAGGCAGACAGAGCTATAGGAATTAAACAGTGCTTCAAACATGTCCGCTAAAATTGACATCGATGCTCTCAAAATTTTTACAAAATCAAGAACAAATGAGACTGAATATCGGCAAAAAATTAAACACAGCCAGTCTCGACTCAAGATTTACCGGTTCTAAAAAGAAAGAGTGTACTTCGACTCGCTGACTTTTGAAAAATTTTGAAACCTAAAGACCTAAAGTTAGTGTTAACATATGAGTTTACCCACCAACATTCCAACAACCTCAATGGCGCTTTACGTCGTTTAAAAAAAATTGTAGCATGGAAAAAGTTGTTCTTATTTCACATTGATCCAAAAATATAATTAAATTCTGTCGTTCATTTACGAATTATCATCAGTTGAAGAATTTGCTTGCATAGAATAATAACGCATAGGTTATGGTATCTTTTTCCATAACAATGCAGTACATACAATGCCCTTGAACGCATTGTTCTGAAGTAGAAATGCATCTGACGTCACAATGAGATATTTATTACGTGCTAACACAAGATACGAACATCTCGCAAAGAAAATCGAGCGAACTGTTTTAACGTGTGTTGGGCGAGATGGCTCAGAAATGGCAGTTTGTCTGCGAAGATTTTTTGTTTGTTAGCGTTTTTGGCGAGCGAGAATTAATAGCCTTTACGAGCTCGCTAGCACGTTCTGTCATGTCCCCCCTTAACCCCTAACAAAAACAAGAATATTTTTTTCCATATTCTGATGCCGCTGGCGCTGGTACACGTACAATAAGAGCAGTGGTGATCATCAACAGGATCAGAAATTTCTCTTTTTTTCTGGACGAAACGAGTAACGACAGTTAAATTCCAGCGCAAAAAACAGTCTCAAAAGAGCTAAAAACGTGGTATTTTTCTTATTCTTTTTTGGTTGACAGGCCGATGGGGGGGAGGGGGGGGCTATAGCCCCCGCCTCCCCCATGGCTACGCTATTGCTGGTACTGCGTCATTATATGGTAAATCCGGGCCAGATTAATGCATTACGTTCACAAAAAGGCTAGATGTGGACCTGAGATAGCAACTTTTAAGACAAAACTCACCGTTTTCTTTGGGTTGTACCACGTTTAAATTGGCTGGTAACAATTGAATTGAGGGGACCCGGAGCCCCTGGTCTTCAATATTGTTGTTAGTTATACTGTTGTAAGCGAAAAATGCTAAAAAGAAACTGAAACTGAAGAAACTGTAGGCTTTTTTGTCTCATTTTTGTGATTGGTGAAATTTCAATTGGGGAGGGGGCCAACCCCCTGCCCCCAGGGCATAATATGGAACGGAAAATGGAATGGAACAGAAATTTCGGTATGGAATATGGAAGATGCCAGAATGGAATGGAATGGAATGGAAGATTTCATAAATGAAATGGAAGACAATCTTCCATACTTCCATACCAATTCCATTCTAGATTTTGTGCATTGTATTTGCAGAAAAATACATACCGATGTCGGGTAGTGATAAATTATATTGTCACAAAAGTATTCAACTTCAATATCTACGCATATTATTTGTCGACAAATCGCGATACTTTGGTTGTGTACATTGCGCAAACAGTGTACGTATTGCATCATTGTAAGTGTATTGCAATTTAATTGCAGCATTGATGTTACAGATGACGACCTGATAGATTTCACTTGTTGTTGTTTTTTATTTTGAGGCTGACAATTTGCCAAGTCCTAAATTTTGTTTTCTTACATGGTCACGAAAACTCGTATTTGCTATTTCATCCCCGTTTCGGCTTAATTTTATTTATATTTTTTGTTTTTAAGCTTATAGTAATTCTTTTTGGTGTTAAAGCTTGGTATTTCTATTACAGTAAATGTTCTAGTTGGTGTGAGGGCAAACTTGTACGGTAATCATTAAACCATAGGCATAGCCAGAAGAACCGGGCCCTTTGCCTCCCCCCCCCAATTGAAAAGCTACCAATGATAAAAATGATGACACAAAGTCTATTTACTTAGTTTTTTTAGCATTTTTGGAGAGCAACAGTGCATGCGTAAAACGGCAATTAGCAATAACAATATTAATATTGACGACCAGGGGCCTCATGCCATCTCAATTTAAATTTTTACCAACCAAGTTAAATGTACAAGCCGGGAGAAATTCAGCGTTTATGTTCTTAATGGTGCAATCTCAGGCACTCATCTAACTTGTTTATGCAATAATATGTTTTGGGCACCCAGCTACCTTTATTTTACAATAACATGATTAGTGACCATTTATGGCATCTACTGTACCAACTTTAAATAACAGTCGACCTCCATCTTGTTAGTTTTCACGAGACAAAATGCTTTTGAAAAAACCTAGTGAGGGAAATGCTTATTGAACAAATTATTGAATTTGAATCGAGGGTGCCTGGGACCCTGGTCGTACATAGGCCTATATTCCTAAAACTGATTATTTTCATGACAAAACAAAAATCTTTCAAGGCAAATCTTCGAGTGCAGTATTTAATGCTAAAAATGTTGCAGAAAGCAATGTACCTTGATTTCCCTGACTTGGGCCAAGTCACAAAATTTAACCCCAAAATACAAGATTTTAAACGTGTTTTGGACTTGACCTGAAGTAAAGGGAGTGATTTTTTCTGTTAGCTTTCAAACATCAAATATTTTGTTCTTTCAAATGGCTCTGAAAACGAGCGAAATGTGATGCAAATCGCATTAAAATAGCCATTTTTTCCCAAAAACTTACAAAAAATCGCTCAGCAGCTGGGGGCTCCGCCGCCATGCCCCCTCTGTGACATGTTTGAGTTGCACTAATTTGCTCACCACGTCTCCCAATTTTGATAGGATAGAAAAAATTTTAACTTGCAGTTCTAGTCCTTCCTCTACAGCAAGACCAGGTTACGAGCCAAATCAGACGCCCAGCTTTTGATCTTTCATTCTTTGTCCCATAAAAAGTCCCTCTATTCAAAAACTTCTGATGACGTCATTGCATGATTTGCGGTTTAGCCCTCCTCCCAATCCAAAATTCAGGCTACGCCTATGCATTAAACCATGTGCAATATGCATACCAGATACCGGTCGTTGCATCTTAGTATTGTTGGTGCACCTTCACGAGCGGTTGCTTACAACATTGCAAAGGTGCAAAGCAACAAAATATACGTTGCATTGCTTCCAGTCTAAAATTTCTTTGGTATGGAAGTATGGAATGGAATATGAAAGAAAATTTTAGTATGGAATAGAATATGGAAGAAAATTTTAATATGGAATGGAAGATTTTCAGTATGGAATGGAAATGGAATGGAAGAAAATTGCCAGTATGGAATATGGAAAAATCGTCTTCCATTCCATACCATGCCCTGCCTGCCCCCCTCTGTAGCGGTAAAGCGAAGAGAAAAGATCTAGTATCTAGAATGCGCTTACTGTACAACTGACAATGACAAATCTCATAAGTAACCTTTAATTAAAAAAACACCTTTCAAAAGGGCAAGCAAATTTGCAAGACAAACAAACAATAAAACTTTCACGGCCAACAAGTTGGAGGGGGACAAAAGAACCAAACGCCACCAAAAGGAATTTGGAGAAAAAAACAAATCTAGCCCGAGCGGTGTTCCCAAACAAAATATATACAGTATAAATCGATAATTCTACCAAGTGCAAAAATTCTACTAATAAACTCAAAAATATCTAGGGGGACTAGAGCGTGAGCACAATGCGGGTACAGCAAGATGCGGGAAACAAGTGTGTGCAATCGTGTAAGCGATTCAAAGAAAAATACTTCAGGATCTCTGTAAACAAAAAATAAATACTAAACATGTGGAATAAACTAAAGTAGAAATTGTATGCTACAAACCAATGAATAGATTACATACTCTTTAATTCTCTAATATCATACTCCAATAGGACTTACATACTCTTTAATAGATTACTAAAACACGAGTGAATAAACAGCAAATTAGGAGACTTACCTTCTCTGTCCTGCGCAAAATACAAAGTGATCAAGCACATTGCGCAACAGAGAGGAGCCAAGTCAAAACTACCGCAAGGGGTCGCCAGCAATTATACTAACGGTGCATGAAAACAAAGAACGGCGCTTACACCTTCCCTTTGACTACGCCTACGCTCCAAGTGAGGAAAGCAAAAAAGGTGTTCGCCAATTTTACGTGAGGTTTCTGGGGTTTTCGAACGAAATTTCAACTGTTAAAAAAATAGTGCTGTCCTCGAGCCAAGGACAAAGCAATTTTCGAGGACTTGAGGCTTCGAGGCCAAGGCCAAGGACTTCAAAATGTGTCCTCGAGGACTCCACCTCTGGCAGTTAGTAGTGCGCGACAAGGTAATGGGCAAGTTGATAGCAGGGTGCCGAAACCCGGGAGAATGGGGGGATATATCCCCCAATAATTTGACTGTATCCCCCCAATAATTTGTGTATGGTCTACATTTGCATCCCCCCAATAATTTGGCTCTGGTTTGCACCTGAGCGCAGGTCTCCACTTCAATTCGGTGGAAAAAAGCGTTCCATTTTTGGTGAAGACCTTTTTTTCTGGTCTTCACTTAATTTGCTTACCTGCAAAAAATCGTGGTTGAGGTTCTTCCCCCCGAATGTTGAGAATAGGGCAAAATTGCGGTAAAATTGCAAATTATCCCCCCCAATGCTCAACAAAGATCGGCACCCCTGGTTGTATTGTTGTAGCTTATTTTTGACTTTAGCAACAGTCATCCACATGACTACAACAATAGTAGCCCATCTCAGGTCTGTTGGCCTGTTATGTAGTAATTTAAGACAACAGCTGGAAAGGAAAGGCAGTGGTGGAATATTGTAACGCGAGTATAAAATCTGAAATAAAATTGTAAGCTTGATTTTCATCATTTTCTCTGGAAAAGTGCATGAAGCTTTGCCTCTGGATTGTGAGCAATGGTTTTGATAACAAATGCGACCATGATCATGCGATATTAATTTCCGATTACAAACTTAGTCACAACTATGCGATATCAATTTGTAATGGAAAACATTGTTTCGATTATGAGCTATGTCAATTTTTAAGCAAAAAAAAATGTGATGTTAATTTCTGATGACAAGCGGCTAACTTTTCTTTCTCGTCCTGATGACTATTACATTGATGAAAGTAGAAAGCAGCTCATACGCATCACATGTTGAGGGTTGAAAATTCCACACCCGCTTGCATAATGGTTTGTAGAGCAACCTAGTATGGTAATTACTGCTGCAACTAATTCTTACTAACTTCATGCTGCTATTAGTTTGGTAATGATAGCTTACTATTTCATTATTTCTGAAAAACAATTATTTAATTGAAATTTCAACACAAATTTGTTTTTTTTTAGGTTAAATCAAGATCAAATGGCAAGGTCATTTGGAAGAAATTCGCATTATCAAGAAAAATCTGTTCATTTTTTTTTTTTTTTAACCAAAATCTAGTACCTAAGTCAAAACAAAATACTGCAGTATTTTAAATTTATTTGGTAGGCAATGAAAAAGAGGTGAAGTTGTTGCGTTTCCATTGTCACCCAAAGAGGTAGCAACATGACATCGTTAAGCTTTTTGATATA
The DNA here is from genome assembly GCA_963965965.1 of Trididemnum nubilum. Classification (NCBI taxonomy): domain Eukaryota; kingdom Metazoa; phylum Chordata; class Ascidiacea; order Aplousobranchia; family Didemnidae; genus Trididemnum; species Trididemnum nubilum. Next base: position 10,770,968 of record OZ014473.1, on the reverse strand, counting down.
GCAGGGCTTTTCACTGCTGGGCAGTCCTATTACACCTGCTTGGAAAAGAAGTATAAGAGAGAAGTAAAAGCTAATTTTTAATAGGAGCAAAATAATTTGCGGTGGGCATCTTTCAAAAAGAAGGTAACGTGAGACATTGAATTAAATGCAAAAAGCAGAGTGAACTGTTTTGACGTCGCATTGTTGACCTTGACATCAACTACAGACTGATCAAGTCTTGATGTGAAAATATAATTGCCTATTCTATACAAGTAGACTAAAAAAAAAAGGAAGAAAAAAATAGCATCTAGCATCTGATGGTGCCTGATGACAGGAGGATAAATATGCACATTAACAAAAAGAAAATAACAACACTATACACCTAATCATACTCGTTACTAAACTACAAAAATAGCATACATATTCTCACTTTTTACAATGTCATTTTCTGTGAAGTGCTTGCAGCATACGTATGAAGACTTTATGACTTTCAATTAGTTTTTGAAACTTTTGATATAAGGAGAATGAATTAAATAGGCCTACAAGAGCTCAACATTAACCTCCCTCCATTTTGCAGAGTCATATAACCACGGATTTTTTTTTCAGATGGCACAGAAAACAAAAGACACAAAAAAATTGTCATTTGCTCCTATACTATCCGGAATGCAACAGCAGCATTTTGGCTTTTGACTCATTAACATTTCAAATCTACATTGTTTCCCTGTTGTAAGCTGACAAAAAGCAGAAAGAATAGAAAATATCTTCATCAAACTTGTGAATGAAATTGCAATATGTAAATGCTAGCTACAATGGTCCAGCTGGTTAACTACTGTAACTATGCTGAAAATTCAAATTGTTAAAAATTAATTGTTTTAAACATCAGATTGACCAACAGACCACTGACCACCTCAAAAATAAAGAACAAAAGTAAATGAAACAACAGTAATGAACAAATAATCTACTAGTACAAAGCTGGGTTTATTTTTGAAAAATTGACTCGGTACCATATGGTTTAAAATAATGAAAACCTAACTAGGCCTATTTACTGTTTACAAGTACTAATCATCAATTTATTTGCATTTTTAGTATTTTGCCTTTTCTAGTTTACTGATAGCCTACCTGTCAATCATCTGAGCTACTGGGTGGGTTTTAGATTTTTGATTTGAAATTATGACAGTAATTAGGCTAATTAAATTGCCTAACAGACTGGTACCGGTACTGGTAATAGGCTATAATAATATTTTATTAAACTCAGTTTAATAAAATATTTGAAAAATTGCTACATAGTCGTATATATTCCTACCTATCAAAATTTAACTTATTTAGCGAAAGACAATTTGGGTTTAGAAAAAATTATTCTACTTCTTTGGCAATATGCAACATTTATGACGAATTATTAAATAATATTGATGAAGGAAAATATAGTTGCTGTATTTTTTAGACTTAAGTAAAGCGTTTGATTCTGTCCAACACGACATATTATTATGCAAGCTAGAAAAACTTTATGGATTTCGAGGAAATGCTCTAGAATTAATGAAAAGTTACCTAACTAATAGAGTACAATATACTAAAATTGGTAACAGTAAATCCAAGCAGCTAAAAATAAACTACGGTGTTCCACAAGGATCATCGCTTGGTCCTCTACTTTTTATGCTATATGTAAATGACCTTCCTCAAGTTTCAGAATTTTCTACCGCGCTATTCGCTGACGATACTTATTTGGTACTATCAGATAAAAGCTTGGTTAGTCTTGAAACCAAGGTAAATACACAGCTTCAAAATATTGATATTTGGCTTAGAAGAAATAAATTATCCTTAAATTATTCAAAAACGACCTATTTGTTATGTAATAAACATCCTTACCAATCAATTAAAACCAAATTCACGGTAGTCATGAATGAAAAGGTACTTAGACGTAGTGATTTTGTAAAGTACCTGGGTGTTTACATTGATGAAAAACTGACTTGGTCTGTTCATATTAATAAACTGTCTTTACAATTGGCTAAGCACAATGCAATGTTGTATCAAATTCGCGACTATGTAACTGAACATACTTTGAACATGCTGTACTATAGTTTTGTATACAGTATTCTAAATTATGGTATCATTGTCTGGGGCACAGCAACTCAAAACCAATTGCATGAAATAAACGTGAGAATGAACAACATTGTGCGCACTATAACTTGGAACAAAAAGTTTTCTCATGTTACCCATTTGTATAAAAAATTAAATTATCTGAAATTGAATGACATTTATCATTTGAAACTTGCTAAGTTTATGCATAAAATTTGTAATAATAAATTGCCACTTTTGTTTCAACAACGATTTAATAAAATTGAATTAGTACACTCTCATCAAACAAGAAAACTTACTAAGTTGAAGTATTTTTTACCTCGCGTTTCCAAAACTGCAGGTCAAAAAAAATTAGAATTTCGAGGCGCCAAACTTTGGAATGAAATCGATGAAGACATTAAACATAAAACGTTTAATTCCTTCAAAAAATGTTTTAAAGAAAAAATTGTATCACATTATTGACTTGGTTTTGATTCTTCTGGTACTGTAATCAAATTAATTGAATCCTCTTCAACTATGAGAATTTTGATGCGTGTGCATTCCTTTTTTTTCTAAGTCTTAATGTGTACTTCAAATACTTTGTGTTTATTTCATGTTGGTTTTTTAATTTGTTTTCCTTTTCTGTTTTTCTTTTTATATACATAATTTTTTGCTCAATAATTAATGCCTTTAAGTTGCAGTAGAAATGACGAGAACAAGGAGTGCCTTGACTAGTGTACCTCAGGGTTGTTCGGCGCTCCTTGGACTCAGTAATTGTATACGATACGTTTATTTATACGATTTTTTATGTATTATTTGTACTCTCTTATTTTATTTATTTTGATCGTATGTAACTAAGTCCAAAAATAAAATTTACTACTATACCGGTACCTGATGTAGCACTTTGTCCTATCATGGATTGGTCGAACAGTATGTGTAATAGGCTGCTATTAAACATTACAAGATTAACAGGCCTACCACTAAAACCACCGCACTAAAACATTTTGACAAAGTTTTTTACAAATCTACCTGTAGCCTATACAGAGAACCGAGAGTACACACTGCTAGAGAAAATGACACTATATGCAACCTATCGGAACTAGGCTATAAGATAGCCTGCTTATTTTCCACACTAACTTATCATATTTATTGTGATACTGGCTGCTGGGAAGCCTATTACTTTATACTAATACTTCCAACCTATGATAGATAATAATCATATCAGAAGGCTGTGATTTAATGTTGTTTACGAAGTAGGCTAATAGTCGGCAACTTATGCTACCCTTTCTCTAACTTTTATACATCTTCGCAATTTAAATTTTTGTTAGACAGACCACTAATAGGTCTAACAGAAGGAAACTAAACTTTAAATTTGTCGAAATTGTTTAACAAACCTTATTTTCGTCTTTTAGTGAACTTGACCCTGCTTAGTCCCATTTGATTGCATTGTATTCGCGGTATTTTTTGCAAAATATCCCGCTTACCGCTAGGGGAGCCAGCTAGACGAACAAGCAAAACGCTTTGCCTGATATCTTGTTATTGTAGGATCTATGGTTCCAGTAAAAGCGGTATATCGACAAAACGGCACCTGATTGCAACTAAAGACATTTCAATCATTAATCAGGCATCAAAAAACTTTTTGTAAAAAATTTTTCAAGATGTACCTCGATGGGTATCATGAGACCAGAGGCGGATCTAGAAAATTTGGGTGGGGGGATTTTAAGCACAAAACCTCAAAAATTCGGATGTCTTCACCGAAATTGAGAGTGATTTTTCGGCCGAAATCGGAAATTCAAACGTTTTTTTCGCCCAAAATCAGGTGGTCTCCAAAAAAAAAAAAAAAAAAGGTCTTCACCGAAATTGAGAGTGATTTTTCAGCCGAAATCAGAAATTCAAACGTCTTTTTCGCCCAAAATCTGGTGGGGGGGGATGCATCCCAAAATGGAGCCGAATTATTCGAAATAGAGGCTAATTTTTCGTCCAAAATTGTTACTTTTAGGCTGGTGGGGGATGCATCCCCCCCCCTAAATCCGCCACTGCATGAGACAACACAATTTTGGACACCATAACAAGGCCTAGAAGTTCTCAATTATAGCGCGTTTTGGCTCAAATCTTACGCCATACAGTATTGGATTATTGTTCCACTTTTCCATTTTTTGTGAAGTTACACCATGCAAATCGTTTCTTAAGGTACATTAGGCTTATACAAAGTGAGCATTAAGCAAGATCAACAGCATTAATCCTAAGCACACGAAATTTTGAGATTATGCACAATTTGTGCTTATAAATTTTATCAATCCCCACCAAAATTTTCTAGATCCGCCCCCGTACGGAAAATGTTCGAAATACGCTATGTTGATATTTTGGGCGTACCGTACTGTCAGTCTGTCACACCATCAACCTTGCACGTGACTAAGATAAGCGAAACGTTTGTGAATGTGGGACTTCCCCGAATCGGTAAGCTATTTCAATTGACATCTAGAAACCACTCTTATTCATGTTTTGAATAGCATAAAATCATTCGCAGTTGGTAGCTTCGTTATAGCCTAGTACCGGTAGATGACTGTCCGCAGTCAGTTAAACAAGAAATGCTAAATACCCAACGGCCCTTGCATCGTTTAACCAGCATCGAGTAGTCTACAATAATTGCCTTCCATGCTTGGTCATACTGTCAGTGTCAGGTAGCCAATGACCGATGAGATACACAGGTACGGTAGGTAGGCTAGAGTAGTCACTAGTCAGTTGCTTATCACAAGACTGGTCAGATTGTTCAAATTACAAATGAGATGGGCCTACAATAATCAGGATACTGCCATTATGCAGCAGCGTAGCGCTCCCTGCCTACTGTTAGTGTTACTAGAAGTGTGGATCAGGGATTGTTGGCCAGATCAAAGATTATATCTTGGTGGTGTCGTTAAGTATGAGCCGTTCGCTTTTTTTCAAAAGCTCTGCGACCCATGTATGATTGCGCATGTGCTCTTCTCTCCGTTCTAAGTTATTTCCTAAAACTAGCCCTAACCCTAATGAGTGCTCACATGAGAGGAGCGAGAGCGCTCGCCTGAAAACTTAACAATATCCAATCTTGGATTACTAAGCACAAAGCAACAATACTGTAAGAGACAGTAGGCCTATGTATCAGGATTTGGGTAGAATCTTACTCTTAGGCCAGAAACCAGCTTTTAACTGCCTAAAGTGGGATATTCTTGCTAATTACATTTGGCTAGTTATAATAAAGTACTGGTAACTCTTGTCACTTTCCTTTGTAAGCTTCTTAGCAATTCACTTAAAATGTAAGTGTGGCATGCAAGAACCCGAAACCTAACAGCCTATCCCAAACTCAAAATCTAACCCAAACCTTAACAATAATTTAAAAAATAAAAATGAGTAAATGAGCCCTCACTCTTTGTTTTCTCTGTTCTTATTCTTTTAATGGGCATTACGTAACATAAGCACTAGCCACTTCCTTATCAAAAAGTCATACCTGTATCACAGATTAACCACGCAAGCAATATTTTGAACATAAAATTATAAAAACTTCAGACATACATATTTCTTATCTGTTACGGTAGCCTACCAACTCTGTCAGTTTGTCAATTTTATGATGACCCAGGTGGCAGAAAGAACTACTGAAGCTGGAAGTGAAACAACAAAAGAGAACTGAGAATGCCCTGTAAAACTGCACCTGCAGGAACCATGGATTCAAAGCTGCAATGTAATAGTATTACTTTTCATTCTGATTCTACAATTTTCGCACAACCGAGGTATGTATACAGGTAGGGTAAGAATTAAATAATGTTGCTGTTTTCAGTTATAGTGCATACCGTAATACAGAATATAACTAAACTTCAAACAACATCTGACAAGGTCGAAATTTGGACAGCTCCCTTAGTGGTTGGTTATGCGTTTTAGTATTTTTGTTTTTTTGGGAAATGTTGGCAAATTTGTTGAAATATAACTTTTAGTATACATACTTTAATACCAAATTGGTACAAAATTTACTTAGGGCACATAGATATCTTTTGACAGCTTTGAGCACAATTGTTTTGAGAAAATTTTGGCACCCACCCTCCGTAAGTTAGCCAAAAAGTTCAAAGAAACACCAACTACAGTAATAGGCTTTGTGAAAAAACTTATGATATGGCTTTCAAATTTTTTGATTGATGTTGCTACTAGTATCAGTGTTACTATTTGCATTTTCGTTAAGCATATTGTTTTGAACTATAACGTTTTTACTTGGAAACAATTTTCAATATTAAAAAGAAATTTCATATGAATCAAGTTTCTTTTAAATATTAAAAATTGATAAAAAATTTCATATCAGCATATCAAATATGGAGTTGTTGGTGCGATGGATTTCACAATACCATTCATTGTTTTTCTGGTTATTACGCTACCTACTAATTTGATGTACATGCCAAGGGTAAACTGATCTTTTCATTTCTTTGTTGCTTCTCTTTTCATGAGTCATGATGCTCATCTAAATTTAGTTATTTATTTGTGTATAATTTTCAATACTTTTAGAGAAAGTAAATGGATGTTTGAATTTTCTGATGTGGTGATAACTTCTGGAGAAAATCATATTTCTGCTCACAGAGTTATTTTGGCTGCACATTCTGACTTTTTCAGAAAGCGATTAACAAATAAACATTCAGTAAGTGTGAAAATTTTAGTTGTGACATGTGTCTGCTTAACATTTTCATTTACATATTACAGATCAGTGTCTAGAGAGTTTGTTATTGCAACAGTAGAAAGTTTGGATCACAATCAGGTTAAACCAAAAACTATAAAATTGGAATTTATTGTTTGACATTCAACATTAACAGAGATCATGTGAAGCTAGGTGACCTCAAGGTCCATGCCTCAAACCCAACGCTTAATGGCAAATAACGATTTTTGAACCAACATACAGCAAATGAAGTGGTGAAAAGCTAAGAACGGGGTGCCCAAACTTTTTGAAGAATGGGCCATAGTGACTTTGAGCCAGCCTGAACTAGAAAATGGTTTCTACCTAAATTTGATGCAAAAACTGGCAGAAATTTGAACTAAAACAAAAAAAAATGCGATTTTGTCAGAATTTTATGTATTGGCCAATTGAAACAGAAGAAAATTAATTTGGTTTCTCACAAAATTTCTCTGCTAGTTAATCTCAAAACCACTCGTGAGCCGCAAAATCTTCTTTTTACGTGAATCGGTAAATGGGTTTGGGCAGCCCTGGTTTTGAATATGACATTTCTTTGCCTCATTCTTGAAGGAGGTAAAATATCCTGCTAATTCTTGTAGTTTACAATAGCTAAAATCGTAGTTTACAATATTTGGCTTATATGCTACAGTATTTTGTAAAGTCAGTCAACTTTTTCAAGTTTTTGTATATAAAAGATATATTGGAAACCCTGAATCTGTTTTCTCAACTTAAACTTTCAGTAAAAACAGAGAGAAGAAATTCATAAATATTAACCCTTCCAGTCACATCACTTAACCAATCCAATTTTGGTAAAACTCTACTTTTTTTGAAATCCATGGTGGGAAAACAAATTCAAGGTTGCCATAAACTTTTTAGGGAGACAACTTTTTCAGGGTTCCCATAAACTTTTTCTGTTTGTTAAATGTCTTTGCAACTGCAGTCCCAAAATGAGAACAAAAATTGTGTTTCGATTTTAACTGTTGCAAACTACCAGAATTGGCTGGATGCTTCACTTCGCTTTTGATCTATGATTTTTGTGTCTTTCTTGGAATATCAAGCAATCAATTAGTAAAGAAAATATTTGGCTTATATGCTACAGTATTTTGTAAAGTCAGTCAACTTTTTCAAGTTTTTGTATATAAAAGATATCAAAAAACTACTTTTACCATTCTGTTTGTCAGAGAAAACAAGCGAAACTTTTGTGTTTTTGTAATTACTTGTTTTTGCTATTAAATTAAAGCAGAAAAATTAAGGTTTGAAAAATATTTTTAAGTGGTTGAAGTTAGGTTTTACTTTTAATAGCCAAGAATTTTTTCATCATCTTCGTTCGAAGTTTAATTCTGTGGTATCTCTGACGATTCTCCCCTCATATTGCATCATTAAATTCTTACGTTTCCACCAAAATATTTTGCATTGGATTTTTTTTTTCGGGTGTTTTGTCTTTAACTATACAGCAATGTGATTCACGTGGCAAATGTTTAATAGATTCTTGGGTAAATATTAGTTTTTTTCGAAGGCAAATCTGGATTATTTCAATACCAACGGTTTTGCATTGGCAATAGAAGGATTAAGGTGGGGATGCGTTGAAGCAATTGTCGAGTTCATGTACTCGGCCCACATCACTGTAACAAGTGAAAATGTCTATGATCTGGTTGAATGCTCTGATTATTTTTCTATGCCAGGTATTTATTCTTTTCATTATACTCGCTGTACTACGCCAAAGCATATACGAGTTTGCGGGGCCCATCTCCGCGTCATTGCGCCTGCGGGCAACACAATTCCTTACGAAAAAATGTCGCAGCGGTGGCGAGCCATTGTCGGCTCTTAGTCCGGTTTAACCGTCCCTAGATTTGAACCTCAGACCTCCTGTTCCAGATACAAACGCGTTAGCGCTTGACCAATTGGACGGTCGAGGTATTTATTACAAAAATTTGATTTGAATTTAAGACTTGAACTTTCTCCGTTAGCTTTTGGATTTTGACGATGTATATCCGTCATACTTCTTATTATGTAGTATCAATATTCTCAAACCACGAGCATTAGATATTTAGCATTATCAATGTCTTTACCCTAACAGTCTGCTGTATTTAATGTAGGTGTAGTATGATACATTTTATTTTAGTTTTTTAATAGTTTGTTACATACTTTTATTTCTTGTGTGCGTTTTCTAGAAGTTTTTTAATATCTCGATGTAGTGTAGAAGCCTGCAATATCTCAGCGACACTATAATGAACCTCATATAGATATTTTAAAATATTAAAAATTAAAATGCAATCAAACCCAAACAGTCAATTTCACTCGTAAATGGGATCCTCAGAAGTATACCGCATCTAAACAATTGTTGATCTTAATGTAAAGCAGAGTTTCGGGTTTTAGGGGATTTTGATTTTTTAATACTGTTGTAATCTGCTGTGATTTTCGCTCGGACTCTTCGTTATTAACACCGGCGCAGCCAGAAGTAAAAAGAAAGGGGAAGGCGAATTTTTTTGTTATGGTTAAAGCATATGCACATCGGAAAGTTTAATTTATGCAAATTGAAACAAATTCACAAAGTTTTAGCGATAACAGGCAGGAGTCCTGCCGTAGTTCTTGCAGCAAATGCTTAAAAAATAAATAAATGAAAGAGAATAGAATTAAATTGGTTTCACCTGGTTTTACGATTTTATTTTATCTGACGATGCTACTGTGGACGTAAAAAACGAGTTTGCTTAACGTAAGGCCCTATGAGGAAATTGCAGATTGCCGTTATTATTCAGGCAAACAGGCATAATAATATTTCAACTTTCAAATGCAGTATATTGTAACAAATTAAGAACAAATGAGATGTACAATTCGCAAAAACATACGAACAACCACCGCCTACATCCGCAAATGATTGGTTTTTAAAACGTAGGTGCTCCTTATTGTTATTTATGTTAATACAACGGGTTTATTTATACAGCTAGCCCGCGAACGAAATTTGATTCGCGCCGAAAACTGCGTACAGTGCTTCCATAGCAAATTTTTAGGCCCGGCCTTCACTGTGCGTAAAATCATGATCGTATGGACGTATCATTAGTTTGTTTGAAACAACTGGCAGCTTGTACGCTGGTTACGCGATAAGCATGGCGGACCGAATTTCACTTAAATAAACTGAAGACGAGCTTTTGCGCTCACGATATGACGCACCAGAGATGGAAACCGATCGGGTCGACCGGCACCGGTCGGGTCGAGATTCTTCGACCGGCCGGTCAATCCGGTTGAAACACCGGTCAAATTCTCCTTTCTTGCAACTAAAATACATCTAAGCACCAACCGAAAAATACATACAGCGATTGAGAATATTGATTTTATTGTAAATAAAACTTGTTATAAAAAACATTGTTAACTGACCACACCTTTTGAAAACACTTTTTAAATGGTTTCAAGGTGTGACCATTAAGACATGCACATCCCGGGGCGTATTTAGGGGGGAGCATTGTGCCATGCCCCCTTCCGCTTTAGGCCACAGCACAAAGCAATAAAGTGCAAAATATACATTAAAATCGCGTAATCAGATTATAATAAAGCATGCATTTGGATTGGCATTTTAGCATCATTTTTATCAGTTTGAGAGTAGAAGTGGCGCAGATTTCAGATTTTTTAGTACATGCTAAAATCTTGCCGCGTTGAAAAGCTTTTTTCAACTTAAATTTATCACACTCTACACTGGGCAAGTAAGACATAGCTTTTATTTTCTTACATCTAACTAGCCATGGCTTGTTTTGAAGTAGCATTTCTACAAACTGCTGGGGCACATTATATTTCGACTGTTTTCTAGCCAATTTCATAACAGTTTAGTGCTTGCTACTCGGCAAATTGCAAATAATCTGTCACCAATAGCTAAAAAATTTTAGCTTCTTTTCTTGGCCTTACGCATAATATTCTCAGAAAGAACGTCTAATAATTTATCAAAAAGAAATTTATCAAAAAGATTTCCTTAAAAAAAATTTGCGTACTATTTACTGTAATAAACATTTGACGTTGCACAGTTTGAAGCTGTAAGATTAATATTCAAACCAGCCGATCGCCCTTTTCCTCAACCTCAGCTGAAAATAAAATTGAAAGATCAAGCTAGCATCGTTGTTACGCTTTTGGTAAAGTGCAAAAGCTTTTTGAGCAATATTATTCTGATTCTGCCTTTTTCTGGTAAACGGGCACTCAAGGCTGTTGGTCAAAATGTAGTCCTATATAGGGCAGTGTAGACCAATTACGTTTGATATCTTTTTCAACGTAAACGCAAAAAAAAAAGAAAAACAGGCAAAATGCATGCAATCAAAATCTGTCATTTTGTATAATAGCAATTCCTAATACAGTATGATAAAAAATTAATTTCGACGTTAAAATTATATGGAGAGTCACTCTCTTCAAAGAGATTTGTTTTCCTTCAGCTTCAAATGAAATACTATTGAAGTTATTGGGGTCGAAATACGATTTGACTATGGAGACATTTAATTCGTGGTACTCGTCAGATCTCGGCCGCCCCGAATTCTCACCGACATCTGATTCTACTTTTTGGAAAATGATGAGTTTTGAAAGAAAATGGATTGCGTTTTTCCGGGCAAAATCGCGCTGCTTTTTGCCTCGTTTTCGTTCTCCCACAAAATCAATGCGGTATGCTGACGAGGCGTCATCATTCGCGACAGCGCGATAAGGCTACGCAATGATCAAACATTTTCATTAAATATCAACATTGACCATGCAAGCATTCCAACTCTCCGGGTTTTGTTTCTATCCTGTGTTGCAAAAACGCAACGTGGTTAAATTTTTGTTTTAATTCAAGTTTTTGTGCGCGATTTTTTACATTAATGTAACGTAATAGATAACTTTTTCAATCAAATTTACCAAAATTGATATTTTGATTGTTACTCATTTTTATTGTTAAGATAACAGTAATTCACTATGCGTTTTTGCTGCAAACGTTTTTCTTCGGGAATATCTCGAAAACAATGCAAGCTAGAGGGCTAATTTTTTTGGAAAAGATAAAGAAGCTAATGACCTTACAAAAAAATTCCAAAAAATGCAAAAAATTTAACGTTACTTACTTGCAACTCAGGGTAGAATTAGCCTACACTTGAGTTGAGCGTTTTTAAGTCAGTTTTTTAACATTTTATCTTTTTATAATAATTTTTGTGAAATCGCGCTCTTTCAAAAGGGTGGGGGACTGGTCCCTCTTATCCCCCCCCCTGGCTGCGCCGGTGGTTATTAAGCTAGTTTTGACACCCTGATAGCTACCTGCGCAGCCAGGAGTTTGAGAGACCACCGGACCACCGGAGTGTTTTGGGAGACCACCAGTGGTTTGGGAGACCACCGGACCAGTTTCCCCTTTTTGAAAGTGCACAATTTTACAAGAATTAAAATATAAAGTATCGAAAATTTTAACGCTCAACTCTATAAGCCACTGCTAACTTGAAGGGGTTAATCAAGCAGTCTTGAAAGAAAATACGTTTTCACCCGTGATGCGCTCGCAGTTTTGAAACAATAATGTCTTGAGAGCATGCCGCATTGCGTTAACGTGAGTTGCTTGTAAGTTGAATTTCTTGTAAACGATGATAAAATTATCACTAAGCAAAACTTTGTACAGGGCCGTATTAAAAAAGCAATTGCCCCACTCCCCCAACCAAGGACCCTGACTAGTAAAAGCATTTAAAAATAATCACTTAACGGCATTAATTTTTCTTAAAATTCAAAATTTTTTGCGGCTGCATTGCAATAACAAACCGATTTCGTAAGATGCTTCAAGGTGCCAAAGCATCAATCTGCTGTATATTTTTATTTCACTCTCTATTTTACTAATCTTAATGTTTTAAAGCAGGTCTTCTAAAAAGTTTCGTATTGGTTTTCTATTTCCTAATTATTTTTGATACTTGTTGAAACAAAAATAAGCCAAAATGTTTTTACGATTTTGTGTAAAAGCGTTGATTAACAGCCATTATTTTGGTGGAAAATCAGAAAGGCCGCCCAGCGGCTTGGGGCTTTGTCCCCGAACCCCATCTCTTTCCCTAAACGTCTGCTTATGATGTTCATAGTTTTTTTGCTTTGCTAATTTATTCAGGTTAGCTATGCCATCTTTTACGATAGTAGCATTTGTTGGCAGTTTGGTACCTTCGACGACTTTGGCTCGCAGCCCAGGCCACCTAATGCCTTGATATGGCCGTGGTTTTGTGCTGACAAACCACAATGTAACTCATTTTTTCTGTTTGAAGACAGCAAGCAGTACGTAGTAGCAACATAACTAAGACGGTATACTGTGTTTTTTAAAAACCACTTAGTTTTTTAGCGCAGGCGGGCATTTTGTTGATTTGAGCAAATCGTCCATCTTAACTTGTTACAATAATTATCTTGCCAGCTTGCTAAATAGTAATGGCCATCTACGATTATCATTTCGTCTACGACTCTACGTAAAGAAAACGTATTTTTTTGTATCTGCTAAATAAACAAGGATAAAACTGCTGTCAGTCATTGCTAAGACTTCGTTAATTGATATTGTTACAATTGGCCTAAATTTCAACTTCCCGATTTCCTACAGTCGTAACAAAAACTTTTTGTCTTCCTTCTTTCTTTATATCTGGCTGCGCCGGTGCTGAAAACAGTCATAGATTAAATTGTTTTTCTATAAATTTAATTGAATTTTGCTTAAAATATGATAGGTTTTATATTTAGAAATCAAGAAGTTCTGCTTGGAGTTTCTTGAAACTTTCCTATGTTCTAGCAACTGTTTGAAAATTATGGAGTTTGCTTTGTCCCGCAATATTGAATACCTTAGAGAAAAAGCAGAAACTTACTTACTGAAAAATTTTCGATATGTCATATTCTGTCAAGAATTTGAACACCTTACCCTACCAGAGCTAAATGATGTGTTTCAAAAAGTAAGAGAATCTCCATTCAAGGTTAGTGGGATTTAATTTTACTGTTTGTGTCTGTGTGGCTTTTTTTGGTTATTTAATGGTCATTGACCTTAATTTTCTACGTGAATAACAAAGAATAAAATCGTCGTTGTAGTCGAATGACCGAAAAAATAATTAGTATGAGTTGTATAAGAGATTTGTTCTCAACGAAACTCAACGGAATGCTCAATAACAGTGTGGGCAGAATACACGGTAAAATCACTAAACAGAATACACATGTTTAGTGAGTTGCCGAGTATGAGTTTTATGTTTTTACATGCAAGTCTAAAAATCGTATTTCTAGTGGAAAAGAAGATCGTGCAAAAAGTTTTGGAATGGTTGAAAATTTGTCTTCAAGTTTCGGAAATTACTCAAAACTTCTGAGCAAATAAACCCGCTGCCATTGTTTGAAATTTAAACTTGTCGGCAGTAATTTTTTTTAAGGTTGTCAAGTTGTCAAGCTTTGTGATAACTGTGGCTTGCAATTGCTCTTAAGTTTTGGCGTGCGCTGTAAAAATATGGCAGAATAATTCCTTTAATTGCGATTCAACCTTTGTTGGGATTACCTTTCTAACGAATCAAATGCAGCAACGCATATCAAAAATGATAAAAACCTCATGTTATTACCAATACCATATAATCTTCACTGTTATGTCAGTGACAACAATTGTAGTGCTTTGAATTCTCAACTCATCGGACGTTTTTTTACGAACTTGTCCTTGTTTTTTTTGTTTTGTTTAATCACATCGAATAAAATTACTGCATCGAGTCATCTTTAATATTGCAATTTATTTGCAAAAATATCACATCTGTCGGTCGTGGGACGTCGTGCAAGGCATCTTAGGTGTTTGAATTTTTTAACGCATTGGAATACACAGAACATTGGACGTTGAAACTCTTTCAAAGCGTTGCATAGTAGTGCTCTTGTGCATTGCCGCTCGAATTTAGCCTTGTGAATAAATATCAAAAATTTCAGTATTTGCAATTTCTTTGGCATCCTTGTATCATAATACAATACAAATTGCCTTCTACGTCTCACTTTAGCCTTATATTTGTAGTTTATGATGTGCTCACTTTGCAACAAAAGATTTCAATAACTCCAGTAGCATCTACAGTAGGTTGTTTTTTTGGCTATTTCAAACTATTCGATATAAAATCGGTAAAGGTAGTGGCAATATTTACAAACGCTTAGACTATAGTCGTTACCTGAAAGACTTTGGTATGTGTGCCAACAACAGTATCCTGTTTACTTTACGTGAACTGTGACGCTTTCGTTTTTGAAACAATGTTTGATTGCTAAACTTGGTTTATCTCCGCCCATTTTCTTATAAACTATTTTTCAAAGTTTAATATATGCACTAGAGTGGAGCGGAGTGGCTAATTTTTCCGTTTCGGCTCCACTCCGATATTTCTTTAACTGACTCCGGCTCCAATCCGGCTCCGAAATTTTACGACAACACTCCGCTCCGAAAAACTCCGAGACAAAAATACGCTTCGATGAAAAATTCAAACTCTTTTTCAAGTTGCTCAATAGCTTGGGATAAACCTAGCCTAGCTACATATTCTGATATTCCATTTCCAGAATGCAAAAATAGTTACTCATTTTACTACCAACTATCACTACAGCTTAAAAGACTACTTTAAAATCAGACTCCGGCTCCAATCCGACTCCTAGTTTTTTTTTAAATTGTCACTGTGGCTCCGCTCCGGCTCCGGCATAAAAATGCAAAATCCGGCTTCGACTCCGCTCCGGCTCCAAGCTCCACTCTAATATGCACACCAGCTAGTTGGGCGAGCGATAACGCATTCGTCTCTGGGACGAGAGGTCTGAGGTTCAAATCTCGGGCCGGTCAAATCTGACACAGTGTTGCCAAAGGCTCGCCCCCGCTGCGACATTTCCAGAGAAGCTGTGTTACTCGGGCGCAGTGACGCGGAGATGGGCCCTACCAATTCGTTACACGCTTCGGCGTAATACAGCGAGTATAATGAAAGATTTGATTGGATTAATATGTACGCCATGGTTTACTTTTAGTCAACAAACCTTACGTTAGACGAAGTTTTGTTTAATGAGCTCGTATTACATACTGTTTTAAGGCACAAAAAATTATTACAAAACAAGTGTATGCACCGCTAAATTTGAATGTTCATTGTCAGGTGATCTATTGGAATAAGATGATATAAACGTCGTATTTAGGCACTTTTACTTACAACCTCCTTTTCTAAGATTTTGCTTTTTGAGCAATATTCATCTGAGTTTTGCTTAAGTAGAGTTGAACGTATTTTTTAAAAAGTTTAAAGGATTAGACACAATGTACAGGTTCGGTTTACATGTCGATATATTTCACTATCTTGAAGTATTTGATTTTTACAATTTTGGTGTTTTTTAGATTTGTGAATCAATGTTTTTCAAAGCTGTTGTTGAATGGGTGAAGCATGATTTCGAACGCCAAATTTATTTTGATGATTTATTTGATCTAATCAAACTAGAAAAACTGAAAACAGACTTCCTTGCTAACTCGGTTGCTCAAGAAGTAAGTAACCTTTGGAAATGAATGGCTTAAAAGTAAATTTAACTTTGCATCCCACACTATAATGTTTTTGCATGGCAACTCGTTAGCTGTGTAGCCTACGCTTTGGAAATCGCAAGTGTACGTGCATATCCGTGGTAAGTTGGTATGCCCGGTGTTCACTGGGCGTACAATCGTGAGCGTGCAGGCGTATCCTAAGTTTGTTGTAAGCAACTGGTAGCCTGTACGCTAACTAATATGGTACGATGGGCGTATCGAATAAAATAAAAATAAGCTTGTACGCTCACGATTTTACGCCCTTTGCGGAGTAGCAGAGTTGCAAACGGGCCCACTAGTAGAGGCCCGAACCGAAACGTGATCTGAAGCCAAAGCCACGCTCGAAAAAAGCCCAAAAGGTTTAGTTATGTCTAAAAAATGATTACGGTTATTGCTCGTATGCGGTTAAAGTTAAATATCTTACTATTGATCAATTGTGTAATGACGTCATAATGGTAATTGTGTAGTGATAATTGTATGATGCTTAAGCAAAGTCGTCATTCAGGTTTAAAGGCTAAAACACTAGCCAAGTACGTATGTGAAGCCCGAATTAAGCCCGACATTTTGTCAATCTCAAGCTCAACTCGACTTGCCACTCTGCTGTGTGGACTGGGCCTTAAGCTTGGTCTAAAACGATTGGTGCTATAAAATAATCTATGCTCTTTTGGAACCGAATGCTGATTTTGCGATTAAAAAGAAATACTGAGAAGGTTCTGCATTGATTGGAAGACGAGTTGCTTATTTCGAGTCCCTCCGTGGTTAATAAGTGAATCATGCAATTTTTTTCTGCATGCAGGAATTGGTGACTGCTTCATTGCATTGTATGCAGCGACTTGTTCGAGCATTCAACTCTAACGTAAACAGAACGTCTTCAGCAAGTAATAACCTTACTTTTAAGTAAGACAGTTAACTATGCAGCTCTGATGGATTTTAGATATAGACCGTTAACCGGGCTGCTTCTAGCTTTGCTTACTGCTCTAAGCAAGTTTTGTTTTCGTATTGGTAATGGAATTGATGTTTTATACTAAATACACCTTAACTTAAACGAGGACTGCAGCAAAAATCAGGGATGTGTAAGCAGTCAAATTTTTAATGCTTCCGCTTCCAGCTCCTCTTGAAGTTTTATGCTTCCGAGTTCGCTTCCGCTTCCTTATCTTTGGAATTTTTTGCTTCTGCTTCCGTCTCCAGGTAGAGCTAGTCGCTTCCGCTTCCAGTTTTTTTCATCAAAGTGCTTCCGCTTCTGCTTCCACAAAAATTTAACCGCTTCCACATCCCTGCTCAGTATGAAACAGCTAATTGCATTTAGTTTAAAGAAAGAGCAGACAAGTTTAGTTTGTAAGCTACTTTATTTGATTTCTGTTGTCGACAGGGCATGGCATGAAATGGAAGACGATTTTTCCACATTCCATACTGGCAATTTTCGTCCATTACATTTCCATTCCATACTAAAAGTCTTCCATTTCATATTTCATTCCATACTAAAATTTTCTTCCATATTTCATTCCATACTTCCATACCAAAGAAAGTTTAGACTGGAAGCAATGCAACGTATATTTTGCTGCTTTGCATCTTTGCAATGTTATAAGCAACCGCTCGTGAAGGTGCGTCAACAATACCAAGATGCCACAATCGGTATCTGGAATGCGTATTGTACATGGTTTAATGCATAGGCGTAGCCAGGATTTTGGATTGGGGGGAGGGCTAAAGAGTAAATCACATGCAATGACGTCATCATAAATTTTCAAAAAGAGAAACTTTTTATGGGAAAAAAAATGAAAGATCAAAAGCTGGGAGTCTGCTTCAGAACGTAACCAGGATTTGCTAAAGAGAAAAGACTAAAACCGCAAGTTTAAAAGGTTTATTAACGTATCAAAATTGGGAGACGTGGTGAGCAAATTAGTGCAACTCAAACGTGTCACAAATGGGGCTTGGGGGCGGAGCCACCAGCCGCCGGGGGCTATGGGAGTCTGTGGGCGATTTTTTGTAAGTTTTTGGAAAAAATGGCTATTTAAATGCCATTTGGATCACATTTCGCACGTTTTCAGAGCTATTTGAAAGAAAACATTTTTTGAGATTTGAGAGCCAATTGAACAAATCCCTCTCTTTACTTAAGTCAAGTCCAAAACACGTTTAAAATCTTTCATTTTGGAATTAAATTTTGTGACTTGGCCTGGTCAAGGGAATCAAGGTACATTGCTTTCTGCTATATTTTTAGCAATAAATCATTCACCCGAAGATTTGCCTTTAAAGATTTTTGTTTTGTTATGAAAAAGAACAGTTTTAGGAATATGTACGACCAGGAGCCCAGGCACCTTCGATTCAACTTCAATAATTTGTTCAATAAGCACTCCCTTAGCCAAGTTTTTTTCAAAAGCATTTTGTAGCGTGGAAACTGACGAGATGGAGGTGGATTGTTATTTAAAGTTGATAGGTGGTGAAAGTGGAATTTAAAGTTATTTCAAGTTGGTACATTAGATGCAATAAATGGTTACTAATCATGTTATTGCAATATAAAAGTTAGCAGGGGACCTAAAACATATTATTGCATGAAAAAGTTAGATGAGGGCCTGAGATTGCACCTTTAGAACAAAATGACAGAATTTCTTCCGCCTTGGACATTTAAATTGGTTGGCAAAATTTAAATTGAGAGAGGCCGGACCCCCTAGTCGTCAATATTAAGTTACTGCTAATTGCTGTTGTACGCATTTACTGTTGCGCCCAAAAAATGCTAAAGAAAAAACGAAAAGTTAGGCTTTGTGTCATCATTTTTATCATTAGTAGCAGAGGTGGAGTCGAGGACACAAGGCTCGAGGCCAAGGCCAAGGGCACAAAAAAAAATCCGAGGCCAAGGACAGCCTTTCCCAGGACAGACCCTCTCGAGGCCAAGAACAGGAATCCTCGAGACCAAGGACACAGCCGCAAGTGTTCTCCAAAAAAAAAAGGTCTTGAAAAAAGTTTTTCAGGCAATCTTCAATTTATAGGCGTAGCCAGAATTTTTGATTGGGGAGGCCTAAACCACAAATCACATGCAATGACGTCATCAAAAATTTGCCTGATGGCACTTAACCAGGATTTTGCAAAGGGAGAGGGCTTAAACTGATATAGTTGAAAAGTGCAAATATACGTAACTTTGGAGACGTTTTGAGAAAGCTAGTGTAATCCAAACATATCACAGACGGGGGGTCTGTGGGCGGGGCTCCCAGCGGCCGGAGGCTTTGGGGTTGGGCGATTTTTTGTAAATGTTTCGAAAAAAAAGCTATTTTAATGCCATTGAATCACATTTTGCACATGTTTAGAGCCATTTGAAAGCACTAGATTTTTGACATTTGAAAGCCAATTAAAAAAATTAAACTGTTTAATCCTCCTTCTTGTTGCAATTTAAGTCCAAAACACGTTTAACATCTTGCATTTTGGTGTTAAAGTTTAATTGTACGTGATTTGGTCCAGGTAGGGAGAAGTAAGGTGCATTGTCTCGTGCAACATTTTAGCAGTAAATGAAAACCCGCTCGAAAATTTTCCTCAGAGATTTTTGTTTTGTCATGAAAATAACCAGTTATAGAAGTGCATGTTAGGCCAAGGGGCCCAGACCCCCTCAATTGAAGTTCAACGATTTGTTCAATCAGCAATTTCCAAGGCTAATTTTTTTAATGTATTTTGTGCGTAAAAACTGGCGAGGTGGAGGTGAATCAATGAATTGTTATTGAAAAATAGTACAATAGATAGTTACGCTTACTAACCATGTTATTGCCGGGCTGGATTTACATCGCGCTGGGCCCCTGGCACTTTCTGCCAAATGTAGATGAAGACCATAAAAAGTCTTAAGATTTGAACGCAGGGCCCTTTGCTGATACTGCGCCATATTGTGGTAAATCTGGCCTTGGTTAATGCATTACGTTCATTAAAAGGTTAGATGTGATCCTGAGACAGCAACTTTTAGGACCAAAACTGTCCATTTCTTCCAGGTTTACGTTTAAATTGGCTGGCAAAAATTGAATTGAGGGAGCCCCAGGGCCCCTAGTCTTCAATGTTGTTGTTCGCAACTGATGTAAGCGAAAAATGCTAAAAAAAAAATGGAACTGAAGAAACAATAGGAGTTTTTGCCACAAACGTGAAATTTCAATTGGGGGGAGGCTCGCTTGGCTAAGCCTATGCTCCAATTGCGGAAAACAAAAAAGGTATTTGCAAAGTTTCCGCGAGGTTTCTGGCGTTTTCCAACCAAATTTCAACGGTTCAAAAAATAGTGTTGTCCTCGAGCCGAGGACAGGGCAATTTTCGAGGACCTAAGGCTTCGAGGCCAAGGCCAAGGACTTGAGGCTTCGAGGCCAAGGCCAAGGACTTCAAAATGTGTCCTCGAGGACTCCACCTCTGATTGGTAGCATTTCAATTGGGGGGAGGCAGAGGGCCTTGGCCCCCTGGTTACGCCTATGGTCTAATGATTACCGTACAAGTTTGCTCTCATATCAACTATAAAATTTGTCATAACTAAACTGCTAAAGAACATTTACCGTAATAGAAATACCAAGCTTTAACACCAAAAAGAGTTATTGTAAGTTGAAAAACTAGAAATAGAAATAAAATTACGCTGAAACGGGAATGAAGTAACAAATACGAGTTTTCGTGACCATGTAAGAAAACAAAATTTAAGACTTGGCAAATTGTCAATCTCAAACAAAAAAAAAACAACAAGTCAAACCTGTCAAAGTCGTCTACTATAACATCAATGCTGCAAATTGCATGCGCTTACAGTACAAATGTGCAATGTGCTTACAGTACAATGATGCAATACATACTACTGTTTGCTCAATATCAACAACCGAAGTACCGCGATTTGTCGACAAATATTACCCGTAGATATTGAAGTTGAATACTTCTGTGACAATATTATTTATCACCACCCGACATCGGTATGTATTTTTCTGTAAATACAATGCACAAAATCTAGTATGAAATTGGTATGGAAGTATGGAAGATTGTCTTCCATTTCATTCATGAAATCTTCCATTCCATTCCATTCTGGCATCTTCCATATTCCATACCGAAACTTCCGTTTCATTTCATTCCATACCATGCCGTTGTTGATTCTGTATTGTTATGATTATTATAACATTTTACCCCAACGGTATAACATAACATTCATGACTGGACCAAGTACCACCGAGCCCTGGGGGACCCCTCCTCTGATGCGGAAGGAGCGGCTGCGGGAACCACCAACCTGGACTTTAGCTCTACGATCAGAAAGGAAAGAGCGTACCCAAAGAACAAAGCAAGGGGGGAGTTTGAGCGAGAGGAGTTTGTGAAACAGAGCTGAGTGCCAGACCGAGTCGAAAGCCTTGGAGAAGTCAACGGATGCCAAAATGGTACGGTCTGGAGGCTTTTTCTTTTGGAAGCCGTCCCAGATTGATTGAGACAGAGTAAGAATTTGGTCAAGGGATGACCTACCAGGACGAAAGCCGGCCTGGCAAGTGGAGAGGAGATGATTCGATTCGAGGCGAAAAGTTAGGCGAGAAAGAATCAAGCGCTCAAAAAGCTTGGAAATGCAAGAGGTGAGAGAAATGGGGCGGAAAGAGGACGGAGAGGAAGTGGGCTTTCCAGGTTTATGAATGGGGATGATAGTGGCAGGTTTCCAACAAGAGGGGAACGTGTGAGAGTACCAGGACCTGTTAAAAAGAGAAAGAAGGAGAAGTTGTGCTGGCTCAGGCAAATGCTTTAGTAATGGATAGGAAATCTGGTCAGGGCCAGACGCAGTGGAAGAGGAGAGATTGCAGATGGCAGTGGAGAGTTCACACAAGGAGAAGGGGGAGCAGAAAGAACCGTGGAGGGAAGAAGCATCCTCACAGCTAGCTTTCCGGAGTTCATTCATGAACTGTCGTTCGGCTCTGCGCGAGGTACGGGGTGTTGCTTAAGATAGGTGTGAGCGAAGGTAAGAGGCATAGTGGTTGGCAGTGTCAAGAGGGGAAGCGCAACCGGGAAAAGAAGGGTCTTGGGAGGTGTTCTTTTTGCCTGAGATGGCATTGAGAAGCCTGAAGACAGCACAAGGATCAGAACGGGGGGACACTTTAGAATAGGTGGCTTGCCAGGTTGCAGGTTTGGCTCTAGAAATGACTGAGGACGCTCTACGAGAAGCATCTATGTATCTGAGGCGGTGTGCCTCAGATCGGTGTGCCTCGGAGCGGGCCTTTCGTCGTTCCCGCACTGCAGATTCTGCTTCCTGGGACCACCAGGCTTTGGGGGAACGACCAAGGCGGCCAAAGGGGATAGAGGCCCTGGCAGCTTTGACTAAGAAGAGGGAAAAGGAGCGGGCAGCCTGGTGGATGTGGAGTGCATCAACATCAAGAGAGGGAAGGTGCTCAGCAATATATGATTGGTAAACATCCCAACGGGTTTTTTTGTAGTTGAGTTTGGGGGGACGAGTGTTGGGGTGACGAACTGGAGATGGGGGAGGACAATCTCAATGGGGAGATGGTCAGAGCCAAGGTCAGGGAGAGTGCGCCACTCACAGTGGGGAGCGAGGGACACAGGAGCTAACAAACTATCGGGGGATAAACGGCTCCCAGTGGAGTGATGAAGGAGCGTGGGAGAGGCGGGGTCGTTCAGAATTTCCAGACCGGAGGAAGTGATCCAGCGAAACAGGTCATTTCTGAGCGAGTTAGGAGGAATGAGTCTGTCCCAGGTTGGGTGGTGAGCATTGAAGTATCCAAGGATAAAAGTGTCAGGCGAGTTTGGAAGGATGTCGGGATAGAAGGTCCTACTCAGACTACACCTGTGTTAAAATTCTTCTTTCCAACCACTCTCCTTTACAATTCTTTGACCTCTACTCCTCTCCCATTAGAAGCACTCCTTTTGACTCTCGCACCAGGACCTTTTCAACACTTTCGCTTCCAACCTTTTTCATCAAAGTGGTTTCTCTTCCGCTTCCACAAAAAATTAACCGCTTCCAGCTTCTGCTTCCACATCCCTGGGAAAAATCAATGTTAGGGCAATCGCGTTAGATTAAATTGGCGTTAACTCCACCCTTCTTGACCCATCCATTTCAGACAAAACAAATTTAATTTATTCGCTCAATAACAATAGAACGGCAGTCATAAAAATTGATTAGGATTGCGACAGGAAAGTTGCGAAAGAGCCTCGCGGTCATCAAGTCAAGCAGCCAACCTAAATTTCAGAGAGAACTTACTAATTTAGCCAGTAATGTTGAGGTTTCGATAGTTTTTTAGTGAAATGCACATTTGTTAGATTTTATTTTCTTAATGACACGTTATCGGCCGAACCATATAAGCCTCCTGAAGAATCGGAAGAGCAAAATAGTTTGTGTGAGACATGCTGGCGAACTTAATTGCTACGGATTTCGTAGAAAATTTTTGTATTGAGATTTAAATCTTTTACAACTTAATTTCCTAATTTTTGAAGAATGAATTCTAGACTTTGACTTCCTGATATTTAATGCACTTATGCAATTTATTTGCTCGGTAGCGTGGTATTTAGAGATTAGCGTTTTTACTGGGTTGTCTCGTAACTCGGCTTGAATGTTCAACAGTTTTACAAAAATAATTGCGAAACGAATCAGGGGTTTTCGTTGTTATATAACTATTTAGAAATTTAGCGATTTCATGCCTAAAGAAATCATCCATTTTCAAAATCTTAAATTGAATATAATACGGGATTACTTCATCTCGGTATTGACATATAGCGACCGCTGATATTACTTAATTCTGCGAGGATTTTAACCTTTTAGGGTATATAGGTGGGATAGGAAGCTCTCTATAGATTGTTGTAAGGTACAATAAAAACGGATGCACTATTGCGTTACAAAGTTGTAGCATAATGTTTTGAGGAAAAAATGCTTTAAATTGAGTAATATTTTAACTGAACGAACCATCTTTTTCTCCACCATTTTAATGTGCTATTTAAAATTGAGTTTGTTATCGATCACAACTCCTTAATATTTGGCGTCATCAACAATATTTACAGTGTATCCATCCAGAGATATTCTAAATACGATGCAGGGGCCGCCCTGATTTTAATTTTCGCTGGCAACCCTAACGTTGACAGCATTTCTTCAAGTCGAATCAGTTCTGCTGACAATATCAAGCTGATTAACGCGCAGCGAAACGGCTCAATGCAGTAGTCTAATTGTGGCATTGTCTTTGATAGAAGTAGAACTGGAATGGCATCGCCGATGTTATCAACAGTAGCATTGTCAATTAAAATCAGGCTGAGGCCCATACGTCGTGTTTAAAGTAAAATATCTCTTGAACGGCTGGACTAAAAAAGGGTGGAGTCAACCCCAATACAAGCTGATTCAATTGCTCGTAACTTTGGTTACCCCCATTGATTTGCCTTTAACTATGCCTTTAACTACTGTATGTCAACACTTGGTTCATTATTTTAAATAATCTATGTGTTGACACAGCTATACGCTGCTGACTGCTGAAGGGCCATGTTAGGTTAGATTACTGATCTTCATTGAAGGATTGAACCAAAAAAAAACTCTTGATATAAAGGTGTTTCCTCATCAATTATCTTAAGATTTTAATGATTATGACGTAACGCCATATGTTTTCCACCGTGCATGATCGTATTTTTTGTGCCAATGCGCACCCATTTAGGTGTGTTGTTCAGTTGTGATCTGATCGAGTACCTATCACTTGCCTCTTTTCATATGAATAACAGGTTATTTTGATTAGTAGATTTAGTTCAACAGTTATTTATTTGTGGTTGCATTTGCAGTTTTTCCGGTTAATGCGGCTGAACTTTCACATAAGCTTATAGAACAGCGAGAATTGTTTTCGCAGTGTTTCTCCAACCAAGAAGTAGCTGCCTGGTAAGTAAATACAAAGGGCTCATCTGCGTCGTTTCTGATTAAAACAGTTATTTGAGATGACTGGATATTGTGTTACGGTACTCAATACAAACAAAAGCTAAATGAAGCAAATAAAGTTTAGACTTCGGAAAATGTAATGCGGTGTGATTATGACCGGGCATATTTTCCCCAGTTTAGTGTGGTTTGAAATGATGTTTTGATTTCGGATGTTTTGCTGAAGCATTACTTCTGCAATATCATAAATGTATTTATTTCAAGGTACGTAGTATGTTCAGAATGGATGGGAAAATGGGTGAAATATGTCACTAATGATGGTTACTCCTGGGAAAGTGAAATGAACTCGCCTGATTATCCAGGACCTATTGATAATACTCCTCTATTCACTAGTAAGTTAAAGTTAATCATATAATTACTTTTTTTTTTCGAAAAAATTTGAGCATTCTTTAAAACCACTTTCGTTAACTACAGTAGAAGAAAGCAATTTTTTAATGTAGCGATTTTGCTTTATTTGATGCAATAAGCATTTCAGGCTAGTTTAAAAAAACAACGCTTTGGCTCTGTTTTCACCATTTGTTTTTACGTATTGAGACTATTTAGAATTGAAGTATAGTAACTGTCATGTTGCTGAACCTCCATACACCAAAAGAACAGTTAAAACTCTGAAAAAACATTTTGGTGGTTTTGTGATCTTTCGAGTTGGATGGCAGTTTTTCGTTTATTTTTTTACGCTTATGTGAAGCAATATTTTTTGTTGTCTCCTTGAAACTGCGCTGCTCTTTCTTGTAATTGGGGTCATGGTTCAACGAATTGTTGCATCATAGAAACTCAGTGACTGTGTTTGAGAACCAAGAGGGAAAATGGCCATTTTCATACCACTTTGGGAATTATTGCTTCATTATCTTTTGCATTGCCACACTGGCAACTACTGCCGATTAATACCAATGATTGCGTCTTACAACCCGTTGGGTTGGCAGATCTTCAATGTTTGCATTCTTGTCTTGGTAGCCTTCGATTAATTGGTTCCTTTTTAATTCTTCTGTCACAAAAGCAGCGACGACGAAACGTTATTCTTAGCAAAACTTGCACCGGCTTAGGGGTAGACCATCTTACAAATTTCAACTCCTTTCCTGTTAAATTTGCTGATTGTTTGAAGCCACCAAGTAAATATAATACTCATAAAAATCTTATCTAAGGACGCAATAACGTGACCTAGGCGTGAGTTGAACCTAATCATTCGATCAGTGTCATGTTAAAAGCAAATTACTACATATTGATGATTTCCTTGATGTTTTTCTTCAGATTCGAGCTATAGAATGCTTAAGCGATTTTTGAGACCATCGGTCGACTACAAATTTGTCCCCGATACAGCTTGGGACTTACTTTGCTCCTGGTATGGAACAATCAAAGGTCAACCGGCAGTTGGTGAAAAGGTGAACATATTTCAAGCTGATTTAGTGCTTTTCCCTCGGGTTAAATATTGCGTAGCTGAAGTCATATACTATATTCGTTTATAATTTCTCTTTAAATCTGTTCTGTTCATTGCACCAGCAAAAAGAAGAAAACTGGAAAGAGTCGAAAAGAAATTATAAAAGAACTTGAGCAAAAGCTCTATGACACTGTCTTTAGATTTTGTCGTTTGGTTATTAACATAAAACTTGATTTTGTTGATTTTTGGAATTTTATGTGAAATATAATTTTAAATGCAGTGTATTAGTAGCGGACTTTATGTGCAGTAGTTCTGCGATTTAAATACACATTGTAATGAAACAAACAAAGGTGACGCAGCTAAACCTGTAGTATTTTCAAAGTTAGATGATGTTTTGCCAAAGTTAAATTTTTTCTTACTCGCAATAAATACCATTGCCCTTATGTAATATGGCCAAGTTATGTGACGTCTATAGACCTGTGTATTTTTCGATTGAAGTAAATTTTCTGCTTGCATTGGCTGCTCAAGAGACTAAAGAAGCAAACTATATTTTTGAAATCTAATGGGCATTGTGACGTTAGGGTGTTTACATTATTACAGTTGTTTGGTTAGCTGTAAATGCAACACTCCCCTTGGTCATTTACCACTGACCAAACAGTTGTAAATTTTAATCTCAATTAGCGTTCACATTTGACCATTTAGCTTTCACTTTAAAGATATCTTCAGACATAAATTCGACTAGTATTTTAATTTAGGGTCCAATTTTTAAGTCACCCAGGAGACCAATAAACTGTGATGACGATTTTATCATTGACCCCGTTCAGTTGCACTTGTGCTTGAAACAACAAGAGGAAGCCAATGAAAAATACTCCACGATATCGTTGAGTAAATGGGACAAAATAAGTAAGAACGTAATTGGCTAAGGTACCATTTCACATTCTGTTGCAGTGACTTTTTATTTTCATGCTTTATTTGCAAACGTTTTACGGCAGAATCTTATTATTCAGTACTATGCACTATCATTTCAGTCCTTGGCTGGTTATTTGTATAATCAATCCTACGCAGTGTATTTGCTGTCCTCCAACCGATACTGCGTTGGATG
Source organism: Trididemnum nubilum (assembly GCA_963965965.1). Taxonomy (NCBI): domain Eukaryota; kingdom Metazoa; phylum Chordata; class Ascidiacea; order Aplousobranchia; family Didemnidae; genus Trididemnum; species Trididemnum nubilum. Next base: position 10,743,438 of record OZ014473.1, on the reverse strand, counting down.
GGTCCTATATTTCTATACTTGTGAGCTATCTGGACTGTGTTGTCTTGGCCAGTCTTTTCCGCTAAATATCGATCTTTCCTGCTTGTGACGCAAGTCTTCTCTCAGTACACGACCTCAAGCAAAATCTTTTTCAATCTCTCGCTCAAGATAGGTTTGGCTCCTCTTGATCCATCTTTGGTCCAGACCCTTGGGTTTGACCCAACAGTTACTAAGTCTCCGCAAAATGCAACTGCGCTTTCAAAATTGTCGGGTAGCACCAACCAGCCAAGTTTGAAATTGTTCGATAACTGGAATAAAGTGACCTTGACAGAATCAAAACGTGACATTACATTATAACGATAAAATTAAAACGTAACATTTTTAATTTTTAAAATGGCAAAAAAATTGCTAAAGCATTTGGTACGTTGTGCGATAGTTTTGTTAATACTGTGTAATATATTTACTGTCCATACGCAGGATAGTAGCAAATTTAGAACATCTTTCAATCAGGGATTTTTATAAAATTTTGATATAGGACGGGAGTTCGTGTTGGACTTTTTTCTGTTTAATAATATTAATACCTGGCTGAACTAATTCAACAAAACATAAGCAGAAATTTTGTTTGAATTTCATGGGATTTAGTTATCCTCTATCAAGTCTCACTTTAACTAGGGAGAGGCTTATAAGTTGTTGTTGTATCAACTTTGGCTGAATTGGACTTTCTTGTGAAACCATTTCTTTTTTATCTTAATTAAAGAGAAAGTCGACAAGTTGGCAAGAAAGCTGTTTAAAATTTCTGGTGATGACGAAACAGTGTTGTTGGATGGAGTGATGAATAGCCTCGACAAAAACAAGCGCTTGGCTGACTATGAGCTTTACCAAAATATGGTAAGTGTAGTAGCAAAGTTAAATTTTATGGTTCATTATTTTGCGATTAAATAGCAAAAGTAAGAACAATTAGCTTAAAAGATTTCCGCAAAACCGATGTCGATTTAAGTGGAATTCTGAGCAGATTGAGAAGGTCTCTTAGCAGCCTCCCAGTCTCCATCCTCGTTCATTAATTGTATTACAAATTGTTTAGACTCTTAATTTTTTTGCTTTTTATGAATATTTTGGCTTGAGTGGAGACAAACTTCTGTTATCCACTTAAATCACTGCTAACGCGACCACCATAAAGACAGCAAAAATGGTCGAGTGACCAGGCAATACAGAGAGATCTGCACCAGCGTCCTGCCACCTCATCGTGGTGGTGCAGTCCCCTCCCCAATGAGGATGGGTCGAAATGGCAGAACAGATCTTCCCAGGAACTCGACCTAAAGGTCGCCCCTATTGTCTTGGACTGTTTTTTTGCTGAGCCGCCCGTTGACCGGTCACAACTGGGCGACTCCTCTTCTTATTGACCGGACACCCCTTCGGCGTCTCCTTATCCTGGCATTGCTACTTATTAGTGGCAATGTCCATCCTAACCCGGGCCCCATCAGCAACCATCCTCACCCCTGCTCCATCTGCCACCTTGATGTGGGCAGAGACTCTCTTCAGTGCTGTGCTTGCCTTAAGTGGGTGCACTTCCTTTGCTCCTCCCTTACCCGTGCTGACTTTCGCACAATCTGTGCAACTGGCACTGCAGTGGGTTGGCGTTGCCCGGCGTGCCACCCCCAAAGCAAAACTGGCTCCCCCTCTCAGACCAATCCCCTCGTTACGACGCCTGCATCCCCTCCCCCAGGGTTCCCCCCACTACCGTCTGGTTTTTATCAATCACGTCCACCTCGGGGCCCCCCACGCCACCCCTGCTCCATGTGCTCTCTTGAGGTAGGTAAGAACTCTCTAAAGTGCTCCACTTGCTCCTAGTGGGTGCACTTCTCCTGATCCTCTCTGACCCGGGCTGACTTTTGCAAAATCTGTGCGGCTGGCTCTACCATGGGTTGGAATTGCCCTGCTTGTCTCAATGGAGACCTTGCCTCTCCCACCCACCAGCAAGCGTCCCCCCGCCTCGTCTCTCCAGCTCTGCCCCCACCCACACCCCCTCCACTAACATGCTTAGATCTCATGGATTCATCTCTACCTCTCCCCTCACACCCTCTCCTCCTTAACACCTACCCTCCTTCCGCCTTCACCCTACCTCTCTCACCACCACCACCCACAAGCTCACAACCAATCCACAACTCGCAGCCCCTCCCTCAAAGAAATCCACGCCTCTCTCACAATCTCAGAATTCTGCAATGGAATGCCGGCGGTCTTTCCTCCTCTCGTCGTGCTGAACTAATCGCCTTTCTTTCTGGCAATCAGGATGACCACATTTTTCTCCAAGAAACCCATTTGTTGGCTACCAAAAAGTTTCAAATCCCTGGTTATTATACCCTCCGCACAGATCGGACATTCGGCAGACAAGGCCTTGTTTCCTCCGGAACTCATAACACTGGTGGTGGGGTCCTCCCTCTTATCCACTCTGACTTGGCCTTCTCTCCTGTTTCTGTCTCCTCCCTTTCTTCCCAGGACCCCTACTCAGACTACACCTGTGTTAAAGTTCTTCTTTCCAACCATTCTCCTCTACAATTCCTTAACCTGTACTCCCCTCCCATCAGAAGCACTCCTTCTGACTCTCGCACCAGGACCTTCTATCCCGACATCCTTCCAAACTCCCCTGACACTTTTATCCTTGGATACTTCAATGCTCACCACCCAACCTGGGACAGACTCATTCCTCCTAACTCGCTCGGAAATGACCTGTTTCGCTGGATCACTTCCTCCGGTCTGGAAATTCTGAACGACCCCGCCTCTCCCACGCTCCTTCATCACTCCACTGGGAGCCGTTCATCCCCCGATAGTTTGTTAGCTTCTGCGTCCCTCGCTCCCCACTGTGAGTGGCGCACTCTCCCTGACCTTGGCTCTGACCATCTCCCCATTGAGATTTTCCTCCCCCTATCTCCAGTTTGTCACCCCAACACTCGTCCCCCCAAACTCAACTACAAAAAAACCCGTTGGGATGTTTACCAATCATATATTGCTGAGCACCTTCCCTCTCTTGATGTTGATGCACTCCACATCCACCAGGCTGCCCGCTCCTTTTCCCTCTTCTTAGTCAAAGCTGCCAGGGCCTCTATCCCCTTTGGCCGCCTTGGTCGTTCCCCCAAAGCCTGGTGGTCCCAGGAAGCAGAATCTGCAGTGCGGGAACGACGAAAGGCCCGCTCCGAGGCACACCGATCTGAGGCACACCGCCTCAGATACATAGATGCTTCTCGTAGAGCGTCCTCAGTCATTTCTAGAGCCAAACCTGCAACCTGGCAAGCCACCTATTCTAAAGTGTCCCCCCGTTCTGATCCTTGTGCTGTCTTCAGGCTTCTCAATGCCATCTCAGGCAAAAAGAACACCTCCCAAGACCCTTCTTTTCCCGGTTGCGCTTCCCCTCTTGACACTGCCAACCACTATGCCTCTTACCTTCGCTCACACCTATCTTAAGCAACACCCCGTACCTCGCGCAGAGCCGAACGACAGTTCATGAATGAACTCCGGAAAGCTAGCTGTGAGGATGCTTCTTCCCTCCACGGTTCTTTCTGCTCCCCCTTCTCCTTGTGTGAACTCTCCACTGCCATCTGCAATCTCTCCTCTTCCACTGCGTCTGGCCCTGACCAGATTTCCTATCCATTACTAAAGCATTTGCCTGAGCCAGCACAACTTCTCCTTCTTTCTCTTTTTAACAGGTCCTGGTACTCTCACACGTTCCCCTCTTGTTGGAAACCTGCCACTATCATCCCCATTCATAAACCTGGAAAGCCCACTTCCTCTCCGTCCTCTTTCCGCCCCATTTCTCTCACCTCTTGCATTTCCAAGCTTTTTGAGCGCTTGATTCTTTCTCGCCTAACTTTTCGCCTCGAATCGAATCATCTCCTCTCCACTTGCCAGGCCGGCTTTCGTCCTGGTAGGTCATCCCTTGACCAAATTCTTACTCTGTCTCAATCAATCTGGGACGGCTTCCAAAAGAAAAAGCCTCCAGACCGTACCATTTTGGCATCCGTTGACTTCTCCAAGGCTTTCGACTCGGTCTGGCACTCAGCTCTGTTTCACAAACTCCTCTCGCTCAAACTCCCCCCTTGCTTTGTTCTTTGGGTACGCTCTTTCCTTTCTGATCGTAGAGCTAAAGTCCAGGTTGGTGGTTCGCACAGCCGCTCCTTCCGCATCAGAGGAGGGGTCCCCAGGGCTCGGTGGTACTTGGTCCAGTCCTCTTCATCCTGTTTGTTGATGACATCACTAAGGATTTACCTCGGGGTGCCCATGCCTCCCTGTATGCTGATGATCTGGCTATCTGGTCCTCCTCTCCAGACCCGCTCAAAGCCTCTTCTGTTGTCCAATCCTCCCTCACTGTCCTAGAAACATGGTCCAACTTTTGGAGACTTCCTCTCAATCCAAAGAAGTGTAAGTCCTCCTTTTTCTCTACAGATCCCCATCAAGCCACTTTCCAGCCCTGGCTGAACCTCATGGGCTTCCCTCTTTTGTTCAAACCCACCCCTAAATTCCTCGGTGTAACCTTTGATCGGACTCTATCCTTTGGGGCCCATGTCCAATCCCTGTGTTCCAAATTCTATCCACGCCACAAAGCCCTTCGCTCCATAGCCACTGCCTCCTGGGGTCCCACAAAAGAATCTCTCCTAACTCTGCAAAGCTTTTGTGCATCCGGCGCTCACATATGCCTCTCCTGGATGGTTCCCATTCCTTTGCAACACTGCAACCAATCACTTGGAAGTCCTACACAGGGCTGCATGCAAGGTCATTACTGGGTGCCACTTTTCCACCCCCTCCTCACTACTCCTTCTTGAGGCCCAACTCCCTCCTCTAAAGCTGACTCTAGAACATCAGACCCTTTACTCCTTCGAACGTGCTATGCGCCTCTCCCCAGACTTCTCCAGCCTTTATGCCCTGGCAACAAAAAACATTCCCTGTCGACTAAAGAAGAAACCCTGCTGGAGATCATTCTGTTCTTCGGCCACACAACCACTCCCATCCCCACGTGAGACTCTGATCATGTGCCCCCCTTTCCCCCCATGGACTACAACCCACTTCACTGTTTCCCCCTTCATTCCTGACTTCACAAGCAATAGTACAGCCCGACTCCAGTCTGCTTCAAGCAGACTATCCTCCCTTCCCCCGTCTGATATTCAAGTCTGGACTGACGGATCTGTCCCCTCCCTTTTTGGTCCTGGTGGTGCTGGTGTGTATGTCACATGCTCCAAATGCAACACATCCAAGTACCTATCCTTTTCCTCTGGTCCAATTGCCTCCAGCTTCACAGCTGTAACCTTTGCCCTCAAGCAAGGTCTCGTTTGGTGTACTAGCCATTTGATGATCTGCAAATTCCAGTCAGTCCTTTTCCTAACCGACTCCCAATCAGCCTTCTCTATCCTTTCTTCAGCCCCCTCTTATCTCCTGCCTGAGCCCCTCTGGAATGTTTGGTCCCTCGCCTCCTCTCTCTCCAACAATACCACTTTGGGCTTCCAATGGGTCCCCGGTCACGCAGGTCTCCCTGGTAATGAAAAAGCGGATTTACTTGCCAAAACTGATGCCTCTCTGTCCACTGATGCGATCCCATGCCCTCTCCCCCCAGTTATTGCCAAATTCCGTTATTCCCAATACCGCAATTGGAGACGTCACACCTCCCACTCACATCTGAACTTCCAAGTCCCCGAAGTCTCTTCGGAGGAACTTCTTCTTTCTCGCTCCATTCGCTGTGAGCTTTCCCGTCTTCGCTGCCATGGCCACAGTCTTCTTTTATCCTCATATCTTCACAGGATCAGTCGGAAGGAGAATTCTGTTTGTAGTGCCTGTGGACACCCTCTACAGGACCTCAGTCATCTCCTCCTCGTCTGTCCTGCCTCTGAACCCCTTCGTAAATCTATCTTTGGCTCCTCTTTCTCTATTCTCGATCTTTGGTCCAGACTTTGGGGTGTGGCCCGACTGTTGGGTCTCCGCGGAGTTCCTCCGTGCCCCCATCCCTCGGAAGGGGTTGGGTAGTACCACCACCACCGCCATACAGGGAGATAGAAACTTTATTCAAAATGTTTGCCTAAATTGAACACACTCCGTATATTGCGTCATAAAGATTATTATTTGCATCAAATTACGTGGTATACAGTGCATCCTCGATCATCCGGTCAAGCTGGGCAACCTTTTTCCAAAATCTTGCCGGGTAAGAAAAGTATCTTCCATTGGGTACCCACCGTCCACAACTTACACCACACTTAAAAAACCTAAAGAACAAAAAAACGAAACTAGTATGAGAACAAGCTTAGCCACAAAACAATTTAAATACAAAATGAGAAACGAGCTTCTTGACAACATTGTTTGTAGGCTTTTTAGTTTTTCCAACTGTAAAATGTGTAGATTTTAGACTAAATAATTGAATTTGTTGAATCCGGCCGGTTTATGGGGGGCCGGATAACCGAGATGCACTGTATTCGATCGTCTTTTATGTGCTTCCAAATTTAAGGCTATTGTTAGATAATGATCCGGGTGCTGCATATTCCGAAATGTACCCTCCCTTTTGGCAGGCCTAACCTATCGATCTATCTCTTGGACTGGCAATGCTCTCCGAACCCTAACTCTAATGCCGGGTCGTGTGGAAAAAATAAAAGAACGCAAGTCGAATCAAATTGGACAAACATGCGCCTTAACCACCACACCACATAGCGGGCGGTGTAGACTATAGAATCGTCGAAGTATCGCATATTTAACTCGAGATAAAGAGAAGAAGCGATACACTGTAATTACTGTCAACCTTTTTACATGACGCTTTGCAATGGTGTGAATAAAAATTATCAATACCGTTTCGTCATAAATATTGGCTCTTGCATCACAAACGTTTGTTTTACGAATATTATTGTTTTCGTTATCAACCGTGATATTTTTCATGACGAAATGGTGTTGATTTTTTCATGAACACCATTGCAAAAGCTCTTTTAACAAGGTTGTGTACAATGGTACACTTTGTAAAAATGCGGCCCGAACTTGTATACTCGGACTTTAGAAGTGGAGCGTTATTTTGTTTCTGCACTAACAAAAAAAATTAGGAAATGTCAAAAAGCAGCATCGAAAAAAAGACTCAAATCGGACGTGTTAGATAGGTTTACTGGAACTAAAAATAGATGGTAAGTTGCCACGGTCAGGAAACGGAAATGGTTGCATCACCGGGAGTTCATTCCAAACAAAAAATTAATAAAAAAAATCGCGACAATGCAAAATTGGTCGCATACTGGATTTTCACCAACTGTGCATTTCGCATGTGCATGTGTTTAATAATTTTGTTTACATTGTAGTAAAATAAACAAAAAACCTAGCTCTGTTGGTAATTTACAATGCACTCGAAATTAGTCACATCTGTATTTGAATTTGTCTTTTCAAACGTTGAGTTTTTCGAGTATTGTAAAAGTTATACGTAGACAAGCTGCTCAGAGCGATAATCGAGTGGTTGGCTCGGCTGCATTTCCCAGCTTTGGTGGTGACTGAATGTGTTTTCCTAGCTCTTTACTAAGATGCGTTTTCTTTTCATTGATGTATTTTTCGCAGATATGCATACATACCAATCAATCTGGAGCCCCTTTTTTTGATTGGAAAGAAAAGGTGAGAATGTTTGTAACATAATGTATTTTCGGGGACGAGAGACATTGTTTCTAAATTAGAGGAAAGCGTTTGATCCTGTGTCAAGGTTAATTGTCCCAAGCAGGCAACCGCTTCGATGAATTTAAAAGTTCTTTCGATTAACGAAGACAACTTACGACATGAGGGCCCAACAATTATTTTCAAAGCACGAAAATTGTTAGCACGTATCGCAGGATTATATCTCATCACCAAGGCCATTTTTATTTTGACCTAAACCGTTTTGGCCTTATTAAGCTCCATATTTTGATCAAAGAAAAGTTTTGTTATTCGCAATTTATGTAAGTTTGAAGCAGGTAACCTTCACGTTTCATTAAAAGCATTTAGAAATATCAATCAATCAGTGTTGTGATTCAAGTAACTAATTGTTGCAGGACAAACACCTAGGAATCTGCACACATTTCCAAGTCAGTTACACTTTTTTAAATAACCAGTAAATTTTGGATTGAAATTTGCTGTTCTTAAATATTCACTAATTTTCGGCCTCATTTGTTCTTAAACGTTTATTGGAAAATACGTTTACACAATTTCAATCTTGCTTGGTAAAAAGTTTCGTTGTGTAAAACTTTTGTCGATTGTTAAAGTTGTGAAAGCAAAACAGTACAGTTCTAAGATTTCAAAAATCTGGTTAATTCGTTGTGATATGCGGTACTGTATAATAAAAATTGACTTTTTGAATTTGGACATAGAGTGTTCGTAGTTATTTTATTTATGCCGAGGCTGGCGTTCTTAGTTTGTTTTTAATTTTAAGAAAATGAGTTTCGCATTATTATAAAATTGCTTTTATAAAGAAGTTAAACCAGGCAATTGTATTGCGGCATATTGCAACTATTAGCAGAAGTTTGAGGTACAAAACTTCTTTCAAACATGTATAGAATTTGCTCGTAAAGTTTCATTGATTCTCAAATATCCAGAAAAATGAAGAAAAAAAACTTTTTGCTTTTGAAAAAGAATTTTTGATCACATACAATTTTGACGAATTTTGATCAAACCCAAAATTTTGACTTTATTTTGACCTATAAAATCTACCTAAACTGGCTCCAGAGCACCCGAAACCAATGTTGGTATACGTTTGATGACATAATAAAGCCCTGAAAAAATTTTGAATTTATTGACTTTTGCGGGCCCTACTCATCACCCGTATGTTAGCCCTAATGTCGGATTTCAAAATTAAGTAATGTAATATGTTCGATTAGTTTATTTCACTTACAAAGCAAAACATGGTGTTTTACACCGAAAAAAATTTTTTTCACTTTCAAGTGTTAAAGTGTTGAGTAATCTAAAACTTGAATAATTTTCATTAGCGATAGTCGGTATTATGCTATTTTATTTTGGAGTTTATTCATGCTTTTAAACTCTACATTTGTCTTACTACACCAACATAAGGCACCTTTTTGGCTTCTACTTGCAAGACTTCGTCAGGCTGAACGCTGGGTCATCAAGGTATAGATGGACTCACTAGCGTACGCAGGATTTTCGAAAGGGGGGGCCAGGAAATTTGAGAATAATGAAGACCAAAAGAAAAATTTCGCCACTCAGAATCAGTCCGTTTTCCTGCCCAAAATTAGGTGAAGGCCAAAAAAAAGTCCTTTCATTCAGACTTAGTCCGGTTTTTGGGCCAAAATTAGTTGAAGACCAAAAAAGAGAAAAAAAGGTCGTTAGTCACATTTTGTCCGTTTTTGTGCTCAAACTTTCTGCCCAAATTACAAAGGGAAGGGAGGGGGGCCATGCCGCAATTTTCCATACTATTATACTATCCTGACGACCCAAGGGGGGGCCATGGCACCATACCCCCCTATAAATACGCCCGTGGGTGGACTGCTCAGCCCCAATGGAAAACGAGTGTAATAATTTTTCTTAAGCCACAACAACGCATGACCGCTTACGGAATCGAACCAAGAACCAGCAACCTTTAGAGCAGTACCCTGAAGATCTAGCTACGCTGCAGTTTCATTTTGAGTTAAATTCATAACGCGTGTTTTGGTAATTGTCATTGTCCAGACATATAAAGCTTGCCTTGGTTTCTACTCAGATTTACGTGGAGTCTCAAAGGCAGGATAGTCAAGAAGGAGATGATTGAGATCCTGTAGAGCAGTGCTTCTCTACCTTTTGTGGTTCACGACCCCTTTTAAGAGTTCTATGCAGCCAGCGACCCCCCTTTCTGCTCTACTTTTTGCGAATAAAAGTTATCGCAAAAAACACTTCAAAGATTATTATTTTCAAAGCTGCTTAATTTTACATCCGTTAGTGCGATGGTTGACTTTGCAACCGCAAAGCCAATTTTGGGATTCCTGGTTTAGTATTCGATAAAGCCAATCTCATATCATCTTTAACTTTCCTTCGATTTTGTGCTTTCGTTTTGACATGTACAAGAGCTGAAAAGCGCTCTCGCAGATGTATGTTGTGAAATATGGAAGTAATATTCGAAAAGCCCGTGCGAATACTTGTGGGTTGGATTCGCTCATAACCCATCAGAACTGAGAGACTGCCATTTCCTGAAAAATATCACGTGCGGACGAGTTATTTTGAAGATTATGAAATTGGTCTTGTAATCCATCGGCAATATCACCAACATCGAAAGTAGTCAAGAACAGATTTCCATCGAATGCGGCTTATTGTTCTTTAAGCTCAGGAAAATATCGTTTGAACTCAGTTTTAAAAGATTGAAGGTGCTGTGTAATGGATATCTTTAAACGTTTATCGAGCTCTTCATCTTGTTTAATAGTACTGGATAAATTTTCAAACATGGCGTTATTTCCTTGTACAGTATCTCTTAGCAATTTGGCTTTCCAGCTAAGCTTTACATGGCATTGTAATGTTTACAATGGTAGACCTACAAACGGTTGACAACTGGCTACGACGTAATTAAAAGGCGATCGCAGCAAAGATTTTGACATTTTCAGAATTCTTTGCGATTAAGGAAATATTTTATAAACAACTTTACGATCCCCCTGCAACGACCTTTGCGACCCCCACGTTGAGAAACGCTGCTGTAGAGGGTGTTCATAGGCGCTTCAGGAAGGGTTCTCTTACGACTAATCCTGTGTTGATACGACGAGAGTAAGAGGCTGTGACCTCGGCGGCGAAGGTGGGAGGGCTTAAAATTGATGGGGTATGAGAGGAACAAATCCTTCGGAAAAACTAGAGGAACGTGACAGTTGAAATGGGAGTAGAAAATATGACGCCTTCATTGTTGATTGATCCACGTTTAATTGTTTATCCTCCACTCGCGTGGAAGCGACCGTGGCGCTTTTATTTTCGACGAATCGTCCTCAACCACTTAGGAGCTGACCGTAATCCAAACTTTCCGATTGACGTTTGACTTCTTTCCACGTAAATTTGTTGCTTGTTCGAAGCCTCCAAGCAGAAATAATCATCGTAAAGCGCTATATCCAAAGCCGCAACAACGTTTCGAGGGTGGGGTTTGACCCCTTGATAATGCGATCAGGGTCGTCGTAAAACGACGCCTTTATCCTGTTGGTCACGCTGCCGACTAATGTGTATACTGGGATAACGGGTTTTGAGGGGTGACAAGGGACCCTCGCACTGGCAGGGAGGCTCCAGCTTTGGCAAGGGAATCAGCGTGTTCATTTTCAAAGAATACTAGCATGACTGGGGACCCATTCAAAGTTGAAAATATTGATGGAAAGTGAAGAGGTTTTGGACCAGACATTCCAGAGGGACTTTGGAAAAAGATATCAGGGGGAGTTGAAAATAGGAAAAGAGTCGATTGTGAATCCGCGGAAGTGATAGTACGTTTTATGGTTGTTGCACCAGACAAGTCCGTGCTCCAGGCTCTAGGGTAAGGGTTTTAAGCAGTGAAACTGATGGAGGCAATTGTGTAACTGTGTGTATTAGGATGATGGTGGCTGGTTTCCAACAAGAGGGAAAAGTTGTCAATACCAGGATCTGTTAAAAAGGGAAAGAAGGAGCTGAGCTTGTTCAGGCAGGTGTTTCAGAAGGGGATAGGCAATCTGGTCCGAACCCGATGAAGTGGAGGAAGAGATAGCTTGGAAATAGCAACAATGAGTTCAGTTAAAGAAAAGGAGAAACAGAAGGAATTGTGGAGCAAAGACTCATTTTTGCTGCTAGCTTTGTACAGTTCATTTATAAACCGACGCTCAGTATTGCGCTTAGCACTGGACGGGGGAGGGGGTGGCGCTTGTGAGAGATAAAAGTGGAGATAATAACCATAGTGGTTAGCAATGTTACTGCAAGCAAAGGAAGAAGGGTTTTAAGAATTAACCCTTTTGACGGAGATGGCATTGAGGAGACTGAACGCAACTCAAGGATTTAAGCGTGGAGAAAGATTGGAGCAGGTGATTTTCAGGTTTGCCTTGGTTTTGTATCTAAGACGATGAGCCTTAAAACAGTGTGCTTCTAAGATGATGAGCTTTCCGTCGTTCCCGGATGGCCACTCCCGCCTCATGGGACCACCAGGGTTTGAGGGGGCTGCCAAACGAGATAGAGGCTTTGGCGGCATCAAGAAGAAACAGGGAGAAGGAGCCGGCTGTTTGATGGATTTTAAACCATTGTGGTGGACCAGCTTGACAAAAGACTTGTCAATAGAACTCCAAACAAGGTCACTTTGCGTTTGTGTGATTAGACAGTAGACACTTTTATGATACGTAGTTCATACTTATAAATAAAAGAAATTAATCTCCTGAAATAAGGTAAAAAGATTTTTAGATATTGTTTTTGTTTATTTGATTAGGTAACGGCCTGCGCCACTTTAACTTCAAAGATTGCAGCCTCCACTTCAACGTCATCATCGTCGTTACTCGGTTCAACAGTTTCTACTAAAATTAGTTCTACAACTTCAACGTCGTCATCGTCGGTGGTTAGTTCTGCATCAACTACGACAACATCTTCAGCGTCGTTATTCGGTTCTGCAGTCTCCACTTCAACGTCATCGTCATCATCATTATTCGGTTCTAAAGTCTCCACTAAAACATCATCAGCAACGTTAGTTAGTTCTGCAATTTCAAAGTCATCATCGTCGTTAGTTGGTTCCGCAGCATCTACTGCAACATTTTCAGCGTCGTTATTTGGTTCTGAAGTCTCCACTTCAACATCATCATCGTCAGTCTCCACTTCAACGTCATCGTCATCATCATTATTCGGTTCTAAAGTCTCCACTAAAACATCATCAGCAACGTTAGTTAGTTCTGCAATTTCAAAGTCATCATCGTCGTTAGTTGGTTCCGCAGCATCTACTGCAACATTTTCAGCGTCGTTATTTGGTTCTGAAGTCTCCACTTCAACATCATCATCGTCAGTCTCCACTTCAACGCCATCGCCATCATCATTATTCGGTTCTAAAGTCTCCACTAAAACATCATCAGCAACGTTAGTTAGTTCTGCGATTTCAAAGTCATCATCGTCGTTAGTTGGTTCCGCAGCATCTACTGCAACATTTTCAGCGTCGTTATTTGGTTCTGAAGTCTCCACTTCAACGTCATCATCGTCATTAGTTGGTTCTGCAACTTTTAGTACAACATCTTCAGCGTCCTTAATCGGTTCTGCAGTTTCCTTTAAAACGTTATCCAAGAAAACATCGTCATTCGGTTCTCCAATAATTGCTGTTACAACGTCATCGAAAAAATTATCGTCTTACAGTTTTCGTTTTACCATCCCCGTTACCAAGTCATCAAGAAAATTGTCGTCATTCGGCTCTACAATCCCTGTTACTACGTCATCAACCGGATTATTCGGTTAGGAGTATTTTACCCCACTAAATGACGAAAAGATTTTTTGCTTCATACCTACTCACGAAAAAGTGGTTTTGTCAGCTATACTTAGTTTCCTTTTGTTAAGATTGCGTTGGTTAGAACCAGGAGCAATTTTTAAGGGCACTCTAATTATGGTCTATAAGATCCAAACCATTGTTAATGCAGTAAATGTTACTACAAAAAGGCATTGAAATCAAAAAAAAATACTAATGTAATATTTTTTTTTAGGCTTTGCCCCGTAATCTTCGTCATACTTTATAAGATTTGGTACCAGACTTCAAGGCTGTTATGCCTTGCAGTTAGTAGTTTGAAAGGCAATTAAGCTGATGAAGTTCACTACGTTGTACAGTAGATAAGGCTAACTGTTCAGATTTGCATTTTATGCTCTGTTGAGATTTTCTTTCGTTTTATTGAAGTTATTGTATTGCTGATCTTAAAAAATTGGCTTTAGTAACCATTTTAAAGTTGCGAGCATGGTAAAGTGTGTTTTTTTCATGTGCCTTTTTTGAGTCACTTTTTTTCATTCGGGCTGATGTTTTATGGATTCCGCAGTAGGATTTCGTTTCAAAAGTGCAAAAACGTTAGTTATTCATACCAATATGAAAAGGGATGTGCTTGTAGAGCGTTTGCATTCTCAATCCTGGAATTAATAATTTAGTCGATAAACATATTTTTCTAAAGAGGTTTTTCAACTGAAAATGTAAACAAATAGTTGGCTTAAAAAAACTGTAAACTTATTTTTTGACTAATTTCTTTCATGTACGAGAAATTGTTGTTAAAATTATTTTCCAAGCAGTGGTATACCAGCTAGCATGCGCAACCAGTTTATTTTTCGGCTAGTGAAAGCTCGGAAAGTGAGCCACTTCCACTGTAATTATCCACACCAGATGTCATCCACCACACCTTACACTTAAATGTGAATGTGCTATAATGCTTGTGTAAATGTATGACGAAAAGTCATAGTTTGTGTTCGTGCATTAAAGAAACGTTTTTCAACGTTATCGGGAATCTACTTGGAACCCTGAGATGACTCTTAAATTTTTTGTATTTTTTATTGATAATGATGATGTAATTTTGTCGTTTGAGTAGGTGATGTCCCATTTTCTAGGTATGTACCGGAAAAAACAACTCTCAACCAAGGTGTTGTCATTAAAATAATTCATTGTCTGCTGTAGACATTTTTCAAAAGATACGGTGAGTTGCAAACGCTTTTCAGTAACCGATCTTGATCTGGGGTTCAAAAATCCCTGAAAGTGCAGTTTCTTTTCGACAAATTTAGTTGGTATTGAAGATAGGTAGGTATAGGCTATAGCAATATGTTGGTTAATTTTTAGTTAGCTGTCGTAGTTCTTTGTGCAAAGTTTTTTTTTATGGCGGAAAAATTTAGTCGCTTGTTTAGTGTTTACCCCTCTGCTAGCTTTCACATTTCTTGTTGAATGTTGAAATATTGCCCGCACATTTTTAAAACTATCTCTAGCTTACTCGGGGATTATGTAATGCATATAGAGTAAATGCTTTTTAGTTTATTTTCAAATATTTTTATGTAACTTTGCATAGCTGTGATATTTTTATTTTAGTCATCAATTCGATCTAATCACTAACGACCTTTCTCGTTTTTCAATTTTTTTTAAATTGAGGTCAATTAACATCTCTGTGTTTGCGATATAGCTATTTTTTATTTAGATTTTTTATCCTTCATTCTAATCAAGTGTGTTGTATTTCTTTGTAGTTTTGATTAACAAAGTGCTTTACTACTTACTTAGTTTATCATCAAGGCTGCCATCGATATGAACCCAAAAATAAGGACAACAGGAAAACATAATAACGCGATAACGATGAACGGAATTTAATAAAGAAAATGTATTCATGCTAGTGCGACCCGTTTCTAATCATACTTTGCATTAGAAAGGATTTGCTCCAGTAGTTCTTTATTCTTAAAAACTGCCTGTTGCGTCTCATCGCAGCTCACTTCTAAGTTTACGCTGTTAAATGCTTTCTCATAGTCGTCACGGTAAAAGTTTTTAACGTTTACTGATTTTATCTCTTATAAAGTTCCAGATTTAAACTAAATTTAAAGCATAATTTACATTCGTGTTTTGTTTGAGGCACTGATTCTGGGCTAGTTATAAAGCCGAATTTAATACATGCTGAATTGCCTGAGAAAAAGACAATTGTTCAAAACGCCAGAAAACTAAATCAGTCTACCGCCACACTTATCAAATCCATCAGATCTTGAATAATATTACTAGTCAACTGCAAAACTCATTCACTACTCTATTTTTATTCAAGTTACGCTAACACTGATTTTTGCTGGTAAGCTATTGTTTTGTTTTTGTGAAAGCAATTTTGCTGTTGTTACGTCATCAATGCGCATAGCAATCAATAAGGTTTTAATATTTGTAATTATGTTAAAAACTCATCAATTTGCCAGAAATTACTTATGGTCTATAAGTTATTTCTAGCAAATCAGCCATTCGAATTGACCAATTTATGTGCCCGGTATGAGAACTTTTCACCTTAAAATAAAATGAAAATAAGGACACACGTCAAAATAAGGACTTAAATTACCAATTTAGACGTGGAAACAGCAATAAAAGGTGTTGTCAAATGAAGTAGGATTGTAAGATGTGATGTCTGTGAACTATTAAATTAGTTCTGCCTATTTCACCTTAGGAATAATTTAACATGTTAAATTATCGTTGTTTGTGGTTGAGAGATTGTCCTTTGCATAAAGAGCACGGTTGCAATGTCACTTAGGATAAACGACGCGATGTCTTGTGATTTGTGAACCATTGAACTAGTTCCGTCTATATAAATATTGTATTCGCACAAAGTGAATTTATCATCTCTGTCGTTCAACTCACTGGCCCCCTTGTCCACTTTCGTTCCCTTGCCCATTTTATTTGATTAATTTTCGTCCCTGTCTATTTGCCCACTTGGTCCCCTGCCCAGAGTTAATTTTATTCCTTTTTTTTCTTGGGTTACCATGATTACAATTGCAATAATTATCTTTCACAATCATGTTTTGATTTTAATTTTATGGGCCAGTTTAGTCAGATTTTATGGGCTAGGTAATCAGATTTTAACTTCGGTTTGTAGGCCAGCTTAGTTTAGCGTTTGAATTTCGGTTTGAACGTAGCGTTGCCGATGAGCGTTGGTACTGCGCGAAACTCTAGTCCAGAGCAGTACGTGGAAAAAATTTAGGTTTGTCTTTTTAGTAGCTGAAGTTACGAGATGAAGACGATAGACTATATCGATAGCTTGGTTATTCAAATTTATCAGTTGAGTTCGCCAAATTCCTTGCATTGTGTCGACTCCTCTCTAAGAGGAGTCGACACAATGCAAGGAATTTGGCGAACTCACCGCTCTTCACATAGGCCTTAATTGTTACGCTAGCAGAAAAAACGTCTACAAAAGAGATCTCGTGATACCCATCGAGGTACCTCTTGAAAAATTTTTTGCAAATAGATTTTTAATGCCTGATTAATGATTGAAATGTCTTCGGTTGCAACCAGGTGCCGTTTTTAAGATATACCGCTTTTACTCGAACGCGGATGAATATTTTAAAATCATACACCTGAATAATTTTTTTTACTATTAGTGTTGCCGTGAAATAATTCACAAATTTTAACAAAGATAATTTTTATCTTTCTTTAAATGAAAAAATTCAAAATATGATAAATTTAAACTAAATAATTAATCATGGGTAAGTTTTTTGCTAAAAAGTTTGCATAATTAAAGTTTTAGCTTGAATTTTTTGTGGTGAATACTAAAACATGGAAGCTTGCTTTGAACTCACGTGACCGTCGTCACTTGGCAGCTGATCGTTATGAATGCAAAACTTCAAAACAAATTTTCAAGATAAAATACCGGTAACAATTACTAAAGAAATTGTTTCTTGCAAAAGGTCGAAAAATAAACGAACTAGCTAATGAATTACACCACGCGTTTGTTATGATGATAGCCTACCCACAAAAAGCAGCCTAATATAATAACTGCTTTGAGAAATACTAATAGGCTTTCACTCCTCAAAACTAACTAGCCTATCCCTAGCTGGTTGGCTTTTCAACTCTCGAATGTCTGTTCTGCCACACTTAAGCACTTGAAGCAATCACCGGAGTTTAACCAACAAATAACCCAAAATAAGAGATGACTCTCATGAAATTGCTGAAAAGGAGAACAGGTTAAAGGTGGTGAATCATCCAGCCAATTCCGATGGTTTACAATAGCTAAAATTGAACTATAATTTTTGATATTTTTTGTTTTAATTTTGGGGCTGCGGTTGCAAAGATATTTAACAAATACAAAAAGATGTCCCCCCAAAAAAAGTTTTTGGAAACGCTGAGTTTTGTTCTTCCCGCAAAACCACAGTAGGCCTAAAGGTTTTGAGAACTGTGGTAGGCCTAATAGTTTAGAGATAGTTTATTTCTAAATAGTTTAAACCTAATTAGGCCTAACTATCTCTAAACTATTAGGCCTAATAGTTTAGAGATTGTTCGGCCTAATAGTTTAATAAGATTATAGTAGGCCTAATAGTTTAGAGAACTGTGGTTTTGGCGGGAAGATCAAAACTCAGAGTTGCCAAAAACTTTTTTTGGGGGGACATCTTTTGTATTTGTTGAAAATCTTTGCAAACGCAACCCCAAAATCAAAACAAAAAATATCAAAAATTATAGTTCAATTTTAGCTATTGTAAACCACCGGAATTGGCTTGATGATTCACCACCTTTAAGCCTTGTTTTGCAATATTTACGAAAGTGTAGGCCTATTGCTTTGTGTTGAAACTTCGCAGTAAACTACTGTAGTCTTAAAACATTGTAGCTGAATGATTTGTTAGAATTGACGATTTGCTTTTGTTCAATTGGAATAAACGTTATGGACTAATGACCGGAATATCCATAGCTACCGACTGCCGTAGGCCATCGATATTCCTCAAAGCTTATCGGTATTCTTCGAAGCAGTTTTTGTATTAGGCTGCTTTTTGTGGGTAGGCTATCATCATAACAAACGCGTGGTGTAATTCATTAGCTAGTTCGTTTATTTTTTGACCTTTTGCAAGAAACAATTTCTTTAATAATGGTTACCGGTATTTTATCTTGAAAATTTGTTTTGAAGTTTTGCATTCATAACGATCAGCTGCCAAGTGACGACGGTCACGTGAGTTCAAAGCAAGCTTCCATGTTTTAGTATTCACCACAAAAAATTCAAGCTAAAACTTTAATTATGCAAACTTTTTAGCAAAAAACTTACCCATGATTAATTATTTAGTTTAAATTTATCATATTTTGAATTTTTTCATTTAAAGAAAGATAAAAATTATCTTTGTCAAAATTTGTGAATTATTTCACGGCAACACTAATAGTAAAAAAATTATTCAAGCGTATGATTTTAAAATATTCATCCGCGTTCGAGTAGAAGCGGTATATCTTAAAAACGGCACCTGGTTGCAACCGAAGACATTTCAATCATTAATCAGGCATTAAAAATCTATTTGTAAAAAATTTTTCAAGAGGTACCTCGATGGGTATCACGAGACAACACAATTTTGAACACCGTAACAAGGCCTCTAACACTGATGAAGAAGTCAGTTGACTTCGAAAAACGGCAATGCTCATGCAATGAAAGCTCCGCCTCACCTGCGTCACTAGGGGTTGAAATGATTACCCATTAGACGTGGAGACAGCATTAAGGTGCTATTAAACGAAATAGAATTGTAAGACTTGATGTCTCCGTGAACTATTAAATTAGTTCTGCGTATTTCACCTTAGGAATAATTTAACTTGTTAAGACTAAAATATTTTTTAAGACACACACCATCAAAAAAAGGCAAATCTGAGAAATAAGTACGTTATGGTAGCCCTGTTTATCAACTGTGTGTTGTGTTTATCAATTAAAATTACTCAATGTAATCAAATTAGTATTTTTGTGGTGTTTTTTATTATTATTCAATTATGGTGGGTTTGACGATACCATTGAAAGAGTGCCCAATAGAAATATTTCATTGCAGAATACAAATTGCAGTAATCTATGAGGTGGGAAACGCCTACAGCTTTTTTCACCTTCAAGGAATCCTCAGGGGGTAATCTAAAGGTGAAACAATCAATGATAGTTCTGGGCTTTCACTCCAGCCTGCAGTGGTCCCGCAAGCCATCCGGTAGCCAATATGTCACTAAACAATGCGCAGCCGAAGCTGTCCAGATGAACTTAGCTGATCAGGACTGTTGGGCCAAAAACCGGAAGGTCAGCAAAGCAACCGCAAGACGGAGTGACGAACATGAAATCGGATTAGTCGGATACAACAGTTACCATGCTCGACAGAATCAATTACTTAATGAATAGTTAATTTGAAACTAAGCGGTTGTGGTCATGTCTGGCGATGAGATTGATGTCCGGTGTTGGTGCTTAAGCTTAAGGTTTCGACTTGAAGTTGTAGATTTCGACTTGAATTTGGCTTTGTGACGGCATTTAGCGGTGGTCTCGGAACGCTTGTTGAGCGTATAATTAGGATCGATTGTTAAAATCAAAAGTTTCTCGTTGAGACACAGCGCGCAGTGTCTAGAACCGCTGGGGCATGTCGGTAAATATTCCCAGTAATGTCTGGCTGGCCACTGTTTTCTTTCATGGACCATACTTCTTTCGAGAAAGGTGCTGCGTGTTTGCTCTTCTGGTGTTCAAAGCTGTGTTTGTGGTTGTAAAATCAAGACTTGAAACCCCATTCCCGTACTTCCATAGCAAAAGGGTGTAGGGGTTTTCTATCTCATAAATTATTGCACTTTTTTTTTTGCCAAGGTAGTGTAGGCTAACTCATGTTCGATTTTGTTTTGGATATGCGGTGGACTGACGGTATTTCTTAGCTGATTTTATTTCGTGATATACCAGTTTCCCGCATACAGAGCACTTACACAAAGTTGGAAGTCGATGCTTTTCAAAGCATAGACGAATAGATATCGATATAATTTACACAAAAAGCAAAGAATTGTCAATAGTAGATATCAAGAGCAAAGACTAAAGATTCGTAATCGATGCCGAAATGCCAACAAAAATTTTTTAGTCTATTTTTCGTTAGGATGCACTAAAACTTTTGGTGTAGACCCTATTGATTATTAAATGAAACTTTTGTGTCGAAAAACTAACCGCACGTACTCACGCAGCACACGTGGACATCACGCACTGCCTGCTGGTGTTAAAAGACAAAACAGAAATTTGCTATTTAATGGAGTAAAAATTACCACGGTTCTCGAATTCGGATAAAAAAAAATACACTTTTAGGATAGTTATAGACTATAGAGAAACATAGCATAAGAGAAAAGAAATGATGTAAGCTTAGGCAGACTTAACAAGAACATCATCACATGCTGGATCCGGTATTGTCCCCGTCATCAAAGTTGGCCGGATTTCGTACGGTCATTGTGTTTACCACGCCTCGCCGTTTTGATCGATCACATGCATTCTCTTTCACCAGTCCATTTTTCTTCAACTCATTTTCTACTTGCTTTTTCCACGTTTGTTTCAGTCTTCCTCTACTCCCGCTCACTTCAAATTTCAAGGCCTTCACTATCAGATTTTCATCTTCTTTCCTCAAAACATGACCGTACCACCGCATACTACTTGCTTTAGCCATCCTATTTAAAGATTCCTTCATGCCCAACTGTCCATCAACTCCTCGCTCTTTCTTTGATTTAATAGCTTCACACCACACATCGCTTGAATCATCGCTCTTTCTGTTCTTTTCAGAATTGCCATCTCTTTTTCTCTCAAGCACCATGCTTCACTTCCATACAACATAGCTGATCTTGCACAACTTTTATAACCTTCCTTTTCATCTTTAATGAAAACCTTCTGTGTTTGAGTATTTTGCTGCATTCTCTGAACTTCATCCAACCAATTCTTGTTCTAACTGTTACCGCTGTTTCGCACCCACCATTTGCATCCAATCTGTCACGTACATAAGATCAGGGCCACCAAGAGGGGAGGGGCAGGGGGTACAATGACCCCGGGGCCCATGAGGGGACCCTTGGGCTTCAGCGGGCCCAGCAGAGGGCCCATGAGCTCAAGAGGGGCCCATCGACATGACACTGAGAAATCAGCATATGAGGCCTGAAGACTTTTATTTTGGGAGATCACCTTATTTCGACCGGAAAAACCGTTAGAATTTCGGTAAAGTTCTTTTTTTTGGGGGGAACATCATAATTCGAACAAAACTGCGGCATTTTTTCCGTCTGTTTTGGAGTTTAAAAAACCGGAAATCTGTCATATTTGAGCTGGGCCCCGGGCCCAAGTTCGGCTCTCGGCGCCCCTGCATAGGAGAACTTGCTAACAGTGTCCACACCATCAACCAGTATTTAATCTGGTGCCTTGAAGTTCTTTACCACGCTTCTACATTTTTTACAACCAAAATTTTTATATAAACTGCAACTTTCTCCTTATCTGTGCACCTTGCGTGGACCCACTTACCACATGCTGTACAA
The DNA here is from genome assembly GCA_963965965.1 of Trididemnum nubilum. Classification (NCBI taxonomy): domain Eukaryota; kingdom Metazoa; phylum Chordata; class Ascidiacea; order Aplousobranchia; family Didemnidae; genus Trididemnum; species Trididemnum nubilum. The sequence goes on along the minus strand of OZ014473.1, from coordinate 10,721,615 downwards.
TTGTACATAACACCAAGTTAGACATAACTCTTGTTCCACACACGCCACTAGGATCAATCTTACTGTAGAACGTTTCTTCCTCCATTCCACTCACCATCAACTTTGTCTTTCCAAGATTGACTCTCATCCCTTTGCTTTCAAACGCCTCTCCATTCATCAAAGTTCTCTCTCAATTCTTCCATAGTTTCCTCCGTTAGGGCCAAATCGTCTGCATAAAGAATTTGCTTCATCCAGCCTTTTCTTAAATTTTCCGTTACTTCATCTATCACCATACAGGGGTGCCGATCTTTGTTGAGCATTGGGGGGGATAGTTTGCAATTTTACCGCAATTTTGCCCTATTTTCAACATTGGGGGGATAAACGTTCCCCACGATTTTGTTCGGGTGAGCAAATTAAGTGAAGATCCAAAAAAATAAAAGGTCTTCACCAAAAATGGAACTTTTTTTCCCAAATTCAGGTGAAGACCAAAAAAAAAGTCCTCACCAAAAATGGAACACTCTTTTCCCCCGAATTCAAGTGGACACCTCCGCTGCTCAGATGCACACCAGAGTCAAATTATTGGGGGGGATGCAGATGTAGACCATACTCAAACTATTGGGGGGGGGATACAGTCAAATTATTGGAGGAGATATATCCCCCCTCCTCCCCCGGGTTTTGGCACCCCTGTCATCGTAGCAAACAACAAAGGCGATAACACAGATCCTTGGTGTACACCAACTTTCACAGAAAATTTTTTCGACAGCCCCGATCCAACTCTAACTTTAATTTCTGCTTCTTCATGAAGACTCCTCACTACCTTGACCAGGATTTCAGGCAAGTCTTTCTTTTTCACAGCCATTCCATCACTATTCTTGGTACTCTGTCAAATGCCTTTTTCAAATCAACAAAACACATGTACATTTTTTTGTGTTTCGCTTGATATGTTTTTTCTTGCAACCTTCGCACTTAGAAAAAGGCATCCGTTGTTCCCTTTCCAAGCATGAAACCAAACTGTGCTTTATAAAAATCGAGTAATGCTAGTATTCTTCTTTCCAACACTCTTTCAATAATCTTCATGCCATGTTCCAGCAACTTCACTCTTCTATACGAACCGCAGTTCATCACATCTCCTTTTCCCTTAAAAATTGACACCACAACGCTGGTTTTCTATTCATCCGCGATTTCCTTTCCAGCTAAAACTTGTTGTAAAAACTGTAGCACTACTTCCTCTGCAAATCTGCCACCTGCAACAATCATCTCCTTTTCCCGCAGCCTCGCAGCCTTTCCCTGTTTCGTCTTCCTGATCGCTTCTCTCGCTTGCGAGAAACTTTCTTTACTGGCCCCTCTATCATAGCAGCGTCCACCTTGTGGTCCTAAGCATTTTCCTCATTTATAATCCTCTCGTTATGTTCCTTCCATATTTTCAGGAATACCTAAACAAACATTGATCTTCTTGACTGAAACGATTCTTCCACCTCTACCCTTAATCCATTTTCCTCCTTCAACATCTCTTCCATCCCTTTTCATTAATTTTACGAATTTGAAAATCTGGTTTGGCTTCTCACGTAATTCTTCCATTTCCTTTTCAACTTCCGTCCACAAATTTGTTGCTTCAACATCAACCAACTCTTCAACTCTTCTTTCAAATTTTTTTTACATTTCTCTCCCTTTTAATTCCCAAACCATACGCTTTACTTTTGATTCTTTCTGGACAACTTTATTCAGTTTTCTTTTATCCACATCAGCAACTAGCAGTCGAGGTTGCAAATTCCATGGAATTACCTTTAGGCTACGTCTTTCAAATGTTTTCTGTTTTCTTTACTAACTAAAATAAAATCAATTTCAGGTTCACTCTTGCCAGATTTACGCGTTATCTTTCTTTTATCCGTCTTCTTAAACCGCGTGTTTGCCACAAATAATTCTCTTTCGTCACAAACTCAAGTAGCATTCTTCCTTCCTCATTTCTCTTACCTATTCCATTTCCTCCGTGAACATCCTCAAAGCCGTCTAGCTTTTCACCAGCATGTTCATAAAAATCTCCCAGTCCGAATAACCACTTCACTAGGATTCTGTAGCTCGTATTCGCCTGCTAATTTGTCATAGAATCTGTGCTTCTCTTCAAGTGGCCTCCCTGCTTGTGGTCCATACGCTGACATCACTCGTATTACTTGCTCTCCAAATGGTAACACAACCACCATAACTCTGTCACTTTTTCTCGGGACGTCTACTATCTTCTCACATAGCTCTTCTTTTACCTAAATTCCAACCCGTCCGATACCAGAGCAGTTTCCAGACCAGGGTTGAAAAAATTACTTGTTTTTGCTTTAATTACAATTACACGCTAAAATTTTCAATGGTAATTGTCAGAGGTGGAGTCGAGGACACAAGGCTCGAGGCCAAGGACACAAAAAAAAATCCGATGTCAAGGACAGCCTTTCCGAGGACAGACCCCCTCGAGGCCAAGGACAAGAATGCACGAGGCCAAGGACCAAGGACACAGCCGCAAGTGTTCTCAAAAAAAAAAAAGGTCTTCAAAACAGTTTTTTAGGCAATCTCCAATTTATAGGCGAAGCCAGAATTTTTGATTGGGGAGGCCTAAACCACAAATCACATGCAATGACGTCATCAAAAATTTGCCTGTTGGCACTTAACCAGGATTTTGCAAAGAGAGAGGGCTTAAACTGATATAGTTGAAAAGTGCAAATACGTAACTTTTGAGAGGTTTTGAGAAAGCCAGTGCAACTCAAACGTATCGTAGACGGGGGGTCTGAAAGCGAAGCCCCCAGCTGTTGGGCGATTTTTTGGAAAAAAAGCTATTTTAATGCCATTGAATCACATTTTGCACATGTTTAGAGCCATTTGAAAGCACTCGATTTTTGACATTTGAAAGTCAATTGAAAAAATTAAATTGTTTAATCCTCCTTCTGGTTGCAATTTAAGTCCAAAACACGTTTAACATCTTGCATTTTGGTGTTAAAGTTTAATTGTACGTGATTTCGTCCAGGTAGGGGAAAATAAGGTGCATTGTCTCGTGCAACATTTTTCCAGTAAATGAAAATTAACCCACTCGAAGATTTTCCTAAGAGATTTTTGTTTTGTCATGAAAATAACCAGTTATGGAAGTGCATGTTAGGCCAGGGGGCCCAGACCCCCTCAATTGAAGTTCAACGATTTGTTCAATCAGCAATTTCCATGGCTAATTTTTTTTAATGTATTTTGTGCGTAAAAACTGGCGAGGTAGAGGTGAATTACTGCATTTTTATTGAAAAATAGTACAATAGATGGTTACGCTTACTAACCATGTTATTGCCGGGCTGGATTTACATCGCGCTGGGCCCCTGGCACTTTGGAGATTTTCGCAACATCTTTCTGCCAAATGTAGGTGAAAACCATAAAAAGTCTTAAGATTTGAGCGTAGGGCCCTTAGCCGGTACTGCGCCATATTGTAGTAAATCCGGCCTTGGTTAATGCATTTCGTTCATAAAAAAGCTAGATGTGAGCCTGAGATAGCAACTTTTAGGACGCAAACTATCCATTTCTTCCAGGTTTACGTTTAAATTGGCTGGCAAAAATTGATTTGAGGGGGTCCCGGGGACCCTGGTCTTAAATATTGTTGTTTGCTTCTGGTGTAAGCGAAAAACGCTAAAAAGAAACTGAAACTGAAGAAACAATAGGCTTTTATGTCACATTTTTGTCATTGGTGAAATTTCAATTGGGGGGGAGGCCCACTTGGCTAAGCCTATGCTCCAATTGCGGAAAACAAAAAAGGTATTTGCAAAGTTTCCGCAAGGTTTCTGGCGTTTTCCAACAAAATTTCAACGGTTCAAAAAATAGTGTTGTCCTCGAGCCGAGGACAGGGCAATTTTCGAGGACCTAAGGCTTCGAGGCCAAGGCCAAGGACTTGAGGCTTCGAGGCAAGGGCCAAGAACTTCAAAATGTGTCCTCGAGGACTCCACCTCTGGTAATTATAATTCAATTACAGTTTCATTTACAATTACAATAAAAAGATTTTCAAAACATTGCGATTAATTTACTTACACACGAAGCCTCGAGTTTTGCTTATGTCAACACTGTGGATTTGTTTTGTATTTCTATACCAAACCTATTAAAGACCCATTTCTCTCTATCCTTATTCTTCCTTCAATCTTTGTTTAACTTTAATTTTCGCAATACATAATTTGTTTGTAAGCAATTGTCAAGTATGTTATTGCATTCATATCGCTTTCAACAACATTATGGTTTTAGCTAAACCATAGTATCATATCGCAAATATTTTTGCAAAAGCAAATAAGTTTTAACACAATCAAAAATTGTAAAAAGTTGAAATTGTGTACGCTACAACTTCAAGTTACAACTTATTTAACACTATTTTAACTTTTACCAATAATATGACATATTTAGCATGATCATACAAAATAGAATCATATTAGCGTCGCGTTGACATACTCACAAGGGCAAACAAGCAAAAAAGCACACAAAATCTTAATATCACGGATAGGATTGAAGTTACAATCATAGGCGTAGCCAGGACCTCAGAGAGAAAATTTTCCAGGAGGTACGAAGGCTGATACCGGGCCCCCAAATCTTACTGGGCCCCTCTAGTCTTATTGGGGCTCATGCCATTAAATCTTTTTTCGTCGGATGGGTGTCGATTTTGATTTAAAAGTGAGGGGATAACGATATTTGCATACAGTTAATACCTATAAAAAACACTAGACATAAAATTGGTTTAAATCCAGCAAGGGGGTTTGGTGAGCTCTGTGAGCTCCCCAGCGGGGTCCGGGGCAGAGCCCCGGAAGCTTTAGCACTTTTTTATGTTTTTTGAGGGTAAAATACAGCATTTGATCAACATCCCAGCACCAAACTTGCTTAAATTGACTAACAGAAAACGTGATGTACATGAAAGAAAGTATGTAAAGTGCGGTATGGTGACATTGACACAATATTATACAATATAATGACTTTAATATTGCAAATCCAAGTATTTTACTGAAAAAAGTTTTAAGAAGTCATCTGCAATCATAGACTTCACAAACCCAAATACTTATTACACTCATACAGACAGAGTGAGTTATGTAATGATAGCAGTATAGCATGCCAACTTTGACTCCGCTCTCTGAGGTTGAAATGCTTTTGGATCTCTGGGCCCTCGTACATTGTTATACCGTAGAATTAGCGCTCTCAAGTCAGAGAAATGTAACAAAACGTTGATTTCGATGCAAGTGGATGGCTTTTGATACATTTTCCTCTTTTTTTAATCAAATCGGCTACTATATTGGAGGCTGTGTAGCAAAAATAGCGACCAATTACTAGTACTGAATAAGCTGACTGATATTTTCGCTGTAGGCAAGTTTGATTACGGTGTTATGGTGCGATACCAAAGCTTAACGCAGAAATCTGAACTCTTCCGGGCCCCCCTAGGCCCGGGCCCAGATACGATGTCCCCTGAACCCCCCTCTCGCAGGCCCTGGGCGTAGCCAGTAGGGGCCCGGGTCCCCCCCTCCCTTAACCAAAATGCCATCAAAGACAAATGTAACAAAAGAGTCCTGTTTCTTCATTTTCAGTTTCTTACAGCATCTTCGCGTACAACAGTACACGCGTACAACACTAATTACCATCAATATTGGTGACCAGGAGGCCCGGGCTTCATCAATATTCCATTTGGCTAACCAATTGAAATATATATCCCGGGTGAAATTATTAAGGGGTTTTGTCCTGAAAGTTGCTACCTGAGGCCCTCACTTATCTTTTTATGAACGTAATGCAAAAACCAGGGTCGAGTTTACCACATGGCACACTGCCAGGGCCCCGCACTCAGATGGTAAGACTTTTTTTGTTCTTCACCTAAATTTGGCAGGAAGATGTTGCAAAAACCTCCAAAGTACCATGGGCCCCGTGCAATGTAAATCCGGTCCGGAAATAACATGGTTAGTAAGCAAAACCATCTGATGTACCATTTTTCAGTAACAATTCATCTCCACTTCGCCACTTTTTACGCTCAAAATACTTTTTAAAAAAATTAGCTAGGAGAAATGCTGAATGAACAAAATGCTGAATTTGAATTGGGGGGTTCTGGGCTCCCTGGCCGTACATGTTCTCCAATAACTGATTAATTTCATGACAAAACAAAAATCTCTTAGGCAAATTTTCGAGTGGATTATTATTTACCGGTACCACTAAAATAATGCAGAAGGCAATGTTCCTTACTTTTTCCTATCTGGGCCAAATAAATCACTTACAATTAAAATTCTATGACAAATTGCAAGATTTTTGACGCGTTTTGGACTTAAACTGAAAGTAAAAGGAGCATTCAACAATTTAATTTTTTCAATTGCTTTCAAATGTTTAAAATCTAGTTGTTTTAAGTGGCTCTGAACATGTGCAAAATGTGGTTCAATGGCATTACAATAGCTTTTTGTTTCAAAAAATTACAAAAATCGCCCAGCGGCTGTGGGGCTTCGTCCCCAGACCCCTAAGTCTCCGGCGGCTGGGGGATCCGCCCCCAAACCCACGTCTGTGATGAGTTTGAGTTACATTAACTTACTCAACACGTCTCCCAAGCTCGACAATTAAACCTTTTAACTATCAGTTTACCTCAAACTTCAGCAAAATCTTGGTTAATTGCCAACAACAGGCAAGGCTTTGGATTCTTCATTCTACGATATCTTTGCCCCACAAAAAGTTTCTCTTTTGTAAATTTGAGATGACGGCAATGCATGTAGTTTGTGGTTTGGGCCACCCCCAATCAAAAATTATGGCTTCGCCCAGGTGCGTAGCCAGGAATTTGCAGTGGGGGGCTGTTTTGGAGGCTGGAAAAACATCAAACGATCTTGACCCAGGTTTTGATTGGTCTTCACTCATATTGAGTCGGTTTCCCTGACCAAATTAAGCTGATCTCAAAAAAAAACAACAAAAGCAGGTCTTAACTGAAATTGAGACGGTTTTTCTGCCGAAATTTAGGTGATCTCCAAAAAAAAAAGGTCTTCATCCTAGCTGAAAAAATAAGATTCTTGACCAATTCTAATTGCCAATACCATTGGGGGGGGGGGGCTATTTTCGTTTTTAGTGAAAAATTCGGCTTCAAAAGTGCTAAGAACAGGGTATTTTGCATACTCTTTAGGCCAATGTCGGGATCGAGCTTCCCCGCTCCCCCCCTCTCCCTGGCTACGCTACTGGTTCCGCCCATGGTTGCAAATGGTTAGTTACCATCGGTTACAGTCACATCTGACGTCATAGGTCAATTCTATGTTACGCTGTTTTTTGGCTAAGAGTTAGTGCTAGTTATGATTAGAGTAGATACTAAGTTTAGGTTAAGAATATGATTAACCCTATCTCTAATACTAACTCTGATTATCCCCAATCTACTTTGGTGTTCGGTTTGTGAGGTCAGATGTGATTGCAACCGGTAGAAAATGTCGATATCGATTCGCAACCGGAGGAAAATTGATATTATTCAAACACATTTTGTTATCATCTATCTTAGTGAAAAACAGAGTAATTGTAATTGAAAATAAGCAGAAAAATTTTCAATTACAATTACAATTATCGACTTTTGAAAATTTTCAATTTTAATTACAATTACAGCAAAATCGTGTGATTAATTACAATTTTGTCAATTACAATTATAATTTTTCCAAGCCTGTTCCAGACCACCATAATTTATACCTTCGTCCAAAATCCACGAGAAATTGAGTACCTTTTTTCTTCCACCTTACTTCTTGTAAGCCACATACATCCACTTTCTTCTTCCTCAACTTTCACATACCCCCCACCTCTTCCACAAAGACGTACTATTCCAACTTCAAAGTCTAATAGGAGAATGTCGCTGATTTTTCGAACTAGCCTCTCTGCCTAAAGCCCGAGCGCTGCAGGTAGCAGATTGACAATTAGTGGTAACCCTGGAGTGACTACTCAACCGACCGAACGAGATAGCCTGCCCAAGGGGCCTACTCTCTTTTACGTTATTATCTTTTATTTGTTTATTTTTCTTTGTACCATACATTTTTGGAGCAAAATTTCATCGAAGAACATGGTCTTGCTTACCTCCAATCTCAGTTTTAAGACGTAAATGCTATCGAGACGCAAGTCTCTCCCCCAGTTTTTTAACGTGGTACAAAACTATACTGACATAGTTTAGCCGACCAGCCGATGCCGTTACCATGCGGTGGGACTAGGACCCATATGTCAGCAATTGGTATTTGCAGCAAGAACAGTGTATTAAAGCCTCATATATAACTACATGAACGGCTGCATAAAGTACAAATGTACTATTTGTCTGCGCATACCTACTGTGGCGTGAAAAAACTGATCATGTCCAGGGCGTGCAAATGCTGCAATCACGCAGATCATGTATCAGATGATTTATCCGAGTGAACCAAATTCCGAACGCTTCAACTTTTTTTTTTGTGTGTCAAGTATTTGCGATGTATCAGGGTTGCTTCATATCTGCCTCGTTTGAGTGATTTAGATTTCCGAAGCGATTGGTTTTCTATCTTTTTTTATCTGTGGTCGCGCGAGCTCAAGTTAGTTTCTTTTTACTACATTTCCACGTCATTAGGACAAAAGAGACAGAGGTGGAACCTGTAAATATAGCTGGTTTTGGGCGTGACGAAAAAACAGAGTTTTAGAATTTTTAGAGTTTTTGAAAGTTTACAGTTTGTACATTTTTTCCGAATTTTACGGAGTTTTTCGAGTTCAAGTTTTTACAGTTAGAGTTGTTACCAGGGATGTGGAAGCAGTCAAATTTTTATAGCTTTCGCTTCCAGCTCCTCTTGAAGTTTTTATGCTTCCGAGTTCGCTTCCTCACCTTTGGAATTTTTTTTGCTTCCGCTTCCGGCTCTGGATAGAATTAGTCGCTTACGAGTTTGGTTCCGCTTCCAGTCTCTTTCATCAAAGTGCTTCCGCTTCCACAAAAATTTAACCGCTTCCAGCTTCCGCTTCAACATCCCTGCTCAGTATGAAACAGCTAATAGCATTTAGTTTAAAAAAAAGCAGGCAAGTTTACTTTGTAAGCTATTTTATTTGACTTGTGTTGTCGACAGGGCATGGCATGGAATGGAAAACAATTTTTCCATATTCCATACTGGCAATTTTCTTCCATTCCATATCCCATTACATACTAAAATTTTCTTCCATATTCCATTCCATACTTCCATCCAAAGAAAGTTTAGACTGGAAGCGATGCAACGTATATTTTCTGCTTTGCATCTTTGCAATGTTGTAAGCGATTGCTCGTGAAGGTGCGTCAACAATACTAAAATGCTACAACCGGTATCTGGTATGCGTATTGCACATGGTTTAATGCATAGGCGTAGCCAAGATTTTGGATTGGGGAGAGGGCTAAACTGAAAATCACACGCAATGAAGTCATTAGAATTTTTTGAAAAGAGGGACTTTTTGTGGGACAAAGAATGAAAGATCAAAAGCTGGGGGTCTGATTTAGCACGTAACCAGGAATTGCTAAAGGGAAAAGACTAAAACCGCAAGTTAAAAAGTTTTACTTACGTATCAAAATTGGGAGACGTGGTGAGCAAATTAGTGCAACTCAAACATGTCACAGATGGGGCCTGGGGGTGGAGCCACCAGCCGCCGGAGTCCGGGGGCTAAGCACCCAGCCGCTGGGCTATTTTTTGTAAGTTTTTGGAAAAAAATGGCTATTTTAATACCATTTGGATCACATTTTGCACGTTTTCAGAGCCATTTAAAAGAACAAAAATTTTGAGATTTGAAAGCCAATTGAACAAATCCCTCCCTTTACTTAAGTCAAGTCCAAAACACGTTTAAAATCTTTCATTTTGGGATTAAATTTTGTGACTTGGCCTGGTCAAGGGAATTAAAGGCGATGAATCATCCAGCCAATTCCGGTGGTTTACAATAGCTAAAATTGAACTATAATTTTTGATATTTTTTGTTTTAATTTTGGGAATGCGTTTGCAAAGATATTCAACAAATACAAAAAGGTGTCCCCCCGAAATAAGTTTTTGGCAACTCTGAGTTTTGATCTTCCCGCCAAAACCACAGTTCTCTAAACTATTAGGCCTACTGTAATCTTATTAAACTATTAGGCCTAACTATCTCTAAACTATTAGGCCTAATAGTTTAGAGATAGTTAGGCCTAATTAGGCCTAAACTAATAAACTATCTTTAAACTATTAGGCCTACCACAGTTCTCTAAATCATTAGGCCTACTGTGGTTTTGGCGGGAAGAACAAAACTCAGAGTTTCCAAAAACTTTTTTTGGGGGGACATCTTTTTGTATTTGTTGAATATCTTTGCAACCGCATTCCCAAAATTAAAACAAAAAATATCAAAAATTATAGTTCAATTTTAGCTATTGTAAACCACTGGAATTGGCTGAATGATTCACCGCCTTTAAGGTACATTGCTTTCTGCAATATTTTTAGCATTAAATCATTCGCTCGAAGATTTGCTTTTGAAGATTTTTGCTTTGTCATGAAAATAACCAGCTTTAGGAATATGTACGACCAGGAGCCCAAGCACCCTCGATTCAACTTCAATAATTTGTTCAATAAGCATTTTCCCAAGCCAAGTTTTTTTCAAAAGCATTTTGTCGCGTGAAAACTGAGGAGATGGAGGTAGATTGTAATTTAAAGTTGGTAGATGGTGAAGGTGGAATTTAAAGTTATTTCAAGTTGGTACATTAGATGCAATAAATGGTTCCTATAATTATGTTATTGCAATATAAAAGTTAGCTGGGGGCCTACAACATACTATTGCATAAAAAAGTTAGATGAGGGCCTAAGATTGCACCTTTTAGAACAAAAACACAGAATTTCTCCCGGCTTGGACATTTAAATTGGTTGGCAAAATCAATTTAAATTGAGAGGGCCCGAACCCCCAGGTTGTCAATATTAAGTTATTGCTAATTGCTATTGTACGCATTTACTGTTACGCCCAAAAATGTTTAAAAAAATGAATAATTAGGCTTTTTGTCATCATTTTTATCATTGGTAGCATTTCAATTGGGGGGGGGAAGGAGGCAGAGGGCCTGGGCCAGAGATGGAACCGGTCAGGATTTTCTCGACCAGACCGACCGGTAAATTTCAAAATTTACGGCGGTTGACCGGTTTTTTTACAGAAGGTTTTTGTTCACTGTTCAATGTATCTAATGAAAAATTTTCTTGACCGAGGGGGGGGGGAGGTATGGGTGAGGTGTTAAAATTTGTGACTTTGGACGGGGATCTCAGAAAAAAAATTATTGCGTTTTTTTCAAAAATGACTCAATTTTAAGCCCTTTTTAGGTTAAATTTCGGTTTGAAAAACCTGTTTTGAGCAACGCAAAACGTGCACAAAATAAACGTAAGAAGAACTGGAGGGCACAAGCTCAATTATTAGACGTTTTTTCTAATGATATTATGTGTAACTTAAGGCCAAAAAAAGAAGTTAAAATTTTTTAGCTATTGGTGACAGATTATTTGCAATTTGCCGAGCAGCAAACACTTAACTGTTATGACATTGGCTAGAAAATATTCGAAATATAATGTGCCTTAGCAGTTTGTAGAAATGCTGTTACTTCAGAACAAGCCATGGCTAGTTAAATGTAAAAAAAATACGAGCTATGTCTTTTTTGCCCAGTGTTGAGTGTGGTAAATTTAAGTTAAAAAAACTTTTCAAAGCGACAAGATTTTAGCATGTACTAAAAAATCTGAAATCTGCGCCACTTCTACTCTCAAGCTGATTAAAATGATGCTAAAATGCCAGGTAGCATAAGCCTCTTCCACATGCATGCTTTATTATAATCTGATTACGGGATTTTAACGTATATTTTGCTCTCTTTTGCTTTGTGCCGTGCCCCAAAAGGGGAGGGGTGCAAGGCACAAAAAAAAACAGTACGGTTTTTTTTATAAAAAGTTTTGTTTATAATAAAATATATAAGTATATTTTGGTTGGTGCTTAGATGTCTTTTAGTTGCAAGAAAGGAGAATTTGAGTGGTGTTTCAATCGGCTTGACCGACCGGTCGAAGAATCTCGATCCGACCGGTAACCCGACCGCCCGGTCGACCCGACCGGTTTCCATCTATGGCCAGGGCCCCCTGGTTATGCTTATGGTTTAGTAATTACCGTACACGTTTGCTCTCTTTTCAACTACAAAATTTGTCATAACCAAACTGCTAAAGAGCATTTGCCGTTATAGAAATACCAAGCTTTAACACCAAAAATAATTATTGTAAGCTGAAAAACTGAAAATATAAATAAAATTAAGCTGAAACGGGAATGAGAATGAAATAGCAAATACGAGTTTTCGTGACAATGTAAAATAAAATTTAGGACTTGGCAAATCGTCAATCTCAAAAAAAAAAACAAGTCAAACCTGTCAAAGTCGTCAAGTATAACATCAATGCTGCAAATTGCAACGTACTTACAATGATGTAATACGCACACTGTTTCCGCAATATAAACAACCAAAGTACTGCGATTTGTCGACAAATATTACCCGTAGATATATTGAAGTTGAATACTTCTGTGACAATATATTATTTATCACCACCCGACAGGGGTATGTATTTTTCTGTATATACAATGCGCAAAATCTAGTATGGAATTGGTATGGAAGTATGGAAGATTATCTTCCATTCCATTCTTGAAATGTTCCATTCCATTCTGATATCTAGTAGAAGCTAGTCATGCAAACGCTTACGCACGAGCCATTGCCTTTTTCTCATACATTTGGTTTAAATACGACGTTTTGTCACTGCAATCTGGGCGGTCTAGTAGTTAGTACACCCTGCTCTCGACCCTCCGCACCCGGGTTCGATTCGCAGATGGGTTGTGCAAACGTGATACAGTATGCAGGAACCTGAAAAGAAATGTACATAGCTATCTTTTTTTGCTTCAAAACCTTGCATTACAGTTAGGGTTAGGGCAGCGATGCCAGCCTGAGGGGATAGCAATTACGTAGCAGCAGCTTTTTAGCTTACGAAAGCAACGTACCATTACGCTTGAGTGTGGCTCCCTGCGTAAGTTTTGCACGACTAGCTCCTCGTTGATATCTTCCATCATCTGTACCAAAATTTCCGTTCCGTTCTATTCCATTTTCCATTCCATACCATGCCCTGGTTGCCGATTCCATATTATTGTTTTAACATTTTACCCCATCGGTTGGCTGTAGCCAGCTTGAAAATCCGGAAGTGCCTGATTTTGAAAAAATTGCTTCCGCTTCCAACTCCTGTTCCACACTTTCGCTTCCGAGTTCGCTTCCGCTTCTAACCTCTTTCATCAAAGTGTTTCCGCTTCGCTTCCACAAAAAATTAATCGCTTCCGCTTCATCATCTTTGTTGTTACCGTTGTTGAAGTTGACTGTTTTGCGAAATTACTCTTAACAAGATCGATTACAAGCTGAATGATGGCTGCTGTACACTTGCACTGTCAGGAGTCAGATTAGCACAACAGTAAAGTCTTCCCTCCTGCCGTCCTTCCTCCATCATTCAGCTTGTAATCGATCTTGTTAAGTGTAATTTCGTAAAACAGACAAACAGTCAACTTTAACTACGGTAACAACTCTAACTGTAAAAACCTGAACTCGAAAAACTTTGTAAAATTCGGAAAAAATGCACAAACCGTAAACTTTCAAAAACTCTAAAAATTCTAAAACTCTTGTTTTTTCGTCACGCCCAAAACAAGCTATGTATAGGTTCCATCTCTGTGTCTTTTTACTTAATAACGTCGAAATTTAGTACAAAAAAACTAACTTGATCTCGCGCGCCCACAGACAAAAAAAAGATAGAAAGCCATTCGTTTGGAAATCTGAATCACTCAAACGAGGCAGATATGGAGCAACGTTGATACATCACAAAAACTTGACACGAAAAAAACAAGTTGAAGCGTTCGAATCTGGTTCACTCGGATAAATCATTTCATACATGATCTGCGTGATTGCAGCATTTTGCACGCGTTGGACATGATCAGTTCTTTTACGCCACACTAAGATTAGCAAAAGTAAAGTATAAAGATTTAACCAATCGATAACATGCAAGCAAAACGCGTAGAAAAATTGATAATCGATTAAAAAATTGAAAGCAAAGGGTCTGCGATAATCGCTAACAGAAAAGCAAAGAATGCAGTATCGATTACACTGGCCAACACAATTTTTGGTGCCAAGAAGTCAAGAACAATTTTAGGCTAAGTTGGGGTGCTGATTCCGAAAATGATCTTGTTTTTGCTCTATCAGGTCAATTTTTTGAGATATCCAACATTTTTGGTTTCTATGCGATAGGCTGTTTAGCAGTATCTTCAGTAGGATGCTGTTTCATGTCTTTGTCTTGCTATTTACTTGCTATTTACTATGCTGTTTCATGTCTTTGTCTTGCTATTTACTTGATTTGTGTTTCAGAAGTGTTTTTATTGGCGCTTTAGCAGGCAGGAAATATAAACACCTATTGTTTACACACTCCCTTTTACTCTTTTGTGTCTCTCATCACTAGTCTTAAAGCGGCTGTTCTGTCTCACTAGACTAATGCAGCTGAAGAGATTAGCACTGATAAACAGTCGCGTTTACAGCTTAGTGCATAGGTTGGAAAATAAGCATAACTAAATAAGCAATATCCACTTGCAGTAACTACCACCACCGTCATTCTGGCAGAATAAAAAGCGTCATTCTAGCAGAAAGTGTTGCCAGACAAAAACAAAACAAAAAACGAAAAACGTCATTGCGTTTAATCGGTGTTGCCAACCATTAAACCGAAAAACAAACATTGACGTCATCTAAAAGAAACAAACATTTCCCCTAAAACGCAAACAACAAAATAGTGTTGCCAAAAACAAATCAAAATTAAAACACAAAAAATTCGTGTTCAAAATAAAACGGAGAAAACGGCCAAGAACTTGTTGAATAAAAACAAACCTCAGTATTATTACCTAAAAAAAATACAACCCAGCATTAAATGGTTCAAAACTTCTTCTACATGATGCAATTCTAACTTCGGGCGCCCCATGACCAGGGGTGCCAGCAGAACGGTTTTACCAAAAACATCAATTTTTGGCAAAAAAACGATTTTTGCACCCCCGATTTCAAACTCTTCCGATTTAACTTTCCGACACCCCTCCGGCTCCGTGTTTGCATGGATTTGGTAGCCCGAAGCTTCCTCTACACGATGCAATTCTAACTTCGGGCGCCCCATGACCAGGGGTGCCAGCAGAACGGTTTTACGAAAAACATCAAAAACGGCAAAAGTACGAAATAACTTCAATAAAGCAATATAAAGTTCGGCGAAATTGTTTTGCTGGCACCCCTGTATGGGGCGCCCGAAGTTAGAATTGCATCGTGTAGAGGAAGCTTCGGGCTACCAAATCCATGCAAACATGGAGCCGGAGAGGTGTCGGAAAGTTAAATCGGAAGAGTTTGAAATCGGGGGTGCAAAAATCGTTTTTTTGCCAAAAATTGATGTTTTTGGTAAAACCGTTCTGCTGGCACCCCTGGTCATGGGGCGCCCGAAGTTAGAATTGCATCATGTAGAAGAAGTTTTGAACCATTTAATGCTGGGTTGTATTTTTTTTAGGTAATAATACTGAGGTTTGTTTTTATTCAACAAGTTCTTGGCCGTTTTCTCCGTTTTATTTTGAACACGAATTTTTTGTGTTTTAATTTTGATTTGTTTTTGGCAACACTATTTTGTTGTTTGCGTTTTAGGGGAAATGTTTGTTTCTTTTAGATGACGTCAATGTTTGTTTTTCGGTTTAATGGTTGGCAACACCGATTAAACGCAATGACGTTTTTCGTTTTTTGTTTTGTTTTTGTCTGGCAACACTTTCTGCTAGAATGACGCTTTTTATTCTGCCAGAATGACGGTGGTTAACTATCAATTGTGATGATATGGAAGTGCATATTAGTTTATAAGAGAAGATATAGATAGTCAAGTTAGATATAGATATAGTTAGATATTGTACCACTGTATATTCATTAGTTAGATACACTATACTAGGCTGTAGTATACTGCTATATCATAGCGTTACCGGTATATGAACCTAATATTAGTTTACATTGTTATGCAGATATATTACATCTAAAGCAGTAAGTTATGGCTACTTCATCTAGAAGAAGTTGTGTAAATGACCCTAATGTTTTTTGTTATATATGTGGCGAATACACATTGGAGCACAACCGAAAGCTAATCACCGATTTTGTGAAACAAGCTTATTTAGCTTATTTCAAAGTGAAACTTGGTGATCAAGACAAATCGTGGGCTCCCCATATTGTTTGCAAAGCCTGCATCGAGCATTTACGGCAATGGACAAAGAAACAAAGGAAAAGTTTGAGGTTTGCAATTCCCGATGGTGTGGCGAGAGCCAAAAGATCATTACAGTGACTGCTACTTGTGTGGAATAAAGACCAAAGGCATCAATAGGAAGAATAGAACCTCATTAACATATCCAAGTTTGGATTCGGCAATCAGGCCTGTTCCACACAGTGAAGAACTTCCTATTCCTGTTTTTGAAGGTTTGCCTCAACTTGAATCTGCTTTATCCAGTGAAGATGATCTTTCCTCTACTGACAGTGAAACTACTATTGCAGACAACGACTTTCCACCTTCTCTGTTACCTCCACAACTATTTTCACAAAATGAACTAAATGATTTGGCAAGAGACCTGAACTTGTCCAAAGAGTCTTCTGAACTGTTGGCATCAAGACTAAAAGAAAAGAATCTTTTACAACCAGGAACATTTATAACTTACTACCGGAATCGTCACGCTGAATTTCTACCTTATTTTACACAAGAAAAAGATATAGTATTTTGCAATAATGTTGAGGGCGTTCTGAAGAAGCTTGGTGTCCTGCGATGGCGGAACTATTTTGAAAGTGGGGGGGCCCAAAGTCTATCCAGTTTTTTCACCTACAGCGCATAACGCGCAGTTATAAGCTTACAGCGATTTTCGTTGTTTTAGCACTAGCTACTGCAAATGCAGCATGTCGCTAAAGGTTACCGAAACAACGCAATTCGTTTAAAAAAGTGCGCCTATAAATGTTATTCCAAGCCGTAATTAATCATCAAAAACTATAGCAATAATATTAGGCCTATTCAATATCCATAATAAAACAGTCGCAAATTTAGTCACAGCAAAAATGCTACATTGTTATATGTTAGTAAACACACTGTAAATGTACACATTAAACTCGACATACAGCCCGATAAAAAGGAGGATACCTGATAAGCTAGGGCCTTGCCTCAATTTTTCTCTTGAAATGTATAGGATATACCGACCAATTTTTTCCCTTTGTTTACATATTACATTGCAGGCTTTTAAACTCCCGATATTTTTTAAAGTTTCGACTCCTGTACTCCACTAGTCCACAGCAGTGGTGGCCTTAGGAAAGGGGGGGCCCCCTGTGCAAATTAAATGGGGGGGGGCCTTTTCTTTACACACTACTTTAACATGTTTTATCTGCACTTGCAATTAAGCGCAACAATGCATTTCATGAATAACAAGACCAGAAGACCAATGCATTTGCAGCCCTAATTAAATCAAATGTTTGTTCATAAGTTCCTCTCATCTAGATTATCAACTCAATTAATTGCAGTAAATTAACGTAAACTTTCAGCAATTGCTTTCAGTATGCTTGTGTTATTACAGAATATGTTTGAGTACTTGGCAATAATGTTTGAATGCTTTATACTGCTTAGCATATGATATACTGTATGTGTATACGTTAGTCAAAAACCTATTACTGCCAGTTGCTGAAAGCAGTTGAAAAAAACAAGTGGAAAAACGATTACCTGAGTCATAGGCGTAGCCAGGATTTTTGATTGGGGGGGGGCCAAAACCACAAATCACATGCAATAACGTCATCAGAAACTTCGAAAGAGGAATTTTTTGGTGGGGCAAAGATATCGTAGAATGGAAGATCAGAAGTCGTGGCCTTGTGTAGGCAAGTAACTAGAAACTCGTTCAAGGAGAGAGCTTAAACCAATAGCTTAATTAAAATGCGAAAATGTGTAAATTGGGAGACGTGCTTTAAGTAAAGAAGTGTACTGTAATTCAAATGTATCACAGACGGGAGTCTGGGGGCGGAGCCTCCAGCCGAGCTCAGTTAGCAACTTTTAGGATAGAAACGCTTAATTTCACTCGGGTTATACGTTTAAATTGGTTGGCAACATTAAATTGAAGGAGCCATGGCCCCCTGAAACAGTATTATTGTTGGGGGCCCATATAAATTAGAGGGCCATATAAATATTCTTGTAGAGGGCCCCTTAAAATTGGTTGGCAAAAATTAAATTAAGGGGCCCTGGCCCCTGGATCAATATTGTTGTTGGGGGCTCTTTTAATTATTATTGTAGGGGGCCCATTTAAATTGGTTGGTAAAAATTAAATTGAGAGGGCCAGGGCCCCCTGGCTCAATACAATTGTTAATTACTGCTGTACAGGTGTATTGTTGTATGCAAAGATGCTAAAAGAAACTGAAGCTGAAGAAACAACAGTCTTTTTTGTGACATTTTTATCATGGGTAGCATTTCAATTGGGGGGGCCCCTGGGCCCCCCCTGGTTACGCATATGACCTCAGTAGCCTAACAGTAGCAAGCAAAAAAAAAGAGTAGTAAGTTGACTTTACCAATAAATTTTTATTATCTGTTTACTAAATCTGACTTAAAAGTTAAAAGTAATATTGTCTTGGAAAGGGGGATACGTGTAATAACACTTGGAACAAGTGCATCTTGAGGGAGGGGGTACTAATGTAATGATACTTGAAACAAATGCATAAACTTTTTATCATAATTTGCTATAGTTTTTCATAATCAAATTTTTCTGCGCGCGATAGGTCAAATGGGGGGGCCCCCGAGAAGTGGGGGGCCCCTGTGCATTTGCACACTTTGCACATTCCTAAGACCACTACTGGTTTACGGTCTTGCTTATATCTATGAGAACTTAATTTTTTTGTTGTAACGTATAGCTTCACAAAGATTAGCCAAAATCTCCAGTATTTGATCACTGTTAATTTTGCGACTACGATTCCACTAGCTTGTCCGCTTGACCTAAAAATAAACTCAGCTTATCATATTATGGGTCTATTGCAAACCGGAAATTGTAAAAGGCAGTTTAATATTTCCATTCCAAACCAAGTCTTCAGCCCTCCGTTTAGCTAAATTTGCAAACTTACTTATTATTGTGGGAGAACCAGTACCGCTTCGACTATCATAGCTTGAACTTAAATCGCTGCAAGGCCTCTACCATTATCCGAAAATTTTCGTCGCTATCTTCCCCTTGGTTTATTTTCAGTTGCTTAGATGGAGGCTCTGAACTTGACTGTTCTGCTAACGAACGTTTGCTAAACAACGATGTTATCTTTTTCGTTTTATTTCTATATTAGCATTATAAACGTGCTAAGCTCAACAGTAACATATACAAATAACACATAACAGGCGCGTAGCTAGAAATCCGCAATGGGGTGGGGGCTGTTTTGGGGAAGATAGGCAATGGGGGTCTGGGGGCAAAGCCCCCAGCCGCTGGAGGCTGGGGATTTGAGGGCAAAGCCTCCAGCCGCCGGAGGCACGGGGGTCTGGGGGTGGAGCCCCCAGCGCTCGAAAATTTTGCATTCTTGAGCAAAAATAACTTAATCTCAGGGCTATTTTGATTAAAAAATAATGCTTTTAAAACGTGGCTTAAAATTGGCAGTGCAAACATGATTAAACTGGTGGCATAAATGGGCTATTTGGGAGGTGGCTAATGGTAAAATGTTAGTTATCTTGTTTAGATGCTGGTAAACTATAAAATAGAATAGTTCAATAAAACTAACACGGAGTAATCTATTTCGCATACAGTTTATAGAGAAAAAAAATTGAGAGGGGGCTAATGAAAAGAGATTTGAGAGAAATGATTGGCAATTAACAAATACTGAATAGCCCCCACTATTCCGTAGTTTATAGTATATTTGTTGATGACATCTATGTTTAGCATTTTTACTCTTGCGATCAAATTTGATGACTTATTTTTGACGATTTTTCAAAGTTTTCATTTATTTGTTAGTTTTGTTTTTGACAAATTAGCCTCTCCCCCTGAATATATGTTTCAAAAAATGTTTTAAATCACTACTTAGTTCACTCCAGTGAATAAAATAGTCTCAAAAGTGCTAAAAACGTAGTGTTTTTATCATTTTGCATTTTGGTCGACATGCCAATGGGGGGGCTGTAGCCCCCGGCCCCCACCCCCTGGCTACGCTACTGACATATAATGATTGCAAAGTCTCTTAAACACGCATTTTAGAGCAAGCGTCGTTTGAGGCATTCCATTTTGGCTTCCTTCCAAAAGTTACTTGAAACGCGTGAGTGCAAAATATGAAGATTGCGTCGCTTCTTCCTTTTCCAGATTCAACATGTTACTTTTTGCGTTAGTATCCATTCGCTATTTACTATTTTTGTGGTGGTCAAGAACAAAAAAATGAATGAATTATCTGAGAAAATAATGTAGCATAGTACTCATTTTTTACACCACAAATTAACCTATAATTGTTTATCAGCTGCACACCAATCAAATTCGCTTCTATTTCGTCCGTGACGCTTATAATAATTACGTAACAATGCAAAGAATGGCGGCTGGGTACAATAACTGTGGAGAGGGGAGGTTATTTTTAGAGATTTGAAATCACTTTCAAAATAACGTAAACATCGTATAGTTGCAAAAATGACAGCCGCACAGATATTAAATCTAAACCGAAGGTATCGTACTCTTAACACGAGCATCACAATTGGGAATGGAATCGATCTAGTGTTAAAGACCACCTAATGTCTGCAAAGCAATGCCCTTAAAATGAAATAGAAGATTATTTCTAATCGAATGCTTTAAACCCGGTTTAGATACACGTTCTCAGTTTCAAGAAAATGAGTAGCCATTATTACCTTTCGCGTTTTTAAAAAATGACATGACGTCATCAGACCCAGGAGTTTGGTGCATTTGACTTGTTTATCATTGCAGAGAATTAGGCGATTTTGCAAAGGCATGTGATAGCAGCTTACTAGTCAAAAAGTGTTGCGCAAAAAAGGCGTAATTAGCTCAAAGCAGATACATTGCGAAGTTCTGAAGTAAATTACCCGTAGCAATCACCTTTCACTACAAGTATTGAACAGCAGTGTTACTACCAGTAATGACTCTATCACTCTAAAAACTCCAACAGTACAAAAGTTTTTGTATTCTAAGCATAGGTGGGCACAAGTCCGTTAATCGTTAATCCGTTAAAAAGTTTTTTCATGTTATCTGACTAAATTAACTTCCGTTAAGTTCTGTTAAAGGACTAAATTAACTTCCGTTAAGTTCTGTTAACTTCCGTTAACGCTTTTATCGTTAATATCTTGCATCATTTATTTATCGTACCGGTACAAACCAGTTTGCTCTGGTAACACTTGTTGCGTATTTGCACAAGTTTTATAGAAGAAAGCGAAGAAAGGAGCTCTTTTTTGTGGCAAATATTAGCCTGCAGCCTCATAAGTCTAATTATCGCTGTTCACAATTTCCAAAGATTTTCCGATTGCAGCTTCGTTAGTGCATTTGAACTTATTTTTATCTTGAAATTAGATTAGACGGTAAAATGTTACTTCCAAAACACAAAAAGACCACCACAGCAATAAATGTTTCCTTACAATCAGCTAATAGCGTCAATACGTGTTCTAGAAGCGAGTGAATAAAACGAAATGTAAATTGCTCGCAAAATGTTAACGAATTAACGGACTTTATTAACTTCCGTTAATTAAAGCTGAAAATAACGGATTAACGTTAACGGAGGTGTGAAGTTTGTTAACGGACGAATGGTTAACGAAGCTAACGTTTTGCATTAACTTGCCCATCAGTGATTCTAAGGTATCTGGCATATCCATACCCCATAGGTGGGCAAGTTAATGCAAAACGTTAGCTTCGTTAACCACTAGTCCGTTAACAAACTTCACACCTCTGTTAACGTTAATCCGTTATTTTCAGCTTTAATTAACGGAAGTTAATAAAGTCCGTTAATCCGTTAACTTTTTGCGTGTAATTTACATTTCCTTTTATTCACTCGCTTCTAGAACACGTATTGACGCTGTTGAGCTAATTGTAATGAAATATTTATTGCTATGGTGGTCTTTTTGTGTTTTGAAAGTTACATTTTACGGTCTAATCCAATTTCAAGATAAAAACAAGTTCAAATGCACAACGAAGCTGCAAGATATTAACAATAAAAACCTTAACGGAAGTTAACAGAACTTAACGGAAGTTACTTTAGTTCGTTAAGAGCACTTAACGGAAGTTAATTTAGTCCGTTAACATGAAAAAACTTTTTAACAGATTAACGAGTTAATGAAAAAGTTAGCTTCGTTATTTACGGATTAACAATCAACGGACTTGTGCCCACCTATGCATTTCTGCTGTACGTATCCTTACCGGTATATTCCTAATCCTACGCAGTAAACTACAGCAGCCTATTGGTATTAGAAAGGTGAAATATTTTTACGTAATTACAGTATAAGCTTTCAATTGTTTCTTTTTTTACGCTTTGGTAGCCTATCGGTATTCCCATTGGATACGGATATGCCAGATACCTTACAATACAAAAACTTTTGTACTGTTGGAGTTTTTAGAGTGATAGAGTCATTACTGGTAGTAACACTGCTGTTCAATACTTGTAGTGAAAGGTGATTGCTACGGGTAATTTACTTCAGAACTTCGCAATGTATCTGCTTTGAGCTAATTACGCCTTTTTTGCGCAACACTTTTTGACTAGTAAGCTGCTATCACATGCCTTTGCAAAATCGCCTAATTCTCTGCAATGATAAACAAGTCAAATGCACCAAACTCCTGGGTCTGATGACGTCATGTCATTTTTTAAAAACGCGAAAGGTAATAATGGCTTCTCATTTTCTTGAAACTGAGAACGTGTATCTAAACCGGGTTTAAAGCATTCGATTAGTAATAATCTTCTGTTTCATTTTAAGGGCATTGCTTTGCAGACATTAGGTGGCCTTTAAGCTCAAGAGAAGAAATTACGCTACAAAAATTATTTTGAGTCATCGTCGTAAAAGTCAATGCATATAATCCAATGCCTTCCCACCCGGTTAGGAGTGTGAGTCTGCATTCTACGCCTTCTGGTTTCGACATCTATGATATTAAGTTGCAAAAACATTTTTCAGCAGTGTTATTTTAGAAAAAAAATCACATAAATTAGGGCCCCCCCAGGGCCCCCCCTTAAAAAAAAAGTGGGAGGGCCGCCCCCGAGGTCGAAATTAGTATTTTAGGTGGACTGACACCAGATTTTGTGACGTTTTTGGGATGAAGACCTTTTTTTTTTGGAGATCACCTGTTTTCGGCCGGAAAAACCGCTTGAATTTGCGATTTCGGCCGGAAAATCCCTTTGACTTTTTGCTCCTCACCTTGTTCATTTCATCCAGACTGGGATGAATTTCTCGTGTCCCTGTGCCCCTCTCGAATTCACACAAAATAAACTTCTCGTGCCCCCCCAAAATTTATTTATGCCCCCCCCAGTCACGCTATCCTGGCGCCGGGCCTGGTTCTCTTGCACAATGGAAATGATTTTGGATCTATTCCCCTTGGACATTCTACAACACTCAAAGAAAAATAAAGCGATATTAAATTTGTTTTAGAAAAAATTGGCTATTACAAGCACAACTGGATCATATGTGTGGATCTGAAAATGGTTGGATTTTTATTGGGATTACAAGGAGGATATACCAAGTTTCCATGCTTTATTTGCTTGTGGGATAGCCGTGCTAGAGAACAGCATTGCAGACAAAAAGAATGGCCAGTGAGAGAACAAATGGTACCAGGTGAGAAGAACATACAAGCTCAACCGCTAGTGGAAAGATCCAAAATAGTTTTTCCTCCATTACATATCAAGCTGGGAGGCATGAAACAATTCGTCAGAGCACTGAACAAGGAAGGTGCATGTTTCATATATATCTGCGGCAAATTTCCAGGTCTAACAATAGAAAAATTAAAAGCTGGTATTTTTAACGGACCCCAAATAAGAAAATTAATTAATGATCATGAGTTTCCCTCATCCATGAGCAAAGAAGAATTTTATGCCTGGGATGCATTTGTGAAAGTAGTTAAAAACTTTTTTGGAAACAAAAAAGCATCCAACTACAAAGAGCTTGTAGCTAACTTACTGAGCTCTTTTGAAGATATCGGTGCTAAAAATAAGCATCAAGGTTCATTTCTTGCACAGTCATCTTGATCGCTTTCCTGAAAATTTGGGTGCACTTAGTGATGAACAAGGAGTAGATTCCATCTAGACGTTAAGGAAATGGAAGAGAGATACGAGTATCAAGGGAGATGGGATGCCGTCATGCTAGCCGATTACTGTTGGTCTATCAAACGTGATTCTGTTGCCACTCATAGCCACAAATCATTAAAACGCAAATTTATGGTTGGCACTTCATAAATACGGCAGCCTACTTTTCATCATTCTGTTGTTTTAGGGTTTTTGCAGCTATTTAGGAAATTGGTATGTGCAACATATTTTTGATGTTACACTATCTCATGCTTTGTAAAAAAACTTTTACAGATATTCAAATGATAATCTTTTAGTACAGAAATGCTCATTAATTGATGTACCTTAGCGAAAAAACTAGACCTGATGGAGAAAAAATAACTGCATTTTTGAAATCAGCGACTCCAAATTAGCCAAGATCAGTCAAAAAATCATTGGCACCATTCAAAAATTTTTTTTTTGTTGGCCAGTGTTACTAATCGATATTTCCAACCCTGCACTTACATACCAAGGCTTGTTAGTATACTTGCTATACGACAAGCACTAAACAAAGCTTTAGTTAAAAAGTTCTATTCTACCTCTTAGCATAGCCTACAAACATTTCTTTTAGCCAGAGGCAAACCAATTTTATCCGATTAATTTTTTGCCACAGTAGCTGTGGAACAATCAAGTAGGGCTAAAAGGTGTTGAACTCTTACAAATACATAGCCCAATAGGGCCAATACGCAACCTTTCAAATTTATTTTTAGACTTCATCCAACCGTCAACACGGATAGGTACATTTTTGATTTTTCGATTTGAAGAATTTAGCTTGGTGTTCAAAACTTTTTTAGCAAAATATTAAATATTCAGTATTAGTTGAGCGCATGCGATGGTAGACCTACGTATGTTTCGGTTTGCCTAACAGTTTTTCGTTAATTGCTAAATTCTTAAAATGAAGATCTGCTGCGACTTGCCAACCAGAACCGTTTTGTATTTTCTGCGCGGCAGCGATGCGGATTTCTATAGCTAAATTCAATAACGTGTAGGAGAGCTATGCTCAACTCTCCAATCCCTCTCTCCTTGGACTAGCTGAACACTTGATTGAATGATGTTTTAATGAAGCTTGTTATTACAATGAATAAACAAAAGTACAGAAAACAGAGTAGTCTCTAAATTTGATGTAAAGACCAAAGATGGAGTCGAGGACACAAGGCTCGAGGCCAAGGCCAAGGACACAAAAAAATCCGAGGCCAAGGACAGCCTTTCCGAGGACAGACACTCTCGAGGCCAAGGACAGGAACGCTCGAGGCCAAGGTCCAAGGACACAAGCGCAAGTGCTCTCCCAAAAAAAAAAAAAAAAGGTCTTCACAAAAATTTTTCAAGCAATCTCCACAAAAAAACGTTTTCCAAAAAATTTTTCAACCGCTCCACAAAATTTTAACAACTCAAAAAATAGTGCTGTCCTCGAGCCGAGAACAGGCCAATTTTCGAGGACTTGAGGCCTCGAGGCCAAGGCCAAGGACTTGACCTTCGAGGCCAAGGCCAAGGACTTCAAAATGTGTCCTCGAGGACGTCCTGGAGGCCAAGGACGTCCTCGAGGACTCCACCTCTGGTAAAGACCAATTCAAGGCCTTTCTTCCGCTTTATAAAACTGTTTCTTCACAGTCAATACTCAAATCCATAGGAAAGGAGGATTGCAAAGCGCAAAAACGCAAATTTATCCAAATTGAGCAGCGTTACCATGTTTCACAAAAAACTAACGCAGTTCACTAGCATCTTCGCCGTCACTACTGAGCTCTCAATCTCCACGCACGATTTAAATAGTTTCAAGCTGTGATAGCATGTGGTAGATCGCCTTTGCCTAACATCCAAAAGCATCCAAAATAAAAAAACAAACGTTGGCAGCTGGCAATCTAAAGTAGTCTCGAAAAACAAATAATGCAAAAGACCGTCTCACACAAGTTTACGATTCTTAAAAGACGGCCTTTGTAAATGTGTAAATTAACACCTTATTTTTAGCAAATGAAAATAATTACTCAGTAATTTGACTTAAACTCCTATTAGACAATAAACAAAGATTGAAATTGGGTCTTCAGTCACGAGTTGAGAAGCAGGGGAGATTACTCGTTTCATCATTTCAATAACCCAGTACTTAAATTGTTGGAGGGACGCGTCGCCCTATCGCGAGTTAGCTTACCTCCATTGAGATTTAG
The DNA here is from genome assembly GCA_963965965.1 of Trididemnum nubilum. Classification (NCBI taxonomy): domain Eukaryota; kingdom Metazoa; phylum Chordata; class Ascidiacea; order Aplousobranchia; family Didemnidae; genus Trididemnum; species Trididemnum nubilum. The sequence continues at coordinate 10,695,239 of OZ014473.1, read as the reverse complement.
CGTCCCCCCATCGAGATTACGCCCCCCACGCTAATAGTAAGCGACGACGAAATAGTGGCCGATAAGTCCAATAAATTCTATTAAATTGCGGTGATGACCTTTTTTTTCGGACTTCACTCGAATTTGGTAGCAAACTCCGTAACAAAAGAAAACCTTGAAGTTTTCATGAATTTGGGGCAAAGTTTTCTCCAAATTACTGCCACATTCCGTATGCGTCTGGTCACGGCTGCGAAAGCGTCCCCTATGCAAGATTTTACAGTTAAAATGCTGGGTAGACCTATTGCAAATATAACCGTTAGTTAGACTAAGTTCGCCTGAAATCAAGTAGGTATCCTAAAGAAGCAAAAATGCTGAACATATTAAATTATCACTTAATAGATTCCGCGCGTGTCGCTTATAAAAACTTGAGTTACAGAGATACTGTTCGAGATAAGGTTGTATAGAAAAAATGAGAACTACTTGAGGAAATAAAAAGATGCCTGAAATCTTGTTCCCTTATCCGCTAAAGCAGATTTAATCCTTATTTGACTCCGCACCAATGGCAACCCTGCGTTTCGAAACTTCGTGACATCAGAAAAGGATTAATTTCTTAACAAAATTTTTGCAGAATAAACAAGTACATCAAGTTGCTTCTTTTGCAAGAAATGAATGTTTAATGATCAAATATCGTGTTGCTTATTTTGCATCATTTTCTGATGTCGCAAAATTTCGAAACATAGGGTTGCCAATGGTATGAAGTCAAATGGATTTAATCTATTTTCGCGAATATAGGGGATAGTAGAACAAGGTTTGGGGCACCTCGTTATTTCCTCAAGTAATTCTCATTTTTTCAAAAACAAAAAAATAATAAACATTTCGAGCAGTATCTTTTTAAATCTTGACGAGTTTGAATGAAAATGGTACATCATATCTGCTGAAACGGTAGAATCGAGTTGGTGTAGCGTTAAAATAAAACTTTAAAAGCACGGTGAACTCTGGTCGGGTTAAACCAAAGACTAGAAAAATTGGAATTTACAGCTTCCCTGCTTGACGCTCAGCATTATAAAGAACAGTATGAAGCCTCACTGTGTGTGGTATACGCAGGGCCGGATTTAGGGGGCCAGGGCCTTCACCACATAGGCCCCCGCCATCCACCACTAATAGTCTGCTGTGCAGTGTACACAGAGATGGGCAGTAACGAGTTACTAAAGTAGCGAATAACTTTTGTTGTAATTTCTACAGTATATTGACGCTACTTTTTCAAAAAACTAACTTTTGCGGTAACTTACTTACTTATCAGAAGAATCAAAATTATTAATTATAAATCGCTTGTAAATGTTACTGTCTAGTGGAAATGCTTGACTGACGACTGCTTATTTTAGACCTCTACGCAATCAAAGAAGCTGTTTCTGTTGAGATCGACGCAGGGTCATGCCATTGGCCGTATGTCTTTCTGCGTGATAGAATGGTTTATACATATAGTGCCAGTTTAGTCACAGACAATCATTGATTGAACTCAGAGATGCTGCACAAGCGCAAAAGCACTGGAGAAATATACGGTCAAATTTCTGTAGTTCCGCAGTTATCATAGGGGAAACTTCGGTGAAGATATTTTGTTGCCTGTTTGTTTAATTTTAAGTATGCCCCTTGCCCAGGCTTTATTTATGACTGTATTGGTTTTTTTTCTTTGTTAACAAATATCAATCCGAACAAAATCTACAGTATCTCGCTAGTTAACCTTTACCGGCGGTCGTGTAGTGTCAAATTTCAAAGTTGTGCAAAAACGAAAGTTATTACGTGTTGCAATCCCCCATTCATTCCCTCGGCAATGGGTCAACTTTTAGTCATAGCAACTACAGTCCAAAAAAAGGAAAGTATTTTGTCCAACACAGCTAATTTTTTTTAACATCTTGTCCAAAATGAATTTTAACGACAAAAGCTGAAAACTGCTATGAAACTTTTCAAAGAATAACTGAAAAAAAAAAAATTTAAATACAGATAAATTCGCAGAAAGCGAATAAAATCATTGAGTGTACATCGTGCGGTACGTCTACCAAGTACCAAACTTTATAATATTTTTAGTGACGAAAGAGAAGTGATACGGGTAGGCGGGGCCAAATTTATACTGCGCGGGGCCCTTTACTACATTTTTAGCCCACAAATATTTGTTAACCAAAAAAAGTTTTCGTCGTCCAGATGTCGCAATATTGTCTCAGGCACAGCAGCAGTGACATTTTGCCTCTAGGTATAAATCCTAATGCTCCGCCGGTAGGCACAATCAAAATTTAAGCGACTTATATTAAGCGATGTATTGGAAATTTGTTATCAAAACCTGACAGACTGCAACAACTTTGGAGTTAATAACAGTATTATTAAGTTTTTATTGCTCGGTTTTGCTTCATAACGTTAGCGTTCAAGATCTTGCTTCAGCGCACAAGGAGCCATGGTAGCCAATTTGTTTAATGATTTTGGCAAAAGAAACAAAAGATTCGAAGTTCGAAACCCGCTTAGTTTTAAAACAATGCTGTACTCGCTCAAGTGTATGTTTCGGTGACTAATATTCGTGACTACTGAACCGTGTCGAAAAGGCAGAATAATGAAAGCTATAACTTTTATATAATAATGCTTGGATCACGGACAAGATTCAACATTTTCTTTCATATAGCACTACCAAAAAAAATTAAAGTCATTTTAGTTGCATTTTTCATTCAAAGCAATTTGTAACGACCAACTACTTTTTCTGAGAAGTCACGACTACGGTAATTTCATTTTAAAGTAATTTTTGATGAAGTAGCGTCATTAGACTCATTACTTTTTACAATAATTCTCCCACCACTGCCTGTGCACTAGCGCGGTGTCGCGCAATATAAAAATATTTTGAAAATATTTGTCTTGTAACAAACTAGCCTAGTTTGATCAACTTTTCCGCTCTCTTTCGTAATAGGTTAATTCTGGCATTTTGATGTCACAGACGCATTTCTACCCCAAGAGCAAGAAGAGGGTCGACATGAAATAATTTCGCAATTATCTTGGCATGATGATTTTCTTTCGCTGTTTATGCCGACGACTCAGAGGCGCAACCAAAAAGTGGTTGGTTCATTCCATCCAAAGCCAAGGTACTTAGAAAGTTCAACCCAAAATTGTGAGCGTTTAAAAATGCTGTGGACTTGACCTTTGAGTAACGGTGAAGCTTGAATTAAGGAGCTGAGCAATTTATGTCTTCAACTGGATTTCAAATCTTTGCAATTTAGTTCTTTCAAATTGCTCTAAAAAGGTAAAAAATTTGATCCAAATGGCGTTAAAATAGGTACCAGTAATTTTTCTGAAAAATCACAAAATTGCCCACGCCCCGTCTGTGATACGCTTTAGTTCCACCACTCTGCTCAGCACCCTGCCTAATTTAGACATAATTTTCAAGCAAAACTATTCAACCTTCGGGTTCAAGCCCCCCTATCCCCTCAACAAAATCCTGGTAACGCCCCTGCAACGCCTAACCTTTTAAAGCATTTTGTTGAAATAAACTTAATTTAATTTTTCACCTTCAAAAAATGGGCACCCACCAAACTAGTGCCTCAGGGCACTCCTCCAAACTTGTGCCCCAGGGCACTCCACGACATAAATCCAGCCCTGGGTAGACACGTGGGCAGGTGGCACCTTGACTCGAAGACCGAAAATTCCCTTAGCTGTCCACTGGCAAAGAAAGCAAGGTGAATAAAATGTAAATTATGTAATTATCATCAGTGGCGGCTCGTGCCTATTTGAAACGGGAGGGCTGCAAATATTTTTTTTTGTGATATTGTGCAAAGCTTGTTTGCGTCTTTCGTACTAATCTACAAAATGAAACTATTTTTAGTAGGCCAAGGCCAATCTATAAACTTTTCGCTTCATATCAATTTATTTCTGTGTTTGCTGCGGTGCTTCGTTGCGGTAACATGATTGTAGCGCTCCTTTACGAATAAGTCTGAAATTGTTGATGGGGAGATCCAAAAAATCCAACCCAGACCACAAAAGGACAAAATGACGATTTAGTGGAGACAGTTTATTGAATAATGATGAAACATAGAGTGCATTCCCAGAATCAGTCAATATTGCTTAAAAAGTACCAAAAGTTATTCAAAATTCCACAAAATGATAAAACCGATCCCTGACAATAGTCCTTTGAGGCCGGGCTTGCGCCCGAACCCGAAAGCGTAAGCCCGAAACCGACAAGTGATTTGATGCCAAAAACAGGCCCGAAACAGCCAGAAAGTTAGTTAAGTTTCGTCTAAAACACAACTGCCCAAACCCCGGAGCCGTAGGTTTCGATATGAACTAGCAAACAAATTTTGCGAGAAAAAAAATCAAACCTCTTTCGTTTCGATTCGCCACCATCTAAAATCCCGACAAAAATTGCACTAAAATGCGATAAAAACCTTTTTTTGTTTTGGTTTTCATCTAAATTTCCGCCAGTTTTGACATCCACTGATTGTGCGGTCAGCTCAAAGTCACTGTAACCCCTTCCTCTAAAAGTTTGGGCGTTCCTGGTCTGAAAATTTGAATACGTGATTGCCCCAATGCGGATAAAATAAAGTTACTTATTGCTGATTAATAATGACGCTTTAACAAATGTGTCGTAATAGTCGTATTGATGCTTAAACGAAGTCGTCATTCTATGTTGCAAAGTTAATTCAAATATGTTTCATAGCTCCTAAAAGTCTAAAATACAATAGTCAAGTACAAATATCAAGCCCGATGTCAATTTTAGCCCGATTCCGACTCAAAAATCCCGGCTCGACTTACAATTATGTTGCAGTGACGTAGTGTAGTTACACTTATTTTTTATAAGAACAGTTCTATACGAACCCGAGGTTCATTTTTGCTCAAAATTTAAATATAAATTAGGATCAATGCCATCCTTAGCACTAAAAATTAAAAACAAACTAAAAAGAAGAAATTTCAAATCTGAAAAAAACGTAAAATTTTGTGCCGATTCAAAACGATGAAACTTTACTGATTTCCCAGTTTGCAAGCAAAATTGCGACGATTCCGAGATTTTAGAGTGCTAATTGCGCATTGTGAAGGCATTTGAGAAAATGTTTGGTTGTAGTTCAAATCGCGCTTTTACAATTTTACGATAAAATTTACTGGTTCTTGTAAAAAAAAGTGTACTTGAAAATAAAGTTCTATAGACACTACCCAGAGTCTTAGAAGCACAATCAAACCTATGAGTAATAGGCTAATAGCCTAAGACATACTGTTTCGGAATCGACATTCGTCTTTTGTTCCTCGTCAGTATAGCTAGAACTACAGGTATCAACATGAGCGTAGAAAGGCAAACTATCGCAAATTAACCAGATTATAACAGATTACACGAAGTTTACAATATTTTATTAATCAATAGGTTTGATTGTGCTTCTAAGACTCTGGATACCGTTTGTAGCGTATCCTTAATTTCAAGTACATTGTTCTTAAAATAAAAAGTTCATTCGACGCTTTTTTATTGTGAATAATGGTCGATGACCCTTTTGTTTAAGCCATCAATGCTTTTTGATCATTTCTTTCTTAACGGAAAGCCTCGACGACTTTCTAACGAAAAAAGGGCTACCAGTTGAACTGTTGCAACAACCCTTTCCGCAAACAATGCTATATTCGATTTCGTTTGTTGAAGAAAAAAGGTTGTTTGGGACTGTAGGGACTGCAGTCCAGTCGGCTAAATAGCTCGCGATAGAAAAAGAAAAAAATGTCTCGATTGAGTTGACGTCACGAAGATATGTAAATTAAGCTAGCGAGCTGGACTGCAACTTTTGCAGTCTCGAGTCGGCACAAAGGTGTATTTAACGCGTGATACAAGAATTGTTTCCTTGGCATTACGAAAGCAAAGCATTAAATTGGCTCATCAAATGAGGCAATTGCATAAACTTTTCAATAAAAGTTGAATATAAAAGTAAAAATATTTTCAATTTTTTGTTGCAATGCTAATGACAGAAAACACAAAATTATTTGGGGGGGCTGCAGTCCCGCAGTCTCCATAGACAAGCCGCCCCTGATTATCATCATCATCATATTTATTTATTTACCAAAGTGACGTCATATCACAAGAAAAAAAACTGCAACTTCCTCTAGGTCTATCACCAAAGCATCAAAACATGCAATTCCTTCAAAACCAACACACAAACTTGCATCTAGTCAAAGCTTGGTGAAGAGACTTATTTTAGTCTTGGTGAGGAGTATTTTTTAGTCATTTGGTCTTGGTGAGGAGACAGCGAAGGACCGAATGGTCATCTAAGTCTACTGCCACCTCACCAAGTTAGTTAAGGTTAGAAAGCAGCTTTTAGAGTTTCTCAGTCTGCTACTTTCTATGATAGAAATTTTTTTGTAAAATTAAAACAAAAATGTTCCAAAAATATGTATTTTCAAAATTAAATTTTCAAAAATTTTCAAAAATAAAATATGTATTTCCAAAAATTAAGTTACCACGTTGCAAACAGGCAGAGCTGTGGCAGCCTTCGCTGTTTCTGGTCGAAGCAACTTGGTTAATCACCCCAATTTCATTATCAAAAATAAAAAAATTGTCGTGAACATAAAAAATAGTGACCAAAAAGTTATGCATGATTTTATTTGTACTCTGTTGGGTAAACTATGATTACCTACATTTTGAAATTGCATCATAGCATTTCAGTGCTGCCAATAATTTTGTAATTTTGTGTTGTCATTTTTTTTTGGCATAAAGTGGAAATTTTATGGAATTCTGCTTTTTTAAATTATTATTTTTTTACAAATTCACGAGTCTACTTATAAGTTCAAATTAGTTTTACAGCAAAGCTATTATCTTAAGTAGTTGAAAAAATTTGATGGCAACACTGTTAATTTTTTGACAGGTTTTTTTCTCGGCGGGGAATCACCACAAAATCCCCGGCTGTGATTACTAGTCCGTGAAATTTCAAATCAAATTTGCCAGTGGCGGCTAGCAACCAAAGAGATGCGTTGTTGCGACAGCTTTTGCGATTTAGGATAAGTATTTTATTATTTTTAGCTTACTTTGACCTATTATTGTTGGATGGTTTAACCAGGAGCAAAGTCAAACCTACAGGCAAATATCAGTATTATTGATTTGGGGGAAATGTTACTAAAAAAGTTCCTATTCTAACTTTTTCACTTACACTTTCCAGAAAACAATGATAGTGGCATTTGCCTATAAGTTTGACTTGTTCCAGGTTTAACCTTGAAACAACAAATAATGCTAAAGTCATGGCCAAACGGTCCAAGTATACAGGTGTATGACTGCACTACAGTCTAGTTCAGTTCAGTTCAGTTGTTTTATTTCATGACCTCAAGGTCCATTGAAAGCATCACATATAAAAACAGGGGTCAAGAAAAAGGTAGAAGCAGCAAAACGATATACGTTAAGACATGCAGGATGGCTGCTTCACCATATCTACATATGAACACACATTGATTGAGACATGAATACACATTAAGCAAAGCAGAAAAATACATAAAACAGATGCAAAAAAAAAAAGAACAGTCTACTGTTTATGTGCAATTCAGAGTAAACTACTGGTACTTCAAGAGACCAGCGACGTATCTGACAATAGTTATGTTAATAATATAATAACGAGTAAGTTGATACACACTTGCAGAAGAATAATCTTAGTTTACGTGCATATCTCGTATAATGTTTGAAAAAAAAAGGCAAAAACTAAAGCATTAAAAAAGAAAAAAAAAAGAAAGACAGTCAAAATTTAAAAAAGGCAATGTCTACTGCACCGGCCCGGTTTCCAACATCAAATTGCTGCTGCACCGGTGGCACCAGTCATTTCATTTTGTTCAATTTACTATCTCTCAAGCTGGCATCGCTGCGCGAACCCTAACTCTAATCGTAAGGTTTTAGAGAAAAAAAAAAAGAATTACCGGTATGTAGCGAATTAGCTCTCTAGCACTATTTCTGCCAACGGTGTCCGGCGCGAATCATTACCCTAACCTTCAGTTTGGCAGACATGCACGCTTGCCACTTCACTGTCTTGGCTTCGCATTTCATGTGTCAAAGTGTCGTGTTTAAATTGAAGCAATGAGAAAAAAAGCAATCCAACAGGCTGCCGGCACTGCAGCGATTTGGTGTCCGACAGAGCATGGTATGGAATGGAATGAAATGAAAATTTCTGTATGGAATATGGAAGATGCCAGAATGGAATGGAATGGAAGATTTCAAGAATGGAATGGAAGACAATCTTTCATACTTCCATACCAATTCCATACTAGATTTTGTGCATTGTATTTACAGAAAAATACATATCGATGTTGGGTAGTGATAAATAATATTGCCACAGAAGTATTCAACTTCGATATCTACGCATATTATTTGTCAACAAATCATGGTACTCTGGTTGTGTACATTGCGCAAACAGTGTACGACTGTACGTATTGCATCATTGTAAGTACATTGCAATTTAATTGCAGCATTGATGTTACAGTTGATGACCTTAATAGATTAGACTTGTTGTTTTTTATTTTGAGGCTGACAATTTGCCCAGTCGTAAATTTTGTTTTCTTACATCGTCATGAAAACTCGTATTTGCTATTTCATCCCCGCTTCAGCTTAATTTTATTTAGATTTGTAGTTTTTGAGCTTATAGTAAATCTTTTTGGTGTTAAAGCTTGGTATTTCTATTAACGGTAAATGTTCTAGTTGATGTGAGGGCAAACTTGTTTGGTAATCATTAAACCATAGGCATAGCCAGAAGGACCGGGCCCTTTGCCTCCCCCCCCCCCCAATTGAAAAGCTACCAATGATAAAAATGATGACACAAAGCCTATTTATTGTGTTTTTTTTAGCATGTTTGGAGTGCAACAGTTCATGCGTACAACGGCAACTAGCAATAACTTAATATTAATATTGACGACCAGGGGGCTCATGCCATCTCAATTTAAATTTTTACCAACCAATTTAAATGCACAAGCCAGGAGAAATTCAGTGTTTTTGTTCTAAAAGGTGATATCTCAGGCACTCATCTAACTTGTTTATGCAATAATACTCAAATGTTTTAGGCCCACAGCTAAGTTTTATATCACAATAACATGATTAGTGACCATTTATGGCATCTAATGTAACAACTTTAAATAAGTTTAAATTACCAACTTTAAATAACAATCCACCTCCATCTCGTCAGTTTTTCACCCGACATAATGCTTTTGAAAAAACCTAGTTAGGGGAAATGCTTACTGAACAAATTATTGAATTTGAATCGAGGTTGCCTGGGCCCCTGGTACTACATATATTCCTAAAACTGATTATTTTCATGACAAAACAAAAATTGTCAAAGGCAAATCTTCGAGTGCATTATTTAATGCTAAAAATGTTGCAGAAGGCAATGTACCTTGATTTTCCTGACTTGGGCCAAGTCACAAAATTTAACCCCAAAATGCAATATTTTAAACATGTTTTGGACTTGACCTGAATAAAGAGAGTGATTTTTTCAGTTGGCTTTTAAACTTCAAAAGTTTTGTACTTTGAAATGGCTCTGAAAACATGCGAAATGTGATTCGAATCGCATTATAATGGCCATTTTTTTCCAAAAAATTACAAAAAATCGCCAAGCAGCTGGGGGCTCCGCCGCCATGCCCCTTCTGTCACATGTTTGAGTTGCACTAATTTGCTCACCCTGTCTCCCAATTTTGATTGGATAGAAAAATTTTTACTTTCGGTTCTAGTCCTTCCTCTATAGCAAATCCAGGTTACGAGCCAAATCAGACGCCCAGCTTTTGATCTTTCATTCTTTGCCCCATAAAAAGTCCCTCTATTCAAAAACTTCTGATGATGTCATTGCATGATTTGTGGTTTAACCTTCCTCCCAATTCAAAATTCAGGCTACGCCTATATGCATTAAACCATGTGCAATATGCATACCAGATACCGATCGTTGCTTCTTAGTATTGTTGGCGCACCTTCACGAGCGGTTGCTTACAACATTGCAAAGGTTTAATGCAACAAAATATACGTTGCATTGCTTCCAGTCTAAAATTTCTTTGGTATGGAAGTATGGAATGGAATATGGAAGAAAAATTTAGTGTGGAATGGAATATGGAAGAAAATTTTAGTATGGAATGGCATACGGAATGGAAGATTTTTGGAATGGAATGGAAATGGAATGGAAGAAAATTGCCAGTATGGAATATGGAAAAATCGTCTTCCATTCCATACCATGCCCTGCTGTGCGAAACCGGACCGGTGATCTAGACACTTCCTAAAAAAATAGGCAAACAATGGTATTAAATTGACTGACTTGTTGGCCCAGTATCAGTAGCAATATTATTGTGCCATACCAATTGACAACTATACATATTGTTAGAAACACAAGCAATCTGTTTCGAACAAAAAAAAAAAAACTGGGTACAGCAAACACCAACACAACTTCGATAACAAACTTAACTTATTACAGAACAGAAATTATGAGAACCATTTTGCAGCTGTTGTTAGGTAGTGATGAATTTTAAGGTCAAAAGATTTATGAGTTTTGCAACTGTTTCGTAGCTCTAGTGGAAGTTGATTCCATACTAGAGGTCCTTTGTATTTTAACGTCTGCTGGGTGGTTGATAGTCTACAAAATGGTGGATATAAGTCACTGGTCTGTCTTGTACGTACATAACTTGATCTTTTGGTCTTAAAAAGACACTTAAACCAAGACTGAAGGCCATTATTGAAAAACTGAAACATTAATATAGACGTTTCTTTAACAAATAATTGGTTTATGGACAACAATTTTTGGGATTTCATTATTTTGACCACACTGTCTCTAGCGTTCAAATTAAACATTAATCTTATATAATTAGTGACTGATCTTTGTAGTTGACCTACCACTGATTTATTTCCATGATACCAGAGAGTAATGCAGTACAAAATGTGACTCAGAATGAAGCTATGGTACAGAGTAAGAAGAGATTTTTTGTTAGGTATATATGGCTTAATTTTTTTTACATTGCATAATCCACTTCTTACTTTGCACAATATGTTAGTCATATGGGGTTTCCATGACAAATTTTCATTTATGTTTAATCTTAAAAATTTTACATTTCTCTCTTTTTGGATTGGAATATTTCTTAGTTTTAAAGACAGATCTTTTGGACATGGTTTAGATCCCAATGTTTGGAAAATAATATAGTTAGTTTTTGTGACATTTAATGATAACTTATTCGCAATCAGCCAATTATCAACATTTGTCAATTCCTTATTAACAATGTCAAAAAGTACTGGAAGACTTTTGTTAGTTGCTAATATTGCAGTGTCATCAGCAACCATAATAGCGTCAGATTTATTAAGACAACTTTTAAAGTTATTGACGTATACCAAGAACAACAAGGGACCTAAAATGGACCTCTGTGGAACTCCATGAGTCACCCTACTACATGTTGACGACAGAGTTTTAGCACATTCAACATATTGAAGACGATGGACCAAGTAACTTTTAAACCATTCATGAGCTATACCTCTAATGCCACAATGATATAGTTTAGATAAGAGTATTTTGTGGTCGATAGTATCAAAAGCCTTGGAAAGGTCTAGGAAAACACCCAAGGCCTTCTTACATTTAAATGCTTGCGTTGTTTTTTCAACCAACATGGTTGCAGCATGACTTGTGGAACTATTTTTTCGAAATCCAAATTGTGCTTCAAATAATATATTACGTTTACTAAAGAAAGCATATACTCTGATGTAAACTAATTTCTCCAATACTTTAGATAGTGATGAAAGCAGGCTAATAGGCCTGTAATTAAGCACAGAGCTGGACAGCGCTGTTTCGAGCTTTTAGCTCTCATCGGCAGCCCTCAGCTATCTTTTCAAAGGTATTTCCAGCTGAACAAACATCTTGGCCTAACTGGCAAACGGGGTTGGTGGTTGTTCTGGCCACCTAACTGCCAGTTGAAGTTGGCATGGCTTCCCAGGAGTCGACCACGAAGGACATCAAGATGTTGCAGGCCTGTAATTGTTAATGTCATTTTTCGTGCCTTTTTAATGAATCGGAATCACATTAGCAATTTTAAAGCATTCAATAAATTTGCCTTGTTTGAAAGATAAATTAAATATATGAGAGAGTGCAAATAGAACGTTTTCAGTGAAGCATTTTAATAGTTTGGAAAGTATTTCATCTATACCACTGCTCGATTTAGATTTCATACCATTTATTATTTTTTTTTATTTCAGTGGGTGAGGTTGCATATAAATAAATAGATTTTCTATTGGCATTCCTTAAATCAGTGTGGTCCAAGACTAAGTGCATTAAGGACCGCATTAAGGTTTGAAAAAGCTTTGCGGGCCGCAAAGATAAAATCTAGATTTTAATCATAGGCTGAGAGATTGTTATTCTACCATTGACTCAACGTTTCACTAAATGTCTTACGCAAAAAGTTAGTACTCACTAAATTTAGTGACTTTTACGCTGCACATCTTACTGAAGATCGTTTTGAAAATGCCCGCATGACAGAATGCGAGATGTTACATAGCATTGGTACGTAATAAATGTCTTATTGTGACGTCAAAGGCATTTCTACTTCAAAATGATGCGTTCAAGCCTACTGTATGTACCGCATTGTTCCGCTAAAAGATACTAAAAAACATTCGTTAATATTCTAAGCTTGCAAATTCCTTGCCTCCTAAAAAAATCTCGTTATTAATGCGAACAAGGAAATTTTTAAGCCTTTTTAGTTACAAAGCAGGCAATGAAGATTAAAGTCTTTGACGGCCGCACAAAAGTTGCCCGCGGGCCGCATGCGACCTGCGAGCCAGGGTTTGGACCACACTGGCTTAAATAGTTGCTGTAATGAGTAGTAGGGTTAGGTAATTTATTAAGTAAATTTTGAGCAGTTGTTGAAAAATGTTTATTGAAGTGATTAGCTAGTTCTTCTTTATCATGTATATACATGTTTGTCATTGATCAAAAGGTAACTGTAGTTACTTTTCTTAGTTTTACCATCATGCTGTTAATTATTTTCCATGTGTCTTTAATACTGCATCTATGATTGTTCAGTAATTGTTTATAATAATTTTGTTCCTTTTTCTCAATTAAATGAAAGTACTTGTTTCTCATTTCATTGTACTTGCTTTTAGCCATTAATGTTTTGCTTGCGATATACTTTTTGTAATAATAAATGTATCAGCTAAGCTATCTCAGCATATCTTACTATAGCTCTGAGCTAGCTCTCTTGCTAATAATTTTATGGAAGGCTTTATTTCACTGGAAATTTTTATCTACTTTTTTATTATTTCTAACTCAAACTCAAATGCTTACTCTACTGTAAGACTATTCCCAAATCAATCCCGAACCTTAATCTTAACCCCTAAACAAGCAAATAAAACAGGAAAAGGCTAGGCGCACATTCCGTGCACGCAGGCATTTCGTAATTAAGGCTAAAAAACCTAACCCAAAGTATTAGCCCTAACCCAAGCCCTAACCTAAACTCTAACCCAAACCTATAACTATAATAATCAAAATAAAAATTTCCAAAAACAAGTGATGTCATCAGAATCTTTGTTTATTTAACTGCGCATGTTTTGTGCACCAAGACACTTCAAATAAAAAAAGCGCTGATAAATATTTCTCGTTTTTGTTTTGTTCTCTTTAACTTAAAAATTTTCGATGGAATAGTCACTATCTATTGTTATTAGCCTATTGTAGATAATACTATACAGTACCTTTAATTTTCCAGATTAGAAATTGAACACAAGACTGATGGGTACATGATAACAACAACTAAAACAAGGTTGCAATTTAAAACTAATTTTTCATTTTTTTATTTGTCAGTTTGTAGATTGTTTATTTTATCTGTTTTTTATTACACTTCTAACTAGTATAAAAGCATAACCTACAGATTTATCAAGCTTATGGCTGTTATTACTGTTTATTCGCAAAATGTTAGTGGGGATCGTCATAGTGAAGAACTTATTACACTCAAGGGAATGGAAAATTGGACGTTTTTTAACAGAATCCTCAGAATAATTTCTTCTCTTCCTGAAAATGTTGATGTTATATGTTTAAATGAAGTAAGTTTTTTTTTGTTTTTTTTTATACAGTATCTGGAATGATGCAATGCAATAGAACACAAACCCTGAATCTGAAGTATACAAGATCAATTTGAAATTACATTTCAGATACATGAAGAAATTCAATAAATGTTCTAAGGTAGAGATTACCTTTAATCACACAACAATACTGCTAGCATTTCTTAAAGTATTTTAAGTTTTTAACTTAACAGTTGAAGTTGTAAAATAGCATACCGTAAATAGAAAGTAACATAACTGTTTAAAGGGTCAATTTACCATTAACCAACCTATAAAGCTGATGAGATGCAGAAAAATTGAGCAATGATGCCATAATTGTTATTGCATCATTCCACATGCTATAAGGCTGAAATCTATGATAACGCGATTGTTATCTTTTAAATTAAGATTATTTTTCAATCTTGAACATAAATTTGTTTACCTTTTTACTGTATCAAGTTGTCAAAAATCGCTTAGAATTTTACTGATTTTTAAGCTTAGTTGAGTATGGTATGTACAGTATTTAGGCGAGGGTTAACTGGGGTAATTCCGGACAAGGAAAATGCCAGACATGAAAGTAAAATTGCAATTATTGTGTTTGTATATTACCTATATCATTGTAGATTACTATTTCTGTAATTAAATAGTTGCCTAGTCATTTTATGAGCAATAAAATGACTCTGTGTTGTTGCTTTCTACTTTAGTTTGTAGATTAGATTAGATACTAATTTGTCCTACCGTACATTGTAATCATACACACTCTCTAAAGCTGTATTCTAAGCAAACCAGATTCCTACTAAGCTTATTTTTTCATACTTTAAATTTTTTTCGAAAAAAGTAAATTTCATTCCTACTTTGTGTCCAAATGTGACTTCAAAAAATCCTTAAAAGAATGAGTTTGGGAGTAAAAATGATTGCAAAAGAAAATACCAATTTAGAGGATAACTTGGGGGAAATAATTAAAAACTTACATTGCTGTATTTATGAAAAGGCTTATGCATTAAAAATTTAAAAACTGCACTCAATATTTCCGCAATCCACAGGAGAAAATTGCCAATGAAATCATAAATCTAGCAATGGTGTGGGGCAAAACTATCCACAACCCTGACTCGATGATAATTTTGGAGTGAAGGTTAACTAAAATCTGCTACAAATTCAAGCGCATTTGCGGAGTAATGATTTTTATTAGCGGTTCAACCATGGTGAAAGTGCTGAAAATGAAGTTTTAGTCTCCATGGCGTAGGCTTATCCATTTTAATCGACATGGGCATAGTGACTAAATTGGCACAAATGTACGGTGGAGTGTATCAAAATTTCCCAAAAATTACCCAATTTATGCTTCTTAGCATGTTACTTTAGTTTAAAATTTTTGTAAATCTGCTAGCAAAAAGTATCAATTTTGCGTTTTTGCATTTAAAACGTAGATATCCAGAAATATCCTTTCAAGGGTAATTCGGGACATGTCCATTCAGACCAATTTTTTCATCCATTCTTTAAGTAGTTTTATTGAACCTGTGTGAAAATACTAAAGTCCACTATTGAAATGCACAAATGAAGGCAGTGGTTTTGGAAATGATTGAAGAAGTGAGAAGTTAGAATAAAAATTACGGAATTTAGTGCGGAATTACTCGGGTTAACCCTACTGCAGTATTTAAACCCTGTGGACCTATTGGTATTTTATGTGGTTATGCTGGTCCAGTTACAAGAAAATAATTCATTAACAAATGAATTTAGGTTGTACGTAGTTTTTAAGTTTTTTTTTGGGCCAAATATTTTTCATACGTTCAACTGATTACTACATGATGTTTAGAATTTGCGAGCAAATTTTAACTCAGCAATAAATTTTATTGTTTTCAAACTACTCAATTTCCGATTATGTTATTCTGTGAAAAAAGCAATCCATTATTTATTAAATTAGTTTGAGGTTGCATTTGTGATATAGAACAATTATGTTTATTTATGTTTCAGATTCGCTATAATGATCGAGTAGAATTTGTTAAAAATGAATTAAAAAAGAAAGGTTTTATTGCGGAATCCTTTTACAACAATCCCAACAATATGTCATTTAATAATATTTTAGCAGTTCGGAATTCCTCAAAGGTAACTATTATAACAAAAATGATCTTTTTTTAATCAATTTTATCTTTTACTAGTTGTACTGCATTTGTGAATTTAATTTTCCATGTTGCTTTATTCGGTAGACAACAAAATGTTCTTATGTGGTCTTTGAATTAAGCAGAACCTATCCATCAATGAGGACAAGAAGGCTCCATCTTTTTTTAAATGCAGGTCAATGGTCATAATGCATGAAAGATTATAATTTAGTAATAAATCAAGCCAAAATCCATCGCTAAAGTCGCTGCTTTTCCATTCAATATGTCATTGGTTTATCCTACTTTGAAGTCTTACTAACTGGTACATTTATAAAACAAGATTTGTTTCTAGTGGTCTCGTGTTGGCGGTAAAAATGGTGAAGGTTGGGAGCATAAGTGGGTAGCGAATGGTAGCAAGCCCTTTATGTCTTCAATAGAAGTGCAGATAGAAGGTGACAAGCATGGAAGGTGTGCTGGTGTGGTTTATCTTCGAAACAAAACTAATGGAGCAAAGGTATTTCAAAACAATATTTTTATTAATACAGTATTAATTTGAATTCAGCTATTAGATGCTAGATTTAACTTTAACTTGTAATTTTGTTAAACTTATCAATCATTTGCTTTTTTGTTTTTTTTTTCTACAACTATTGAAATGAAAAGGGTGTCTCTTAGAAGTACTTATCAAATTAACGCATTTTAAAAGAAAGCTTTTGGCTCTAATTTGGCACAATTATGTGAAGTTGTTCCTGCAATAAAAAAGTCTGTTAAACATTAATTACCTGTTTTTCAGGTCTGCGTTATGGTCTCACACGTGGTACCTGTGGGCGATGTGAAAAAGAAGCAACAAAACGCTTTAATGTCTGCCAGTAGTGAAAATTTGAAATCAAAATTGCCTACCATTATCACTGGTGATTTCAACCGCTTTCCAGAGGAAGTGAAGCAATTTCAACAACAACTGGAAGAGTACAAATTAGTTGATGCTGTACCAACCAAAATGATTATCCCTGGATATGGAGAAATCGTCAAGGATGAAGACATAGGCACATTTACACCTTGGCCCATCGACGGTATCTACAACGAAAAAATCAACAAGCCTATGAGCGTGTCACGCTTGGACGTTCAACTTTTTACTAAAGATATAAGTCTTATCAAATTAAAAAGCTCCGAATCCAGAGCTGTGATGTTTTCAGATCCTAACTTGGACTGTCCGGACGAAAATGTAAACAAGATACGCCATATTTTAGATCGAAGAATGGCAACAGATCACCTAGCCTTAATATGTTCGTATGATGTGCGTAGTTCAAAATGAAATCATTAAATTACGAAAGTCTTCGGAAGGTACTAGTGCTGGTATCATTAAAACCATTTACTGAAAACTTTTCCTACGAAGCCCATTAAAATCCTCCTTTTTTAAAGATGGCGGAACTGTGTTTCAATAGGTGCATTTTTTATTGTTGAAACGTTTCCTTAAAAACGCAATTTTAAATCTCAGAAAAATTCAGCTGCTAATGACTTCAGATCAAATAGTATTTGAATTGATTTTACGCATTATTTTCAAGACTTCGCCCAATATTTGGCGTTTGCATGTTAAAAACTTGAAATTTTCTGAAACGCAGCTATGGGGTGGTTTGCAAAGCATCTTTACGCTTCATGTGATAAATAATGAACGTTTTCACACACTCACCTTCGTAAAAAACGGATGGTTCAATTACAGTTCGTTATTCGTACGTTACAGGTTTTGTTCAGTTTTGCTGCACGATTAGTAATGCAGTTTGGCTCGTCGGAGTGCGCATGGTTTTTGATGATCAGTACTGCGTTAGGCCATGTCTAATGTTTACACTTGGCGGGAAAATCTTGAGCGTATTCTTGGTTTGTTTTTCCAAGTGGAACTTTGCACGCTATTAACGCTGAGCGTACCGAATTTCTGTTTAAACTTGGCTAGAAACCTGTACGTACGCTCACAATTTCACGCCTAGTGTACCCGGGCATATATGTGGCATTGATTGTTCTTGCGTGGATGTTGTGGATTGTTACTACTCAAAATAGATTGATTTTTTTGATTCTAACGTGTTATGCATTGCTGTAATGATGATGTTTCATTTACACAAACGTGTAGAAGCTACAGTATATTCCGTTACGTTGTAATTTATGATTTATTTTTAATTGCTAAGATGCTTTAATTATGTATTAGTTGAAATGTAATCGTGCATATTTGCGATGTATTGTTAATGTTCTTGTTGGCGTAGTTTGAAAAACGAGTGAGCTCTACACTACAGCTGTTAGGACTGTGACCAAGGTATTAACTGCACGATTGTTTCTAAGATGTTCTGTCTTTTTCCTGCTTTGAGAAGGAAGTTTGACTTTCCGCAAGTGGGCGACATTGAACACTGTTCTGTGGAAAAGTCTAGAACACCAACAAAAAAGCTGTCAGAATCGACACGCTTGAGTAATTTCTTAATAATTGTTTGAGTTAAATTTACAAAAGTCCTTCATTGCTACATATTGTTTACTAAAAAATCTCTTTGTTACGTTTTCCAAAAAGTTTCGAACACACACACAAACTTAAAATTGAAAAATCACTCAAGCGTGTCGATTCTGAGTGCATTCTGTTGGTGTTCTAGACTTTACCTTGTTCTGTCCCCACTTTTAGCTATCGATTGCTTATATGAGAAGACGACTGCCAGCTGCGTTCGATCGGTCAGAGATTTAGCGCTTTTATTGAAGTCCCGGTATTAAAATAATTTTTAATGTCTGGATATTTTTTGGTTGAAACATTGCAGAAAACGTATTTCTTCTTATTCCTATAGTGCTTTATTTTGCATCAGTAATACTTTTGGTTGTTATCCGTTATTACTTATTAGTAGGTTTAATAGCTCTTTCAACTAAATGACTAATGTGCTAGTGCACTGGTGTTTTCAAAATATTATTAAAACAATAAATGATTTATAAGAAAAAGTGGTGAATTTAATGCAGTATAAGCACTGTGCTTTCATAGATTTTATTTGAATAAGCGCTGATGAGATAGCAGTTACATTTTCCCAGATTTTAAATCAAGTGGTGTCAGCCTGAAATGTTTTTAAACATTATATTAGAGTTAATGCTTTGGGGTATTACGCAGAGTAATAAATAACATTCATTCCGATTTATGCCTTAAATCTTAACAATCAGTTAAATTTTTTTGCGGATTTGAAAAAACTGCTCAACAATGGTGTCGCGAGAAAACTGAAGGGTAGTTTTTGCAGTATTACTCAGATCGCAGGATCTGGGTTCGACTCGCACTTAGACCGCATCATAGCATCTTTGAATCAGGCGCTTGTGAGCAGGGCCTCAGAGAGAAAAATTTTCAGGGGGTACGAAGGTCGATACCGGGCCCCCAAGTTTTATTGCCCCCCCCCAAGTGTTATCGGGGCCCATGCCGTTAAATCATTTTTTGTCCGATAGGTGTAAATCTTCATTTAAAAGTGAGAGGATGACGATATTTGCATACAATTAGAACCTATGAAAAACACAAGTAAACATAAAATTGGTTTAAATCCAGCTAGGGGGTTTGAGGGAGCGCTGTGAGCTCCCCCAGTGGGGTCCGGGGCAGAGGCCCGGAAGCTTTAGCACTTGTTATGTTTCTCGAGGGTACAATACAGCATTTGATCAGCATCCCAGCACCAAACTTGCTTAAATTGACAAGCAAAAAACGTGATATACATGAAAGAAAATATGTGAAGTGGGGGATGATGACATTGACAATATTATACAATATAATGACTTTAATACTGCAAATCCAAATATTTTACTGATAAAAGTTTTATCAATTTAGCTAGTCGGATAAAATATTCCCCACCCAAAATCTTGATTATCTTGGCAATAAGTTTATTTGTTAATTTACGGGTTATATACCAGTGCTTAGATCGAGCTATAGAGGCTAAATAGACATAGAAGGCAAATACGACAGGAGCACAGATAGAGTGAGTTACTTAATTAATGATAGCAGTATAGTATGTCAACTTTGACTCCGCTCTCTGAGGTTGAACTGCTTTTGGATCTCTGGAAATGTGGGCCCTCGTACATTGTTATACCGCAGAATTAGGGCCCTCAAGTCAAGAGAAATGCAACAAAACGTTAATTTCGGTGCAAGTGTATGGCTTTTGATACATTTTCCTCTTTTTTTAATCAAATCGGCCACTATTGAATGCCCTAAAGGCTGCTTCGCTTAGTCGTTGTTGCAAGCTAATATTTCTCGATTGATTTTTTTATTCAGAATTTTGCGTGTTCTTCACGACCAAACATCAATATGAATACACGAATTTGCTGAAAGAACAGTTAAACGGTACAGCGGAAATAAAGCGAAAACAGAATTTTATTCACAACTGTTTATAGTTTCCACCGTTGAAGTCGAAACTATGTCAAACAGTGTGAGAAAGTTTAACGAATTACATAAATTTATGAATTTTTCGTGGGAAAGTTTTCGCTGGCTGCGACAAATACCTCCCGCCAGAAGGTGAAACCCAATTTCTTAGTATATGAGAAATTGTTTGATTCTTTTAGGAAACTCATTCAAAGACAATGGGTACGGGCACAAAAATAGGCGAAAATTATGGGGCGCCGTTTGGAAAAAAATTATTTGTTTTGTGAACCATGTTTTTTGAGCTTATTTAGACCACAATTTGTCCGATATATATATCGGAAATATCCGACTTATATATCGGACAAATTGTGCCCTAAGTCGGACCAAAAAACACGCGCAAAACAAGTCGGATATTTCCGACTTATATATCGGACAAATTGTGACCTAAGTCGGACCAAAAAACACGCGCAAAACAAGTCGGATATTTCCGACTTATATATCGGACAAATTGTGCCCTAAGTCGGACCAAAAAACACGCGCAAAACAAGTCGGATATTTCCGACTTATATATCGGACAAATTGTGCTCTAAGTCGGACCAAAAAACACGCGCAAAACAAGTCGGATATTTCCGACTTATATATCGGACAAATTGTGCCCTAAGTCGGACCAAAAAACACGCGCAAAATAAGTCGGACAAAACTTTTTGTCTGACTTATTTTGTTCGATATGGTTCATATGAGCTATCTCAGACAACATCTAGAAGTATCACGTGACTTTCGTGATGTACGTTTCGTGATGCCGATGCACGTGACTTTCGTGATGTAAGCCTAGTCTAACTTACGTCTTTCAAGCTTTGAGTCAGTTAGGACCTAGAAATACTGAATATTTCAATGTGACTGTAAGATATCAAAAAACAAATGCTAGATTAGCATTAAGTTTGTCTTATCATAGTTAATGCTAAGTTTTATATCTATTTCTTTAACGTTACTTTTCATATTCAAAGTGACTTGGCGAATGGAACATTCACGGTATTTTTTTCCTCGCGAATGGAGACATTGCCTTTTTCATACATTTGGTTAAAATACGACATTTTGATGTGGAATTGATATAAGTTGCGTGGTCGAAAGGTTGCAGCGTCGAGGTTGGAACATTCGCACCGGGGTCGACTCCCGTCAAAGCTACTGCTGTGTAAGTAGATTTTAGGAAGATTCTATGCGAGTATGTGATTTTGCTTTAAAACCTTGCATTGCAGTTTGTAGGGTTGGGGCAGCGATGCCAGTCTGAGGGATAGCAATTCCCTGCAGCAATTTCCCGCGTGTTTTTTATTCATAGCGCATGATCCATTCGCGAGGAAAAAAAATACCGCGAGTGTTCCATTCGCCAAGTCACTTCCTTCTATATTTGCATATTTTTTACTTTGCATGTTACCGGTATGTTTGATATTGTTATGTATCACATTCAGATTTTATTATAGTGGTCAGAGGTGGAGTCCTCGAGGACAGATTTTGAAGTCCTTGGCCTTGGCCTCGAAGGTCAAGTCCTTGGCCTTGGCCTCGAGGCCTCAAGTCCTCGAAAATTGGCCTATCCTCGGCTCGAGGACAGCAGTATTTTTTGAATTGCTAAAATTTTGTGAAGCGGTTGAAAAATTTTTTGGAAAACGTTTTTTTGTGGAGACCGCTAGAAAAATTTTTGTGAAGACCTTTTTTTTTTGAGATCGCCTAAAAAATTTTTGTGATTTTGGAGAGCACTTGCGCTTGTGTCCTTGGCCTTGGCCTCGAGCATTCCTGTCCTTGGCCTCGAGAGTGTCTGTCCTCGGAAAGGCTGTCCTTGGCCTTGGCCTCGAGCCTTGTGTCCTCGACTCCACCTCTGATAGTGGTATTGCCTAGGCAACACAGCTTTGAAGCCAGAAGAAATATTGTAGAGATGGCGAGTTGGTGGTGACACTGTGTCCGTTTTGACCAAATACAGTATAGTGTGTAGCTTGGGCTGACTGCTATATTGTAGACTACCAGTACTTTGTCAACCATTTGCTATTCCAGATGTTATGCTTATTTCGATAAGCTACTCATGTTCTTCTAGTGTCTAAAGTTTGTTTTAATATTCAGATGCAACTCTTATAATGTGTCATACGAATACAACTTTAAAATTGGGTGCTTTAACCACCGAACTCCTAGAAAGCCCATTCATACTGACTTCAAGATTTATGATTTTTGCTTTTTACGCAGCACATCACGAAAGTCACGTGATACTTCTAGATTTTGTCTGAGATAGCTCATATGAACCATATCGAACAAAATAAGTCAGACAAAAAGTTTTGTCCGACTTATTTTGCGCGTGTTTTTTGATCCGACTTAGCGCACAATTTGTCCGATATATAAGTCGGAAATATCCGACTTGTTTTGCGCGTGTTTTTTGGTCCGACTTAGCGCACAATTTGTCCGATATATAAGTCGGAAATATCCGACTTGTTTTGCGCGTGTTTTTTGGTCCGACTTAGAGCACAATTTGTCCGATATATAAGTCGGAAATATCCGACTTGTTTTGCGCGTGTTTTTTGGTCCGACTTAGGTCACAATTTGTCCGATATATAAGTCGGATATTTCCGATATATATATCGGACAAATTGTGGTCTAAATAAGTGGAAAAAACATGCATCACAAAATAGTTTTTTTCCAAACGGCGAGTGGCGCGCCGTTTGGAAAAAAACTATTTTGTTCAACTTATTTTGCGCGTGTTTTTTGGTCCGACTTAGAGCACAATTTGTCCGATATATAAGTCGGATATTTCCGATATATATACCGGACAAATTGTGGTCTAAATAAGCTCAAAAAACATGGTGCACAAAACAAATAATTTTTTTCCAAACGGCGCCCCATAGAAAATAACGCACATGGACAAATGTGGTTAAAAAGTGCAGTGTCAAATTATTATTTGATAGACTATGTTTAGTAATGGTTGAAACACAAAATTGTTAAATCACATTTTTGAAAGTTTAGAGAAGGGGTTGAAAATTATTCGAATTTAATTCAAAAATGTGGAAATACACACATTGGACTTGGCAAGAAATCGCAATAATTAATTCAAGAATAATAATAATAAAAATATTGACGTAAACTGACAATATTTCATAACTTGACGCTGCGGCTGCAGGATAGAAATGTCGCTAATAGTACGTGGGAAAAATAGCATTTGTTGAGTCGTCACATTGAAAAATGGTTAAGCGGTGTGAAGAAAAATTGACAATTGATTCGTTTAAAGTGCACATTGTTAATGGTTGGTACGTAGAAAGTTAATATGCGCGCAAAAATTGGTTTTGCTTGATAAAATTGGCTGGCTTGTTGGAAGCAACAATTGTTTTACTTGGTGCAAAGATTGAAAAACAACAACCGCGGTTGGTAGTAATAACGCCACTTGCCCAGCCAGGGATAAAAAGGATTAGGCGTTGATATGCAGTACTTATGTTGCTGCCGCTGCGGCTGCTGCAGTGTGCCTCGAGGAATTTGAATTTTCGAGAAGGTCTCGTTGACTATATCGTTCGGAGAAAAGTATGCCAGCGTGAGGTAAACAATAAATCATCATTCCATTCTATAACACACTGAATTGATTTAGTGAAGATGGCCCATCTCACACAATTACAAACAGAGGTTAAATTGCAAT
Organism: Trididemnum nubilum; assembly: GCA_963965965.1. NCBI lineage: Eukaryota > Metazoa > Chordata > Ascidiacea > Aplousobranchia > Didemnidae > Trididemnum > Trididemnum nubilum. Next base: position 10,671,162 of record OZ014473.1, on the reverse strand, counting down.
TGGACAAAATGTCAGAAATGAGATTCCTCAATCAGTATTTTTAGATTAACTGAGAAAATCTCAAAATCTCCTCCAAAATACATTGCTTATACTATGTTAAAAATGGTGCTGTTCTAGAATACTTTCTAAGTTAAAGAAAAATTTCTAACAATCATGCAAGATAAGGGGTTGCACCGCTTGAAAGTGTTTGCAAAAGCAAGACGTGGTAATGGGAGACCTGGAATTGTGCCTTATGAAGAATACGCTAGCAAAATAGGAGGGCACAGGTGATTAAAAAATTATCTCCGAAGTCCGTACAGCAATATATAGATGAAATCTATGAAAAGGGTGTGCTGTATCTGGCTGGCAAGATTAAATGAAGTATAGTATTAGTAAAGGTAGCATTGATTTTATGCTTGTTGTTTGTTTTACCGCTAAGTGACGTAAGTGAGCAAGGTCATGCTTAATGGGGAAACTTTTGTGATTAGTAGAGCAAGTTTTGTTAATCGTTGAAATCTTTACAAATTTTGTAAAAAATTACAAGTCTCAAAGTAAAAAGGATGCTAAATTTTAATATCTTAGACCTATAAAAGCAAATTGTTTTGATAAGGTCAAGACCCGCTCTACATTCATACAGTACAATATCAATGAAAAAACACATAATAATCAATCATTACTGCGACGAAAAATCAATTTACATTATTTTGGTAATAGAACGTTCAAAATCTACACAGATTCAGTGCATTTTATTAATTAGCTATAATTAATTTCTGGTCGATCATGGCAAGAAAATAAAATGCGTTATGCAACTATTAGGAGTGAGAACGACATTATGTTTGCGAAAATCGAGTCCAACTGAATGGAGCGCGTTAGCAAAGGGGTTTGGAATCATTTTAAGCTCGGAATATGGAGTTGTAGTATCGGAAATGATCAAAATCTTAGAAGCCAATCAGAACAATTTCATTTGTAACAAATAGCAATTAATCGTAAAATTTTTGTTGCAATTATGAATTAGTTAGACAAATCCTACATGTTTTGTCATTCGCTTACGCGTGCAGCAAAACAAGAAAATGACCAACTATATTGAATAGAAACCATTGTTGACGATAATAGCTATTACAGTAGTATCAGTTTAAACAATTGTAAATAATTGCTCAGGGCTTGAATGGAATTGTTCTTAGTAACTTTTAGGTGCAAGTTCAATTCATTGATAATAAGTTTTCATCCAATACGAGTTGTACGTGGCTGAATGTTCGTTGATCCAAATAAATTGTTTCGCTCATTTCCAAGGATCGTCGAAGTTGAAACGTTCGATGCTGCTCATTGTCCGAATTGTTCATTTACGCACTCTCAGAAGCTCGATTTTGTTGTGATGACGTGGTGCGTGGTTGTGTCAATGTGTGACATACGTATTGTTGCCATTGATCGCTAGGAAATCAGAAAATAATTTGTGAAAGTACGATAAACAAACCTAATACTAATGAATAAAAATATTCCAAAATGCGTCAATTAAATTGGAATCGTTTTATAATTATTTTAACAAATTTGAATATGATGAAAGTCAATTATAAGATGAACACATTGTAATGAAAATCATTAAAATGAAAACACATCGAAAATCGGCATTTTAGTGTATGATAAGTAGAAGTTGCAAACATTACTGAACAGAAAATAAAAAAGCAAACATATCAGTAAAATTTTTTGTTTTGACGAAATTGCTATCACGTGTTATGCAGCAATCTTTAAAGTAGAGATGGCGCGGATAACAAAAAACGCATTCGCATGCTTCGCCGTGTCCGCAAACCTTGTCCGCATACTGCATCGCACCTCATACAAACGCGACTAAGTTCACGCTGCACCGCACCGCACCGCAAGTAATGTATTCTTCAAATTTCCACAAACATGAAAAAAAAATTCGCTCTCTACCTTATGTCATACAAAAAAATTGGTTTTTGGGGCATCATTTTGGACGGTTTTTAAAGGCGTGGCCCTCTCAAACCATGTCAAACTATTTGTTTTTTTTAACATCTGCTGATAAAAAAAAAAACTAATGCTAAAGCTTGAGCTAATCTAAAATTGATTTTGGGGGGTCTATTTGGGGGCCCCTGGGGGGTGGTACCCCCAAAGTATGTCAAAACATTTGTCGCTTAAATATCTACTGATGTAAAAAAAAAACCATCACCTTAGCTTGCAGCTTGAGCAATCAAAAAAATTAATTTTTGGGACCCCATATTGGGGGTTTTTGTTGGAGTGGCCCCGAAAAATTTCGGAAGGCAAAATTGCATTTGCAGCTTAGCAACTTTACCCAAAAATTAGATATCGATGTGTTATGGTTTAGAAGAAGAGCTCATAAGATTCAAAAAGAAAAAAAAAAAAAAAAAACTCAGCGTGGCCAAAAGTGGGTTGGTAGGGATAAAAGGGTATCTTAAGATGTATAATAACTCTATGAAACATTTTTTGCCGTTTTTAAGCCGTTTTTCAATAAGACCGCTTTTTATACCAAATTTTTGACGTAGTTTTCGGGTTCTAAAACCAAAGTCACGTAACTCATTGCCTCAAACTTTGGCACTAACGTATAACTTATTAATCTCAAACTGCTGTAAAAATTTCATACAGCTAGACCCGACTGTTCTCGAGTTATAAGTAAAAGTCTGAAACTTCGCACTCGTTAACTTTGAAAATGGGCGCGTAAAAACAAAGGAACGCCCGGCGCAAGGTCAGTCGTTCTAATTAAACTGGTTTTATCTGCCTTGTATGTGTTTTCTATCAGTTTTTCTGCGCCGTGTTTTGCCAATCAAAAACAATCTACCGTACTTGTCTACCTGATGATTTATGAAACTACTGCACTAATCCTGAATCAAAAGCCCAAATAATAGTATATCACGTGCTCTGCATGCTGTCACAAGCTACTACACTCATATTTAACTGCCGAACTTGATTAGAACAAGTTGGCTGCCTCCCAACGTCAACCTATAAATGGGTATTCAATTTTGGGTAAACTACCGGTAGCTTACTAATCCGTGAACCGAGAACCTTCTAATCATCTGCTACTACTACTACGTAGGCTATTCTGTCATTGCAACTTTGGGTAGCCTAGTCTTCCTACTCTACCACATAGCCTGCCAGACAGGCTACTGACATCAATGCTTTATGCCACAACCTGTTGATGAACACTATTGGCTACTCTGAACTAACTCTGTCACTCTGAAAAGTGAAATGCAAGCGTTGTACCAATACCATAGGCCTACTGCACAGGGCCGTTGCAAGGCAGCCCCAAACCCCCCCGGTCGGGGTGGGCCAGCCAACATGGGGGCCCCACTTTTTACTTTACTACTACTACTACTTTAAAAGTTGGTATTGTTGATAAGTGCTAGTATTTTTTGCAGTATTTAGAACAAAATTAAAGCGTATTGTCAATTTGAAATTGCATAAGATACTGAAAATACTCTTGCTGTATCTGTATGTCTCTGCTGCGGCCTTATAATTTCATCTATGGCGTAATAAAATCACAGTCGCTTTGTCTTAGCTGGTTAATCAATTCAGATGTTCAGCTTACCAGTCGATTAAGCAAAAGCCAGTCCAGAGTCAGTCTAGTTATGGTTACAGTCAGATTGCCTTCAGATGTCAGCAGTAGCGTAGCCAGGGTGGGCGGGGGGGGGGGGGCTATATATCCTTCACTGGCCTGTCAACCAAAATGCAGAATAAGAAAAATGCCACGTTTTTTGCTATTCTGAGACTGTTTTTTGCACTGCAATGGACTATAGAGTGATTTAAAGCATCTTTTGAAACATACATTCAGGGGGAGGGGATTTTTCAAAAATTAAAGTCACATATCAATAAAAACTTTGAAAAATGCCCATAAATAAACAATCAAATTTCATCGCTAGTGCAAAAACGCCAAACATAGGCTTTATCAAAAAATATATTATAAATTCGGGAATAAGTGGGGGGGGGGGGCTATTTAGTGTTAGTTAATTACCAATCACTTCTTTCCAAAATCTTTCCATTAGCCTCCCCTCCCCCCCAATTATTTTTCTTTATAAAATATAGACGAAATAGATTACTCCAAGAGAGTTTTATTGAATAATAGGATTTTATGATTTACCAGCATGTAAACAAGACAACTACGATGTTATTATTAGCCACCTCCCACATAGCCCATTAATGCAACTAGTTAAATCATGTTCAGCTGCCAATTTCTATGCCACGTTTTAAAAGCATTATTTTTTATTAAACTAGCCCTAAAATTAAGTTATTTTTGCAAAAACATGCAAAACTTTTGAGCGCTGGGGGCTCCGCTGCCAGACCCCTGTGTCTCCGGCGGCTGGGGACAAAGCCCCCAAATCCCCAGAATAGCCCCTCTCATTACGAATTTCTGACTACGCGCCTGGATGTCAGCAAACAAGTTAAAATTTATTTCATTAATTCTTAAGTTTCTAGAGTTCAGTACAGATCTTTTCAGGATCATTGATGTCACTACAGCAGCTTACAAGGATCGCTTCTTTAACTCATAATCACAGCTCCAGTACCCACATTATTTTTTCACGTAACATTGTAACAATACAGTATTAATGGTCTTTGGAATTCAATAACACTCACTCTCAAACGATAATTCTATTGATTTTTGTAGTTAACATGGAGTGGCAGTTAATAACCTTATGCTGCAGCTGCACTGGTTTATTTTATATTTTGGATATCATTGATGTAAATTTAACTGTAAATTTTCGTGCTACTCTACAATCCTGGTTTTAGAAAAGTAGTGTGTCTTAGATATGTGAAAGTTAAGTGACTATTTAAGCCGATTGCAAAAATGTGCTAATTTAAGCGTTTCGTAGGGGGTCCCTGCTTAAGTTTTCGGGGGTGGGGGGTGGGGCCGAACCACCTAGCCACGGCCCTGTTACTGCATATAGGGTGGGTATGTGGCTAGGCTATGTGGCTCTGTTCTGATACCGGTAATTGTTTACCACTAACCTGCTTCATCTACATTTGTTTGTTTGCCTTTGTTTTATCTTCTCACCAAACGTCCTTAGCTTTTCCTAGCCTAGCTTACCTAAACCAAAATTTTTTTGTAGCTGACAAGAAACAAGTTCAGCCTGTCAAAACTAAGTTTGTTTTAGCCAAAATAGCCTATTTTAGGATGCTCCGAATTCTGAAAAAATAAACTTGAGCCGAAGGCATCTTTTACTGTTTTAGTAGCCTAAACATCAGAGGTGGAGTCGAGGACACAAGGCCCGAGGCCAAGGCCAAGGACAGCCTTTTCGAGGACAGACCCTCTCAAGGCCAAGGACAGGAAAGCTCGAGGCCAAGGACCAAAGACACAGCCGCAAGTGTTCTCCAAAAAAAAAAGGTCTTCAAAAATGTTTTTCAGGCAATCTCCAATTTATAGGCGCAGTCAGAATTTTTGATTGGGGAGGCCTAAACCACAAATCACATGCAATGACGTCATTAAAAATTTGCCTGTTGGCACTTAACCAGGATTTTGCTAAGGGAGAGGGCTTAAACTAATATAGTTGAAAAGTGCAAATACGTAACTTTGGAGACGTTTCGAGAAAGCCAGTGTAACTCAAACGTATCACAGACGGGGGGTCTGGGGGCGGGCCCCCAGCCCCTGGAGGCTTTGGAGGTCTGGGGGCGAAGCCCCCACATGTCGGGCGATTTTTTGTAATTTTTTAGAAAAAAAGCTATTTTAATGCCATTGAATCACATTTTGCACACGTTTAGAGCCATTTGAAAGCACTTGATTTTTGACATTTGAAAGCCAATTAAAAAAATTAAACTGTTTAATCCTCCATCTAGTCGCAATTTAAGTCCAAAACACGTTTAACATGTTGCATTTTGGTTTCAAAGTTTAATTGTACGTGATTTGGTACAGGTAGGAGGAAGTAAGGTGCATTGTCTCGTGCAACATTTTAGCAGTAAATGAAAACCCACTCAAAGATTTTCCGTAGAGATTTTTGTTTTGTCATGAAGTTAACGAGTTATAGAAGTGCATGTTAGGCCAGTGGGCCCCAGGCCCCCAGGCCCCCTCAATTGAAGTTCAACAATTTGCTCAATCAGCATTTTCTATGGCTAATTTTTTAAAAAAGTATTTTGTGCATAAAAACTGGCGAGGTGGAGGTGAATTAATGAATTGTTATTGAAAAATAGTACAATAGATGGTTACGCTTACTAACCATGTTGTTGCCGGGCCGGATTTACATCGCGCTGGGCCCCTGGCACTTTGGAGATTTTCGCAACATCTTTCTGCCAAATGTAGGTGAAGACCATAAAAAGTCTTAAGATTTGAGCGCAGGGCCTTGGCTAGTACTGCGCCATATTGTGGTAAATCGGGCCTTGGTTAATGCATTACGTTCATAAAAAGTCTAGATATGATGTTGAGATAGCAACTCTTAGGATTAAAACTATCCATTTCTTCCAGGTTAACGTTTAAATTGGCTGGCAAAAATTGATTTGAGGGGGTCCCGGGGCCCCTGGTCTTCAATATTGTTGTTCGCTACAGAGTTGTAAACGGGCCGACTAGTTCAGGCCCGAACCCGGCCCGAACTCGAAAACTAATTTGAAGCCCAAATCCTGCCCGAAAAAATCCGAAAGTTAAGTTACGACTGAAAAATTAAGCAGTATTGCCAAATTATTTTGATTATATTTTTGTGCACCTAAGACAAAAAGTACGTTTCAGGCCCGAATTAAGCCTGAAATTTTTGTCAACTTAAGGCCCGAACCCGACCCGAAAAGCCCGGCCCGACTTACAACTCCATTCGCTACTGGTGTAAGCGAAAAATGCTAAAAAGAAACTGAAACTGCAGAAACAAAAGGCTTTTTTGTCACATTTTTGTCACTGGTGAAATTTCAATTAGGGGGGGGGGGCCCGCTTGGCTAAGCCTATGCTCCAATTGCGGAAAGCAAAAAAGGTATTTGCAAATTTTCCGCGAGGTTTCTGGCGTTTTCCAACAAAATTTCAAAGGTTCAAAAAATAGTGCTGTCCTCGAGCCGAGAACAGGGCAATTTTCAAGAATCTTAAGGCTTCGAGGCCAAGGCCAAGAACTTCAAAATGTGTTCTCAAGGACGTCCTCGAGACCAAGGACGTTCTCAAGGACTCCACCTCTGCTAAACACACGTATTGTCACAACATGATATTGTTATTCTTTTTGATTCATATTGTAGTTGCATCATGACTAGCCATTGTTGGACATAAAGAAAATTACTAGCAATAATTGTAAAAAAAAATGTAAAAAATTATAGTGCGCGGCGCTGCGCTGACGCTGTGACGTAATACAGATTTTAGTTACCTCGCTGCGCGGCGCGGTGCACCAACAACAGCGCTCGGCCGCGTACGCTGCGCTGTTGCCATCTCTACTTTAAAGTACTGTATGAACAAAATGACATTGTACGACGTAGAATGAGGATAAGTTTGATTAAACTGTCGATAAGTATCGAAACAGTTAATCAGCATTTTTTTTATTTTTTATTATTAATTGCTCACTAGTGATTAATTGATTGATTGATAACCTTAGTTAGGTAACAATGCAAGGGAAAAAAATGTGCACCTTGTAAGCACAAAATCGTTTGATTGCGTTGTGCTTGGAAAAGTAATTACAATATTAAGGAATTTCTTGTCAAGAAAGTAGCCGTTATTTTTATTTATTTATCAGTGGTTGTTCCACGTAAAGGTTAAATAGAATCTCAAGTTCTATCGTAAAAAAAAAACAAAAACGACAATTAAAGTTTTTGTGAATATAGCAAGCAGTTGCAGGATAACAAAATCTAATATTTTACATGCTAAATAAATTATCTATCTTAGCATCAGAAATGTTATCGTGTTATTTTATTTTTGTATTTGCAAGTTTCCGTTGTCAACTTTTAACCAACAGGAGTCACAAACTAAATCCAGGAAAAAGTTACCTACAAACAAATTCCTAAAATTTAATCGAAACCCGGAGTCACAGATCACCCACAATCTGAAACCCACACTAAGCTGGTTCGTTGGTAAACAGCAGTGAATAGTTTTGAAATAAGTTCTAGATAAATCTAATGTACTTATGAATGATAAGTGTGCCTTGTCGGCAGGAGTTGCAGCCGGCAGTTCATTAAAGTGCTTCTCGGACAAAAAACGAAAACGGTCCCTGCAAGTGAATGAAGTACTGTTCTGGGCATGATATGCCATGTACTGAAATTCAAATCAACTCATAAAGAGGTAAATTCCAACGAAATTGAGAGAAAATTATAATTACAGCAAAATATATCGATTGACTTATTTGTTTGTTAGAATTGTTGTTTTTATTAATTACGAAAGAATTACAATAATTGAAAAAATATATAATGCTAGTGATTAAAATGCTACTGCTTAATGCGTTTATATTCATTTTTATAAAAAAAATATCAGAATTGTTTCACCTGGTATATGTCGATCTTTATTGTTATTGGTCTGCTGTTGTAAGATGAAAATCGTAGATCGTGCTCGAAATCTCGATACGCCCGTTGATTTTGGTTTCGTAGTGTTTTCAGTTTCGTTCGATTTCGCGATTTATTGCTCTCGACATCATTCGAGGAAGAATATTTTTTTATGTGCAAATAAGCTTAAAAACAAAGTTTAGTACTCTACTATTCCCTACTGCAAAATTGTTTGCTTGTTTACCCATTGTATTTGACGTGGTAACGCATACTATTATTACTTAATAAAGAAGCATTTTCGTGTAGCTGAAAGGTGTATGAATAACTGCCACAAACGACAGCAATATTAGTTTTTTTTATCTTTTTAGAAATAAAGGAAACAAGCGTATGCGTTACTAAACATAGATTAAAGCAAAACATCTGGTTAAATAAATTAAGAGTACACTACAAACAAGGCATGGTACGCTATTCAGTAGCTAAGTGTGAATAGCTTACATTAGGGTATCTTAAGTTTTGAGTGACAAATATTTTAATGGCGATGTGATTGAGCAAAAAAAATTGTCATAAACATATAATAATTGAGCTTATGAGACAAAAGTAAAATTATGTTTTGTTTAGAAAATTACGTTTAAGAATTTAAATGAAAAGGAAAGTAAAAATTTATAATAAGTAACCAAGAATAAGGGTTTTGTCGTATTACAAAAAAATTATATTAAAAATACCCTAATGCTGCAGTGGTCTCCATTTAGTCGCCTCTTACGACACGCTGGGTAACGACGTCACTATTCTTATCCGGTGAAGCACGGAAATAATTAGCGGAACTTACGTTTAAGCTGTGAATTTCCTTGGCTTTCTTCATTTTTCATTGTTTCTAATCGTGATCATCAATTCGTAAATCGTCGGAGGTCACCAATTATCGATTAGTTGTTGTTGCAGGCTAATATTTCTCGATTGATTTTTTTATTCAGAATTTTGCGTGTTCTTCACGACCAAACAACATCAATATGAATATACGAATTTGCTGAAAGAACAGTTAAACGGTACAGCGGAAATAAAGCGAAAACAGAATTTTATTCACAACTGTTTATAGTTTCCACCATTGAAGTCGAAACTATGTCAAACAGTGTGAGAAAGTTTAACGAATTACATAAATTTATGAATTTTTCGTGGAAAAGTTTTCGCTGGCTGCGACAGCTGTGTGGCAAAAATAGCGACCAATTACCAGTACTGAATAGGCTGACTGATATTTTTGCTATAGGCAAGTTTGATTACGGTGTTATGGTGCGATACCAAAACTTAACGCGGAAACCTGAACTCTTCCGGGCCCCCCTAGGCACCGGCCCGGGTACGATGTACCCCCTGAACCCTCCTCTCGCAGGCCCTGCTTGTAAGGCAGGTATATCTGCTTGGTGGCTTGGAAAATGCAGCAAATTTAACAGCAAAGAAACACAAATCTACCGAAAAACTTACAAAATGGTCGAATCATACGCAGGTGCGAGTTCGTCTAAAACGCCGCTTTTGTTTGCTCGTTACAAGAAGATAGAAATACTATAAACAAAGGAACAATGCCTACGCAAACATATGCGCCGCTATCTTGATACGGAACTGCGTTGTAGCGTAGCTAGGGGGGGCTCGAGTCCCCCCATTGGCCTAAAAAGTATGCAAAATAGCGTGTTTTTAGCACTTATGAGACTAATTTTTGTTCTAAAAACGAATATAGCCCCCCCCCAAAGGAAATTGGGGTGAGACTAGGTGAAGATTCTGAAATGATGTGGACCAGAAGAAGTGGATGTCAGTGTACATGAAGACCTTTTTTTTTTCGGAGATCACCTGAATTTGGACAGAAAATCGCTCTGAATTTCTGTGAAGACCTTTTTTTAAATCACCTGATTTTTACAAAAAAAACGCCTTAATCTGATGAAAGGCTGATGAAACTTTGGGTCAAGTTAGTTCACTGTAGTTTCAAGCTTCCGAAAAAGCCCCCCCTCTTCCCTCTTTGCGAAATCCTGGCTACGCGCCTGGAACGCGGAATGTGTTGGCAGAGTAAGCACTGTTTTACAGCTATGATTTATGATCATTGAGTTTCGATCTATATTAAACTTTCTATACTTCCAATACATCGGTGTGCTTTTTGAAGCGTTAAATTACGATCAACGATCAAACCGAATGACAGATAGCACATTCCTCTGAAGTGGTCAGATAGCATTTCCACAGCAAAAAAAAACAAAAAAACGGAAAAATCAAAAAACTATTTGGTTATCACTTTGTTATGCTTCTCGTACTTCGCCAAACTTGCTACAAACTAACAGTACTCATCTCCACGTCATTTCGTCTTAGCTAGAGCCATTTTTCTCACTCAGTGATGACGTGACGTCGGGAACCGTTGATTCGACAATGTGCCCGATTTGACTTGAATCGAACTACTAACTTAAAAACCACTAAAAAAGTAAACTGCATCAGCATTCAACAACAGTAAAAATAGCAGTGAAACACTTTATTGAAATATTAACGGTCTATACCGATTTACGATAACGGTACTGAATCACAAGTATTCATGCAAGGTGGTGTCAAGATTGTCATTTTGAGGACGGCAGTTGAAAACCAAGCAAAACTTCTAGGTGCTGTTATAGGTTTCAGATACTGCCAGGCGAACAAGCTAGGTTAGTTGCAAGTCGCTACAACATGCTTTGTAATATCTATAGGTGCGGTTGGCGCAAAATTTGTTTTGCATGAACTACATACAGGCTTATGAAAGCGTTGGGATTAAGGTTTTCAAATTTTGAAGTGATTTTTAGCTTCAAGTTAGCCTCCAAAAAATAAATGTTTGCCTCAAAACATTCAAATACTTTATCGTAACGACGCATAAACGTCACAATTTTACTGTCTTTCGCCTATTGACTGCGTAGTCGTAGGCAATAGTTTCGTGCGGAGTTAAAAATAACATTGCTAAGTCAGTAAGTAAGTCATCAAGGTGCTCATAGACAAACCAAGTATTACTACCTTCAGTTATTCAAAAATATAATTAAAAAAGTTAAAACCATTTACATGCAAAGAATTAGGCAGAATAGGGTTTTGGAAGGTCGTATTGGAAAAAATGTTTGGTTTGCGAGAAGATGGTTCTTTTAAAATAGCTTCAATGGAGAAATCTGTCAACTTTGCCGATTTTTCTTTCGTGATATCATTTGCGGACGATGGAACATCAGTGGAACTTGATGTATTTTCTTGAAGACGATTAATTGGAATTTCTTGACCATTCGGAATCGAAGATTCTGAGCAGGATGATTTTACTCTCTGCGGTGATCCGTACGTCTTTCCGTAAGGAGTTTGCGGAGATGTGCTTGTGTTAGAGTCATTAGCAACGAAACGACCCCGTCTTCTCCGGTAAGATCCAAATTCAAACATATTTCCCGAGTCGGGGTGCAAACCCCAGTAGTTTCCTTTACCTGGATTTTCTTTATTCCTGGGGATTTTAACAAAGCAATCGTTCAAAGATAAATTGTGACGTATGCTGTTGTAAAGACCGTTGTTGTGCTGTTTGTAGTAAGAAAAACGATCTTGAATATACTGATGAATTTCGCAGAGTGTAAGTTTCTTCTTCGGGGACTGTAGCATTGCCATCGTGATAAGTGCGACGTAAGAATAAGGAGGTCTTTTGAGCGGTTTTGAACCATCATTTTCTGAAACAAAAAAAATGTTTTATTGTTAGCCACCGCTTTTATCAAATTTAATCTAATTGTCGATTTTGAATTTTTTTTTGTTACATTCGAATTTTGGATTTTTGAAAATAATGCAAGCAAAAGCACAAAACAAACCAAAATTTTGGGAATCAAAAAAAAGTTTAGTTGTAGAATAGGTAACGGCCGTAAGAATCGACCCTTAACCTCGACATTAAAAGGTGAAACGTTACAGCTGCGCCGTACTTAAAAGATTTAAATTATTAAGCACCTCAGATAAAACAATAAAAAGTTAAACCATTAAAAAATCGCATCCGATTATTATATTAAAATATTTCCTTTCTCGCACAAAAATTGCATCCATTGGTCCTAGGGTCGCCACATACAACCTATCTTAAAAGTTACGATTTCGTTGGTTTTGTTTGCGTTTAAGAGCTACGGAGACTTGCAATCTTTCCAGCTCACTCGTAATCTCTTCAAGGTCATCGCTTAGCAGCTTGCTTGCGCAAATCATTGCAGTACCTTAGAACGATTGCCATATTTTGTTGTTTCAAACATTTAAGTTATTTATTGCTTTCTCTCTCGTTTGTTTATTTAAGTGATTTCGTCTAACACCAGTAATGTTGCAAAGAGTTTTGACTTTTTTTCTGTTTTCGAGCTCAATTTGATTTTTTTATAAATGCAAACATTCTGATTTTGCGTTTTTGAGTTGAGATAAATTTCAAAATCAAACTTCGCGGAAGCACAATCACGAGGTAGTTGAGTGGTAAAGGCGATGTACTGCTAATCCATTGTGCTCTGCACGCGTGGGTTCGAATCCCATCCTCGTGGAATGGGATGTAGCTCAGTGGTAAAGCGCACGCTTTGCATGAGTGAAGCCCCTGAGTTCAATCGATAGAATCTCTATCTTATATTAAGTCATCAGTTATACTTCAACTTTAATTCTTTTTAGCTTTCATTAATATTCTTTTTTAATGCATTAGCAATTTTTATTTTCAGTATTTTTTAATTAAGAGCAGAAAATAAGTTCACAATATCTGTTTTCAAATATGTTTATCTGCGTTATGAGTTTTTTGTTTTTCGCCTGATGCAAATTCTGTCTGTAAAATTTGAGAATCAAAAAATCTGCTTCAACTAAACCGTTAGCTCGCATATAAACTTCAGGACGTATACTTTTCTATGTTATCGTTGGTCAGTAAATTACCCTAAATTTGAAAACTCTTAAAATCGTGACATGTTTGAGCAGAATTTATCGAACTAAAATTTCTAAATTTTATGATTTTAAGAGTAAATAATAAAATATTAATAGTTTTTGAAGCTCAAGTAAAAGTTTTTGTTCAAAATCGAAATATCTTTCTCACCGTTGTTGATAACGTTAGGCGGTTCATCATTTTTATCTTCTTTCTCGCTTTGTTCCATCGGCTCTAGACTAATACTTGCAACCGTCAAAAGTACTGTAACTAATCTTTAGCAATCTTCTGTTCGCTTAAACTGATGTTGGTATTCATACAACAAATTGGATTAATTGGGACACTTTTGGTGAAAAAATTATTGAAACTTTTTTTTTCTTTTTCTACAGTAAATTTTTACTTAACTCTATCTAATTTGGTGAGAAAAATAACGCGAGCACCCAAATCCTTATTGCTTGAAAATCAACAAAACTTGAAAAAATCTTTTGATCTTTTCCTACGAATCATTGCCAAGGAAAAATTGAAAACAGAATGAACTAGATGAAAGAAAGTTGTCTAATTGGTTTTTAATTACATTCTAAATCGGCTTTAAAAAATTGCATAGAAAATCTGAGCGCTAAAATTTAGCTCCAAATAAAATCTTTTTGCAAGGTGCATAACAGCGCAGAAAGAAAATGGGGTTTCGAAAACGCCTTTAATCTTGATGTGATCAAAGTCAGGGATACAATTAGTTTTTGTAAGAGAAAATTTTTCGGGAGAAGTTTTGGGCTGCAGCTATCGTTTTCATTGTTTGCACAAATGCTGTTGTTTTATCATTTGTTTTGAAACTAACGTTTTGATCCAAGATCAAACAAGTTTTCGAGTTAAAAGAAAAGGTCATTATTTGGCAATCATCAAAACTATAAAAAGAGTTTTGTCTGAACTCCGAAAAAATAAAAGCAATTTACGAACTGGTCTCCTAGTATTTAATCTCATGTTCCCCGATATGTGTCCGTGCCCTTTAAAAAGAGTGTACAACGTTCGCAACAGCATACAAAAACTACCACACGAGATTTCTTGCCTCAAATTTAATAGAATGAAATATTAACGCCAACTTTACAATATCAAAACAAGTATAATGATAATATATTCAACTATATATAACGTTGATATTAGCAATTCGTCATTTTGTATCGCGGCGAACTCAACAAGAATAACTGTATGAAGTGCTAAAATAAAAACATATTCGGGTATGGTAATTTATAGTTCAGTAGGGCGATGAGTTGATAAAAATGCAGATGAAGAGTTATCAAGGGGCTGAGCAATAATTGATATCTAAATTTGAGCTTGTTCTTTTTGATGTAAGGTTAGAAAAATTTGTTAGAATTTTGCTGGAATGCCAATTCAAGAAATTAATCAATTTAAAAATTAATATAGCATCTGTTTTGCTTAAAACGCTTATTACGGTGCTTATGATGAGTTTCATAAATCTGACTGGAATTTGTCCCAAAATATGGGTCAAAGTTGAATCTGAGCTCTGCTTTTTGACAACTCTAACACCCGACAAATTAATTCAGACAGGCATAGGTCACTTCAATATATTTGTTGGTGCCAATGCAAGGATTTTTGAAGGATTTTCTCCTGCGATTCAGAGTGCAGGAGGATTTTCCATTGCATAAATCGCTAAAAACTTCGAAAGCATTTCGAGCAGAACATGTTGTTTTGCGGTTGCGAATCCGTATTCCTCGGCGGCAACTAAAGCATGTAATTAAAACATAAGAATCTTTTGCGCAGCTGATCTTTTTCTACAAGTACAATTGTATAAAAGCACAAATCTTATTTTTGCTAAAATGCTAAGAACAAATTAAGAACAATGCCAGCCAGGGCTTGAAAAAATAACTAAGAACAAGAGTTAGTACCGTACAATGCATTGTTAAGCAACTGGCAAAGTTTTTTTGTCTTTTCTTTTTATTGTCATTTGTTGATTTTTCTAAAGACTTTTTAAAAAATCGTGATCGATAGCAACAAAAAACAACTTTATCCAAGAAAGAATGCATTTGGGTCACTTCATTTTTCAACAAAATTTAAGAGCAAATACAATAAAAATTTCTCGAAAATTTAAGAACGGCCATCTTGGACCCAAAATTTACTAGTTGTTATATATTTTGAGGTATTTTTCATCTTTTCAGGAAACGAATTGTCTTTTCCGAAGATTAAGAAGGTTGTCTGATGAATAGCCTGTAGTCCAAATACAGCAAATCAAAAACTTTGCTGATTTTCGGCCATCACTGTTGCTTTCAAAGTATTGCACTTTATGGGTCAATTTCCAAAGACGATCAAATTTTTTTAGCATATTATTAGAGCTAAGCGCATCAGTAACCAATATTACAATATCTATTCTGCTGCACTGTTAATCGGCAAAGAAAAATTTATGACTCAGCAACTCAAGCGGTGATTCATCATAAAACTTTATTGTTAATCTACGACCAGCATTAAATGTGGGTGAACAAAGTTTTTGTACAAAATTGATTTATTGACATCTAGAGAATATTTTCGGGTAATTTTTATTGTATTTCTATAACTTACAAGTAAATACTAATCAAAACATTAGACCTAAAATTTAGATACTGTAGCACTTACGTGGTTGTGTCTCTGCGGCCATAAAATCCTTCTACTATTTTAAGGGTTAACTCCGCGTCTGAACACGTGATCGTTCCGCTTTTGCAAATGGCTGTGGTATCTGAACAATTAATTAGAGAATAAGGAAATTGCAAAATGAACCATCGCAGTTTCTGATTTATACTACAACCTTAACCACGATTCAATTTTTCAGACAAGCGAATATTGTTTGGTGCCGAACGCGGCATAGATTATAAAACAGGTTAGTTTTTGTTTTTTTTTTTATGTCGCTTTTAAGGTAGTACACGAAAGCACACTTTGTAGATAAATTTGGCCTCTTCACAGAGAAAAATTTTTAAATTTTACTTAGTCTTCGTGTGCAATAAATTTAAGAAAGGACCTAGTTGGAATTTTACAATACTGCGGGTGTTGCAAAAATATCATCTCAAGTTTATCACCAAAATTACCAACGTAAACAGCAATTACTCAACTGCTCAATACTATCCATTAACTCGGTCAGAGAAAAAAAACCATTCCACGATATTCGTGTAAAACGTTTGGTTTAGTAGTTAAACCATAGTCTGTCTTTCAGAATTAAGAAAAACAATGATTTTAGTCAAAACCAGAAATGCCCAAAATTTTTGAAGAGCGATCCGCACTCACCTATATCTTGTAGAGGAACTGGTCACAGCAAACTTCAAATCCTTTCTTTGATGTGACATTTGGCGGAAATTTAAGTAAAGACCAAAGAAAAAAAAAAGGTTTTCACCGCATTATGTTGTGATTTTTACCGGAAATTTAGTGGTGGACAGACGAGTCAAATGTATGTTGATTTCGTTTCTGGCAAAAATCCCCAAAGTTCTGTTAGAATCCGCATTCTAAATTAGCTTATATCCTACGATCAGTCGCGGACCGTACTTTGCACACCCCTGGTCTAAATCTTAGAATGTATAAAATTTTGAATCGTCGTTCAACTATAATAGACTTCTTGAACTTCGTATCTACTGTATGTTTCACTATAGTTAATTCTTAATTGAATGTAGTTATTTGGGTAATGATACCGACTAGTTGGTCGAGCGGTAATGCGTTCGTCTCTGGAGCCGAAGTCAGAGGTTTAAATCATGGACCGGTCACAGTGTTGCAGACAGCTCGCCACCGCTGCAACATTTCTTCGAATGGAGTTGTGTTGCCCGCACGCGCATGGCCGACTGATTCAGGCCCAAACCCAAAAATATGGGCCCGAACCCGAAAACTAGTTTGAAGCTCAAATCATACCAGAAAAACCCGAAAGTTAAGTTTGGTCTGAAAAACGTTAGCGTTATTGCCAAGTTATTTTGATTATATTTTTGTGCACCTAAGACAAAAAGCACGTCTCAGGCTTGAATTACGCCCGAAATTTTGTCAACTTGAGGCCCGAAACCGGCCCGAAAAGCCCTGCCCGACTTACAACTCTGCAGAGGGGCACCGCAAACTCATTACACGCTTCGGCATAATACAGCGAGTATAATGAAAGAACTGATGTGATATTTACGCCGACAAGTACTCACTGGTAGGTCTGCAAGTGTAGGCGAATTTCAAATACTTTGATGTCCCAAAGCAAGGTTCTCCGAATTCAACTGCGGACGCTTGAACGCTGCATGTACGTTCTCCGTCGCATTTTTCTTTCATGGTCGCCAATGCAGATTCAGCTGAGCAAAACTCGTCAGAACCAGAAACAAAATTGGTGTCAGTGTATTCCGAGGGGCAACTAAAATTTTGACCTAATTAATTTTAAATAATCTTGAAGTTAGAGTTATTCGAACCAATCAGTGGTAAAGCGGGATAAAAGAGTCCGTGGACCACATCATGCTATTCTGTTCTATTTTAAGCTTTCATAACTGATGGACACCAAAACATGGATGACAACATGATTTACTGGTTCATACGCATGTGTCCTCCCATTTGATGATAAAGAAAGAGAGAGATACTGCGTTCGCTACTAATCAATTAACTCGAGTTTGATTCCTCACCAGATCAAATCAAAAACTTCATAGTAAGCACAATTATTGCTCAAGTTTTTTATTTAACGATTGCAATCAAAAGTTGACAGTGCGCTGACGATTCTAGCGCCAGTAGTGATAGAATTTAATAGGCAATTGACCTCAAAGACCGCTAGGTCTCATTGCTGTATGCTCGCAAAGGCAACTTGACAAAAAAATCATGATTATACGATTATTATTAACCGCTTATTGCAAATTACATCTTTATTAGCACAACTGTCTTGACCTGAAAACAGCGAAGAGAAACATGTTGTCATCGAGCCAAGCTGCCATTACCCACACGGTGGAGGCTTTAGCATGTTGCCCCCTATAAAGCTGTACGTCAAGCAGAGAAGTTGCAAAAAACAATTTTTTTGTGTTAGTTTGATCCAATCGGGAATTGAATCTGAGTCTACCGTTTTAGTAGCAGATGCTCGATCCATTCGACCACTGATCGGTTCAAAACATTATGTGCTTCAAACTTTTCGCCACGGGATATTTCCGGTTTGGAAGGGGCACTTGACTAAGCCAAATTAAAATGGCAATTTTCTGTTGAAATAGAGGTTTCGAGTAAGAGTTAATTCCAATCTTACGTCTCTCCATCCGCTCTTCCATAAAACGCTCCTTCAATGTCGATCACAGTCTCAATTCCACAAAATGCGTTTCCAATTTCATTCTCACAAACTAGTACTTCAGTCAATGATTCCTGACCAACGCAAGCTAAATCAAAATAAGCAATAAAGTGCTGAAAAATCGTCTCAATTTCGTTTTGATGGAATTTCTTAAATTAAAGAAAATTTCCAGATTTTTGATTTTTTAAAATTAAGTTCTCACTTTCCAGGTGTGAAGTGATGCATCAAGTGTCGTATTCGATACAATTTAGAAATATACTTCATTGCATTTTTCGTTAAAACTTACCAGTGAGCTTTCGATTTCCACTCTACAGCCTTCTTAAAAGTAGCAGCTATATAATTTTGATAAGCTGTCGGCTATATACACATACAGGTACCAAGAAAAAAATAGCTCAGCTGTTGCAGGAATTTATTTTTCAGTATATTCAAAACCAAGATTAAAAAAAAATTGTACGAGCTCTAAATCCATCAATCTTGTTTCGTAATTTACCTCCAACGCAAAAGATGAGTAGGAGGAAGGGGAACGAGTTGATTCTTCGCACCATGATTTCCAAAGATGCAAAAACTATTAAACAGCTGTAAGAAAGCCAAAGTAACGTATTTAAAGAAAATATGTAAAGTTTTTAAAGCAAATGTCGTCCTGAAATGATGTTTGTTAATATCTTTTCAATCAATTTCATTTTGTTGGTTTTGGGATTTATCACCTAGAGCATCTATTGGTTCACAACATTTTTAGCAGAATGGTCAACGGAGCAAGCAATTCTGAATTTAACAGACCACCTCTGTACATTAATGTGCATGGCACTGAGATCTTACTCAATCGTCCCTAAAAAAAACAAAAACGATAACAATTATTGAGAGACGCCAAACTCATGTACTTTAGTATAAGTTGATACGTATAGCTACAATTTTCAATTTTCAATCGCGTTTGAGTTAACACAAAATTTTTCTTGTTTAAATTAACTCATCTTTCACTTAACTTGCTCTGCTGTAACGTATATGATGTAGTAGCTATGAATTTAACGTACAAATAGGAACGGTTAACTTTACAGAACTTATAGAATTTTAGTCCAGAACAAAGAATATCAGTGTTTCTCAATTTTCCGCTTTTCTAAAACCATTGTTTAAAAAAGCTGATCTTTGCGAAAAAGTTACATAAGTTTTTGAGTCAGACCTATAGTTCTACTGCGAAGGTATTGAGGCCTAATTACTAAAACCATTCAAAGCGCCATGTTATTGACAGCAAATTTAGTCAAACTTGTTCAATATCCTTCCTTAAATATTGCCTATTGTTTAAACAACACTGCTAGAAAGTTCCTGTTGTACACCAATGAACATCTTTTAGCAGGTTATCGTATTTGCCCATTTATCTGTTTTTAAAGAACCCAACTCATAATTTTATTTTTAACTTTATAGGATAAAAAAAAGCTTCATATTCTGTATTCTATGGTTTTAGGGTAAGGTTTTTGACCACTTTATTTCATGAAAATGTTTTTCAAGTCATAATAATTGACTAATATTTGCATTATGGACATAGTAACATTATTAACATTTTTTCTAAGATCTTTTACAGGAACGATTTTTCCAAGAAAGCTTTTAGCCTTATTCCATAAAACAATGCATCTCTTTGAATCAGCATTTTCATGATAGGACACCACAATCAAATTCTATGGAAAGAGAAAATGACTTCATAACCCAATACTATATAAGTGGGATTTTGCACCAATTCATATCCCAATACAAAAATAGTTGGGCTGGAAATTTTAAAGAATCAAACCATTCAAAAAGAATATGCAGTCGATCAAATTTTTCTTGTGGCTTGCAGCAATTACGTTTTTGCAATGTAGGTGCAATTTTTTATTGATCAGTATAGCCAAATGCACAGATAGACTCTGATAGAGTACGGATTTTTGAGAGCGTATTCATTACACCTAGTAATTTATGAGACAATTACTGCATTTCAAAAAAAACAGTGTTTTTCAAAATTTTGTATACTTGTTAAATTTTAGATGCTGCTGCGCAATCAGACCGAAGTGGCATAACCACAGTGGTGGCCTGTCAAAACACCGTTGGAAGAGCAGTTTGTCCTCCTGGAACGGTTGTGGACGTGGTGCGAGGATTCTACGGAAGGAGAATTAATGATGAAACGTTAGGAAATTTTTTTCATTATAAGGACTTACTTTTTGATCATATAATAAAATTGAGTGCTAGAAGGATATTTCAAAAAGTTGATAACTTTGGGGGTGGAGGACTTATTATTTCACAGTGGAATGTCGCAGAATATAAACACACCCCCAAAATTAAATACACCGTGTTTGCAAGCAAACGTTAATGAGAGCAAATGTTGGCGGTGTTTTTACAAACATTATTTGATTGTTGTTTCGTTAAACTGTTTTTAAACTGTATAGTGTCCTTTTCGATTAAGACACTGCCGACAAGCTCTATATATTTATTTTTTGTGTTGCATGCCATCATGTTGAGAAGTAAATAGAGCGTCCGCCATTGAAACCAAAAGATTGGGTTCGATTCCCTGTCGGGTCAAATCCAAAACTTTAAAATGTTATTTACAGCTTTCTTGCATGACGTTCAGCATTAAAAAGAGATAAAGCTTAAAACGCCATTCAAGTCAATTAAGTTTTCAAGATATTTCAGTTTAAAGTTTACCATTTTCCTTTTACTTTAGTGTTGCCATTTTGTCATTATTTTGGCAAAAGATTAACTGTTGGAAAGCTGGCTTGCATTTAACAAAAAGCAGCTAATTTTACAGTCCTGAACCTTTAGTTTGTTTTGACAATAATTCTGCCGCAAAATATTTGGTGAGAATAAGGAACATGCAGTAACTTTTTCGAAGTTTTGTTTCTAATTGGCAACCCAGGCATAATTTCTAAGGGTAAAAACTTTTCTAAGAGGAAATCAAACTTGTTATACCTCGGAAACGGAAGGTCGTAAAAAGCTCAAATTTGGTGAAATTAGTCTTTTATAGACCTGTCAAAACTTTTTGAGAAAAAACCGAGCAAAAAAGTTCCGATCTGAAAACCTTTCAAACCAGTACTTAAATTGTAAAATTTTGCATGGGGGGGACACTTTTGCAGCCTTGACCAAACCTTAGTGAAGATTACGTAATTCCGTCGACGAAATTGAATAAAGACCAACAAAGAAACAAGTCCTCGCTGAAAATCGAAGTGTTTTTTCGCCAAAATTAGGTGAAGACCAAAAAAAAAAGGTCTTCGCCGAAAATCGAAGTGCTCCTCCTTCTGAATCACTTTTCCCGCGGACTTTGGTGCAATAGTCGACCGGAATTGGAAGGTCTTTTTCCTCTGGTCATCCAGCGCCCAAATCTCGATTGGGGGACACCTCAACCTCGATGGGGAGACGCTCAATCGCGATGGGAGAACACTAACTCGCGATGGGGGGACGCGTACCCCCTACAATTTAAGTACTGTTTCAAACTTCGCGAAGCTCGATCATTGCAGTTGCTATGTAATATAAGGATTACCCGACAGTTTAACTAAAAAACCTGTTACTACTTTCTTATCAAGGTAACTTAGTTAAAAAAATAAAAGTTTTGTATGGTTCTGCGTACTTTTAGGCTTATAAGCTACCCAGCGCGAAAGCCGAGAAAGATCCATTAAAACATTAACTACACTTGAAACAAACAACGCGAAAAAGTGATTCTCCAACATGACTTTCTCCCACTTTTTCGCATTGCTTATTTCAAGCTGTCGCCGTTCTGGTGGCTCTTTCCTTTAAACTTCCGCGCTGGTAGTTTATGGATAAGAAAGCACAAAAACGAATAAATTTTAATGCTCTTGCTCGTAAACGTCAAGAATAGGCCTACCATACAATAACTAAATTAATAACTATTATTAACAAAAATAAACTGTAATATTACACTACTGTTTAGGTGCCAAGAATTAGACGTGGAATTAGAGGTGGAATCTTCCTCTGATGCAATAGACGCCACAAGATGCTCGAACCGCAACGCTTTAAGAATCCTTAACGATAAGTGCGACGGCAGACGAAGCTGCACTGTGAGGTCATCAAGCCGCACTTTCGGGAACCCGTGTTCGGAAATGTCCGAGTATCTCGAGTTCGATTTCTGCTGTAGATCTATCAGTGAGTCGGGATAATTAAACTAAGTAAAATCAAATCGATGCAAATCTTTCATTATACACGCTGTATTGCTTTGAAGCGTGTAACGAGTTTGCGGGGTCAATCTCCAAGCCATTGCACCTGCAGGCAACACAGCTCCTATTTCAAAAATGTCGCAGGGGTGGCGAGCCTTTGGCAACACTGTGTTTAATTTGACTGGCCGGAGATTTGAATCTCGGACCTCCCGCTCCGGAGACAAACACGTTACCGCTCGATCAACTGGCCGGTTTAGCAAATAAATAGAATAAATTTATTAACACCAAAAACACGGTATATATATTTAAATGTTTCTCATTTTTAAAGCATATTTTTAATAAAGAAACAAAAAGTTTGCCCTAAAAATCTTAAGCTCACCAGAAAGGCTTATGCAATTAGCGTATACTGAAAATACCAATAACTGTCAGAAAAAGTTGCCTTGTTTTAGCATTTGACTTTCTGTATTTCTAATTGCAATAACAGTTTATTTCCAGAGTTGTCTTGGCCAAGAAACAGGGAAGGGATGCTTCAGGTCTTCTTATAACCAAGCTGCCACCTGCCCGCACCTGGACCTATCTACCATACACGGTGGAGACTTCATATTGTCCCTTTTTGTTGCTGAACGTCAAGCAGGAAGGCTGTGAATACCAATTTTTTAATTTTTGGTTTGATCAGATTGGGGATCGAACCGGAGTCTACCGTTTCAATTGCAGACGATGCATCCACTCGACAACTGATTGGTTGTTTCATAGTATATACATGCTGTACTGCAGTGGTTCCCAACCTTTTTCTAACCGTGGCCCATTTTCATTTTGAAAGTTTTCCATGCCCCTACTCTCAAAGTATTGCTCAAGAACTTGACCAAAGTTTTCATCAGTCTTGAATTAGATTGAAGCGGTGTTTCCGGCCGAAAACAGGTGATCTCCAAAAAATAAAAAGAAACAGCTCATCGTGCAAATACGACTTTTTCAAACCAAAATGCTCTGTGGCCCACTGCAAAATACTTCTGTGGCCACTGCAAAATACTTCTGTGGCCCACTGCAAAATACTTCTGTGACCCACCGGTGGGCCATGGCCCACAGGTTGAAAACCACTGCTGTACTGTATATGATGATACTTTATTTTTAAAATTGTCTGTTAGTTTTTATTTCTTAAACAATACGTAACTGTTAAATTTAGGCTCCATCACTGTATGCAAAAGAAGGGCTCGCCGCACTGACATCAGCTGTCCGACCGGATTCAGCATCAGAATTATCAATGGATTTTATGGCAGGAGAGACGATACAACGTAATTAAGATAATACCTACCTATAAAGAATTAATTATTTAAAGGGCTACAATATTTGTGTGATGTCGCTACCGGGCGGTCATATTGTTTGATCTTTTGTTTTCTCCTTCCTTTCTTTCATGCTTGTATATGTTGAAAAAAGATGTTTGGAGAATTTAAGTAAAAACTCATAAGAACTTCGATCATAGCTTTAAGATAATCCTGCTGGCTTCAAATACCAAGAAAATAGTTTAAGACATTTTTTTACTTTTTTGTTGATTACAAAATTAGTAAATTGTATCCCACAAATTTTCTTTTTGAGAGGGTTGGAGAAGTAAAATCAGTGAAACATTTTAGAGTAACGTTGAACGTTAAAAATTGGTTAAGAGTAGAAAAGCTCGGTTAGCTTTGAAATACTGTATAAATTCATAAAAGAATGCTAGTGAAGAAGAATTGGCGGAAATCTCATATTATTTTCTTATGGAAATAAGCTTCTATATTTGCCAATTTTTTTATTTACTAATTTGTTCAGCTGCCGAGCTAGAGTCATCAAAAAACGAAACAGAAAACAATGCTCAAGCTCGAACGCTATGAGTGAATTCCAGAAAGTGTGCAACGGAAGGAGAACCTGCTCCCTTGCTAATGCTAAACCTGGTCGACCCCGAAAATGTTTGGGGACCAAAAAATACACGGAAGTTACATTTGCTTGCATAAAGAACTGAAGAATCAATGGCAACTTACAACAATATTCAAGATTATTGCTATACAAAGATATTTATGTTATTCATACTCTGCAAATTTAGTGTTATTTTTATGTCCCAACTAGACTTATAATATACGGCTAAGCTTTATGACGTCAATAGGACATTAATTTAACAAAAACAAACAATTTTATTCTCGAAACTTCCTATAATGTTCTATGAAAATCTTACAACCATAGTTCATACCAGGAATTTCCTGCTCTCAAGATATCATTCGTTTCACACCCATAAATGCACGAATTGGTCAAAATAAAGTAAAAAAAACAACAAATTATTGTACAGTATTTATATAGCTGTTTTTTGTGCGTCTATAACTATCATACTATATTTGGTGATTTGCTAAGATCCCAGGAAACTTGTATCTTAAGCATGATCTTTAGACAATGGCCACGCTGCGCTTAATCCAAAATTGCAACAAAATAGCCTAAGTGAGATTGGTCCAAGATCACGCGGTTTTCGCAGAAAAATTTGCTATTTTTGAACTTTACATGGCACTGTTGATGTTATTTTTTTCTGTATTAAAGATTTTCTGCATTATCTGGTGTGACATTCCGAATGAAAATATGAGTAACGCATCGATACCGAAGGTTGTAATCAGTAGTGTAGCCAGGGGGAGGGGGGGGCTTAGCCTCTCTTATTGGCCTGCCGACCAAAATACAGAATAAGGAAAATACCACGTTTTTAGCACTTCTAAGACTGTCTTTTGCTCTAAAATAGACTCAAAAATGATTTAAAATATTTTTGAAACGTTTATTTGGGGGGGGAGGGAGTAATTTGTCAAAAATAAAACTCATAAATCAGAAAAGTTTGAAAAATGCCCGAAAATCGGTATTCAAATTTGATCGCTTATTTAAAAATGTTTAACTTGGGTTTCATCAAAATATATATAAGCTCAGGAATAGGGGGGGGGGGGGGGGGGAGGAGCTATTCAGTATTTGTTACTTACCAATCACTTTTCTCAAACTTTCATCCATTAGCCCCCCTAATTATGTCTTCCTCCATAAAATATAGACGAAATAGATTACTTCTTGAGAGTTTTATTGAACTACCGGTATAGAATTTTATGATTTACCAGCTTCTAAATAAGAGAACTGAAATTTTAGCAATAGTTACCTCCCACATACTCGTTGCTCGTTCATGCAACTAATGTAATCATGTACTTCAAATGTACTTCTAATTTCTATGCCACGTTTCAATGCCTTTAGTTTTTATCAAAATAAGCCTAAAGTTAAGTTAGTGTTTCCAAAAAAATACAAAGCTTTGGCAGCCTCCAGACCCCCGTAACAGCCCCCCAACCCCAATGCGAATTTCTGACTACGTGCCTGTTTGTAATAAGATGAACGTAGGCTGAAGAAGTTTAGGTTATAGTAATATGAGCTTCAGGGGTAGCGTGACTGGGCGCAACAAAAATAATTATGCCTTTATCTGCACCTGTGAAACGTTGAACTCTCAAACCAATCTGCTGATCTTTTCCACTCCTGGAATCGAACCCACACCTATGCGTTTTGGCTCGTACTATGTAGTTCGAGGTACTAGGATTGACATGATGCAATTTATGCAAGTTCTTTCTTGATGACGTCTGAAAAAGGCGTTTTGTTTAAAAAAGCGTCTGAAAAACTGATCAGTGGTCAAATGGATTGAGCGTCTGCTGGTGAGATGGTAGACTCGGTTTCCATTCCCGGTCTGGTCAAATCAAAGACTAAAGAAATTGGTACTCACAGATTCCTTGCTTGACGTTTAGCAATTAAAAGGGACAGTGTAAAGCCTCTGTCGTGCATGGTAGACAGGTGGCAGTTTGACTCGAAAACCGAAAGATCTCTTCGCTGTCTTCAGGCCAAGGCAACTTGGTTTTAATAGAGATGAAATTTTTAATGCCGTCAAATGAGAGAAATTTCTATTAAGAGGTAACTCTCAGTACTAAGGTTAAGCATATGCAAGAGATGAAATTTGTGAAAAGGTAATTTTTTGTGATTTGAGAGTATATTCCAGTGCTCCGCAACCAATGTGTCGCGACACAGTGGTGTGTCGTGAGACCATATCAAGTGTGCCGCAGAGTATTTGTAACTTTTCTAGCAAACAAACAAATAAAAATAGTTTTTATCTTTTTGCAAATTGACAAGCCCAACGTCAATACGCGCTGCAGATGATTGTGGGTTTCCGGACTGAATAGCTTTTTTTTGGAGATCACCAACTATAATGGCAGAAATCGGTGGTTTCCAGAATGAAGACTTTGTTTTAAAATAATGTTATTTTTTAGCATTTTTTGTGTTGTCACTGACATTGTCCATTGCAGTGTGCCGCCAAATTCAACAAGTTGTATAAGTGTGCCGCAGGTTAAAAAAGGTTGAAGAACGCTGGTATATTCTATAATATTTGATATATTTTTTAGCCTTTGTTAAGTTTGTTAAATGTGAGCATGTTTTCGGTGGTAGTTGTTACATGCCTGGTAAAGTTGCCCATCTTGGACCAAAACAGCTTGGTAAATACATTTTCGTCTTACTTGCGTTTTTGAAGTCCTCAACGGAGCTGCTACTATACAATACGTAATTATAAATTTTAATCCATAGCTAGCATCCAGTTTAATATGTTTGTAGCGTCATGTTGTAGTAAAATCTGTACCACAAGGTTTGCCCTTTAGAAGCTGCTGGTGTGTTTCTATTTAGGTTGGTTCTTACTACGTTTTTGGAGTTATTATCGTCGTTTTTCTTGCGATAGTTGAATGCCGAATATTACGCTCAACTGTGTATCATCATTAACTTTGTGTTGAAGAAGTTCGATGCTGAGTTTTGGCGGACTAAAGGAGGTATAGCTTCCAGCTAATTCCGGTAGTTAACAATAGCTAAAATCGAAATATAATCTTTGAAATTGTTTGTTCTTATTTTGGGGCTACGATTGCAAAGATATGGAGCACATACAATAAGATATCGCCACAAAAAGTTTTCGGAAACTATGGAGTTTGTTTTCCCGGCCTGAATTTCCAGAAAAAACGAAGGTTAACCAAAATTGGATTGTCATAGGATGTTACAGCTGGAAGGATAAATATTATTCCGTTTTTCATTTTCCCCGAAAGCATAGGCTGAAAGAACAGATTGAGGGTTTCCAAAAACTATTTAAGGGATGTGTCTTGTATTTGTTGAATATCTTTGCAACCGCAACTCCAAACTGAGAACAAAAAAATTCAAAAATTGTATTTTAATTTTAACTGTTCTAACTACTGGAATTGGCTGAATGCTTTACCCCTTTAAACAAGTCAAGGTTAGCGAAACTTGACCCAAAATAGTCACTATCATCCCTGTTCACCACTTATCACTTGTCTAAGTGTACCAATCCTTCTCTAAGGAGATAGGTGACAGGCAGGTGACCAAATATCGACTTTTCACCTCTGCCATTTTTGACTTGTATGCGAATGAATAAATATCTTCGATACAAAAATGACCATTTTTACCTAGTTTTTGGTTTCCTAAATCACAATCACGTGATTTATCAGCAAAGGTAACGCTATCGTTTATTTCAATGTTGTGTTCAAAATTCGGCTTTTTAGATTCAGCCGTTTTTCAGTTGCAACCAATTTACATCTATCGATAATTGCCAAGTAAAAACTAAAGTCCTCCGAACGTTATCCCGCGTCACGAAGTGCCAATTTCAACATTATTACAATCAAAACAACTCCCACAATCAAACACCACCTTTAACTGCACTACGACCAGTCAGAACAACTAAGTTATTGATCGTTAAATATTAGAAGTCGTTTGGGACCTCTTTTAAAAACCTCCAAACACTTAATAGTCATCGCACAATAACAGCGTCTTTTGAGAGTTTATAGCGCGTCAAAAGTTTTTCAGTTTGTGGGACTTTATAACATTTTGTACAACCATGACAACGAGCAAGGACATAACCGTCAGCAGCAAGTAGCGAAGACTGTCTCCAAAGCTAGAAGGACTAACTGCCCTTTTAGCCTTCACATAAACACAACACAAAACAGAAACACAGTGTTTCAAAATTATATCGCAACAAAATCAGTTAGTTAATCAGTACTGTAGTAGGATTAATCAGAGTATTATTTATCAAAAATCATCTAAAACGCCGTTATAAAAAATTCAAATCAAAATTAAACTCATTTTCGAAAGTGAGAACTCAAATAATTCCTATTTTTGCCACTAGAAAGTGATAACTCAATTAATTCCTAACTGTGCGATTAATTTAACCCTTTCATTCCCAAATTATCTTTCCTCGTGCAAAAAATCTGAAACGGACACCCTGTGTTACTTTTACCCTACTCATGTAAAATCTGAAGCAAAAAATACTATTTATTGGTTGCTATTGCAACAGCGTAATGTTGCCGCGCGGCAACATTGGGAAAATAAGTATAATTTACTGCAAAAATTTCACACAAAATATCCAAAATAATTTTCAATTTTTTTTAGTTTATTGCTAATTTCGTATACCACACCCATTGATGATTAATGGAAGAGATGTAGAAAGCGGTCTAGTGTTTCAGCGTCACCTATTGCGAAACGTGCCGCTTTGCCGTTTCAGCTTATTCACATATTAGTTTTGCACTGTTTTGGTTTTTGTAATTGTTGCAAGTTATTTTGGCCAATAACCTGTTTTGTTAATTTTGCGCACTGCCTTTTCTAAATTACGTCACACTCACGTGGCACTTTGGCCTGTCTCGCGAGTGTTGGTAGCTTTTAGTTTCGGATTTTTAGTGGTGAAGCAAACAGCTCACATTTTTGTTTTGAATTTTAAGTTGGAAGACGTTTAAGTTACCGGCAAAAATCTAGATCATTTCTGTTGCCTGTTTGTCTCTGTTTTCAATAAAATCTGATTAAATACAGTTCGCTGTATATTAGAGTTACTGAGTGCAGCCACGTCTGAAAAGTCTACGCTGGGCCAGTAAGCCGGAGTCAAGCTGGGCAGCGAATACCCGCGTGGCTCCCCCGGGAAATGATCCAACTTCCGAGTTGGAACATCTCGACCCCCTAATTTTCCAATTAGGAGGTCTACTCTTTACGTTTTATGTCAAATTGCCATCAAATTGACTTTATTGTTTTGGTTGAAAAATCAAATACAGTATATTCAAATCAAGGTTAAGATAATATATTTTGGTTCAAGATCATTTTCAGTAAGTTGCAGTACTTCTGCTTGCTCCTCACTACCATTCTCAAAGTCGGACTCGTTCCCATCGGGAAGCAAAATGTGACAAATTGCTTCAAAAATGTCAAGCTTTTCAGTTATCTCAAATTTCAGTAACACAAGATACAAAACAATGTAGATTTTAACAAAAAATTTGAAAAGTTAAGGCTAAAATTACCACACCAAATCTCAACAGATCACTTACTATCACTCACCTATCTTACCATTGTTGCCGTGCGGCAACAAGAAGATACAAAAAATTCTAAAAATCGAATTATGCGAAACCGAAACATTTCTTACTGGATATACGAGTATGCTGTTTCATTACTAAGTAACATGTTCATAAAGAAAAAAGAGAAATATAATCTGTTGATACCTTTGAAACTACCTCCGAAGTACTTCTACTTTCAGCGCATTGTACTCACTAACTGACCTTGTGCGTTTGACAAAACAATACCGCATAACCAAAAATCCTTCCAGCCAAAAAATGACGCAACATGCTTCGTTACATATGTTTATTGCCATGTCTTACCATTGTTGACAAAATGCAAAAAAAAAAAAGATGAAGAAAAGAAAGGTAAAAGTTTGTGTAGCCGCATGGCAACGGTGGGAAGGAAAGGGTTAACCAAATTAATCGCACAATAGCAAAATTTTGCAAAATTTGATCACTACTTCAGGGGTTCTTAACCTTTTTTTGTCGATCGTTTACCCCTTGCCAAATGAAAAAAGTATAATTCACTCCCATCTTCTTGGTGGTCATCAAAATTTACCCTCATCTTCTTGGTGGACCACAAGTTTCTGCGAGTCTTGCTGTGATTTCAAAAAAAAAAGGTCTTAAGTCCGAAAAGCGGCCGAATTCTCCGAGCTTTGCGGTGATGTCCGAAAAAAAGAGGTCTTCAGGCCGGAAATCCAGATTATTCTGCGGGTTTTGAGTTTTTTTACTGCTAAAACTTGAATTTTGCGTTAGTTTGTATTTCAGGAAATTTACCCCCTCGGTAGGTAAAATTTACCCCAATGGGGTAAATTTATCCCGGCTAAGAACCCCTGCTCTACTTCATCGAGGTTGCAGTAATGGCAATAATTTGCGATCACACTTTTTTACAAGAACATTTTTGTAAGAACACAAGGCTCTGTCATTTGCCAGCTCAAAATTTAAGAACTAAATCACAGAGCTGTAAGTCGGGCCGGGCTTTTCGGGTCGGGTTCGGGCCAAAAGTTGACAATATTTCGGGCTTAATTCGGGCCTGAGACGTGCTTTTTGTGTCTTAGGTGCACAACAATATAAATATAATTCAAACAATTAGGCAACATTAGTAAATTTTTCAGACCTATTTTAACTTTCGGGTTTTTTCGGGCATGATTTGGGCTTCAAATTAGTTTTTGGGTTCGGGTTTATATTTTCGGGCTCAGACCTGAACTATAGTCGGCCCGTTTACAGCTCTGCCAAATTAAGAACAATGCCAGCCTCGGCACGAACAAACTAATTAAGAACACGGGCTAGCACAACGCATTTAAGGAGACAAGCAGCAAAGCTTTCTTAATATTTTCTACTTTACTAATTTGCCGTTGTTGATTATTTTGTTCAAAGACTAAATTTGTGTCACTGTGTTTCCCATAAGATTAAGAACAAATGATGCCGAAAACTTGTGGAAATTTAAATTACAGCCAGCTTCAGCTCAAAATTTACTGGTTCCAATAAAAAGAAAAGTGCATTGGCCCAAAGTGGTCGCTACCAGGCGCGTCGATTTCTTGATATCTTTGGGAGGGTCCAACTGAATAAGCACAACTTTTTTGCGAAATCTTGCTAATTTTGTTTGCATTGTTTGTACATTGTAGATTTTGTTTGCGTTATTTGTGCGTCGCAATTGCACATTTGATGCATTTTTGTTTGTTTGTTTGTTTGTTTGTTTGTTTAGTGTTATGTCTTTTAGGAAATGAGCTTACGGTATTATGGAAGAAAAAGGAAAAAAATCTCATCGCGGCCAAAAGTGGGTAGGTGGCAATGAAAGGGTATCTTGAGATATATAATTGTGTGAAATATTTTTTTCGGAATTTTTTGAATGCCACCTCTTTCACGCCAAACTTTCGGGGCAGTTTTCAGGCTCTTATTCCAATGTCACGACTTTGAAAAGTTTGAAAATCGTTTCACCAAACCTGTTCACACTACTTTTAGGGATGACACCCATAGGCGTATCCAGTACTTAAATTGTAAAATTTTGCATGGGGGGGACGCTTTTGCAGCCTTGACCAAACTTCAGTGGGGATTATATTATTCCGTCCCCGCAATTGAATGAAGACCAAAAAAAAAGGTCTTCGCCAAAAATTGAAGCGTTTTTTCCCCGAAATCAGGTGAAGACCAAAAAAAAAAGGTCTTCACCGCAATTTCGGACTATATTCGGCCGGAATTTGTAGGATTTATTTGTGCTGGCTGGCTCTTGATCGTTTCATCATCCAGCGCTTAAATCTCGATGGGTGGACGACTAAATCTCGATGAGGGGACGCTAAGTCTCGAGGGGGGGCGCTAACTTTCGATGGGGGTGCGTGTCCCCCCGCGCCCCCCCTACAATTTAAGTACTGGGCGTACCCAAAAAGGGGAAGGGTCCCCCTATTAAAATGCCCTCAATGATAAAAATATTAAAACAATGCCTTCAGTTTCTTCAATTTCAGTTTCTTTTAGCATTTCTGCGTGCAATAGTGAACTCGTTCAACAGTAATTACCAATAATATTAACATGGACGACCAGAGGGTCCGTACCCCCTCAATTCAAAATTTTGCCAACCAATTAAGTGTATATCCTGGGAGAAAACAAGATTTTTGTCTTAAAAATTTGCAACTTTTGGCACTTATTTAACCTTTTTATAGACGTAAATACAATAACCAAGACCGGATTTACCAAATGGCACAATGCCAGCTTAGATGGTGGGCCCAAAAGTTTTTTTTGTCTTCACCTATATTTGACTGGAAATTGCAGTGAAACCCCCAAAAATGCCAAGGACCCCGCGCAATGTAAATCCGGCCTGGGCAAAAACATGATTAGCAATAGGCCTTACCAATAACCATCTATTTCACCAAGTAACTTTCATTTACGATTCACCTCCACCTCGCCAGTTTTTATACGCCACAAAATGCTTATGAAAGAAAAAAATTAGCTTGCAAAAATGCTCACTGAAGAAATAATTATTGAATTTAAATTAAGGGGGCTTGGGCTCCTCGGTCGTTACATGTACTCCTACAACTGCTTATTTTTATGACAAAACAAAAATCTCTTAAAGGCAAATTATCGAGTAAATTATTCTCTACAGCTAAAATATTGCAGGAGGCAATGAACCTCACCTCCGCCTACCTGGGGGCCAAATCACATACAAAATTTAACTCCAAAATGCGAGATTTTAAACGTGTTTTGGACTTCAATTGTAAGTAAAAAGAGAACTGGACAATTTAATTTTCAGTTGGCTTACTAAATGTTCAAAATCTAGTTCTTCAAATTACTCAAAAGCGCGAAAAATGTGATCCAATGGCATGAAAACAGCTTTTTTTTAAATTACAAAAAATCGTCCAGCAGCTGGGGCTTCACCCCAAGAGCCCCGTCTGTGGTATGTTTGAGTTACACTAGTTTGCTAACCATGACTCCAATTTAAGCATTTTCACTTTTCAACATTTACTTCAAGTCCTCTCCCTGCAGCAAAATCCTGGTTGCGTGCCGAACCAACCCACGGCTTCTGATCTTCCATTCTACGACATCTTTGTCCCGTAAAAAGTTCCTCATTTCGAAAATGTTTGATGACGTGATTGCATGTAATTCCCCTCCCCCCCCAATCAAAAATTCTTGCTCGTCTGGGATGACACCGTCCATTAAGTCACCGCCCGGATGGCATCTTTTCTAGGGTCGCCACTCCCTTTCTGCACTTGCTAGCATTGCAAATTCAACAACTGAACTAAATAATCAACCTGGCTAAGTGATACTAATCTTTTTCCAAACAAATACCGTTAGCCTATTTTATCCTCAATGGTCCAACGGAGCATTAAATATTTTCTTCTATCGAAGAGTATTTTAGTTTCGGTGCAACCGTTAGCCTACTAACTTTCTGCTACGCGCGAAACAGCAACAAAAAAACGAACTTTAGCCTACCTTCCTCTGAAATTGAAAATCTCAATCTGCTCTCGCCCCTCAGTGCCCTGCTGCAACAATGAGGACTTTCATCATCTAGACTTCCCTGACAGACACACAGTCACAATAATGAGTTTGTGAGGTACGCAAATTAGAATTGTGCAACATATTGGCTAGGTGATAAACATACTCGTACAGTATTGTGATTATTATCTC
This sequence comes from Trididemnum nubilum, assembly GCA_963965965.1. Lineage (NCBI taxonomy): Eukaryota > Metazoa > Chordata > Ascidiacea > Aplousobranchia > Didemnidae > Trididemnum > Trididemnum nubilum. Next base: position 10,637,067 of record OZ014473.1, on the reverse strand, counting down.
AAGATCTTGGCCTATAGCGCTGTTATATGCAGTTTTCAAGATTTTGGGCAAGAAAAATCTATAAAAACAGAAATTTTATTTTGTTAGTGTTCATGATAAACAGTAAACATGTTTATTTTTGTTACGGGGGGGGGGGGGGGGTGCTCTTTGGACCCCCAAGGTATATCTTTGGAGGGTCCAGACCCCCCTTCGGCTTCTCTCCCGGAATCGACGCGCCTGATCGCTAACGAAATTTATTTTTGATCACCAAAACATTATTATTTCAAAAATTAATTCTAAAATTCTAATTCAAATGTTGACAGGATCTGCTTTGCGCAGAGGCGATATCGTAGTCAATGAGGTTTATCCGAGACGCGATTATTGCTAGTTGAAAACTATCGCAATTAGACGAAAAATAAATCCGAATTCAAATAAACTTTATCATAAAAATTTATCAAAACTCCCGGGAACATAAAACAACGTAACAATTCACAATTTGATCATCACAATGTTACATTTAGTCGATTTGCGTCAATTTTGAAAATTTTGGCAAGGCTGACCATTAGCAAATAAACATTATAATAATCATCCATTACAACGATATTCAAGATCATTGCTGTACAAAGATATTCCTGATATTCACTCTCTGCAAGTTTAGTGCTTTTATACCAAGGTTTCTTTTCCTACTGAGGCGTGCAATTTATGGCTAAGCTTTATGATATCAATAAGACATTAATTTAATAAAAACAAACAATTTCATGTCGGAAACTTCCTATAATGTTTTATGAAAATCTTATAACCATGGTTCATACCAGAAGTTTCCTGCTGTCAAGATCTCATTCGTTTCATACCCTAAATGAACGAATTGATCAAAATAAGTAAAAAAAAATTAATCATGCAGAAATTTACATGGTTGTTTTTGTGCATCTCTAACTATCAAACCATACTTCGTGATTTGCTAAGATCCCAGGAAACTTGTATCTCAAGACAATGGCCCCGCTGCGCTTAATCCAAAGTTGCAACAAAATAGCCAAAGTGAGATTGGTCCATAATCACACGGTTTTCGGAGAAAAATTTTCTATTTTTAAACTTTACATAGCGCTGTTGATGTTATTTTTTTTTGTATTAAAAATTTTCTGCATTATCTGGTGTGACATTCCGAATGAAAATACTGGTAACGTACCGATACCGAAGTACCGTATAGGCAGCAGAAATGGGCTGAGTCAAAAAAATTTGACTCCGATTCTGCTCTGCAAATCTGTTTGTCCACAAATTTTTGAATCCGAATTCGCTGCGAGTCTCAAAAAAATTACCATTTTATCCGGATTAAAAGGCGCACAGAAATATACTGTAGAACGCAATATACAGTCAGGGGTACCGAAACCCGGGGGGGATGAGGGTTATATCCCCTTCAATAATTTGACTGTATCCCACCAATAGTTTGAGTATGGTCTACATCTGCATCCCCTCCAATAATTTGACTCTGGTGCAGAGTTGTAAGTCGGGCCAGGCTTTTCGGGTCCGGTTCTGGCCGGGTTCGGGCCTAAACTTGACAAAAATTTCGGGCTTAATTCGGGCCTGAGACGTACTTTTTGTCTTAAGTGCAAAAAAATATTATCAAAATAACTTGGCAGTATTGCTAAATTTTTCAGGCCTAACTAAGTTTCGGGTTTTTTCGGGTATGATTTGGGCTTCGATTTAGTTTTCAGGTTTGGGCTTATGTTTTCGGGTTCGGGCCTGAACTAGTCGGCCCGTTTACAACTCTGCTCTGGTGTGCATCTGAGCGTAGGTGTCCACTTGAATTCGGGAAAAAAAGTGTTCCATTTTTGGTGAAGACCTTTTTTTTTGGTGTTCACTTGATTTGCTCACCTGAACAAAATTGTGGTCAAGGTTCATTCCCCCCAATGTTGAAAATAGAGAAAAATTGGGATAAAATTGCAAATTATCCCCCCTAATGCTCAACAAAGATTGGAACCCCTGTATACAGTATACCACATAAAATTTTGAATGTATTGCTTTTATTTTTTTACGTAGGGCGCATCGAAAAATATGAGGCTTTGGTTTTAATCAAATCTGAAACACAACACTGAACTTACTTACGAAGCTGTAAAAACTTTAATTAAACTCTAAAATGTATTGTGAAGTGAATAACACTACTGAACTGGTATAACTTGATCGATAGATATAAGGTGACAGAGAGTTTAAGGCGCATTATCAATTTCTCAGAAATTTTGAATAGGCTTATTTAAAGGTGAAAACCATTGTGCTTATATTTTCCACGGTATGTAGACCAGCATTGTCTTCGTATTGCCTGTAGCCTGTTTACAGCATTACACAGCACTGCACTTAAACTGTAAAATGTTGTACTGTATGGGGGTACGCTTTGGCGGTCGTGACCGGACACATTTGGAATGTGGCAGCAATTTGGTGAAAATTTTGCTCCAAATTCAGGTGAAAACCAAAAAAAAGTCTTACTGCAATTTGGTGAAATATTTGGCCGGAAATTGACAATTTCAGGTTTATAAGCCACTTTTTTGTTCAAACGTCCAAATATGTTTTTTTAGTGGGAGGACGATGAATTTCCATAGGGGGACGTTAAATCTAGATGGGAGAGGCAAACTCTCGATGGGGGACATGTCCACCTGTGTCCCTTCAACAATTGAAGTATTGGTATTACATGAAAAGGCAATGATCCAAGTGCACCTTGAGTCCTAGACCTTGCCGTCCGGAATTATTACTACCTTGTCTACCTTTATTAAGAACAATGTACTGAGAAAATTAATAATAAGCTATAGACAGTATACAGAGTCTTACAGGCACAATCAAACCTATGACGAGGACGTCCTAGCTATACTGACGAGGAATAAAAGACGAATGTCGATTCCGAAACAGTATGTCTTATAGGCGGTTCACACTAGTCCGGAAAACGGAAAGCGGAACGTTTTTTCCGTTGGTAGGGCATGTTCTCACTAAAAGCGGATTTTTTACTATTTTTCACGCGCGGAAAACTTCTCGCTTTCAACGGAAGAAAAATGAAGTTGAAATATTTCAACTTTTTCCGTTTCCGCGGGCGGAAAGTCGATAGGCCTACTCAGGTGTTCAAAGTATCAACGATGCACTGTGCTCAGTGAAACATTGATCAAAACCAAACAGAATGTTTTTATTACACAGTAAAACATTTTGGCTCTTGATTGTAAAGTAGACTTTAATCAGACTGGCATGTAGGCACAATATAGGCTAGGCTTATAGCTTGAAGACTTAATCCATTTTTGGTCAAGGCATGCACCGTAGCCTACTGCAGCAAACACTAAATAGTGGTACCAGTGTCTCACCTATGGTGGCCTACTGGTATAGGCCGTTGGCCTAGCCTTGTGGTCATAGCATCTGCTTTGCAGTGAGTTTAGAGAGCAGTTTAGTAGCGTATATACCGATTGGCTATCGATACCGGCACCCTCTTCAACAGTTCAACTCTCCTAGTTTTGCCTCTGCCAGTCTACCAGTAGTTAGTCTATGGTGCATTAAGTAAAGTGCAAAAATTTGTTTGATACTGGTGGAGTTCAAAATGCAATACCAGTAGCATGCTATTTCCCAATTATAGGGTAGGCCTACAGTTGCAAGCATTGTTTTGCATTTTTTATCAGGTTTATTACCGGTACTTAGTGCAGTACAGCTGTAGGCTAGCCTTAACCCTAAAAACTGTGATGGTGAATTCAAACTGTGATTGCATTATGGATATAAATCAAAATTTAATTGAACTCAGAGGCCTAGTGTGTTGGTAGCCTACATATCAGATATCCTTGTTGGTATGATCTGCTGGAAAACAACCTACTGGTAAGTTGCATGTATTTTAGAGTTACGATACTAAGTTGGTTGTTGTCGCATGCGGTCGTTAATATAAACTGGTGGTACTGGTATATGGTAGCACTAGTGCTGGGCAAGTTAATGAGAAATGTTAACTTTGTTGAAACTAAGAAGGAAGTGTCTAGAATACCGGTCCGGTTTCGGACACCAAATCACTGCTGCGCCGGCAGCCTGTTGTATTGCTTTTTTCTCATTGCTTCGGTTTAAATACGGCACTTTACACAAGAAATGCGAAGCACAGATGATGTAGTGGCAAGTACGCATGCCTGCTTACCCGAGGGTTAGGGTATCGATTCCCGTCAAATACACTTGGCAGAAATAGCGCTAGAGAGTTACTTCGCTACCTAATTCTTTTTTTTTCTCTAAAACCTTATGATTAGAGTTAGGGTTCGGGCAGCGATGCCAGCTTAAGAGATAGTAAATTGAACAGCAAATTAAAAGAGTGGCGCCGCTGGTGCAGCAGCGATTAGATGTTGAACACTAGGCCGGTGCAATAGACACTGCCAACTAAGAATCTTCAAGCAGTTTTTTAAGTAGCCTAAGTTAAAACTGAAAAACAAAAGTGATGCAAGTTAAAGTTAAAAGTTAATTTTTTTTTAAAATTCAATATTACCCTGCAGCTAATGCCCAATAACATGATTCCATTTTCATACGAGATAAAAATCACATACTGGTACTCATTCTGATTGCTATTACTATGGTACACTATTTCTATTCTAATAAAGATAGACAGAGTGGAAGCTTTTTTTATTTTATTTTTTAGTTCTATTACCATGGCATTAGTACACATGTGTAGCCTAGAAATTCTTTGGATTAACGTAAACATTAAAGTAGATTAACAAAAGTTATTGTTAGTAAGTTAACTCACAAAGGTTTTTAACTTGTTATATAAAAAAAAACTTAATTTTGTTGTTAACGAGTTAATGCCCAGTACAGGGTAGCACCATGCACTGCATTGTTATTGTATTGTAGCATGAAAGAAAAAGCAATGGTATGTCTAATATCAGCAATTGCGACTTGCATTGAATTAAAATGTGGAAGCTTTTGGCATACAGTATCATCTGGTGTTTGACCACTAGCATACTGCATAGCTTGGGGGTGGTAAGGCCTTCCATTGGCCCGTCGACAAAAATCACAGATGCAGAATAAGGAAAATACTTTTGTACTGGAATGAACTCAAAAATAAAAGTATTTGAAAAAAATTTTTTTTGGGGTGGAGGTAATTTGTCAAAAATAAGACTCATTACCTCACAAATCAGGAAAACTTTGAAAAATGACCAAATAAGCAATTAAATTTGATCGCTTGTTGAAAAAGGCAGAACATAGGTTTCATCAAAACAAATATAAGCTCACAAATGGGGGGCGGGCTGGCTATTCAGTATTATTAGTTAATTGCCAATCACTTTTCTCTGATCTCATTCCATCAGCCCTCCCAATTATCTTTTGCTACAATATAAAATGTATGTAGTCGTTAGTTGAAAAAGATCACTCCGTTTGAGTTTGATTGAACTATATATTTGATTTTATGATTTTTTTACCTGAGCGTAACTGAACTTTTACCATTAACCACTTCCAACAGAGCCTGTTTATGCAACCAGTTTAATCATGTTTTTGCTCTGCTAATTTCTATGCCACATTTTAATAGCATTAAGTTTTATCAAAATAGGCCTAAAATTTAGCTATTTTTTGCAAAAAAATCCCAAAGTTTAGAATGACTGGAGCTTTGTTCCCCCCAGACCCCTGAAACAACCCCTCACATTACAGATTTCTAGCTACGTGCCTGCAATTGAAATAGTGCACACTACGCATCAGTACTTCGAAAATGTAGCCAGATCAGCATTAGCAGTATGTATTATACACTATGGACTTCTTTGATGTGTACGTAACCACGTGCCGGTACCATGCTTTTAGCTTTTGTACTGAAAATGTAACTGTACTGTACCATACGCACACACCATCTACTGTACTTCTAATCTTACATTTTGGTAATATGCCAGCAATAAGTAGCTATGTTCATGTAAACCCATGTCAATTGTCCAATGGCCATCATCAGAACCAAACAGTCTCTTAAGAATAGTTTATATGCAGAGCATTGATTTCTTCACAAAAAATGTAGATCAAAGCACATTAACTTTGTAACTGATTTAGTAATTGCAATACTGGGTGGCCTGTAGTCATATGGTTTACTTTGGTGTTTGTCCAAAGTGATTGCAAGGCTTTCTACACTTCTTTTATTATTTATTGGAGAATTATAGTCATTTTTGATGAAGATTTTCTGTTAGTCAAAGGATCGGATAATTAATGGGCAATAGCAGTGGGTGACAGTGGACTACATGTTAGCCAGTTGTCGCTTGGTGCAACCTTGGGTTACAAACAAGATGTTTAGCAGTTTTGTTACATTTTGTTGTACTTAATGTGTAGCTGAGGAATGTTCAGTACGATGGAAGACATTACACGATTGCTATGCTAAAGAAAAAAAGCGCTCAAACTTCCAAGTGGTTCTGCAGCACCAAAAAAAAGAAATGAACATTGTTTCTACTACTTAAGTTTTTAGATGATCATTTGTTACAACCCAGGTATAAAAGTTTGTTTAAAAAATTCTTCAGCTAAACGTTGACTATTGTCTTCTAGGATTATGTTATATGAGTTATATAAGGTACAGCATCTTAATGTATCTAAATCTCTAGCATATACTGTTACATCAACAATACAAAATTATTGATGCAGCATTAACAAGCCATTAACAGAACCAAACTGGGTACCAGTAGTTTAAAAAACATATACTTAGCTTTTCAAATGCTTTTAAATTTTCAAAATGTTTGTAATTTTGACTTACGCACTAAACATACTCTTTTTAATATTTTACATGAATTGTAAGCAAAATTTTTGTGAATGCCCTCTAGATTTTTGCTAAGCGATATGCATTTCAAGGAGCAATGTGGCACCAAACTATTCTGTGTAGATGAACAATTTTGAAGTGGTGCAGAATTTGAATATGACTTTTAATAAAGTCAATTTCATTTTGCTTTTGCAATAAGCTTTTCGAATAGAACTCTTCAGTTGCAATCTCTGCCTGGTTTGGTAAGTGGGAGCAAGCAACATCCTGCTTACCACATACCAAACCAGACAGAGATAGCAACTGAAGAGTTCTATCCGAAAAGCTTATTGCAAAAGCGAAATAAAATCGAGTTTATTGAAAGTCATATTCAAATGTACTGTGTAGCTGGCTGTTGACTGCAGAGGCTACAGTCAGTACCTGTGACTGAGCTAAAGCCAGTGATCCAGTCTAGATTGGTTCCAGTTCCAATATTGGTTATATAACATTGATATAAGCATAAACTCATGTAGTAAGTCCCTGATTTTCAACAGATGAGTGGCACTAGTGTAAATTATGATATAAATAAGAACGGTATTATATTGTAATTACATTTTATTCACCAACTTGCCTTGGCCAGGAGACTGCGAAGGCACTTTTTGGTCTTTGAGTCAAGATGTTGCCTGCCCACTTGTCTACCAAACATGGCAGAGGCTTCACACTGTCCCTTTAATTGCTGAACGTCAAGCATGAAAGCTATCAATGCCAATTTTTGTAGTATTTGGTTTGACCAATCGAGAATCGAATCCGAGTCTACAGCTTTAGTAGCAGACGCTTTATCCACTTGACCACTGATCGTTTTAATTATAATACCAGATGATTTGTTTAGCACTGCTTGTAATTACCAAATCAATGAAGATACACTTCAAGCTCTTGATTTCACGCAACAGGATGGTGATGAAAACCTTATTTATTGTACGTACTATTCAATAGAATTTGGCCAAATGATTTGTAAGCATGGACTAGTGATCTACTAACTATTCTTAGCTAATAGTTAAGCACCATACTTTTTGTTTGATATAATAAAGTTAAATCCAAGTTTGCTGCTGCTTAAAACCTTTAATTGAAGGCTTTGGAAGCTGTAATCATGTGATTTGAACCACTTTTCATGCTGACATCATTGTACGATGCAGCAGCTGTAGCTATTACCTTTGTAGCCTAAAAAAAATATCACAGTGGAACAAAAGTACTTCTGCTTTTTAATGTGAGCAGCGAGCACACATTTGCATAATGTTATGTTTTTGTGTAATCTCAAACCTTTATGTAGCAATGGCTTTTTTAGACTTTTATAGCTTTTATTTTATAGCAATAGCTCACTATTACGTTTTTTGTTATTTTCAGTGCAAAGCGAGGGTGCAGTCAGAGCAGCAAGTGTTAATGAAAGTTCTTTAAGCAACAATACCAGTTTAGAAAAAGAGTCAAGTTGCAAGATTTTCAAGAACGATGTGTCACATTTCTCTTGGTTGGTTTAAGTTGGTAACTGGTTAAAATCAACGATTGATAAAGCGAGAATAATCAACTAAGCGAGTGAAGCAAAGTTTTACAACAGTAAGACCTGATTATACATACGAGGAACTCATAATGATTAGAAACTTTTCAACTGGTGTGTAGGCAATTATGGTTTTTAGCTTTCTTAAATTTGAAATGGCCGTCATAAATATTTATTAAAAAACGATGTCTACTTGGGAAAAGAGTCATTTCTTTTACAACCATTGAGAGAAAAAAGACGTCACATCTTCTGGTGGGAACTAAGAGCGGAGTTTGTGAGATTCTTTAACTATTTTTAACTTCAGTGCAAAATTACACGTAACATAATTTTCAGGAGAGTGGTACATGCTAAACCAGTACGTATATTAGGTTTCAAAAGTGTTAGTTCTGATATCTTCACTTAGGTGTTCTAATAATATGTTTTAGGAAAAAGTACTGGAGTTGCTGCAACATAACCCCGAAATTGTAGACCAACAATCAAGCTTCGACAATGTCGAATTTTTCTGCAGCACATTAGCCGCAAAGTTGCTTAAGCTATCTAGCGGCTTGGCAGGAAGACTGATGAGTGACATTTTCTTGCTGTTGAGAAATGCTAAAAGCTATTCGAGCTAACTTCTTGTTGCTGTTACCAGAATAAAGAACAACAAAAATAATGTTAACTTTATTGTAAATAAACTGTTAGTGACAATGACCTATGTTACCTGCTGCTAATAAGGCCCGGCAGGTAGTCGTGTAGTCTGACCACTGTGGTCACTACTCTTTTTTTTTTCCGTTAAATTAAAATTTGTTTTACCCGTTGATAAGAAATGTATACTTGTATTAATACTGTTTATACACAAAATTTCATTGATTGATGCTGTCGGTACAGTACAATTTTAATGACGTCAAATGCAAGCTTTTACAGTATTATATTGATCATTGGCCCAGACGATGCCAAAACAGAATTTTATCTTATTGGTATGGCGTTGGATGGAACATAATGTAAGACGTTATTCAATCGTGACATTTTCTTCCACGACCTTTAATTAAATTTTAAAATTTAAACTACGGCTACGAGCCACTATATGTTATGTTTCATGATATGTTGTAGTAGGAAATGTGATGGAAGACCAGCTTCCACTCCATCATCCTAATATTTAATTCTATGCTTTAAAACGTTCTATCCCAAAATTTGCTTTTTATTGCTTGCCCTGCTTATTATTTGCTATATATCTCATCTACATACAGCCTGGGACCAAAGTTAGAGTAGAGGTGGAGACTGAACTTTAATGCTATTTTGGAAAAAGATAGAGCGTAGTAAAATCTACTCGCGTTGATTTGAACTTTCTTGCTGATTGCCGTTTGATTTTATCTCTACGATTTTATACGACTGAATAGCATGTAAACTTGTAAGGATACAAAACCAGAAGTGCAAATATCTTGGAAACGGCAACAACTAGCATGTTTAAATCAACGCGAATGATTTTAGTGTGCTGTACCTTTTGTCCAAGTAGCATTGAAAATCAGTCTCGATTTCCTTTCAAAGGCACTTTAGAAAAACTAAATGTTTGCCCAAAATTGTTTTGATTGTTACTTGTTGGTTTGGGTGTTTTTTTTTGATCAGCAACTTTGCCGTTCTTAATGGCGGTAAGCTTGTTCGCATTGAGATGATCTTATGTGGTAATTTTGTTCACTGTTCAAATTACTATTGGGCTCGAATCCTAAGCGCTGTACTTCATGATATTCCAGGAAATGTGCGAATGTAAGTAGTGCTTGCAGAGGCGTCGCTAAGGATGGTGGCACGCTGGGCGGGATTTCGTGGTGGTACCCTTTTTTATTCCAAAAATAGGTGCGGACCAAAAAAAAAAAGAAAAAGGTCTTCGCTGCAAAGTGAGTGGGTTTTCAGTCCAAAAGTATGTGAAGACCAAAAAAAAAGGTCTTCGCCTAACAATTAGTGGGTTTTCGGCCTAAATGAAGATGGGGACTAAACAAAAAGAAAGGTATTTGCCACAAATTGGTGGAGTTATGGTTTCAAATCATAATATGGTGACACCCGGCACGGGCCGCCCGCCTACCCCCTAGCGACGCCACTGAGTGCTTGATCCTAAAGCAGCATTGCTAGTGGGCTAGCAAAATATTACCTCTTTTAAACGATCTACCTGTAGGTTTATATGTTATATCTACTTTCCCACTACAGTAACAACTGTGTTCACGATACTTGCAATAAAATCAATCTTCGCTTCGATAATTTCTGCCATTGGATAGTTTCACATTAAAGCATATTGGAGTCATTGAGACGCATTAGCTGGAGTCAGTTGTTTGTAAACCTTTCATCCGCATCTCCCTATTTACTGGTGTAACTTGGGGGAACAAGCACTTCAAAGTTGGCCTTGTTAAGTCAAATCAAAAAGCTAAATGATTGTATGAGGTTCATTAACAGACAGCGGAAAGACTTACAACGTTAGCACTTGACAGGTGACGTTGGGAAGACTTGTTTGTAATTTCGCTGTCTTTTGCGGGGGTAGCTAGGCAAACATGCTATTGAAACCCGACATTATGATAAGTGGAGTTTGAATTCAACATTACGTAGAATTAATGGCACTATACCCTGCAGGCCCGGCGCCAGGATAGCGTGACTGTGGGATCAGAAATAAATTATGGGGGGGTACGAGAAGTTTATTTTGTGTGAATTCGAGAGGGGCACGGGGGTACGAGAAATTTATCCCAGTCTGGATCAGATGAACAAGGTGAGAAACAAAGATTCAAAGGGATTTTCCGGCCGAAATCGGAAATTCAAGCGGTTTTTACAGGTGATCTCCAAAAACAAAATAAAGGTCTTCTCCAAATTTGCAAGGGATTTTCCGGCCGTAAACAGGTGATCTCCAAAAAAAAAGAAAAGGTTTTCTCCAAATTTGCAAGGGATTTTCCGGCCGAAATCAGAAATTCCAGCGGTTTTTCCGGCTGAAAATGGATGATCTCCAAAAAAAAAGAAAAAAAGGTTTTCATCCCAAAAATGTCATGATATCCGTTGTCAGTCCACAAAGAACACCAATTTGGGCCTCGATTTGCACTCAAGTAGCCCCGAGCCTGTTAATTTCTTCGGGGCACAGTCCACGCTTGGGGGGGGCACAATTTTTGTTTGGGGGGCACAAGCAGTCATTTGGGGGGAGCACGGCCCGCTATGCCCCCCGTGGCGCCGGGTCTGCTACCCTGTATCACAGACATCAAATGATATATTATTCCTGCTCCTCTTGTATTGGTTGTATAATACACATAATAATCGATCATTCAGCACATCATAATGAAGTTTACTACGAAGCAAGACTGTAAAAAGACTTGACATTAATACAAGTGCAAGTTGCAACATCCAAGGGACAAAAGAGAACCGGTAAAGTTTTCAGGTTTTTTTCTTGGCCGCAAGGTGTTTTTCGTGGCCGAGGCAACAAACAAAGTAAGCAACTGCACTGAAACTGGCTGTAATCCAATAGCTACGCCCTACGGTCTAATCCTCCATTCTCTTCGCTACTGCTGCACAATCAAACATGTGACAGTGTATAGAGTAGACTTATTTGGCATTTACCTGCTAAACAGTTTTGCTTACTTGACAGCCTGAAGTTTTCTCACTTCATCACAAATTTGTACACACACAGTCTTTAACGTGGCAAAGTGGTTTTTGTCATATCATCTCTCGTTGCAAAACAGCTTTTTTGACGTTGGCAATTGCTACAATGGATGACAACCTTTCACGTTGCGCTTGTATTAGTGTGAACATCAGCGCGCAAAAATTGCTGCTGTCCGACGCGGAAATTACGTTTTCCGTTCTCCGCTTTCCGCTTTTCCGTCTAGTGTGAACCGCCCATAATGGGCGTGTGTTTCTACTTAGAAGCTGCTCGTGTGTTTCTACTTAGTTCGGTTCTTACTACGTTTTCGGAGTTATTATCGTCGTTTTTCTTGCGATAGTTGAATGCCGAATATTACGCTCAACTGTGTATCATCATTAACTTTGTGTTGGAGAAGTTCGATGCTGAGTTTTGGCGGACTAAAGGAGGTATAGCGTCCAGCTAATTCCGGTAGTTTACAATAGCTAAAATCGAAATATAATCTTTGAAATTGTTTGTTCTTATTTTTGGGGCTGCAATTGCAAAGATGCTGAGCACATACAATAAGATATCGCCTCAAAAAAGTTTATGGAAACACTGGAGTTTGTTTCCTCAGCCTAAATTTCCATAAAAGGCAAGGTTTACCAAAATTGGTTTGGTTATGGGATGTTACAGCTGGAAAGGTAATGTTACTCCGTTTCTCGTTTTCCCCGAAAGCATAGGCTGAAAGAACAGATGGAGGGTTTCCAAAAACTATTTAAGGGATATATCTTGTATTTTTATATCTTTGCAACCGCAACTCCAAACTGAGAACAAAAAAAAATTCAAAAATTGTATTTTAATTTTAACTGTTGTAAACTACCGGAATCGGTTGAATGTTTCACCCATTTAAACAAATCAAGGTTAGCGAAACTAGACCCAAAAGCAGTCACTATCATCCCTGTTTCACCAGGTCCTTGTCGCTTGTCTAGATATACCAAACCTCCACCAAAGCAGATAGGTGAGACTCAAGTGACCGAATTTCGACTTTCGACATCCAGTCATTTTTGACTTATAAGCGAATCAATAAATATCTTCAATACAAAAATGACCATTTTTACCTAGTTTTTGGTTTCCTAAATCACGATCACGTGATTTATCAGCAAACGTGATGCTATCTTTTATCTCAATGTTGTGTTCAAATATCAGCTTTTTTAATTTAGCCGTCTTTCAGTTACAATCAATTTAAATTCCTATGTATTGAAAATAGCCAAGTAAAAACAGTAGTCCCCCGGACGTTACCCCGCGTAACGAAGTATCAGTTGCGACATTACTCTTAACTTTCCATCAAACACCACGCTTAAAATCACTCGATTAGGATCAATCCATGCTTAATTTGACAGGCTGTCAACCCATGTGCTAGAATCTTCTCCAAACTTGGCTTGGGGGTAGAACAGAGTAAAAAAAACTGTTAGCGAAAAATTTCACCTTTCTAGCACAAGCCGTTCCTGAGACATGGTGTTTTTAAAATTGTGGAAATAAACAAATTCTAAGGATACGCATGAGTGATTTTGACCTCTAACACTCAAAGTTGACCTAGGAAGATGCAGTAAATTGCCACACTCCCTTTTTTGGCCATGCCAAATCCAATGAAACTGTTATTTTTAAGCTAAAAAGATTGTTTTTTGAGTTATTTAGTAATTTAGGTGTTTCTCTTTGGGCCTCAATTATGTGGTGCTCTGACTTTTTTTTTTCTTAAAAAAAGGTTTTAACCCCATCTTGAATGACTACTTTTCATGAATAAAATGAAACCAAACTTTGTCAAACTAATTAACAAGTATTCTCAGGTATCAAATCGTCAGCCTAATAATTAAAATAAATGTCTAAGTCGATTTTTGGGCAAAATGAGTTATTCATACCAAAATGATCAGCGTGGAAAGGAGCACCTTGCAAACTTTTCAGATTTCAAAAATCGCGACTAAAGGGCGCTTTATGCTGTTATCATAAAAATGCCTAAGTCCAGAGACGGACTTGGGCAATTTTATAATTAGCCTATGTCATTTGATATTGACTTGGGCAATTTTATAAGTAGCCTATGTCAGTCGATGCTGACTTAGGCATCCATAAACTACACCAGCTGTTAGAAAAAAGAACAAATTCTTTGAAAACAGAAAAGATTTTTTAGAAAACAGCACAGTTGCTCGACCAGAGGTGGGCAGTAACTAGTTACTTTTGTAACTAGTTGCTGCAACTAGTTACTTTTTGAGTAACTGTAACGGTACTTTGGTTACTTTTTTGAAACTGTAACGAAATCGGTACCTACAGTTACAAAATTAGACCTGTAAAAGTTACTAGTTACAATTACTTTTTTTAGTGACAGCACATGCATGCCGGACTACGTTTGGTAATTAATTCAACTGCATGCGCTGCGGAATCCGATTGCGAGATGCACTCACACACCTGCAGGGCGTAGCCAGGATTTCGCAAAGGGGAAGGCTTTTTTGGAAGCTTGAAACAACAGTAAACAAACTTGACCCAAATTTTCATCAGTCTTGAATCAGATTGAGGCGGTTTTTCTGTCAAAATCAGGTGATCTCCAAAATAAAAAAAGGTCTTCACCAAAATTCAGTCACTTTTGCTGACCCACTTTGGGTGAGCTCCAGAAAAAAAAAACTCCACTTTTTGGTCTAAATAACAGTAAGTCCTTCACAACTTCTGCTCCCCAATCCCGTTGGGGGGGCTGTTTTCATTTTTGGAGCAAAGATCGGCCTCAAAAGCTCTAAAAAAGTGCTATTTTGCATACTTTTCAGGCCAATGGAGGGCTATTGTCCCCCCTCCCACTCCGGCTACGCTACTGCACACCTGGTCATCATCACGCGATTACATCAGTTTTAGCTCCACTGAATTATTTGTCAAGTTGCTTGGCCAGGAGACAGGGAAATGAACGATCTTCGAGTCGCTGCCACCTATGTCAACCACACCAACGCTAAATCTTCACACTGTCCCTTTAATGCTGAACGTCAAGCAGGGAAGCTGTGAATACCAATTTTTAAAGTCTTTTGGTATGGTTCGACAAGGAAATGAACCCCGGTTTACCGACTGCAAGGAGGACGCTCTTACCACTACCCTATCGCTCTTACCACTACACCATCACTGCTCAATCAAGCGTTGCAAAACTCGCAAGCTGCAATGCACAAATATTGATAAATAAAAAATGACCGTCCTGAGCAGCAAGCACTTGCTTTATTAAGGTCAAAATTTTGTTAATCAAAGTAACTGTAACCGTAGCTGTAACGGTAACTAGTTACTTTTTTTAAACTGTAGCTCTACGGTAACTTAGTTACCTTTTTCCCAAGTAACTGTAACTAAGTTACTTTTAGAAGAGTCAACAGGATAAACGTAGTCAACAGAATGGTGCCAGAGGGCACGGGTCACCCCAATTGATAAAAATGTGACCATGATGATAAAAAAAGTGACAAAAAATCCTATTGTTTCTTTAGTTTCTTTTAGAGTTTTTCGAGTGCAGTAGTAAGTAACAACAATATTGACGACCAGGGGGCCCCGCGCTCTCTCAATTCAATTTTTACCAGCCAATTTAAATGTACAACCTGGGTAAAATTAAGGATTTTTGTGCTAAAAGTTGCTACCTCAGGCTTTCATCTAACCTTTTTATGAACGTAATGCAAAAACCAGGGGCAGATTTACCATAAGGCAGAGTGCCGGGGGCTACGTGCTCAGATGGTGAGACTTTTTTTGTCTTTACTTATAATTTTAGGCAGGAAAATGTCGCAAAATTTTCAAATTGCCATGGGCTCGCGCAGCATAGATCCGGCCCAGACAATAACATGGTTAATGAGCGTAACCATTATTCTATTGTACCATTTTTCAATAACCATTCTCCTCCACCTCGCCAGTTTTTACGCGACAAAATACTTTTGAAAAGAATAAGTTAGGGAAATGCTCATTGAACCAGTTATTGCATTTGAATTGAAGGTCCTTGGCCCCCCGGCCATAGGCGTAGCCATGAGGTTCATCGATCCCACCCCAATGGAAATGTTATCTATGACAAAAATGTGGCAAAAAATTCTATTGTTTCTTGAGTTTCAGTTTCTTTTAGCAATTTTCGCGTACTATGCTTTCTGTTAGCATTTGTGAATAATATTGATGACCAGGAGCCCCAAGCCCCCCTCAATTCAATTCTTGCCAACCAATTTAAATGTATAACTCGGAAGAAATTGATAGTTTTTGTCTTAAAATTTGTTATCTTAGGCCCTCATCTAACCTTTTTATGGATATAACGTAATGACTGGGGTCAGATTTACCATAATATGATACAGTGCCAGGGGCTCCGTGCTCAGATGGTGAGACATTTTTTGGTATTTACCTATGTTAGGCAGAAAAAAGTTGTGAAAATCTCCAAAGTGCCAAGGGCCCCACGCGATATAAATCCAGGCCGGGCAATAACATGGGTAGTAGGCGTAACCACCTATTGTACCATTTTTTAATAAAAATCTACTTACATTTCATTAGTTTTTATGCGACAAAATGCTTTTGAAAAAAAAAATTAGCTAGGGGATATGCTCATTGAACAAATTATTGAATTTGAATTGAGGGGGCCTGGACCCTCAATTCAAATTAAGTGCCTGGGCCCCCTCAAATTCAAATTCAATAATACATTTACTCGTACATGTAATCCTACAACTAGTTATTTTTACGAAAAAACAAAAATCTCTAAGGAAAATCTTCGAGTGGATTATTAATTATTGCTGAAATATTGCAAGAGGCAATGTACCTTAATTTCCCCTTCCTCGGCCCAATCACTTACAAAATTTAACCGCAAAATGCAAGATTTTAAACGTGTTTTGGACTTAAATTGTAAGTAAAAAAAGGCTTTTAAACAATTTAATTTTTCAATGCGCTTTCAAATGTTAAAAATCTAGTTCTTTCAAATGGCACTTGAACACTTGCGAATTATGATCCAAAGACATTAAAATACTTAGTTTTTTTTACAAAAAAATTACGGAAAATTGCTCAGCGGCTGGGGGCTTATCCCACAGACCACCCCCTAGCCCCCGTCTGTGGTGGGGTTGAGTTACGCTAGTTTACTCAACACATCTCCCAATTTACACTTTTGCACTTCTTATTTTTGGTTTAATCCTCTCCCTATAGCAAAATCCTGGTACGTGCAAACACACAGGCCACGGCTTCTGATCTTCCAATCTAAAATATCTTAGTCCCACAAAAATTGTCAAAAATTTCTGAAGACGTCATTACTTTTGATTTGGACCCCCCCAATTAAAAATCCTGGCTACACCTGTATCTCCCTGGTCGTGCATGCACTCCTGCAATTAGCTATTTTTATGACAAAACAAAAATCTCTAAGGAAGTTCATTTACCACTAAAATATAGCACGAGGTAATGAGCCTTCATTTACCACTAAAATATAGCACGAGGTAATGAGCCTAAAGAATTCCCTCTTCTTGGGCCAAATCACTTACAAAATTTAATCTCCAAATGCAAGATTTTAAACGTGTTTCGGACTAAATCGTGAGTAAAAGGAGGATTGAACAATTTAATTTTTTCAACTGGCTTTCAAATTTTAAAAACCTAGTTTGTTGAAATGGCTTTGAACACGTGCGAAATGTGATCCAATGGCATTAAAATAGCTTTTTTTCTCAAAATTTTTCAGCGGCTGGGGGCTTCGCCCCCAGACCTCCATAGCCTCCGGAAGTTGGGGGCTCCGCCCTAGTTTACTCAACACGTCTCCCAATTATACTTTTATATACAAGTTATACTAGTTTACTTAACACGTCTCCCAATTTTGACATTTTCACTTTTTAACTTTTGGCAAACCAGGCCACAGCTTTTCATTTTCTTTGTTGCACAAAAAGATCTACGATATCTTTGTTCCACAAAAATTTTCTCTTTTGAAAATTTATGATGATGTCATTGCATGTGATTTGTGGTTTGGGCCCCTCCAATCTAAGATCTTGGCTAAGCCTGTGGTCAACAGCAGGATAAAAATTAATTGCTGCAGTTCCATGGCATTCATAAGAAGAAATTCCAGTTTAAGTTTATTTCTATAATTTAGTTGTCTTCAGAAGATGTCAACTACTCAAAAATACTTGAAACGGTTTTGCTGGATAAAAGAAAACAACAAAACAAAAGTGAAATTTGTTCCTCCTTGCCGTTCATCTCTGCACTAGTTAAGCCTAATCTTTAACCATTCAAGTGAATGTTGAAGAAATAAAAGCAGGGGCGGAGTCGAAGACACAAGGCTCGAGGCCGATGTCAAGGCTAAGGACACAAAACAATCTTAGGCCAAGGATGACCCTCTCGAGGCCAAGGACAGGAATGCTCGAGGCCAAGGCCAAGGACCAAGGACACAACGCGCAAGTGTTTTTCAGAAAAAGAAGGTGTTCATAAGTTTACCACGAGGTCTCTAACGCGTTTCGCCGAGATGAAGAAAAAAAAAGGTCATGACTTTGGCCAATTTTTTACAAATCAAAAAATAGTGCTGTCTTCGACTGCAAACAGGGCATTTTCGAGGACTTGTAGGCTTGAAGGTCGAGGCCAAGGACTTTACCTTCGAGGCCAAGGCCAAGGACTTCAAAATGTGTTTATGAGGACGTCGCCGAGTACTCCACCTCTGAATAATAGCAATGCTATTCAAGATATTTTGCCTAAGTCACAGAAAAATTTGAATTATATTTGCCTAAGTCACTTTGCCAGCGAGTGGGATGTTTTCAAGCAAAATCACTTAGATCATCGTTGTTATAATTATTTTGATGTATTTTTGTCAAATTTTGGTAACGATACGTTATTTCACTAAAAAATGAGAAAGTTTTTTTCGCTTTTCTCAAAACACAAAAAAATGTCTTAGACATCTTTTTTATTAGGGTGACAAAATGATAGCTAGGGCATTGTTTAGAGCAGTGGTTCCCAACGGGGGGCACGGTACATTAAGCAGAGGGCCGCGGGACCTTGGATGAAAAAATACCTTTTTTGGTCATGAATGCGAACAAAAATTTTGGGAAATCCCTCAAAGAAAATTCTGAAAAAAATACCTTCGGTTTGAGATGAAGACCTTTTTTTTGAGTGTTCTTCAACAAAAATTCGGGGAAAATACGTTCGATTTGAGATGAGACTTTTTTTTCTTTTTGGTCTTCAACGAAAATTCAGGCAAAAATACCTTTAAGTTCGGTCTTCAATCGGTTTGGTATTGCGACAGCCAATTTTCTAGCCGCGCAGGGGGCCGCTGGTGCTGAAAGACTGTTGAAGGGGGCCACAGGCCATCAAAGGTTGGGAACCTCTGGTTTAGAGCTTCTTTTTCCATTTGCCTCATTCAAAATGCATAGTCTTCCTTAACCATATTTGAATATCTTGGAACACGTTCATATCATTTTTATCACCCAGTATCAGCGAATCAAATTGGATGTAAGTACATTTGCTTAGACTTAAACTTTTTTGTAGCATTTAATTTTGCGCTAGCAGTATAGTACCAAAGGTTAAGAGCATGAATTTTGTGGCATGCTGGTATAGCTTTCTTTGGTGGGTGGGTCTCATTTTTAGTGTAAATGAACCACAACTGGAAGTCGATGTTAAATTTATGTGCCCACAGCCTCATCACCATCATTTTAATAGCCTGTGCAAGATGACATTTGTACTATTCCTTACAACCAAATTATTTGCGCAATTGACACTCCTTCTACTTCACCCAGTCGACAAACTACAAACTTTTTAGACTAAGTTTGAAAACAATTGAACAAAATATTAACAACTAAATCTAATTAGCTTCAAACTTATTGTTTACATTGGCGTAAATCCATTGTACAGTCAATGCAGAAGTATTTATTTAATTTATTATCATTTGAAACTTTCGATTTACATTCCAATGCATCTTCTTAAGTTCAAGTTTGATTTTTGATTTGTTGCTTTAAGATGCAATAAATGAGACACTACATAAAAAACAGTCTACAATAGCAAAAAAAAGTAACTTTTTTCACGACCAGAGACTGGAAGGGGCCTGTTACGGTCATCTAATCAAACAGCCCCCAATTATGCACGTTTTTGCTCATAAGAGCTTCAGGTCTATTTGAAGTTATTGCTTTAAGAAAGATGAGATGAGACAATTCTAGTAAAAATTCTAGTTAGATATTGTTAAAAAGAACTGCTTAGAATCAGATTTAAACTTAGAGAAGGAGAAAATTTTGATGTTGTGGGAAATAGAGTTCCAGGTTTTAACACCCTAGGATAAGAAAGATTGTTCCAGCTTCGTACTTTTCATAAATGGGATAGTAAACATGATAGAAGTGGAAGAGCGAGTAGGGCGGGAATGTTTTACATTGGACTGTGTGAAGTATTGGTTTAGTTTACGTGGACGTGGCTTATGTTGTCAATTTTACATTATTTCACCAGCTCCATAGTGGTTTAGTTTGTTCAGTTTTAAGACCTTTATGTTGGTAAATGAAGGGTTTGCCCTGGAATTCCATTTTGTCTGTGTAACGATTCTAACAGCTTTGTCTAGGAGAATTGAAATTTTATGGAGATAAGATTTGTAGGTAGAACTCCATATGGGAATCGCATAAAGAAAATGAGGATAAATTAATGCATGATAGAGCTGCAAAAGAATTTTCTTGGGAAATAGCATTTCAATTTATTGAGTATACCCACTGCGTAGGCGATTTTACATTCAACAAATTTCCGATAAATGTCAAAGTTAAGGTTTTCGTCAATTCATAGTCTCAAGTACTTGACATTACTATTTAAAGCTATTGGACGACCATCATATAAGATTTTTGGTTTTTGTGTGGCAGCTTTAGCTCCTTGAGTTATATACATATGTAACTTATGCGCTAGATTACGCAGCGTTAAACCGCTTTTACCGAAAGTCCGTATTTACGCATATGCGTATAAAAAACGCATATCCGTAAATACGGATATGCGTATTTACGCAGGGTGATTTATTGATACGCGGAAATACGCGTATGCGTATTTCAGCAAGCGTATCTCAAAAGCATAAAATAAATGGCTTGTGAGTTTCGTATTACCTTTTATTTGATTGTTAAAATGTCGCTGATAACATCTCAATCGTAAACCGCTGACGACGCAATTATTGCTTTGGGAGCCTTTATCGTCGCAAGGAGATTACGCAGCCGTAGGAGACGGGCTGTTCAACCTTTAAACCAAAGGAGAAGCAGTATGGGTGCTTATTACACGTAGGTGCAAGAGTTGGGTATCGATGATGAAATGTTTTAAAACTATTTTCGATGTAATCGTGAACAATTTTCTACATTGCTGGATGAAATTCGAGACGAAGTTATAGTTTTTTACCGATCTAGTGAAGTGTTGTGCCCGAGACAACGTCTAGCCATTTGTTTAAGGTAACTAAACCTAATTAGAAGACTTAATAATATTTACAAATATTTGCATTTATTTATTAATAAATAATAACTGTGCATAAATAAGAAACAGTGAACAAACATTCCGAACTAAAGTAAAACAAATTAATACTAAACAGTAAACACTTGTAACTAAAACAGTGAATAAAGGAAAAAGCGATTGCTTAATTAGCGAATGAAAAGTGCATGTTTCTAAGTTAAGAAATATCTTCCAAATTACAGAGTTTACTAAGAATATCTTCAGGAGCAGAGGTCAAGTTTTGGGGCTGAAGCGGTTGATAAAAAGACGTTTGCGAGGCGGGAAATTGAAGTTGAGAAAGCGGAGGGAAAAAATTTTGTCTTGGAAGAGGAGCGATAGCTACCGGTGGAAAATTGGGATTTTCGGCATTAAAGAAAATTTGGGAAATTTGTACTTGAACAAAGTTTTGTACTTCTTTTGGCAATTTTTCTAAGCGGATTGCATACTGATTAAAAAGAAGTGCACTAGGATTATTTGATTGGTCAATCGCTATTTTTTGCTTTACTTTACTTTCTTTAGTATATTGCAAAATTGCCTCTTCTAAATCTGCAGAGTTTTCTTTGTCTGCTTTTCTTTTTCGACTTGAAATCTTTACTTTGCGTATGGGTGAAGAACTAGAAATATTCCTGCTGCTGCTGCTGCTATCACTTGAAGTTGCAGTACTCAACTGAAGAAGTGGATCTTCAGCTGATCTAAAAATATTGATGCTACAAATAGAGAAAGTACAGCAATTGTTCTGCGCTTTCGTTAACTTTTTTTTTTTCGTTACGTTGATTAATATTTTGTCGTTTACAGAGTCTTAGCTACTGGAGAAACGTACACCTCCTTAGCTTTCAGGTACCGTGTTGGAGTAGCAACAATTTCAATAATAGTACCACAAATATGCGAAGCCATTTGGAAGCATCGAGCATTTGCATTGACCATTCCAAAAGATCAACACGATTGGAAGGCGATAAGCGACGCGTTTATGTCAAAATGGCAATTTCCTCATTGCCTTGGAGCAGTAGATGGCAAGCATGTAGTGATGATGAAGCCGTGGAAATCTGGGTCATTGTACTACAATTACAAAGACACATGTTCTATTGTACTGATGGCTTTGGTTGATGCTGATCTCAAATTTATCGCCATAAGTACCGGGTCATACGGCCGAAATAGTGATGGGGCATATTTTCTCGCAGCAACCTTGGAAAACGTTTTATAGACGGAAATTTCAATTTCCCACCAAGCGCCCCCATACCAGGCTACGAAAATTCTGGACCGTTACCTTACGTGGCTATTGGTGACGAGGCGTTTCCTCTTTTGCTCATCTTATGAGGCCATTTCCAGCATCCCAGAGCAACAATGTAACAACTCAAGTATTTAACTATCGCTTGAGCCGAGCCCGTAGAGTAGTTGAAAATGCGTTTGGAGTTTTAGCAGCACGATAGCGAGTTTTTCATTCAAAAATAGCTGTTAATCCAGAGCATGCCAATTCAATCGTAAACGCATCTTGCGTGTTGCACAACTTTTTGCAAACGCGCAGTAGTTCTCTTCAACTATCGGGGGTTATGGAAGACGCTTTAACAGCGGGAGCTGCTGATGGACTAGGTAGCATGCGACATATTGGAGGCAGACCAGGTGAAGCGGCGTCGATCCGGAACAAATTTGCGAGCATTTTTCTTCAGGATAATGCTGTGCCATGGCAAATTCAACATGTTCGAAGAGGAAGTAGTATGGATGTTTAGATGGATAATTTTAAAGTTAATAATCTCACAGGAATAATTCTAACCTGCCAATGGTATCCATATCGCAATGTTTATCCGAAACGGTTGGAATTGGGCTTCTGGATATTGGTGGCACATTGGAATCAGGTCTGCCAAAACAACATTGTTACTATCAGTAGCGTAGCCAGGGGGGGGGCGGGGGGGGCTATAGCCCCCCCCATTGGCCTGCCGACCAAAATGCAGAATAAGGAAAATACCACGTTTTTAGCCAGTAGCGTAGCCGGGGGGGGGGGGGGGGGCGCGGGGCTATAGCCTAGCCCCCCCCTATTGACATGTCGACCAAAATGCAGAATGGGAAAAACACTACATTTTTAACACTTTTGAGATTGTTTTATGCACTGGAGTGGACTAAAAATAGTGATTTAAAACATTTTTTGAAACATGTGTTCAGGTGGGGGGGGCTAATTTGTCAAAAATAAAACCAACAAATAAATAAAAACTTAGAAAAATGGTAAGAAATAAGCAATCAAATTTGATCGTAAGTGTAAAAATGCTGAACATAGGTGTCATTAACAAATATACTATAAACTAAGGAATAGGGGGGGGGGGCTATTCAGTATTTGTTAGTTACCAATCATTTCTCTCAAATTTCTTTTCATTAGCCCCCCCCAATTATTTTTCTCTATAAACTGTATACGAAATAGATTACTCCGTGTGAGTTTTATTGAACTATTCGATTTTATAATTTGCCAGCATCTAAACAAGAGAACTAACATTTTATCATTAGCCACCTCCCAAATAGCCCATTTATGCCACCAGTTTAATCTTGTTTGCACTGCCAATTTCTAAGCCACGTTTTAAAAGCATTATTTTTTAATCAAAATAGCCCTAAAATGAAGTTATTTTTGCAAAAAAAATGCAAAATTTTTGAGCGCTGGGGGCTCCGCCCCCACACCCCCGTGCCTCCGGCGGCTGGGGGCTTTGCCCCCAAACCCCCAGCCTCCGGCGGCTGGGGGCTTCGCCCCCACACCCCCATTGGCCTCCGGCGGCTGGGGGCTCCGCCCCCAGACCCCCAAAACAGCCCCCCCCATTGCGAATTTCTGGCTACGCGCCTGGTTACTATTGTAACTATTGTTACTGCATTTTGATGCTTGACATTGATGAGTAAAGAGCAGCACGCAATATAGTATTTGAAACTTGTACCTTTTTTGGAACGAAGCACTTTAAAAATCTGTTTAAATAAAAAATTTACGAACTTACTCTCTTTCAGCTACATAAGGCTCTAGAAACGATAGTGTTTCAAAATATTTCCACTTTGATATATACGTCGCTGCGCCTTCGCTCCTTTTATCTCTCGACTGCTTTCTGTCTCATGTAATTGTCCCTCAAATACCTCCATTTCAATTTCCATGATTTTGCTTTAAGTAAGCCAAATAGACGAAGCATACCAAAAACGTTTACGGTGCTGTTGTTGCTTTTTGAATTTGTGTTATGTAGAATTGTATACGTTGTACGGACATTGCAGCTGGTAAATGAACTATTAAAGAAAAAATAAATATAAAACTTTTCAATCTTTTAGTCGACGGTCACACGAGGGAATATAAAATAATGGCATTCTGTAGCTATTACAATTTATCAAACAAAAAAATTGTGGCAGACGAATTTGTAGTATTATTAAGAATATATTATTAATTCTGAAATTTTCTGTGATAAATTTTATTTTGTTGTCATCGTAAGACCGAAAAATAAAATGGCAGTTGGATAGAATTATACTTCTTTTCTGGATCTATCCCCAGGTCCACAATGCATCTTTTTTAACGGCCCTGGTTAGACTTGAGCTCCTTTAGTCTCACTCTTGCGCGATCACAGCGGCACATACCATCCATGCCATCAATTCCAATTTCCATGCTGATGCTTTCCCAAACGTTCTGTAACCGTTGTGCGTCCCTGTGTTTGTCGCTTTTGCTATTATAAATGAAAACATGAGGCCGGACCAATTCGACCAACTTCTCTGTTGTTTGCTCACTCGAGAGCTGCATCTTGCTGGGGTGTTCTATTGCTGGGGTGTACCGTGGATATTACAGTAGTAAAAAAAAATTATTAGTTTAGACAATATTTTATTTTTCATTAAAAAAAATAGCTTACTTGGTGACTTCAGAAAAAATGTAGGGCAGTTGATTAATAAAGCTGTCGGCCTACTTGAAAACTAACCATATCAGCACATTTTCAAAACAGCAAGTTTTGTTACAGTTGTACACATAGAATACCGGTGCAACTGTAATCGAGGCCTACGTGCAACTGCAATCAAGGCCTACGAAAGGGGGGTTCAGGAAGCGCATCGACCCGGGTCTAGGGGGCGGCGAAAAATCTTACCGGTTAAGTCGACGCACTCAATTAGTGGTATTGATACTCATAGCATGATCATTCATCATAGCACTCATTTCCGGCGAAACATAATCGTAATTTTCAGTCTCCGTACAGGTACTGTAATCCTTGGCAAAATTTCTCTATAAGGCCTTGGCTGTAGGTAACGGCACAAGCCATGGTCTCCAACGGCTTGGTGCTCCACCCTCAAGCCTCCGTAAGTAAAAACTTTAGTTGCGTTACTTCGCTCAACAGCCTTCTCAACTGGGACCCTTTGGATGCAAACCTCCTTTCCCTTAGCAACTTCGTTGCCCGCCTGAGCACTAGCCTATCGGGAGCTTCAAAGCTGTAGCCTAACGTTACATGTTATAAAAGCCTAGCATAAATCTTTAATCGAATTCGCACCCTGAAGCCCTTTGCAATAATTCCAAGGTATATTATTACTTTGGTTTTAAGCTTCTGATTTTTAAGGGTTATGCTAGGCCCGAAGTTGGGCCATGGGCCAAACTTTTTTTGGCCTTGGAATACCGGTATGACAAAACCTGAAACGAGCAACAGAATATCAGGAACCGAAAAGTTTGACCGAAAAGAGGACGTCAAACTTTTCGGTTATGATTTCCGTGGTCACACAAGGGGAACCCTTGTAGTAGGGATAGCCATAGGTGGGCAAGTTAATGCAAAACGTTAGCTTCGTTAACCACTAGTCCGTTAACAAACTTCACATCTCCGTTAACGTTTATCCGTTATTTTCAGCTTTAATTAACGGAAGATAATGAAGTCCGTTAATCCGTAAACATTTTGCGTGTAATTCACATTTCGTTTTATTCACTCGCTTCTAGAACACGTCTTGACGATGTTGAGCTGATTGTAAGGAAATATTTACTGCTATGGTGGTCTTTTTGTGTTTTGGAAGTTACATTTTACAGTCTAATCTAATTTCATGATAAAAACAAGTTCAAATGCACAACGAAGCCGCAAGATATTAACGATAAAAACTTTAACGGAAGTTAACAGAACTTAACGGAAGTTACTTAAGTCCGTTAACAGCTCTTAACGGAAGTTAATTTAGTCCGTTAACATGAAAAAACTTTTTAACGGATTAACGAGTAAATGAAAAAGTTAGCTTCGTTATTAACGGATTAACGGACTTGTGCCCACCTCTGGGGATAGCCCATGGCTGTCCTCAGTAGCGTAGCCAGGGGGGGGGGGCGGGGGGGGGCTCATTGGCTTGTGAAGTATGCAAAATCGCAGGTTTTTGGTGCTTTTGAGGCCGATTTTTTGTGAAAAATTGAAAACAGCTACCCCCAAAGGAAATTGGGTGCCGAAGTTGTGAAGTAGATGTCGTGATTCGGAATGAAAAAGTGTTTGAATTTCGGTGAAGACCTTTTTTATTTTTGGAGACCACCTGTTTTTGGGCAGAAAAAAGGTTTGAATTTCCGATTTTGGCCAAAAAATCAGTCTCAATTTCGGTGAAGACCTTTTTTTTTTGGAGACCACTTGTTTTTGGGCGGAAAAACGTTTGAATTTCCGAGCTTTGCGAGAAATTCCGTCTCAATTTTCGGACAAACCGTGTGAAACTAATTCAAGAACAATGAAAATTCGGGTCAAGGTCGTTTACACTTTCCTCAATCTTTCAAAAAAGCCCCCCCCCCTTTTTCAAATTCTGGCTACGCGCCTGGCTGTCCTTACTACAAGAGTTCAGCGATTTTTTCACTTGTTTTTTTAAAGTACCACAAGTGAAAAATCGTTTATTCCCTAGAAAGCCTCTGCCGTTGTGCAAGCCCTTAAGGTTTGTCCAGTTCGACCAAGAGTCTTGTCGTTTGTCCAGTTCGGCCAAGAGTCTTGTCCAGCTGGGGAATACCTTTACTCAGAGTGGCTGTGGATGCTTGAAAAAGTGTCTGCAGCTCTCAAAACTACTCCCACTACCATCCCACAAACTCCACGCATTTCCAAAAATCCCCAAAAAAAGCTGGGGAATAACTTTGGTAGAGAAGCTGAGGGCTGCCGATGAGAGCTAAAAGCTCGAAACAGCTCTGTACAGAATATCAGGAACTTTTCTTGAATAAATTCTCCTCAAACTTGATTCATCCTAATTTCATACATCATTTTTAAAAAAAACTTTTATTTTCTAAAATTCTGTAAGTAATTGTGAAAAGGTTGTTGCCCTCGGTGGTGTTCGAACGTAAAAGTCCAAACCAGAACAAACGCAATTAGCAGCCTACGGACGTACACCATTGTCCACTCGAACTTCTTCCAAACCACGAACAATTGCGTGATTTAAATGTTTGCAACAGCAAAGGATATTTACAAACGCATTGATAGCATCTTGTTATGAATTGTGGTTGATATGTTTGTGGTTCGCTGAACAACTAAAACTTGGAAATACCTGGTTAGTGATTTACCGTGAGAGCAACTACTTTATCTCAAACATCAAAACATTGACTGAGTTGCTTCCGTAGAATTCAGTTTGATCTGCAAGCAAAAATACTGTAGTAGTAGGCTACAAGTAACCTTTCATTGCTGTCACAATAATAATAATAATAATGATAATGAGTTGTTTTCTCGAATTGTTTTTGCCACGTTTGCTCTAATTTTTATCGTGGTCATTTATTATCAAGCTTGTCAGCGTGTGGTTTAAAGTTGCACAAAAGTTTGTTCTGGTGATATCATATTACGTATAACGAGCTCTTTTTCTCTCTAAATCTAATTTGTACTACCGGTACCACATTTGTTAACTAGAGCGACAAATTTGAGAAACTGTAATGTTTGTGAGAGTGTAGAAATTATTGAAGTCTTGCTGTTTTGCCCCATGATCTTGTTCGAGATTATATTATTCGTAAATGGCAGTCTACGAGTCGAGCTATAAGTGTTGTTGTGTAACTTGGTTTAGCGAATGCAGAAATAAGAATATTTTGAGTTTGGGATTTTAGCATATTTTGTCGCATCTGAAGTGCGAGTTGTAAATTGGTTGCCATAAGTTTGTCTTAATACTTTCGATTAATACTCTTGATTACTTTTACTAAATTTCTTTTAATTAATTATTTTGATATATTTTATATTTGCGCTAATTATGCTTTATTTTGATTCTATTTGAATAAGGATATATGTACCGTTGTGGTAGTAACTGCCGTAGGTGTATGAGTATTTGGAAGACCTCAGCAGCGACGAGCTCGCATTTTTAAAGATCCCGCCGTCCTTACTTTGCTTCTTCTTGCCATCTGGGGCATTAGTGTAAGTGAGTTTGTGACAATTGCCAAACAGATAGGCCCCGCCAACTTGTTTCACGCTTCGGCGTATTGCAGCGAGAACGAAAGATATGATTTGATGCGGAACTAAACAATTAAAGAAATACGTCGACTAGTCAAGTACTTTAGGCCTAGTCGTAGAAACTTTGTAAAAATTTCCAAACAAAAGATCCCAAAAATGATTAAAAGAAATCTCTTACGTTTGTGCAAAAATAGAAGCTTTGATTTTGGTGAGAACCGAACTCAGGTTAAAAGTTTCAAAGACAAGTGTCATAACCACTACTCTAAACGACCTTGTGACATCACACCGCAAAAAATTTCTTTATAAAACCCTGAAAAATACGCATACCGTGTCCGTATTTTATTCTTTGCAAAGCGTAAAAAAACGCATGCAGATATACGCATGCGTAAATACGCATGTTCGGTAAAAGGCAATATAAAATAAACCAACGAGAGTAAAAATTTTATACGCATATGCGTATTTTTATACGTATATCCGTATTTTTTTACGCATATGCGTAAATACGGACTTTCGGTAAAAGCGGCTTTACTAGTGAGCTTATTAACTTTCATTCAAAGACTAGCTATTTTTCATGTCTAATTGAATTCTGAAATGGTGAGTTAGAAAAATATAAAAATCAAAATGACTTGAATGCTTTTGGTTACTGATACACTATTTATGACATTGTGTTGAAGTTTTATTTAGTGATCTTCAACCGGTATTGTGTCTAGAAGAGGCCAATGCATTTAGTAGGACCATGTACAGCTTACAAAATATCAAGCTTACTTTGATAAATAGCAAAGACTTGCCTTTCATGCGTGTTTTAAACAAAGAAATGTTACTATTAAAGAGTGATAGAGTTAAACTTTAGAAAAAAGCATTGGAAAACTTGATTATCGTGTGTGACGTGTTTCTAAAATGAAAAACTGAAGAAATGCATGGTTCATTAATTTTGATGCTTTATAATACACGTTAAATCAGTTTGACAAAGCTTGATTTCATTTTATTCATGAAAAGTAGTCATTCAAGATGGGGTTAAAACCATTTTTTAAGAAAAAAAAAAGTCAGAGCACCACATAATTGAGGCCCAAAGAGAAACACCTAAATTACTAAATAACTCAAAAAACAATCTTTTTAGCTTAAAAATAACAGTTTCATTGGATTTGGCATGGCCAAAAAAGGGAGTGTGGCAATTTACTGCATCTTCCTAGGTCAACTTTGAGTGTTAGAGGTCAAAATCACTCATGCGTATCCTCAAAATTCACTTATTTTTACAATTCTCAGGAACGGCTTGTGCTAGAAAGGTGAAATTTTTCGCAAACTTCCCCATGCCAAGTTTGGGAACGATTCTAAAACATGGGTTGCCGTTTCACCAAAAAAATATAAACTAGCTACTTACTGACTGATCGTAGAAAATTAGAAGTCCTTTGCGACTTCCTTTAAAAACCTCCAAACACTTAGTACTTATCGCACGACTGCATTGTTTTTTGTATATTTATATTAATCAAAAGTTTTTCAGTTTGTGGGACTTTAAACCATTTTGTACAACCATAGCAATGAGCAGCGGCATAACGCTTACCGCTTGAGCAAGTAGAGACGACTGTCTCCACAGCTCGAGGACTAATATGTCCTTTCAACTTTCACATAAGCACAAAACCAAACAGAAACAAAGAAAGTATCAAAATTATATCACGAAAAAATCACGTAGTTAATCAGTAGTAAATCACCAAAAATCATGTAAAAACATAATTATACAAAATTTTACTCATTTTCGAAAGTGAAAACTTAAATAATTCCTATCTTTTGCCATTATCAATTAAAAATTTTTAACCAATTAAACCTCACAATTGGAAAAATTTAGAAAATTTGATCACTCTACTTCACCTTCAGTGAGGTTGCAGTATTTGCAATAATTTGCGATCACACTTTTTTTACAACAACATTTTAGGAAGAACACAAAAGACTCATTCTTTAGCTCAAAATTTAAGAACAAAATTAAGAACAATGTTAGCCTCGGCACAAACAAAATAAATGAGAACACGGGATGGTACAACGCATTAAAGTAGACAATCAGCAGAGCTTTCTTGATATATTGAAAATTTGCCATTGTTGGTTATTTTGTTTACAGAATAAATTTGTTCACTCTATATTCCAATGAAATTAAGAACAAATGATGCTGAAAATTTCGTGGAAACTTAAAAACAGCCAGCCTCAGCTCAAAATTTGCTGGTTCCGATAAAAAAAGTGTAATGGCCCAAAGTAATCATTAGCAAAAATTATTATTGGTCACGTCTTAAACATCATTAATTACAAAAATAAATCATAATTCAAATGTTGACAGAGCCTAATGTAAATATAGATGAAAAATAAATCCGAATTCAAATAAAATTTATCATAAAAATTTATCAAAACTTCTGAAAACATCTAACAACGTAACCAATTCGCGATTTCGATTATCACGATATTAAATCTAGTAGATATGCGTCAATTTTGAAAATTTTGGCAAGGCTAACCATTTGCAAACTTTCAAATTTGGTAAAAAATTCACAGTAAAAGAAAGCCAATTTTTGAAATTTCTGCACAGTTCACTTAAGGTGTCCCTGAGAGTTTTTTCTTGCTTATTCTGTTAATTTTTTTAATTGAACAAAATACGATACTAAATTGAAACTAAATTTAGGTCAAATCTTAAAATGTTGGCAAAAAGCTCATTATTTAATTAAGTTAAGTGTTTGTTAATCATTGGGATTTTGGCAAGCTTAACCACGTACAAGTTTTTAAGTTTAAGTAAAAAGTTCATAATCGAGTAAAATTGCTTTATTTTACTTTTAAAATTATGGAAAATTTGTTTATCCAATGTAAAGTTTTTAAATTTTTTGAAAAACTCAAAATCGAATTAAGTGGAATTTTCTCAATTTTTAAAACTTCGACAAAGCTATGCAACAATGGATTAAATTTTATTTAAGTTTGGAAAAAGCAAAAATCATGTAACGTCAATTTTATGTCAAGTTTTGAAATTTCGGCAGCATTAAAAAAATTAAAAAAATTCAGCAAGAGGGCTAATTTTCGACTCTGGTCAATAAATTCTAAATTGTGTAAATCAGATTTTTTGTGAATTTTTAAATATTTGGCAAGGTTTATTCACAAGCAAATTTCAAGTTTCGACAAAAAAATTCACAATAAAAATTTGCAATACATGTTAAGAAATATAAGTTACGGTAGAAACTATTTTATTTTATTCGCTACCCTGCATGAAAACAGCATACCTAATCGATCAATGACAACTTTTGCAGCGACGTTAAATTTATTTTGGTAAGTGCGTCATACGTCTGTAATTTCATTCAAGCTTATTATTACCGCCAAGTGGCGGTATTAAGCAACTATTTCACTACAAAGCAAAACTCAAAATTAATAAACCAAAAATTACATCAAAAACTATTTAGCGAATATACACAAAACAAGTATGCATTATTATCTTTAATTTTGCGGAAAACTTTAGCGATAAATTTTTCGTTTAGCACGAATAAAAAAATGAAAACTGCCTGATTATCATAAAAAATAGTTTTGTCACTTTCTCTAATGTAAAGTTGTTTCAAACAAACAAAAAACAAAGAAAAATCACTCATTGAAATAGCAAATATTTACTTCTTGTTGAGGCTGCATAACATAAATTTATTCCATAAAATACGCACAAAAAAAAAAATTCAGGAACGACCCGAACTTTTATCAAAACCTTTTTTTTGACAACTGCTTAACATTCGTTTCACTACTCTACTGTACAAATAATCTAAGATTTATCGATTCATTTCCGTAACTGAATTCATTCCTCCCGAAAAAAATGTTTGGACATAAAATTTGATCCCTTATTGTGGCGGCTCAGTGACAGTAGAATAAAACTTTGACAAATTTGTGTTGTTCATTGCAAGGGTTTCCAAACACGAAATTGGTGGCTTCGATCCTGCAGCTCCGGTTGTCTTGGCAACGACGTTTGATAATGTCCATGGACCCTTGGCTGAAACATTTGGTGTTTCTTCCATTACTCTTGGAACAGCTGCAAAAATAATTTTGGATGTGTTAACACTTGGTTAATGCGCAATCGCAATTAATTGACATATTATTGGTAGGCAAAAGTCACAAATACTTTATTTTAGCGACCGTAATTTATGTGCTAATGACGAAGAGGGCCGGTCTTACATGAGATTACGGCCGTTGGCAGGTTCTCATAGGCATTTTGAATACTGTCAAACTTTTCTGATGGTTCCTCAAAAAACAAATAAATAGAAGTACTTACTTAACAGTATCGTTTCGGCCATAAAAGGCGTCCACAATCCCAATTCTTTGTCCGAATGGGCAAGACAAATGGTCAACAGTAAATCTGCAACGTCACTATTATATCTTTGTAAATTTGCCACGTCTTGATGATCACGTCATTCGATATCATTCGATCTGCAGCGTCATTCGATTTGATCGGCCCAAGATTTAAACCTTCGAGGTTTTCCTCTTGAAACGAACGCGTTATCGCTCGGCCACCTCTCCAGTAGAGCAAATTATTTACAATCCAAATCAATATAATAACAAAACATTGAAAACTAGCTTATAGTTAACTTTGCCAGAATTTCAAACAGTTAACAAAAATGGACTTTACTTAACTTTGAATTTTTGCCAAATTTTGAAAAAAGGGCACACGGTTAGCATTTTTCGAAATTGGATATCTGGATTCTGAATTAAGATTTTCTTGTTCAGGAATCTTGAAATTCAAAAATCAAAAAAAAAAGTTTTTGTTTTCATTCTTTAAAATTTTAATCACATAATCGAAAATTGGGACGAAATCCTTAACCTGGCAACTGTAGACACACTGTTACAATCAGGAAAGCCAATTGTATGCGGGATTCTAGACTTAATCATTGCAAGTTGTTTATTTGCGCCGTCTCGACATTGTATCCAGTTGTAGCGTAGGCAGTAGTATGCAAAAGTGGAAGTGAAGTCTCGATGTGAAACCAGTTTATACTAGTTTAGAAATCCAGCTGAAGTGGAGAAATAGTCCGCTGAAGTTTATTGAAAACCAAAAATATTTTCTTTGTTAATTTCAATGGAAAATCATGCAGTGTGGCGGGTCAATCTCAAGCTGCAGCCCCCCAACCCTCATGGAAAAACGGGCAATGAAGTAAGAAAGAGAGAGAGAGAGAATTTTAATTTTTGACCCAAATTTCATTGCTTAATTTAATGGATTTGGGTGAATTTTTCACGCAAAAAAGCCAAAATCAAAAAAATGTATAAAAAAGATGCATAACCTTGCTGGAATGCCACTCTCAAAATATTTGTTGAACGTTTCCCAAAATAGAGGGAGGAGGTGAGCATTGCTGGTTTTATTTGAATTTTGCTGATAATTTGAACAAACTTTATAGGGTGAAAAAAACAAAAGGAGATTGTGGTTTTCTTATATAAACACGCTATGACTGATTGTTACGTTTAAGCATTTGCACCACAATCAGACGCAGAGTTTCGAGTTAAAGTGAGTATTAGATTAAAACTGAAAGTTAGAATCAAGAGAGGTGGAATATGATGAGAGTAAAACGTATCTTTGGCCAAACAGTGGGCCAAACTAATAGCGCTCTCTCATCCGAAAAGAAGGACTGTAGTTCAAATCTTGGATCGGCCAATCCGAACACAGTATTGCCAGCATTGATTAGAGATGGATTTGTGATTTGCTGGTACCGACGCAAAGTAATGGACTCTTATTTTTTAATCCAAAAAACGAAGCTATGTTTGCAACGTGATGGCTTAAAAGTACAATACATTTTATCTTCGTCTTTTCACTAGTCTGCATGAAATACACCCAATGGATAAATAACAACGTTTGCAAGGACGTTAAGTTTATTTTGGAAAATACATAAATATTATATTCTTATTCATGCTTATCAATACGGCTAAGTGGCGATATTAGACAACAATTTCCCTGCAGAGCCAAACTCAAAATAAACAAAGATTACATCAAACACAGTGTTATTAAGCAACCAAACACAAGAAAAAAGTAGGATTACACAAAAAAAAAAGAAAAGAAAACATTACTGCTTGAAGTTAGAATACTTTTTCTTTGTTAAAGTTGCTCAACGCAAAATTATTGCATTAATTTTGTTCGAAAAATACTTTGGAAATTGTCCGAAATTTATCTAAATTTTATCGATGCATCTCCTTAAATCAAATCCATTCTTATAAAACAAAAAATGTTTGTCTGCTTGTACCTAAAATTTGATCTATTATCAGGACGGCTCAGTGACAGTAAAATGAAACTTTGACGAATTTGTGTTCTCCTCTGCAAGGGTTTCCAAACACGGAATTGGTGGCTTCGATCCTGCAGCTCCGGTTGTCTTGGCAACGACGTTTGATAATGTCCAGGGACCCTTGGCTGAAACACCTGGTGTTTCTTCCATTACGGCTGGGACAGCTGCAAAAACAAGTTTAGTGAGTTAAAACTTGGTTTAAAAGTAACCGCAATTACTTGACCCATTGGTGCACGAAAATCGCAAATTCTTTGTTTTAGTGACCGCAATTTACGTGTTAGTGATCAAGAGGCGATATTCATTGCGATTACGTCCATTGACAGATTCTCATAGGCATTTTGAACACAATCTAGCTTTTCTGGTTCCTCAAAAAGCAAATAAACGAAATTACTTACTTAACAGTATCGTCTCGGCCATAAAACGCGTCCACAATCCCGATTCTTTGTCCAAATGGGCAAGACAAATGGGCTGCATCATCCTGGCAAATGTGAGTAATTGCACCGATTAGGCCTGAAATTATGATAGTTCTTATGTTCATTTGCAGTTTCAGTACTAGCAACTATTTCAAAAAATTCAAAACTATTAAAATAAACAAAACACTTAAAAGTTTTATTTCCCACCAAGCTGTTTCGCCAATCTACATGCAGCATTAAAAAACTGAATCAGTTTAAATAATTCAATTAATAAAAAACTAATGAATAAATAATAATATTTTATTATCAACACTCGCTGAAACCCCAAAGGGTTGCCACAGCAAATTACAAAATTATTATTTTGAAACGTACGCGTTGGAACGCAACTGTATTCGATTTCAAGATACTTGTGTGTGCCTCGGCAAGGGTTTCCAAACACGTCATTGTCCGCATCGACAGCGCAGAAGCTTCTCCCGTTACATTGATCTCGTACAATACGAAGAGAATCTTCAGCTTCGCAGTGAGTTGTACGAATTGACTTACTAGGGCAGCTAAAATGAAAAATGGCGGTGAATTAGAGAAAATCAGTCGAGGCTAGCATTGACCTAAATAAACACTTTTAGTATCAAAATTTAATTGATTAATATCGATTTCGGCCCGAGGTCATTTTCAATTCAATTAAAATCGAATCAACACTTCAGACTGTATTATTGATAAAGTCTTTCGGTAAATCAACAATGGCAAAATAGAAAAAAACAAATTAACCGCTGTTCATTACTTACAAATGCATTGTTCTTAATTTGTTTTGAAATTTTCTGCAAAAACGAGCCTTGAGTTCTCGTAAAATTGCTCTTATAACAAAAAGATGTAGTTAGTTACTGAGTAACTTACGTTTCACGATTTAATCGTCCATAGAAGGCGCTATTAACGCGTATGAGTGAACCATCTTTGCACGACAATCGGGCGTACGTCTCCTGACAAGCAGTCTCGAAAAACGGACCCTCTGGAATGCGGGCAACATTCGCAAACGCACCTAAAGGTTGAACGTTATTTCAGTGTAACTGTAGTTTAAGTGATTGAAAGGTATGAACTAAAACTAAATCAGAAAACCAAAAACGTTTTTTCCACAGCGTCAAAAGCGTTGGATTTGCTTGTGGCTTGACTACGATTAAATGCATCAAAATAATTGTTGCTCAAAATACTTGTAAATGCCAACTGTTAACATTTAGTAACCAAGCGTTTTCATGATATTAACTGACTATATGAATGCGCAATTAAATAAATTGAATTTGAATTCAATGTTTTTAGATATCAAAACTATTAATATAGGGTTATGAGTGTATTTATAAGCAAATGATGTCAAAATTCAAAGTCCCACCATTTTTTGGGACACGTTTCCTTTTCGTCAGTCATCAAATTTAACTCGAAAAAGTTCTTAACAGCACTGTTTGACACCAAAATGAATGTTTTAATATTACCTGCAATGCAAACAACTCCGAGAATAAACAAAATCTTCATTTTTTTGTCGGTTGGGTTATACAATTAAATGTAACAATAAACACAGATATTAAAGAATTACGACTAATCTATTTCTCAAATTCTGAAATAAACATTAGAAAGTTATTAAGACTGTTCAGTTTAATAGCAGCACAAAAATCACTATCATCACAAAAACTGATTAAAGCAATTCAAACAAACTAATAAGCACTACAATTCGTGGTTCATTTTTAATTTGTTTTGTTCATTAACAAAGAATCTAGTTTTCAATGTTGAATTGTTGTTTTATGTTGTTTTTTTTTTTGACGAAGATATTTTATGTGGTGATTTGGCAGTAAGATTGTCCGTAAAACAAATTGGGAAAGCAATGCGAGTTAGCAAATTACCATTAAGAATTTCAGTCATCGACGTAAACACACCAAAATATAATTTAGCAGTTTTTCCAGTTAGCAATAATTTTTTTGCATTTTTAACCCAATCCAAATGTACCAGAAAAATTATAGCGATAGCTGTTTCCTTTGCGATGTAATCAAAAAGTTATCTGAAACACCCCTGTTCAGTTTATTAATATCACTCAGTTTTAAATCGTTATTATCTTCAAATCGATAACTGATGTCCGAGAAA
This sequence comes from Trididemnum nubilum, assembly GCA_963965965.1. Lineage (NCBI taxonomy): Eukaryota > Metazoa > Chordata > Ascidiacea > Aplousobranchia > Didemnidae > Trididemnum > Trididemnum nubilum. The sequence goes on along the minus strand of OZ014473.1, from coordinate 10,599,762 downwards.
GAAAACCTTTGGTTTATATACAAAAAATCCGAAGATATTTCCGTTATATTTTTTTCCGGATACATTTGAATATAATTTTGCTACCAAAATGTTGGAAAATTTACCTCTACACTTTTCTATAATATAACGGCTTAAATTGTAGTTCAATTGGTTTCACACAAACCGGTAAAAGTTTTTTTTAATTAGTCTAGGTCTACAGGAAGCAAGCGAAATTTACCTAAATTCCAGCAATTATTCAAACAAATTTTTTGATTTGATTTAATTCACGAATCTAAGAGAGTAATATCCGGTTTTAGCGCATTTGCAATTATGTTGTCGGCCATTTTGTTTTGATCAACTACTACCTTTTAAATTTAAAGTTTATTATTTGCGTGAGTGCTGCAATTATATTTTCAAAGTTATATTTCACAGTTTTGTTCTATGGCGTATTATGAAACAACAAATATTACATATTATACATTAGGACGTTGTTGGTTCGGTATTAGAATTTTGCCGTTTTTTTTGCTTGCTAATTTAATCGCAGTTTAAAAAAACAGGAATTGCTGAAATAATAATTGAAAACAGTCAATTTTATACAAGCTTCTTTAAAAATCATTTTCATTTGATTGAAGATTTTAGTATTTTATTTGTGTGAAAATTGTAAATTCTTGCCGATATGTTAACGCAAAAAATGCGCAAGTCATTACGTAAACCTACTTTTCCGCTCGCTTTGAACGGAAACAGACTCTATTAGGCAAGCGGTCATGCTCTGAATCTGCAACGTGATTGTAATCAACTGTAAATCTGTCATGTCATGTTGATCAACGCTGTAAATCTGCAACGTCATGTCACACAGCTGCAAATCTGCCAAGGTCTGGTGACCATCAAAATAGCTGTGATTCCCTTCCCAAAGTTTGACGTTATATATGTATGCAAATTATAGCAAAGTCGATTAGGAAAACTTAATTTAAAAAAATGCTGCACATTTTTACCGTGAAAAAAAATCCGCAATCTAATTCAAATTGGATACACAAGACATGAAAAGTTCACACACAAACGCTTTCGACAACTGGAAAAAACGTTTTTATAAACTGAATAAGCAGGTTGTAAAGTCATATGGTAACTATTTTGGTTATGAAGAAAGTTATATACTGCCTCAAGGTGTTGGGTGATTTTGACGATGCAAATGCTTGCGCTGTAACTTAGAAAGTCGTTCATGTTTGTCAAATTCGTGTTTGTGAGCCCTTATGTAATTTGATTGTTGGATCAGCAGAGATATAAGTTGGGCCGGGCTTAAACTTGACAATAATTTCGGATTTAATTTGTGCCTGGTACGTGCCCTCTATTTTAGGTGCCATGAAAACAACATAATCAAAGTAGTTTTGTGACCACTGCATCATGACTTCATTACGATTGTTATTAGTACACAATTATTGCTGTATTAGTGATGCTTTACGATTTGTCAAGAAGTAGTTTCATAACTAATTTTTTGGCTTTTTGGGCTTGGTTTAGGCTTCAAATCATTCATCGGTTTCGGGCCGTATTCGGGCCTAAACTAATTGGCCCGTTTACAAATCTATGTTGGGGTCAAGAAAGCAGTCAACACTCACGTATTTCTAATTCACACACGTATTTTCTCCTAAAGTTGATTGACACAAAAATCTAATCTTTGCGGAGTATAATGGCAACATTAGGTTTAAAACCATTTCAGAACTACACTAATTCAACGCGTAATAAAAGTAGTGCTAAAAGTAAAATTAAAAATTAAAGCAATCACGACCTTGAAGTGGGACTAAAAATAAATCAAAAAACGTGAATGATCCAAGAAAGTTTTTTCGACTCTTGTGTATTCGTTTCTGTCCACGCAGCCGTTTTCTGAACATGATGCCATTGTTAATTTATTGTGGTGTTTGAAATCGTGCATTGCTTTAAGTTATCAGAAGTCCGTAGGAATTTTTCGATCAAGAAAATTTTTTTGAATGTTCAGAATATTGAAATGCTGTGTTACAAAACGCAAAGCCAGAGCTACAGTAAGTTATCTACGCGTTTTGTGTAACTGCTTCTCACATTTGCAAAAATACATAAAGGAAACATCAAAACTAGGCTTTGAAAGCTCATATCAATCATCTTAAAACAGAGTTCAAACAAGTTTTGACTGCGACTCACCAAACAACTCAGAATTTCATCGCGGCATACCAACATTCCTGTGTATGGCGCTTTTCAGTGAGCCGAAGAGTTTCGAAAAAGGAAGGCATATAGTGCACAGGTAATATGACAGGGTTTGGAGACAGAGCCCCCCGGCGTTTAAACATCTTCAAGAATGTTGTATAATATTAACTCATTTCTGAGAGTGCTTTTGTTCAAATTTCCAATTATGGATTAAAAGTTCCAAATGAAGCATGGAGCAAATCAGGAGAGTGAAAGCAGTTATTATTGTTAACCTTTCTTGCCCACTGTGCCACTGGTAAGACAATGGTGGGAAATGGAGCCTGTGGCGACCTTTCCTTTCTGATCTAGCAGGTTTTGCTTGTCAAAGCGCACATTGTTTCCTTCTCTCTTGTGACGTAACGTTTTGCGCGCCTGTTGAGTTTTGTCTTGCTTTCGAGTATTTGATAAGTGCAGTCGCCACCAGAGTTCACGAGCACCCAAAAAATGTATTTTTTTCACCTATATTTTTGAAATCCTGAATAAATGTTCTTTTAAAATCGCCAATGTTTCCACCCAATTTCCGGTTGTTTTGGCGGAAATCGGGGATTCCCCGGCGAAACGGTGTCGAATTTTTTCGCTGAGGTAGGTTGATTTGGATTCTAAAAATCGTATTTCTGTATCAAGTAGACAGTCGATTTTAGATTCAAACGAAAGAGGAAGACAATTGCAAACTTTTCGTAAAATAATTTTTGGATTGTTTTATTATGACGTCACCATATGGTTGATTGATTCCAAATTTTTACAAAAAATTTTGAATTAGAGTGCATATCGTTAGTTATTACAGCCAAAGTTGACGGAATAATGTCATGAAAGTTGCAACATCGATAAAACAGTTACTCACCGACAAAATGAAACCAAAATGACATCTTTATGATGTCATTAGAGAAAACTATGTAGTAAAATGCAAAATCGAGTAGACGCGCTTTTCAAACAAATTGCACGTGACAGCGAGTATTTTGATCGCGGCGCTGCGGTTTTAGTAGCCAAGATCAAAGAATATCAATTTTACCGTCGCAAACGCACAAAATGACGTTTGTATTAAAACTTTTTTACAGTGTGAGTGCATGAAGATAAACTCTGTTCAAAATTTAAGAACAAAATAAGAACAATTTTATTCTCAGTGCAAGAAAAACTTTTCAGAAGTTTTTTAAAATTTTATTGCTATTTTGAGGCAAAGCATAATATTGCACTAGCAAAATGTTCAGGTACATTGTTTCGAAAAGTCATAAAGTTGGTAGAGTAAGAATAAAACGGTATATAAGTGGTGTTTCTAACATTTTCTTATTAAAAGGTATCAAATATTTACGGAAAACAATATTGACACCAGCAAAAAAGCGTGGATAAGCTCATTCAGATGTTTTAATTTTCTGTGTTGTCCTGATCGGACTCTTTGTTCGCAAAAGTGTCTTTAAAAATAACTAATGAATTGTTTGCTACAAAAGATGTTTGATTATTTGTGTAAAATAGTGCACAATTTTCATATCAAATTGCCCCTCATATAATCAAAAAAAAATTGTGATCATCAGTATCTAAGAATATTAAAACTTAAAAAGTAAAATCTTACAAAGAAAATATCAACAACATTAGATAATTATTTTATCATTGCCAATTTGCTTTGATCAAGAGACAACAAAAGACCTTCCTATCTTTGTGTCGAACTGCTATCTTCCTACATCTTTACCACAAGTAATGGAAACTCCACATTACGTCTTTTCTGATCGTCAAGCAGAAGAGCTGTGAATTCGAATCTTTATATAGTTTAGCTCGATTGGGGATCGAACCAAAGTCTATACAGCTTTTTGTGAATATAATTTGTATCATCCACCAAGTGCGGAGTCTTTAAACAAACATTTTTAGAAGCACCGGTAATTATTTGAAATCATTGAACGCATACGTAGCCGTGTTACGGTAAGCGTGACATTTGACCACAAGTGACGTAATTACTAGGATTAAATTGAAGCCCCCCTTAGCCAAGTTAGAAAATTAACCCAGATACGCTTTTTAACGTGCTTTAAAAACCAAGAGAAGCTTAAGGGGCTGAGTAATAAAATGTTTTGTAAAGCATTTTTGTAAGAAATCAACAGAGTTTTGCTATCCTTCTCTGTAAGTTGTCTAAGAGTAAGCATGACCTATAATGAGAGACAAATTTTAACCAAAGAAGGATAATTTGTGTAGTTTATTCTTCAGTAAAGTTAAGAGCAAATGAGGCTGAAAATTTGTGAAAATTTAAGAACAACCAGCCTCAACCCAAAATTTACGGTTCTTAAAAAACAAAGTATATTGGGAAAACTTCTGGCTTTCCTGGCTTCACAGTGCGTCCTACCATAATTTTGTTAAACGAATGCATAACTTAGGCGTAGCCAGGATTTTTGATTGGGGGAGCCCCAAACCACAAATCACATGCAATGACCTCATCAGAAACTTCGAAAGAGGAAGTTTTAGTGGGGGCAAAGATATCGTAAAATGGAAGATCAGAAGCCGTGGTCTGGTGTTGGCACGTAACTAGGAATTCGTTCAAGAAGAGGGATTAAGCCAATAGATAAAATGCAAAAATGTCTAAATTGGGAGACGTGTTTGAGTAAAGAAGTGCACTGTAATTTAAACGTATCACAAACGGGGATCTGGGGGCGGAGCCCTCAGCCGCCGGAGGCTATGTGGGTCTGGGGGCAAAGCCCCTAGCCGCTGGGCGATTTTTCGTAATTTTTTGGAAAAAAAGCTATTTCAATACCATTGGAGCACATTTCACACGTATTCAGAGCCATTTAAAAGTTCTAGATTTTTAACATTTGAAAGCCAATTGAAAATATTAAGTTGTTCAGTCCACCTTTTACGTGCAATTTAATTCCAAAGCACGTTTAAAATCTTGCATTTTGGGGTTAAATTTTGTTGGTGATTTGCCCCAGGTCGGGGGAAGTAATGTACATGCCTCCTGCAATTTATTTAGCAGTAAATAAAGATCCAGTCGAATATTTTCCTTAGAGATTGTTTTGTCATGAAAACAACCAGTTATAGGAGTACATGTATGGCCAGGGGGCCCAGGTCCTCTCAATTCAAAAAATTGTTCAACGAGCATTCCCCTTACTGTAGCTAATTTTTTTCAAAAGTATTTTGTTGCATAAAAACTGGCGAGGTGGATGTGAATTGTTATTGAAAAATGTGCAATAGATAGTTACGCCTACAAACCATATTATTGCCCGGGCCGGATTTACTTTGAGTTGAGCTCCTGGCATTCTGAGATTTTTGCAATATTTTCCTGCCAAATACAGGTGAAGACCAAAAAAAAAGTTTTATCTAGCGCGGGGCCCATGGCACTACGAGCCATATGTTAAGTCCGTCCCTGGCTTTTGCATTACGTTCATAAAAAGGTTAGATGAGGGCCTCAGTTAGCAACTTTTAGGATAAAAACCCGTAATTTTACTCGGGCTATACGTTTAAATTGATTGGCAAACCTTAAATTGAAGGGGCCCCGACCCCCTGGATCAATATTTTTGTTAATTACTGCTGTAGGAGTGTACTGTTGTATGCGAAGATGCTAAAAGAAACTGAAAAAGCAATAGTATTTTTTGTGACATTTCATCATTGGTAGCATGTCAGTTGGAGGGGGGGGCCTAACTACGCCTATGAAAGAATGTGTATAAGATCCAAATCTTCTGAAGGCATGAGACTAATAATAGAATTAGCATCGCTGAACGGTTTTTCACTACTCCATCACGCTCCTAGAAAAATATCAGACACCCCAAACCACACTGCAGGTTTCCTGCCTAATGACCCTGGCACACTACGTACAGTAAGTGCATATAGTGCAAGTCATAGATGGGCACAAGTCCGTTAATCGTTAATCCGTTAATAACGAAGCTAACTTTTTCTTGAACTCGTTAATCCGTTAAAAAGTTTTTTCATGTTAACGGACTAAATTAACTTCCGTTAAGTGCTGTTAACGGACTAAAGTAACTTTCGTTAAGTTCTGTTAACTTCCGTAAAGGTTTTTATCGTTAATATCTTGCAGCTTCGTTATGGATTTGAACTCGTTTTTATCTTGAAATTAGATTAGACTGTAAAATGTATCTTTCAAAACACAAAAAGACCACCACAGCAATAAATATTTCCTTACAATCAGCTCAACAGCGTCAATACGTGTTCCAGAAGCGAGTGAATAAAGCGAAATGTAAATTACACGCAAAATGTTAACGGATTAACGGACTTTATTAACTTCCGTTAATTAAAGCTGAAAATAACGGATTAACGTTAACGGAGGTGTGAAGTTTGTTAACGGACTAGTGGTTAACGAAGCTAACGTTTTGCATTAACTTGCCCATCTATGGTGCAAGTCCACCTGCCTGAAGTTGTCCAAACTCAAGTTCTCGATGACGTATACAACCGTTTGATAAATTTGATTGTAATTTACTGACCCAATGTAAAATAAAGTAATTAAGCGGATGGTCCCAGGAGTTTGCAAGGTATAGCTATGGGCTACTTTCACAGAGCAGCCGATAGAAAGAGAGCTGGCGAGTGCAATCGTGACGCTTTTTAGTGAGAGGAACCCTAATTAAATGAAGTCTTGTATGGCTTTTCACTTAATTTTTGCACAAAGTGGTGGCGTTTGGCTACAATGTGTTTAAATAATGAGTCGGTTGATCATGCTAACACGCCAGAGGAACCAAAACCACGGAAGGGATGAGGAAGCGGAGCTCTCAGCAGCTGCTGAAATCCAATCAGACTTAGGGGACTAAAGAAGGGGCCTTTTGTGATAGACAAATTTCATAGATCGTTCCAAAATAATTTTAGTCGAAAGATGTTTAAAAACGGCTGACACATTAAGTATACTATATTATAAACCATTAACAATTGCAAAAAGACCTGTTGCTGCTTCATTTTCATACACGACAACTTGGTTTGAGTTTGAGTTTTACAATGTCTTGATGACTTTTTCTTCAATCTACATCTACTGTATTAAAAAAGTGAGCAAACCAATTTTAAAAACAGTACGCGACAAAATAAAATTTTAAATCTTACAAACAAACTGCTTTTCCGTAATCGCAATCGTCAGGGGTGTTTTGATCAAATAAAAAAAGTGCATAAATAGCAGGGGCTAGCATCACTGGCGTAACTGACGGGAGGGGGGCGCGAGGCAGGGAAGAATTTTCCTCCAATGTGGATCCATTTATAAATTATGGCAACAAAGTTTGGGGGAAAAACAAACGACAAAAGCGGAAAGTCTTCACCTAAAACTCGACGGAAAAAAAGCAACCGATTTTCGGTCAAGACCCTTTTTAGACTTTAACTAAATTTGACGGAAAAAAGCACGAAATCTTCGGTAAAGTTCTTTTTTCTTCACTCAAAATTGACAGAAAAACGTGGAGTGAATTTCTAGTTAAGTTTTCCATGCCCTCTGGCTCTAACCTCTAGTTACGCCACTGGCTAGCATGTAAGTTTCCTACGTATAGGCTACTGCAAGCACATTACCGTACTCCTTACAGCAACAATAAAAATTTAACACTTAACAGACTGTTTTATTCATTGAAGTAGTCAACGCTAGGAGTGCCTTTTCTTCAAGAAATTTTTTTTATATTTTGAATGAGATGATCTCAACACCGGGTAAAACGATCTGAAATGATAAACATTTCATTTTTAGAGTATGGTGAATGCGGTGTTTGTGAATAATTGTTACCCCTTAAAATGGAGTCAGTGATGTTATAACAGTAAAAATCGGTTAATATCTCCTAATGCGGAGCCATCAGTTTTCTCAGCAACGCCCCCCCAAAATTTTTTAGATCCTTCGCCCATCAACTTACGATTTTGTGAAGGATTGTGGGTGGTGACAGCGTTCCTGCTATTTCTTACAAGTATTTGCTGTATGAACAACAATCAAAATAGCTTTTGTAACAAGCAATTCTTAAGTTATTTTAAAAGACACTTTTGCGAACAAAGAGTCCGATCAGGATAACACAGAAAATTAAAACATCTGAATGAGCTTATCCACGCTTTTTTGCTGGTGTCAATATTGTTTTCCGTAAATATTTGATACCTTTTAATAAGAAAATGTTAGAAACACCACTTATATACCGTTTTATTCTTACTCTACCAACTTTATGACTTTTCGAAACAATGTACCTGAACATTTTGCTAGTGCAATATTATGCTTTGCCTCAAAATAGCAATAAAATTTTAAAAAACTTCTGAAAAGTTTTTCTTGCACTGAGAATAAAATTGTTCTTATTTTGTTCTTAAATTTTGAACAGAGTTTATCTTCATGCACTCACACTGTAAAAAAGTTTTAATACAAACGTCATTTTGTGCGTTTGCGACGGTAAAATTGATATTCTTTGATCTTGGCTACTAAAACCGCAGCGCCGCGATCAAAATACTCGCTGTCACGTGCAATTTGTTTGAAAAGCGCGTCTACTCGATTTTGCATTTTACTACATAGTTTTCTCTAATGACATCATAAAGATGTCATTTTGGTTTCATTTTGTCGGTGAGTAACTGTTTTATCGATGTTGCAACTTTCATGACATTATTCCGTCAACTTTGGCTGTAATAACTAACGATATGCACTCTAATTCAAAATTTTTTGTAAAAATTTGGAATCAATCAACCATATGGTGACGTCATAATAAAACAATCCAAAAATTATTTTACGAAAAGTTTGCAATTGTCTTCCTCTTTCGTTTGAATCTAAAATCGACTGTCTACTTGATACAGAAATACGATTTTTAGAATCCAAATCAACCTACCTCAGCGAAAAAATTCGACACCGTTTCGCCGGGGAATCCCCGATTTCCGCCAAAACAACCGGAAATTGGGTGGAAACATTGGCGATTTTAAAAGAACATTTATTCAGGATTTCAAAAATATAGGTGAAAAAAATACATTTTTTGGGTGCTCGTGAACTCTGCTGGCGACTGCACTAGAATAACAACAAGACAAAGACCAAGCAGCGTGATTTTATCATCAGCAGTTTAGCATAGCAACTTCATTGGTAACCCGGCCCCGACTTATTCAAAATCGTTTATTTTGAAATTAAGATTTAGTGGCTATGGCAGATGAAAATGCAGAGGTAGTTCACCAAAATGCAGTAACTCTGAAACTATCTCCTTTTGGTCATCGCAACCACGTGCATGGTTCCAACAAACTTAAACTCAATTTGCATTACGTCACATTACAGCTGATGTCTCAAAATATTACTCATACAAAAAAATGGACAGTAATTTAAATCTAGGAATGGTCAAACCGGATACAATGTTGATTATAATATATATCAGATTCAATAACACCGACGGAAAGTAAAAGAACGCTTAGTTTTTAATCCAAAAAACGAAGCTGTTTACTGTACAACGTGGTATAAAAATACACTATCTATCTCACCATTTTACTACTCTGTATGAAAAAATATACGTAATGCATAAATTACAATGTTTGCATTGACGTTAGTTTTATTTTGGTGATTAAATCGAGGTGCATAATAATTTGTAAACTCAATCACGCTTATCAATACCGCTAATTGGCGGTATTAAACAAATTTCACGAAAGAGCAAAACTAAAATGAACAAACGATATCATCAAACACAATGAAGCTTACAGTATAAACACAAAACAATTTTGCATTATTTTTTGATTTCGCGGAGAACTTGGTCGATAGATTTTTTGTTTAGCACGAATGGAAAAACAGAAGCTTGCCTGATTATCATAAAAAATGGTTTTCACGATTTCCCAAAATGAAATTGTGTTATAGAAATTGTTGTGTTATAGAAGTTGTGTTGTAGAAGTTGCTTGACGTTCAGCAATAAAAGGGACAGTATGAAGCCTCCACCGAATGTGGTAGACAGGTGGGCAGGTGGCAGCTTGACTCAAAGACCAAAACATCCCTTCGCTGTCTCCTTGCCAAGGCAACTTGGTAAATAATCATGTAATTACAATTACAACTAAAGAGTTTGCGCGACCCTTCTTCACGTAATTGTATCCGGGCAGCACGGCTTCTTCCGAAGAAATGTCGAAGCGGTGGCGAGCCATTGGCAACACTGTGTTCGATTTGATCGGCCTTATTTGATTTAAACCTTAGACCTTTCTCTCTTGAAACAAACGCGTAACCACCAGTCCAGTCGAAGAAATGATTTACAATCCAAATTAATGTATAACAAAACATTGAAAACTAGCTTATTGTTAACTTTGCCAGAATTTCAAACAGTTAACAAAAATGGACTTTACTTAACTTTGAATTTTTGCCAAATTTTGAAAAAAGGGCACACGGTTAGCATTTTTCGAAATTGGATATCTGGATTCTGAATTAAGATTTTCTTGTTCAGGAATCTTGAAATTCAAAAATCAAAAAAAAAAGTTTTTTGTTTTCATTCTTTAAAATTTTAATCATATAATCGAAAATTGGGACGAAATCCTTAACCTGGCAACTGTCGACACACTGTTACAATCAGGAAAGCCAATTGTATGCGGGATTCTAGACTTAATCATTGCAAGTTGTTTATTTGCGCCGTCTCGACATTGTATCCAGTTGTAGCGTAGGCAGTAGTATGCAAAAGTGGAAGTGAAGACTCGATGTGAAACCAGTTTATACTAGTTTAGAAATCCAGCTGAAGTGGAGAAATAGTCCGCTGAAGTTTATTGGAAAACCAAAAATATTTTCTTTGTTAATTTCAATGGAAAATCATGCAGTGTGGCGGGTCAATCTCAAGCTGCAGCCCCCCAACCCTCATGGAAAAACGGGCAATGAAGTAAGAGAGAGAGAGAGAGAATTTTAATTTTTGACCCAAATTTCATTGCTTAATTTAACGGATTTGGGTGAATTTTTCACGCGAAAAAGCCAAAATCAAAAAAATGTATAAAAAAGATGCATAACCTTGCTGGACTGCCACTCTCAAAATATTTGTTGAACGTTTCCCAAAATAGAGGGAGGAGGTGAGCATTGCTGGTTTTATTTGAATTTTGCTGACAATTTGAACAAACTTTATAGGGTGAAAAAAACAAAAGGAGATTGTGGTTTTCTTATATAAACACGCTATGACTGATTGTTACGTTTAAGCATTTGCACCACAATCAGACGCAGAGTTTCGAGTTAAAGTGAGTATTAGATTAAAACTGAAAGTTAGAATCAAGAGAGGTGGAATATGATGAGAGTAAAACGTATCTTTGGCCAAACAGTGGGCCAAACTAATAGCGCTCTCTCATCCGAAAAGAAGGACTGTAGTTCAAATCTTGGATCGGCCAATCCGAACACAGTATTGCCAGCATTGATTAGAGATGGATTTGTGATTTGCTGGTACCGACGGAAAGTAATGGACTCTTATTTTTTAATCCAAAAAACGAAGCTATGTTTGCAACGTGATGGCTTAAAAGTACAATACATTTTATCTTCGTCTTTTCACTAGTCTGCATGAAATACACCCAATGGATGAATAACAACGTTTGCAATGACGTTAAATTTATTTTGGAAAATACATAAATATTATATTCTCATTCATGCTTCTCAATACGGCTAAGTGGCGATATTAGACAACAATTTCCCTGCAGAGCCAAACTCAAAATAAACAAAGATTACATCAAACACAGTCTTATTAAGCAACCAAACACAAGAAAAAAGTAGGATTACACAAAAAAAAAAGAAAAGAAAACATTACTGCTTGAAGTTAGAATATTTTTTCTTTGTTAAAGTTGCTCAACGCAAAATTATTGCATTAATTTTGTTCGAAAAATACTTTGGAAATTGTCCAAAATTATCTAAATTTTATCGATGCATCTCCTTGAATCAAATCCATTCTTATAAAACAAAAAATGTTTGTCTGCTTGTACCTAAAATTTGATCTATTATCAGGACGGCTCAGTGACAGTAAAATGAAACTTTGACGAATTTGTGTTCTCCTCTGCAAGGGTTTCCAAACACGGAATTGGTGGCTTCGATCCTGCAGCTCCGGTTGTCTTGGCAACGACGTTTGATAATGTCCAGGGACCCTTGGCTGAAACACCTGGTGTTTCTTCCATTACGGCTGGGACAGCTGCAAAAACAAGTTTAGTGAGTTAAAACTTGGTTTAAGAGAAACCGCAATTACTTGACCCATTGGTGTACGAAAATCGCAAATTCTTTGTTTTAGTGACCGCAATTTACGTGTTAGTGATCAAGAGGCGATATTCATTGCGATTACGTCCATTGGCAGATTCTCATAGGCATTTTGAACACAATCTAGCTTTTCTGGTTCCTCAAAAAGCAAATAAACGAAATTACTTACTTAACAGTATCGTCTCGGCCATAAAACGCGTCCACAATCCCGATTCTTTGTCCAAATGGGCAAGACAAATGGGCTGCATCATCCTGGCAAATGTGAGTAATTGCACCGATTAGGCCTGAAATTATGATAGTTCTTATGTTCATTTGCAGTTTCAGTACTAGCAACTATTTCAAAAAATTCAAAACTATTAAAATAAACAAAACACTTAAAAGTTTTATTTCCCACCAAGCTGTTTCGCCAATCTACATGCAGCATTAAAAAACTGAATCAGTTTAAATAATTCAATTAATAAAAAACTAATGAATAAATAATAATATTTTATTATCAACACTCGCTGAAACCCCAAAGGGTTGCCACAGCAAATTACAAAATTATTATTTTGAAACTTACGCGTTGGAACGCAACTGTATTCGACTTCAAGATATTTGTGTGTGCCTCGGCAAGGGTTTCCAAACACGTCATTGTCCGCATCGACAGCGCAGAAGCTTCTCCCGTTACATTGATCCCGTACAATACGAAGAGAATCTTCAGCTTCGCAGTGAGTCGTACGAATTGACTTACTAGGGCAGCTAAAATGAAAAATGGCGGTGAATTAGAGAAAATCAGTCGAGGCTAGCATTGACCTAAATAAACACTTGTAGTATCAAAATTTAAGTGATTAATATCGATTTCGGCCCGAGGTCATTTTCAGTTGATTAAAATGAAATCAACACCTCGTGTTGTTTTATTGAAATAGTCTTTCGGTAAATCAACAATGGCAAAATAGAACAAACAAAAAAAGATCTGCTCATTACTTACAAATGCATTGTTCTTAATTTGTTTTCAAATTTTTTGCAAAAACGAGCCTTGAGTTCTCGTAAAATTGCTCTTATAACAAAAAGATGTAGTTAGTTACTGAGTAACTTACGTTTCACGATTTAATCGTCCATAGAAGGCGCTATTAACGCGTATGAGTGAACCATCTTTGCACGACAATCGGGCGTACGTCTCCTGACAAGCAGTCTCGAAAAACGGACCCTCTGGAATGCGGGCAACATTCGCAAACGCACCTAAAGGTTGAACGTTATTTCAGTGTAACTGTAGTTTAAATGATTGAAAGGTATGAACTAAAACTAAATCAGAAAACCAAAAACGTTTTTTCCACAGCATCAAAAGTGTCAGATTTGCTTGTGGCTTGACTACGATTAAATGCATTAAAACAATTGTTGTTCAAAATATTTGTAAACGCCAACTGTTAACATTTAGTAACCAAGCGTTTTCGTGATATTAGCTGACTATATGAATGCGCAATTAAATAAATTGAATTTGAATTCAATGTTTTTAGATATCAAAACTATTAATGTAGGGTTATGAGTGTATTTATAAGCAAATGATGTCAAAATTCAAAGTCCCACCATTTTTTGGGACACGTTTCCTTTTCGTCAGTCATCAAATTTAACTCGAAAAAGTTCTTAACAGCACTGTTTAGCACCAAAATGAATGTTTTAATATTACCTGCAATGCAAACAACTCCGAGAATAAACAAAATCTTCATTTTTTTGTCGGTTGGGTTATACAATTAAATGTAACAATAAACACAGATATTAAAGAATTACGACTAATCTATTTCTCAAATCTGAAATAAACATTAGAAAGTTATTAAGACTGTTCAGTTTAATAGCAGCACAAAAATCACTATCATCACAAAAATTGATTAAAGCAATTCAAACAAACTAATAAGCACTACAATTCGTGGTTCATTTTTAATTTGTTTTGTTCATTAACAAAGAATCTAGTTTTCAATGTTGAATCGTTTTTTTATGTTTTTTTATTTTTTTTTGACGAAGATATTTTATGTGGTGATTTGGCAGCAAGATTGCCCGTAAAGCAAATTGGTAAAGCAATGCAAGCTAGCAAACTAGCATTAAGGTTTTCAGTCATTGGCTTAACCCCACCAAAATACAGTACTTTTTAGTAGTTTTTCCAGTTTGCGATAATTTTTTTTGCATTTTTAACCCAATCCAAATGTACCAGAAAAATTATAGCGATTGCTGTTTCCTTTTCTATGTAATCAAAAAGTTATCTGAAACACCCCTGTTCAGTTTATTAATATCACTCAGTTTTAAATCGTTATTATCTTCAAATCGATAACTGATGTCCGAGAAAGAAAACCTTTGGTTTATATACAAAAAATCCGAAGATATTTCCGTTATATTTTTTTCCGGATACATTTGAATATAATTTTGCTACCAAAATGTTGGAAAATTTACCTCTACACTTTTCTATAATATAACGGCTTAAATTGTAGTTCAATTGGTTTCACACAAACCGGTAAAAGTTTTTTTTAATTAGTCTAGGTCTACAGGAAGCAAGCGAAATTTACCTAAATTCCAGCAATTATTAAAACAAATTTTTTGATTTGATTTAATTCACGAATCTAAGAGAGTAATATCCGGTTTTAGCGCGTCTGCAATTATGTTGTCGGCATATTTGTTTTGATCAACTACCAGCTTTTAAATTTAAAGTTTATTATCCGTAAGAAAGGATGAATTTTTTGCGTGAGGGCTGCAATTATATTTTCAAAGTTATATTTCACAGTTTTGTTCTATAGCGTATTATGAAACAACAAATATTACATATTATACATTGGGACGTTGTTGGTTCGGTATTGGAATTTTGCCGTTTTTTATGCTTGCTATCGCAGTTTAAAAAAACAGGAATTGCTGAAATAATAACTGAAAACAGTCGATATATATGTATGCAAATATGTATGCAAATTATAGCAAATTATTGACGTTATATATGTATGCAAATTATAGCAAAGTCGATTAGGAAAACTTATATTAAAAAAAAATGCTGCACATTTTTACCGAGAAAAAAATCCGCAATCTAATTCAAATTGGATACACAAGACATGAAAAGTTCACACACAAAGCGCTTTCGACAACTGGAAAAAACGCTTTTATAAACTGAATAAGCAGGTTGTAAAGTCATATGGTAACTATTTTGGTTATGAAGAAAGTTATATACTGCCCCAAGGTGTTGGGTGATTTTGACGATGCAAATGCTTGCGCTGTAACTTAGAAAGTCGTTCATGTTTGTCAAAGTCGTATTTGTGAGCCCTTATGTAATTTGATTGTTGGATCAGCAGAGATATAAGTTGGGCCGGGCTTAAACTTGACAATAATTTCGGATTTAATTTGTGCCTGGTACGTGCCCTCTATTTTAGGTGCCATGAAAACAACATAATCAAAGTAGTTTTGTGACCACTGCATCATGACTTCATTACGATTGTTATTAGTACACAATTATTGCTGTATTAGTGATGCTTTACGATTTGTCAAGAAGTAGTTTCATAACTAATTTTTTGGCTTTTTGGGCTTGGTTTAGGCTTCAAATCATTCATCGGTTTCGGGCCGTATTCGGGCCTAAACTAATTGGCCCGTTTACAAATCTATGTTGGGGTCAAGAAAGCAGTCAACACTCACTTATTTCTAATTCACACACGTATTTTCTCCTAAAGTTGATTGACACAAAAATCTAATCTTTGCGGAGTATAATGGCCACATCAGGTTTAAAACCAGTTCAGAACTACACTAATTCAACGCGTAATAAAAGTAGTGCTAAAAATAAAATTAAAAATTAAAGCAATCACGACCTTGAAGTGGGACTAAAAATAAATCAAAAAACGTGAATGATCCAAGAAAGTTTTTTCGACTCTTGTGTATTCGTTTCTGTCCACGCAGCCGTTTTCTGAACATGATGCCATTGTTAATTTATTGTGGTGTTAGAAATCGTGCATTGCTTAAGTTGTCAGAAGTCCGTAGGAATTTTTCGATCAAGAAAATTTTTTTGAATGTTCAGAATATTGAAATGCTGTGTTACAAAACGCAAAGCCAGAGGTACAGTAAGTTATCTACGCGTTTTGTGTAACTGCTTCTCACATTTGCAAAAATACATAAAGGAAACATCAAAACTAGGGTTTGAAAGCTCATATCAATCATCTTAAAACAGAGTTCAAACAAGTTTTGACTGCGACTCACCAAACAACTCAGAATTTCATCGCGGCATACCAACATTCCTTTGTATGGCGCTTTTCAGTGAGCCGAAGAGTTTCGAAAAAGGAAGACATATAGTGCACAGGTAATATGACAGGGTTTGGAGACAGAGCCCCCCGGAGTTTAAACATTTTCAAGAATGTTGTATAAAATTAACTCATTTCTGAGAGTGCTTTTGTTCAAATTTCCAATTATGGATTAAAAGTTCCAAATGAAGCATGGAGCAAATCAGGAGAGTGAAAGCAGTTATTATTGTTAACCTTTCTTGCCCACTGTGCCACTGGTAAGACAATGGTGGGAAATGGAGCCTGTGGCGACCTTTCCTTTCTGATCTAGCAGGTTTTGCTTGTCAAAGCGCACATTGTTTCCTTCTCTCTTGTGACGTCACGTTTTGCACGCCTGTTGAGTTTTGTCTTGCTTTCGAGTATTTGATCCTGAAAAACAACAAGACAAAAACCAAGCAGCGTGATTTTATCATCAGCAGTTTAGCATAGCAACTTCATTGGTAACCCGGCCCCGACTTATTCAAAATCGTGTATTTTGAAATTAAGATTTAGTGGCTATGGCAGATGAAAATGCAGAGGTAGTTCACCAAAATGCAGTAACTCTGAAACTATCTCCTTTTGGTCATCGCAACCACGTGCATGGTTCCAACAAACTTAAACTCAATTTGCATTACGTCATATTACAGCTGATGTCTCAAAATATTACTCATACAAAAAAATGGACAGTAATTTAAATCTAGGAATGGTCAAATCGGATACAATGTTGATTATAATATATATCGGATTCAATAACACCGACGGAAAGTAAAAGAACGCTTAGTTTTTAATCCAAAAAACGAAGCTGTTTACTGTACAACGTGGTATAAAAATACGCTATCTATCTCATCATTTTACTACTCTGTATGAAAAAATATACGTAATGCATAACTTACAATGTTTGCATTGACGTTAGTTTTATTTTGGTGATTAAATCGAGGTGCATAATAATTTGTAAACTCAATCACGCTTATCAATACCGCTAGCTGGCGGTATTAAACAAATTTCACGAAAGAGCAAAACTAAAATGAACAAACGATATCATCAAACACAATGAAGCTTATAAACACAAAACAATTTTGCATTATTTTTTGATTTCGCGGAGAACTTGGTCGATAGATTTTTTGTTTAGCACGAATGGAAAAACAGAAGCTTGCCTGATTATCATAAAAAATGGTTTTCACGATTTCCCAAAATGAAATTGTGTTATAGAAATTGTTGTGTTATAGAAGTTGTGTTGTAGAAGTTGCTTGACGTTCAGCAATAAAAGGGACAGTATGAAGCCTCCACCGAATGTGGTAGACAGGTGGGCAGGTGGCAGCTTGACTCAAAGACCAAAACATCCCTTCGCTGTCTCCTTGCCAAGGCAACTTGGTAAATAATCATGTAATTACAATTACAACTAAAGAGTTTGCGCGACCCTTCTTCACGTAATTGTATCCGGGCAGCACGGCTTCTTCCGAAGAAATGTCGAAGCGGTGGCGAGCCATTGGCAACACTGTGTTCGATTTGATCGGCCTTATTTGATTTAAACCTTAGACCTTTCTCTCTTGAAACAAACGCGTAACCACCAGTCCAGTCGAAGAAATGATTTACAATCCAAATTAATGTATAACAAAACATTGAAAACTAGCTTATAGTTAACTTTGCCAGAATTTCAAACAGTTAACAAAAATGGACTTTACTTAACTTTGAATTTTTGCCAAATTTTGACAAAATTGCACGCGATTAGCGCTTTTCAAAATTGGATATCTGGATTCCGAAGCTTTTCCAAGTAAGAAATCCTGAAAGTCAAAAAAAGTTGATCCTTTGTTTTCATTATTTAAATTTTTAATGATATAACCCAAAGTTGGGGCGAAACTCGTAACCTGGCAACTGTAGATACACTGTTACGCACAAGGGCGTCGGCAGAATTTTGTTTAAAAGGGGAAATAAGAATAGAGCCAGTATTAAGTACTAAATATGGAAAAATTTTTGAAATATGAGAGGTTTACGAAGAGAGAGTGTGTGAAAATCCAGAGGTAGGCTATGGCCTCCCTCCTGCCCACTTTGCCGATGCCCATGGGTACAAACAGGAAAGCCAATTGCGTGCGGGATTCTAGACTTGAGCATTGCAAGTTGTTCATTTGCGCCGTTTCGACATTGTATCCAGTTGTAGCAGAGGCAGTAGCATGCAAAAGTGGAAGTGAAGACTCGATGTGAAACCAGTTTGCACTGTGGTGACCGAGTGAATTAATATATTTTGTCCTTGTGCAATTATGTCTGCGGTATCCGGTTATTGGCACATATCGCTCATTGCTATGGGTGGTATTGCATAATGAACGATATTGCGAGACATAAGGAATTTAATTAACGCGTCTTTGTTTTCACTTCTCTTTGTTTACTCGCTGTATAAATATCGCTGCTTCCATTTATTATTAATATACTACTTGCTGATATTAAAGAACTACGTGTTGAGACTCATCGCGTACGAACTCACCAAAACACTAGTTTAGAAATCCAGCTGAAGTCGAGAAAAAGTCCGCTCACGTTTATTGGAAAACCAAAACTATTTTCTTTGTTAATTTCAATGGAAAACCATGCAGTGTGGCGGCATAATCTCGAGTTGCTGCCCCCGCAACCCTCATGGAAAAATGGCCAATGAAGTGAGAGAGAGAGGGAAAGATATTCCATTTTTGACCCGAATTTCATTGTTAAAGTCAACGAAGTCGGGTGAATTTTTCACCGTATTTAAAGCGAAACCAAAAATTATGAAAAAACAGATGCTCAACCTTGTTCGACCGCCACTCTCAGAATATTTGTGTTGAACGTTTCACAAAATGGGGGGACGAGGTGAGCATTGCTGGTTTTATCTGAATTTGCTGATAATTTTAACAAATATTATAGGGTGAAGAAAGACAACCGGATATTATGCTTCTCTCACGTAAGCACGCTATGACTGATTGTTACGTTTAGCATTTGTACCACAATTAGACGCAGAGTTACGAATTAACGTGAGTTTTAGGTTAACGCTTAAAGTTAAAATCAGGAGAGGTGGAATTCTGATGAGAGTAAAACGTATCCTTGGCCATGCAGCTGGCCAAGCTGATAGCGCTCTCTCATCCGAAAAGAAGGACTGTAGTTTCAATCTTGGATTGGCCAATCCGAATACAGTGTTGCCAACGTTGGCTAGAGATGGATTTGTGATTCGCTGGTACCGACGCAAAGTAATGGACTCTTAATCCAAACAAGCAAGCTATGTTTGCAACGTGATGGCTTAAAAGTCTACTACATATTGTCTTCGTCTTTTCACTAGTTTGCATGAAATATACTCAATCGATAAATGACAACGTTTGCAGTGACTTTAAATTTATTTTGAAAAATGCGAACATACTATATTTGCAAACTCATTCAAGCTTCTCAATACAGTTGAGTGGCGATATTATCCAACAATTCCACTGCAAAGCAAACACAAGATAAACAAAGATTACATCAAACACAGTATTATTAAGCAACCAAACACAAGAATAAAGTTGTCTTATATAAACAAAAAACAAAGAAAACATCATTGCTGAAATTAGAATCTTTTTCCTTGTTAAGTTGCTCAACTCAAAATTATTACCTTAATTTTGTATGAAAAATGCTTCGGAATTTGTCCGAAATTTGTCTAAAATTTATTAATTCATCTCCTTGAATCAAAACCATTCTTATAGAACAAAAAATGTTTCTTAGTTTGTATATAAAATTTGACCCCTTATTATGACGGCTCAGTGACAGTAAAATGAAACTTTGACGAATTTGTGTTCCCCTCTGCATGGGTTTCCAAACACGGAATTGGTGGCTTCGATCCTGCAGCTCCGGTTGTCTTGGCAACGACGTTTGATGATGTCCAGCGACCCTTGGCTGAAACACCTGGTGTTTCTTCCATTACGGCTGGGACAGCTACAAAAACAAGTACGGATGTGTTAAAACTTGGTTTAAGAGAAACTGTAATTACTTGACCCATTGGGTGGCGAAAATCGCAAATTCTATGTTTAAGCGACCGCAATTTATGTGTTAGTGATGAAGAGAGCCGGTATCAATTGCGATTATGTCCATTGGCAGATTCTTAGGTATTTTGAACACAACCAAACTTTTCTGTTTCCTCAAAACATAAATGAAATTACTTACTTAACAGTATCGTCTCGGCCATAAAACGCGTCCACAATCCCAATTCTTTGTCCAAATGGGCAAGACAAATGGGCTGCATCATCCTGGCAAATGTGAGTAATTGCTCCGATTAGGCCTGAAAAGATTATAGTTCTTATGTTCATTTGTAGTTTCAGTACTTGTAACTATTTCAAAAGATTGTAAGAAATGATAAAACTAAAAAACAAAACACCAAAAATGTTATTTCCCACCTGTTTGTTTCGCCAATCTTCAGTAATAAGAAGCTAATCACTTTAAATAAGGCAATTAATAAAAAACTTGACAAATAAATAATAATTCTTCATTGTCAACACTAGCTGAAACCCCAAAGTGTTGCCGCAGCAAATTACGAAATCAATATTTTGAAACTTACGCGTTGGAACACAACTGTATTCGACTTCAAGATATTTGTGTGTGCCTCGGCAAGGGTTTCCAAACACGTCATTGTCCGCATCTACAGCGCAGAAGCTTCTCCCGTCACAGTGGTCTCGTACAATGCGAAGAGAATTACTACCTTCGCAGTGAGTCGTACGAATTGACTTACTAGGGCAGCTAAAATGAAAAATGTCGGTGAATTAGAGAAAATCAGTCGAGGCTAGCATTGACCTAAATAAACACTTGTAGTATCAAAATTTAATTGATTAATATCGATTTCGGCCCGAGGTCATTTTCAATTCAATTAAAATCGAATCAACACTTCAGACTGTATTATTGATAAAGTCTTTCGGTAAATCAACAATGGCAAAGTAGAAAAAAACAAATTAACCGCTGTTCATTACTTACAAATGCATTGTTCTTAATTTGTTTTGAAATTTTCTGCAAAAACGAGCCTTGAGTTCTCGTAAAATTGCTCTTATAACAAAAAGATGTAGTTAGTTACTGAGTAACTTACGTTTCACGATTTAATCGTCCATAGAAGGCGCTATTAACGCGTATGAGTGAACCATCTTTGCACGACAATCGGGCGTACGTCTCCTGACAAGCAGTCTCGAAAAACGGACCCTCTGGAATGCGGGCAACATTCGCAAACGCACCTAAAGGTTGAACGTTATTTCAGTGTAACTGTAGTTTAAGTGATTGAAAGGTATGAACTAAAACTAAATCAGAAAACCAAAAACGTTTTTTCCACAGCGTCAAAAGCGTTGGATTTGCTTGTGGCTTGACTACGATTAAATGCATCAAAATAATTGTTGCTCAAAATACTTGTAAATGCCAACTGTTAACATTTAGTAACCAAGCGTTTTCGTGATATTAACTGACTACATGAATGCGCAATTAAATAAATTGAATTTGAATTCAATGTTTTTAGATATCAAAACTATTAATATAGGGTTATGAGTGTATTTATAAGCAAATGATGTCAAAATTCAAAGTCCCACCATTTTTTGGGACACGTTTCCTTTTCGTCAGTCATCAAATTTAACTCGAAAAAGTTCTTAACAGCACTGTTTAGCACCAAAATGAATGTTTTAATATTACCTGCAATGCAAACAACTCCGAGAATAAACAAAATCTTCATTTTTTTGTCGGTTGGGTTATACAATTAAATGTAACAATAAACACAGATATTAAAGAATTACGACTAATCTATTTCTCAAATCTGAAATAAACATTAGAAAGTTATTAAGACTGTTCAGTTTAATAGCAGCACAAAAATCACTATCATCACAAAAATTGATTAAAGCAATTCAAACAAACTAATAAGCACTACAATTCGTGGTTCATTTTTAATTTGTTTTGTTCATTAACAAAGAATCTAGTTTTCAATGTTGAATTGTTGTTTTATGTTGTTTTTTTTTGACGAAGAATTTTTATGCGGTGATTTGGCAGTAAGATTATTCGTAAAACAAATTGGGAAAGCAATGCGAGTTAGCAAATTACCATCAAGAATTTCAGTCATCGACGTAAACACACCAAAATATAATTTAGCAGTTTTTCCAGTTAGCAATAATTTTTTTGCATTTTTAACCCAATCCAAATGTACCAGAAAAATTATAGCGATAGCTGTTTCCTTTGCGATGTAATCAAAAAGTTATCTGAAACACCCCTGTTCAGTTTATTAATATCACTCAGTTTTAAATCGTTATTATCTTCAAATCGATAACTGATGTCCGAGAAAGAAAACCTTTGGTTTATATACAAAAAATCCGAAGATATTTCCGTTATATTTTCTTCCGGATACATTTGAATATAATTTTTCTTCCAAAATGTTGGAAAATTTACCTCTACACTTTTCTATAATATAACGGCTTAAATTGTAGTTCAATTGGTTTCACACAAACCGGTAAAAAGTTTTTTTTAATTAGTCTAGGTCTACAGGAAGCAAGCGAAATTTACCTAAATTCCAGCAATTATTCAAACAAATTTTTTGATTTGATTTAATTCACGAATCTAAGAGAGTAATATCCGGTTTTAGCGCATTTGCAATTATGTTGTCGGCGTATTTGTTTTGGCCAAGAGTCTTGTCCAGCTGGGGAATACCTTCACTCAGAGCGGCTGTGGATGCTTGAAAAAGTGTCTGCAGCTCTCAAAAATACTCCCACTATCATCCCACAAACTCCACACATTTCCAAAAACCCACAAAAAAAAAACAAAAAAACAGGAATTGCTGAAATAATACTTGAAAACAGTCGATTTTATACAAGCTTCTTTAAAAATCATTTTCATTTGATTGAAGATTTTAGTATTTTTATTTGTGTGAAAATTGTAAATTCTTGCCGATATGTTAACGCAAAAACTACCAAAGTCATTACTTAAACCTGCTTTTCTGCTCGCTTTGAACGGAAACAGACTCTATTAGGCAAGCGGTCATGCTCTGAATCTGCAACGTGATTGTAATCAACTGTAAATCTGTTATGTCATATTGATCAACACTGTATATCTGCAACGTCATGTTATACAGCTGCAAATCTGCCAAGTCATGATGACCATCAAAATAGCTGTGATTCCTTCTCCAAGTTTAACGTTATATATTATGTATGCAAATTATAGCAAAGTCGATTAGGAAAACTTAATTTAAAAAGAAATGCTGCACATTTTTACCGAGAAAAAAAATCCGCAATCTAATTCAAATTGCTCTCGCGTATTTGATCCTGACAAAAACCAAGCAGCGTGACAACAAGACAAAAACCAAGCAGCGTGATTTTATCATCAGCAGCTTAGCATAGCAGCTTTATTGGTAACCCGGTCCCGACTTATTCAAAATCGTGTATTTTGAAATTAAGATTTAGTGGCTATGGCAGATGAAAATGCAGAGGTAGTTAACCAAAATGCAGTAACTCTTGGAACTACCTCCGGTTGGTCATCGCATCCACGTGCCTGGTTCCAACAAACTGAGGCTCAATTTGCATTACGTTACATTACAGTTGATATCTCAAAATATTGCTGCGTAGTTGCAGTTTTTGTCCAAAATACCGCTCAGCATTCGCTAAATCTCTTGGAAAACCCGCCAGTTGACAGTCAATGCAATGCGTTCAAGCAACGCCTCTTGCAAACCTTTGCGCTGTCTCAACAGGAATGTGCAGCTCGAATTCTCAATTTGACTGAATTTGGCAATCGTAAACCAACCGCGTTAATGGATGATATGCTGGCGTTAATGAGGGATCATAGACCGTGCTTTCTCGGTACGTATGTCTTCCTTCAGCTCCTGCCTGAAGACATTATTCACTGAAATTTTAATACAAAAAGTGTTTATTTAGTTCAATGCTAGCCTCGACCATTTTTTTCTAATTCACCGCCATTTTTTATTTTAGCTGGCCTGGTAAGTCAATTCGTACAACTCACTGCGAAGCTGAAAATTCTCTTCGTATTCTACGAGACCACTGTGATGGGAGAAGCTTCTGCGCTGTAGAGGTGGACAATGACGTGTTTGGAGAGGTACTTGCCGAGGCACCTACAAGTATTTTGAAGTCGAATACAGTTGCGTTCCAACGCGTATAAGTTTCAAAATAATAATTTTGTAATTTGCTGCGGCAACACTTTGGAGTTTCAGCGAGTGTTGACAATAAAAGATTATTATTTATTTATTAATTTTTATTAATTGAATTATTTAAACTGATTCAGTTTTTTTGTTACTGCACAATTAGCTTTCCTGATTGTAACAGTGTATCTACAGTTGCCAGGTTGCGAATTTCGTCCCAACTTTGTGTTATATCATTGAAAATTTTAAATAATGAAAACAAACGATCAATTTTTTTAGACTTTCAGGATTTCTTACCTGGAAAAGCTTCGGAATCCAGATATCCGATTTTGAAAAACGCTAACCGTGTGCAAATTTTTTTCAAAATTTGGCAAATCAAGTAAAGTCGATTTTTGTCAAGCTATTGAAATTCTGGCGAAATTAACTTTAAGCAAGTTTTCAATGTTTTGTTGCATATTGATTTGGATTGTAAATCATTTCCTCGACTGGACAGGTGGCCACGTGGTAACACGTTTGTTTCAAGAAAAAAAGGTCTAAAGTTAAAATCTTGGGCCG
Source organism: Trididemnum nubilum (assembly GCA_963965965.1). Taxonomy (NCBI): domain Eukaryota; kingdom Metazoa; phylum Chordata; class Ascidiacea; order Aplousobranchia; family Didemnidae; genus Trididemnum; species Trididemnum nubilum. The sequence continues at coordinate 10,574,621 of OZ014473.1, read as the reverse complement.
ATCAAATCGAACACAGTGTTGCCAATTGCTCGCCACCGCTTCGACATTTCTGCGGAAGAAGCTCTGTTGTCCGTACAATTACGTGAAGAAGCGGCCCGCAAACCCGTTGATTGTAATTACATGTTTATTTACTAAGTTGCCTTGGCCAGGAGGCAGGAAAGAAATTCGGTCTTCGAGTCAAGCTGCCACCTGCCCACCTGTCTACCACAAACGTTGGAAGCTTCATACTGTCCCTTTTATTGCTGAACGTCAAGCAAAGTAGCTGTAAATACCAATTTTTACAGTCTTTGGTGTGACCCGACCTGGAATTGAACCCGTGCCTACCGCTTCAGGAGCAGACGCTCTATCCACTCGACCACTGATCGGTTGCTACACGCTTTGGCGCAATACAGCGAGTATAATGGAAAACAAATTTGTAGCATTTTTTTTCAATAAAGTTTTTTAAACAAATTTACTATAATTTGCATATTACGACACGTACGAGCATTAAACTTCGAGAAAAAAATCACAGTTATAGTTGATCATCATGACGTTGTAGATTTACAGTTTTGTATAACATGACGTTGCAGATTTGCTGTTGATCAACTTAACGTTGCAGATTTGCAATAGAGTACAATCACGTTGCAGATTCAGAGCACATGACCACTTGCCAAATAGTGTCTGTTTCCGTTCAAAGCCACCGGATATGTAGGCTTAAGTTATGGCTTTGGTATTTTGTGCGTTGCTTGTCGGTAATTATACAAGAATTTCACACAATAAAATGTAAATATGTTTGATCAAATGTAAAAGACTTTTAAACGAACTTTCGTACAGTTTTCTATTTTCCGTTACAGGTATTATTTAAAAAACAATTCCTGTTCTTTCAAACTGCAATTAAATTAGCAAGCATAATAAACAGCAAAATTTCAATACCGAACTAACAACGTCCTGATATAATTTGTATTATTTGTTGTTTCATAATACATCATAAAACAAAACTATGAAATATAACTCTGAAAGTCAAGTTGCGACATTCACGCAAAATGAATCATTTCTATACCTATACAATAGTCAACAATGCTACGCTATCTGGGCATTGGAGCGCCGCAGCAAAACATACAGGAAATCACGGTTCAGAAACTGGAGTCAGCCGAACCAAATTCGAGCCCGACTTGAATAAAAACCATTGATTAAGCGTGATAAAAATTTTGATTAGGAACGAACACTTAAACGTTGCAGGGCAGTTTCAAGAGTGAAATTGAGTTGTTTTAATCTGGCATCCTTCAAATGAGATTCAAACTCAAGTCACACTTAAGTTTCACCTAAATTGGAGTTGAAAGTTGGATACGAGCTCAAATATTTGTCTCAATCTTATGAGCTAGGCTTTGAAAGCTAGTTAGTGTCGATTGTAACAAAATGGCCGACAGCATAATGGTAGACGCGCTGAAACCAGCAGTTATTACTGTTCTAGAATCGTGCATGTTATTTCAAATTTTTGCCGGAATTGAGGTAACTTACATTTGCTTCCGGGAGACCTAGACTGGTCAGGAAAAATTTTTACCCGTTTGTACAAATCTAATTGAATTACAATTTAAATCATTATACGAGCATGAGTTAAACTTTCCAAAATATCGGAAGCCAAATTATATTCAAATGTATCCGGAAAAAATAAGGAAAAAATCTCCGCATCTTTTGTATATAAACGGAAGGTTTTCTTTCTTGGACATCAGTTGTCGGTTTGAGACAAACGATTTAAAACTGAGCGAGATTCATAAACTATACAGAGGTGTTTGAGATAACTTTTTGATCACATCGGAAATGAAAACAGCTATCGCTAAAATTTTGCTGGTACAGTTGGATTGGGTTAAAAATGCAGAGCAAATGTGACAAACTGGGAAAACTGTCACGACTTTTAGTGGGTTTAAGTCGAAATGCTGAAAATCCGAATCGTAATTTTCTAACTTGCATTCTATTCCCAATTTGTTTTCCGGGCAATCTTGCTGCCAATCACAACATAAAGAGTTCTTCATCAACAAAAATAATTCAAAATATCAAAAAACGAAATTCTTTGTTAATGAAAAAAAAACACTAAACTCTAACTATAAATATTTTTGCTATTCGTTTGTAAAAAATGCTGTAATAAATGTTTGCGATTACAGTGCATGAAATCAGCAAAGCAATTAAGCTGATCAGTCTCGGCAACTTTCTAATTTTTGTTTCAGAATTTGAAAAATATTATTAATTCTTTGTTACGTCATCTGTTTTCATTGTTACATTGTAATAAACCCAACCAACAATTAAAAAATGAAACTTGTGTTCATTCTCGGTGTTCTTTGCATTGCTGGTAAGTGTAGAACATTTATTTTGATGTCATAGTTAAAAATTTTTTTTCGAGTTAAATTGAGGAATTACGAAAAGTGTCCCAAAGTACAACGAGACCTTTAGTTTTGACATCAATTGCTTATGAATATCCTCATATTCCAGCATAAAATACTTTTGATGTCCAAAAACATTGAATTCAAACTCAATTGAATTTGCAAGTAAATCAAATTGACTTATTGACATAGTAGAGTCCTGTGACTGAATTGCAATCTTACATAATCAGCAAATATCATGAAAACGTTTGGTTATTAAATGTAAACTGTTGGCGTTTACAAGTATTTTGAGCAACAATTATTTTGATGCATTTAATCGTAGTCAAGCCATAATCAGGTCCTACACTTTTGATGCTGTGGAAAAACACTTTTTTGATTTTCTGATTTAGTTTTAGTTCATAGTTTTTAATTATTTAAACTGCAGTTATACTAAAATTACGTTCAACCTTTAGGTGCGTTTGCGAATGTTGCCCGCATTCCAGAGGGTCCGTTTTTCGAGACTGCTTGTCAGGAGACGTACGCCCGATTGTCGTGCAAAGATGGTTCTCTCATACGCGTTGATAGCGCCTTCTATGGACGATTAAATCGAGAAACGTAAGTTATTCAGTAGCTAACTACACGTTTTTGCTTTAAGAGCAATTTTACGAGAACTCGAGGCTCGTTTTTGCTGACAATTTGAAAACAAATTAAGAACAATGCATTTGTAGGTAATGAACAGCGGTTTATTTGTTTTTTTCTACTTTGCCATTGTTGATTTACCGAAAGACTTTATCAATAATACAGTCTGAAGTGTTGATTCGATTTTAATTGAATTGAAAATGACCTCGGGCCGAAATCGATATTAATCAATTAAATTTTAATACTACAAGTGTTTATTTAGGTCAATGCTAGCCTCGACTAATTTTTTCTAATTCAGCGCCATTTTTCATTTTAGCTGCCCTAGTAAGTCAATTCGTACAACTCACTGCGAAGCTGAAAATTCTCTTCGCATTGTACGAGATCGATGTAACGGGAAAAGCTTCTGCGCTGTCGATGCGGACAATGACGTGTTTGGAAACCCTTGCCGAGGCACACACAAATATCTTGAAGTCGAATACAGTTGCGTTCCAACGCGTAAGTTTCAAAATATTGATTTCGTAATTTGCTGTGGCAACCCTTTGGGGATTCAGCTAGTGTTGATATCGAAGGATTGTTATTTATTTGTCAAGTTTTTCATGAATTGCCTTATTTAAACTGAATCAGTTTCGTTATTTCTGTAGATCGACGAAACAGTTTCGTGAGGAATAACATTTTAGGTGTTTTTTTTATCGTAATATTTTTTACAATTTATTAAAATAGTTGCAAGTATACTGAAGCTACAAATGAACATAAGAGCTATAATCTTTTCAGGCCTAATCGGAGCAATTACTCACATTTGCCAGGATGATGCAGCCCATTTGTCTTGCCCATTTGGACAAAGAATTGGAATTGTGGACGCGTTTTATGGCCGAGACGATACTGTTAAGTAAGTAATTTCGTTTGTTTAGTTTTTGAGGAAACAGAAAAGTTTGGTTGTGTTCAAAATACGTATAAGAATCTGCCAATGGACGTAATCGCAATTAATACCGGCCCCGTTTATCACTAACACATAAATTGCGGTGGCTTAAACATAGAATTTAATGCGACTTTACCAACCAATGTGGCAAGTAATTGCAGTTTCTCTTGAACCAAGTTTTAACACATCCGTACTTGTTTTTGCAGCTGTCCCAGCCGTAATGGAAGAAACACCAGGTGTTTCAGCCAAGGGTCGCTGGACATCATCAAACGCCGTTGCCAAGATAACCGGAGCTGCAGGATCGAAGCCACCAATTCCGTGTTTGGAAACCCATGCAGAGGGGAACACAAATTCGTCAAAGTTTCGTTCTACTGTCACTGAGCCGTTATAACTAGAGATCTTAGTTTATGTACAAGGAAACAAACATTTTTTGCTTTATAAGAATGGATTTGATTCAAGGAGATGAATCAATAAATTTTAGATAAATTTTGGACAATTTCCGAAGTATTTTTTGTATAAAATTAATGTAACAATTTTGTGCTGTGCAACTTTAACAAGGAAAAAAGATTCTAATTTCAGCTACCTAATGTTTTTTGATTTTTGTTTTTATAACACAACTTTATTCTTGTGTTTGGTTGCTTAACAATACTGTGTTTGATGTAATCTTTGTTTATTTTGAGTTTTGCTTTGCAGTGAAATTGCAGCTTAATATCACCATGCAATTAGCCGTATTGAGAAGAATGGATGAGTTTGCAAATATAATTCCAAAATAAATTTAACATCACTGTAAACGTTGTCATTTATCAATTAAGTATATTTCATGTAGACTAGTGAAAAGACGAAGATAGACTGTACTGTAAGCCATCACGTTGCAAACATAGCTTGCTTGTTTGGATTAAAAAATAAGAGTCCATTACTTTGCGTCGGTACAAGCGATTAAAAAATTCATCTCTAATTAACGTTGGCACCACTGTATCCGGATTTGGCGATCCGAGATTTGAACTACAGTCCTTCTTTTCGGATGAGAGAGCGCTATCAGTTTGGTTAACTGCATTTTTACCACTAAAGATACGTTTTACTCTCATCATAATTCCACTTCTCCTGATTCTAACTTTAAGTTTTAACCTAATACTCACTCGAACTCGAAATTTTGCGTCTGATTGTGGCACAAATGTTTAAACGTAAAAATCAGTCAATTAATCATAGCGGTCTAGTAAGGTTGAGCATTTTTTTTAAATATTTTTTGGTTTTGGCCTTAAATACGGTAAAAAATTCACCTAAATCCTTTGACTTTACACTGTAAAAAATTTTCGAGTCATTTTACTGGCAAAAGAGCAGGCAGCATTTTGACTCTCGATTTTAGTATATTAATTACTTGCTGGTGGTTTGTAACCAAAATAATGCTCACACGCATGTAATAGAAATTACTATAAATTTTATACTAAAGTATCGTAAATCAAATTACTTCGCTATCGTAGTAATTTTTTACTAACTGTCAATAGTAAAATTACTATTAAAAAGTAATCTAGCTTACGCATAATGATTGTTTCCTTTTTACTATTAATGTAATAGTTATTAGTTTACTACTATGTAGTAGTAATTTTTACTCCTTTAATATAGTAAAATTTACTTATCAATGAGGAGGCAGCATTTTAACTTTTCGGAATAGCATTTCACATTACATTTACTATTCTAAAAAAGGGAAAATTTTGATCTTCCAAAATAACGATGTACATTGTACAACCAGTATAAATACCTAATGCAAATACAACGTCGGTTGATTGGGTTTTTCGCGCTAAGCCATCAAACAATTCATTTAATTTAAAGCGTTTGATGGCTTTGCACGAAGAACCAAATTGACCGATGTTGTATTAGCATTAGATATACATACTGGTTGTATAATATCCTAATTCTGGAAATTAAAATTTTCCCTTCAACGATGCTTTATTTGTAATTAAAAATAACACAATTTCGTTATAGTGACACCATAAAATTAATGCTTAGAGATTGATATGTTGGGGATTTGCAAACAAAATTTAACATTTAAAAAATAACAGGTAATTCGCTTTTATTAAGAGTCAAAGAGAGGCATCGCACCAAAAAAAAACAACAACAAAAAAACAGCACTGCATCAGAAATGTTAATGCAAAGCGTATATACAGCATGAAAATAAAGGCATCAGCAGCATAAAAACCACACGAAGAAATTTTTACAGTAAGGTTATGGAACAATTCTCCAAAGTTTACTGCAAAATAAGGTTACACCATTGTTCGTGATATCAAAGTCAAGACATCTAATTTTCTAACAGCATAAGAAGCAGTTAAATGTTTACAGTTTCCGTTTACGTTCGCTTCCATTGGCATATGCGGGCAGAATGATTAGGAAATTTAATCGAACTTAACAAGGTTTTAAACGTTTTCAACTTTGCTGTATTTTCTTCATTATTTATAATCGTTTTGTCAAAGCGCGTTCGCTTTAAATAGTTAAAACTCTTTAGAGAAGAAAAGCACAGCTCACCAGAAGTTCAAAAACAGTTAAAAATATTAATTGATAACAAGGGCGTACGCAGGGGGGGGTTTTGGGGGTTCAAACCCCCCCATTGGTCTGTCAACTAAAATGCACCGTAAAGAAAATATCACGTTTTTAGCACTTCTGAGCCTGTTTTTTTGCAATGACACGGACTCCAACATGATTTAAAGCAACTTTTGAAGCATTTAGAGTTTCTTAGGGGGATTAATTTGTCAAAGATATGGCTTATAAATCAATAATAACTTCAAAAAAATAGCCCAAATTAGCAAATTTAATCGCTAAAAATGCTTAACATTGGCTTCATCAAAAACATAGAGATGGGGTTTCAGTATTAGTTAATTATTAATCCACTCAAATCTCGTTCCATTCGCCCCCTCCGCCCCCCTTTCTCCAACTGTCCCACTCTATAAAGTACAGAATATAAATGCTTGTGAGTTTTTTCAAATTATGATTTTATGATTTACCGGCTTGTAAATTAAAGAACTGAAATGTTACCATTTGCCACCGCCCACATAGCTCACTTATGCGCAAAGGCGTACACAGGAGGGTGGGGGTTTAAACCATCCTCCCTATTGATCCGACGTATATCATTCGAAATATTGCCTTATTGGACAAAACAAGCAAGCTCCTTCTTTACTCTCATATTAATACGAATATTTAATTATGGTAAATAACTTTTTTGTTATTTAATGCAACATTGTAAGCGACTAAGTGTAATACTGAAACTCTGGAATGTAGTGTTACGAGTTAGAGTAACTTCAAGTAGCGTAGGCGGGGGGGGGAGGGGGTTTATAGATCCCCCCATTGGCCTGTCAACCAAAATGCAGAATAAGAAAAATACCAAGTTTTTAGCACTTCTGAGACTGTTTTCTGCACTGGAATGGACTAAAAAGTGATTTAAAACATATTTTAAAACATAAATTTAGGGGGGGGGCTAATTTGTCAAAAATAAAACCCACAAATCAATGAAAACTTTGAAAACTGGCCAAAATAAGCAATCAGATTTGATCGCTAGTGTAAAAAGGCTAAACATAGGTTTCATCAACAAACATATCATAAACTTTGGAATAGGGGGTCTACTTAGTATTAATTAACTACCAATCACTTGTCTCAAAATTTTTCCGTTAGCCCCTTCCCCCATTTATTTTTCTCTATAAAATATAGACGAAATAGATTACTCTGTGTGAGTTTTCTTGAACTGGGATTTTATGGTTTACCAGCATGTAAACAAGAGAGCTAAAATTTTACCATTAGCCACCTTCCACATAGCCCATTTATGTAAACAGTTTAATCAGGTTTGCACTACCAATTTCTATGGCACGTTTTAAAAGCATTATTTTTTATCAATACAGCCCTAAAATTAAGTTATTTTTGAAAAAAAATGCAAAATTTTCATACGCTGGGGGCTCCGCCCCCCAGACCCCAAAACAGCACCCGCAATTGCGAATTTCTGGCTATGTGCCGCCCACGCTTTGCACTGTGTGTAATCGTGTGGGGTTTTGTAGCTTTTGTTTTGAACAATTTTTTTCTTCATCATTCAGTTGCAAACCTTATGATGTTAACTACAGATGTATGCTTAATTGGTTTTTGTTTGAAAAGTTTTATTTGCATTACGCACTGTGTGGCTTTGACTCCATCTTGTTACATTACGCTAAGTTATTTATTCACCAAAGTATAGATCGCGAACAAATTTTTAATGTCACTTTTGAAAACCCCCCCATTGAAAAATCCTGCGTACGCCACTGATGGATAACGGTAATTGAGCTCGAAGTTGTTTGGTATAATCAGTAACTAAAATTACTTGAGGCTATGAACTTTGAAAATAAGAACACAAAAAGCTCAGTGCTAAGCAATTAACAAAACAAAAAAAACAAACTTAAGGTCAGGAGCAACACGCGTGATTTTTTAAAATGTTGAGACACACGAGCACGGTTTTTGTTAGTTCCAACTCTTTCACTCGTTGTGAAGTTAATTAGGGCGTTTCTGTGAAAACATGTCGCTTTCCAGATGACTGGTTCTCAACTTGGAGCGTGCGCCCAATAAGCAGTAGAGACATGACAAAATTTTTGTGGGAATACAAAACAAACGTAAACTAGTTACAAACATAAACTAGTTACCATTTTCCAAACAAACTGATCTGGTACATTTATCAAACTGATATACTTAACTTAACCTATTCATAGTCATGCCTCACAACTTATTGTGTGAAACAGCAAACTTGCCGAAAATAAATTTTTATACTATATGGGTACGAAATGTTCTGGTAATGAAAGTGGAAACTTTTTTGCACACAAAAGTAGGGCCTTCTTTCCAAAAAGATTTAAGAGACTAGAATGACACTATTCTAAAAAAACATTCCTCAAGCACAAGAAAATGGATCCCGTACACGAGCTCTAAAAACACGAGCCCTAAAAACACGAGTCCTAAAGACACGAGCCCTAAAAGACACGAGTCCTAAAGGACACGAGTCCTAACGTACACGAGTCCTAACGAACACGAGTCCTAAAAGACACGAGTCCTAAAGGACACGAGTCCTAAAAGACACTAGTCCTAAATACACGAGTCCTAATGGACATGAGTCCTAACGTACACGAGTCCTAAAGAACACCAGTCCTAAAGAACACAAACCCTAAAGTACACAAGCCCTAACGGACACGAGCCCTAAAAAACACGAGTCCTAAAGACACGAGTCCTAACGGTCAGGAGTCCTAATGTACACAAGTCCTAAAGGACACGAGTCCTAAAAGACACGAGCCCTAAAGGACATGAGTCCTAAAAGACACAAGTTCTAAAGAACACGAGACCTAAAAGACACGAGTCCTAAAAGACACGAGCCCTAAAGAACACGAGTCCTAAAAGACACGAGCCCTAAAGGACACGAGCCCTAAAGGACACGAGTCCTAAAGGACACGAGTCCTAAAGGACACGAGTCCTAAAGGACACGAGTCCTAAAGGACACGAGTCCTAGAGGACACGAGTCCTAAAGGACACGAGTCCTAAAAGACACGAGTCCTAAAGAACACGAGTCCTAAAAGACACGAGTCCTAAAGGACACGAGTCCTAAAAGACACGAGTCCTAAAGGACACGAGTCCTAAAAGACACGAGTCCTAAAGGACACGAGCCCTAAAAAACACGAGTCCTAAAGAACACGAGTCCTAAAAGACACGAGTCCTAAAGGACACGAGTCCTAAAAGACACGAGTCCTAAAGGACACGAGCCCTAAAAAACACGAGTCCTAAAGAACACGAGTCCTAAAAGACACGAGACCTAAAAGACACGAGTCCTAAAAGACATGAGTCCTAAAGGACACGAGTTCTAAAGGACACGAGTCCTAAAAGACACTAGTCCTAAAGTATGACTCATAAAACATACGCGTCATTACTTACACGAGTTTTAAAAAAAGCGACCCGTTTGGAGATGCGGCTGAGTATCAATTTCTTTTGACCAACCAATTCAACTACGTATCAAAATAATCGGATGGTTTTGGGGTTCAGAGTTCAGTATTTCCTCTAGCAAAGCACGCTATAAGGAAGAGAGATTAAAAGTTTTATTGTGATTGGAGAGTGTCCGCCACTACAACGGTAGACTCGGGTTCGATTCCCAACAGTTGGATAAACCCCAACACTTAAAAATGGTGATCACTGTTTTCTGCTTCTGAAGTATGGTCACAGTTTGTTACTAACTGTTTAGTGCAATAATCATCAATGTGGAAGTGAAATAATTGTTTAGAGCTCGTTAATTATTTAGGGCATGTTAATTACTTAGGGCAAGTGTGCCCCCGATAATTGACTTTTAAATGCTTTAACGAAGATAGATGTTTTTACAAGTTCGTCACTATGAAGTTGTTAAATACACTTTAACGTCGTTTGCCATTCCAATATTAGAAATGCGTGGAAAAATATTTTGACATAATTTAGGAATGCCATCCCACCAAATTAAATCTCCCAATAGTCAATTTTTTGAATAACCTAATTGTTTTTAAGATCAGCAGATCTTTCAAAATACTTTGACGTGGTTTGGGGGTGCTACCCCCTCGGTAACCCATTAAATAGATCCCCCAAACCTTTTATTTTTAATTTTGAGCTAGAATAACATTTTTTAAATATCAGTAGGTACTTACCGATCGGTGGTCGAGTGGATAGAGCGTCTGCTTCTGAAGCGGTAGATTCGGGATCGATTCCCGGTCGGGTCAAACCAAAAACTATAAAAATTGATATTTACAGCTTCCCTGATTGACGTTCAGCAATTAAAGGGACAGGATGAAGCTTCCGCCGTGTGTGGTGGACTGGTGGGCAGGTGGCAGCTTGACTCGAAGACCGAAAAGTCACTTCGCTGTCTTCTGGCCAAGGTAACTTGGTAAATAAAATGTAATTACAATTACAATAAAAGTCAAAAAATTAGAAATATAATTTGACGTCTGTTCGAGATAAAAGTTTAAAATTGCTGTTATTAATGTAAAAAATAGATTCTTGGACCAACTTAGTTTCGAAATCGCCGTGCGTATGCTGAACAATGACTCGCACTGTCACAGTGTTATTATAACGCTGTACTTGCGACGACATTGAGGATGCATTTTGCGGAAAAACCACCCATCACGTCGGCTACATTATTTTCACTCGCAATCATCATTAGGCTATTTGCTCTTGATCTGTTAATCAAACACTAACTTTTAGCTTCTTGTCGTGCTGTTGATGCAAAAGGGTTTATTCATCACATAAATTAAAATTACAATCATTTTTCAAAGTTTTATACCACCCATTATTGTTTTGAAATAGAGTATTTCAAAGTTTCTACTTGTTCCAATTTGAAAAATTCAACCGATCTGATGTTTTATCAGAGACAATTTATCACAATAGCTTCAAACGTTTTCGCTAATGAATGAGTTTTAAAACCGCAAGAATAAAACATATTTGCATTTTGTTTTTTTTTTCATTGTATATGGCAAAAGATTTTACATCATTCATATTCATTTTACATAAAAAAGTAAAAATTCATTCGTTTTAGGATTAATTTTTACGTTTAATTTTTGCTGAAAAACTTGCTTTTTAACAAACCTTGAATAACAGAAATTTAAAAAATACCAATAATTTCGTCAACTTGAAGTGAAAAAGTCAAACAATTTTTATGAAAACGCAGTAGAGTTCATATCCCTCATTCATGGATTAGACTCCTGTTTCTGCAATGTTTTCAATACACACTATGTTTTGATTGCAAAATTACTTTTTTTGTTGATCTTAATTTTCTGCACTACCTTGTTTGCGCATAAGATACTGCAAAACATACAAATTATAATTAAAAAAAAATTTTTTATGACTATGTCGTATTTTATGCTTGTGGCTAGATAAAGTATAATTTCTGATAATGTAATTAAGTGGCGGCATGATTTTTCGAAGCACAAAAATGTTAGCAAAGATCGTAGGATAACGTCTCTCTTTGTCCTTTTGTTTGCGCTCTTGCGCCGTAGATCGTTTTCATGTAAGTTGGTGATTTCAAAAAAATCTATTAATCTTTGTTAAAATGAAAGAAAGAGCAGAATGTTCAGCATAAAGTGTAAGTTACGTTAGGTTCACATTTTTACAAATTTCTCAAGAAAAATTGTTCTGCGTTGATGTTGAACTCTCTTTATTTGATTTTTTTTATTTCTTACAGTAAAAAAATTTTTCTTTCTATTTCTTACAATTATATAATTTAAAAAATTTGATCACAATGCTCCATTGAAAATTTTAAAATGCAGTTTTCTCAAATTTACTGCGCTTTGGCGGTTTCAATTCTTCCAAACAAATTTTATTAGTTACAATATTCTTTATTGGATTTTTTGGAGATCAAGAAACTGTAGTTTTCTTTCATTATTGGATTTGTGGCAAACAACGTTTCCTCTCAGAGCTTGCTTGGTGTGCGCGGAATAAAATGCCGAGTGAGCTCCAAAAAAAGGTCTTCGCCGCAACCTGGTTCTCTTTCAGTCTGGAATTTCGGAATTTTGCCCCTCAAATTTAAGTAAAGGTTGAAAAAAAAAAAGGTCTTCGCCGCATTCTGGTTCCATTTTAGTCCAAAATTTCGGGTTTGTTGTTTAAATCTTGCATTTGTAAAATAATTTTATGATATCTGGTCTCGCTTCCGATTGAAAGCACGTATTACCCTTGTCTTATCAACACTTATAGAGTGTGCGGCAGAACTGAAGTACTGCGCTGGGGTTCAAGGCTATCTGCGCGGCGTCGCAGCTTAGAGGAAACATAGACTGCAAACAAACTTTAATTTTCAGACAGTTTGCACGCGTTCAATTTTGTCAAAAAGAACTCGGCTGGTTTGTAGTTAATTCAATGATGAAATTAAAAAAGATTTATGAAAAGTTAATACAAATTGTTACAATTTCTAACATCAGGGAAACATTATACTCTATATTTAGTGCTTTGGTGTGCAGGTCAATCGGGCTGCAATATTTTTAAGAACTTTGGCATATTTTGGAATTGTTTCAAATTTAAGATGTTGTCCAATTTGGGATTTTAAACAGGATCTGTATTTAACTAAATAATACGGGCAATCGTCAGCAAGTAATCTAAGGGCGTGAGGACCAGCAGCTTGCTGCATTTCGGAGCCGTTGATCTTTGATTTCATACGATCGTCTCCGTTTGCCTGCTGGCTCGCCGTGATTTATTTTAATAAGTTTCACATGTCGTTGAGCTTCATCTTTTCTGCGACAATACAAATAAAACTTAAAGTGAGAAATTGAAAAACTACCTTATACGAAAAGCCATTTCTTTCGATGTTCAAAGCCGTAAAATATCAATTAAACAATATATTTATCCTTTTTGAAGCAGAAGACTTTTTAATGGCGTAATTTTTGGTCGCAAAATTAAAATGTTTACTTACTAAAGGCGAATTTACCCAAATCCGTTTCAGTCCATTTTGTTTTTGGTTTTTGCTTCTTCGTGAAAAAGTATGCTCTTTTTCGTGCGCATTTTTATTAGTTTTATGTGCATTATGTAGAGTGTTATTACTGTACATATTGATCAAAATTTTGTGTATAAACAACTAGGCGTAGCATGAGAAAGGGAGGCAGAGAGCCCGCCCTCCCCCCCCCAATCGCAATGCCAGCAATGATAAATTTGTGGCCAAAACGGCTATCCTTTCATCTTTTTCTTGGTTTTTGTTCACCTTGCACGAGACCGTGAAGACGTTATCGTTTTTTTGCTCTTCACCTTTTTTTCGAAAAAAATTCAGTTCTTCAGGCCGTAAAACTTGTTCTTGTTGTTTTTTTTTTGGTCTTCACTATATAAGTAGTGGCATGGTCTCCTACCCCAATCCTAAATTGGTCTCCAACAAAATTTCACCCCCCCCCCCCCCCAATCAAGACTCTTAAGTCGGACTGTGAAGACTTTTTTCTTGGTGTTCACGTATGTGATTTGTGGTTTGGGCCGCCCCCAATCAAAAATCCTGGCTACGCCTATGATAAACGATGAGAGTGATATTTCAAAATAGGGCTGTTTAACCCTTCGTAAAAAACATTTTTTGAAAAAAAGTTTTGTCCAGTACGTGACTGTCTGGTTGGTGTGGACACGGACATACGTATAAAAATGCTTACCAAAAAGAACATTACTTTTTCATGAAGAAGAAAAGCGTAAAAAAAACGACAAAAGCGGATAAAAACGAATACTGTATTGAATTCAACTTAAATAGAATACCGGCCGCGCATGCACTGACAATTTTACTTTCCAGTCAAGTTCATGTACTGACTAAACAAATAATCAAAGAAATTCTATATGCGATGATTGCGAGTATGCTCACTATTAATAACTTTTTTGAGGGAGATTATCGAGAAATCAAGATGAACTGTCCATCAGTGTTGCAAACGGCTTTGAATAACACATACCGTAAATGTTTATCAACGTCAGTAATGCAGTGAAGTGGTGTTGCGCAGTTAGCGAACTTTTCTGAATCTAACGTTTATCGCATTATTTATCAGATAAAATTTTGAGAATACGAAACAACTAAAACAATCTCAAATTAATTGAAATTCTTTTTTTTTTTGAGAAAAGAGAAATAGCTTTGCTATAGAATTTAATATCGTTAACTAGTTGTTACCTATTTTGCAAGCTATCAACATCAATAACAATAAAAATGCCCTAAGAAAATTAAATTCGCACATGACGCTGTAACTAATAATAAATAATGTCCTTTTGCGAGTGCGACAAAAACTAAAATGACACAGTAAATCAAAAAATTATTTAGAAAATTTTCCTAGCATTTTGTACGTAGAAAGAAAATTTTTATCAGCCCAATATCAAAAAGAATTTACAAACGACATCCATTACGAACTGCCAAACTACAGCAACAGATGATCGATAATATTACGATGAATCATCGAAAAGGAGAGAAATTTTCGCGTTCTAAAACCGCAAAGAGCGCATTATGTCATCGTTTTAAGGAGCATGAACCATGGACTGAAGTCCATGCATGAACTACCGTTTTTCAACAAGTTCATTAATCTGCGTTCAGATCAACGACGACTTGTTTGCAGTTGGTACTGTACTTCGAATCTCCAATACCTTCTAATTATTATTGTTGGATTGCAGCTACGTCATAGTTTTTCCTCGCCAAAACGATTGGACGTCAAAATGCCATTACAAAGCATCGAAACTTACCGTAAATCAATGTTTGATTCTTTCAGTAGGCGTATTTAAAGAATTTGAATGTAAAGTCAAAACTTTTGTAGATAGCCTATAGCTTAGCTGAAAAGTTACCAGGATCAATTTATAGCTTATATAACTCAGCGGGTCTAGAAAGTAATTATGCCTTTTGTGAAATCTCATTGTCCACTCTGCCTGATATTGTCCACTTTGCCCGGTTTTTAACTTTGTTTCACACCGTAATTTCGGCCGTATTCTAAAATACATAAAATTCTATGCCACAGCAATACCACATTGCAGATTAATGTTTAATTTAAGCACTACTTATGAATACTGATTTACACCACTAGTTCAAGTCGAAATACATGTAAATTAAGGCTCGATCAACATAACATTCAGGGCGGTTAAATCATTGGTTTAAAATTTAAATGACATCTTTACGAAATAATTCAATGAAAACAACTGCTTCTGCGTTTTAACTCCTAGCAACCGTAACGGTAAACCGCTACTGACAACATCAAATGCAAAATAAATCTATGAAATTACAAAAGTTTAAAAATGCGTTATTTGTCACGAATGAAGGAGATGCAACTGTTCTATTTCAGGGCCGTCAATAGTAAACCTTGTATTTGATAACCGAAGGTAGCTACCACCATGTACATTACAAGATTTTCGTGGATTACTTGACAGCAAGTCGAATTTATGTCACTGAAAAAAGCAAACAAAAACCCCGAATTCTTACCAATCAAATTTTTTTCAGCATTTACCGACTTTTATGCAGCATTTAACTTTAATGTTTTTTAGGACTCGTGTCCTTTTAGGACTCGTGTCCTTTAGGACTCGTGTCTTTTAGCGTTTTAGGACTCGTGTCCTTTAGGACTCGTGTCCATTAGGACTCATGTCCTTTAGGGCTCGTGTTCTTTAGGACTCGTGTCCTTTAGGACTCGTGTCCTTTAGGACTTGTGTCTTTTAGGACACATGTCCTTTAGGGCTCGTGTCCTTTAGGACTCATGTCCATTAGGACTCATGTCCTTTAGGGCTCGTGTCTTTTAGGACTCGTGTCTTTTAGGACTCGTGTCTTTTAGAACTCGTGTTCGTTAGGGCTCGTGTCCTTTAGGACTTGTGTCTTTTAGGACTCATGTCCTTTAGGGCTCGTGTCTTTTAGGACTCGTGTTTTTTAGGGCTCGTGTCCTTTAGGACTCGTGTCTTTTAGGGCTCGTGTTCTTTAGGACTTGTGTCTTTTAGGACTCGTGTCCTTTAGGACTCATGTCCATGAGGACTTGTGTCTTTAGGACTCGTGTTTTTTAGGGCTCGTGTCCATTAGGGCTTGTGTACATTAGAACTCGTGTTCTTTAGGACTGGTGTCCATTAGGACTCCTGTTCATTAGGACTGGTGTCCGTTAGGACTCGTGTCTTTAGGACTCATGTTTTTTGGGACTCGTGTCCGTTAGGGCTTGTGTTCATTAAGACTCGTGTCCTTTAGAACTCGTGTCCGTTAGGGCTTGTGTACTTTAGGACTCATGTCCATTAGGAATTGTGTTTTTAGGACTGCTGTCTTTTAGGGCTCGTGTATTTAGGGTTCGTGTCCGGATACCCAAGAAAATACAGTACAACACAACGAGTTTTTTTAAAGCTACAATTTGTGCATCTTTTCAAGCAATGATAGATAAATTGTGCTTTGTTAGAAAACACACAAATTTTATAGCTCGCAAAAACACTCACATGATTTCATACCACGTTATCCTTTTGTATACTACTTGTTACGCTCAAATACGGTTTGATAGATACAGTACGTAATCCACCTTTAGGGTTTTCCCCTTCTCTGCTAGATGTTGCTTAGCTCGCTCTGAAATTATTGTTGCGCCACTGTATTGTGCTGTTGCATCATACTGGTTAGTTGGCCGCTCTTGCTGCATACTGTTGCTTATTCTTTCGCAGTAGTACAGCGCAGAGTGCAGAGACGTTATTTTAGTGTATTGATTTGCTAGCCTGTTGTTAGAGCATTTTCGGTGAAGTCTTAGTTTTGGGGATTTAGCTTGTTTGTAGCGGGTGTATTTGTTAGGTAGGCTACCGTTTCTTTTGCTGATACCCGTTCCTGTAATTCAGTTTTTAGCAAGGTGTCGAACCGAACCTGAACCCGAACCGTAAACCCGAATGAACCGTTTCATTTTGGTAAACCCGAACCGAACCTGAACCAGCAAAATTTTACTTCAGTGAACCTGAACCCTCAAAATTGTGCTCAAGTGAACCCAAACCGAACCTGAACCCCTAACAAAAGTAAGAATATATTTTTCCATATCCGGATGCCGCTGGCGCTGGTACACGCACAAAAAGAGCAGTGGTGACCATCAACAGAACCAGCAATTTCTCCTTTTTTCCGGGACGAAACGAGTAACAACAGTTAAATTTCAAGTCAATGAACCCAAACCAAACCTGAACCAGTAATATTTTACTCGAGTGAACCTGAACTAAACCTGAACCTCGAAAATGGTGCTCAAGTGAACCCGAACCAAACCTGAACCGCTAAAATATTTTGAGCAGGAGCTAAACCTGAACCCGAACCGTTATTTGAAACGGTTCGACACCTTGGTTTTTAGCTTGTCTGAACCCGCCCTTAAGATTTGAGATTGAGTTAGTTCAGTAAGTATTTGAGGACATGCGTTGTAGTTTATTGATGGTATTGCACGGTAAGTGTGTTTCGTTTGTTATGACTGAACCTTATTACTGGTTTCCTGCTAAGTTATCCTTCTAAGCACGTTAGACCAGCTGTATGCGGTTACTGGCTCACTGCCTATTAACTAGCCTATGGCAGTTGTGATCAGGGTGTCGAACCGTTTCAAATAACGGTTCGGGTTCAGGTTTAGCTCCGGCTCAAAATATTTTAGCGGTTCAGGTTTGGTTCGGGTTCACTTGAGCACCATTTTCGAGCTTCAGGTTTGGTTCAGGTTCACTTAAGTAAAATATTACTGGTTTAGGTTTAGTTCGGGTTCATTGACTTGAAATTTAACTGTTGTTACTCGTTTCGTCCAGAAAAAAAAGGAGAAATTGATGATCCTGTTGAAGTTCACCACTGCTCTTATTGTGCGTGTACCAGCGCCAGCGGCATCCGGATATGGAAAAATATATTCTTACTTTTGTTAGGGGTTCAGGTTCGGTTTGGGTTCACTTGAGCACAATTTTGAGGGTTCAGGTTCACTGAAGTAAAATTTTGCTGGTTCAGGTTCGGTTCGGGTTTACCAAAATGAAACGGTTCATTCGGGTTCAGGTTCGGTCCGACACCCTGGTTGTGATTAGCCTACCGGCTCAATGTTACTTACGAACTATTGGATATATTTTTTACTGCAAAGTACCATGCGATACCGATTAAGTTTTACTTTGTGATGTTGCCTACCGGCTACGGTTCTTTGATTTACTTGCCCATAGTTGGTGGCCGCTAATATTTATTCGTTATATGGTAGAGGGGCTTACATGCTGCCCCTTAGTATTGGCAGTCGTCTGTGTTTACTGAATTTCGAGATATCTTCTGATTCAGCTGTCGCGTTCTTCGTTGGATCGTTGTCCAGTGCTGGTTATAATTTCTGCACTACCGTGGTTAGTCTGTTTAGCTTTCCCGGAGTGCCGTTGGTTGCTACCTGTAGCTCTTTGGTACCTGTGCTACCTACAGTAGTAGGTGGGTTATTTGCTTGTGTTTCGCATTGTTGTTGCATGCCGGTTATGGCGTAGTTATCTTGCCCTTTCTGTTTATAAGGAAACGCTAAAGTTACCTATAGCGTATCTGCAGTTAGTTAGGCTTAATCTAGGTGTTTTAGGTTAGGGTTAAATGCTGTGGTTAACTGATGTGTTGCATGTTGGATCAATAGAATTCGTTGTTCAAGTCAAGAATTTTTGGTTCATCTCACGTCAGGCGCTGATAGGGCAGCTATTACTTGTTTGACTCGAATCGACGTGGACAGCAACCAGCTGTCATTCCACGTTTGGAGAACGCTTGCTTCACGTCACGTGTCCGTTAGGTTTTCTGAACGTACAGTAACACTACTAACTTCTAATTTGTGTAAGCTAAATCTCCAAGGGACACAAGAAGATCAAGATGAAAGACAGCAGCTTGTAGTGTACATTATTGCCTAAATAGGATTCAGTAAATTTGAATTTGCTAGAACGAATCCAAAAGGGATGTTTTCTCAGAAACGGCTCAAATTCGAGAGCTGAAACCAACGAAAATGAAAAAGTTTTTCCTATTTTGATTAAACCAAACTGTTGACCTCTTTGAACGATCACAGTACTAAGTAAGAAATTGTGCTGAAATAGTGCCATTAGTTTTCAACTAAGTTTGTATCTGCATTGATTGATCAAGATTTGTATAGCAGATGTTCAGTTCATACTTAAGAGTTCATCGTGACAACGATAGATTTTTTTATTGGGTTGCACAAACGCAAACCCTTTGGATTGACAAAGGAGGTTTTCTTTTTTGAGGCTTGTATTGGTGAACCAACTCCGCCCAAAAACCTGCAATTAAACGAGCAGTTAAGTTTTACAAAACACAAATTATTTGGTATAATGGTATCAGTAAAAAAAGTATCATAAAAAGACTAAGCGTATTTAAAGGGACAGGGAACTCAAAATCAATGTTTTTTGAGTTTTGAATCGTGTTAATAGTACTTGCAACACCTTATAGAGATGATCCGGTGATATTTTTATAACTTTTTTCAAAACTGAGCTTTTTTTGGTTTCTTCTCAAGTAGCTGTAAACATAGTAACATTTTCAATCGAGGTATCTATGACGTCATAATGACTTGTGACGCATGGTTCATTCGTAATTATCCAGTGGACTAATCGCGTACGCGTAATAACGTTGCACCATTTCGGTCTGTTTTGAAGAAAAAAAGCACCGTCTTGCTGGAAAAGCAAGCGTGCTTTTTTTGCTGATTCAATAGAACGGGTCTAGTGCAGTATTGCTTACTGTACGAATGGAAAGGCTGAATGCAAACAATCGCTGATTTCGAGAGAACCTGCATTTTACGCGCTTGCAGAAAGTGCTCAATGTATAAAAACAGAGCTAAAATAAAACGTAAAACCAGATCTAAAGCTTTTAGATCTGGTTTTACGTTTTATTTTAGCTATGTTTTTATACATTGAACCTGCATTTTATGTTGTCAGCGAAAATCTATTTTGTTTTGCAATCTATGCAATTACAGTAGAATTTAAAAGGGGTTTAATTATTATCTATTGATCATTCGGAGTCAACCTATGTAAGTGCAGCAGCACATTTAAAAAAAGATTTTCTGTCGGTCGTTGCGGTGAGGTAGCTTAATTCCAAATAAAATGCAGCCCAAAGCAGATATTATATGCATTATCTTCGTCGGGATGATTCGATTTGCTCCACATTTTTGCAGCGTTTCACAATCAGCATATACCTGGGTTCACACTGGAACTTTTTTTGGTTACACACTATCGAAGTGAGGGGCATGGCCACCTTCCCCCACCTGGCTACGCCCCTGCGATTGCACTACCTATTCTGATTGATTGATTGGTTCCATCTTTATCCTTCTTTCACGGGAAAGCGGCAATGGTGCTATACGTTGGATGAATCCTCACCCGCTTAGGAGTTACCGGTGTTTTGTCGAACGTTTTATTGCTCCTTCCCATTTCCACCAAGCAGAGATAAGCGTCGTGAAGCGTTTTATCTAAGGACGAAACAATGCCACGAGGGCGCAAGTTGAATTGCAGACCTTTCGATCATGACCACCGTAAAAACGGCGCTCGACCACACTGCCGACCATGTTAGTCGTAGCAAATACATTCATGCATTCTGTTATGCATTATGCGCATTATCTACAACAAAAATCGGCAAGATGGCCGAGCGGTAACGAGCTCGACTCTGGTACGGTAGGTCTAGGTTCAAATCCTGGATCGGTCAAATTGGAGAGTTGCCAACGGCTCGCCACTGCTGCAACGTTTCTTCGAAAGGAGCTGTGTTGTCCAGGCGCAATGTCGCGGCAATGGGCCCCGCAAACTCGTTTCACGCTTCGGCGTAATACAGCGCGTGTAATGAAAATTTGATTTTTTGAACATATCTACAACTAAATTAGAGAATAAGAGTGGTTGTTATCACCAGGTCTACCGGGGATGGTAATTAATAATAGGTTAGCCCAGCGTCACTGCTCTTCCGGTAGAGGTATCAAAGAAACAATGAACAACGCTTTTTATTCAACCTAACTTTTCGCTCGGCTGGTATACGCTCTGAAACCAAACTACGTACAGTAGTTTTACCGTAGCAACGGACCTGGTTGCTACCGCAAAACTATGGCAATCACCAATCAAAATTGTCAGAATTGACCACTAATTGACGTAAAATAAAAGTTGATACCAGAGCGTATATGGCCGAGCATCTTCAGAGGGGAGATAACGGAGTGCCACGCACCCTCCACTACAAGCAAAAACAGTGCATACTTATACTTTACAATCGGCCTACTATACAAAATTTTATTCTTGTTTTCTGACTGTTTTTGCTAGAAGTAGATGGGTGCCTGACACTCCTTTACCTCACCTAGGTTGTCTATTAAAATCAGCAATTACAGTATTTGCATTCAGCTTTTCCGCTAAAACGTACACTAGGCTACATACAGCTGTGCTATACCGTCCTATAACTATACTATCGAATTAGCAAAAAAGCAGGCTTGCTTTCTAGCAAAACGGCGTTTCTATTTTCTTCAAACTTTTAAACTTGTATGCTATGACTACCATCTACACTTCTACACTACAGGGACTTGCTTACTGCTTCTAATCACTGAGGTCTCGAAGCACAAAAAAATGAAATCTGCACTAGACTTAGATGATGGCTTTTTGAAAAAGCAGCAGCAGAAATCGCAGCACAGGTTTTGACTGACAACATAGGCCTACTGTGTTATGCAGTTTTTCTCTCGAAATCGTGTGAACACCGATGCTGTATATTTGTGCAATGTGCATTCAGCTTTTCCATTAAAACGTACATTACGCTATACTGCGCTACCCGTTCTATTGAATTAGCAAAAAAGCACGCTTGCTTTACCGAAATGGCGCAACGTTATTACGCGTACGTGATTAGTCCACTGGATAATTATGAATGAACCATGCGTCACAGGCCATTGTGACGTCATAGATACCTCGATTGAAAATGTTACTATGTTTACAGCTTCTTGAGAAAAAACTAAATAAAACTCAGTTACGAAAAAAAAATTTAAACTATCACCGGATCAGCTTTGTAAGGTGTTACAAGTACTATTTAAATGACTAAACCTCGATAAGAATTACAGTTGTGTTCCCTGTCCCTTTAAGCAAGGTATATCATTAGATTTTGTTTATTTTATTTGCCAAGTTGTCTTGGCCAAGAGATAGCAAAAGGATCTCATGTTCTTGAAGTCCAGCTGCCACCAGTTAACCACACAACGACGACGAACTCCCGTAAGTGCCTTTTCCAATGACACAACCAAAAACTTGCCAACTTATTCTATAATTTGGCCCTTCAATGTTGAGTGTCAAACGGAGAAGCTGTGAATGCCAATATTTGAGTCATGGTTGGTATGACCAGACCTAGAACTGAAACCATTCAAAATTATAGGTAAAGCATATTCATTAAATTATAGTCATACCGTATTATATTGCCGGTTCCACGAAAAAAAAGAGATTCATTCTGAAATTTAAAAATTGAACGTGGCATCACTAATCTCAAAATTCACGAGATAATGATTGTACGATGTGTGACTAGTACTATATATCTAGTTCACACACAAAACTAACTGATTGAATTGGCAAATTACACTCCTAAACCCGGTATGAAATTTTGCAGTTCGAAAGAATAACAACTAATTACCGAACTTATTGTATCTTATCGCCGAAACAATGAAGTCATAACAAAGGAAAAGGATGTCTATAAAAAAAACTTAGAACTTGAACTTGCCTTAGCAAAACTGCTGCGTCATAATTTGACTGGAAAATATGGCAGTGAGTTAATGAGCATCAAGTTATCAACCCAGTAAAGCCCGTTAACACTACAGGCGTATCTCATCGTAACTTTATTTTCTTTCATTGCATGGAAATTGTACTGGTACAATTTCAGCACGCCCAAATTGCTAATTTCAAATAATTTCGCGTACGCATACTATGCGATTTTTTAAAAATTAATTCGAAGTAATTACTGGCAAGTCAGCTCAAATCCACACCAAGCTAGCTTGGGTCCTAGCATAATACGGTGGACCAACAATAATTTCAAAGTTCTGACGCTTTTCTCAAGTTCTATAAACAAATTAGCAAAAAAATTCTTGTGGGATTATCTCCGCTATTTCGTGAACATAGATCAAATATAGTTTTAAAGATGAGGAGTCCAGCTATTAGTTATGAGAATTTCAAAAATTAAATCGAATAAACTAAGAACTATTCATTATTGTTCGACCCGCAGTCTTTGCAGGTCACGTTTCGTGGTCGCCTGCCTTCGATATATTTGATAAAATAATCTGACGTACCTTGTCATTATCTTTGTAAATGGTTCAGAATAATAATATCCTCTTTTGACATAACCGTACCGCACAGAATACGCTCCATTCGCCTCGTTTGGAGAACAAGCTTGCGAAACTGACTTCCGTTGCTAAAAAGGCATGCATAATATTATCCGATCAAATACCAAAAGTTTTGCATTTAAATTCGTGCTTTATCGGCTAAGCCTTTTGAAAAATCTTGACTTGTATAAGAGTTTTTGAATTTGTAAGTGATACAGTATTTTGAAATTGAAATCAAAATTAACAAA
This sequence comes from Trididemnum nubilum, assembly GCA_963965965.1. Taxonomy (NCBI): domain Eukaryota; kingdom Metazoa; phylum Chordata; class Ascidiacea; order Aplousobranchia; family Didemnidae; genus Trididemnum; species Trididemnum nubilum. The sequence goes on along the minus strand of OZ014473.1, from coordinate 10,550,803 downwards.
CTGGCACTTTATAGTACACAGTAAGGTAAGCACCTGTATATTCAAAAACTTAGCTGGTATGCCAGTGCTGTACTATAATACGGTCGGCAAGGTTTCAGACAGTCAGATACAATTAGATTTGGCTTTTATTTTCTACTGCACTGTAAACTAAAAAATGTAATCCGTATTCTAAAAATTTTGGCTTAACTGTAAACTCAACTCAAGCTTTCGTCTTTGCCCATCTATAAAACTTAACTATCAATAACGGAAATGAAAAATAATGGGTAAAATAATTACTGTATGAATTAAAACAGAAAATTATCAAATAATAAACGCTATCAACCTATTCCTCGCCGTCCAACAAAGCGTCTTATCTGGTCTAACTTAGATTCGTTGTCTCGCTGTAGTTTAGATAACAGCTATAAAAAATAGTCCATTTACAACCGCGTTGACGTGTGAAGGAGTGAATCAAAACGGCATAGAGAAAAGGCTTCCATAAAAAGATCGAGTTAGCAATAAATTCTCAGATAAGAAAAACAAAAAGAAACCATATTGTTTACATAAGTTCTAAAAATTCTACCGATTTATCGTGGTGGTGAAAGTTGCCTCTGATGGTCTTTTGGTAGAAAAGTGGTACATCCAACAAAATTGGTGGAAAAAAGTAAATTCCTCCGAATACTTTGGCAAGAAATGTGTGAAATCCACCGATTTCGTTAACAGTGTATACTGGCATATTATCTTATTTTGCGACCCAGAAAACGATTACGCCATTGCAAACTGAACTTGGCTGACTTAGCAGCAGACTTAGGTGACCAATAGGTCTTTCGCTGCACCCTCCTGCACTATTAATTGGGCTTCGAAATAAAATGTTGAGTTGAGTTGGTTGTCTCACGAGCGCGTATGATTTTAGGTTGACGAGAGATATTAAGCCTATGTTCAGTTGTTCACCTGTACGTTAACTTTGCCCTTATTACTGACGCCGAAATAAGTACGTCCCAAAAGTACAGCTTTTAAAGAAAATGAGGCGTAGAGGAATCCATCTTCAATTCTTCAAATCACTGACAGTTACATTAAAAACAACGTGAAAGGCTGTTGATGAGACTTTAGCGGGCGGAACTCAGTTCTGTCCAGCAGCTCTTTACGGTTTTCTAAATTTTACTGAAATGTCTAGTTTTTTCACTGACAATAAGTCAGTCAAATGCAATAAAGTTTGCATGTTACCTCCATATCGATAGTAAAGTAAATAACTGCTTTAAATATCAGGGCTGTAGTCGAGACCGACTCGTCCGAGACCACAAGACCGAGACCGCGAAATTTTTCCGAGACCAAGACCGAGACCAAGACCGGTCTCGATCTCAATTTTGGCTTCGAGACCGAGACCAAGACTGAGACCGAAAAAACGACGTCATCAATAGCTTTTTCGATTTTTTGAAAAAACGTTTTTGGGGCTCATATTTGCTCATAAGTTGGTTTTATGATTATATAAATCGATTCAGATGACAAAGTGCTTCAGTCCAAGTGACGATTACTTCATCAAAACATCTAAATATATCATTTTATGTAGATTTTCACCAAAAAAAGAGATCCTTTAACTAAACTTAATGCCTCTTATTCAAAGCTCGAAGCCTGGTCACCTTTATTTTTGTCAGGAATTACGGGTCAATAAAACTGATGCAAACTTAATGAAATAAAATTACTAAAAAATTGTAAAAAGCTATTTGTATATTTGAGGTACTGTATTAAAGGTATAGCTACAAAAACGCAGCCAGGAGTTTCAATTAGGAGATGAGGGGGATTTCTAAGCGCGTAACTACGATTATACTACGAGAAGGCTTAAACAAAACAATACAATTTTTACCCGAAAAATATTTTGTTGCAGGGTTGCAAACTCGATCGATTTTTATTTGAGTTCAAGTTTGAGTTCGGTCTATTTTAGAAAGTAGTTCGATAAAATTATCAATGGCTCTACGCTATGAATATTTCATTATTTGCCACTACGAAATTAATGAAACAATAAATGATAATTCAAGGACTATCATATGTTGTTTAATATTCTGTTAAAGTAAAATATAGATTTTTGAATTCATCAAATACGATAAACAACGTACTTTTCTGTCACGAATAGACCGGACTAATTTGCTTAAAAGCTATTTTCACTAAGACTTCACACTCTTGCGTTGTGCTAGCCTATTAAATATAAAATTTTGTATGAAGCTTTCATTTCGAAAATTGTGTAACCAAAATTAATTTTGTTGCAATAATTAACCGCCGCGACTTATTTCATATATCGTGAATCTTTTCAATCTCAAACTCATTTCTTATAATTGCTCATTTTTTGTCAAAAATTAAACTCGCAGATTTATTCCACTGAGCTGCAAATACTATCCAAATTTCGTACTTTTTTTACAAACTATAGAGTAGACCATTGGTTCTCAACCTATTTTCAAAGCGACTTAAGTTTATTGAAAAAATTAATGGTGTAAAATTTTGTGGCGCATGTATATTCTGATGCATAGTTTAAATTAAAAGCTATGTAGAAAAAAAAACTTTTCATGATGACAGAACTGCGTTGAAAATCATACAAAGAAGTTTTCACTGAAATGTTTATGAATATTTGCTATTTAAGCACAGAGCTGGACAGCGCTGTTTCGAGCTTTTAGCTCTCATCGGCAGCCCTCAGCTATTTTTTCAAAGGTATTCCCAGCTGAACAAACATCTTGGCCTAACTGGCAAACCTTATTGGCTTGCAGAGAGGCAGATGGTTAGTAGGGAATAAACGATTTTTCACTTGTGGTACTTTAGAAACAAGTGAAAAATCGCTGGATCCTTGTAGTAAGGACAGCCATAGGCTATCCTTACTGCAAGGACTCCCCTCTGCGTGACCACGGAAATCAAAACTGCATGACCACGGACGTCAAGATGTTGCAGATTTGCTATTTAGCTTTCAATATCCTTACCAATAATCCCCTCTGCGTGACCACGGACGTCAAGATGTTGCAGATTTGCTATTTAGCTTTCAATATCCTTACCAATAACGTCCTTACGTAGTCTGACATTCGTGACATTTGATTTCTAGTCTTCCCAAGCACAAAGCTTCTTCACTGCGTGAATTCTATGCTAGTTGGTCGAGCGGTAACGCGTTCGTCTCTGGAGCGGGAGGTCTGAGATTCAAATCTCGGGCCGGTCAAATCGGACACAGTGTTGCCAACGGCTCGCCACCGCTGCGATATTTCTCCGAAAAGAGCTGTGTTGCCACGGCGCAATGACGCGGAGATAGGCCCAGTAAACTTGTTACACGCTTCGGCGTATTACAGCGAGCATAATGAAAGATTTAATTTGAAAATATATATATCGTTTACCACTTCTAAGCGTTTTATACCTTTGCGATCTTGAGAAACTCAAAATTTCACTGCTGGAAGTTTTTGTTACAAAAATGCAACTTGGGTTGACTACTATATGCGTTTATTTTATTACTGTATTGCTTTCTGCAAGTTTCACTCTTTGTAGATGTTTACAAAAAAATACCCTAAAAAATTTTTAGGCGACCCATAGGTTGAGAATCATGGGAGTAGATAACTGTTAATGCAATGATAGTAAAGTTTTCGCTATATAAGATACAAATTTCTTATCACTTAATTAACTCAAGATATAACGTTGCGTCGCTTTTCCACCTTAATCGTTTCTTTTTTTATACTCCTAGCTGTTTTTCTAGGTCGCCTAAGCATAAACAGTGAAAAACATGCACTGTTGGGAAAATCGCAATCTCAATTTACAAAGCTTGATCAACCAAAATATTTCAAAGGATTTTTTAATCGTTAAATTTCGTTTTGCGAACTCGGCCAGTTTTATTCGAGTTCAAGTTTGAGGTCAGCAAAAGCGAGTTCGGCAAAAATACCGAGTTTTTTCGAGTTCAAGTTCGAGTCCGCAGCACTGTATTGTCGTCGCGCTGAGCAAACTGTTGTAACTTAATCGTATCTCATCCAGAGGTTTGCCTCAGTCGCTGGACAATTTTTGTTATTTTTCGTAAAAAATAACCATTTGAATCATATTTCGCACGTTTTTAGAACTACTTAATTGCTAAAACAGCTAAGAATTTAATTGCTAAGATTCTGAAGCCGTTTGAAAGAATTAAATTGCTCAACCACTTTAGCCCCTCTTCTTTACCTGTACAGGTCAAGTCCATGACACGTTTTAATGCTTGCATTCATGAATCAAATTTTGTAATGACTAAAAAGAGGAGAGCTGCAGCCCACTTTGCCCTCCTGTTTGCGTCACTTGCTATTTTACATTTAGCTTAGGCCTATACATCATGAACAAACAAAATTTGCCAATTTTAAAGTAGTGGGTTTGTTCGCTGTTGACAAAGAGACAAAATCTATAGGCCTACTATAGGTTAGCATATCACTGTTGTCGACAATCGACCAGTAGCGTAGCCAGCGGGGGGGTGGGGGAAGCTCGAACCCTCCATTGGCCTGAAAAATATGCAAAATAGCACGTTTTTAGTGGTTTTGAGGCCGATTTTTGCTCCAAAAATGAAAACAGCCCCCCTCCAAAAAGATTCTGGAGCCAAAGTTGTGAAGAACTTGCCGTTGTTTGGACCAGAATAGTGGATTTTTTTGGTTCTGGAGCTCACTCAAAGTCAGCGAAGACCTTTCCTTTTTTTTTTTTTGAGATCACCTAATTTCGGCCAGAAAAACCCTTTGAATTTCTAATTTCGGCCAGAAAAACCCTTTGAATTTCGGTGAAGACACTTTTTTTCTTTTTTTTTCGGAGATCACCTAATTTGACAAAAAAACCACCTCAATCTAATTTAAGACTAATGAAAATTTGGGTCAAGTTCGTTTTCGGTTGTATCAAACTTCCAAAAAGCCCCCCCCCCCCTTTGCGAAATCCTGCGGCTACGCGACTGCAATCGACAATAAAGTAATATGTACACAATGTATTCACTCTTTTTTGATAAGAACCAGTAAATTTTGAATTGTGACTGGTTGTTTTTAATTTTTTGCCGATTTTCAGCCTCATTTGTTTTTTAATTTGTTCTTAAATTTTGAGAGCATCGACGTCAATTTTAGCGACTATGTTTGTAAAACAGTTCAATTCCCATAGCTTTGTCTATACTTCGAATTGAGGTTTTTTGCTTCTTTAGCAGCGTCGTAAAATTGCAAAAGCGAAAAGGCGAACTTTTTTCAACAATTGCTTAAACAACTGCCAAAAAATTTCTCACTTATTTGTGCAGCACTCTATAATCTCAAAATAGTAGCATTTGTGTACAACTGTACATACTTTGACACAAAAACTTTTATCACATGGGGATTAAAAAAGTCGCTAAAACATCTGCAATGCTCGAATTGGGCAAGAACTCTGTAGTTTTGCTTGGACTCTAGTGTCGTTCCTCGTCATCAAAACTGCTATGTGTGAATGACGTCTTTTCTCATGTAAAAACGCGACAATCTTAATCTCCAGGTGCAAAACCTCTTCGTCCAACCGATAATGTTACCGCTTCGTTAGCTTCTTACAAAACTACATTTTACTTACAAAATTTACACAATCTCGCTATTATTTTTTCTAAGAAAAAATACAAAATTAACTTTTTTTTTTACTTACAAAAATTACCCGGTCTCGAGACCAATTTTTGAGCTACGAGACAAAGACCACAACGATTCGAGACCAAGACCAAGACCGGTACAAAACAGCCGAGACCAAGACCGAGACCACAAAAAATTGGTCTCGAGACCTACAGCCCTGTTAAATATGTCAAAACTTTAATGAAGTAAACTAGTAAAAATACTAAGCATCGCATGTAAAGAGAATTAAAAAGATAGGAGTAATTTTTTTACTTTGATATTTCGAGTAAATTTAACAAGAGTCTTTATTATACTAGCATTTAGTTAGTAAAATATGTTACCAAATTTGATTAGTAAAATATTACTTAAAATAAACGAGTAAAATAGCAAAAATTTTTTACTATTTTTGGTTTTCCATAAACTTCAGCGGACTATTTCTCTACTTCAGCTGGATTTTTAAACTAGTATAAACTGAATCAAGTTTATTAGCACAACCAGTTGAGCTAATAAACTTGATTTAATTTATATTCCAGGTGACAACAATTGAGATAGTCGTATAAACTGGTTTCATATCCAGTCTTCACTTCCACTTGTGCATATTACTGCCCCCGCTACTACTGGATACAATGTCGAAACGGTGCAAATGAACAACTTGCAATGCTTATGTCTAGAACCTTTCACACAATTGGCTTTCCTGATTGTTACAGAGCATCTACAGTTGCCAGGTTACGGATTTCGTCCCAAATTTCAGTAATATCATTGAAATTTCAAATAATGAAAACAAAAATCAGTTTTTTTTGATTTTTGACTATCAAGATTCCTGAAGAGGAAAAGCTTTGGAATCCAAAACTCCGATTTTGAAAAATGCTAACCGTGTGCAAATTTTATCAAAATTTGGCAAAAAATTCAAAATCAAGTTAAGTCGGTTATCGTCATGTTTTTGAAATTCTGGCAAAGTTAACTTGAAGTAAATTTTTAATGTTTTGTTATGTAATTGATTTGGATTGTAAACAATTTCCTCGGCCCGACAGGTGGCCAAGCGATAACGCGTTTGTTTCAAGAGGAAAAGGTTTAAGGTTTGAGTCTTGGGCCGATCAAATCGAACACAGTGTTGCCAATTGCTCGCCACCGCTTCGACATTTCAGCGGAAGAAGCTGTGTTGTCCGGGTACAATTACGTGAGGAAGGGCCCCGCAAAATTGTTGATTGTAATTGTAATTACACGTTTATTTACCAAGCTGTTTTGGCCAGGAGACAGCAAAGGGATTTTTTGGTCTTCGAGTCAAGCTGATTGTAGCAATCACACGCTTCAGGTATGAAGCCAAAGAACAACAAGACAAGAAATAACTATAGCCAGGATCCTACTCAAATAAGGCTCTCACGCATTCGTCGACGCCTGATGCAGTGTGTCTCACCAAATAGCTTATGCCAAGAATTCAATGTCTGCACGACGATGCATCAGTTAATCACAGTTACAGACCCTAACTACAACCCTATTTAAGGCCTAAGCTAACTACGAAAACGTTACAAAAACTTATACGTAACCTACATTCACAGCAAGATCAGCATGCATTACATAAATCAACCACTAAAGATTGGCCAGGTATTAACATTAGCAAGTACTCGTCGGTAATTGTACACCGCACAGCAGAGTCCGGGATCACGGGGAAGAATAGCACAAAACGGTAAGCACTCGTGAATACAGACAGTGCAGTAGTCAACATTAATCAGCCAGTGAAAGACCGCAATGCGGGAAAAAAGGGGAGTACCGGTACGGTACGTTATCTAAACATCACCCGTCAATCAGCTTTAACTACGCCGCTGAGCAAATTAATAAACAGGCATCAGTACGATACACAGGTGAGCAGTGGCGGATCTAGAAAATTTTGGTGGGGGGGGATTTTAAGCACAAAACCTCAAAATTCGGATGCCTTCACCGAAATTGAGAGTGATTTTTCGGCCGAAATCGGAAATTCAAACGTTTTTTTCGCCCAAAATCAGGTGGTCTCCAAAAAAAAAAAAAAAAAAAAAAAAAAGGTCTTCACCGAAATTGAGAGTAAAAATTCAAACGTTTTTTTCGCCCAAAATCAGGTAGTCTCCAAAAAAAAAATAGGTCTTCACCGAAATTGAGAGTGAGTTTTCGGCCGGATTCGTTAAGTTTGGGCTGGTGGGGGGGGATGCATCCCGAAATGGAGCCAAATTATTCGAAATAGAGGCTGATTTTTCGGCCAAAATCGTTACTTTTAGGCTGGTGGGGGGGATGCATCCCCTCCCCTAAATCCGCCACTGCAGGTGAGCACTGGCATGATACATCCAACAACTGAATATATAGGCTATGGTGAGCATTAATTATGGTTTGGATTAACTCAGAGAACCACCACCGAGCCAAAGAAATATGGCGACTGAACCAAGCACAGAATCGAACCAAATTATCATATCTATTACCAATGAGCAACCAAGATTCTCAGCACCAAACCAGCATGCAAACGAAACATAAAACAGCATAGGGTAACCCAGCAGCCAATCATTTACCGTAGAGGACACAACTGACTAGGCTATTACATAAGCTGCATCTGAATAATACTGCACACTATATTGTAGTAAGAACACTTGAACAGGCATTACTCTCCCAAAATTTCTAACACACATTACTTCTAAGAAATTAAGCACATACAACGACCGCAGAGGGCCTTGTCTCAAGTTCTCAACGTAGGTTAACTGCAACTGACCGTATAAGCACTGGGATCGGAAAACAAAGGCAAAAACATGATGCAATGCTCGGTCGTGAACTCCGTTACTGTGGTAACCGCAGTGCGATATAAAATACGTCACAATAGGGCAATCAGATAATTTGTCTCGTAAACAATCTTGCAGAGTTGCTATCTCAATCGAGCGTAACACTGATGCCTGCCCGCCTGTTTACCACACAAGTTGAAGCTTCATCCTGTCCGTTTAATTGCTGTAAATTCCAATTTTGAACGTCAAGCAAAGAAGCTGTAAATTCCAATTTTTACAGTGTTTGGTGTGACCCGACCTGGAATTGAACCCGGGTCTACCGCTTCAGTAACAGGCGCTCTATCCACTCAACCACCGATCGGTTGTTACACGCTTTGACGTAAAACGGCGAGTATAATGGTAAACAATTTGATTATTTTCTCGATAAAAGTTGTAGCATTGTTTTTTCAATAAAGTTTTTTTAAACGACTTTACTATAATTTGCATATTACAACATATACCAATAAACTTCGAGAAAAAAATCACAGTTATAGTTGATCATCATGACGTTGTAGATTTACAGTTTTGTATAACATGACGTTGCAGATTTGCTGTTGCTCAACTTAACGTTGCAGATTTGCAATAGAGTACAATCACGTTGCAGATTCAGAGCACATGACCAACTTGCCAAAAAGTGTCTGTTTCCGTTCAAAGCGACCGGATATGTAGGCACAAGTTATGGCTTTGGTATTTTGTGCGTTGCTTGTCGGTAATTATACAAGAATTTCACACAAACAAAATGTAAATATGTTCGATCAAATGTAAAAGACTTTTAAATGAACTTTCGTACAGTTTTCTATTTTCCGTTACAGGTATTATTTAAACAATTCCTGTTCTTTTAAACTGCAATTAAATTAGCAAGCATAAAAAACGGAAACATTCCAATACCAAACTAACAACGTCCTGATATAATTTGTATTATTTGTTGTTTCATAATACGTCATAAAACAAAACTATGAAATATAACTCTGAAAGTCAAGTTGCAACACTCATGCAAAATGAATCATTTCTATAACTATACAATAGTCAACAATGCTACGCTATCTGGGCATTGGAGCGCTGCAGCAAAACATAGAGTGAATCACGGTTCAGAAACTGGAATCAGCTGAACCAAGTTCGAATCCGACTTGAATAAAAACCTTTGATTACGTGTGATAAAAGTTTTGATTAGGAATAAACACTTAAACGTTGCAGGGCAGTTTCTCAATCGAATTGTTGAGATTCAAACTCAAGTCACACGTAAGTTTCACTTAATTTGGAGTTGAAAACCTCCAGTTGGATACGAGCTCAAATACTTGTCTCAATCTTAATAAGCTAGGCTTTGAAAGCTAGTTATTGTCGATTAAAACAAAATGGCCGACAGCATAATGGTAGACGTGCTAAAAGCAGATATAACTGTTCTAGAATCGTGCATGTTATTTCAAATTTTTGCCGGAATTGAGGTAAATTACATTTGCTTCCTGGAGACCTAGACTGGTCAGGAAAAATTTTTACCCGTTTGTAGAAATCTAATTGAACTGCAATTAAAATCATTATACGAGCATGAGTTAAACTTTTTAAGATATCGGAAGCCAACACTGTGTTCGATTTGATCGGCTTTATTTGATTGAAACCTTAGACCTTTTTCCTCTGGAAACAAACGCGTTATCGCTTGGCCACCTGTCCAGTCGAGGAAATGATTTACAATCCAAGTTAAGGCATAACAAAACATTAAAAAACTTGCTCATAGTTAACTTTGCCAGAATTTCAAAAACTTGACAAAAATCGACCTTACTTAATTTTGAATTTTTTGCCAAATTTTGACAAAATTTGCACACGGTTAGCGCTTTTCAAAATCGGATATCTGGATTCCAAAGCTTTTCCAGGTAAGACATCCTGAAAGTCCATAAAAATTGATCATATTTTGTTTTCATTATTTAAAATTTCAATGATGTAAACCAAAGTTGGGACGAAATTCGTAACCTGGCAACTGTAGATACACTGTTACAATCCAGGACGTCGGCAGAATTTTTTTCAGAAAGAATAGAGCCAGTATTAAGTACTAAATATGGAAAAATTTTTGAAATTTGTAAGGTTTAAGAAGAGAGAGTGTGTGAAAATCCAGGGGGAGGCTATGGTCTTGATGTGAAACCAGTTTATACTACTTTAGAAATACAGCTGAAATGGAGAAATAGTCCGCTCACGTTTATTGGAAAACCAAAACTATTTTCTTTGTTAATTTCAATGGAAAACCATGCAGTGTGGCGGCATAATCTCGAGTTGCTGCCCCCGCAACCTTCATGGAAAAATGGCCAATGAAGTGAGAGAGAGAGGGAAAGATATTCTATTTTTGACACGAATTTCATTGTTAAAGTCAACGAAGTCGGGTAAATTTTTCACCGTATTTAAAGCGAAACCAAAAATTATGAAAAAACAGATACTCAACCTTGTTGGACCGCCACTCTCAGAATATTTGTGTTGAACGTTTCACAAAATGGGGGGACGAGATGAGCATTGCTGGTTTTATCTGAGTTTTGCTGATAATTTTAACAAATATTATAGGGTGAAGAAAGACAACCGGATATTATGCTTCTCTCACGTAAGCACGCTGTGACTGATTGTTACGTTTAGCATTTGTACCACAATTAGACGCAGAGTTACGAGTTAACGTGAGTTTTAGGTCAACGCTTAAAGTTAAAATCAGGAGAGGTGGAATTCTGATGAGAGTAAAACGTATCTTTGGCCATGCAGCTGGCCAAGCTGATAGCGCTCTCTCATCCGAAAAGAAGGACTGTAGTTTCAATCTTGGATTGGCCAATCCGAATACAGTGTTGCCAACGTTGGCTAGAGATGGATTTGTGATTCGCTGGTACCGACGCAAAGTAATGGACTCTTAATCCAAACAAGCAAGCTATGTTTGCAACGTGATGGCTTAAAAGTCTACTACATATTGTCTTCGTCTTTTCACTAGTTTGCATGAAATATACTTAATCGATAAATGACAACGTTTGCAGTGACTTTATATTTATTTTGAAAAATGCGAACATACTATATTTGTAAACTCATTCAAGCTTCTCAATACAGTTTAGTGGCGATATTATCCAACAATTCCACTGCAAAGCAAACACAAGATAAACAAAGATTACATCAAACACAGTATTATTAAGCAACCAAACACAAGAACAAAGTTGTCTTATATAAACAAAAAACAAAGAAAACATCATTGCTGAAATTAGAATCTTTTTTCTTGTTAAGTTGCACAACTCAAAATTATTACCTTAATTTTGTATGAAAAATACTTCGGAATTTGTCCGAAATTTGTCTAAAATTTATTAATTCATCTCCTTAAATCAAAACCATTCTTATAGAACAAAAAATGTTTCTTAGTTTGTATATAAAATTTGACCCCTTATTATGACGGCTCAGTGACAGTAAAATGAAACTTTGACGAATTTGTGTTCCCCTCTGCATGGGTTTCCAAACACGGAATTGGTGGCTTCGATTCTGCAGCTCCGGTTGTCTTGGCAACGACGTTTGATGATGTCCAGCGACCCTTGGCTGAAACACCTGGTGTTTCTTCCATTACGGCTGGGACAGCTACAAAAACAAGTACGGATGTGTTAAAACTTGGTTTAAGAGAAACTGTAATTACTTGACACAATGGGTGGCGAAAATCGCAAATTCTTTGTTTAAGCGACCGCAATTTATGTGTTAGTGATGAAGAGAGCCGGTATCAATTGCGATTACGTCCATTGGCAGATTCTTAGGCATTTTGAACACAACCAAACTTTTCTGTTTCCTCAAAACATAAATGAAATTACTTACTTAACAGTATCGTCTCGGCCATAAAACGCGTCCACAATCCCAATCGTTTGTCCAAATGGGCAAGACAAATGGGCTGCATCATCCTGGCAAATGTGAGTAATTGCTCCGATTAGGCCTGAAAAGATTATACTTGTTATGTTCATTTGTAGTTTCAGTACTTGTAAGTATTTCAAAAGATTGTAAGAAATGATAAAACTAAAAAACAAAACACCTAAAATGTTTTTTCCCACCTGTTTGTTTCGCCAATCTTCAGTAATAAGAAGCTAATCACTTTAAATAAGGCAATTAATAAAAAACTTGACAAATAAATAATAATTCTTCATTGTCAACACTAGCTGAAACCCCAAAGTGTTGCCGCAGCAAATTACGAAATCAATATTTTGAAACTTACGCGTTGGAACGCAACTGTATTCGACTTCAAGATATTTGTGTGTGCCTCGGCAAGGGTTTCCAAACACGTCATTGTCCGCATCGACAGCGCAGAAGCTTCTCCCGTCACAGTGGTCTCGTACAATGCGAAGAGAATTACTACCTTCGCAGTGAGTCGTACGAATTGACTTACTAGGGCAGCTAAAATGAAAAATGGCGGTGAATTAGAGAAAATCAGTCGAGGCTAGCATTGACCTAAATAAACACTTTTAGTATCAAAATTTAATTGATTAATATCGATTTCGGCCCGAGGTCATTTTCAATTCAATTAAAATCGAATCAACACTTCAGACTGTATTATTGATAAAGTCTTTCGGTAAATCAACAATGGCAAAATAGAAAAAAACAAATTAACCGCTGTTCATTACTTACAAATGCATTGTTCTTAATTTGTTTTGAAATTTTCTGCAAAAACGAGCCTTGAGTTCTCGTAAAATTGCTCTTATAACAAAAAGATGTAGTTAGTTACTGAGTAACTTACGTTTCACGATTTAATCGTCCATAGAAGGCGCTATTAACGCGTATGAGTGAACCATCTTTGCACGACAATCGGGCGTACGTCTCCTGACAAGCAGTCTCGAAAAACGGACCCTCTGGAATGCGGGCAACATTCGCAAACGCACCTAAAGGTTGAACGTTATTTCAGTGTAACTGTAGTTTAAGTGATTGAAAGGTATGAACTAAAACTAAATCAGAAAACCAAAAACGTTTTTTCCACAGCGTCAAAAGCGTTGGATTTGCTTGTGGCTTGACTACGATTAAATGCATCAAAATAATTGTTGCTCAAAATACTTGTAAATGCCAACTGTTAACATTTAGTAACCAAGCGTTTTCATGATATTAGCTGACTATATGAATGCGCAATTAAATAAATTGAATTTGAATTCAATGTTTTTAGATATCAAAACTATTAATATAGGGTTATGAGTGTATTTATAAGCAAATGATGTCAAAATTCAAAGTCCCACCATTTTTTGGGACACGTTTCCTTTTCGTCAGTCATCAAATTTAACTCGAAAAAGTTCTTAACAGCACTGTTTAGCACCAAAATGAATGTTTTAATATTACCTGCAATGCAAACAACTCCGAGAATAAACAAAATCTTCATTTTTTTGTCGGTTGGGTTATACAATTAAATGTAACAATAAACACAGATATTAAAGAATTACGACTAATCTATTTCTCAATTCTGAAATAAACATTAGAAAGTTATTAAGACTGTTCAGTTTAATAGCAGCACAAAAATCACTATCATCACAAAAATTGATTAAAGCAATTCAAACAAACTAATAAGCACTACAATTCGTGGTTCATTTTTAATTTTGTTTGTTCACTAACAAAGAATCTAGTTTTCAATGTTGAATTGTTGTTTTATGTTGTTGTTTTTTTGACGAAGATATTTTATGTGGTGATTTGGCAGTAAGATTGCCCGTAAAACAAATTGGTAAAGCAATGCGAGTTAGCAAATTACCATTAAGAATTTCAGTCATCGACGTAAACACACCAAAATATAATTTAGCAGTTTTTCCAGTTAGCAATAATTTTTTTGCATTTTTAACCCAATCCAAATGTACCAGAAAAATTATAGCGATAGCTGTTTCCTTTGCGATGTAATCAAAAAGTTATCTGAAACACCCCTGTTCAGTTTATTAATATCACTCAGTTTTAAATCGTTATTATCTTCAAATCGATAACTGATGTCCGAGAAAGAAAACCTTTGGTTTATATACAAAAAATCCGAAGATATTTCCGTTATATTTTTTTCCGGATACATTTGAATATAATTTTGCTTCCAAAATGTTGGAAAATTTACCTCTACAATTTTCTATAATATAACGGCTTAAATTGTAGTTCAATTGGTTTCACACAAACCGGTAAAAAGTTTTTTTTAATTAGTCTAGGTCTACAGGAAGCAAGCGAAATTTACCTAAATTCCAGCAATTATTAAAACAAATTTTTTGATTTGATTTAATTCACGAATCTAAGAGAGTAATATCCGGTTTTAGCGCATTTGCAATTATGTTGTCGGCCATTTTGTTTTGATCAACTACTAGCTTTTAAATTTAAAGTTTATTATTTGCGTGAGTGCTGCAATTATATTTTCAAAGTTATATTTCACAGTTTTGTTCTATGGCGTATTATGAAACAACAAATATTACATATTATACATTAGGACGTTGTTGGTTCGGTATTAGAATTTTGCCGTTTTTTTTGCTTGCTAATTTAATCGCAGTTTGAAAAAACAGGATTGCTGAAATAATACTTGAAAACAGTCAATTTTATACAAGCTTCTTTAAAAATCATTTTCATTTGATTGAAGATTTTAGTATTTTTATTTGTGTGAAAATTGTAAATTCTTGCCGATATGTTAACGCAAAAAATGCGAAAGTCATTACTTAAACCTACTTTTCCGCTCGCTTTGAACGAAAACAGACTCTATTAGGCAAGCGGTCATGCTCTGAATCTGCAACGTGATTGTAATCAACTGTAAATCTGTTATGTCATGTTGATCAACGCTGTAAATCTGCAACGTCATGTCACACAGCTGCAAATCTGCCAAGGTCTGGTGACCATCAAAATAGCTGTGATTTCCTTCCCAAAGTTTGACGTTATATGTATGCAAATTATAGCAAAGTCGATTAGGAAAACTTAATCAAAAAAAAATGCTGCACATTTTTACCGAGAAAAAAAATCCGCAGTCTAATTCAAATTGGATACACAAGACATGAAAAGTTCACACACAAACGCTTTCGACAACTGGAAAAAACGCTTTTATAAACTGAATAAGCAGGTTGTAAAGTCATATGGTAACTATTTTGGTTATGAAGAAAGTTATATACTGCCTCAAGGTGTTGGGTGATTTTGACGATGCAAATGCTTGCGCTGTAACTTAGAAAGTCGTTCATGTTTGTCAAATTCGTATTTGTGAGCCCTTATGTAATTTGATTGTTGGATCAGCAGAGATATAAGTTGGGCCGGGCTTAAAGTTGACAATAATTTCGGATTTAATTTGCGCCTGGTACGTGCCCTCTATTTTAGGTGCCATGAAAACAACATAATCAAAGTAGTTTTGTGACCACTGCATCATGACTTCATTACGATTAATATTAGTACACAATTATTGCTGTATTAGTGATGCTTTACGATTTGTCAAGAAGTAGTTTCATAACTAATTTTTTGGCTTTTTTGGGCTTGGTTTAGGCTTCAAATCATTCATCGGTTTCGGGCCGTATTCGGGCCTAAACTAATTGGCCCGTTTACAAATCTATGTTGGGGTCAAGAAAGCAGTCAACACTCACTTATTTCTAATTCACACACGTATTTTCTCCTAAAGTTGATTGACACAAAAATCTAATCTTTGCGGAGTATAATGGCCACATTAGGTTTAAAACCATTTCAGAACTACACTAATTCAACGCGTAATAAAAGTAGTGCTAAAAGTAAAATTAAAAATTAAAGCAATCACGACCTTGAAGTGGGACTAAAAATAAATCAAAAAACGTGAATGATCCAAGAAAGTTTTTTCGACTCTTGTGTATTCGTTTCTGTCCACGCAGCCGTTTTCTGAACATGATGCCATTGTTAATTTATTGTGGTGTTTGAAATCGTGCATTGCTTAAGTTGTCAGAAGTCCGTAGGAATTTTTCGATCAAGAAAATTTTTTTGAATGTTCGGAATATTGAAATGCTGTGTTACAAAACGCAAAGCCAGAGCTACAGTAAGTTATCTACGCGTTTTGTGTAACTACTTCTCACATTTGCAAAAATACGTAAAGGAAACATCAAAACTAGGCTTTGAAAGCTCATATCAATCATCTTAAAACAGAGTTCAAACAAGTTTTGACTGCCGCTCACCAAACAACTCAGAATTTCATCGCGGCATACCAACATTCCTTTGTATGGCGCTTTTCAGTGAGCCGAAGAGTTTCGAAAAAGGAAGGCATTTAGTGCACAGGTAATATGACAGGGTTTGGAGACAGAGCCCCCCGGCGTTTAAACATCTTCAAGAATGTTGTATAAAATTAACTCATTTCTGAGAATGCTTTTGTTCAAATTTCCAATTATGGATTAAAAGTTCCAAATGAAGCATGGAGCAAATCAGGAGAGTGAAAGCAGTTATTATTGTTAACCTTTCTTGCCCACTGTGCCACTGGTAAGACAATGGTGGGAAATGGAGCCTGTGGCGACCTTTCCTTTCTGATCTAGCAGGTTTTGCTTGTCAAAGCGCACATTGTTTCCTTCTCTCTTGTGACGTAACGTTTTGCGCGCCTGTTGAGTTTTGTCTTGCTTTCGAGTATTTGGCAAGTGCAGTCGCCAGCAGAGTTCACGAGCACCCAAAAAATGTATTTTTTTTACCTATATTTTTGAAATCCTCAATAAATCTTCTTTTAAAATCGCCAATGTTTCCACCCAATTTCCGGTTGTTTTGGTGGAAATCGGGGATTCCCCGGCGAAACGGTGTCGAATTTTTCGCTGAGGTAGGTTGATTTGGATTCTAAAAATCGTATTTCTGTATCAAGTAGACAGTCGATTTTAGATTCAAACGAAAGAGGAAGACAATTGCAAACTTTTCGTAAAATAATTTTTGGATTGTTTTATTATGACGTCACCATATGGTTGATTGATTTCAAATTTTTACAAAAAATTTTGAATTAGAGTGCATATCATTAGTTATTACAGCCAAAGTTGACGGAATAATGTCGTGAAAGTTGCAACATCGATAAAACAGTTTCTCACCGACAAAATGAAACCAAAATGACATCTTTATTGTGTCATTAGAGAAAACTACGTAGTAAAATGCAAAATCGAGTAGACGCGCTTTTCAAACAAATTACACGTGACAGCGAGTATTTTGATCGCGGCGCTGCGGTTTTAGTAGCCAAGATCAAAGAATATCAATTTTACCGTCGTAAACGCACAAAATGGCGTTTGTATTAAAACTTTTTTACAGTGTGAGTGCATGAAGATAAACTCTGTTCAAAATTTAAGAACAAAATAAGAACAATTTTATTCTCAGTGCAAGAAAAACTTTTCAGAAGCTTTTTAAAATTTTATTGCTATTTTGAGGCAAAGCATAATATTGCACTAGCAAAATGTTCAGGTACATTGTTTCGGAAAGTCATAAAGTTGGTAGAGTAAGAATAAAACGGTATATAAGTGGTGTTTCTAACATTTTCTTATTAAAAGGTATCAAATATTTACGGAAAACAATATTGACACCAGCAAAAAAGCGTGGATAAGCTCATTCAGATGTTTTAATTTTCTGTGTTATCCTGATCGGACTCTTTGTTCGCAAAAGTGTCTTTAAAAATAACTAATGAATTGTTTGCTACAAAAGATGTTTGATTATTTGTGTAAAATAGTGCACAATTTTCATATCAAATTGCCCCTCATATAATCAAAATAAAATTGTGATCATCAGTATCTAAGAATATTAAAACTTAAAAAGTAAAATCTTACAAAGAAAATATCAACAACATTAGATAATTATTTTATCATTGCCAATTTGCTTTGATCAAGAGACAACAAAAGACCTTCCTATCTTTGTGTCGAACTGCTATCTTCCTACATGTTTACCACAAGTAATGGAAACTCCACATTACGTCTTTTCTGATCGTCAAGCAGAAGAGCTGTGAATTCGAATCTTTATATAGTTTAGCTCGATTGGGGATCGAACAAAGTCTATACAGCTTTTTGTGAATATAATTTGTATCATCCACCAAGTGCGGAGTCTTTAAACAAACATTTTTAGAAGCACCGGTAATTATTTGAAATCATTGAACGCATACGTAGCCGTGTTACGGTAAGCGTGACATTTGACCACAAGTGACATAATTACTAGGATTAAATTGAAGCCCCCCTTAGCCAAGTTAGAAAATTAACCCAGATACGCTTTTTAACGTGCTTTAGAAACCATGTTTTGTAAAGCATTTTTGTAAGAAATCAACAGAGTTTTGCTATCCTTCTCTGTAAGTTGTCTAAGAGTAAGCATGACCTATAATGAGAGACAAATTTTAACCAAAGAAGGATAATTTGTGTAGTTTATTCTTCAGTAAAGTTAAGAGCAAATGAGGCTGAAAATTTGTGAAAATTTAAGAACAACCAGCCTCAACCCAAAATTTACGGTTCTTAAAAAACAAAGTATATTGGGAAAACTTCTGGCTTTCCTGGCTTCACAGTGCGTCCAACCATAATTTTGTTAAACGCATGCATAACTTGGGCGGAGCCAGGATTTTTGATTGGGGGAGCCCCAAACCACAAATCACATGCAATGACCTCATCAGAAACTTCGAAAGAGGAAGTTTTAGTGGGGGCAAAGATATCGTAAAATGGAAGATCAGAAGCCGTGGTCTGGTGTTGGCACGTAACTAGGAATTCGTTCAAGAAGAGGGATTAAGCCAATAGATAAAATGCAAAAATGTCTAAATTGGGAGACGTGTTTGAGTAAAGAAGTGCACTGTAATTTAAACGTATCACAAACGGGGATCTGGGGGCGGAGCCCTCAGCCGCCGGAGGCTATGTGGGTCTGGGGGCAAAGCCCCTAGCCGCTGGGCGATTTTTCGTAATTTTTTGGAAAAAAAGCTATTTCAATACCATTGGAGCACATTTCACACGTATTCAGAGCCATTTAAAAGTTCTAGATTTTTAACATTTGAAAGCCAATTGAAAATATTAAGTTGTTCAGTCCACCTTTTACGTGCAATTTAATTCCAAAGCACGTTTAAAATCTTGCATTTTGGGGTTAAATTTTGTTGGTGATTTGTCCCAGGTCGGGGGAAGTAATGTACATGCCTCCTGCAATTTATTTAGCAGTTAATAAAGATCCAGTCGACTATTTTCCTTAGAGATTGTTTTTTCATGAAAACAACCAGTTATGGGAGTACATGTATGGCCAGGGGGCCCAGGTCCTCTCAATTCAAAAAATTGTTCAACGAGCATTCCCCTTACTGTAGCTAATTTTTTTCAAAAGTATTTTGTTGCATAAAAACTGGCGAGGTGGATGTGAATTGCTATTGAAAAATGTGCAATAGATAGTTACGCCTACAAACCATATTATTGCCCGGGCCGGATTTACTTTGAGTTGAGCTCCTGGCATTCTGAGATTTTTGCAATATTTTCCTGTCAAATACAGGTGAAGACCAAAAAAAAAGTTTTATCTAGCGCGGGGCCCATGGCACTACGAGCCATATGTTAAGTCCGTCCCTGGCTTTTGCATTACGTTCATAAAAAGGTTAGATGAGGGCCTCAGTTAGCAACTTTTAGGATAAAAACCCGTAATTTTACTCGGGCTATACGTTTAAATTGATTGGCAAACCTTAAATTGAAGGGGCCCCGACCCCCTGGATCAATATTTTTGTTAATTACTGCTGTAGGAGTGTACTGTTGTATGCGAAGATGCTAAAAGAAACTGAAGAAGCAATAGTATTTTTTGTGACATTTCATCATTGGTAGCATGTCAGTTGGAGGGGGGGGGCCTAACTACGCCTATGAAAGAATGTGTATAAGATCCAAATCTTCTGAAGACATGAGACTAATAATAGAATTAGCATCGCTGAACGGTTTTTCACTACTCCATCACGCTCCTAGAAAAATATCAGACACCCCAAACCACACTGCAGGTTTCCTGCCTAATGACCCTGGCACACTACGTAAGTGCATATAGTGCAAGTCATAGATGGGCACAAGTCCGTTAATCGTTAATCCGTTAATAACGAAGCTAACTTTTTCATTAACTCGTTAATCCATTAAAAAGTTTTTTCATGTTAACGGACTAAATTAACTTCCGTTAAGTGCTGTTAACGGACTAAAGTAACTTCCGTTAAGTTCTGTTAACTTCCGTAAAGGTTTTTATCGTTAATATCTTGCAGCTTCGTTATGGATTTGAACTTGTTTTTATCTTGAAATTAGATTAGACTGTAAAATGTATCTTTCAAAACACAAAAAGACCACCACAGCTATAAATATTTCCTTACAATCAGCTCAACAGCGTCAATACGTGTTCCAGAAGCGAGTGAATAAAGCGAAATGTAAATTACACGCAAAATGTTAACAGATTAACGGACTTTATTAACTTCCGTTAATTAAAGCTGAAAATAACGGATTAACGTTAACGGAGGTGTGAAGTTTGTTAACGGACTAGTGGTTAACGAAGCTAACGCTTTGCATTAACTTGCCCATCTATGGTGCCCTGCCTGAAGTTGTCCAAACTCAAGTTCTCGATGACGTATACAACCGTTTGATAAATTTGATTGTAATTTACTGACCCAATGTAAAATAAAGTAATTAAGCGGATGGTCCCAGGAGTTTGCAAGGTATAGCTATGGGCTACTTTCACAGAGCAGCCGGTAGAAAGAGAGCTGGCGAGTGCAATCGTGACGCTTTTTAGTGAGAGGAACCCTAATTAAATGAAGTCTTGTATGGATTTTCACTTAATTTTTGCACAAAGTGGTGGCGTTTGGCTACAATGTGTTTAAATAATGAGTCGGTTGATCATGCTAACACGCCAGAGGAACCAAAACCACGGAAGGGATGAGGAAGCGGAGCTCTCAGAAGCTGCTGAAATCCAATCAGACTTATTAAGGGGACTAAAGAAGTGGCCTTTTGTGATAGACAAATTTCATAGATCGTTCCAAAATAATTTTAGTCGAAAGATGTTTAAAAACGGCTGACACATTAAGTATACTATATTATAAACCATTAGCAATTGCAAAAAGACCTGTTGCTGCTTCATTTTCATACACGACAACTTGGTTTGAGTTTGAGTTTTACAATGTCTTGATGACTTTTTCTTCAATCTACATCTACTGTATTAAAAAAGTGAGCAAACCAATTTTAAAAACAGTACGCGACAAAATAAAATTTTAAATCTTACAAACAAACTGCTTTTCCGTAATCGCAATCGTCAGGGGTGTTTTGATCAAATAAAAAAAGTGCATAAATAGCAGGGGCTAGCATCACTGGTGTAACTGACGGGAGGGGGGCGCGAGGCAGGGAAGAATTTTCCTCCAATGTGGATCCATTTATAAATTATGGCAACAAAGTTTGGGGGAAAAACAAACGACAAAAGCGGAAAGTCTTCACCTAAAACTCGACGGAAAAAAAGCAACCGATTTTCGGTCAAGACCCTTTTTAGACTTTAACTAAATTTGACGGAAAAAAGCACGAAATCTTCGGTAAAGTTCTTTTTTCTTCACTCAAAATTGACAGAAAAACGTGGAGTGAATTTCTAGTTAAGTTTTCCATGCCCTCTGGCTCTAACCTCTAGTTACGCCACTGGCTAGCATGTAAGTTTCCTACGTATAGGCTACTGCAAGCACATTACCGTACTCCTTACAGCAACAATAAAAATTTAACACTTAACAGACTGTTTTATTCATTGAAGTAGTCAACGCTAGGAGTGCCTTTTCTTCAAGAAATTTTTTTTATATTTTGAATGAGATGATCTCAACACCGGGTAAAACGATCTGAAATGATAAACATTTCATTTTTAGAGTATGGTGAATGCGGTGTTTGTGAATAATTGTTACCCCTTAAAATGGAGTCAGTGATGTTATAACAGTAAAAATCGGTTAATATCTCCTAATGCGGAGCCATCAGTTTTCTCAGCAACGCCCCCCCAAAATTTTTTAGATCCTTCGCCCATCAACTTACGATTTTGTGAAGGATTGTGGGTGGTGACAGCGTTCCCGCTATTTCTTACAAGTATTTGCTGTATGAACAACAATCAAAATAGCTTTTGTAACAAGCAATTCTTAAGTTATTTTAAAAGACACTTTTGCGAACAAAGAGTCCGATCAGGACAACACAGAAAATTAAAACATCTGAATGAGCTTATCCACGCTTTTTTGCTGGTGTCAATATTGTTTTCCGTAAATATTTGATACCTTTTGATAAGAAAATGTTAGAAACACCACTTATATACCGTTTTATTCTTACTCTACCAACTTTATGACTTTTCGAAACAATGTGCCTGAACATTTTGCTAGTGCAATATTATGCTTTGCCTCAAAATAGCAATAAAATTTTAAAAAACTTCTGAAAAGTTTTTTTCTTGCACTGAGAATAAAATTGTTCTTATTTTGTTCTTAAATTTTGAACAGAGTTTATCTTCATGCACTCACACTGTAAAAAAGTTTTAATACAAACGCCATTTTGTGCGTTTACGACGGTAAAATTGATATTCTTTGATCTTGGCCACTAAAACCGCAGCGCCGCGATCAAAATACTCGCTGTCACGTGCAATTTGTTTGAAAAGCGCGTCTACTCGATTTTGCATTTTACTACGTAGTTTTCTCTAATGACACAATAAAGATGTCATTTTGGTTTCATTTTGTCGGTGAGAAACTGTTTTATCGATGTTGCAACTTTCATGACATTATTCCGTCAACTTTGGCTGTAATAACTAATGATATGCACTCTAATTCAAAATTTTTTGTAAAAATTTGGAATCAATCAACCATATGGTGACGTCATAATAAAACAATCCAAAAATTATTTTACGAAAAGTTTGCAATTGTCTTCCTCTTTCGTTTGAATCTAAAATCGACTGTCTACTTGATACAGAAATACGATTTTTAGAATCCAAATCAACCTACCTCAGCGAAAAATTCGACACCGTTTCGCCGGGGAATCCCCGATTTCCGCCAAAACAACCGGAAATTGGGTGGAAACATTGGCGATTTTAAAAGAAGATTTATTGAGGATTTCAAAAATATAGGTAAAAAAAATACATTTTTTGGGTGCTCGTGAACTCTGCTGGCGACTGCACTTACCAAATACTCGAAAGCAAGACAAAAACCAAGCAGCGTGATTTTATCATCAGCAGTTTAGCATAGCAACTTCATTGGTAACCCGGCCCCGACTTATTCAAAATCGTTTATTTTGAAATTAAGATTTAGTGGCTATGGCAGATGAAAATGCAGAGGTAGTTCACCAAAATGCAGTAACTCTGAAACTATCTCCTTTTGGTCATCGCAACCACGTGCATGGTTCCAACAATCTGAAGCTCAATTTGCATTACGTCATATTACAGCTGATGTCTCAAAACATTACTCATACAAAAAAATGGACTGTAATTTAAATCTAGGAATGGTCAAACCGGATACAATGTTGATTATAATATATATCGGATTCAATAACACCGACGGAAAGTAATAGAACACTTAGTTTTTAATCCAAAAAACGAAGCTGTTTACTGTACAACGTGGTATAAAAATACGCTATCTATCTCACCATTTTACTACTCTGTATGAAAAAATATACGTAATGCATAACTTACAATGTTTGCAGTGACGTTAGTTTTATTTTGGTGATTAAATCGAGGTGCATAATAATTTGTAAACTCAATCACGCTTATCAATACCGCTAGCTGGCGGTATTAAACAAATTTCACGAAAGAGCAAAACTAAAATGAACAAACGATATCATCAAACACAATGAAGCTTATAAACACAAAACAATTTTGCATTATTTTTTGATTTCGCGGAGAACTTGGTCGATAGATTTTTTGTTTAGCACGAATGGAAAAACAGAAGCTTGCCTGATTATCATAAAAAATGGTTTTCGCGATTTCCCAAAATGAAATTGTGTTATAGAAATTGTTGTGTTATAGAAGTTGTGTAGTAGAAGTTGCTTGACGTTCAGCAATAAAAGGGACAGTATGAAGCCTCCACCGAATGTGGTAGACAGGTGGGCAGGCGGCAGCTTGACTCAAAGACCAAAACATCCCTTCGCTGTCACCTTGCCAAGGCAACTTGGTAAATAATCATGTAATTACAATTACAACTAAAGAGTTTGCGCGACCCTTCTTCACGTGATTGTATCCGGGCAGCACGGCTTCTTCCGAAGAAATGTCGAAGCGGTGGCGAGCCATTGGCAACACTGTGTTCGATTTGATCGGCCTTATTTGATTTAAACCTTAGACCTTTCTCTCTTGAAACAAACGCGTAACCGCTTGGCCACCTGTCCAGTCGAAGAAATGATTTACAATCCAAATTAATGTATAACAAAACATTGAAAACTAGCTTATAGTTAACTTTGCCAGAATTTCAAACAGTTAACAAAAATGGACTTTACTTAACTTTGAATTTTTGCCAAATTTTGAAAAAAGGGCACACGGTTAGCATTTTTCAAAATTGGATATCTGGATTCTGAATTAAGATTTTCTTGTTCAGGAATCTTGAAATTCAAATATCAAAAAAAAAGTTTTTTGTTTTCATTCTTTAAAATTTTAATCACATAATCGAAAATTGGGACGAAATCCTTAACCTGGCAACTGTAGACACACTGTTACAATCAGGAAAGCCAATTGTATGCGGGATTCTAGACTTAATCATTGCAAGTTGTTTATTTGCGCCGTCTCGACATTGTATCCAGTTGTAGCGTAGGCAGTAGTATGCAAAAGTGGAAGTGAAGACTGGATATGAAACCAGTTTATACTAGTTTAGAAATCCAGCTGAAGTGGAGAAATAGTCCGCTCACGTTTATTGGAAAACCAAAAATATTTTCTTTGTTAATTTCAATGGAAAATCATGCAGTGTGGCGGGTCAATCTCAAGCTGCAGCCCCCCAACCCTCATGGAAAAACGGGCAATGAAGTAAGAAAGAGAGAGAGAGAGAATTTTAATTTTTGACCCAAATTTCATTGCTTAATTTAACGGATTTGGGTGAATTTTTCACGCGAAAAAGCCAAAATCAAAAAAATGTATAAAAAAGATGCATAACCTTGCTGGACTGCCACTCTCAAAATATTTGTTGAACGTTTCCCAAAATAGAGGGAGGAGGTGAGCATTGCTGGTTTTATTTGAATTTTGCTGATAATTTGAACAAACTTTATAGGGTGAAAAAAACAAAAGGAGATTGTGGTTTTCTTATATAAACACGCTATGACTGATTGTTACGTTTAAGCATTTGCACCACAATCAGACGCAGAGTTTCGAGTTAAAGTGAGTATTAGATTAAAACTGAAAGTTAGAATCAAGAGAGGAGGAATATGATGAGAGTAAAACGTATCTTTGGCCAAACAGTGGGCCAAACTAATAGCGCTCTCTCATCCGAAACGAAGGACTGTAGTTCAAATCTTGGATCGGCCAATCCGGTTAATTTGTTTTTTTAATTAGTAATGAACAGCGGTTAATTTGTTTTTTTCTATTTTGCCATTGTTGATTTACCGAAAGACTTTATCAATAATACAGTCTGAAGTGTTGATTCGATTTTAATTGAATTGAAAATGACCTCGGGCCGAAATCGATATTAATCAATTAAATTTTGATACTAAAAGTGTTTATTTAGGTCAATGCTAGCCTCGACTGATTTTCTCTAATTCACCGCCATTTTTCATTTTAGCTGCCCTAGTAAGTCAATTCGTACGACTCACTGCGAAGGTAGTAATTCTCTTCGCATTGTACGAGACCACTGTGACGGGAGAAGCTTCTGCGCTGTCGATGCGGACAATGACGTGTTTGGAAACCCTTGCCGAGGCACACACAAATATCTTGAAGTCGAATACAGTTGCGTTCCAACGCGTAAGTTTCAAAATATTGATTTCGTAATTTGCTGTGGCAACACTTTGGGGTTTCAGCTAGTGTTGACGATGAAGAATTATTATTTATTTGTCAAGTTTTTTATTAATTGCCTTATTTAAAGTGATTAGCTTCTTATTACCGAAGATTGGCGAAACAAACAGGTGGGAAATAACATTTTAGGTGTTTTGTTTTTTAGTTTTATCATTTCTTACAATTTTTTGAAATACTTACAAGTACTGAAACTACAAATGAACATAACAAGTATAATCTTTTCAGGCCTAATCGGAGCAATTACTCACATTTGCCAGGATGATGCAGCCCATTTGTCTTGCCCATTTGGACAAAGAATTGGGATTGTGGACGCGTTTTATGGCCGAGACGATACTGTTAAGTAAGTAATTTCATTTATGTTTTGAGGAAACAGAAAAGTTTGGTTGTGTTCAAAATACCTAAGAATCTGCCAATGGACGTAATCGCAATTAATACCGGCTATCTTCATCACTAACACATAAATTGCGGTCGCTTAAACAAAGAATTTGCGATTTTCGCCACCCAATGGGTCAAGTAATTACAGTTTCTCTTAAACCAAGTTTTAACACATCCGTACTTGTTTTTGTAGCTGTCCCAGCCGTAATGGAAGAAACACCAGGTGTTTCAGCCAAGGGTCGCTGGACATCATCAAACGTCGTTGCCAAGACAACCGGAGCTGCAGGATCGAAGCCACCAATTCCGTGTTTGGAAACCCTTGCAGAGGGGAACACAAATTCGTCAAAGTTTCATTTTACTGTCACTGAGCCGTCATAATAAGGGGTCAAATTTTATATACAAACTAAGAAACATTTTTTGTTCTATAAGAATGGATTTGATTCAAGGAGATGAATTAATAAATTTTAGACAAATTTCGGACAAATTCCGAAGTATTTTTCGTACAAAATTCAGACAATAATTTTGAGTTGTGCAACTTAACAAGGAAAAAAGATTCTAATTTCAGCAATGATGTTTTCTTTGTTTTTTGTTTATATAAGACAACTTTATTCTTGTGTTTGGTTGCTTAATAATACTGTGTTTGATGTAATCTTTGTTTATCTTGTGTTTGCTTTGCAGTGGAATTGCTGGATAATATCGCCACTAAACTGTATTGAGAAGCTTGAATGAGTTTGCAAATATAGTATGTTCGCATTTTTCAAAATAAATATAAAGTCACTGCAAACGTTGTCATTTATCGATTAAGTATATTTCATGCAAACTAGTGAAAAGACGAAGACAATATGTAGTATACTTTTAAGCCATCACGTTGCAAACATAGCTTGCTTGTTTGGATTAAGAGTCCATTACTTTGCGTTGGTACCAGCGAATCACAAATCCATCTCTAATCAACGTTGGCAACACTGTATTCGGATTGGCCAATCCAAGATTGAAACTACAGTCCTTCTTTTCGGATGAGAGTGCACTATCAGCTTGGCCAGCTGCATGGCCAAAGATACGTTTTACTCTCATCAGAATTCCACCTCTCCTGATTTTAACTTTAAGCGTTAACCTAAAACTCACGTTAACTCGTAACTCTGCGTCTAATTGTGGCACAAATGCTAAACGTAACAATCAGTCATAGCGTGCTTACGTGAGAGAAGCATAATATCCGGTTGTCTTTCTTCACCCTATAATATTTGTTAAAATTATCAGCAAAACTCAGATAAAACCAGCAATGCTCACCTCGTCCCCCCATTTTGTGAAACGTTCAACACAAATATTCTGAGAGTGGCGGTCGAACAAGGTTGAGCATCTGTTTTTTCATAATTTTTGGTTTCGCTTTAAATACGGTGAAAAATTCACACGAATTCGTTAACTTTAACAATGAAATTCGTGTCAAAAATAGAATATCTTTCCCTCTCTCTCTCACTTCATAGGCCGTTTTTCCATGAGGGTTGCGGGGGCAGCAACTCGAGATTTTGCCGCCACACTGCATGGTTTTCCATTGAAATTAACAAAGAAAATATGTTTTGGTTTTCCAATAAACGTGAGCGGACTATTTCTCGACTTCAGCTGGATTTCTAAACTAGTGTTTTGGTGAGTTCGTACGCGATGAGTCACAACACGTAGTTCTTTAATATCAATAAGCAGTATATTAATAATAAATGGAAGCAGCGATATATATACAGCGAGTAAACAAAGAGAAGTGAAAACAAAGACACGCTAATTAAATTCCTTATGTCTCGCAATATCCGTTCATTATGCAATACCACCCATAGCAATGAGCGATATGTGCCAATAACCGGATACCGCAGACATAATTGCACAAGGACAAAGTATATTAATTCATCCGGTCACCACAGACCTTCCCCTCAGAATGATGAGTATGATGGACGGCAAAGCCCCCAAAGGCTGTGCAGCATACACATCAGTCGACAAAACGAAATGTGGATTCGAGTCAATTCCAAAAACATGACGAAAAAGATAAGTAACTCTTCAAAAACTGCAACATAGAAAACCGATAATGGGTTGAAAAAGGAGTAAGCAGAAACACCAAAACTGGGGATAAAATGTTTAACGCGTTAAAATCGGAAATATGACAGTAGAAATGCTATTTTCTAGGTCCACGCGACCAGAAATAAGTGACTTGGTCATTCCTCTCAGAATGACATAGCGCATTTTAGCGCGGAAAATGCAAATAGCACAATATAGAAATGTAACTTCGGATTAGGCTAGTAGAAGTGCTGTTGTATTTTTTATTATACAATAAATGCCGCTCGCGGGTTCTCCTTGTTCTTCTTTCAGTGTTTATTTTGCTTGGTTTCTGGTCGAGGATGGATACTATTACTGCTGCCATCATAATTGGGACTACTGAGCCATTTTTAAGAAATTTGCAGCAAAATTTAATTTGATTGCGACTAAAAACCAATTGAATCTAGCAAGTTGAATTTTAGACTCAACATTAAGACAAAGAAGCATCGTCATGTTGGGTAGCACTGACAGAATCAAGAGTAAAAATCGAAAGCTATATCCAGGGCATCCCTTCGCTATCTTGTTGGGGGCGAATGGGTAAAGACGTTGCTTTTACGACGACCCTGATTGCATGATCATGGGGTCAACCCGCACTCTGGTCACGTGGTTGCGTTCTTGGATAAGACGCTTTACGATGATCACTTTGCTTGGTGGCTTCGTACATGCAACAATTTACGACGCAAAAAGTCAAAGCGTCAAACGGTAAACTTGGAAACTGGTCAACTCCTACGCGGGTGCGAATTTGTCCAAATGATAGCGCCACCGTGGCTTTCTCGTGATATGAAGATAAAGATGCATTAGTCATCAATACAACCTTTTTCTCCTGCCACGAGAAATCCGCGTCGCTTTGTAGTCACAGGGAAAAATTGCAGCTAACAATCAAGACTGCAAATACTGCGAGAATCTCAAAATAATAAAATGTGATTGGATAGTCGCAGACGCAGAGAGACGGGTTCATTGGCACAAATAAACGGACAAATCTTAAAATAGAATTCATTGCAATAACTGCGCAAGATTCATTTCTTGTCCAGACTTTACACTAAAATACTCGTTGGGGGTGGGAATTGGTCGGAGGAGGGGGAATAGACATATCCAAAATTATGTTGTTGTTTTTTTAATGCAGACGAATTAGTTTAAAACTTGCTACCGTGTTTATTTTATGATTTTCCTGCTTGCAATAAAAAAACTGAAATTTTACCATTAGCCGCCACCCTCATAGCCCATTTACACAGCCAGTTTAATCAAGTTTTTTGCCCTATTGATTTCTATGCTACGTGTTAAAAACAACGCACGAATAGTTTTGAAAAGTTCTTGTCCTGTTTTGGAACTCTTCTGGAACTCTTCACTCGAATTCTTTAGCGAACTCTTTTCGAGAGGTTGAGCAATTATCAGCTTAATATTACTGTTTCACTTTTCACTTTTTTTTTTTTTTTTTGAATGTTCTGAAAGCTTCTTGCTCTGAAAGCTTTGGTTCAGCGCAGACTCACTCGGGGCACCAATTTGGTGAGTTCGTGCGCAAACGAGTCTCAAAACCAACGTAATTGTTTATTATCCTCACACGTAATAATTCAATTAATTTTTAACACAGCAAAGCAGCGGTATATATACAGCGAGTAAACAAAGAAAAGCGAGAACAAAGAAACATTAATTAAATTCCTTATGTCTCGCAATATCCGTTCATTATGCAATACTACCCAAAGCAATGAGCGATATGTGCCAATAACCGGATACCGCAGACATAATTGCACGAGGACAAAATATATTAATTCACTCGGTCACCACAAACTTTTGCTAAAATATACCTAAAAATAAGAAAAATTTGCAAAAAAACTTTTAAAATCTACGAGTGCTGGGGGCTCCTTCCCCAGACCCCTAGCCTCCGGCGGCTGAGGATTTTTCCCCAAACCCCCAAAATAGCTCTCCAATAAAAATTTTTGTGTACGTATCTGGCTAAACTAACGCCAGTAGACAAACATCTATTTAGGAATAACACACGGTGCCTGGTAGCACCTAAATCTGTTAAACTGAGCGGGAAAACTGTACAAAAAAGTTTTACATATATATTTTGTCTTGAGCGGACTCCTCCGCCCCCAACGCAAAAATTTCTGGATCAGCCCTTGCAAACGGAAAATTCTTTTCGTCCCTTTCATGATTTGTTCATCTGTAATTTAGATTGCTTTAACTTAGGTCATACATGGTTTTAATTTACAATAGTTTTAGATATAATTTGGATTTCGAGCATGGTTATGTCGAATATTTTGCTTTGTATTTACCAATATTACCATATAAAAGTTCAGTTGGATGCGGAAATGTAAGCACTGCAAATTGTTCATTTGCGTCGTTTTCAGACATTGCAACAAGTGGCGTAGGCAAGATGGCACAAAAGGAGAGCTCGATTTCAGTTGAAACGAGTTTCCACAAGCCTGCAAATCCAAACCAACTAATATTCCCTTAAAATTTAGTGTGTTGAAGACCAAAAACTTGTCTTCTGCCAAATTTCACCTTCTACTCAACAATTTCGGTGTAATTTTTTCCATATCTATGGTGAGAACCAAAATAACAAGAATGAAAAAACGATGTTCAACGCAGCCGACCTGCTTGCCACTCACTCGAAAATTGGACTTGCACATTTTACAAATCGGGGAGGAGGGCCTAGCGGTTTTTACTGATATTTGCTGATGATTTGATCACATTTTGAGATGGGAACAAACAAAAGAGGTGGTTATGCACAATGCCCTCAAACTACCCTACTGATGGTAACGTTTCTTCCTTTGTGCATTTAGACGAAAACTTGGCTGAAAGTTAGAATCAGAAGTACAAAAATGTGATAAGAAATAACGCATCTTTGACCAAGCAGTTGGTCAAGCTTTTGGCGCTTACTCATCCAAAAAAATGGACTGTAATTTAAATCTAGGAATGGTCAAACCGGATACAATGTTGATTATAATGTATGTCGGATTCAATAACACCGACGGAAAGTAATAGAACGCTTAGTTTTTAATCCAAAAAACGAAGCTGTTTACTGTACAACGTGGTACAAAAATACAGTATCTATCTCACCATTTTACCACTCTGTATGAAAAAATATACGTAATGCATAAATTACAATGTTTGCCGTGACGTTAGTTTTATTTTGGTGATTACGTCAAGGTCACAGTAATTTGTAAACTAAATCACGCTTATCAATACCGCTAATTGGCGGTATTAAACAAATTTCACGAAAGAACAAAACTAAAATGAACAAAGGATTGCCGCAAACACAGTGAGCTTATAAACACAATACAATTATGTATACAATTATACCCAGTGAGCTAATCTTTGCTTCCACATTTTTAGTTGCAGTTTTATATCATTGCATGTTTAAATGTGTTATTCTTTTTGCCTGATGAGACCCTTGAACAAGGTCGAAACGCGTCGCTATAGCTTATTCACACTGTGTATCACAATAATAGATTGTATAGATGAATAACTTATGCTTCTAAATGCTAGCCGTGAAGATGGCCTAAGTTACTGGTCGAAACACGAAAACCTAGAGTTTTAGGTTGACAATCATTGAATAGATAAAATTTGAATGATTCTAAATTGCTGCTAATTTTTAGTTAAGTGTTTATTCACTAAGCAATGTGTCGCACGTGCATTTAGCTCGTGCTCTCCCTGTGATTTTTATATGAGCATGTCATAAGTTGTTTGACGTCATAATAAAATTTGCATAGACAAAGCAGATGTGTTTATCGATGCAATTTTTATTTCCAAATTTGGTGATTGCAGTTTTGTATCATTGCATGTTTCAAAGTTTAATGATTCTAAATTGCTGCTAATGTTTGCTTCCAAATTTTTAGTTGCAGTTTTATATCATTGCATGTTTAAATGTGTTATTCTTTTCTCCTGATGAGACCCTTGAGCAAAGTCAAAACGCGTCGCGATAGCTCATTCACACTGTATATTACAATAATAAATTGTATAGATGAATAACTTATTCTTCTTCTTCTTTCTTCATCGCCCGCTTTTCCGTGAGGGTTGCGGGGGCAGTAGCTCAAGATTAAGCCGCCACACCTCACGGTCTTCCATCACCTCCGTCATTTCGCTTGGGCGAAGTCCCAAGCGATTCCATCCAAGATCCTCAATGTAATCGGTCCATCTAGTTCTAGGTCGTCCGACTGGTCTTCTCCCATTTGCTTTGGCATGTAAAGCTTGTTTGGGGAGTCTTTCCTGAGGCATTCTGCTTACATGGCCAAACCATCTAAGCTGAGATCTTTCATTTCGGAGAAGTAACGGCTCGATGTTAAGAGATTTTCGAATTTCAGAGCTACGCACCTTGTTAAACAGTGTAACTCCTTCGATTCTTCGTAAAAACCTCATTTCGGACGATTGCACTTGTGATCGCATTCTTTCGGTCATTACCCAAGATTCATGACCATAAGTGAGAATGGGGACAAAAACTGCTTTGAAAATTGAGAGCTTTGCCTTTTTCGACAATTCTCGTTTCATGACAACCGAGTAGTGCAAAGCTCGCATTACTGCACTAGCCTTGCCTATTCGGGTATCGAGTTCGTCGTCTGGCCTTCCGTCACTCGTAAATGCAACCCCAAGCTACTTGAACTTCTCTACCTGCTTCAGTGTCGCTCCATTCACTTGTAATACGCACTGATCAGGGTTTCTTGAAAGATGAAGTACCTCAGTTTTGGCCGTGCTTATTTTCATTCCGGCGGTGTTGCACGCATCTGCAAAGCTATTTAATGCGCGCTGGAGGCCAGATTCTGCGGAAGAAAGCAGAACCAAATCATCAGCGAATAGCAGACGACTAATTTTGCAATTTCCAATTGTGCCACACTCATCAGCTTGGCTGCATTTGTCGATCCAATTCATGTAAACAATGAAAAGGAGAGGTGACAAAATGCACCCTTGCCGGAGTTTAACGCCCACATGGAACGGCTTTGATTGCTTGCCATTTACCCGAACACAAACCACCGGTCTGCAGTAGCTCGACTTAAAGCGCGTAACAATTGACCATAAACGCTAGCCGTGAAGATGGCCTAAGTTACTGGTCGAAACACGAACACCTATAGTTTTAGGTTGACAATCATTGAATAGAAAAAAATTTAGTTATGTATTATATTATGATTTCGCGGAGAACTTGGTTGCCTAACGTTCAGCAGTAAAAGGGACAGTATGCAGCCTCTACCGAATGTGGTATCATCTTATCTGTTATGTCTGGTGTTAGGCCTATGCAGTAGGCTGTACAATAACCTGGGGTAACTATTACCACTGGTAGAGAATTACCGACTACCACTAAGTACAAGTACCCATCCAGCCCAGCATACCAGTCAATTATTTACTTATTGTTTCTCCTGATCGATAATACAATAAAGATATCGCACAATAAGCCTAACAATCAGGCCAGGAAGTACCGAACGAATCCGGAATTTTTTTAATCAAGGTGCTCCCTGACTAAATTCGATCATACCGGTACCTTTAGGTAGCCTATGCACGGTAGGCCAACGATTTGAAAGATAAACCTAGTCTACCGGTTAACCGTGGTACCTGATAGACCTGGGCTGGTGATATTGGAGACTGAATTAAACAACTGAGGTAAAGCTACTACAGAGTGGCTGATTCCTACCCTAATCCTGATGCAAAAAAGTGGTCTCATCTTCGTTCACACTGAGCGGCACTGCTCCGCAAAACTGCTCGAATTTACCACGCTGCGCGGTTGGTCTAACCGTACACGCTGCGCGGCTACCATCACTACTGGTGACCAAAAAAAGCAGCTGCGCTGCCGCTACTAGAGATGGCAACCGTACGCGGCCGCGCGCTGTTGTTGGTGTACCGCGCCGCACAGCGTGGCAACTAAAATCTGTTCCACGTAACAGCATCAGCGCAGCGCCGCGTACTATAATTTTTTACATTTTTTTTACAATTATTTACTGGTAAATTATCTCTTTATGTACAGTACAACAATGGTTAGTCATGATGCAACTCTAATTTATGAGATGAAGACAATAACAATATCATGGTGTGACAATACATATGTGTTACAGCAACGATCTGTTTTATTTGTCCTGTTAAATTTTCGAACTCTGCTCTTTTATTTGGCTCTTATTTTTTTGCTGTGTTAGTCTGCGCGTCATCGTGTTTTTTAATTTTTGCACGTTTCGTTCGACGCCTAATTTCCGGCACAACGCGCAGCTCTTTTGCTTTTTTGCCGAGTTCTAGCGTTTAGTCCTTCATTTCATTTTGGGATTTGAAGCAAGCGGACGTTTTATTTTTGTAAGTTTTAGTCACACGGCATCGTTACTTTTTGTTTTGTTCCCTGGGTGAATTTTCAAATGTTTTAATGCCGTGCCATGCCGTATAGCTCTTTTTAATTTATTATAATTTTCTCAACAAACCTCTATCTGCTGGAATTTAACTTCAAGTTGGGGAAACAGCACCGACGGTGACGGCCCCAGTCTCGAATCGCTGGGGCAATCTAAAAACCTATCTTTACGCTATAGTTACAGAGGACGTCTGTAACACAGATAGATAAAATATTTGTCTCAACCCAGAAGAATTTTGGAAAAGTTGGATATCGTTACGGTCTGTTAGAAATTCATCTACTGCTCGCCTTGGTTTTGCATCGCCACGTTTTGCCGGGTTTCAAATTGGTTCATCATCGGGTTCGATCGCTCTTGACTTCTTTCGAGCGACTTTCATTTCTTGAAGAATCCATTCTCAGCGGTGGAACTTCTCCCTTTGGCATCGGTGGAAGCTTCAACTCTTTGGTTTGGTGCCAGTGCACTTTTATTTCTCGAAGCCACATCGTTGCTGTTGCGGAAGACGCTATTCAAGCTCTCCGCTACGTAGAAAGATCGCCTCTACTGCTGTCAATTCGAGCGTTGTTCTCAAAGCTGTGGTGAAACAATTTGTTTCATTCAATTTTGGACTGCCTTGTCTATCAAGAAGGTATTTGTGGTATTTTTTTTTTGCGGTGTGATTGCGAGTACTGTAGATAATGTCTGATTTACGTAAATTTTTGGACCGATCATGCTCGAATTCTAGTCAACCTCGACCTGATGAGTGTGAACTTAGTGTCGATCAAATCGATGACCCATCTGTTAGTAATACTGAGTGTGTGACTACTGCTGCTGAACCCAAAAGTTGGAATGATATTTTTTCTAATTTATCCAAGGGTAATGATAATGGTTCCAGCGCCTCTGGGAGGGAATCAAACCCCACGGACCTTCCTTCGGTTAATATCCGAAAAAAAATTTTGACTATGCGCCGAAAGCTGCTATTAGATTTAAAACGTTTGCATAGTGCACTCACTGACTGTATATCCCCTGATCATTTTTTTGAGCATGAATTACCGTATTTCGGTTTCGTGGAAGAATCCTATGAAAATCTTTTGCCCACGTTAGACAGCTTAAATGACGTTGAATTTAAAAAGGAAATGTTTGAAGGTATCGTTGACTCCTTTGAACAATGTTCAAAATTATTCGAAAACTGTCAACACGTTTTTTAGAAGAACCCATTAATAAACGAGCAGAAACTAACTTTGACAAAGAAGAGGAAAATGAAATTAAAGCTTCTGATAGTGCTTCTCAAATTGGTGTGAGCACATCAACTGTTTCTAAAAAATCTGATCTTGCGCAGCAAATAGAATTTGAACATAAACGTACTGAAATTGAAAGTACCGAGGAAATCGCTAAAGCCCGTAAGACTCGTCTGCTTGCTGAAGCTTGTGAGGTTGAGGCTCAAGCCCAGGCTCGTAAAGCTCGTTTGCTAGCTGAGGCCGAAGAAACAGAATCGTTAGCTAAATTACGTCTTGAAAAAGCTAATCTTGAGGCGGAAGAAAAACTTGCTGCTTTTGAGGGGAGCTCAATACTTTCCACTTCGACTAAAATCAAATCTTTTTCAAGTTCACGTTCTCGTGCGAGACGTAATATTTCTAATCTTCGCGTAAAGAGCGAAAATGCTGCTAAATCGGAACATTACGCTGAACAAAGAATTGAACGAGAACCTTTGCCTGTAAAACCTAAAGTTCCTATTGTTCGTGAAAGGCTGGTTAAAACCACCGAGTTAAAACCCCACGAGGTAATGAATCGTTTGAATGGCTTAAATGATATGGTACCTGAAAATGTACAAATGTTCGGATCTCGCGATTGGCAGACGACTGCCTCTCGACAAGTTTTTGATGTTAATGTTAACCCTTTTAATCAGTTAAATGAAAACCGTGAAAACGTAAACGAGAAAACCTCGAACCCTGTAAAAAATTACATGGCAAGTTGCATGAAAGTTGAAAGCGAGTCTGGGTCGCACGAATTGCCCCAGCAACCGCAAGTAAACGAAGTTGCTAATAACAATGACTTGATACTACGCACCTACCTCGACAGGCAAGGACGTAATGAATATATTACTTTGGCTTCGCAAATCGGCTATGACCGAAGTAATATCGCCTTCGTCTTTTATGAAAATCAGATCCGGCGATTAATGATTAATGAGCGAGAGCCCCTTCGAGGAGCGGAGACTCGAGGTATTGAGAGCTTCGTGTGTGGGCCAGCCGCGTGAGATGGTTTATCTGTTCTGCGTCCCCATGAAAAATATGAGCACGTCTCGACGCATTGAAAAAGCGCTGGATCGCTTGCGTCAGAGATATGGCGTTTCGGGTGGACTCACATCAGAACCAAAAGTTATGGCAGTGCGTAATGGTCCCAAGGTCTCATTTACCTCGACCTCTTTAAAACTATTTAATGAGGATCTAAATACCCTGGAAGTTTTTGCGTACGCTCACGATGAAGTTGAAAAGCTTTCTGGGCAACTTCTGATTGACACTGCTAATCGTTTGCCAAGTTTGCTGAAAAGAAGATACTTAGACTATCTAAATAAACGGAATTTAAACTTGAACTCTCCCGGTTTCGACTCGCTGCGTGATTTTGTCGTTCACGAGCTTAATGCTGTGACATCGGACTACGCTCAAGCGTTCTTTAAATCGGACGAAAAAGATGGGTACCGCGAGTCCACGAGTGGGAGTAAGAATGTGAGGGTTCGACAGGTTGCTTATGGGAGACAAAATGATCCCCAGGCTGTGACCGGGCCACGCTCTAGGTTTTTTGACATGGATGACCGCGAGTCAAGTTTTTCCAGTGTACCACGTGGTGAACATGGTCGTTTGAACAAACCTCCCCCAATTTGTTTCTTTTGTACTAATGTTGATCAAAGACATTTCTTAGCTGAATGTAAAAAGTTCAAGGCACTTAATCCCAGAGGTAAAAGGCAAACAGTTACGGATGCTAAAAGGTGCTTAAATTGTTTGTCATTTGACCATTTTGTGCGTAATTGTGCGTTTCCTTCTAAATGTCGTATCTGTGGGCCACAATGTCGCAACAAACACGCTGGTGCTCTACATGAATGTTATGATGGGGTTAATCTCGGGGCCGCTGACAGAGTAGACCAAGTTTCCCGTCCTATTCCCGCACCTAGAACTAATTGCCGGGAAAGCCAGCACTATTCTTGCCGTAAACTTAATTCTGTTGATAATGGGGTGGTCCTACTTCGCACGAGTGCAGTCAGAGTCATTAACCCTAACACGGGCAAATCGACTTTGGCTTACGCTCAACACGATACAGCTTCACAGGTGACGCTTATATCCGATGCTTTAAAAACTGAACTGGGGCTAGAGACTAACTCCGACCCGAATGTAAAAATTGGCACTTTATCGGATGAAACTGTGGACTGTAAAGGTCGCACCGCCTTTAAACTCGAATCGCTTCATACAGGTGAAAAATTCGTAATCGAAAATGCGTTGGTTGTGCCACAGTTTTCAGACGACGATAGCGCTTTGCCACACTCCGTGGATGTTACTGAATTAAAACACTTTCAAGGTACGCATGTCCCGGTTGCTCCGGAACGTAACCGCATTGACGTTCTGATTGGACAGTCTGATAAGCTGCTTCTGACTGTCCTTGAGGAACGTGAAGGTGCGAGTCTGAAGGAAGCAAACTACGCACTCACTCGTCTTGGGCCCATTGCTAGTGGTGGTGGAGTTTCTGCCTCCTCGGGTTCCCTGTCTGCCTTGAGAGTTCAGGTTGAGTCTTATGAAGATGCTGCTTGTGAATGTGTTAAATTTAGACATGAGGTTTCTTCTCTCAAGGAGACTGTGCGGGAATACGAGAGGCAGGACGAGGCTCTGCAGCCATCGCTTATTGACGAACGTGCTAGAAATCTTGTTAAAACACGTATTAAGGTCGCAAATGGGCGTTATGAAATGCCAGTACCCTTTAAGTCGGAATTTCTTGAAGCGCTTCCAAATAATTACGAGAGCGCCCTAAAACGCACTCAGTCTTTGCACCGTAACGTCGCTAAAAACCCTGAACTTAAACAAATTTTACTGGACACTTTTGCGGAGTTGCTGGGTGAGGAGTGGTTGGTTGCTGTTGAAAGTAATTCGCTTGATGTTCAAACGTGGTACTTGCCGTTTTTTGTTACTAAATCTGCTAAACCATGAGTGGTCTACGACGGTGCGGCAGTTGTGGTGGGTATGTCTATTAATCAGGCTGTATTGGCAGGTGAAAATTTGCTAAATGGTTTGGTAGAGGTTTTAATTCGTTTTCGCTTGGGTAGATATGCTTGTGTCGCTGACATCAGCAAGTGTTTTTTCCAGGTACGGATTCCATGTGACCAGCAGGGTTGGTTTAGAATTGTTTGGTATGAAAATAGTGATTTGGATCACGGAAAGCCACAGGTGTTTCGTTTTACCAGGTATGTCTGAGGGATCAATTCAAGCCTCTATGTGGCCTTGCTTGCTCTTAATCGTTTAGTTGAGGAGAACCCGACTAATGCTTCCAAGTTAACATTAAATGCAATTGAAAATAATCGCTGCATGGATGATATTTTGCTTGCTAGTGACTCTTTATCTGATCTTGAAATCGTTGCTAAAGAAAGCATAGACCTTATGGAAAGCTGTGGATTTAAATTGCGTAAGTGGGTTTCCAACTGTCATGCTAAATCGATTTTGTTCAAAGTCCCGCGTTGTGATCTTGCGTCTTCAGTGAGTGAAATTGATCTGGGATCGCAACCTCTTCCTAATTCTAAGGCGTTGGGATTAGTTTGGAATACTGAGAAGGACATACTTTTGATAAACTTGCGTGAGTTTTGTGAGGCGTCTACTCGTCGGCAGATGGCGAGCCAGCTTGCGAGTCAGTTTGATCCCTTGGGAATGGCGTCGCCGTTCATCCTAGGGGCTAGATTGATTTTGCAAAAGGTCTCGATCTCCGGTGCTGACTGGGACGACGTTTTACCGTTGGATGTCAAGGATAAGTGGAAAAAGTGGCTTTTTTCGTTGAATAAGTTAAATGACTTTTCTATTTCACGTAATTGTTTTGATGATTGTGGTAAGACGGTAAATACTGTTGTTTACCGGTTACATGGCTTTTGCGACGCGTCCAATTTGGCCTTTAGTTGTGTTGTTTATTTGCGAAGAGTGGTGAATGGTGAATCACAAGTCGCCTTTGTTTTGGGTAAATCTAGATTGGTTTTGACACATCAGGCTAATTGGGTTGTTATCGCGCTCAAGGAGTTAGAAGCGGCGAAGCTTTGCTGTGAACTTACTTCGCAAGCTGCGGCGGCGTTGAGTCATTTGAATTGCAGCGTCCATTTGTGGACTGATTCGCAGGTGATTTTGAAATGGATAACTAACCCTAATTTGCACCTTGTTCGCTTTGTTAAGCGCAGAGTTGATAAGATCTTGTTTTTTTTTGCGCCGGACGCGTGGAGGTATGGGAATACTTCCGCAAATCCTGCTGATGTTGGAACCCGTGAGAATGCTTGCAAAAATTCTGAGTCAATTAAATTGTGGATTGAGGTACCTGCCTTCCTCGTGGAGGGACAGGAGGACGTAAAATCGCTTAGTCCTGCTCCAGTTGTTCGTTTGGCTTTGTGTAAGGAGAATACGATCTTTGAGACTGACGACAAAATTCTTAAATTGATGCAAACTTCGCGTGACCTTTATGCGCTAAAAAAGCGGTTTGCCTACTTGCTCGCCTTTGTGGAGTTAGTAAAAGCTAAATTTAGACGTAAACCATTTCGAAAGCCAGAGTTCGATGCTGCTTCTCTGGACCGAGCCTTTGTTGAGGCTATTGGATACGTTCAGAGACAGTGCTTTGGACCTGCACTTGAGGTGTTAAACAATGGTTCCGCGGATGACTTCGAAATATTTATTAAACGCTTGCGCAACCTTGCTGTTAATTCTGAACAAACTCGGCAGGTTAATGAGTTAAAAACGCTGCGTAACTTGCGACCTTGTTTGGGACCGAATTCGATTTTGCGTGTGGAGGGTCGTCTTGAAAACGCCAACCTCCCCACGGATACTAAACACCCTATAATTTTGCCCAGCAGACATGCTTTGACACGTCTAGTTGTACTTTATGAACACTCGGACGCAGGACACGCTAGTCCATCGTATACTCTTATGACGACTCGGCAATGGTTTTGGATAATCCATGGAATTTCAAGTGTTAAGCGCTATCTAGCGGACTGTGCTAAATGCTCCCTTAAAAAGGCAAAACCGATTCTACAGCTGATGGCAGATTTGCCATCTTTTCGCGTTACTGCTGTGAATAAACCGTTTAAGTTTTGCGGAACTGATTATTTTGGTCCTATCTTATATAAACAAAACAGAAGCCAGTGTAAAGCATGGGGCCTTTTATTTACTTGCCTGTGCACTTGTTGTGTTCACGTGGAGGTTGTCACGGGATTGGACCTTAGCAATTTGATAGTGGCCTTTTCTCGTTTCATTAACTTGCGAGGCCCTGTAGACACTTTTTTTTCGGACAATGGAAAATCGTTTTGTGCGGCTGAAAAACAGCTGCCGTTGATGCTTGACTCGACTGAATTCCATAATTCTTTGCGGAA
This sequence comes from Trididemnum nubilum, assembly GCA_963965965.1. Classification (NCBI taxonomy): domain Eukaryota; kingdom Metazoa; phylum Chordata; class Ascidiacea; order Aplousobranchia; family Didemnidae; genus Trididemnum; species Trididemnum nubilum. Next base: position 10,509,345 of record OZ014473.1, on the reverse strand, counting down.
ACGTTCGATTAATTGAGTTAGGATCCCTCCCTACTCCCCTAGCCAAGCCGGGAGTTGGGAATCTATGGTTAAACTGATTAAAACCGCTCTCAGCCAAGTTTTGGGAGAGCCCAGACGTTTGCCCTCTCTTATAGAATTGCAGACCTTCGTTTCCGATGCTATAAGAATTGTTAATGATCGGCCTTTGACTACCTTAAGTGATACGCCTAACGATCTGTCTCAACTCACACCGTCATGTTTTTTGGGTCAGCAGCTATCCCCTAACACCCCTGTTAGCACCTTTCACGATGAAGGGGATTTGCGCCGTGATTTTCAATACTGCGCTACGCTGGCTCAGCGGTTTTGGTTACAATAGATGAGCGTAATAAGTGGAGAACTTCACGTGAAAATCTTGTGGTGGGACAATTGGTCCTTGTACGCGATGCAGAGGATTTGTCCAAACGGGGGGCCTACCGGTTGGGTCGGATTCACCGTGTTCATCCACAGTTGCGTGTCGGTAAAGAAATAGTTCGCAGGGCAACTGTCGCTGTTCCAAAAAAACAAAAAAAAGAAAAACCTTTTTTACTTGTTGTTTGCGCGTATCGGTGCTTTCATTTATGTTTTGTGTTTTATGTTGAAACTTCATTGTTGATTCATTTTCAAGGGGCCGCTATGTTACAGCACCGATCTGTTTTATTTGCCCTGTTAAATTTTCGAACTCTGCTCTTTTATTTGGCTCTTATTTTTTTGCTGTGTTAGTCTGCGCGTCATCGTGTTTTTTAATTTTTGCACGTTTCGTTCGACGCCTAATTTCCGGCACAACGCGCAGCTCTTTTGCTTTTTTGCCGAGTTCTAGCGTTTAGTCCTTCATTTCATTTTGGGATTTGAAGCAAGCGGACGTTTTATTTTTGTAAGTTTTAGTCACACGGCATCGTTACTTTTTGTTTTGTTCCCTGGGTGAATTTTCAAATGTTTTAATGCCGTGCCATGCCGTATAGCTCTTTTTAATTTATTATAATTTTCTCAACAAACCTCTATCTGCTGGAATTTAACTTCAAGTTGGGGAAACAGCACCGACGGTGACGGCCCCAGTCTCGAATCGCTGGGGCAATCTAAAAACCTATCTTTACGCTATAGTTACAGAGGACGTCTGTAACAATATGTTTATGTCGATTTCCCCATAGACTTGTAAATATTGTTTGCCTTTGGTTAGTTTGTGTGCAGCTGTTTGAATGAATGTCCTTTGTTGTTGTGTTTGTGACGTCGTAATGCCTGTCAGGTGCGTAGCCAGAAATTCGCAATGGGGGGGGCTGTTTGGGGGGTCTGGGGGCGGAGCCCCCAGCCGCAGGAGGCCAATGGGGGTCTGGGGGCGAAGCCCCCAGCCGCTGAAGGCTGGGGGTTTGGGGGCAAAGCCCACAGCCGCCGGAAGCACGGGGTCTGGGGCGGAGCCCTCAGCGCTCGAAAACTTTGCATTTTTTTGCAAAAATAACTTCATTTAAGGGCTATTTTGATTAAAAAATAATACTTTTAAAACGTGGCTTAGAAATTGGCAGTGCAAACAAGATTAAACTGGTGGCATAAATGGTCTATTTGGGAGGTGGCTAATGGTACAATGTTAGTTCTCTTGTGTTAGATGCCGGTAAATTATAAAATCGAATAGTTCAATAAAACTCACGCGGAGAAATCTATTTCGTATACAGTTTATAGAGAAAAATAATTGGGGGGGGATAATGAAAAGATATTTGAAAGAAATAATTGGTAATTAACTAATACTGAATAGCCCCCCCCCCCTAGGCCTATTCCTTAGTTTATAGTATATTTGTGGATGACACCTATGTTTAGCAGTTTAGCATCTTTACACTTGTGATCAAATTTAATTGCTTATTTTTTACCATTTTTCAAAGTTTTCATTTATTTGTTGGTTTTATTTTTGACAAATTAGCCCCCCCTTGAACATATGTTTCAACAAATGTTTTAAATCACTATTTAGTCCACTCCAGTGCATAAAACAGTCTCAAAAGTGCTAAAAACGTAGTGTTTTTCCCATTCTGCATTTAGGTCGACATGCCAATGGGGGGGTATAGCCCCCCCCCGCCCCCCCCCTGGCTACGCTACTGATGCCTGTCGCTTGGTATGCCTGTTGCTTGGCATGCTTGTACTTGTTCGTTGTGCTTGTGAGAGCGTTTCTGGGCTAGGCTAGGCTAGTTAGTCAGGTTAGGCGAAACGGGTATTAGGGGTTAGGTTAGCGTACGTGATGGCAGGGTAGTTAGGCCTCTTGTGCATATCAAAAGCTTGTACTTATTAATATACTGTGCTGAGGAATCTAAGCTTAGAAGGCCTATATTTGTTAGGCAGGCCAGCGCTGGGCTGGTGACGATTTTTTTTTTGAGATCAAGTGGCGAGCTATATGTTGAATTGAAGATTATCGGTTTGGCAAGGATTTTTTTGGTAAGTTTTGATTGCTAAGTTTGTATGTATGTTATCGTCAGAGGTGGAGTCCTCGAGGACGTCCTTGGCCTCGAGAACGTCCTCGAGGACACATTTTAAAGTCCTTGGCCTCGAAGGTCAAGTCTTTGGCCTTGGCCTCGAGGCCTCAAGTCCTCGAAAATTGGCCTGTTCTCGGCTCGAGGCCAGCACTATTTTTTGAATTGTTAAAACTTTGTGAAGCGCTTGAAAAATTTTTTGGAAAACGTGTTTTTGTGGAGATCGCTTGAAAAGTTTTTGTGAAGACCTTTTTTTTTTTTTGGAGATCGCCTAATTTTTTTGGAGATCGCCTAAACAATTTTTGTGACGACGTTTTTTTTTTTTTTGGAGATCGCCTAAAAAATTTTTGTGATTTTGGAGAGCACTTGCGCTTGTGTCCTTGGTCCTTGGCCTTGGCCTCGAGCATTCTTGTCCTTGGCCTCGAGAGTGTCTGTCCTCGGAAAGGCTGTCCTTGGCCTTGGCCTCGGTTTTTTTTTTGTGTCCTTGGCCTTGGCCTTGGCCCCGAGCCTTGTGTCGTCGACTCCACCTCTGGTTATCGTAGTAGAGTAGTCCTGGCTGATGGATTGCAGACCGATTATTTCAAAGTATTGTCGTAGGCTAATGGCGTCAATCTAGTTGTGTGTGCTATTAATTGAATGATTTGTCAAGTTGTGTTTTGCGTGATGTTCAATTGTGTTTTTGCTTGTGCAGAAACCGCCACCATCGAAAGGCGCGTATTTCAAAATTTTTCTTATTAAAATCAATTCCTGTTAAAACGGGCGTGGACCGCGACGTCGTCAAACCCGCACGAGCTCAGTTTCAACAGTTTATGCTACTAAAACAGTAAAAGGTGCCTTCGGTTCAAGCTTATTTTTTCAGATTTCGAAGCATTCTAAAAAGGCTTTTTTTAGCTACAACAAACCATGAACAAACTTAGCTTTGATCGGCTGAACACGTTTCTTAACACCAACAAAAAGATTTTGGTTTTGGATGGCTAGACTAGGAAAGGTTTAGGACGTTTGGTGAGAAGATGAAACAAAGGCAGACAAATGTAGATAAAACAGGCTTGTTGGAAACAATCATCAGCAGAGGTGGAGTCCTCGAGGACGTCCTTGGCCTCGAGGACGTCCTCGAGGACAGATTTTGAAGTCCTTGGCCTTGGCCTTGGCCTCGAGGCCTCAAGTCCTCGAAAATTGGCCTGTCCTCGGCTCGAGGACAGCACTATTTTTTGGAAAGTTAAAATTTTGTGGAGTGGTTGAAAAATTTTTTGGAAAGCGTTTTTTCGTGGAGATCGCTTGAAAAATTTTTGTGAAGACCTTTTTTTTTTTTTTTTTTTTTTTTTTTTGGAGATCGCCTGAAAAATTTTTGTGAAGACCTTTTTTTTTTTTTTTTTTGGAGAGCACTTGCGCTTTGTGTCCTTGGTCCTTGGCCTCGAGCATTCTTGTCCTTGGCCTCGAGAGTGTCTGTCCTCGGAAAGGCTGTCCTTGGCCTTGGCCTTGGCCTCGGATTTTTTTTGTGTCCTTGGCCTTGGCCTTGGCCTCGAGCCTTGTGTCCTCGACTCCACCTCTGATCATCAGAGCAAAGGCACATAGCCTAGCCACATACCCACCCTGTACCGGTATGCAGTAGGTCTATGGTATTGGTACAAGCCCAAGGCTAGATAACAGTTTCTACTACACATGCGCTTGCATTTCAGAGTGACACAGTTAGTTCAGTGTCGCCAGTTTGTCAACAGGTCATGGCATTCAAGTAATAGGCTTTCGGTCCTATGTCTGTGGCCTATATGGTATAGTAAGAAGACTATAGGCTACGCAAAGTTACAATGACAGAATAGCCTATGTAGTAACAGACGGTTTGAGGGTTCCCGGATAAGTAAGCCACCGTAGTTTACCCAATATTAAATACCCGCATGTGGGCTTACGTCGGGAGGCAGCAAAGTTCTTCTTGTGACGTTAGACAGTTAAATATGAGTGTAGTAGCTTGTGACAGCATGCAGCGCACGTGATATAGGGCTATTTGGGCTACCGATACTGGTTCAGGATTAGTACAGTATAGTTGCATGGAATCATCAGGTAGACTGATAGATCGTTTTTGATCGCCAAAACACGGTCTGACGGTGCAGAAAAACTGATAGAAAAGACTCACAAGGCAGACAAAACCAGTATAATTAGAACGATCGACCTCGCGCCGCATGTTTCTTTGTTTTAACTTGGCCATTTTCAAAGTTAACGAGTGCGAAGTTTTATACTTTTATAAATAACTCGAGAACAGTTAGATCTAGCCGCTTAACGGTGGTCTTAATCAAAAACTGCTTAAATACAGCAAAATTGTTTCACATAGTAATATGTCTTCAGATACTCTTTCATCCCTATCAACCCAATTTTGGCTGCGATGAATCTTTTTCTTTTCTTTTTTTCTTTCTAAATCTTGTACGCTCTTCTTTTCGTATAGCCTACCACAAAACATCGAAATCTAATTTTTGTGTGAAGTTGTTGAGCTGCAAACTCAATTTTGTCTCCCAAAATATTTTGGGGCCACTTCTCCAAACCAGTAGCGTAGCCAGGGGGGGGGCGGGGGGGGCTCGAGCCCCCCCATTGGCTTGTGAAGTATGCAAAAACGCATGTATTTTGTGCTTTTGAGGCCGATTTTCTGTGAAAAATGGAAAATAGCCCCCCCCCATACGAAAAGAGCCCCCCCTCAGACGTTTGAACTTGCGAAACTTGGGAGAAAAATCACTCTGAATTTTGGCGAAGACCTTTTTTTTTTTTTTTTTTTTTTGGAGATCACCTAATTTTGGGCGGAAAAAACCTTTGAATTTCGGATTTCGGCCGAAAAATCACTCTGAATTTTGGCGAAGACCTTTTTTTTTTTTTTTTTTTTTTTTGGAGATCACCTAATTTTGGGCGGATAAAACCTTTGAATTTCCGATGTTTCCGAGACATTTCGTCTCAAATTTCGGACAAACCGTCTGAAACTGATTCAAGGTCAATGAAAATTCGAGTCAACGTCGTATGCACACTTCTCACTCTTTCAAAATAGCCCCCCCCTTTTTCAAATCCTGGCTACGCGCCTGCTCCAAACCCCCCCCCCCGAAATGGGGCCCCCCAAAATTAATTTTTTGATTGCTCAATAGGGTGTATCGTTTTTGACTTTTTTTCAAAATTTAGATAGCTAGTGATGAAAAGTGGCACATGCATCAAAAAATGACGTGTACAAAATTTTAGCGAAATTGGGGGTGCTTTTGAGGTTTCGCCGATGGGGGGGGGCAAAAATTCAAATTTTGGCAAAAAAGAGGCAATTTTCAAAGTTAATGTATGTAATGAAAACAAAAATATTTTTAACCTGGCTAGAAGCAAAATTGCAGAACTAGGTCTGCAAAACATCATTCTAAAACTTATTTTGTATTGGCATGACGATTTCAGGTCCCGTTTTGGCTGTAGATAAACCCAAAATTTAGGAAATTTTGCATAAAATTGCCTTTTCAGTAGAACATGTTCTCTCATTTTAATACAAGATAATGTTAGCACTATCATGTTTGCCTATGGCTGATTTTGTTATAAATAATTTACAAGATATTTTTTCCAGTTTTATGCTTCATCCTGAAGGTAAAATTCAACTTTCTTAAAACCTGAAAAAAAATTAAGTGTAGCAGCAAGTTTCTCACAAAGAATTTCATTTGGCAAGGGAGAAGTCAAAAGTGCTATACAAAATGTCATAGAATCACATTGTTATTCTTGTTCTACGCGTTTTTGCAATCACCATAGTTGGAGTGGATAAACTATCTATGATTACATAGAAAAATTAATTTGGGTAGTTAAATCATGATACTGTATCGTGTGATGTTAAACAAACTCACACAAATAAATATCATGGTATGAATGAAACTTGGAAAACGAAATCAAGCGTATTATTATTTTACCAAATTGTTTTTGACAGTCTACTAAGAGGCTATCACAATCTCCTTTTACAGTAGCCTAATAGTCCAAGACACACACACACGTCTTGATAAAAGTCATAATACAAAAATAGTCTTTAAAGCTGATTAGATGTCCACTTAAACGATAAAGTCTTTCTTTGTGTTAAACTGTGGCATCTTTTTCCTTGATTGCAATTTTGCGATGATGTAGCCATCTCTTTCAGAAGAGTCCACAACCCAAGCCGAAGCCTCAGTAACAAGCTTCACAGCTTTTTCAACTGCTTGTGTGTGACATGGAAACTTAGGAAAAAGTCCCAAAAGCAGCATTCGTGATTTTACGTAACTTTCTATGGTGACATTTGAAAGACAACGCGTTACAGGAGGTTCGCTGATTGTAGTAGCTTGCCAATCGATCATTTTATAGTAGTCTGCATCAAAAAGCACTTTTGGCACAACAAATTTACGTCTTTCCATGGAAGAATTACTTCAACATTTCAGAATTCTTCTCCATGCCAGTTCTCGAACATGTTTTTGCTCATCTATCAACATTGATATCAAAATATTTTCAGGGTGGGCAAAAAATCCGTTTCTCTGCAGAACCCTATAAACAACGTCTCGAACTCTTTGTGTCATTTTTTGCGAACAATTTAAGAGAGTAAAGAAGTGCCGTGCACCATTTGTCAGGTTGCTATTACTTTTTATCTGGAACCAAACAGAAACATAAACGCTCATTGTAAAGTACAACATGTCTGCGAATTGTGTATTTCCTTTCAATATTTTTAATTTAATTCATTTTCGCCCACTTAAGGTCGCTATGGAGTTAATTCACGTCTGTGGTGTTTTTGTGCAGCTTCATTCCTTTTGAGATACGACGGCGTAAGAGATGTATCTGTGATAATCCGAGTAATTCAGTACTGTTATTAGGTCTAATAGTTTGTCAGTCTACTAGATAGAGTGTACGGTACTTAAGCATTTCTTTAAGTATCGCTGAGAGCCTACAGCAGTTGTATAGTCTATATATACCGCAGCGGTGTGTAGCCTGTATACCGTTGCCTTTTCTTTACCACGTGTTTCATTCTATTTGAATAAGCTACCGGGTAGGCAATTTTTCTTTAAATCTGTAATTTTGACCTGCTAATTCGTAATCTGTAATCTGCTCTGATGTAATTCTGACGTGTGCTATAATCCGTATAAACCAACCGATTAAAATTTCTGAATTTAAACCTTTGGCTGCCTGGTAACTGAATAGAACCTACACTCATGATGTATTGTACCAAGTCTATCAGTGCAGGAGGTGGATGGGAGGTAGAAATGTAGAGACGAAGTATCCGGCATGCAGTTGTCAACCAGCGTCTGTGGTTGAGAGATCCGGGTTTTTGAAGCTAGATGAGGAGAAACAAACCCCATTCTTACAGCATTAAATATGCTAAGGAGGTACTTTTGATCGGAGCTTAGATCTTTTTCATCAATGGTTATTTCTGGAACTTGGACTGCTTCGAAATCAACAACGTCCAACAATTCGCATCCAACAAGCTGCTTTCCTATTAAACCACTAAAGTCTTCCGGCCCACTACAAACTAACCATTGCAGTAGCTTGTTGAAATGATTTTGTAAACGTTTTATAACGCCTCCTTTTCGGCCAGTATTGACGGCAGTGCCATCACATCCTATTGCTGCAACATCCTCCAAACTTAATTCGTTAGAGGCACAATAGTCGATGATTTCGTTAAATAGGGATTGGCTTGAACTAGTAGTTGCTGCAAAATGGCCAATGTATTCAGATTGTGGTTCTTTAATTGTGTTGTGTGCTCTTCTACTACAGTACGTTTATGCATTCTCCCATTGATTAGTTTTTGAGTGATCGTTAGGTCTTTTCGACCATCAAAGTATAAGCTTTGCAGGTGTAGAGCTGTTTTGTTCAAAGTCACACTGTTTATTTTACGTTTCTTTCTTGCTCTTCAAATCTTGTTTTTGTCAATAACTGATGATACATCATTTTCCGTGATGACTCCAGCACCCTGCAACATAGATAAAGCAACAAAAGCTGCCGCGCGGTTTGATACACCAGTGCGATCGCAAGCTTCAGCAAGAACAGAAATGTCAGGAAGAGGTCGCTTTTGTCTTCTTTTCGGAGTTGCTGGAACATTGTATTCGCTGCTTTCACTGTCACTTATTCCGCTTGCACTTGGGTCTTCCCTTAACATCACTGCTTTGCTGGTGTTGCTGAAAGTTTCACTACACAGAGGTAAATGATAGCTTTTTCCAACCTCCGTTTGTTTCTTTTTTTATTTAAAATCGTTGCAGCTTTATCTAACTCGGCAATCACCAAGCGACGATCCGATCTTTGGTCACACAAGAAGTCACGCTCAGCAAGGGGAACTCGTGTGTGGTAAGCAGGTGGGCAGGTGGCAGCTTGACTCGAAGACCGAAAGGTCCTTTCGCTGTTTCCTGGCCAAGGCAACTTGGTGAATAAAATGTAGTTACAGTTACAATTACTCGATTTTTTAGTTTGCAAGTACATCGTTTGAAGTCCAGGCATTTGCATGCACTTATGTCAAATAAATTCTTATGCGCTGAATCTCGCAATAGTTGAACCTTCCTTTTATAGTTATCACTGTTTTTAGATTTAGATTTCAAAAGGTTGTTCATTTTATGTTGATACTGCTGCAACATACTGGTTATTCTTTTTCGTGAAAGATGTGGAATAGAAGCATTCTTCCACAATATTTTTAAACGTTGGGCAACAACAGCAGCAATCGCCTTAAACGATAGATCTTTTCTTTGCTTTCTTTATTTGCAGCCTAACGTAAATGTAGTACTTCATCACTTCTTCGTAGGTTGGTAAGCATCTCTCGCTGATATCTTTGGAGAGCCGAAAATTGGACATTCAGATGAACGTCTAGTACCACTACTCAAGATGTCAATTGACAATATAGAAAATTAAAAGTCACTAAAGATGAAACGCTTAGTACTTTTAAATAAACTTTCTGAAAAAAATGAGCGTGATTATCAACATTGCAGAAACCAGTGCCTTCTAAACTGCTTTAACAAACTAATTACTATTAAACCAAGCAGAGGGCAGTAACTAGTTACTGTAACTAGTCCAAATTTTTGCCTCTCGGTCCAAGCTTTCGCCCACAAACAGGATCTGTAACTCAGAGTTGTAAGTCGGGCCGGGCTTTTCGGTTCGGGTTCTGGCCGAGTTCGGGCCTAAAGTTGACAAAAATTTCGGGCTTAATTCGGGCCTGAGACGTTCTTTTTGTCTTGAGTGCACAAAAATATAATCAAAGCAACTTGGCAACATTGCTAAATTTTTCAGACCTAACTTAACTTTCGGGTTTTTTCGGGCATGATTTGGGTTTCAAATTAGTTTTCGGGTTCGGGCCGGGTTCAGGCTTATATTTTCGGGTTCGGGTCTGAACTAGTCGGCCCGTTTACAACTCTGCTGTAACTGTAATAACTGCAACTTTCTAAACTGCAACTGAGTCACTTTTTTGACGAATTCAAAGATAGGTAGCTGGTGATCTTATGTATATCTTTTCATTTTTTGACCAATGGGTTACTTTTAAAAAATAACTTGCCACCACTAATTAAATTTCCGGCTGATCTGAGAATTTCGTTATCTACTGTCAGTAGAAAAGGGTTTCAAACTAGCTATCTGATGTTCATATTAATGATATTATTATGATGTCCTCACTGTTGCAAATTCAGCGCTTTTCAAGCTCAAGTAATCTGGTGATAATAAACCGCACAAATGGCAAAACTCGATACCAACGCCCCATTGTTGTAATATCAAAGGAGGCAGCGCTGAACAAAATTGGAAAATTAACCAGCAGAGCAGTTCATAAACTTTCTATGTGCCACTCACTTAATTTGAATGTAACTGCAGGCCATAGCCTACTGGTTACTAAAACAGCATGTTAAAACTATTAGTGGCTAAGAAAGTTGAACAACAACAATAAATGCTGTGCTCAATAATGCAAATAGTTACGAATAAGCATTAGAAAAACCTATTAAAACATACAAATTTCCTAAATATTAGCAAATTTTGAGTTTATCTACAGCCAAAACGGGACCTGAAATCGTCATACCAATACAAAATAAGTTTTAGAATGATGTTTTGCAGACCTAGTTCTGCAATTTTGCTTCTAGCCAGGTTAAAAATATTTTTGTTTTCATTACATACATTAACTTTGAAAATTGCCTCTTTTTTGCCAAAATTTGAATTTTTGCCCCCCCCCCATCGGCGGAACCTCAAAAGCACCCCCAATTTCGATAAAATTTTGTACACGTCATTTTTTGATGCATGTGCCACTTTTCATCACTAGCCATCTAGATTTTGAAAAAAAAAGTCAAAAACGATACACCCTATTGCTCAAGCTAGGGCAATAGTTTCTTTTTATAGCAGTAGATGTTCAAGCGACAAATGTTTTGACTTAGTTTGGGGGTACCATCCCCCGGAAACCCCCCAGCGGCCATAGACCCCCAAAAATCAATTTTTTGAAGACCTCAAGCTAGGGCATTTTTTTTTTTTATATTAGCAAATGCTTAAAAGACAAATATTTTGACATGGTTTGAGAGGGCCGTCTCTCTGAAAACTTTCCAAAATGATTCCACAAAAATCAATATTTTGTAAGTCGTAAGATAGGAAGCGAATTTTTTTCTCATGTTAGTGGAAACTTAAAGGGTATAGATAACTTGCGGTGCGGTGTAGCGTGAACTTATTTGTGTTTAGATGTGGTGCGGTGCAGCGTGCAGACAAGGTTTGCGGACACAACGCAGCATGCAGATGCATTTTTTTGTTATCCGCGCCATCTCTAGTTGCTACCGCTACCAAAAAAGTAACGCCGCTGGTGAACAGCGTCGCTGTGCTCATCACTCTTCATGCTGCTCAATACGGCAAAGTGACAATATTAAGCAACAACTTTACCGCAAAACTAAACTCAAAATAAACATACAGTAGATTACATCAAACACACTATTATTTACCAACAAAACACAAGAATAAAGTTGCGTGAAACAAACAAAAAACAAAGAATATATTACTTCTGAATTTAAAATACTTATTGCTTGTTAAAGCTGGACAACGCAAAATGATTACATTTATTTTCAACAAAAAATACTTCGGCAATTGTCCAAACTTTATCCAAAACTTATTGATTCATCTCTTCAAAACAAATCTATTCTAACAAAAAAAAAAATGTTGTTTTGTTTGTGCATAAACTCTGATCCCTTATTATGGCGGGTCAGTGACAGAAAAACAAAACTTTGACGAATTTGTGTTCTCCATTGCAAGGGTTGCCAAACACGGAATCGGTGGCTTCGATCCTGCAACTGCGGTTGTCCTGGCAACGACGTTTGATAATGTCCACGGACCCTTGTCTAAAGCACCTCGTGTTTGTTCCATTACCCTTGGGGCAACTGCAAAAATAACTTTGGATCGGTTAAACTTGGTTAATGTGCAGCCGCAATTGATTGACGCAGTGGTTCGGAAAAATCGCAAATTCTTTGCTTTAACGACCGCAATTTATGTGTTAGTGATGAAGTGGGCCGGCAATACTTGTGATTACGTCCGTTGGCAGATTCTTAGATAATTGGAACACAGCCAAACTTGTCTGGCTCCTCAAAAAATACGTAAGTGAAAGTACTTACTTAACAGTATCGTCTCGGCCATAAAACGCGTCCACAATCCCAATTCTTTGTCCAAGTGGGCAAGACAAATGGGCTGCGTCATCCTGGCAAATGTGAGTAATTGCTCCGATTTGACCTGAAAATATCACAGTTCTTATGTTGATTTGTAGTTTCAGTACACGCAATTATTTCAAATAAAGTACAAAAACATTCAAACAAATACAAACACTTAAAAGTGTTATTCCCCATCACCAGGCTGTTTCACCGATCTACAGTAGTAAAAAAGCTGAATCACTTCAAACAAGTCATTTAATGATAAATAAACGAATAATAATCCTTCATTATCAACACTCGCTGAAATCACAAAGTGTTGCCACGGCAAAGTACGAATCAATATTGTGAAACTTACGCGTTGGAACGCAACTGTATTCGACTTGAAGATATTTGTTGGTGCCTCTGCAAGGATCTCCAAACACGTCGTTGTCCGCCTGTACAACGCAGAAGCTTCTCCCGTCACAACGGTTTTGTAGAATCCGAAGAGAATTTCTACCTCTGCAGCGAGTTGTACCAATTAACTTACCAGGGCAGCTAAAAACAAAAATGGCCGTGAATTAGAGGAAATTAGTCGAGACTGGCCGTTAACCTGAATAAACAGTTTTTGCATTAAGTGATTAAAATTGATTTCGGCCTGAGGTCATTTTCAGTTTGATTAAACTAAAATCCACACTTCAGATTGTATCATTGAAATAGTCTTTCGGTAAATCAACAAGGGCAATTAGAGAAAAGATTTAAAAAGCTATGGAGATTACTTACAATTGCATCGTTTTCAATCGGCTTTCAAATTTTGAGCAAAACTGATCCTCGAGTTTTCATAAAATTGCTCATACAGCAAAAAAGTGTAGTTTGCTACTGAGTCGCTTACGTTTCACGATCTAATCGTCCATAGTTGGCGTTATCGACGCGTATGAGCGAGCCATCGTTGCACGACAATCGGGCTAACGTCCTCTCACAAGCAGTCTCGAAAAATGGACCCTCTGCTGGAATGCGGGCAACATTCGCAAACGCACCTAAAAGTTGAATGCTAATTTAGAAACTGCAGTTTAAATGATTGGAAAGCATGAACGAAAAATAAATCACAAAATCGAACATGTTTTGCCACGACGTCAAAAGTGTCGGATTTGTTTGTGGCATGACTACGATTCAATGCAGCGAAATTGTCGTTCAAAAAGATTTCGAAACGCCAACTGTAGTTAACATTGAAAGCGTTTTCATGATATTAGCTGCGTATATAAAAGTACATTTCAGTGACTGTACAAGAGTACATTGCCAATACTTCAATTTGATTCGCTTGCAAGCTCAATTGCATTTGAATTCATTGTTTTTAGACATCAAAAGTATTTTGTGCTGGAATATGAGGGTATTCAAAAGCAAATGATGTCAAAATTGAACGTCTCATTATACTTTGGGACATGTTTCGTAATTCCTCAAAATCAACTCTAAAAAAACTTTTTAACTATAACATCATGATAAATGTTCTAACTTACCAGCAATGCAAACAACACCGAGAATAAACACGAACTTCATTTTTGAATTATTGGTTTGATTTATTACAATGTAACAATAGACACAGATGACGTAACAAATAATTACGACTAGTAATATCGTTCAAATTCTAAAACAAACAGTAGAAAGTTGAAGAGATTGATCAGTTTAATTGCTAGGCTAAAATCATGCACTATAATCGCAAGAATTTATTGCAGCATTTTTAACAAACGAATAGTAAAAACATTTTCAGTTTAAACTCTTAACTAAAACTTAGCAGCAATTTAGAATCATTCAAATTTTTTTTTCAATGATTGTCAACCTAAAACTATGGGTTTTCGTGTTTCGACCAGTAACTTAGGCCATCTTCACAGCTAGCAATTAGAAGCATAAGTTATTCATCTATACAATTTATTATTGTAAGATACAGTGCGAATGAGCTATCGCGACGCGTTTCGATCAAAAATGTTTAAATATGTGTTGTTAAAATCGCCAGATGAGACCCTTGAACAAGGTCGAAACGCGTCGCGATAGCTCATTCCCACTGTATATTACAATAATAAATTGTATAGATGAGTAACTTATTCTTCTAAATGCTAAGCGTGAAGATGGCCTAAGTTACTGGTCGAAACACGAAAACCTATAGTTTTAGGTTGACAATCATTGAATAAAAAATTTGAATGATTTTTACTTGATGTTTTTTCCTCATTGAAAAAGACTTTCATTTTTCATTATTTTAGTTGAGGAAGAGGTCTTTGTATTGTGATTGGCAGCAAGATTGCCCGTAAAACAAATTATGGGAAAGCAATGCAACTTATCAAATTGCCGTTTCGATTTTCAGTCATCGACTACAACCCATAACGGCCTTAATAGTTTTTCCAAATTGTAACATTTTTGTTCTGCATTTTTAACGCAACACAAATGTACCAGCAACATTTTAGCGATAGCTATTTTAATTTCTGATGTGATCAAAAACCTGTCTGAAACACACCGCCGTATAGTTTTTGAATCTCGCTCAGTTTTAAACCGTTTGGCTTCAAACCGATAACTGATGCCCAAGAAAGAAAACCTTCTGTTTATATAGAAAAGATCCGGAGATTTTTCCGTTATTTTTTCCGGATACATCTGAATATAATTTGGCTTCCGATATCTTGCAAAGTTTAAGTCATACTCGTATAATGATTTAAATTGTAGTTCAATTAGATTTTAACAAACTGGTAAAAATTTATATTGATTTGTCTAGGTTTTGAGGATGCAAGCGTAATTTACCCAAATTCCAGCAATATTTAAAATAGCGTGAACGAATCTAAAAGTGTAATATCCGGTTTCAGCTCGTCTACTAGCATGATGTCGGCCATTTTGTTTTGTACGAACACTTCTGATTTTCATAGTCTAGCACATTAAAATTGAGACAAGTATTTGAGCTCGTAATTTAATTGTTATTGACATCAAACTTGAGTTTTTCAACTCCGAATTAGGAGAAGCAAACGTCCGATTTAAATGTGAGTCCCATTTGAATGATGCAAGAGCGAAACAACACAATTTTGAACTTAAAACTGCCGTGCAACGTTTATTCAAGTCAAACTCGACCTTGAGTTCGCTTACTCTGGTCTCTGAAAAGTGATTGGCTGCAGCAGAGTTGTAATTCTGGCTGGCCAGGATCGCGCTTTTCGGGTCGGGTTTCAGATTCGGGCCGGGTTCGGGTCTAAAATTGACAAAACGTCGGGCATAATTCGGGCCTGGGACGTGCTTTTTGTTTTAGGTGCACAAAACTATAATCAAAATTACTTGGCAACATTGCTGAATGAAGACTTCATTTAAGTTTTGTCGGGCATGATTTGGGCTTCAAATGAGTTTTCGGGCTCGGGCCGGGTTCGGGCCTGAACTAGTCGGCCCGTTTAGAACTCGGCTGGTGAGTGGTTTGAAGGTTCGGGTGGGCTGAAGCTGCTGTATGAACTCCGATGTTGATGAAACATTAGCTAAATGGGAAAGCAGATGAGCGAGTGAACTACTGCCTCGCAGTGGTAGAAAAGTATAGTATGTTGATAATCTGCCATTCAAAATCTGAATCTATATTTTGCAGTTTTGTTTAATCAGGTATTATCAAACACCAAGTAATGCAAATTATATTAGGACGTTGTTTGTTCGTTATTGGAGTTTAGCCTTTTTTTATGTTTGCTAATTAAATAGAACAAAAATTTGTTTAAATATTACTGGTAACTGAAAAATGGAAAGAAACACTTACTGTATATACATATAAAAGTTCGTTCAAAAGTCTTTTACATTAGATCAAACATTTTTGCATTTTGTTTATGTGAAATCCTTATATTCTTGCCGACAAGTAACACGCAAAAAATACCAAAGCCATAACTTAAACCTACATATCCGGCCGCTTTGAACGGAAACTGACACTATTTGGCAAGTTGGTCATGTGCTCTGAATCTGCAACGTGATTGTAATCAATTGCAATTCCGTTACGTCATGTTGATCAATAGTAAATCTGCTACGTTATGTTATATACAACTGTAAATGCGTCACGTTATGATGATCAATTATAACTGTGAGTTTTTCTCGAAGTTTCACGGTTAATGCAGAGTTGTAAGTCGGGCCGTGCTTTTCGGGTCGGATTTGGGTTCGGGCCGGGTTCGGGCCTACAGCTGATAAAAACTTCGGGCTTAAATCGAACCAGAGACGTACTTTTTGTCTTAGGTACACAAAACTCTAATCAAAATAACTTGGCAACATTGCTAAATTTTTCAGACCTAACTTAACTTTTGTTTTTGTTTCGGGCATGATTTGGTCTTCAATTTAGTTTTCGGGTTTGGGCCGGGCTCGGCTAATAGCTTTGGGCTCGGCCCGGGTTCGGGCCTGAACTAGTCGGCCCGTTTACAACTCTGGGTATGTGTATGCAAATTATAGTAAAGTAGTTCAGAAAACTTTATTGAAAACAAGCTACAAATTTATTGAGAAAATATTCAAATCGTTTTGCATAATACTCGCTGTATTACGTCAAAGCGAATAACAACCGATCAGTGGTCGATTGGATAGAGCGTCTGCTACTGAAGTGGTAGACTCGGGTTCAATTCCAAGTCGGGTCAAACCAAAGACTATAAAAATTGGTATTTACAGCTTCTTTGCTTGACGTTCAGCAATAAACTGATCGTGTGAAGCCTCCACAGTGTGTGGTAAACAGGTGGGCAGTAGACCTGTTTATATTTTAACTTGTTTTACTTTTGATATGGCTTCGTAGTGTTTTTGAATCAGATTTTCATACTGATCCCAAAACTAAAAAAACTAATTTTGTTTAGTTGAACGGTTTCATGTTACGCGATGATTTCTGATCCCCCACTTTTCAAACAAACTGATTTATTTTGCACGAGAGGGCGGTGTCTTTAAAATATACTTAAAACAGTGACTCATTTAAATGCCCCTCTGCATTTCACATCTTTAAAAAAATTAAACGATTTGGACTACTGGTTCAGTAGTTATGACCATTTTAGTGATATTATTTGCAAAACTCACTCCAGTGGCCAAAACGTAATTTTGTTTTTTGGTACTTTTTTAAACATTTGTGTCTATTTAGTGAAAGTGACTTCAGTTTTGAAGTTGAGATTTTGCTGCAGTGCCACTAGAGGGAGTAATTTGCTATTTATTTCAAAATTGCGTATTGATTACAGTTATATACGCCACTTAAATCAACGCCACTGCAAAATTTAAATAAACTATGACACGTCGCAGCTTTTTTCTTTTATTTTTCAATATCGAACTAGATCATGTGAAAAAGCTAGCATTTAATGCAAAAATGCTGCAACTACACATACTGTTTGCAGCATAAACACACAGTAATTACAGTATTAACTTTGCACTTGTTCTGTACTGTAATATTTTGACTGAATTTACAGTACAATGACTGCCCAGCAATTTCAATAAAGTTGAAAAGCTCCTTTGATTAACAAAGCATACAATTCATACCGATATTTACAGATTATCATATTAAAACAAAACAACGTTAACAAACTTCAGCAAAGTTCAAAGTTTCTAAACTTAATAAAAACAAAAACAATCAGATATTGTTTGAAATGGTTTGTTTTGATGTGGCAAAAGTGTTGCGTGTTTGTTATGTACAACCTAAAGTATGCCTTGTTGTTGTGTTTTTTTTGTTCTTAAAATTTCGTTGTAGTCAATGTCAAATTTAGCTGAACGCTCAGCTATATCATTGATAACTTCCAAACCTGAAACCAACCGGTTTATTTGTTGAAAAGAAGAATCTTGCTTCCAGATAACTGCTCGAAATCGGTTTTATTGAAGAAATGAGAACTACTTGAGGTAATAAAGAGGTGCCCCAAATTTTTTTCCACGATTCCCCTCAATCGCAAACAATGTTTTAATCCGTTTAACTTTGTAGTACCATTGGCAACCCCGCATTTTGCAATTTTGTGGCATTACAAATAACATTTTGTATAGAGCAGTATTGGCATAGGCCTATAGGCAGGATTTTTGATTGGGGGAAGGCCCAAGCCACATGCCATGACGTCATCAGAAACTTTTAATGAGGAATTTTTGTGGGGGCAAAGATATCGTTGAATGGAAGATCAGAAACCGTGTCGTCGTGTTGGCGCGTAACTAGGAACTCGTTCAAGGTGAGGGCTTAAACCAATAGTTAAAATGTAAAAATGGCTAAATTGGGAAACGTGTTGAGTAAAGAAGTGTAATTTTAACGTATCACAGGCGGTTTTTTTGGCGATTTTTTGTAATTTTTTGGAAAACAAAGCTGTTTTTGTACCATTGGATCACATTTCCCAAGCATTCATAGCCATATGAAAGTTCTAGCTTTTTAACATTTGAAAGCCAAGTGAAAAAATTAAATTGTTCAGTCCTCCTTTTACTGGCAATTTCAACCCAAAAAACGTTAAAATGTTGCATTTTAGGGTTAGATTTTGTAAGTGATTTGGCCCAGATAGCGGGAAGTAAGGTACGTTGCCTTCTGCAATATTTTAGCAGTAAAAAGCAATCCACTTGAAGATTCTCCTAAGAGATTATTGTTTTATCATGAAAACAACCAGTTATAAGAGTACATATACGATCAGGGTGCTCCGACCCAGGGAGACTCTCACAATTCAAAAATTTGTTCAATGAGCATTCCCCTTACTGTAGCTAATGGTTTTCAAAAGCATTTTGTCGCATAAAAACCGGCGAGGTGGAGGTGAATTCATTGTTATTGAAAAATGTACAATAGATAGTTACGCCGACTAGCCATGTTATTGCCCGGGCCGGATTTACATTAAGTGGGGCTTCTGGCACTGTGGTGCTTTTGCAATATTTTCCTGCCAAATACAGGTGAAGACCAAAACAAGTCTTATCTGAGCGCGGGGCCCCTGGCACTGCCCAATATGTTAAATCCGCCCCTGGTTATTGCATTACGTTCATAAAAGGGTTAGATGAGGGCCATCGTTAGTAACGTTTAGGTTCAAAACTCTTAATTTTACTCGGATTATGCGTTTAAACTGGTTGGCAAAAATTAAATTGAAGGGCCCGGGCCCCTAGATCAATATGATTGTTGGGGGCTTATTTAAATTGGGGGACGTGTAAATATTATTGTAGGGGCCATTTAAATTGGTTGGTAAATACTAATTGTGGGGTCCGGGCCCCTGGATCAATATTATTTTTGGAGGCCATTTAAATGTTATTTTAGGAGGCCATTTAAATTGATTGGAACAAATAAAATTGAGAGGGCCCGGGCCCCCTGGATCAATGTTTTTGTTTGGGGCCCATTTAAATTGGGGGCCATTTAAATATTATTGTAGAGGAGGCCATTTAAATTGGTTGGCAAAAATTAAATTGAGGGGTCCTGGCCCCTGGATCAATATTATTTTTGGAGGCCATTTAAATGTTATTTTAGGAGGCCATTTAAATTGGTTGGAACAAATTAAATTGAGGGTCCCGGGTCCCTGGATCAGTATTATTGTTGATTATTGTTACGCGTGTAATGTCGTTCGGTGTACTGCTGCACGCAAAGACGCTAAATGAAACCGAAACTGAAGAAACAATACTCTTTTTGTGACATTTTCATCATTGGTAGCACTTTAATTGGAGGGGGCGCGCTCCTGGACCCCTCGCCTGGTTACGCTTATGAGTACTGGTAGCCTAGGTCCATATGCTTGAGGAGTAATAGCCAAGTTTTCAGATTTGGTTAAAGACTACACACTGCTACCAGTTGGCAATCGCGTTTCTTAATTTTTGGAAAATTGTGCTTTTTGTAATGTCACAAAACTACAAAATGCAGGGTTACCAATGGTGCGGAGTCAAACGGATTAAATTGTATTTTCGTGAATAAAGGAAATCGTGGAAAAAGACTTGGGGCACCTATTCATTAGCTCAAGAAGTTCTCAATTCTTCTTCAAAACCGATTTCAAACAGAATCCTTTTAACGTTGGTTCGATTTCAATTAGATCAAAACTTTATATATTCATGATTCATTATTGATGCATCAATGCGGAGTACTGTCTTCATATCCTTTTGATAGTTCTGGCTTATCTGCATCTGTTTGGGGATACTTCAACAAGGTAGTAGCAATGGCTTTCTTGATTTCATCACTAATTAAATTTGAAGATAGTGCAAGTGGTATGCGTCTTGGTGATTGATGTATGATATTGGTTTGCCTCACCGGTTGCTGCACATGCTCCTTGTTTGACACTAATGCTTTGGAAAGTTGTAAATGAAAGTTCGGTGAGATATAAAGCTCTATGTTCAGCTTGCAATCGCAAAGTCGACTTGCACACTTGGTTCTGCCACCAAGGTATACATACCACTTGCAGGTGCGTAGCCAAAATTTGAAAAAGGGGGGGGGGGCTATTTTGAAAGAGTGAGAAAAGTGCAAACAACCTTGACCCGAATTTTCATTGTTCTTGAATCAGTTTCACACGGTTTGTCCGAAAATTCAGACGAAATTTCTCGGAAAGCTCGGAAATTCGAAGGTATTTTCCGTCCAAAATCAGGTGGTCTCCAAAAAAAATAAAAAAAAAAAAAGGTCTTCGCCAAAGTTGAGACTGAATTTTCGGCCGAAATCCGAAATTCAAAGGATTTTTTCCCCCAAAATCAGGTGATCTCCAAAAAAAAAAAGGTCTTCACCGAAATTGAGACTGATTTTTCGACCAAATTCGGAAATTCGAACGTTTGAGGGGGTTGTTTTCTTATGGGTGGGCCAATTTTCAATTTTTCACAAAAAATCGGCCTCAAAAGCACCAAAAGCGTGCGATTTGGCATACTTCACAAGCCAATGGGGGGGGATCGAGCCCTCCTTGCCCCCCCCCCCCCTGCTACGATACAGACCACTTGCACTTTTTTCAAATTTAGTTGGTGATGAAACCAAGAAAGCCACCGCTACTACCGTATTGAAATATTCCAAAACAAATTTCCGAATAGGTAAGCTGAAACCACAAAGTATATGAAGACAGCACTGTGCAACCGTGGCAATTATTTGATCAATCAGTAATTGGAATTGAACCAACGTTTTCAAGAATGGATTCAGTAGTATGCTGGAAAGAAGATTCTTCTTCTCAACAAATCAGCCAGATTGTTTCAGGATTGGAAGTTATCAATGATGCAGCTGGGCGTTCAGTCAAATTTGACAGTGACTACAACGAAAGTTTAACAAGAACAACAAAGCATACTTTAGGTTGTATAACAAACACGCAACACTTTTGCCACATCAAAACAAACCTTTTCAAACAATATCTGATTGTTTTTGTATTTATTAAGTTTAGAGGCTTTTCAACGTAACTGAAGTTTGGTTACTCGGTTTTGTTTTAATATGATAATCTGTAAATATTGGTATGATTTGTATTCTTTGTTAATCCAAGGAGCTTTTCAACTTTATTGAAATTGCTGGGCGGTCATTGTATATTCAGTCAAAATATTACAGTACAGTACTGAACAAGTGCAAAGTTAAATTTCACAGTCTTTGTTCTTCTACTGAACCATACCTCTGCCAAAATTGTTACAGTGAATTGTTTTCCTTTTCAAACCCTAGATGATAAGCAATTGTTAAATGAAATGAGAAATGATGACAAACTAAACTTTGATATTTATCACACAAATAATTCGTTTTTCCCAGCTAAATGCTTACAGGCAGACAACAAGATAAAAAGCTTACTAAATGATTTAAATTCTGGTTTGGTTGACTCAAAATACTGCTCATTGGCCGAAGTCAATATTATTAACAAAAAGTGTAAATTTTCTTTGCTTTGCGTGAATATAAGAAGCTTAAATGCAAATTTTGATAAATTGAATGAACTTTTAACAAATTATGATATCTTACCTGATATCATTGCTATAAGTGAAACCAAACTTAAATTGTTACAGGTATACAATGCAAAGTTAAGTGGGTACCATTTTTACCACAAAGGCACAACTACAAGATTGGGAGAAGTAGGATTGTTTATTAAGGAGTCTTTATCAATTTCAATTTGCAAGGAGTTTGATTTAAACATTTCTAACTATGAAGATATGTGGATTCAACTAGATTTAGGGAATAACAAAAAATGTATAGTGGGAGTAATTTACAGACACCCTAAACAGAAATTATCAGAGTTTTGCAAGAGTTTTGAATCAACCATTGAAAAATTGAATAGTAGAAAATTGATGTATTATATCGGAGGAGACTTCAACGCAGATTTGCTGAAAAGTAACTCTGATATCAATATTAAAGATTTCATGAATTTAACATATAGCGTAGGCTGCATTTCCTTAATTACACACCCGACAAGAATAACCACTACAAGCTCAACTCTTTTAGATCATGTTTATACAAACAATGTAGTGGGTGAACACAAAAGTTTTCTTCTGGTGGAAGATGTAAGTGATCACCTGCCAGTAATGGTGTGTTCTAATTTTAGCCTGCCCAAGAGTGAAAAATCAACTGTCACCCTAATTCGTGATACAAAAAATTTTGAAGTAGAAAAATTTCTAGACAAATTAACTGAAGGAATGGAGCTATTAGGTGATATCAAAGAGGAATGCATTGACAACTACACTGAAAAGTTTATTGACATTTTTCGTAAGACATTAAACATACATGCACCATTACGAAAACAAAGCAGAAAGGAAACAAAACTGAAAAACAAACCATGGTTATCCAAAGGAATCCTTATATCAATCCAGCAAAAAAATTTATTGTACAAAAGAGCCCTTAAATTAAATGATAGTAATACATGGGCACAATACAAAGTCTATAGAAATAAACTGACTCATATTAAGGAATATGCAAAACTACTTTACATTAAAAATTTAGTGAATGATCATAAGCATGACACCTCGTCGCTTTGAAAATCATAAATAAAATTATTCACTTGAAAAATGTGAAGAAAAATAACATTCCTAATAAAATGTATGCTTCCAAAAGTGAAAGTGCACAAGGTCCACAAGCAATCAGTAACTTGTTCAATAAATATTTCATAGAGATAGGAGTTAACCTTGCATCTACAATCGAAACACCAGCTATAATTGATGGCAAATTTAATGCCACATCTTTGATTCAGAGTACTGTAGTTGCAATTCGTTTTTTCTAGAACCAATATTTGAAGAAGAAATAGTAAATTACATCAGAGCTATGAATCCATCAAAAAGTACAGGAAGACATGGAATTCCTGCAATGTACATAAAAATGTCAGGCTCTGTTATAGCTCCAGTTCTAACTAACATTTTTAATGCATGCATATCAACAGGATATTTTCCAAAAGTGTTAAAAACCGCTGAAGTTGTTCCAATTTTCAAAAAAGGCGAAAGAGAGTTATGCAGTAATTATCGCCCTATTTCTATTTTAAATCCTTTTGCCAAACCATTTGAAAAGTGTCTGCTTGATCAACTAAACAATTATTTTGTGAGCAATAATTTGATTAGTCCAAACCAGTATGGTTTTAAGAAAAATTGCTCAACAAATGAAGCCGTTTTAGATATTTACAATAAGCTACTGTACTTGACAATATGGATAAAAAGCTCATTACATGTTCTATTTTCTTAGATTTAAGAAAAGCATATGGTACCATCAATCACACAATACTGATCAAGAAACTAGAAAAGTATGGAATTAGAGGATTACCATTACAGTTACTAGCAAGTTACCTGACTGACCGTCAACAGAATACAATTGTAAATCAATATAAATCCAAGTCAAGAGATGTTATTTGCGGTATTCCTCAGGGCTCAACTATAGGTCCGTTGTTATTTAATATTTATATCAATGATCTACCACTTGCCTCAAATTCCACAATTCATCTTTTTGCAGATGATACAAACTTTACTCTCTCCCATTCTAATGTTTCAACACTGTAGCAAAATATTAATGATGAATTAGTCAATGTAAGCAATTGGTTCAAGGTGAATAAATTATCAATTAACTTTAATAAAACTGAGTTTATGGTAGTGACAACAAAACAAAATAAACCTGAACTCAAAGTATCAATAGATAATAATCCAATCAAGCAATCACATCACATAAACTATCAAGGTGTTCTCATAGACGACAATCTAAACTGGAAACAACAAATCAAGGAACAATGTTCAAAGGTAGCAAGGGGATCTTGGGCCCTTGATCAATTAAAACACTTTGTAGTTGAGCAAACCTTAAAATCTGTTTACCACTGCCTCATATACTCTCATCTACAATACTGCATAAGTAGTTGGGGGACTGCTTCAAAATCAACATTAGCACCTCTCTTCATTCTGCAAAAAAGAAGCATCAGATTGTTAACTGGAAGTGGATATCGTGAACATACTAATCCTTTGTTCTATCGAGCTAAATGCTTAAAACGCAAGGATATTTACTCTCACGAAACCGCAAAGCTAATGTACAAAATTCACAATAATGTATTATCTTTTGCAAATTCAGATAAGTTTAACCTAATAAAAAACTGCTATACACATAAGACAAGATTGAGCCACAAAAACAACTTCTTTCTTCCAAGAACTAGAACAAGATTAGGGCAAAAGTCTTTATCATTCGCAGGAATTAAAATTTGGAATGAAATTCCAAGCAGTATAAAAGAAGTTTCATTCTACAGATTTAAAAAAGCTGTTAAAGCTCATTTTTTATCAAACTATGAAACCGATAAAAGCTAGAATAACAGCTTTCTATCAGCAATGCAGTAGTAATAACAGGAATCATTGTTGCATATTTACGCTTGAGTTCAACAATAACCTATTCTATTGCTTGAAAGGCATGAGATTGGTGCATTCATCTATCACACATTTATACAATACGTCTTCTCTCATTTTGATGAGCCCTTGAATTATTAGTAATTTTGCAGTAACTGACTGAGGTTGATATATACTGGTATTGGAAATTGTAGCAGAACTACTGACATATTGGCAAACAATACAAAACAAAGCAAGGAGGTTTTTTTTTCACTCCAATTGCCCACTTTAAATTCTATAAAACATAAATAAGCATTATGAACTTTATTAATTTTATTTTCTATCCAATCTGTAGTTACAGTATTTTTATTTTTTAGTATGCTTAGAGTTAGAACAATTCTAATGTTGCCTTGGATTTTCTTTACATGGTAACTGTGAGTTTTGTGTATACACTGTACAAAGTGTACATATCTTTGCAACACTTTGTTTTAATTTTTGCGTAAAACTTTTTATCATAGAAAGTAGCAGGCTGAGAAAATCTAAAAGCTGCTTTTTTAACCTTAACTTGGTGAGGTGGCAGTAGACTTAGATGACCTTTCGGTCCTTCGCTGTCTCCTCACCAAGTGACTAAATATCGCTTTGACTCTGCAAGTTTGTGTGTTGGTTTTAAAGGAATTGTATATTTCGATGCTTTGGTGATAGACCTAGAGGAAGTTGCAGTTTTTTCTTGTGATATGACGTCACTTGGTAAATAAATAAATATGAAGATGATGATGATGATGATGATGATAAAGTAAATACTGTAATTACTGAGTATTAATGTTTTGCTGCTGCATTTTTGCATTAAATGCTAGCTTTTTCTCATGATCTAGGTCGATATTGAAAAACAAACGAAAAAAGCTGCGCCGTGTCATAGTTTATTTAAATTTTGCAGTGGCGTTAGTTTAAGTGGCGTATATAACTGTAATCAATACGCAATTTTGAAATAAATAGCAAATTACTCCCTCTAGTGGCACTGCAGCAAAATCTCAACTTCAAAATTGAAGTCACTTTCACTAAATAGACACAAATGTTTAAAAAAGTACCAAAAAAGGAATTACATTTTGGCCACTGGAGTGAGTTTTGCAAATAATATCACTAAAATGGTCATAACTACTGAACCAGTAGTCCAAATCGTTTAGTTTTTTTGAAGATGTGAATGGCAGAGGGGCATTTAGATGAGTCACTGTTTTAAGTATATTTTAAAGACACCGCCCTCTAGCGTAAAAAAATCAGTTTGCTTGAAAAGCGGGGGTCAGAAATCATCGCGTAACATGAAACCGTTCAACCAAACAAACTTAATTTAATCGTTCAACCAAACAAAATTAGTTCAACCAAACAAAACAATCTCTGTCCACTAGCCCACTGGGTCCCCTGTCCAGGGTTTTTTTTGTTTTTGTTTTTGGGGGTACCTTGGTCACAATTGCGATTATGTTTCACAATCTTATTTTGATTTTAACTTTATGGGCTAGTTGACTCAGATTTGAATTTCGGTTTGCACGCCAGCTTAGTTTAGCGTTTGAATTTCGGTTTGAACGTTAGCTCTGCCGATGAGCGTTGGTATTACGCGAAACTCGAGTCCAGAGCAGTACGTGGGGAAGAAAAATCAATAGGTCAGCCTTTTCAGCAGCTGAAGTTACGAGTTGAAGACGATAGCCTATACCGATAGCTTGGTTATTCAAATTTACCGGTTGAGTTAGCCAAGTTCAGGGATCAAAATTCGTTGCATTGTGTCGACTCCTCTTCACACTGATGATGAAGTCAGTTGACTTCGAAACACGGGAATGCTCCCGCGATAAAGGGCTCCGCCTTCCTGCGTCACTTGGGGTTGAAATGATTACCCATTCGACGCAGAGACAGCATTAAGGTGTTGTCAAATGAAGTAGGATTGTAAGACATGATGGCTCTGTGAACTATTAAATTAGTTCTGCCTATTTCATTTCAGGAATAATTTAACTTGTCAAACAAACTTAGGTTTTTTAGTTTTGGGATCAGTATGAAAATCTGATTCAAAAACACCGCGAAGCCATATCAAAAGCAAACAAAGTTAAAATATTAACAGGTCTAGTGGGCAGGTACCAGCTTGACTCGAAGACCTAAAAGGTTCCTTCGCTGTCTGCTGGCCCAGGCAACTTGGTAAATAAACATGTAATTTCAATTACAACTCACTAACGAGTTTGCGGGGGCCTTCTCCACATAATTCTACCCGGACAACACGCCAGCTTCTTCCGAAAAAATGTCGAAACGGTGGCGAGCCATTGGCAACACTGTGTTCGATATGATCGGCCCAAGACTCAAACTTTCGACCTTTTACTTCTGAAACAAGAACGTTATCGGTAGACCACTTGTCCGTCCGAGGAAATTATTTGCAACCCAAACCATTATATAACAAAACATTGAAAATTTGCTTATAGTTAACTTTTTCAAAATTTCAATAAAATGGCAAACAATCGACTTAACCTGACTTGAAATTCTTACTTAGATTTTAAAAACATTTGCACACAGTTAGCATTTCTCAAAATCGGACATCTGGAATCCGAATTACGATTTTCCTGTTCCTAATCTTGAAATTCAAAACGCAAAAAATGGTTGTTTTTTTTTGTTTTCATCATTTAAAATTTCAATGATATAACCGACGTTCAAGACGAAATCCTTGACCTGGCAACTGTATTCTACACTGTTACAATCAAGAAAGACAATTGTGCGTGAGATTCTAGACCTTAGCACAGCATGTTGCTCATTTGTGGCGTTTTGACATTGCAACCGGTTGTAGCGCAGGCAGGAGTATGCAAAAGTAAAAGTTAATACTGGATGTGAAACCTGTTTAAACTAGTTTAGAAATCCAGCTAAAGTGGAGAAATAGACAGCGGAAGTTTATTTCAAACCCAGATAAGTTTCGTGGTTTATTTCAAACAAAGACGTGAAATGTGGTGACTTAATCTCGATCTGCTGTCCTTGTAACCGTCGTGAACAAACGGAAAATGAAAACAGTAAGAGAGAGAAAATTTCAGTTTTTGACCCAAATTTCATTGTTAAACTGAACGGATTTGGGTAAATTTTAGACCGTCTTTAAAGCGAAAACCAAAAATTATGAACATAAGATTCTCAACCTTACTACACTGCCTCTCTTAGAATATTTGTGTTGAACGTTTCACAAACAGGGGGGAGGGAGCATTGCTGCTTTTATCTGAATTTTGCTGATAATTTGA
Organism: Trididemnum nubilum; assembly: GCA_963965965.1. NCBI lineage: Eukaryota > Metazoa > Chordata > Ascidiacea > Aplousobranchia > Didemnidae > Trididemnum > Trididemnum nubilum. The sequence goes on along the minus strand of OZ014473.1, from coordinate 10,481,436 downwards.
ACAAATATTATAGAGTGAGATGAGACAACTAGGAGAATATGCTTCTCCCATCGAAATACGCTATGATTGATTGTTAAGTGTAAGCATTTGCACCACAATCAGACGCAGAGTTTGGAGTTAAAGTGAGTTTTAGCTTGAGGATTAACGTTAGAATCAGAAGAGGCGGATTTATGATGAGAGTAAAACGTATCTTAAGCCGTACAATTGGCCAAGCTGTTGGCGCTTTCTCATCCGAACAGAAGGACTGCAGTTCAAATCTTGGATCGACCATTCCGGATACACGTTGGTGAGAGATGGATTCGTGATTCACTGGTACCGACGCAAAGTAATGCTGGACGGGTATACTTTAATCCAAATATACAAGTTGTTTGCAATGTGATGACTTAAAAGTACAGTACACTTTATAGCACTGTATCTTCGTTTTTTCACTGGTCTGTGTGAAACATACTTAAGGCATAAATGACAACGTTTGCAGTGACATTAAATTTATTTTGGAAAATGCAAACATACTATATTTGCAAACATATTCATGCTGGTCAATACGGCAAAGTGACAATATTAAGCAACAATTTTACCGCAAAACTAAACTCAAAATAAACATACAGTAGATTACATCAAACACACTATTATTTAGCAACAATAAACACAAGAATAAAGTTGCGTAGAACAAACAAAAGAGTTCTGCTGAAATTAAAATACTTGTTCCTCGTTAAAGTTGGACAACTCAAAAATGTTACATTTATTTTGAACAAAAAATACTTCGGCAATTGTGCAAACTTTATCCAAAACTTATAGATTCATCTCCTTAAAACAAATCTAATCTAAAAAAAAAATTATTGTTTTGTTTGTGCATAAACTCTGATCCCTTATTATGGCGGGTCAGTGACAGAAAAACAAAACTTTGACGAATTTGTGTTCTCCATTGCAAGGGTTGCCAAACACGGCATCGGTGGCTTCGATCCTGCAACTGCGGTTGTCTTGGCAACGACGTTTGATAATGTCCACGGACCCTTGTCTGAAGCACCTCGTGTTTGTTCCATTACCCTTGGGGCAACTGCAAAAATAATTTTGGATCTGTTAAACTTGGTTAATGTGCAACCGCAATTAATTGACGCAGTGGTTCGGAAAAATCGCAAATTCTTTGTTTTAACGACCGCAATTTATGTGTTAGTGATGAAGTGGGCCGGCAATACTTGTGATTACGTCCGTTGGCAGATTCTTAGATAATTGGAACACAGCCAAACTTGTCTGGTTCCTCAAAAAATACGTAAGTGAAAGTACTTACTTAACAGTATCGTCTCGGCCATAAAACGCGTCCACAATCCCAATTCTTTGTCCAAGTGGACAAGACAAATGGGCTGCGTCATCCTGGCAAATGTGAGTAATTGCTCCGATTTGACCTGAAAATATCACAGTTCTTTTGTTGACTTGTAGTTTCAGTACACGCAATTATTTCAAATAAAGTACAAAAACATTCAAACAAATACAAACACTTAAAAGTGTTATTCCCCATCACCAGGCTGTTTCACCGATCTACAGCAGTAAAAAAGCTGAATCACTTCAAACAAGTCATTTAATGATAAATAAACGAATAATAATCCTTCATTATCTACACTCGCTGAAATCCCAAAGTGTTGCCACAGCAAAGTACGAATCAATATTGTGAAACTTACGCGTTGGAACGCAACTGTATTCGACTTGAAGATATTTGTTGGTGCCTCTGCAAGGATCTCCAAACACGTCGTTGCCCGCCGGTACAACGCAGAAGCTTCTCCCGTCACAACGGTTTTGTAGAATCCGAAGAGAATTTCTACTTCTGCAGCGAGTTGTACCAATTAACTTACCTGGGCAGCTAAAAACAAAAATGGCGATGAATTAGAGGAAATTAGTCGAGACTGGCCGTTAACCTGAATAAACAGTTTTTGCATTAAGTGATTAAAATTGATTTCGGCCTGAGGTCATTTTCAGTTTGATTAAACTAAAATCCACACTTCAGATTGTATCATTGAAATAGTCTTTCGGTAAATCAACAAGTGCAATTGGAGAAAAGATTAAAAAAGCTATGATGGTTACTTGTAATTGCATCGTTTTCAATTGGCTTTCAAATTTTGAGCAAAACTGATCCTCGAGTTTTCATAAAATTGCTCATACAGCAAAAAAGTGTAGTTTGCTACTGAGTCGCTTACGTTTCACGATCTAATCGTCCATAGTTGGCGTTATCGACGCGTATGAGCGAGCCATCGTTGCACGACAATCGGGCTAACGTCCTCTCACAAGCAGTCTCGAAAAATGGACCCTCTGCTGGAATGCGGGCAACATTCGCAAACGCACCTAAAAGTTGAATGATAATTTGGAAACTGCAGTTTAAACGATTGGAAAGCATGAACGAAAAATAAATCACAAAATCGAACATGTTTTGCCACGACGTCAAAAGTGTCGGATTTGTTTGTGGCATGACTACGATTCAATGCAGCGAAATTGTCGTTCAAAAACATTTGGAAACGCCATCTGTAGTTAACATTGAAAGCGTTTTCATGATATTAGCTGACAATATAAAAGTACATTTCAGTCAGCAGACTGTACAAGTGTACATTGCCAATAATTCAATTTGATTCGCTTGCAAACTCAATTGCCTTTAAATTCGTTGTTTTTAGACATCAAAAGTATTTTGTGCTGGAATATGAGGGTTTTCAAAAGCAAATGATGTCAAAATTAAACGTCTCATTATACTTTGGGACATGTTTCGTAATTCCTCAAAATCAACTCTAAGAAAACTTTTTAACTATAACATCATGATAAATGTTCTAACTTACCAGCAATGCAAACAACACCGAGAATAAACACGAGCTTCATTTTTGAATTATTGGTTTGATTTATTACAATGTAACAATAGACAACAGATGACGTAAAAAAATAATTACGACTAGTAATATCGTTCAAAATCTGAAACAAACAGTAGAAAGTTGAAGAGATTGATCAGTTTAATTGCTTCGCTAAAATCATGCACTATAATCGCAAGAATTTATTGCAGCATTTTTAACAAACGAATAGTATAACATTTTTAGTTTAAACTCTTAACTAAAAATTAGGAGCAATTTAGACTCATTCAAATTTTTTATTCAGTTATTGTCAACCTAAAACTATAGGTTTTCGTGTTTCGACCAGTAATTTGGGCTATCTTCACAGCTAGCATTTAGAAGCATAAGTTATTTATCTATACAATTTATTATTGTAAGATACAGTGCGAATGAGCTATTGCGACGCGTTTCGATCAAAAATGTTGAAATACTTGTTATTGTTTTCGCCTGATGAGACTTTTGAGCATACTGGAAACGCGTCGCGCTAGCTCATTCCCATTGTATATTACAATAAGAAATTGTATAGATGAACAACTTATGCTTCTAAATGCTAGCCGTGTAGATGGCTTAAATTACTGGTCGAAACACGAAAACCTATAGTTTTAGGTTGACAATCATTGAATCAAAGCTTTTAATGATTTTTAGTTTAATTTTGATGTTTTTTCCTCATTGAAAAAGACTTTCATTTTTCAATAGTTTGGATTATTTTTGTTGAGGAAGAGGTCTTTGTATTGTGATTGGCAGCAAGATTGCCCGTAAAACAAATTATGGGAAAGCAATGCAACTTATCAAATTGCCGTGGCGATTTTCAGTCATCCACTACAACCCATAACGGCCTTAATAGTTTTTCCGACTTGTAACATTTGTTCTGCATTTTTAACGCAACACAAATGTACCAGCAACATTTTAGCGATAGCTATTTCAATTTCTGATGTGATCAAAAAGCTGTCTGAAACACACCGCCGTATAGTTTTTGAATCTCGCTCAGTTTTAAACCGTTTGTCTTCAAACCGATAACTGATGCCCAAGAAAGAAAACCTTCCGTTTATATAGTAAAGATCCGGAGTTTTTTCCGTTATTTTTTCCGGATACATTTGAATATAATTTGGCTTCCGATATCTTGCATAGTTTAAGTCATGCTCGTATAATGATTTAAATTGTAGTTCAATTAGATTTTAACAAACTGGTAAAAATTTATATTGATTTGTCTAGGTTTTGAGGATGCAAACGTAATTTACCCAAATTCCAGCAATATTTAAAATAACGTGAACGAATCTAAACGAGTAATATCCGGTTTCAGCTCGTCTACTAGCATGATGTCGGCCATTTTGTTTTGTACGAACACTTCTGATTTTCATAGTCTAGCACATTAAAATTGAGACAAGTATTTGAGCTCGTAATCTAATTGTTATTCACATCAAACTTGAGTTTTTCAACTCCGAATTAGAAAAAGCAAAAGTCCGATTTGAGTGTGAGTCCCATTTCAATGATGCAAGAGTGAAACAACACCATTTCGAACTTAAAACTGCCGTGCAACGTTTATTCAAGTCGAACTCGACCTTGAGTTCGCTTACTCCGGTCTCTGAAAAGTGATTGGCTGTATGTTTTGCTGCAGCAGAGTTGTAAGTCTGGCCAGGATCGCGCTTTTCGGGTCGGGTTTCAGATTCGGGCCGGGTTCGGGTCTAAAATTGACAAAACGTCGGGCATAATTCGGGCCTGGGACGTGCTTTATGTTTTAGATGCACTAAACTATAATCAACATAACTTGGCAACATTGCTGAATGAAGACTTCATTTAAGTTTTGTCGGGCATGTTTTGGGCTTCAAATGAGTTCTCGGGCCGAGTTCGGGCCTGAACTAGTCGGCCCGTTTAGAACTCGGCTGGTGAGTGGTTTGAAGGTTCGGGTGGGCTGAAGCTGCTGTATGAACTCCGATGTTGGTGAAACATTAGCTAAATGGGAAAGCAGATGAGCGAGTGAACTACTGCCTCGCAGTGGTAGAAAAGTATAGTATGTTGATAATCTGCCATTCAAATTCTGAATCTATATTTTGCAGTTTTGAGTAATCAGTTATTACCAAACACCAAATAATGCAAATCATATTAGGACGTTGTTTGTTCGTTATTGGAATTTAGCCTATTTTATGTTTGCTAATTTAGTAGAACAGAAATTTGTTTAAATATTACTGGTAATTGAAAAATGGAAAGAAACAATTACTGTATATACATATAAAAGTTCGTTCAAAAGTCTTTTACATTAGATCAAACACTTTTGCATTTTATTTATGTGAAATCCTTATAATCTTGCCGACAAGTAACACGCAAAAAATACCAAAGCCATAACTTAAACCCACATATCCGGCCGCTTTGAACGGAAACAGACACTATTTGGCAAGTGGTCATGTGCTCTGAATCTGCTACGTGATTGTAATCAATTACAAATCTGTTACGTCATGTTGATCAATAGTAAATCTGCAACGTTATGTTGTATACAACTGTAAATGTGTCACGTTATGATGATCAATTATAACTGTGAGTTTTTCTCGAAGTTTCACGGTTAATGCAGAGTTGTAAGTCGGGCCATGCTTTTCTGGTCGGATTTGGGGTTCGGGCCGGGTTCGGGCCCACAGCTGATAAAAACTTCGGGCTTAAATCGAACCAGAGACGTACTTTTTGTCGTAGGTACACAAAACTCTAATCAAAATAACTTGGCAACATTGCTGAATTTTTCAGACCTAACTTAGCTTTCGTTTTTGTTTCGGGCATGATTTGGTCTTCAAATTAGTTTTCGGGTTCGGGCTTATAGTTTTGGGCTCGGGTCGGGTTCGGGCCTGAACTAGTCGGCCCGTTTACAACTCTGGGTATATGTATGCAAATTATAGTAAGGTAGTTCAGAAAACTTTATTGAAAAAACGCTACAAATTTTATTGAGAAAATATTCAAATCGTTTTCCATAATACTCGCTGTATTACGTCAAAGCGAATAACAACCGATCAGTGGTCGATTGGATAGAGCGTCTGCTACTAAAGCGGTAGACTCCGGCGGGTTCAATTCCAAGTCGGGTCAAACCAAAAACTATATATATTGGTATTCACAGCTTCTTTGCTTGACGTTCAGCAATAAAAGGATCGTGTGAATTCTCCACAGTGTGTGGTAAACAGGTGGGCATGCAGTAGACCTGTTAATATTTTAACTTTGTTTGCTTTTGATGTGGCTTCGCAGTGTTTTTGAATCAAATTTTCATACTGATCCCAAAACTAAAAAAACTAATTTTGTTTGGTTGAACGGTTTCATGTTACGCGATGATTTCTGACCCCCAGTTTTCAAACAAACTGATTTTTTTACACCAGAGGGCGGTGTCTTTAAAATATACTTAAAACAGTTACTCATTTAAATGCACCTCTGCATTTCACATTTAAAAAAAAAACTAAGCGAATTGAACTTCTGGTTCAGTAGTTATGATCATTTTAGTGATATTATTTGCAAAACTCGCTCCAGTGGCCAAAATGTAATTCCTTTTTTTGGTACTTTTTTAAAACTTTGTGTCGATTTAGTGCAAGTGACTTTAAATTTGAAGTTGATATTTTGCATTGCCACTAGAGGGAGTAATTTGCTACTTAATTCAAAATTTGCGTTACAGTTATATATTGTACGCCTCTTAAATTAACGCCATTGCAAAATTAACCTAGATCATGTGAAAAAGCTGGCATTTAATGCAAAAATGCAGCAGCAACACATACTCTTTGCAGCATAAATACACAGTAATTACAGTATTTACTTTGCACTTATTCAGTACTGTACTGTAATATTTTGACTGAATTTACAGTACAATGACCGCCCAGCAATTTCAATAAAGTTGAAAAGCTCCTTTGATTAACAAAGAATACAAATCATACCAATATTTACAGATTATCATATTAAAACAAAACCGAGTTACCAAACTTCAGTTACGTTGAAAAGCCTCTAAACTTAATAAAAACAAAAACAATCAGATATTGTTTAAAAAAGTTTGTTTTGATGTGGCAAAAGTGTTGCGTGTTTGTTATGTACAACCTGAAGTATGCTTTGTTGTTGTGTTATTTTTGTTGTTCTTAAACTTTCGTTATAGTCACTGTCAAATTTAACTGAACGCTCAGCTGCATCATTGATAATTCCAATCCTGAAACCAACCGGTTTATTTGTTGAAAAGAAGATTCATGTTTCCAGATAACTGCTCTTTTTTCCAGATAACACTTGATCTTGTTTCCAGATAACACTTGTTTCCAGATATCTTGCTTCCAGATAACACTCGAACATTCTTCGTAGAGATTATTGTTTTATCATGAAAACAACCAGTTATAAGAGTACATATACGGTCAGGGTGCCCCGACCCAATTAAGGAGACTCTCACAATTCAAAAATTTGTTCAATGAGCATTCCCCTTACTGTAGCTAATGGTTTTCAAACGCATTTTGTCGCATAAAAACTGGCAAGGTGGAGGTGAATTCATTGTTATTGAAAAATGTACAATAGATAGTTACGCCGACTAGCCATGTTATTGCCCGGACCTGATTTACATTAAGTGGGGCTTCTGGCACTGTGGTGCTTTTGCAATATTTTCCTGCCAAATACAGGTGAAGACCAAAACAAGTCTTATCTGAGTGCGGGGCCCCTGGCACTGCCCAATATGTTAAATCCGCCCCTGGTTATTGCATTACGTTCATAAAAGGGTTAGATGAGGGCCATCGTTAGTAACGTTTAGGTTCAAAACCCCTAATTTCACTCGGGTTGTGCGTTTAAATTGGTTGGCAAAATTTAAATTGAAGGGCCCGGGCCCCTAGATCAATATGATTGTTGGGGGCTTATTTAAATTGGGGGACGTGTAAATATTATTGTAGGGGGCCATTTGAATTGGTTGGTAAAAATTAATTTGGGGTCGTCCAGGCCCCTGGATCAATATTATTTTTGGTGGCCATTTAAATGTTATTTTAGGAGGCCATTTAAATTGGTTGGAACAAATAAAATTGAGAGGGCCCGGGCCCCCTGGATCAATGTTTTTGTTTGGGGGCCCATTTAAATTGGGGGCCATTTAAATATTATTGTAGAGGAGACCATTTAAATTGGTTGGCAAAAATTAAATTGAGGGGTCCAAAGCACCCTGAATCAATATTATGTTTGGAGGCCATTTAAATGTTATTTTAGGAGGCCATTTAAATTGGTTGGAACAAATTAAATTGAGGGTCCCGGGTCCCTGGATCAGTATTATTGTTGATTATTGTTACGCGTGTAATGTCGTTCGGTGTACTGCTGCACGCAAAGACGCTAAATGAAACCGAAACTGAAGAAACAATACTCTTTTTGTGACATTTTCATCATTGGTAGCACTTTAATTGGAGGGGGCGCGCTCCTGGACCCCTCGCCTAGTTACGCTTATGAGTACTGGTAGCCTAGGCCCATATGCTTCAGAAGTAATAGCCAAGTTTTCAGATTTGGTTAAAGACTACACACTGCTACCAGTTGGCAATCGTGTTTCTTAATTTTTACAAAATTGTGCTTTTTGTAATGTCACAAAACTACAAAATGCAGGGTTACCAATGGTGCGGAGTCAAACGGATTAAATTGTATTTTCGTGAATAAAGGAAATCGTGGAAAAAGATTTGGGGCACCTATTCATTAGCTCAAGAAGTTCTCAATTCTTCTTCAAAACCGATTTCAAACAGAATCCTTTTAACGTTGGTTCGAGTTCAATTAGATCAAAACTTTATATATTCATGATTCATTATTGATGCATCAATGCGAAGTACAGTCTTCATATCCTTTTGTTAGTTCTGGCTTATCTGCATTTGTTTGGGGATACTTCAACAAGGTAGTAGCAATGGCTTTCTTGATTTCATTACTAATTAAATTTGAAGATAGTGCAAGTGGTATGCGTCTTGGTGATTGATGTATGATATTGGTTTGCCTCACCGGTTGCTGCACATGCTCCTTGTTTGACACTAATGCTTTGAAAAGTTGTAAATGAAAGTTCGGTGAGATATAAAGCTCTATGTTCAGCTTGCAATCGCAAAGTCGACTTGCACACTTGGTATCTGCCACCAAGGTACATACTACTTGCACTATTTTCAAATTTAGTTGGTGACGAAACCAAGAAAGCCACCGCTACTACCGTGTTGAAATATTCCAAAACAAATTTCCGAATAGGTAAGCCGAAACTACAAAGTATACGAAGACAGCACTGTGCAGTGTGCAACCGTGGCAATTATTTGATCAATCAGTAATTGGAATTGAACCAACGTTTTCAAGAATGGATTCAGTAGTATGCTGGAAAGAAGATTCTTCTTCTCAACAAATCAGCCAGATTGTTTCAGGATTGGAAGTTATCAATGATGCAGCTGGGCGTTCAGTTAATTTTGACAGTGAATATAACGAAAGTTTAACAAGAACAACAAAGCATACTTTAGGTTGTATAACAAACACGCAAAACTTTTGCCGCATCAAAACAAACCTTTTCAAACAATATCTGATTGTTTTTGTATTTATTAAGTTTAGAGGCTTTTCAACGTAACTGAAGTTTGGTTACTCGGTTTTGTTTTAATATGATAATCTGTAAATATTGGTATGATTTGTATTCTTTGTTAATCTAAGGAGCTTTTCAACTTTGTTGAAATTGCTGGGCGGTCATTGTAAATTCAGTCAAAATATTACAGTACAGTACAGAAATGAATAAGTGCAAAGTAAATACTGTGTATTTATGCTGCAAACAGTATGTGTTGCTGCTGCATTTTTGCATTAAATGCCAGCTTTTTCACATGATCTAGATCGACATCGAAAAACAAACGAAAAAAGCTGCGCCGTTTCAGAGTTTATTTAAATTTTGCAGTGGCGTTAGTTTAAGTGGCGTATATAACTGTAACCAATACGCAAAATTTGAATTAAATAGCAAATTACTCCCTCTAGTGGCACTGCAGCAAAATCTCAACTTCAAAACTGAAGTCACTTTCACTAAATAGACACAAAATTAAAAAATCATCAAAAAACAAGAAATTACATTTTGGCCACTGGAGCGAGTTTTGCAAATAGTATCATTAAAATGATCATAACTACTGAACCAGAAGTCCAATTCGCTTAGTTATATTTAGGACGTAAAATGCAGAGGTGCTTTTAGTATAGTCACTGTTTTAAGTATATTTTAAAGACACCGCCCTCTAGCGTAAAAAAATCAGTTTGTTTGAAAAGCGGGGGTCAGAAATCATCGCGTAACATGAAACCGTTGAACCAAACAAAATTAATTTAATCGTTCAACCAAACAAAACAATCCCTGTCCACTAGCCCACTTGGTCCCCTGTCCAGGGTTTTTTTTTGTTTTTTTTTTTTCGGGTTACCATGGTCACAATTGCGATTATGTTTCACAATCATATTTTGATTTGAACTTTATGGGCTAGTTGACTCAGATTTGAATTTCGGTTTGCAGACCAGCTTAGTTTAGCGTTTGAATTTCGGTTTGAACGTTAGCTCTGCCGATGAGCGTTGGTATTACGCGAAACTCGAGTCCAGAGCAGTACGTGGGGAAGAAAAATCAATAGGTCAGCCTTTTCAGCAGCTGAAGTTACGAGTTGAAGACGATAGCCTATACCGATAGCTTGGTTATTCAAATTTACCGGTTGAGTTAGCCAAGTTCAGGGATCAAAATTCGTTGCATTGTGTCGACTCCTCTTCACACTGATGATGAAGTCAGTTGACTTCGAAACACGGGAATGCTCCCGCGATAAAGGGCTCCGCCTTCCTGCGTCACTTGGGGTTGAAATGATTACCCGTTTCGACGCGGAGAGAGCATTAAAGTGTTGTCAAATGAAGTAGGATTGTAAGACATGATGGCTCTGTGAACTATTAAATTAGTTCTGCCTATTTTATTTCAGGAATAATTTAACTTGTCAAACAAACTTAGGTTTATTAGTTTTGGGATCAGTATGAAAATCTGATTCAAAAACACTGCGAAGCCATATCAAAAGCAAACAAAGTTAAAATATTAACAGGTCTAGTGGGCAGGTACCAGCTTGACTCGAAAACCAAAGAGTTCCTTTGCTGTCTGCTGGCCCAGGCAACTTGGTAAATAAACATGTAATTTCAATTACAACTCACTAACGAGTTTGCGGGGGCCTTCTCCACATAATTCTACCCGGACAACACGCCAGCTTCTTCCGAAAAAATGTCGAAACGGTGGCGAGCCATTGGCAACACTGTGTTCGATATGATCGGCCCAAGACTCAAACTTTCGACCTTTTACTTCTGAAACAAGAACGTTATCGGTAGACCACTTGTCCGTCCGAGGAAATTATTTGCAATTCAAACCAATATATAACAAAACATTGAAAATTTGCTTATAGTTAACTTTTCCAAAATTTCAATAAAATGGCAAACAATCGACTTAACCTGACTTGAAATTCTTACTAAATTTTGAAAACATTTGCACACAGTTAGCATTTCTCAAAATCGGACATCTGGAATCCGAATTACGATTTTCCTGTTCCTAATCTTGAAATTCAAAACGCAAAAAATGGTTGTTTTTTTTTGTTTTCATCATTTAAAATTTCAATGATATAACCGACGTTCAAGACGAAATCCTTGACCTGGCAACTGTATTCTACACTGTTACAATCAAGAAAGACAATTGTGTGCGAGATTCTAGACCTTAGCACAGCATGTTGCTCACTTGTGGCGTTTCGACATTGCAACCGGTTGTAGCGCAGGCAGGAGTATGCAAAAGTAAAAGTTAATACTGGATGTGAAACCTGTTTGAACTAGTTTAAACTAGATTTGGGTAAATTTTAGACCGTCTTTAAAGCGAAAACCAAAAATTATGAACATAAGATTCTCAACCTTACTACACTGCCTCTCTTAGAATATTTGTGTTGAACGTTTCACAAACTGGGGGGAGGGAGCATTGCTGCTTTTATCTGAATTTTGCTGATAATTTGAACAAATATTATAGAGTGAGATGAGACAACTAGGAGAATATGCTTCTCCCATCGAAATACGCTATGATTGATTGTTAAGTGTAAGCATTTGCACCACAATCAGACGCAGAGTTTGGAGTTAAAGTGAGTTTTAGCTTGAGGATTAACGTTAGAATCAGAAGAGGCGGATTTATGATGAGAGTAAAACGTATCTTAAGCCGTACAATTGGCCAAGCTGTTGGCGCTTTCTCATCCGAACAGAAGGACTGCAGTTTAAATCTTGGATCGACCATTCCGGATACACGTTGGTGAGAGATGGATTCGTGATTCACTGGTACCGACGCAAAGTAATGCTGGACACGTATACTTTAATCCAAACATACAAGCTGTTTGCAATGTGATGACTTAAAAGTACAGTACACTTTATAGCACTGTACTGTATCTTCGTTTTTTCACTGGTCTGTGTGAAACATACTTAATGCATAAATGACAACGTTTGCAGTGACGTTAAATTTATTTTGGAAAATGCAAACATACTATATTTGCAAACATATTCATGCTGGTCAATACGGCAAAGTGACAATATTAAGCAACAATTTTACCGCAAAACTAAACTCAAAATAAACATACAGTAGATTACATCAAACACACTATTATTTAGCAACAATAAACACAAGAATAAAGTTGCGTGAAACAAACAAAAGAGTACTGCTGAAATTAAAATACTTGTTCCTCGTTAAAGTTGGACAACTCAAAAATGTTACATTAATTTTGAACAACAAATACTTCGGCAATTGTCCAAACGTTATCCAAAACTTATTGATTCATCTCCTTAAAACAAATCTATTCTAATAGAAAAAAAAATGCTGTTTTGTTTGTACATAAACTCTGATCCCTTATTATGGCGGGTCAGTGACAGAAAAACAAAACTTTGACGAATTTGTGTTCTCCATTGCAAGGGTCTCCAAACACGGCATCGGTGGCTTCGATCCTGCAACTGCGGTTGTCCTGGCAACGACGTTTGATAATGTCCACGGACCCTTGTCTGAAGCACCTCGTGTTTGTTCCATTACTCTTGGGGCAACTGCAAAAATAATTTTGGATCTGTTAAACTTGGTTAATGTGCAACCGCAATTAATTGACGCAGTGGTTCGGAAAAATCGCAAATTCTTTGTTTTAACGACCGCAATTTATGTGTTAGTGATGAAGTGGGCCGGCAATACTTGTGATTACGTCCGTTGGCAGATTCTTAGATAATTGGAACACAGCCAAACTTGTCTGGCTCCTCAAAAAATACGTAAGTGAAAGTACTTACTTAACAGTATCGTCTCGGCCATAAAACGCGTCCACAATCCCAATTCTTTGTCCAAGTGGGCAAGACAAATGGGCTGCATCATCCTGGCAAATGTGAGTAATTGCTCCGATTTGGCCTGAAAATATCACAGTTCTTATGTTGACTTGTAGTTTCAGTACACGCAATTATTTCAAATAAAGTACAAAAACATTCAAATAAATACAAACACATAAAAGTGTTATTTCCCATCACCAGGCTATTTCACCGATCTACAGCAGTAAAAAAGCTGAATCACTTCAAACAAGTCATTTAATGATAAATAAACGAATAATAATCTTTCATTCAGTGGTGGCCTTAGGAAAGGGGCGGCCTCTGTGCAAATTAAAGGGGGGGGGGCGTTTTCTTTACACATTACTTTAACATGTTTTATCTGCACTTGCAATTAAGCGCAACAATGCATTTTATAAATAACAAGACCAGAAGACCAATGCAATTGCGGCCCTAATTAAATCAAATGTTTGTTCATAAGTTCCTCTCATCTAGATTATCAATTCAATTAATTGCAGTAAATTAACGTAAACTTTCAGCAATTGCTTTCAGTATGCTTGTGTTATTACAGAATATGTTTGAGTACTTAGCAATAATGTTTGAATGCTTTATACTGCTTAGCATATGATATACTGTATACGTTAGTCAAAAACCTATTTCTGCCAGTTACTGAAAGCAGTTGAAAAAAACAAGTCGAAAAACGACTACCTGAGTCATAGGCGTAGCCAGGATTTTTGATTGGGGGGGACCAAAACCACAAATCACATGCAATAACGTCATCAGAAACTTCGGAAGAGGAATTTTTTGGTGGGGCAAAGATATCGTAGAATGGAAGATCAGAAGTCGTGGCCTTGTGTAGGCATGTAACTAGGAACTCGTTCAAGGAGAGAGTTTAAACCAATAGTCTAGTTAAAATGCGAAAATGTGTAAATTGGGAGACGTGCTTAAGTAAAGAAGTGTACTGTAATTCAAATGTATCACAGACGGGGGTCTGGGGGCGGAGCCTCCAGTCGCCCGAAGTTATGGGGGTCTGGGGGCGAAGCCCCCAGCCACTGGACGATTTTTCAAAATTTTTTGGAAAAAAAGTAGTTTTAATACCATTGGATCACATTTTGCACATTTTCAGAGCCATTTGAAAGTACTAGATTTTTAAAATTTGAAAGCCAATTGAAAAAATTAAGTTGTTTAATCCTCCTTTTGCTTGCAATTTAAGTCCAAAACACGTTTTAAATCTTGCATTTTGTGGTTAAATTTTATTAGTGATTTCGCCCAGGTAGGGGGAAGTAAAGTACATTCCCTTCTGCAATATTTTAGTAGTAAATAACAATTCAGTCAATTATTTTCTTTATAGATTATTGTTTTGTCTAGAAAACAACCAGTTATAGGAGTACATATACGGCCAGGGGCTTAGGCTCTCTCAATTCAAAAATTTGTTCAATGAGCATTCCCCTTACTGAAGCTAATTTGTTTCAAAAGTATTTTGTTGCATAAAAACTGGCGAGGTGGAGGTGAATTGTAATTGAAAAATTACAATAGATAGTTATGTCTACAAACCATGTTATTGCCCGAGTCAGATTTACATTGAGTTGGGCCCCTGGCACTTTGAGATTTTTGCAATAATTTCGCGCCAAATACAGGTGAAGACCAAAAAAGTCTTATCTGAGTGCGGGGCCCCTGGCACTGTGCCATGTGTTAAATCTGTACTGTGCCATGTGTTAAACCTGTCTTTGGTTATTGCATTACATTCATAAAAAGGTTAGATGAGAACCTCAGTTAGCAACTTTTAGGATAGAAACGCTTAATTTCACTCCGGTTATACGTTTAAATTGGTTGGCAACATTAAATTGAAGGAACCATGGCCCCCTGAGACAGTACTATTGTTGGGGACCCATATAAATTAGAGGGCCATATAAATATTCTTGTAGGGGCCCCCTTAAAATTAGTTGGCAAAAATTAAATTAAGGGGCCCTGGCCCCTGGATCAATATTGTTGTTGGGGGCCCTTTTAATTATCATTGTAGGGGGCCCATTTAAATTGGTTGGTAAAAATTAAATTGAGTGGGCCAGGGCCCCCTGGCTCAATACAATTGTTAATTACTGCTGTACGGGCAGTAGCGTAGCCAGGGGGGGTGGGGGGGCTCGAGCCCCCCATTGGCTTGTGAAGTATGCAAAAACGCATGTTTTTTGTGCTTTTGAGGCCGATTTTCTGTGAAAAATGGAAAATAGCCCCCCCCCCCCATTCGAAAATAGCCCCCCCTCAAACGTTTGAAGTTGCGAAATTGGGAGAAAAATCGCCGTGAATTTTGGCGAAGACGTTTTTTTTTTTTTTTTTTTTTTTTGGAGATCACCTGATTTTGGGCGGAAAAAACCTTTGAATTTCCGATCTTTCCGAGGCATTTCGTCTCAAATTTCGGACAAACCATCTGAAACTGATTCAAGGCCAATGAAAATTCGAGTCAACGTCGTTTGCACACTTCTCACTCTTTCAAAATAGCCCCCCCCCCTTTTCCAAATCCTGGCTACGCGCCTGTGTACGGGTGTACTGTTGTATGCAAAGATGCTAAAAGAACCTGAAGCTGAAGAAACAACAGTTTTTTTGTGGCATTTTTATCATGAGTAGCATTTCAATTGGGGGGCCCTTGGTTACGCATATGACCTCAGTAGCCTAAGAGTAGCAAGCAAAAAAAAAGAGTAGTAAGTTGACTTTACCAGTAAATTTTTATTATCTGTTTACTAAATCTGACTTAAAAGTTAAAAGTAATATTGTCTTGGAAAGGGGGATATGTGTAAATAACACTTGGAACAAGTGCATCTTGAGGGAGGGGGTACATATGTAATGACGCTTAAAACAAATGCATAAACTTTTTATCATAATTTGCTATAGTTTTTCATAATCAAATTATTCTGCGCGCGATAGGTCAAATGGGGGGCCCCCAGAAGTGGGGGGCCCTGTGCATTTGCACACTTTGCACATTCCTAAGACCACTACTGCCTTCATTATCAACACTCGCTGAAATCACAAAGTGTTGCCACAGCAAACTGCGAATCAATATTGTGAAACTTACGCGTTGAAACGCAACTGTATTCGACTTGAAGATATTTGTTGGTGCCTCTGCAAGGATCTCCAAACACGTCGTTGCCCGCCGGTACAACGCAGAAGCTTCTCCCGTCACAACGGTTTTGTAGAATCCGAAGAGAATTTCTACTTCTGCAGCGAGTTGTACCAATTAACTTACCTGGGCAGCTAAAAACAAAAATGGCCGTGAATCAGAGGAAATTAGTCGAGACTGGCCGTTAACCTGAATAAACAGTTTTTGCATTAAGTGATTAAAATTGATTTCGGCCTGAGGTCATTTTCAGTTTGATTAAACTAAAATCCACGCTTCAGATTGTATCATTGAAATAGTCTTTCGGTAAATCAACAAGGGCAATTAGAGAAAAGATTAAAAAAGCTATGATGGTTACTTACAATTGCATCGTTTTCAATTGGCTTTCAAATTTTGAGCAAAACTGATCCTCGAGTTTTCATAAAATTGCTCATACAGCAAAAAAGTGTAGTTTGCTACTGAGTCGCTTACGTTTCACGATCTAATCGTCCATAGTTGGCGTTATCGACGCGTATGAGCGAGCCATCCTTGCACGACAATCGGGCGAACGTCCTCTCACAAGCAGTCTCGAAAAATGGACCCTCTGCTGGAATGCGGGCAACATTCGCAAACGCACCTAAAAGTTGAATGATAATTTAGAAATTGCAGTTTAAACGATTGGAAAGCATGAACGAAAAATAAATCACAAAATCGAACATGTTTTGCCACGACGTCAAAAGTGTCGGATTTGTTTGTGGCTTGACTACGATTCAATGCAGCGAAATTGTCGTTCAAAAACATTTGGAAACGCCAACTGTAGTTAACATTGAAAGCGTTTTCATGATATTAGCTGCGTATATAAAAGTACATTTCAGTGACTGTACAAGTGTACATTGCCAATAATTCAATTTGATTCGCTTGCAAACTCAATTGCCTTTGAATTCATTGTTTTTGGACATCAGAAGCATTTTATGCTGGAATATGACAGTATTCAAAAGCAAATGATGTCAAAATTAAACGTCTCATTATACTTTGGGACATGTTTCGTAATTCCTCAAAATCAACTCTAAGAAAACTTTTTAACTATAACATCATGATAAATGTTCTAACTTACCAGCAATGCAAACAACACCGAGAATAAACACGAGCTTCATTTTTGATTTATTGGTTGGATATATTACAATGTAACAATAGACAACAGATGACGTAACAAATAATTACGACTAGTAATATCGTTCAAAATCTGAAACAAACAGTAGAAAGTTGAAGAGATTGATCAGTTTAATTGCTTCGCTAAAATCATGCACTATAATCGCAAGAATTTATTGCAGCGTTTTTAACAAACGAATAGTAAAAACATTTTTAGCAATGTCGAAACGTGTCGCGATAGCTCATTCGCACTGTATATTACAATAAGAAATTGTATAGATGAATAACTTATGCTTTTAAATGCTAGGCGTGAAGATGGCTTAAGTTAGTGGTCGAAACACGAAAACCTATAGTTTTAGGTTGACAATCATTGAATAGAAAAAATTTGAATGATATTTAGTTTAATTTTGATGTTTTTTCCTCATTGAAAAAGCTTTTCATTTTTCAATATTTTGGATTATTTTTGTTGAGGAAGAGGTCTTTGTATTGTGATTGGCAGCAAGATTGCCCGTAAAACAAATTATGGGAAAGCAATGCAACTTATCAAATTGCCGTGGCGATTTTCAGTCATCCACTACAACCCATAAAGGTCCTAATAGTTTTTCCGACTTGTAACGTTTGTTCTGCATTTTTAACGCAACACAAATGTACCAGCAACGTTTTAGCGATAGCTATTTCAATTTCTGATGTGATCAAAAACCTGTCTGAAACACACCGCCGTATAGTTTTTGAATCTCGCTCAGTTTTAAACCGTTTGTCTTCAAACCGATAACTGATGCCCAAGAAAGAAAACCTTCCGTTTATATAGTAAAGATCCGGAGTTTTTTCCGTTATTTTTTCCGGATACATTTGAATATAATTTGGCTTCCGATATCTTGCAAAGTTTAAGAGTCATGCTCGTATAATGATTTAAATTGTAGTTCAATTAGATTTTAACAAACTGGTAAAAATTTATATTGATTTGTCTAGGTTTTGAGGATGCAAGCGTAATTTACCCAAATTCCAGCACTATTTAAAATAACGTGAACGAATCTAAAAGTGTAATATCCGGTTTCAGCTCGTCTACTGGCATGATGTCGGCCATTTTGTCTTGTTCGAACACTTCTGATTTTCATAGTCTAGCACATTAAAGTTGAGACAAGTATTTGAGCTCGTAATCTAATTGTTATTCACGTCACACTTGAGTTTTTCAACTCCGAATTAGAAAAAGCAAAAGTCCGATTTGAGTGTGAGTCCCATTTCAATGATGCAAGAGTAAACAACACAATTTTGAACTTAAAACTTTCATGCAACGTTTACGTGTTCATTCCTACTCAAAACTTTCATCACACTTAACCAATGGTTTTTATTCAAGTCGGACTCGACCTTGAGTTCGCTTACTCTGGTCTCTGAAAAGTGATGGGCGGTATGTTTTGCTGCAGCGAAGTTGTAAGTCTGGCCAGGATCACGCTTTTCGGGTCGGGTTTCAGATTCGGGCCGGGTTCGGGTCTAAAATTGACAAAACGTCGGGCATAATTCGGGCCTGGGACGTGCTTTATGTTTTAGATGCACTAAACTATAATCAAAATAACTTGGCAACATTGCTGACTGAAGACTTCATTTAGGTTTTGTCGGGCATGTTTTGGGCTTCAAATGAGTTTTCGGGCTCGGGCTGGGTTCGGGCTTGAACTAGTCGGCCCGTTTGGAACTCGGCTGGTGAGTGGTTTGAAGGTTCGGGTGGGCTGAAGCTGCTGTATGAACTTCGATTTTGATGAAACATTAGCCTAATGGGAAAGCAGATGAGCGAGTGAACTACTACTTCGCAGTAGTAGAAAAGTATAGTATGTTGATAATCTGCCATTCAAATTCTGAATCTATATTTTGCAGTTTTTGTTTGATCAGGTATTATCAAACACCAAATAATGCAAATTATATCAGGACGTTGTTTGTTCGTTATTGGAATTTAGTCTATTTTATGTTTGCTAATTAAATAGAACAAAAATTTGTTTAAAATATTATTGGTAATTGAAAAATGGAAAGAAACACTTACTGTATATACATATAAAAGTTCGTTCAAAAGTCTTTTACATTAGATCAAACACTTTTGCATTTTATTTATGTGAAATCCTTATAATCTTGCCGACAAGTAACACGCAAAAAATACCAAAGCCATAACTTAAACCCACATATCCGGCCGCTTTGAACGGAAACTGACACTGTTTGGCAAGTGGTCATGTGCTCTGAATCTGCAACGTGATTGTAATCAATTGCAAATCCGTTACGTCATGTTGATCAATAGTAAATCTGCAGCGTTATCTTATATACAACTGTAAATGTGTAACGTTATGATGATCAATTATAACTGCGAGTTTTTCTCGAAGTTTCACGGTTAATGCAGAGTTGTAAGTCGGGCCGTGCTTTTCTGGTCGGATTTGGGGTTCGGGCCGGGTTCGGGCCTACAGCTGATAAAAACTTCGGGCTTAAATCGAACCAGAGACGTACTTTTTGTCGTAGGTACACAAAACTCTAATCAAAATAACTTGGCAACATTGCTGAATTTTTCAGACCTAACTTAGCTTTCGTTTTTGTTTCGGGCATGATTTGGTCTTCAAATTAGTTTTCGGGTTCGGGCTTAAAGTTTTGGGCTCGGGTCGGGTTCGGGCCTGAACTAGTCGGCTCGTTTACAACTCTGGGTATATGTATGCAAATTATAGTAAAGTAGTTCAGAAAACTTTATTGAAAAAACGCTACAAATTTTATTGAGAAAATATTCAAATTGTTTTCCATAATACTCGCTGTATTACGTCAAAGCGAATAACAACCGATCAGTGGTCGATTGGATAGAGCGTCTGCTACTGAAGCGGTAGACTCCGGCGGGTTCAATTCCAAGTCGGGTCAAACCAAAGACTATATAATTATATTGGTATTCACAGCTTCTTTGCTTGACGTTCAGCAATAAAAGGATCGTGTGAATTCTCCAAAGTGTGTGGTAAACATGTGGGCATGCAGTAGACCTGTTAATATTTTAACTTTGTTTGCTTTTGATGTGGCTTCGTAGTGTTTTTGAATCAGATTTTCATACTGATCCCAAAACTAAAAAAACTAATTTTGTTTAGTTGAACGGTTTCATGTTACGCGATGATTTCTGACCCCCAGTTTTCAAACAAACTGATTTTTTTACACCAGAGGGCGGTGTCTTTAAAATATACTAAAAACAGTTACTCAACTTAAAGCACCTCTGCATTTCACATTTAAAAAAAAAACTAAGCGAATTGGACTTCTGGTTCAGTAGTTATGATCATTTTAGTGATATTATTTGCAAAACTCGCTCCAGTGGCCAAAATGTAATTCCTTTTTTTGGTACTTTTTTAAAACTTTGTGTCGATTTAGTGCAAGTGACTTTAAATTTGAAGTTGATATTTTGCATTGCCACTAGAGGGAGTAATTTGCTATTTAATTCAAATTTGCGTTACAGTTATATATATTGTACGCCTCTTAAATTAACGCCATTGCAAAATTTAAATAAACTATGACACGGCGCAGCTTTTTTCGTTTGTTTTTCGATATCGACCTAGATCATGTGAAAAAGCAAGCATTTAATGCAAAAATGCAGCAGCAACACATACTCTTTGCAGCATAAATACACAGTAATTATAGTATTTACTTTGTACTTGTTCATTTCTGTACCGTAATATTTTGACTGAATTTACAATGACCGCCCAGCAATTTTAATAAAGTTGAAAAGCTCCTTGGATTAACAAAGAATACAAATCATACCAATATTTACAGATTATCATATTAAAACAAAACAGAGTTAACAAACTTCAGTCACGTTGAAAAGCCTCTAAACTTAATAAAAACAATCAGATATTGTTTGAAAAACATTGTTTTGATGTGGCAAAAGTTTTGCGTGTTTGTTATGTACAACCTGAAGTATGCTTTGTTGTTGTGTTTTTTTTTGTTGTTCTTAAACTTTCGTTATAGTCACTGTCAAATTTAACTGAACGCTTAGCTGCATCATTGATAATTCCAATCCTGAAACCAACCGGTTTATTTGTTGAAAAGAAGAATCTTGTTCCAAATAACTGCTCGAAATCGGTTTTATTGAAGAAATGAGAACTACTTGAGGTAATAAAGAGGTGCCCCAAATTTTTTTCCACAATTCCCCTCAATCGCAAACAAGGTTTTAATCCGTTTAACTTTGTAGTACCATTGGCAACCCCGCATTTTGCAATTTTGTGGCATTACAAATAACATTTTGTAGAGCAGTACTGGCATAGGCCTATAGGCAGGATTTTTGCTTGGGGGAAGGCCCAAACCACATGCAATGACGTCATCAGAAACTTCTAAAGAGGAATTATTGTGGAGACAAATATATCGTTGATAGGAAGATCAGAAACCGTATCCTCGTGCGGGCATGTAACTAGGAACTCGTTCAAGGTGAGGGCTTAAGCCAATAGCTAAAATGTAAAAATGGCTAAATTGGGAAACGTGTTGAGTGAAGAAGTGTAATTTTAACGTATCACAGACGGTTTTTTTTGGCGATTTTTTGTAAGTTTTTGAAAACAAAGCTGTTTTTGTACCATTGGATCACGTTTCCCAAGTATTCATAGCGATATGAAAGTTCTAGCTTTTTAACATTTGAAAGCCAAGTGAAAAAATTAAATTGTTCAGTCCTCTTTTTGCTTGCAATTTCAACCCAAAAACATTTAAATCTTGCATTTTGGGGTTAGATTTTGTAAGTGATTTGGCTCAGGTAGGGGGAAGTAAGGTACGTTGCCTTCTCCAATATTTTAACAATAAAAAGCAATCCACTCGAACATTCTCCTTAGAGATTATTGTTTTATCATGAAAACAAACAGTTATAAGAGTACATATACGGTCAGGGTGCCCCGACCCAATTAAGGAGACTCTCACAATTCAAAAATTTGTTCAATGAGCATTCCCCTTACTATAGCTAATGGTTTTCAAACGCATTTTGTCGCATAATAACCGGCGAGGTGGAGGTGAATTCATTGTTATTGAAAAATGTACAATAGATAGTTACGCCGACTAGCCATGTTATTGCCCGGACCTGATTTACATTGAGTAGGGCTCCTGGCACTTTGGTGCTTTTGCAATATTTTCCTGCCAAATACAGGTGAAGACCAAAACAAGTCTTATCTGAGTGCGGGGCCCCTGGCACTGCGCAATATGTTAAATCCGCCCCTGGTTATTGCATTACGTTCATAAAAGGGTTAGATGAGGGCCATCGTTAGTAACGTTTAGGTTCAAAACCCCTAATTTCACTCGGGTTGTGCGTTTAAATTGGTTGGCAAAAATTAAATTGAGGGGTCCTGGCCCCTGAATCAATATTATTTTTGGAGGCCATTTAAATGTTATTTTAGGAGGCCATTTAAATTGGTTGGAACAAATTAAATTGAGGGTCCCGGGTCCCTGGATCTGTATTGTTGTTGATTATTGTTACGCGTGTAATGTCGTTCGGTGTACTGCTGCACGCAAAGACGCTAAATGAAACCGAAACTGAAGAAACAATACTCTTTTTGTGACATTTTCATCATTGGTAGCACTTTAATTGGAGGGGGCGCGCTCCTGGACCCCTCGCCTGGTTACGCTTATGAGTACTGGTAGCCTAGGCCCATATGCTTCAGAAGTAATAGCCAAGTTTTCAGATTTGGTTAAAGACTACGCACTGCTACCAGTTGGCAATCGTGTTTCTTAATTTTTACAAAATTGTGCTTTTTGTAATGTCACTAAACTACAAAATGCAGGGTTACCAATGGTGCGGAGTCAAACGGATTAAATTGTATTTTCGTGAATAAAGGAAATCGTGGAAAAAGACTTGGGGCACCTATTCATTAGCTCAAGAAGTTCTCAATTCTTCTTCAAAACCGATTTCAAGCAGAATCCTTTTAACGTTGGTTCGATTTCAATTAGATCAAAACTTTATATATTCATGATTCATTGTTGATGAATCCATGCGAAGTACAGTCTTCATATCCTTTTGTTAGTTCTGGCTTATCTGCATTTGTTTGGGGATACTTCAACAAGGTAGTAGCAATGGCTTTCTTGATTTCATTACTAATTAAATTTGAAGATAGTTCAAGTGGTATGCGTCTTGGTGATTGATGTATGATATTGGTTTGCCTCACCGGTTGCTGCACATGCTCCTTGTTTGACACTAATGCTTTGAAAAGTTGTAAATGAAAGTTCGGTGAGATATAAAGCTCTATGTTCAGCTTGCAATCGCAAAGTCGGCTTGCATACTTGCTATCTGCCACCAAGGTACATACCACTTGCACTATTTTCAAATTTAGTTGGTGACGAAACCAAAAAAGCCATCGCTACTACCGTGTTGAAATATTCCAAAACAAATTTCCGAATAGGTAAGCCGAAACTACAAAGTATACGAAGACAGCACTGTGCAACCGTGGCAATTATTTGATCAATCAGTAATTGGAATTGAACCAACGTTTTCAAGAATGGATTCAGTAGTATGCTGGAAAGAAGATTCTTCTTCTCAACAAATCAGCCAGATTGTTTCAGGATTGGAAGTTATCAATGATGCAGCTGGGCGTTCAGTTAAATTTGACAGTGACTACAACAAAAGTTTAACAAGAACAACAAAGCATACTTTAGGTTGTATAACAAACACGCAAAACTTTTGCCGCATCAAAACAAACTTTTTCAAACAATATCTGATTGTTTTTGTATTTATTAAGTTTAGAGGCTTTTCAACGTAACTGAAGTTTGGTTACTCGGTTTTGTTTTAATATGATAATCTGTAAATATTGGTATGATTTGTATTCTTTGTTAATCAAAAAAGCTTTTCAACTTTGTTGAAATTGCTGGGCATTTATGCTGCAAACAGTATGTGTAGTTGCAGTATTTTTGCATTAAATGCCAGCTTTTTCACATGATCTAGGTCAATATCGAAAAACAAACGAAAAAAGTTGCGCCGTGTCAGAGTTTATTTAAATTTTGCAGTGGCGTTAGTTTAAGTGGCGTATATAACTGAAATTAATACGCAAATTTGAAATAAATAGCAAATTACTCCCTCTAGTGGCACTGCAGCAAAATCTCAACTTCAAAACTGAAGTCACTTTCACTATATAAACACAAAATTAAAAAATCATCGAAAAACAAGGAATTCCATTTTGGCCACTGGAGTGAGTTTTGCAAATAGTATCACTAAAATGGTCATAACTACTGAACCAGAAGTCCAATTCGCTTAGTTATATTTAGGACGTAAAATGCAGAGGTGCTTTAAGTTGAGTAACTGTTTTTAGTATATTTTAAAGACATCGCTCTCTAGCGTAAAAAAATCAGTTTGTTTGAAAACTGGGGGTCAGAAATCATCGCGTAACATGAAACCGTTGAACCAAACAAACTTAATTTAACCGTTCAACCAAACAAAACAATCCCTGTCCACTAGCCCACTTGGTCCCCTGTCCAGGGTTGTTTTTTTTCGGGTTACCATGGTCACAATTGCGATTATGTTTCACAATCATATTTTGATTTTAACTTTATGGGCTAGTTGACTCAGATTTGAATTTCGGTTTACACGCCAGCTTAGTTTACTTAGATTTGAATTTCAGTTTGAACGTCAGCTCTGCTGATGCGTGTTGGTATTACGCGAAACTCGAGTCCAGAGCAGTACGTGGGGAAGAAAAATCAATAGGTCAGCCTTTTCAGCAGCTGAAGTTACGAGTTGAAGACGATAGCCTATACCGATAGCTTGGTTATTCAAATTTACCGGTTGAGTTAGCCAAGTTCAGGGATCAAAACTCTTTGCATTGTGTCGACTCCTCTTCACACTGATGATGAAGTCAGTTGACTTCGAAACACGGGAATGCTCCCGCGATAAAGGGATCCGCCTCACCTGCGTCACTTGGGGTTGAAATGATTACCTGTTTCGACGCGGAGAGAGCATTAAGGTGTTGTCAAATGAAGTAGGATTGTAAGACATGATGGCTCTGTGAACTGTTAAATTAGTTCTGCCTATTTCATTTCAGGATTAATATAACTTGTCAAACAAAATTAGTTTTTTTAGATTTGGGATCAGAATGATAATCTGATTCAAAAACACTGCGAAGCCATATCAAAAGCAAACAAAGTTAAAATATTAACAGGTCTAGTGGGCAGGTACCAGCTTGACTCGAAAACCAAAGAGTTCCTTCGCTGTCTGCTGGCCCAGGCAACTTGGTAAATAAACATCTAATTTCAATTACAACCAGGGTGTCGAACCGTTTCAAATAACGGTTCGGGTTCAGGTTTAGCTCCGTCTTAAAATATTTTAGCGGTTCAGGTTTGGTTCGGGTTCACTTGAGCACCATTTTCGAGGTTCAGGTTTGGTTCAGGTTCACTCAAGTAAAATATTACTGGTTCAGGTTCGGTTCAGGTTCATTGACTAAAAATTTAACTGTCGTTACTCGTTTCGTCCAGAAAAAAACTAGGAGAAATTGCTGATTCTATTGAAGTTCACCACTGCTCTTATTGTGCGTGTACCAGCGCCAGCGGCATCCGGATATGGAAAAATATATTCTTACTTTTGTTAGGGGTTCAGGTTCGGTTTGGGTTCACTTGAGCACAATTTTGAGGGTTCAGGTTTGGTTCAGGTTCACTGAAGTAAAATTTTGGTGGTTCAGGTTCGGTTCGGGTTCACCAAAATGAAACGGTTCATTCGGGTTTACGGTTCGGGTTCAGGTTCGGTTCGGCACCCTGATTACAACTCACTAACGAGTTTGCGGGGGCCTTCTCCACATAATTCTACCCGGACAACACGCCAGCTTCTTCCGAAAAAATGTCGAAACGGTGGCGAGCCATTGGCAACACTGTGTTCGATATGATCGGTCCAAGACTCACACCTTAGACTTTTTCTTTTTGAAACAAAAGCGATATCGCTAGACCACTTGTCTGTCCGAGGAAATTATTTGCAATCCAAACCAATACATAACAAAACATTGAAAATTTGCTTATAGTTAACTTTTTCAAAATTTCAATAAAATGGCAAACAATCGACTTAACCTGATTTGAAATTTTTACTAAATTTTGAAAACATTTGCACACAGTTAGCATTTCTCAAAATCGGACATCTGGAATCCGAATTACGATTTTCCTGTTCTTTATCTTGAAATTCAATAAGCAAAAATTGACTGTTTTTTTTTTTTTTTGTTTTCATCATTTAAAATTTCAATGATATAACCGAAGTTGGAGACGAAATCCTTGACCTGGCAACTGTATTCTACACTGTTACAATCAAGAAAGACAATTGTGTGCGAGATTCTAGACCTTAGCACAGCATGTTGCTCACTTGTGGCGTTTCGACATTGCAACCGGTTGTAGCGCAGGCAGGAGTATGCAAAAGTAAAAGTTAATACTGGATGTGAAACCTGTTTAAACTAGTTTAGAAATCCAGCTGAAGTGGAGAAATAGACAGCGGAAGTTTATTTCAAACCCAGATAAGTTTCGTGGTTTATTTCAAACGAAGACGTGAAATGTGGTGGCTTAATCTCGATCTGCTGTCCTTGTAACCGTCGCGAACAAACGGAAAATGAAAACAGTAAGAGAGAGAAAATTTCAGTTTTTGACCCAAATTTCATTGTTAAACTGAACGGATTTGGGTAAATTTTAGACCGTCTTTAAAGCGAAAACCAAAAATTATGAACATAAGATTCTCAACCTTACTACACTGCCTCTCTTAGAATATTAAAAAAACTCTCTTATATCTCAACCTTACTACACGTTTCACAAACAGGGGGGAGGGAGCATTGCTGCTTTTATCTGAATTTTGCTGATAATTTGAACAAATATTATAGAGTGAGGGGAGACAACTAGGAGAATATGCTTCTCCCATCGAAATACGCTATGATTGATTGTTAGGTGTAAGCATATGCACCACAATCAGACGCAGAGTTTGGAGTTAAAGTGAGTTTTAGCTTGAGGATTAACGTTAGAATCAGAAGAGGCGGATTTATGATGAGAGTAAAACGTATCTTAAGCCGTACAATTGACCAAGCTGTTGGCGCTTTCTCATCCGAACAGAAGGACTGCAGTTCAAATCTTGGATCGACCATTCCGGATACACGTTGGTGAGAGATGGATTTGTGATTCACTGGTACCGACGCAAAGTAATGCTGGACACGTATACTTTAATCCAAACATACAAGCTGTTTGCAATGTGATGACTTAAAAGTACAGTACACTTTATAGCACTGTACTGTATCTTCGTTTTTTCACTGGTCTGTGTGAAACATACTTAATGCATAAATGACAACGTTTGCAGTGACGTTAAATTTATTTTGGAAAATGCAAACATACTATATTTGCAAGCATATTCATGCTGGTCAATACGGCAAAGTGACAATATTAAGCAACAATTTTACCGCAAAACTAAACTCAAAATAAATATACAGTAGATTACATCAAACACACTATTATTTAGCAACAATAAACACAAGAATAAAGTTGCGTAGAACAAACAAAAGAGTACTGCTGAAATTAAAAAACTTGTTCCTTGTTAAAGTTGGACAACTCAAAAATGTTACATTTATTTTGAACAAAAAATACTTCGGCAATTGTCCAAACGTTATCCAAAACTTATTGATTCATCTCCTCAAAACAAATCTAATCTAAAAAAAAAAAATTATTGTTTTGTTTGTGCATAAACTCTGATCCCTTATTATGGCGGGTCAGTGACAGAAAAACAAAACTTTGACGAATTTGTGTTCTCCATTGCAAGGGTCTCCAAACACGGCATCGGTGGCTTCGATCCTACAACTGCGGTTGTCTTGGCAACGACGTTTGATAATGTCCACGGACCCTTGTCTGAAGCACCTCGTGTTTGTTCCATTACCCTTGGGGCAACTGCAAAAATAATTTTGGATCTGTTAAACTTGGTTAATGTGCAACCGCAATTGATTGACGCAGTGGTTCGGAAAAATCGCAAATTCTTTGTTTTAACGACCGCAATTTATGTGTTAGTGATGAAGTGGGCCGGCAATACTTGTGATTACGTCCGTTGGCAGATTCTTAGATAATTGGAACACAGCCAAACTTGTCTGGTTCCTCAAAAAATACGTAAGTGAAAGTACTTACTTAACAGTATCGTCTCGGCCATAAAACGCGTCCACAATCCCAATTCTTTGTCCAAGTGGGCAAGACAAATGGGCTGCGTCACCCTGGCAAATGTGAGTAATTGCTCCGATTTGGCCTGAAAATATCACAGTTCTTATGTTGATTTGTAGTTTCAGTACACGCAATTATTTCAAATAAAGTACAAAAACATTCAAATAAATACAAACACATATAAGGGTTATTTCCCATCACCAGGCTGTTTCACCGATCTACAGCAGTAAAAAAGCTGAATCACTTCAAACAAGTCATTTAATGATAAATAAACGAATAATAATCCTTAATAATAAACGAATAATATTTAATGATAAATAAACGAAATCCCAAAGTTTTGCCACAGCAAACTGCGAATCAATATTGTGAAACTTACGCGTTGGAACGCAACTGTATTCGACTTGAAGATATTTGTTGGTGCCTCTGCAAGGATCTCCAAACACGTCGTTGCCCGCCGGTACAACGCAGAAGCTTCTCCCGTCACAACGGTTTTGTAGAATCCGAAGAGAATTTCTACTTCTGCAGCGAGTTGTACCAATTAACTTACCTGGGCAGCTAAAAACAAAAATGGCCGTGAATTAGAGGAAATTAGTCGAGACTGGCCGTTAACCTGAATAAACAGTTTTTGCATTAAGTGATTAAAATTGATTTCGGCCTGAGGTCATTTTCGGTTTGATTAAACTAAAATCCACACTTCAGATTGTATCATTGAAATAGTCTTTCGGTAAATCAACAAGGGCAATTAGAGAAAAGATTAAAACAGCTATGATGATTACTTACAATTGCATCGTTTTCAATTGGCTTTCAAATTTTGAGCAAAACTGATTCTCGAGTTTTCATAAAATTGCTCATACAGCAAAAAAGTGTAGTTTGCTACTGAGTCGCTTACGTTTCACGATCTAATCGTCCATAGTTGGCGTTATCGACGCGTATGAGCGAGCCATCCTTGCACGACAATCGGGCGAACGTCCTCTCACAAGCAGTCTCGAAAAATGGACCCTCTGCTGGAATGCGGGCAACATTCGCAAACGCACCTAAAAGTTGAATGATAATTTAGAAACTGCAGTTTAAACGATTGGAAAGCATGAACGAAAAATAAATCACAAAATCGAACATGTTTTTCCACGACGTCAAAAGTGTCGGATTTGTTTGTGGCTTGACTACGATTCAATGCAGCGAAATTGTCGTTCAAAAACATTTGGAAACGCCATCTGTAGTTAACATTGAAAGCGTTTTCATGATATTAGCTGACAATATAAAAGTACATTTCAGTGACTGTACAAGAGTACATTGCCAATAATTCAATTTGATTCGCTTGCAAACTCAATTGCCTTTAAATTCGTTGTTTTTTGACATCAAAAGTATTTTATGCTGGAATATGATGGTATTCAAAAGCAAATGATGTCAAAATTAAACGTCTCATTATACTTTGGGACATGTTTCGTAATTCCTCAAAATCAACTCTAAGAAAGCTTTTTAACTATAACATCATGATAAATGTTCTAACTTACCAGCAATGCAAACAACACCGAGAATAAACACGAGCTTCATTTTTGAATTATTGGTTGGATTTATTACAATGTAAGAATAGACACAGATGACGTAGCAAATAATTACGACTAGTAATATCTTTCAAAATCTGAAACAAACAGTAGAAAGTTGAAGAGATTGATCAGTTTAATTGCTTCGCTAAAATCATGCACTATAATCGCAAGAATTTATTGCAGCGTTTTTAACAAACGAATAGTAAAAACATTTTTAGCAATGTCGAAACGTGTCGCGATAGCTCATTCGCACTGTATATTACAATAAGAAATTGTATAGATGAATAACTTATGCTTTTAAATGCTAGGCGTGAAGATGGCTTAAGTTAGTGGTCGAAACACGAAAACCTATAGTTTTAGGTTGACAATCATTGAATAGAAAAAATTTGAATGATATTTAGTTTAATTTTGATGTTTTTTCCTCATTGAAAAAGCTTTTCATTTTTCAATATTTTGGATTATTTTTGTTGAGGAAGAGGTCTTTGTATTGTGATTGGCAGCAAGATTGCCCGTAAAACAAATTATGGGAAAGCAATGCAACTTATCAAATTGCCGTGGCGATTTTCAGTCATCCACTACAACCCATAAAGGTCCTAATAGTTTTTCCGACTTGTAACGTTTGTTCTGCATTTTTAACGCAATGCAAATGTACCAGCAACATTTTAGCGATAGCTATTTTATTTTCTGATGTGATCAAAAACCTGTCTGAAACACACCGCCGTATAGTTTTTGAATCTCGCTCAGTTTTAAACCGTTTGTCTTCAAACCGGTAACTGATGCCCAAAAAAGAAAACTTTCCGTTTATAAAGAAAAGATCCGGAGTTTTTTCCATTATTTTTTCTGGATACATTTGAATATAAATTTGGCTTCCGATATCTTGCAAAGTTTAAGAGTCATGCTCGTATAATGATTTAAATTGTAGTTCAATCAGATTTTAACAAACTGGTAAAAATTTATATTGATTTGTCTAGGTTTTGAGGATGCAAACGTAATTTACCCAAATTCCAGCACTATTTAAAATAGCATGAACGAATCTAAACGAGGAATATCCGGTTTCAGCTCGTCTACTGGCATGATGTCGGCCATTTTGTTTTGTACGAACACTTCTGATTTTCATAGTCTAGCACATTAAAATTGAGACAAGTATTTGAGCTCGTAATCTAATTGTTATTCACATCAAACTTGAGTTTTTCAACTCCGAATTAGGAGAAGCAAACGTCCGATTTGAGTGTGAGTCCCGTTTAAATGATGCAAGAGTGAAACAACACAATTTTGAACTTAAAACTTTCGTGCAACGTTTACGTGTTCATTCCTACTCAAAACTTTCATCACACTTAACCAATGGTTTATATTCAAGTCGGACTCGACCTTGAGTTCGCTTACTCTGGTCTCTGAAAAGTGATGGGCTGTATGTTTTGCTGCAGCAGATTTGTAAGTCTGGCCAGGATCGCGCTTTTCGGGTCGGGTTTCCAGATTCGGGCCGGGTTCGGGTCTAAAATTGATAAAACGTCGGGCATAATTCGGGCCTGGGACGTGCTTTATGTTTTAGGTGCACAAAACTATAATCAAAATAACTTGGCAACATTGCTGACTGAAGACTTCATTTAAGTTTTGTCGGGCATGATTTGGGCTTCAAATGAGTTCTCGGGCCGAGTTCGGGCCTGAACTAGTCGGCCCGTTTACAATTCGGCTGGTGAGTGGTTTGAAGGTTCGGGTAGGCTGAAGCTGCTGTATGAACTCCGATGTTGGTGAAACATTAGCCTAATGGGAAAGCAGATGAGCGAGTGAACTACTACTTCGCAGTGGTAGAAAACTATAGTATGTTGATAATCTGCCATTCAAATTCTGAATCTATATTTTGCAGTTTTGTGTAATCAGTTATTACCAAACACCAAATAATGCAAATTATATCAGGACGTTGTTTGTTCGTTATTGGAATTTAGCCTATTTTATGTTTGCTAATTAAATAGAACAGGAATTTGTTTAAAATATTATTGGTAATTGAAAAATGGAAAGAAACACTTACTGTATATACATATAAAAGTTCGTTCAAAAGTCTTTTACATTAGATCAAACATTTTTGCATTTTATTTATGTGAAATCCTTATAATCTTGCCGACAAGTAACACGCAAAAAATACCAAAGCCATAACTTAAACCCACATATCCGGCCGCTTTGAACGGAAACAGACACTATTTGGCAAGTGGTCATGTGCTCTGAATCTGCAACGTGATTGTAATCAATTACAAATCTGTTACGTCATGTTGATCAATAGTAAATCTGCAACGTTATGTTGTATACAACTGTAAATTTGTCACGTTATGATGATCAATTATAACTGTGAGTTTTTCTCGAAGTTTCACGGTTAATGCAGAGTTGTAAGTCGAGCCGTGCTTTTCGGGTCGGATTTGGGTTCGGGCCGGGTTCGGGCCTACAGCTGATAAAAACTTCGGGCTTAAATCGAGCCAGAGACGTACTTTTTGTCGTAGGTACACAAAACTCTAATCAAAATATTGGCAACATTGCTGAATTTTTCAGACCTAACTTAGCTTTCGTTTTTGTTTCGGGCATGATTTGGTCTTCAAATTAGTTTTCGGGTTCGGGCTTAAAGTTTTGGGCTCGGGTCGGGTTCGGGCCTGAACTAGTCGGCCCGTTTACAACTCTGGGTATATGTATGCAAATTATAGTAAAGTAGTTCAGAAAACTTTATTGAAAAAATGCTACAAATTTTATTGACAAAATATTCAAATTGCTTTCCATAATACTCGCTGTATTACGTTAAAGCGAATAACAACCGATCAGTGGTCGATTGGATAGAGCGTCTGCTACTGAAGCGGTAGACTCCGGCGGGTTCAATTCCAAGTCGGGTCAAACCAAAGACTATATATATTGGTAATCACAGCTTCTTTGCTTGACGTTCAGCAATAAAAGGATCGTGTGAATTCTCCAAAGTGTGTGGTAAACAGGTGGGCATGCAGTAGACCTGTTAATATTTTATCTTTGTTTGCTTTTGATATGGCTTCGCAGTGTTTTTGAATCAGATTTTCATACTGATCCCAAAACTAAAAAAACTAATTTTCTTTTGTTGAACGGTTTCATGTTACGCGATGATTTCTGACCCCTAGTTTTCAAACAAACTGAGTTTTTTACACCAGAGGGCGGTGTCTTTAAAATATACTAAAAATAGTGACTCAACTAAATGCACCTCTGCATTTCACATTTAAAAAAAAAACTAAGCGAATTGGACTTCTGGTTCAGTAGTTATGACCATTTTAGTGATATTATTTGCAAAACTCGTTCCAGTGGCCAAAATGTAATTCCTTTTTTTGGTACTTTTTTAATTTTGTGTCGATTTAGTGAAAGTGACTTTAAATTTGAAGTTGAGATTTTGCTGCAGTGCCACTAAAGGGAGTAATTTGCTATTTAATTCAAACTTTGCGTTGCAGTTATATACTGTACGCCTCTTAAATTAACGCCACTGCAAAATTTAAATATACTGTGACACGGCGCAGCTTTTTTCGTTTGTTTTTCGATGTCGATCTAGATCATGTGAAAAAGCTGGCATTTAATGCAAAAATGCAGCAGCAACACATACTGTTTGCAGCATAAATACACAGTAATTACAGTATTTACTTTGCACTTGTTCAGTTCTGTACTGTACTGTAATATTTTGACTGAATTTACAATGACCGCCCAGCAATTTCAATAAAGTTGAAAAGCTCCTTTGATTA
Source organism: Trididemnum nubilum (assembly GCA_963965965.1). NCBI lineage: Eukaryota > Metazoa > Chordata > Ascidiacea > Aplousobranchia > Didemnidae > Trididemnum > Trididemnum nubilum. The sequence goes on along the minus strand of OZ014473.1, from coordinate 10,447,691 downwards.
ACAAAGAATACAATTCATACCAATATTTACAGATTATCATTTTAAAACAAAACAGAGTTGACAAACTTCAGTTACGTTGAAAAGCCTCTAAACTTAATAAAAACAAAAACAATCAGATATTGTTTGAAAAAGTTTGTTTTGATGTGGCAAAAGTTTTGCGTGTTTGTTATGTCCAACCTGAAGTATGCTTTGTTGTTGTGTTTTTTTTTGTTGTTCTTAAACTTTCGTTATAGTCACTGTCAAATTTAACTGAACGCTCAGCTGCATCATTGATAATTCCAATCCTGAAACCAACCGGTTTATTTGTTGAAAAGAAGATTCATGTTTCCAGATAACTGCTCTTGTTCCCAGATAACACTTGTTTCCACATATCTTGTTTCCAGATAACACTCGATCATTCTTCTTAGAGATTATTGTTTTATCATGAAAACAAACAGTTATAAGAGTACATATACGGTCAGGGTGCCCCGACCCAATTAAGGAGACTCTCACAATTCAAAAATTTGTTCAATGAGCATTCCCCTTACTGTAGCTAATGGTTTTCAAACGCATTTTGTCGCATAAAAACCGGCGAGGTGGAGGTGAATTCATTGTTATTGAAAAATGTACAATAGATAGTTACGCCGACTAGCCATGTTATTGCCCGGACCTGATTTACATTAAGTGGGGCTCCTGGCACTTTGGTGTTTTTGCAATATTTTCCTGCCAAACACAGGTGAAGACCAAAACAAGTCTTATCTGAGCGCGGGGCTCCTGGCACTGCGCAATATGTTAAATCCGCCCCTGGTTATTGCATTACGTTCATAAAAGGGTTAGATGAGGGCCATCGTTAGTAACGTTTAGGTTCAAAACCCCTAATTTCACTCGGGTTGTGCGTTTAAATTGGTTGGCAAAAATTAAATTGAAGGGCCCGGGCCCCTAGATCAATATGATTGTTGGGGGCTCATTTAAATTGGGGGACGAGTAAATATTATTGTAGGGGGCCATTTAAATTGGTTGGTAAAAATTAATTTGGGGTCGTCCGGGCCCCTGGATCAATATTATTTTTGGAGGCCATTTAAATGTTATTTTAGGAGGCCATTTAAATTGGTTGGAACAAATAAAATTGAGAGGGCCCGGGCCCCCTGGATCAATGTTTTCGTTTGGGGGCCCGTTTAAATTTGGGGGCCATTTAAATATTATTGTAGAGGAGACCATTTAAATTGGTTGGCAAAAATTAAATTGAGGGGTCCAAAGCACCCTGGATCAATATTATTTTTGGAGGCCATTTACATGTTATTTTAGGAGGCCATTTAAATTGGTTGGAACAAATTAAATTGAGGGTCCCGGGTCCCTGGATCAGTTTTATTGTTGATTATTGTTACGCGTGTAATGTCGTTCGGTGTACTGCTGCACGCAAAGACGCTAAATGAAACCGAAACTGAAGAAACAATACTCTTTTTGTGACATTTTCATCATTGGTAGCACTTTAATTGGAGGGGGCGCGCTTTTGGACCCCTCGCCTAGTTACGCTTATGAGTACTGGTAGCCTAGGCCCATATGCTTGAGGAGTAAAAGCCAAGTTTTCAGATTTGGTTAAAGACTACACACTGCTACCAGTTGGCAATCGCGTTTCTTAATTTTTACAAAATTGTGCTTTTTGTAATGTCACTAAACTACAAAATGCAGGGTTACCAATGGTGCGGAGTCAAACGGATTAAATTGTACTTTCGTGAATAAAGGAAATCGTGGAAAAAGACTTGGGGCACCTATTCATTAGCTCAAGAAGTTCTCAATTCTTCTTCAAAACCGATTTCAAGCAGAATCCTTTTAACGTTGGTTCGATTTCAATTAGATCAAAACTTTATATATTCATGATTCATTATTGATGCATCAATGCGGAGTACTGTCTTCATATCCTTTTGATAGTTCTGGCTTATCTACATCTGTTTGGGGATACTTCAACAAGGTTGTAGCAATGGCTTTCTTGATTTCATCACTAATTAAATTTGAAGATAGTGCAAGTGGTATGCGTCTTGGTGATTGATGTATGATATTGGTTTGCCTCACCGGTTGCTGCACATGCTCCTTGTTTGACACTAATGCTTTGAAAAGTTGTAAATGAAAGTTCGGTGAGAGATAAAGCTCTATGTTCAGCTTGCAATCGCAAAGTCGACTTGCACACTTGGTATCTGCCACCAAGGTACATACCACTTGCACTATTTTCAAATTTAGTTGTTGATGAAACCAAGAAAGCCACCGCTACTACCGTGTTGAAATATTCCAAAACAAATTTCCGAATAGGTAAGCCGAAACTACAAAGTATATGAAGACAGCACTGTGCAACCGTGGCAATTATTTGATCAATTATCAACGTTTTCAAGAATGGATTCAGTAGTATGCTGGAAAGAAGATTCTTCTTCTCAACAAATCAGCCAGATTGTTTCAGGATTGGAAGTTATCAATGATGCAGCTGGGCGTTCAGTTAAATTTGACAGTGACTATAACGAAAGTTTAACAACAACAAAGCATACTTTAGGTTGTATAACAAACACGCAAAACTTTTGCCGCATCAAAACAAACCTTTTCAAACAATATCTGATTGTTTTTGTTTTTATTAAGTTTAGAGGCTTTTCAACGTAACTGAAGTTTGGTAACTCGGTTTTGTTTTAATATGATAATCTGTAAATATTGGTATGATTTGTATTCTTTGTTAATCAAAGGAGCTTTTCAACTTTATTGAAATTGCTGGGCGGTCATTGTAAATTCAGTCAAAATATTACAGTACAGTACAGAAATGAACAAGTGCAAAGTAAATACTGTAATTACTGTGTATTTATGCTGCAAACAGTATGTGTTGCTGCTGCATTTTTGCATTAAATGCCAGCTTTTTCACATGATCTAGATCGACATCGAAAAACAAACGAAAAAAGCTGCGCCGTTTCGTAGTTTATTTAAATTTTGCAGTGGCGTTAATTTAAGTGGCGTATATAACTGTAACCAATACGCAAAATTTGAATTAAATAGCAAATTACTCTCTTTAGTGGCACTGCAGCAAAATCTCAACTTCAAAACTGAAGTCACTTTCACTATATAGACACAAAATTAAAAAAATCATCGAAAAACAAGAAATTACATTTTGGCCACTGGAGTGAGTTTTGCAAATAATATCACTAAAATGGTCATAACTATTGAACCAGAAGTCCAATTCGCTTAGTTATATTTAGGACGTAAAATGCAGAGGTGCTTTTAGTATAGTCACTGTTTTAAGTATATTTCAAAGACACCGCCCTCTAGCGTAAAAAAATCAGTTTGTTTGAAAAGTGGGGGTCAGAAATCATCGCGTAACATGAAACCGTTGAACCAAACAAAATTAATTTAATCGTTCAGCCAAACAAAACAATCCCTGTCCACTAGCCCACTTGGTCCCCTGTCCAGGTTTTTTTTTGTTTTTGTTTTTCGGGTTACCATGGTCACAATTGCGATTATGTTTCACAATCATATTTTGATTTGAACTTTATGGGCTAGTTGACTCAGATTTGAATTTCGGTTTGCAGACCAGCTTAGTTTAGCGTTTGAATTTCGGTTTGAACGTTAGCTCTGCCGATGAGCTATGGTATTACGCGAAACTCGAGTCCAGAGCAGTACGTGGGGAAGAAAAATCAATAGGTCAGCCTTTTCAGCAGCTGAAGTTACGAGTTGAAGACGATAGCATATACCGATAGCTTGGTTATTCAAATTTACCGGTTGAGTTAGCCAAGTTCAGGGATCAAAATTCTTTGCATTGTGTCGACTCCTCTTCACACTGATGATGAAGTCAGTTGACTTCGAAACACGGGAATGTTCCCGCGATAAAGGGATCCGCCTCACCTGCGTCACTTGGGGTTGAAATGATTACCCGTTTCGACGCAGAAACAGCATTAAGGTGTTGTCAAATGAAGTAGGATTGTAAGACACGATGGCTCTGTGAACTATTAAATTAGTTCTGCCTATTTCATTTCAGAAATAATTTAACTTGTCAAACAAACTTAGGTTTTTTAGTTTTGGGATCAGTATGAAAATCTGATTCAAAAACACTGCGAAGCCATATCAAAAGCAAACAAAGTTAAAATATTAACAGGTCTAGTGGGCAGGTACCAGCTTGACTCGAAAACCAAAGAGTTCCTTCGCTGTCTGCTGGCCCAGGCAACTTGGTAAATAAACATGTAATTTCAATTACAACTCACTAACGAGTGTGCGGGGGCCTTCTCCACATAATTCTACCCGGACAACACGCCAGCTTCTTCCGAAAAAATATCGAAACGGTGGCGAGCCATTGGCAACACTGTGTTTGGTTTGATCGGCCCAAGACTCAAACTTTCGAGCTTTTACTTCTGAAACAAAAACCTTATCGGTAGACCACTTGTCCGTCCGAGGAAATTATTTGCAAAACATTGAAAATCTGCTTATAGTTAACTTTTCAAAATTTCAATAAAATGGCAAACAATCGACTTAACCTGATTTGAAAATTTTACTAAATTTTGAAAACATTTGCACACAGTTAAGCATTTCTCAAAATCGGACATCTGGAATCCGAATTACGATTTTCCTGTTCAGAAATCTTGAAATTCAATAAGCAAAAATTGACTGTTTTTTTTTTTTTTTGTTTTCATCATTTAAAATTTCAGTGATATAACCGAAGTTCGGACGAAATCCTTGACCTGGCAACTGTATTCTACACTGTTACAATCAAGAAAGACAATTATGTGTGAAATTCTAGACCTTAGCACAGCATGTTGCTCACTTGTGGCGTTTCGACATTGCAACCGGTTGTAGCGCAGGCAGGAGTATGCAAAAGTGGAAGTGAATACTGGATGTGAAACCTGTTTAAACTAGTTTAGAAATCCAGCTGAAGTGGAAAAATAGACAGCGGAAGTTTATTTCAAACCCAGATAAGTTTCGTGGTTAATTTCAAACGAAGACGTGAAATGTGGTGGCTTAATCTCGATCTGCTGTCCTTGTAACCGTCGTGAACAAACGGAAAATGAAAACAGTAAGAGAGAGAAAATTTCAGTTTCTGACCCAAATTTCATTGTTAAACTGAACGGATTTGGGTAAATTTTAGACCGTCTTTAAAGCGAAAACCAAAAATTATGAACATAAGATTCTCAACCTTACTACACTGCCTGTCTTAAAATATTTGTGTTGAACGTTTCACAAACAGGGGGAGGGAGCATTGCTGCTTTTATCTGAATTTTGCTGATAATTCGAACAAATATTATAGAGTCAGGGGAGACAACTAGGAGAATATGCTTCTCCCATCGAAATACGCTATGATTGATTGTTAGGTGTAAGCATTTGCACCACAATCAGACGCAGAGTTTGGAGTTAAAGTGAGTTTTAGCTTGAGGATTAACGTTAGAATCAGAAGAGGCGGATTTATGATGAGAGTAAAACGTATCTTAAGCCGTACAATTGGCCAAGCTGTTGGCGCTTTCTCATCTGAACAGAAGGACTGCAGTTCAAATCTTGGATCGACCATTCCGGATGCACGTTGGTGAGAGATGGATTCGTGATTCACTGGTACCGACGCAAAGTAATGCTGGACACGTATACTTTAATGCAATTATACAAGTTGTTTGCAATGTGATGACTTAAAAGTACAGTACACTTTATAGCACTGTATCTTCGTTTTTTCACTGGTCTGTGTGAAACATACTTAATGCATAAATGACAACGTTTGCAGTGACGTTAAATTTATTTTGGAAAATGCAAACATACTATATTTGCAAACATATTCATGCTGGTCAATACGGCAAAGTGACAATATTAAGCAACAATTTTACCGCAAAACTAAACTCAAAATAAACATACAGTATAGATTACATCAAACACACTATTGTTTAGCAACAATAAACACAAGAATAAAGTTGCGTAGAACAAACAAAAGAGTACTGCTGAAATTAAAATACTTGTTCCTCGTTAAAGTTGGACAACTCAAAATTGTTACATTTATTTTGAACAAAAAATACTTCGGCAATTGTCCAAACGTTATCCAAAACTTATTGATTCATCTCCTCAAAACAAATCTATTCTAATAGAAAAAAAAATGTTGTTTTGTTTGTGCATAAACTCTGATCCCTTATTATGGCGGGTCAGTGACAGAAAAACAAAACTTTGACGAATTTGTGTTCTCCATTGCAAGGGTCTCCAAACACGGCATCGGTGGCTTCGATCCTGCAACTGCGGTTGTCCTGGCAACGACGTTTGATAATGTCCACGGACCCTTGTCTGAAGCACCTCGTGTTTGTTCCATTACTCTTGGGGCAACTGCAAAAATAATTTTGGATCTGTTAAACTTGGTTAATGTGCAACCGCAATTAATTGACGCAGTGGTTCGGAAAAATCGCAAATTCTTTGTTTTAACGACCGCAATTTATGTGTTAGTGATGAAGTGGGCCGGCAATACTTGTGATTACGTCCGTTGGCAGATTCTTAGATAATTGGAACACAGCCAAACTTGTCTGGTTCCTCAAAAAATACGTAAGTGAAAGTACTTACTTAACAGTATCGTCTCGACCATAAAATGCGTCCACAATCCCAATTCTTTGTCCAAGTGGGCAAGACAAATGGGCTGCATCATCCTGGCAAATGTGAGTAATTGCTCCGATTTGGCCTGAAAATATCACAGTTCTTATGTTGACTTGTAGTTTCAGTACACGCAATTATTTCAAATAAAGTACAAAAACATTCAAATAAATACAAACACTTAAAAGTGTTATTCCCCATCACCAGGCTATTTCACCGATCTACAGCAGTAAAAAAGCTGAATCACTTCAAACAAGTCATTTAATGATAAATAAACGAATAATAATCCTTCATTATCAACACTCGCTGAAATCCCAAAGTGTTGCCACAGCAAAGTACGAATCAATATTGTGAAACTTACGCGTTGGAACGCAACTGTATTCGACTTGAAGATATTTGTTGGTGCCTCTGCAAGGATCTCCAAACACGTCGTTGCCCGCCGGTACAACGCAGAAGCTTCTCCCGTCACAACGGTTTTGTAGAATCCGAAGAGAATTTCTACTTCTGCAGCGAGTTGTACCAATTAACTTACCTGGGCAGCTAAAAACAAAAATGGCCGTGAATCAGAGGAAATTAGTCGAGACTGGCCGTTAACCTGAATAAACAGTTTTTGCATTAAGTGATTAAAATTGATTTCGGCCTGAGGTCATTTTCAGTTTGATTAAACTAAAATCCGCACTTCAGATTGTATCATTGAAATAGTCTTTCGGTAAATCAACAAGGATAATTAGGGAAAAGATTAAAACAGCTATGATGATTACTTACAATTGCATCGTTTTCAATTGGCTTTCAAATTTTGAACAAAACTGATCCTCGAGTTTTCATAAAATTGCTCTTACAGCAAAAAAGTGTAGTTTGCTACTGAATCGCTTACGTTTCACGATCTAATCGTCCATAGTTGGCGTTATCGACGCGTATGAGTGAACCATCCTTGCACGACAATCGGGCGAACGTCCTCTCACAAGCAGTCTCGAAAAACGGACCCTCTGCTGGAATGCGGGCAACATTCGCAAACGCACCTAAAAGTTGAATGCTACTTTAGAAACTGCAGTTTAAATGATTGGAAAGCATGAACGAAAAATAAATCACAAAATCGAACATGTTTTTCCACGACGTCAAAAGTGTCGGATTTGTTTGTGGCTTGACTACGATTCAATGCAGCGAAATTGTCGTTCAAAAAGATTTCGAAACGCCAACTGTAGTTAACATTGAAAGCGTTTTCATGATATTAGCTGACTATATACAAGTACATTTCAGTCAGCAGACTGTACAAGTGTACATTGCCAATAATTCAATTTGATTCGCTAGCAAACTCAATTGCCTTTGAATTCATTGTTTTTGTTCATCAAAAGTAATTTATGCTGGTATATGAGGGTATTCAAAAGCAAATGATGTCAAAATTAAACGTCTCATTATACTTTGGGACATGTTTCGTAATTCCTCAAAATCAACTCTAAGAAAGCTTTTTAACTATAACATCATGATAAATGTTCTAACTTACCAGCAATGCAAACAACACCGAGAATAAACACGAACTTCATTTTTGAATTATTGGTTGGATTTATTACAATGTAAGAATAGACACAGATGACGTAGCAAATAATTACGACTAATAATATCTTTCAAAATCTGAAACAAACAGTCGAAAGTTGAAGAGACTGATCAGTTTAATTGCTTCGCTAAAATCATGCACTATAATCGCAAGAGTTTATTGCAGCGTTTTTAACAAACGAATAGTAAAATCATTTTAAGTTTAAACACTTAACCCAAACTTAGCAGCAATTTAGAATCATTCAAATTTTTTATTCAATGATTGTCAACCTAAAACTATAGGTTTTCGTGTTTCGACCAGTAACTTAGGCCATCTTCACGGCTAGCATTTAGAAGCATAAGTTATTTATCTATACAATTCATTATTGTAAGATACAGTGCGAATGAGCTATCGCGACGCGTTTCGATCAAAAATGTGTGAATATGTGTTATTGTTTTCGCCAGATGAGACCCTTGATCAAGGTCGAAACGCGTCGCGATAGCTCATTTTCGTTGTATATTACAATAATAAATTGTATAGATGAATAGTTTATTCTTGTAAATGCTAGCCATGAAGATGGCCTAAGTTAGTGGTCGAAACACGAAAACCTTATAGTTTTAGGTTGACAATCTTTGAATCAAAACTTTTAATGGTTTTTAGTTTAATTTTGATGTTTTTTCCTCATTGAAAAAGACTTTCATTTTTCAATACTTTGGATTATTTTTGTTGAGGAAGAGGTCTTTGTATTGTGATTGGCAGCAAGACTGTAACTTACCAAATTGTCGTTACGAATTTCAGTCATCGACTACAACCCATAACGGCCTTAATAGTTTTTCCACTTGTAACATTCGTTCTGCATTTTTAACGCAACACAAATGTACCATCAACAATTTAGCGTTAGCTTTTTTAATTTCTGATGTGATCAAAAAGCTGTCTGAAACACACCAACGTATAGCTGTTGAATCTCGCTCAGTTTTAAACCGTTTGTCTTCAAACCGATAACTGATGCCCAAGAAAGAAAACCTTCCGTTTATATACAGTAGAAAAGATCCGGAGATTTTTCTGGCCAGGTTCGGGCCTGAACTGTTCGGCCCGTTTACAACTCGGCTGGTGAGTGGTTTGAAGGTTCGGGTAGGCTGAAGCTGCTGTATGAACTCCGATGTTGATGAAACATTAGCCTAATGGGAAAGCAGATGAGCGAGTGAACTACTACCTCGCAGATGTAGGAAAGTAAGATACGTTGATAATCTGCCATTCAAAGTCTGAACCTATATTTTGCAGTTATGCTTAATCAGGTATTATCAAACATCAAATAATGCAAATTATATCAGGACGTTGTTTGTTCGTTATTGGAATTTAGCCTATTTTATTTTTGCTAATTAAATAGAACAGGAATTTGTTTAAATATTATTGGTAATTGAAAAATGGAAATAAACATATACTGTATGTACATATAAAAGTTCGTTCAAAAGTCTTTTACGCAGATCAAACATTTTTGCATTTTATTTATGTGAAATCCTTATAATCTTGCCGACAAGTAACACGCAAAAAATACCAAAGCCATAACATAAACCTACATATCCGGCCGCTTTGAACGGAAACAGACACTATTTGGCAAGTGGTCATGTGCTCTGAATCTGCAACGTGATTGTAATCAATTACAAATCTGTTACGTCATGTTGATCAATAGTACATCTGCAACGTACGTTATGTTATATACAACTGTAAATGTTTCACGTTATGATGATCAATTATAACTGTGAGTTTTTCTCGAAGTTTCACGGTTAATGCAGAGTTGTAAGTCGGGCCGTGCTTTTCGGGTCGGATTTGGGTCCGGGCCGGGTTCGGGCCTACAGCTGATAAAAACTTCGGGCTTAAATCGGGCCAGAGACGTACTTTTGTCTTAGGTGCACAAAACTCTAATCAAAATATTGGCAACATTGCTGAGTTTTTCAAACTTAAATTATTGTAAAGTAGTTCAGAAAACTTTATTGAAAAAACGCTACAAATTTTATTGAGAAAATATTCAAATCATTTTCAATATTACTCGCTGTATTACGTCAAAGCGAATAACAACCGATCAGTGGTCGATTGGATAGAGCGTCTGCTACTGAAGCGGTCGACTCGGGTTCAGTTCCAGGTCGAGTCAAACCAAAGACTATAAAAATTGGTATTCACAGCTTTTTTGCTTGACGTTCAGCAATAAAAGGATCGTGTGAATTTTCCACAGTGTGTAATAAAGAGGTGGGCAGTAGACTTGTTTATATTTCAACTTTGTTTGCTTTTGATATGGCTTCGCAGTGTTTTTGAATCAGATTGTCATACTGATCCCAAAACTAAAAAAATTAATTAATTTTGGTTGAACGGTTTTATGTTACGCGATAATTTTAGACCCCCACTTTTCAAGCAAACTGATTTTTTTACACCAGAGGGCGGTGTCTTTAAAATATTCTAAAAACAGTGACTCAACTAAATGCCCCTCTGCAGTTCACATCTTCAAAAAAAAACTAAACGACTTGGACTTCTGGTTCAGTAGTAATGACCATTTTAGTGATATTATTTGCAAAATTCCCTTTAATGTCATAAATTTATTATTTATTTTATTTGTTACTGTTTTAAACGTTTGTCTCTATTAGTAAAAGTGACTTCAATTTTGAAGTTGAGATTTTGCTGCAGTGCCACTAGAATGAGTAATTTGCTATTTATTTCAAAATTGCGTATTGATTACAGTTATATACGCCACTTAACTTAAGGCCACTGCAAAATTTAAATAAACTGTGTCACGGCGCAGCTTTTTTCGTTTTTTTTTCGATACCGACCTAGATCATGTGAAAAAACTAGCATTTAATGCAAAAATGCAGCATCAACACATACTGTTTGCAGCATAAATACACAGTAAATACAGTATTTACTTTGCACTTGTTCAGTACTGTACTGTAATATTTTGACAGAATTTACAGTACAATTACCGCCCAGCAATTTCAATAAAGTCGAAAAGCTCCCTTGATTAACAAAGAATACAATTCATACCAATATTTACAGATTATCATATTAAAACAAAACCGAGTTACCAAATTTCAGTTACGTTGAAAAGCCTCTAAACTTAATGAAAACAAAAACAATCAGATATTGTTTGAAAAGGTTTGTTTTGATGTGGCAAAAGTGTTGCGTGTTTGTTATGTACAACCTTAAGTATGCTTTGTTGTTGTGTTTTTATTGTTGTTGTTAAAATTTCGTTATGGTCACTGTCAAATTTAACTGAACGCCCAGCTGCATCATTGATAACTTCCAATCCTGAAACCAACCGGTTTATTTGTTGAAAAGAAGAATCTTGTTTCCAGATAACTGCTCGAAATCGGTTTTATTTAAGAAATGAGAACTACTTGAGATAATATAGAGGTGCCCCAAATTTTTTTCCACGATTCCCCTCAATCGCAAAAAATGTTTTAATCCGTTTAACTTTGTAGTACAATTGGTAACCCCGCATTTTGCAATTTTGTGGCATCATAAAAAGACATTTTGTAGAGCAGTACTGGCATAGGTCTATAGGCAGGATTTTTGATTGGAGGGAGGCCCAAACCACAAACCACATGCAATGACGTCATCAAAAACTTCTAAATAGGAATTTTTGTGTGGGCAAAGATATCGTTGAATGGAAGATCAGAAACCGTGTCCTGGTGTTGGCACGTAACTAGGAACTCGTTCAAGGTGAGGGCTTAAACCAATAGTTAAAATGTAAAAATGGCTAAATTGGGAAACGTGTTGAGTGAAGAAGTGTAATTTTAACGTATCACAGACGGTTTTTTTCAGGCGATTTTTCGTAATTTTTTTGTAAACCAAGCTGTTTTAATACCATTGGATCACAATTCCCAAGTATTCATAGCCATATGATAGTTCTAGTTTTTGAACATTTGAAAGCCAATTGAAAAAATCAAATTGTTCAGTCCTCCTTTTGCTTGCAATTTAAACCCAAAAAACATTTAAATCTTGCATTTTGGGGTTAGATTTTGTAAGTGATTTGGCCCAGGTAGGGGGAAGTAAGGTACCTTGCCTTCTGCAATATTTTAACAATAAACAGCAATCCACTCGAAGATTCTCCTTAGAGATTATTGTTTTATCATGAAAACAACCAGTTATAAGAGTACATATACGGCCAGGGTGCCCCGACCCAGGGAGACCCTCTCAATTCAAAAATTTGTTCAATGAGCATTCCCCTTACTGCAGCTAATGGTTTTCAAAAGCATTTTGTCGCATAAAAACCGGCGAGGTGGAGATGAATTCATTGTTATTGAAAAATGTACAATAGATAGTTACTCCGACTAGACATGTTATTGCCCAGACCGGATTTACATTGAGTGGGGCTCCTGGCACTTTGGTATTTTTGCAATATTTTTCTGCCAAATACAGGTGATGACCAAAACAAGGGTTATCTGAGCGCAGGGCCCCTGGCACTGTGCAATATGTTAAATCCGCCCCTGGTTATTGCATTACGTTCACAAAAGGGTTAGATGAGGGCCATCGTTAGTAACGTTTAAGTTCAAAACCCCTAATTTCACTCGAGTTATACGTTTAAATTGGTTGGCAAAAATTAAATTGAGAGGGCCCGGGCCCCTGGATCAATATAATTAATGGGGGCTCATTTAAATTGGGGGCCATTCAAATATCATTGTAGAGGGCCATTTAAATTGGTTGGTAAAAATTAAATTGGGGGGTCCTGGCCCCTGGATCAATATTATTTTTGGAGGCCATTTAAATGTTATTTTAGGAGGCCATTTAAATTGGTTGGAACAAATAAAATTGAGAGGGCACGGGCAGCCTGGATCAATGTTTTTGTTTGGGGCCCATGCAAATTGTGGGCCATTCAAATATTATTGTAGAGGAGGCTATTTAAATTGGTTAGCAAAAATTAAATTGAGGGGTCCCAGGCACCCTTGGATCAGTATTATTGTTGTTGATTACTGTTGTACGCGTGTACTGTTGCACGCAAAGACGCTAAATGAAACCGAAACTGAAGAAACAATACTCTTTTTGTGACATTTTTATGATTGGTTGCACTTTAATCGGAGGGGGGCGGGCCCCCTGTACCCCCCCGTCTGGTTACGCCTATGAGTACTGGTAGCCTAGGCCCATTATGTTTCAGAAGTAATAGCCAAGTTTTCAGATTTGGTTAAAGACTGCTACTAGACTGCTACCAGTTGGCAATTCTTAATTTTTGCAAAATTGTGCCGTTTGTAATGTGACAAGGCTGCAAAATGCAGGGTTACCAATGGTGTGGAGTCAAACGGATTAAATTGTACTTTCGTGAATAAAGGAAATCGTGGAAAAAGACTTGGGGCACCTATTTATTAGCTCAAGAACTTCTCAATTCTTGTACAAAACCGATTTCAAACAGAATCCCTTTAACGTTGGTTTGATTTCAATTAGATCAAAACTTTATATATTCAAGACTCATTATTGATGAATCCATTCGGAGTACTGTCTTTATATACTTTTGATAGTTCTGGCTTATCTACATCTGTTTGGAGATACTTCAACAAGGTTGTAGCAATGGCTTTCTTGATTTCATCACTAATTAAATTTGAAGATAGTGCAAGTGGTATGCGCCTTGGTGATTGATGTATGATATTGGTTTGCCTCACCGGTTGCTGCACATGCTCCTTGTTTGACACTAAAGCTTTGGAAAGTTGTAAATGAAAGTTCGGTGAGAGATAAAGCTCTATGTTCAGCTTGCAATCGCAAAGTCGACTTGCACACTTGGTATCTGCCACCAAGGTACATACCACTTGCACTATTTTCAAATTTAGTTGGTGGTGAAACCAAGAAAGCCACCGCTATTACCGTGTTGAAATATTCCAAAACAGATTTCCGAATAGGTAAGCCGAAACTACAAAAGTATGTGAAAACAGCACTGTGCAACCGTGGCAATTATTTGATCAATCAGTAATTGGAATTGAACCAACGTTTTCAAGAATGGAGTCAGTAGTAAGCTGAAAAGAAGATTCTTCTTCTCAACAAATCAGGATTGGAAGTTATCAATGATGCAGGTGGGCATTCAGTTAATTTTGACAGTGACTACAATGAAAGTTTAACAACAACAACAAAGCATATTTCAGGTTGTATAACAAACACGCATCACTTTTGCCACATCAAAACAAACCTTTTCAAACAATATCTGATTGTTTTTGTTTTCATTAAGTTTAGAGGCTTTTCAACGTAACTGAAATTTGGTAACTCGGTTTTGTTTTAATATGATAATCTGTAAATATTGGTATGAATTGTATTCTTTGTTAATCCAAGAAGCTTTTCAACTTTATTGAAATTGCTGGGCAGTCATTGTACTGTAATTTGAGTCAAAATATTACAGTACAGTACTGAACAAGTGCAAAGTAAATACTGTAATTACTGTGTATTTATGTTGCAAACAGTATGTGTAGTTGCAGCATTTTTGCATTAAATGCTAGCTTTTTTACATGATCTAGGTCGATATCGAAAAACAAACGAAAAAAGCTGCGCCGTGACACAGTTTATTTAAATTTTGCAGTGGCGTTAAGTTAAGTGGCGTATATAACTGTAATCAATACGCAATTTTGAAATAAATAGCAAATTACTCTCTTTAGTGGCACTGCAGCAAAATCTCAACTTTGAAATTGAAGTCACTTTCACAAAATAAACACAAATTTAAAAAAATCATTAAAAACAAGGAATTACATTTTGGCCACTAGATCGAGTTTTGCAAATAATATCACCAAAATGGTCATAACTACTGAACCAGAAGTCCAATTCGCTTAGTTATGTTTAGGACGTAAAATGCAGAGGTGCATTTAGTTAAGTCACTGTTTTTAGTATATTTTAAAGACACCGCCCTTTAGCGCAATAAAAATCAGTTTGTTTGATAAGTGGGGGGTCAGAAATCATTGCGTAACATAAAACCGTTCAACCACACAAAATTAGTTTAACCGTTCAACCAAACAAAATTAGTTCAACCAAACAAAACAATCCCTGTCTATTAGCCCACTTGGTCCCCTGTCCAGGGTTTTTTTGTTTTGTTTTTCGGGTTACCATGGTCACAATTGCGGTTATGTTTCACAATCTTATTTTGATTTTAACTTTATGGGCTAGTTTATTCAGATTTGATTTTCGGTTTGCACGCCAGCTTAGTTTAGCTTTTGAATTTCGGTTTGAACGTCAGCTCTGCCGATGAGCGAACGAGTCCAGAGCAGTACGTGGGGAAGAAAAAATAATAGATCAGCCTTTTTAGCAGCTGAAGTTACGAGTTGAAGACGATAGCCTATACCGATAGCTTGGGTTGTTCAAATTTACCGGTCGAGTTAGCCAAGTTCAAGGATCAAAATTCTTTGCATTGTGTCGACTCCTCTTCACACTGATGATGAAGTCAGTTGACTTCGAAACACGGGAATGCTCCCGCGATAGAGGGCTCCGCCTCACCTGCGGCACTAGGGATTGAAATGATTACCCGTTTCGACGCGGAGAGAGCATTAAAGTGTTGTCAAATGAAGTAGGATTGTAAGACATGATGTCTCTGTGAACTATTAAATTAGTTCTGCCTATTTCATTTCAGGAATAATTTAACTTGTCAAACAAAATTAGTTTTTTTTAGTTTTGGGATCAGTATGAAAATCTGCTTCAAGAACACTGCGAAGCCATATCAAAAGCTAACAAAGTTAAAATATTAACAGGTCTAGTGGGCAGGTACCAGCTTGACTCGAAAACCAAAAAGTTCCTTCGCTGTCTGCTGGCCCAGGCAACTTGGTAAATAAACATCTACTTTCAATTACAACTCACTAACGAGTTTGCGGGGGTCTTCTCCATATAATTCTACCCGGACAACACGTCAAAAAAATATTGAAACGGTGGCGAGCCATTGGCAACACTGTGTTTGATTTGATTGGCCCAAGACTCAAACTTTCGACCTTTTACTTTTGAAACAAAAACGTTATCACTAGACCACTTGTCTGTCCGAGGAAATTAATTGCAATCCAAACCAATATATAACAAAACATTGAAAATTTGCTTATAGTTAACTTTTTCAAAATTTCAATAAAATGGCAAACAATCGACTTAACCTAATTTGAAATTTTTACTAAATTTGAAAACATTTGCACACAGTTAAGCATTTCTCAAAATCGGACATCTGGAATCCGAATTGCGATTTTCCTGTTCAGAAATCTTGAAATTCAAAACCCAAAAAAAGACTGTTTTTTGTTTTTGTTTTCATTATTTAAAATTTCAGTGATATAACCGAAGTTCGAAACAAAATCCTTGACCTGGCACCTGTATTCTACACTGTTACAATCAAGAAAGACAATTGTGTGCGAGATTCTAGACCTTAGCACAGCACGTTGCTCATTTGTGGCGTATTGACATTGCAACCGGTTGTAGCGCAGGCAGGAGTATGCAAAAGTAAAAGTTAATACTGGATGTGAAACCTGTTTAAACTAGTTTAGAAATCCAGCTGAAGTGGAGAAATAGACAGCGGAAGTTTATTTCAAGACCAGATAAGTTTCGTGGTTTATTTCATACGAAGACGTGAAATGTGGTGGCTTAATCTCGATCTGCTGTCCTTGTAACCGTTGTGAACAAACGGAAAATGAAAACAGTAAGAGAGAGAAAATTTCAGTTTTTGACCCAAATTTCATTGTTAAACTGAACGGATTTGGGTATATTTTAGACCGTCTTTAAAGCGAAAACCAAAAATTATAAACATAAGATTCTCAACCTTACTACACTGCCTCTCTTAGAATATTTGTGTTGAACGTTTCACAAACAGGGGAAGGGAGCATTGCTGCTTTTATCTGAATTTTGCTGATAATTCGAACAAATATTATAGAGTGAGATGAGACAACGAGGAGAATATGCTTCTCCCATCGAAATACGCTATGATTGATTGTTAAGTGTAAGCATTTGCACCACAATCAGACGCAGAGTTTGGAGTTAAAGTGAGTTTTAGGTTGAGGATTAACGTTAGAATCAGAAGAGGCGGATTTGTGATGAGAGTAAAACGTATCTTAAGCCGTACAATTGGCCAAGCTGTTGGCGCTTTCTCATCTGAACAGAAGGACTGCAGTTCAAATCTTGGATCCACCATTCCGGATATACTTTTGTCAACGTTGGTTAGAGATGGATTTGTGATTTACTGGTACCGACGCAAAGTAATGCTGGACACGTATACTTTAATCCAAAAACACAAGCTGTTTGCAATGTGATAACTTAAAAGTGCAGTACACTTTACAGCACTGTATCTTCGTTTTTTCACTGGTCTGTGTGAAACATACTTAATGCATAAATGACAACGTTTGCAGTGACGTTAAATTTATTTTGGAAAATGCAAACATACTATATTTGCAAACATATTCATGCTGGTCAATACGGCAAAGTGACAATATTAAGCAACAATTTTACCGCAAAACTAAACTCAAAATAAACATACAGTAGATTACATCAAACACACTATTGTTTAGCAACAATAAACACAAGAATAAAGTTGCGTAGAACAAACAAAAGAGTACTGCTGAAATTAAAATACTTGTTCCTCGTTAAAGTTGGACAACTCAAAATTGTTACATTTATTTTGAACAACAAATACTTCGGCAATTGTCCAAACGTTATCCAAAACTTATTGATTCATCTCCTCAAAACAAATCGATTCTAATAGAAAAAAAAAATGTTGTTTTGTTTGTGCATAAACTTTGATCCCTTATTATGGCGCGGTCAGTGACAGAAAAACAAAACTTTGACGAATTTGTGTTCTCCATTGCAAGGGTTGCCAAACACGGCATCGGTGGCTTCGATCCTGCAACTGCGGTTGTCCTGGCAACGACGTTTGATAATGTCCACGGACCCTTGTCTGAAGCACCTCGTGTTTGTTCCATTACTCTTGGGGCAACTGCAAAAATAATTTTGGATCTGTTAAACTTGGTTAATGTGCAACCGCAATTAATTGACGCAGTGGTTCGGAAAAATCGCAAATTCTTTGTTTTAACGACCGCAATTTATGTGTTAGTGATGAAGTGGGCCGGCAATACTTGTGATTACGTCCGTTGGCAGATTCTTAGATAATTGGAACACAGCCAAACTTGTCTGGCTCCTCAAAAAATACGTAAGTGAAAGTACTTACTTAACAGTATCGTCTCGGCCATAAAACGCGTCCACAATCCCAATTCTTTGTCCAAGTGGGCAAGACAAATGGGCTGCATCATCCTGGCAAATGTGAGTAATTGCTCCGATTTGGCCTGAAAATATCACAGTTCTTATGTTGATTTGTAGTTTCAGTACACGCAATTATTTCAAATAAAGTACAAAAACATTCAAACAAATACAAGCACATAAAAGTGTTATTCCCCATCACCAGGCTATTTCACCGATCTACAGCAGTAAAAAAGCTGAATCACTTCAAACAAGTCATTTAATGATAAATAAACGAATAATAATCCTTCATTATCAACACTCGCTGAAATCCCAAAGTGTTGCCACGGCAAAGTACGAATCAATATTGTGAAACTTACGCGTTGGAACGCAACTGTATTCGACTTCAAGATATTTGTTGGTGCCTCTGCAAGGATCTCCAAACACGTCGTTGCCCGCCGGTACAACGCAGAAGCTTCTCCCGTCACAACGGTTTTGTAGAATCCGAAGAGAATTTCTACTTCTGCAGCGAGTTGTACCAATTAACTTACCTGGGCAGCTAAAAACAAAAATGGCGATGAATTAGAGGAAATTAGTCGAGACTGGCCGTTAACCTGAATAAACAGTTTTTGCATTAAGTGATTAAAATTGATTTCGGCCTGAGGTCATTTTCGGTTTGATTAAACTAAAATCCACACTTCAGATTGTATCATTGAAATAGTCTTTCGGTAAATCAACAAGGGCAATTAGGGAAAAGATTAAAACAGCTATGATGATTACTTACAATTGCATCGTTTTCAATTGGCTTTCAAATTTTGAACAAAACTGATCCTCGAGTTTTCATAAAATTGCTCTTACAGCAAAAAAGTGTAGTTTGCTACTGAATCGCTTACGTTTCACGATCTAATCGTCCATAGTTGGCGTTATCGACGCGTATGAGCGAGCCATCCTTGCACGACAATCGGGCTAACGTCCTCTCACAAGCAGTCTCGAAAAATGGACCCTCTGCTGGAATGCGGGCAACATTCGCAAACGCACCTAAAAGTTGAATGCTACTTTAGAAACTGCAGTTTAAATGATTGGAAAGCATGAACGAAAAATAAATCACAAAATCGAACATGTTTTTCCACGACGTCAAAAGTGTCGGATTTGTTTGTGGCTTGACTACGATTCAATGCAGCGAAATTGTCGTTCAAAAAGATTTCGAAACGCCAACTGTAGTTAACATTGAAAGCGTTTTCATGATATTAGCTGACTATATACAAGTACATTTCAGTCAGCAGACTGTACAAGTGTACATTGCCTATAATTCAATTTGATTCGCTTGCAAACTCAATTGCCTTTGAATTCATTGTTTTTGTTCATCAAAAGTATTTTATGCTGGAATATGAGGGTATTCAAAAGCAAATGATGTCAAAATTAAACGTCTCATTATACTTTGGGACATGTTTCGTAATTCCTCAAAATCAACTTTAAGAAAGCTTTTTAACTATAACATCATGATAAATGTTCTGACTTACCAGCAATGCAAACAACACCGAGAATAAACACGAACTTCATTTTTGAATTATTGGTTGGGTTTATTACAATGTAAGAATAGACACAGATGACGTAACAAATAATTACGACTAATAATATCTTTCAAAATCTGAAACAAATAGTAGAAAGTTGAAAAGACTGATCTGTTTAATTGCTTCGCTAAAATCATGCACTATAATCGCAAGAGTTTATTGCAGCATTTTTAACAAACAAATAGTAAAATCATTTTCAGTTTAAACATTTAACTAAACCTTAGCAGCAATTTAGAATCATTCAAATGTTTAATTCAATGATTGTCAACCTAAAACTATAGGTTTTCGTGTTTTGACCAGTAACTTAGGCCATCTTCACGGCTAGCATTTAGAAGCATAAGTTATTCATCTATACAATGCATTATTGTAAGATACAGTGCGAATGAGCTATCGCGACGCGTTTCGATCAAAAATGTGTGAATATGTGTTATTGTTTTCGCCTGATACCACCCTTGAGCAAGGTCGAAACGCGTCGCGATAGCTCATTTTCGTTGTATATTACAATAATAAATTGTATAGATAAACAAATTATGCTTTTAAATGCTAGCCATGAAGATGGCCTAAGTTAGTGGTCGAAACACGAAAACCTATAGTTTTAGGTTGACAATCATTGAATTAAAAATTTTAATGGTTTTTAGTTTAATTTTGATGTTTTTTCCTCATTGTAAAAACTTTCATTTTTCAATAGTTTGGATTATTTTTGTTGAGGAAGAGGTCTTTGTATTGTGATTGGCAGCAAGATTGCCCGTAAAACAAATTATGGGAATGCAATTCAAGTTATTAAATTGCCGTTACGATTTTCTGTCATCGACTACAACCCATAACGGCCTTAATAGTTTTTCCACTTGTAACGTTCGTTCTGCATTTTTAACGCAACACAAATGTACCAGCAACATTTTAGCGATAGCTATTTTAATTTCTGATATGATCAAAAAGCTGTCTGAAACACACCGCCGTATAGTTTTTGAATCTCGCTCAGTTTTAAACCGTTTGTCTTCAAACCGATAACTGATGCCCAAGAAAGAAAACCTTCCGTTTATATACAGTAGAAAAGATCCGGAGATTTTTCTGTTATTTTTTCCGGATACATTTGAATATAATTTGGCTTCCGATATCTTGGAAAGTCTAAGTCATGCTCGTACAATGATTTAAATTGTAGTTCAATTAGATTTTAACAAACGGGTAAAAATTATATTGATTTGTCTAGGTTTTGAGGATGCAAGCGTAATTTACCCAAATTCCAGCAATATTTAAAATAGCGTGAACGAATCTAAACGAGTAATATCCGGTTTCAGCTCGTCTACTAGCATGATGTCGGCCATTTTGTTTTGTGCGAACACTTCTGGTTTTCATAATCTAGCACATTAAGATTTAGACAAGTATTTGAGCTCGTAATCTAATTGTTGTTCACATCAGACTTGAGTTTTTTAACTCCGAATTAGAAAAAGCAAACGTCCGACTTGAGTGTGAGTCCCATTTCAATGATGCAAGAGTGAAACAACACAGTTTCGAACTTAAACTGTCGTGCAACGTTTACGTATTCATTCCTACTCAAAACTTTCATTACACTTAACCAATGGTTTTTATTCAAGTCAGACTCGACCTTGAGTTTGGTTACTCCGGTTTCTGAAGAGTGATTGGCGGTATGTTTTGCTACAGCAGAGTTGTAAGTCTGGCCAGGATCGCGTTTTTCGGGTCGGGTTTCAGATTCGGGCCGGGTTCGGGTCTAAAATTGACAAAACGTCGGGCATAATTCGGGCCTGGGACGTGCTTTTTGTTTTAGGTGCACAAAACTACAATCAAAATAACTTGGCAACATTACTGAATGAAGACTTCATTTAAGTTTTGTCGGGCATGATTTGGGCTTCAAATGAGTTCTCGGGCCGGGTTCGGGCCTGAACTAGTCGGCCCGTTTACAATTCGGCTGGTGAGTGGTTTGAAGGTTCGGGTAGGCTGAAGCTGCTGTATGAACTCCGATGTTGGTGAAACATTAGCCTAATGGGAAAGCAGATGAGCGAGTGAACTACTACTTCGCAGTGGTAGAAAACTATAGTATATTGATAATCTGCCATTTAAATTCTGAATCTATATTTTGCAGTTTTTGTTTAATCAGGTATTATCAAACACCAAGTAATGCAAATTATATCAGGACGTTGTTTGTTCGTTATTGGAATTTAGCCGTTTTTATGTTTGCTAATTAAATAGAACAGGAATTTGTTTAAATGTTACTGGTAACTAAAAAATGGAAATATACAATTACTGTATATACATATAAAAGTTCGTTTAAAAGTCTTTTACATTAGATCAAACATTTTTGCATTTTATTTATGTGAAATCCTTATAATCTTGCCGACAAGTAACACGCAAAAAATACCAAAGCCATAACTTAAACCTACATATCCGGCCGCTTTGAACGGAAACTGACACTATTTGGCAAGTGGTCATGTGCTCTGAATCTGCAACGTGATTGTAATCAATTGCAAATCTGTTACGTCATGTTGATCAATAGTAAATCTGCAACGTTGTGTTGTATACAACTGTAAATGTGTCACGTTATGATGATCAATTATAACTGTGAGTTTTTCTCGAAGTTTCACGGTTAATGCAGAGTTGTAAGTCGGGCCGTGCTTTTCGGGTTGGATTTGGGTTCGGACCGGGTTCGAGCCTACAGCTGATAAAAACTTCGGGCTTAAATCGAGCCAGAGACGTACTTTTTGTCGTAGGTACACAAAACTCTAATCAGAATAACTTGGCAACATTGCTAAATTTTTCAGACCTAACTTAGCTTTCGTTTTTGTTTCGGGCATGATTTGGTCTTCAAATTAGTTTTCGGGTTCGGGCTTAAAGTTTTGGGCTCGGGTCGGGTTCGGGCCTGAACTAGTCGGCCCGTTTACAACTCTGGGTATATGTATGCAAATTATAGTAAAGTAGTTCAGAAAACTTTATTGAAAAAATGCTACAAATTTTATTGAGAAAATATTCAAATTGCTTTCCATAATACTCGCTGTATTACGTCAAAGCGAATAACAACCGATCAGTGGTCGATTGGATAGAGCGTCTGCTACTGAAGCGGTAGACTCCGGCGGGTTCAATTCCAAGTCGGGTCAAACCAAAGACTATATGTATTGGCATTCACAGCTTCTTTGGATACACGTTGGTGAGACACAACATTCCGGATACACGTTGGTGAGAGATGGATTCGTGATTCACTGGTACCGACGCAAAGTAATGCTGGACACGTATACTTTAATGCAATTATACAAGTTGTTTGCAATGTGATGACTTAAATGTACAGTACACTTTATAGCACTGTATCTTCGTTTTTTCACTGGTCTGTGTGAAACATACTTAATGCATAAATGACAACGTTTGCAGTGACGTTAAATTTATTTTGGAAAATGCAAACATACTATATTTGCAAACATATTCATGCTGGTCAATACGGCAAAGTGACAATATTAAGCAACAATTTTACCGCAAAACTAAACTCAAAATAAACATACAGTATAGATTACATCAAACACACTATTGTTTAGCAACAATAAACACAAGAATAAAGTTGCGTAGAACAAACAAAAGAGTACTGCTGAAATTAAAATACTTGTTCCTCGTTAAAGTTGGACAACTCAAAATTGTTACATTTATTTTGAACAACAAATACTTCGGCAATTGTCCAAACGTTATCCAAAACTTATTGATTCATCTCCTCAAAACAAATCTATTCTAACAGAAAAAAAAATGTTGTTTTGTTTGTGCATAAACTCTGATCCCTTATTATGGCGGGTCAGTGACAGAAAAACAAAACTTTGACGAATTTGTGTTCTCCATTGCAAGGGTTGCCAAACACGGCATCGGTGGCTTCGATCCTGCAACTGCGGTTGTCCTGGCAACGACGTTTGATAATGTCCACGGACCCTTGTCTGAAGCACCTCGTGTTTGTTCCATTACTCTTGGGGCAACTGCAAAAATAATTTTGGATCTGTTAAACTTGGTTAATGTGCAACCGCAATTAATTGACGCAGTGGTTCGGAAAAATCGCAAATTCTTTGTTTTAACGACCGCAATTTATGTGTTAGTGATGAAGTGGGCCGGCAATACTTGTGATTACGTCCGTTGGCAGATTCTTAGATAATTGGAACACAGCCAAACTTGTCTGGTTCCTCAAAAAATACGTAAGTGAAAGTACTTACTTAACAGTATCGTCTCGACCATAAAATGCGTCCACAATCCCAATTCTTTGTCCAAGTGGACAAGACAAATGGGCTGCATCATCCTGGCAAATGTGAGTAATTGCTCCGATTTGGCCTGAAAATATCACAGTTCTTATGTTGATTTGTAGTTTCAGTACACGCAATTATTTCAAATAAAGTACAAAAA
This sequence comes from Trididemnum nubilum, assembly GCA_963965965.1. NCBI lineage: Eukaryota > Metazoa > Chordata > Ascidiacea > Aplousobranchia > Didemnidae > Trididemnum > Trididemnum nubilum. The sequence goes on along the minus strand of OZ014473.1, from coordinate 10,423,523 downwards.
CATTCAAATAAATACAAACACTTAAAAGTGTTATTCCCCATCACCAGGCTATTTCACCGATCTACAGTAGTAAAAAAGCTGAATCACTTAAAACAAGTCATTTAATGATAAATAAACGAATAATAATCCTTCATTATCAACACTCGCTGAAATCCCAAAGTGTTGCCACAGCAAAGTACGAATCAATATTGTGAAACTTACGCGTTGGAACGCAACTGTATTCGACTTCAAGATATTTGTTGGTGCCTCTGCAAGGATCTCCAAACACGTCGTTGCCCGCCGGTACAACGCAGAAGCTTCTCCCGTCACAACGGTTTTGTAGAATCCGAAGAGAATTTCTACTTCTGCAGCGAGTTGTACCAATTAACTTACCTGGGCAGCTAAAAACAAAAATGGCCGTGAATTAGAGGAAATTAGTTGAGACTGGCCGTTAACCTGAATAAACAGTTTTTGCATTAAGTGATTAAAATTGATTTCGGCCTGAGGTCATTTTCAGTTTGATTAAACTAAAATCCGCACTTCAGATTGTATCATTGAAATAGTCTTTCGGTAAATCAACAAGGATAATTAGAGAAAAGATTAAAACAGCTATGATGATTACTTACAATTGCATCGTTTTCAATTGGCTTTCAAATTTTGAACAAAACTGATCCTCGAGTTTTCATAAAATTGCTCTTACAGCAAAAAAGTGTAGTTTGCTACTGAATCGCTTACGTTTCACGATCTAATCGTCCATAGTTGGCGTTATCGACGCGTATGAGCGAGCCATCCTTGCACGACAATCGGGCTAACGTCCTCTCACAAGCAGTCTCGAAAAATGGACCCTCTGCTGGAATGCGGGCAACATTCGCAAACGCACCTAAAAGTTGAATGATAATTTAGAAACTGCAGTTTCAATGATTGGAAAGCATGAACGAAAATTAAATCACAAAATCGAACATGTTTTTCCACGACGTCAAAAGTGTCGGATTTGTTTGTGGCTTGACTACGATTCAATGCAGCGAAATTGTCGTTCAAAAACATTTGGAAACGCCAACTGTAGTTAACATTGAAAGCGTTTTCATGATATTAGCTGACTATATACAAGCACATTTCAGTCAACTGACTGTACAAGTGTACATTGCCAATAATTCAATTTGATTCGCTTGCAAACTCAATTGCATTTGAATTCATTGTTTTTGGTCATCAAAAGTATTTTATGCTGGAATATGAGGGTATTCAAAAGCAAATGATGTCAAAATTAAACGTCTCATTATACTTTGGGACATGTTTCGTAATTCCTCAAAATCAACTCTAAGAAAGCTTTTTAACTATAACATCATGATAAATGTTCTGACTTACCAGCAATGCAAACAACACCGAGAATAAACACGAACTTCATTTTTGATTTATTGGTTGGGTTTATAGCAATGTAAGAATAGACACAGATGACGTAACAAATAATTACGACTAATAATATCTTTCAAAATCTGAAACAAATAGTAGAAAGTTGAAAAGACTGATCTGTTTAATTGCTTCGCTAAAATCATGCACTATAATCGCAAGAGTTTATTGCAGCATTTTTAACAAACAAATAGTAAAATCATTTTCAGTTTAAACATTTAACTAAACCTTAGCAGCAATTTAGAATCATTCAAATGTTTAATTCAATGATTGTCAACCTAAAACTATAGGTTTTCGTGTTTTGACCAGTAACTTAGGCCATCTTCACGGCTAGCATTTAGAAGCATAAGTTATTCATCTATACAATTCGTTATTGTAAGATACAGTGCGAATGAGCTATCGCGACGCGTTTCGATCAAAAATGTGTGAAATATGTGTTATTGTTTTCGCCTGATACCACCCTTGAGCAAGGTCGAAACGCGTCGCGATAGCTCATTTTCGTTGTATATTACAATAATAAATTGTATAGATGAATAGTTTATTCTTGTAAATGCTAGCCATGAAGATGGCCTAAGTTAGTGGTCGAAACACGAAAACCTATATTTTTAGGTTGACAATCATTGAATAAAAAATTTTAATGGTTTTTAGTTTAATTTTGATGTTTTTTCCTCATTGTAAAAACTTTCATTTTTCAATAGTTTGGATTATTTTTGTTGAGGAAGAGGTCTTTGTATTGTGATTGGCAGCAAGATTGCCCGTAAAACAAATTATGGGAATGCAATTCAAGTTATTAAATTGCCGTTACGATTTTCTGTCATCGACTACAACCCATAACGGCCTTAATAGTTTTTCCACTTGTAACATTCGTTCTGCATTTTTAACGCAACACAAATGTACCAGCAACATTTTAGCGATAGCTATTTTAATTTCTGATATGATCAAAAAGCTGTCTGAAACACACCAACGTATAGTTGTTGAATCTCGCTCAGTTTTAAACCGTTTGTCTTCAAACCGATAACTGATGCCCAAGAAAGAAAACCTTCCGTTTATATACAGTAGAAAAGATCCGGAGATTTTTCTGTTATTTTTTCCGGATACATTTGAATATAATTTGGCTTCCGATATCTTGGAAAGTCTAAGTCATGCTCGTACAATGATTTAAATTGTAGTTCAATTAGATTTTAACAAACGGGTAAAAATTATATTGATTTGTCTAGGTTTTGAGGATGCAAGCGTAATTTACCCAAATTCCAGCACTATTTAAAATAGCGTGAACGAATCTAAACGAGTAATATCCGGTTTCAGCTCGTCTACTAGCATGATGTCGGCCATTTTGTTTTGTGCGAACACTTCTGGTTTTCATAATCTAGCACATTAAAATTGAGACAAGTATTTGAGCTCGTAATCTAATTGTTGTTCACATCAGACTTGAGTTTTTTAACTCCGAATTAGAAAAAGCAAACGTCCGACTTGAGTGTGAGTCCCGTTTAAATGATGCAAGAGTGAAACAACACAGTTTCGAACTTAAACTGTCGTGCAACGTTTACGTGTTCATTCCTATTCAAAACTTTCATTACACTTGACCAATGGTTTTTATTCAAGTCGGACTCGACCTTGAGTTTGGTTACTTCGGTTTCTGAAGAGTGATTGGCGGTATGTTTTGCTACAGCAGAGTTGTAAGTCTGGCCAGGATCGCGCTTTTCGGGTCGGGTTTCAGATTCGGGCCGGGTTTGGGTCTAAAATTGATAAAACGTCGGGCATAATTCGGGCCTGGGACGTGCTTTATGTTTTAGATGCACAAAACTATAATCAAAATAACTTGGCAACATTGCTGAATGAAGACTTCATTTAAGTTTTGTCGGGCATGATTTGGGCTTCAAATGAGTTCTCGGGCCGGGTTCGGGCCTGAACTAGTCGGCCCGTTTAGAACTCGGCTGGTGAGTGGTTTGAAGGTTCGGGTGGGCTGAAGCTGCTGTATGAACTCCGATGTTGATGAAACATTAGCTAAATGGGAAAGCAGATGAGCGAGTGAACTACTACTTCGCAGTAGTAGAAAACTATAGTATGTTGATAATCTGCCATTCAAATTCTGAATCTATATTTTGCAGTTTTTGTTTGATCAGGTATTATCAAACACCAAATAATGCAAATTATATCAGGACGTTGTTTGTTCGTTATTGGAATTTAGCCTATTTTATGTTTGCTACGTAAATACAACAGGAATTTGTTTAATTAATACTAGTAACTGAAAAATGGAAATAAACAAATACTGTATGTACATATAAAAGTTCGTTCAAAAGTCTTTTACGCAGATCAAACATTTTTGCATTTTATTTATGTGAAATCCTTATATTCTTGCCGACAAACAAAACGCAAAAAATACCAAAGCCATAACATAAACTTACATATCCGGCCGCTTTGAACGGAAACAGACACTATTTGGCAAGTGGTCATGTGCTCTGAATCTGCAACGTGATTGTAATCAATTACAAATCTGTTACGTCATGTTGATCAATAGTACATCTGCAACGTTATGTTATATACAACTGTAAATGTGTCACGTTATGATGATCAATTATAACTGTGAGTTTTTCTCGAAGTTTCACGGTTAATGCAGAGTTGTAAGTCGGGCCGTGCTTTTCGGGTCGGATTTGGGTTCGGGCCGGGTTCGGGCCTACAGCTGATAAAAACTTCGGGCTTAAATCGGGCCAGAGACGTAGTTATTGTCTTAGGTGCACAAAACTCTAATCAAAATATTGGCAACATTGCTGAATTTTTCAAACTTAAATTATTGTAAAGTAGTTCAGAAAACTTTATTGAAAAAACGCTACAAATTTTATTGAGAAAATATTCAAATCATTTTCAATATTACTCGCTGTATTACGTCAAAGCGAATAACAACCGATCAGTGGTCGATTGGATAGAGCGTCTGCTACTGAAGCGGTCGACTCGGGTTCAGTTCCAGGTCGAGTCAAACCAAAGACTATAAAAATTGGTATTCACAGCTTTTTTGCTTGACGTTCAGCAATAAAAGGATCGTGTGAATTTTCCACAGTGTGTAATAAAGAGGTGGGCAGTAGACCTGTTTATATTTTAACTTTTTTTGCTTTTGATATGGCTTCGCAGTGTTTTTGAATCAGATTGTCATACTGATCCCAAAACTAAAAAAACTAATTTTGTCTGGTTGAACGGTTTTATGTTACGCGATAATTTCCGACCCCCACTTTTCAAGCAAACTGATTTTTTTACACTAGAGGGCGGTGTCTTTAAAATATACTAAAAACAATGACTCAACTAAATGCCCCTCTGCAGTTCACATCTTCAAAAAAAAACTAAGCGAATTGGACTTCTGGTTCAGTAGTTATGACCATTTTAGTGATGTTATTTGCAAAATTCCCTTTAATGTCATAAATGTATTATTTATTTTATTTGTTACTGTTTTAAACGTTTGTGTCTAATAGTAAAAGTGACTTCAATTTTGAAGTTGAGATTTTGCTGCAGTGCCACTAGAATGAGTAATTTGCTATTTATTTCAAAATTGCGTATTGATTACAGTTATATACGCCACTTAGATTAACGCCACTGCAAAATTTAAATAAACCGTGTCACGGCGCAGCTTTTTTCGTTTGTTTTTCAATACCGACCTAGATCATGTGAAAAAACTAGCATTTAATGCAAAAATGCTGCAACTACACATATCGTTTGCAGCATAAATACACAGTAATTACAGTATTTACTTTGCACTTGTTCATTTCTGTACTGTACTGTAATATTTTGACTGAATTTACAATGACCGCCCAGCAATTTCAATAAAGTTGAAAAGCTCCTTTGATTAACAAAGAATACAAATCATACCAATATTTACAGATTATCATATTAAAACAAAACCGAGTTACCAAACTTCAGTTACGTTGAAAAGCCTCTAAACTTAATGAAAACAAAAACAATCAGATATTGTTTGAAAAGGTTTGTTTTGATGTGGCAAAAGTGATGCGTGTTTGTTATGTACAACCTTAAGTATGCTTTGTTGTTGTGTTTTTATTGTTGTTGTTAAAATTTCGTTATGGTCACTGTCAAATTTAACTGAACGCCCAGCTGCATCATTGATAACTTCCAATCCTGAAACCAACCGGTTTATTTGTTGAAAAGAAGAATCTTGTTTCCAGATAACTGCTCGAAATCGGTTTTATTTAAGAAATGAGAACTACTTGAGATAATATAGAGGTGCTCCAAATTTTTTTCCACGATTCCCTTCAATCGCAAACAATGTTTTAATCCGTTTAACTTTGTAGTACAATTGGTAACCCCGCATTTTGCAATTTTGTGGCATCATAAAAAGACATTTTGTAGAGCAGTACTGGCATAGGCCTATAGGCAGGATTTTTGATTGGAGGGAGGCCCAAACCACAAACCACATGCAATGACGTCATCAAAAACTTCTAAATAGGAATTTTTGTGTGGACAAAGATATCGTTGAATGGAAGATCAGAAACCGTGTCCTGGTGTTGGCACGTAACTAGGAACTCGTTCAAGGTGAGGGCTTAAACCAATAGTTAAAATGTAAAAATGGCTAAATTGGGAAACGTGTTGAGTGAAGAAGTGTAATTTTAACGTATCACAGACGGTTTTTTTTGGCGATTTTTCGTAATTTTTTTGAAAACCAAGCTGTTTTAATACCATTGGATCACATTTCCCAAGTATTCATAGCCAAATGATAGTTCTAGTTTTTGAACATTTGAAAGCCAATTGAAAAAATCAAATTGTTCAGTCCTCCTTTTGCTTGCAATTTAAACCCAAAAAACATTTAAATCTTGCATTTTGGGGTTAGATTTTGTAAGTGATTTGGCCCAGATAGGGGGAAGTAAGGTACCTTGCCTTCTGCAATATTTTAACAATAAACATCAATCCACTCGAAGATTCTCCTTAGAGATTATTGTTTTATCATGAAAACAACCAGTTATAAGGGTACATATACGGCCAGGGTGCCCCGACCCAGGGAGACCTTCTCAATTCAAAAATTTGTTCAATGAGCATTCCCCTTACTGCAGCTAATGGTTTTCAAACGCATTTTGTCGCATAAAAACCGGCGAGGTGGAGATGAATTCATTGTTATTGAAAAATGTACAATAGATAGTTACTCCGACTAGACATGTTATTGCCTGGGCCGGATTTATATTGAGTGGGGCTCCTGGCACTTTGGTATTTTTGCAATATTTTCCTGCCAAATACAGGTGATGACCAAAACAAGTCTTATCTGAGCGCAGGGCCCCTGGCACTGTGCAATATGTTAAATCCGTCCCTGGTTATTGCATTACGTTCACAAAAGGGTTAGATGAGGGCCATCGTTAGTAACGTTTAAGTTCAAAACCCCTAATTTCACTCGAGTTATACGTTTAAATTGGTTGGCAAAAATTAAATTGAGGGGCCCGGGCCCCTGGATCAATATGATTGTTGGGGGCTCATTTAGATTGGGGGCCATTCAAATATCATTGTAGGGAGCCATTTAAATTGGTTGGTAAAAATTAAATTGGGGGGTCCTGGCCCCTGGATCAATATTATTTTTGGAGGCCATTTAAATGTTATTTTAGGAGGCCATTTAAATTGGCTGGAACAAATAAAATTGAGAGGGCACGGGCAGCCTGGATCAATGTTTTTGTTTGGGGCCCATGCAAACTGTGGGCCATTCAAATATTATTGTAGAGGAGGCCATTTAAATTGGTTGGCAAAAATTAAATTGAGGGGTCCCAGGCACCCTTGGATCAGTATTATTGTTGTTGATTACTGTTGTACGCGTGTACTGTTGCACGCAAAGACGCTAAATGAAACCGAAACTGAAGAAACAATACTCTTTTTGTGACATTTTTATGATTGGTTGCACTCTAATTGGAGGGGGGCGGGCTCCCTGGACCCCCCGCCTGGTTACGCCTATGAGTACTGGTAGCCTAGGTCCATTATGTTTCAGAAGTAATAGCCAGCGCAAGTTTGCAGATTTGGTTGAAGACTGCTACTACACTGCTACCAGTTGGCAATTCTTAATTTTTGCAAAATTGTGCCGTTTGTAATGTCACAAGACTGCAAAATGCAGGGTTACCAATGGTGTGGAGTCAAACGGATTAAATTGTATTTTCGTGAATAAAGGAAATCGTGGAAAAAGACTTGGGGCCCCTATTTATTAGCTCAAGAACTTCTCAATTCTTGTACAAAACCGATTTCAAGCAGTATCCCTTTAACGTTGGTTTGATTTCAATTAGATCAAAAATTTATATATTCAAGATTCATTATTGATGAATCCATTCGGAGTACTGTCTTTATATACTTTTGATAGTTCTGGCTTATCTACATCGTTTGGGTATACTTCAACAAGGTAGTAGCAATGGCTTTCTTGATTTCATCACTAATTAAATTTGAAGATAGTGCAAGTGGTATGCGCCTTGGTGATTGATGTATGATATTGGTTTGCCTCACCGGTTGATGCACATGCTCCTTGTTTGACACTAATGCTTTGGAAAGTTGTAAATGAAAGTTCGGTGAGAGATAAAGCTCTATGTTCAGCTTGCAATCGCAAAGTCGACTTGCACACTTGGTATCTGCCACCAAGGTACGTATTAGGGTGGAGTGAAAAAAACTTTTTTTGGAAATCGAAAAAAGTGTAGTTCTCAAATCCTGACAAATGGTCTAAAACTTTCTTAAAATTTGTTTTTGGGGGGTTGCCTCCATTTTCCAGCCGGCAACCCCCCAAATGTAATCACGACAGTTGGCGTGGGGGGTAATTCGCATATCTCGGGAACCACTGGTTGTAGAGCAATAGCATATAGCTCAAAATTTGTGGAAACACCATGTTTCTATCTGTGCAAAGAAGAAAGTTTTCTCTATTTTCAACACCAACAAAGTTACAGCCGAAAAACCAAAAATATGGCTATTTTTGGTAAGTTTTTTGGAAAATTCAATTATGTAAAATGGTGTAAGAAGCACACTCGTTACAGGAAAAAGAACAACAAAATTTTGAATTTGTAAATGCGTTGTGCTTTGTTGGACGCACAGATGCTACTCAAATGATAGCGCAAAGCCTAAATAACAAGCACAACCGATCTGTGCAATTTGAGGAGCGCTATGCTGCAGTTGTTGGATCAGGCACTTACTATCTCTCTCCTTTTTCTCCTAAAGATGGCAAAGGCCAAACTATAGCAAAAAAGATGTTTGATTCGTTTAAGGATACGGTGTTGGAGCGCAAGCTAGCAATCGTGGGAACGAATGGTACTGCTTCCATGACAGGGAAATACAATGGCTGCGTTCGTGGATTGGAAGAATTGTTAAATAAGCCTCTTCAGTGGATTGTGTGTTTGCTCTATACTAATAAACTTTCTTTACAACTTGTATTTGGAGTTCTAGATGGTTTTTTAAGTGGTCCAGATATCTTTGCTGCGCCATTGGAAAAAAAATTGCATTTGCCTGTGTCAAGTTGGACTACTACTCGATTCTAACATTGTCAGTGCATTCTTCGTTTTTTCCTATTCTTCCAATGCAGGTTGTCAGGGACTTGAGTACGGATCAAGTTCATGCTTATAGCATATGTTGGGCACTAATACATGGAAAAGTTAATGATGATCTGGTTTATGTGGAAGTTGGACTCATTGTTCACTTGAGATGGCTCACTCTAGGATGCAGAATTCTGCGCTAGTATGTGTCTCTGGAAGAGCCACCTCTGAAGCTGGAAATTCCATTTTGTTATTGTTTAACAGTTTCCAACTTGGTTTGAAATTAAACAAAATAATCAGATAACCCATGAATCCAGCAACTTTTTTAACTTGGTTCAGAGGATTAAGAATTTTTCAAACAAACGTGTTCAAGAAATTGCTTTGAATGTGGTGCAATGGAATGGTTATTTGCACACCCAGAAAATCTTTTGATTGCGGTGTTAGGCCGGGAATGATAAAGAAATGTGGAAGTGGCAAAAGTGCTACCATTTCGGAAACAAGTAGCTGAAGAAAGTGAGGATAACCATGACTGGCCCCAAGCACTAAACAGCAGTTCGATTCGCTTGTTCGATGTACCAACTCTGCACTTGGAAGCAAATGCTTACTACGAATTAGCTCCAGCAATTGCAAAGCTTTACAGATAGAGAAATAGAAGAGTGTCTGAAGAAACCTTTGGTATTACACCACCCATGTCATAAGCAATCTGTGGAGCGGCACGTCAAACGTGTTGCGGAAGAGTCTGCACAAGTTGTAGGATTTGATAGCCGAGATGGAGTCATTTGCCAAAAAATGAAATCTTGCAAACTTATGAAAACAATGCCTCCAAAAAGTAGTTCAAATAAAGTTTTTTAGTCAATCATGATTTTTGTGTAACCTCTACAGGCCAGGTGGATCAAAATTGATCTCAAAACAGTGGTTTTTGTTCTGAGCTTTTTATTTTACCACAAAATTGCCGCTGCACCAAACTTCTCGAATTTGTCACAACTATATCTTATGAGGTTGACACCATTTTTTGACTGCCAAAGGTAGCCATTTATTTCATCTAGTATTGCATTATTTTGTCGTGAAGTCAGTTTTGACACCACCCAGCCTATATATGTTACAATTTTTTCGTGTTCAAATGAATGTGTCTTTATTAAGGGATGTTGATATTGCAAAAAATTGCTAAAAATACTTACTACAGTAGTTTGTTTATGCAAATTATCTGTAAACCGAAGTTGCTTTTAACCATAACCTACTAGAGTCCAATTTCATCCCATAGGTAATAAACCAAAACCATCAGTCATCAACCCACTCCTGGCTGCTATAACTGATTGCGCACCACCCAGATGGAAATTATTTACCAAAAATTAGTTTTTGGAAAACTTAGGGTGGATTCATACAAGATTGTGGGCGAATTTACAAATTATTCATATCGTCAAAGCCATTCTATAATTGCTCGATGCTACTACTACATGGCTACTGCGTTCGTGATTTTATTGTATTTCAGTGACTTTTTAAGTGGTATGTGTTCTGCTAATTTAAAGCAATTGTTATTACTCGTTCAAATTCTGGCAATTTTAACAAAACTGTGTATTAGTTTTTCAGTGTTTCTGTACTATAACCTGTTACCTAATGTAAAATTTTAACTCTCAGCAAGAGTAGAAGTTACCATTTGCCCATTTATTGGTACAGCATATCATAAACAGTGTTAATTAAGTGAAAAGAATTAGTTTCGCTGATCACAGTTAAATGACTGCGCTTACACATTGTTGAATTTTCCGATAAATTAACCAAAAATGGCCATATTTTTGGTTTTTCGGCTGTAATTTTTTTTGTGTTGAAAATAGAGAAAACTTTCTTCTTAGCACAGATAGGAATATGGTGGTTGCGCAGATTTTGAGCTACATACATATCATTGCTCTATGACCAGTGGTTCCCGAGATACGCAAATTACCCCCCCCCCCACGGTAACCGTCGAGATTACATTTGGGGGGGTTGCCGGCTGGAAAATGGGGGCAACCCCCCCAAAAACAAATTTTAAGCAAGTTTTAGACCATTTGTCAGGATTTGAGAACTACACTTTTTTCGATTTCCAAAAAAAGTTTTTTTCACTCCACCCTAGTACGTACCACTTGCACTATTTTCAAATTTAGTTGGTGATGAAACCAAGAAAGCCACCGCTTCTACCGTGTTGAAATATTCCAAAACAAATTTCCGAATAGGTAAGCCGAAACTACAAAAGTATATGAAGACAGCACTGTGCAACCGTGGCAATTATTTGATCAATCAGTAATTGGAATTGAACCAACGTTTTCAAGAATGGAGTCGGTAGTATGCTGGAAAGAAGATTCTTCTTCTCAACAAATCAGGATTGGAAGTTATCAATGATGCAGCTGAGCGTTCAGTTAATTTTGACAGTGACTACAATGAAATTTTAACAACAACAACAACAAAGCATACTTTAGGTTGTATAACAAACACGCAACACTTTTGCCACATCAAAACAAACCTTTTCAAACAATATCTGATTGTTTTTGTTTTCATTAAGTTTAAAAATTTTGAACTTTGCTGAAGTTTGGTAACTCGGTTTTGTTTTAATATGATAATCTGTAAATATTGGTATGAATTGTATTCTTTGTTAATCCAAGAAGCTTTTCAACTTTATTGAAATTGCTGGGCAGTCATTGTACTGTAATTTGAGTCAAAATATTACAGTACAGTACTGAACAAGTGCAAAGTAAATACTGTAATTACTGTGTATTTATACTGCAAACGGTATGTGTAGTTGCAGCATTTTTGCATTAAATGCTAGTTTTTTCACATGATCTAGGTCGGTATTGAAAAACAAACGAAAAAAGCTGCGCCGTGTCACAGTTTATTTAAACTTTGCAGTGGCGTTAATTTAAGTGGCGTATATAACTGTAATCAATACGCAATTTTGAAATAAATAGCAAATTACTCATTCTAGTGGCACTGCAGCAAAATCTCAACTTTAAAATTGAAGTCACTTTCACAAAATAGACACAAAATTAAAAAAATCATTAAAAAACAAGGAATTACATTTTGGCGACTAGAGCGAGTTTTGCAAATAATATCACCAAAATGGTCATAACTACTGAACCAGAAGTCCAATTCGCTTAGTTATGTTTAGGACGTAAAATGCAGAGGGGCATTTAGTTGAGTCACTGTTTTTAGTATATTTTAAAGACACCGCCCTCTGGCGCAAAAAAAAAATCAGTTTGTTTGATAAGTCGGGGGTCAGAAATCATTGCGTAACATAAAACCGTTCAACCACACAAAATTAGTTTAACCGTTCAACCAAACAAAATTAGTTCAACCAAACAAAACAATCCCTGTCTATTAGCCCACTTGGTCCCCTGTCCAGGGTTTTTTTGTTTTTGTTTTTCGGGTTACCTTGGTCACAATTGCGGTTATGTTTCACAATCTTATTTTGATTTTAACTTTATGGGCTAGTTTATTCAGATTTGATTTTCGGTTTGCAGGCCAGCTTAGTTTAGCTTTTGAATTTCGGTTTGAACGTCAGTTCTGCCGATGAGCGAACGAGTCCAGAGCAGTACGTGGGGAAGAAAAAATAATAGATCAGCCTTTTTAGCAGCTGAAGTTACGAGTTGAAGACGATAGCCTATACCGATAGCTTGGGTTGTTCAAATTTACCGGTCGAGTTAGCCAAGTTCAAGGATCAAAATTCTTTGCATTGTGTCGACTCCTCTTTACACTGATGATGAAGTCAGTTGACTTCGAAACACGGGAATGCTCCCGCGATAGAGGGCTCCGCCTCACCTGCGGCACTAGGGATTGAAATGATTACCCGTTTCGACGCGGAGAGAGCATTAAAGTGTTGTCAAATGAAGTAGGATTGTAAGACATGATGTCTCTGTGAACTATTAAATTAGTTCTGCCTATTTCATTTCAGGAATAATTTAACTTGTCAAACAAAATTAGTTTTTTTTAGTTTTGGGATCAGTATGAAAATCTGCTTCAAGAACACTGCGAAGCCATATCAAAAGCTAACAAAGTTAAAATATTAACAGGTCTAGTGGGCAGGTACCAGCTTGACTCGAAAACCAAAAAGTTCCTTCGCTGTCTGCTGGCCCAGGCAACTTGGTAAATAAACATATAATTTCAATTACAACTCACTAACGAGTTTGCGGGGGTCTTCTCCATATAATTCTACCCGGACAACACGTCAAAAAAATGTCGAAATGGTGGCGAGCCATTGGCAACACTGTGTTTGATTTGATTGGCCCAAGACTCAAACTTTCGACCTTTTACTTTTGAAACAAAAACGTTATCACTAGACCACTTGTCCGTCCGAGAAAATTAATTGCAATCCAAACCAATATATAACAAAACATTGAAAATTTGCTTATAGTTAACTTTTTCAAAATTTCAATAAAATGGCAAACAATCGACTTAACCTGATTTGAAAATTTTACTAAATTTTGAAAACATTTGCACACGATTAGCATTTCTCAAAATCGTATATCTAAAGTCGGAATTGCGATTTTCCTGTTCAGAAATCTTGAAATTCAAAAAGCAAAAAATGACTGTTTTGTTTTTGTTTTCATTATTTAAAATATCAATGATATAACCGAAGTTTAGACGAAATCCTTGACCTGGCAATTGTAGATTACACCGCCACAATCAAGAAAGGCAATTCGCTATCATAGAGCAGAAAGGTTGTTACAGACGTTTTTCAGAATTTGAGTTACAGGTTGTTTTTGCTTCTTTCCGGGTTCAAAAAGTTCAATGGCAAAAAATTGAAACTGTTGCTTGCTTTGTCTTCTTGTATTATGCAATGCAAAATTGGTGTAAGTGCAAAAGTAGCAAAACTGTTCGCAGAGAAAGGTTGTAAGTGCTGTTGCTTCAGTGGTGAAAGGTTGTAACTGAAATTTTATTTCTGAAATAATAGCACGTTTATTTTTTGCTCAAGCAGTTAGTATGCTTTTTTGCTTTTTACGCAAAACTTTTTTAACTTTTAAACGGAAAAGATTCGTTTTGTTTTTGTTTTTTTTTTACTTTTTGCATCATTTTAGATTAGAAAATAGACGAGAGAAATGCAGGTTTCAAATTTTATATCTGAAATATAGCAATTTTATATTGTGCGCTGGCAGTTAGGATCCTTTTTTTTTGCTTTTCACGCAAAACTATTTTACTTTTAAACAGAAAAGATTTTTTTTTGGTTATTTGCATCACTTTTGACCAGAAACTAAACGAGAAAAATTTGCGTTTACCAACTGCATAGTAAAAGTGAATGCTTCAACTCTGACCAGCTGAATGAATACGGAATAAATTAATAGGGCTACTGCTGTGGCGCTTTTTTTATCTTTGTAAATTATTACCTTAGTCATTATTATTGTATCGAGACTTTTCTTTTGGCTAGCAAGGTCGTAAATCAGCGGTCTGTTATTCTGTGATTTTGGATTTGAGGAGTAAAGACAACGAAGATGTAATTGCAAGTATTTTTGTTTTGTAATTGCTTTGGGTGAGTTTAGTCGATTGTGTTCCTTCTGCAGTGGTGATCCCGACGTGATATGAACACACAGAAACAAAACGCGCCAGTATCATTTGACGTCAGACAATGAAATCATCAAAGTCTGATAACAATTTTTCTTAAAAAAGTTGATATCAAGCAGCGGACAGTGTATTATGCTCATGAAGGCAAACTTGACGGATGTGCTTCTGCAACAACTGAAGATTTTGTTTCACCGGATCGTTGAGGGAAGAACACATATCCAAATACAATCAGCGATCATGTCAGAACTTTTGTGAAATTGCATATCGAATCATTTTCCTGCGTTAACGTCTCACCTCTGCAGAAAGAGAACTGTTGCGGCATGATAATTGGCCTATAGCAACCTGTTTTGCGTAGTTTTTGATTTGCTGCAATTCTGTAAAAATTGCACTTTTGTAACAAGTTTTAGAGCCCCTTCCGCTCTTAATTCGCGTAATTTGCATAGAATTTAATCACGTGATACACTCACCACACCTAGTTGCAATTTTTGGTTAGTCATTCTTAGTTTCTCGGCATGTCTGCTAGCAGGCCATTTTTAATTTTGACAAATTTTTTCGATTATTGAGTTTAAGAGATCGGAGTCTATACAAAAGTTAATTTACTGTTTTGTTACTGCTTTGTTACTGTTTTGTTACTGTTTTGTTACAGTTTTGTTACTGTTTTGTTATTGTTTTGTCACTGTTTTGTTACTGTTTTGTTACTGTTTTATTACTGTTTTGTTACAGTTTTGTTACAGTTTTGCTCCTGTTTTGTTACTGTTTTGTTACTGTTTTGTTACAGTTTTGTTACTGTTTTATTACTGTTTTGTTACTGTTTCGTTACTGTCTGTTCTTCTACCGTTTTGCCAATGTTGTGCTACGTTCCTACTGTCATTGAATTATTTTATCTGAAACCCGATCGATTTTAGTTAGATTTTCATGAACAACAATATACTTTTTGGATTGAAAATTAAGTGTTAAGCACAGCAAGACAGTGAAAATCCTGCGGCTCCCTCTGGATTGGAACTCCGATACTAGCTGTAAACGCAAGACTTGAATCTGCAACAAGGACATCTCGCAAATACTTGGACAGCAACCTCAACGTAAGTCAATGTTTGATCTGGGCAGAGGTCGCTGTGAAGAAGAAGAAGGATGAAACCCAGTGAAACTTTCTTTCTACAGGTCCATATTCTATTTGGATTATAATTAAAGTTTTCATAAATCAAAAGAAAAAAAATGAGTGCAGCCCTTGTTATATATGAGAAAGAATCTTTGATGACTTCATATCAAGGGCACTGAGCAGGAAAGGAGCAAACACGATAGCCCAAGGCCATTGATAGGCAATGTGCAATTGAAAATCCAAATTCCATTAGGTCAATAATTTTTGACTTGCAAAAAGTTTTGCAGGCTCCACAAATGAAGGTATCAAACCTTTATTACAGCCGAAAATTGTCCATAGGCTGGGCGATAGGGCATTTTTCGCTTGGCCACAAAGCTATTTGAAAACTTCGCTATTTGGTTCAAAAAAGTATTTTTGTGCAAAAACTCGCGCATTTTGACGCGATGACTTTTATTTCTACTCTTTATTTTAGATCGTTTGAAAAGCGGCAAAAAATTTGCGAATTGCCACGCAATGACCTTTTTTTGGAGATCGTTTGAAAGTTCGCAAAAGAGTGAGAAAAAAGGCCATGGAAAATTTTTTAAATACAGTAAAAATGGGCCACGGTTACAAAAAGGTCGATAACCCCTGGTCTATGATTACATGAAGACTCTACCTCCATCGATAAAAGAAATAAACTTTTACAGTGATACTTGCAGTGGGCAACAAAGAAGTTGCAACTTCTCCGCCATGTGCCTGCATGCTATACAGAAGGTGCCATTAGTAAATATCAACCACAAATATTTTGAAAGTGGGCAATCTCAAATGGAGGTTAACTCCGAGCACTTCACAAAAGAGCGAGCTACGAAATATTCGGATATAAACATACCATCAGAATGGTACACTGCTGTTCGTTTATCAAAACGTACACACCTCAAATATGAAGTAATAGAAGTAAATACATCCGTTGTTTTGGATTTCTAAGAATTAGCTGATGAATATTTTATGAATCGAAAATCAACCAACGATCGAGGTAGCTTGTCATGGATGATAGTGAAATGGTAGCAATATAAAAAAGATAAACCGACAAAGATATATTTTAAATACCAGCTTGATGATATGGAATTACTGTAAGTCATATCACTATCAACCGAGAACGTACAAGATAAAGACGCGTTAAAACCGTAACAAATGCACAACCATCCAATGCGTACAAAAAGAAGCACAGCAAGGCAAGCATCGCAGATGCGAAGAACAAAGATTTTCTCAAGTTGTTCAGAGAAGGTCACAACCCATCAAATTATCTTGATTTTTAGGAAAATCTCCATCACCAATCGCTCATCAAAAACTGTTTATTGAACCAGATATTGAAGACCATGAAAATCACGATGATGACGAATAAAAGGTTCAAATATTGCTTTACAATGCTGAAAATAAAACTGTTTGTTGCAAAAAATTTTCGGTTACAACCATGTGATTATTATGATTCGTGACTTTTCTTTAGAGGTAAAAGGTTTTATCTGCTTTTGCCCCAAACCGAACTCCTATTTCCAATAACTCTATTATGCATTAATGTTTCATCGTGAATCATAAACTTTTATTGAAAAATCAAGTTTGAAAATTGATTGCTTGCATTTCTTATTTGTGTTCAAACATTAAAACTTGTTTTTCTCAGTTTCATGTTTTTTCACTTACAAACTTTCTGCACTACGGTAGCGAATTGTGTGCAAGATTTTAGACCTTAGCACCGTACGTTGCTGATTTGTGGCATTTTGACATTGCAACCAGTTTGTAGCGCAGGCAGGAGTATGCAAAAATGGAAGTGAATGAAACCTGTTTATACTAGTTTAGAAATCAAGCTGAAGTGGAGAAATAAATCGCGGAAGTTTATTTCAAGACCTAATGAATTTCATGGTTAATTTCAAACGAAGACGTGAAATGTGGTGGCTTAATCTCGATCTGCTGTCCCTGTAACCGTCGCGAACAGACGGAAAATGAAAACAGTAAGAGAGAAAATTTCAGTTTTTGACCCAAATTTCATTGTTAAACTGAACGGATTTGGGTGAATTTTAGACCGTCTTTAAAGCGAAAACCAAAAAATATAAACATAAGATTCTCAACCTTACTACACTGCCTCTCTTAGAATATTTGTGTTGAACGTTTTCCACTGGCCCAAGATTTGAAACTCAGACCTCCCGCTTTAGAGACGAACGCGTTCATTGTTTTCCTGAAGAAAATTACTACTAATCAGTCATAAATATAACTTTTCGTTATATTACAAACTTCGTCAGTTAAACTTATTCAAAATAGATTAAGCGCTGTTTGATAAGTTTATATTTGAATAAGTGTAACTGTATGAATAAACGAAAACTTATAATTTAGAGTATGACTGATTAGTGGTTATTTTCCTGAGGAATAAATTTGAATGTTTGAATCTACTGACTGGAGAAAGAGCATCCTATTTATGGATGTACCGTTATGTCAAGAGGATTTCTATTTGTCCAGTGGGTTTCCAGCTTCACCTCCAATCAGTGTTGCCTAGTTGACTAATTATTTTTGTTAACCCCTACTTTACACCGGCTGTTTGACCAGCGCATTTATTTACAAGAGGAAGGAGCAAAAATTTAAATCTAACTACAGTCAAACCTCGGTTTAACGGACAAATGCGGACCAACGACAGTCCGTTGTTGGAAAAAGTCCGTTAAACGAAAACGCAGTGTTCCTCACTCTGTTACAATTGTGTGCACCTCAACTGCTAACATAGCTTATCACAATGCAAGTAAACGGGGAATCATTATCTCTCTGCGACAACGTAGCATGATTTCTCGTTTCGTCGGCTATTGATTTTCGCTTGTAACAATTACATGTACAGCAGTCTATGCTTACGGAACGGTAAAATCCGAAGTCCGTTAAATCCGAAGTCCGTTAAATCGAGGTCCGTTAAATCGAGGGTTGACTGTAATACTTTATGTTTAACCCGAATCAGCCCAGTGGAACATACATGGTCCATTACGAACGGTCGAATTAAATTGCTTTTAATTAGCTCAGCTAAAATTTTAAAAACTATTCTATTGAGTTTTTGGAATGTCTGTGACTGCATTTAAGATGTTTTTGTGGTTTTATTCGGTAGTTGCAACTAGTAGTGTTAAATCAGTTAGACAGATAGAGTCGAAGCAAATTTTTCTGGAAAGATGGCCGCTACAGAAAGGTACATTTTAGTGTTTGGTTATTATTTCAAACTTAGAATAACATTTCGAATTTTTTGTATTTGAATATTGTTAAAGACTAATATCAAATGTTAACCAATACCAAGATTTGATATTTATTTTTTCTGCACTTTCGGTATTTGCGTTTAAATTTACTGGAACATATATGTATCAATGGGCAGATACGAGTACATTTTACTCTACTTTCTTCGATATACGTGCCATGAAATAGTACCTATTCTGGAAAATGAAGACGCATCAGCAGTAATTTTTACGAAGCCGAATGATGGTTGTGCTTCAGATGAAGAGTCTGCTAACGAAAATGATGGATGTCTAATTGACAATTTGGCCGGAAGTCAACTCAATCCACCAGCTGAAACTTTGCTTTCAGATGGACAGCGAATAAAAATTTGTCAAACTGACCGAAACAATAAAAGTAACGGTGCGGAGCAAATTTACAAATAACTAAACTGGAAACATGGCAATTTACTTCTGGTACAAAATCCAGTATATACTTTATATATTTCATGATTATAACAAGCATATGGAAGGAACTAATCACCAAGATCAAAGCATGAACAAATGTTGTCATAGCGGCGGAAGAAAGCATGTTGTGGATGAACTGCAGTGCAATGGCATTGATCACTGTTTAATTGAGACTCTCGCAAAATCGCGGAGAAGATGAGCAGGGTTTAATTGTACTAAACGTGTTTCTAGCTAGTGCTCCAAATGCGATGTTGGTTTATTTTTGGGGTGTAAATTGTCCTTTCATAAAAGTATAAGCTATACGAAAGGGAACAATATCACAATGATCATTTTTCAAAAAACCTTTGAACAACTCTATATTTTGTACTACTTTGCATCACCGTATCTGTGCGTACCACGATCTTATACGTAACACAGTACTGTGTTGTTTGTTTTGCAAAGGGATAAAATAAATGTAAACAAAAAATCAAATTATTGTAATGTGACTGCGTAAATAGAGTAGTTTGTGCAATTAGAATGCAGACTATTGGCTCA
This sequence comes from Trididemnum nubilum, assembly GCA_963965965.1. Classification (NCBI taxonomy): domain Eukaryota; kingdom Metazoa; phylum Chordata; class Ascidiacea; order Aplousobranchia; family Didemnidae; genus Trididemnum; species Trididemnum nubilum. The sequence goes on along the minus strand of OZ014473.1, from coordinate 10,403,844 downwards.
CTAAAGCAAAATGTGTACACGCTAATGCCCAGTGGAACATATATGGCAAGGGTCATATCTCGTCAAGTTTAAATGATGCAAAAATTTTTTCAACGCGTAATGGCTCAGTACTTGATACTCATTGTACATTATACAAAAAAATTCCTAAATTAAAACATTTTTTTTCTGGTCATTGATGGGTTAAATCTAACTAAAAATTTAAATCTAACTAATACTAACTAATACTTTATGTTATTTTCTAATTAATACTTTATGTGGTTTCTTGTTTTTGAATTACGGTAAAAAAGTCGGACTGTTGCGAGTAACGCGTTTTATGCCTAAAGCAAGTATAAGGTTTTTTAGAAACGAGTAGTGTATTTTTAGAAGGACAATTACAAAAGTAATTTTTCTGTTTAAAGTTTGATTTTACAACCAGTTTTTAAATTACTCCATTGGAATTTTGTTTTTTGAAAAATCGGAAAAAAATATTTTGGAGAGAAACGTTTCAGCGAAAAAAGATCCCTGCTGTAAATCCAATAACAGCTTTGCAAGCACTAAACGAATGAAATTTCCTTTGACCAGGCTTGTTTGAACCTACTTTGTTATAGTCGTAGATAAGGAGAGAGGGAGACACAAAGCCCGCCCGCCCCCCTCCCAAATGAAATGCCACCAATGATAAAAATAATTACAACAAAGCCTTTTTTTTTCAGTTTCGTTTAGCATTTTCGTGTTTACAACAGTATACGAGTAGAACTGACTAATATTAATTTTGACAACCAGGTGGCCTGGGCTCCCTCAAATCAAATTTTTGCCATCCAATTTAAATGCATAACCCGGGAGAAATTCAAGGTTTTTTGTCCTAAAATTAGCAACCTTAAGCCCTCATCTAATCATTTTGTGAACTTAATGCAATAACATGACTACTTAGTAACCATCTATTGCACCAGTTTTAAATAGCAATTCACCTCCACTTTGGCAGTTTTTACGCGACAAATAATTTTTGACAAAAAAAAATTAACGAGGGAAAATGCTTATTGATCAAAATATTGAATTTGAATTGAGGGGGACTGGGCCCCTTAGTCGAACATGTACACCTAACCCGGTTATTTTCATAACAAAACAAAAATCTCTAACGCAAATATTCGAGCAATTATTCTTTACTGCTAAAAATATTGCAGGAGGTAATGCACCTTGCTTCTACCACCTGGGCCAAGTCACTTACAATATTTAACCCCCAAATTCAAGATTTTAAACGTGTTTTGAACTTGATCTGTAAGAAAAGGAAAGACTAACCAGTTTAATTTTTTCAATAGGCTTTAAAATCTTAAAAATCTAGTTATTTCAAATGGCTCTAAAAACGTGAGAAATATGATCCAAATGGTAGTAAAATAGCTATTTTTTTCCTCAAAAATTACAAAAAATCGCCTACCGGCAGGCCCCAAGACCACTGTATGCCAAACGTTTGGGTTAAGGTTGCTCACCACGTCTCCCAACTTAGACAATTTTGGAAACTTCTCAACTTTTGGTTCAAGTCCTTTCCCTCTAGCAAAATTCAGGTTACATAGCAACCCAGTTCCCGACTTCTGATCTTCCATTTTAGGATATGTTTTTCCCATAAAATTCCACTTTTTGAAAAACTTTGATGACGTCCCCCCCACCAATCAAAAATCCTGGCTAAGCCTATGTACCTCGTCAAAGTTTTTTCTTAGCTTTAATCACATTTGATCGAAAAACAATTAATCATAATCGTATTTGGATTGCGCTTGCGCGATTGCGCTCAAAATTGCTAAAAAACTTGCGGCGCAAGCGTCAGCGCAACCGTTTAAATAATTGCGGCGCAAGCGCTTTCGCAAGCAAAATTAGTTGCGTCGCAAGTGCCTACCTCTGGCAATAAATAGCTTTATGTATTGTCATTGGTTGTACTTGACAACAAGGCCAAATGGAAATTTCAAACTTTAAACGCGATTTTCTCCAAACAGCGAAATGCAACTTATCAACTTTTGCCAAAATGTGGTTCAATTGCTAAAACAAGGAGTAATCAAACTAGATCAGTAATGTTTAGCATTAAATGGCCAGCTAGACCTGCATATTCCCTAAGCTGTTGAAAAACCAGCGCCGATGCATAAAAGAATAACAAAGTCGGAACAACAACAAAAAACAAGATTTTAAACTTTGATACAAAGAATTCAAACAAAGAAAACAAAATACGTAAATTTAACTCTATTTTTCACCGGAAGGGGGGAGGTAAAGTGCCCTTTTCTCATTTTTTTTTTGCGATAAATCGTTTGCAGGCATGGCGTCGCCTTGTCGGTATCATAAATGCGATGACGTCATACGTGCTGCGGCGACAAAATCTCACTGAACCGGACGGTGCTTTGGTTAAGGTGTAGTGTTCGCCCATCGTAAACTAATAGTCAATTAAAGCAGATGCATTGACAAGTGTCTTGATATTAATGAAGGCACAGCAGCGTAGAACTGCTCGCCGCAGTTGTATCAGCAGGAAAAAGGGAACGCTTTGATGCACACGCAATTTGTGTTCTGATAATTCAGTCCAGTGTTGCAGAAACGATTTCACTTGCTGTAGGATACAGGCTTGAATGCTAATGGAAAGTGTAAAAGTTAGTGTGCTATAGGTCAGCATTGGGCCAGGGACAATGCATATTGCGTTTGTCAGATGAAGGGGAGAGAGTCGTCAAATGGGGCGAGAACGCCACACCCTTCAGAAAAGAGCTTTTTACGTCAAATGAAATTGAATTTGATTCAAATTTATTTACAAATAATTTCCGAAAACTTGAAGTTGCTGACGTAAAGGGAATTTTCCCAATTTTGAGGTTTGCCAAACTCACTCGCCAAAATTTGAGCATTTTGTGGCCCGTATTTAATTTAAATGACATCACAAGGCATGTTTGTGACGTAAACAGTTTAACATAAACATTTTACGATTCAGTATCAAAAATAAACCTACATAAAATCAAATCTATGTGCAAAACTTGAAACTCATATGACGTCATTAAAAAAGGTGGCATTTTTTGAAAATATGACTCTGACGCCACTACAATAACGTCATCAACTTAAAACCAACTTTTCTAAAACAGTTTGGTGAACACCGACCGGCTTGCTAAATTTGGTGTTTCAATGACATTTGGTGTAGGGGTTAGATTTAAATTTTTGCTCCTTCCTCTTGTAAATAAATGCGCTGGTCAAACAGCCGGTGTAAAGTGGGGGTTAACAAAAATAATTAGTCAACTAGGCAACACTGATTGGAGGTGAAGCTGGAAACCCACTGGACAAATAGAAATCCTCTTGACATAACGGTACATCCATAAATAGGATGCTCTTTCTCCAGTCAGTAGATTCAAACATTCAAATTTATTCCTCAGGAAAATAACCACTAATCAGTCATACTCTAAATTATAAGTTTTCGTTTATTCATACAGTTACACTTATTCAAATATAAACTTATCAAACAGCGCTTAATCTATTTTGAATAAGTTTAACTGACGAAGTTTGTAATATAACGAAAAGTTATATTTATGACTGATTAGTAGTAATTTTCTTCAGGAAAACAATGAACGCGTTCGTCTCTAAAGCGGGAGGTCTGAGTTTCAAAAAATCGGTCATTATGTTACTACTGTCTCGGAACTGCTGTGGCATTTCTTCGCAAAGAGCTTTGCAAGTGCAAAGACGTGAAGATGAGCCCTGCCAACTTTATCGTGACTCGCTTTGGCGTGATTCAGCGGGTAGTAATGAAAGATTTGAGGTTTCTCTGCTATCAACTCAACGTAGCTGAAACACGATACCAGACAAAACTTATAGAGCTCTATTCGCAGTCATATTTTTAGTTAAGAACCAGCTCTCAAATTTCCTTTTTTCAGGAGTAACCGCGACCTCTCACGATTTTCCGGTAGGTCCATTCCACGAGACTGCTTGTGAGCGGGACTACGCAAGATTATCCTTCAAAGATGGAGGCCTGATACATATTGAAAGTGCCAATTACGGACGATACGATAGTCACACGTAAGTTATTTGAAAGCTAACTGATACAGTATGCGAATACAATGATCGCAGTTTCCACAAACCTTTTAAAAAGAGTTCGATCGAGTCATGCGTAGTGGTGTAGGCAGAAATTTCAAACGGAGAAGAGGGGCATGAATGAAAAGCTGTAGAGCGGGTCTGTGGTCTGGGGGTGGAGCTCCCAGCCGCCGAACATAATATTTTGTTTTGTGTGTTTTTTACGAAAAAAGCTCAACTTTAAGACCATTTTAGATTAATTGTTGGTTGAAATAAATGCTGTTTTTAGCAGGGAAAACATACACAAAATAAAGTATAAAAACAAATGGAAGGCAGAAGCTATTTACCTATCCTTTTTTTTGGCACAATACGTACCGGTAATAAGGCCAAAAAAAAATCAGAAGTTTCGTAGGTGACAGATTAGTTACTGGCAACTTGCCAAGCAGCAAACGCTAAACTTGTAGTTGTCGTAGTTGTAGTGCGTATTTATCCTCCTGTGGCCGGACAGCTTGTGACACCAACTGTTCGACGATTAGTACACTTTTTATTGCAATATGACTACTTCGTTCTTGGAGAAATCCCGCACCCGCTTAGGAGTTTCCAGTTTTCCGTGGACTTTTTTGAATTTTCGTCCACTGAATTTGCTGCTAGTTCGAAGTCACCAAGCAGAGATAATCATCGTACCGCGTCTTATCCAAAGACGCAACAATGTAACCAGGGTGCGGTTTGAAACCAAATAATGTGATCGGGTTTGTTGTAAGAACGACACCTTTACCCTCTGGCAGTAGCGTAGCCAGGGGGGGCGGGGGGGGGGCTATAGCCCCCCCCCATAGGCCTGCCGACCAAAATGCAGAATAAGGAAAATACCACGTTTTTAGCACTTCTAAGACTCTCTTTTGCACTAGATTAGACTAAAAAATGCTTTAAAGCATAGTTTGAAACGTTTATTTAGGGGGGGGCTAATGAACTGCCGACCAAAATGCAGAATTAGGAAAATACCACGTTTTTAGCCAGTAGCGTAGCCAGGTGGGGGGGCGGGGGGACTATAGCCCCCCCCCCCCCCCTTCCCCATTGACATGTCGACCAAAAAGCAGAATGGGAAAAACACAACATTTTTAGCACTTTCAGACTGTTTTATGCACCGGAGTGGACTAGATAGTGATTTAAAACATCTTTTGAAACATATGTCCCGGGGGGGCTAATTTGACAAAAATAAAACCAACAAATAAATGAAACCTTTGATAAATGGTAAGAAATAAGCAATCGAATTTGATCGCAAGTGTAAAAATGCTGAACATAGGTGTCAAACTAAGGAATAGGGGGGGCTATTCAGTATTTGTTAATTACCAATCATTTCTCTCAAATCTCTTTTCATTAGCCCCCCCCCCCCCCCAATTATTTTTCTCTATAAACTGTATACGAAATAGATTACTCCGTGTGAGTTTTATTGAAGTATTCGATTGTATAATTTACCAGCATCTAAACAAGAGAACTACATTTTACCATTAGCCACCTCCCAAATATCCCATTTATGCTTCTAGTTTAATCGTGTTTGCACTGCCAAATTCTAAGCCACGTTTTAAAATCATTATTTTTTAATCAAAATAGCCCTAAAATGAAGTTATTTTTGCAAAAAAATGCCAAATTTTCGAGCGCTGGGGGCTCCACCCCCAGACCCCCGTGCCTCCGGCGGCTGGGGGCTTTGCCCCCAAACCCCCAGCCTCCGGCAGCTGGAGGCTTCGCCCCCAGACCCCCATTGGCCTCCGGCGGCTGGGGGCTCCGCCTCCAGACCCCCCTAACAGCCCCCCCCCATTGCGAATTTCTGGCTACGCGCCTGCCCTCTGGGTCAGGCTGCCGACTCGACTTTTATCGACCTTTATTGCGTATTATTGACATTTTACGAATAATGATTTTTACGTTGTTTTTACAATGTTTTTGCATTGATTCATGGCCCATAATGGGGGAGGCATTATAGCACAATAACCGTCACCTATACTCTGCTGTTTGTCGGCATGATAAAACAGGCACTCAGCTTCTGTATAACTAATTAACCACAGCAATGAAGAGCCTTGTCGTAAACTATACGAAATATACGCACTAGTTCGAAAGCTTTAATAAACTAAAAATGCATCTACATCTACATCTATCTATCTCTGTTTAAAGAAAAGCCCCGACAAGTTATTTCGCCATTAGGCTATTTTGAGGTGTGATTGTAAATCTCAAAAAGTGAAATACTTAAAATCAGCTCAAATCTAAACGTTGAACAGTTGATTAAAAATTAACGTTTGAGTTGACGTTTATCGCCCAGATTTTGCCTATACTTTACTTTTTCAGCTTAAATTTTGCTGTAGTCTCTTCTCTAAAACCCTAACGGCAAAACAACCTATTAGGGAATTTAAATCAAATCTTTCCTTATGCTTTTCATATTACGCCAAAGCGTATAACGAGTTTTCAGGGCCCATTTCCGCGTCATTGCTCCCCTGGAAATACAGCTACTTTTGAAGAAATGTTGAAGCAGTAGCGAGTTGTTGGCAACACTCTGTCTGATTTGACCGGCCCGAGATTTGAACCTCAACCCTTCCGCTCCAGAGACGAACACGTAACCGCTTGACCAACTGGCCGGTTATTAGGAACTTATTTTATTCAATTAATAGTTGTTTTAACGATTATACTTCTAACATGCTAATAAAATTTGTTTGAGTTTTTTTGTATTTTATTTCCTATTACTAAAAACTTTTTCCTCATTCCAAATTACCTCTAATTCATATCTTGACTGATCTTTCAAAACGTAAATAAGAATTAGAGAATGATTTTGTTCTTTTTTCTGCCATTGGACAAAAAAAAGATTTTTTCAGATTTACACAAACGCTCAAAAAGATAGAATTTATACCGTAATTTTTCTTTTCAGCTGCCCTAGTAAAACATTCGTACAACTCATTGCGAAGCTATACAAATTCTTTTCGTATTCTTCGAGACCCACGTGGCGGGAGAAGTTTCTGCGTTGTACGGGCACACAATGACGTGTTTGGAGATCCTTGCGAAGGCACCCACAAATATCTTGCAGTCGAATACAGATGCGTACAAACGCGTAAGTTTCAAAATATCAATTTTGTAATTTGCTGTGGCAACACTGCGGGGCAAAGCAAGTGTTAATAATGAAGATTATTTATTTTGAATTGGTTCTAAGAGATTCAGAGTAATTGTTGTATATTCGTCCGAGATTTTGGGTTTTTTTTGGGTTGTTGTTGTTATTGTTTTTTTACACAGCTCATTCCGAGGGATGGGAGTCTTCCACATCCCACAAGGGATTATTCGCCATCATCGCTTACTCACTATTCAGCGATGTGGGATGACAGAGCATCATTGTTGGAAATTTTCACTGACATATGATGATCCAAGAGGTGATGAATTATTCCGGTTCTTGCAAACAAATACAAGGCCCCTAACACCTCATCTCTACCAGAGAGGAACGGCAACTTAACACTGTTTCGACTAATGTATGTGCAGTCAGATGCACACTGCAGAAGCCGGTGAACAAAAGTTGCTTCACATCAACTACAATAACGTAGTCCATAACAGGCACAACATCAATTTCGATGCAGCCCAGTCACGCAACCCATGGTGGTTAAGGAGATTTCAGCCCCCCCTCACCCGTTTGCCGAGTTACTTGGAAAATTTAACCCAAATCTGCATTCAAGCCAACACCTAGCCAAATTCCGGCAAAACCTTTTGTTTCATTTTGGTTTTCACCCAATATTAGGCCAAAAACTAGTCGGAATTTTTAGCAAACGCTTTCTTCTTCTTCAGAGAAATTCTGCTGGTCGCGCGTCTGATGTAATCTAGAGGCATTAGTCTTCAAGTGTACAAATACAAGAAAAATACTTTAAGTCACAAATTGAGCATAAAATTGACTGACTTTAGGGTTTAATTCGGATCTGATACTTATACTTTACAGATGCATTAAAACATAATAATTAAAATAACTTTGCAACACTGAATGAAAACTTCATTAATTAAGCATCGATACGATTATTAGTTTTCAATTATTATTATTATTGAATCACAATTTTTTGATAATTTAATCAATAAGTAAGTTTTGTTTAGTTATAGCAGATTAAAGATATTTAAGAGAAAGGAGCAATTAACCGCATACGTTCTTTAGACCAAACTTAACTCACCAATTGGACTGCATCGGGTTCGGCCCTGAACTAGTTGGCTTGCGTTTGCAACTTTGAACAGATTTACCTGTTCTAACAGATCGGCGAAGAAGCCATGTTACAGTAGGTACAAATTTTTAGGTGGTTTATTTATTTTAAGATATTCCAATATAGTTAAAATAGTGGCAAGTACTGAAACTACAAATGAATAAAACCGGAATTATTTTTCCAGACCTAATCGGAGCAATTACTCACATTTGCCAGGATGATGCAGCCCATTTGTCTTGCCCATTCGGACAAAGAATTGGGATTGTGGACGCGTTTTATGGACGAGACGAAACTGTTAAGTAAGTAATGCAACCAGAAATATTGACCCAGTTTAAAATACCAAGCGACTCTGTCAAAGAACATAATTGCCAGTGCGCTTCATCTTTTAACCCTATTTTACACGGGTTATTTGACCAATGCATTTTATACGGGGTCGCGGTGGGGAGGGAGGGACAAAAGTGCCCCTCTATACTACTTTTACACAAAGAGTCATGGATACACGAAAATTGGTATGTAGTTTGGTGTTCATCAAAATTGTTTAGAAAAATTGGTTTTAAGTTGATGGCGTCATTATAGTGACGTCATGGCCGTATTTTTAAAAAATCAAGTCATTTTTGCGATAACGTCACAAGCAATTCAAATTTTTGTACAAAGGTTTGTTTTTTAATACTGAATCATAAAATTTTGAAAGTAGTTACCTCACACAAACGTCGTATGACGTTATTCTAAGTTAACATTGGCCAAAAAATAATGCTCAGATTTCGGAAAGTGACTTTGGAAAGACTCAAAATTGGGAAACTTTCAGTTATCTTAGCTGTTTTTAAATTTTCAGGAGTCATTTCTAAATAAATTTGACTCCAAATCAAGTTAATTTGAAATTGAAATCTTTTTTTTGAGGGAATTTATTACCAAAAATTCGAGAGGGGGACATTTTTTCCTTCTCCCTCCTCCGTGTAAATTAGGGTTAACAATTAACTCACAAATTGCAAAAAAAACTTAGCAAAATAAATGAACCACCCCATAATTTACATCGAATATCTGCTATGATAAACCACCCAAAAAAATAGCAATCAAACAGTTATCTATTACAGCTGTTTTTTCATCGAATATCACCTCTCATCAAGTATAATTCCAATTTTAAGTGTTGTTGTTGTAGGGCATATTGATCCTTCTGTCACCGAACAGCTTCAGACGCTAACTTATTGGGCGATCGGCACACTTTCCATTGCAATGACTACTTCGTGCTTAAAGGAATCTGCACCTGCTTAAGAGTTTCCGATGATCCAATGTTTCTGTGGATTTCTTCGAATTCTTGTCTACTGAATTTGCTGCTTGTTCAAAGCCACCAAGCAGAGATAATCATTCCAAAGCGTCTTATCCAAGGACGCAACAGCGAGACTTGGGTGTGGGTGGAACCCAGATCATTCGATAAGGGTGGTCGTAAACACGATGCCTTTACTTTCCAGGCCAAGCTGCCTACTTACATTTTATTGACGAAGTTGCCCCGGTCAAGAGACAGCGAAGGGATATTTCGGTCTTCGAGTCAAGCTACCACCTGTCACCTGTTTACCACACACGGTGGATACTTCACAGTGTCCCTTTTAGTTGCTAAACGTCAAGCAGAAAAACTGTGAATACCAGGAATTTTTATAGTCTTTGGTTTGACCCTACAGGGAATCGAACCCGATTCTACCGAGTTTTTACACTCACATAACCAAGTTTTAACACATCCAAACTTGTTTTTGCAGCTACCCCAGGAGTAACGGAAGAAACACCAGGTGCTTTAGAGAAGGGTCCCTGGACATTATCAAACGTCGTTGCCAAGGAAACCGTAGCTGCAGGATCGAAGCCACCAATTCTGTGTTTGGAAACCCTTGCAATGGAGAACACAAATTTATAAAAGTTTTATTCTACTGTCACTGAGCCGTCATAATAAGGAATCAAATTTTATGTACAAATAAACATTTTCTCTGTCATCGTATTTGTACTATGTAAAAATAAGACGAATCGATAAATTTTCAATTTGTGGAAAAAATGGATAGCAATCGTCAAGAAAAAAATATTTATAAAAATTTGATCCGTTCTTAAAACTTTTTGGTTTATAAGCTTAATATAGCGAAGTGCGTTCAATTTAACACTAACAACGGAAAAAAATTCGATTTTTAACACTACCGTCTTCTTTGTTTTTAGTTGTATAACACAACTTCATTTCTCATAAACGAGAAAAGCATTTTTTATTATGTTAAGACAACTTTCAATTTTTGCATTCTTACAATACGAAAGATAAATATCGGTAAAATTCTCCGAGAAAATAAAGAATAATGCTTTCTTGAGTTGTTTATATTTCTTAATTATGTTTAATGCAATCTTTTGTTTATTTTGAGTTTAGCTAAGCAGTGAAATTGTTGCTTAGTATCGTCACCTATCGGTATTGATAAGCTTGAATGAGTTTGCAAATGGTTGAATGCAATCATTACCGAAATAAATGAAACTTCTCTGCATTAAGTAACAAGTTGTCATCTATTAAGTTTATTTAACATACCAAGTAGCGAGTTTATGAAAACGTAAAAGTTAATAAAGGTTTAGAAGCCAAGTTGATTTGACAGGTTTTGCTAGACAATTTTGTTTGGGTATTCAAAGAAAATCCAGAAGCCCCTCACCTATCGTTCCTACCAATACACGAATGGAGAGATTAATGTGCGAGAACAAAAAGAAAGAAAAAAATGAAAAAGATAAAGAAACAAAAAGGTATATAAATAATGCAAAAATTAGAAAAAAAAATTGTACAAAAATTTTTGAAAAAGTAAAAGATTTGGCTTTGGTGTCTAAAAGTCCCGGCGACAAATAGTGTCGACGCATAATAATCCTGCTACACAGTCGGTCGCGAATAATCTTTCCGCGCATAATAGTCACGGTCAGACTTGCCCAAAGCCCATCTGTGTATATAGGCCGCGACCAGCTGCGGATCTAGCGCAAGGAAGGAAGCAAAACTTTTGCCTCGCACTCCAAAATTTACGGACAAAGGCATTTTATGTTTTTGTCTTTCAGAGATTTTTTTCTGAATTTAATTTTATTGCGGCCCAAAAGCTTCCACATTTATAAACGCCAAATAGAAATTCGCTGCAGCAAAGACGTTTCTTGGACTTTACTTTTGTTGGGCCAAAAAAAAACTTGATTTTTACGTATAGCATCAAAACCAAAAGATCTTAAATCCACCACTCAACTTGGCCACACCGAGTTCAATTGACCATACTGGGATTTAAACCCCAAACCTCTTGTTTCAAAAGGAAGGGCGCTATCAATTTAACCGATAACAATTAATAATTTTACTCGAACCATAAAATCTATTAAATCTTTTATCATACTCTCTGCATATAACACCAAAGCGTGTAACGAGTTGGCGGGGCCCATCTCCGCGTCATTGGGCCTGGGCATCACAGCTCCTCTTGAAAAAATGTCGCAACGGAGGCGAGCCGTTGGGAACACTGTGTCATGCTGTGTCCGATTTGACCCAACCAAGATTTGAAATTCTTACCTTCCGCTCTAGAGATTACCGCATATGACGTCAATGAAAAATGACCGCATTTTCGAAAATATGGCTCTGACGTCACTACAATGACGTTTTTAACTTAAAACAATTTTTTCTAAAATATTTTAGTGAACATGACCGGCTTGCTAAATTTGGTGTTCCTATGAATATTGGTTTAGGAGTTAGATAGGGGGATTTTTGCTCCTCTTCCTCATGTAAATAACTGCGTTAGTCAAACATCCGGTGTAAAGTAGGGGTTAAAAGAATAATTACTTAATCAGCGAAAACGGATTGGAGGTGAAGCTGGAAATCCGCTAGACAAGTGGAAATCCACTTGGCACAGTGGTAAATCCTCAAAATGAATGTTCGTTTTCGAGTCAGTAGATTCAAACATTTAAATTTATTCCTCACGAAATAACCGCCAATCAGTCATATTGTAAATGAAAAGCTTTTGTTTATTCATACAGTATAAAAATTATTCAAATACAAACTTATCAACTACCAATCTATTTTGATTAAGTTTATCTGACGAAGTTAGTGATATAACAAAAACTTATAATTTGCGATAGCAAAAACAAAACTTGCATTTTTCCGTTTGTTGGATATTGGTTTACGCGAATAAGTAACACAAAGATTAATACTCCACTGTCTAATCTATAGCACATAGTTGGAATAAATACGACTATACGAGTATAGGTCGTGCACAAATTATTTGGAATTGACTGCTAAGACAACAAAGCGACCTTTTGTGGAGTATTTTAATACTAAATGTCGCTAATTGTGATTTAGATGGTCATAAAGGAGCAAAAAACAAAAATACAAAACATTAATACATGCTAAATGCTTTAATTGCGCCATGGTTTTACCGATTGGCCAATTAAACGCCTTTTGGCTGTTCTCTCATTCGCGTTCTAATTCGTTTCATATTCAATTTGTATTGTCTTGTACAGCCGGGCCAATTTAGCTAAACGAAAATATTTTTTTAAACAGGATGAACATAAATTTAGAAGAAAACGAGAAAATTTTTCAACATAGGTATTTAAACGCACTTGCGTGCGAAATTTGCAACCGCAGGGTACCGAACTCTCGTCTCTGCTCTGCGCCATCTGCAAGTGAGCCATGAATCTGAACCATTGTTGGCTCTTTTCCCATCTGCTGGTTGCAAACGTACGACCAAGCTGAAAAAGCTTTTGTTTATATGGATGGACGATCAGATAGTGAAAGGTATAAATTACGCAGCAGCCAAATACTTTTTTTGCTATATGAGCAATTTTATGAGAACACGAGGCTCAGTTTTGCTCAAATTTGATAGCAATTTAAAAACAATGCAATATTGTTTGTAGTCATCAGAGATTTTTTAATTTTTTCTATATTGCCATTGTTGATTTACCAAAAGACTATTTCAAGGATACAATCTGAATCGCTGATTATGTTTTAATCAACTGAAAATGACCTCAGACCGAAAACGGTTTTAATGACTTAAATTTTGATACCAAAAATGTTTATTTAGTTCAAGGTTAGTCTCGACTAATTTCCTGTAATTCACCGCCATTTCATTTTCAGCTGCTCTGGTAAGTCAATTCGTACAGCTCACTGTGAAGCTGGAAGTTCTATTCGTATTCTTCGAAACCGATGTGACTGGAGAAGCTTCTGCGTTGTACATGCGGACAATGACGTGTTTGGAGACCCTTGCCGAGGCACACACAAATATCTTGAAGTCAAATGTAGTTGCGCTTCAACGCGTAAGTTTTAAAATATTAATTTTGTAATTTGCTGTGGCAACACTTTGGGATTTCAGCGAGTGTTGATAATGAAAGATTATTATTTATTTATTTATTGTTTATCGATTGGCTTATTTAAACTGATTCAGCTTTTTTCATTACTGTAGATCGCAAAACAGCCTGGTGGTGAGGAATAACACTTTTAAATGTTTTGTTTATTTTAAATTTTTTTAATTTATTTGAAATAATTGCGTGTACTGAAACTACAAATCAACATAAGAACTGTGATATTTTCAGGTCTAATCGGAGCAATTACTCACATTTGCCTGGATGACGCAGCCCATTTGTCTTGTCCACTTGGACAAAGAATTGGGATTGTGGACGCGTTTTTTGGCCGAGACAATGCTGTTAAGTAAGTACTTTCACTTATGTATTTTTTGAGGAACCTGATAAATTTAATTGCGGTCAAAATGTCTCTAAGAATCTGCCAATGGACGTAATTGCAGGAAATAACGGCTGCTTTCATCACTAACACGAAAATTGCGGTCGCTGAAACAAAGAGTTTGCAATTTTTGCAAACTAATGCGTCAGTTAATAGCGATTGCCCATTAATGAAGATTAATGAAGTTTTAACGCATACAAAATTATTTTTGCAGCTGCCCCAAGCGTAATAGAAGAAATACGAAATGCTTCAGCCAAGGGTCCCTGTACATTATTAAACGTCGCTGCCAAGACAACCGGAGTTGCAGGATCGAAGCCACCAAACCCGTGTTTGGAAACCCTTGCAGTGGAGAACACAAGCTCGCCAAAGTTTCATTCTACTGTGCTGAGCCGCCGTAATACGGGATCAAACTTATACACAAAGAAACACTTTTTCTGGAGGAATGAATTTAATTAAAGAAACAAATCTATAAATTTTAGATTATTTTGTAGTTTTGCAGAACAAATGCTTAGCAGTTGTCAGGAAAACGTTGTCGATGAAATTTTGGACCTTTTCCAAGTATCGCTAGTAGAGATTTTATATCATAAATTTGTCTGATACAACTTTAACGAGAGAAAATTTTTGAATTTCAGCGATATTTTTTCTTTGTTTTTTATTTCTACAACACAACAGTTCGTTTTTGGGAAAGTGTCAAAACTATTTTTTATGATAATCAGGCAAGCTTCTACTTTTCCGTTCTAGCTAAACCATACCTGTCAACATTTGAAAATTCCAAATCCGGAGATTTCTTACCAGCAAATTCAATAGCTGGAAAGTTTCTCCCCCTAGACCTCCCTCCTGCTTTTACTGCCTGAATAATTATTGTCATCTTTTAATGTTGGTACACATTACCAAAATTTTGACATTCCCATTTCATCTTCTAGTAGTTCGAGCTACTAAAGGCACACTAATTAAACCAAGCAGTCTTGTTATTTTGTATACAGTACCAGATAACCGGTAACATCAGTACTGTTTTAAACACTTCACTGACACACGACGTTAAAAGTCATGCTACATTCAGCGCAGCAGAAGCTTTCCAAAAAATACTGAACGATAAAAGTAAAATATCGTTTAACCACGTCTACTTCAACCAGACCCGCAATCCCCCAGACATAGGCGTAACCAGGATTTTTGACTGGAGTGGGGGGCAAACCACAAATCACATACAATGATGTCATCAGAAACTTCGAAAGAGGAATTTTTTGTTGGGGCAAAGATATCCTAGAATGAAAGATCAGAAGCAGTGGCCTGGCGTTGGCACGTGACTAGGAACTCGTTTAAGGAGAGGGCTTAAACCAATAGTTAAAATACGAAAATGTCTAATTTGGGAGACGTGTTTGAGTAAGGAAGTGTTCTGCAATTGAAACGCTGCAGAAGGCTATGGGGGTCTGATGGCGAAGCCCCCAGCCGCCGGGCGATTTTTCGTAATTTTTTGGAAAAAAAAGCTATTTTAATACCATTGGATCACATTTCGCACGTACCGGTATTCAGAGCCATTTGAAAGTACTAAGTTTTAAGAATTGAAAGCCAATCGAAAAAATTAAGTTGTTCAGTCCTCCTTTTGATTGCAATTTAAGTTCAAAACACGTTTAAAATCTTGCATTTGGGGTTAAATTTTGCAAGTGATTTGGCCCTGGTAGAGGGAAGTAAAGTGCACTGCCTCCTGCAATATTTAGCAGTAAATAACAATCCAGTCGAAAATTTTCCTTAGAGATTATTGTTTTGTCTTGAAAACAACCAGTTGTAGGAGTACATATACGGCCAGAGAGCCCAGGCTCTCACAATTCAAAAATTTGTTCAATGAGCATTCTCCTTACTGTAGATAATTTTTTTCAAAAGTACGTTGTTGCATAAAAACAGGCGAGGTGGAGGTGAATTGTTATTGAAAAATGTACAATATATTGTTACGACTACAAACCGTGTTATTGTCCGGGCCGGATTTACATTGAGTTGGGCCACAGGCACTTTGGGATATTCGCAATATTTCCCTGCCTATAATGCAGATCAAGACCAAAAAAAGTCTTATCTGAGCGTGGGGCCCCTGGCATTGTGCTATATGTTAAATCCGTCCCTGGTTATTGCATTACGTACATAAAAAGGTTAGATGAGGGCCTCAGTTAGCAACTTTTAGGATAAAAACCCTTAATTTCACTAATGTTATACCTTTAAAATGGTTGGCAAACTTTAAATTGAAGTGGCCCGGTCCCCTGGAACAATATTACTGTTGGAGCCCATTTAAATTGGGGGTCTTTTAAATATTATTGTAGGGGACCCATTTAAATTGGTTGGCAAAAATTAAATTGCGGGGTTCGAGCCCCCTAGATCAATATTATTGTTAATTATTTCCGTACGCGTGTACTCTTGTACGCGAAGATGCTAAAAGAAACTGAAGAAACAATAGTCTTTTTTATGACATTTTCATCATTGGAACATTCCAATTGGGGGGGCCCGGGCCCCCTAGGCCTCCCCCCTGGCTACGCCTATGCCCCCAGAAAAAATTTTTGCCCCTGGCCAAGACAAAATCAGTTGTACTTGTATAGTGGTATATTAATTGGCTAGCTTTCGCCCCCCCCCCTCCCCGTCTTAACTGGCTTTCACCTACCCACCCTTACCTTAAGCATTTGCTTCTACGGTACTTGCGGGCCTGACTTTAACTCTTGTGGGCTTAATTATTTTTGTGTGTGGCTTATTTGGCAGCATTCAACTGTAGTTTGAAAGGTTTAAAGCCAGCTGCAATGCGGTCACAATGTAGTTTGAAGGTTTCACAATGTAGTTTGAAAGGTTTGAGTGAGGTATGAACAGGAGCGTTTTCATTAATGCAGAAAGATTGCTGAAAATTTGTTCACCGGTTATTTTCTCCCACCTCATAAAGCCACAAAACTTGTATAAAGCTATACTTCTTTTTGATTTTTACCCGCCTCTTCTTGCAACTCTCGCTCACCATCTCCTTTGCGTGTGATCTTGCTTTTACGTAACGGCTAACATCAATTCGAATTGTAAAGAATTTACAAATAACAATGGCATGCAGAAATTACAGTCTCTGTTACCGGTCATTGCAACTGTGAAGAGCTGAGTTCTTTTAATGGCATATGTCGGAGAAAGTGTTAGTACTAACAAGCGCAAAGCCTTTGGTAACAGAGAGAGTAATTTCTGCATGCCATTGTTATTTGTAAATTCTTTACAATTCGAATTGATGTTAGCCGTTACGTAAAAGCAAGATCACACATTAATTTTCAAATCAAAACTCTTGAAAAACATCAAATCAGTCGAAGCAGGGGTCGAACTGTATTCTTTCCCTTTCAGAAAAAACAAATATTCGCAAACAAAATTGCATAATTTTTCAAAAAACTGATTCATTTTTAAACTCAAAAAATCTTAAGCTAAATCGTGATATCGAGAGATTTTTTGTTGAGATCGGGTGATCGGGAGAAATCCTCGAAATCAGGAGTCTCCCGACGAAATCGGGAGGGTTGATAGGTATGGCTAAACAAAAAATCTATCGACAAAATCGGCGAAATTAAAGAATAATGCATGACTGAATGGTGTTTGTTTGCTGCTTGTGTTTGGTGCAATCGTTTGTTTGTTTGGTTTGAGGTTCGCTTTTTAGTGAAATTTGCTTAATACCGACACTTATAGTGGCATTGATAAGCTTGAATGAGTTTACAAATTATTATGCATCTCTATATAATTACCAAAATAAAACTAACGTCACTGCAAACATTGCCATTTGTCCATTAAGGATATTTTTTCAATCAGAGTAGCGAAATGGTGAGATACGAATGTATTATTATACCACGTTGTACAGTAAACAGCTTCGTTTTTTTTTTTAATAAAAAAATAAGAGTCTTTGTTACTTTACGTCGATATCCATTACAATCAACTTTGGCAACATAGTATTCATTTTGACCATTCCTAAATTTAAATTACAGTCCTTCTTTTCGAATGAAAAAGCGCCGTTAGCTTGGCCAGCCTAGCCAAAGATACGTTTTATTCTCATCATATTTTTATTCCTCTGTTTCTACTTTAAGCCTTAATCTAAAACTCACTTTAACTCGAAACTTCGTGTCTAAATGCACAAACGATAAAACGTAACCATCTGTAGAGTATTTAGGCGGGCATTGTGACAAAACCACCTCTTTTGTTTGTCCCAACCGCAAAATGTGTTAAAATTATCAGCAAAATTCAGTTAAAATTGCAATGCCCTCCTCCCCGGTTTGTGAAATGTGCAACACCAATTTTCGAGTGGTTGGCTGGTCGGCTGCGTTAAATTTCTTTTTTTTTTTTGGTTCTCACCTTAGGTACAAAGGAAATTACACCTAAATTGTTGAATAGATGGTGAAATTTGGCAGAAGACATGTTTTTGGTCTTCAATTTACTAAATTTCAGTGAAATATTTCCCTACTTTATTTGAATTTCTAGACTGTTAAACACGTTTTATTTGAATTTCCCCAGTCCTTTTGCGTCATCCTGCCCACTCCACTTGTTGCAATGCCTGAAAATGACGCTAATGAAGAATTTGCTGTGCTTGTACTCATATTCCCGGATTCAACTGAATTTTCCGATTGTAATATTGGCAATTACATGGGAAAATATTCGAAAAAGCAGTGCTCGAAATTCAAATTATATTTAAACTTGTTGTACAGTATGTTAAAACCATATAATATGACGTAAGTTAAAGTAATCTAAATTACAGATGAACAGTTTCATGAAAGGGAAGAAAAAAATTTCCTGTTAGCAAGGGCAGATCCAGAAATTTTTGCATGGAGGTCCGCTTTTTGCAAGATAAAATATTGTTGCAAAACTTTTTTGTACAATTTTCCCGTTCAGTTTAATAAGATTTAGGTGCAACCAGTCACCATGTGTTATTTCGAAATAAATTTTTGTATGCTGTCTTTTAGTTGAGCCTTGAAGGTAGCCATGAATCTGCAATGGGGAGAAGGGGCTATTTTGGGGGTTTAGGGACAGAGTCCTCAGCCGCCGGTGGCTGGGGGTAACACTCACAACCGCCGGAAGCAAGGGGTCTGGGAGAGGAGCCCCCAGCGCTCGGAGATTTCGAAATTTTTGCAAAACTAACTTAATTTTAGGCCTATTTTAGCAAAAATTAATGCTTTTAAAACGAGGAATAGAAATTAGCAGTGCAATAACCCGATTAAACTGGCTGTGTGGCTAATGATAAAATTTCAGCCTTTTTGTTGCAAGCAGGTAAATCATAAAATAAACACATCACAAGTTTTAACCTAATTCGTCTGTATTAAAGAAGCATAATTTTGAAAATGTTCATTCTCCCTCCTCCGCCCCTTTCCCATCCCCACAGAGTATTTTACTGTTAAATTTGGACAATAAATGAATCTTGCTGCAGTTAATGCAATGAATTTTATGCGTTACAAGTTTTTCTTATTTTTTTCCGGTTTGAGCAGGGGTCCGGACCCTCTGGACCCCCCAAAATCTGCCACCACGTTTATTTTAACAAATCAACATCAAACACCTTTGAGAGGTTTCAACAAATTGCAAGTCTTTCATTGGACTGCATCGATCAGCTGGTTGAGCCATAACGCGTTCGTCTCTGGAGTGGGAGGTCTAAGGTTCAAATCTCGTGCGGATCAAATTGGACACCGTGTTGTCAACGGCTCGCTACCGCTGTAACATTTTCTTGAAAGGAGCTGTGTTACCTGCGGGCGCAATAGTGCGAGGATAGGCACCGTAAACTCGTTACACGCTTCGGCCTAATACAGCCAGTATAATTTTTCGATAGTAGAGTTAGGTAGTTCGACTCTGATTGGACATCATCGGCTCTGTGCCATTTCCCAGTACGCGATAGCGTAATTGCTGGTTTGGAAATCCAGTTTGACGCTACCAATCTTTCGACTTTTTTTGCTAAAATTTGAAAATTTGTCTATGGCTATTGGTTAGCGTAGCCAAAATTTCAATAAATTAATAAAAGTCATAGACTTAAATCGATTTTGAATTTTTTCTCGAAATTTTCAAGATTTGCGTACATTAAATCCTGCCAAAATTTCTTATAATAAACTGAAAAAAAAATTTTCTGCAGTGGATTTTGAGTTTTTGGTCAAAATGTGAAAATTTTTCTATAGTTGGCAAAATTTCAAAAATTGACAAAAATTTAACTTAAATCGATTTTGAATTTTTTGCAACATTTGAAAATTTACTCATGGATTATCTAGCCAAAATTTCAAAAAATGATATGAACTTGACTTTAGTCAGCTCCAAAATTTTGCAAGCACATGTATACAGTTTTTCGATCACAATTACTAATCCGCAACAAAAACTAGATTTGCTAATCCACTACAAAAGTTATGCCCGCACTTGCGAACTTGCAATATTGGAGTTGCTTGTGGACTTGTCCTACTCTCACCATAGCGATGATACTCAATGGTAGACCCGAGTTCGATTTCCAATTGGGTCAAACCAAAGGCAATAAAAATTGGCATTCACAGGTTTCCTGCTTCACGTTCAGCAATTAAAGGGAACAGTGTGAAGCCTCTATTGTGTGTGGTAGACAGGTGGCAACTTGACTCGAAGACCAAAAGGTCCCTTCGCTGCCTCCTGACCAAGGCAACTTGGTCAATAAAATGTAATTACAATTACAAAAAGTCGTAATCACTGGTTTCTTAGCTTTAAACGCACATCACACACTATAATTATATTAACCGTTCTCATGCAATAATCTCTACCTTTATTGCAAAATAACAAAAAAATGTTGCGTGAGATACAGTATTACATTTATTATATACAGTAGATAGAAGTTTGTTAAACAACATAACATACCATGACAAGAATAACACTCTTCTGCATGGCAAAACTCTGAATTTGACAAGAAACTACTAAAACAAAGCAAAAATCCAATTTCGTTTCATTTGCTCCTCGTTTTGTTGGCTCAATGGCAGAAAAAGTAAACTTTGACGAATTTGAAGGTTCCGCGGCAAGGATTCCCAAAAACGGAGTTGGAAGCATGAATTCTACACGTCCGGTTGCCTTCGCAACGACGCTTTATATCTCCTAAGGAATTCTCACTTCTGCACATAGTATTTCTTCCGTCCCTGTTGGCGCAGCTGCAAGAATATCATAGTACCCATAAAGATTTTGTTCGTTTATTTGCGAATAAACCGGTCTTTCTGCATTTGGGACCATCTTACCACAATTCATTTTTTTAAGATTTTTGCAGTATTTGCAGTTTCTTGATTTTTAGATGCCTTTTTCCTCTTGTGATTAGAAAGAAATGCGAAGTTCTCGTAACAGGAAAATAAAGTTCTATTGATTGATTCATTCATTCATTAACGCATAATTGTATTTTTATCTTCATATCACGAGAAAGCGACGGTGGCGCTATCCTTAGGACGAATTAGGACTGCTTAGGAGTCAACCAGTTTCTAAGCTTTTTTTTTTTGACGTTTGGCTCCTTTCCACGTAAATTTGCTGCTTGTTCGAAGCCACCAAGCAGAGATAATCATCGTTAAGCGTCTTAGCTAAGTACGCAACCACGTGACTGACCAGGGTGCGGGCTGACTTCATGATCTTACAAGCAGGGTCGTAGTAGAAAAACGACGTCTTTACCCTTTTGGCCACAATTAATCAAGAAGATAGCAGAGGTATGCCCTGGATATAGCTTTTGATTTTTACTCTTGATTCTGTTAGTGCTACCCAACATGACGCTGCTTCTTTGTCTTAATGCTGAGTCTAAAATTTAACTTCCTAGATTTAACTGTTTTTATAGTCGTAATCAAATTAAATTTTGCTGCTAAACTGTCAAAAATGACTGAGTAAAAATTGAAAGTCCCAATTTTGATAGAAGCAGTAATAAAATCCGTCCTTAACGAGAAACCAAGCATAATAAACATTGAAAGAAATACAAGGAAAAGCTGCGGGCGGCATGTGTTGTATAATCTAAAAAAAAATACAACAGCACTCCTGCTAGCCTAATCCGAAGTTACAGTCCGCTAAAAGCTTTTAAATTTGCGGAACTTAAAACCAAGGCATAACTCTAGCGACTGACGTCTGTAAGTTATGAATGGCTTCTCCTTAATTTATAAAAAAAAAACGATGTTCTTTTCTTAAAATCTGCAATAAAGTGAACTTACTGAACAGTATCGTCTCGACCATAAAAGGCGTCCACGACCCCAATCGTTGTTCCGAGTGGGCAAGACAAATGGGCTGCATCATTCTGACAAATGTGAGCAATCAAGCCAATTTGGTCTGAAACAGTAAGAAATATTACAGATTCTGAAACATCGCTCTCTTTTTTTAACAAAAAAACAATTTTATAAATACACGAAGTACTTTAACAATCAACCAGGTTGCATTGTTTATACAGCCAGTGTACATAACAAAAAATATTCTCATACAAAATTTAAGAACAAAATGAGGAACATTAAAAGTTTGTGTGAATTTAAGAACAGCCTGCCTAAACCCAAAAATTATTGGTTCTTCTAAAAAAGAAAGACCGTGTACTTGTTACGGACTTTGTCTATACCATTTCCTCTAATTTTATGCATGGTATATTTGACAGCACAGAGCCAGCATCATCGTTTTTTGAATTGGCTTTAAGCGAGTTTCTTACTTTAATTTGTCATTGAGCCAGTGAGTTTATAGCTCTATTTCACTAAACGATGTACCTTTGTGGTGTATAAGAACCAGTGAATTTTGGGTTAAAGTTGTCTGTTCTTAAATTTTCATAAATTTTCAGTCTCATATGTTTTTACTTAATTTTCAACTTTTTGAGCAAATAAAGTTTCACAAATTTATTCTTGGTACGCTATTGGCGGTATCCAGAGTCTTAGAGGCACAATCAAACCTTTAATTAACTGGCTAAGACATACTGTTTCGGCAGCGATTCCGAAACAGTATTTCGAAACAATAAGTCTTAGTCTGTTAATCAAAGGTTTGATTGTGCCTCTGAGACTTTGGATACTGTCTATAGCTTATCTTTAATTTTTCCGTACATTGTTCTTAACAAAATAAACTTATTCTTGCTTGGTTAAAAGTTATAGCTTATTATTACTTAGACGATTAGCAATGTAGAAAAGACCAAAAAAGCTCAACAGCAAAGACCAAAAAAGCTCAACTGCTTACTTATACTCATGCGTATATTACAATGTGTTCTTAACCATTTTCTTCATGTCAAGACAGAAATTGTTCTTAAATTTTGAGCAAACCTGAGTTTCTCATTAAATTTTTCTCATAAAAAAGTACACCTGTCCACTTTTCTAGTTTTACTCCAGCAAGCGTTTTTTGTTTAGTAAGGCTTTGACATACAATTGTTCATTAAACGTGCACAACTGCACAAGCTCTTTTGTTTAACTTATTTCAACAAATTTTTGGTCTGTGACGATAATAGATACGTCAGTATGTCGGCCACTAGGGCGTGACAAATTTTTGGTTCAAATAAACTAAAAAAACGCTCATGTGCTTATGATTTACGCCAAAAGGAGACCGAGACTAAGCGATAGAAAATCGTTTAATTTTTTCCACTCAAGAGTAAGCGCAACTTGTAGGTTATTTTTTCTCCATTTACAAGATGTATAGGATAAGCGCTATTTTTGCTACTAAGTGCTATATTCTACTTGTTTAACACTCGCCTAACTCGCAACTTTCGTTTATAACAGAAAACAGATATTTACCCGTCGTTCAAAGCGTTTCAAAGGCACTTTGATTTTTTACTATTGTAATTGTAATTACAACTTAATTCATCAATTAACCTTGGCCAGGAGGCAGGGAAAGGACTCGATCTTCGATTCAAACTGACACCTTCCGACCTGTCTACCACATAGAGGCTTCATACTGTTCCTTTTTATTGCTGAACGTTAAACAGGGAAGCTGTGAATACCCATTTTTTTAATCTTTGGTTTGACACGATCGAGAATCGAACCCAGACCATCGTTTTAGTAGGAGACGTTCCATCCACTCGACCTCTGATTTGCTAAAAATGTTCAATGTGATTTACTATGATTTGTCAACTTACGCGTTGGAACACAACTGTATTCGACTTCAAGGTATTTGTGGGTGCCTCTGCAAGGGTCTCCAAACACGTCATTGTGCGCCGGAACAGCACAGAAGCTCTTTCCGTCACATCTCCTTTGGACCTCATCCTGGGAATTGTTTGCGTGCCCGCACGTGATAGTGTGAATGTTTCTGTGAGGGCATCTGAAACAAAAAAAATCCAAATGTGTCGAAGACAAATAAAAATTTTTGTTTGAGTAACACATTTTTTTGAAAGAACAATTTTATGAAAACATGA
This sequence comes from Trididemnum nubilum, assembly GCA_963965965.1. NCBI lineage: Eukaryota > Metazoa > Chordata > Ascidiacea > Aplousobranchia > Didemnidae > Trididemnum > Trididemnum nubilum. The sequence continues at coordinate 10,379,666 of OZ014473.1, read as the reverse complement.
GACTCACGTTTTCACAAAATTTAAAAGCAAATCAAGAACAATGCTTGGCATGAATCAAATAATAATTACCAGCACTGGCCAAATTTAAAAAAAAACAAATAACCAATTTTTGTTATGCAGTGCCATTTTGTATTGAAATGACCACTTTTTTGGCAATCACGGGCCAGTGCATAACACTACTTTGTTGCTGAAGCTTTGGCAATCGACAAAAGTTTTACCCAATACAACGTTTTACCAAGCAAAAATAAATTTGGGTTATTTCATCCTCCAATAAAGTTTAAAGAGAGCAAAGAATCAGACATAATCTTATACGAAAATTAAAAAGTATCTAAAATTACTTTTCATCAAATTTTAGCGTTATATGACATAATTGTTTCTGAAATATTTTGATTCAAAGTTTATCAGATCTCCGCAACACTGTTTTCTGTTAAAATCAAAGTTCTTAGAAATTGGTATATCATACCAAACTTTTAGAACAATTCTATTGTAACACTAAATCATGCTAAAACCTTGCATTTATAGGTGATTTCAAACTAATTGAGAAATATACTTTAAACATTATTTTGGAAATGGGGAATTTTTTAACTCGCAACGTAATTGGAGAGATCTTTTAAACTTTAAAATCAAGTGTCTCAGAAGCAGTGATTTGTAAATAGGTAAAACTTGGTGAAGCTATGCTTCAGATTATTCTATATTTTTTAAACATAACCTAGCTAGATGCTACATCTCCTTTAAGAACAAATCAAATGCAAATGAAGATGAAAATTTGAGCAAACTTACAAACAGCCTGCCTCAATCTGAATTTACAAGGTTCTTACAAAAAATAATTGCTCTGGCAATGTGGAGGAACTCGTGTTAGAGCAATAATTACTACTAACTACGGTGAGATCAGAGTTTTGATGAAACGGTAATTAGCACTTGTAAATGTTGTAGAACAACTTACGTTGATCTGTCTTTTCGTCCATAGAAGGCGCTACCAACCTTTATAAGGGCCCCATCTTTGCAAGACAACGCGGCCATTCTTCGTTCACAAGTAGTCACATAAAATGGACCTTTTGGAATGCGATTAAAATCCGCAAACGCACCTGGAAGAATAAAATTCCATTTTTACTAGTGCAGTGAAAAAGTTGAAAAAGGCTGAAAATAGATTTGAAAAGCAAAACTGTTTTTTTACTGCGCTAAAATTGTCATATATTGATGGTTGCGTGACGATGAAAATATGCTGAGTTGTCGAAATTGTCGTTCAAAAATACATTTTGAAACCAAAATTGTCGTTATGGTTGTTCAAAAGTATACGTGGAAACATTAAAGTTCACCTTATTTGGCAATTAGCCGTTTTTATGATATTGTCAAAACCGAAGTTACATTTCAGTTTCGAGACTAATGATGACAGTAATTCACTTTGATTCAGTTTCCCTTTTCAATTGAATTTGAATTCATTGTGTTTAGGTATCAAAAAAAATTTTTGCTGAAGTTTGAGGGTTTTCAAAAACGAATGACGTTAAATTGAATCTTTTATACAATAGTTTTGGACATGTTTTCTTTCGTAGCTTTTCAAAATATTATAAACACGTTAATTTTACCTGCAATGCAAATAACTCCAACAATTAAAAAAATCTTCATGTTTTAATTGTTAGTTGGATAACAACTCAAAAGACGTGACAAACTAAGGCTAATAGATTTTTCAAATTCTGAAATAAGAATTAGAAAGTTGACTGTACTGACCAGTTTAATTCCAACTCTAAATTCACTTTACAATGCAAAAATTTATTACAGAAATTTCAGAAAAATCATATAGCAAAAATATTCGTTGATTTACTTTTAATTTTTTCTTTTATTCGACAGAAAATTTTGTTCTTCAACTTTAAATTGTTTTTGTTGACGAAAAATTGTTTGTCTTTTATTTTAGCATCAAAATAGTCGTAAATTAAATTTTACAAACCGACGGAAGTCTTCAACATGCATTTAGATCAGCGTTTCTCAAACTTGGGGGTCGCTAAGGTCGTTACAGAAGGGTTGTGAAGTTGTTTTTTAATATTTGCGTAATTGCAAAGAATTCTGAGAATTTCAAAATCGTCGCAGTGATCGCTTTTTAATTATGTAGTAGCAAGTTGTCAACCTGTTGTAGGCTTGCCATGTGCAGCTTGGTTGGAAAGCCAAATTGCTAAGTGATGCCAGGAAAAATTGCCATATTTGAAACTTTGTCGAGTGCAATTAAAGAAGATGAAGAACTCTGTAAACGTTTGAAGACGTCGATTACACAGCACCTTCAATCTCTTGAAACTGAGTTCAAATGATATTTTCCTGAGCTCAAAGAACAAAAAGTCGCATTTGTACGAATTACGTTCTCGACTGCGTTAGATGTTAGTGACATTCCCAATAAATTATAAGACCAATTTTATGATCTTCAAAATGATTCGTCCGCACATCATGTTTTTCAGAAAATGGCAGCCTCTCAGTTCTGCTGTGCTATGCGCGAATCCTATCCAAAAGTATCCGAACTGGCTTTTGGAATATCACTTCCATTTGCCACAACGTACTTCTGCGAGAGTGGCTTTTCAGTTCTTGTACATATCAAAATGAAAGCGTTAAATCGTAAAAAATTTGAAGAAGATATGAGATTGGCTTTGTCGAACTCTAAAACACGAACCTCTAAATTGGCTTTGCAGTTGCAAAGTCAACCGTCGCAGTAACCGACGTAAAATTGAGCTGCTTTGAAATTAACTATCTTTTAAGTGTTTTTTTGTGGTGAGTTTTGTTCGCGTAAAAAGTAGAGCAGAAAGGGGGTCGCTAGCTGTATGGAACTCTTGAAAGAGGTCGTGAACCACAAGAGGTTGAGAAACACTGATTTAGATTTTCATCCACTGACTAAAGTCCATTTCATAGGACTGTACTTTTTTCACCTTGTACTTTTTAGATCATTATTCTAATATTCTCTGCACTTTCAAAAATGCACCAGTGAAATTTCAGCGGTTTTTGTTTTCAAAACAATTCAGAGTTGTAAACGGGCCGACTATATAAGGCCCGAAGTCTAAGATATAAGCTCGAACTGGAAAAATGATTTTGCCCGTATTGGCCCGAAAAAGCTCGATTTGAAAGAATATAGGGTTTAAAAAACATATACAATCAATAGCTCTTGTTCTTTAAACAACTTTAGTCTTTGGTGTCAAAATAAAACTATACTTTTTGGTAAATCGTGAGGCAATCATAAGAACTATATCCTAATTGCAAGTTATTTTGATTTTTTTTTTTTACACAACCTAAATCACAAAACACATATCACATCCGAATTAATCCCGAAATTTTGTCAAAAAGCCGACTTAAAAATTCCAGCTTACAACTTTGACACGATGAAATAGAAAAATCACTGAGTAGTTTTTGAATCTTCTTTTGAATTGTTTATGATAACTGATGTCTAAACATGAAAATCTTTCGTTTATATAGTAGAAAAAATCTGGAAGTAACTTCATTTTCTTCCGAAAAACTTGAATACAAGTGATTTCAGACCGCTTGTACAAAATTTTAGTCATTATTAGTATTTTCCATACTGTCGTTAAATTGTAAGCTAATTAGATTCACGCAAAAGGCTTGCAAAGTTTTTCTGATTTGTCTCAGATTCAAGCGTCATTAATCTATTTTAGTATTTAAATAACATGCACGATTTTAAACAGTAATATCCGGTTTCTGCGCATATCGCTGTTTTATAGATGTGGTTTGTTAGAGACTATTTCAACGGAAATATTTGTAGATACTTTTTAGGAATTCTGACCCAAATCTATTTATCCCAAATTCAAATTCTTACTTTAAAACTAGCCCCAAACCTTACCTGAACCCAATAACTCCTATCTTAACCCTTAAAAAGTTAAAGGAAAAATGCGTGGATAATTACACCTTATTTTCGTTTTATTCTCTTTGACTAAAAAAATTTTATTGTTAAACAGTTATTCCCTGTGTTTTATTCGAAAACCAGCAATTAAATTCTTTTATATTCAAGCTCATTTTGTTTAAGACAGCTACTTGAGCCTATACTCTAATGGCTTTATCTGAGGTCGAGTTCTGCTAAAAAAAACTTAAGTCCAACTTGAGTGAAACCAAAGTAAAATACCTCAATTTCAAATTTGAACTTTTGTGAAATACTTATAAGAAAATGGTCACTCAGAAATTGTTAACGCAGTTAATTAAATAAGGTATTGCTTAATTAGTCGGCAACGTGGCTGAGAGCAGGGTTGGAAAAATTACTTGGTCTTGCTTCAATTACAATTACAATTACAATTACAACCTAAAATTTTCAATTACAATTACAATTATTCAAGTTCAAGTAATTGTAATTCAATTACAATTTCAATTACAATTACAAAGAAAAAATTCTCAAAACGTTGCAACCAATTCAGTTACAGACGAAGCTTCGAGTTTTGCTTATGTCAACTCTGTGGATTTGTTTAAATTGCTTGTATTTTTATACCAGACCTATCAAAGCCCCATTTTTCTCTATTCTTGTTCTTCCATCAATCTTTGTTTAACTTTAATTTTTGCAATACATAATTTCGCTTGCAAGCAATTGTCAATAGTAAACAATTGTAAGCAAAGTAAAATTTTGGGATAGCAGTTTCCCTCCCCTGCTCCCCCTGGCTACGTCCCTGGTATTATACCGCAGTTAGTTGTGCAAAAGAAAATAAATTTTAACACAATTAAAAAGTGTAAAAAAATTGAAAGTGTGTACGTTACAACTTCAAGTTACAATTACTATTTAACACTATTTTAACTTTTACCAATAAGATCACATATTTAGCATGATCATACAAAAAAGAACCATTAGTGACGCTTTGACAAACGAACGAACGAATTACTTTGACAATGACATGCACACAATGGCAAACAAGCAAAAAAACAAAAAAGCTCACAAAATCTTAATATCACAAATAGCATTGAAGTTACAATAGTTACTTATCAACAATCAATGTTTGTTGCTTGCTTGGCCCAGTTAGTTCTGAATTATCAACATTAAAGAATCATAATGAAATCAATGAACAATACTAATTAGCAATTATTAACGAATTCGAAACAACACAAGAAGTTAACAGTTAACACTATGAGAAATATAGTTTTTTACTGGATATATGATGAGTAACCGCAACATTGCTAAAGAACACTCAGCAATAGATCACATATTGTTATGAAACACAAATATCAGCTTTCAGAGGCATAATTTGCAGTGAGTAATCACTGCGTCTAAAACAAAGAAAACTGTTAGAAATGACTTGGAGTACAACAGCATTAAAAAGAAAGAGTAAAACTACTGCAGGTGTATCTTAGCAGCAATATTGTTTCAGCACTTTTCAATAATATACACTAAAACAACCACACCAGACTGTGTAATGCAAAGCAGTTATTCCTTTAAAAATTGATCTTATCATACAGTGATTGATTGCATTTTATGAACATCAAAGAGCGAAATGTTGCTGTGCCTAACAAACTTCGATCGGATGTGTAAAAATTACCAGCTATTGAAAAGACTCGCTCAGAAGGCGCTGATGTGGCTGCACATCCAAGATACTCTCTAGCTAATTGGGATAAATGTGGAAACTTTTTTTCATTGTTCTTCCAAAAGGAAAGCGGATTTTCATCAAATGAAATAATCTGTTCTTGCAAGTATTCAGTGACCTCATCTTGCTTGAAGTGAGGATCAGAAATAGAGGTACTCTTGCTTGTGTCGATAAAGCCAAACAGGCTAGGCCGTTTCACCAAGGGTTCAGACGTAACTTCGTCTTCAGCTCGTAGAACTGCAACAGCAGATCGTTTAATACACACTAAAGTAGTGAGTCGTGCTATCACACTCTGTTTGAGTTCATCTTCTTGGATCCATGCAATTTTGAACCTTGGGTCAAGCAGAGCAGCGATCTGGTTGTCTCGACAATCCAAAAATGACTTCAATCGTTTATGAATAGATTGTTGGAGAGATGTAATAAGGCCATTGCAATATCTAAAACTTTGATTTGAAAAAGCATTGAACTTTTTTTGAAGTCCAACTACAACTGGGCATATGCTAGATGCTGTTACTCGTTTATCTCCCTCCACTTCTAGTAACGCTTCTTGAAATGGTTTTAAAACAGTAACCAATTCATTTAAGGCCAAAACATCGTGATCCAAAATTTTTTCCGTTGATCTCATTACATCCAAAGCATCATTTACGTAGCTGTGGTTTTTCAAAACGCTTTCTATCATTGTCAGCTGAGAGTTCCATCTTGTTGCGTTCCGAGCTCTTAAAACCAAGCCTTTTTGTCGCAGAAATGGCGACGCAATGGTGGACTTTCTGACAGAATTAACAATTTTGCTTATTTTTGCAAGCAGTTTTCCAACGAAACTCTTTAAAAACGAAGGTTGATGTAAACCGTCACGTATACACAGTTGTTTAGTATGCGCAAAGCAACTTATTCTTTGAGGTAGGTCTGCTAACAAGTTGTCTACGTCATCAACATCAGACTCTTCTTCCAATTCCATGTCATCTTCATTTGTTCTGACCTCATGATGCTCGGTTTGGTTCCCATGCTGCTCATCACGCTCTAAAACAAAGTTTGGCACAGAAATGGAAAATCCTTTAATCATGGAAGAGGCATTGTCGGAAACTATCTTATTCACCCTATTCCAAATATCATATTTGCTTGCGATTGAATGATAAGTAGTTGCAATATTGTCTGCTGTATGCCTACCTGCAAATGAATCTACTGCTAGCACAAAAGATTTTAAAGTCCACTTTTCATCTACAAAGTGAACGGTCATCCCCAAAAAACTTGCCATGTTTCGATTTGTCCATAAATCGAGGGTAATGTATATGTGATCCAAAGTAGACAGCTCTTCTTTTATCACATTTTCCATTTGTTTCATGACTTTAGGCAGCATAGTGTTTCTGACTGTTGGACGGCTGGGAATTGAATATCTTGATTCAGTCGTTTCCAAGAGCTTTCGAAAAGTTGGACTTTCCAAAATATTGAGTGGAAGTTGATCGCAAGCAATGGAATTGATCAAAGCTTTGGTTATGGTTTTCTGTCGAACGTCATTTCTAGAAAACTTTTCCTGAGTTTTTTTTTTGACTAGAAAAGCTGACATTGTGGTTTGGTCGTTAGGTCTATTGCTATCAGATTTTGAATGCTGGCGACTTTTTGTAGCTTTTAATTTAAGGTCCATGTATTTAGCATGATGTTTCGGACAGCACCTTTTCAAATGAGTGATCAAATTTGAGGAGGCCTTTGTTGAAAATTTTACTTTAGCTTTACAATGCTTGCATTGTGCAATATTGTGCTCTTTTGTTGAGTCAAAAAATTTGACATGAAGCTCTGATAGTTTCGATTGCTCAACCTCACAGTTTTCACTTTCTTGTTCATCTTCTCTTTGCATCATACTTTGTAACAAAACTAAATCAATCGTAATTTGCCTCGTAAGAAAATTAGAATAGGCTAAATGCTAGAAGAAAATTGAAGAAAATTATAGTATTCGGTAGAGAAAATAAAGTGCAGAAAATATCCTCAACTTTTGTTGATGAATTTACAAAAGTCTGCTTGACATCTTTATTTACAATACCGTATATGCTACTGCTGAGTTTTTTAGGTAAACATCAATTTTTCATTCATTTTTTAATCGTAACCACCGCAATAATAGCAAATCACTAACAATGCAAAAGAACAGTAGGCGCTACCAGTCCAGTACCACGGCAGGTTACCCTATTTTTGAGTTCACATCTGCTGTACTACGCTCAGTACAAGCTAAGTAACTATCAGATGGGCTTATGCTTCACTTATGGCTTTGGTCTAACGTTACAACAAGGAGAAACTAAAATGTAACATCGCAAGCGAAATCCGGGGACTTCGCGAACGTATCTCACTTCACTGAACTAAAGAATTTTACAATTGTGTTAAAGCGTGTTTATGGTTGTTGATACTGATAGTCAGATCTGAAATACTCTGCTTTTGAGTTTCATAAGGTTTTATTAACTTGATCAGATTTGTGGTTAACGGCTTTCAAACTTTTGCGTTAAATTCCCATAATTACTTTCTATGATTAAAACCACGATTAATTTTACTAAAAACTATAGGATACCTGTAAATTAACACAAAAATATTGTCGACCGCTAACAAGCCAGTCTTGCGGTCAACTAATGCTTCTTATCTGCTCGAACTTCGATTCGTTACGTGCCTTTGTTCAGATAGTGGCTACAAATTATTGTCCATTTACAATCGTGTTGACAGATGAGGGTACGAAAATGACGGCATAGAGAAAAAGCTTCCAGCGTATAAAGATCGATTTAGTAAATACTCAGACAAGAATGACAATTGGGAAACCATAATGCTTAGTTAAGTGATACACAGAAAAATTGGAATGCGATTAGCTTACATGTCCCATTTGGCATAGTCTCCTCAATGTGGTCCACCAAATTTTGTTACCTTTAATCTTTGATTCATATTTACCTATCCAATAGTAATAGATTTAATTTGTTTAGCTTTTGCAGCTAATTGGGGTAGGTGTCAACATAATTGGAGGATCCCTATAGTTATCAGCAAATCAATAAATTTCGCTGCTCATCTATCAAAATAGTCGAGTAAAAACAAAGGTCCTACGCGCGCGCGCAAAGTCCCAATTAACAACATTTTCACTTGGCCAAAGCACATTACCAACTTTGACCATAGATCATGGCAATCTTTAGCATAGATGCTTTAACCAGCTCATAGCTTTTTGGCTAGTATTCTATTGCATGGTTTCCACCGGTTACAGACACGTCTATGTCAGGCTATTTGTTGGCTTATAGTTAGTGCTAGTTATGATTAGAGTACGTGCTGACTTTAGGTCATGCATATGATTAACCATATCCCTAAAACTAACTCGAACTATCCCTAGCCTACTTTGATGCTCGCTTTGTGACGTCAGATGTGATTGCAACCGGTAGCATATTGATATTGTTCAAACACATTGTGTTATCATCCATCTTAGTGAATAATAGAGTAATTGTAATTGAAAATAGGCAGAAAAATTTTCAATTACAATTACAATTACAATTATTCACTTTTAAAAATTTTCAATTACAATTACAGCAAAATCGTGTAATTAATTACAATTTTGTCAATTACAATTACAATTTTTCCAAGCCTGGCTGAGAGGGTAAAGGCGTCGTTTTTATGACGACTCCGATTGCATGATCTGGGTTCAACCCGCATCCTGGTCACGTTGTTACGTCCTTGGATAAGGCGCTTTTCGATGTTTCTTTCTGCTTGGTAGCCTCGAACAAGTAGCAAATTTTCGCTGGAAGCAGTCAAACGCCAACCAAAAAAGTTGGAAAATGCTCAACTCATAAGCAGGTGAGGATTCGCCCAAAACAAAAGCACACCGTCGCTTCCTCGAGAGTGGAGGATAAATATGGAAAAATCAATCAAAAATTGGGCATTGGACTCCAACTTAAAAACGCAATTTTAGGTGTGCATCACAGCAGTTTTTCAACTTTTTGATTGCGCAATATGCTGCAGTAGACACATGTTGGTCGACTAAGAGATTTGTTGATAACTATTTATTTACTCATTTTCCGCCTTCAAAATTTTTGGAACGGACAAAGTTTACAAAAATTTTCAATTTTTTGGCCCTTCAGAACACCCAACGCCTTGTTAATCGGTGGGTGTTGCTGTTGCCCTTTTTCTGTGTTTGAAAGGGTTAGGCGTTGGTTTGCAAAAGAGTGGCCTATCTGATCTAACACCGATACGGCCCGTCACTGCAATCAGAGATAAATTTACATCCCGTGAGGTTCCTGGCACTTTGGGGGCCTTTGGTATTTTCCTGTCAAAAATAGGTGAAGACTAAAAAAACGGTCTTTCCACCAACGCGTCGGGCCCCTGGCACTGTGTGATATTGTGAATCCCGCAATGACTGCAATGATACTTCTTCAAAAAGAATCCATGTAAAACATGCGCGAATACGCCTCTACTCTCACTCCAATAACTCTTCACAATATTATTTTCAGCGTACTACTACGGCTTATATTATAAAAGTGTGTTTTGGTTAAAATTTAAAACATAGCACCATCACCTAAATGGCTTCTTTGAGTTTACAACCTGTAGAATGTGTGAAATTGTGGATGGTCTCGTATAGTCGGATCTCTAGTATGGTTTCAATCTAAAATTATCAACAAACTAATAAGCAAGCATAAAAAAATCTTAAAATCTTTTAATCGTTGATATTTTTACAAAGGCCGGGTTATCGTAACTATTTTTTTTGCTGTTTGGTTTTAGAAGTTAATTATTTCAACTTTTAGAAATTTACAAAGTGACGTAAAAAGCGGTTTAGAGTTTGCATGTAATTCAAAATATGATGAAAAAAATTCAATCTTAAATAGTTCATAGAAATGATTACTCGTTTGCCTATAAAGTATTGCAATTTAGTCTTCGATGTACACTTTACACCAAACTTTAAACTCAATATTGCAGTTAATCACAATGAACAACAAACATGATAACAACCGCAGTTGCTACACGCACTGGAATTTTGCCATTTTTTATTTCTGCTAATTTAAATGCCATTTAAAACAAAAGTGGTGCAAAAAATAACTAAAATAGAGCCTATTTCCATACATGTTGTTAAAAAAAAATCAATTTGATCAAACATTTTTACATTTTACTTTTTTACGAAAATTTTAAATTTCACCAATTTTAAATTTAAATGCGTCTCTTGCCAAGCCCTCGTCAATTTTACATCGGCAGTTTGGCGCAGTGCAGTAGAGCGTTGTTACTTTGACAACCATGATGGCAAGGTTATTTAACTTTCACCTGAGCTTCGTTGCTACTTTTTTGGATTGGATTCTTCATGATGCTTCTTGGCAAGTATCAAACAAAAATGCAAGCAACATAAGTTCAATCGCAAAAACTCGAAAATAATGGCAACTTCCTTGCGAGTGTTGGGTTCTACGAATAATCATTGATGCTTATATATACATCGCTTTCTCGTAACAAGTGGATAAATATGACTTTGCAGTGAACTTATGATAAACCCCAAAAGTTGCGGTGATTTGAAAAAAATTTCCCTATTTTGAGTGCATTCGGTTCTGTCTGCTCACTCAAACGCTCTCTGAACATGATGCATTGATAGTAAGATGATTGAAATTGTGAATTGGTTTTGTCGTTATATAACTTCAAAGGTGTTTCCACAAACTTTTGTTACGTTTTTTGTGTTGTGTTTTTTCTTTTTACTTTAAAATTTACTCAATAAAAAATTGATAAAAAAATACTAATTCTTGATTTGCAGATGCAAAGGTGTAATAAATTGAACTCTGACTCCTGAGGTGAAAGGTTCATTTTGTACGTCTTTACCATTTAATTTAGGCAAAGAGGTGGATTTGCAATACCATATTAGAGCAATAAGCAGCAACTTTGCTGGATTCAACATTTTTATGAAAAACAAAACGTATCGAACGTTTTCGGCTTAAAACAATTAACCTTCACCAGGATATTATAAACAATAATACACAAACATCTACAAAGGAAAACAAAAGCATTACAGCATCATACATTATACGTATAGCTGGCTAATAACGTACATTATCTGAAGAAATACTTAAAATTATCATTTAACAAGATAAAAATGCCTTTCCAGTTTTGGAGCAAAGCAATCATATTAAAATTACAGTCAAACAATCAACAGCATAAAGTTTTTAGCGTGAAATAAACCAATTCAGTTAGATTAACTATTCATGGGATAATCAAGGTGCAGTGAAAAAAAGAAAAAATCAAGTCGAATCAAGGTAAGAACTCTAACTTATGATATTATGACGAAACAGAAAATTAGGCAACTTAGAAAATACTTAGCAAAAAAGTGGCACCTTTAGCATAAAGTTGCTTATTTAACTTAGGATTTAGTTTTTAATCAAAAGTGCTTCTTGGATTTTAGTTTCACACAACGTATGGCATCTTTTTAAAATCTGAGCATTTGCTTTTAGCTGGACCGCATAAGAGCGCTATAAAAGACCACATACACGCATGTGCCACTTGCCGTGAGGAAAAGCACACCGTAAACTCTTTCCAGATTTTAAAAAGATGCAATACGTAGTATGAAATTAAAATCCAAGAAGCACTTTTGATTAAAAAACTAATCAAAAAAAATAAAAAATAAAAAATAAATAAAAAAACTTAGGAATAAGTTAAATAAGCAAGTTAAATAAGCAACTTTATACTAAAGGTGTAAGCAAAATAAGTTAAATAAGCAAGTTAAATAAGCTAAATAAATAAATAAGCAAGTTAAATAAGTTAAATAAGTTAAATAAGTTAAATAAGTTAAAGTTAAATAAGCAACTTTATACTAAAGGTGCCTCTTTTTGTGAGGTGGCAGTAGACTTAGATGACCTTACGGTCCTTCGCTGTCTCCCCACCGAGTGACTAAATATCGCTTTGACTCTGCAAGTTTGTGTGTTGGTTTTGAAGGAATTGCATGTTTCAATGCTTTGGTGATAGACCTCGAGGAAGTTGCAGTCTTTTTTCTTGTGATATGACGTCACTTGGTAAATAAATAAATATGATGATGATGATGATTCTTTGCCGAGTATTTTCTAAGTTGCCTAATTTTCTGTTACGTCATAATATCATAAGTTAGAGTTCTTACCTTGATTCGACTTGATTTTCTCTTTATTTCCCTGCACCTAGATTAATGATTATCCCATAAATAGTTATTCTAACTGAATTGGTTTATTTCACACTAAAAACTTTATGCTGTTGATTGTTTGACTGTATTGTTTCATGCTAAAAACTTTAAACTTTATGCTGTTGATTGTTGATTGTTTGAATCCAGCCAAGTTGCTGCTTATTGCTCTAATATGGTCTTTGCCAATTCTGCAACTTTATATCTGGACATACTTTGTCCAAAAAAACCTTTTGTGATTTAAATTCCTGGGTTTTTCTTCAACAAATAAGCAAATTGTAGTCGATAAATTGAAAACGAAAAAACCTGAATTGAAAACGAAGCAAAAGTTTGATAATTGGCATTTAGGCCGATAAAAAATTAATTGGAAAATTTATAGTTTGCTTGTTGATCAAGTATGAAGTCATCAAAGCCAAAATATCACAACGCCGCTTCTGAAATAGTTTTATGATTTCTTTAAAAGCATCCGGAAATTAGCATCTTGTTTTCATACATCATAACGTGAGTGATTTATTATTTTACCACAAAAAGCAAAGTTTGAGCAAAATAAAACCCCAATTCAAATTCTTTTGTTGGTTACGAATTGCTGTGATTGTCTTGCAAGATGCAATAATGATATCTCATAAATCATCAAAAACTATAAATCATCATCAAAAAGGAAAAAAAGGTTGAAAAATTTTATTGGTTATTGCGGATTATAACAAGTACTAAATTTAAGTGTATGCCGCTGTAGTAGGAAGCAGGTCACAGCTGGTTCCACTTTAAACCAAAGGTTTTTATTCTTGGTCATAGGTTGCAATGTTGAGATCAAAAACGACTTTTAAAAAACTAAAACTTTTTGGTTATATTTGATCACAATAATAAGACAAAATCGAGCCATATACGATCAAACTAAATGCTGAACAAACATTTTCTGATCCGAAGTTTTTACTTCTAATACTATAACTTGAATTACATTTGCTGCTGAGCAATTAATGGACTAAGAACATAGCGTCGTACAAAAAATCTTTTCAAGAATGTCAATATTACAGTAGTAGAGCAATGCTTTTAAAAAATCTACAAACTGTCGTAATTAATTTCGAGAAACTTGAAGAATTTTTTCCCTCACATTTGCATCTTTAGTCTTGGGCGCTAAAACAACGAGAAATAACTTTTTATAAAAAAAATAAATTTTATAAGCAATTTTTATTCAAATAAATACAAACCAATACTGTCATACCAGCTGCATTTAAAAGAATATCTTCAAAATTATATTTTGATAATAAACTGTTTGATACTGTATTTACTGCATGTGGGGCTTTTTTGTAAATTTTAAACTAACTTTTAAACTTTTTTATGAATTGGTAATGGACAACTTTTTCGCGTTGTTTGTTTCGAAAAGTCACTGTTCTACTGTAATGGCTCTTTTCTCGTCTTCCACTCTAGGTTGTTTATAAACCAAAAGTATGCAATATAATTTATAAGTTTGATATTTTTAACCAAATCCCCCGAACCAGCAGAAAATAGTAAACGGTTTTCCAGTTAAACTGCCACCTGATTCTTATGATACATAGTAACTCCGGTAATCGAGCACCGCGAAGTTTAAGCTATGTCTCTTTTTAATGCTGAACGTCAAGCAAGAAAGCTGTAAATAAAAATTTTAAAGTATTGGTTGGACCCGACAGGGAATCAAACCCAAATTTACAGCTTCAATCTATCAACTGCGCTTCTTAAAATAATGCATGAAATGTAAAAAAATAAAATAATAAAAGAATCATTGCCGGCATTTGGCAGTGTCAGATATGAAAAAGGATACTATAGTTTAAGAACAGATAATGAAAAAGTAATCCAATAATGTTTATAAAAATTTCGCTTATTTCCCCACAATGACGTTTGTTTGTTAACATTAATCAAGGGTGTAAAAAGTACTGGAAAATTGAAATCAAGGACAAGTTTCGTTACTGACAAAAAACTACTCGAAGTAAAGTACAAAGTACTGACTAAAAAAGTACTTGAGTAAAAGTAAAAAAGTATAGTCATTTTAAAAGTACTCTAGTACAAGTATTTCTGAAAGTATTCAAGCAAAATAAACAAACTATTCAATCTACATACTGTATGACAACTGGTCGACTACCTTCACATCACTGCCATATAGCGTTTGGTCCTTTAACCACTCTCTATCTCAAGAAGTTATGAATTAAATTATTAAGTGTTCTAAGTTTTCTATTATTTTGTTCAAGACAATTCCTTAAAAAGAACAGCAAGACTTGGATATTTGAAAATCATGCCGCGCATAATTTACATGGAATCATTTCATAAAATGTTTGCTTAAATCTCATTCACTGTCATTGTTAAATTACAATATGCTAAAAAGTAGAAACACTGTCGACGTGTCTTATCGGTGTATAATTTACTGTATTTACAGGGTGGTGCAAAACTCACGCTCCATATAAAATTTTTTTTTTGATTAATTAATAAAAATTAGTGCGAAATTTTTGAATCGAATTTATTTTACAAGTGAAGGTAAACAGAAGCCTGAAAAACATTACCTCACTAAATCACACAAAATTATTGTTGATAACTTATTTAGGTAATTCATGGGTCTCTGCTGGGACAAAACTGATCATCATATTGAAAACATTTTGGAATTAACTTACATTTATACAATAATTACAGTATCGTACAATAATGCCTATTGCATAATATGGTGTGTGATTTTTGACTCACTCTCTAGAATTTAGCTTTAGAAACGTTTAGTAATCATAGGACGAATTTTCGGCAAATTTACGTCTTTCTGTTTGCTTTTTTCATGACTTACTTTCAACAGAGTAAACATCTATGCCAGTATTAGACCGGCAGCCCAGAAGGTTTATTTACCCCAAAGACGGCGGAAGGTTTGATGCGCCTAAAATGCACGTCTTTACTCACCTTTTAAGAAAATATTTTACTGGCAAGTCAAAAGTTCGGCTAAGACCCCCCAAATCCACAATTTATGGGGGGTCAAAATAGCCTTTATTTACCCCAAAGACGGCATGGATAAAAATTGCGTAAAATCGTTCTCTGGGGTCCACTGAACAATGAAATGGCGAAGACAGTAACTTTAGGTTCGGCTAACCCCCCGACAGTAACGAATTTAGGGGGGTCAAAAATGGCCTTTATTTACCCCAAAGACGGCATGGATAAAAATTGCTCAAAAACGTCCGTTGGAGTCCACTGAACACAAAAATGGCAAAGACAGTAACTTTAGGTTCGGCCAACCTCTTGACAGTAACGAATTTAGGGGGGAGGCTCAAAAATTCCTTTATTTACCTGGAAGACGGCATGAATAAAAATTGCTCAAAAAACGTCCGTTGGTGTCCACTGAACGCAAAAATGACGAAGACAGCAACTTTAGGTTCGGCTAACCCCTTTACAGTAACGAATTTAGAGGGGGAGGCACAAAAACTTACCTTTTCACCTGGAATAGGACAACGGTAAAAATTGTTAAAAAACATTCTTGCAGTTAGTACGCTGAACACATAAATGGTTAAAACAGTTACTTTCGGTTCGGCTATCTTCCTGACAGTAACTAATTTAGAGGGAAGCTCGAAAAATTGCTCTTATTTATTTGAAAACGGCTGGGGTAAAAACTGCCCAAAAATGTTTCTCGGGAGCCCACTGAAAACAAAAACAATGGCAATAAACTTTGGTATCCTCAAACTAATTTCTTACTCTTACTGCAAAAGTCATTGCACCACTAAATACGGCTTTACAGTACTGCTTTTGAAAAAAATCATTTTAAGTCGATGGCGTCATCAATCATTAAGTAACGTAATAGTCGATTTGAGCAAAAATGACGTCATGTTGCAGTGACGTTGTCTTTACAAGCGATCTAGATTTTGCGTATCAGCTTGTCTTTTCAATGTGAGTCATATGATAGAAAATTGTTGATAGTCAATCTTCTGAAACAGTGCTCGATGATGTACCAAGTAAAATTAGAGCAACATACAACTATTAAATCACAGTAAAAGTTTACTAAAAAATTACGAAATAATTTTCTATATATTACTTTAAATAAGGAAGTATATAGGCTTAGCACAGACTCAAAACAATCCAGAGCATTTCAAAAAAGATCTAAATTCTTAAACACTGTGATAAATTAATAAGTCTGCGTATTACCAATATTCAAAATGCTCTTTCCGTTATTAAGTCTTTCGTTAATTGCTTTGAGTCCTACGTTCTATGAGTCTTTTACTAATGCCAATTCTGCGACTTTTATCAACTTCATTAATTTTAGAGTTTATCGTAATGAGTGCATCGTTGCAAAAATTTCAATAAAATTTTTTCTGCTTGCAAATAATTTCGGAACAGGTAAGCATTATTCCGAAATGTCACATTATAAAACCCATAGCATTTTTAAAAGAGAACTGAAGTAAATTCACTGGGGCTAGATAAACTTAGAGCAAACGTATTTGATTAGATGGGTGTTGACTCTATCCTCCTTCACCCAGCCGAGACAAAGATATTTTACTTTAAACATGACCTAGGGCATCTCTGGTCATTATTTTTATTGGCAGTCCTACCTGACAATGATAACCTCTCGGACGCCATTTTAGTTCTATCCAAAGGCAACGTCACAGTTAGACTAAACCACAAAAGCCTTTTAACCTATATAGAGGTTAATATAGGCCTCTATGGGCTAGGCTACTGCATTGAACCGTCAGGGTTACCAATGAAATTTTAATTAGGAAGGTTCCTACCTAGGGTTTGAAGTAAAATATCTCTGGAACGGCTGGCACAAGAAGGATGGATTCAATTACGCCAAATCTAATCTAATACGATTGTCTTAACTTTAGATACCCCATTGATTTTGCTTGCAGTCCTCTTTCATCATAAAAAGGCGCATGATAGCATCTAAACTGGAGGCAGCTGCAAAAACGTAGCTAATGAACAAGATTGACGGGATTTCTGTAATCGCGCGCATTGAAATTATTCTAAAACTTTGAGACCATTATTTATATGATGTACTGCACAAAAAACGAACACTTGTTGAATTCAAGTTGCAGCAAGATCACATTATTCTAGCATTGATAACACGGATTTCGTTTAAAACCACGTTCTACACTGGCAATATTTTAAAAATTCTTGATTATTTTTAGTTTGAACTTCTCAATAGACACTATTAAGGATTAATAGCGTTTATTTTTGGTGTTATGAAGACACCAAAGACAATGAGGTGGTCTCGATCAAACAGATCAACGAAATTACCACATTAAATGATGACGTTAATAACGACAGCAACTTAATTTTCAATATATGGTAGGCCTCTATGTAAAAATTAGTCGTGCAATTTTGGCCCATTCTAGTACATTAGGCGTAAAATCGTGTGCGTAAGAGTGTGTTCTTATTTAATTTTAACCGACTGTTGTCTGTATGAAATAAACTAAAATGCGCTTATTTGCTCACAATTTTACACCCAGCGTAGACCGGGACCAACAGTTCATCAGGTTCTTGGAAGGCAATATAAGGCGTTTTTCCATTAGTACGAACAGGTTTGGAATATACCATAATTATTGGGTACTGTATAATCCAACATTTGAAGATAAAGCTTATGTTTTTGCATTGACAAATGCTTGATAAAAGGGCATATAGGACATAGGTCACATTTGGCTTTTCTGGTATTTTAAGACAAGAATCTTCCAAAAATTGTTTTGGTGCCTAACTCTTCTAACATCTTCGTTTGATTGATTTTTATATTTGGGCTGATGGACCAGTATTTTTGGTCTTGCTACTGCAGCGATGCACCTTCTGTTGAACTAAAACAACCTCACTACTTCTTGCTTTTTTTTTTGTAGGATAGAGCATTCATTTGGAAATGGTTTGAATTTTTGTTCTCTCCCTTTCCTTACCCACATTCCATTATTCATCATTGCTTTTTGGCAACGAATACTACGTCCGGTAGTTGCTCTTTGGAAATTAAGTCTACTAGATTGTCTTTTGCTCACTTTGCCAGTGTCCACAAAACTAGGCCCAATTGACGACTTTGCCAACTTTAGCTCCAAATTCTAAACTCATTTCTATCTCTATAATGGTTTTGTTACATTTTCAAAGACCCCGCATAATCTATTACATAAGCTCGTTCAAACTTACTGTATAACGTTTGTCTTGTCTTGTCTCACACCATAACCCCGATGTGATAGAAATGTTTTATAGCAGAGGTCAGTAACCTATTTTGTGACATGGGCCAATTTCAAAAAAAAAAATTGTGGAGCTATCCTCAACAAGATACAATATGGTGCCATTTAGCCAATTCGCAGGAATTTGTAGCTCCATTTAAAGAACCAGTTACGGATATAGTTCCAGCAAAACTTGAGTAGCCCCACTGGATTTACAAAATTACGATCATCCTTCTTGACTTGAAAAAGTGAAACAGGATTTTCTCTCAAAAAGCTTTTCTTTTGTGTTCACAACTCAATGTTCGTTTGTATCTTTGAAACAAAATTTAATTCTTTTTTTACAACTTTTACTTGTTCCAGGTCGCAGATCATAGTAAAATAATACTCAGAATAGAGATTCGCGACCAGAAAGCAAATTTCTCAAGGACGTGTTTATTAACACTTGAATTTGTCAAATAGATATGCATGATAGTTGCAAGCTGTGATACAGTACTATTTGACACTTTTCCGCCGTTTTGTGCCAATCTATCTCTTCTATTAGTAGGTCTCAGTTTTTGGATTAGAACTGGGTTCTGTTGCATTAGTCATGTAATCCATTATGTTAATTAATATTTTGGGAATACGCATGTTGGACTTACGAGTTGACTACTCAAGCAAACATCTTGCTGTTTGTGCTAATAATGATAGACTAATTAAATGTTTTCAAATATCTCTGCTTTTTCCAAAAGAACTGCAAATTTACGATCTTTGACTTTATTTGAGCTGATAAATCTAAGATTTGTCATCATTAAAATTCTCCGCGCTGAGCGATTTGTGCAATGTTTAATCGAAATCGTAAACTAGCCAGCAAGTATTTTGAATGCTGGTAATATGTAAATTTATCACATTTTTTTGAGATTCTAGATTTTTTTGAGATACTATACTCGTATTAGTTGCTTCGAGACTGTGATGCAAATTTAACGCAGTTTTGGTGATGTGATATAAGACATAGAAAATTTACTTAATTTTATTTTTTTAATTTTGCCGTAGCACAATCAACTGTGCGGGACCGGTGCGTCTTGAAATTACTGCTATTGCAATTACATTTTATTCACCAAATTGCCTTATCCAGGAGACAGCAAACGGACCTTTTGGTCTTCGAGTCAAGCTGTCACTTGCCCGCCAGTCTACCACACACGATGAAAGCTTCACACTACTCTTTCAATACTGAAAGTCAAGCAAAGAAGCAGTGAGTTCCAATTTTTATAGTCTTTGGTTTGACCCGACCGGGAATTGAACCCAAGTTTACCGTTTCGGTAACAGACGCTCTATCCACTCAAACACTGATCGGTTCAAGGACGTAATCTTTACTGCAAAACACTTTCGTGAGCAATCTTTGAACTTGTACGGTTTTTGTGAAAACGAGATAACTGCTCAAACGTAACGTCATTGAAAACGACGACATTTTTGCTCAAATCGACTATTACGTTACTTAATGATTGATGACGCCATCGACTTAAAATGATTTTTTTCAAAAGCAGTACTGTAAAGCCGTATTTAGTGATGCAATGACTTTTGCAGTAAGAGTAAGAAATTAGTTTGAGGATACCAAAGTTTATTGCCATAGTAGTTTTTTAACAATTTTTACCGTTGTCCTATTCCAGGTGAAAAGGTAAGTTTTTGTGCCTCCCCCTCTAAATTCGTTACTGTAAAGGGGTTAGCCGAACCTAAAGTTGCTGTCTTCGTCATTTTTGCGTTCAGTGGACACCAACGGACGTTTTTTGAGCAATTTTTATTCATGCCGTCTTCCAGGTAAATAAAGGAATTTTTGAGCCTCCCCCCTAAATTCGTTACTGTCAAGAGGTTGGCCGAACCTAAAGTTACTGTCTTTGCCATTTTTGTGTTCAGTGGACTCCAACGGACGTTTTTGAGCAATTTTTATCCATGCCGTCTTTGGGGTAAATAAAGGCCATTTTTGACCCCCCTAAATTCGTTACTGTCGGGGGGTTAGCCGAACCTAAAGTTACTGTCTTCGCCATTTCATTGTTCAGTGGACCCCAGAGAACGATTTTACGCAATTTTTATCCATGCCGTCTTTGGGGTAAATAAAGGCTATTTTGACCCCCCATAAATTGTGGATTTGGGGGGTCTTAGCCGAACTTTTGACTTGCCAGTAAAACATTTTCTTAAAAGGTGAGTAAAGACGTGCATTTTAGGCGCATCAAACCTTCCGCCGTCTTTGGGGTAAATAAACCTTCTGGGCTGCCGGTCTATATATGCGGCTGCGGCGAAACGCAAACACCAAGCAACGCAAAACTAAAAGCATCTTGAACCATGAAGTAAATCAACAGTATGAGCCAGAATGGACGAGATACGTACTCGCTGAAAAAAGTAATTGCGACAGTCGCTGCGGTAGTCTGACTTCTGACGCAAGAGTTGCCAGCCGAAAAAAGAGCAAAACACAACTAACTGAACTGAATTGAATAATTGCCGGTAAAAAAAGTCGACCGTTCTGACAAATTCGTGGTTCAAATTTAAAATGACCGTACTTTGTACTTTTCTGAATCAAAACACAATTAAGTAAGTAAAAATATTTTGTTACTTTACGTCACTGACAAATATATACTTAATTTTAGAGGGTGTTTATGTTTTGTAACTCTCTGCTGTGAGATAAAAGTCCTGTACCCACAAAGTAATCAATTTTTTTGAAACATCCTTCCCGGCATTCGATATTATTATTTGAACAATAAGGTAGCCCACAAAAAGAAAGTATTTTCTTATGTGTCATCATTCATTCTTCTTTCATAAAACTTTCGTACTAGTGCTGTAAAAAAAACGTTTTTTTTTTGGAAGGTGTTTTTTAACTTGTTTTTTTTTGTTTTGTTCTGTTTGTTTTTTTTTGTTGTTGTTTTTATTTTTTTACATGTATGTATAGTTCTTAGATGAATGAGAATATTTATATGTTTTTTCACGATTTGGTTTGGAACTTTGCTTTTTTTGAGCAACATAGACCTAACAATTGCTTGCTGAGAGAATGAAATGAGGAAGTTTCGATTGTAGTGGTGGAAATGGTAACTCTGCTATTTTCTTACTCACTGACTGGTTTATTTCGCAACAATCCGCAGTGAAGTGGCTAAGGATGGTGACACCCGCGGCGGAATTTTGGAGTGCCACAGTTTATAATGTATAGCAGACTGCAAAAGGTTATATTTTAAAGATAATGCTTTTGAAACGTGGCATCAGGGAGAACTCTGGTGGCATGGAAATGAACAAAAGCATGATTCGACTCAGGCGCTTAGCCGGAAATCTGCAATGGCTGGGGGCTGTTTTGGGGATCTGGGGACCGAGCCCCCAGCGCTCAAAAATTTTGTATTTTTTTGCACAATAACTTAATTTTAGGCCTATTTTGATAAAAATTAATGCTTTTGCAATGTGGCATAGAAATTAGCGGTGCAAAAGCATCATTAAACTGGTTGCGTAAATGGGCAATGGTTATGTGGGAGGTGGCTAATTGTAAAATTTTAGTTCTCTTATTTACAAGCCGGTACCGTGAATTCATAAAATCTTATAGTTCAATGAAACTCACAAGGAATAACCCATTTCGTTTACATTTAGTACTGAAAAATATTTGGTTGGAAAAGTCTAATGGAACGATATTTGAGTCGAAGT
Source organism: Trididemnum nubilum (assembly GCA_963965965.1). NCBI lineage: Eukaryota > Metazoa > Chordata > Ascidiacea > Aplousobranchia > Didemnidae > Trididemnum > Trididemnum nubilum. The sequence continues at coordinate 10,357,224 of OZ014473.1, read as the reverse complement.
GATTGGTAATTAAGTAATGCTGAATAGCCACCTCTCCCTTATTCCTGAGCTTATATGTACATATATATATATAGTTTTTTTTTGTTTTTTTTTAAGAAACCTACTTTTAGCATGTTTCAACAAGCGATCAAATTTGATTGCTTAGTTTTGGCAATTTTTCAAAGTTTTTACCAATTTGTGAGTTAGATTTTTTGTCAAATTAGCGCCCCTCCTCTCAATAAATGTTTCAAAAGATGCTTTAAATCATTTTTTAGGTCATTCCGTTGTGCTGAACACTTCCAATGATATTAAACATATTATTGTTTTCTTTTTTGTTCAGTTGGTATCATAAAATGGTGTTACCCCAAAATGGTGACACCCGCAACAAGCCTGCCCTCTCCCACCCCCCACCCTCCCGTATCAACGCCACTGGTATTCCGAACTCCGAGTTCAGATATTTTTTTAAATTTGCATCTCCAAAGCATTCCATCTCCATCTAACTAAAGATTTTGAATTGAGGATACAAACTTGAGCATCAGTGACTGCACGCTTTATTACTACTGCAAACTTAAAGTTTGAATTATCTTTTTGAATTGGAAGCACTGTAATTATCTTTTTCCGCTGATTTTTCGGAGTTTTAACAATTAGTTCTTTTCGTCAGTTTTCAACTGAAGTAGAACATGCTAGTTTTTGATTCTAAGTAATGCCTAATTTAGCGGTTGATATTATAGGAGATTGGGATTAACTCGTTAGCTTAGATTGTCAATAACACAAATACTGTAAGCTAATTGTCTACCAAATACATTTTTGCGATTGTTTGAAAATGACTAGCCATTAGCTGCGTTGATAGACGAGTAACCTATCGCTTGTGGTTTAGCTAATAAGAGTTTGACAGCCAAAAATATACTATTTAAGAATTATTGTGACTTTTGATTTATGTTTTTTTTTTTACCGTTAAGTAGCACAGTAGGTAAAACCGAAAAGATATCAAATCAAATATTTCCTTGTACTCGCTGTATTATGCTTTGGCGGATAGCTAAAGTGTTACAACTTATTACGCTTTGGCGAATAGGCTAGCTGAAGAGTGTTACAACACAGCAATCCAATATTACTTAAAAATAACAATTAAAAGCCAAAAAATAACATTTTTTTGAAGCCAAAAAACAAGCAAAAAAACCGTTTTTAAAAAAAAAGCAAGCTTCGTTTTTTTATTTACATCACCACTTCGTACCACATCCTTAACTGTTTCAGCAGCAGCATCTGAAATTCAAAAAGTTATAAAAATTTTTGAAAAAAATTGTTTTTTTTTTTGGAAGTGCGGTGATTGTCTCATAAATTACTTAGCGTATTTAATATGTTCTCAAAAAATTTACTTCTGAAAAAATGGTAAATTGATACCAAACTTTCGTAAAAATTGTAATAAATCGCATCTTTATTGTAATGATTTGTCTTTTACGAAAACAACAAATTAAGTTATAGCGATTTATTTCGCCATGCAACTGAGCCTATATTTTGTCTAGCTCACGGGGGAGCCCTCGAATGTTTTTTTTTCTGTTGAAGAGGTAAAAACCCAACCTGGAAAAATGTGAATTCAATAAATTTTTTAGTTTTTGCTTTGACCCCTATGAGAATTTAGGTGAAGTAAATCAACAGTATGAGTACTCTATCAGAACCTATCTGCTCATGCGACTACGTTGTTCGATGAAAAATGCACCTAACTTCGCAAAAACTTAATTGCTGCAAGCCACAAGAAAAATTTGATTGATTAATGTTTTCCCTTTCATTGATTCTTCAAAATTTTTAACCAAAATAATATTTTGCTTTGCAGTATGGATTGGTCGCAGATCCCACTTGTATTGCATTGGGCATTAGAATCATTTTCTATCTTTTCAAGGGATCGGTAATTGTCTTCTATAATGAAAATGCTAACCCAAAGAGATGCATTGTTTTATGATGTGTGAGCCAAGAGCTGTCTTGGAAAATTGTCCCGGTTAAAGGTCTAAGAAAAAAAGCTTAGTAATGTTAATATGTCCGTAATGTAAACATTAGTCAATTATACTATGACTTGCAAAACATTTTCTCAGAATAAAGTGGTCAAAAATCGTACCCTAAATATACAATACAGAATGCAATCAAGATCTTTTTAAACTCTTAAAGCTAAAAGCAAATTTTTGAGGGATCCCCTACAAGAGCTCGTGTCTGTTACGGCTTGCGCACTTTAGGACTCATGTGTCAGAGTTGTAAACTGGCCGACTAGTTTAGGTCCGAACCCGGTCCGAAGCCGAAAACTAATTTTAAGCCTAAATCATGCCCGAAAATACCCGAAAGTTAAGTTAGGTCTGAAAAATTTAGCAATGTTGCCAAGTTATTTTGATTATATTTTTGTGCATCTTAGACAAAAAGCGAGTCTCAAGCTCGAATTAAGCCCAAAATTTTGTTAACTTTAGGCCCGAACCCCAACCCAAACCAAAAACCTCGGCCTGACTTAAAATGTGTTTTTAGGGCTGGTGTTTTTTTAGGACTCATTTTTTTAGAACTCGAATCCAGATACTATTTTTGAGTGGGTTGTTAGATAAGAAATAAGTGGGCAAGTACAATATCCTGCTGGTCGGTATTCTTTCACATAACACGGAAATTTGCAAGTTGCCATATTAAAAAAATAGGCAATATTTAAGGAAGGATATTAAACAAGATTGACTAAACCTGCTGTCAATAACATAGCGCTTATTTGAATAGTTTTAGTAATACTAGGGCACAATACCTTTCCAGCAGAATTGAGTCTGACTCAAAACAAAACAAAAAAGCCTGTAATTTTTTGCAAAGATCAGGTTTTTTTAAAGAGATTTTCAGAAAAACGGAAAATTAACAATAAATCCCGTGTATTCAGTAAGCTGTAAAGAAAACGCCACAATTCATCTACAATAAACATTCGCAGCTTCTGCGACATATAGCATATAGCAAAGTGGAATATGTGTCAATTTAAGTAGTAGAAGTTTTCTGTTCTAATCAGCTTGAAAGTTGCAAAATAATGAAGTTAGGCATTAACGTGTAAAATATTGGCGTACCTTTCAATCATCAATCTTTTTTCTGCTGCGGTTTGGTGAAATGTCAAATTAATTTTCGGAGTCTGTCCATTCACAACTCTACTAGAAATAATGGGGAGAGTAAAACACTACTGATAAACGCTATAATCAAAAAACCGGATGCTTTAAAAATTAAAGTGATAGTCACTATTCTAGCAAACATTGCACGACTACTATTATTTTCTTTACATGTTATATACATTGCTATTCTTTCCACTAGTTGTAGTTACTGCATTTTTGAAACCATGGTGAAAAGATTTAAATCGTTTTCCTTGCTCCTGCTCTTCTTTTGTGTTAAAGGTAAGTCGAGAAGCAAAGATTATGGATTTGAACCGGTTACTTAAAATGCACTATTTTAAACAGCAGTACACTTCAAAACGTAACAAAAATAAATTTAAGTTATTTTTAATACAAGTCGTTTAAAAAAAATCAATTTGATTAAACGTTTTTACATACTATTTGTGTAAACATTTTTAATTTGGCAAAATTGTAATTAGTTACACAAAGAAATGTTTAAGCCATTACGTAGACTCATCTGGTTGCTTTGAAAGGAAACAGACGCCACTTTGCTTGCGGAGATGATTTTAAGCTGTAATTCCATAACGTCATAATGATTAACTGTTAAGGGTGAATTTCCTTTCAAAGTCTACAAGTTTATGTTCGTATGCAAAACTAAATCTATGATGATTATTAAAACTTTACCTGTTGTGATGGCCTGGTCTGACGAAAGACTTGCTCACAGATGCTTAGCTTTGAAAAGTGGGTGAAACAGTCAATACCAACGGTGGGCAAACTGCGGCTGGCGAGCCGCATGCGGTTCGCGGACGTAAATTTTGTGGCTCTTATATTGAAACGTAATATTACAAAAAAAAAAATTATACTTTATAAATAAGTTATCTCGTGTTTGAAATTGTTTTCATTTATCGATGTATTTTAGAGTGATAAAACATGTATGTATATTCATAGCGCTGTCAACTAAGATTATACGAACTGTGATGACGAATTGCAGTACAAGCACTTCAAAGAATAAGGGTAGAATAATTTTCCCGGAGTCGTAAGAGCGCAGTCAAGTGTGAATGTTGCCTTACAGGGCCACAATCATTGGGCAATAGTCCTCCCTCCCATTGGTCTGTGGACCAAAATGCAGAATAAGGAAAATATCACGTTTTTAGCACTTCTGAGACTGTTTTTTTGCACTGAAATGGAGTAAAAAGTGAATTAAAACATCTTTTGAAACACATATTCTTGGGGGGGAGGGTTAATTTGTCAAAAATAAAACTCACAAGTCAATAAAAAGTTTAAAATTGGCCATAAATAAGCAATCAAATTTTATCGTTAGTGTAAAAATACTGAACATAAGTTTCATCAACGAATATATTATAAACTCAGGAAGGACGAGGGAGCTATTCAGTATTGGTTTATTACCAGTCACTTCTCTCAATATTTTTCCATTAGACCCCCCTAATTATTTTCTCTATAAAGTATAGACTACTTTGTGCGAGTTTTATTGAACTGTATGATTTTATGATTTACCTGCATGTGAACAAGCGAAGTAAAATTTTACCATTAGCCACCTCCCACATAGCCCGTTCATGCAACCAGTTTAATCATGTTTGCACTGCCAATTCCTATGCCACGTCTTAAAAGCATTAATTTTTTCAAAATGTCCCTAAAACTGAGTTATTTTTGCGAACAAATGCAAAATTTTTTGTGTGCTAGGGGCTCTGTTCCTAGCCCCCCAGCCCCCAAAACATCCCCCCCATTGCGAATTTTTAGATACAAGCCTGGTGTTTTTATTGCTGTTATGTTATTTTGTGTGAACTGATTTTGCGGCTCGCTAGTGTTTATGGTTTTCCGCAAGCGGCTCTTTCGTTGAACAAGTGTGCCCACCCCTGGTCTATACAATAAAAAACCTTTGAATTTATGCTTTACCTTTTTTTTACTTTATACGTTGGTAATAATGAAACTGATATTCGGAAACTTTCAGTTATTGCGGGGAAAAACCGTGTGATATCAAAGACTAATGTTTTATACAATTTTTTTTTCAACAGAATTATCCAGGCAACTATGCAAAAATTTTTTTTTTATTGTTTTTCTGAATAAACTATCCGAAAAAATTATTAGTTTTGCTCTTCAATAGATGTGAGCCATCATGCTTTCCACAAAATAATTGTGATGTTTATTAAGAACAATTTCCTGAGAGATTGTGATAAGCTTTCATCCATATACAGTATGACGAGTAAAATCATTTTCATTTCAGGAGCCTTTACACAAACAAGCCTTTATACAATCACTGGGCCTTTCAATGCTCTAGCATGCGAAAACAGCCTAGTTCGACTGTCTTGTGCGGACGGAATGGTCATCCAAGTCAAGAGCTCTTTCTATGGCAGGAATGACAGATCAACGTAATTACAACGTAAAATCAAAGTGAAATGAAAAGTTAATACAATTAGTTAAGAACAAATGAATGTGCTTATGATTAAGAAGGGAATTATTTTTTGTTCTTTATCAATTTCGATTTTGACATGTGGCAAAAAAAGCACTGGTCAGCATAATAAGGGGGCTACTCGAAGACCGCCACAACAATCTCACAAAAGATGCCATGAAGCTAGATCGGACTGAAAAGTTTACTCCCGTTACATCCGTGCATATAACACACAAGAATATTACGGCTTTGGTTATTTGTTCGTCTTATATCAATGGTTTGCAAACTATTAAAAGGGCTTAATTTATTCTTTCATCCCTTTTTATTTGCCTTGTATTAGATTAAAACTCAGTAAATTATTTTTTCTTCTTGTTTTAGATGCCCCAGTCGTAGGATTTCAGCGACAAATTGTGTCGCAGCTGGAGCTCTCCTAACGGTGCAAGATCTTTGCGGTGGAAAGTCTTTCTGTGTCGTAGCGGCAAGTAATTCTGTGTTTGGTGACCCATGTAGTGGCACCACCAAATATTTGGAAGTGGAGTACAATTGTAAAGCCCCCAGTAAGTTAAAAACTGATTGTAGGAAGTTTGCACAAAAGTGAGTGTGGTTCAAAGTTGGGGTGTTAACATGAATACTGGGTTATCATGGAGTTTTTTTACGAACCCAACCTCCGCAAGTAGTCTTGATATAGGGCCGCCCAATGGGGTTTGCGTCTAAAATATATTTATCAAAAAGAAACACGAAACTATTATACTGCATTGCAAAAAAAAATTAGAACTTAAAATTCTGATTGACCAGTATGTCTACAATATTTGATTACCACCAATTACATGTAGTTTGTGATCACAAAATTGTTCAAAAATCAAAATCAAAACATGTTGTAGATGAGAATACCATTTAAAAATATAAACCTGCTAATTCAAACTAAAGTCACTAGCTTGAATGTGATTGGTTTTGTTCCAGGGACTGCTATTGAAACAATAGTTCATGTTTGTGAGAGCAACACCGCTTACGTATCATGTCCACTTGGCCAAGCTATCGGTGTAGTCGATGCATTTTATGGTCGCGATGAGAGATCTCGGTAAGTAGATTCTTGTCTTGGTCAGATTGCCACGTTTATTTACCAGTTTAGGAAGCGGGTTTCCTTATTTTGATTGAACGATATTGATACTTAACTCTCAAGGAAGCGATGATGGCGCTTTGTTTGCGGAAGAATCTTCATTCAAATAGACGTTCAGCGCATTCCAAGTTTCCTCATTGACTTCTCTCCATGCAAATTTGTTTCATCCTCCAAGCAGATAATCATCCATCGTAAAGCGTTTTTATTCAATGATAACGTGACCAGGGTGCGGGTCGAATCAAAATCATGTGATCAGGACCGTCGTAAAAACGACGCCTTTGCTTTTTAGCCACGCAGCCAACAAATTCTCTTTAGATGTAATATAGTTATAGCTGCAATCTGTTATTTCTCCTCAACTCTGTTTAGCTCCTTTCAGTAGCTCAAGCGAGATGATCTGCGTTAAAGAAATGTTGTAAAGGAACAAACTAACTCCAGTTCTGCTATTCTCAGTTTGAATAAAAGCAAATAAATCCACTTTGATTTAGCCAATAGAAAGTGATTTGCAATCTTTGGTCAAGTTTCCTCCAGCTCAGTCTGTAAATCATCAAAATTATTGTAAAGGTTCTTTGCTCTCCTTTTAACACTGAACGTCAATTAAGCAGGAGAGAAGCTGAAATCCAAATTTTAAGTCTATGATTTGACTCGGGCGGGAATCGAACCCAATTCTATCGATGCAATACAAGAAGAGACGTATTTCGTTATGTGTTGGATGTTGCTGAAGTGATTCAACTACAAAACGTTGATTTACGTTGCTATAAATAAAAGTTTAATAACTCAAAGATAAAATTTGATTTATCACAAATCAATAATATATTACAGTATCAAATTTAAAAGTTTCTCGTGATTAAATGCTCGTCTGGATAAAAACATCACGTAAGTAAAAGAGTATTAACCTTTAACCCTATTTGTACCGGGGGGGGGGGGGGGCAAATTTGCCCCCCTCTCAGTTATTTTAATGTAGCTCCTAAACGAAAGCAAAGTTTTGCTTTAATGCACCCTAACTTTGAATCAAATTTAACAACACATTTTCAGAAATTTTAATTTAACACATTTAATTTAAAAGAATCAAATTTAACACACACATTTTCAGAAAGTTTGAGGTCAGCCGGACAACCGGAAGTGACGTCATTTTTGCCCTTGTCAGAGGCACCTAAGGAGTTTTATGCAGTTTTGAGCACAATTCATGCTTATCAGTGAGCATATTCTCTTCGTTGTACTGCGTATTCTTTGTCAATGCTAATCTTCAGCTGGAATAAAAAGTTTTATATACTGATAAATTCATTGCATCATCATTACGTCATTGATGACGTCATAATTCAAAAATATTGCTATTTCTGCTGTTTCTTGAAATAAACTGCGTTTGCATAAAAAAATATTCATTTTCATCAGCTGCTGAATGACAAAATGAAAATTATACTGCAGTATTCTATAATTTTGTGAAATATACTAATTTCAGTCACAAAAAATTACAAAGAATAATCAACACAATATATTAACGATGATGTCATCATGCATTTGACGTCATCATGCATGATGACTTCATCATTTGCGGTAACTTTATCAGAGATGTTTTTGAAATTACAAAAGTCCAAACTAAAACTAATATTTTGCAACATTTAGGCAATTTTGCATTTTGTTATAAGGATTTACTGGTTTTGATGACGTCATCATCGTTTTCGTGACGTCACAACCTCAAAAAATTTATTTTTAAGAATTTAACAAAAAATAGCTTCAACAACCAAAAAATCTCGATTCTATCACTTACCAATCGGTTTTTAGATAGGGGGGCAAATTTGCCCCCCCGGTACAAATAGGGTGTAAAAATAGCAAAGTATATATAGGGTTAATGTTTTACGTCAATTTTTTCAATATTTTTAATGCTTTTTGCGTAAAAAAAGGATTTGTCAGAAAAAAAAAAAACAAGAGCAAAAATAAGACCCAAAACGGTTGCTTGGAATGAAAACCTTTTATAATTGACGATTTTCCCAGATGCCCGGCCAACAACGGACAGAATACCGCCTGCAGGAGAGAGGGCTCATTGGAGGAAATCAGGCAGAGTTGTGAAGGGGAACAGACTTGCCAGATCTTCGCAGACAACTCCGTTTTTGGTGATCCGTGTAAAAGAGTCACAAAATTCGTCAAAATTCTCTATTTTTGTCGAGCTGCCAACATTCAAAAATAAGCTGTTGAAAAAGGTCAATAACGTGGTGAATCGAAGTAAATTGCCGGCAAACTAAATCCAGCACTTTGTCAACATCGAATGTATTTTTAAAAAAATTATTCACAAAAAGAGTAATACCTCACATCAGAAACAACATTATTTTTTGTTTATCTTTTATTCATGTTAACGCTAATTACTGTATGTATATCAAAAAGTTTGCGCACATTAGAATTATATTAAAAATTTATATTTATTGTACTTAAAGCGTTTGATAGTGATAAGCAAATTGTAATAATTATTGCATTAAATTATTGTTTTATCATTTATTTCTTCATTTCTGTAATGTATACAGTAATGTAAAGTTTATGCACCAGTACACCTGTGCAGAGAAATGAAATACACGACAATCAACAACTTTTGATCCAAATTATTTTTCTTCAGTTACCATACAGTGGCAATGATTAGCTGATAAAAAATTTGGGTCAGAGTTTAAAAAGTTGCTTTTGCACCTGGTTCGATTTCCAAACGGAGTCTCAGACAAAGAAACTTAGAGCTTCCAATGTTTTCTAATAATGACCTAGCTGTCTAGAGTCAACTCGCAGAGCCAACCTGATAAAAGATTTGCAAATGTATTAAAATAGCTAAAAGATGGTTTATGGTTTCTGTTAAGCAGATAGAAAAGCCCTTGAATTGGAGATTCAATCCATTTCAACGCCTCTTCATCGAATTTCAAGAACAGCAAATACGTGGCTTTGTTATTACCAGTTCCATAGTAGTAAGTCGTTAGATGTGGAACAACTGACTCCTGCAAGTTGTTTATTGCGTCGGTTTTAGACGTTGTACCGATTAGACGTTTGCAGAACTAGGCAGAAAGATTTGAGATAAGAAAGGATAAAGCTTAGAGTTAAGATTGTAAAAGCTATGGTTCGAGTAAACCGACCAGTTGGTCGGGCGGTAACGTTTTAGTCTGTGGAGCGGAAGGTGTGAAGTTCAATTTTCAGGCCTGTCAAATTGGACTCAGTGTTGCAAACGGCTCGCCACCGGTGCGACATTTCTTTGAAAGGAGCTGTGTTGCTCGTGCGCAATGATGCGGAGATGGGCCCCGCAAACTCGTTACACGCTTCAGCGTAATACAGAGAGCATAATAAAAGATTTGATGTATTTCAAGTTTCTTGTCGGTTAAGCTGAGAGCGTCATTGCTTCTGAAACGAAAGATTTGGGGTTTAAATCCCAGTATGATCAACCGAAATCGGTGTGGCCAAGTTTAGTGGTGGATTTAAGATCTTTGGGTTTCGATGCAAAGTAAATATCGAAGTTTTTGTGGCCCAAAAAAAGGTAAAGTACTAAAAACGTCTTTGCTGCATTTAAAGTCTATTTTGCATTAATAAATATGGAAGCTTTTGAGCGGCACTAAATTACATTCAGGAAAAAGATCTTTAAAAACAAAAACATGAAATGCCTGAGTCCGTAAATTTTGAAGTGCGAGGCAAGAGTTTAGCTTCCTTTCTTGCGCTAGATCCGCTGCTGGTCGTGACTGATATACAGAGATGGGCAATGGGCAAGTCGGACCGTGACTGTTATGCGCGGACCGATTATGTAGCAGGATTATTATGCGCCGACGCTATTAAAATCCGGGACTTTTAGACACCAATGCCAAATCTTTTACTTTTTTTTAACTTTTGGACATTTTTTTCTGATTTGCATTATGTAAATACATTTTTGTTTCTTTAGATTTTCTTTACATTTCTTTACATTTTGCTAACACATATAAACCTTTCCATTCGTTATTAGGTGGTGACGATGGATGAAGGGCATCTTGGTATTCTTTGAATACCCTAACCAGCTTGGCTTCTAAATCTTTTTTCAACTTTTTCAACTTTTTTTTTCAACTTTTTCATTTTTTTCAACTTTTTCATCAACTCGCAACTAGGTATGTTAAATAAACTTAAGAGATGACAACTTGTACTTAGTACAGAGAAAGTTACATTTATTTTGGTAATGAATGCATTCACCCATTTGCAAACTCATTCCAGCTTACCAGTACCGCTAGGTGTCGGTATTAAGCAACAATATCACTGAAGAACAAAACTCAAAATAAAATAAAATTGCATTAAACGCAATTAAGATACATACACATCGCAAATAAGCATTAATCTTATCTTCTCGTAGAATTTATCGATATTTATCTTTCGTGGTATAAGAATGCAAAAATTGAAAGTTGCCTTATTGTCATAAAAAATGTTTTTCTAATTTCCCAGAACTGAAGTTGTGTAAACAACCAATAACAAAGAAAAACTATTGTTGAAATTCGAATTTTTTTTCCCTTGCTGGTGTTACAATAAACACAACTTCTCAACATTAAACTCATAAAACAAAAAGCTTCAAGAACGGCTCGAAATTTGATAATATTTTCTTGACGATTGCTTTCCATTGTTTCCACAAATTTAAAATTTATCGATTCGTGTTATTCTTATATTGAACATGCACTACTACACATAATATGTTTGTTTGTACAAAAAATTTGATTCCTTATTATGACGGCTCAGACACAGTTGTATAAAATTTTGACGAATTTGTATTCTCCAGGGCAAGGATTTCCAAACAAGAAATTGTTGGCTGAGATCCTACAGCTCTGCTGGCCATTGCAAGGACGTGTGACCTTGTCCACGGAATCCCACTGGAAGCACCTCGTGCTAAATCCGTTACTCCTGGGGCAGCTGCAAAGTAGTTTTGTATGTCTTAAAACTTGGTTATACGTATCTTAAAACTCGGTAGATTTGGGTCCGTCTCCCGGTTGGGTCAAACCAACAGAGGTGGGCAGTAACTAGTTACTATAGTAACTAGTTACTATAGTAACTAGTTACTATAGTAACTAGTTACTGCCCATAGTAACTAGTTACTTTTTTAACTGTAACTGTAACTCAGTTACTTTTTCAAAAAAGTAACAAAGATGGGAACTAGTTACTACTTGGAGACATTAAAAAGTTACTAGTTACAGTTACTTTAGCATGGCCCTGTTAAAAAACATTCTTTACTCGTTAGATTTGGGTTAAATGAAACACTTCAATGTAATCCCTGGTGGCGCTACGGATAACGGATTTTTTATTGTGCGCTAACGTGGCAACCCTAACCATGCTGTGAGAAGATAACAGAACGTTTTTAAATTAAAGAACTCCTTTTAATGATCTAATAAGTTACGTTCTAATATCTTTCCTGCAGGGATTGTTTTGATTACGTAATTTTTACCAATAGCGTGCAGTGTTCGTTCAGCAGATAACGTTGTTGCTAATATAGTCGCTTTACCCCTTTTGCTGCTTTTTGTTTTGAAAAAACATGTTGCAAGATAAAGACAGCATGGGCAAAGACATTTTGAAACTCAAACGTTCTGGTCTCAGCGATGAATAACTTGAGATGCTTGCGTTCTTGAAAGGCAATTAAATAAAGTGCATCGATGTCTTACGTTGTGTTTTTTTGTTATAACAACAGCAACAATAACCAAAAGCAGCGTGTGCAGAGGCACCACATGAAAATTAGAAAATGAAAAGAGAAAGAAATCTGTTAATACCAGTTCCAAAGTACAAAATCAACATTTTTGATACTTAATTCATACTGGTAACTAGAATGTAACATCGCAAGCGATATCCGGGGATTTCGCAAAAGTATCTAACTTTATTGAACTAAAGAACTTTACAACTGCGTTAAGCGTGTTTATGGTTGTTGACATGGCGTGGTATGGAATGGAATGGAAGACGATTTTTCCATATTCCATACTAGCGATTTTCTTCCATTTCATTTCCATTCCATACCAAAAATCTTCCATTTCATATTCCATTCCATACTAAAATTTTCTTCCATATTCTATTCCATACTAAAATTTTCTTCCATATTCCATTCCATACTTCCATACCAAAAAAATCTTAGACTGGAAGCAATGCAACGTATATTTTGGTGCTTTGCACCTTTGCAATGTTGTAAGCAACCGCTCGTGAAGGTGCGCCAACAATACTAAGATGCAACGACCGGTATCTGGTATGCATGTTGCACATGGTTTAATGCATAGGCGTAGCCTGGATTTTGAATTGGGGGGAGGGCTAAACCGCAAATCATGCAATGACGCCATCAGAAGTTTTTGAAAAGAGGACTTTTTATTGGAAAAAGAATGAAAGATCAAAAGCTGGGCGTCTGATTTGGTTCGTAACCTGGATTTTCTATAGATGAAGGTCTAAAACCGCACGTTAAAAGTTTGTCTATCCTATTAAAACTGTGAGACGTGGTGAGCAAATTAGTGCCACTCAAACATGTCACAGGGGAGGTATGAAGGAGGAGCCCCCAGCCGCTGGGCGATTTTTTGTAATTTTTTGGAAAGAAAGTGGCTGTTTTAACGCGATTCGGATCACATTTCGCACGTTTTCAGAGCCATTTGAAAAAACAAAACGTTTGATGTTTGAAAGCCAATTGAGAAAATTACTCCCTTTACTTCTGGTCACGTCCAAAACACGTTTAAAATCTTGCATTTTGGGGTTAAATTTTGTGACTTGGCCCAAGTCAGGGAAATCATGGTACATTGCTTTTTGCAACATTTTTAGCATTAAATAGAGCACTCAAAGATTTGCCTTTGAAGATTTTTGTTTTGTCATGAAAATAACCAGTTTTAGGAATATATGTACGAAGGGGGCCCAGGCATCCTCGATTCAAATTCAACAATTTGTTCAATAAGAATTTCCCCTAACTAGGTTTTTTCAAAAGCATTTTGTCGCGAGAAAGCTGACGAGTTGGAGGTGGATTGTTATTTAAAGTTGGTAATTTAAAGTTACTTAAAGTTGGTACATTAGATGCCATAAATTGTCTCTAATCATGTTATTGTAATATAAAAGTTAGCTGGGGGCCTGAAACATATTATTGCTTAAACAAGTTAGATGAGGGCGTCAGATTGCACCTTTTAGAACAAAAACACTGAATTTCTCCCAGTTTGTACATTTAAATTGGTTGGTAAAAATTTAAATTGAGAGGACATGGGCCCCCTGGTCCTCAATATTAATATTTAGTTATTGCTAATTGCCGTTGTACGCATGTACTGTTGCACTCCAAAAATGCTAAAAAAACTCAATAAATAGGCTTTGTGTCATCATTTTTATCATTGGTAAATTTTAAATTGGGGGGGGGGAGGCAGAGGGCCCAATCCTTCTGGCTATGCCTATGGTTTAATGATTACCGTACAAGTCTGCCCTCACATCAACTAGAACATTTATCGCAATAGAAATATCAAGCTTTAACACCAAAAAGAATTACTATAAGCTTAAAAACAAAAAAATATAAATAAAATTAAGCTGAAACGGGGATTAAATAGCAAATACGGGTTTTAGTGACGATGTAAGAAAACAAAATTTACGACTGGGCAAATTGTCAGCCTCAAAATAAAATAAAAAAAAGTCAAATCTATGAAGATCGTCAACTGTAGCATCAATGCTGCAATCAAATTGCAATGCACTTACAATGATGCAATACGAACACTGTTTGCGCAATGTACCCTACCAAAGTACCGCGATTTGTCGACAAATAATATGCGTAGATATTGAAGTTGAATACTTCTGTCACAATATTATTTATCACTACCCGACATCGATATGTATTTTTCTGTAAATACAGTGTACAAAATCTAGTATGGAATTGGTATGGAAGTATGGAAGATTGTCTTCCATTCCATTCTTGAAATCTTCCATTCCATTCCATTCTGGCATCTTCCATAATCCATTCCGAAATTTCCGTTCCATTCCATTCCATTTTCCATTCCATTCCATACCATGCCCTGGTTGTTGATAGTCAGATCTGAAATACTCTGCTTTCGAATTTCATAATGTTCTATTAACTTGATCAGGTTTGTGGTTAACGGCTTTCTAAATTTTGCGTTAAATTCCCGTAATTGCTTTCTATATTTAAAAACACGATTAAACATAAGTACTAAAAGCTACAGGATACCAGTAAGTTAACACAAAAATATTGTCGATCACTAGCAAGCTATTCTTGCCGTCAACTAATAACGTCTTTTCTGCTCTAACATCGATGGGTTATGTGTCTTTGTACAGATAAAAGCTACAAATTATTGTCTATTTACAATCGTGTTGACAGATGAGGGCATCAAAATGACGGAATAGAGAAAAAGTTTCCGACATAAAACGATTGATTTTGCAAATTCTCAGACAAGAATGACAATTGGGAAACCATAATGCTTGCATAAGTAATACACTGAAAAATTGGAATGCGATTAGCTTACAGGGCCCATTTCGCATGGTCTTTTCAATGTGGTCCTCCAAATTTTGTTACCTTAAACCTTGGATTCTTATTAACCTATTCAATAGATTTAATTTGTTTAGCTTTTGTAGTTAATGGGGGCAGGTGTCAACAAAACTGAAGGACCTCTATAGTATGGCATCCCAAAAATTTTTCATGCTATCGAATTACCTATGTTGAAAACTTTATTTTTCTTTAAGCTTGAGTGGTTAAAGATTACCCAATTTGTGGCAATTGAAATTTGTGGCAATTTAGGACTACCCAATTTGTGGCAATTGAAATTAGTCATAACTTTATCTTTTCTTTCTATTCTTAATCTTTCTTAAGCCAAGCTTAAGTGGTTGAAAAGTTTAAATTTTTGAGGACCTATTTGAGGGATCCCCATTTTGGTTTTCCCAAATTTTGTCATATTATAACTTTCTGTTATATTTACCTATCCTGAAAATTACATGCGTCTAGCTTAAGTGGATAAAAGCTATTAATTTTGGCAGTGCTGTTTGAGGA
The DNA here is from genome assembly GCA_963965965.1 of Trididemnum nubilum. NCBI lineage: Eukaryota > Metazoa > Chordata > Ascidiacea > Aplousobranchia > Didemnidae > Trididemnum > Trididemnum nubilum. The sequence continues at coordinate 10,341,667 of OZ014473.1, read as the reverse complement.
GGACCTCTCCAACGTAGTACCCCAAAGTTTTGTAAAATTTTATCTTTTCTACACATTTGTCTATCCTGAAAAATTCATGTGTCTAGCTTAAGCAATTAAAAAGTTTAAATTTTGGCATCCTCGTTTAAGGAGGACCCCCATTATGGTACCTCCAAAGTTTGGTATATGATATATCTTTTACATACTGTCACGAATAATAATTGTGAATGCCTGATATATGATCATTTGCTGTATTTTACTGCGTACGTGACTGATTTACTACTTTTGCCGCAATTTTTGATTTAGAATATTCGAGGTATCCTCGATAATTCCTTTCTAGTATTTTCTACTGTCTTCTATTACTGACCGGAATAATTAGTTGTTTACATGTCTTAATTGCTATATTTAGACTTGTAGTTTGTGACGTCCTAATTATGCTACCGTTGTGTTTCCGTAATTGCGTATAATTTGTTATTGTAACGTATCATGGATTGTTCTGGGGTATTCGATAGCTTTGCCATATTATAAATTGGCGGGTCGTTTTTGATTAATTATTCTAATATTCTGAAAGTGGATGATTTTTAGGTATTAGTTTCGTAGGCAGTTAAGCCGAGTTTGTGTATCTGGGGTTGGCTCGTTAAGCCGTTTAGTAAGAGGTGTGAGTGGAGCGATTTTGCTCAGTTAGTTGGTTTGTGTTTTAATCTTAAATAGAAGTTTTAATTTAAGATTGGGTTGTTGCTTTCTGAGATTCAAGAAGCTAAAGAGACAGTCAACTGCCATTTTCGATTCGTCAATTAACATCTCAGTCGTTCTCTAGTTTCAGCCGACGTGAGCAATTTTAGGGATTAAAGGTTGTACTCTAGCCAAGTATCAACAATCGGGACACATATATTTACCTATTCTGAAAATTTTATCAGTCTAATTTGAGTGGTTTAAAAGTTTGAATTTTGGCGGCTTTGTTTGAAGAGGACCCCCTCATTTTTTATTTCCAAATTTTGTCAAATTTTATTTTTTCTTTTCGTTTGCTTACCCCAAAAACTTCATGGGTCTAGCTTAAAAGGTTAAAAAATTTAAATCCTGGTGGCCTTGTTTGAAAGGGTTCTGGCACCCCCAAATTTTGCTAATTTTATATTTCCCTTATATTTACTTATTTTAAAAATTTCATTGGTCTAGCTTTAAGGATAAAAAAGTTTAAATTTTGGAGGGCCCGTTTGGGGAATACCCCCCATCTTGGCACCCCCAATTTTAGGTGGGTACCAGTACTTTTGGATATCTATGTTAGCTCATAGTATGATCCATGTGCGGTTTGAGGTTTAAAAGGAGAGAGTGGTAGAAAAAAAAAATAAATAAATAAGGAAAAATTTTATCCAAGGCGAAATGAATGAATATCACCATGATAAAGGTCGTAAGTAATACGTTCAAAAAACACAAAATTTTTTTCTTTAATGTTGGTAGTTACCGAGATATACCGGTTTAAAATTGTCCACTTTTGCTGATTTTTGGCCTCTGAAATCGCGATCACGTGACTGGGTGCCTCTAAACTTGGTGCGCATACAGTCTCTATCTGCACCAAAGTTGGGCTCAAATTTCAACCTTCCACGTTCAGCAAATTTATAGCTATAAGCAAATTAATAAATTTTTGAGACAAAAACGACAGTTTTTCTCAAGTTTAGAGTTCCTAAATTACGATCATGTGACCTAGGTTCCTCAACATTGGCATACATGATGCTTTTAATTATTGTCCTATTATATCCAAAATTCAACTTTCTATGTTGAATTGTTTTGTAGTTATAAGCAAATCAATAAATTTCGCTGCTCAGCTATCAAAATGGCCGAGTAAAAATAAAAGTCCTACGAGCGCGCGTAAAGTCCCAATTAAATTTATTAAAAGTAACTGCAACTGTAACTGCAACTAGTTACTTTTTTAAAGTGGTAACTGTAACGTAATTACTTTTTTTGCCAAGTAACTGTAACTCAGTTACTTTTACGAAGTAACTTGCTCACCACTGCAAACCAAAGACTATAAAAACTCCTAGTATTCACAGTTTCTCTGCTACTTGACGTTTAGCAATTAATGGGACAGTCTGAAACCTCCACCGTGTGTGGTAGACAGGTTGCAGCTTGACTCGAACACCGAAAGATCCCTTCACTGTCTTCTGGCCGAGGCAATTTGGTGAATAAAATGCAATTACAATTGCAATTATAGTTGATGAGAGGTGATATTTCTCGAAACAGATTGCTATTTTTGTGGGTGGGTTATCATATAGCAGACATTTGGTGTAACGCATGAGGTGGCTCATTTATTTTGTTGACTTCTTTTTGCAACGTGTGTGTTGATTGTTAACTCTACTTTACCGGGTGGTGGGGAGAAATGTCCCCGCTCTCGGATTTTTTGTGATAAATTCCCGCAGAAAACAGATTTTAATTTCGATTTCACTTGAATTTGAGTCAAAGTTATTCAAAATTAACTCCTGAAAATATGAAGTTGCTAAGGTAACGGAAAGTTTCCCAGCTTTGAGGCTTCCCAGAGTCACTTTCGAAATCTAACCATTAATTTTTTGCCAATTTTAACTTAATGGACGTGATACGACGTTTTGTGGGGTAACTACTTTGACAATCTTATGATTTTATGATTCAGAGTTAAAAAACAAACTTTTGAACAAAATTTGAACGGCTTGTGACATTATCACTAAAAATGAATTGATTTTTGAAAAATATGTCCGTGATGTCACTGTGATGACATCATCAACTAAAAATCAATTTTTCTAAAACATTTTGGTGAACATCCATCGGTACAACAATTTTCGTGTTCCCATGACTTTTTTTTTGAAGTTAGATAAGGGCACTTTTGTCCTCCACCAAGGTAAAATGCTTCGGTCAAATGACCTATGTAAAATAGAGTTAAAAGATGAAGCGAGCTGGCAATCATGTCACTAGATAATTTGAACTCGGTCAAAATAAGCTGTTTACATTACTTACGGAGCACGATCGTCCCGGCCATAAAAAGCGTCCACTATCTCAATTCTTTGTCCAGATGGGCAAGTCACATCGCCTGAATGATCCTGGCAAATGTGAGTAATTGCTCCGATGGCTGGAAATATCGTTGTTATGTTCATTCAGTAGCGTAGCCAGGGGGGACTATAGCCCCTCCACTGGCCTGCCGACCAAAATGTAGAATAAAGAATATACATCTTTTTAGCACTTCTGAAACTGTTTTTGCACTAGAATGGAGTAAAAAGTGAATTAAAGCATCTACAGAAACATATAGTCAGGAGGAGGGGTGGCTAATTTGTCAAAAATGCAACTCACAAATCAATGAAAACTTTGAAAAATGGCCAAAAATAAGCAATCAAGTTTCATCGCTAGTGTAAAAATGCTGAACATAGATGCAATCAACAAATATAATTATTTAAACTAAGGAAGAGGGGCTATTCAGTATTAGTTGATTACCAATCACTTTTCTCAAATGCCTTTTCATGACCCTGCCCCCCTCCTAATTATGTTTTTCATTAAAATATAGACGGAATAGGTTACTTCGTGTGAGTTTTATTGAACTGTAGGATTTTATAATTTACCAGCATCTAAATAAGAGAACTAAAATTTTACCATTAGTCACCTCCCATATAGCCCGTTTATACAACCAGTTTAATCATGTTTGCACTGCCAATTTCTATGCCACGTTTTAGAAGCATTATTTTTTATCAAAGTTGCCCTAAAATTAAGTTATTTTTGCAAATAAAGGCAAATTTTTTGAGCGCTGGTGGCTGCCCCCCAGACCCCTGTACCTACGACGGGCTTTGCTCCTAGACTCCCAATAGCCTCCGTCGGTTCGGGGCTCCACCCCCAGACCCCCAAAACAGCCCCCCATTGCGAATTTCTGGCTATGCGCCTTGCTCATTCATAGTTTCAGTGCTTGCCACTGACTGAATTATATTGGAATATTTTGAAACAAATAAACACCTTAAAATTTGTCCCCAACATTGCTACTTCGCAGATCTTTTAGAACAGGTAAATCAGTTCAGCGTTGCAAACGCAGGCCAATTAGTTCAGGGCCGAAACCGAAAAGGTTTGGTTCGTGAGTTAAGTTTGGTCTAAACTACGTATGCGGTTAATTGCTGCTTTCCATTAAATATCTTTGATTTGCTGTGACTAAACAAAACATTGATTCTAGATTAATTGTGATGCAATAGTAATGATTGAGAAGTATTAATCGTAGGGTTTTCAGAAGTTTTCATTTGGTGTTGCAAAGTTATTTTAATTATGTTTTAATAGCATCTGTAAAACATAAGTATCAGATCCGAACTAAACCCTAAATTCAGTCAACTTTATGCCCTAATCCAACTCAAAATGGCCTGGGACTTAAAGTTCTTCTTGTATCTGCATACTTAAACACTAATGCCTCTAGATTACATCAGGCGCGCAATAAAAATTTTGGTAAGGGGGGGGGGGGCTTTTGCTAAGAAATCCGACTAGTTTTTGGCCTGATATTGGGTAAAAATCAAAATGTAAAAAGGTTTTCGCCGGGTTTTAGCTAGGTTTTGGCCTAAATGCAGATTTGATTAAATTTTTCAAGTAACTTCGCTAAGGGATGAGGGGCTGAAGCTCCCTCAGCCCTCTTGTTTGCGCCACTGGGCTAAGTGGGCTGCATTAATATTGATGTTGTGCCGGTTATGGACTACGTTATTGTAGTTGATGTGAAGCAACTTGATTGTGCAGTGTGCATCTTACTGCACGTGCATTAGTCCCAACAATGTTAAGTAGCCGCCCCTCTCTGGTAGAAGTAAAGGTGTTGGGGGCCTTGTATTGGTTTGAAAGGATCGGAATAGTTCTTCACCTTCCCGGATCATCATACAGTATGTCAGTTGAAATTTCCAACGATGATGTTCCGTCCTCCCACGTCGCTGAATGTGAGTCAGCGATGATGGCGAATATTTGGTTGTGGGATGTGGAAAACTCCCATCCCTCGGAATGAGCTGGGTAAAAAAACAATAACAACAACAACAACCCAAAAAGCCGAAGTCTCGGACCAATTTATTACTCTGAATCTCGGTAGAACCAATTTAAAATAACTTATCTTCATTATTAACACATACTATAAACTGCCCGGCAGTGTTGCCACAGCACATTACGAAATTAATATTTTGAGACTTACGCGTTCGCGCGCATGTGTATTCGACTTCAAGATATTTAAAGGTGCCTTTGCAAGGATCTCCAAAGAACCTATTGTCTGCCCGTACAACGCAGAAGGTTCTCCCGTTACACCGGCCTCGCATAAGACTAAGAGAATTACTAGCTTCGCATTGAGTTGAACGTAATAACCTCCTTCTAACACGGCAGCTAAAAAGAAATATGATGGAATAAATTCCATGTTTTTAAGCTTTTATGTAAATTCTGAAATTATTTTTATTTTTGTCCAATAGCAGAAAAAAAAATCATACTCAAATTTTTATTTACATTTTTAGGTATCAGTAAAGATATGAGCTTGGAGGTAATTTGGAATGAGGGTGAAATTTTTAGTCAAAAGAAATAAAATATACAAAACCCAAAAAATTTTTATTGACTTATTAGAAATATAATCGTTAAAATAACTGTTAATTAAATAGAATAAATTCCCTAATGACCGGCCGTTGGTCGATCGGTAACGCATTAGTCTTTGGAGCGGGAGGTCTGATGTCAAATTTCAAGTCGGTTAAATCAAACACAGTGTTGCCAACAGCTCGCCACCGCTGCGACATTTCTTTCAAAGGATCTGTGTTGCCCCGACAAAATGACGCGGAGATGGGCCCCTCAAACTCGTTACACGCTTCGGCGTAATACATCGAGTATAATGAAAGATTTAATTTGATTTAAATTCCCTAATATGTTGTTTCGCCGTTAGGCTCTTCAATAGGAGACTAAAACTACATCTAAACTGAAGAAGTAACGTAGTCAAAATATGGGCGATATATACATCGATTTAAACGTTAATTTTTCATCAACTGTTCAAGGTTTAGATTTTAACTGATTTTAATTATTTCGCTGTTTGAGATGTATAGTCATGCCCCGAAATAGAGGCTAATGGCGAAACATGGTGGCGGGAGCATTTTTATTCAATTAACAGAATGTTTGACAGTTTTATCTCTACAGCTCTATATGACCCAATGTCATGCAGCTCAGGGGAGCGGCGATAGCTCAGTTGGTAGGACGTCGGGTTAGTAATCAAAGATTTGGGACTCCCCGTTCAATTCCCGAACTGGCAATGTGCTGTTGGGTCTAGAGAAAAAAGTTTACTCATATTTTCCATTTGGCCCAACTATAGTCTACCTTTGTTTTGGCCCAGACTGACGAAATACTTGCAAAAAATACCCGAAATGAGGCTTTTCATTGCTGTGGTTATACAGAACCTGAGTGCCTGTTTCATGAAGCGGATGAACAGTAGCGTAGTCGTAGGGTTATTGTGCTATAATGCTCCCCCTTTGGGCCATAAAACAATAAAAAAATGAAAAAATCTTTATTCTTAAATTAAACTGGGGCACACATTGGAAAAGCTTTTGCTAAAATCATTTGTTATTTTTGCATCTTTTAAATCAATTTAAGGGTTGGGGCAGGGCAGATTTCAGATTTTTTCTTGGGCGTTACTATAGCTCTCTCACACAGTAGCATCACAAGCAGCTACTAGGGGAATGCTATATTTCCTGCCAATGCCAATAATACGCAATAAATGCTAATGATACTCGAATCAGCAGCGTGGCGGAAACAATGAAGGAGTCGCTGTTACGACAAACATGATCACATTGTCTGGTTTCAACCCGCACCCTGGTCACTTTGTTGCGTCCATGGATAAGACGCTTTACGATGATTATTTTTTCATGGTGGCTTCGAACAAGCAGCAAATTCAGTGGACAAAAATTCGAAAAAATACTAAGGAACATTGGAAACTTCTAAGCAGGTGCGGATTTCTCCAACCACGAAGTTGCCATTACAATGAAAAGTACGCGGATTGTCCAATAGTTGGCGTCTGAAGTTATCCGGTGACAAGAGGATAAATATGCACTACAACAGCGACAACTACAAGTTTAGCGTTTGCTACTTGGCAAGTTGTAAATAACAGTAATCAGTCACCTACGAAAATCTTAATTTTTTCTTGGCTTTAATTACCGTTACGTGCTGTACCACAAAAAAGCATATCAAAATTGTTTGTGCCCTTCAGTTGGTTTTTACGCTGAATTTTGTATATGTTTTCGCTATTAAAAGCAGCATGTATTTTAAACCGAAATTTAACCTAAAATGGTCTTAAAATTGAATTTTAAACCGAAATTTAGCCTCAAACCACCTACCAGCTCTACAGCTTTTCATTCATGCCCCATCTCCTCAGTTTGAGATTTCTGCCTACGTCACTGGGCATGAATCGATCCTACTCTTTTCAAATGTAAGTTTGTGGGAAACTGCGATTATTCTTTTCGCATACTGTATCAGTTAGCTTTTGAGTAACTTACGTGCGCCTATTGTATCGTCCGTAGATGGCTCTTTCAATGTGCATAACGCCTCTATCCTGGCACGACAGTCTTGCATAGTCCCACTCACAAGCGATCTCGTAGAATGGACCTGCCGAAAAATCGTCGGAGGTCGCGGTTACGTCTGAAAATAGGAAGTTTGAGAGCTGGTTCTTGACTAAAAACATGACTGCGAACAGAGCTCTAAATTTTGTCCGGTAGTGTATTTCAGCTGCGTTGCGTTGAAAGCAAAGAAATCTCAAATCTTTCACTACGTATTCTCGCTGAATTACGCCGAAGCGAGTAACGAGTTGACGGAGCACATCGCCGCGTCGGCAATCAATAGCCTACAGCTCTTTTTGAAGAAATGTACTGTAACAGCAATTGCGAGCCGCTAGTAAATCGCATTGACCGATTTAACCGACTCGAGATTTGAAAGTTAGGTCTTCTGCTCCAGAGACGAACGCGTTCAATGTTTTCCTCAAGAAAAATACAACTAATTAGTCATAAATTATTATTTATAAGTTTTCGTTATACCACAAACTTTGTTAGATAAACTTATTCAAAATAGATTGTTATTTGATAAGTTTTTATTTGAATAAGTGTTATATTGTATGAATAAGTAAAAGCTTATAATTTACAGTATGACTGACTGATTAGTGGTAACTTTCGAGAAAAATAAATTTGAATGTTTGAATCTACTGACTCGAGAAAGAGCATCTATTATGAGGATTTACCGCTATGTCAAGTGCGTTTCCATTTGTCCCGTGGATATCCAGTTCCATCTCCAGTCAGTTTTCGCTGGTCAACTAATTATTCTTTTAACCTCTACTTTACACCGGCTGTTTGACTAACGCATTTATTTGCACGAGGAAGGAGCAGATGTGCCCCCTATCTAACTCCTAAACCAAAAGTCACAGAAGCACCAAATTTAGCAAACCGGTCGATATTCACCAAATTTTTTACATAAAATTGGTGACAAGATGATGACGTCATTGTAGTCACGTCAGAGCTATATTTCCGAAAATGCCGTCATTTTTCAATGACGTCATATGCAGTTCAAAATTTGCACATACTTTTGTTTTTCGTTTTTTCGTAGTTATATTTTTTGATACTGAATCATAAAATGGAAAAGTTAAAGTACTTACGTCATAAAAATGCCTTGTAGTGTCATTCAAATTGAATACGAGCCAAACAATGCCCAGGTTTTGGTAAGAGTGTTCAGCAAATCTCAAAATTAAGTTACTTACGTTTGCTACTTCAAAATTTTCAGAGATTATTTGCTAATAAATTTGCATCGAATTCAAGTTGATTTGAAGTAAAATGCTCTTTTCTGAAGGGTGTGACGTTCTCGCCCCCTTTGACAACTCTTTCTCCTCCATTTGATCAATGCAATGCACATTGTCCCTGCCCAATGATGATCTATGGTACATTAACTTCTACACTGTCCATCAGCAGCAAGCCTGCATCCTACAGCAAGCGAAATCTTTTTGGCAACACGCGACTGAATTTGATCAACGCAATATGTATTGTCCCTGGCCCAATGCTGACCTAGCACATTAACTTCTACACTTTCCATCAGCATTTAAGCCTGCATCTTACAGCGAGAGAAATCGGTTTGGCAACAAGGGACTGAATTGTCAGAGCATAAATTGTGTGCACATCAAAGCCTTCCCTTTTTCCTACGGTTGCAACTGCGGCGAGCAGTTCTGCGCTACTCGGCCTTCAACTAATAGCAGAACACGTGTAAATGTATTTTGCTTTAATCGACCATTAGATTACTATGGACGACCACTACACCTTAACCAAAGCATCGCCCGGTCCAGTTAGGTGTGGCGCGGCAGCAACTGTGACGTCATCGCGTTCATGATCTCGATTAGGCGACGCAATGCCTGCATGTGATTTATCACCCAAAAATACTAGAAGGGCATTTTGCCCCACCGTGTAAAATAGGGTTAAATTTATGTATTTATTGTTTTCTTTGCTCTTAATGGTTGCATATTAATAAAATTCGCAACAAATACGAAAAAGCAACACTTTAAATAATATTAATTTCAGAGTTTAAAATCTTGGTTTTTGTTGTTGTTCCGAGTTTATTATTCTTGTGCGTATCAGCACTGCTTTTTCAACAGTTTATGGAATATGCAGGCCTAGCTGGCCATTCAATGCTGAACATTATGCTGACCAAGTTAGAGTACTCCTTGTTTTTGCGATTGGAATTGTTGACTTGTAAATAATTCACTAAAAACGTGAAGGATTTTTAATATTTAGTCATTATTTTGATAACAAAAACTATGACGAAAATTCGGCAGTAGATTTGATGAAAAGCTTTGGTATTGCATTAATCTTACTATGAAAATACCGTATGTCAAAAACAAAGTGTTTCTTGAAGCTAGTTTAAGGCTGGTTAGTGGTTGCATTGGTTTAAAATAGAAACCTGACTATGATTCCGAACTTCTCACAAAGCATCGACAAAGCAAAGGCGTAGCCAGGATTTTTGATTGGGAAAGGGGCCAAATCACAAATCACATACAATAACGTCATCAGAAATTTTCGGGAAAGGATTTTAATGAGACAAAGTTACCGCAGAGGAAAAATTCTGAGGTCGTGACCAGGTTTGGCAGTTTACCAGCATTTTGCCCAAGAGGGAGGGCTTAAACTAAAAGTTGAAAAGAGGAAATGCCAACTAAATTAGGAGATGTGTTAAGTATTCAAATTACGCAACGTAGGGTATTCAAAATCAACATGAAAAACTGACACGCCCAGCAGCTTGACGTGACTAATTTCTGGGTGGCTGCTTTACTTGATGATCGAGAGGTTCTTCACAGCTTCCTGTTCTGCTTAATCGTATTTATGTGTGTCCATAAGATTTTGTTTGTTGCTTTGAATGGAACGAAATACAACAAATATGGCTATGAATTCGAGTAGTCTGGTGAAAAAGTGGTCTGGGGACGGAGCCCACCGCTGCCGCTGGCTACATCGGCCTTAGGGCGAAGCTCCCAGCCGCTGCAGGGCGATTTTTTGCAAATTTTTTGGAAAAAATACTTTTATAATACCATTGAATCATATTCTACGCGTGTTCAGAGCCAAATAAAAGAACTAGATCTTTTTAATTTCAAAACCAATTGAAAAAATTAGATTGTTCAGTCCATCTTCTTTTACTTGCAATTTAAGTCCAAACGTTTAAAATCTTGCATTTTGGGGTTGAATTTGGTACGTAAGTGATTTGACACAGGTAGGGGAAAGTAAGATACACTGCCTCCTGCAATATTTTAGCTGTAAATAATAATTCTTTCAAAATTTTTCCTTAGAGATTTTTGCTTTGTCATGAAAATAACTAGTTGCAGGAGTAGATGTGCAACCAGGGGGCACAGACTCCCTCAATTTAAATTCAATATTTTATTCAATGAGCTTTTCTTCTGGCTAATTATTTTCCACAGTATTTTGTTGTGTAAAAACTGCCAATGTGAAGGTGGATTGTCATCGAAAAATGGTACAATAGATGAGTATCGCCTACTAACCACGTTATTGCCTGGCTGGATTTATATTGCGCGGGGCCTCTGGCACTTTGGAGATTTTTGCGACATCTTCCTGCCAAATATAGGTAAAACTCAAAAAAAAAGTCTTACCATCTGAGAGCGGGGCCCCTGGCACTGTGCCATATATAGTGAATCCAGGAATGGTAATTGCATTACGTTCATTAAAAGGTTAGATTAGGGCTTGAGGTAGCAGCTTTTAGGACCAAAACCCTCAATTTTACCCCGGTGATATATTTAAATTGGTTGGCAAAAGTCGAATTGAGGGGACTCGGGTCCCCATGTCGTCAAAATTATTGTTAATTACTGGTGCACGCGAAAAATGCTCAAAGAAACTGAAACTGAAGAAAAAATACGCTTTTTGTCACAATTTTTTTATCGGGGGCATTTCAATTGGGGGGAGAGCCTCCCCATGCCCCCGCCCCCTTTGGCTACGCTTACGCGACAAAGATCATTTTATAAATTAAATTTTTTCTTAGTTTTTAGTCATAATACCAGCTGGAGTATAACCTGCGATTTATTAGCTACAAGCGGTATAGTATTATATAGTAAACACAAATCTTACTTGAAAAACAAATAATTCCAAGCACAAACAAAACTTTCATTTTTCCTTTTGTTGGATACTGGTTTATGTGAGTAATACAAAGCTTAATACTCGACAACCCAATCGAATGTGTGTAGCTGGAATAAATACGAGTATAGGTCAAGCACAAGGTATGTGGAATTGTCTGCTAAGATAAGTAAACAATCTTTTGTGGTGTACTTTAATACCAAAAGTCTTAATTATGATTTTAATGGTCATAAAGGAGCAAAAAATAATAATACAAACATACAGGATGGTTGCTAGAAAACGGATAAAAAACACTAAAAACAAATATAAAATGCGTTAAAAATGTACAATAAACCAACAAATTTATTGTGAGGAAATATGCGCGCAGATGTTCAGCAATATACGAAATGTAATGGACGACCAAACATGGACATGGCAGCAGAATGGTGCCAGGGCTCACAAAGCAAAAGCTTCAAATCAATTTCTTTGGCAATCTACTCTTGATTTTATTGATTCGAAAGATTGACTCTCCGAAATTCCAGACTTAAATGTCATGGAATACAGCTTTTGTAACTTGTTATTAACAAAGCTTCAGACACTGGCGTAGCTGAATACGTTGTCGAACCTGGCTTTCGTTAAAAATGACGCCCTAAGTTAACAGTAGCAAGTTTTGAAATAGTTTCACTTTCAAACAATTTTAACAAATAAAAACCACTTGTCAGGCTAGCTGCATAACCTATGAATCACACTTACTAAACCGGAAGATTCTTTTTTCAGGACACGCAGGTAGTCTACTTCGAAGTTCAAATCCTAAGTAAACGCCTAGCTAAAATTATATGATGCTGACACAGAAAACCCATCCTGTTCTTACTAAACTGAATCTTTAGTAGCAGCCAACTATAGACACTATCTCTGCCCAGTGCTTTTCCTATCGCTAAAACAATAAAATACAGGCTCGTAGCCAGAAATTCGCAGGGGTGTTTTGGGGGGGTCTGGGGGCGGAGCCCCCAGCCGCCGTAGGCCAATGCGGGTCTAAGGGCGGAGCCCCCAGCGCTCGAAAATTTTGCATTTTTTTGCAAAAATAACTTAATTTTAGAGCTATTTTAGTTAATAATAATGCTTTTAAAACACAGCATAGAAATTGGCAGCGCAACATGATTCAACTGGTTGCATTAATGGGCTATGTGGGAAGTGGCTAATGATAAAATTGCTGTTCTCTTGTTTACAAGCTGGTAAATCATAAATTCCTATTACACTCCTAGATCTATTTCGTCTATAGATTTTATAAAGAAAAATAATTGGGGGGGGCTAATGACAAGAGATTTGAAAAAAGTGATTGGTAATTAACTAACACTGAATAGCCCCCCTCTCCTTATTCCTAATATATTTGTTGATGAAACTTATGCTTAGAGTTTTTACACTAGCGATCAAATTTGATTGTTTATTTTTTGGGCATTTTTTAAAGTTTTAATCAATTTGTGACTTTAATTTTTGACAAATTAGATCCCCTTGTATATATGTTTCAAAAGATGCTTTAGATCATTTTTTAGTCAATCCCAGCGCCAAAAACAGTCTCAAAAGAGCTAAAGACGTGATATTTTTCTTATTCTGCATTTTTGTTGACAGGCCAATGGGGGGGCTATGCCCCCCCCTCCCGGTTACACTATTGACAAAATACATCAATATCTCAACTTTACTGCACCAAGATTACGCCCAAATTACGCCGCGTGTATCCGGGCATCTTGCCTCCTTTCGGAGCCTCGGTGGGCACGATCTTTGCAGGAGGGGGGGCGGGATCCAGTGGTGCGGATCTCAGTCTTTGCCTACAGATATAGGGGTGAAGAACAAAAAAAAAGATCTTCTTGAAATCTAGGTTTTGTCATAGTTTTTACCTTGAATTCAGGAGTGAAGACCAAAAAAAACCGGTCTTCGTCGCGAAATCTAAATCTTCGTTATGACAATCACTCGTGTTTTCGTCCCAGAACGAAACTTTACTCAAGCTTGTGGGGCACAAGCAGCACTTAGGGGGACGCAGGCCCCATAATGCACTCCAGTGGCACTGGGCCAGTTACTTTGTTTTGGGGCACAATCCTTACTTGGGGTAAGGGCACATTTTTTGTTTGGGCGGCAGAAGAAGTGATTTCGGGGGACAAGGCTCCGAAATACCCCCTCGTTGCGCCGGGTCTGTATCCAGTACTTAAATTGTAGCGGGGATGCGCGGGGACGCGTACCCTTATCGAGACTTAATGTCCTCCGACTTAGATTCAGCGTCCCCCCGTCGAGATTTAAGCGTCCCCCATTGAGATTTAGCGACTACCACACCAAAAGAAAGACTCCTGGACATTTAGACGAAAAAGTGGCGAGTAATGGCAATTACTACAAAGCTTCGGCTGAAGTCAGTACCAATTTCCGGCGAAGACCTTTTTTTTTGGTTTACACCTGATTTTGGTTGCAAATTCGCAAAATTTCGGACTATATTCGGCGAAGAACTTTTTTTAATTTTTTTGGTCTTATTGCTGCCGCACTCCAACTGCATCTAGACTCGACTGCAAAAGCGTCCCCCCATGCAACATTATACAGTTTAAATTCTGCCTGTAAACAACACCTGACAAAAAGCAACTCAAACTTTTAGTTTTTTAATGTAATGCTATCTTTTTAAATCATTTTCTTGTTTTACTTTTTTTATTTTTGCTTGCTGTGTGCACGGCGAAGCCTCATTTTGCCGCCCCCTTGCCGCCAGCCGCCCCTGGCCAACAGCCAGAACGGCCAAGTGGCTGCTACGCCACTGGCTTCAGAACCATCGACGTGACACATACTCTATTGATGATTTGAAAACGAGTTTGAGAAGAGTTTGGAATGATATCTCGGAAGTTATACCGTTCAAAACGCAACACGAGGTTGGGTTTCTTGGTTTAGACGCTACTCTGAAGCTCACGGTTGACATTTTGAGCATTTGTGAGTCTAATACGCATTGGTCGGCAAGGTAATGCAAAACGTTAGCTTCGTTAACAACTAGTCCATTAACAAACTTCACACCTCCGTTAACGTTAATCCGGTATTTTCAGGCTTAATTAATGAAAGTTAGTAAAGTCCGTTAATTCATTAACATTTTGCGTGTAATTTACTTTTTTTTTTATTCGCTCGCTTCTAGAACACGTATTGACGTTGTTGAGCTGATTGTAAGCAAATATTTATTGCTCTAGCGGTCTTTTTGTGTTTTGGAAGTTACATTTTACAGTCTAATCTAATTTCAAGGTAAAAATAAGTTCAAATGCAGCAACGAAACTGCGATCGGAAAATCTTTGCAAAATGCGAACAGCAATAATTCATAGACTTATGAGGCTGCAGCTTATTATTTGCCATAAAAAAGAGCTCCTTCCTTCGCTTTCTTCCATAAAACTCGTGCTAATGCGCTACAAGTGTTACCATTGCAAATTGGTGTGTACCGCTACGATGAATGAATGATGTTAGAAATTAACGAAAAAAACCTTAACGGAAGTATACAGAACTTAACGAAAGTTAATTTAGCCCGCCAACATGAAAAAACTTTTTAACGGATTAATGAGCTAATGAAAAAGTTTCGTTATTTCGTTATAAAAGTTTAGCTTCGTTATTAACAGATTAACGAATTTGTGTCCAACTATGCTAATATAACATACGCCTTTCAAAAACTTCCAAAAAGTTATTCTTTGTAAAAATAACTAGCTGTTTGACAAATTTTCCGCTTTTCTAGTGACCACCCTGTATTAACACATGCTAAATAAATACTTTAATTGCGCCATGGTTTTACCAATTGGTCAACCATAAGGCTTTTGGCTGTTTTCTCATTCGCTTTATTTCGTTTCATTTTCAATTCGTAATGCTTTCTACAGCCGAGCCAATTTAGCTGAAGGAAAACATTTTTTTAAACAGGACGAACATAAACTCAGAAAGAAAAAGAAAATAAGACAATTTTTTCGGCACATGTATTTACACAACACGCACGGAATTAGCAACAGTTGAGAACCGAATTTTCGTGTTTGCTCTGCACCATCTGCACTTTCGTCAATTGGCAAAAGGGAACATCTCAAAATGTTCCCTTTTGTAAAAATGGATATTTTTATTCTAAAACGGTGTTACAAGTCAGGTAAAAATTTTAAGTCTCTAACTCGTTTAGTTTGCGAGTTATCGAATATCTCGATAACAGTTTAACAAAAGGGAACATCTTCATCTTTACTATTACGTCACAACTGCTGTTTTTCACAAAAATATTGAAAACTTAGAAATTTTATATACCGGTGCGGCACAACTTTTTTTTTTCTTTCTTTCTTTTTTTTACAACATTGATGTCATTGATGTCATCGATGCAGACAATGCGATATTTAATGCGTAGCTTGTAAAAGCAAAGCAAAAAGACAAACATTTTGAGATGCAGTTTGTTCTTTTTCAAAACTTTAACGTGATATACGAAACCAACGAAGAGCGTTTGTAAATCGAAAGTGCTTATCAACCACAATATACATAATTATGCAGCTAAAATTCAGGACCACACTTTCAATGATGGAGCCATTTTCACAACGAAAAATGGCTTGTTGTTATGGTATGATATCAGCAAAGCATTTCCGTATTTTAATTTATAAAACAACTTAATTAAGAAAATCTATAAAATAACAACCCGCCAATTGGTCAAGCGGTAACGCGTTCGTCTCTTGAGCCGAAGGTTTAGGGTTCAAGTTTGTGCTGGTGTTATCGATAAGATGATACCAAGTTTTCACGGAAGAGCTCGTGTAAGGAAACATGAAACTATTATACCTGACTGCAAGAGTGAATAAGAACTGAAAATTTCAATAGATCAATATGTTTACAGCGTTTGATTACCAACAATCACATATAGTTTGTGATCACAAAATTCTTCAAAAATAAAACCATACTGGAGTTGAATATCATCTAAAAATACAAAGCCGCTATTTCAAATTAAGTTCACTAGTTTGAATATGGTTGTGTTTTGTTCCAGGCACCGCTATTAAAACAATAGTTCATGTTTGCGAGATCGACACCGCTTACATATTATGTCCACTTGGCCAAGTTATTGGTGTCGTCGATGCATTTTACGGTCGCGATGAGACTTCCAGGTAAGTAGAATGTTGCATTGGCAAGATTTCCTCGCTTAATTACCAGTTCAAAAAGTGAGTTTCCTTATTTTTGATTGAGCCTTTTTGATACTTATCTTACGTGGAAGCGATGGTGGCGCTTTGTTTGCGGACAAATCTTCATTCAATTAGTAGTTCAGCGTATTCCAGGTTTCCTCATTGGCTTCTTTCCGCGTGAAGTTGCTGCTTCCACCAAGCAATTAATCATCCATCGTAAAGCGTTTTATTTTACGATAACGTGATCAGGGGCGGGTTGAACTGAGATCATGCAATCAGGGTTGTCGTGAAAACAATGCCTTTGGTTCTTGGCCGCGCAGCCGACAAATTTACTTGAGGTGCAATGTTGTTGCAGTCTGTTATTTTTCCTCAACTCTTTTTCACTCATTGCAGTAGCTCAAGCGAGATGATTTGGCTTAAAGAGATGTTGTAAAGGAACAAACAAAATCTAGTTCCTCCCTTCTCAGTTTGAATAAAAGCAAATAAATCCATCTTGACTTAGCCAATAGAAAGTGATTTGCAGTCTTTGAGTCAAGTTTAAGCAAGAGAGAAGTTGAAATACAAATTTTTGAATCTATGATTTGACTAAGGCGGGAATCGAACCCAATTCTATCTTTCTACCGCAGGATAAGACGTATTTTGCTTTGCGTTGGTTAGTTGTTGCTAAAGTGATTCAACAACAAAAAGTTAATTTACGTTGCTATAAATAAAAATATAATTGCTCAAAAATAAAATCTGATTTATAATTACTGTGTAATATTTAAAAGTTTCTCGTGAATAGATGCTCCTCTCGATAAAATCATCACATAAAGTAAAAGAGCTTTAGATTTTATAACTTCAAGTCCATTTTTTCGATACTTTTTAATGCTTTTTGCATAAAAACAAAAAGAAATTTGTCAGAAAAACAGAAAAAACAAGCACAAGAATGAGGCACAAAACAGTCATTTAGATAGCACAAATCTTTAGTTGTTAGTTGAAATTAAATCAATTTATAATCGAATAATTTCACAGATGCCAGCCGCCAATCGGTAGAGTGCCGTTTGCAGTACAGAGGGTTCATTGCAGGAAATCAAGCAGAGTGGTGAAGGGGAATTACAGATTTGCCAGATCTTTGCTGATAACTCCGTTTTTGGTGATCCGTGTAAAGTAGTCTAAAAGTTTGTCAAAAATTCTCTAGTTTTGCCAAATTACTAAAATGTAAAATTAAGCTGTTGAAAAGACCCAGTAACGTAATAAATCGTGGTAAACTGTTGACAAACTAAATCCAACACTTTGCCAACATCAATTTTTTTTTAAATCATTCACAAAAGAATAATATCTTCCACCAGCAACATTATTACTTTTTGTTTATCTTTAATTCAAGCCAAAGCTAATCATATCAAAAAGTTAACGCAAATTACAATTATATCCAAGAATTATATTTATTGTACTTAGAGCTTTTGCTAATGTTAAGCAATTTGTATAATTATTGCATTAAATCATCGTTTTGTCATTTATTTCTTCATTTTCGTAATGTACAGTAATGTAAAGCCTATGCACCAGTGCAGAGAAATGAAATACATTACCATCAAAAACTTTTGATCTAAACTGTTTTTGTTCAGCTACCGTACAGCGGCATTCATCAACTGGTAATGATGAAGTGATTGATGAAGTGTGCGTGAAGTATTGATGAAGTGTGCGTGAAATATTCATGAAGGGTGCGTGAAATCTTCGGTTAATGTTAAATATCTGGGCATGAATTTGGACCAACATCTCAACTATAAATCACATATCGAAAGGATTGCACAAAAGGTTGCTAGGGCAACCGGAATTCTTTGGAAATTAAGAAAATTTTTGCCTGCAAAAACATACCTAAATTTATATAATGCACTTATAAAGCCACATCTCCTTTATGGTCTTGTAATATGGGGATCTACTGATCCATGTACTACACAGCAACCCTTACAACTATTGCAAAACAATGCTGCACGAGCTATAACTGGAATTAGTAGATTTGAACATATTACATCCTCTTTTGGACGACTAAATATTTAAAAAATTTACGATTCGTGAAAAATTGAAATTGCTTTAAATATGCACAAATTTAAAAACGATAAACTTTCTGATACATTTCAAAATTACGTTACTCTTCCAAGCAATGTACATCATTACTCCACTAGAACTAAGCTTCAACTAACATTCTATGTTCCAAAATTCCGTCTGGTTAGGTTTCAAAAATCGTTTAAATATAGAGGTGTAAAAATTTGGATTAGTATAGAACAAGATTTAAAAATGCTTTCTCTAAAAAATTTCTCCAAAAAGTACAAAAATATATATGGCTTCAAAGCTATTTAGTTCAAACGCTAAATTAGTTATTTTGCTCGAATTTAAAATGTTTTTTAATTTCTCAATTAAATCGAAAATTGTTAATGATTTCGTGGAGCTGTTTGACTCGAAGACCCCTTAAAGGTCACTTCACAGTTCCTTTGCTGACTTTAAATTATTTATAAATTATTTTCACCTTTCCTTTTTTGTGTGTGTATTGTTACTGTTAGCAATAAAAAGTGTCTGTCTGTCTGTCTGTCTGGTAAAAGATTTGAGTTAGAGATAAAAAAGTTCCTTTTGCGCCTGGTTTGATTTCCAAGCAGAGACTCGGACAATGACACTCAGAGCTTACAATGTTGTCTAATGATAACATACCTGTCTAGTGTCGCTTGTAGAGTCAACCTGATATAAGACTGGCAAATTTATTGAAATAGCTAAAAGATGGTTTATGGGTTTGGCTAAGCAAACAGAGAATTGCTTGATTTGGAGATTCAATCCATTTCACGGTCTTTTTTCCTAGTTGGCCTTTCTTTACCTTAAAAATTATACGTTTCAATGTGGACTTGTACTAAATTTGAATTTCAAGACCAGCAAATACGAGGCTGTGCAATTGCCAGTTGCAAAGTAGTGGGTCGTTAGATGCGGAACAACTGAGCCCTGCAAGTTGTTTATTGCACCGGTTTTAGACGTTGTACCATTTAGGCCGTTGCAAAACTAGACGCAAAGATTTGAGATCAGAAAGGCTAAGGCTTGGAGTTAAGATTATAAAAGTTCTGGCTCGAGTAAACCGGCCAGTTGGTCGAGCGGTAATGCGTTCGTCTCTGGAGCAGAAGGTACGAAGGTCAAATCTCGGGCCGGTCAAATCGGACACAGTGTTGCCAGCAGCTTGCCACCGGTACAACATTTCTTAGAAAGGAGCTGTGCTGTCCGCAGGCGTAATGACGCAGAAGTGGGCCCCTCCAACTCGCTACATTCTTTGGGGTAATACAGCGAGTAAAATGAAAGATTAGATAAACTTGATGTTTCGAGTAAAATCATTATTTCCTACCAGTTGAACTAACAGCGCCCTTGCTTCTGAAACAAGAGGTTTAAATACAAATACGGTCAACTGAACTCAGTGTATGTGAAGTTGAGTGGTGGATTTAAAATACCTGGGTTTCGACGCAAAGTAAATGTCGATGTTTCTTTTCGCATAAAAAAAGTAAAGTTCAAAGCACGTCTTTGCTGCTTTGGACTTCGATTTGTTGTTGTTAATACATTCACTGCCATGGATGTCATTCGTGGAAGCCAGTTATGTTTTCGCGGGAGTCATGGCTGACCAATATGGAAGGCGCCTGTACGTTTACTTAAAGCCACGTCTACACATAATGATAGCCGTTATAGCTATTTCAAATGGCGCGTTAAAACCGTGGCGTCCTACAATTCATTTGAGTAAGCTTGGTTTGGCAGAAAGTAAAAAACAAGAATTTTGTGACAATGTTCACAGAAAAGTTTTTTTTTACAAAAAGCAACAAAGTTTACAAGCTGCATGATTATCAGGCCATTGAAAGTAGAAGCGCCAAGGGTCGCTGCCAAATTTTGCGCATTGTTTTTTTGCAGTAATTTCCAAAAATAGTGCGGAGACTTTTCAAAAATTCCAAAAATTTCTAAAAATTCCAAAAACTAACATGATCATCGTTCATCTTTTGTTTTTGCCCTTTAGAACCTAGTCTTTTTCCGGCTGGTCAAGTCTTGCCAAATGGGAATCAAATCGATCCAAATTGGCAATTAAAACAAACGTAAAAGGTAATAATCTTTGCTACTGCGCACGCTTTTTGCGTGCAAAAAGTTTGTTGTTGCTAGTAAACCATCGAACATTTATTGATATCAACGATTGGAATTAGGAAATGTAGGGCTAAGCTTGGACCGTTAAAAAATTCATGATTTTTAAAAAATATTCAATATACTGTATATATTTTGCTCACTTTAAATCATGCATGTCTTTGAAGCGAATAGCTTGGGGACAGCCACCCTGGTGTCACCTCTAAAATTTCACAAAAATGTTCACAAGAAAGCTACCAAGTCTTGATTGAGTTTTGTATTTAGTGCAACTTCAATACTAGGGGGGAGTGGCAGTTTAGGCAATTTCTGGTGGGCAATTAGTTAAAAGTTTTATAATCAAAACTGCAGGCTACTGTTTCTTTATCCTGACATAACGTTCTTGACTAAAAACATTGTATCACGCTCACGCTCATATATTATAACCTACTCACAAGTTACCACAATCTCCCTGCAAAAATCTGTGCTAAAATCAGTAGCTGGCAATTCGCGTTGTGGTAATTGCTGACAATACAGTTTGTTTGAAGTTTGCAAAGGTAATTTGGCTATTACTTTTGACAGCGATGATGTTGGAAACTGAGCTCGCGCGCGTTTGGCGACGTCGCCGTCCACACTCGTTTTAACAGGAATTGTTTTTAATAAGAAAAATTTTAAAATACGCGCCTTTCGATGGTGGCGGTTTCTGCACAAGCAAAAACACAATTAAACATCACGCAAAACAAATTTGACAAATAATTAAATTAATAGCACACACAACTAGATTGACACCAATAGCGTACTATAATCAGGGCCTGAGAGAGAAATTTTTCCAGGGGGTACAAAGATCGATACCTGGCCCCCAAATCTTATTGGGCCCCCCAAGCCTTATCACCTTATCCAAAAATCATTTTTCATCCCGGCACCAAACTTGCGCAAAATTATTTTTCCGATTTTTAGCCCTAAATTAGGTTAAGAGCAAACAATGGTCTTCACTCAAATTTAGTCCGATTTTGAAAAGCATGATATGGATTTGCATGAGAAGCCTAACTATGCCTGCCATCACGTACGCTAACCTAGCCCCTAATGCCCGTTTCGCCTAACCTGACTTACTAGCCTATCCCAGAAACGTTTTCACAAGCACAACGAGCAGGTACAAGCGTACTAAGCAATAGGCATACCAAGCAACAGGCATTATAACGTCACAAAGAAAACAACAAAGGGCATTCATTCAGACAAACAGCCACACACAAACTAACCAAAGGCAAACAATATTTAAAAATCTTCGGGGAAATCGACACATGGCTTGTATTGTAAATTTATCTTCTTTTCCGCTGATATCAAATACGGAAGACAGCCAATTTTCTCTAAAATACGGCTCGGCGCCCAGTAGTACTTTGCAAAATTGGCCGTGGCAGTAAATGTGTTAAAAAGGGAAGCTTTTGGGCCGCATTAAAGTACATTCAAAAAAGTTAATCTCTGAAACACAAAGACATAGACTGCCGGGTCCGTAAATTACGGTGTTTGAGGCATTCAAGGCAAGAGTTTTGCTTTCTTCCTTACGCTAGCTCCGCTGCTGGTCGTGACTAATATAGGCTGAAGGGCATTGGGCAAGTCGGACCGTGACTGTTTTACGCGGGACGATTATGCGCGGGACGATTATGCGCGGGACGATTATGCGCGAGACGATTATGCGCGTCCGATTATGCAGCAAGATTATTATGCGCCGACATTACTAAGTGCCGGGACTTTTATACACCAAAGCCTTTTTTTTTGTTTGTTCCAAAATTTTCGTAAAAAGTTTTTTGCTTATTTTGGCATTATGTATCTGTATTTTTTTGTTTCTTTACATTTTTTTTCTTTTTGCTTACGCACACTAATCTTTGAATTTGTGTACTAGGCAGTGACGATGGACGAGGGGCATCTGGGCATTTTTTAAATACCCAAGCAAAATCATCAAATAAAACCTGTCAAAACTTGGCTTCCAAATCTTCACTAACTTTTACTATAACTTTCGTTTTTCATCAACTCGCAGCCGGGTATATTGAATAAGCTTAATGGATGACAACTTGCGATTAGTGCAGAGAAGTTACATTATATATTTCGATAATGAATGCATTCAACCATTTCCAATCTCATCCAAGCTTACCAATTCCGCTAGGTGACGGTATTAAGCAAAAATTCTGTAGAAGAACAAAACTCAAAATAAACAAAAGATTACATCCAACAAGTTAAGCAAATATACACAATACACGAAAGCATTATTCTTTATTTTGTCGGAGAATTTATCGATATTTATCTTTCTTATTGTAAGAATGCAAAAATTGAAGGTTGTCTTATCATCATAAAACATGTTTTTCTCATTTTCCAGAATTAAAGTTGTGTTATACAACCAATAACAAAGAAAAAGTATTGTTGAAATTCGAATTTTTTTGTTTGTTGGTGTTATAATAAACACAACTTCGCTACGGTATATTAAACTCATAAAACAAAAAGTTTCAAAAACGGCTCAAAATTTGATAAATATTTTTTGCTTGACGATTGCTTTCCATTTTTTTCACAAATTTAAAATTACCCATTCATCTTATTCTTACATTGATTATATAAGATTACAGAGAAAATGTTTGATTGTACATAAAATTTGATTCGTTATTATGGCGGCTCAGTGGCAGTAAAATAAAACTTTGACGAATTTGTGTTGTCCCTTGCAAGGATTTCCAAATACGGTATTGGTGGCTTCGATCCTGCAACTCCGGTTGCCTTGGCATTTTCGTTTGATAATATCCCGGGACTCTTCTCGGAAGCACCTCGTGTTTCTTCCATTACTCCTGGGACAGCTGCGAAAGCAGTTTTGCATGCGTTAAAACTTGGCTATGCATGTGTTAAAACTCGGTAGACCCAGGATCGATTCCCGGTCGGATCAAACCAAAGACTATAAAAACTCTTGGTATTCATAGTTTCCCTGCTTCACGTTCAGCAACTAAAAGGGACAGTGTGAAGCCTCTACCGTGTGTGGTAGACATGTGGGCAGGTACCAGCTTGAGTCGAAGACCAAAAGGTCCATCTACTGTCTCCTGGCCAAGGTAACTTGTTGTAGAAACATTTAAATACCATTGTAATTATAGTTGATGAGAGGTGATATTCCTCAAAGCTGCAGCCAGTGCCGCAACTAGAACGTTGTTCTTAGGGGGGCAAAATTTGTTTCTGGGGAGCCAAAATTTTTGGGCTGGTTTACGTATCTCCGAGTTCTCTGTTGATCTTCAAAAAAAAAGGTCATCTCGCCAAACCGTTTTACTTATCTCCTAGTTTTCTGTTGGTTTCCAAAAAAAAAAAGCCACCATCTTGAAACTGCCGCAAGGGAAAGGGGAGTTTGAGTGGGCATGCTGGGCATTTTAAGGGGGCAGAATTTTTGTTTAGGGGGGCGCCGCCCCCTTTTGCCCCCCCCCCCTAGTTGGGGCCCTGAACGCAGCTATATTGGATTGCTATTTTTGAGGGTAGGTTATCATAGAAGACATTTGGTGTAAGTCATGGGAGGTTTATTTTTTTGTTGACTTCTTTTTGCAACGTATGTGTTAACTGTTAACCATATTTCGCGAGGACGGAAGCGAAAATGCCCCGGCTCTCAGTTTTTGATTTTTTTTTTTTTTTTTTGATAAATTCCCCCCAAAAAACGATTTGTATTCGAATTAACTTTATTTTGATTCGCATTCCTTATCGTCATATTCTGAAAATTATTCTGAAGTTCTGAAATTACTCTTGAAAAGTTAAAGTTATGCTAAGGTAATGGGAAGTTTGCTAATTTTGAGGCTTCCCAAAGTCACTTTTCGAAATCTGAGCACTATATTTTGGCGAATTTATCTTAAATGACGTTTGTGACGTACCTACTTTGACTTAGGCATTTTATGATTCAGTAATAAAAAACAAACCTATGTACTAAATTTAAGTTTATCGCAAAAATGACTTGATTTTTCAAAATTATGGCCATGACGTCAACAATCTAAAACCAATCTTTTTAAACAGCTATTTTGGTGAATATCTAACCGCATACCAACTTTGGCGTTACCATATCCCATAACTTTTGAATTATACGTTAAAAAGGCACACTTTTGTCCAAACCCCATGTAAAAGGCGTTGGTCCAAAGGTCCGAGTAAATTTGGCTGAAAAAAGAAAGTACGCTGGCTAGCGTTTCTGGTTACATTACTTACTTAACAGTATCGTCTCGGCCATAAAACGCGTCCACAATCCCAATTGTTTGTCCCAATGGGCAAGACAAATGGGCTGCGTCATCCTGGCAAATGTGAGTAATTGCTCCGATTAGGGCTGAAAATACCATTGTTGTTACGTTCATTTGTAGTTTCAGTACTTGTCACTGTTTTAGCTACAGTAGTAATATTGGAATATCTTAAAATAAATAAAACACTTAAAAATTTGTCCCCAGCTTGACTTCTTCGCCGATCTACTAGAACAGGTAAATCAGTTCAGAGTTGTAAACGCAGGTTAACTAGTTCAGGGCCGAAACCGAAAAACTTCGATTCGTGAGGTAAGTTTGGTCAGAAGAAAGTATGTACTTAATTGCTTTTTCCTTTGAATAATTTTAGCCTGCTGTGACTAAACAAAACTGCTTATTGATTCTAGATCAATTGTGACGCAATAGTAATAAAGGTGAACTAATAATCGTATGGATGCTAAAATAAAGTCTTGATTTAGCAGGGCTGTAGGTCTCGAGACCAATTTTTTGTGGTCTCGGTCTCGGTCTTGGTCTCGGCTGTTTTGCACCGGTCTTGGTCTTGGTCTCGAACCGTTGTGGTCTTGGTCTCGTCGCTCAAAAACTGGTCTCGAGACCTGGTAATTTCTGTACGTAAAATAAAATAGCTAATTTTGTAATGTTTGTAAGAAAAAATAAAATAGCGAGATCGTGTAAATTTTGTAAGTAAAATGTACTTTTGTAAGAAGCTAACGAAGCGGTTACATTATTGGTAGGACAAAGAGGTTTTGCACCTGGAGATCAAGATTGTCGCATTTTTACATGAGAAAAGACGTCATTCACGCATAGCAGTTTTGATGACGAGGAACGAAACTAGAGTCCAAGCAAAACTACATAGTTCTTGCCCAATTCTAGCACTGCAGATGTTTTTGCGACTTTTTTGATCCGCGTGTGATAAAAGTTTTTGTGTCAAAGGATGTACACAATGCTACTATTTTGAGATTGTAGAGTGCTGCACAAATAAGTGAGAAATTTTTTGGCAGTCGTTTAAGCCGTTGTTTAAAAAAAATCGTCTTTTCGCTTTTGCAATTTGACGACGCTGCTAAAGAAGCAAAAAACCTCAACTCGAAGTAGACAAGGCTATGGGAATTAAACTTTTTCACAAACATAATTGCTAAAATTGACGTCGATGCTCTCAAAATTTAAGAATAAATCAAAAAACAAATGAGGCTGAAAATCGACAAAAAAATTAAAAACAGCCAGTTACAATTCAAAATTTACTGATTCTTATCAAACAAGAGTGAATACATTGTGTACATATTACTTTATTGTCGATTGCAGTCGCCTAGCCAGGATTTCGCAAAGGGGGAGGGGGCTTTTTTGGAAGTTTGATACCCCCGAAAACGAACTTGACCCAAATTTTCATTAGTCTTAAATTAGATTCAGGTGGTTTTTCTGTCAAAATTAGGTGATCTCCAAAAAAAAAAGGTCTTCACCGAAATTCAAAGTTTTTTTTCGGTGGAAATCAGAAATTCAAGGGTTTTTTCCGACCGAATACTGGTGATCTCCAAACAAAACAAAAAAAAGGTCTTCACCGAAATTCAAAGGGTTTTTCCGGCCGAAATCAGAAATTCAAGGGTTTGTTTCCGGCCGAAATCAGAAACTCAAGAGTTTTTTTCGGCCGAATGCAGGTGATCCCCCCCAAAAAAAAGGTCTCCACCGAAATTCAAACGGGCTTTTCCGGACGAAATCAGAAATTCAAGAGTTTTTTTTGGCCGATTGCAGGTGATCTCCAACAAAAAAAAAGGTCTTCACCGAAATTCAAAGGGTTTTTCCTGCCGAAATCAGAAATTCAAAGGGTGTTTCTGGCCGAAATCAGGTGATCTCCAAAAAATAGGTCTTCACCGACTTTGAGTGAGCTCTTAGACCAAAAAACTCCACTATTCTGGTCCAAACAACGGCAAGTCCTTCACAACTTCGGCTACCAAACCTCTTTGGAGGGCTGTTTTCATTTTTGGAGCAAAAATCGGCCTCAAAAGCACTAGAAACGTGCTATTTTGCATATTTTTCAGGCCAATGGGAGAGGCTCGAGCCCCCTCGCCCTCCCCTCTGGCTACGCTACAGGTCGATTGTCGACAACAGTTATATACTAATCTACAGTATATATTTTGTCTCTTTGTCAACTGCGAACAAACCCGCTACTTTAAAATTGGCAAATTTTGTTTGTTCATGATGTCTAGGCCGAAGCTAAACGTAAAATGGCAAGTGACGCAAACAGGAGGGCAAAGTGGGCAGCAGCTCTCCTCTTTTTGGTCATATCACTTAAAAAATTTGATTCATGAATGCAAGCATTTAAACGTGTCATGGACTTGACCTGTGCAGGTAAAGAAGAGGGGCTAAAGTGGTTGAGCAATTTAATTCTTTCAAACGGCTTCCGAATCTTAGCAATTAAGTTCTTAGCGATTTTTGCAATTAAGAATTTTAGCTATAAGCAGTTCTAAAAACGTGCGAAATATGATTCAAATGGTTATTTTTTACGAAAAATCATAAAAATTGTCTTGCGATTGGGGCAAACTTCCGGTTGTGATACGATTAAGTTACAACAGTTTGCTGAGGGCGACGACAAAACAGTGCTGCTAACTCGAACTTGAACTCGAAAAAACTCGGTATTTTTGCCGAACTCGCTCACGAAAAAATAATTTTGCTGAACTCGAACTTGAACTCGAATAAAACTGTCCAAGTTCGTAAAACGAAATTTAAAGATTAAAAAATCGTTTGAAATATTTTTTTTTGATCAAGCTTTGTAAATTGAGATTGTGTTTTTTCCAACCGCGCATGTTTTCCACTTTTTATGCTAAGGCGACCTAGAAAAACAGCTAGGAGTATAAAAAAAGAAACGATTAAGGTGGAAAAGAGACGCAACGTTTTATCTTGAGTTAATTAAGTGATAGGAAATTTGTCTCTTATATTGCGAAAACTTTACTATTATTGTGTTAAAGGTTATCTATTCCCGTGATTCTCAACCTCTGGGTCGCATAAAAATTTTTTAGGGTATTTTTTTTAAACAACTACAAAGAGTAAAACTTACAAAAAGCAATACAGTAATAAAATAAACGCATATAGTAGTCAACCCTAGTTGCATTTTTGTAACAAAAAACTCCAGCAGTGAAATTTTGAGTTTCTCAAGATCACAAAGGTGTAAAACGCTTAGAAGTAGTAAACGATATATTTTCAAATTTAACCTTTCATTATGCTCGCCGTAATACGCCGAAGCATGTAACAAGGTTACTGGGTCTATCCCCGCGTCGTTGCGCCCTGGCAACACAGCTCTTTTTGGAGAAATATCGCAGCGGTGGCGAGCCGTTGGCAACACTGTGTCCGATTTGACAGGCCCGAGATTTAAATCTCACACCTCCCGCTCCAGAGACGAACGCGTTACCGCTCGACCAACTAGCATAGAATTCACGCAGTAAAGAAGCTTTGTGCTCGTGGAGACTAGAAATCAAAGGTCATGTATGTCAGACTACGTAAGGACGTTATTGGTAAGGATATTGAAAGCTAAATAGCAAATATTCATAAACATTTCAGTGAAAACTTCTTTGTACGATTTTCAACACAGTTCTGTCATCATGAAAAGTTTTTTCTGCATAGCTTTTAATTTAAACTATGCATCAGAATATACATGGGCCACAAAATTTTACACCATTAATTTTTTCAATTAACTTAAGTCGCTTTGAAAAACGATTGAGAAGCAATGATCTACTCTACTGTTTGTAGAAAAAGTACAAAACCTGGATAGTATTTGCAGCTCACTGGAATAAATCTGCGAGTTTAATTTTTGAAAAAAAATGTGCAATTATAAGAAATGAGTTTGAGATTGAAAAGATTCACGATATATGAAATAAGTCGCGGCGGTTAGTTATTGCAGCAAAATTAATTTCGATTACACAATTTTCGAATTGAACTTTATACAAAATTTTGTATTAAGTAGGTTAGCGCAACGCAAAAGTGTGAAGTCTTAATGAAAACAACTTTTAAGCAAACTAGTGCGGTCTATTCGTGACAGAAAAGTACGTTGTTTATCGTAATTGATGAATTCAAAAACCTATATTTTACTTTTAACAGAATATTAAACAACATATGATAGTCCTTGAATTATCATTTATTGTTTCATTAATTTTGTAGTGGCAAATATTCATAGCGTAGAGCCATTGATATTTTTGAACTCAAAAATATTTAAATTTTTGAACTCGAACTTGGACGTGCTAAAATAGACCGAACTCAAACTTGAACTCAAATAAAAATCGATCGAGTTTACAACCCTGCAACAAAATATTTTTCGGGTAAAAATTGTATTGTTTTGTTTAAGCCATCTCTTAGCATAATCGTAGTTACGCGCTTGGAAATCCCCCCCCCCCACCTCCTACTTGAAACCCCTGGTTGCGTTTTTGTAGCTATATCTTTAATACGGTACTTTAAATATACAAATAGTGTTTTACAATTTTTTTTTGTAATTTTATTTCATTAAGTTTGCATCAGTTTTATTGACCCGTAATTTCTGACAAAAATAAAGGTGACCAGGCTTCGAGCTTTGAATAAGAGGCATTAAGTTTAGTTGAAAGATCTCTTTTTTTGGTGAAAATCTACATAAAATGACATATTTAGATGTTTTGATGAAGTAATCGTCGCTTTGACTAAAGCACTTTGTCATCTGAATCAATTTATATAATCATAAAACCAACTCATGAGCAAATATGAGCTTCAAAAATTTTTTTCAAACAATCGAAGAAACTATTGATGACGTCATTTTTTAGGTCTCGGTCTCGGTCTTGGTCTCGAACTTTGCCCGTCTCGGTCTCGAAGCCAAAATTGAGATCGAGACCAGTCTTGGTCTCGGTCTCGGTCTTGGTCTCGAACGAGTCGGTCTCGACTACAGCCCTGTCATTTAGTGTTGCAAAGTTATTTTAATTATAATGTTTTAATAGCACCTGTAAAGCTCAAGCATCAGGTCCGATCTAAACCCTAAAATCAGCAGCTTTAAGCCCAAATCCAACCCAAAAAGGCCTGTGCCTTGAAGTTCTTCTATTTGTATAGTTGCAAACTAATGCCTCTAGCCTACATTTCATCAGGTGTGCAACCAGGATTTTGATAAATGAGGCGGAGGGGCTATTGCTAAGAAATCCTACTAGT
Source organism: Trididemnum nubilum (assembly GCA_963965965.1). Taxonomy (NCBI): domain Eukaryota; kingdom Metazoa; phylum Chordata; class Ascidiacea; order Aplousobranchia; family Didemnidae; genus Trididemnum; species Trididemnum nubilum. The sequence goes on along the minus strand of OZ014473.1, from coordinate 10,311,511 downwards.
TTTTGGCCTGATATGAGGTGAAAACCGAAATAAAAAAAAAGGTTTTTGGCGGATTTTGGATAGGCTTTAGCCTGAATGCAGATTTGGGATAAATTTTCTAGGTACTTGGTTAAGGGCTGATGAAAGGTTGAATCCCCTTTAACCCCCTCCCCCTCTCCCTAGTTGGGCCACTGATGTACTGTACATTATATTGATGTAATTCCAGTTCTGGACTATATTATTTTAGTTGATGTGAAGCAACTTTTCCTTTTGATTGCCGGCTAGTGCATTGCGTATCTGACTGCACGTGCATTAATCCCAACAATAGCGGGTTGTCGTCACTCTCATATAGAGGTAAGTTGTTGGGTGCATTGTATTGGTTTGCAAGGATCGGAATGATTCATCGCTTTCCCGGATCACTGTATGTCAGTGGAAATGTTCAATGATAATGCTCTTGCTTCCCACATTGTTGAATAATGAGTCAGCGATGATGACGAAGATCCCACGTGGGATGTGGAAGACTCCAATGCCTCGAAACTAGCCGGGTAAAAAAATAACAACAGCAACCAAAAAAACGATCGAAGCTTCAGACCAATTTACAACTCTGAATCTCTATGGAACCAATTTAAAATAAACTAGATGTTCATTTTCCCGGAGGAAAATAATAAGGGACTTCCGCCAGTTACTTTTCACCATCGTTCTCCCCTTCATATTTTGAAGGTTACCAATATTTCTGTAAAACTCAGTCGCATGCCATGCTGCAGGAACCAAAGTGATTTTGTCTAGTGAAAAAACGATGTTGATTTTAAATCATTTGTGTTTGTGTAAAACGAATGTTCGACTAAGTATTTGAATCCAACTCTGTTCAATCACGACAATTTCAAACACTGATGGCTTTAACAATTATGCCAGCACCGTTTAAGAACCCAATTGACTAAAATCAATTGTTAAATTTAACTTCCAAAAAGTGATTTGGGGGTTCCAAGAGTTTGGTATCTCCAAACCATGTCAAAATACTTTTCGTTTAAGTATTTACTCATATCAAAAAAAAACTAGCTCGCTAGCATAGGTAATTAAACAAAATTGATTTTTGGGGAATCTTCGCAGAGAACGAAACCTGATACCCTCGGATCATATCTAGTACCAAAACAAAAATATTAAAAGTGATTTTGTAGTAATAAAAAAAAAAATTAAATACGCAAGATTCAATATGATCTCGTTTGAGGAAAAGCAATGGCCTACTACTGTATATTATTGAACCCAGGTCTAGTCATCCACAGAGGTTTCATTCACTGGCGCCTTTAACCTCTAGGCCATAGCAGCACACTTGCTCAAAGGGTTAAGAATTTTTTAACTTTTTGAATAAATCTAAATTCCTGGGCTTGCAATTAGTGAAGTTTTGTATATCAAGTATTTCCAAACCAATATTTCATTCTGAAACGAAAAAAAAAACGGCACACGCAAAACTTCAAAATTTTCCAGATTTTGGGATATTTTAACATGTCAATCTTGTTTTTTCAAGCAATTTACCGTTTGATTTTAAAATACTTTAGTTATTGCGAATGGAACCGTAGCTAGAGGTCACTTAGGGTGTCCCTAATTTTGACATTTTGAAAAGTTTCACCTCTGAACCTTTCAAATGGTTCCATTTCATGAAAAAATGATATGTATGAAATTTTAAACTTTTAAAATGAAGTTTAGAGGTGGCGCAAAGCCTTTCAAGTTGGGATGAGTATTTTTAATTCCTATGCAGGAATAACGCCAATATGAACACCGCAGAGTTTTATTATTTCATTGTGATCTTAACACGCATAACAATAGCGTTTATAAAATCTTCTAAAAGTTAACTTAGAAACTGCAGTAGCGTATCGGTTATGAAATACGGTAATTGTGTGCAGTTTTCAGTGCTTGTATCATCAATCGGTTTTTCAAAACAACAGCTTCTTTACGTAAGATGGCTATTGGCTATTCTTCTGTGCTGTTTTACAGAGGATTTAAATTTGCTTGGTCTGTTTAATTGTAACGCAGGTTAAACTACAAAAGGTACCTTGGTGAAAGATTTAGAGAATGTCGTAGAAGAAGAACCACTGTTACAAACTCAAGTGGATATGACCAACACAAAAAATAAAACACTTGTGAAGGGTGGCAACAAAAACAGTAGAAGATCGGTATTTCTAACCAACCAATTAGAAGTTATCCTCATAGCTGCAAGCAAGGTCTTTGGTGGATGCCTCTCTTCCACCCCTATTCCATTGCTTCTCATTGAGACCCAACTTTCCCTGTTAAAAATTACTTTGAATTTTTTTGAATACCAATTTTTTGAACTTTGAATACCAAGTGCTTTCATGCTTTGAACGTGTTGTGCACCTCCTCCAAGAATCAGCTTACTCAGGGCCATTGGCTCAAAATCAGTGATCAGCTGGTTAAAGAAAAACCCTTCTGGTAATCATATTGCTTATCCACAAAAGAAACCTTTCTATTCTTGTGCAAACTATTAATTATATGTCCCCCAATTCGCTCTGGACTCCAAGCAAGTTTACAGTATCATCTTCCATATCTAACTGCAGTTGCCCTAGCTCATCCCAGCACCATAAACACACCAAGAATTGATTGCTTTCTCTCATTCAGACGCGTAGTCATGTTCCGATAGATCCGTCTCTTTCCTCATTAAGCGGGTGGCAATGGAGTGTATGCCAGAGTATCCAAATGCAATACCTTCGACTCTTTTTCTCTGCTGGACCAATTGCCTCCAGTTTCACAGCTGAAACCCATCCCCTGAAGCATGACTTGTCTGGAGTAACAGCCACAAGACGACGTGCCACTTTCGGTAAGTCCTTTTACGCAGTACTTAAACTGTAAAATTTTGCTGGAGGGGACGCTTTTGCAGCCATGACCAAACGCATTTACAATGCCAAAGTTACGTTAGCGGAAATTACGTAATTCCGTCCCTGAAATCGAGTGAAGACCAACAAAAAAGAAAGGTCTTTACCGAAACTTGACGAGATTTTTTTCCCGAAATCAGGAAATCAGGCGAAGACCAAACACAAAAACAAAAAAAAAACAAGATCTTCATCTTCTTTTTTTCTTGTTCTTTCTTCATTGCCCGCTTTTCCATGACGGTTGCGGGGGCGGCAGCTCGAGATTGAGCAGCCACACTTCATGGTCTTCCATTACCTCCATCATTTCGCTTGGGTGAAGTCCGAAGCCATTCCATCCAAGATCCTCAATGTAATCGATCCATCGAGTTCTAGGTCGGTCAACTGGTCTTCTCTCATTTGCTTTAGCAAGTCTTGTTTGGGGAGTCTTTCCTGAGGCATTCTGCTAGCTTGGCCAAACCATCTAAACTGAGATCTTTCAATTCAGAGAAGTAACAGCTCGTTGTTAAGAGATTTTCGAATCTCAGAGTTATGCACTTTGTTGAAAAAACAAGGCCTTCACCGCAATTTGGGACTATATTCGGCTGGAATTTGTGGGATTTATTCGTGCTGACAGGTCCTTTTTTGTGTGATCATTCAGCGCTCAGATCTCGATGGGGCACGCTAAATCTCGATGAGGGGACGCGTCTCCCGTACAATTTAAGAACTGTTTTTACGGACTACCAATTGGCTCTTTCCCCACTTCCAAAGGCCCCCTTATATCTCTGGCCAAGATCCCTCTAAAATGTTTGGTTTTATGTTCCCTTACTTTCCAACAGCGCCACTTTAAACTTCCAATGGGTCCCCGGTCATGCTGGTGTCCTTAAAAATAAGCATGCTAGTTCTTTTCTCAAAGCTGAAACCTCCCTGGCTACTGCGATGGTCCCTTGTTCTTTCCCCAGCTTTTGCCAAAACTCGTCACAACCAGTGTCACAAATGGAGACGTTACATTTCCACATTCACTCTCCCATCTCAACTGTCTCATTCTTACAGTTTCTCCATTGGAATTGGTCCTCTCGCGCCCCATATGCTTTGAAAACAAGGCCTTCATCGCAATTGAAACACAAAGCCTTCATCGCTTTCCGCCTTTGTTTTCAAGGTCAAAGCGTCCTACAATTGTCGTAAGTCAGTCGTAGCGAAAACTTTTTCTGCTGCGACTGTGGACACCTTCAATAGGACCTTAACCATCTTTTTCTTGTCACTCTTGCCTCTGAGCCTCTTTGCAAGTCTATCTTTGGCTCTGCAGTCTGCGCTTTGGCGTGTGGCTAGACTGTTGGGTTTCTGCCAAGTTCTGCTGCTTCTTCATTCCTCGATAGGGGTTAGATGGCACCACCCCTCAATCAAGCCGCTTCAAAAATAAAAACAATGCAGTGTGGTTTAGAGATTGTTGAAAAGAACCAGGCCATTGTTCTGAATACAGTACGAAGAAATCTACTCTTTTGCAGCAATAACTTTTTGGAAACATGACTATTGTACTGATTAGATAACTTCCTATATGCATAAATTACAGTGTGGTTGTTAAGCCAACTTTAAGATTACTGTGCCACCTCTAAACACTAAAGTTTTGCCACAAAACTTTGTATGAGGCAGTTTTTGGTGCAATGAAAACTTTGGAAAGGGTCAGACGTACAAAAATGTGTATTTTAAAATTTCACCCCAAATAAGGGACACCCTAGGGCACATACTATGGTCTTTGGAAAAACACCCATATTCGTGTTTCGGAAATCATTCGGGTTTCAAATTCTTATTCGGAATAGATTTTAACGAACATTTTTTGAAAGTTTAAAATTTTTTTTTTCGTAAAATTATGACTTTATTTGCTTAGTAATCGAAATTTCCTTGAAAAAAATGTTACAACTAAAAAATCTTCGGATTCGGATATTCAGTGTTTAGTTTCCAAAACAAAGCCGTTGCTTCAATAATCTTCGTAAAAAGTTCTTGAATGAATTCCAAACAAAAAATCATCGTTTTCATGTTCGTAAAAGCGATTTGCTTAACTTTTGCGTTAAAACACGAGTAAAAATTGTCATTAATCATGTAGCAATCATTAAATAATTGACTATTATTGACAATATACGACAAACATTTGTCATCTCTTCCGCTTTGTGCACGTGTTATGTTTTGGTTGAAATGGCTTAACTTAAACTTAGCTGTTTCAAAATTTTTGTCAAGTTATTTATGCAAATTGAATCAAAAATGAGTCGCATATTTAACTCAAGAAGTGATTTTTGTGAGCCTAAGGCGAATTTACACAGTATTCGATTTTCATCTGCTTTTTTTTGTTTTTTGTTAGGTTTTTGCTTGTCCTTGAAAAAATATGCACTTTTTCTTCCGCATTTTATAAGTTCCTTTTTGCACTAAGAAGACTGCTACAAATTGATAAAAGTTCTGTTCAAAAAGCGATATTTCAAAATAGAGCTGTACACCTTTACAAAAAATGTTTTCGGAAAACTTTTGTCCAGCATGTGACAGTCTGGTGAGTGCGGATATGGGCATATAAAAATGCCGACGAAAAAAACATGGATTTCATGCAGAAGAAAAAACGTTCAAACTCCATCTACAAGCGAATACAGAGTAAATCCACGTTTAGTTAGTCAGAAGTATGACTATCGACCATCTTCGCTTTCCGTCTGCAAGACGAAAGGCGTGGTGGATCAAACTTGGAAGTGGATTGCAGATTCCATCGATTGTACAGATGACAATTCATTTTCAGTAGAAAAAATTAAACTGCATTGATTCAATTTGAAGAAATTCATTAGTACAAAAAAAACGTGACTCTTATTACAAAAGAGCTATCAAAGATTGGCAGTAATCCATGCAAAGCGGTAAATTCTGCAAACTGGTGATTAGTTTCGCTTTCTAATAAACTATAAGGTTTTTGTCATTCCAAAATTTCTCTCTTCATTCATTAATTCATAAAACAAAGCCATGATGAAATAAGCAATAGTGTGTAGCACGCTCTTTTTCTTTTATTACCTAACAATAAACGGCGAAACAAGTGCAATAGCCTGCAAAAAAATCTTAGAAAACTTTTACAAGTGGCCTAGAGTATTTGCGAATTTATCCAAAGATTCAGGCTAATTCACAAACATTTTGAGGCTTTTTCAGTTTTTGTTTTTTTTTTCAAAAAAGAAAAATGTTAGTACGAACAAAAAATGTTTGTAATGAACAAAAAAATCCTCGACCAAACAAAAAAATTTCGGAAAAAATTCAAAATCTTTGTAAAAATTTTTAAATAAAAAAGATTTTTTCGGCCGAAGATTTTTTCGTTCGTGAAGTCAGTAACGTAGCCAAGAGGGGGGTGCCAGGGCGCTACAGTGCGCAACAGCGGCATGCAGCGTATGCAAAATACTACGTTTTCATCACTTTTGAGGCCGATGTTTGCACCAAAAGCGAAAATATCCCCCCTTCCCCCCATTGGCATTGGATATAAGCATGCGTCTAATTTGACTATTGACTAGAAGAGAAGTCGGTCACAAAAATTCATCCCAGCCTAGGTAAAGACCTTTTTTTTTTTTGGTCTTCACGTATTTGCGGGCGCAAAACCGGTCCAATTCTGAATAAAGATTTTTTTTTTAATGGTGTTCACCTAATTCCGGACACAAAACCGCTCCAATTCCAAGTGAAAATCGTTTTGGTTTGTATTTACATTTTCAAAAACGCCCCCTATTGCAAATTCCTGGCAACGCGTCTGTGTGAAATATTTACGATTATTTGGAAAAAAATTAAAATCTTCGAAACGAAGATTCGGATAGTTTATTCGTAATCAACGCCATTGCATGCCAATTTTACGAAACACAAACGTTCGTCTTTTTCCGAAGGCCATAGGGCTCCAGAAAGGTTAAAGGAAGGCTGAAACTGTCGTAGAAGAGCTAAAATTGTATGATTAGACTGGCAGATAGGCAAACTGAATTGAGAAATCTCTAAGAAACTTTCTTTTGCCCCAAGATTCCGTCTCGCTGGCCGCAAGTAAACTCTTTTTTTTAGTTTATGTTGGCCAGCTTTCCAATTGTTCCAAGAGGCAGCATAATAAAAGCTATCATTTTATTTTATAATAACGCCTGAATCACAAAAAAGATCCAGCGTTTCCTTTCATATAGCGCCTTTAGCAAAAAAACTGGAGCCTTAGATTAAGCCGTTCAAAAAATTGATTTTTGCAAGGTTTATTTGGGGATATGGGGGGGTTGGTACCCTCAAACTATGGCCAAGCATTAGTCTGTTTAATATTTTGTGATATCAAAAAACTAGAAACTCCGCCAGTTTCTTTTCATCCAGCATTCTCCCCTTCATACTTTGAAGGTTGCCCATATTTCTGTAAACCTCAGTGGTATGCAATGAAAACAAAGTGAGTTTGTTTAATGAAAAAATATGTTGATAATAAATCATTTGTGGTTTGCGTAAAACGAATGTCCGACTAAGTATTTGAACCCAGCTCTGTTCAATCACTGACGCCTTTAACCCTTATGCCAGCACAGTATATGAACCTAATTGACTAAAATCAATTGTTAAATGTAGCTTAGAAAAAGTGATTTGGGTTTCCAAGTGGTTGGTACCTTCAAATCACGTCAAAATATTTGTCGTTTAAATACCTACTGATATCAATAAAAACAAGCTCGCTAGCTTAGGTCATTCAAAAAATAGATTTTTGGGGGTCCATTTGGAAAAGTTTTGAAGGGATGGTAAATTACTACATGTCAAATTTTTGGTCTCTTAAACATCTACTGATATTTTAATGATCTTCACTGGAGCCTTAGCTTAAGCCGTTTAAAAAACTGAGTTTCGGAGGTTTACTTGGGAATTTCCGGGGTATGGTACCCCCCAAATTAGGCCCAAGTATTTGTGTGTTAAATATCTTCTGAAATACAAAAAACTAAAATCCTACCTTAAGCGGTTAAAAAAAAGATTTTTGGTGGTCCATTTGAGGGTTCAAGGAGGTTGGTACCACTGACCTATGTCAAAATATTTTTCAATTAAATATTTATTGATTAAAAAAAGAAAGATTAGCGCCCCAGCCTAACCGTTCAAAAAAAATGATTTTGGAGGGTTCATTTGACAGGGTTTCCGGAAGGTGGTACCCCCAAACTATCTCAAAATATTTGTCAATTAAGTATTTACTTATATCAATAAAAACTGGAGATTTAGATTAAGCCGTTCAAAAAATTGATTTTTCTGGAGTTCATTTGAGGATTTCCGGAAGGGGCTGGGGCGGTACCCTCAAACTATGTCCAAGTATTTGTCGGTTGAATATTTCGTAATATCAAAAAACTAGAAATCTAGCTTAAGCCGCAAAAAAAATTGATTTTTGGTAGTCCTTTTGGGGGATCTGGGTAGTTGGTACCCTCAAACTATGTCAAAATATTTTTCGATTAAATATTTACTGATACTAAAAAAAATTTATATGTAGTTCCTTAGCTTAACCGTCCAAAAAACTAATTTTTTGTGGTACATTCGGGAGGATTTCCGGGGGTGGTGGTACCCCGAAGCTATTTCCAGGTATTTGTCTCGTTGTTATCTCCTGATACCAAAAAATGTTGCACTCTAGCTTAAGCTGTCAAAAAAATTGATTTTCGGGGGTCCATTTGGGGGTTTTGGGGGGTCGGTACCCCCAAACCATGTCAAAATAGTTTTGTCTTTTCTTTTAAATTTGTCTTCTTTTAAATTTGTCTTTTCTCTGTCAAACCATTGTCTTTTAAATTTCTACTAATATGAAAAAAAGGTAACGCGCTAGCTTAAGGTGTTAAGAAAATTGATTTTTGGGAAGTCTTCATATAGAATGAAACTTGATACTTTTAATCATATCTAGTGTCAAAACAAAAAAATAATATTAAAAGCGATTTTGTCCTAATCGAAAAAAATTAAATGTGCTAGAGTCAATATAATTTTGGTTTGATAACAGCAATGGCCTACTTGATAATTGATGCCAGTTCTTAGGTTTCAAAACCTGAAGCCTTTAACCATTAGGGTAAATTTAATCAGTATCCGTTTTTTGTCCATTTTTGTCCGTTTTTTTACATTTTTGCTTCTTCGTGATAAAGTATGCGCTTTTTCATCCACATTTTTATAAGTCCATATCCGCACTAAGTAAACTGTTACATGTAGATAAAAGTTTTGCGTATGAACGATAAGAACAATATTTCAAAATAGAGCTGTATCCCCTCACAAAACAAGTTTTTTTTTGGAAAACTTTTGTTCAGTATGTGACGGTCTGGTTAGTGCAGATATGAACTTATAGAAATGCGGATGAAAAAGCGCATACTCTTCCACGGAGAAGCAAAAGCGAAAAAAAACGGACAAAAACGGATAGTGTGTTCATCCACCTTTAGGCCACGGCAGCACGCGCGCGTAGATGACTAAAATCACTTAATAAACTTCGATATCACAAGTTTTGGGTGCATCTACCCCAAACCACGTGACGTAGCGCCTCCAAAAATGCAGGTAGACATTTTCAAACATAGACTTATCATTTTTTAAATTTTCAAGTTTCTGGCTTTGGTGGTTTTGGAGTTTTTGTTTTATTCATAAAGAAAAGCGCTTAAATAAAGAAAGAAAGAAAGAAAGAAAAAAGTGTCGGAATCGTGATAATTTAATTTTGGGAGCTGATACTGTATGCCCATGCGCTTCCAAATTCGAAACTTTTATTCTACTCCTGCGATTATTTTTTGAACTAGGAGCTGTTTAAGCCTCTGATTGGCATTTCAGTTTTTGGCTCAGAAACCTGTATATAGCCGATTGCCCCAAAATTTGCCTTAAAAATGATTCATATGTGTTCCATCTAAGTTCTAAATTTCAAGTGTCTACCTTTAGCCGTTTCAACGTAATAGCGTTTTCGACCTCTGGTTGCTGAATTCGTAATTTTGCCCGGAAAAAGACATAGAGACTTCAGAGGCAAAGCGTCGCAATATCTTCAATTGCCCCGCAGTGTTGCCACAGTAATAAATTTACGATATTAATAGTTTAGAACTTACGCGTTTGCACGCATCTGTATTCGACTTCAAGATATTTGTGGGTGCCTCTGCAAGGTTCTCCAAAAATGTCATTGTGCGCCCGTACAACGCAGAAGCTTCTCTCGTTACACCGATCACGTAGAATACGAAAAGAATTTCTAGCTCCGCAATGAGTTGTACGAATATTTTTACTAGGGCAGCTAAAAAGAAAAATGACGGTATAAATTTGCATCATTTAGAGCTGTTATGTAAATTCTGAAATTATTTCTCTTTTTGTTCAATGGTAGAAAAAAAATCATGCTTAAATTTTTATTTGAGAAAGGATCAGCTAAAACATGAATTCGAGGCAATTAGGAATGAGGGTAAATATTTTAGTTAAAAGAAATAAAATATACAAAACTCAAAAAAATTTATTACCGTACCATTTTAGAAATATAATCAATCGTTAAAATAACGATTAATTGAATAAAATAAATTCCCTAATAACCGGCCAGTTGGTCAAGCGGTAACGCTTCGTCTCTGGAGCGTGAGGTATAAGGTTTAATCTCGGGGGGTTCAAATCTTACGCAGAGTTGCCAGCGGTCTGCCACGGCGGCAAAATTTCTTCGAAAGGCCTTGTGTTGGTCGGGCGCAATGACGCGGACATGCGTCCCGCAAACTCGTTAAACGCTTCGGCGTAATACAGTGAGTAAAATAAGAGATATAATTTTATTTGATTTAATTTCCCTAATATGTTATTTTGATCGTTAGGCTCTTCAAGAGGAGACTAAAACTAAATTTAAACTGATCTAGTAAAGTAGTCAAAATCTGGGCAATAAATGTCGAGTTTTCGACTATACGTTAACTTTTCAACAACTGTTCAACGCTTAGATTTTGACTGATTTTAATTATCTAACTTTTTGAGATTTATAGTCACTCCCCAAAATAGCCTAATTCCGAAATAGCCTGTCAGGGGCATTTTTTGTATAATTAAAAGAATGTTTGACAATGTTATCTCCAACCGCTTTCTGACCCGTTGTGATCTACAGTAACTTTGCAGCGGCGATAGCTGAGTTGGTGGAACGTCGGGTTGGTGATTGAAGGGTTTAGGACTCCGGTTCGATTCCCGAACTGGCAATGTGCTTTTGCGTCTTTAGAAAAAATTTTACGAGTTTCCATTTGGGCTAATTATAGTCTGCTAGTTGTTTTGGACCAGACTGACAAAAAACTAGCAAGGAAAACCAATAAGAGATTCTCTGTTGCTTTGGTAATACAGAAGCTACTTCGTAAATGCATTTTCATATACGGATGAACAGTAGCGCAGACGTTGTGCTATAATGCCTCCCCTTTTGGGCCATGGAACATTGGAAAAAAAGTGTAAAACAATGTAAAAATCATCATTCTTTGATTAAACTGGGGCAAAGCTATGAAAAAAACTTTTTCTATAATTATTCGATATTTTTGCATATTTTAATTTGCTAGATGGTTGGGGTGATACAGATCAGGCCTGGAAAAATTATGATTGTAATTGACAAAATTGTACTTAACTACACGATTTTGCTGTAATTGTAATTATAATTGTAATTGAGAATTTTCAAAAGTTGATAATTGTAATTGTAATTGTAACTGAAAATTTTTCAGCTTATTTTCAATTACAATTACTTTATTATTCACAAAATAACTAATAACAAAATGTTTTGGAAAAATATCAATTTTCTTCCGGTTGCAAATCAATATCGAAATTTTCTACCGGTTGCAATCACATCTGACGTCACAAACCAAACATCAAAAGAGTTAGTTTTAGAGATAGGGTTAGTCACATTCGTAACCTAAACTTAGCACCTACTCTAATCATAACTAGGACTAACTCTAAGTCAAAAAATAGCCTAACATAAATTTGGCCTATGATGTCATATGTGACTGTAACCGGCAACCAGTAGCCATAGGCGTAGCCAGAATTTTTGATTGGGGGGGGCAAATCAAATGCAATGATGTCATCAAAATTTTTCAAACAAGAAACTTTTTGTGGGGCAAAGGTATCGTAGAATGAAAGATCTAAAGCTGTGGCCTGTTGTTGGCAATTAATCAGGATTTTGCTAAAGGTAAAAGAGGTAAACTAATAGTTAAAAAGTGCAATTGTCTAATTTGGAAACGTGTTGAGTAAGCTAATGTAACTCAAACGTATTACAGACGGGGGTCTGGGGGCAAACCACCACCCGCAGGACGATTTTTTTTAATTTTTTGAAATAAAAAGCTATTTTAATGCCATTGGATCACATTTTGCATGTGTTCAGAGCCATTTTAAAGAATTAGATTTTTAACATTTGAAAGCCAATCGAAAAAATTAAATTGCTCGTTCCTTCTTTTACTTGCAGTTTATGTCCAAAGCACGTCAAAAATCTCGCACAATTTTTTGTTGAATTTTAATTATAAGTGATTTATTTGGCCCGGGTAAAGGGAAGTACGGAACATTGCCTCCTACAATATTTTAGCAGTAAATAATAATCCACTTGAAGATTTTCCTTAGAAATTTTTGTTTTGTCATAAAATTAACCAGTTATTGGAGTACACGTACGGCCAGGGCGCCCAGGCCCCTCAATTCAAATTCAATATTTTGTTTAATGAGCTTTTACACTTGCTAATTTTTTTTTAAGTATTTTATACGTAACAACTTGCGAGGTGGAGATATATTGTCATTGAAAAATGGTACATTAGGTGGTTACGCCTACTAACCATGTTATTCCCGGGCCGGATTTACATTGTGCGAGGCCTCTAGTACTTTGGGAACTTTCGCAACATCTTTCTGCGAAATATTGGTGAAGACCAAGAAAAAGTCTTTCCATCTAAGCGCGGGGCCCTGGTTATTGCTGTAGGTTCATAAAAAGGTTAGATGAACGCCTGAAATTGCAACTTTTAGGACAAAACCCCTTAATTTCACCTGGGTTATACATTTCAATTGGTTGGCAAAATCGAATTGAGGGGGCTCGGGCCTGCCTACTGGTCGTCAATATTAATGGTAATAACTGTTGTACATGTGTACTGTTGTGTGCAAAGATGCTTAAAGAAACTGAAAATGAGGAAACAAGACCTTTCGGTCACATTCTTTTTTGATAGCATTTCAATTGGGGGCCCCAGGGCCACCCTGGCTACGCTTATGATTGCAAGTTCAATGCTAATTGTGATATTAAGATTTTGTGTGCTTTTTTGCTAGTTTGTTCTTGTGTGCATGTCAAAGCTACACTAATGGTTGTATTTTGTATGATCATGCTAAATATGTGATATTATGGGTTAAAATTAAAATAGTGTTAAATAGTTACTTTGTTGTAACTTGAAGTTGTAACGCACACAGTTTCAACTTTTTCACAATCTTTAATGGTGTTAAAACTTATTTTTATTTGCACAAATAATTGCGGTATGATACCATGCTTTAGCTAAAAGCATAATGTTGCTGGAAGCAATAAGAATTTAACAGCATACTTGAAATTGCTTGCAACCGAAATTATAAATTGCAAAAATTAAGGTTAAACAAAGATTGATGGAAGAACAAGGAAAGAAAAGAAATTGGACTTTAATAGATTTGATGTAGAAATACAAAAAAATCCACAATGTTGACCAAAGCAAAACTCGAGGCTTTCTATGTAAATGAATTGGTTTCAATGCTTTGAGAATCTTTTCACTGTAATTCTAATTGAAATTGTAAATAAATTCCAATTACTTGATCTTGAATAATTGTAGTTGTAATGATAATTGAAAATTTTAGGTTGTAATTGTGTTTGTAATTGTAATTAAAGCAAAAACAAGTAATTTTTCCAACCCTGGTGCAGATTTCAGATTTTTTGTTGTGCGTTAACACAGCCTTCTTAATTGGGCCGTATATATTCAAAGACAGCTTGTTATGCCGTAGCATCACAAGCAGCTGCTAGGTAAACGTTATATTTTAGGTGTTTTCCTGCCAATGCCAATAATAGCGGCAATTAATGCCAATTATACCAATAATAGTCAAGTCGGCCGTGCCGAGAGAGGGTATAGGAGCCGTTCTTGCGACAAACCCGATCACATCATTACATTATCTGGGATCAAACCGCACTTTGGTCACGTAGTTTCGTTCTTGGATAAAACGCTTTACGATGACTATCTTGCTAGGTGGCTTCGAACAAGCAGCAAATTCAGTGGACAAAAATTCGAAAAAACCCACAAAAACATTGGATTTCTGGAAACTTAAGCAGGTGTGGATTCCTTCAACCTCGAAGTAGTCATTGCAATGAAAAGTGTGCTGATCTTCCAACAGTTGGCACCTGAAGCTGTCCGGTGGCAGGAGGATAAATATGCACTACAACAACGACAAGTACAAGAGTAGCATTTGGTACTTGGCAGGTTGCAAATAACTAATCTGTCACCTACAAAACTTTCAATTTTTTCTGGATTTAATTACAGGTACGTGCTGTACCACAAAAAAGGATGACTAAATATATAGTTTCTACCCTCCAGTTGTTTTTATGCTTGATTTTGTGTATGTTTTCGCTGCTAAAGACTGCAAGTTAGTATTTCAAACCAAAATTTAACCTAAAATGATCTTAAAATTGAGATATTTTGTTAAAAAAAACACACATATATCTTCCGGCTGCTGGGAGCTCCACCCCCAGACCACAAAACGCTCTACAGCTTTTCATCCATGCTCCCTTCTCCTCGGTTTGAAAATTCTGCCTATGTCATTATACATGAATCGATCAAACTCTTTTTAAATGGTTTGCAGGAATCTGCGCTATAGCATACTGCATCGATTAGCTTTTAAATAACTCACGTGTGGCCATCGGATCGTCCGTAGTTGGCACTTTCAATATGTATGAGGCCTCCGTCCTTGCAGGACAATCTTGCGTAGTCCCGCTCACAAGCTGTCTCGTGGAATGGACCTACCGGAAAATCGTGGAAGATTGCGGTTACGCCTGAAAAAAGGAAGCTTAAGAGCGGGTTCTTAACTAAAAATATGACTGCGAACAAATATTTATATTTTGTTTGGTTTCGTATTCAAGCTACGTTGAGTTGACAGCAGAGAAACCTCAAATCTTTCATTATATTCGCTGAATTACGCCAAAGCGAGTAATAAGTTGGCGGGACACATTTTCGCGTCTTTGCGCCAGCAAGCAAAATATCTCTTTTCGAAGAAATGTCACTGCGATTTTGAGCCGTAATTAACACTATGACCGATTTGACCGGCGAGATTTGAATCTCAGACCTCCCGCTCCAGAGGCGAACGTGTTCAATGTTTTCCTCCAGAAAAATTCTACTAAGTTTATAATCAGTTGTTTAGTAAGTTTCTATTTGAATAGGTGTTATACTGTATGTGTAAACGAAAGCTTATTGTTTACAGTATGGCTGCAGACTCTTTATTAGTAGACTAGAAACTGACAGTTTTTTTTTTTTTTTTTCTTCATAGTTCATTTGTTTTAACTAGATGATTTGTCCAATCAGCGTAAGTTTTTTCACGGTTCACTCGTTCTACGAATATGTCCAATCAAATCACTTGAATGCGTGTGACCGCAAAAAAAACTTTGCAACCAGAGCAAACTTTTTCTCTTCTATTTTCTTCTCTTTTCCTCCGCTCGTTTGTTTCGTTGTCTACTAAATAGAGAGCTAATGGTATGACTGATTAGTGGTTATTTTTGTGAGAAATAAATTTGTATGCCTGAATCTACTGACTTGAGAAAAAGCATCCATTTTGTGGATATACCAATAAGAAGTCAATGGAATTTTTGGCTTCTCCCCAATCAGTTTTCCCCAATTAACTAATTATTGTTTGCTCACCTATTTTACATCAGCTGTTTGACCAACGCATTTATTTTGCACGAGGGAGGGGCAAAAATGCCCCCTATATCTAACTCCTAAACTTAAAGTCATAGGAACATCAAATTAAACAACCCCATTGGTGTTCACCAATCGTTTTAGAAAATTGGTTTAAAGTTGATGGCATCATCATAGTAACGTAAGGGTCACATTTTCGAAAAATGCTGTCATTTTTAAATGACGTCATAAGCGGTTCAAATTTTGCACATACATTCGATTTTGTTTTTTGTTTGTAGGTTTGGTTTTTGAAACTGAATCATAATATTCTAAGTTAAAGTATTTGCGTCACAAAAATGCCTTATGATGTCATTTAAATTAAATATGGGCTAAAAAGCGCTTTGGTTTTGGCAAGTGAGTTCAGCAAATCTCAAAATTAAGTTACTTACGTTTGCAACTGCAAAATTTTCAGAGATTATTTGCAAAAATATTTGAATCAAATTCAAGTTGATTTGAAGTAAAATGCTGTCTTCTGAAAGGTGTGGCGTTCTCGCCCCCTTTGACAACTCTCTCTCCTCCATCTGACCAACGCATCGTACATTGTCCCTGGCCCAATGCTGACCTAGCACATTAACTTCTACACAGTTCATCAGCATTCAAGCCTGCATCCTAGAGCGAGGCGGCCACTAGACCTTAACCAAAGCATCGCCCGGTCCAGTTAAGTGTTGTACGGCAGCAACTATGATTTTAGCGCATTCATGATGCCGAGTAAGCGACGCAATACCTATAAATGATTTATCACGAAAAAATTGAGAAAGCAGCATTTTGTCTCAAACCCCCTCCCCCCCTCTTTCCGTGTACAACAGGGTTAAACTTATGTATTTTGGTTTCTATCCTTGTATTTATTGCGTCTAAATAAAATTTGCAACAAATGCGAAAAAACAACACTTTAAATAATAGTGATTTCAAAGTTTAAAATCTTGTTTTTCGTTGTTGTTTCTACTTTGTTATTGTTGCTTGCATAAATGCCGGTTTTTCGAAAACAGGCCTAGCTGGCCATTCAATGCTTAACATTAGACTGACCAAGTTTGATCACTCCTTGTTTTAGCAATTAGACAGAATTGTAGACTTTCAAGTATTTACTAAAAACATGAAGGATTTTTAACCATTTTTTACCATAATTTTTGACAGCAAAACTATGACAGAAATATTGCAGTAGATTTGATGAAAGCTTTAGTATTGCGTCAATCTTATTCCAAAAATACCGTAGGTTAAAAACAAACTTTTTCTTAAGGCTGGTTAGTTATTACATTTAGTTTAAGGCTGGTTAGTGGTTACATTGTTTAAGATTCCGAATTGCTACATAAAGCATTGACAAAGGTAGTTTATAAGTTAAAATTTTTTCTCGCTTTTTTGTCATAATACCAACTGGAATACATCCTACAATTTAATTATTGCAGCAGACCGTTAGTATTAGACAGTAAACACAAATCTCACTTGAAAAACAAATAATTCCAAGCAAAAGCAAAACTTTCATTTTTCTGTTTGTTGGATACTGGAGATTAACACTCTATACAGTCCAATCTATTGTATATAGCTGGAATAAATACGAGTATATAGGTTAAGCACAACTTGTTTAGAATTGACAGCTAAGATAACAAAACGACCTTTTGTGGTGTATTTTAATATTAGATTTTCTTAATTATGATTTAGAGGGTCATAAAAGAGCAAAAAATAATAATACAAAAAGATTAACGAATACTAAATAATTTAATTACGCCATGGTTATACCAATTGGCCAATCAACCATCCTTTGGCTGTTCTCTCATTTTGCCTTATTTTGTTAAATATTCAATTTGTAGTGCCTTTTACAGTCGAGCCAATTTTGCTAAAGGAAAATATTTTTCAAACAGGACTAACACAAATTCAGAAACAAAGCAAGACAGTTTTTTCAACACATCGGATATTTACATGCTCTTGCGGGATTTGCAACGTTAGAGAACGGAACTTTTGCCCTAGCCCTGCGCCATGTGCAAGTAAGCTATGAGTCTGAACCTCTGTTGGCTCGTTTCCTATCTGCCGGTTGTTAATGTACGACCAAGCCAAAAAAGTTTGTGTTTATATACAGCAACACCGAGCCTCCGGTCAACAATTTCCGTTTCAAAATACCCTTAAATGTGACTCACTTTAGACTGTTGATTTTGATTTTTTCTCCGTTAAGCTTGTAAGACATTTATAGACTTACTCAGCGCGTCGGTGTTATAAAAGTTAATTAAGAAACAAGCTTTATTTCGTGTGCTAGTTCACCAAACTTTTGGTGTTTAGCCAGAAATTCCGAAAAATTCCAAAAAAATAATTTCCAATTCAACATTCGGCCCAAAACGAAGTTGTTTTGAATCAAAACAAAACAATAATCCCCGTTGTTTTGATCCGAGTTTCAGCAACGTTTTTCATTTTCATTAAAAGTTGCTGGAAATTTTCCAGAATGACATAAATTAATTTTTTGTTTGAAAACCCAATCAAGGTCCAATCTACACTGAGCGTAAAATTGTGAACGTACAACCGTACTTTTATTTTATTTTAAACAGAATTTCATTATGCCCGGCGTATTATCTTATCCAGCGTACAAGCTGCCCGTTGGGAGATAAACTAACAATTTGATCGTACTCCAACAATTTTAAGCCTACTGTAGACCGGGCAAAAACCGAGTTCACACTGAGCGTAAAATCGTGAGCGAAACAGCGTATTCTATGTTTCCTTTATTACTTCCAGCTTGTACACTGGTAAGCTGGTCTGGCGGGTTAGAGAAATTGATCTAAATAAATCATAAATCAATTTCTTTTTTGTTTTTTGCTTTGAAACCCAGTATAGATAGGTCTGTGCATTGGTTGTAAAATGGTGATTGCACTATCTTTCGTTTACTTAACTTACTTGAAATCATATATTCAGTTTAAATAAACTAAAGTTACACTCGTGCGCTTACGATTCTATGTCCCATTATATTATCGTCTTATAATGACTAAGTTTAAAAAAATTAAGCTTGCTTATAAGCTTGAATTGAACTACTGTAAGAATCACTTTCGTTTTCAATCCTCGGATATTGAAATTTTAGTTCTCCGATGTCTTAAATTTAACTTAATTATTTTTCAGTTTTTTTTTGTTTTTTTTTTGTTGGTTTAATTTCTAGGATATATCACATTCACAATTTAAGCCACGAACTGTAATTAAGCAAACAGGATGTGGCTTTCCGAACGTTATTTGCCTAATACCCAGTATTAAAACCTCGCAAATTTTTCGTGTCCAAACAAATCATATACCAGGTTTTGACTCATCGGTGAATTAATGTTTTAAAAACTTAGCCATTTTTATGCTAAATGCAATGACGAAACCCAGACGCATTTTTACGTAGTGTACCGTAGTATTTACAATCTATCACTTTTTGGGCGACTTTTCTGTACTGTGTCAATTTCTAATACGCTTCTTTGAATGTTGCAATTTCAAGTCTAGTAGCGTAATTAGGAAATAACTATTTCACAGACAATTTTTCTGTTAAAGAAAATAATGCAAAAAGGAGAAATATTTATCCAAGTGTTTTTCATTCACTTTTTTTTTAAAGTTAAGATTAGGGTTTGAGTTAGAGTTTGTGGTTAGAGTTAGGTTTGTAGTTAATTTTGTAGAGTAAGGGTTTGAGTTTCAATAAGAAGTAGATAAAAATTTATGATGAAATAGTCTCTTCCATAAATTTAATAATGGTTAAAAAGACATTTGATTATCCTCCTAAGTTTGTGCATTTGTTCAGTAAACCTCAATTACCATCAATTCCTTTTTGAAAAGGGACGAAGTATGCAATGAGCGTGAATTTTTTAATTAATTTTAAAGTTATTTTGAATTTTTACTTTTAGTTACTCGCAAAAACGAGGCTACAAATTTGCACTTACATTTTTTGTTTTATTAGAACACGAGGCTCATTTTTGATGTAATTTTAAAAACTACTTAAGAACAATGCCAGCCTCAGCTGTGAAAAAAAATTAAGAACAAACAAAACAGAATAAGTATCAAATCTAAAAAGAAACTAATTGCTGTATACCGATTTAAAAACATGAAATTGTAGTGATTTTCCATTATCTGCGAGCAAAATTTCAGCGGTTCCAAGATTGTAGTGTGCTAGTTTGGCTGTCGTTCAAATTGAAAACATTCCCTTCTCCACAGTCGCAATTTTCCGATGCTGCGAAAGCAGGAAAAAAAGCGTGAGATAAAGCATTCGGAATGGAACAGTTTTGCAAAGAAGGTCGCTAAAATTGTTTCGATGCGCAATTTAAGAAAAACTAAGAACGAATGAGGCTGAAAACTGGCAAAAAATTAAAAGCAGCTTGCCTCAACTTATAATTTACTGGTTATTATTAAAAAAGATTGTAATAAATTTCAATTTTAGCTTCAGTTATAAATTCCCTTTTTTACTTTTTGTTTTGGTTGTGTGAGATTGCATAATCTTAGTTGTGTTCGTTTTTTTGCTTGTAAGTGAAAATTTTCACTTTTAGAAATGAAAGCTTTGCTTATGCTCGGTCGTTATTAAACTGTGGGCGTTAAACTGTGAGTGTATCTTTAGTTTGTTTTAACCAATCGGCTGGTTGTACGCTAGTAGACGCCGGTAAGGCGGTACGGCGGACGAACCGAATTTTTATTTTAGATAAACTAAAAATACGTTCCTACGCTTATGATTTCACGCCCAGTGAATGCCTGGCGTTTTTGTAACTCATTTTTATAAAAAAAGGAACTTTAAACAGAGACGTTTTTTGACTAGTAGCTTAGGCTGGTTGAACCAAGGCTGAAGCCAGTCGTACAAGCCATACAGTGCCCTAATCATGGAGCGCAAACTTCAAACTCAAAAAAAGCAAAGAAGAAAGTTCAAATACAGGTAAACCTTGAAATCGTATGCACCTCATGTAAAATTCGCAACCGCAGAAGGATTCGAACTATCAGACATTGCTTTTGTAAGTTTTGTCAACGAAATCAGGTCAAACAACAGCAGCTGGTGTTCTGCTGCTCTCCTAGCCAACAAACATCTTGTTATGCAGCCGAAAAACGGCAGCTAAGCTGATTTGGTTGTGTGAAATCTGCTGCAGACTGGCTGTTCTAATTTGCAGTGGTTTGAGAATGTTATACACCGCTATAATTCAATAGAACAAAAGCTAGGAGAGAAGACTTAGAACTTGTGTTGTGCAAACAGAAGATAACTGTATACCAAGGCAGAAATGAAATATTAAGACATTTTTTACTTGATTTTGGTTAAGAAGTTCATTTAAAAGAAATACCAAAGTTTTTCTCAAACTTTTGCAGCGCAAAACCGGATGAATTTGGAAAGAGACAAAGCTTACTTTCGCCAAAAACTTTTACCAAATTTCACGTCAGGTTACCTGGGAAACCTTCTGCCTCATCAGTCGGGACAGAGTTGGGATCAGAGTGATCTGTCGGACGCAGCCTCAGCAAAAAGCACTTGCAGCTCCATGAGCTTTAGAACCTGGAAAAAATTGCAGCGAAAAAAGCATAAAGAAAATCTGGAAAAGGCGAGAAGCTTTTGCGGGGATGCGGATCACGTGACCGAATTACAACCTTTTTCGTTTCGCATGACCAAGTAAGAGTAAAGTTCTTAAAGGCGGTGAATTATCCAGCCAATTACAATGGTTTATATTAGTTAAAATTGAATTATAATTTTGGATATTTTTTGTTTTAATTTTAAGGCAGCGGTTGCTGCGATATTCAACAAATGCAAAAAGATATCCCCCGAAAAAAGTTTTTGGAAACTCTGAGTTTTTTTCTTTTCGCCAAAACCACAGTTCTTTTAACTATTAGGCCTACTGGAACAAAACTCAGAGTTTCCAAAAACTTTTTTCGGGGGATATCTTTTTGTATTTGTTAAATATCGTGGCAACCGCAGCCCCAAAATTAAAACAAAAATATCCAAAATTATAGTTCAATTTTAACTATTGTAAATCACTGGATTTTGCTGGATGATTCACCTCTTTTAAGCAATTTGATATGCGTAAAATTTGTCAAACTACTGGCTTACGTGAAGTTGTTACGTGTTGCCATAAAGAGGTTACGTAAGTAAAGAAAGCCCTTACTTTCTCTTTTTAATTTTTTGATGAACGTTAGCATTGCATGTAAGTGTGGGTTAAGGCTGAGATTATAGTTATTGGGATTAAAATTTGGGTTGGGGTTGTATGGATTAAAGAATAAAGATATTTTATTTTTACTTTACTTTACAATAGCCTTTGCCGAAATAAAAAGCCTGTAAAAAATACTGCTTTGTTCCTATTAAGAGGAACCATTATGCTGTGCACTGCACATCATAATAAACGTCATAATCAATATAAAAAGATAAAGTTTTATTTCACCGAAAATTTTTATCGATACTGTTTTATTAATTCTGACTTACATCTAACAGAAACTCCTTTCCTTGCTCTAAAATTAACCCCAAATTTAACTCGAACCAAAATCCTGACTCAAAGATGCTCTGATGAAGACCCCTTATTTCGTTTTATTGTCTTTAACTTCAAAGCTTTCCGGTGAAAAAGTCACTCCCGATAAAAAATATGTTGTTTGATTTCAGAAGCCATCAAGATGACGGTATTGAAGGGCTTAAATTGGCGCAGAAGCCAATTAACAGTTTCCACAATGAAGGTACCGTACAGTACGTATTTGCTTTTGTCTTTAGTCGTTCAAAACCTCTAAATCTACTGTATGATTAAGCTGCTAAAAAACTAAAAATTATGATAGTAGACCTGCCAGTCAATGGAGCTTGAACCTAAAGAGTTGGATTACTTTGATATAGATCGTTTACTTCTGAAACGGTTCATTCTGTTCAATACCCGGTCAAATCGAACTTAAAATTGATATTCGCAACTTCCTTCTTTGACGTTTAGCATTTAAAGGGATGCTGTGAAGTCTGTACCGTGTGAGGTTGACACTGGACAGGTAATAACTTGGCTCGAAGATATTGTCACCTGGCCAGCGCAACTTGACCGATATACGTAGATAAAATAACAATTACAATTTTTGTTGTTACAGTGCATGCACAGAAAAACGTTTATTACAAAACTAACTACTTTGTGCTGGTTGGCTTCTTTATGTGAAATATGAAGAAAATGTAAAACATCATATTTAAAGTTTTTGCGTTTTGTTTTCGAGAAAAGTGATGTCGCAGTTTCAAAATTAGCAGCCTGTTTACATAGGAAGAAGATTAAAGCATTTCTGCATAGTCGATGTTTTTTCTTGTTTTTTTTAGACGTTGCATGGCAGCTGTTATTATATAGGCTTTTGTATTCAAAGTAGTTGGTTGGTTTATTTTCTTGGAGCCAAAGATTTCGAGGTCAATACGTGGGTCGATCAAAATATCGGGCGCAGTGTTACCGGGCCATCACCGCAGCGACATTTCACAACAGAGATGGAAACCTGTCGGGTCGACCAGCACCAGTCGATTTACCGGTGGGGTCGAGATTCTTCGACCGGCCGGTCAAGCCTGGTTGAAATACCGGAAAATTCTCCTTTCTTGCAACTAAAAGACATCTAAGAACTAACCGAAATATACATATATATTTCATCATAAATGAAACTTTTTATTAAAAACAGTATTACCAAACCACACCTTTTCAAAACACTTGTTAAATGGTTTCAAGCTGTGACTAATATGCTGTGACCATAAACACATGCTCAATAAGGAGCGTATTTAGGAGGGCATTGTGCCATGCCCCCCCCCCCCTTTTGGGCCACGGCACAAAGCAAAAAAGTGCAAAATATACTTTTTGGAATCGCGTAATCAGGTTATAATAAAACATGCATGTGGAAGAGGCTTACTCTTCCTGGCATTTTTGCATCATTTTAATCAGCTTGAGAGTAGAAGTGGCACAGATTTCAGATTTTTTAGTACATGCCGAAATCTTGTCGCTTTAAAAAGCTTTTTTCAACCTAAATTTACCACACGCTACACTGGACAAGAAAGATATAGCTCCTATGTTTTTATATCTAACTAGCAATGGCTTGTTCTGAAGTGACATTTCTACAAACTGCTAAGGCACATTATATTTCGAATGTTTTCTAGCCAGTGTCATAACAGTTTAGTGTTTGCTGCTCGGCAAATCGCAAATAATCTGTCACCAATAGCTAAAAAATCCTTTTCTTGGCCTTCCGCATAATGTCATTAGAAAGAACGTCTAATAATTAAGCTTGTGTCCTCCAATTCTTTTTATGCTTATTTTGTGCACGTTTTGCACTGCATAAAACAGATCTTTCAAACCGAAAATTAACCTAAAAGGTTTTAAAATTGAGTTATTTTTGCAAAAAACGCAAAATTTTTTTAGCGTTTCTTTCTCAGACCCCCGTACGGAGTCACAAATTTTAACACCTCACCCATGCCCCCTACCCCCCTTGAAAATTTTTTATTGGATGCATTGAGCAGTAAACAAAAACTTTCTGCAAAAAAACGGTCTACCAGGCCGGTCAGAAACCGATTGACTGGCCAGTCAACTGGTGTAGATTTTGAAATTTACCAGTCGGCTCAGGTCGAGAAAATCCTGACCGGTTCCATCTCTGTTTCACAAAAAGCTGAGTACGGTAACTCAATCGTGATTACGCGTAGACGGGCAGGTTAACTCGTTACACGCTGCGAACAAAAAAAACGTGATTTTTGACAATTCAGTTGAATATAAAATCTAATGCCTTTACAGAAACTTCAATTGGAGGGGAAACCTTTAGCTCCAATCTGAATGGAGAGACACCATTAAATCCTCCCAAACTGAAAATTGAGCCGTTTTATTCCTCCTCTGACTTGGAGGACACTGCCAGCTCTGACATCAGCAGTAGTTGTTTGGTCGAAGATATCGAGTTGGAAAATGATGAAATCGCTATAGCGAATTGCACTGCTGACAAAAAACAAACTAACGAAAACACCTGCAAATGGATAATGACGACCTCGCTCGAAAAAGATTTGAAAACAAAAGAAGCGCAAAATAAAGGCGGCCTTTGCGGGAGATTCGTGTCTACTACAAGCTCCAATAACCCCAATAAGTAAGTGAACAAAATGCAAGATTAAACCATTAAAATGTTTGGTTTGCAAAGCATAAGAATGATTTCCAGTTTTACTTGATTATCAAGAAGCTTCAAAGTCGGTTATGAGAGAATTGAAGTAGCAAATCTTTGAATGAAAAAAAATTTTTTTTACAGATGCATTAAAATCTTCTGTTAGCAGAGTAATTGCGTATTTGTAAACTGATCACAAACTGCTTTTAGCAAGAAGGAGCAACTCCTCAGATTTCCTGCAGCGAATATTTTTTTTATAAGGGTTTCAAAGTGGAACGCGGTATCTGAAGCAGCCAATTGTGATTTGAATTGAAACAAAAAACATCTTCTTGGTAGGATGGCAATTAGTGAATTTCACCTTACAATAGGTGCCACGGAGGATTTTCTTTTGTGATCAGGATTTTTGTTTTAAGCAAGCAGCTGCTGCAGCAAATGACAATTTGAAAATTTACTAGCTATTTTGAGGCAAGGACTAATGCTCAAGTCTATACGAAGGCAAATTTTTGCCTAATTTGAAGTCGAAACCTGTCATCAGTTATAGCATTTTGTTTAAGGGTTCGCTTTGTTACTTTCAAAGCTGAAAAAGAAGAGGCTGGACTAAATGCTTTTTCAATCTTCATGGCATCACAACTGAATGGCACCAGCGACAACCAAGAAGAGTCGACATATGAAGATGAACGCTTCGAAGAAGAAGTAAAGCTTTGCTTCACAAGAATTTCCAAATCTTCCGACAAGTGAAAAATTTTAATACAAAAATTATCGGAAATTCTCTACGAGAGTTGCTTGCAAGTTTTGGGCACTCAAGCAGAATCTTTGATTATTTTCGTACTTAAATTTTTGCGCTGCGGATATATAGAAAACTTTCCATTGCACGTTTCGAAAATGTTGCCAAAAATTTGTTTCATATTTTTATGCAATTCTTACGCATTCTTTGCTGGAATGAATGATTTTAGTGGTCGAGGGGATAGAGCGTCTGCAACTGAAACGGTAGACTCGAGTTCGATTCTTGGTCGGGTCAAATCAAAGACTACAAAAATTGGTATTTCCTGCTTCCCGTCTTAACGTTCAGCAATTAAAGGGACAGAGTGAAGCCTCCACTGTGTATGGCAGACGGATGAGCAGGTGGCAGCTTGACTCGAAGACTGAAAGGACCCTTCGTAGTCTCCAGGCCAAGGCAAATTGGTGAACAAAATGTAATTACGATCACTATATTGGAAAAATTCTAGAAAAATTATTTGAATTTTTTGCTGAGTTTTCTGGTGGAGACAAAGTCTAAGCAATGAGCATAGTTTTGATTATAAAATTTTCGTATCCTAATTTTGGTCAGTTTATTACGCCAAAGCGTGAAAGCAGTTAGCGGCATGCATTTTGTGTCATTTCGCATTGTGCACCATTTCCGCATGTTGCTGTGATAGTGAGCCGTTTGCAACACTGCGCTTGGCTAAACTGGTCTGGGATCGAACACAATGTAGATTAATTGACACAAAGTAGATTAAATCCCTATTTCAATTGTTGACAATATAAAGCTTTGATGAATGCGTAGTAGACAGAGTATTCTTTTCTAGAGACAACGGTGCGCTCTGACACCAGGACCGCGTAACTGAGAAGGCTTTAAACAGGTTTTTTTTTTAATGACGAACTTTTTCATTGTTGCAGAAAAATGATATCTTGGTCACTAGCCCAACTGTTATTTCTCCAATTGACCAAACATTCGATTCAAGAAAAGATGCCAAACTTTGTTGCCCTCAAATGGTTGCATCCACCCCCTTGCAACTAAGGGTGGATGCAACATTTGGAGATCCCTTGCATCCCGGACTTCCTTCCACCTCCTGCTTAGAAGATAACTCTATAAAAACTGTTTCAAAAAAGCAAGGTGTAATTGGAATGGACGAAAAACTAGTTTCTTCGACTTCGCCAGCTACTGATTCCAAGGAAGTTGAGAAAACTGAATCCAAAAGCGATGAAGTGAAAGATTTGTTGCAAAAAACTTCTAAAATCTCCCAAGCTTCCACAAGTAATAAAATAAAGTCCTCTGCATTGACTAATGCGGAATCACTCAATGCAAGAAAACCAAATGAAATAATTGTTGCTGCGGACGTTCATCAATCGAACTGCGAAGACGAAGGTTCGGTTCCAGCTGTACACAGCAAAACACACAGCAACATGTCTCCCAGGCGAGCCTTCGGTAGTAGGAGCCTAAACGCAAGTAAGTTATTGAAGCTTTCGTTTACGGTATAATTACTGCAGCAAAGCGGCGTTTCAAGTTGATTGCAAAAGAATGGGGTAAATACTCGAAAAGTTGCTGGCTTCTTGTTCGATTGCTGAACTGGCAATAAGTTATGTTGTTGTCACTTGTGTCCATAGCAAAGGTATTTAACACTTTTTTCCGTATTGAATCATATATTTATATTTTCAGTTGTGGCCAAACCCTGACAAAAACTTGGAAACAGTCCCTCCCCGATCATGGTGCTTTGAGTATTTTAGGGAAATCTTTGTCCGAGTAATTTTTTTTATCGTCCAAGGCTTCTAAATGAGTTTTAAAACCTAGAACTTCCGACCCTAACCCCTGGCCGTGTATATTCATCATAAACTTGTTTAATCGTTGTTGTGCGAATAAGCCTAGATCTCATTACAATGAACTAACAGTTTGTTTTTTTTTGACCAAGTAATTTGTCACCGTGCTTTCGATTTTTCTGAGTTTTGCGCAGTCTCGTTTTCGATGTTTGCTTTTTTTTCTTTTCTTTTGTGTTGTTTTGTATTTCTACATTATAAAGAGTATACTAAGACTAAGGTACAAAATTCAACATGTGAACTGATGTGAAAAAGTGTTCAAGTCAATTAAATTGATTATAAATTTTGATTCAAGGTCAAAATGAAACCAACATGAGGTGGTCTTCTGACGAAGAAAATATTAACTCTGTTCCCATTTGTAATACTGAAAGAGACGAAATCTTTGAAATAAATACGGTGAGTTTTGCTCAGATTGTTTTCTACGTTTCCATGTCTCTCGTATATGGCCTTTGGTATTAGTAGTGATGGATCTCGGAATTTCGGAGCTTGAGGCAATTTTTTAGTCGAGGGGGTCTCTTTGGGTCTTTCTATGGCCAAATGTTCTAAAACGAAAAAGATTTTTACAGCTTAAAGCTTCTAAAACCGATTTCCTTTGCATCACGAAAACCTGTTCGCTGAAAATGTAGAGGCTCCTCAAAAGTCGGGAGTCCCGAGAAAAATGCCATGTTTGCTCCCACTGTTTCGTTACTGAACAACAAATTAGAGCGTGAGATTTTTCCAACCAGTTTATACTTTTGTCAAATTGCGCTCGGAGCTTCTCTTTGTTCACCAAAATTAAGCAGAGACACAAAGGCTTGACCCCGTTTAGGCCTACTTTTCCAAAGAAGAAACTGTACTGTAAATGAACGTCCCAAAAACATACGCTTAAGATTTTCATCTAATTGGTTAATGAGAGTTCTTTTTTCAAGAATCCAAGTTTAGTTCTGCTTTTTTTTTGGCTTAAACCTGTGCAAATGCGGTCTAGAGGGAAATCCTTGGAGACTCTCGCGGGGGATAGTCTGCCATTGCCATTTTGCCATTTTTATGGCCTTATTTTAATTTGACTACAATGGACAATTAGTCAAATGATAATGTATTTGCTTCTGGAACGGTAGTTTTGAATTCAGCGCCAATGGAATTGGGTACACTTTAATATGAAGTAGTTAACTGTCTTGTAATTCCTAATTGCCAAAATATCTATTATAGTCTTCAATGAGAGGTTTCCGATAATGCTAAAATAGAATTAGAAATGGAAAAGATAGCTTGTGGATTTGTTTTTAAAATTTTCAACTTATTGAAGACCGTGATTAACGGAATTGAATCTTTATTAGGATCGTAAAATCAAATCAAATTCTTTATTATACTCATTGAATTACGCCAAAGCGTGTTGCGAGTTTGCGGGGTCTATCTCCGCGTTATTGCGCCCTTACAACACAGCTTCTTTCAAAGAAACGTCGCAGCGGTGGCGAGCCGTCGGCGGCAGTGAGTCCGGTTTGACTGGCCCGAGATTTGAACCTCAGACCTTTCGCTCTGGAGACGGGCGCCTTACCGCTCAACCAACTGGCCGGTGTCTTGGGATCGTGCCCCTAAATTTTGATTCATTGTGATTACTTTAAATCAAGATTTATGACAAAGATGGAAAATTTTTTGGCGAAAAGCGGGTGAAATTTTTATAAAGATTTTATTCCTTTTTAGATACCATCGATTAAAAATGTGGAGAATATCAACAAGATGAAAGAATTAAAATTGAAGACTTGTGGCCGCAATTTCAACCCAAATTCCTCATCTCCAAAAGCCGTTCAAGATTCTGATCTGTGCTGTACTAGCTGCCTTGTGCTATAAGAGAACCTCTCCCAGGTTATCTTGCATAAACTCGCTCCTGTGATTTCACAAAATGATTGAACAGAATAGTGAGCTGCATAAATCATAAGAATTTTATGATTAGAGTTTTTTTTACCATAAACGTAGTTCTCAACCCTAATTGGCTCTGGTTATTTACCCACAATTTTTAGGTGGAAAGAAGGCAAATTCTTTCCTACAAATTCATGAAATGGAGCAAATAGGAGCACCAAACTTGTCGTGTTGAAAAACTTTCAATAAACTTTTAAAAGTCTGGTTTCTAAATTGACGACATCATCATTGAAACGTCATTACCAGTTTTGGTTAAAATAACGTGTAGGCGATTCAAATCATGGACATAATTTTGTAAAACATGACTCATAAAATGCAGGGTCCACGACAACTGACCGCGACAAACTGACCGCGAACAAACTGACCGCGAACAACGCAGATTGGCTGAGAAGGGCGATCCTAAATATTTTTTTACTATCCCCAGAGCCATCTTGCCCGAACCCTCACTCTGTGACGAAATCACTGCGACGAAATCATGTAACAAAATAATTGCTTCGCGGTCAGTTTGTCGCGGTCAGTTGATTTGGCTCGTAAAATGCATAAGTTAAAGTAAAAGCCACAAGAATGTGTCTGTCTTATGACGTCATTTTAATTAAAAATGAGCTAAAAATGACCATTCGAAAAACCTAAGAGGTAATTTTGTCATTCCTTTTCTAAGGGGTCGGTAACTCGGTATTACCAACCGTTGGCAATTCGTCCAGTGGAGAATTGAGCCGGGCGAGTAGGTGAGTAGTAAAACTGCACTAACTCTATTTTACAGGGGGGTACGTGGCCAACGTATTTTATACAGTCTGTTTGGCCAACGCATTAACTTTTAAACCAAGCATCATGAGAACGAGGCGGTGTTCACCAAATTTGATACAAAAACTGATTTTGGGTTGATGACGTCATCATAGTGACGTCAGATTCATATCTTCGAAAAAGACGTCATTTTTCAATGACGTCGTAGGCTGTTCAAATTTTGTGTACAAGTTAAAACCTCTTATGACGTTATTTAAGTTAATTATTAGCTAAAAAATACTCAAGATTTCGACCGGAAAACCTTAATATTGGGAAACTTCCACTCACTTCTATTGTAATTGAGTGCATTTGTGGTTTAACCCCTACAAAATTGAAACAAAACGTTTTTTAACAAATATTGATAGTATATAGACTACTAAATGACATAATGGAAGTCTACAAAAATCTGATCCTGCAAAAGGTTTTTTTTTGATGACGTTATTTCCCACATTCGACTGGATTAATATCTCAAAGAAAAGTATAATTAGCATCAGAACGTCTGTTTTTGCATTCGGTAGAGATTAATAGAATAGTTTATTAACTAATTCATTCTTATGATTTAGTTAATGAGCATTAACTAATTCATTCTTACAGGTAACGTCAGAGTTTAATCATGACCTCAAGATATTAAAATTGTAATTTTGGCTCTTAATAGAAACAAACGATCAATTTTACTGACTTAAAAAAAAAAAATTCGCAAACTTTAACACAATGTTTTGGTTCAATGCAGAATTTGATGGTGTCAAGAAGGATAAAACGTCATAGCTATTTAATTGATAAATCCAGAGGCCTAGATCTATTTTTGATCTTGGCAAGACAGCAATGAAATTTAAATTTCGAGAAGCTTAAATTGTTTTGACAGTTCTGTACTTATTTAACCATACAGCAATCATTCATAGGCCGAGTTCAGGAGCTCTAAAATGCTAAGATTTTTAGGGTCATTATCACATTTAAACCCCTATAAAAAAAAGGGGGCTCCGACATGAATTTTGCGAGAATCTTAGATTTACTTCTGAGCAATAGGCATGTTATTATGTGGGTCTTTATGTTCTCTCCCATAATCGCTCAGTTGCAATGTGCTCCTTGCTCAGCTTCTTGAATCGACTTATATAATCGGCCAAAGACCATCTTCCCAGAAATGTAAAGAGTGAAAAAATGTTCAATACGTGTTACGTATTAAACGATATTTGCAAAGTGTTATTTACTGTTGATCAAACGCACAAAAACTTGTACAATTTGTTTTACTTGAGCCAAAAATAATCGAGTGGACGATTTTTTCAAACATACTCCCACTAGGCAGTTCTAACGAAGTTTTGTTTGTTTATTCGACGCAAATGGCAGTAAAAATACAGTAAGCACACAATATCACAAGCAATGCAATAAAAAATTACGCACCACTGAAAGTCAAGTGCATTAGGGACCGCTTTGGATCCAGTTTTATTATTCTTTGATTTAAATCAAGGTAGTCCAAGCCTATCTAATAGGACGTCCTCTTCCCAAACGGCTAGAATCTGGGTCCTTGTTCAATATTGGAGGAAAATAAGGAAGGATCAACTTCTAGGCAACACTTAATATTCAATGCATTTGCCCTTTTTGTGGTTCTCCCCGAGGCTGCCACTGTGCTAGCCCTGGCTAAGGCCAAAAAGCAGAGAAAATGTACGGTCAATTAAATTGGAGTAGGTGGTGGCGGAGGGGGGAGCGAGTCAGTTATGACTTGAGGCGATTGTACAATTTGGGGTGGATGGGGAGCTGGGGGGTGAGAAATATTGGGTTGGGCGTGAACGTTCTGGGCGATCAGTTGGTGGGGATCGTGATGAATCGACGAGTCCAATGCTTGGAGCACCACCAAGTGACTGACATCATCAGGCTGTCTATTGCCATCTTGCGGTACAGCTTGAACTACATGGGCTTGGACTGGTCCGTTTTGAACCGCGGTGGTAGAGGGGGCAGGGTTATTTCGCTTGGCCTTTAATTTTGGATTATTGTGAGCTGGGCGGCGGTCATAAAAATGAATGTCCCTGAAAGACAAAAATATTCGGTTTGGTAACTTGATCAATACTCATCCTCCACTCACACTGCAGCAACGGTGGCGCTTTTATTTTCGACGAATCCGTACCCGCTTAGGAGATGAACTCTTTCCGAGCTTTCCTATTCACGTTTTGACTTCTTCCCACGTAAATTTGCTGCACGTTCGAAGCCACCAAGCAGAGATAAACATCGTAAAGCGTTTTATCCAATGACGCAACAACGTGACCAGGGTGCGGGCTGAATTCAGATCATGCGATCAGGGTCCTCGTAAAAACGATGCCTTTACCCTTTCAGCCACGCTGCCAAATTAATCCCTTTCTCTACCACTTTTTGTGGCGAACCTTGGTAAAATCGCCCCCGTCTGATTCCGTAAAAGGTCAACCCAAGTATTCCAAAAGTGTTTCTTATCATTGGTTTGCATTGGCTGGAGCGATAAGTCCGCTCCTATTGTGACAGATAAACGAATGGTAACTTAGTTCGAAGATCTACTGCAAGGCTCATTCGCTATATCCCGGCCAAGAAATACGAGTCAATCACTGGGGAATTGGTATTTACAGCTTCCTGCTTGGCGTTTAGAATCAACCTGAACCGATAGTGACTAGCTTAATAAAAACTGCTTACCTAAGATGCCTTTTTAGCACTCCAATATGGGCGAAGCACTTCCCACATTCTATGCACTGGTGAGGTTTCTCCATCATGTGGACAGCTCTAATGTGCTTGTTAAGATTACCATGTAATCCGAAGAGCTTGTGGCAGTATTGGCACTCGTGCGGCTTCTCCTACACAAAATTATCGCCGAATAAAAATGAAATTATGACGAAACAATTTCTGATTCTAAAATACTCGTTTCGCCATTTAATTCAGCTCTTCCGGGATAAAATAAAACAAATTTAACAAAAAAACTAAAAACCCAGAAATTCAATGTCTCGAACAGAACATCGACACACGTGCTTAAAATATCAAATCTTTCATTATGCTCTTTGTATTACGCCGAAGCGTGTGACGAGTTTGAGGGACCCATCTCTGCATCACTGCGCCCGAGCGACACAGCTTCTTTTGAAAAATTGTCGCAGCGGTGGCGGGCAGTTCGCAACACTGTGTCCGATTTAACAGGCCCGAGATTTGAACCTTAGATCTCTCACTCCAGAGACTTGACCTATGGTCCAGACCTTGGGGTGTGGTCCGACTGTTGGGTCTCCGCGGAGTTCCTCCGCGCCCCCATCCCTTGGAAGGGGTCGGGTAGTACCACCACCATTACCAACGCGTTACAGCCCGACCAACTGGCCGGTTGCTTTAAAAAAGATTATAGGGCGAAATCAATGTCACACAGTAATGGAAATTCTATACTTGCTATTACAAAACCAAAATAATATGCATTGCATAATACCTTTAAGTGTACGGCGTGAATATGTCTTTCCAAATCCACTGGTCTCGTAAAGTTGCGTCGGCACTGCTCACAGCGATGCTGAAAAACATTTTGACACGATGCAATTAAGAGGAAAATGCCAACTTGTTAAACGCTTGAAGCTACACGCAAGGCGACTCACAACAAATAAAACTGTGAGATGAATTAAAATTTTGACAACTTAAGGACACGCAAATTCGAATTTTAAGTTTCAAAAATTTTCAAATTTTCCCAACTCCAGCTAACAGTTATGATCATCATATGTTGGATTCGGTATTGTTCCGTCGACGGAGTTGGCCGGATTTCGTATGGTCATTGTCTTTACCAAGCCTCGTCATTTTATTCGATTACATGCATCCTTTTTCACCAGTCCATTTTTCTCCATATCATTCTCTACTTGCTTTTTCCACGTTTGGTTTGGTCTTCCTCTTCCTCTACGACCACTCACTTCAAATTTCAAAGCCTTCACTATCACATTTTCATCTTCTTTCCTCATAACATGACCGTACTACCGCATACTACTTGCTTTAGCCATCCTATCTAAAGACTCCTTTATGCCCAACAATTCCTCGCTGTTTCTTCGATCTAATAGCTTCACACAACACATCGCTCGAATCATCGCTATTTCTGCTCTTCTCAGAATTACCATCTATTTTTCTCTTAAGCACCATACTTCACTTCCATACAACATAGCTGATCTTACACAACTTTTGTAAACCTTCCCTTTCATCTTAAATGAAATCCTTCTGCCTTTGAATATTTCCCTGCATTTCCCAAACTTTATCCAACCAATTCTTGTTCTAGCCGTTACCGCTGTTTCGCTACCACCACTTCATTCATTATGTCACCTAGATACGAGATCTTGCTAACAGTTTCCACACCATCACACAGTAATTCATCTGGTCTCTCGAAGTTCTTTACCACGCTTCTACATTTCTTACAACCAAAATTTTTATTCAAATAAACTGCAACTTTCTTCTTATCCGAGCATCTTGCGTGGACCCATTTACCACATGCTGTACATAACACCAAGTTAGACATAACTCTTGTTCCACACACGCCACAAGGATCAATCTTACTGCCTAACGTTTCTTCCTCCATCCCACTCACCATCAACTTTCCAAGATTGATACTCACCCCTTTGCTTTCAAACGCCTCTCTCCATTCATCAAACTTCTCTCTGTTCTTCCATAGTTTCCCCCATCAGGATCAAATCGTGTGCATAAAAAATTTGCTTCATCCAGCCTTTCCTTGCATTTTCCGTTACTTCATCTATCACCATTGCAAACAACAAAGGCGACAAACAGATCCTTGGTATACACCAACTTTCATACAAAATTCTTCCGACAGTCCCGATCCAATTCTAACTTTTGTTTCTTCTCTTTTATAAAGACTCATCACCGCCTCGATCTACGACATAAAGGCGAAGAGATAAGGCCGCAGGGACATAAGGGCACAAGGATATAAGGACGTAGGGACACAAGGGCGCAGAGACGTAAATCTGCAATCCGCGCTAACATTTTCGTGCTTCGGAAATAGTTACGTAATCAAAGACACGAACTTGATTAATGAGTATTTTCTTTGATTTTTGAAAGTTTTCTGAATTCGCTTCCTGCCTTCAGTTCTCAATTATCGGACAAAGCACAACCCTTTAACTGTTTTTAGGTCGCCGTGCATTAATCTTGAACCAACATTTAAAAAGAAATCTTTATCTTTAATGAGTTTATTTGCTTTACATTACCACGTGAGTGTTTGAAAAAATCATTTAGCGGTTGTACTTCATCTGTTGGGCAAACAATTATAATTAGTTTTTTTTCACGCTGCATTGCAAAATGAAATCAAATCTTTCGTTTTCTCGCTTTATAACGCCGAAGGCGTGGAAGCACAGTTAGCGCAGATTGCACATCACTTCCTCTGCAATTCTGCCACCTGCAACAATCATCTCCGTTATTTCAGAGAGCCCCGCAGCCTTTCCCACTTTCATCTTCCCGATCGCTTCTCTCACTTCCTTGCGAGAAACTTTCTCTACTGGCCCCTCAACCATAGCAGCGTCCATCTTGTGGTCCCAAGCATTTTCCTCATTCATAATCCTCTCCATATGTTCCTTCCATATCAAGGGTTTTAATTGTTTTATATTTTTCAAGCGTGCTACTCCCTGCAAACTGGCTATGACCGAATACCTTTACGCTTCGAGAACTTCAACTTACCTTATTGCGTGGATTCAGTTGATTGTGAGCGGAACGCATATGACGTCGTAATTGCGTCACTTCCGCAAATCTCTTCGAGCAAATATTGCACGTGTGAGGGCGCTCCCGTTCGTGGCAGATGTGGTTCTTAAACGCCTGATCATTAGGAAATCCCTCCTGGAATTTGACCAAAATTTTCAGTAACGTCGTATTAACCAAACTACTGAATAGGGGTCGTCGAAGATGAAAAAATATCAAATTTAAGAATAAAAAAGAAATAAAATTGAAAAAAAGAAATCAAAAATAAAACTCCAGACTGCACCAAACAATTCCAAAACTTTATAAAGTGGTAATATCATAGTCTATTAGTTTAAAATGTACAATTAAGTTCCTACTTTGCGCTAGCTGTTATCTCCAAACACTACGCAGAGTCTACAGTACATTCTTGTCTAATGTCTACACTGCATATTACTTTGTAATTCACGCCAGTATTAGCTGACCAGTAATAGTACCTGGCAATCCGCGCATTTAAACGATGGCCGTTGGTTGAGGTGAATGGTTAGGAAATGTCGTTTGAGATGGGAGATCTCAGAAAACGATGCCCCGCATTCGCTACATTTTGAGTTGGTGAGTCGCAGAGCTTTGGTTCCTGACTTCAGCTTTTCATGGACTCCTTTGACATGCCTGAAATCGGAAGATGTTTCGTTATTATTTTGATGTATTTGCTATTTAAAGCCGAAATTAGAATTAACAGACGTTAAACAAAAGGTGAAATGCATCAACGAAAATTACGGATAATACTGTACACAGGTAGCCAGTTTTCATTTCTACTATACCGTTGAACCGATAATTGTCTACTGCTTTGAAGTGGGCAGCTCATTTTCACCAAAAATAAAATAGGGAAAGCGGTGACCGTCAATTTTGAAGTCTTTAGAGATGCTGTTCGAAATCGGTTTCATTGAAGAAATGAGAACTACTTGAGGTAATTAAGAGGTGCCCCGAGCCTTTTTCCACGATTCCCTTTATTAGTGAAAATACGATTTAATCCGTTTGACTCCGTACCGTTGGCAACAGTGCATTTCGCAATTTCGTGACGTCACAAAAGGCGGATTTTTGCAAAATTTCTCGTAGACTAAAAAACGCGATGTTCGATGAGGAAGGAAATAACCTAGGAATCTGCTAAAAACATCACCGAAATAGGCTAAAAACATCACCAAAATAGGCTAATATAAAATTTGGAGCCAAAAACAATTTTTGCAGCAGATCAGAACTGGTAACCTAGACTACTCTACAGGTACCAATAGCAGTAGCCAAGTTCTCAGATTTGGTTAGGATGCTCAACGCTACCAGCTGGTAATCGCGCTTCTTAGTCTAAAAGAAATTTGGCAAAAGCTGCCTTTTGTGATGTCACAAAACTGCAAAATTTAGGGTTCCTAATAGTATGGATTACATTGCATTTTCACGAATAAGCAGAATTGCGGAAAAAGGATTGGGGCACATCATCATTACCTCAAGTAGTTCTCATTTCTTCAATAAGAGAGGAGAGACATACATGTTTATTTGTTGTGCCAAACATAAATTCATTACAGAACAAACATAAGTCACATAACTAACAAAATTGTGGTAGCAACGGGAAAACCGCGAAGGGACCACACGTATAAGTCTTCTAGTCAAGCAGCCATCCTAATACCTGAAGCCATCAAGACATGACTTGTTCGTATAATACGGGACTAATTAATTGCATCGATTAGGGTGAATATCTAAAAATAAATTTAAACTTGTTCAATCTGTTTTAGTCGCGTTTAACAGCAACTTTTTCAAATCTTTCTTAAAGCGATAAAATGATGCTTGCATCAGTTCGTTCGTCAGCTCATTCCAAGCTTTCACTCCGGAAAATTTTGAGTTTTGCAACCGGGAAAGTTTTCTATCTGGGCGAATAATATTGCTTAAATTTGTTTGAGTGTC
Source organism: Trididemnum nubilum (assembly GCA_963965965.1). Taxonomy (NCBI): domain Eukaryota; kingdom Metazoa; phylum Chordata; class Ascidiacea; order Aplousobranchia; family Didemnidae; genus Trididemnum; species Trididemnum nubilum. The sequence goes on along the minus strand of OZ014473.1, from coordinate 10,274,016 downwards.
TTGTTTCTCTGACTCTAACCAAGGAAATTTCCTGAAAGTAATCATCAAATTTAGTAAGAAGTTGTTCATGGGTAAACTGGAACATAAATTTACAGATCTCGAACTGTTTCAATTTCAGAAGTTTCAAGACATTAATATTTAGATAGTAAGGTAAAACCGATTTCGAGCAGTATCTATTTAATTTGACCAGACTAGAAACCAAATCCGAACCCTATCACTTCAGCAGCAGACGAGCCTATTTTTTTGGTGGTGGGTGGTGGTACTACCCGACCCCTTCCGAGGGATGGGGGCGCGGAGGAACTCCGCGGAGACCCAACAGTCGGGCCACACCCCAAGGTCTGGACCATAGATCGAGAATAGAGAGAGAGGAGCCAAAGATAGATTTGCGAAGGGGTTCAGAAGCAGGACAGTCGAGGAGGAGATGATTGAGGTCCTGTAGAAGATGTCCACAGGCACTACAATCAGAATTCTCCTTCCGACAGATCCTGTGAAGATAAGAAGATAAAAGAAGACTGTGACCATGGCAGCGAAGACGAGAGAGCTCACTGCGTATGGAGCGAGAAAGAAGAAGTTCCTCCGAAGAGACTTCGGGGACTTGGAAGTTCAGGTGGGAGTGAGAGATGTGACGTCTCCAATTGCGGTATTGGGAATAACAGACTTTGGCAATAACTGGGGGGAGAGGGCTTGGGATCGCATCAGTGGGCAGAGAGGCACCAGTTTTGGCAAGTAAATCAGCTTTTTCATTTCCGGGGAGACCTGCGTGTCCGGGGACCCATTGGAAGCTCAAAGTGGTATTGTTGGAGAGGGAGGAGGCAAGGGACCAAGCATTCCATAGGGACTCAGGCAGGAGATAAGAGGGGGCTGAAGAAAGGATAGAGAGGGCTGATTCAGAGTCGGTTAGGAAAAGAACTGACTGGAATTTGCAGGTCATCAAATGGCTAGTACACCAAGCAAGACCTTGCTTGAGGGCAAAGGTTTCAGCTGTGAAGCTGGAGGCAATTGGACCGGAGGAAAAGGATAAGGAATGGGATGTGTTGCATTTGGAGCATGTTGCATACACTCAAGCGCCACCAGGACCAAAAAGGGAGGGGACAGATCCGTCAGTCCATATTTGGATATCAGAGGGGGGAGGGAGGATAGTCTGCTTGAAGCAATTTGGAGTCGGGCTGTACTGCTGCCTGTGCAGTCGGGAATGAAGGGGGAAACAGTGAAGTGGGTTGTGGACCATGGTGGAAAAGGGGGGCAAGTGATCAGAGACTCGCGTGGGGATGGGAATGGTTGTGTGGCTGAAGAACAGAATGATCTCCAGGAGGGTTTCTTCTTTAGTCGACAGGGAACGTTTTTAATTGCCAAGGCATAAAGGCTGGAGAAGTCGGGGGGAAGGCGCAGAGCACGTTCAAAGGAGTAGAGGGTCTGATGCTCTAGAGTCAGCTTTAGAGGAGGGAGTTGGGCCTCGAGAAGGAGTAGTGAGGAGGGGGTGGAAGAGAGGCAACCAGTAATGACCCTGCATGCAGCTCTGTGTAGAACTTCCTGGTGATTGGTTGCAGTGTTGCAGAAGAATGGGAACCATCCAGGAGAGGCATATGTGAGCACCGGACGGAAAAAGGCTTTGTAGAGTAGGGAGAGAGATTCTTTTGTGGGACCCCAAGAGGCAGTGGCAGTTGAGCGAAGGGCTTTGTGGCGTGGATAGAATTTGTAACACAGGGATTGGACATGGGCCCCAAAGGATAGAGTCCGATCAAAGGTTACTCCAAGGAATTTAGGGGTGGGATTGAACAAAAGAGGGAAGCCCAAGAGGTTCAGTCGGGGTTGGAAAGTGGCTTGATGGGGATCTGTAGAGAAAAAGGAGGACTCACACTTCTTTGGATTGAGTGGAAGTCTCCATAAGTTGGACCATGTTTCTAGGACGGCGAGGGAGGATTGGACAACAGAGGAGGCTTTGAGCGGGTCTGAGGAAGAGGACCAGATCATCAGCATACAGGGAGGCATGGGCATCCCGAGGTAAATCCTTAGTGATGTCATCAACAAACAGAATGAAGAGGACTGGACCAAGAACCGAGCCCTGTGTGTCTGATGCGGAAGGAGCGGCTGTGGGAACCACCAACCTGGACTTTAGCTCTATGATCAGAAAGGAAGGAGCGCACCCAGAGAACGAAGCAAGGGGGGAGTTTGAGCGAGAGGAGTTTGTGAAAAAGAGCAGAGTGCCAGACCGAGTCAAAAGCCTTGGAGAAGTCAACAGAAGCCAAAATGGTTCGGTCTGGAGGTTTTTTCTTTTGGAAGCCGTCCCAGATTGATTGAGACAGAGTTAGAATTTGGTCAAGGGATGACCTACCAGGACGAAAGCCGGCCTGGCAAGTGGAGAGGAGATGATTAGATTCAAGGTGAAAAGTTAGGCGAGAAAGAATCAAGCGCTCAAAAAGCTTGGAGATGCAGGAGGTGAGGGAAATGGGGCGAAAAGAGGATGGAGAGGAAGTGGGTTTTCCAGGTTTGTGAATGGGAATGATAGTGGAAGGTTTCCAACAAGAGGGGAAGGTGTGAGAGTGCCAGGACCTGTTAAAAAGAGAAAGAAGGAGGAGCTGTGCAGGTTCGGGCAGGTGCTTTAGTAAAGCGTAGGCAATCTGGTCAGGGCCAGACGCAGTGGAAGAGGAGAGATTGCTGATGGCAGTGGAGAGTTCATTCAAGGAGAAGGGGGAGCGGAAAGAATTGTGGAGGGAAGAAGCATCCTCACAGCTAGCTTTCCGGAGTTCATTCATGAACTGTCTTTCAGCTCTGCGCGAGGAATGGGGTGTCGCTTGAGATAGATGTGAGCGAAGATAAGAGGCGTAGTGGTTGGCAGTATCAAGAGGGGAAGTGCAATCAGGAAAAGAAGGGTCATGGGAGGTGTTCTTTTTGCCCGAGATGGCATTGAGAAGCCTGAAGACAGCACGAGGATCAGAACGGGGAGACAGGTTAGAACAGGTGGCTTGCCAGGTTGCAGATTTGGCTCTAGAAATGACTGAGGACGCCCTACGAGAAGCATATATGTATCTGAGGCGGTGCGACTCAGATCGGTGTGCTACGGAGCGGGCCCTTCGTCGTTCCCGCACTGCAGATTCCGCTTCCTGGGACCACCAGGCTTTGGGGGAACGACCGAGGCGGCCAAAGGGGATAGAGGCCTTGGCAGCTTCGACTAAGAAGAGGGAAAAGGAGTGGGCAGCCTGGTGGATGTTGAGTGCATCAAAATCAAGAGAGGGAAGGTGCTCAGCAATATAAGATTGGTAAATATCCCAACTGGCCTTTTTGTAGTTGAATTTGGGAGGACGAGTGTTTGGGTGACGAACTGGAGAGAGGGGGAGGACAATTTCAATGGGGAGATGGTCCGAGCCAAGGCCAGGGAGAGTGCGCCACTCACAGTGGGGAGCGAGAGACGCAGGAGCTAACGAGATATCAGGGGAAGAACGGCTCCTAGTGGAATGGTGAAGGAGCGTGGGAGAGGCGGGGTCGTTCAGAATTTCCAGACCGGAGGAAGTGATCCAGCGAAACAGGTCATTTCCGAGCGGGTTAGGGGGAATGAGTCTGTCCCATGTTGGGTGGTGAGCATTGAAGTCTCCGAGGATAAAAGTGTCAGGGGAGTTAGGAAGGATGTCAGGACAGAAGGTCCTGGTGCGAGAGTCAGAAGGAGTGTTTCTGATGGGAGGGGAGTAGAGGTTAAGAAATTGAAGAGGAGAGTGGTTGGAGAGAAGGACTTTAACACAGGTGTAGTCTGAGTAGGGGTCCTGGGAAGACAGAGAGGAGACAGAAACAGGAGAGAAAGCCAGGTCAGAGTGGATGAGAGTGAGGACACCACCACCGGTGTTATGAGTAGCGGAGGAAACAGGGCCTTGTCTACCGAATGTCCGGTCCGTGCGGAGGGTATAATAACCAGGGATTTGGAACTTTTTGGTTGAGGAAAGATGTGTTTCCTGGAGGAAAATGAGGTCATAGTGGTTGCCAGAGAGAAAAGCGATCAGTTCGGCACGGCGGGAGGAGGAAAGACCACCGGCATTCCATTGAAGAATTCAGAGAGTTTGTGAGAGACGTGGATTTCCTTGAGGGTGGGGTGGCAAGTTATGGACCGGCTGTGAACCTGTGGGCAGTGGTGATGAGGCAGGAAGGGTGAAGGCGGAAGGAGGGTAGGTGTTAAGGAGGGGAGGATGTGAGGGGAGAGGCAGAGATGAATCCCTGAGATCTGAGCAAGCAAGTGGAGGGGGTGTGGGTGGGGGCAGAGCTGGAGAGAAGGGGCGGGGGGACACTGGCCGGAGGGTGGGAGAGGCAAGGTCCCCATTAAGACAAGCAGGGCAATTCCAACCCATGGGGGAGCCAGCCGCGCAGATTTTGCGAAAGTCAGCCCGGGTCAGAGAGGAGCAGGAGAAGTGCACCCACTTGGAGCAGGTGGAGCACTTTAAAGAATCCTAACCAACCTCGAGAGAGCAAATGGAGCAAGGGTAATGTGGGGGGCCCCGAGGTGGACGTGATTGGTAAAAGCCAGGCGGTAGTGGGGGAACCCTGGAGGAGGGGGTGAAGGGGACGCAAGCGGCGTAACAAGGAGACTGGTCTGAGTGGGGGAGCCAGTTGTGTTTTGGGGATGGCACACTGGGCATCGCCAGCCGACTGCAGTGCCAGTTGCACAGATTGTGCAAAAGTCAGCACGGGTGAGGGAGGAGCAAAGAAAATGCACCCACTTAAGGCAAGCAGAGCATTGAAGAGAATCTCTGCCCACATCTAGATGGCAGATGGAGCAGGGGTACCTGGGGTGAGGATGGTTGCTAATGGGGCCTGGGTTAGGGTGGACATTGCCACTAATAAGGAGCAATGCCAGGATAAGGAGACGCCGAAAGGGGGTCCGGTCAATAAGAAGAAGAGGAGCCGCCCAGTTGTGACTGGTCAACGGGCGGCCCAGCAAAAAAACAGTCCGAGACAATGGGGGCGACCTTTCGGTCGAGCCCCTCGGGAGATCTGTCCTGCCATTTCGACCCATCCCCATTGGGGAGGGGACTGCACCACCACACTGAGGTGGCAGGACGTTGGTGCAGAGCCTATTTTTTTCGCCAAACCAAACGGTTGACATTTTTGTCTTTCAAAAACTGAATAAGAGTGGTTTCTAGAACCATCTGGTCTACCGGGCATGAAAATCGATACTATAGGTAACATTAAGGTAATAAATTAGCGTTATGCTAGCCATGTGCCTTTTACCGAAAGAACAGTTAGTAGGCTAGCCTACCTATAGTATCGATTTTTGTCTTTACTAACCTATTCAAATCGCTCATGCGAGCAAAGGACTTGGCGCATCTTTGACATTTGTGGGGACGGTCTTTCGTATGCACACAGCGGACATGCTGCTTTAAATGAGTTGCTGTCTTGAAACCTTTTCCACATTTCGTGCATAAGTGGGGACGCTCCCCAGCCATAGCCATTGCAGCAGCTGCATTTAAAGCTACTTGCTGGTACTGCAAAACAAAATAGATTATTTTAGAAGTAGCTCTAAACCACAATTGGTACAACGGTAAAAATCTAATGTTAGCGACTCCATTCCTGAACTGGTAGAGATCGTGAAGGGGGGCCGGGGGGCGGCGCCTCCTCGGAACTAACACAGAAGGGGGCAAAATATGTTTGGCCCCCTCGGTTTTCTGGCAAGTAATACCCAATTGGCAACAAGAAATCCGAAATTCCGGACTGAAATAGAACCAGAATGCGGCGAAAACCTTTTTTTTGGTCTTCACCTGAATTTGGGGGCAAAATTCCGGACTGCAATAGAATTATTAAGTTTAACCAAACTTCGCAAAAACATTTCGCCCCCTCGAAACTTGCTTAATCAACAAAAAATTGACGCCTATGGTCTATCCTACATTAAAAGTTGCCAAGTTCATGGAGAAATAAACAAGAAAACGCCGTCGAACAAAAAGCATTCGAAGAAAGCAAAAACGTATTTGCCAAAGGAATTCAAACCAAACTTTTGCGCTTAACGGCTCTGCCCAATGAATAGTAAAAAATTAAATCTTACAGCTGGGCTACAGCTTCCTTGTTTGACCGATTTGGGATATGAAGTCCAAACCATCTGTTTAAAAAGCGAGGGTACAATCCTTGCCGATGCAATGCAGCATTTTGTGGAAAAACACTCACTTTATTAACTCCTGGACATATGTGTTCTTTTCGTCCTTTTTCCAGCAGAATACCGCAGCCGGAACAGCGCTCGGTTTGGGGGTTGACCTGGTCGTTGATGGCGGTTGTTTGAGGTGTACTGATATTCGCTGGTATTGAGTTTGTCTGTACAGGTTGACTTATAGGAACTTGGTTGACGTTGTTGATGTTAGGATTAGTGTTGCTATCAGAGTGACGCATTTGCAAGTGGTTCTGTAATAAAGCATGCGATATTGGAGACTTAATAGAGATTGTTTTCATTCGGTTTTTCCTTTTTGTTAATCTTAACTGAACCACGGTTTTCATGGCTGAGTTTCAGACAAGACCTCGGGAATAGCCGGTCTGGAAGTTTTCGTGGAGTTTCTCTAATCTTCATCAGTCCTAAGTTATCGCCAGTAAAAGTGCCAAAACAAAAACAATTCCGGTATTCAGACATGAATAAACTGTCCAGCTTTTTGAATAGTAACGCGTTCGTCTCTAAAGCGGGAGGTCTTAGGTTCGAATCTCGGGCCAGTCAAATTGGACACCGCTGAGACATTTCTTCGAAAGGAGCTATGTTGTCCGCAGGCGCAATTACGTGAAGATGGGCCCCGCCAACTCGTTACACGCTTCCGGCAGTAAATGTAAGATTTGATTTGTGAACAAATTATAGCACTATGAAACTCAAACTACTTTGTGCTCTCCCCTCTCAGCGTTCTCCAAATGTGCTGAATATCAGTTGTAGTCTGTTTCACCCTTAATGGGGTTAGCTTATCAAATAGAATTTTATTTGAAAAAGCTAACCCCCGAAGATCGCACTAAAAAACTATCAATGAAATACAGCTAAACGTTTCTATACATACCATACTAGTATACTTAGCATCAAAATTAACCGACCTATATAATTAAACGTTTAAAAATACGACGTAGTATCAGAACCGTAATTAAAACTGCAACTGATACGTACTTGCAATTGGTAGGCTTGTGAAAAACCTTCCCCACACACGGTGCACCAGAAGGGCTGCGGGTGTGTTGACATGACGTGGTTCTGAAAATACAGATCAATTACATAGAATTTTGATACTAGTTGTGCATTTTTTCAATTCTTAAAACTTGCTGGATGCTGAAACATGTAATATTTTAGGACCCTTTTCGTGATGTTCGCTTGGGGTTTTGCAAAGCTTCGTACAAATAAAGATAAAAATTTATTTGAAAAAGCAAAAATACAAATAACGACTTGTTTGATTTTGCAAAGTTCGACGGGTGACTACGAGGTGACTGGTGAGGGACATATATGGGCAAGTTAAGGCAAAACGTTAGTTTCCTTAACCACTAGTCCGTTAGCAAACTTCATACCTCGGTTAAAGTTGATTCCTTATTTTCAGCTTTAATTAACGGAAGTTAATTAAGTCCGTTAATTAGTTAACATTTTGAGTGTAATTTCCATTTCTTTTTTTCACTCACTTCTAGAACACGTAATGAACTGTTGAGCTGATTGTAAAGAAAAATTTATTGCAAGGGTGTCTTTTTGTGCTTTGGAAGTTACCTTTTACAGTGTAATCGAGTTTTACGATAAAACTAAGCTCAAATGCACTAACGAAGCTGCGATCGGAAAATCTTTGGAAGTTGAGAACAGCGATAATTAATATACCTATGAGGCAGAAGTTTATTATTTGCCACAAAAAAAAGAGCTATTTTCTTCGCTTTTCCTTCTAGCTTCATTATTAACGGACTAACGATTAACGAATTTGTGCCCACCTATGGTGAGGAACTTCGCGTCAAGTAACCTCCCAAAAATTTTTATTGCCCAGGACGGTGAGCTATCAATCTGCTTTAAAAAATAATAACTGTAGCGGCGCAAAAACTTTGGCAACATCTTTTGCATTAACCAGCACCAAAACTGAACCTCTGACCGATTTGGACGCTAGGACGTTCATCCCTTGACCACTATGCAAATTCCGGTACCTGCAACATTGCTGCGTTTGCAAAAACTTCACCGCATTCGAAGCACCGAGTCGTAACTTGAGCTTGAGGAATGGACACTATGGCGGTTATATTGTCTGCGGTTGTGAGGTAATTCGGTTGCTGCTGGTGGTTCATCGTCACAACGGATGACGTCACCGGAACCGATACAGTAGCTGCTGCTGCAAAACTCAAATCTTTTAAAAATTTAGTCAAACATACTTGTTCTAAATCATAATTACATCTTTCTTAATCGAACTGTCTGGACCAGGAGACAATGACGGGACCTTTCGGTCTTCAAAAAGATGCCAACAGCTCAATCACACACGGTGAAAGCTTCATTGCTGATCATCAAGCAGGGAAGCTGTGAAAACCAATTTTTAGTCTTTGGGTTGACGCGACCGAGAATCAAACCAGAGTCTACCGGTTCAGTAACAGTTGCTCTATCCACTCGACCACTGATCGGATCAGAGGATTGGGGTTAATCATGAAACTTTTCATTCGCTAATTCAAATAAATTCAATTCTGACGCGATCCATGATATTGATCCAGCTTGGTTCGTTGAATGCTTAAGCCACTAAGATCACGCCTACAGGCCTTACGCTTGGCGACCAATCGTAGGCACACACGAGTTCTTTGTTTAATTTTACAAAAATGGGATACGCACAACGTGACGACAAACAGCGTAAAACTTGTTAAAATAACAAATATGTTCGTAAATTTATTGTGCGCCAGGAGCAGACCGGACGTTAATGAGACAAATTGACTGGATAAAAGAGAAATGTCATTTGCTAAAATATAGAGAACATTAAAAAATTTGGAGCTGAAAAATCAAAACACAATCAGTAACTATCAATACATACTGTCTGTTTTGGTTGACTCTACCATCCCGTGTACACGAATCATGTGTGTTTTGAGATAGGAAGCCATTGAGAAACTTCGAGAACAAATAGTGCACCGGAAGTTTTTTTCTTTTGAATGAACAGCCTAAAAAAATAAAAACTCTGAAAACCAAGAGCTTCTGAGGTGGAGAGGTTCGGCCTAACCCTGAGCTAAAAATCCGATTTTTATATGAAGTTCTATAGTATTTCTAACCATTATTTTATTCACTTTATTCTTACCACTACAATAATAGCGAATATATCATAACACAAGGGTAGCACGTGGACTTGTAGAATGTAGAGCCAGTGAAAGGATTACGATTGTCAAAATGAGGTATATAGGTCTCAACAGATCAACGCCCTGATGCAAAGAAGACCACTAACATTTCGTTAGAAAATGGGATCCAAATTTGCCCGAAAAAAAGAAACTAACCTAAACTTTCATACAACGAAACACGATCAAAAATATTTCCTGGAAAGAATCGATAATCAAATCAAATGATATAGAGGTACGCACTTCATCCTATGCTCTAAAAAAGCTAAATTTTTTTCACTCCTCTGATAGGTTTACCCAATGCAGAACTATAGAAGTTCACCGTAATCTTATGCCACCTTTCAACTTACTTGAGTGTGATGCTTGAGATTGCCAGCCTCAGCGAAAGTCCAACCACACTTGTTGCAAGAGTGGGGGCGCTCGCGCATGTGGACTCCTCTAGTGTGCCGGTTCAAATCGCTTTTTCGCCCAAAACCTTTCCCGCAAATTTCACACTTGTGAGGCTTGTCCTGTAAAGACAAAACTACTAGGTTAAACGATGAGAGAAATTTTTATAAAATTGTCAGACGAGAAAAAGATTCTTAACAAACCATCACAGCCTACTACTTACATGGCTTGAGAGTGCATGCTGTTTTAATTGTTGTGGAAGTTTAAAGACTTTGTCACAGCTCTGGCAAGGGTATTGTTTAGCAGGTGGTTGCGCGTCTATAACGGTTGGAGCAGTCGGGACATTCACAACGTTCCCATGAACGTTTTTGATATGAGCAGTCAACAGATTGGCTTTCATGAAGCTTTTGCCGCATTCACGGCACCTAAAAAAGGTTCAGAAAAACAATGAAAGGTTTGTTTTTGAATTTGAAAACTCTGAGCAACTAAAATTAAAATTGAAAAAATCCAGTACAAATATTAGCGTCTTGTCGTCTGAGAGCACACACTGTACTATTTAACTTTGGTCCAATAATTTTTGTCCAGTCTTTGAGCTGGCAATGCGCTCCAACCAAAAAGCGATTAAAACAACGAAGATTTGCAAAGCTTGGTAAAAACTTACATATGCTGCAGTGTACTAGATCCTTGCAAAGTGTGGGTAATGTAAATGTGATAATTCAAACAGCCTCCGTTATTGAAAGTCATGTGACATTCACTGCAAGTTAGATTGGTAGAGGCTTGGTTGTCAACACCGGCGCAGTGAACTGCCTTGATGTGGTCCTGGAAAGAAACACAGTTGTTGGTCAAGTGGTTAGTGCTCTCGCCTCTCGAACAAAAGTATACCAGGGGCGTATTCTCCATGCATGGAAGGCATGCATTGCATGCGTAGTTAACTAGTCATTAGCCACAAAAATAATAATTTAAACAAGTATACATGGAAAAATTTAAAACAAAATCAAACTAAGTTGCCTCAGTTACGAACATTAACTTTCAAGTCAAATTAGCAATAGTCTCGCTTTCAGTTTTAGCCTGATTTTAGCATATCGCAAATTACAAAAAATTATGACAACACGCAAGTAATTTTTAAATTGCATGCAACGGTTCAAGAGATCGGTATGTTTCGATGCGTATACGAACAAAATTAAATACGTTTGAAAACTTTGATTTGCGTATTGTTTGCCGCAAAAGTTCTTTTATTCGTTTAGTTTCTTGTTTTTGTAAAATATAGTCTCTATTTTTATTTTATATTTGTAACAGCAAAATAGCTTAAAACGGCCACAAGCTATGCACCAAAGCATGCAATTTTAAATATTGCACGCGTGTTGCCATTTGTTTTACGTAATTTAGAGAAATGCTAAAAGCGAATAACTCAGTGGTGAAATAAAGCCGTGATAGCCGGTAGGTATTAGGTAATGTGAGTCAGAATGAGTTTTTGATATGGTACTGTTCGCACTACATGTAGAGCTATAAAAGTAAGTGAAAGATCTGAAATCCATTTAAACAGAAAGTTACCGGTGCTTGGTCCAGTTCGTCATACTTAGTAAGTAAGCCCTGGCTAGTTGTAGAGTTTGCACAAGGTTTGCAAAAAAAGTTTAAGACTTATCAATAAATTATGGTACGTGGTTTAGCTGTTTTACTTGTGCTTCACTGGTTGTTAAGTAAAGTAAACAAGGCCAGGCCTAACCATACTTGCATTGGACTAGCCTATGCCAACCAGCCTGCTTAATATTGCATACCGGTAGCATCGCAAATCGTAGCCAGGCTACGAAATGTTACAATGACATGAGAAAAAGAGGCTATGTATTTGCTATTCAGCAAGTTGGCTGAGCTTAGTTCTAAAATTAATGTTTTTAGCTCAATGTTATTACGCCTACTTTGCTGTTAGAGTTAGTCTAGTATGGTACCGGTACTGGCATATATAAACTGCTGGACGTGTCATTGTCTTTAATACAATAACACATACAAGACTTGTACTTATACACACTAATGTGTACTGAGGAGAGCAGGCCTAGAGCCTAGTTGCAATACTAGACATTTAGCAGAGTAAGTTGTTTTTTTATTTTACTACCTGATAACCAATGACGTCATAAAACTGATGACGTCATCATAATTGCGTGCCTTATCTAAAATGCTACGCTACGCCACTGAGATATACCGTTCAATTCTCGGAACAGTCAAATCGGATACATACTTGCCAACAGTTGCAAACGTTTTGACATTACTTTATTGTAAATGGTTGGGTTTGAAGGAAAATGAAGCGCAACCGGAGTTTAAATTAGCTTCCACTTCGGTGAATTTCGTAAAGCACGAAGACTTGACTTGCGTTTTGATTAGAAGTGTTACAGAAATCTATTTTTTCATTTTGTGAATCTCAGCTTCTCATAATATATCCGTTTCCAAGAGAAAGACGTTGCTGGTATACAACCTGTGTCTTATCACTCGACCGAGCAATGCCACTACGTACTTGCAAATGATGAGCTGCCAAGAAGCTCTCAGGGCACACCGCGCATTTGTGAGGTCTATCCTGCAGTTGAGCGTGTGCAACAAACGTGTGGTAAGTCAGAGCGCCCGTCTGCTTGAAAGTCATGTCACACTCGGCTGAAAGAATAAAGGTTAATTTTGATCCTACTCTTTTATTTTTGGTCAAATGTTCACGCGATGGCTTCTCGAGCATAATGTCCTGGATTTTCAAAATATACAATTCCATTGCTTGGACAATTACATAAAGAAAAAATAAACAAAGTCTTAAAAAAATAGGTTTGCTTCCTGAATTGTCCACTTTAATTAGATCAAATGCGGTCTAAAATCTCAGATAAATTTAACAAATCCGCCCTCGCAAGGTGGCGGCATAGAAATAACGAAATTCGATCTATACTCGTCTTTTTCAACTTTGTAATAGTCATTTCAATTGGGACAATGGCAGCATAGAAATGAAAATTTTAAAGATTGGATATCGTTGCCATTTACAAAATTTTCACTTCGTTGTTGAAAGTTTGTAAGCGGGGGAGATTGTAAATTCGTAATACTTGTATGGTGTATATCAGCGGTCGGCAGCCTACGGCAAGCCAAGGCATTTTAACCGCTTTACGCCACCTTTTATTGTCATCCGGTCCGCGACCTTTTTTCTTTTTTCAGTGATAGATATGCAGCAATAAACCGCCGAAATAATTCTCACCTTATTTTTTGGTCTTCGCCATCAATACGGCCGGAAAAAGGCCTGAATTTCTGGCGAAGGCCTTTCTTTTTTGGTCCGCTGAAATGGATGGCGGCCCGCTGGAACCTTGTTAGCACTGAATGTGGCACACTAGCTCAAAAGGTTGCCGATCAATGGTGTATATGCTCAAAGGAGGTTTAACCTTGATCTTTTCAAAAAAAAAAGGTCAAGTAATAATGTCCGAGCAGCTATGACTGGCTTAAAAACGGCAAAATATTTAAGACACGGTCACACAGCTGTCCTTGTTATTCAATGTTTTCGCATAAGACCATCAGATGAAGTATCAGACAATCTTCTGGCAGCGTTGTCAACAAAAACGACTTACGACATTTGATAGGCTTTTCCAGCTCAGCGTTAGGATCTTGGTTGAACGTCACGGGAGTTAACTCGCTCGTTAACGTAGCAGCGTTGGAAGCTGGGATGACTAAAAAATAATTTTAACGCTCGAAAATCAGCCACAGGTTAAATTCAGTTGAAAAATTCATGTTGAGAGGAATCGACTCGATCGCGATTTGGTAAAAAATGCAGAGACTTTTGGTTAACTTTTCGCAAACAAAATAATGGTTCATATAATCGAACTTGGGCAAAAAATAAAGAAATCAATTTGGTTCTAATAGAAGGCAATCATCAGTAAAAACAAGAATATTGAAACCCATTTCTGATTCAAAATGTGACAAATTTTAGTTGTCAATACGTTGATCGACCAGAAATCAAACATCACCGGCCGCCATAGAGAGCAGAGGATAGCATCTCAAACTTCACAGGGATGATAGATAATTAAAAAACGCTCAACTCAAGAAAATGACACGAAGCATTTTCGGCTAAACAAAAACGGTTTATCTCACAGTCGCCTTTCCTGAAAAACAAGTAGAATACAAAATACACACAGGCAGTCATTGGCGAGAAGATACATTTTATTCATAACATTGACGTTGCACAGCTAACGTGGTCACTTATTGTGAATCCTAATGTAGTTGCTACTGACAATCCAATAAATCAATAGTCAAAAGCCAAAGACGACGCTGAAGTTTTACTGAAGTTCTGCACAGATATATTAAAAATCATTATTAAAATAATACTAACGTGGTTGCTCTGGGTAGATTTGCGCCTGTACTGCGTTATTGTTGTTAAGACCGATGGTAACACCACTCTCTGCTGCTGCTTGTTGGATAAAATCTTTCGAAATTGCAACGGTCATTTGAGGAGCAGATGCAAATGTTATTTGGCCAGATGTTATTTGCTGTATATCACCTAAAACAAGCATTGTGATTATTTGTAAATCTGCAACTACATTCAAAGGTATCCAGCTGTTTCGGCAGGAGACAGTTTTCAAGAAACTTATGAAAAACAGGTAGCAGGTTTCATAGTCTATAACTGATCTGGCCAGAAAAACGCAACCAGTTACGAGTCACCTTATTTGTAAGATGACTATTAGCACATAAAAATTTGCGGCACTCACTAACCCAACAAAACAAAACTTGAAGTCCAACTAAAAAAATTAATTCATCAGCTATGCTACATTACGATTTCGAATAAATCCGTGCTTAGAGTTAAAAATAGTGTTTGTTTTCACTGCAGAACTAAAATTACAGCTTCTAAACTATGATTAATGTCTGTTTATTGTATCAAAAAAAAAAAAACGTAAAAACTAAAAAATCAAAAGCCTTATACAAAAAATTACAGCAAAACACTTCAGTCTCATTTGTTTCCGGCTTTAATGTTGTTGTTTTTCTGTTTTTTTGGACAAACTGCAGTTTACTATAGTCAAATAGTATATTCAAAACATGAAAGTACTTATTAGTTATCAAACTACTTTTTGTTTTTACGAAATCAGCACTGACCAGTAAGCTGCGCAGGAGTGCCAGAAATGATCATATTAGCATTGGCCAGTCCAATATTGCTGATTGTAGCCATCCCTGGTAGAGTGCAAGCAATAGGAAATACGCCGCTACGCTTTGACAATTGATTTGCAGGCTGGATTTCGACATGGTTTGTAGGAGGTACGGAGGGACTAACCATTAAGTTTTTACCAGTTTGCTAAACATGAAGTTTATACTGTTAATCAAATAGCTTTGCAGTTTGATGTGCAAAAGAAAATAAATTTGAAGATTTTACCAAACTTCTCTTAAATAAGTAATACTTTGGGAAGTAGTTTCTAAAGTGAACAACAGGGCATATTACTAAAAGGCTATATCACCAGCCCAGAAAGCAATACATCAGACAATCAACCACATTAAAAGTTTGCACATTTTGCTTAATTGTCCAGTGCAGAGTCAAACAAACCTGCGGTCCCAGGCAGTGCCAAAAATGCACACTACTGTTGAGGCAACTGATAAAAAACTACTGCACAAAGCACTTTCAGAATGAGAAAACTGCCAATTATTGTGCATTTGTGAAATTAAGACCTTTTTAGTCGATTGATCGAAGTAAAAAAAACTAGCAACTATTTGTATTCATTCAGCATGGGACATTGGGTTAAATAAGTACTAAGTTAGTACAAATATCTGGTGCAGTATATGGAACTTCCCAACCAGAGCAAAAGAAATTTTTTGAATGTTTTCGTTAAAATATTTTAAAACAAAATGCACATTACAAAGTAGTAAATGGCACCACATAGCCCAGAACTTAACAGTAGTAATTAGTGCATAATATCATTAATTTTGTTTAATATATTACTATGCTTAGTAATCTTGGAAATCGTTTTTGTTTTATATTAATCTTGCACATCTGACATGTTCATCCTATATCCACATCAGACATAAAGTTTTTTTTAGCTGGCAATAGACAATAACTACAAAATCAAACCAATAGCTTGTAATAGCATTTTAGTTACTTCAACTTTTATCTTACCAAAAGATCTGGATTGACATCAATTATGTTGGTACTGCTCGCAATAGCAGCTGAAGCTCCGGCAAATATATTGGCAAAGCTTGCCATAGCAGGTTGAGCGATAGTCCCAACATTAGTCTCTTTGGTCTTGGCTATATTCTCAATTGACTGTCCCTCTGAGCCAAGAATTGGAATAACATTTGAAGTATTAGGAAGCCAATAAGCATGATCCATAATCGATCCTGAAAAACGCATTAAATTATATACCAGTCTGCCAGTACATCCAATTTTATGATAAGAAGTTTAGAGGATCATTGCATGTCGGTTATGCATCACAAATTTAAAGTGTTATTTGTTATGCACCTCGAGCTCTAATTCAAGAGGTTAGGCAGAAGAACATTGAAATATTATACATGGCTTCAGACGAGAATTATGTGAAGTAACACTGTTAACAAAGCAATTTCTCTCTGGTTCAATCATTTTTTGACTTCTAGTGAAAAAGCAGTTAAATGAGCAGCAAGGTGGCATGCCACATTAGCGCACATCCCCATAAAATCTAAGGCACATCTACAATCCCCAGAAAACCCAAGGCCAAAAAAATCTGATGGACATCTGAAACACTCTTTAAAGGGGGTAAAGCATCCCGCCAATTCAGTAGTTTAAATCTTTTAGGGCTGAGGTTGACGAAGATATTCAAGTAACAGAACAAGATATCCCCCCAAAAAGTTTTTGGAAACCCTGAGTTTGTAAATTCAGCTTGAATTTTTAGAAAAATGGGAAGGTCTACCAAAAATTGGATTGGTCACGTGATGTTATTGCAGGAAAATATTATTCAGTCTCTTCTTTTCGCTGGATGGTGCGGCTGAGAGAACAAATTCAGAGTTTCCAAAAACTTTTTAGGGGGAAAATATCCTTGTATTTTTCAAATGGCAGAGGTTGCTGTTACGTCACGTAAGAATATGAAAATCACTATCCTTGCCCTAATCCTAACCCTAAACTTAATCCAAACTCTAACCCTAACCCAAACTTAAAATCTAACTCAAACCCTAATGATATTGATAATTAAAAAAAATAAAGAGTAAATGAACAAACTGACAAATGAGTGTTCTCTCTTAGCTATCTTTTCTCTTTATGGGCATTACGTAATACTAGCCACTTCCTTGTTGAATATCTAAAACCCCTGCAATCAGAGCCCAAATCAAAAATTATAATTCGATTTTAGCTATTATAATTCATTAACTACTGTAATTGGCTGGATGCTTCACCCCGCGTATTCTTGGTCGAGCATTTTGAAAATTGACAAAAAAATGCCATTTGTAGGCTAATGTGAAGTTCTAGAAATTAAAAAGAACAAACATACCGTAAAACGACTATACTTCGGATACCAGTTCTAACTTCGGACAGTGCCCCTAGAGGCTGGTTTTAATTTTTTTTCTTTCATGAAAGGATTCAGCGAGTTTCCAAATACCCCTTCAAAAAATATAAATACTAAAACTCAAAACCAACCACTAGGGGAGCTGTCCGAATTTAGATTGTGTTGTCCGAAGTTTAGTCGTTTTACGGTATGTAAAAACATTTGTACCATAAAGTAAACATAGAACAGTAGAACATGCAACATTGATATCAATTATCAGATATTACGCAACAAACTTTGGCCAGTTTTTGTTCATATCTGATAAAGGCTGAGCATGTGCATCAGCTGTTCAGGCATGAGTATCAGACATTCAAGCATAAGGCTAACTCAAAATATTTGAATTGTACATTGGTAATATGGTGTTATGTTAGGAGTACAAATCTTTTGGGCTTGCCATAAACTAACGATTTGAAGTTTAGTGCATGGTGAAGGCTTAGCCCTGTATTGGGTAGGCTATTAATCCTCAGGCCTTAAGTGGTAATAGACCATCTAAGACAGGGGTCGGCAACCTTTTGCACTTAAAGAACCATATTAACTGATTTTCGATAAAAATCCCTAAAGCCGCAAACTTATTTTCAAAAAAAAAAACAACACTGTCATGTGTCGCATTTATAAAAGTAAAGTCATTAATGCAATCAGACTTAATTTTTATGTAATTTTAGCTCTTGCATCTCAGTTCAAAGCATCTTCATGCAAATGATGGCTACAGGCTGTTATCTTCACACATGATCCTAAGTTGTCATCTGTGAGACAAGTGCGATGTTTCTGATCCTAGTTCGTGTTTGGGTAAAGTAGCCCACATACGTCTGTGAATCAAAAGATTGACAGGTTTTCAAGTGTATGCTTTTTCGAAGTGACTTGGCAAATGGAACACGCACAGTTAAATAAACAAAGATTTCAGTGATGTCACTCGTTTTCGGAATTTTTTATTTTGATTATTACACTTATAGGTTTGGGTTAGGGTTTAGGTTAGGCTTTGGGTTAGGGCTAGGATTAGGGTTAGTTAGGGTTAGTTTTATAGGCTTTATTTCAAAATGTTTGCGCGAATGCAACATTCGCCAACCCTCTTCCGTGCTTTTTTACCTACCGTCAACCGGGGCGACTTTGAACACTTCACTAAAACAATCTTTGTTTTCAGTTAAATACTTTTCAAGACCAACAGTGGTCTCTTAGTAGGTCAGTGTTTGAACTTTGATAGATTTTTTTTCTTTTTTGCCCAACTAGCACAGGGTTACATGACAATGACATCATCATTTCAACAAAATAATTCTCAAAAATAGGGCGATTTATTACACCATTGCTATTGACATGTGCACCCCCCCCCCCCCCCCCCCCGAGTCTGGTCAATTAGTGATAGATGACTACAGGCTCGAACCCAAAACGACGTGGTCGGTAGCTAACCGCCCTCACCACTCGGCCACATGCCCGCTACATACCACAGAAACAATTTAGACTTTTAAATTAACGCATGTCCACAATGCAAGCTGAGTGCGCATTCATATTTTTTTGAATCCAGTTAGTTGTAGCTTATCGAGATGTAAGGTCAAAATTTTAATCAGAGCTGGTGTCAACGGATAAAGAATGAGATTATCAGTTAAAGTTGTCGACTGATTAAAAAGAATTTTTTGTCGAAGCAAATTTTTGTATTGGAATATTTCAGAGCGGAGTGTTGTTGAAAATTTTGGAACCGGATTAGAGCCGGAGTCAGTTAAACAATTGCGAAGTGGATCCAGAGTGGAAAAATTAGCCACTCCGCAACACTCTAATTCAAAAGACATTTCAGGCGAAGGCAACTTTGCGCTTGTTAGTGAAGATTTAAGTGCATGTTGGTAGGTGTTCAAAGTTGCCCTAGAGAGCAGGGTGACTTTGAACACTTTTCGAGATAGAATATATAGCTTATGAGAGCGAAATATTTTTTTAGTTATGACAGTTCCAGTTGCTGAGGCCATAAGTGTTACATTCAACCTATAAGCACTTTTCTTGCTTAAACCTGGCAGAAGTGACAAGTAAAAATGATTCAAACCCGTTCAAAGTCGCCCCGGTTGACGGTATGTTATCCTATAAAAGAGCAATTCATGTTTTAAAATCAACCCATTGGGTCAATTTTGAGCTGTTTTCAATTTTTCTCCAGTTGTAACCTTGAGAAAGATCAGTCTTTTGACGAGCTAACTTTTCAAGATAAAACATGAACTAAAACAGCAGAATCAGGCACTTAACTAGAATTTTGCTTAGTGGAGGGGGGAGTTAGAACCAACAGTTGGAATATCCCGGCTTTTGTTCAAAAAACATCACAATTTAGTGGAGTGCAGAGTAAATCAGCACAACTCAAGCATATCATAAAGGAAAAGGCTTGGCGCACGTTCCGTGCGCGCAGACATTTTGTAATAAAGCCAAAAAAACTAACCCTAAGCCCTAACCTTAACCCTAATCCTAGCCCAACCCTAAGCCTAACCTAAACCCTAACCCAAACCTATAACTGTAATATTCAAAGTAAAAATTTCCGAAAATGAGTGACGTCACCCGAATCTATGTTTATTTAACCGCGCACGTTCCGTGCGCCAAGTCACTTCAAATCATAAACAGAGGTTTCTTATATCTCAGCAAAAAATAGCCTAACCTAAACCCTAACCCAAACCTATAACTGTAATATTCAAAGTAAAAATTTCCGAAAATGAGTGACGTCACCCGAATCTATGTTTATTTAACCGCGCACGTTCCGTGCGCCAAGTCACTTCGTATCATAAACAGAGGTTTGTTATATCTCAGCAAAAAATAGCCTTTATAGCACCATTTGGATGACATTTTGCAAGATTTTAGAGCTACTTGAAAGCGCTGAAATGCTAAACTTGAAAACCATATGAAAGAATTGTCCAGCCCCTTCAGTCTCCCCTTACTTACAGATGAAGTCCAAAACATCTTTAAACGCTTGTATTTGTGGTTAAATGTTATAAGGGACTTGGCTAAGCCCCCATAACCCCTCTGGTTGTGTCACTGAGCAGAATGAATAAATCACAAACTTAATTCAGCGCTAGCTACAGCAGCAATTTAATTTTAACAGTTTTAGTTTACAATTAAAAATAATTACCCTTCATTTTCTAATGGTCACAATGAGCCGCAGGTTGCCGACCCCTGGTCTAAGTAGTTTAAGATATTCTTATTCATGTTTTGCGTTTCATACCATTGGATAACCAGATACTTGCATAGTTCTTCCAATTTGCAGTTTGTAAATAGCGCGTTTCTTTGGAACCAATTGTTATGTGTCGGCTGCATTACGCTGTAGAAACACTCACAAACACTTAGCAATACTAGCACATACACACAAGTGCAAACCCACGCAGTAATATCAAACACACACACGAACCACAATTAACAATGACAACGCACAGTTGTGTGTTCCACAAAGCGCGCCTCCATCTTGTGTGCTTTATAGCGCATCATGACCCTGCGTGACAGCCAACACGCCTAAGTTAGAACACGCAATTACAAGCACAAAGTGGCATAAAATAAGTAAAAAAAAGATTGAACTTACCTAGTTTCAAGCAAAGTGACTTCTTAAGGCTTTAATGATACAAAGAATCAAGTATGTATCCCCTTTTCATCCATAAATTGGCCCAGAATACGCAAAAATGCTCAAGCATACGTTCATACGCTTTACCAGCAACAAATTGCGCACGAAATGATGCACGCACATCCACCATTTTCTTTTTCTTGTAGTTTATTCATCCGCCACGTCATTCTTCAACTAATTTTTGGTTTCGGTAAAATGCAAGACACTACAAAAAATGAGTTTGCAGAAGAATCAAAAATAAAACATTGATTTTTTAAAATTCTAAATTTTTGTTGATTTTTTGGTTAAAACTAGATGCTCATTGAAGCGTAAAGTCCATCATTGCAAAGTCATGCTGAGTGGGTAATTTTGTCAAATCTTGTTCCAATAATGTACGTAATCGATCACGTGGTCTCGCGGGAATTTTAATCATAACAATTTTCGCTGCCAAAAATCAAAGTGAACTACTGTAGTAGAGTAGAATACCGTAACTCCGTTAGCGTGGTAGCCTACAACTGCAGTTTTGTTTTTTTCTGGCAGTTTAATCGATATTCATTGGCCTCCCATCAGGCTACGCCATTTGTTTTTGCGGAGTAACGTACTGTAATGAATTTTTTTTTTGTTTATTTTAGACATGCAGGGGTGTATTTAGGGGGGACCATTGCGCCTTGCCCCCCCCCCCCCCTTGGGTCGCCAGTAAAGTATTTTTTTATTTATTTCATTTTTCAAGGCAATGTTATAGGTTACAGTGATGACTAGCGAATACATATAGCGATAGTAGCTGCTCTAGCTTGTTTTAGCGCAACTTACCTGCGCCCATCTGCCATCTTAAAATTATGTTTGCTTTAGCGCAACTGTTTTGTGGATAATGTATGCCCCACCGTTTCGAAAATCCTGCGTACGCTACTGTTTACATGTGCAACAATGGTTACGGTCAACACCTGAACACACCTACTAGTGAGGAAAATAATACACTGTCATAAAAACTAACTCAGCAAAAAAATTACAGTAGTACAGTACACCAAAGTAGTGATTTTATGCAGATCAAAACTTCTCAGACGTTTTTTAAAGACATCAACAGAAGGAGCTGAACCACCATTTCAGGGAGCTTATTCCAGATAGCAGGAATACTGTTAATAAAGAAATGTTTGTGCTGTAGAAGCTGTGATTAAGGATGAGTCGTCGTACTGCTAATAGATTGAATTGTCTGATTGTGTTGACGTTAAGAATTCACAGAAGTATGATAAACAAAAAAGTTACTAAAGGCTAATTTAGTTAGTTTAGATGGCAAATTTTGTACATAAGAATAAGATCAGCCAGTCAGCTACATCTCGATGATATTCAGTTTTTAGTGACTTTGGTTCAGTTTGCAAAGACGGTTACAGATCAGCATTAGAAGCAAACGAAATATTACATCAGACACAAATGACACAAGAAAACTTTTTCTGCACAGACTCAATTAATGCTACCGTATGTCTTTTTTGGATAAGGTGACCAAACCAAAGAGTTGTATTCAGGTAGGCCAATGGGTCTGACAAAAGCAGTAAAAGCACGAAGTTAAGTCCACACATTACGCGAAAAAAAAGCGCGCAATATCTTATAAGCATGAGCAGCAGCAGCATTGTGAATATATGAGATGTGATCTTGCCAATTTTAGATCGTTAAAAATAAAAACACCAACAATTTTCACTCAACACACAGAGGAAACTTCCTGAGCATCTATAAAAAACTTATGCACAGATTCATGAGAACGAGTAACAGCAAGGTGTTCACATTTGCAACGTGCCAAAGAAAGTTGACATTCTACTAAGCACCTATTCAAATCATTAATGGCACGTTGAAGACTGAAGATCAGTAGGATTAGTACCAAACACCTTGGCATCATCCGCGTAAAGTAGGCTATAATAAGTGGCAAGCAGGATGAAACTCAATAGCTCTGAAAAGTTTGTTGATATAAACAACAGAACGGGGCCACAAATACTACTTTGCAGAACCCTACTAAGCGCAGGTAAAAATTGGGAGGAAGTGTCTCCAATATAAACAGATTAAAAGCGACTGGTCAAAAATGATTTACTGTAAAGTGTAATCCGAGAAAGGACATTACATTGAATGCCATAAGAAACTAATGCTGATAGCAGTTTGCTATGTCTAATGTGAAACACTGTCAAACGCTTTAGCTATGTCAGACAGTCAGTGTGCACAATGTCAACAGAGGACTTTACATCACAACATTTGTAGACAAATTTGATATTATAGCAACTACGGTGGTGCACAGTAAAGTATCGGTACAGTAGTCTAGTTGGCTGAAAACCGATGAGATTTATAGGTTCTGTAAGTAAATATGAGCATGATGAGTACTGTATTATAGTGTATATATTGATTTACCAAGTCAAAAATAAATACAGCAGTGGCACTTACGTTGTCACATTAGCCACAGAACATGCTGACATGTTGTAGACCAGGCAGTGAGCAGGGGTGCCCTAGGTTTTTGAGGAGCAGGCTGCATTGACTTTTCTTGAGCTTTAGCAAGCTGCACAATTACTCATGAAATGTTTGGAATATTTTTATCCTGAACTCTGCACATGCACAGTAACTTATTATAGGCTAAGCTTTGTATTGTCCTACCAAATCAGTTTATTTTTGCTTTGGTGTTAACCTTTGGTTGAATTAGACTTCAATTTATGTTCTCCAAAAATTAAAGTTGTTGGATTATTTTATAGAACGTTTTAGACACACTATCACTGATCATATCCAAGAATTCAGTGTTAAGGGTTGTGGTTTAAATGAAAAGCAATGTTCTTTCTATCTCAAAATATGTGCAGCATCATAGCAAGTGGTATCCATCACCCCAAGACTGAAGTATTGAATATACTGTACTGCGAGGGTCTCAAACGTTGCCTGGCAATTGGTGTGATTTACTGTATTTCGTGAAAAAAAATTGGTCATTTTTGCACTATCACCCATTTGGAAGAAATTTTACACATTTGTGGAGCTACTTGATAGAATTAAATTACTAATCCACAGTTCATCACCCCACTTAAGGTCAAGTCCAAAAAGCGTTTAAAGCAGGCATTTTAAAAAATTTTATTGGTTAAAGAGAGAATCTTTGCAACACCACTTCACCAATGCAGAATGCTTGCATTATCTTAACAATTGCTGCATTTTAATTTACTCCTACTGCCTAGTGATATTATCAGTTATCATCCAATTACAATTCACGAAAGTTACAGTAATTGAAATTAATGTAAAGAAAAAACTAGTGTCAACAAAGTTGTCAGAAAAAACAACTGTGTGGTGGAAAAATTGCAAGCATTAAACTTCATTACTCTACCAAAGGACACAAATTGAAAGTATATAAGCATGCACCAAAGATTACTGTAAATTGAGGGGAAACTTCTTCACAGTGAGGGTCATAAACAAGTGGAATGCATAGCACCTGAGCATGTTGCTTGTTCAATGACACTAAGTGCTTTTAAGAATGCTTTAGACAGCCACTGGAAAGCTTCAATAACATGTTGATTGTTCAATGACACTAAGTGCTTATAAGAATGCCTAAGACAGCCACTGGAAAGCTTCCCAGTAAAATATTTCTGGGCTAGACAAAAAAACCAGAGCCAAGATAAAATGAAACATTCTATTTATGAGACGTTTCGATTTAAACCAAAGTCATGATGACTTTAGAATGATTCTATTTGAATAAGATTGATAATGACTTTAGTTTAAGTTGAAACGTCTTGTAAATAGAATGTTTCATTTTATCTTGGCTCTGGTTTTTTTTGTCTAAGCTCTTCACATTGTCCCGTTATTCTGCTCTGATTTCTGGGATAATTTTTTGATACAGTGGGATGTGGTTACTTGAACATAGCAGATAAATTGGGCCAAATCAGGGTAAAGAAGCTTCAACATAAGCTAACGTTTCGGTATAGGCTTAGTTCAGAGTTTGTTCAATCATTGTTTATTATAATTATGATTCATTATGTATATATTTGAGTTCTTGTAGCATACCAAGCTGTTCACCTAGCACCAAGCAAAAGTGGGTAATAGCATTGCAAAATAAGTAGTAAAAAATTCTGATCATTTTCGAAAATCAAAATGAGTGGTCTCCAAGTGGCCATGTTTAAGGGTGATTTTTGATGCTGTGTCAACATGATATTTGATAGTCCAGCATTTTAGCAAGATCAATAAACATTGAAATTAGTATTAGTAATAAAATCACAATAAAATATGGTAAAAATATGCTAAAACACTACAGCCTGTTTAGTACTAGATACTCCTCAGGTGCTATGCATATAAACTGAAAGGAAAAGAGAAAAGAGCACTCTGTACAGAAGATTTTGCATCACTATATTTTAGCATTGAAATTATCCTAGTTTTAAGCCAAAAAGAAAAAGTCACTGATCATATTTTTTGTCAAAATGTGGTTTTTTTGACCACCAAGGCAACTTGAACCTCCCACCCACTTTTATGATGCTGTACCTTTAGATGGTTGTTTATATCTGATGTGATGTTTATATGCATGTTTGTTAGTTTTGCAGGTTTTATATGCTTGGAGTATTAGGTTGGCATGATGTTTATAATTATGCAGTACTAGTAGTTTTAATCTCACCTATCACCGGTACACTGCAGGTAACTATTCTCAGTTGTGTTTACAAGTGGTACCGGTATTGGATGGTAGAAGTGTTATGCTTAGATGAGATTTTAGCAAATTTTCAAACCAAAATTTGTGTCATCTGTAAGCTACAGAACAAACATGACATATTTTTACCAAGTTGTTCTAATATTCTGCTTATGCTATTGCATAGCAGATATTATTGTCTTACCAGTATTGTTAAAATATGCCTTGATTAGATAAAAGAATACCTGGATCATAGAAATACATGGACTATGATGCAGACACTTTGCAAAAAGCTATTGATGCTGTTCACAAAGGTGCTACTAAAAGGGAAGCATCTTCATTTGTTCATCATTCCCAGATCAAGTTTTCATTTTAAATTTCACTTAATAGTTCACTGTGTTTTTTCAGCTTTTGTTCTTAAATTCATTCTCAAGTTTTTTTAGTTCATTGTTTATTGAATTGATTCATACATTTGCCTCGAAGAGCAAACATTTCCGCACTTAAATAAGGTGTTTGAGTCAAGCGGCCTCCTAAAATTGTGTACCGATATCAAAATGCTGTATAGAGGCAAGGGATCATACTTTTTGTTACTGTTTGTTTCTGATATATTTGTTAAAACAAAAATTTGAATTTATTGTTTTTGACATAACTCTCACAAAACTCTCTTAACAGTTTAAGTTTAAAATCTGATATATGATTTTACCAGCAAAAAAGTCATAATATTACTTATTTTTGGAAAAGTTATACATTCTATTGCTTTCAGGGGGGCCAAATGTTTTTTTTTTTTTTTTTTTTCAGGAGTTTACATCAAGAATTCTTAAATTGGACCAAGGACCCCAAGCAGTGATTACTTGGGCCGTTAAGGTTTTTTTTTTAATGCAAAGTATTTTTTGATTTTCATTTTTATAAGCAGTAAACTTAATATACAAATGGTCTTATATCTTTTAAACCAATATCAGTGTAATATCTTTGCTTGGAGCAGAACTGCAAAGTTGTAAATATGGATCAAGTAACCCCCTTCCACGGTAACATTGCAAAGCTTCAATAAAAACGCTACTGTAGTTGGCTAAATTCTGATGAGACCTCAGCAGTTTTCCTACTACTGTTAGTCGATTTTTGTCAGTGAATAAGCAATTTGTTGGAGCAAGAGCAAATATTTTTTGGACTGACTCGGTGCACGGAACATGCACACTGCGCAGTTCTTAGGGTTAAGATATGTTTGACTAGGCAGTTGTTAGGGGTAAGATTAGTTTAGGGTTAGAGCTTGGGTCAGGGGCGCCCGTCAGGTGCACTTGCCCCCCCCCCGGAAATTAAGATGCTAAGTATTTTTTATGTTTAAATTTGCAAAATAAGTCTAAATATATCTAAATATCTATCTAAACTAAGAAAACAACCCTTTAAGCAGTTAAAATTGATCGCTTAATACAAAATGCTTAACGTACGAGGTCTGTTCAAAAAGTTCGTAGACTGAAGTCATAACACAAAATGTACTTTCTACAGCAGTTACAGGTCTGGGTCTCCTTCATAGTACTCTCCTTCCCAACGCACACACTTATCCCGGCGGTGTTTCCACTTGCGGAAGCAGTTTAGGTACGCTTCTTTTTTAATGCCCTTGAGCCCTTTTGTCGCACTTGCATTAGTCTCTGGAATGGTCTCAAATCTTCTTCCTTTCAAAGGTCTTTTGAGCATGGGAAACAAAAAGAAATCACATGGAGCAAGGTCAGGTGAGTAAGGGGGGGTGGGGAAGAACAGTGATGGAATGTTTGGCCAAAAACTCACGAGTTCTGAGGGCTGAATGGGCTGGAGCGTTGTCATGATGGAAAAACCAGTCACCACTCCTCCTCAATTCTGGCCTCTGGCCTTTTCCGTCGAATGGCATCCCTCAGACATTTCAAAACTTCATTGTAGTAGGTCTGGTTCACTGTGGAGCCTTCAGGAAGGTACTCCACTAGCATAAAAAACTCCACTAGCATAAAAAGTGGACAACTCCACTAGCATAAAAAAAAACTGTGAGCAGCCCCTTGATTTTGGATCGAATTTGGCAAGCTTTTTTGGGTCTGAGGAATGTTTTGCTCGTCCACTGTCAAGATTGGACTTTTGTTTTCACGTCATAACCATAAACTCATGACTCATCACCTGTTATGATCTTTGACAAGAATCCTTTATCATTTTCTGAGTGATCAAGCAAATCCTGACAGACTTAAACACGATGAGCTTGTTAATCACTTGTCATCAGACGTGGCACAAATTTTGCAGCAACACGATGCATCTTAGTTCTTCCGTCAAAATGTGGTGAGATAAGAGCCTACCGAGATCCCACATTTTTTAGTGAGCTCTCTTACAGTCAGACGTCGATTCGCTTGCACCAGAGTGTTGGTTTCATCAATGTGTGGGTCATCAGTTGATGTGGAAGGACGTCCAAAACGTTCATCATCTTCAACAGACGGCCGACCATTCTTGAAACGTTTATGCCACCTGAAACATGTCGCTCGCTTCATGGCAACGTCACCGTAAGCCGTGTTAAGCATGGCAAACGTTTCCACAGTAGATTTTCCCAGCTTGACACAAAATTTCATAGCAAATCGTTGCTCTTTCAAGTTATTCATTTTGAAAAAAATTTGTAAACCTTAAAATCCGACGAATTAAAAAACTACCCTCAACTTAACTGAACATAACCAGCACTAAAATAAAGATATCTGCAATCAGAAAATGGCGTCATAATCAGCTGATCTCTGTGAACCTAGCGACACCAAGCAAATGCACCTGGAACTAATGAGAGCTGCGCAGTTCAAACAGTCTACGAACTTTTTGAACCAACCTCGTAAGCTTCATAAAAAAAGAATATAGGGGGATCCAGTAGGGAGGCTATTCAGCATTTAATTTATTTAATCATAACGAGTTTTGGACTTGACCTGTGAGAAACGTGGGGGTTTGAAGAGGATGAGCTATTTAATTCTTTCAAATGGATTTCAAATTGTATCAAGTTAGTTTTTTTAAATGGCTTTAAAAAGATGTAAAATTTGATTCGAATAGCATTAAAATGGCTATTTTTTTTCTGAAATATCTCATAAATTGCTCAACAGCATAAGGTTTTGCCCCCAAACCCCGGTCTGCGATATGCTTTGGTTGCATCTGCTTGCTCGGCACGCTGCCCAATTGAGGCATTTTGCAAAAAATTTCAATCTGTAGGTTAATCAAGCCCCCTCACTCCCCTTTACAAAATTCAGGTTGCTGTCAGTGGCACCATCAAAGACTAAGGGAGCTTAACCCCCCCTTCTGCTTATCCAAGTCACTTGGAAAACTTAACTCACATACAGTAGCAAAACCGGAGGGGGGGTGCTATAGCCCCCTCCCTCCCCCCATGGCCTGTCGACCAAAATGCAGAATAAGAAAAATATCACGTTTTTAGCGCTACTGAGACTGTTTTTGCATCGGAATGGATTAAAAAGTGATTTAAAGCATCTTTTGAAACAAATATTCAGGGGGGCTAATTTGTCAAAACATAAACTCAAAACTTTGAAAATGCCCAAAAATAAGCAATCAGATTTGATAACTAGTGTAAAATTGCTGAACACAGGTTTCATCAACAAATATATTATAAACTTATGAATAGAAGGCGGAACTCTTCAGTATTAGCTATTACTAATCACTTCTCTCTGATATATTTTCATGAGCTCCCGCCCCCCCCCCCCCCCTTATTTCTCATTAATTTATGTAAAATAGATTACTCCGAGTGAGTTTTATTTAACTATGGGATTTTATAACTAACCAGCATGTAAACAAGTGAACTAAACTTTTGCCATTAGCCACCCCCCACATATCCCATTTATGCAACCAGTTTAATTATGCTTGCACAGCCAATTTCTATGCCACGTTTAAAAAGCATTAGTTTTTTATCAAAATAGCCGTAAAATTAAGCTATTTTTGCAAATAAAATGCAAAATTTTGGAACGCTGAGGACTCCACCCCCAGACCCCCGAACACCTGTTCTCTCATTGTGAATTTCTGGCTACACACATACTCACATATGCGAAACTTTAAACGTAGTTTGAATTTGATCTGCAAATAAAGAGGGCTGCAATGGCTGGGCAATTTAGGAATTTCAAGTAGATTCTTAATTTCAGCAACTTCATTCTTTTCAATGGCTTTAAAAACGCTCGAAATGTGATTCAAATGGCCTTAAAGTGGTTATTTTTTTCAAAAAATTGCGAAAATTGCCCAGCGACTGGGGGCTTCGCCCCCAGACCCCCATCCATAATACACTTGAATTGCATCTGTTAGCTTAACATGCCGCCCGAATTGCAACATTTTTTGAACAGAATCATTTAAACTTTTGGTTCAAATTATTTAGCAAAATTCTGGTTGCAGCAGTAAGGTTTTGATTGATCCAGTAAATAATGGATAAGTCGCTTGCCCCCCCCCCTGAAAAAATTTCTGCGGGCGCCTCTGGCTTGGGTTAGGGTTAGTCTTAACCAGTATTCCCTCTAAGCCAGGATTCGAAATTAACGCTTGCCGGCATGCCTGAAGCAAACTGAAATTGCTTCGGGCAAGTTATTTTTCGGCTTTACTTGCCCACGCGCAGGCCAACAAAATACCGCGCATTAAACAACATCAAATCAGATTATTTAGAGACGCAATTTAGGTCCGTTTTTGTTGCAATAAAATAAAATATGTAAGTATAGAAAGTTGTTCCTCCCTTGTTTTAGTTAGCACTTTGTAATTATCACAATTGACATTTTGTTGAATCGTACGGGTATTAATTGCAATTAACACTTCTTAATCGCACCCAGATTTTTCAATACTCAGACGCGTTTAGCAACTTTTTGGCGCAAATAGCTACGTTTTTTCCTAAGAAAAAATTTTCCACTTTTGCCGTGTTTTCCGAAGTTTCAGATATCAGAAATACTACCCTGCGCTGCATGAAGGCAACGTCAAGAATTTTGCAGTTTTTTGTTATGATTATTTTGAAGATCTTTTAGCTCGTATAACTTTTGCAAAAAATTTCGGGTTTCCAGCTGGTGTAGTTTCTAAAATATTCGTATTAGAAATGCGTTTGCAACAAACCGCAACGTTATTGATATCATTCTGATTGTAACGTAACAATTATTATATGAAATAATTGCAATCAAAAGAGCAAATTTTTTCGTAATGCATGATCGAAAAAAGTTACTTATTGCGTCACATTATCATAACATCGCGCACAAAAACATAATTCTCGAAATAGGAGAATACGCGATAACGCGTATTTTGCTAATTCAGTGCTTTTTGCCAAAGTATACTTTCGATTTTTTTTTCCAAAGTTAAACAACCTCAAAATTTATTGCACCTATTTTTTTTTCGGGCAAGTAGGCATTTGATATCACTTGCCCGACGGGCAAGTTGTTAAAAAAGTTAATTTCGACCCCTGCTCTTTAGCCCAAAAATGTAAAATATTTTCCGGCATTTTTGCACAAATTGCTCACTATGGCAAAAGGGTTTTTTGACGATTTGAAGTATCACTTTATTGTAAAAATAATTATTTCAAAATTGAAGAGAATTTAAAACCAGCCACCCATTAATCCAGGTGGCCACGGCACGGCTAAAAATTTGTCATATTATCAAATATAAGAGTAACAGGTCATAGGTTTAAACACACAAGAAAACACAGCCGAATAGCGGCGTAAGTTTTAAACAACAATTAAAATAAATTAAGCATTGAAAAGATACAGGGGCAAGAATTGATTGTCGGCATTAAGGTGCGATTCTGCTTTGGAAATATGTAAAGTTTCTTTGATGTCTAATTTGGTCACGTGATTACTTTCAATGCTCAATTTATTTTAATTGTTTAAAACTGACGTCGCTTTTCGGCTGTGTTTTCTTGTGTGTTTAAACCTATGACCTGTCACTCTTATTTGATAATATGACAAATTTTTAGCTGTGCTGTGGCCACATGGATCAATGGGTGGCTATTGTATATAAATTCGTGCTTCTTACTTTGTAAATTCATTCTACTGATGATGCTTTAAGTTAAAGCGAAACGCGTCTAATAAATTGTTATGCTTAGTTCTATTCTGGCAATCATTTTTGTTCTGAGTCTACTTAGTTCAACCATGTGGCAATATCTACGAGGTTAAAAAGTTCAAACACTCTGCGCCAGTTTTTTTATCTACTTAGCACTCATTGTTTTGTGAGACACGCCGATGAAAATGCAAAGATTACACCGATTTAGACGGATAGGATTAGTTTCCAAAATTTCAGCATTTTTCTTGCTCTGCGGCTTGACCTCTAAAAAAGTCTGCTCACTCGAGATTGCAAATATTGAGAAGTTTCCTACCATCCATGCTTTAATAAACGTGGTTGAGAGGCTTTTGCATTTTGCCAAAGCTGGTTTCTGTTTTTTTGCGCCAAATAGGCACAAGATTTTGTGATACTGTGCGCCGGATTTCTCTGTTTCTCCAGCGCAACATGCCAACTTTCCAATGGGAATCTGGAACTAACATGATTTGCTATAGTGACGATTAAAAAACTGCATTAACTTGTTTTTTTTTGGTGGACCGGGGAGTTCACAAGGCTTAAGCTACGGCATTTTCGCAAAGACATTAGCATATTTTCATACCTCGTTTGACACTTACTCAGAAAATAAAACTTAGAGGGAACACTGACTCTTAAGATAACCCTAGCAAATGCACTCGGTTCCATGCGCTAAGCCACTTCCAATATTTTTTGGCAAGAATATAAACATAGCTTTAGAAAAGTTGACCAATTTGTGGAAATACAGTATGGCATTTAGTATTCTTCAATACTGGATTAGTATAAAATTTATGGCACATAAATGTATTTTTACAGCTTTGGGCACAATTGTTTCAAGAAACTTTGAGCACTCATCAATTAGCCAAAAAGTTAGAGGAAACACTGGACCTAGGACAGTGTGCACATTTAAATCAGTAACTGTAATGTTTGGATTAGATATGTACTTGGTATCGATACTGAATTTTCCTGGGCTCAAAATGTACAAACTATAACAGATTATTACCAATATACCATGAAACATACTGTAATTACAAGCTAGTATACTGTGGTATACACCAATGCAGAGGTGGAGTCGAGGACACAAGGCTCGAGGCCAAGGCCAAGGACACAAAAAAAATCCGAGGCCAAGGCCAAGGACAGCCTTTCCGAGGACAGACACTCTCGAGGCCAAGGACAGGAATGCTCGAGGCCAAGGACCAAGGACACAAAGCGCAAGTGCTCTCCAAAAAAAAAAAAAAAAAGGTCTTCACAAAAATTTTTCAGGCGATCTCCACGAAAAAACGTTTTCCAAAAATTTTTCAACCGCTCCACAAAATTTTAACAAATAGTGCTGTCCTCGAGCCGAGGACAGGCCAATTTTCGAGGACTTGAGGCCTCGAGGCCAAGGCCAAGGACTTGACCTTCGAGGCCAAGGCCAAGGACTTCAAAATCTGTCCTCGAGGACGTCCTCGAGGCCAAGGACGTCCTCGAGGACTCCACCTCTGCACCAATGTTCCCTCTTACGCTTTGGTGAATGGACGTGTTCCCAAAAAATTAGGGATTTTCCTACAGCAAACAATTGAAAATTTAAAAAACAAGTTGGCGTGTGCCTAGTAAGAACGCTGACATGCTATAAAATTTGGCTTAGTGGTTGCTTAGGTATAAACACAGTAGGATGTCCAACCAATAACAAAGTAAATAGGCTTATAAATGGTATATGCAGTGATGTAAATAGTTTAAAATTAGGAAAAAAATTGTTTGATTAAAATTTCTACATTATTAATTCTAACCTCTCCTTTATTTTAGGTTTTAATTCAATGTAAAACTTAAATTAGAAAAGTATTCGTAAATATCTTGTTATTTTTGTCAAAATGACAGAGATTGAAAGTGGAACTAACTGGGAAGACAGCAAGGAAAACGTTCAGCCACTGCGATCTGGACGAAAGGCTTCCTTTTTAAAAGCTGCTCTGCAACCTTCCGCTGAAGTGAATCAGCATCTTATTGAACAAAGGCAAAAATTTGAAGAAGAAATTTTAGCTGGAGAGAACTCGTTTGACCCTTTGGATTCCTGGGATAAATATCTTAAATGGACACAGCAAAATTTTCTTATTGGAGAAAATAAAAAGACTTACGAGGCTATTTTACGGAAATTTATTGTGAAGTTTTTAAAATTTGAACAGTACAAAAATGATCCAAGATATATCAATGCGTGGATTCTAATGGCCAGAAACAGTGAGAACCCAGAAGACATTTTTTCTTACATGAAAAGTGAAGGTCTTGGTTTGAAATGTGCCACTTTTTATATATCTTGGGCTGAGGAATTGGAAAAATATGGTTTGGACAAGAAAGCTGCCTCCATTTACCAACTGGGTCAAGAAAACAATGCAGAACCAATCGCTCTGCTTTCAAAAATGCAAAATGCATTTGAAATGCGATCTGCTAGACGTGCTATTGTCAGAATAAATCAAAAATCTCAAGAAAGTCCAGATAAGACACATGATCAAACTTCTGCTGATCATGAGCGTAAAGCTTTCAAATGTGTTGGTAGAAAAAAAGCACTGCCTTTTTCTAGCTCAGTATCACAAAATAGTTTTACACCTTTAACTACTAGTAGTAATTCAAGTTTGATTATTTTTAGTGATAAAGAAAATTCCACCTCTGAAAACGCGGACGGCAAGTGGGCAAAAATGCCTGATCACTACGAAGCTAATAAAGAAAACTCGAATCAAAAGCCTTCTTTGTGGTCTAAGTCTTCAGTGCAACAGAGTTCTAGACTTTCCACTAGATCAGCGACTTCGTCAGCCACTTTGTTTTCAATATTTGAAGACATATCTTCTGAATCTTCAGTTCCTCAAACTCCAGCCAGAAAAGTTTCAAAAAATGTTGAAAAGGTGTTAGCTGAGAGCAAACGAACAAATATGGTAGAACAACCGCTTGAGCTAATGCTATCGGAATGCAATGAAGAAAATAATCCCAAGATTGTTCGGCGATATCCATTTGACAAAATCTACTCCGTAATGGGAGAATTTCAATTGGAAGAAATTATAGCTGCATCCAGACGAAAAAATAACCGCGCCCATAATAGCAATGAAGAAACGAAGACGTAACTTACAAATAGACGACAGCAATTACTTTACTTTATCATGCCTTGTGTTGACGATAAAAGATTTTGTGTTTTGCTTCTTGTTTGTTTGTTAGCACCATGGAGTGCTTGCAAAGCTGTTTTTGCAAAATGAAATTGGCGCTTTCGCTTTTGAAAGATATCTTATTGATTAAGCATGCAAATTTTTGGTTTCTTGAGTCTCTAAACGAGTACCGGAGTTTTTTTAATTCGCAATTCATAGCATTTGTTTTTACATTAACATTCAATGCCTTTTTTTATCATGTTTTAAATGTGGCCATTTTGTTTCAAGGTACTTGAAACTGCACTGCAGTAAATGGAATCTACTGTATAAAACTGCAAACTGGGGTTTGTGTTGATGGAAAACATAGAGATAGCCACTTATCCTCTCGCTCTTCATTGCTCGCTTTTCCGTGGGGTTTGCGGGGGCAGCAGCTTGAGCCGCCACACTTTACGGTCTTCCATCACCTCCATCATTTCTTTTGGGTGAAATCCCTAGCGATTCCATTCAAGATCCTCAATGCAATATTGGTCCTTCTGGTTCTAAGTCGTCCTACTGGTCTTATCCTGTTCGCTTTCGCGAGTAAAGCTTGCTTGGCACGTTTTTCATGAAGCATTTTGCTTACAATTACATGGTCAAACTGTAGTTTTTAGTGCTGTTGAAAAATTTAATGCTGGTGTCGATAAATGCTTACTGAGCTCTTACTAGAAGAGTGGTGGTTAATAGAAAGTTATTTTTAAGTATAGCAAGAGAAAATATTTAGCTTGTGTATTGGTTCCGCTCCTTGTAATGTCGGTAGCGGAAATTTTTGAAATGACCCATTTTGACGGTGCTGGGCGCTTGAATACTGCCAGTGTGATGCTTTTGGCGCCAAGTGCTCTAAACTTTAGTATGGAGTATGCTCTTTTTTTTTCGTGAATTTCATTTTTCAGGTATTGGATCGTTGGCTGCCCAAATTACTGCCGCCAGTAGCCACGCTTGTGCTTTGAGCAGTAGCGTAGCCAGGGAGGGGCGGGGGGGGGCTCGAGCCCCCCCCCATTGGCTTGTGAAGTGTGCAAAATCGCATGTTTTTTGTGCTTTTGAGGCCGATTTTCTGTGAAAAATGGAAAATAGCCCCCCCTCAAACGTCTGAATTTGCGAAATTGGAAGAAAAATCACTCTGAATTTTAGCGAAGACCTTTTTTTTTTTTTTTTTTGGAGATCACCTAATTTTGGGCGGAAAAAACCTTTGAATTTCGGCCGAAAAATCACTCTGAAATTTGGCGAAGACCTTTTTTTTTTTTTTTTTTTTTTTGGAGATCACCTAATTTTGGGAGGAAAAAAACTTTGAATTTCCGAGCTTTCCGAGACATTTCGTCTTAATTTTCGGACAAACCGTCTGAAACTGATTCAAGATCAATGAAAATTTGAGTCAAGGTCGTTTGCACCCTTCTCACTCTTTCAAAATAGCCCCCCCCCCCCCCCCCTTTTCCAAATCCTGGCTACGCGCCTGGCTTTGAGTGTGTGTGTTTTGTTGTTGTTTTTTTTAGTTGCAGTGCGTATAGCTGATTGGTAAAATCAATAGACGAGCCACTCACTTATGATTTTTTGCGCTGTGTTTTTGCATTCATTTACTTTTGTTTATGTTGACCTTGTCTCTGTTTTCACAGTTGAAATTCGAGCAGAAATCGATAATAGATGTTGTTACTGGTACGGATGGGCTTATGTTAAACTACTCATTTGATAATCATCAGTTGCTACTAGACTACTGCATTGCAGCGCTTTAAAATTCTAAATACGCTTGTTTACCATGGCCACTAGCGCTTTAGACTAGATCATCGAAATGGCATCACTATTACGACCTCTGCTTCAGTTTGTTCGTGGGAAACAGTTTAGTTTCGTATTTTGTTGGTTTTCCTTTTTGCAACCCATTTTTACGACATAGAGGTCCTCATTTTCATCAATTGCGTGATATGATTTTCATTCGGAATCAAATCAAATCGGCCAGTTAGTCGAGCGGTTACGCGTTTGTCTGGAGCGGGAGGTTTGAGGTTCAAATCTCGGTCCGGTGGAATCAGACACAGTGTTGCCAAGGGTTCGCCTCTGCTGCGACAGTTCTTCGTAAGGAGCTGTGTTGCCCGTACGCAATGACGTAGAGGTGGGTCCTTCGAACTCGTTGCACGCTCTGGCGTAATACAGCGAGTATGATGAAAGATTTTATTTGATTTTCATTTGGACTAGTTTTGTCGTATGTTCAAGATCTACTGCCTGGCACTTTTCCAGCTTTTGATTCCCGACTTTTTCAGCTTCTTTTTTTTTTTGACTTAAAAGCAGAATAACTGGTTACTTTTGTATGTTGTGCGAGCACTGCTTTGCTTAGTTTCAGGCCGAACCAATAAGCTTTATTCGTTTGAAGTAAATGATGGATTTCCATCAATTCGTTTGTACCACCAGTCAGCTAATTGCGAACTATAGAAAGTCACCTTACATAGCAGTAATAGGCGTCTTGTGCGTAGCAAGTGAAAAACAAAATAGAAGCCTATTTAATAATCTGTTAATCTACAGGAGCCAGGCTCGAACTCGAGGCCTTCAGATTTGAAGGCTTTTTTGTAATGAAAGAGAAATAGTATGCCGTAGATTTTAGCTTAACTGCATTTGTACACTTTTGAACTAACAAGTGGTAATTGACACGCTTACATCGGTTGGAAAGATCTGATGTTCAATAATTATGTTGGTCTATGCAAGAAACAGATACTGTACAATGTCACCGCCGTTATATTTGACGCAGCTTCCCTAGAAACGTAGTAAAATGATGCGAAGATGTGTACGTTAAATCATTTCGCCGTGTCGTGATCAATGTTAAAAAAAAGCTAGACGAACATAAAATTGATGCCCACCAACACTGGGCGATATTGTTAGAAAAAACGTAATAAATGTACTTGTCCTTAATCGCATTGGTATGAAAAATCAAGCTCTCAACACTGAGAGTCAGGCTCCATCATCTTACGGCCTGGTGTGGACTGAGCGTAAAGTATTTTTAGTCTAGTATGAACAGAAATTAGGTCGGGAAAAAAGCTCAAAATGTACAAGAATTTTTTTTAATGCAGAAATAAGGTAATATATAACTTAAAAACCATATTTATTTAGAAAAATGTTTTTTGCACTATTTCTATGGAAACGATGACGTCAAAAATTGTTCAAAGTATGCCCCACCATGCAGAATCGACAAAATTTGTCACACAAACAATCAGTATGGGTAACAATATTAGTTGGACCATGCGGTGCGACGAACGGATACGACTGATTAGGAAGGCTGGATTTACTCCAAATCACATTGTCACTGCTTGATAGCTTTTGATTTGAAGCAACAAGATTGGCGGCAGATACCTCATACCTTGACGAATATGAATTAGAGGACGAGGTTTACTGAAATCGAGAAATTTGCAATACACTTGAGCCTTCTCCGTCACCTGGATGCTAAGATGCATCTGATTTCGAATCCAAAATTAAAATATCAGACTACGATATTTCACTTTCATTAGTGACTGAACTTGTTCGTTTGTCTTCTCCAACTACTAAATCACGTAATCTATGCGAACGTTTCATATACTGTAAATTGAACATATTCTGACCAAAATAATGACAGGTTTGGCTTTCCTATTCTGCAGATTATTGCAAATGAATTTGCAGAATATAAGGAAGGAAGTGATAAAATGAAAGCCAACTAGGTCTTCAAATCCGCTCTTCTAAAATTTCCTCTTTTAACGGCCTCTAAAAATTTCTGTTGTAAATATTCGACTTTTTGTCATAAACTTTTAATCTTGTGTTCAAACTTGTCAAATATAAGCCAAGCCACTCATGATCTAACATTTCTGGTAAAATGCAAAATAGAGGCTGTTCAATTATCATACACACGCTTTTGCCAAATTTAATCATGTCAAATGACGTCATAACCCATGTTTTGCAGTGGATGTAACGCTTTGTTCTCCCCCACCCCCTGTTTGAGGCATCATAGAATGATATTTGGAAAGACCTTTACTCTTTTTGATTTTGGCTGCACATTGGGACATTTTTAACCACCGACAAATTCGCTTCTTCTAACCACATTTTAGTGTTTTTCCTTCTCCAAAGGTAGCGGTGTTATCTGTTATGAATGTAGCTTACTATTGAAAAAGCACAGAAGCAACTTCCCGAATAATTGATAGATTGTCGAACTCCCAAATATTGCTCAATTTTTGAAAGCCAATTTCACTCAAAGTCTACGTTTAACTTTGATATGTGAGAAATTCCTAACATTTCGAAACTTCACGGCAGGTTAAAACAATACGTCAATGTAATTAAAACATGCCTAGTGAAACGGGATGTTTCCTGTGCGGCTGAGCGTTTAAGCAGAAGGCTTTTTGTAGGTGGGTTGAAAAGTGTCCCGTAACCACAATCGCCCAAAAAATTGGTGGGTTAAAATATGTCCCGCGGTACCTGAAAGAGATATTGTCGTACTAACGTACAAGCATCCAGTTAGTTAAACAAAGGATCTGCTCAACGTTTTACAATTTTCATGTAGAGCGGGTTTTTACTCTTGCTTCCATGTGAAAAAGCAAGTAGCAGAAGTAATTACATTTCATTCACCAAGTTGCCTTGTTCAGGAGGCAGCGAAGGGACCTTTCGGTCTTCGAGTCAAACTGTCATCTGTCTACCACACACGATGGAGGCTTCACATTGTCCCTTTAATTGCTGAACGTCAAGAAGGAAAGCTGTGACTACTAATTTTTATAGTTTTTGGTTTGACCCGACCGGGAATCGAACCCGTTTCTACCGTTTCAGCAGCGGACGCTTTATCCACTTGACCACTGATCGGCTAGAAATACAGTGTGCAGCAAATTTGGAGTCCTCGAGGACACATTTTGAAGCCCTTGGCCTTGGCCTAGAAGCCTCGAAAATTGCCTGTTCTCGCCTCGAGGACGGCACTATTTTTTGAATTGCTAAAATTTTCTAGATGGCTTGAAAAATGTTTTTGAAGACCTCTCTCTTTGAAGATCGCCTAAAAAAATTTTTGAAGACCTTTTTTTTCGGAGAGCGCGTGAAAAAGTTTTTTGAAGACCTTGTTTTTCGGAGAACACTTGCGCTTGTGTCCTTGATCCTTGGCCTTGGCCTCGAGCATTCCTGTCCTTGGCCTCGAGAGGGTCTGTCCTCCAAAGGGCTGTCCTTGGCCTCGAATTTTTTTGTGTCCTTGGCCTCGAGCCTTGTGTCCTCCACTCCACCTCTGGTGAGCAGTAGATTTAAAACGAAGGTGAAATTTTATGAACCGATCTTTAATGATGCTGTTTGGACGTAATAGTGTTCCTAAATCTGGTATACATTTATACAATTTGCGTAAAAGCACTAGCGTACCAACGTATATGCCCGGCTCGCTGCATCACCAGCGAACTGGTTGCAGTTAATCAGATGTTCACTGACCAGCCGTTACAAGTATGAATATATGACAATACAATAATATACTCTATATTAATTTTGTTTCTCAAATTTGTTTGAATCTGTCTTAAATGTTCATGTTTACAGTTGTCGTTAGATGGCACTACTAAGTTTTAAAATTTCCGGCGGCTATTGCCGATCATTCATTTCATTTTTTCATTTTTATTCTTGACCACCACAGCAATTATAGCAAATGCATGGTGGTAACACACTAATAACACGTAGAGTCAGAAAGAAGAAGTAGCGACACAACGTCAGACGTTAAGACATGCAGAGAATATTGAAGACAAAAAAGCGATTTTTATTTGCATGGTTGCTACACGTGTCACACAAGTAGAAGTATGTACAACGTAGGCCTAATCTATCACACCCTTCAACGTACTCATGCAGGCGCACAAGATGTACGTAAAACTAACGGCTGGAGTAGTTGTTCGAATAATTGATAAACAGGAGAGAGGAGGCAGTGACCAGTGCGAGGAGAAGCATGGTTACTTTGGTGGCCCAACCGGCCCATAAAACCGATTTCGAGCAATATCTCTTTAGTTTCTTTGTTCAGTTTTGTATTTGTGCGCAGAAATACAAGTGATATTTGACTGCATGTATTTTGCCTTTTTTCTTTTTTTGCATTTACATTGAAAAAGATATCTTGCGTATTTCCGCTCGAAAATATAATTATAAAGGCTAATTGGTCTGTAGTTGAACCATAGACTCTTTATTAGTAGACTTAGAAACTGACAGTTTTGTCTTTTTTTTCTTCACGGTTCAGTTTTCTAGAATATGCCGACTCGTCCAATCAGCGTAATTTTTTTCTTCTCGGTTCACTTGCGCTAAGAATATATCAAATTAGTCGAATACGCGTGACGGCAAAAAAAAACAACTTTGCAACAAGAGCAACCTTTTTTGCTTCAATGTTCTTCTCTTTTTTAGTAGACTAGAAACAGACTTGCGGAGAAAAAGAGCAGAGCATTGAAGAAAAAAAGTTTGCTCTTGTTGCGAAGTTTTTTTTGAGGTCACGCATATTCGACTGATTTGATTGGACAAATTCTTAGCGCGAGTGAACCGAGAAGAAAAAAGTCACGCTGATTGGACGAATCAGCATATTCTAGAAAAATGAACCCTAAGGGAAAAAAAAGATAAAACTGTCAGTTTCCAGTCAACTAATAAAAAGTCTAATGTTGAAGGTTTATTTGCGAAAACACAATGTGATCCTTTGACTCCGTACCGTAGGCAATCCTGCATTTCGCAATTTTGTGACATCAAAAAAGGCATAATTTTGCAAAAATTCTCGCAGAATAAAAAATCTGATTACCATCTGTAGCAGATTATAACCAAATCTGAAAATTTGGCTACTCCTGCTGGAATCTGTAGACCTAGGCTACCAGTACTAATCTACAGGAGACCTTTTGTAATGTCGAAAAATTGCAAAATGCAGAGTTGCCAATGGTACGGAGTCAAACGGATAAAAACGTATTTTCGCAAATGAGGGGAATTGTGGAAAAAGGTTTGGGGCACCTTAAGTAGTTCTCATTTCTTCAATGAAATCGACTTCCATCAGCATCTCTTTAGTCTCTTTGTTCAGTTTTGGGTCTTTTCTTTTTCCTATGCTTTTCAAGCGTATAATCAACGTGCGTATAATATAGCCCTATGCTTTTCAAGCGTATAATATAGTCATGTCATCATTCATCGATGATATCGCATGGCCACGACCAAAGTTCAAATTCGTAAAGCAAAAAATAAACAATATTTTTGTAATGCATTTCATTATTTACAGTAAACAAGTTTTTATAGCTCTATATAAACGGAGTAAAACGGACTTAGCGGAGTCTTTTCAATGTCAGCGCTCTTTTTACGACGCGTGACGTAATTCGCATAAAAGATTTTTATGAGGTCATCATCGCGTGATACCAAAATTGTAGTCTAACTTAAGATTTTTGATGACTTTATGAAAACAGAAATTTTCGGTTTGATCATCCGAGAAAATGACTTTTGAAAATCAATCTTATTCTGCACGCAGCTTGGGTAAAAAAACAATTATATTTTGAAGAATAATTTGGCCCATTCTTTTGCGTGTTGAGCGCAAAATATGCTTAACCTAGTCAAATACAATCCACTTTTATGTAATGCTTAGTCTTTGGTTAATTGTTCGTGACTAATTTTTGCAATTAATCCACCACCGAAGTTTCAGATCACTCTGTAGACAAGTATTTTGTTTATTGATTTTAATTTCAGAGGGTAATTAGATAACTTCTAAACAATATAGGATTAAATGTAAAGTTTTTGTTTTAAAAATTGTTTCTATTGATATGTAGTGTGGACTTTGGCCTAATGGTGCCACAATTTCTGTCACTCTTCGACTAATTGTAGCCTACCTAGATGGGCATAGTTTGCCTTAAGCTGACACTGATAAAAAAAAAAAAGATATTGATTGTAAACAGCCTCACAAAATATTATCCAATGCAAATCAACATAACAATATTATTCTAATCCACAGGCAAAAACATTTCATTTGCAGTAGCTCATTATGTGTTTTGCGAGAGCAATAGTTTGCTGATTTGTTATTCATACTGTCGCAAAAAACAACGCCATAAAACACGAGACAATCATGTGGCTGCAATGTTTCCCATGTTGGTAAAATAGGTGGTTTCCCACGTGACGTGACCGGTGTGAGGTTACTATCGGTTACTTGCGGTTGATCTAGTTTGTCACAACTTGTCTATTTGACCTGAAGTAACGTTCACTGTTCAAAAAGCCACGTTAAAAAGGAAAAAAAGTCATTCAAAAAAAAAAGGAAGACAATCAAAAAATCAGCAAGGGGAACCAAGCATTGATACTGATTAAAAGCCTAAAATCATATATAGATTTAATGCAGTTACAAAGATATAAATTAAGTGCAAAATGCGGACAAAATTACAAAAGGCTAAGCATAAGTGCAGTAAATTTACTGTATACGAGTATAGCAAACTGAAATGGGCTAATTTATACCTGCGTCAGGGGTGAGAAGATATAGAAAGCAGTATGAACTGAAAAAATCAGCACTGTCTCAGAGTAATAGCTGGAAGCAGTTGAATAAGTATGTATGCAGCTCAGATGCATTATTAGTATCCGGTTTTGACTTGAAGATTTTCATGACCAAATTGTTTAAAGTTCGATTTCCAGTCGTCCCTATTACACTTTTTTTATAACAAAGTTACATAACAGCACGAGGCTCATTTTTGCTCAAAATTTAAAAACAACGTCAGGTTCAGCATAAAACAAATAACTAAGAACAATGGCCAAAACAATGTGTTCGGAAGTAATCGGCAGAATTTTTTGATCTTCTCTATATTGGCAATGTTGATTCATTTAATAGACGTCATGATCTATAACAGAAAAAAAAAACTTCTAAGCAAGTAAGAATAAATCTGTGTCAATTTTTTTTTCCACTAAGTCAATATCAAATTAAAAACAAATGGCGCTAAAATTTATGAACAGCTGATCTTAACCCATAATTCACTTGTTTTTATTAAAATAGTGTAACCCTAGAGAACAAAAATCAGTCTACAGTGGCGTAGCAACGTGGGCGGCTTGGGGCTATCGCCCCTCAAAAGCATGGCTGTAGGAGCTCAAAATGATTTTGGGGGGCAACAAAGTTTTGCCCGAAAAATGACTTGATGCATTGCGTTTCTCTGTCAAAATTGAGACGGTTTTTTCTGCCCAAATTGAGGTGTTCTCCAAATAAAAAAAAAAAGGTCTTCCCTGAAATCTGAACGGTTTTTCTGTCCAACTGAAGGTGTTCTCCAAAAAAAAAAAAAAAGGTCTTCACCGAAACTGAGACGGTATTTTCGCAATGGTGTGCCCAAATATCCAGACTATTTGCCCAAATAAATAGACCATTTGCCCGAATTTTCGACGTTTTGAACCGAATGGGGGGGCGACCGCCCCCTCTGCCCCCCCGGCCTCCTACGGCTATGCTCAAAAGCCATCTGTATTTTAACAGACAATACTATGTATTTTCCAAGTATATGATTTATGTGCGTGGTACTTTGTTCATGATGTTAAAGACCTTCAATTTTCTCGGAAAAATGATTTTAGACGACGAAGACCATTCTTTGCTCAAAGCTTATTTAAATCAATTTCGGTCCTCTCTTCTCTTTTTAAGCTAAATCCTGATTCTATTTGAATCAGAGTGTTCGAGCAGGGCAAATTTTGAAGGTGCTCCAGCTCCTGCTCCAGAGCTCTTCGCTATCCTGTCGTTGCTCCTGCTCCAGCTCTGGAGCTGATTAAAGAGCTGCTCCGCTCCAGCTCCGGGGATTATTCAGACTGCTACAGAGCTTTAGTTTTACGTTGTCATTATAGCCCAACCACCTACAGTAGCGTTGTTCAAAAAAACCTTTTTGTCAAATTTAACCCATCACCCCCCCCAAATTGTTAGGTTGGTGATAAAAAGCCCTCATACCAAATTTCAGCTCATTCGGTTTACAGGGAAAGGAGGGGATGCAATTCGAAATTTTGAATTTTCGCCGCAAAATATGGATTTTTTGCCCACTTTAGCATTAATATTTGCAGTCAAAATACGTGGTATCGCAGCTTTTTTTGATTTAATATTGCTCAAATTACATATTAGAACAAGTCGAAACCAGTTCCTGGTGTTTGCTTTGTAAATTTATTTCCAAAAAAATTTTCTGTTTTTTGCTATTTTGACTAAAATATGTTAAGGTGCCTATGCCATCTCGACTACTTTCTAGCACCAATACTGCCCTACAAACCACTGCATAAAATGAGAAAAAGATTGATTTTTACGTAGAAACCCATTTAACATCCCTCTTCAAGTCCAAGCGATGACATACACCAAGTTATTGAAACTGCGTTTGGCA
Organism: Trididemnum nubilum; assembly: GCA_963965965.1. NCBI lineage: Eukaryota > Metazoa > Chordata > Ascidiacea > Aplousobranchia > Didemnidae > Trididemnum > Trididemnum nubilum. Next base: position 10,229,308 of record OZ014473.1, on the reverse strand, counting down.
AGTTCAACCCGTAAGAAATATGATTTATTGCAATCATAACTGCTATAATGCGAGTCAACCACCAGCAGTTGATGAAGTTTCAAACATTGTTTTCTCGCGGCCCAGCATTTTTGTGTGGTTGTTCTAATTCTTAGCTAGAACAACTTCATGACCGTCCATTTTTTGATTTTTCAAGGCACTGTAAAATATTACCAAGTTGAAAGTTGGAATGATTCATTGCAAAATGTTACAAAGTCTCATGACCAAACGCCAAATTATCTACCAAACTAACCGATTATATGCAGTAATTTGGTTTAGCAAAAATTCAGAAAACACTAGTTTCTGCGTCGTTTTAGTGTTACTGGTTTCGCGATATAATAGCAAAATCAGCTTGAAAACCAACCTCTTATTTTGTTTTGGTTCTAACTAACGCTTTATAAATGGGTGGTAACAGTGTTTTTCCACAAAAATGAAACTGTTCTTTGATTAGATGGTAACTCTAACTACACTTGCACAATCTTGAAACAATTCTACGACCTTGTCGGGTACCCATTTTGAAAAGGCAAATGCAACATTTGTGGGTGAGCATTATTAGTGCGATTGTATTGTGCATCCAAAAAGCAGCCTCTGAAGCCAACAGAGCATTTACCAATATTTGTGACTTAAATATTAGCAACCAAATTACTACAAACTTTTGGGCAAAATTTTACTCAAGATTGCTCTGTATAATATCGTTGATAGCCACATATTTGAGAAGCACTGCTACCACTCTGTTATCCTGCACTGTTTGAACAAGAAGACCACGAGAGGTTGGTTATTGGGCGGATTAAACGGGTTGCAAAAACATATATTTAGTATACGACAGATAAAACATTGAAAACCTTTCAGTCTGTTTCACCCTAAACTGTAATGGTTTCAGGAATCAACCTCTGAAGATCTCGACAAGTTGTAGGAGTGAAACAGTAGGGTTTTTAATGCTTGTATCTATGATGTGCTCAATACAGGATGGGCAATAACTCTACACTAAAGCATTTAAAACAGTTTTGATTAACTAGCTAATTTAACTGATACATACATACAATGCTTCACTGCACTAGAAAAGAACATGTACTGTACACCCTAAGAATGTGGACAAAAGACATGTTCTTTTATAGACTTTACTTTGTTTCACATCACACTCCATGTGATTCTTTGGCGTGCGACTTATGGCCAACCCTGCATCAGGCCCGGCGCCACGGAGGGGGCATTCCGGGGCCGTGCCCCCCCCCAAATGAAAATTGTGCCCCCCAACCGAGGACTGTGCCCCGAAGAAATTAACAGGATCGGGGCTACTAAAGTGCAAATTTGGTGTTTACCGCCCGTATCTTCGTAATTTTTGTGGACTCACACAGGAATTCATAAAACTTTTGGGTCGAAGACCTTTTTTTTTTGTCTTCATTTAAGAATTCGGAAAAAATCGCAAGAATTTTGGGACGATATCCAGAATTCGTGGAAATTTTTGTGCTGAAAACTTTTTTTTTTTTTGGTTTTCACCTTTTTCGTTTGATCCACACTCGAATAAATTTCTCGTGCCCCAGTGCCCCTCTCGAATTCACCCGAATAAATTTCTCGTGCCCCCCCAAAATTTATTTCTACCCCCCAGTCACGCTATCGTGGCGCCGGGCCTGCCCTGCTTATGAACGGGTCTAACTACTACTGCATTTGAGCGATGCGGCTCGCGGACGTAAATTTTGTGGCTCTTGTATTGAATCGTAATATTACAAAAAATATTAAAATTATACTTCGTAAATATGTTATCTCGTGTTTGAAATTGCTTTCATTTATAGATGTATTTTAGAGTGATAAAACAAGTATATGTTTTCATAGCGCTGTCAACCAAGGTTATACCAACTGTGATGACGAATTAGAGTATAAGCACTTCAAAAAATCAAGGTAGAATAATTTTCCCGGAGTTGTAAAACACTTCAAAGAGCGCCTTCTTGTGTGAATGCTGCCTTATAGGACAACAATCATTGTGTTTTTCAGTAGCGTAGCCAGGGGGGGTGGGAGGCTATAGCCCCCCTCCATTGGCCTCTGGACCAAAATGCAGAATAAGAAAAATACCACGTTTTTAGCACTTCTGAGACTGTTTTTTTTATACTGCAAAGGACTAAATAGTGAATTAAAGAATCATTTGAAACATATATTTGGGTGGGGGGCTAATTTGTCAAAAATAAAACTCACAAATCAATAAAAACTTTGAAAAATGACCAAAAATAAGGAATTGAATTTGATCGCTAGTACAAAAATACTGAACATAGGTTTCATCAACAAATATTATAAACTCAGAAAGGGGGGCTATTCAGTATTAGTTAATTACCAATCACTTATCTCAAATATTTTTCCATTAGACCCATCCCCCGAAATATTTTTCTCTATAAAATATAGACTACTCCGAGTAAGTTTTATTAAACCATAGGATTTTATGACTTACAGCATGCAAACAAGAGAACTAAAAAAATTACCATTAGCCACCTCCCACATAGTCCATTTATGCAACCAGCTTAATTATGTTTGCCGTGCCAATTTCTATCCCACGTTTTAAAAGCATTAATTTTCATCAAAATATCCCTAAAATTAAGTTATTTTTGCAAAAAATGCAAAATTTTTTGTGTGCTGGGGGCTCCGCCCCCAGACCCCCGTGCCTCCAGCGGCCAGGCTGCCAAAACAGCCCCCATTGTGAATTTCTGGCAACACGCCAGGTGTTTTTGTTGCTGTTAAGTTATTTTGTGTAAACTGATTTTGCGGCCCGCTGGTGTTTATGGTTTTCCGCAAGCGGCTCTTTCTTAGAACAAGTTTGCCAACCCCTGCCCTAAATCAACACAACACTTATCGTACATACGTGATGGTTTGTCGATTCATCAAAAACATAGACGAGATGTATGTGGCCAGCTCTATTGGCGGGACCTACCCTGGTTAGAATTTAAGCATTATTACCTGAAGAACAGTCAGACTAGGCATGAAACTTTGTAACATTCGCATTGAACTTAAAAAATTAAAAAATCAAAAAATGAACGGTCATGAAGTTGTTCTTGCTAAGATTTAGAACAACCACACAAAAATGCTGGGCCGCGAGAAAACAATGTTTGAAACTTCATCAACTGCTGGTGGTTGACTCGCATTATAGCAGTTATGATTGCAATAAATCATATTTCTTACGGGTTGAACTTGCCAAACGCAGTTTCAATAACTTGGTGTATGTCATCGCTTGGACTTGAAGAGGGATGTTAAATGGGTTTCTACGTAAAAATCAATCTTTTTCTCATTTTATGCAGTGGTTTGTAGGGCAGTATTGGTGCTAGAAAGTAGTCGAGATGGCATAGGCACCTTAACATATTTTAGTCAAAATAGCAAAAAACAGAAAATTTTTTTGGAAATAAATTTACAAAGCAAACACCAGGAACTGGTTTCGACTTGTTCTAATATGTAATTTGAGCAATATTAAATCAAAAAAAGCTGCGATACCACGTATTTTGACTGCAAATATTAATGCTAAAGTGGGCAAAAAATCCATATTTTGCGGCGAAAATTCAAAATTTCGAATTGCATGCCCTCCTTTCCCTGTAAACCGAATGAGCTGAAATTTGGTATGAGGGCTTTTTATCACCAACCTAACAATTTGGGGGGGTGATGGGTTAAATTTGACAAAAAGGTTTTTTTGAACAACCCTAACCTACAGTTTTCTCAATTAAAATAAATTTTGCTGAAAAACACGAGCGCTAAAATGCTGCACACAATTTCATGACATGTACAGTAGGGACTAAGCAGTAGCGAATGCAAGAGTAAGCAGTAATGAAACAATACGAGAGTTACAGTAAATTCGGCAATTTTGAGCAAAAAGGCAAAGTCTTTTTTTACACATGACCCATCCATTTAGGACAAACAAATCTTCTGATCGCAGTAGCTTTTTATGAGAAAACAACAATCAATCTTATCATATGCAGTACAAATGGTTACAATTAGAATAGTTAATTTTAGTTTTATCTAACAAAAGCTCCTTTTAAGCTTTTTACAAGGCCATTTTATGACTTTGGATTTTGTAGTTACACTTAAAATAAAAACAGTGATAAACAAAAGCGATAGGCAACTGAGAAGATCTGGAGCTGGGAGCCAGGGGCGTATTTAGGGGGGCCATGGTGCCATGGCCCCCCCTTTGAGTCGCCAGTATAGTATAATTAGCATAGAATAGTATGCAAAATTGAGGCATGCTCCCCCCTTTGTAACTTGGGCAGAAAGTTTGAGCACAAAAACGAACAAAATCTGACTGACGACCATTTCTGTTTTTTTTTTGTTTTTTGATCTTCACCTAATTTTGGGCCAAAAACCAGACTAAATCTGAGTGAAGAGCTTTTTTTTGTTTGGTCTTCACTTAATTTTGGGCAGGAAAACAGACTGATTCTGAGTGGATAAATTTTTGTTTTGGTCTTCATTATTCTCAAATTTCTTGCCCCCCCCCTTTTGAAAATTCTGCGTAAGCTAGTGCTGGGAGCTACCCTACAGTAACGTTGCTCCGGCTCCAGCTCCACCTGAATTTAAATGTGAGCTCCAGCTCCGGCAAAATTGGACTGCTCCGGTGCAGAGCTCTGGCTCCAACACCTTGATTGAAATATACTGTATTTTATTTGAATAAATAGCTGAATAAGTTAATTGCGTATGGGTTGATTTATTGTTAGGTTGTGCAATATGATTTGTTTCGAAATTAGTTTTTTTTCAAATGGTAGGATTAAGTGTGAAATGTGCACTGAAACTTTTGTATCTATTGCGTGCTTTGCATAAACAATCCTGAAAACCCAAACAACAAACAATGTGATGTAAACTGCGGCAGCATTAATATGTAGTGATGTGAGACCGAAGTAGGTGGTTGAACTGTTGCCCGCCACGACCCCGCGGAAAACCGGGCAATAAAAATGCTGTAATTATAAATAGGCAATACAATGTTGCATTCTGCATCGTCATATTCGTTATTAAGCTTAATTTGCAGTGCCTGTATTTGATTTCCAGTGTGTTTGTAAAAGTGATGAAAACTCTTGGAGATTTGTCAGCGAACTATATTAGAATTTAGAACCAATGTAGGTTAAGTACTGTATTACTTTTAGAACTGTAGTTATGAGCAGAGGGCAAGGCTTATCCTCTCTTTGGAACAGTTGAATCCGTAAAATAATTACTTTTCAGAAATTCATAACTATGGGCAAATTTTTCCAGCTCTCTTAGCCCATCGCACAATACTATACAAGTTTTGCTATTTCTTTTTAAAGTGTATTTTGGACATTATTGAGACGACCGACGCTCGCGTCGCGTGTTCCTCTGTTTTTACTCGGCCATTTTCCAACTAATGAGTGCGAAATTTCAAACTTTTGCTTATAACTCGAGAACGGTTGGGTATAGCTACATGAAATTTTGACAGCAGTTTGAGATTAATGAGTTGTATATTTGTACACAAGTTTGAGGCAATAGGTCACGTGACTTCGGTTTTAGAACCTGAAAACCGCCCCGCAAGTTTGGCGTAAAAAGCAGTCTCAGTCAAAAACGGCTTAAGTACGGCAAAAAATATTTCATAGGGTTATATGTCTCAAGATACCCTTTCATCCCAACCAACCCACTTTTGGCCGCGATGAGGTTTATTTCTTTTTTTTTCCTTTTTTTTCTTCCTAAATTTTGTACGCTCTTCTTCTCCTAAACCACAACACATTGAAATCTAATTTTTGTGTAAAGTTGTTGAGCTGCAAATGCAATTTTTTCTCCCGAAATTTTTTTGGGCAACTTCACCGGGAACCCCCCAAAATGGGGCCCCAAAAATCTATTTTTTGAACAGCTAAAGCTAGGGTGCTAGTTGTTTTTGATATCGGTAGATATTTAACAGACAAATATTTTGACATAGTTTGGGGGTGCCACCTCTCCGGGACCCCCCAAATCGACCCCCCAAAAATCAATTTTTTGAACAACTCAAGCAAGAGTTCTACTTTTTTTGATATCAGTAGATATTTAACAGACAAATATTTTGACATAGTTTGGAGGTGCCACCCCCCAGGGACCCCCCAAATGGACCCCAAAAATCAATTTTTGAACGGCTTGAGCTAGGGTGCCAGTGTTTTATGATATCAGGAGATATTTAACTGACAGATATATTGACTCCACTTTTCTGGAGGTTCCATAATCAGATATTTTTGAATAATTGCTGATTTTACGGTAGACAAAAAGTACTTTTGAGCGTCACCGCATCAGCTCTGCGTCGGTCGTTCACTGGGTTTGCTGGCAAACTCCCATCTAGTTTTTTGTACTTTTGAAAAAATAGCACGGATGAAAAAAAAAGTCGAGAAACAACTTCTCACTTTCATATCAACATGTCTATTTGCCTACAAAAAAAAACTGTGTTCTAATAAGACCCGCTGGGCGGAAAATCGTTAGCTTACACGCGGGGCGTATCAAAATTTTGTTCAAAATAAACAAACATTTCCAGCTGTGACCATAGTCACTAAATATTACACTGATGACTATGTTGTGACATATGCGCTCTAAATACAGTTTCTTTTGGTCTCATTTAAAATTGTTTCGGTTTTATTTTAGTCTGGCTGTAAGCTTATTTTACTCATATATCTGATGACGGTGAGAAAAATAAACAAAACAGGAGCTCGAAAATTTTTTTATTTTATAACAGTCCACAAATTTGAAAAAACGTTTCCTTTAAATTTCTAACTCGATCGGTCAGACGCGGAGCCAGGATTTCGCAAAGGGGGAGGGGGCTTTTTTGAGAAGTGGAAACAACAGTGAACGAACTTGACCCAAATTTTCATCAGTCTTAAATCAGCTTTGAGGCGGTTTTTCTGTCAAAATCAGGTGGTCTCAAAAAAAAAGGTCTTCACCTAAATATCAGTCACTTTTCCTGACCAGTTTTGGGTGCGCTTCAGAAAAAAAATCTACTTTTCTGGTCCAAATAACAGCAAGTCCTTCGCAACTTCTGCTCCCCAATCCCTTTTTGGGAGCTGTTTTCATTTTTGGAGCAAAAATCGGCCTCAAAAGCACTAAAAACGTGCTATTTTGCATACTTTTCAGGCCAATGGGGATCTAAGCTCCCCTCCCGCTTTCCTCCCCCCTGGCTACGCTACTGCGATCGGTTCTGAAATAGAAAAAACTAGTTCCGATATCCAGAGGTTTGGAAAATTTGTTACGTTGCAAACCTACTTCATACCATTTCAGCAACAGTTAAATGTTCTGTGTTACATGCACATGTTACCTGCTATTTCGTTTGATTTCTGTTGCTGTTATTTGCTTTGGTCTGTGAATTATCACATTTCATTATTTAATTTATTGTATAGTAAGCATAGGCTATACACGAAGCTTAGTGAACTGTGATGATAATTGTCACGACAATAATTTACTTTGAATTATGAATCAATTTTAATCTATTACCATGGTGTAGTTGTAAGTGGTTAAGCTTGACACAATTGAGTCTTTGTTTGCGCACAACCAGAAAAATTGTCGAAATCATGAAAATGAGTTTTTCAGTTTCGTTTGAAGAAGTTGGTATGGCGTTTCTTCTGAAATTGTTGCTGATATCTTAAAGAACAGCCTTGATTTGTATAATGCTTAAGTAAAGCGTAGGAGGGTACTACAAGTATTATCTTGTATTTACTGTACAGCTCAGTGACATTAATTAGTCTATATATTTTAAGTCCGATTGAGTAAAATTGGTTGAAAAAAGTGCATCGAAAAACAAAATACATTTCACAAGCACCAAATAAATCAGAAAAATGATGGTTGAGGGAACGGAAGAAAAGAAGCCTTTCAGACCAAAAATTGTTTGGCGAAACGTTGCAATAATGGGAGCTTTGCATTTCATCTCAGTCTATGCTCTCACAATGTTACACAAAGCACATTTCCGGACAATTTTATGGGGTGAGTAAGCTATGCTTTGATTTTTGTGTGTTTGAGCTGTTGATAGTTATGACGTCATCTGAAAGGTTACTTCAGAACATTCTACGAGTAACACTCGCGCGACCTACAGCAGAACTTAAAAGCGCTTGTAAGCGTACAAAAAAACCTTCTAATTAAAAACTGAGTTTGTTAGCTTGACAACTAGTAAAACTATTTTTAGCTCTGTAGTATCTTCAATCGCTTAAAATTAGAATAAAAAGTTGACACGCGCGGCGCTGAAAAGTCTTTTCTTTCTTGCATGGGATATTATCCCATAATACTTTTTTCATGGGATCCTTTCATAGATTTCTTTCAAGTCCACCAAAGTCAATGGTTCAATTCCCTCAACCTTTGCTGATTCTGGTACAGCAGTTTATATACATTCCGATTCTTTATGTTAAAAATGTATCTTGTGGTACAATACAGAATATTACCGGCCTGTTGGTCGAGCGATTACGCGTTCTTCTCTGGAGCGGGAGGTCTGAGATTGAAATCTCGAGCCAATCAAATCACACTCAGTGTTGCCTACGACTTGCCACCGCTGCGACATTTCTTCGAAAGAAGCTGTGTTGCCCTGGCGCAATGACGCTGAGCTAGGCCCTGTCAACTCACTACACGCTTGGGCGTATTACAGCGAGTATAATTAAAGATTTGATTTGATATAGAATATTGGATATTAGCTTATAATTTGATTTTATATTTTACATCTATTTTTATCTATCTAAAAATTTTTGTAGCCTTCTACTTTTTGAGCAATTGTGCAATCGCTCAACGATATGGAACAAGACGTCATTGACCCTATATCTGATCTCTGCCAGATTTTAGTGAAATTTTTGCAATTTCAACTTTAACAAAAAGCACAGAGCCAAAATTTGAGCAAACATTTATATTCATCGCTTTAATGAATAACCGAAACTTTTTGCCATTGTGCTTCTAGCCAATTTCGTTCGTTTTTTTATTTCAGAGTTTGTGCTGTTCTTATTAGGAGGGTTGGGAATCACAGCAGGGGCACACCGGCTCTGGGCTCACCGGTCTTACAAAGCGAGACTGCCTCTGAGAATATTTCTTGCAATATTTAACACCGTTGCGATGCAGGTAAGTTAGTGCCGTCTAGATTAAGGATTTCCCAGCCAGAGGTTCTCTAACCTCAAACCTTCAAATTGGCCCTTCTTCAATTTTTCGAATCCTAGACTAGATTAATATTAAGTCTAAACTCTACCCTGCATCAGCATGCTTTTGGAAGACATTGCGTAAACGGAAAAAGAGCCATTTACATCACCAAGTCATACATGTACTTACTCGTAGTATCGCTTTTGGTAGAAATTAGACAATCGCTGTGTTCCCATAATCTTGAATTACTACTTTATTTTGGAGATGGAAAAAGGTTTAGTCCGTTTATTTTGAGATTTGCGCACGAATCCCTAAAAAATCTCATTTTAACAGTTTTGAATATAGCGGAACACTTGGCAAAATTAAGAGTTATAGAGACGATAATGTGTGGCTTTGTGCCATTAATCGTCAAGCAATATTAGAGTATGATAAGGAGTTAATGCTACGTTGCTACATTTTTATGCTACGTTAATGCTACGTTGCTACATTTGCTACATGCTACGTTGCGCAGTTACACAACTTGCACCATGCATAGCAACACTTCGATACAAAACTATAAATTCAGACTTTGATCATTTCAAACATTGCGTAATTATAATAATTTCTTTGCCTTTACAGTTTAATGCGCGTAACTTGATTTTCGTACAAAATTCTGGTGGACTAAGGTGATGGTCGTGAGTAGCTTAAAAAATTTCTGTATTTAAGCAAACGTTATTTTTTGTGCAGAATTCAATCCTTGATTGGTCTCGTGACCATAGAGGCCATCACAAATTCTCGGAGACGGACGCCGATCCCCACAATTCAAACCGGGGTTTCTTTTTTGCCCATATTGGTTGGCTGTTAATGAGAAAACACCCGGATGTGATAAAAAAGGGGAAAGGTCTTGAACTCGATGACCTTTACGCAGACCCTGTCGTGAGATTTCAAGCGAGGTAAGTGAAAAATTAAAGGTAATTGTACAGAATAAAAAGTGTTAACACTATGACCTTCCTTTGTCCATTTAATATTTTTCAAATACGTTTCATAAAAGTTTTTCAGCTATTGCGCTCTACACTGTAGTGGAGCCTCCAAAAGGCCAAAACAAATGATAAAACCCACCAAATTTTTCCGAATTTTCGATACGCTTTTGTATTTTTCTTTTACAAAACGCTCAGGTTTTTGTACTGTTTTTTAATTCTGGCTTTCGATTCCTATTTTTTGAACTTGTTTCTTTCTCGAGAAAATCTACTAAGATGCCAAAAAGTATACAATATGAAAAAAGAATATGCAAGTTCTTTTATTATTTTATGGGCCAAATTTTGAAAAATTGCGATTCGAATCGAAATTCAGGTTAAATTTGAGAGGTTGTATTATTTATAATCCACGGTATATTACATTACGGCATACGTGGACTGAAAAAAATTACTTGTACCGGTACTTGAATTTGATTTACTAGTGAGTTGGTCAAGTGGTAACTCGTTCGATTTTGGTGCGGGAAGTCAGGAGTTCAAATCTCGAACCAGTCGAATCGGACACACTGCTGCCAACGCTTTACCAACCCTGCTACATGTTTTCGATAGGAGCTGTAAGTTTGCTTGGGGCGCAATGACGCGGAGATGGGTCCCGCTAACTCGACACACGCTTCGGCGTGATACAGCTAGCACAACAAAAGATTAGATTTATTTGGTATATACGTGTAGAATACTGCTTTAGATTCAGATTGCATATTTCAGAAATTTCAGATTGGTATAAAAACGTTTTGCACGATCAGATTCTGATTTTTTGAATTGCTGACTGAGCAGAACTACTGTGTGTTAGGCTACTAAGAATTTTTTTGAACGATCAAGTTTCGAAACAAGCAACACCGTACAGCAAAGGCTTAGATAGATGACGCTTTATGCACTTTTAGACTCTAAGAGAATTTAGTTCTCAATGCCTATTTTGAGCCGTCTTTCTATTCGATGCTTAGTATCGGGTCTTTCTATTTTGTCAATGTTGTCATTGTTTGCTATAGAATTCTATTTTAAGTTATTTGAGAAGATTTTACGGTATAACGTAAAAGACTTGAAAGCACGAACTTAGTGATTTGGTATGTCTGGACAGGGCCGCAACTAAGAGGGGGCCAGGGGGGCGGTGCCCCTTTTCAAACCCCAAAGCCATAATAGAAAATATTGGTAAGTAGCCTATTGTAAGCCTGTTGATTAATGATTTGAACTGATGCAAAATATTGCGTTTCGCAAAACTTTTATTGTCGGTTCTTTGATTGTGATGGCACCCGATATGCATATTGAATAATCGCAATCTTTGCTTGATTTAGCTGATAAGCTACAAATTGTTTAGTAAGTAAAATCTTTGAAAACTATTGCAAAATTTTATTGTGATGAAATAGCAACTGTTTTACAATCGAAAATTTGACGTTAGGTGCGGTTGCGAAAGCACGCTAGCATTAGCAATGAGGGGCACGTGGTCGCTTTCACATTGGCCGAAAAGTTGCTTAGTAACTGTTGCACACTGCGTTTTGTGAAGTCTTATTTGGCAGTAATGGATAAGCTTGTCATGAGAAGTAGTGGAAACCCTCACCCCGGTCCGAATCCTGCTTCCTCTGAAGCTACCGATACTCCTGCCACTTCCTTATCTGCAAATGCTCCTGGTGCCCCTGGTTATCTTGGCGTTTTGGTTTCTTCACGTCCAAACTTAAATTTATTCCCGAAAGGCAAGAATAACCGCTTCTTTCGTCGCGGATGGTTTCGAACCCATACCCGCTCCAACCGATGATTTGAACTCCACTTCAGAGGTTGCTAAAAGCTTTCTCATTTCTAAAACAAAACTGCCCAGCACATAGGAGTAGCCAGGGGGCAGGTGGCCCGCCCCCCCCCAATTGAAATGTCCCCAATGACAAAAATGTAACAAAAAATTCTATTGTTTCTTGAGTTTCAGTTTCTTCTAGCATTTTTTGCTTAGGACAGTAATTAACAACAACATTGACGACCAGGCCCCCCTCAATTCAGCTTTTGCCAACCAATTTAAATGTATATGCAGTATAATCCAGGAAAAATTGTGAGTTTTTGTTCTAAAAGTTTTTATCTCAGGCCCTCACCTTACCTTTTTATAACCGTAATGCTATAACTAGGGCCAGATTTACCATAATATGGAACAGTACCAGCTAGGAGCCCCGTGCTCAGATGGTGAGACTTTGTTTGATCTTCACCTATATTTGGCTGGAAGATGTTGCGAAAATCTTCAAAGTGCCAAGCGCCCCGCGCAACGTAAATTCGGCCCGGGCAATAATAACACGGTTGGTAGGCGTAACCATCTATTGCACCATTTTTAAATAACAATCCACCTCCATCTCACCAGTTTTTACGCGACAAAACACGTTTGAAAAAAAAATTAGCTAGAGGAAATGCTCATTGAACAAATTATTAAATTTGAGTTAAGGGGCTTGGGCCCCCTGGTCGTGTATGTACTCCTGCAACTGGTTATTTTTATGACAAACCAAAAATTTCTTAGGAAAATTTTCGAGTGGGTTATTATTATTAACTGCTGAAATATGGCAGGAGGCAATGTGCCTTTCTTCCCCCTACCTGGACCAAATTACTTACAAAATTTAACCTCAAAATGTAAGATTTTAAACATGCTTTGGATTTAACTTGTAAGTTAAAGTAGAATTGAACAATTTAATTTTTTCAATTGGCTTTCGAATTAAAAATCTAGTTCTTTCATATGGCTCTAAGCACGTGCAAATTGTGATCCAAAGGCATTAAAATAGCTACAGTTTTAACTAAAAATTGCAAAAAATCGCCCAGCGGCTGGGGGCTCCTACCCCAGACCCCCGGCTGTGATACATTTGAGTTACAGTAGTTTGCGCAACACGTCTCCCATTTTACGTATTTACACTTTTTGGGGGGTGCAAGCTCTCTTTCTTCAGCAAAATCCTGATTATGTGCCAACACACAGGCCACGGCTTCTGATCTTCCAAGCTACAATATCTTGTTCCACAAAAAGTACTTCTTTCGAAAATTTCTGATGACGTCATTGCATTTGGTTTGCCCCCCTAATCAAAAATCCTGGCAACGCCTATGGCCCAGCATGCTCGTATTGTAGAAAAAGGCAGCAATTTTTTGGCCCCCCCTTGAAAGAAATTTTTGCCCTCCCCCCCTGGAATAACGCTCTAGTTGCGGCACTGGTGCTGAAGTATATAAATAGAACATTTTCTCTTTGCAAAACATTTTAATAACATTTAAAAACTTTTTAATAATATTTAATAACATTAAATAACAATTTAAATAACAAAACATTAGCTGGATTAGCTTTCTTGCGTTCGCTTCCTTTTCTGGTTATCGATTCTGCAGTGCTTTTGCTAAAATGCTACTTATTTTATTCAAAATGTTTTGCCTTTCGTAAGTTTCGTTATATCGCTTGATCAAACAACATAGCTTTGGAAACGGTTTTAAAACTCTTTAACGTTTTGGCTGTTTTTGTGGAATTTTTGGGGGTACAGTTTGTTTGGATTTTTAAGTTATCTTTTAATTTGAAGCTGAAATTGTAATTTTGTGGACAATAATTTCTTTACATCTAAATTTGATTTTGCATGGTGTTTAGCCGGAGTTATTTTGTGTTTCAGAAACTACCCAATGCTTGCTCTTTTACTGGGAGTAATTTTTCCAACAGGTAAGTTTTTCGACGATACAGAAATTATTTCTAATGCTTAGTTTTAAAATACAAAGGAGACGCAGTAATCTGTCTTCAGTATTTTTTTGGAATTAAATATATATCTAAGAACAAAAACAATTGCCAGAATAGAACTAAGCATAACAATTTATTAGACGCGTTTCGCTTTAACTTAAAGCATCATCAGTAGAATGAATTTACAAAGTAAAAAGCACGAATTTATATGCAATAGCCACCCATTAATACAGGTGGCCACGGCAAGGCTGTATTAATGGGTGGCTATTGTATATAAATTCGTGCTTCTTACTTTGTAAATTCATTCTACTGATGATGCTTTAAGTTAAAGCGAAACGCGTCCAACAAATTGTTATGCTTAGTTCTATTTTGGCAATTGTTTTTGTTCTTAGATTTAGCAGAAACTCCGCCCGTTATGCTCCAAAATCTTACATATAAATCATTCATCAAGTTGCATTCGCCAAGAGACAGAAAAGAGACTTTTCGGTGTTTGAGCCAAACTGCCACCTGCCAAATTACATCAACCACACATGGTGGAGTTTACATCAGGGATGTGGAAGCGGCAATTTTTGAATCGCTTCCGCTCCCATTCTTAGAGCTTCCGCTTTCACCATTTGATGACGTAATTTTGTCCTAAAAGTTTTTGATCTTAATTCTTTCTGGCAAAATTTTTTCGTTAAGTCGAAATAAATCAGCTTTGTTATCATCATCTTAAACATCATATAGAACCAAATTATATAATTGTGATCAGTGGTTTGTCATCGCAAGGATCTGCGCATGGGCGTAGTCAGGAAGTCAGATTTGGAGCGGCCCTGAAGCGAAAAGTCCAATTAATCGCATGGTCGTCATGTTTCAGCTGATGCGAATTTCTCTGAACGTTCACCCAGAAGTTAAAATAATGAGCGATTATTTGGGGTCTGGGGACGGATTTCCAAGCGCTCGGGAAAATAATTTATTTCAACTGCGTCTGCGCTGTTAAGCGCAAATCTTTACTTGGTGATAATTAGGTATTCGTGGGGCGAAGCATCCACATTTGCAGAATTTTGTTTTTTGAATAACTTGTTGGTGCATGTGGTTGGCTGCAAAATTTTGCTAGCAACGTATATTTTTAGGAGAGCAGAATAAAAAAACATTGCAAGAATTATCCGGTTATACACAGTATCATAATAGAATAATTTTTGTCGCAAACGGTACTCAGTAATAAACAGCATGTTTAAAAGTTATACATTATTAATCTTTGTTTGTGAGACGTTTATATATAATGCTCTCCTCTGTTTGCTTTTCAAGAATGCATATTATCGCAGAGAAAGAGAAAAAAACGCTGGAACTGGAAACTTGGTTTATGTTGATTAATGCTGTTTTATACTAGTATGGCCCCAGACTTTTTGTTTATACGAGTATGGCCCCCAAAAATGGGCAAAGCCCTTTTAAAGTATTTTTGAGAAAATCTTTAAATTTTAGGAATAAAGTAAAGAATCTTTGGACACATATAATTTAAAAAATGTGTTGGTTAGCTACATGGTTAATCTTTGAGTTGATAGGGGTGGGGGCTGCCCTGGATCTTAAGTGAACCACAAGCCTTTAAAAATGCTTTTTTGGAAATGATCGATCAAACATTCACTTTTCGTCGTTTATTTTTTTTTAATTGCACCACATTCAAGTTTTGACGTTCGATATCATAGGCGTAACCAGGGGGCCCGCCCCCCTCCCCATCGAAATGCCAACAATGATAAAAATGTGACAAAAAAGCCTATTGTTTCTCCAGTCTCAGTTTCTTTTAGCATTTTTCGCGTAAAACATATACGTGTACAACAGTAATGAACAAATACTGACAACAAGGGGACCTGGGCCTCCTCAATTTAATTTTTACCAACCAATTTATATGCGTAATTTGGGTGATATTAAGGGCTTTTGTTCCAAAAGTTGTTATCTCAGGCCCTCATCTAACCTTTTCATGAATGTAATGCAATAACCAGGGGTTGATTTACTACATTGCACAAGACCCGGGGCCCCGCTCTCAGATGGTAAGACTTTTTTTTGGTGTTCATCTACATTTGGTTAGAACATTTTGCGAAAATTCTCAAAGTACCTGGGGCCCCACGCAATGTAAATCCGGCCCGGTCAATAACATAGTTAGTAAACGTAACTATCCATTGTACGATTTTTCAGTAGGCTAACAATTTACCTCCGCCTTGCCAGTTTTTACGCGACAATATAGGTTTGAAAAAAATCAGCTAGGAGAAATGCTCATCGAACAAATCATTGAATTTGAATTGAGGGGGCCTGGGCCCCCTGGCCGTACATATACTCCTACAACTGGTTATTTTCATGGCAAAACAAAAATTTTCAAGGAATATCTTCTAGTGGATTATTTTATTATTTGTTGCTAAAATATTGCAGGAATCAATGTAACTTACTTCCCCTACCTAGGCCAATTTACTTACAAAATTTAACCCTAAAGTGCGAGATTTTAAACGTACTTCGGACTTAAAATTTTACGTAAAAAGAGGATTAAACAACCTAATTTTTTAATTGGCTTCAATTGACTAATGTTAAAAATCTAGTTCTTTCAAATGGCTCTGAACTCGTCCGAACTCTGATCCAATGGCATTTGAAATTGCTTGTTTTTCAAAAAATCGGTTAGCTTCTGGGGGCTTGGTCCCCAGACACCCGTCTGTGATACGTTTGAGTTACACTAGTTCGCTCGCACACATCTCCCAATTTGGACATTTTCACTTTTTAAATTTGGTAAACCAGTCTACGGTTTCTGGTCTTCCATTCTACGATATCTTTGTCCCACAAAAGTTCCTTTTTCGAAAATTTCTGATGACGTCATTGCATGTAATTTGTGATTTGCCCCCCCCCAATCAAAAATCCTGACTACGCCTATGTTCGATATGAATGGTCAAAGTGTAAGCGGTACCCTTTGACCGCTTCCACATCCCTGGTTTACTCACTGTCTCTTATAATTGCTGAACGTCAAGCAGGGAAGCTGTCAATTTTAATTTTTATAGTCTTTGGTTTGATCCGATTGGGAATCGAACCCAAGTCCACCGTTTCAGTAGCAGACACTCTATCCACTCGACCTCTGATCGGTTAAAATAACATTGTTTTGCGAGATCGTTACAGCTTTATCAAAGAATTGCTCGACATGAACGCGTACAAAATCGAGTAGGTTGTAAGCCTATCCCTCACAATACTTTTGTCATTCGCACTGTGGGCATCTACAGAGCCAGAGTTTTGTCTGATTAATCATGTAGAACAACAAATGCTTTAATCCCATTTTTTGCTGTTTTTTCTGGAGATTAGTGGCCAGTCTTGTGTATGACGTCATGTTCTATGTTTTAGAAATTCGTTTTCGTCGTGGACAAAAATAATTAATTATAGGAATTATAAATACTGCTATGCTTAGCATCTTCCTGTTTTTTTTCTAGCTTACCCCTCAAGTGTTTACAGTATATAGATATAGGCCATGGTAGCGGTACCAATATCCTCTACTGTTGTTCAAAATACGATAACGTTCTTTCAGTGTTTTGTTAGTTGAAATAACATTCATATTTGTGTTTCCAGTTATTCCTATTGTATTTTGGAACGAAACTTTTTGGCTTTCTTATGTGATGTGTTTGTTGCGAATTTGTACTCTTTACAATGCTACTTGGCTGGTGAACAGCGTGGCTCATATGTTTGGCAACAAACCGTATGACAAAAGTATTAATCCCGCCGAAAACTGGATGGTCGCATTTATAGCGATGGGTAAGAAAGTTTGTCATACATTGGTATTGTGAAATTGAGGACTTTGGCATTTAAAAGCACACGGTTTCAGACTTTGGTTCTTTCAAAATGTGCTGTAGTGAATGTAATAATTCGAGTGTGGGGTTAAGTTTTTTAAAAATTTTGGGCAATTATTAATTTTTTTTCCAATTTCGTTTCGATTTCGTAGGTCATTATGTGACCAGTCAGTAGCGACAGTTATCCACTCTTTGAATCCTGTGAAAATGGCGTTTGTGAGATTCTCTCGCCACGTTAGTGGTAGTATCGAGAGTTTCTTGTTGTCCCTTGCTCTTGTATCTACAAGGCAGAACCGTGAAGTTCCAAAACAAAACACCCATTTTTGCGGCGGCGACAGCTCACTTGCAGAGCCTCGGGCTGGTAATCAAAAGTGTGCTGACCCCTGGTTCGATTTTCAAACTGGCAATACGTCGTTATTTTTATGAGAAAGATATTTTACGCTGATCTCCCATTGGGACCAAGCAGTCCACCCGTTGTAGTGGCCCAGCGTGACGAAAGACTTGCAAACAGAACCCAAAAAAGTACTCTGCGTTGGTGTGGCTAGACAAACGCATAGTGCCTGGTTTATAAGACTTAAAAGATTTACTGATGTTTATTGTTTAATTAAAACATGTTTTAGCCGTTAAAAGCGTTTCATAACATTGTTTTTTAGGTGAAGGATTTCATAATTATCATCATGTCTTTCCGTACGATTACTCAACAAGTGAGTTTGGTCTTCATTTTAATCCAACAACTGCCTTTATTGACCTCATGTGTTTTATTGGATTGGCATACGATTGTCGCCAGGTAGCAGCAGAGACCGTTCTAGCACGACGGAAAAGGACGGGAGATTTGTATGGTCTATAGCAGACTTTATTGTTCTCTTTGTTTTTTGATTAAATCTTCAATTTTCTCGTCCATTCGTAATGTTTATTCGCGATATGCTAAATACGGTAGGTCTATGAGGCATACTACTTATACATCGACGTCTCGGACGGCTTTGCGTTGAGTACCAGAAAACTTATCTATTTGGGATTACGAGCGGTAATGAAACGTAAATACCAAAAAATGTCTTCGCAAGTTTTGGATGTCTAAATTTTCAAATACAGTTAGTGAACAAAGCTCAATTCCACCTGTAGTCCTTTTTTTTCTGACGATCATTGTGACGGTTTTTACTTTCCTACATACAACAGGGATTAGTCGCCTCACGCGTTGCATCCCATTTCGATCATGATTGCTTACTCATTAAAACTAGCAATTTACTTTAAATGGTGGTTCAACTAGTGGTTCATAAATAGGCTTTCAATAATATCTTACCCTACCAAATTGCAGAAAAGCGTTTTTCTTCGATTTCTAACTCTACGCTTCCAATTGAATTGCTCCGCTATGAACTTGAATGACATCATTAACGGTTCATGCACAATTGCATATTTATTTGTCCCCTTTTTTGAAGATGAAGAACACGAACACTCTGCCACGGAGATTAAGCAAGTCAGATGAAGTTGGCGCTCGGGTTTTCGTAAATGTATTTACTTCAAGTACTTCCTGCAAATTCTGCAATTTTTGTAGAAGAAAGTAACAAGAAAAAAGAACAAATCTTTGTAATTTCGATTTTAATCCAATCTACACACCACTAGCAAAACAATCATGAGATATGAACTTTCTGAGTAAGTAAAACGAATAAATGCACCGGAACCAAAATTTCAAACAGAGGAACATAATCGTCAAGATACGAGTATAGCAAAGCACCTTGCAAAGTTGAATAACTACAAGCCAAAAAAAGCAATAAGGAAATATTTTGTCCTAAAAATGCGAAGCTCTACGTTTGAAAAGCTCTTTTCACGTTCAAGCGCATTGTGGCCAAAAAACGGATTCAAGAAAAATACTAGACTGAGGTAATTAATATTCATCAGTGCAGGAAAAAATGCTCAAAACACAAACATTTTCTTGAAGTTGTGTAATCGGGACTAGTTTGCATTTTAGTGGGAGCCCTCAGACGAATCAGCAAAATACGAGCATTTCTTCGCCAAAATATTGTAAAAACCTTTTGGCAATGCCCCCCCTTAAAACTGCCCAGTAAAAAGGCTCTGTAATGATAAACAATTATCCTATGAGGTTACTAGCAACTTATTAGTGATTATATTAAAGACTAACACAAAAACATTATTTCAGTTTCAGTACGACGAATTGCATGATACAACTAGAGTAAATACTGTAATAAACAAAAAATAGCAAACATATATGCACTCTCGTAAGCAAAGGCAAGCAACAAAAAAGCCGGGATTTAGCATGATACATTGCAGATTTTTCAACTAATATTACACCAATTAATAAGGCGATATGGCTGCCCAAAAGATTAAGGTTATTGGGCAATTTATAACCTTAGAGAAGGATGGGGTTGATGGCGATACTATCACGGTTTAAAGCGATATCTACATTCTAGGCATTAGGTCCAGGTCATAAGACAGTACTACTTCGTTTGTTCGGTCTTCGTGAGACTGAGGCACGTTTGTAATGAATAGTTTAGGGTCGATATAGCCCAAGCAAACAAGAAATGTTTTGGAATACGCTGTTCCCATTGGCTTACAACTGAATCAAAATTACACTACAACCACTATTAAGTTCATAAATTTCATGTAATTATGCTCAAAACTATCCAAAATTTCATTCATCATACTGAAACAAATTGCATTTCTACAACAAAAATCTAACATTTTAACAACTGTAAAAAAGATACGCAATACACCAACTACCACCGGCGCAGCCCGAAATAAAAAAAAAGGGGGACAAAATTTTTTTGTTATGATTGAACAATAAAATTATTCAAATCGGGTAGTTTTCATTCAGGAGGAGTCTTGCCGTCGTTCATGCAGTAGATGCATTTATAAAAAATAAATAAATGAAAGAGAATAGAATTAAAGTGGTTTCACCTGGTTCTACAATTTTATTTTATATGATGATGCAATAGCGGAGGCAAAAACCGCGTTTTCTCAACGTAGGCCATATGAGAAAGTCGCAGATTGCCGCTATTATTCAGGCAAGCTGACATAATAATATTTCAACTTTCAAATATAGTGTATTATAACAAGTTAAGAACAAATGAGATGCACAATTCAAAAAAACGTACGAACAACCTCCACCTACACACGAAAATGATTGGTTTTTGAAAAATTAAGTGCTCTCTATTATTTATTTATTTTTTAATTGACACCACGTAACGCTTGCTATATTCCAACAAAAAAATGCGCGGCAATGTAGTTTGCCAATACAAAGTTTCGTTAATTGATTACTATACTGTTACTATTATCGTTGGTAGGAAATAAGGATCTCAGCATTAAGCAAGAATAATGCGATAGCGATCGACCATTCCTTACGTGCGGTTAATTGTCTCAAACAAATAATGCGAATCTGAACGCAGCGTTCGCGGAAAATGGTCATAACGAAGTACAAGGGGTTTATTCATACAGCACGCCCGCAAACGAAATTTAGTTCGCGCCGAAAACTGCGTACAATGCTTTAAGCGTAAAAAAAGCAAAGCGTAAAATCGCGAACGTACGGGCGTGTCGTTAGTTTGTTTGAAACAACTAACTGTTTGTACGTTAGCAAGGCGATATGCCAGGCGCACTAAACTTCGCTTTAAAATAAACTAAAGACGAACTTTTGCGCTCACGATTTCACGCACGGTGTAGATCGGGAATAGGCCGACGGGGTCTGCGCGACTCTTTGCTCGCAACCAGCGCACTCAGTTTAGACTATGACAAAGTTTGAACAACGTTGCCGGATTCCTGCTCTGATAGACAACGAGAACACTGTTACAAATCAACACAGCTTAACGGTGTAATATGCGGGCATAGAAATTGATGGAAAAAGATATCCTAAAAATAAATCAGTGTACTATTTAATGTAATAAACTTTTGACTTTGTGCAGTTTGAAGTTGTAAGATTGATTCAAACCAGCCGATCCCCCGTTCCCCCAACCCCAGCTGAAAATAAAATTAAAGGATCAAACTGACATCGTAGTTACGCTTTGGGTAAACTACAAAAACTTTTTGAGCAACATTACATTGATTTCGCCGTTTTTCAGGCAAACAGGTTCCCTAAGCTGTTGGTTTAAATGTGGGCCTGCATAAGGCGATTTAGTCCAATTACGTCTCACATCTTTTTCAGGGTAACTGCAAAAAATGAAAACTCCCGCAAAAGCAATGCGGTATGCTGACGAGAGACATTGTTATTAATTATTTTCAATAAATATCAACACTGACTATACAAGCATTCCGACTCTGCGGGTTTTGTTTCTACCCTGTGTTGCAAAAAGGCAACGAAGCTAATTGTTGTTTCAATTAAATTATGGTTTACATAATAGATAATTTTTTCAATCATATTTACCAAACTTGATTTTACGATTGTAACTCATTTCCATTTTTACGTAAAACATGATTCATTTTACTTTTTTGCTGCAAACGTTTTTTTCAACCCGAATATCTCGGAAACAATACAAGCTAGACGGCTGAAATTTCTTGAAGATAGAGAAGGCTAATGACGCACAGAAAAAATTTTCAAAAAATGCGCAAGTTTACGCAAAAAACACTTATATGCAACTCCGCGAAGAATTACACCAGAGCTGAGCGTTTTCAATTTAGTTTTTTGATATTTAAAATTTTTTTAACAATTTTAGTGAAAATGTGCACTTTCAAAAGAGAGGGGGCTGGTCCCCCTAATCCCCCCCCTGGCTGCGCCGGTGCCAACTAGTATCTATGATTGCTGAAGCGAATATATGGACGGTAGTATCTGATGACAATCAACACATATCTTGCATTATTATTCTACAACAAAAGTCCTTAGATGTAATCTTCCTTTGCTAAACCCAAGAATGCCAGGGCGTTTTCATGCAAAAGCTTTTCCTGTAAAAATATAACATAGCGTCACACTCTATTGAGCAGGTAACTACAAGTGAAACATCACCTCAAAAAGACAAATATAATATGGGTTGTCTTCAAAATGCCATGTGGCGTTAAATGTTAACGGATTATCATGTGACTCGTTACGCGACTTCCTATTCCTTTTGAAACGCATCACACCTTCCTTTTGAAGGATATTGCTTATCTTGCGCGTTATGCAAGAAATATTTTGATAATATGAAAAAATTTGTGACAACTTTACCTTTACTTCTCCGGAAAGATCTGAAGATGATATTAACGATCCTGGATTCATCTCGCCAAGTGGGAAAGGATAATCCGTACCCAATATAACCCGATCCTAAAAGGTGCAACATAACTAGAATTAAAATGCTTTAAAGAGTAACAACTGAGTGCCAGTTTTCAGAAAGCTGTGATCTGGGACTTTATCTAAGTAAGATGCAAATTAAATTGTTTAGACATTTACGAGGCGAGCGATTTTCACAATTTTTGATCCTGCCAAAAACTTCGATAACATCATTAATATCTAAATATGAAAGTGTCTCGGCAATGCAAACGCAAAATTAGTTGGAGTAGAAAAACCACGTTGTTTTACATTACATCACATTTATTTTCACCCACAAAAAAAAAACATTGAGATACAAATTAAGCCACAATCTTGGATAATACTAATTGGTCACTGCCGACTTCACAGCTTCGAGTTTGATCCAATAACAATACCTTGCCAACAACATCAACCAAGAACTTCAACGCCTTATGATCATGCACGAGGCTATCGGTGTAGAAAGAGCCAAGCTGCTGGTTAGGTGGGATATCGGTGTCCGTGGCACAAAGATCTGGTCGACAATCGTACCCTCTCTGCATTCGCCCCACCAAATAAGGATAAGCGCCGCCTCCATGAGCGAAGCAAACCTGAATCGAATAATTTAAAGTGGGGTGATGTAGCCAGGCAATACCGGTAACAATGGCCAAAATCGAAATATAATTTTTGAAATTTTTTGTTCCCATTTTGAGGTTGCGGTTCCAAAATATTCCACCAATACAAAAAGATTTCCCACTAAAAAGTTTTTTGGAAACTCTGAGTTTGTTCTCTTAGCCTAAATTTTCAGAAAAAGGGGAGGTTTATCAAAATTGGATAAGCTACGTGATGTTACTGGAAGGGTAGTAAATATTATTTGGTCTTTCTTTCTTCCGAGGAAGTTCATGCTAAGAGAACAGATGCAGGGTTTCCCAAAAGCTTTTTAGGGGAATTTCTCTTTGAATTTGTTGAATATATACAGTATCTTCGCAACTGCAACCCCGAAAAGAAAACAAAAAATTTCAAAAATTATATTTCGATTTCAGCCATTGTAAACCACCGAAATTCATTAGATGCTTCACCACCTTGAAACAAACTCGTGATATTCAAATTACAACACGTGTAAATAGATGTAATTTCATAATTCATCTTTTTCCACCTCTCCTAAAGTTTAGTCAACATATCTGTGAAATCAAATGTATAATTCAAATCAAAAAATAACTCTTTATTCTTAATTCTTGCATAACAAATTTCAGCAGCCAATTCATAATCTCCTCACATAAAATTACTTTTAATTCTCTCGTCTACATATTCCGATGAAACGGCGACTCGTTTTAAGAAAAATTTTAACTACTTTTTCAATATCATAATACTTATAACTGAATGTTAATTCTAGTACTCCACCTTTAACTTTGGGAATCTTTGAAGTACTCCACCAAACACAAGGGAATGAATCGCAAGTGCGGATTCTGCAGGCATACCTATACAAAACGTTAATAAAACTTGATCTAGCCATTATTAGTTCATTACGAGTCCAATTGAAGCAAAATATCTCTGGAACGGTTGGGTCAACAACGATGGAGTCAACGCCAATCTGATCTAATACGATTGCCCTAACTTTAAACACCCTCATTGATTTTGCCTTCAATCCTCTTTTAATTCAACTAATCATACGCAAAGCACTGTAACGCTTATTCATCTACAATCGTAGTGAAAGCTGCCCTTGGACTACAAGCATGCAATCACCATTTCTACTCAATTTACCCACTAGCCACGGCGCCCAGTGCTTCTTCATTCGTCCTTCCAGCTCCATGTCCCAAGGATGGACAAAAACAGCGCAATTTGATTTCTCAGCAGCCTAAAAATATGTTCAAAATCTAACAACAACAAAAAAGTTTTTTAATGTATAATCACTACAATATAATTAATGAAAACCACAGTAGCCTTTATAAACTTACTGATTAAAAATACTATGCAAAAATCAAAGATTTTTTTCTTGACCACCAAAGAGCGCTAACGTAGAAAATGACTTTATGGTACGTGATTGTTATTCAGTACGTTGGGTTCGAAGGTAGGATTGTCTTGCTATCATCGTATAATAACATAAGTCATTCTTCAGTGAAGAAATGGCTTCGTAATTGAACGCTGGGTCCTAAATCCTAAAGAGATATTACCCCCAAATTCAAACAGTTACCTCCCAGAAACATGTAAGCTCTTCTGCATCTAAATTCCAGTCATTGATGTGGCTACCGATCTGAACACCAGGAAATTTCAGCTCTGTTATACACCTTTTCATTTCTTTCACAGCTAGTGAAGGTTCTTGCATAGGCAGTGTTCCAAGACCGACAAAGCGTTTTGGATATCTAAAAATGCAAAAAACTTTGAGCCGACCTAATTATTTTTTTAGCTGGAAACGCAAACTGCATTATCTTTGTGCATAAATAGTTGTGTAGACCGCAAAATAGTTGGTGAGGGATCTACCAGACTCTTTCCTGTAGATAAGCATTGTACAAAAAACACTCAACAGCTCTCGCACGAAATGTTTCACACAATTCAAAACGCAAATGAACAAAAAGGAGAAAGGAAAACCTCCAATTTGTGAAATCCGGCCTGTTCATGTTCTAGCGTCGGCTGCAGCTGGACCGAGAAGTAGGCTTGTATAAAGTAGAATAATGTAGTATTCTAGAATAATTCTAGAATAGACATTTCGAATCTAGAATTTCGAATCCTTTTCTAGAATAACTCATCGCAAATTGTGACAATACAGTTTTATTGCAAAAATTCAAAAAGCGCAATCCTGACTCCTGACAAAGTTACACAACTGTCACTTCTTGAGTGCGAGCACGCTTGCTTAAGTGCTATGCATTATCAATGAAATGCGACTAGAGACTTAGGCTGCTTAAAACTGCGTAATACGCACGACTCTTCGCGTTTTGGTGGCGCTTTAAAGGATTTTTTTCGAATCCAATTACCCGATAAAAAATGCAATTTGAGATTCGTTTCCCCAGAGATTCGAAATTCTACTTTGTACAACCCTACCGAGAAGTAATCACTGACATGTTTTGCAGATCAAACTCAGGGCGGATTTACATCGCTTGGGGCCCCTGTCAGTTTGGAGATTCTCGCTACTTTTCTGCCAAAAATAGATGAAGACAAAAAAGGTCTTATCACCAGAGCGCGGGCCCGTGGCACTAAGCCATTTGGTAAATCCGGCTCTGATCTTACTACTCAGTAATCACAGCAATGCACTCACTGCCTATAGTGCCTATTATTAAACGCAAAAGACTGTTTTTTACTAACTAACAAGAGAGTTCTGTTTGGGCGCGTATCTATAATATTCAATACACGGAAATACAACTCGTATTTAACAACTTACTTATCTACTATGGATTTTAAGTCATCGTTTAAAATTTGGCATAGATCGAGGGTATCTTGTGGCTTGGCCCAATAACTGAACATCACTGGGACCGTGGATAAAGCTTGAACCGAAACACCTGGAACAAAAGGCGAAATTACATAAATGCTTGTTCAGATAAGTGATGAATTGTAGATTTTAATTTTGTTGCTGTAAAATCAAGAAATTATAAAATTGTGACACAACAGTAATCAATTTTTAGCATATTTATTTGGTCTACAAACAAACATCAAAGTCGGAAATGAGGCAAACGGGTGCTAGAATTATTAAGAAACTGAATCCAGCAACTGACATTGATGGGATGTGGGGACAACGCTCACCCCTGGCTACAAAACACTAAACTGCTATTTACTACTTGGCAATTTTTGAAATTTTGTTTGTAAGCACCGGTGTTGTCCATGTCCTTGATGCGAGTTTCGGCATCGAAACAATTTTTCTCAACTGTTCTGAAATGCTTTCCGCTTTTCATTAGCTCGCTTTTTCCCTGGAAAAAATATGAGATTGAAATCGCTAAGCTGTAAGTAAGGCTGTAGTTAACGCTCAAGTACTATTTTCTTCAGAGTCGGATTTCAGCTCTTACCCATTCACAGTCGAACTTCAAACCACAAGGCGATTAAGTTCAAACGGTAATTCCCAAAAGCAAGATACATACTATTTCAAAATCTCGTAAAAAAACACCGGAAGTTGGTATCAAAACATTACCCTACCAAAAACAATGCTACATTTTAAAACACAAATCTGGTCAACCTGATCTTCCAGTGGTGCGGTCTCAATGGAACAAACGGGTACTTACGCAAGACTGATGGTGCATCTGCAAAAAGCCCCCATAACCGTATCTCTGAAAGTAAAAAAAAGCAATAAGTATGGCTCTGCTGTGCGTTAGAACCTTAAGTTTTAGTAGCACGGAGTTGGAACCTACGTTCGATTTTCTTTGTAACTATACTATAACAAGCTGACTAAATAATATTTTTGCCGTAAAAGTTTTTATCAACTAGTACGGAACACCTTTTCAAGTCATAACAGTGCATCGAACTTACTGCAGCCAAATTTCGCGTATGTGTTTCCAGTGGTGCCTATTTATGTTGAGCATTGGGGAGGATAATATGCCATTTTACCCTACGGTATTTTAAACATTGGGGGGGGTGAAGATCGACCACTACTTTTTCCACGTGAATAAAATATGACAAACGTTCAACACGCTTTTGAGCCAACTAAAAATGTTTGGTTATAGTCAGTGCCGTCGCCAGAGCAAATGAAGTGAGGGGGCACAAAAATTTGCTTATAAAACTGATCTTCACATCTTGTACGTCTACAATTATGCGCAATTTTTAAATAAGATCGACAGCGTTTCTTGGTTCGTTTCGAATGCGGCCCATAATTGCTTGAAAAATCTATCTGCAGCAGTGAGTGCTACCAGATGTGCAACCAGTATTTTGCAAAGGGTGAACCAAAAGTTTGTTTTCTTTTGCACAAAAACTGCCTGATGTAGCCCCCTTGCTGAACAAACTGATGCAATTTAAGCGTGTCACAGACGGGCATAGTCACTAAAAATTTAGTGACTGTGGACGGGGGCCTAGGGGCGGAGCCCCCAAACGCTGGGCGATTTTTGCAATTTTGCCGCAATAAATAGCAATTTTAACGCCATTTTAATCACATTTCGCAGTTTTTGAAGCCATATGAATTACTACATGCTAAAATTCCTCTGACTTCAAAGAATTAGATTGAGTAGTATCTTCATCCCTCCCCTCCCCTTACTTCAGGTCAAGTCTAAAATAAGTTTAAACGCTTGTATTTTGAGGTTAAATTTTCTAAGTGACTTGGCTAAGGGGGCTTAAGCCCCTTCACCCTGCTGGTTGTGCTACTGACTCAGAGTTGTAAACGGGCCGACTAGTTCAGGCCCGAACCCGAAAATTAATTTGAAGCCCAAATTATGCCCGAAAGTTAAGTTGGATCTGAAAAATTTAGCAATTTTGCCAAATTATTTTGTTTATATTTTTGAGCATCTAAGACAAAAAAACACGTCTCAGGCCCGAATTAAGCTCGAAATTTTTGTCAACCTTGAGCCCGAACCCGACCCGAAAAGCCCGGGCCGACTTACAACTATGTATTGACTGCGACCTCAAAATCTTGAGTGTGCTCTAAAAATCAAAACAACTGGTCTTTGAAAAAATGTTATCGCGTATCGTTTCATGTCATAATCACTAACGAAGTACCTTAACGATTCTGCGGGCTTGCATGTCTCTTCCGCGACACATCTGTAAAGGCGTGTTAATAAGACGGAATATAGCATCAGATTTATGCACAGCAGTTGGTTGCCAGCAATTTTGCAAAGAATCAAAAAAATGTGAAAGGAGAATTATGTTTGAACGTAATTATTCCTTTTTCCATCGTTGTCTGTTGTCTTGTCGTTGTGTGAAGTTCCAAAAACAGTATTTTAAGTAAACCTAAATGGAGGACACAAGCAGCCGTTAGGGTTCCTAAAACAGTATTTTAAGTAAACCAAAATGGAGGACACGCCCCCCTCCCTGCCCCCCGTAGCGACGTCACTGGTTATAGCCAAATGTTTTTTTTATGTACAGAAGATCTACTTGGTTAGTCATGAAACGGGGTAAGGCATGATTCTCATAAAGTGCTGTAGATTTTGATTGAAAGTAATTTACAGGCACATGGATGCGAATTGAGAGAGATTCTGCTTGTCATTCGCGTTAATGCAACACCCTCTAAACAGCATTCATTGAAAAAGCCTTAAATAGGCCAACAAGTAATATAAAACTAAATTGAAAACGATTAAAATCACGTCTTAAAAACAGCCTTTTCAAAGGAAAAAACCTAAGTAACAGTCCAAAATTAACCTTTCAAAACTTTTCAAACTGCTGACGATTAAAATGTACGCATTTTATCACTTTTATGAACAACGGGCTGTAATATTTGCTTTCTAACCGCATGCTTTTGCATAAATGCATTGATCTTATTATAGCCTCAGAGGTATAGCACCACCAGGGTGAATCTTGTTAAGTTACTTTCAATTGCACTTTTCACGGTTCGGCTACTTCCAGTATTGCCATCCAGCACTTCTTATGGTGAAAAGCGCCAAGCTATGCAGATTTTGCTTGATAACGCAGCGCGATACGTCCTCCCCACCTGCTGTCACCTGAATGTGGCGTTCCGATGACGTAAAAGACACGAGTCACACGCTGATCGCTGCTGTTTAACCGTTGGCTACGTGGCGATACATTTACGCGCTCTAGTCTAGTTTATCATTCACATTTTACACACAAATGCAGACCATTGTCAAATTATTGGGGGGGTGGGTATGCAGTTAAATTATTGGAGGGATATATCCCACCCATCCCTCCGGGTTTCGGCATCACTGTATGTTACTGAAAGCACAGCAACAAATTCTTCTCTAATTGTGCATGACGGTAATATCTTCAGAGGTTTTTATGAACAGGGTATCGTCTTCAACTCTTCAAGGGTACACTACTTGGCCCGAGAAAAAGCCTCAAACAACGGGCCAAAAAACAAAATTTTATTAAAATAAAACAAAATAGCTTACTATAATAAAAAATAAAATAAAATGCCACTGTTCTTATGGTAGGCTAATGCTTCAAGATCAGTAACACAAAATAGCATATCACACCTTTTCGAGATCAGGCCAATTCTCAGGAAGAATGTGATTGTGGATATCAATCTTCATTGTAATGACTTCCAAGTCGCATAAAAGCTTGATAACTTCACCAAATAAATACTCAGATCAGCAAAAAATATTGATGTCAATCAAGCTTGTTACGTCCCTCACACTATATATTTACTTCTAAAGCCTAAAGTTTAAAAAAAATCATAATTAAATAAATTAATAATCTTTCGGTTTCACTACAAATAAAAGAGCCAAAGCTGTCGTAAACATTTTATTTAGAAAGAGACGTTTCGACAAATTACTTAAGTCATTGTCAATCGGTAAATAATGGTGACCTGCAAAGTTTTGTTAAGTTTGTTTTGTTAAACTTAACTTTGCAGGTTACCTATAGCTCTAATTTTTCTTGTGCATTATTTACAGATTGACAATGACTTAAGTAATTATTTACGACAGCTTTGGCTCTTTTATTCTTAGTGTAACTGTTTTTCAAGACCAATTTTTATGCTCCAAAATAATCTTTCAATTTCTTGCAAGCAACAAAAAAGTTGTGAGAACTGGGGAGCCAAAAACAGTCATACTAAAAGCCCGCCAACATTTTTAAACTGACCTAGCTAGACAACTACATGACCTAAAATCCTAATTTGGAAATGTCAGGGCTAGACTACACAAGATCTTTATACCGAAAATAGTTAAAATTGAATCACAGCAGAAGCGTCTTTGCACTATTGTTTCATCAATATGCGAACACTGGAACTGCATAACGACTTATACATAAACAATCCCATTGCGATCACAAGGCTTAAAACCTAACACTAGTAAATTTTTTAAAAGTTGGAAAAATGCATGTTTCAGTTTACGGCCATCACCGGTGAACCTATTTGGATCGAATCTGATTTTTGAAAATGTTGTAATGTAGCAATGTTGGTTGGTATTGAGACTCTACTGCTTAATACCAGAGTTCTGCACACAGCAAACCTTGGTAATTCCGATTCGATTGCGATTAATACCCAATACCCATATATCAACAACAGAGACTATTACGTAGTGCACCATATAAATTTAGTATTAAATTATAACTTAGCTCTTTGTTCAAGCAGTTGAACTAAAAATTAATTAAAAAATGATCCATACACAACTAAAAACTAGTGCAAAAAATGAGAAAAGCAAAAACAGACAAAATTGTGTTTTAAAAAGACTTTCCAATGGACTGTAATGGATTTTTTTGCAAAACACAAAGAATTGATAATAAATACATATGAAACTTACAAGGTTTGTTAAGAGCAGTAGCACCCCTGTTAAATACGTTGTAAAAACGTGATACAAAACATAGTAATATGAAAATTCAAATAGTTTACAGAAAACGCTATTTTCATAAAGTCTTTTCCCAATATCACGAGAAAAATTTTTAAAACTGGCATGAAATGTTCGTAATTCAACGATCAGTCCGAGCAAGGGGATCCTACTTTGGTATTTAACCAAAGTTAACATGCGACAATGCTATGCTAATTTAAACTCCGAAATTCTAAAAAGCCTTCATAGAGTTTTGCAGCTAAGTCATCGGCAACCGATTTCGCTTCAAGTCGGTTCAGCCAATAATCTGGTACCATGTCACCGTAAAATGCGCCCGAAATGGCCCCGGCCATGGTGGCAATCGTGTCTGTATCGCCTCCCAGTGATATAGCGTAAAAGATAGTTTGTTGAACTTTGTTGAAGGCGGATAGTTCTTGTGGTTGTTTGTCTGCTAAACAGCATAGAAACGAAAAAATTGCAGCAGGGACGGCTTCGACTGCTTTAATTCCAGTTCCTGCAAAATATTTGTTATCTAAAAGAATCATTATAGGTATGCTTATTATTCTGTAACTATTGGCTAGAATTTCAAAGAAGCACTGTGGTTTAAGTACCCAACACCAGAAGACTTGCAAATTTTGAGAATAGTGGCTGGTAATTTTTAACGAATAGGCTGGTCAAATCTGACACATTGTTGCCAACGACTTCAAATCAAGCTGCAACATTTCTCCGCAAGGAGCTGTGTTGTCCAGAAGCAGTGATGCAGAGATAGTTACTTGTTACACGTTCTGGCATAATACAGCAAGTACCCGTAATGAAACATTTGATTTGACAAATGAGCACTGAGCACTCCATACCTATTCTATCCGTAATCGTTTCAACTGAAGGGAGTTGTTCGTTGTCCAAAAAATCCAAAATATGAGTTAACTTGGTTGTGTATGCTCTAAAATAAACAATTTATTTAGTTGGCAGCGTTGCCGAAAGTGTAAAGGCGTCGTTTTTAAGACGACCCAGATTGTGTGATCTGGGTTCAACCCGCACCCCGGTCACGTTGTTGCGTCTTTGGATAAGGCGCTTTACGATGATTATTTCTGCTGGGTGGCTTCGAACAAGCAGCAAATTTATGTGGGAAGTAGTTAAACATCAACCGGAAACTTAAAAAATGGTCAACTCCTAAGCGAATGAGGATTCGTCCAAAATAAAAGCGTCTCTGTCTCTTCCTCGTGAGTGGAGGATAACTATGGATCAATTAATCAATTAAAACAGCAAAAAATGTATAAGATATCAATATAACGAATAAACCACAACCAAATGGTAGTCTGATAACATTATCGACAAGAATACTGCACCAATGCAACAACTACAATCCTGTAAAAACGCCGATACATCAAGTAGTTGCAAATTTACAAACTGTAGGTTAAAACAAAAAAGTCTAAGCAGTGCCTTTGATTTACACCAAAGTATATTGCAAACCTCAGTTGCATTTTGCTCAAATTTGGCTAGGTGGTTAACACAAAAAAGTTTGTGTTTGGTTAAGCATAAGAAAAATATTCAAAGTTAAAATCAGGTCCAAGATATTTTTTTTAGCGTTGAAGCTTCAAAATAAGGGACATGACAAATCGCCAAAAGTAAAAACATGAAAATTATTTTAAACACAGTAAAACCAACAGAAATGTTTGTTTCTTAGTAAGTACTTTTCATCATCTGGGCTTTGGCTCTCCAATCGGTCAACAACTTCTTTCAACAAGTTCCAATATTCCTTCCAAGTAAGGGAAAGATCAGATTTTAACGCATATTCAACAGCAATAGCTTGAAGAATGGCACCATTAACTGCATCAATGTGTGAATGAGTAATACGAGCACTTAACATTGCTACCTATAATCAAATTAATAAGAGTTTAAAAAACTACAGTACATTCCAAAATTCTTCAAATCACACTGAGCATATCAGCATAAAACTGCATTCCTCTGTCTTAAAGCTGAGTCCAAGAACAAAAGCACGCTTTAATGTTGTTCAAAAATCTCTTGCTTCTAATTAAGCTCTTAATAAGACAATACCAGATTTTTCTATTGCTAGCCATGGCTTGCAAAGCAATACATTTTTCACAAAATTATGAGATCTTTATGTAATGCAACGCATTTAAAAAATTATTGTGCAGGGTGCAATCAGACCGTGACTTTTATGCGCAAACGTTTAGGTTTTGGACATTTATGCGACGCCAATTATGCGCTTGGACTTTTAGGCGCCAGAGGTAAATTTTCTAGGCGCCAGAGGTAAATTTTCAAGTTTTTTTGGAAATTTTTTTTCACCTCTGGTGCCTAGAAGTCCAGGTGCATAATAGTCCAGCCGCATAATCGGTGGCGCCTAAACATCCCGCACCTAAAAGTCATAGAACGTTGTGCAATTTTATCACAATTTTTTTGTACTAGGCCTTACTTTTTCAATTTCATGCTGGTTTTTATGATAAAACAATGCCACAGGATAAACCCTCATCGCAGACCCATTGCCATACGAGCCAGTTCCTTCAAACTGCTCTGCTGCAGGAGTAAAAACATCATCTGTGCTTTCTTGTGCAAGCAATTTTTGGAAAACAATACCTACACTTGCTCCATATCCACGAGGGGGTTGAGAGCGAAAATAAGCATCAGTAAAACTAAACAACAGTGTTAAAAAAATAGCCTATAAGTCAACAACCTACCATATTTTTCAGCGGTCCGCGACATCCTGACGCGACCGACCTGACGCGAGACAACTCACCCCGGGAATCCTGACGCCAGGGACATCCTGACGCTAGGGACATCCTGACGCTCTGGACATCCTGACGCCAAAAGCTCCAAACTTTTGCGCTCTGCTTTTTTTTCTTTTTCTTCTTTTCGCTTTTCCGCGCTACGCCACAGCTACGCTTTTAACGATTAACGTTCGATTATTGTGACGTTAAGTATAATATTTTCCGTTAATTGCAAACTTGATACGAATCTCTGTTTTGCAGAAACAACTCAAAAGCGAGGTGTATTTTTGCGACAAAAATCGTGATGAATCAAAGTCGAGTTAGCGAATATGTAAAATCGCTGGCGATAAGTTTCAAACGATGACCGAATGCCGCGATTGAAAGTAATATATGTTTTGCTGTTATTAAACGACCGCGTAGATATTTCATAAACAATAATATGTGTGATTCATTTACAAAGAAAAATGCTCTGAAAGGAATTGTATGTTAAAAGAAAATAGTAAAAATATAATTCAAAGTCAAGTACTGCAAATCGAAATTAATTAATGCGGCGATTAAAATTTGGTATTTTTGCCTATTATTATTGGATGACCACCTAGCAATTTTACACGCATTTTCATAAAAAAATTGTTAGTTTTTGGTCAGCAATAATTTGTCGATGGACAACGTTTGAAAGCAAAGTTGAAATTACGGCCAAGAAGGAAAATAGATTAAAAATATTGTGCAATAGTTTGTAATTATCCAACTAATTACTTTCCCAATGGGTGGTTTATTTGGTTTTAACCTTGATAAATGGAGCCATTAGTTTTTGCAATCGCAGTTTTTAACTTTGAAAGAACAGAACAACACGGTCGCACGCTTCACATCAGCATGTCAAATTATCGTAATTTCTCCGCTTGCAAAATCAAAGCATTTAAACAATAACAAGTTACTAATTTGGATAAGCTCCAAAATTTTCAGTTTATTAAAGAGTAAGATCACAAAAATGACAACAAGCAGCTAATCGAAATGCTATCGATAAATTATTGCTGACCAAAAACTAACAATTTTTTTATGAAAATGCGTGTAAAATTGCTAGGTGGTCATCCAATAATAATAGGCAAAAATACCAAATTTTAATCGCCGCATTAATTAATTTCGATTTGCAGTACTTGACTTTGAATTATATTTTTACTATTTTCTTTTAACATACAATTCCTTTCAGAGCATTTTTCTTTGTAAATGAATCACACATATTATTGTTTATGAAATATCTACGCGGTCGTTTAATAACAGCAAAACATATATTACTTTCAATCGCGGCATTCGGTCATCGTTTGAAACTTATCGCCAGCGATTTTACATATTCGCTAACTCGACTTTGATTCATCACGATTTTTGTCGCAAAAATACACCTCGCTTTTGAGTTGTTTCTGCAAAACAGAGATTCGTATCAAGTTTGCAATTAACGGAAAATATTATACTTAACGTCACAATAATCGAACGTTAATCGTTAAAAGCGTAGCTGTGGCGTAGCGCGGAAAAGCGAAAAGAAGAAAAAGAAAAAAAAGCAGAGCGCAAAAGTTTGGAGCTTTTGGCGTCAGGATGTCCAGAGCGTCAGGATGTCCCTAGCGTCAGGATGTCCCTGGCGTCAGGATTCCCGGGGTGAGTTGTCTCGCGTCAAGTCGGTCGCGTCAGGATGTCCTGCTTCGATTTTTCAGACCAATAGGCGCACTTAAAATACTCAAAATTTTAAAGATACTGAAAGTCCACCCGAAACTCAGGTTGTACTCTCTTTCTCTTCATGATTCAAATTACAGTTTGTAAGTCGCATTTCATTTAGTGCGCTTATATTCCAGTGTGCCTTATACAAGGAAATCAAAGTAATAAAGGTCATTTACTGATACTGCATCATATGTTATACTGCAGTGTGCCTTTTAGTTGAAAAAATATGATACTTGCTTGTCAATGAATTACTCTATTGAAAACTACTGTTGTTTAAAATACAAAAATACAAGAAAGCAAAAAGAATAATGAAAAAAATTTTTTAATATTTTGACTTGGTCCTCTGCATAATAGAATTTCAAAGCATAATTATTACAAAAGTTTTCAGAAAATTGAGCTTAAATCTTACAATGAAATCAGAATAATGTTGACAAAAATTACATCAGAATATTTTACAACGAACATGCCATGCACTGTATGATAACAAGTAAGCAAAGCATTACTTCAAAAGCAAATTTCATTTAGTTTTTTTTTTAATTTGAAACAGCACTCTTAATCGTAAAAGCTAATAGCTGATAGTTTTAGTCTTACTCAAAAACTACTATAATTCTACGTAACACTAACCATAACAATCTCATTTAAAATACTATGTTGCTAAGTTTTTAAATTCTACATTAAATTTGCTAAGGTTGAAAAAGTACTGTCTCAGTTTAATGTTAATATTTATGCAGGTATGGTAGATTCCAGGAATATCAACAACATGTACCTTTTAGCAACTTTTTGAGCCAAAAACCCTTTATTTTCTATTAGAGATTTTGCTAACTGATGAGCCATCTCAGTATCATCAGTGTACTGATAAAAAGCATCATCATCTTTATCTACAAAAAAATGCTCATAATTATTGCTGAATTAGACAGTTTGAGAAAAATTTATTACAGATTTTGATTAATGAATAATTAACATAAAATCCAATTTTGTAACTGATCAGTGATTAAGTGGATAGAGCGTCTGCTACTAAAACAGTAGACTCAGGTTCGATTTCCGGTAGAGTCAAACCAAGGACCACAAAAAATTGGTATTCACGGCTTCCTGCATGACGTGGTAGACAGGTGGGCAGGTGGCAGCTTGACTTGAAGACCGAAAGGTCCATTCGCTGTCTCTTGGCCAAGGCAACTTGGAGAAAAAATGTAATTACAATTACCTAATCAGCATTTTTGATGAGCACAAGCAAACTGATTTTTTACTTTACTACAATTTACTAATGTATAGTCAAATAATATTGGTAGCAATAAAGTTATCACTCTTTGGATGAAAATAGGACTTGTCAAAACAAAGATAATGAGGGGAAACACTTATTGCAAGGCAATATCATCTGAGAAAATTCAAAGTTCAAGAATGATGATTAAGACAATATCTGAATTTCTGATAATGAGATATTGTTTGCTGAACTTCAAAATTAAAAGTGAGGTTGTTAAACCTTAAATTAAAACAAAAGCATTTGTACCAACTCATTAGGTCATAGCTCACATGTGACAAATAGCTTTTCCAAAATGATGTACTGCTAGACCAACAAACAGAGATGGGCACAAATAACATTATATCAAAAGCGCAACGCAACAAAGCGCAACGATCTTTTCAACCAGTAAAAGCGCAGCGCAAAATGCGCAGTTCACTTTTTTTGCTTTCTAAAGCGCAATGCTACTTCCAGGCGCATAGCCAGAAATTCGCAATGGGGGGGGCTGTTTGGGGGGTCTGGGGGCTAAGCCCCCAGCTGTCAGAGGCTGGGGGTTTGGGGGCAAAGCCCCCAGCCACCGGAGGCACGGGGGTCTGGGGCGGAGCCCCCAGCGCTTGAAAATTTTGCATTTTTTTGCAAAAATAACTTCATTTTAGGGCTATTTGATTAAAAAATAATGACTTTAAAACGTGGCTTAGAAATTGGCGGTGCAAACAAGATTGAACTGGTGGCATAAATGGGCTATTTGGGAGATGGCTAATGGTAAAATGTAGTTCTCTTGTTTAGATGCTGGTAAATTATAAAATCAAATAGTTCAATAAAACTCACAAGAAGTTATCTATTTCGTATACAGTTTATAGAGAAAAATAATTGGGGGGGGCTAATGAAACGAGATTTGAGAGAAATGATTGGTAATTAACAAATACTGAATAGCCCCTCCCCCCTATTCCTTAGTTTATAACATATTTGTTGAAGACACCTATGTTCAGCATTTTTACACTTGCGATCAAATTTGATTGCTTATTTCTTACCATTTATCAAAGTTTTCATTTATTTGTTGGTTTTATTTTTGACAAATTAGCCCCCCCCTCTGAGCACATGTTTTAAAAGATGTTTCAAATCACGATTTAGTCCACTCCAGTGCATAAAACAGTCTCAAAAGTGCTAAAAAATGCAGTGTTTTTCCCATTCTGCATTTTGGTCGACATGTCAATGGGGGGGGGCTATTGCCCCCCAGCCCCAACTGGCTACGCTACTGGCTAAAAACGTGGTATTTTCCTAATTCTGCATTTTGGTCGGCAGTTCATTAGCCCCCCCCCCTAAATAAACGTTTCAAACTATGCTTTAAAGCATTTTTTAGTCTAATCCAGTGCAAAAGAGAATCTTAGAAATGCTAAAAACGTGGTATTTTCCTTATTCTGCATTTTGGTCGGTAGTCTATTAGCCTACCCCCCCTAAATAAACCTTTCAAACTATGCTTTAAAGCATTTTTTAGTCTAATCCAGTGCAAAAGACAGTCTTAGAAGTGCTAAAAACGTGGTATTTTTCTTATTCTGCATTTTGGTCGGCAGTCCAATGGGGGGGGGCTATAGCCCCCCCCTGGCTACGCTACTGGCAACTTCTGCAACGAACTTTTTGATTCAGTTGAAGCGCAACGCAATTCCGCAATTGCGGAATGGTATTTTCGTACCAAGTTAAAGCACAACCTAACTTCCGCAATCGAAATTTTACAACACAATGCAAATACTGCGTTTTTTGCAATTTTAGACTCAAAAAGAGTAAATAATTTGCTAAACAAGCCCGAAATTTATCAATATTACGATGGAAATGGAGCAAAATTAAGTTCAATGTATAGAATTGCGCTTTTAACCAAAAAAAATTTGGAAAGCGCAATGCAATTAAAGCGCAACAAATTTTAAAGGCTTTATTCCGCAACACAACTTCCGCAAAAAGTCTCAAAATAAAAAATTAAAGCGCAACGCAACTTACGCAATTGCGGAGGTTGCGCTTCTAATTGCGCTTTGCCCACCTCTGCCAACAAATAACATTAAGTTACTGGAAGAACTTTTGTTTACTACCAGTTTGAATTGACAATGAAGTAGGCCATTAATATTATGAGGAACAGGTGATTTGTGAGTAAATAAACTGTAAATGTTCAAGAAGCTTAAAGGCCACCTAATGCCTGCAAAGCAACGCCCTTAAAACATAATTAACAAATATTATCAATCGAATGCTGAAAACCTGGTTTAGATACACGTTCTCAGTTTCAAGAAAATGGATAGCCATTATTTACTCAAGATTACCTTTTGCGTTATAAAAAATGTCATGACATCATCAGACCCAGGAGTTTGGTGCTTTTGACTAGTTTATCATTGCAGAAGATAGGTGATTTTGGAAAGGCATGTAATAGCAGCTTACTGGTCAAAAAGTGTTGCGCAAAAAACGCGTAATTAGCTTAAAGTAGTTTCATTGCAAGGTTCAGAAGTGAATTACCCCCAGCAATCAGCTTTTACTACCAGTATTGAACAGCAGTTTTAGTACCAGTAATGACTCAATCACTCTAAAACTCCCACAGTGCGAAAGTTTTTCTATTCTATCCAGCATATCCATATCCAATACCAGTAGGCTACTGTAGTGTAAAAAAAGATTTTAGATTCAACAAGAAACTATACAAAGCTTGTAATTATGTAAAACTATTTTACCCTTGTAATACCAGTAGGCTACTAGTGGTTTACTGATTAGAAATATATCGGTACCGTACAATACAAATGATAACGGTACCAGTATTGGATCAGTAGCCTGGTTTGGTTGGTGTTTCAGAGCTTGATCTTGTAAAACAACCAAAAAAACAATGACCTAGTCAGATTGCTGAATGCTTGAACAGCAAGTTACCTGTGGATGGGTAGATTTAGTATAGTGCAAGTGTAGATGGGAGTATTGGTACGATAGGCTAATAACAGCAAAGAAGCAAGTAGGCTACTGTCTGTACTGGTATGTTACATTAACACAATAGGTAAAAGTATTACCATTACAGGCAGCATTTTTGTTATTTTATACTCAATTTCATGTTCACAATACTGGTACTTGTAATAAGTTACCTGCATTCACTGGTAGTTGTCTGGCTGTGCAGATCTGAGATATCAGTACACCGATCTGATACCGATAGCCTAGTCCATTACCGCTAAACTATAGCACCCTGGCACATTAGTCCAGCCTAATCCATTGCCAGGAGTAAAATATTTACTGAAACACAAACTAGGCAATCAGAACTGATCTGATACTGGAATCATTTCTACTGCGCAGTATCTGTACCAGTATATTTCTAATCCTATGCAGTAAACCACAAGGAGCCTACTGGTATTAGAAGGGTAAAGTATTTTTACATAATTATAAGCTTTCTATAGTTTCTTGTTGTGTCTAAAACCTTTTTTTACACTACAGTAGCCTACCGGTATTGGGTATGGATATGCCAGATACAGGATAGAATACACTAATTTTTGTGCAGTTGGAGTTTTTGAGTGATTGAGTCATTACTGGTACTAAAACTGCTGTTCAATACTGCTAGTAAAAGCTGATTGCTAGAGGTAGTTCACTTCTGAACCTTGCAATGAAACTACTTTGAGCTAATTACGCGTTTTTTGCGCAACACTTTTTGACTACCAAGCTGCTACCACATGCCTTTCCAAAATCGCCTGTTCTCTGCAATAATAAACTAGTCAAAGGCACCAAACTCCTGGGTCTGATGATGTCATGTCATTTTTTAAAATGCGAAAGGTTATCTTGAGTAAATAATGGCTATCCATTTCCTTGAAACTGAGAACGTGTATCAAAACCAGGTTTTTAGCATTCGATTAGTAATATTTGTTAATTACGTTTTAAGGGCGTTGCTTTGCAGACATTAGGCGGCCTTTGTAGGAATAACCTAGCCTAACACACAGTACCAGGTACTGAACAACAATTGTAATTGTAAGCAGGCTTGGAAAATTATAATAGCAATTGACAAAATTGTAATTAATTACACAATTTTGCTGTAATTGTAATTGAGAATTTTCAAAAGTTGATAATTGTAATTGAAAAATTTTCTGCCTCTTTTCAATTACAATTACTCTATTATTCACAAAGATCGATGATAACAAAATGTGTTTGAACAAAATCAATTTTCCTTCAATTGCAAATTGATATCGATATTTCAGATTTTCTACCGATTGCAATCACATCTGACGTCACAAACCGAACATTAAAATAGGTTGAGGATAGTTAGCAAGTTTTAGAGATAGGGTTAATCATATTTATAACCTAAACTTTGCATCTATTCCAATCATAATTAGCACTAACTCTAAGCCAAAAACTAGCCCAACATAGAATTGGTCTATAACGTCAGATGTGACTGTAACCAATTTGGTAAGTAACCATTGTCACCATAGGCGTAGCCAGGATTTTTGATTGGGGAGGCCCAAACCACAAATCACATCCAATGAAGTCATCAGAAATTTTCAAAAGAGGAACTTTTTGTGGGGCAATGATATCACAGAATGAAAGATCTAAAGCCGTGGCGTGTTGTTGGCAATTAACTAGAATTTTGCTAAAGGCAGAGGTAAACTAATAAGCCTAGTTAAAAAGTACAAATGTCTAACTTGGGAGACATGTTGAGTAAGCTAACGTACCTCAAACACATCACAGACGTGGTCAGGGGGCACCCCCCAGCCACCGGAGGCTTTGGGTTCCGAGCCCCCAGCTGCTGAAAGATTTTTTGTGATTTTTTGAAATAAAAGCTATTTTAATGCCTTTGGATCACATTTTGCATGTGTTCACAGAAATTTGAAAGTACTAGATTTTTTGCATTTAGAATCCAATTGAAAAAATTTAATTGTTCAATCCTTCTTTTGCTTGCAATTTAAGTCCAAACACATAAAAAATCTTGCAATTTGTTATTGAACTTTAATTGTAAGTGATTTATTTGGCCCAGATTGGGGAAGTAAGGAATATTGTCTCCTGCAATATTTTAGCAGTAAATAATGATCCACTCAAAAATTTTCCTTAAGAGATTTTTGCTTTGTCATAAAATTAGCCAGTTATAGGAGTAAATGTACTACCAGGGGGCCCAGAACCCCTCAAGTCAAATTCAATATTTTGTTCAATGAGCTTTCCTTGAGCTAATTTTTTTTTAATTATTTTGTGCGTAAAAACTGGCGAGGTGGAGATGAATTATTGCAAAACAGTACATTAGATGGTTACGCTTACTAACCATGTTATTCCCGGGCCGGATTTGCATTGCGCGACACCCATGGTACTTTGGGATTTTCAGCCAAATATAGGTAAAGACCAAAAAAAGTCTGACCATTTGAGCACAGGGCTCTGGCACTCCATCATATGGTAAATCTGGCCCTGGTTATTGCATTACGTCACAAAAAGGTTAGATGAGGGCCTGAGGTAGCAGCTCTTAGGACAAAACCTTTTAATTTCACCTGGGTTATACATTTCAACTAGTTGGCAAAATCAAATTGATGGGACCCTGGCCTACTGGTTGTCAATGTTATTGTTAATTACTGTTGTACGCGGAGATTCTAAAACAAATTAAAAATGAAGAAAGAAGACTTTTTTGTCACATTTTTTTCATTGATGGCATTTCGATTACGGGAAGGGGCGAGCCCCCTAGGCCCCACCCCTGGCTATGACTATGATTGTAACTTCCATGCTATTTTATGATATTAAGATTTTGCGTGCTTTTTGCTTGTTTGTCCTAGTGTGCATAATAAAGTGACACTAATGGTTTTATTTTGTATCATCATGCTAAATATGTGATGTTATTGGTGAAAGTTAAAATAGTGTTAAATAGCATAGGTAGGCACAAGTCCGTTAATTGTTAATCTGTTAATAACGAAGCTAACTTTTTCATTAACTCGTTAATCCGTTAAAAAGTTTTTTCATCTTAACGGACTAAATTAACTTCCGTTAAGTGCTGTTAATGGATTAAGCAACTTTCGTTAAGTTCTGTTAACTTCCGTTAAGGTTTTTATCATTAATATCTTGCAGCTTCGTCGTACATTTGAACTTGTTTTTATCTTGAAATTAGATTAGACTGTAAAATGTAACTTTCAAAACACAAAAAGACCACCATAGCAATAAATCTTTCCTTAAAATCAGCTCAACAGCGTCAATACGTGTTCGAGAAGCGAGTGAATAAAACGAAATGTAAATTACACTCAAAATGTTAACAGATTAACAGACTTTATTAACTTCCGTTAATTAAAGCTGAAAATAACGGATTAACGTTAACGGAGGTGTGAAGTTTGTTAACGGACTAGTGGTTAATGAAGCTAACGTTTAGCATTAACTTGCCCACCTATGTTAAATAGTATACTGTAGTTGTAACTTGAAGTTGTAACATACACATTTTCAACTTTTTTACGATTTTTAATTGTGTTAAAACCTTTTTTTTTTGGCACAAATAATTGCAGTATGATACCATGGTTTAGCAAAAAACATAATGTTGCTGAAAGCAATATGAATTCAATGACGTACTTGACAATTGCTTCCAAACAAAATTATGTACTGCATAAATTAAAGTTAAACAAAGGTTGATGGAAGAACAAGGATAGAGAAAAATGGGGTTTTAATAGGTCTGATATATAAAAACAAAACTGTTTCAGCATCACCTATTGCAAAACGTGCCGCTTTGCCGTTTCACCTTATTCACATATTAGTTTTGCACTGTTTTGGTTTTTGTAATTGTTGCAAGTTATTTTGGCCAATCACCTGTTTTGTTAATTTTGCGCACTGCCTTTTCTAAATTACGTCACACTCGCATGGCACTTTGGCCTGTCTCACCAGTGTTGGTAGCTTTTAGTTTCGGAT
Organism: Trididemnum nubilum; assembly: GCA_963965965.1. Taxonomy (NCBI): domain Eukaryota; kingdom Metazoa; phylum Chordata; class Ascidiacea; order Aplousobranchia; family Didemnidae; genus Trididemnum; species Trididemnum nubilum. The sequence goes on along the minus strand of OZ014473.1, from coordinate 10,185,761 downwards.
TTTAGTGGTGAAGCAAACAGCTCACATTTTTATTTTTTAAATCTTGGAATTTTAAGTTGGAAGACGTTTAAGTTACCAGCAAAAATCTACAAAATATTTTGCTGCCTGTTTGTCTCTGTTTTCAATAACATCTGATTAAGTACAGTTTGCTGTATATTAGAGTTACTGAGTGCAGCCACGTCTGAAAAGTCTACGCTTAGCCAGTAAACCGGAGTTAAGCTGGGCAGTGAATACCCTTGCGGCTCCCCCGGGAAATGTTCCAACTCCTGAGTTGGAACAAAAACAAATCCACAAGGTTGACATAAGCAAAACTCGAGGCTTCGTATGTAAGTGAATTGGTCGCAATGTTTTCAAAATCTTTTCATTGCATTTGAAATTGTAATTGAATTACAATTACTTGAACTTGAATAATTGCAATTGTAATTGAAAATTTTAGGTTGTAATTGTAATTAAAGTAATTTCTCCAACCCTGATTGTAAGTACATTTTGTTTGCCAACTTGCTTTGGCCAAGAGACAGCGAATGGACCTTTCAGCCTTTGAGTTAAGCTGCTACCTGCTCACCTGTCTACCACACACAGCGAAGGCTTCAAACTGTCCTTTTATTTGCTGAACGTCAAGCAGGGAAGCTGTGAATACCAATGTTTATAGTCCTTGGTTTGACCCAACTGGGAATCAAATCCGCTTTTACCACTCCAGTATAGAGTAGCAGACGCTTTATCTACTAGACCATTGATCTGAACGTCAAATTGACAACACTAATGCTTAACTGAAGTTAAACACTGCTCAGTCACCTTATTTAATCAATATTTGTAACAATACACACCACTAAAGGACAGGTAACTCTACTGCAACCTAAAGTCTAACTTTAGCTCGACACTTTCACTTTCAGACTTTTATGCGTTGACGTAAAATTAAATAAGCTAAATCTAAATTACATTGCAATGACTGAGTGAGAAGACATCACTTGCACCTCATGCAGCCTATTAATGAGCATGGTACACCTGTAGACACAGCATTGTCAGCATATAGCCAGTAACAACTAACACTGATCGGCCAGCAGTTTACCTATCTCAATAGATCTACTTTTAACATACCTTGTACCATAACCTATCAGTGGCTGTTTTATACACCTAATTTTTTAACAACTGTGAGGTAGCATTTCCTCACATACTTGCTTTCCCATAACGGATTCGGCTAGTGTTTCACTAGCCTCGTAATTCACACATAGCCCATCCTGGCAGCCCACCCGAACCTTCTAACAACATAACGTTCAAGGGCAATTTCTGCACTTGCCATCATACACTCTTCTCAGATCAGTTTAATCAACGTCTGACAAGGTCACCAGAACTGAGAAAGAGGATTTTCGATCAGCATCATACAGGCTGACAGGCACTCCACTTCAGACTTAGCTCAACCGCATAGCACTAGCATCACTAAGCATGGATAAATTGGACACCATATATGACAACACATTAGGATTAGCAATTTACGACTATAGCACGCTATATCATGCATGTTTCAAAGTATGAACTTGTTTTTTAATATTATTGTCAGTACACATAACTGTGTATATGCATAGCCTACCATAAATGTGTAAATTAGGGTTGCACAAAGTAGAATAATGCTGTATTCTAGAATAATTCTAGAATAGACATTTCGAATCTAGAATTTCGAATCCTATTCTAGAATAACTCATGGCAAACTGTGACAATACAGTTTTATTGCAAAAATTAAAAAAACACAATCCTGACTCCTGAGTAAGTGAGACAACTGTCACTTCTTGAGTGCGTGCCCGCTTGTTTGAGTGCAATGCACTATCAATGAAATGTGACCAGACAGTGAGGTTGCTTCAAATTGCATAATACGTACCTCTCTTTGCGCTTTGGCAGCCTTTTCAAAGATTTTTTTCGAATCCAATTACCCGATAAAAAATGCGTTTTGAGATTCGTTTCGTCGGAGATTCGAATCTCAAGGATTCGAAATTCTACTTTGTACAACCCTAGTGTAAATGTCTGCTTTTCTGGTTTTAAACATGAAACACTAGCCTAATGGGAAAGCAAATATGTGACTGTGAGGTAAGTACAACCACACAGATGTGAAACTAAAAACAGTTTATGTTCATAATCTGCTACCGGTATCATCATCAGTGTTCCCTCTTTAACTTTTTAGCTCCTGCAAAAATGCCCAAAATAGTGCAAACCTTCCGAATTCAATGTGAAAATGCCGCAGCTCTTGAGGCTGCCTCGATATGTGCTGAAAATTTTTCAGGTCATCACGCTGACGGAGGCATCTTTTAGTCCGATTTTGTGTTTATCTCCAAAAAAAAAAAAGTCATACGTCCAACATCTGCAAGTTTACTATGCGTTTGGTGCAAGATATAAGAGTATGGCGCCATGAACCGCAGCTGCTGCATCAGTCTACTGTTTTTAGTGGGAAATAAAAATGCCAATTTATGGTTGGAGAAAAACACTGGAATTCTCAAAAATTCAGTGCAAAAATGCCAGAAAAAATTTCGTACTTTTTTGCGCTTATAGGTAACAATAACACTGACCGATATGCAGAGGTGGGCACAAATAACATTATATCAAAAGCACAGTGCAACATAGTGCAACGATCTTTTCAACCAGTAAAAGCGCAGCGCAACTTCCGCAATGAACTTTTTGATTCAGATGAAGCACTGCAAAACAATATTTTCGTACCTAGTTAAAGTGCAACCTAACTTCCGCAATTGAAATTTCACAACACAATGCAAATACCACATCTTTTTAAAATTTCAGACTGAAAACGAGTAAATAATTTGCTAAGAAGGCCAACATTTATCAATCTTACGATTGAAACGGACCAAAATTAAGTTCAATGTGTAGAATTGCGCTTTTAACCAAATAAAAATTGAAAGCGCAGCGCAATTAAAGCGCAACAAATTTTAAAGGCTTTATTCCACAACGCAACTTCTGCAATGTTTCAAAATAAAACATTAAAACGCAACGCAACTTCCACAATTGCGGAGGTTACAGAAGTTGCGCTTCTAATTGCCCTTTGCCCACCTCTGCCGGTACGTATGTAACTACTGAACACCTACCGTACCTATTTGTTTGATGTCTTTATCAAGCTTCAATAACGTTGCTAGAGAGACTGGTGCCCAATCAACTTCATAAAGTGAACCAATACAATCTCCTGCCAATGCAGCAAATGTTGCACCTTTGAACTTAGAAACAAGTGTAGGTTTTTCCATTGTCAGCAGTTGTTTGCAAAACAAACTTTCAATCTAGGTTACTGCACTTCTATTACTATGGCTGTAAGGCTAGGCCTCTTGCATATTGCCACAACAAAAATTATTACACAGTTGCCTAAATTTAAAGAGTAAACACCAGAACACAAAACAAGTAAAACACATGATATAATCCAACTTTAAGTCAAGGTATAACTTAGAAACCGCACTAGCTTATACTCATACTGTACCATACCAAACAACAAACGAACATACAGACATACCAGTACCAGCACATGCCCACATGAATTTATTTGTTTAATAGCAAGAAATAGCTCGCATATTAACAAAACAACTGTCTAGGCTATTATCTGACCACAACTAGCCTATAATCAATCAATCAATCAACACTGATTAGTACGGGAAGGAATCTTTTCTGTTTTTTTTCTTTTTGGTACCCATACCGGTACCGGTCCCAGCAGCACGTAGGCTAGCTGCTTTAACCGTCAATTGAACAAATACCGTACTGCAAAGCTGTTAATTAAACAAATTGCCTATGACCAAGTATCCTAGCCTAAGAAACTTGTATAATCTGTAAATTGTAAACTAGTAGACCAGGTCACCATTGGTGCTTTCTGCTCATGTGCTAAATGCTGAAATCCTGCTGAAATCCCTGCTGAGCCATGCTGAAACCTCTGTAATTCCGGCGGAATTCGAATCCTACAGTGAAAAAAAAGAGTGAATTAATGCTAAAGTTTTCGGTATTGCACTACTTCATATTTAGACATTATTCAAACTCATTTGGTGCTATTTGGTAAATATTCTGGAACGAAAATTTAACGCCCTGCACGAAAATGGAGTGCATTTTGTCAATATCGTGGGGAAATAAAGCTCAAATTTACGTTTGTCGACACTAGTGACGATCGATGAGGGGCATCAGTGTATTCTTTGAATACCCAAAGAAAATCATCTCATCTGTATTTGTTTAAAATATTACTCGTACCTTTAAAATAATATTTTAATTTTAGTTATTTTTGCTTTCATGGCTAGTTGTAATTGGAATTACATTTTATTCACCAAGTTGCCTCGGCCAGGAGACAGCGAAGGGACCTTTCGATCTTCTAGTCAAGCTGCCACCTGCCCACCTATCTACAACACACGGCGGAGGCTTCACACTGTCCCTTTAATTGCTGAACGTCAAGCGCTGAAGCAGGGAAGCTATGAATACCAATTTTTATAGTCTTTGGTTTGACCCAACCGGGAATCGAACCCCAGTCAACGGTTTCAGTTGCAGATGCTCTATCCACTCGACCACTGATCGCTGTATCCAGTAGTTGGCTACAAGCAAAGCGTATTCTGCGTAGCAATTGACGAAACCTAATGGCATGCAGTCAATTATTTGCGTTTTCGGCATTGTGGCGCTAACCGACTGACATGCAGTCGTTGTAGCTTGACTGCGCTGGAAGGTATCACAACGAAGTTGTGAAAACCCAACACGGCGTAGCAAAGTGGAACCATGTAACGCCCTCCTCTGTATTAACCAATCAAATTTGGTCAAGAGCAGAAACGTCACGATTGACGTCATCCTAAGTTTTCAGATAGCAAGCGTGATTATCTTGCCTTCAGTTGCCTGTGCCTGTGGTTGCGAGATCGACCGTTAAAGACCTGTAAAATTAACCACTCTGAGGCACAATAATACGTACTCCATATCAAAATATTGACAGTAAAAGACTTGAAAGGTTTTTTAGCAAAAACAGCGTACTATGAGGAAAACTTAAAATTCGTCAAAGTAAATTACAACAGCAATATAACGCAAAGAACGTAGTTTATTGGGATGTTCCTTCACTCAAAAAATTTTCGAAGAAAAAAAGCAATCGTTGCTGCAAGTAGACCCAAACCCGTTGAAAGATCGTTTTCTTCTTTAAAATGTAATAAATCATTTTCTCAAAATAAACTGGAACAAGACAGACTTTAGAATTTAGCATTTAGGCCATGTATCCAACGAGTCACAATTAGTGACAGAAGTCATCGAAACCAAATCTTTTCAGGATTCAGTTATAACACAATTTGCTTCAGTGGAAAGGCGAATCGAATTTACTTTTAAATGACTTTCTTGCATCTACAGAAATTCTGAAACTTTGTCGATTTTAGTGCTCTGCCTTGGTAGTAAACAGTTTTGTTTGAATTGCTAATCAAACGGTCAAAGCTGTTTCAGTTTGTACTGTTTCTTTGCTTTTTAAGCAACTGATCATTGGAAGCGGTAATGGCGTGTAGTTAAAGTTTTAATCAATTGTTTGAATTGATTGTAGCATTGCAGAAGTTATAGTTTATCATTTTCATTTTTCTACACCTCCACTTTATTTTCGGTTTTCTACACCAGAGCAAACGAAGTGAGGGGGCACTGGCCGAAATTGGGGGGGCACTAAAATAAACTGAAGTTTTGCCGATAAAAACTGATTTTCAGATCTTGCACGGCTTCAAGTATGCGCAATTTTAAAAATTCTGCATTCATGTCTCGAAAAACTATAAGGCCGGCAGCGTTTCTTTTGTAGCTTGTTTCCTCTGCGGCCCATAATTGCCTGAAAAACCTTTCTACAGAAGTGAATGCTACTAAACTTGCAACCAGGATTTTGCTAAGAGGGTTGAACCAAAAGTTGTTGTTTTTTTGCGCAAAACTTGTCTGATTTAGGCCCCGTGCTGAAGAAACTGATGCAACTCTAGCGTGTCACAGACCTGGCATAGTCACTAAAAATGTAGAAATGTAGTGACTGTGGTCGGGGTCTGGGGACGGAGCCCTCAGCCCCCAGTGGCGGATTTAGGGGGGATGCATCCCCCCACCAGCCTAAACATAACGTGCATATGCATAATATTAAACATTTGAAAAAAAGCAATCAGTGAGTACTCGATAGGCCGGGTGACTGCGATATAATTTCTGAAACCATTGGGGGGGTGGGGTAGGCGGGGGAGGAAAAAGTTATTTTTACAGCTAACTTTTTACAAAGCAGAAATTAGTTTTTTACAGGTCCGATTGATTTTAAAGCGCCAAACTAGCAAAATTCACAACTCGCACTTTTCAACGATAAAGGCATAACACAACAGGAGTTCAATTATGGCGCATTTTCACTCAAACCTCACGCATTACAGTAGTGCAGTTTTGCACAAAAATAGTGCCGATTTGATAGAACATCAAGTAAAATGTCTTCTGGAACGTAGTTTTATTACGTTGTTAGTTACGGTACGCTGAATAAAAACTTGAACAAAATAGACTTTTGGCAATAGAAATATCGAAGTCCGATGCAGATAGTTTTTACTCTTTCTGTGCGAGTAGCGGCTTTTGCCCCCCCCCCCCCCCCCCGGTTGGCCTATCGACCAAAATGCAGAATAAGAAAAATACCGCGTTTTTAGCACTTCTGAGACTGGTTTTTGGACTGGAATGGACTAAAACGTGATTTAAAGTATCTTTTGAACCATATATTTAGGAGGCTAATTTGTCGAAAATAAAACTCACAAATCCATAAAAACTTTAAAAAATGGCCAAAAATAAGCAATCATATTTAATAGCTCATTGAAAATGCTTAACATAGTTTTTATCAACAAAAATATTATAAACTCACCAACAGGGGGGATCTATTCAGATTTAGTTAATTACTAATCACCTCTCTCAAATATCTTTCCATGAGCCAATTATTTTTCTTCATAAAATATTGTAGAAAGCCAATTATTTTTCTTTATAAAATATAGTAGAAATAGATCACTCCGTGTGAGTTTTATTAAACTATAGGATTTTATGATCTACCAGTATGTAAACAAGAGAAAATTTTGTTTTACCACTAGCCACTTCTCACATAGCCCATTTATGCAACCGGTTTAATCATGTTTGCACTGCCGATTGCTAAGGCACGTTTTAAAAGCATTATTTTTTTATCAAAATAGCCCTAAAATTTAGTTATTTTTGCAAAACGATGCAAAACTTTTGATCACTGGGGGCTCCGCCCGTTTTTGGTGCTTTTGAGGCCGATTTTTGGTGAAAAATTGAAAACAGCCCCCCCCCAAAGGAAATTGGGTGCCGAAGTTGGGAAATGCATGTCGTGATTAGGCCTGAAAAGCGTTTGAATTTCCGATTTTGGCCGAAAAATCAGTCTCAATTTCAGTGAAGACCTTTTTTTTTTTTTTTTTGGAGAACCGTGTGATTCTGATTCAAGAACAATGAAAATTCGGGTCAAAGTCGTTTGTACTTTTCTCACTCTTTCAACCCCCCCCTTTCCAAATCCTGGCTACGCGCCTGGTTCAATCAATGACATGAAACTGGTTTTATGTCATTGGTTAAATTTAAAGAAATATTATATGTACTGGTAACGTTTTTGGGATGGGACGGATCAAATATGTCCCCAAGTTTGCGCGAGGTCAAGAACATTAATCATAAACATCCAAAATTTTGAGATTATACACAATTTGTGCTCATAAATTTTATCATCCCCTCCCACCAAAATTTTGTAGATCCGCCACTGTCACCCCCTGGGCAATTTTTGTGATTTTGCAGCAAAAAAATAGCAATTTTAACACCATTTTACCCACATTTGGCATTTTTTGAAGCCATATGAATTACTATTGTTAAAATTCAAAAATCATTTCAAACAATTAAATTACTTAGCCCCTTCAGCCCCCCCCCCCCCTCTTACTTCGTTTAAATGCTAGTCTGTTGTGGTTGGATTTTCTGATAAAAGGGCTTAAGCCCCTTCACTTAGGTTGCGCCACTGACAGCGACCTAAAATCTGGAGTGGGCTCTAAAAATAAAAACAGGTGATCTTTGAAGAAAGTGTTTTCATGTATTGTTTCATGTCGTAATCACTAGTGAACTACCAGTAACGATTCCGCAGGCTTACGTCTCTCTTCCGCGACACATCCGTAAAGGCATGTTAATAAGACGCATCATTGCGTCCACATGCCTACAGCAGTTGGTAGACAGCAATTTCGCAAAGAATCGAGAAAACGTCAAGGGATAATTATGTTTAAACGTAATTATTCGTTTTTCCATCATTGTCTCTAGTCTTGCCGTTACGTGATGTACCAAAAACAGTATTTTAAGTAAATCAAAATAGGGGGGGTGGGCACAATCAGTGGTTAGGGAGTCATAGGGGGGGGCACAATCAGTGGTTTTTGCCGCGGATCGTTTTGTCATTTTCAAACTTATTCTGATGATGTTAATTCTATAGTGCCCCCTATTAGGCCACATATTCTGGAACAGAAATTTAACGCTCTACTTGAAAAGCCGCTGGACAATTTTTCTGGACGATTTTTCGTCATTTTTTGGAAAAAAAGCTATTTTAATACCATTGGATCAAATTTCGCACGTGTTCAGAGCCATTTGAAAGAAGCCTACTAGATTTTTAACATTTGAAATCCAATTTAAAAAATTAAGTTGTTCAATCGTCCTTTTGCTTGCAATTTAAATCCAAAACACGTTCAAAATCATGCATTTTGGGGTTAAATTTTGTAAGTGATTTGGCCCAGGTAGGGGGAAGTAAAATACATTGCCTCCTGCAATATTTTAGGAGTAAATAACAATCCTGTTGAATATTTTCCTTGGAGATTATTGTTTTGTCATAAAAACATCTAGTTATAGGCATAGTTGGGCAAGTTAATGCAAAACGTTAGCTTCGTTAACCACTGGTCCGTTAACAAACTTCACACCTACGTTAACGTTAATCCGTTATTTTCAGCTTTAATTAATGGAAGTTAATAAAGTCCGTAAATCCGTTAACATTTTTAGTATAATTTACAATTCGTTTTATTCACTCGCTTCTAGAACACGTATTGACGCTGTTGAGCTGATTGCAAGAAAATATTTGATGCTACGATGGTCTTTTTGTGTTTAGGAAGTTACATTTTGCAGTCTAATCTAATTTCAAGATAAAAATAAGTTCAAATGCTCTAACGAAGCTGCAATCGAAAAATCGTTGTAAATAAAACTCGTGCTAATACGCAACAAGTGTTACCAGTGCAAACTGATTTGTACCGATGCGATGAATGCATGGTGCAAGATATTAACAATAAAAACCTTAACGGAAGTTAACAGAACTTAACGGAAGTTACTTTAGTCCGTTAAACTGAAAAAACTTTTTAACGGATTAACGAGTTAATGAAAAAGTTAGCTTCTATCGTTATTAACGGATTAACGATTAACGGGCTTGTACCCACCTATGGTTATAGGAGTACACATACGGCCAGGGGGCCCAGGCCCACTCAATTCAAAAATTTGTTCAATGAGCATTCTCCTTACTGTAGCTAATTTTTACCAGAAGTATTTTGTTGCATAAAAACTGGCGCGGTGGAGATGAATTGTTATTGAAAAATGTGCTATAGATAGTAACGCCTACAAACCATGTTGTTGTCCGGGCCGGATTTACTTTGAGTTGGGCCCCTGGCACTTAGGGATTTTTGCAATATTTTCCAGCCAAATACAGGAGAAGACCAAAACAGAGTCTTATATGAGCGCGCGGATCCTGACACTGAGCCATATGTTAAATCCATCCCTGGTTATTGCATTACGTTTATAAAAAGGTTAGATGAGATCTTCAGTTAGCAACTTTTAGGATAAACAGCCTTAATTTCACTCGGGGTATACTTTTAAATTGGTTGGCAAACATTAAATTGAAGACGCTCTGGCCCCCTGGAACAACATTATTTTTGGGGGCACATTTAAATTGAGGGCCATTTAAACATCATTGAAGGTGGCATTTTTAAATTGGTTGGCAAACATTAAATTAAGGGAGCCCGGGCCCTATGAATCAGTATTATTGTTTAAGGCCATTTAATTATTATTGCAGGGAGCCCTTTTAAATTGGTTGGCAAATATTAAATTGTGGGGGCCCGGGCCTTCTGGATCATTATCATTGTGGGGAGCCCATTTAAATATTATTGTAGGAGGCCCATTTAAATTGGTTGGTAAAAATTAAATTAAGGGGGCCCGGGCCTCCTGGATCAACATAATTGTTGAGAGCCCATTTAAATATTATTGTAGCGGGCCCATTTAAATTGGTTGGTAAAAATTAAATTGAGGGAGTATACTGTTGTACGCGCAGATGCTAAAAGAAACTGAAGAAACAATATTCTTTTTTGTGACATTTTTGTCATTGGTAGCATTTCAATTTCGGGAGTCCCGGGCCCCCTGCCCCCCTCTCCCTCCGAGCTACGCCTATGATGGGAATAAGTTTGAAAAATGACGAAATATGAGGTGTTGGGATTTTTAAAAAAACTCAAAACAGCCGATAACGTGGGTGTCGACAAACGTAAATTTGAGCTCTATTCCCCCACGATATTGACAAAATGCACCCCATTTTCGAATACAGCGTTAAATTTTCGTTCCAGAATATATGACCAAATAGGGGCCACTATAAAGTTAATAGCTACAAAATGAGTTTGAATAGTTTCTAAATGATAAGTTTGCAATGCCAAAAACTTTAGTTTTATATTCGCGTCTTTTTTTTTTTTTTTTCATTGCGCGATGTCGAATCGCGTGACTTAAGATGCATTACTAGTAGTGCTCGCGTAATGCGCATAATTCAGTCGCTGTACTTGATGAAAAAATAAATAAATGGTAAAAAAAAAATTTCGCCGGAGTTACAGTGATATGCTGAAAGAAACCCAGATCCCCAAATGGCAAAAAAAGAAATTACACCCTGAAATGGCGGCTGGCAGCGTGATGAAATGCAATTATTGGTTAACCTAATGACCAATGACCACGCTATGATTGATACTGGACCTTTTCTCATGAAGTTTTGCAATGATTTTGATGAAAATTTTCAGCACCATTTTGTCATAATCAAAATCACGGTTGGCATGAAAACTTCACAACAGCATCACAAAATTTGCCGAATCATGTTGGAATGGGGTTGAAACCAACACGATAGCAATAGGTGGGTAAGAAGGATCTAAAACAAACACGACTAAAATGGGGTTGAAAATGTTGATGCAAAAAAACTGTTTTGTGGTGAAACACGTCATAAATTCTTATTATGGTTTAAGAATGAACCGGAATATTAAAAGTTAGCAAAAAAAAGAGGGAGGTGTGCTACTTAAGAATAAAGTAAACTAAAATCAAAGCAATAGGTTGAATGATAATGGAATAGAACTGCGCAAATGAAGCCAATTGCCGAAGAAAGAGACAAGGAGTCGCTAAAGAATATAGATTACGCTTAAATTTGTGGCCGACCAAGCCCAGTTTTTTTGTTTTTTTCTTTGGTTTAGAAAGAACAGCTTGGCTTCGCCTATAGTCTGCAAAATTGCATAGCGCACAGAAGGAACAGTCATTTTAAGATCTTGTAATGCAATATTATTATTAGGGAGCTCGTCAAATACACGTAAAAATCTTATTCAAGCTTAGCAGTGGCCGTACCAAGCTACTAGTATATTGTGATTGTGATTACATTTTATTCACGAAGTTGCCTCGGCCAGGAGACAGCGAAGGGACCTTTTGGTCTTCGAGTCAAGCTGCCACCTGCCCACCAGTCTACCACACACGGCGGAGGCTTCACACTGTCCCTTTAATTGCTGAACGTCAAGCAGGGAAGCTGTGTATACCAACCTTTATAGTCTTTGATTTGACCCAACCGGGAATCGAACCCGAGTCTACCGTTTCAGTTGCAGACGCTCTATCCACTCGACCACTGATATCAAAAATGGTCAGTGCGGTTTTCTTTCAGGCCTCTTTTTTTTGTTATTAAAATGAAGCTTTACGAAAAATCGAAGAAGATTCACGATACCGGTACTTTATTTGTCAACGTGCGTATAGCTCTCAAATGCGAAAGTTTCTAAAATCGAGCCGCTACTTCTTCAAACTGAAAAATATCAACTAGCTTTGATCAAAGTACGACCCGTGATGAATCTTTTGTTTTTTCGCGCTTAGTTGTCCGTCTTCATTTTTTTTCCCGAAATTTTTTTCGTAGATACTCAAACATAAGCCAAAAAAAAGCATTTTTACGTCCGCCGACGACCACGATAACCTTTTTTGGTCATCATAATTTTACTGGATTCAATTACATATCGGCCAATGATGTTGCCATAAGTGTAGCCAAGATTTTTGATTGGGGGGGGGGGGGCAAACCACGAATCACACGCAATAACGTCATCAGAAATTTTCGAAAGAGGAAGTTTTTGTGGGGCAAAGATATCGTAGAATAGAAGATCAGAAGCAGTGGCCCGTGTGTTTGGCACTTAGCCAGCCTTGTACTGAAGTGAGAGGACTTGAACCAAAAGTGAAAAAGTTTAAATTGCAGAGGTGGAGTCCTCGAGGACCTCCTTGGCCTCGAGGACAGATTTTGAAGTCCTTGGCCTCGAAGGTCAAGTCCTTGGCCTTGGCCTCGAGGCCTCAAGTGCTCGAAAATTGGCCTGTCCTCGGCTCGAGGACGGCACTATTTTTTGGAATGTTAAAATTTTGTGGAGCGCTTGAAAAATTTTTTGGAAAACGTTTTTTAGTGGAGATCGCTTGAAAAATTTTTGTGAAGACCTATTTTTTTTTTTTAGGAGATTGCCTGAAAAATTTTTGTGAAGACCTTTTTTTTTTTTTTGGAGAGCACTTGCGCTTTGTGTCCTTGGTCCTTGGCCTTGGCCTCGAGCATTCCTGTCCTTGGCCTCGAGAGTGTCTGTCCTCGGAAAGGTGGTCCTTGGCCTTGGCTTGGCCTCGGATTTTTTTTGTGTCCTTGGCCTTGGCCTTGGCCTTGAGCCTTGAGTCCTCGACTCCACCTTTGTTAAATTGGGAGACGCGTGGAGTTAACTAGTGTAAGTAAAACGTGTCGTAGACGTGGGTTATGGGGGTCTGGGGGCGAAGGCTTATACATCCGGCTTATACATTTAAATTGGTTGGCAAAAATTGAATTAAGGGGGTAGTTATCATTGTTATCGTTAATTGCTGTTGTACGCGTGTACTGTTGTACGCGAAAATCCAATAGGCTGAAAGGCTCAAAACTTGTGCCAAAATTCAGACTAGAGCTAAAGTAGGAGACGTAGCCATTTAGGGCGAGCTATGACAGTATGAGGAGAGTAGAGAGTTAGCTAGCCTATCATTCTTCTGAGAGATGTAAGGTAAGATTTGTACTGAAGTCGGTAAAGATTTGATTTGTAGCATATAGTTTCATTCGGTGAAGATTTAATTCGTTGTTTTAGTTTCATTGGGTAAAGATTTTTCAGTTAAAATTTACTTATTTTGGCTGAAATTTAACTGATTAATGGGTATAGATGGTAAACACAATCGGTAAAGATTTATTTATTGACTGATAAATTGGTAAAGATGTATGCATGGGCGTCGGCAAGGGGGGGCAGGGGGGCCATGGCCCCCCCTGGATTTTCACACACTCTTTCTAAAAGCTCCCAAATTTCAAAAATTCTTCCATTTTTAGTGGTTAATACTGGCTCCATTCTTATTGGCCCCCCCTGAAAATTTTTCTGCCGACGCCCTTGGATGTATGTTTTGAAGATTTTTATCACTGGTGATATTTGTCCTTTTGGCCTTGCTAGCCTTACTGATAAGCCCTGAGATTGGGCGAAACAGCTGTCTAGGGCATGCTATCGAAAATTATTTTGAATTGAACTATCATAATTATCTCTTATAATATTGTGATTACTTAATATTTTTGGGAAAAAAAAGAATTGTCTTATGATCTGGTTAGTTTGCGATTCTTTGCCTTTCTACTCTCATGTTCATACCTGTAGTCCAAGCTGTACTGACGAGGAATAAAAGACAAATGTCGCTTTCGAAGCAGTATGTCTTAAACCTGTGATTACTATACCATTGTTGAGTTTCGATTAAAGAACAAATGTCTTGTTTGAAATAAAAAAAAAGATAGTATGTCATCACATTTCCAATTAAAACAACTGAACAAAGTCCTTTCGTATGAGGTTTTTCTGGTCAAAATTTTACACCCGATTATGTTTGAAAACTTTTTGAAACTTTTTTTTGGAAACCATGACAAATGATTCATCCAAAAAAATTCATGTAAAACGTGTTGAATTGTTAGTTTTATGTTCATAATCTTTCATGAAATATACCTTTGTGACGCAATAGCTAGGTGCAGGGCCTCAGAAAGAAAATTTTCCAGGGGGTACAAAGGTCGATACTGGGCCCAAAATCTTATTGGGCTCCCTAAGCCTTATTGGGGCCCATGCCGTTAAATCATTTTTTTGTCCGATGGGTGTAGATCTTCATTTAAAAGCGAGGGGATTACAATATTCGCATACAGTTATAAGGACCTTTGAAAAACACAACTAGACATAAAATTGGTTTAAACCCAGCGAGGGGGTCTGGGGGAGCGCTGTGAGCTCCCCCAGCGGGGTCCGGGCGGAGCCCCGGAAGCTTTAGCCCTTTTTTTGTTTCTCGAGGGTAAAATGCCGCATTTGATCAGCATCCCAGCACCAAATTTGCTTAAATTGACGAGCAAAAAACGTGATATACATGAAAGAAAGTATGTGAAGCGGGGGATGATGACATTAACACAATATGATACAATATAATGACTTTAATACTGCAAATCCAAATATTTTACTGATAAAAGTTTGAAGAAGTCATCTGCAATCATAGACTTCACAAACCCTAATACCTATTAAACTCATACAGATAGAGTGAGTTACTTAATGATAGTAGAATAGTATGTCAACTTTGACTTCGCTCTCTGAGGTAGAAATACTTTTGGATCTCTGGAAATGTGGGCCCTCGTACATTGTTATACCGTAGAATTAGGGCTCTCTAATCAGAGAAATGTAACAAAACGTTAATTTTGGTGCAAGTGTACGGCTTTTGATACATTTTCCTCTTTTTTTAATCAAATCGGCCACTATTGGATGTCCTAAAAGCTGTGTAGCAAAAATAGCGACCAATTAGCACTACTGAATGGGCTGACTGATATTTTTGCTGTGTAGGCAAGTTTGATTACGGTGTTTTGGTGCAATACCAAAACTTAACGCGGAAACCTGAACTCTTCCGGGCCCGGGTACGATGTACCCCCTGAACCCCCCTCTCGCAGGCCCTGGCTAGGTGTGTGACGAAATCGTGTTGAAAATTTTCATCAACATCATTGCAAAACATCATGTAAAAAAGGGTCAAAATGAGGATCAAAAAATCAACACTATTTCGTCACAAAAGATATCGTACAACCTTTTTACATTAGGATTTGTAATCGTGTTCATGAAAAAATCAACACCATTTCGGCATAAAAGATATCACGGTTGTTATGAATACTTATGAATTTCACGCCTTCGACGTGAAAATTCATAAGTATTCATAAAAATTCATAAGTCGTCTTCCACGTGAAATAAATAAATGAAATATAAGGTAATACCATTCGTGACAGTGACACAAAGCTTCGGTAATGCAATAACCAATATTTAGGCTATGACGAAATGGCGTTGAAAATTTTCATCAGCACCATTGCAAAGCTTAACTTAACGGTTGTTAAACTTAACATGTGGAAAACTTAACGGTTGTTAAGAACAGTGGTGCCGAAACGGGGGGTAGCTCCCCCCTGCCTTTTTACCAGGAGGAGCAAGAGGGGCAGTACTGCCCGACTAAACTGACGACACGCAAGAGTACTACATACTGGAGCGACAAAAAACATTCTAAGGATAAAGTTTTGTATTTTGTGAACCAAAAGAGTCACTTTCTGGAAATAAAACGTAAAAAAAAATGTTTGTTGATCTAAAAAATGCAAGAATACGTTAAATTTTCAATTTATGAAAAAATATCTTTTTTTATTATCAGCAAATACTCTACACTAAGTGGCGCTAAAAAGTTCATTAAAATCAATGATAACGAATTGGAAGAGACAATTTTACCGGAAATCTTGATCTAGTTTTTCATTAATTCTAATCCAAATCTAACTCAACTCAAATTCTTACTCTAAAACTAACCCTAAACTTAACCCTAACCCAAACTGTCACCCAAACCTTAATCTTAACCGTTAAAATTTTAAGCAAATAAAACAGCGCGGACGAATAGTTCTCATTTTCTTTTTATTCTCTTTAACTTAAAAATTTTCGGCGAAACAGTCGCTACTTAACAAATTGCGTGTGTTAAATGATTTCTAAATACAAAAACGTAAATTAAACGAACAATCTTTTGGAATGCATTTGGTTAGTTAGCCTGTGACATCCGATTTAGTTCCATCAGTTTAAACTGACACTAGGAAGAAAGGACGCTACAAAATTTCAAAATTTAGAACTCAAGTATCCTATGTCTGTAAGCCGAAGTATTACTCTCAAGGCATTCAAGTTTCTAACTTTGTATGCAGCCCTAGTTGAAACGATCGACGCTGGCTCCGGCAGCGTTGCTTAGCTCGTTACGTCTGCGGCCCATAATTGCTTGAAAAATATATCTACAGCGGTGAATGCTACTACACGTGCAGCTCCAGATTTTGCTAAAAGGAGTGAACCAAAGTTTTTTTTTTGTGCACAAAAACTGCCTGATCAAGCCCTCATACTGAACAAGCTGATGCAACTTTAGCGTGTTACGGCGGGCATAGCCTCTGAATATTTAGTGACTGTGTACGGGGGCCTGGGAGGGAGCCCCCAGCTGCTGGGCAATTTTTAAGACATTGCAGCAAAAATATAGAGATTTTAACGCCATTTTAATCACATTTTGCACTTTTTGAAGCCATATGAATAACTAACTTGCTAAAATACGGAAGCCATTTCAAAAACTTAAATTGCTTGCCACTTTCAGGTTACTACAGGTTAAGTCTAAAATGCGCTTAAATGGTCTTATTTTTAGGTTAAATAAATTTTCGAAGTGACTTGGCTAAAGGGGCTTAAGCCCCTTCACTCTGGTTGTGCCACTGACTGCGACATCAAAATCTTGAGTGTGTTCTAAAAATCAAAACAGGTGGTCTTTGCAAAAAAATATTTTCACGCACCATATTGTTTCATATCATAATCACTAACAAAGTACCGGTAACGATTCTGCAGGCTTACACCTCTCTTCTGCGACACATCCGTAATCGCGTGTAAATAAGACGGAATATTGCGTCAAATTTATGTACAGCCGTTGGTTGCCAGCAATTTCGCACAGAGCCGAGAAAACCTCCAAGGAGAAATATGTTTGAACGTAATTATTCTTTTTTCCATTATTGTGTGCTGTCTTGTCGTTGCGTGATGTTTCAAAAAAAGTATTTTGAATAAACCAAAATCGGGAGGCACAACCGGCCGTTAGGGGGGGGGGGGCACGCCCCCTCGCCCCTCGTAGCGACGGCACTGCTTCGGAGGCTGAACCTACCCTTACTTTACTGGTGATTCGTATGTTGTTATTTTTTAGTGCTTATGCGACGTTCTCAGTACTCTGGCTTTGTTGAAGTGTTTAGTTGTTTGACAGTATTAGAGAGCATGTTGGTGGTAGTGACTCTACGTACAGTACTGAAAGTGCTCTTTGAAAAAGCTGCCCCTCCCTTTTTCCTTCCGACGTTCCGGCACCCCTGGTTATGAAGACTGTTGTAAGATAATAATATTTGTGATACAAGCTTTTGTGATGCTATAACCATATTTGTGGTGAAATGGTGTTGAAAATTTTTATCAACACCATTTTTTTTATCAACATCAAAATTTTTTTTATCAACATCAAACTTCATGCAGGAGTATGGCAGTTGTAAAAAATGCAGCTCTTCAATCAAAATTTTTATCAACACCATTGCAAAAAATTGCAAAACAACGGTGTTCACGAAAAAAATCAACACCGTTTCGTCATAAAAATTATCACAGACGTCATAATAGTGACGTCGTGAGCGGAATCGAATTATGCCAAATGATAACAATTGTTCTGAAATTTTATGAATTTTGTCTCCACGTAACGAAATTAAGTTCTCCTCTTTTTTTACGGTCCTAAATGTTGAAGAGCTGCATTTTTTACAACTGCCATACTCCTGCATGACGTAACTTGACGTACTTTTTGTTCTGCTTTTCGTATCGAAATAAAATTGGTGCCAACAAATCCATTCAAGCTCGGGCTTTGATTCGCTCCATTTGTTACGTCACTTGTGTATGACATCATAAAGTCACAAGCGTAACAATAATCCAAAATGGGAACTTCTCGTTTTCCAGGTAACTTTAGTTATGGGGGTTTTGCTCGCATTTGACACCCAACTGTTTTTGTTTTGCCCGAAACTTGCTCTGTATCGTCAACTAGCTATCCTTCAATTTTGGTTTTAGTTGGTCAAGGATTTATAAAAATATCGTTAGTTGTTTGCATGAAATGCAGGGCCGCAACTAGGGGGGGGCAAAAGGGGGCGGCGCCCCCCTAAACAAAAATTCCGCCCCCCTAAACTGCCTAACATGCCCACCCAAACTCCTCTTTCTTTACTGCAGTTTCAATATGGTGGCTTTTTTTTTGGAAACCAACAGAAAACTAGGAAATAAGTAGAACAATTTGGCAAGATGACCTTTTTTGGGGGGGAGATCAGCAGAGAACTCGGAGAAAAACAGACCAACCCAAAAATTTTGACCTCCCAGAAACAAATTTTGCCCCCCCTAAGAACAACGTTCTAGTTGCGCCACTGATGACGTGGTCAAGTTATAATGATAAATATAATAAAATAATAGTTCCTTCACATGGCTCTAAAACTCTGCAAAGTGTGGTTCAGATGGTAACACGAAGCTCATTTTTGCTCAAAATTAAAAAAAAAAATTCAAACAGTCCAGCTTCAGCATAAAAAAAAGACAAAAACAAACTGACTGGTACAACGGATTTGCGGATAATCAACAGACTTTTTTTAGCTTTTTCTATATTGCAATTTGCTGATTTGCCTAACAGGGTCTACGACTTTTAGCGCGGACGTTTAGGCGCTGGACGTTTAGGCGCTGGACGTTTATGCGCCGCGGTTTATGCGCCGCGGTTTATGCGCCGCGGATTATGCGCCGGGATTTTAGGCGCATGGACTTTTATGCACCGAGACTTTTAGGCACCAGAGGTAAAAAAATTTTTTTTTCAAACAATTTTTCAAAAAAAATTTTGTTTTTCAAAAAAAGTTTTGTTTTTTTTTAAATTTTTTTTTCCAAAAAAAGTTTTTTTTTCAAGAAAAAAATTTTTTTTACAAAAACAAGTTTTTTTCCAAAAAAAAGGTTTTTTTTCCAAAAAAGCATTTTTTTCTACAAAAAACGTTATTCTTCCCCCAATTTTTTTTTCCGCAAAATTTGAGACCGCTGGCTAGAGATCGCATGCGTCTGGATTAGGTAAAAAAAACCTTGGCAAGTAAGTAGTGGAAAACATTCTTTGTCATTGAAAAAAATGCAATAGGAAATCAAATTTTTGTAAAACTTTTTCCGCTCTGCTTCCATCTATTTGCTTTTGAAGTCACTTTTATCAAAACTTCAAACCCCGCCCTCTGCTGACAAAAAGAATTCTTGTTCAGCTTAAAGGTTCTACACAAATGACGCTCTCTCAGCAATCCTTTTCCAGCCAATCACTGCCCGGATTTTTCCTATAGCCATTCCCTTTCCTGCACTCTCTATTCTGACGATTCTTCTTGACAAACAACTGATGAAAAGCTTCGAAAACATTAATATTTTAATCAAAGTAAAACTTTTAATCAAAGTGTTGGAAAAAGTTTTTATTTGAAAAAAGACTGTCATTTGAACGAAAAAAAAATTTTGGGAAGAAAAACGTTTTTTTGTAGAAAAAAATGCTTTTTTGGAAAAAAACTTGTTTTTGTGAAAAAAATCTTTTTCTTGAAAAAAAAAACTTTTTTTGGAAAAAAAAATTTTATTGAAAAAAAAAAATTTTTACCTCTGGCGCATAAAAGTCTCGGCGCATAAAAGTCCAGGCGCATAAAAGTCCAGGCGCATAAAAGTCCAAGCGCCTAATCGGCGGTGCTTAAACGTCCTGCGCCTAAACGTCCGCGCCTAATAGTCACGGTTTCAATATCAAGCGATAATATAATTTTCAAGCTAGCAAGAACAAATTTACGTCACTTTATTTTCCAATAAAATTGAGAACAAATGACGCTGAAAATTGCTGAAAATTTAAGAACAGCCAGCTTCAACTCAAAAGCAATGACGTAGCAATTAACTTAAGTTGCACCAGTTAAAGCACAAAGGCAAGCAAATGCTGCATTTGTCATTATAACTTGACCATGTCATGCAACCAACTAACAATATTTTCGTAAATTCTTTAGCAATTAAACCGAAAATTGCAGAAAAATTGAGAGTCAAATACCAGTAAAATCCTCCGTAAAAAAAAGGTACCGAGAAAACGAAGAGTTCCAATTTCGAGTTATTGTTAAACTTGTTACTTTGTGACGTCATAGATAACATAAGTAACGTAACAAATGGAATGTATCAATGCCCGAGCTTAAACGGATTTATCAACACCAATTTTATTTCAATACGAAAAATTGAACGAAAGCTACGTAAAGTTACGTCAGGAGTATGGCAATTGAAAATAATGCTGCTTTTCAACATTTAGGGCCGAAAGAAATGGGGAAGAACTTGACTCCGTAAAGTTGAGACAAATTTTTTTTAATTTCAGAACAATTGCTATCAGTTGGCATAATTCGATTCCGCACACGATGTCTCTATTATGACGTCAATTTGACTCCAAAGTTTTGCTTGACTCACAAAAAATGCGGACACACGTGCTTGGGTCTCAAAAAATGCAGATCACGTCACAATCGTTTTTGCTTGGAGCAAACCTACTGATGCTATTTCTATACTACGGTGGTAATACTATTCGCGATGCTAGCTTCTGTGATGCAGTAACTAATACTTAAATTGTAGAGGGGATGCGGGGGGACGCGTCCCCTCATCGAGAGTTAGCGTCTCCCCATCGAGATTTAGCGTCCCCCCATCGAGATTTAGACGTCCACCCATCGAGATTTGAGAGCTGGATGACCAGACGAAAAAAAAGCCAGCCAGCAGGAATAAATCGCCAAACATAGTCCCAAAATGCGGTGAAGACCTTTTTTTTTTTTGGTCTTCACCTGTTTTCCGAGAAAAAACAATTTAATTTTCGGCAAAGACCTTTTTTTTTTGTCTTTATTTAATTGCGGGGACGGAAGTACGTAATTTCCACTGAAGTTTGGTCAAGGCCGCAAAAGCGTCCAGCCGTCCACGCATGCAAAATTTTACAATATAATAGTAGTAGTAGTATTCTTTTATTGTCGAGCAAAAACAAATACACAAATTGCTAATTCAGCAAACATTAGACGACACGATTTAGCACGACGAGAAGAAGCGAAAGACCAAAATAAGAACGTCGCTTTATCAAGCGACACAGTAGCCGAGTCTACTCCTCCTCTTAGAAATCGTACAAAATTCGGCTGTAGGATTTCGACACTGAAAGGAAGGTTTTGTTCTGATTTAGGTAATTAGAAAAAAATTGATAAAAAAAAGAAAAGGAGAAAAAAAAGAATAAAACGCACAGAAACAAACAGATAAACATTCATTTCTATATACACACAAGTAACAAATGATTTTGCTTATGAACAGGTACGGGATTTCAATAAGTACTGCAGAGTTTTAGTATCTTTGATGATGTTTTGTCACTGGAAGTTAAAACTTTATATATCTGGGTAAACTATTCCAAATTTTAACTCCAGAAATTTTAAGCGATTGATTAGTTTTAACCAGCGATGTTCTTTGCACATAAAAACTTTTGGATGAACCACTTCCGGCAATTATATAAGTACTGGAAATAACCAAGATTTATTACGAAATGGTATTGAAAATTTTTATCAATTTGTTGCGAAATTTAATATCAAAAAGTTGACTTATGTTAATTAGAGTGATTTCGGATCCAATGACTATGCTGGGATTATGGATCCTCTACAATTACGAGATATCATGCACAGTGGCGGATTTAGGGGGAGGATGAGGGGGATGCATCCCCCCCACCAGCCTAAATGTAACGATTTTGGCCGAAAAATCAGCCTCTGTTTCGAATAATTCGGCTCCATTTCGGGATGCATCCCCCCCCACCCACCTAAACGTAACTAATCCGGCGAAAAATCAGTCTCAGTTTTGGTAAAAACCTTTTTTTTTTTTTTTTTTTTTTGGAGACCACCTGAATTTGGGCGAAAAAAACGTTTGAATTTCCGATTTCGGCCGAAAAATCACTCTGAATTTTGGTGAAGACATCCGAATTTTTGAGGTTTTGTGCTTCAAATCCCCCCCCACCAAAATTTTCTGGATCCGCCACTGATCATGCACCGTAAGAATTTGATTTTTTTCTGATTTTCTGACTGTTCGTCTGGCTCTCCTAGCAGTGGGCGGAATATTTTGCAAAAACGGCCGTGAAAACAATGCCATCAAATGATATCATAGATCCTACAATTACAAGTCAGCAATTGTAGGATCCATGCTGTGATTGATACTGTATAATTTTTTTGATTGGTTATTGTCGCATGGTGGCAGTATTGAATCACTGAAAACCCGCTATGTTTTCTGGGCTATTCAAATTTGTTATTGCAGATAAATAGTCTCGCGTTCTGGTTAGGATTTCATGATTATGCGTAGGTCACAGGTTATTCCAGTAGCTTGTAGTAGGGCTATCAGGACGTCAAGATATTACAGTATAATATAGGTTAAGATTTTCCAATTTATTGTTTTAAAGATGTTTCATGTAACTGTTAGAGTGCTGTACCGGTGCCTTTTAAAGTACTAGCCCATAATGCAGAGTGTACCGGTATTGCTTTTTTTAAACAAATTTTGGTAATTGAGAGTTTCAGACAGTCAGAAATAGTTAATAAACTGCGATTTTGTTCCTTTAATCTGTCTTAAATGTTTAAGTTGTGTATAAAAATTGTATTTGAATGTCTAGAAGCTAACCTGTAAGTAACAGACTTGGCTAGTTACGAGACTAGGCTGCCGTTTGAAACTCAAAACTGGGATTACGGTTGTGTGCAATTCATTCATGAGTAGTCGGACCTACTGGTGCTGTTGATTTAAAATTTGGCTTTTAAGATTAGAAACCAGCTATCTTTTACAACAGTACTGCAAGGTGAGAATTGTGTTTGAATTAAATTTTCTAGGCCTTTATTACTATTAACGTTATATTGTATTTTTGATTTTGCGGACCAAATACTGTACTCAACTGTAGTCCAATAGTCACGTACCTGGATCTTAGAATTGTTCCATGTCAGATTCGATATTTTTAATCACTCAGCACTATGATTAACGAAGTGGTAAGGTATGGCAGCCTGCTGTCATGAGTTATAGCTTTAGGATCTGACCTTTTTGGGCTATGTACAGTGTAAAATTCAAAATTGTGTAAAGAATCTGCTTTGCTGATCAGTCACTGGTGATGTGGAGGTGGATGAAGCATTGGCTATTGACTCTGGTTTGATTTTTGCTTATGGATCAAACCAAAGACTCTAAAAATTCCAGTTTAGGGCTTCCTTGCATTTTCTTCATACAGTAAAGAAGAGAATTTGGCAATGTAAATGTATATAAAGTTTCCATTTCCAATTTACACTTTGTAGATAATGTTTCTTGCCTTATTTTCCATTGTGCATTTTTGTCATGTGGCAATTTGAAACAAAAGTTGCAAAGGTCTATTTGCACTTTTCAAGCCAAAGCAACTATGTGAATAAAGATCTATAATCTAATACTGTAGTTATTGTTTCCTGCACTGAGTATCAATTCAGAATGTAATAATGCATGTTATTCAGCCTGTCAGTGCATAATAGTCTAGCAGTAACTGACAGGCAGATTTCAACACAGAACCTAATTGCTTAAGGGACAGGTTGGGTCATGAGTAGGTATATGCTACTATACACTGTATACAGGTTGCTCAAAAGTGCTTGAAGCTTTGTTTTTAGGAAGGCTTTATTTCACCGAAAATTTTTATCTAGTTTTTTATTAATTCTGACTCAAATCAAACCTAAACTCAAATGCTTACTCTAAAACTATTCCCAAATCGAACCCAAACCCTAACCTAAACCCTAATCTTAACCCCTAAAAAAGCAAATTAAAAAAGCGCGGATGAATATTTCTCATTTTCGTTTTATTCTCTTTAACTTGAAAATTTTCGGTGAAATAGTCACTGCCTTGTTTTTATTGATGTTATATTTGCTGTACCTACAGTACAGGTACTTCATTTCAAATCACATTGCAGGTTCTGAACCTACTTAGCAAGTAATGCAAAGTGTTTTTATACATGCTGCATAGAATATAAAAATAATTTTAAATATGTTGTGATTGCTGTATACCTACTTTGGCTTATCATATATGCATAGGAGTCGATTTTTTTTTGGGGGGGGGGGCTCGGGGGCAGCACCCCCTTGGGCCTAACATTGAAAGGGACAAAATATGTCTGGCCCCCTCGGTTTTCTGGCCAGTAATACCTGCTTGGTAACAAGAAATTCAAAATTCCAGACTGAGATAGAACCAAAATGCGGCAAAGGCCTTTTTTTCAAATTTTTTTATTGGTTTTCACCTGAATTTGAGGGCAAAATTCCGGACCAAAATTGAATTATTAAGTTTAAGCAAACTTCGCAAAAATATTTCGCCCCCTCGGAATTTGCTTAATCAACTAAAAATCAACGCCTATGCATGTATGTTTAATTTAGAATGCTGAGAGGGTTGTCATGCTAAGCATTAAATTTATTACATCAGGGTTTGTTGCAAAAATACCCATGAATGAGTTGAAACATATGTTTTCCCTTGTTTTGAATTTGTTGTGACTCTTAGTTCTTAAATGCTGCACATTGCTGATTAATTAAATTGTTATTTATTTCTCCTTCTTAACAGTAAACTCTATTCAGAGTCAGTCAATTCGCCCATAGAATTTAATGTTCTATATTGCTGAAATTTTCAAAATTTAGGCAGACAGTAGCTAATGATGAGCAGTCACCAAGTTTCAAATGGACATGTGCATTCAAATCACAAAAATAATGGTGTCGATAAACAGCAATGCAATGGATTAGTAATTCCTATTCAGGTTTGTCATCTTCATATTGAGTGTGTA
Organism: Trididemnum nubilum; assembly: GCA_963965965.1. NCBI lineage: Eukaryota > Metazoa > Chordata > Ascidiacea > Aplousobranchia > Didemnidae > Trididemnum > Trididemnum nubilum. The sequence goes on along the minus strand of OZ014473.1, from coordinate 10,160,618 downwards.
AGTGGTAAGAGTTGTTACAAGTTGCATCTTTATTACGTAAGAATTCACAAACTGAAGCTAAACTAATTACTGTAATTTTTCTGGAGTTTGATGTCATGAGCCATTAATGACTTGAACTCAACGTCCTGCTTTTAGACAAATGTTCATTAAGCCTCTTAACTCTAAGCAATTTTGACAACCAAGAATAATTTTTTTTTTTTTAATTATGTAAACAGACTGTGAAACTAGGCGTTAAACGTATTGAGTAAATAGTGAATCGTTAAATTTAGTAAATCATGCATAACTTTTAAACTGAAATATTTTAATCTCTGTGCATAAGCCTTCTTTGAGGGCAAAATTTTCTTGTAATTTGTTCAGTGTGTTAGCAAGCCTCGATTCATTGTTTTGTTTGCTTTTTTTTTAGAAAATTGGTCATCACTGGTCTAATGAATCTGATGATTCATTTGATTCCTTGCATGGTGAAAATGCAATTACTGCAGAGCCGGTTCCCGCCACTGGTAAGGAATAGTTGGCACACTGCACACAATTAAACATCTATGATGATTTTAGTTTTTTGCTTGTATAGAAATACATGACACCGTGTACAATTGTAAAGGAAATACGAGCTGTCTCAACAAAGAAATAGTCATACATTGATTTCCTGTGACTGCAAAAACCACAGATGCCTTTAAGTTTACTATGAGTTGCACAGCCGTCAAGTCTGTCGTTTCCCACCTCATGTCAGTATCAGTGCAAATTGCAAACATTTCTGAAACATTGTATTGATGTTTCATGATTGATTGAACTAAGATTATACGAAATTCAGGGACGAAAAGATTGCACATGGTTCTAGAGGACAAATTTTATTTCAAACTTCAAAGTTATTTTCAAGTTGTTTGTAAATGAAGAAAAGATATGTTACCCGCACTGAGTCTATTTAATTTAGAGTTGGTTTTGGCTGGTAGTGATGGTGATATTATTTATCTTTTGCAGCTTTTTCAAAGCCGTTTGGCGGTTCCCACACAGCATCATCTTTTAATGTTTACAGCTTGTCGCCACGAACCTCTGTACTCTATGATTATTATCGCCAACCTAAAGGTTTCTTTGAAAACCAAAGTCCTCTAACTCAGTAAGTATATTTGACTAATGTTATTGGTCGACTTTGCACTTCCAACATGTATGTCAAACTAAACATATAAGGCATATAAACAACATAAGGTCCGTCTACCCCGCATAAAATCATAAGCATTCGAACAATTCCTATCGTTATTTTAACCAACAGGCAGTTTGTACGCTGGTAAAGCGGCACTCCGGGCGCGTCCAATTTCTACTTAAATTAAACTAAAAATGCACTCGTACGCTCACGATTTTATGCCCAATGTAGATGGGGCCTAAGTGAAGACTGCCGGTTTTTGACATCGATATTTGTTAATTGCAGTGGTATTTGTTTTATTTAAGAGGCAAGCCCTGCTTTGTTTTTGGCTGGAAAGATCGTTTATTAATTCGAATGGCTGGATGCGGATTAAGTTACTTATTTATGCTCGGGGTCAAAGTTTGTGATTTAATACCGTACGAGCATTTAGTATTTATTTGATCTGTGTTTGTGTTTTTGGTAAAAAAAACAACACTTATTTGAGTTTAATCCTCTGTTATCGGCAAGCGTCAACCATTGTGTTAGTTTGATATGAAAAACATTGCATCTTTTTTGAAATTCTTGATCAATGAAAGCGTTGCTGTGACTCTGGCATTCAAATGCAATTGCATCTTCACAAAAAAAAGTGTGTATAGATGTATAAATGTCAGTCTATTCATTTTGTATCCACTAACTGTTGAAGATTAATATTCGCCGAAATAGCTACCACAGGACATTTGTTGGTACGAGGTATGTTGCTTGTATGATTCATATTTATTATCCATTTCCGTGTAAACAACAGTAAAGCTTTTTCGGTAGATCGAATCCGCGCCTGCTTAATTGCTGACCGTTTTCCAAGTTTTCTGTGTTTGGTGCTAGTTTGAAAGCACCAAGCAAAGGTAATCATGGTAAAGCGCCTCATTCAAAGATACAATAGCGTGATTACCTAGGGTGCCAGGTGAACCCGGTGTTTCTGGTTGTCATGCGGTTATGGCGTCGTATTAATTGGTAAGTGGTAGACAGACATTGTGCAGAAGTTCTTGGGTGGTTCATTTTTTTTTATGTCTGGATTTTAGTGCATCGAAAAGCACCGGACATTATTGCACTTCGAATCACACGAAAGATAATCACAGGGAGGCATCCAGAACAATCAGCGACTGCTGTGAGAACACTGGCAAGCCTCCCTCGCCGATGATTAGTGGTAAGTCGGCATTCTAATTTACTGGCAAAGCTTTTTCATTGTGGGTGTTACACCGGTGCCTGAAAATCCTAACAGAAAATAAGGAATAAGTAATTTTTTCTGTGCATTTGTAGTTTCAGTTTTTAAGAGTTGAGGTTATATCACAAAAAAAGATTTTATGATGAAGTAAAGCTAGCCAAGCTTGTTATTGTCAAAAAATGACGTGGGACCATTTCAGTCCGATCAGTTTAAACGAGTTAACATCGTTTGTAGACACCCGAGTCACTTTTGATATTGCTAGACCTTTCAGGTCAGGAAACATGTGACAGATGCAGCCTTCAGTAATTCCATTGTACGCTTCATTTTCAGTTAATACCGGTATCTCAGGAAACTGTACTAATCCCGTCGATGTATTCCAAAGTTCCCGCGCAATCAGCTGGATATACAACAGTTGGTTGCTGCTAGTATGAAATAAAAACAGTTGGTCGAGCTGTAACGCGTTTAACACGGTAACTCGTCTCTGGAGCGAGAAGTCTGAGGTTCAAATCTCGCGCCTGTCAAATCGGACGCAGTGTTGCCAACGGCTCGCCACCGCTGCGACATTTCTTCGAGAGAAGCTGTATTGCCCGGGTGCAATGACGCGGAGATGGGCCTCGCCAACTCCTAACGCGTTTCGGCGTAATACAGTACAACCAGTATAATGAAAGATTTGATTTGAGTCCAAAATATTGCTTGATTGCTTGAATTATTCTTCACTAACTGTAGCTTTGGCAAATTTCCTAAACCTAAATTTATATTTCTTCTCAACTTGAAAAAGCGATTCTTTATTTCAATGTAAGCCAAAGAAGTTTGCACATTATATATTATTTTATCCCAGTACTGTATTAATGACATTACTCTGTATGCACTTGTCAGGATAATGTACTTGATCGCAAACAGGGAAATGCCGTTTTGTTTGAACAAGATCGACTATGTGTACTCAGAATAACGTCAAGCCATTGTTGTAATAGGCGTTTGACTTTGAATGGTTGGAGTGAATTTGTCAGACGCCTAGCTAGGCAGAATGATCGGGGTCACGTTCGTTTGTTTTGCGCGTCAAATATTGCCTAATAGCCGTGCAATTTTCTTGATTAAGCAAGTTTGTAGTTTTACGTGTCGTTAACATGGTGTTAAGGTTAAACGTAAGAGCGAAAAATGTTGTACTGCAATTAAAATATTTTGCTTACCAATAGCGGTGGCGATAGCTTAGTGGTAGAGCGTTGGTTAAGTGATCGAAAAGTTACGGACCCCTGGTTCGATTCTCGAACTGGCAATGCATCGTTGTGTCTTTATGAAAGACATTTTACACTTATTTCCCATTGGAGCCATGCTGCCTTTGTGGTGTCCCACCTTGATGAAAGACTTGCAAACAGAACCCCTAAAAGTGCCCTACGTTGGTGTGGTTAGATGTGCCTGGTGGAAACGAACCAACGAACTTACTTATACAATATCAATGTCTTGTCCATGCGAATAGTAAAAGTTTAAAGGATACTGCGGTCTTAAAGTCAAGCTGCCACTTGCCCATCTATCTACATACAGCCCCTTTCAATTTTGAATGTCTGGCAGGGAGGCTGTGAATACCTACCTACTACATTTATATATTTGGTTTAACTCGTGTGGGGATTGAACCTAAGTCCAAAAATTTAGTAGCTGGCGATTCATTGAAGTCGAATGCAACCAGAATTCTTACGAAAGGTTCGTCCGAGAACATCATTGTCTTTGGAAATTATTTGCATGAAATTATGAAATGCCGTTTAAAGACGATTTTTTTACATAACCGCTTCGTAGCTACTGTTAAAAAGTGTTCGCTTTTACGCCAGTCTTCGAGACTGGCCTGTAACCATTTCACAACGATTGAACTCTTGAAGACTGTGAACATAATGCCGCAGGCTTGTGGGCAAATCACTTTTTTTCAAATTTATTTTGAGTTGACGCTGAAAATCAGGCATCGACTAGCTAGCTATTTTTGGGCAAAAATCGGCGTGAAAGATTATATTCTCCAAATTTGGCCATACTTCGTTCTTAAGCTCTCTTACATCCAGACATGCAGTCTGGACATTGTAACAGAACCCTAAAAATATGCTAATGAATGACATTTTTGAAATATCAATGTCATTTAATCTACAACTCGCTCTACCATAACCATACGTATATTGCGCAATTAATCCCTATTGTTGAAAGAAAATGAACATTGAACAAGCACTAGCCTCAGTTTTGCGTTTGATAGTGATTGATTTGCCGTGTTAATACTCATAATTATTCGTAAATTTCTGTTTGCTTCAAAATGTTGGGTGATGAAGGGGGATTATATTGCGACCCAACGTAATGCCAAGGTAAAACCGCCGATAACACAGCCTAACCTGCTCCAATGCCCGCTTCTTTTGCTTAAATGTGAACTGGACGACTTTTCAGCCTTCATCATCGCTGCTGAAAAAAAAAAAGAATTTGTGGAAGGACTTCATCTAAGAGAAACGCCACCCAGTCAAACTTGCAATAATTTTTTTCGTAGCAGTGAAATCCACAGTTCGAGTAACTGTTTCTTGGCGTGATTTGGTTCTTTTATATTGTACTCATTGGTAGAGTCATTTCACCCGAACCCACATTCTGGACCGCAATAGTGCGGAGTTTCTGCTGGTGACAAAAATTGTCTGAGTACCGGCCTTCTTGCATTACAGGCCGCCGTAAACGCTATCTAAGCTACCAATAACAAATGCATAACCTTTCATACCGTCCAAGCTTTGCTTGTTCATACCAGTATCCTTTTTGTGCCTGTTTTTTTGGCAACTTTTTGCATTGGTTTTTGATTCCTTTTTTTGTACTTTTTTTTTTCAAGATTGACCCATAAAAGTGGCTGAAGAATGAGCTTGTAAATAACGGTTAGCTTGCAGCATCTTTTTAGACAAGCTCTCTGATTATCGTAGGATGTTTAATTTATGACGTTTGCTTGTGACAAGGATATTGATTTTGTTGCGGTGTGCCTTTGCGAAAATTGTTTTACACTGCACAAGTGCTCAGTGCACATTGCAAAAAGTTCACGAACTTTACCATTTTGGGTATTCTATATCCTAAATTTATAAAATGTTTGTGGTTAAAGCTAAAGCGTTGGTAATTTGAATTTAAGTTAAAATCCTCCCTTCACATTTAAAATGACCCAGAATTCAACTCTTTATTCGTAAAAATTTTTTGTGAGCAGCTTATTTGGAAAAAATACGGTTATAATAACTAGGTGAAGAAAAATTTTATGGGTTGCAAATAGAAAACTTTTGATTTAGGTCTTTGGAGGAATTGATCAAAAATTTAAGCTATATTTGGGCTATTATTTGCTTGCTTTTTTTTGTTCACTGTCTAATCAATCGGAATAATGTTTCTATCGATCACAGAAATCGATAAAAAACACATTTTCTGAGTGCCAGATTTGTTTATTTTTGCTTTCTTTGTATTAACTTGTCATTTGCCGCAAACGGTATCGTATTTCTGTGCCAATATGACGTGGTTAAGTTGTACCATGCGCAAAGCTAAACCTCTGTTTAGTGTTTTATCAACAGTGACCAATTACGATAGGTTTGCTTTTCCGATAACTGTCGCTTTTGACAAGTCACAAAGATATACTGTTACATCTCAATCACTGGAACACTTCTTCGTTTTATGACCTAATTCTTTCATCAATTTATGAGTTGGCTTTCTCTGGTTAAAAAGTGATGTGATAGCTAGTATCGGAGAATAAATACCGTTTAGTTTGTGATTGTTTGGTTTTGCCATTCATTCCAAACTGCATTAAGTAAATTAAAACCATCCTGTTCATACCTGCAGTGGAAAACCCAGGTCTGTCAGATCTATGTACGTTGGGTAAACCAAAGTCCATAATCTTGGTAGACTGGCAAATTGTGCCTCTAGAACTTCGAAGTCATACATTTTTCTTTAGGTGGGGGAGACAGGGAAGTTTTCATGAAAAATTTTTTACTTGAAGGGAAGTGCACCTGACCCCAATGCCCTTTTTTCAAAAGTCTTAGGACAACGTCCCTAATTCCCCTCTTGACAGGCCTTGTAATGTGGCGTATTTTTAGGAATTCCCTGCAGCGTTTACAACGAGGCGTTTGAAGATCCCCGTCGACGCGCGTGGTCGGAATCCGCCAAAGATCCGCGCAAAAGCACAATGCATATGCACCGCACATCCGCGCTGAAGAGAATCAGAATGAAATTACAGAAAAGCGGCCACAAGAAGAAGGAAGAGCATAACCACCATGGTAGGACATCACAAGTTTGTGTTTTTCAAATTTGCTTATTTTCTATTCAAATGTTTTTGTTTTTTTTTTCCATTGCTTACTGCATTTTTTTGCTGGAGCCTTAAACGATTTTATCATCTATCTAAACAGCGACTGTAAGAAATTTTAATAGAAGAAGTGCTGGAAACCTTTAGTTTGGCCATATAAGAACACGTTTTCGGTAATATTTCACTATTTCGTTGTGAAAGTGAAGTATAAAATGCAACAAATGTAACAGATACTTAGCATGGAAGTTTTCTATCTTAATGCCTATTGTACGACTTCGAGTTGGAAACACAAAGATTTTCATAATCTACCCTGTACTTGGTTTTAAATCATGCCCGTAGGCAACACTGTTACTGTTTATTGTCTGTACAACACTACACAGGTTACGGCAGGCTTCGGTGTAACCTAAATTGTAAAGTTGAACGCCAATAGCTTTTGTTAAAATGCGTTATACAAAAAGCTGGCGTTAGAGGATTCTGAGCCTCTGAAAGCAAAATGCTGATTATATCATATTGTTCCTTGCTTATTTTTTTCGTCCTCAGCTTTTGATCAAAAGTCAAAATTTGGAATTATTTTTCCGGTCATGGCCCAAAGTTTTTGGTCATTTGCACGTTTCTGATCAAAATATTAGTCATTTTTACGTTTGCTAGCACAAATTGTTAGCAGGGTTGTTGCTTTAAGCATAAATATGCAAATTTTTTGATCTTATCAACCTGATTGGCTGAACGGTCATTCACTAAAATTTCTGGTCAATAACATCCAAATTTATTGCCCAAAAAATAAACCTAGTATTGTACTCGTATACTTGTTTATTCTGTTACATTAGACAAATTTATAGCTCCTAAATTTGTTGCAGATTCACCTAATCAATCGAATGGGAGCACAAATTCTTTGGAAAAAACAGGAATTAGGTACTCCATGAAAAATGCATCTCCAAGGTAGTTATATCGAAAGAAAAACGAGCTATCTCGATGATTGATATTTTACGCAATGTAACTTGAGCCGTAGTCACATGGCGCAATATTTCTCACCTCAAGTACTTTCCGAACCACCCTCACTCATTCGCGTCTTGTGTTATTGCTGGTCACTGATGCATGCAATTGGGTGCGACTTTAAACAGTAATTTGAACAGTCTAGATCAGGGCTTCCCAAACTGGGGGTCGCGACCCCCCCAGGGGTCGTGTAACGATCTTCAGGGGTCGCAAAGAGTATACCAATTTTTACAAGAAAGGGTAAAATTGGTATACTCCCAGCGATTCCTGACTGTCGTTAGAAACTCGTGCAATTCTGCAAAACGTCATTCTTAACGTTGCTGTTGATTTTACTTAAATAGACGTCGTTACATAGTGTGACGTTGTTGAACAATGCATTATATGATGACAGCAGATAGATTTTTCCCCATTTGTATCATGTAGCACAGCTGGATGCCTAACTTGTTTTGTCATTATGGTGTATGACATAATAGAACTATGCATACCAAAGTCAATGCTTGTATAGTGCTGTAGTCAGTATCTAGGGGGGAGGGTATAGCCAAAGCTAAAACTGTAGGGGTAGCGTGGGAAGACGCGTCCCCCCATAGAGAGTTAACGTCCCCCCCATAAAGATTTAGCGTCCCCCCATCAAGATTTCAGCATTCCTCCAAACGAGATTTCAGCGCTCTCCATTAAGAGTAAGAGTCTGGATGATTAGAGAAAAAAGTAGCTGTCAGCACCAATTAATGCCAAATTTCGGCCAAATACAGTACCAATTGCGGTGAAGACCTTTTTTTTGACTTTCATTCGAGTATGGGGACAAAATCCCTTCAAATTTTGATGAAGATCTTGTTTACTTTTTGATCTTCAATCGAATTCGGGGACAATATTTGAGCTTGAAGCAAATTTTCACTAAATTACAGACGCATTCCGAATGCGTTTGGTCAAGGCTACGAAAGCGTCCCCTCATGCAAAATTTTACGGTTTAAGCACTAAGTGTAAACCTCCCCCCCCAATTGGCCTGCTAAACAAAATACAGAATAGGAAAAATACCACTTCTCAGGACTTTTGAGACTGTCTTTTGCATTGAAATAGACTCAAAAAAAGAAAAGATTTAAAGCATATTTTGAAACGTTTATTTAGGGGGAATGGGGGGGAGGGTAATTTGTGAAAAATAAAGCTCATAAATCAGAAAAAAACTTTGAAACATAGCCAATAGTTAGTATTCAAATTTGGTCGCACATCGAAAAATGCTTAACATACAGTAGGTTTCATCAAAAGGTATACGCGTACGTATGCTCAGGAATAGGGGGGTCTACTCAGTATCAGTTAATTGCCAATCACTTATCTCAACTTCCTTCCATTAGCTCCTAATTGTATATTTTTCCATAAAATATGGGCGAAATAGATTACTTCTTTGGAGGTTTATTGATCTACCGGTATAGGGTTTTATGGTTTACCAGCTTGTAAAAAGCGAACTGAAATTTTAGCAATAGCTTCCACCAACATAGCCCGTATAATTATGTTTTCGCACTGCTGATTTTTATGCGTCGTTTTGATAGCATTAATTTTTATCAAAATAGGCCTAGAATTAGGTTATTTTTGCCAAAAAAAAAACACAAAATTTTGGAGCGTTGGGGGCTCCGCTCCCAGACCCCCACAACAGCCCTCTCTATTGCAGAATTCTGGCTGCGCACCTGACTGTAGTACCGATAATTTAGTAGAGGAGTAGGAGCGTAACATATATATAGTTGAGTAGACGTATAACTACTACTACTACTGGTTAGATTCTGTTCAATGGATAGCTTGTAAAAAAGTTGCACGATAACGGTAATAAGCGTACTGCAGATGATGTTGAAGCAGCATATGCAAACAGGGTGTTTGAAATGTGTTTGCGTTTTGTACGCATTGAGTACTAGTGCCTTGTGGTTATTTTTTTCCATCGAATAATTACCACAAATCCACAACTCATAGCGTTTATTATTTTAACGGTCAGGGGTCGCGGAAGTTTTTAGAAGATTGAAAGGGGTCGCGAGCAAAAAAGTTTGGGAAGCCCTGGTCTAGATCACATCTGACCTTTCAATGCAGCTGCTTGTTACGCGTTGTGAAGCGATTGTTCTGACCAGTTCAAGATTTTTTTTTTTCTAACGTTCTGACGCATCAATACTTCGCTTTAGAAATTCATTTTCATGTGTCACCGTTGTTATTAATGGGCTTGGAATATCAACTGCTTTGTGAGACCATTTGCACACAAAGATTTGCTTCTGGTAAACTCCAGTCTCTCTCTGACAAAAATGTTTAATATACTTTGGTTAAAGAACTTGTAGTGTTTATGATACTGTATTTGCATACAGGCCTGATATAATGTCACATGCTTCATTGAACCTTCTGTTTTGGCACTAGAGATTTGAAGTATATTACGCTTTTTCATTAAGTATTATCCACTTATTTTCAATATCTCTTTTCCTTTAATATTGAAAGCGGCAAATTTAATCAATAGCCTTCTGCTCTTAAAGTCCGTAAATGTAAGAAGACAATTCTCTGCTATGTCAAAAATTTGCACTGTTCGAGAACAATAGGATTTATAGAAGAATTCATCTTTCTTGAACTACTACTTACAATTGTGAGTGACAAACATGCCTTAGAAGCAGAAGGTTCGGAAACCAATTGTCAAGTTAGGTTTATTTTTTTTCGTTTAATATTTTTTCACTTCGGTTAAATGTCCGAATTTGAAAATATTTTTGGGTAATTTCAAGGAAATTGTGGCCATTTGTGCATAATGCAAAATTTGACAACAAATTTTGTTGAAATTACCATAAAATATTTCCAAATTTAGACATTTGATCGAACGTTTTAAGCGAAAAAACATTTGTCTGTTTAGGAAGTGTACCGCAAATTTACCAATTCCTTATTCGTTTTCGGTGTATTAAAAGATTGTGAGAGATTTGATTTTCCATTTCATTTCATACTTTTGTTCACAGTTCATCAAAAAGAAACACGATGACAGAATTGGATATAGATGAGATGGGAATGTTATCGCTTCATCCTGATGATGCCTTTCGTAGAACTTCGAGCGAAATGTCACCAGATCGACGAAAATCCCCGGTTTTTACCGACCAGCCCCGTCTCTTGTCGACGCCTTCTTTACAAGATACCGACTTAATATACCAGCGTTTTTTGGAAGGTGAGAAATTTTGCGCTATGTTTTTGGCTTGTTGAAACTAATTGCTATGCGACAATTTTTGTTTTAATACCTGACTTAGAATTTTTCTTGTTTATTGTGGTCATTTAAAACCATTATAAATTGATTTGTAGTCTCGCTTATACTCGTACATGCGAAATATAACTAGATACACCTAGAATGAATTAGTAAGTTTACCTCCTGCCGGCTACGTAGACTTAGATGCGTATTTGAAGAGCTAGATTTTCAAGATATCAAGCTTTGCCTAAGTCATTTTGTTTTAAATGGGGTGACGAATTTGGCTTGAATGATGCTGCTTATAATTTTATTGCCATATGCACCATGTTATACTTGGATAACTAAAATGGATGGATAAATAAAGATAATTAGGATGAAAAAAATTGATAACGAAATTTAAATAAAGGTTAACAAAGATAAGTAAAAAACATAAAGATAAAATTACTGAAAAACCACCTAGATAAAATTTGTCATGGCCTGCAAAGCCAAGTGCTGGGAATACAATTTCTACCACTTGTGTGGATTAGATCACCTCAGCTTGCAGTTATGAGAGTTGCTGCTGAGGACTAATAGTCCGAAACCGTTTACGAACAATATCCGGAAATTGATAAAATCCCGAATTGGACAAAAACCTGAATTAATACAATTCTTGCTATCTGTAACTCGAACATGACATCGCAAGCGATATACGGGGATTTCGAGTCATTATCCAGCTTTTACTGAATGAACTTTATTAAGCATCAAATAGTGACCTGACTGCCTTGAATGAATTTGTATAAAATCATTTAGGAACAATATCCCGAAAAACTAAATCCCGAAATGGACAATATTCCGAATAGACAATACGTATATTCGGGATTTTGCCCAATTCGGGATTTAGTCTGTTCGGGATTTTTACAGGATCCGTTCGAAACTACATGGTCCAGCTCTGTGGATCGCATATACTGGTGGTCATTTTGATTTTAGAAAATCTTGGTGTCGGTACACGTCGCACTAACATGTTTTACATTCTATTTCCGTCTCGTAATGAAATGCAAATATCAACAAAACTTTGAAACCGTCTGATTCGGCTACATAATTGCAAAGTGCCATTCAAAACTCTTAGATCACTTCCGAACAAAAAGGCCTTCTTGCTGATATAATTTAGGTGAAGCCTGCATGGCAGCTTTGCAGCACAAGTTAGCTAAGCAAGTACTTCAGTACACAGCGTTAGTTGGTCCGGCTCTTGCAGATGAGAGCACGGCGCAATGCAACGTCACACCACAGAGTGTTTGCACAATGTACTAGAGAACCTAGGCGAGATCTGGCCGTTTCCAGTTCAAAGAGGGTTCCCAATCTTGCATAACACACCTTGGGTTTATATTTTCGGCCAAATGTTCGAATTCGGAAATATTTTTTCGATCATTTTGAAAACTTTTTTGCTCATTTTTACAATTTTAGTACTATTTTGGTGCAAATAGGCAAGCATTTCCACAATCATTTTAAGCTTTTTTGGTCGTTTTCAACGAAATGGCTGAACTTTTTTCGGTCATTCACTCAAATTATAAGACATTGAATGACCGAAAAAAAACTACATAAGAGATCAGGCGATGATTGTTGAATGTTGATGGCTGATATCTACCAATTGTCCCCCTCAAGCGACTCATTTAGTTGGCAAATTCACTATTCTAGCCCGTAGAAGCACAGAAATATATTACGCAGAACCTTACAAACACGGGAAATTTAGGAATAAATAAATGTTACGTAGAGTCGTGTATAAAAACGTAGAATTTCTTGTAATTTGACGTTCTGAATGTCTATTTTTATCGAGTTAAAGGTGACATTTTGTTTGTTTTTCATTACATTCGGACTAACTTTCATATATTGCAAAGCTAAATATAACTTGTTCGTTGTTTAATTGGTTGAAATCCAACCAATAGCAAAGTACGGCCTTTCTGTAATTGGCATTTAATTGAATTTCTCTATAGACTTCACATAGCTTACTTGTCCAAAGCTTGATAGTCGCGAACAAATTTTCAATATAGCCAAGAGAATCTAATCTCGATTAGGAACGTTCAACGCTTAAGGCCCGGTTTATGCTTAGTGTAAAATCGTAAGCTTACGAGCGCTTCTTAATTTTATACAATAAATTTATTACACCCGGCCTGTTGACTTGAAAGGGCATTCAGGTCGAATATTCTTGCTCGGTTTTCTCTCAAAAAATTTTGACAGATCTGAAGACTAACTTCACCAAGTTTGAGCTTTCTACAACCTTCTTTCGAAAAGTTAAACTTTTGTCACAATACTGCCAAAATGGCAACACTAAAGTAACAGGAAAATTGTTAACTTTGAACTGCAATATCTTGAAAACGGCAAGACGTGGAAAGCTCAAATTTGGTGGAAATGCGTTTTAGGCTTATCCCAACATTTGGTCAGTAGCGGTAAATTTGACATGAATGCCCTTTCAAAATAAATGTATCTTACCAGCGTAAAGTTTGTTTAGTATTATCAAAAAAGGTTGCTCGTACGTTTGCGATTGCGCGCATTCTGTAAAGGGAACCTAAAAGTTCGCGCATATGGACGTCCGGTTCAGACATGTTATAAGTGACTCAAATTTGCTGAGGTGAAACTTTTAAGGGAGGGACTATTTCTCCAGAAATTTCAATCTAATTTTTTATTAATTCTGACTCAAATCCTTACTCCAAAACCTCACCCAAGCTTTAACTCAAACTTTAATCTTAACGTTTAAAAAAGTAAATGAAAAATTCGGGATGAATATTGTTCATTTTCGTTTTATTCTATTTAACTGAAAAATTTACGGTAAAATAGTCACTTCCAACATTTCATTTCGAAAAAGATAAGTTTTTATTTTTAGATTTCTGCGTTTGATTTTGTTTTCAATACTTATTTTTAACTTACCTGTTTTTGTTCAGAACACACCTGCTACGATATCATGCCTACAAGTTGCAAATTGGTCGTATTCGACACTCACTTATCAGCGAGTAAGGCCTTCAATGCTCTTATAGCCAACGCTGTACGATCTGCTCCTCTTTGGGATCCTGATATCTCCTGCTATGTTGGAATGCTCACAGTTACGGATTTCATCAAAGTTATCCTTATAGCACACAGGTGGGGCTTGAACGTGTTTCTACTTGCTTGGCATTGTGAAAGCGACTTAAGGTATAGGAGGTTGCTAAAAATGACTACGTGTGTTACTGAACAACTATTAAAGGCATTTTGTTTTTACCTTGTGCTGTGACATGGACAGCACAAGTAAAAGCAAATGCCTTTGTGCGGTTCCTCCGTAACAAACGTAGACGTTTGCAGTGACACGTAGTCATTTTTAGAGTTTTAGTGAATGGACAGTAGGATGTACCAAATTTCGGTGACTTTCATCAATTTCTAAGGAACTCTCCCAAAAGTTGTGGTTCAACCACCAATTCAATTTACCACCAAAATTTTTTCGTTAAATTTTTGTTTTACGCCTCCTCAAAGCTCGTTTCCATGGCAACGTGACAAAAATCGAAAAAATGTCCATAAGTCAGCAACCGCTCATGCTAGATGCAAAATTTTTTTTCTAAAGATGCAGAATACCCAAGTTCCTATCTGCTCTCAATACATTATATAAGCCTAGCTGTTCAACTTTTCAAGTAAAATCAAAAAATTATGTTTTTTCACTGTTTTTATTGCATTTTCTATGATATATCTCATTGCGTAGTGGTGTTATGCAATTTTTTTGGTAATATATGGTAACTTTCCATTAGCTATGCTGTCATTAAAGTAATTGTTGTATTAGAACTAATGTTAACTGCTTCTTAAAGTGCTCACTGGTAGAATAAGTTACTACTGTATGTTAAAAAGCACAAAGTTATTATCACAAAATGTATGTAATATATTAACTAATAATCACTGCTATATTCTGTTAATTTCACACCTTTAATTCTCTGCAATTGTTCTAAACAGGTATTGTATTTTTGGCTCTGTGCCATACCATGCTTGTTATGCCTAGGTACTTGGTCTAGCAATTACTAAAAAGGAGATAGTATGCATGCTCCCAAACCAACATGCTGTATTGCTTGGCGTCTTGGTATGTCTATTTAGAAAAACAACAACAACCTAATTCTCTTTGCCAGAAAAATGTTCTAAAATTTAATAAAATTTGGCTGCTTTCTACCCACAAAAGAAAATGAATTTATAGAATCTTGTCACAAATTGTATACACAAGTACACAAAAACCACTATTCCTCTTGTGGTTAACGATATGTTCATGAATTTTGAAGGCAAATGCCAAGCCCCAAGAAAAAACAAAACAATAAACATCATCATCAACATCTTTAAGTAGAAACTAAACAAAATGATGCAACTTGTCTGCACTCAAAGTGAAGGATTGATGGATAAAAATTGATGTTGACCTGGAACCATATTAAAATTTAGTTCAAAAAATCTTTGCATCACATGGTACAAACCATAGGTTTCTAAGATCTTTAGAAAACCAGGGTAACTCGATAGTCTAGACAACTGCTTCTAGAATGCTGTATAGCTGCAAATGTATTGTGCTGCAGCTTAAAAGTGTAAACTAAAAGAAGTGTGTATCAAGTAACTTGACACTAGTCGAAGATTTCTAATGACTTACAGCACTAAAAAACCAACAAGACACTAACGGTACTGCTAGAAAGTGAAAACTAGAAAAAAAATAGAGAAAAAAAAATAAGTGACAGGAATTAAGAGTAGGAAAAAATAATGAAAATTTAGCTGCAAAAAAAATCTGAAGCTTAAAGTATAAATACTAGTAATACAACTAATATTGATATCCGTAGTTGAAAAAAAAGATGAAGAAAAGTTTGAATTTACATGTTCTAGTCAGCCAGCATCCAAAAGCAGAAAGCTTTGTCATCAACAAATCTGCCAAGTAGCCCATAAACAGCAAATACATCACGGAACCCCAGCAGATTTAGTGGTTGCTAAAAGTGTAGCATTTGAGAGTCCAAAACAGATCACTGTTTCTAAAATGCTGTTAAACCTGCTACATGATACAGCTTGAAACTTTCGTTTTTTTACTTTTGTTTGGGATGGTAAAATGCTGCATGATATGCAACAAATCATCTAGACTCCTTTATTTCCATAAAGCCTTACCACAGACACCATAACCGAACTTCACTTTAATCACACAGCAAGTACTGCCCAAAACCCTTAATGATTTTAGATTAATTGCAAGCTGTTTATCAAGTTTATTTAAAAGATTTTCAGATCAGCCCAACATACAAGGTGGGTGATGAGTTGTGCACTACAGAATTATGTGAAGTGTGATGAGAAGCAATGTAAAATCAGCAGAAAAAGATATCTTTCACTTTTCTTGGGGATAAATACAAGTTCTTTTATAGAGTAATGAAACATTGTTTGTATGTATCAGTTCAATTAGTGTATTACGATTGGTGGAAATCCTTTGGTGCACAACCTATAGCCCAACCTGCATTTGTTTGCCGTGATGTAGAATTCGGAGTTTACTTGTGTTTTGGAAAACCTATACAGAGCACAGTATGCACCATGTGATGCCAAAATCGTTTTTGATTAAACCCTGATATAGTTTTCAGTCAAAACCAGTTTAAAACACCAACTCTTTACTTTAATAGCAGTCTTTTCCGCAGCACTTCTTACTTTTGATTGGCGTTTAATTTCTTGAGGTTTAGCTTGTTGACTTTTAAAATTCATGAACACATCTTTAATTGCAAAGAAATTCGTGCTGAGAAGTACCAATTCAATCAAAGAAATTTTCCTTTGTGGGCAGAGAACAGCCAAATTTTTATTGAATTTTCAACATTTTTCAAAGCACTGAGAAATAAGATGTGAAAATAACAGAATATAGCAGTTGATTATAAATAAGTTACTACATTACATTTTTGTGATAATGACTTTACCGCTTTTCAAAACTTACAATACTAGCTTATCTTATCAGTTAACACTTTAAGAAGCAGTTAACATTAGTTCTAATACAACAATTACTTTAATGACAGCATAGCTAATGGAAAGTTACCATATATTACCAAAAAAATTGCATAACACCACTACGCAATGAGATATATCATAGAAAATGCAATAAAAACAGTGAAAAAACATAATTTTTTGATTTTACTTGAAAAGTTGAACAGCTAGGCTTATATAATGTATTGAGAGCAGATAGGAACTTGGGTATTCTGCATCTTTAGAAAAAAAATTTTGCATCTAGCATGAGCGGTTGCTGACTTATGGACATTTTTTCGATTTTTGTCACGTTGCCATGGAAACGAGCTTTGAGGAGGCGTAAAACAAAAATTTAACGAAAAAATTTTGGTGGTAAATTGAATTGGTGGTTGAACCACAACTTTTGGGAGAGTTCCTTAGAAACTGAAGAAAGTCACCGAAATTTGGTACAGCCTAATGGACAGTAGCTTTGGAAGTCATGGATTCATTATATTTCTTCAATTACAAAGTTTTTCTGATCTTTTGTGAATATTTACAAAAAAAAAATTACCAAGTAATGTTGATAACGTAGAAGCGTAGACTGAATTAAGCAAGAATCGAACAGAGGTCCTTTGATCGACGTAATCCCCAAGAAACACCGTGACAGACCAAAATGCGTTTGATAATAACCATTTTCATACCCAGCGCAGCTCTTTAAGGTAAAAGGGTTGTCGTTTATACAGGGGCATAAAAGGTCATTTTGGTGAAGAAGATAAAATCTGTGCTAGTGCGCTTTTTGTGTTCTGACATTTCAAGTTTGAAAAGAGCGTTGGTCATTTTGTGAATGCGATATGGATTAGTGTTATCTTGCAAGTAATTTTGCAAGTCTAGGCCATTTATAATTGATGTGATTTTAAATTTTCATGAGCACATCAGTTCGAATTGCCTGCGATTTAAAATTATTGCAGATCAAACTTCCACTTGATTTATTTTCATACTCACTGCCAAAGCCATTCATAAAGCTGTGGTTTTATATGGTGTAGTGATTGAATTTTTTGCTTTTGCTTGGTCGAGATTCAACTCTCGGGCCGGTCAAATCGGACACAGTGTTGCCAACGGCTCGCCACCACTGTTACGTTTCTTCAAAAGGAGCTGTGTTGCCCGCAGGTCCTGACTCGGAAATGGGCCCTGACAACTCGTAACACGCTTCGGCGTAATACAGCGAATATAATGAAAGATTGTCTTGATTTTGATTTGATTGGACTTAATCCAAAGCTTGTAACGTGTTTTCGGGGACCATCTCGGCATATTTGCCCATGTGTACGACACAGCTTCTTTCCAAGAAATATCACAGGAATGACAAGCCGTTGGCAACATTTTCCGATTTTGACCGGCCTGATAATCGAACCCTAGGCATCTCGTTCCAGAGGCGAACTAACTCTGGAAATTAGATCAATTCGACGAAAAAACTAGATCAAAGTCTCTAAAAAAATGGACAAATTTATGAAATTAGAAGTTGTTTAAGTCGAGAAGAAGTCAATAAAGTAAGATGGGTGAGAGAAAAAAGATGTCGTTGTGAAGAAGTGTTCGGATTTTGGAGGAAATGCTTGTACAATGACTGTGTGCAGAGTTAAAAACTTATCCACTTTTAATATTGGCATGATTATGCTGCTGTGACATGACATACGTTTCAACTTAAGTTTCCATTTATCATCTTTGAACAGAGCCGAAAACATGCAAGTTTCATCAATCGAGAACGAGACAATCGACTCGTGGAGGAAACTTCTCAACCAGCAATCTTCGTTTGCGAGTGTCCATCCCGAGGACTCCCTCCTCCACTCGCTCAAATTTCTCATCAACGAACATTTCCACGGGTGAGTCGTCTACGTATCTATGTCGCATGCACCGAGCTTTATCGGATGTGTTTTTTGTGCCTAAGCCTTAGTTGCTCTCAGACTATGTTCCTGTTTCAGTTTTCTCAAATTTGCTGGACCGCTAGTGTTTTTTTTTTAATGATACAGCAAAGAGTTTGAAAATCTATGAAGCATGCATAAAGTTGATCAAAATTGAAGATTTTTTCATTAATTTTGAATGTTTTAAACTAGACAATGTTTGACGTTACAGCCTTTCCTAAATTTGTTCATTAAAAGTCCCACTTCGCTAGTGAAGTTTTAAGTTTAAGTTGGTTTGATTTAGCCATTTTACTTTCTAGCTATTCCAAGCTATTTTCATTTCATTTTGTAGTTTGAAATGAAAAAAGGTCGCAAGTTGAATTAACGTAATTGAATCAATCGTTGCATGGTTTATTGCGTCTGTGTTGCCGCTGTTTGTGACTAAGTCCCTACTTTGGCTCCACTTAGACTGACTTAACAGACCAACGTTACGTGTGCAATTGAGTGCCACTTTAAACGCTTCTGTGTGCAAAAATTACTCCGGTAGCTGATAGCTCTTTGTTGCAATTTACTCTTTGTTATTTCCTTAATGGCATATGACCTAATTTTGGAGCCAAAAAGATTAACCTTTAGTTTACAAGCTTTTTGCGTTTTCAATTGCTGCTCCATATTTTATGCTGTTTTAATATTGTTTTAAATTATGGAAACGTGTTGTTGTATCATTTTTCGATTATTTTTTTTTTCTGGAAACTAATGTAAATTGATTTTCACTTTTTGAAAGCAGGGATATCTAGAAAGGTATTTCAGTTTGTGCGTTAGGTTATGAGTTATTAAAAGTATTAATTTTTAGTTCATGTTTTTTAAAAGAATTTCACAAGCGTGTGCGATATGCGCAGATTTGCGAAAGAATATGTTCAAAAACCACCAAACTCATATTTGCCGTTTATGTTGTAGAAACGGCGATGATTTAGCGTGGCGTTTCTTCGTTGTATACATTGCGCCTGTATTTTTATTTACTTGGCAAACTTAGTTTTGATCGAAAAACATGTGTCAGAAAATTAGTTTGTGACAAAATCAAGCTAAATGAAAAAATAGTCTTTAATATTTTATGAGTCTGGTGCAATTTTGTGTCGTTTCTTACAGCAAAATCTTTTTAACCTCTATATTATTCGCGTTGTTATGTTTGTTTTGCAAAATTGAGTTTTGTTTTTACCAGTTTGGTCGACTTAAAAACAACCTCAGTACCGCGTAATCCCCCTATGACTATCGTATTCTTTTATTAAAGTTGCTGCATTGTTATAATATTATGGTAACTGGTGATACAACTACATTTGGCTCAGCATGTAAAAATGTAACATAGAAAAAATTGTTGTTCGTACTTTCACAACAAAACCAACTTGAGAAATGTCGATTTTTCAGCAAAAAATAAATAAATTAAGTCAATGCTTTTTAACTTAAATTCTACTTGTTTATCGATACATTAATTTTGAGATAAAAGCTCAAGTTCAAAACATATGAATTCAAAAAAGTTCAAACTTTATTTTAAGCCTTGTTGCAACTTGAACCTGTCAAGAAGTTCAACTTTCCTACCAGTCGTATGCTGGTTGATTGCAAGATAATCTGAAACTGATATTTGCTTCCAACAGTTTCATTGTTTCAGTATTTTACAGTGTTCCTATTATGGATGAAGATACCGGAGATATTTTCCATATCGTCAACCACAAAAGAATTTTAAGATTTCTTCATTTATTTATAAAGGAACTACCAATCCCTAGTTTTATGCAAAAAGTAAGTATTAAGGTTTTAAACTGAAAATTTGTAATTCATCTGAGGAGCCGTTTTTTGGCCAAAACAGGTGCTGTTGTGGTTTAAGTTTTAAAATTTTAGTGTTTTTACTCTCTACTTCACCAATATGTTGTTTTTGCCTAATAAGTGGACAAGATCGTACGTTACTTTTTTTTGCGATATGGTAAATGTTTCCACTAAACCAATTAATTTGCTGTTCCAAAACAGTCCTACAACAATGTGCTGGCCAAGCTAATGATGCGAAAATATTTCAAGTAATTGGGAGATTTTTTGAAGTGTTTCTCTTGTTGGTAGACAGCTAGGTTAGTGCCTGGACATGCGTCGTTGTGTCCTTGGGAAAGACACTTAACCCTTAGTTCCCATCCAGTTGTAGTAGCCCAGCCTGATGAAAGACTTGCGAACAAAACCAAGGAGAGTGCTTTGCGTTGGTGTAGTTAAACGTACAGTGCTTTTTGTTCATACGCATTCGTGTATGAAACTGTTAGAACACATTTTTGGATATGTGGCGATAGTACTTGTCACTTCAATTGTAACCAAATATATTCTTTTCATAGAAACTATCGGAGATCAAAATTGGCACCTACAAAGATGTGGCCACTGTAACTCGCGATGATACAATGCTACATGTGCTGGAAATTTTAGTGAACAAAAGCCTCAGCGCTATCCCTGTTGTTGATAAAGAAGGTGAATTTGCCATAGTGTTGATGCTTTTTCAAATTTTATTTCTTAGTTTGTTGGCATTCGTCTGGTTTTCATCAGTTACTGAAGCCCACCACGAAGATGGTTTCATCTTGGGCCCCAATCGGGTTATATTGCACAGTTTGAATCTCATGCGGTCCTAAAATTCAAAATCAAAGACGAATCTGTGCTCCACCGCTGGATATCCAAGCCGTCACAACGAATCAACTGTTTAAAGGCAGCTGGCCGTACTTCGCAAATTCTCGACTGTGGCCTGACCAATTTCTTACTCATGCGCAAGAACTTCTTGGCTTCATTAAAGATTAAGTTAAAAGTATCACAAAAACAACATTCAACAAAATACATGAAAGGCAAATCATCTATCACCAACAAACGCGCTGTACAATTAAATGAAGTAAGCAGGCCACGAAAAAGCAGTCAACTTTTTAGGCCTAGCGACCACCAGTTCATCGAACATATTCAAACGGTGGGACCACAAACGAGGATTTAAATCAATTGTCATGATTTTATCGTTGAACAACCGTAGACGTACAGGGTGGGGAGTTTTTGGCTTCTGAGTCCGAAACCTCGCTCTTACTTTTTGGCTCCAGCTCTGGAATACTCGATATTGATCTACTCGTTTTTTTTGTTTTTTTTTTGTCATAACGCCCATTAGCAACAATTTTTTTTATGTTGCTACTAGTTGTTTTTCAATTCACGCAATTGAAACTCTAAATCGTGTCTATCACATTAAAGTTAAATGTGAGTTTCGTGTAATGCAACGACTGTGATAGTTTCATACCTCTTCAGTTTTTACCAGTTAATAGTGCAACCTCTTGAAATTTAAAAATCTATCGAGAAGCGTTTTAAATCAACCACTTTCTTACGCAAAATAAATATTTGTAAGAACAAAACACACCTACTTCAATTTCAATTTGATCACTTCGCCACAACAACATTGCACTAGTTTCACCCCATGGTAGGTTAGCATCGTATTTCGGTTAGTTGAGCATTGAGTTGGTAATCGATAGGTTTTTGGTTTTGGGATTGATTCGCCAACTGGTCATGTTTGGTGTTAATAGGAAAGACGTTTAGCGCTTATTTGGGATTGGGTCAAGCAATCTATCCGTTGTTGTATCCCAGACTAATATAAAGAGTTACGCATTGATCCCCAAAAGGGTACTTTACATTTGTGTGATTCGATAAATGCGTATACCCTTGCCCATATGCGTACTTTAATTACGCTGAGACATACATTAATTAAACCATTTTGTACAGTCAAAGCAGTTTTTAATATTAATAGCTCGTACATCTAGATCAATGATAAAAAAGAACTGCTTTAGACAATCAGCGTTACCTTTGTTAGCCTTCTGTTTTGAACTGTTTGAAAAAACACATAAATAAATTGATGGATTAGTTGCAAATGCAAGTGCCAAAGTTGGCAGCAATGTGATATCCTGATATTTATTTCATTTGTAATTTGGCTGGTATTTTTGCTTTTAAAAGCGAGATGAAGCATTATTAATGGCAATATTCATTGCTGTTCGTTATATTGATGCTTTAAATTACCAGTAATTTTCGGACATAACAGATTGGCATTACATGACTTTATAACGGTTGATATATTGCAATATATACCAATGTTATGCTGTTTTTGCAATATTATAAATTACTTTTTCGGTCTTTTTATCGAATGTTAGTGACATTTTGTACGTTTTTTTTTGCCTCACTACTGGCTGGACTAGTAAAAACTTACGCTTTATTGCAAAAAGTGCTACATTTTTAGTTCTGCGTGAAATCACTTAAAATCGAAAAATATTTTGGTGCTTAAGCTATTTATCGCATTATCAAGATTTAAATATTTTATGAGTTGAATGATAGTACTGCAGTTGCTATCTCGATAGCGATAACAGCAGATATTTTTACAATTTCATACTACTTGCCGTAGTTACTAGCTGATCGATAGATATTTCACAAAAAATTTTATGGCACATCTGAAGACGTTTTTAATGCTTTTATTCTTACTTGATGTGGAGCTTAGACCCATTCATTGTTTTCAGGCTATGTTGATTATTTTTTGGTAGATATTGACTCAAAGTTTAAATATTTTACTGGTATCTAGTTTGGTCAAAATTTTCTAGAAAGCACGGTAAATGCATGGCTTTTAAACTTTTGCATCACTGCCAAAAATTTAATTTTGATTAAAAATTCTCCGTTACAAAACTAAATTTAGCCTATGTTATAGAAGAAGTCAAGTTTTGAGGAAGTTAACCAACAGAGACTAGAAAGTCTTTTGTATTCTTTATTTATTATTTGTTCATAAGGAAGATTATGTTTCCCCTACGGAGCCTATTTTAACGATCTCAAGGTGTGACTCATCGCAGTCTTCGCGCTTTTTGGATTTCGTTCGCTGCCAAAAGTAAAATTGCGTCCTGATTTGACCCATTAATTTTCAATAGAGCGCAAATGAGTTCATCTTGTTTTGTTAGGAAAGTAACACTAGGGCCGAAAAGTACGCGAAAGAAAAAAAAAAACACAAATCTTGTAGTCGAAAGCGAGATGTATGTTGAATACGATACTGGCATGAAGTTGAAACCCTCGGTTTAGATCTGTCGTCTTCCGGTTTAAGATGTGAAATTTAAGACCGCATAGCTTTGTTGAAACGATATTTATTAGGTTGGAATGGGATTTTTGAGACTTCACCCAGTAGTGATTTTCAATTTTGCAGGAACCGTTTTTCCTAACTTAGCACTGGTTTGTTCTAGCCAAAAGTGCATGCTATCTATGCAAGCGATTTGTAACAACCCTTTCCCTAAACGTAAACGCCATTTCGTGCAAAGCGGCTGAATAGCTCCACTGACTCCGCGTGGAGGCGACAAAACGTTGGTACTTTTAATGGTCCGCGGAGTTACAACTTCCCATTTCTTGTAGCTGAGTTTCCTGAGGGAATTGAGTTTCTAACCTCCCAGCCGCACATCGTCCTAGACTTCCTTGAGCATTGCAGTCCTTTAAACGATTGATACTCTTCCTTGCGAATACCAGTACACTTTTTATTTTGATAAGAAACAGTAATTTTTGGGTTAAGGCTGGCTGTTTTTAGATTTTCTCGAATTTTCAGCCTCCTTTGTTCTTAGATTTTAAGCAAAAATGTGCCTCGTGTTTTTACAAAACTGTTTTTATAAAGAATTTGTTGTCCTTTTGGCAAGAATCGAACCAGAATCTCACATTCAGTCCGATCGCAAATCTAATCACTTCACCTTCACCTATTATTTTTACAGGTGAAGTGGAAGACGTTTTCTGCAAACTTGATATGATTTCCCTTGCCGCCCAGGGCTTGTACCACGACCTGTCGACCACTCTGGACGTGGCCCTTGCGTGTAGGTTCAAACCTCTATTCGAAGACGAGGAGTGCCAAGCGGACGCCTTTACAAGGTGAGTTTTATTAATATCAATCATAAAATATGTGTGGGCAGGTGTTGTAAATAATTCGACAATCTCACGATTGACTAATTCGTCTTTGGCTGATTGAATTGTTAAGGAGAAGCCTTTGTCAGAAGTATCGTTGTGTACATTTTTTCGTTGTCTTCATTTCGTAATAATTGCTGGAGCAGCAGATATTTCTCTACTTTCGTCATCTCGCTTGAATGAAGGTCGAAATGGCTCGATCCCTACCATGCTAAATAAACCATCGACTATCAAGAACAAAAATCATTAAATTCTATCTAAAACAATGAAAAAGAAAGAGTTGTAGAAATACAGGCTCTCCTTTTTAGCATGCTGTTTAACTCGATCAGAAACCCCCAACTAGACCTTTAAAAGTATCTTAGATTCAAGCTGGATTTCCGAACTACACAGACCACCATAAGCTTGCTAGCTCGGTATACAATTTTTATTGACATGATTAGCCTAATATTTGCAAAGCTCTAGCTTATATGGTGATTAAGCTTTAAGGATTTCAATAAAGCCTTCATTTTTAAGTTGAAATTTAAGTCAAAATCGGCTGCTTGGACAACCGCCTTGTTATTTCTCCGCACGTGCTGCATAAAACTTTGTTTAGTTAGCATTATAGCGTTTGGACTCAAAATAAATGTTTAAAATTATTTTAAATTTTCAACCCACTATATGTGCATAAAATTACGTTGCCCTTGGAATACTCTTTGTTTGGGTTCAAAAAAGACGTAATTTTATGCATATTTGACTTTCAAAAAGTGCATAAGCATCTGATTGATAATGGGTGATAATTAGTTTGACCGATTTTTGGCTGGGCTCTTTAATGTTGCGCATTTCCGTATATAGATAAGCTAATTCGTCTGTTTTTTTTCTGTTTTTACTCTAAATATTTACCTCCAGTAGTGTTTTCGGCCGACAGAACAATAAAAGCTTTATTGGTGTCAAGTTTCAATGGGAAATGGCCGCGTGAAGACGTATGAGCGATAAAGATCTATTGTATCTGTTTTGACCACAATTTAAATGTTCGCGCAACGTCTGGCTTTGGGCGTACACTTCACTTTCTTCAAAGAGGGATGTTAAGTGGGGGTTCTACGATTTTTTTCATATCTGGTGTTTTAAAAAGTGCTGTATCTGTTTGCTTAAGATGCATTAAGCTTTTCTGTTACTTCAAAATTTGTAGAATTGTTATATCATGGATAAAGGTGAAACAGAAGTCATAAATGGCGTAATTTTGATATTCTTTTCCAATCAAAGGCTCCTCAAATGTTTTCAAAACAATAATTTTAGAAAAATATTCGAGTTTCATAAAAAAAATAGCTCGCATGAACGGCCTAGGTTGAGAGCTTTTTGTGTGCTAACTCTGTTCTCTTTAACAGGTCATAAAAAGAGCAAAAGTTTTGGGAATGCAATTCGTAGCATTTACGCATAAGCGTTTAAATCACAAATTGATTTTAAACAAATTTTGTCGCTTTGAGTATTTCCGGTAGATGTTTGATGACGTCATTTGGTCGTTGTCTTCATGTAAGCGCGTATTTACCCCTCACGTATACTCGGCCTAATTGACTTGTTTTTTTCTTTAGTTGTGGTTTGTGCGTAAACAGACTTTCATTTCGAAAGGCCAGCTGGCCGTGACGTCAAATGACGTGATTTCACAGTCTATTGCGTTTCACTGAAAACGAAAAACGGTGTTGTTATCAGATAAAAGCAACCCGTTCCTTTTCGTCTAAACCGGCCCATTAATAAAATACACCACCGCCTATTTTATGCTTTCGTGTTCGATTTATAGCTGCAAAACAAATATACTCAAGTAATTGAATTGATATTAGGACAGCCCTTAGGGCCTTGAGTGATGTAATTGAGTTAAATGACGCCCGCTGCAGTTGTTTTTAACTTCTACGAGCTCTGTTAATTATTTTGTTTTTACCAATTCAATAATACTGTGCGATTGCAGCGTACACTTTGGTCTTTCCAATCGCTCAATTTGAATCGTCTTTAATTTTCCGCTCCCACTACGCGTAGGCTAGCCTCGTCGTGATAAAATTTGATTGGGTACAACCAGAGAATCTAATAACGATTATTTTGGTCCGGTTCATATTACGGTATTTTTTAAATTGACGATGTAACACATACTTACACCATTTCGGTCGTCCGGGTCTCATCATTACAGATGAGCAGAAAAAGAAGATCTTAAGCTCAACGAATATATGGCGGCTTCTTTCAACAAACTCACTACTCGATGTTTTAGCTGTGCTTTTTTTAAGAGATAATTTTGGTCTCAAACGAAAATCTAGCAAACTATCAAAGAAGTTGATTTAGAAGGCCCTTCAGATTAATAAAATTATCTTGTTCCAAAGAAACAATAAACCCCAGCCACTCAAAGTCATCCTATTCTTGCAACACCTTTCCCGTTTTCTTTGTTTTTTGTATATAACGTAACATTGGTCGTTTGTGTTCAAAGATTTTCTTCTCCCAAGCCTCAGCGCCGTGACGTGAACATCCGCCGGAAGTTCCCTCCCGGAAGTGACATTACCCCACCCAACGAACGTCCTGGCCAATTCACCTCTCGCTATGGAAACGGAACACCAAGAGGGCAACAAGGTGAGAACCTCATGCTTTGAGTCTAGTCCACGCGCGGCGTACAATTGTAATGTGTATTACCGAACATACAGTACATAATATAAATTTCAAGAAAAATACCACCCAATAAAGGACAGTTTTTCAGAATGTCATGGCTGTATTGGTATCGACTAGCCTCATTCATTTGGCAACTGGGGATATCGGCTATTCAAGAATTAATAATAGATCGAGCGACCAGCGTACCGTTTGTTTATCCGCACCAATGCAACTCATGCTTGGGTGCTGCCTCGTCTGTGAAAGATTTAAGCTGCCTTTCTATTCGGACCAAGTTGGTTGAAAGAGATGAAGGCTACGTTAATATGCTTGGGATTTCGTATTCGTTTACAATGATGTTGCTTTTCCAGGGGCTTTTAAAATCCGGCTCGCACGCAATCATGGCTCACGTTGAAATTTCATTCCCTGCCGTCTTCGCCAAATGTTTTTTAACTTTTTTTTTTTCCTCTCTAACTTTGTCATAAATTGTATCCATCTCTTTTAGTCTTTAACTTTCTCCCGGCTAAATTTGCTTATTATTTTCTGGTCTGCAAGTGTTTTCTCCTCACATTCGGGCACGCAAAGTGATGATATCAAGGCAAACTGTAATCGGTCCTCGGGCACTGTCGCGTGTCTAATCTGGCTCTCCTAGAAAAAAGTATGGATAGTGGACACCCCAGTCTTGAAAGCTTAGGGCTTGCTTGCACTCGGTGTAAAAGCGCAGCGCGTCTTTATATTCTTTTATTTGTATTTATCAACTTGTGGCAGCTCAGGTGGTTAATGCAAAATAGATGCTGATTCGCCTTTGATTTTGCTGTAACAAAAAGATAGAGTTTTATCGGTTCGCATTTGAATGCATTGCCTTGTTTTGTTTGGATTCAGTCGCGTATCCCAGTTGAGCATCAGTTAATTTCATCAATTGATTTTTTGACCTTCAAAATCTTATGAATATAAATGACTTGAATACGACTTGCATGACAGGTTTGATTAAGATCATTTACCTTCATAAATCATTTAAGAAAGATCCAAAATGCAAATTTGCGACAAGGTTTGTCGAAACATTGATGATTTACTGCTGCTAAGTCGTAAAGCCAATGCATATAATGCGACAAGGGCAACGTCAACATTTCCTTGTTTGGTTTTTGATAATAATTACTTAAATATTGAGTATGAAAGAATGACTAAACTTGGCGATTTCTTAGGCTTG
Organism: Trididemnum nubilum; assembly: GCA_963965965.1. Classification (NCBI taxonomy): domain Eukaryota; kingdom Metazoa; phylum Chordata; class Ascidiacea; order Aplousobranchia; family Didemnidae; genus Trididemnum; species Trididemnum nubilum. The sequence continues at coordinate 10,132,291 of OZ014473.1, read as the reverse complement.
GAAACAGCCAAATTAATTTTTAATGTAGTGAACTTTTACCATAACAATGGACTAGATAATGAAAAATATTTCATACTCAATTGCTAAAAAACGTGGTAGATCATGAACTTACGTAAAAAATGCCGAAATACCACAAATATTTTAGATTAAAAAACAGATCGCATTGTAGCCCTCCTTTAATTAAATTAGGTGAGAGTTTAGTTGTAGGGTTAGTCCCACTTTCCAGTCTGCATTCAAGCTCAAATACGAAAATTATGATGAACTGGTTTCAACTGTTAAATCAACATGTATCTTTATCGCCATTGTTACTAAATTTATTCCTTTGTTAAATAACAATGGCATAAGGTATCATAACCAGATGAACTCTTCACTGGTAAAACATTTAGAATATATTTGTTTGGAAAATTTGACTGCTTCCGGTGAAAAGAGGAATGGAAACTCTGGCAAATACCGTCGAAACCCCAAGTCTCGGGATTTGGACCAAAAATGTAAAAACTTCAAATAACTGCACCAAATTCTAGCCGCTTGTTCTTAATATGGTGCCGTCTTTCCAAAAATGTGACGTTGCATTTGTCACATTTGTGAGACAATTCAAGGGTTTGGAAGCAATTACATCTGATTTATTTCTACTGTGCAACGTGCATATTTTGTTCGACTATTTAAAAATGAATGAATTAAGCTGCATCAGCCTCAAGCTGTCAGGAAAAAAAAAGATTTCAGATTATTAAGATCGAATCTACAATTATTGCTATTCAATGCTATAGCACTAATTTTGGTGAAAAGGCTTTGGGTAAAATTTGGGGCTTGCAGTTCGATTCGTACTGTATCGACTTACTTCTTGTTTGCGCTCGAAAAAAGCACTTTTTGAAAATTGTACGCTTCCGAAAGCAAGATAACTTCCCCTAACTAGTTATTGATTTTTCACTGGTGTAATTACAAAACCAAAAAACAAAACTGCCGAGCTAGGGCTAACCGAAAATCAATATAGTTATGCCTTCTAAAACTTGTTTTGATATGTCTTCACTAAAAGTGTACCTTGTGCAAACACGCAGTCTAGTAGTCCAGGGGTTACTTGATAACACAATTGCTAAACAATCAGTATAGCAGATAACATCTACAGGAGAAATTACGTGGTCAAAAAGTGACTGTTTTGCTTCTATATTTCAAACTACAATAGGCTGTGGTTTAGCCGCGTTAAGTTTTTCTCCTGACTGCTAAATACAGTTTGATGCGCTTTAAATGATAGGCGAATGAGTGAGTACTCGATTGTTGTTGTTTTTTAAACGCAACCATATCGGGAAACTAACTGCTATTGTTTGACGAAAACATTTTTTTCCGAAGAAAAAATCGCTCCTAATTGTTAGTAAAAAATTGCTAATCTTGTCGTTGTTATTGTGAGGCATATTTATTGTCCTGCCACCGGACAGCGTCAAACTCTAACTATTGAAGAATCCGCGCACTTGTGGGAATCTGCACCTGCTTTAAGAGTTTGCAGTGATCAAATGTTCCTGTGAATTTCTTCGAATTCTTGTCTTCTGAATTTGCTGCTTGTTCGAAACCACCAAGCAGACATAAACATCGTAAAACGTCTTATCCAAAGACGCAACAACGTGACCAGGGTGCGGGTTGAACTCAGATCATGTTATTATGGTCGTCGTAAAAATGACGCCTTACCTTAAAACTCCTTTTTTCAATCTCTTTTCAGTTACTCGAGCTGGTTTTGACAAATCGCCTCTGACACGACGTTATCAGACCACTGGTGACGTCACACAACCTCAACATGGTCCCACTCATCGTCAACTGTCTGTTCCCGTCGAGCCCTCCGTTATGCATGAGTGCGCTGGGCATAAAGTACGTCACAAATCACTTAGCAACCCTCTGGTCAAATGCAGACTCAACGATACGCTGCAGGTATGAAGCCATTCTTTAGTCAAAACAATTGTTGAATACGATAAAGCATACTTCAAAGAAATGTAGCAGCGGTGGCGAGCCGTTAGCGACGCTATGACAGATTTGACTTAATTGAAGTTTGAACCTCAGACCTCTTGCTCCAGAGTCGAACTTATTACCGCTCGACCAACTGTAACTAAAAAGGGCAGTGGGAAGCTTTCACCGTGTGTGTTGTGTTGGTGGTAGTTTGACTTCAAAAATCTTTTACTGCCTCACAAGATAAGGCAATTAAAAATACAATTTAACCAGTTCCTCTGTTAAAAAATTATAGAAATTGTAAATTGATCGTTTTAATCCGAAGAAAATAGAAACTTCATCTATCGCGCTGTTTTTTATGAGTGAATACTAGAGCCAACACAAAACTAGCAATGTCAATAAAAAAAACTAGTCTGAATGTTATTTTGCATAATAATTATGCCCAACTATACTCTACGTCATCTACTTTTAAACTCTCAAGTACACCACTTTAGTCAGTTGTGAAATGGCGTCAAAGCTTGCTGGTCGTGAAGTGGCGTTTTGTACAGCAATAGTGTTGCCAGAAATTAGAAAAGATTACCTCTGTAAAATGAAATAATTAAGTAGATTTGTACACTACAGTTTAATTTCTAAGAGCACGAGGCTTATTTTTGCTCAAAATTTAAGATTAAGGGCTACTGCAATGCATTTGTAGCCAATCAGTAGAGCTTTCGTGGTCTTTTTAATACATTGCCATTGTTGATTCATGTTCACATAACGTAATTTATTGCGCTACTCCATTTTTGAATGAATAATTCTCGTGAAATAAATTACACATTTGAGTGTAGCGACAAGGTGAATGAGAAGAGACTGGGAAGTCATCTGGTCGAGCATCTACCTTGTTAGTCACACTGAAGACTATTCCCGTAACCATCGCTCGACCAACTGGCCCGTAGACTTTTTTTTTTAATTATTGTTATTTTTTTGCAGTACATTATTGATTTGATGGTGGGCACGGAAGCAAATCTTCTTGTCGTGGTTGGTCCTAATAGCAGTCACGTCATAGGCGTCATCACTGTGGCAGATGTTCTTCACTTCATTGTTAACCCCCAGGTAAGCAAGGGACATTTTTAGCCTTAACCCGCGCTTTGGAAGGTGAAGTCAATCAAAGTCATTCTACAAATCTTTTACAATAGGTTTCGATTCTATCGTAATGGTAGAAATTGTAGCATTTTTAAACATACAGAATCGCTTTTGAGTCAAGTTATCACTTATCGGACGTACAGTTTAGACTTCGATCGTTGTCGTTTGAGTAGTTTGCAAATCATCTGATATGTGTAAGCGTATATGAGTTTATCATCCAGTTGTTTACTTGTTTCCCACTTGAAAGCTTGCGTATTAAACACGAAAACACGGCATGGTCTTCGATCTATTCTTTTAGCCTGCATTCGCATGCCACACTAGCGATCAGTCCCCATTTGTTCGTGCAGGAAGGAAGGCGGTCTATGCCAGTAAACTTCTAGTAAACGATTTTGTAAAATAGCCTTGCGGTTCCTAATCCTCGCTTCTCAAACACCCCATTTTCTTATCAAGATTTCCTAAATAACGACTTGACAAAAATTAAGAATCGCTCTTAATGTAATGAAACATATTTAGGGCAACACATTAGACACCCACTCTCCCTCCCGATTTCAGAGGAGGTCCCGACATCAGTTCACATCAACATCTTCAACCTCCAGCCAAGGCTCATCTTTAAGTCGGACTCGATCTTCTTGTTACGAAGAATCGCTCTCCGCCTCACCAAATCTCAATTCCTCGAATCTATCGTACCTTTGATAGAAATGAAAAGCGCCGGGTTCAATGCTCACTTAAGATTTCAGTCCTCGAGGTGATGGCAGGATGTATTTGTGCTGCTTTAGACTAGAAGACGATTCAGGCACACTTTTAACTTGATCTCTCGAAAAGTTCCGCTATGCTATGTAGAACAGACGGTAGAAGAGTAACACTATTGTCATTAATTGTGTTTTATTGCGTTTTATCATTTCTTAAATGCGTAAAGATTTATCTTAAGCGCCACTGGGTGCTTGCTGATACGAAATCTCCATTGGCTGGCTTATTCCGTAGTGGTGCATAACAGTAAATACTTGATTCCACAAACGGATTTCTACTTTAAAAAACCAACAATTTAATTCCTAACCTGCTGTTTCTACCCTTGGACTCTTTTGGAAATTAGCCTATTGTGACATATATCATCTAAATGATATTTTAATATTGCTTTAATGTTATTTGTGTTTTATTTTGGGGTATTGAAGCTATCAGGACTGGAAGTTTGTTTTTCGGGTGTCTAAGCTTTAAAATAGTCACTGGTGTTAAAACTACAACCATATGTGGTAAACATGTGGATAGGTGGCAGCTTGACTCGAAGACCAAAAATGTCCTTCCGCTGTCTCCTGGCCAAGGCAACTTCGTAGAAAAGATGCAGTCACAATTATCCTTTTGAATCGCAAACTAAAATCATATTCCCTTGCGCATGAATTATACATATTTGATATCTCGCGAGAAAATACCCGCTGAGAAGTTTTGTGCGAATGAGCAAGGCGCTCTGCTTTTATCTAGTAACATTAACGCAAAGTAACCTAAAAATCTATTTTAGGTTCAGTTTGCAAACTTTTTGTCACGGCTAGGTCATTGTGAGAAGTACAGTACAAATGCTTGGCCGCAATGGGAATACGTGATAAGTTTCTTTTTTAACTACATACAGTGATGCACTGTCAGATCAGGAATCGTTACTTTTTCTCACTTTACTATCATCGTATTCTTTACAACTAGCAATTTAATTGTAAACTCTTTGGGAGTGACTATTTCACCGAAAAATTTTAAGTTAAAGAGAATAAAACGTAAATAATGAATATTCATCCGTGCATTTTTCGTTTATTCTTTTAAAGTGAAGAAGATTAGGTTTGGAGTTGGGCCTTGGATTAGGTTTAAGGTTAATTTTGGAGTAAAGATTTGAATTTGGGTCAGAATAAATAAAAAAGTAGATAAAATTTCCGTTGAAATAGTCTTCCTAAGTCATTACTGTGAGTTCCAACAAAATCTGTATTTTTTGCGGTTTCAAATCGCGTATACAAAAAGTTATTAAAACACTTATAAATGCACTAGCAAAGTTTTACGAACTTGAATTCAGCGTTCTTTATGTGTTGAAAAATTTTCCAAGTAAACGCATAGTTCATGTATTGGTTGAGTTTTGCAGCTTGCATAGGTTGCGACGGTTTACCATCTTGCGTGCATTTAGTAAATGAATTTTCGTCGAAACTGATTTCCTTTTTCAGTTTAAACTCTTTCAAAATATATAACAAGCACAAAACTGAGCTTACATTCAGTTTTTCATAAATTTTTGGTGCTTTTGTTGCCTTTGTGATATATTAAAATGTGCTATTTTAATATCGTGCTATATGTGTTGTTCATACTGTGGGTATTTTTTGAGGTTTTGCTGTATATTGTCTCTGACTACATTGCTCCAATGTTTTTGATTAGAGGTGATAGCATCAAAAAATTAAGGTTATTGTGCGTAAATTTAGAATTGGCGTTTGTAAATCATTGCTGTAGACGTGGCTTAGACTTTTTAAATTTTTCATGTGAAATAGTTCTGCCCAAGTTTCTGTACAGTTTATTAGATGAAGAACTTGATGGGGCTTATTTTGTTTCCAAAGTTAGAGTGCCCACTGCATATTTTTTGCCTTTAATGTTACCGTTTCACTCTGCCAATTTCTATCACAGGAGGCTAGCCTACTAATTTGCTTTGCCTATACGAAGTATTGTACAATTAACCTATAATGTTGAATTGTGCGACTATTTATTGTCAAATGATTTATTTTACCTATTGGCCACAGAAACATGCAAATGTGCAATTGAACGATTTAATCTGCAGCAGTTGAGCATTGAAATTTTAAAGAATGGCATTTCCAATGCATTAACTTTGACCTCTAAACCATGAGGAGGACTTAACTTGGTTCCATTAGCTGTAGTCGAACTTTTCGATTGATTTTGAAAAAGTTGCTCCACCAATGCTAGCAAAAGCTCTGCTTTATGTTTCTGACGTTATATCTATCTGCTTTCGGGAGTAGGAATTTCTTCCTTCTAAAAATTGTATCATAGCTGTTAATTTCGTTATTGCAAAATTTTGTCTTATGTAATTAAATTGTGTTAAGGGAAAAACTACTGTTTCTTTGTTAAAACTAAAAAGCGCTTTTGAAAGAAAATGTCGCATTATTCGTTAATAATATGCTGGTAAAGTTCCATTTTCACAACCGTGGCTTCAAATAAGCTTTGGTTTATTTAAGATGTACGGCGCATTTATCCTTTTTTTTCATACGTTTTCTCAGGAACAATGCACTCTTAATTCTCGTTTGTTTCCGTCCATGTTCGTAATTACCCTACTATCACAGACGAAGAATTTTTCTCAGTAAACGTCGAGCAGTATCGCTCATATAATCCAGGCGCAAGTTTTTTTGTTAAGGTGAAAAAGCATTTGATAGCTTAAACCGGACAAAAGCAGACAAAAATAAATACTGTAAATCTATCTGGATGTTTTCGATTTCTGCAACACCTGCGAATTCAGCATGGCAGTAAGCTTAAACGCCAGGATTATTGATCGAAGAGAAGTTTTGCAACGACGTCAATGATCGGTAATGTTATTTCAATGACGACCAAGCAGTGAAATATAGTTTCTCATTGTTTTTTTAAGTTCAAGAGATTGATGAAACGATATCAATCGGTCTACTCGGTGTAAACAAACTACACTTTTTGTTTTTGGTAGAATTTTACTGTTTGAGAAGTGACCTAGAGCTGAAAAGTCTTGTGGAAGTACGGGACAAATTTTGCTGTCAAAAAATAGGATAACAATACATTTTGAAAAGGCTATTGCCTCCCTTGTTTACCAAGCTCTGCTTAGGAGACACGCACTTACCCAGTGACGAATCCAGAATCTATAGATCGAAGCTAAGCAACGTCAAAATAAGTCTCGAATGGAGGTAGAAAACTCTTCATACTTTGAAGCAGAGGTGCAGTCCTCGAGGATGTCTTTGGCCTCGATGACATATTTTGAAGTTCTTGGTCTTGGCCTCGGATTTTTTTGTGTGTTTGGCCTTGGCCTCGAGCCTTGTGTCCTCGACTCTACCTCTGCATTGAAGCAATAAACAAAAAAAAGAATAAAGATTTACTGTGAATGACATTTTGCACCATTTTGGAGTCGTATCAAAAACTAAATTACTAAGATTTTAAAGCAATTTGAGAGAATTAATTTGCTCAGCTCAGAGTTGTAAACGGGCCGACTAGTTTAGGCCTGAACCCGGCCCGAACCGGAGAACTAATTTGAAGCCCAAATCTTGCCCGAAAAAAAACGAAAGTTAAGTTAGGTCTGAAAAATTTAGCAATGTTGCCAAGTTATTTTGATTATATTTTTGTGCACCTAAGACAAAGAGCACGGCTCATACCCGAATTAAGCCCGAAATTTTGTCAACTTTAGGCCCGACCCGAAAATCCCGGTCCGACTTACCTGTGGCTCAGCCCTCCTCCTTCTCGTACACCAACTGGTTAAGTCCAAAACACGTTAAAATTTTAAGCTTGCCTATTTGAGGTAAATTCTCTTAGCGGCTTAGGTAAGAGGGCTTCAGTAGTTTAGTTATTTTAGTTCTCCCTTATGAGCGGGGCCCGGAAAAAGTTACTACTGGCCAGTTTTCCCAAGTTAATCGCACCATGTTAGCTGACAATGATATGCTACGGGAACGTCGGCCCTACAGACCTTGCCAGCAAACAGATAGTCTACTTCAATCGATTCAACCTTGACAGTGAATTGTATTTACTCGGTATTTTTATGAGTTAAGTAGATGCAGGTTACTTCAATGATCATAGCGCAACAGGAAAACAAGGTTTTTAATTTGACTTATGCACCACGCTAATCAAAGTGGTTAAACCATGATTAATCCGGTTAAACGATTAAACCGGATGTTAAAGTCTTTTGCTAAATTTCTCTTAACATTTAAGACATTATTAGCTGATTTTATGCATACAAGAAAAAAAAAAAGAATACAAGCAGACAACAAACAAAATAAATACGTGTACACTTACTCTTTAAGAAACGAATTTATTTATTAGCTTAAGGTGAATTTATACAGTATCCGTTTTTGTCCATTTTTTTACGTTTTTGCTTCTTCTTGAAAAAGTATGCGCTTTTTCATCCGCATTTTTATAAGTCCTTATCCGCACTAACCAGACAGTCACATAGGCCTACTGGACAAAAGTTTTCCGAAAAAAATTTTTTGTAAAGGTGTACAGCTCTATTTTGAAATATCGCTCTTATCGTTCATACACAAAATTTTTACTTACTGTATATACAACAGTCTACTTAATGCGGATATGGATTTATAAAAATGCGGATGAAAAAGCGCATACTTTTTCAAGAAGCAAAAATGTAAAAAAACGGGTACTGTACAAATTCACGCTTACTGTCTGCCTGCTGTAGGCTCAGGGGAATATTTAGGGGGAGGGACATTGTGCCATGGCCCTACCTGTGGAGTGCCAGTAATCTATAAATACCAAAGAATAGTGCACAAAATTGAGTCGTGCCCCCGCCCCCCCTTTCGAAAATCCTGCGTACGCCACTGTGTAGACTTTCACTGCAAGGGAATACTGCAATGGGACCTTTGAGTCAATCGGCCACCCTAGAAGTTCTCTCAGCATGATAACTCTTCAAATGCACAGGAAGTGGTAGTTGTTCACTCTAAAAGTATCTTAGGAAACAATTTCAGTTGTAACATCCGCGTCAAAAGGACTCGTCCCAATGCGGTCGACTGGCTTGATTAAGCAACCTACGGCGTAACTTTCCGGGTTGAGCTAATAGCTAATTGATCCGATTAAACTTTTACTTGTGGCAATGTCTATATAACTCAAAAAAAATTTTTTTTCCCAATATTTAGTGCAAAGCTGGCAACATTGTTCGTGATATTTTGTAAATGTTATTTAGAGTTCTTTCTTGTTAGTCAATGACGAGCTTAATTTAATGCCTGTAACTCTTAAGTATTGCTGAAAGGTGCAGTTTGACCTAGTTGACCGCATGGTCTTTTCGCTGTTTCCTGCCTGCGTACTTTAAGCGTATGGTGAAATAAACTTGACTTGACTTGGCACGTTGGAGTGTGACCAGCGATGGCGGAACCATTTTGAAAGTGGGGGGGCCCAAAGTCTATCCAGTTTTTTTACCTACAGCGCATAACGCGCAGTTATAAGCTTACAGCGATTTTCGTTACCGCAACAACGCAGTTCGTTTAAACAAGTGCGCCCATAAATGTTATTCCAAGCCGTAATTAATCATCAAAAACTATAGCAATAATATTAGGCCTATTCAATATCCATAATAAAACAGTCGCAAATTTAGTTACAGCAAAAATGCTGCATTGTTATTTGTTAGTACACACACTGCAAATGTACACATTAAACTCGACATACAGCCCGATAAAAAGGAGGATACTTGATAAGCTAGCGCCTTGCCTCAATTTTTTTCTTGAAATGTATAGGATGTGCTGACCAATTTTTTCCCTCTGTTTACATATTACATTGCAGGCTTTTAAACTCCCGATATTTTTTAAAGTTCCGACTCCTGTACTCCACGAGTCCACGGTCTTGCTTATATCTATGAGGACTTAATTTTTTTGTAACGTATAGCTTCACAAAGATTTTCCAAAATCTCCAGTATTTGATCACTGTTAATTTTGCGACTGCGATTCCACTAGCTTGTCCGCTTGACTTAAAAATAAACTCAGCTTATCATATTATGGGTCTATTGCAAACCGTAAATTGTAAATGGCAGTTTAATATTTCCATTCCAAACCAAGTCTTCATCCCTCCGTTTAGCTAAATTTGCAAACTTACTTATCATTGTGGGAGTACCAGTACCGCTTCGATTATCATAGCTTGAACTTAAATCGCTGGCAAGGCCACTACCATTGTCCGAATTTTCGTCGCTATCTTCCCCTTGGTTTATTACCGGCTGCTTAGATGGAGGTTCTGAACTTGACTGTTCTGCTAATGAACGTTTGCAAAAAAAAAACGATGTTATCTTTTTCGTTTTATTTCTATATTAGCATAATAAACGTGCTAAGCTCAACAGCAACATATACAAATAATACATAACAGGCGCGTAGCCAGAAATCCGCAATGGGGGGCTGTTTTGGGGAAGATAGCCAATGGGGGTCTGGGGGCCAAGCCCCCAGCCGCCGGAGGCAGGGGGGTCTGGGGGTGGAGCCTTCAGCGCTCGAAAATCTTGCATTTTTTAGCAAAAATAACTTGATTTTAGGGCTATTTTGATTAAAAAATAAAGCTTTTAAAACGTGGTTTAGAAATTGGCAGTGCAAACATGATTAAACTGGTGGCATAAATGGGCTATTTGGGAGGTGGTAATGGTAAAATGTTTGTTCTCTTGTTTAGATGCTGGTAAATTATAAAATAGAATAGTTCAATAAAACTAACATGGAGTAATCTATTTCTTATACAGTTTATAGAAAAAAAAATTGCGGGGGGGGGGGGGGGGGGGGCTAATGAAAAGAAATTTGAGAGAAATGATTGGTAATTAACTAATACTGAATAGCCCCCCTATTCCGTAGTTTATAGTATATTTGTTGATGACACCCATGTTTAGCATTTTTACACTTGCGATCAAATTTGATTGCTTATTTTTGACGATTTTTCAAAGTTTTCATTTATTTGTTAGCTTTGTTTTTGACAAATTAGCCCCCCTCCCCTGAACATATGTTTCAATAGATGTTTTGAATCACTATTTAGTCCACTCCAGCGCATAAAATAGTCTCAAAAGTGCTAAGAACGTAGTGTTTTTCTCATTTTGCATTTTGATCGACATGCCAATGGGGGGGGGGGCGATAGCCCCCCCCCCGCCTTCCCCCCTGGCTACGCTACTGACCACGTTTTTTAGAGCAAGCGTCGTTTAAGGCATTCCATTTTGGCTTCCTTCCAAAAGTTACTTGAAACGCGTGAGTGCAAAATATGAAGAATGCGTCGCTTCTTCCTTTTCCAGATCAACACGTTACTCTTTGCGTTAGTATCCATTCGCTATTTACTATTTTTGTGGTGGTCAAGAACAAAAAAATGAATGAATTATCTGAGAAAATAATGTAGCATAGTACTCATTTTTTACACCACAAATTAACCTATAATTGTTCATCAGCTGCACACCAATCAAATTCTCTCCTATTTTGTCCATGACGCTTATAATAATTATGTAACAATGCAAAGAATGGCGGCTGGGTACAATAACCGTGGAGAGGGAAGATTATTTTTAGAGATTTGAAATCACTTTCAAAATAACGTAAACATCGTATAGTTGCAAAAATGACAGCCTCACAGGTATTAAACCTAAACCTAATGTATCGTACTCTTAACACGATCATCACAAGTGGGAATGGAATTGATCTCGTGTTAAGCTCAAGAGGAGAAATTACGCTACAAAAATTATTTTGAGTCATCGTCGTAAAAGTCTATGCATATAATCTAATGCCTTCCCACCCGGTTAGGAGTGTGAGTCTGCGTTCTACGCCTTCTGGTTTCGACATCTATGATATTAAGTTGCAAAAACATTTTTGAGCAGTGTTATTTTAGAAAAAAATCACATAAATTTGGGCCCCCCCAGGGCCCCCCCTGAAAAAAAGTGGGGGGCCGGGTCCCCCCCCGGTTCCGCCACCTATGAGTGTGACGCTACCGTTGGTTTTCGCGTAGCGCCAACGCAAGTTTAGCGTATTTTTTGATCTGCATTCTGCTGTTTCTGTGCCGCCAAGCCGCTTGACAGCTTGACGTTTTTGTAAATTTCTTTCTACGCCGGTTTTGTTCTACAATCTGCATCCAAGCTTTTCTTAGCCATTTTGCAGTTATCACGAACGAGTAGGGGTAGGCTACTCCTAGTTGTCGTTAATACAATAGCCTAACTGCCTAATGTGAAACTTATGTGTGGCTTGTAGTATGGTAACAAAATATGCTTGTTTTTTTGATTTGGTGATGTATGCCGACTGCCGATATAGGCTAGTGTTGTAAAATATCGTGGTCGGCTACCTGGCTGAAGAATACTCTAGATCTATGTAAACAATAAAACATCGGTAAACCTCGTGTAGTGTTCGATCAGGCCTGCTAGTTCGATGCTCTACCACTGAGCTACTGTATGCTCCACCACTGATGCCGTAATCCACCTTTATAGGCCTGCAGTAGGCCAATTACCAGTACCAATGGTATTGTTACATGTTTTCCATGCCGGTATAGGTGCGTGGTTGTTGTTCCCAGGTCCTTTGGATTAAGCAAGTTGTGCTTGGCTGTCTGGCTCGGTGACTGTGATACAGAAAATTGTGAGGTACAAACTTACTTCAGTGTTCCTAAAGTGAATGCCACCAATCACGATTGATTAACAATGTCACTTCACAGTATAGGCTACAGAATAATTCCAGCAATTGTTGCTTTCACTGTTTCAGAAACTTTGTACGCAGCAGCACTTTAGGCAGATATTCATTTATTAAGAATCCAGGCCTTTGGTAGTATTGGTACCAATAGCCTACTAGTGCTGAATGTATTACCGTACCTAGACACAGAACAGTTTAGATTAACCCTACCGTAAGCTCAGTAGACCAACTTAAAAAATTTACATCATTCTATAAGAAAAATTATTAATGTGTAATGCAGCTGTACTATAGTTAAGCAAACATCAGTTTAGGAAGACGTACCGGTATGGTAAACTGTACTGTGTAAACAGCCAAAAAATGAGTAAAACATGGCAAATACTGTTCAGTGTAGTTTTAATGCAATGGATGTCAGGATGTATCGGTTGTTGTATTCTCTACCCAGTACCAGCTAATCTTCGCTACTGGAAGTATGAAGCGCAGTTAATTTTTGACTTACCCCTACCGGTTTTTTACAGTGGTTTCAATGCAGCTAGCCTACTGGTAATAAAATTTTTTTGTATTGAACAAGATGAGTGTTGTGTCATACACAAGCGAAACCTCAAAGTAATGGTAGCTTAACTAAAATGCAATGCAGTATCGTAAGTTACTCAATATGAAAGAATGTCTTCACAAATTTATAAGTAAGCTAAACTTGCTTGCGTTGGCTACCACCTAAAAGACTCGTGTTCATACCATTAGTGCAGAGTTGTATGTGTACCACACAGCACAGTTTGAGAACCACTGCTCTAGAGGCAAAATAGCCACTGCCTTTGGCTGTTTGGTAAATTTTTTAAGTCAAAATAAATTCAAAATTTTGATTAAGGTCAAAATTTGTCAGAATTTTCTGTCATCTAAAATTTCCGTAGAAAAGCATTGGTAATGGTCGTGCGAGTTTGTGTGCTAGTGCAGAGTGACAGCATGGCCGAGAGAGTAAAGGTGTCATTTTTACGACAATCCAGATCGCATGATCTGGGTTCAACCCTCATCCTGGTCACGTTGTTACTTCCTTGGATAAGACGCTTTACCAGAGGTTGGCAAAGTGCAATTAGAAGTGCAAAGTGCAACCTCCGCAATTGCGGAAGTCGAGATGCGCTTTAATTTTTTATTTTGAAACACTGTAGAAGTTGCATTTTGAACTAAAGTCTTTAAAATTTGTTGCGCTTTGGTTGTGCTGCGGTTTCAAATTTTTCTTCAGGTAATAGCGCAACTTTATTCATTGAACTTAATTTTGTTCCATTTTGATCATAATATTGAAAAAGGCGGCTTCTTACGCAAATTACTTACTCTTTTTCTGTCTAATATTGCAAAAAAAACTGCCATATTTGCATTGTGTTGTGAAATTTCAATTGCGGAAGTTAAGTTGCACTCTTGGTACGAAGATGCCGCTCCGCAATTCTGGAATTGAGTAGTGCTTCAACTGAATCAAAAAGTTCATTGCTGAAGTTGCACTACACTTTTAAAAGTATCAATCAAATTAAATCTTTCATTATACTCGTTGTAGTATGCCAAAGGGTGTAACGAGTTGACGTGGCCCATCTCCGCATTATTGCACCCGGGCAACACAGCTCCATTAAAAGAAATGTTGCGACGGTGGCGAGCCATTGGCAACACTGTGTCCGATTTGACCGACCCGAAATTTCAACCTCACAGCTCAAACCTCCCGCTCCAGAGATGAACACGTTACCGCTCGACCAACTGGCTGGTGCTTTTGAAGGAAAAGAAATTAAATTGCGCATTTTGTGCTGCGCTTTTACTGGTTAAAAATATTATTGCACTTTGTTTGTGCTCACCTCTGCGTTTTATGAGGATTATCTCTGCTTGATAGCTTTGAATCAGCAGCAAATTCAGTGGACAAGAATTCAAAAAAATCCACAGGAACCTTGGATCAGTGGGAACTCCTAAGCAGGTATGGATTCCTCCACCCACGAAGTAGTCATTGCAATGAAAAGTGCGTGAATTGTCCAATATTTAGCATCTGATGCTGTCCAGTGACAGGAGGATAAATATGTACTACAATAACAACAATGTGCAAGTCTTACGCATTTGTACACAAAGACAACTGTGATTAGTCTATGACATATACTAGCTTCTGGTATTTAAATACATTATTATTCAAGTAAGCCTGTAGCGTCTGTGGTGGTCGAGTGGTTAGTGCTGCTGCTTCATTTGCTGGAGATCACAGCTTTGATCGTCACTCCATTTATTTCAGTTTAAGAGTACGGTATTTTTTTAAATGAGGGTTTTGGCAGAGAGCTTCAGGAAATAGTATGTAATATATTCATATGACTTCCCTTCCAGCTTTTTTCAGCCAAGTCTAAGTCAGTAACTTGATTGTGTGCAAACTGCAAATAAAGCAGAAAGCGGGAGTTGTTCATATGCTAATATGCAAATGCAGCCTGCCAACTTTTTTTCTGAATATTTGAGCAATAATCAAAATTTTTATGTGCAGTTTTGTGCTTGTTTCAATCAAGTCTTGGTATTCAAACTTTGAAAGTTCTGTAAATTTTAACATTGCAACTATAGTCATTATGGCATCCAAGTGAGAAGGCCTTCATAACTTATCAACTAACAATGGAAAAATGTTCACAGTTTTTTAAGTTTTTTGCCATGTATTGCACTGTTGCATTAGCCATTACTGAAAAGACTAGCCAATTTAAATTTATATACAATTTCTGTTGATTAAAAGTGAAGTTAACTTTAGTCTTCAAATTTCTATTCTTGATAGATCACAGTACACAAGTATTAACGGCATTGATTCGGGAATAAAGTCAGTTAAATATGGAGTTTGCACAAGGGTCAACTCTAGGACCGTTACTATTTTTACTTTATATCTACGATCTTCCAAACTCAGCTTGCAGCCTTCCAAGATTACATGCTGACGATACCTGCTTAATCTTGAATAGTAATACCATACCGTGCTTAGAAACCAAAATGAATCAAGACTTAGAAAAAGTTTTCCAATGGTGTATGGCTAGTAGAATAAATCTTAACCCCACCAAATTTAATTATCTAATAATTCCATCTAAATTAAGAGAAGCCAAACCACAAATACACTTGTACTTAATTAATATACCCTTATCAACTTCAAAAAGTGTTAAATACTTGGGTGTGCATCTCTATTCTCAATTAAACTTCCATGACCATATTACAGCAACTGAACATAAAACATCTCGAGCAGTTGGAATAATGTCCAAACTCAAACATTTCCTTCCTTAATCTGCCATGATCAAATTATACTATGTCTTGGTTCACCCCCACTTATTATATGGCTTAATAATATGGGTACAAACTTTTCCATCTTATCTAACAAAATTGAGCACGCTTCAAAACAAAGCCATAAAACTTTCTTGGGGCGGCAGCTATCAGAATCATGTTACTCCTTACTTTAAAGAACTTGGCATGCTTAAATTACCAGATTTATGTGACCTTGAAACTGCTAAATTTGTGCATCTACTTTTTCTAAAAAAACTACCTCCACAACTGTCTAATATCTTCGTTAAAACAAGTAAAATCTCGACTCGACTAACCAGATCCATCTGTCCATCTAATAACCTATTTCTTTTTATACCCAAATTTCAAACAGCAAGACTTCAAAGATCCATTAAATACAAAGGTGTCATGGTTTGGAATGCAATCCCTACAAATATCCAAAGTGAAACTCCAAGGTTATTTAAAACTAAACTTAAGAAACATATTTGGGGTGACTACAATTAATAACTCAGTGTCACCACAATTTGTGACTTGTCGTCACTCAGATTTTCTGAATTAGTAAATCAAGTTAGTAATTACTTAACCTCAAGGGTGGTTGCTTGACTTGAAGACCGAGAGGTCTATTTGTGGCCATCCCTGTTGCCTGTGTGTTTGAGTGCACTTGGGATATTGTATTGTTGTTTTTTTTTTTGCCAAATGATTGATTTGCTGGTGTCCATCGATGCATAATGTGGCGAATAAACTGAACTAAACTGAAGTTATGTAAAATAAGAAAGATCATTCTGGTGCCAGGACCATGATTAACTCCAAGTATCCCCTTTATTGGACCACCTCTAAGGCGTTTCTTGTCCCTTGAAATGGTATAACCTTTAATTACCTGATTACGTCATGGCAAAAGCAGGAGTTTTCAAGCAGTAGAGAGTAAATAATCACAACGTATTGCATATTACTATCATTCTAAAGTAATGCAGACTGGCAATGGCATGTGACCATATCTAATATACCGGTATTAACAGTAGGCGTTAATTATCTGATGGTATTATCTTAACTAGTATTATCTTAACTAGATGGTATTATGTTAACTAGACTGCTAGTGTTTTATTGAGACCATTATTATTCTTCAGAATCTAAAAGCTTTAGCCTACTGTTTATTAGCATTAATTTAAATCCCACTAGGCCTACATTGTAGCTTTTTCTAGTCCAAAGTTGCATATTGATCATGACAAGTACTGCACCAGCACAAGCTCGTGAAGAAACGCAATGGCCTGTGAATAAAGATGATTATGATTTGCAAGATATTATTGGTAATATTTTTGAACTAGTTAATTTATATCACCATTGGGTTTAACTTAAGTCAAACATTTTTCTAACTCCGTGACTCAGCGTTGTAAATTTGATTCAACTGTAAAATTGATTTAATCTAAAAAAGCATAAGTTTATGTCAATTCCTACACATGATTTGCTTCATCAAATTTTAGTCAGTTTCACTAAGAATGAAAGAGCCAAAGCTGTCGTAAACATTTTATTTAAAAAGAGACATTTAAAGTAATTACTTAAGTCATTGTCTGTGTATTTCATGCACAAGAAAATTAGAACAATTCTGAATAGATAACCTGCAAAGGTAAGTTTAACAGAGTGAGCAAAACATTTCTAGATTAACAAAATATAGTTCTACTCTGTAAAGATATTAGTGCTTTCAAGAACGTGCCCAAACTAAAGTAGTAAGTTATTGATTTGATAAAAGATAAGGTGGTGGCTATTAGGGTGGAGTGAACAATAAAAATTTTTGAATTAAAAAAAGTGGTCTTTGATATATGGTTCCAAATACCATATGAAGTACTTCTATCACAATTTTGAGTTCTTGCGCCCTCTAGTGGCCTTGCAATTTGATCGAACGAGCTTGAAATAGCCAATTTTGCCATATCTCACCAACCACATACGGTATGCTAGAAAGCTAGTTTTAATGTACCATGCTGCCTTATCAGCTAAAAATAGTTTTTTTAATGGCGATTAGCCTTACTCAACTGGGCAATGTGCAGCACAGTATAGTGATAAATATTTAAAGTTCATGTTATTGCATCGTCCGGCATTGGTTGGCTCTTGCATCATCATTTTATTTTTGCTAAACTTGAGGAATTGTATCTAGTTAATTGAAAAAAAGTTTAGATTGTACAATTCAATTCAAAAGCACTGAAAGATGCCAAAGTACAAAATTAGAATCAGAAAAGCAATTTGTTCCGTGATTAGAAAAACTACAGTTTCTAAAAGGAAGAAAATTTGACAATATATTTTAACGAGCATTTTGATAGGCCTACCATTGTTTATTGTATTGTAGATACAGTATATACTGTACTTGCTGACATAAATTTAGTTATATCTGAAACAGCATGCCAACTAAAAAAAGATCCAAGTCTAATGTTGCAAAAAGTCGTATTATGGAAAAATTTTTCAGATTTTGATAATTTCCCTCCAGGATTGCTGCCAACCATTAGACAAGTGATTAAAGCGTTTGCTCAGCTTTAATCAGTTCAGGAAGTGGGATACAGCTCGAATTGTTGCAAAAGAACAGATTGATTTGGTGCAATGTTTATTCTATTCATGAGCTGAGTATTGAAAAAAGAATTTCAGAATTTATTAATTTTGACAGCGAAACCGACTATACAGTCATCAAAGTCGACTGTCGCAGCAAAAACACAAAAACTATCAACTAATGCTAAACCTCAGTGGTTTAACTTGATACCGGAAAAAATCTTAGACATTAGATTAATACAAAGAGCTTGAAACTAATTTCTTGCAAGATACTGATAAACTTTTTGATATTTTTTGCTATGATAATAAACAAGGAAACAATGTGAAATTCAATGTGGGTTGAGAATGACATTTAATGATCGTCCTTTTTTTTTTAAGATCAAAAAGCAAAACACAAGGGTAAATGTTTGGCAGAAATGTCAGAACTTTGAAAAATTTCTCCCCCATACACCTTTGTACAAGTAACATTAGACTTGGATCTTTTTTTAGTTGGCATGCTGCTTCAGAAATAACTAAATTTATGCCATCAAGACAGTATATACTGTATCTACAATACAATAAACAATGGTATCAAATTGTCCATTAAAATATATTGTCAAATTTTCTTCCTTTTAGAAACTGTAGTTTTTCCAATCATGGTACAAATTGTTTTTCTGTTTCTAATTTTGTACTTTGGCATCTTTCAGTGCTTTTGAATTGAATTGTACAATCTAAACTTTTTTCAATTAACTAGATATAATTCCTCAAGTTTAGCAAAAATAAAATGATGATGCAAGAGCCAACCAATGCCGGACGATGCAATAACATGAACTTTAAATATTCATCACTATACTGTGCTGCACATTGCCCAGTTGAGTAAGGCTAATCGCCATTAAAAAAACTATTTTTAGCTGATAAGGCAGCATGGCACACTGAAAGTGCAAATATACATTAATTTAAACCTGATCTGACTTATTTTCAATGCCAATGTGAATTGCAATGCATTTGAAGTTGAGCACTGAAAACTTATCAATAATCAGTGAATCTGTAATCAATAGTTTGGCTGTAACTTTTTTTGTACGTTTTTGTGGCAAAGTTCTTTTTAATGGAGATATAAACGTGCTGTTTCTAAGCTCAAAACTAGGTTTCTAGCATATGTGGTTAGTGAGATATGGCAAAATTAACTATTTCAAGCTCGTTCAATCAAATTGCATGGCTACTAGAGGGTGCAAGTGATAGAAGTATTTCACATGGTATTTGGGGCGATATATCAAGACCACTTTTTTTAATTCAAAAATTTTTATTTTTCACTCCACCCTAGTGGCTATTTTGCCACTAGTGGCAAAATAACCACATGCTATTTAAGGACTGAAGTTTAGGGCTGTTTTGCCGCCAGTGCCAAAGTGACTCTAACCCTTACAGCCATACCCTAACAGAGCAAAAATACTATTTGGCAAAATAGCCACTTCCATTTCATAACTAATAATGCAGTATTAAATCTAACTCTTTAAATCTAAATGAATTTTTATGCTTCAAAGTTTAATCAGTTTTGTTTCATCAAAAGCAATATCATTTGCCAATGTTTACAATAAGTGTATTGTTTAAATTTTGCAATATCTGATGTAAAATTTCTGTCCATTATCAGACATTGGTTTTAGCCTAACATCAAGGTTCAGATGTACTGGTATTTTTTTTTGATTTGTTGCTGTATCTGCCGTGAGAAACAAAGGCGTATTGTAATTGCTCTGAAATTTGTGTAATCAAATGTAAGCAAAATTCTTGAAAATTGATTTTGCTATCGGTATCCTTGTGTTCAGCTTTGTCCTAATTTTCATGTGCATTAAACTGTTAAAGCAACAGGTCTGTACTATTCTTATATAGTTTGTGTTATTGTAATTGTAATTATATGCATTTTATTCACCAAGTTATCTTGGCCAGGAGACAGCAAAGGGATCTTTCGATTTTCGAGTCAAGCTGCCACTGCCCACCTGTTTACCACACATTGTCAGGGCTTCACTCTGTCCTTTTAATTGCTGAACGTCAAGCAGGAAAGCTGTGACTACCAATTTTTATAGTCTTTGATTTGACCCAAACGGGAATCGAACCCAAGTCTACCGCTTCAGTAGCAAACGCTCTATCTACTTGACCACTGATTTGTTCAGATTTAAAGTTTTAGTTGTTTTTTTTGCTTTTATGACAGGCCATGGAGCCACAGCTGTTGTTCAAGCTGCCTATTGCAAGCCTCGCAAAGAACTGTGTGCAATAAAAAGAATTTCATTGGAGTCTACTAATCAAGATGAATTACTAGTATGTTGATAAAAAATCACATGTCTGCTATTAATTGTGAATTACCTTTTTTAGTTTTGCTTCGTAATAAAAAATTAAAAGCTGTATACTGTACAGTGCATTCATTCATCTCAAATATGCACTCACGCTACATACTTAGGCATGTAGTGCCTTGCTTTAAATTTTCATTGCTTTTGAGAAATTAATTGTTTCTTTAGCAGCTCTTGCAACTTATTATAGTGACATCCTGGTGGCCGGTTGTGTTCATCTTATCTATGCTATGATGAGAATAAGCAGTTGGTGCTTTGCCAACTAGCAACTGCTCAATGTGAAGAATTGCATACAGTGATCATCATTATGAAGACAATTCAGATGCCGCTCTTAATTCTCTAGAAATGCCACTTTTAGTGTGCCTATTTTGGATTATTTTTGAATTTTAAATTAACCTACTAATTCGTTATTACTTTTAGAAAGAAGTTCGAGCAATGAGCCAGTGCAACCATCCTAATGTGGTATATTTTTATAAAGCTTTTGTTGTAAAAAGTGAAGTTTGGCTGATTATGAAACTACTTGGAAAAGGTAAGTGCCGGTTCGTTTGTACTGGTATTTAATTTGGGCTGTTGGAAGTATATTTTCTCATGCATTAGTTTACCAACGTTCTTGCTAATTAAGTAGTAAAATTGGTTGTTTAATTTATCATATTAGTTTGGTTTTCACATACCGGTACTAATATTGTAATTCTTGGTAGGTTTCCATACGTTTCTTTCTGGGTATCCTTAAATAGCTTACTGAGTTTACTAGTTCAGTGAAGAATTTTTACTAGGTTCAGTGCTTGATATCATCAAATATCGCATGTCTCGAAACCAGCACCAGAGTGGAGTGTTTGAAGAAACCACCATTGCTACAATTTTGCGAGAATGCTTGAAAGGACTCGAATATCTTCACAAGAATGGCCAAATTCATCGGTTTGTATATTACATTCTATCCCATCATACTATATAGAAATTTCCAGAATTTATTGATCTCATGGACATGGTAAAATTATATAGCCTTGGTCTAGTGGTGCATCATTTTGACTTGGTCTACACTTGTATTTTTACTTGAGCGCAAAATTGTGTGTGTATGAAAATACCGTTTAATTAATTCAGATGAGTTGGCATAACGAGCGTATCAAATTGTTGGTATTAATAACGAACAAAGGATAAACGGTATTGTAATTGCATGCACACGATTTTGTGGCAAGTGTGGACCAGGCCTTTGTGCTAGTGGATGCACTTTTTCAATCATTTAAACCATAATTATTTTTCTTTTATCATTGAATAACGAAATTTGAATGCAACCATACTAATAAATTTGTTGTTCAATGAGATGTTTATTTATTGCACTTATTAAAATGCTTACAAAGAAAAAAAAAGTTATTTGCAGCAATTTGGCGGTTATAAATTAACTAATAGATCATTCACTGTATTATGATAACTGATCTTTCTTATACATGGTAGTTCATTATTCTTTTTGAAGTTTCTGTTTGATGTCAAGCCAAATAGCTTTGAAAAGATTCAAATGGGTGTGCATTTGTTTTGTGTTTTCAAAATTAAAATCTAAAATTATCAAGCATGTAGAATCCAGTTTTTCTGGAAGCATTCAAATTTGTTTTGTCGTTTTTAGAGACATCAAAGCTGGCAACATTCTTCTAGGAGATGATGGAACTGTAATGCTTGCAGATTTGGGTGTAAGCTCATTTATTGCTTCTGGTGGAGGGCTGTCACGAGATAAATCTAGACACACGTTTGTGGGCACACCGTGCTGGATGGCCCCGGAGGTGATGGAACAGGTAAGTTAATTTGCATTGTCAACAAGTTTGTTTTACATGGGCCGTTTTTCTTGATATCCATCAAATATAATCTTAGCATCAGTGACAGCAGCCATGGCGTCTGAATTGTAGTTGTAATTAAAACTTTATTCAGCTAGTTCAGGGTTTCCCTAACCGTGTGCCGCTAGGTTTTAAATTGTATACTTATACTTGTGGGTTAAAACAAAAATTGGAAATTTTGCTTTACCATGCAAAGGGTTTGTAGCTGCATTTAAATGCATAATTACTTCATAAAAATTTACGTCGCCTGCAGTATCAACTTTTTATAGTGTGTAATCACATCACAATATGGTATACCGGATCACCGGTACCGTACATTTTTTTTGCCAGTGCTAGAGCAAGATCGAAAGAGTAAAGTTTTCGATACTGTGTGGCAAATGTGAACTGAACATTTTAGTTTAAGACAAAGTAAAAGGTAATATGGATATATATTTAAGCATTACTTGACCGGAAACAAATACAGACAACAAGAAAGTGCCCTCAAAAAAGCATAAATCAGCTAATGGCAGTTGAACTGAGAGTATGTTTGTCTAATGTCAAGTCCAGAGTTCAGAGACTTATGTGTGCTAACACAAGCACATGTTTCTCATTCAGTACAATGTGCACTGCATTGATTGACATTAAAATCACTTTTGAATTTTTCTGTTTTGCATAGTTCGTTCAAGGTAGCAATGTTTTATAGAAAAAATTTTAACAAACAAGGTAAACGCGGAGCTATAAGTTTGATGCAGCAGTTCTAAGTGTGCCGCAACCCAAAAAAGTTTAAAAACCACTGACCTAGTTGCCTTGACCACTAAAAGGCAAAGTAACTTGTGAACTGTAAATCTAGCTGTCACCAGCATACTACGCACAGTGGAGGCTTCAGACTGTCTTTTTTAATGTTAAACAGTTTGGCAGGGAAGCTGTGAATACCAGTTTTTATTTTGTTTTTACCCCACCGGGAATCGAACTAGTGTTTCCCATTCCACTAGCAAACATTTCGTCCACTCGACCATTGGTTTTGCATTGTCTAAGCACACTTTAAAACTTTTAACCTTAATGTTTGAAATTCAAAATCATGCACTTTTCAATGCACTCAAATTTGTTTGAAGGCAGCAAACGGGTATGGAGTGAAGGCAGATATTTGGAGCTTTGGTATCACAGCAATTGAACTGGCAACCGGTAAAGCACCTTACCATCAATACCCAGCTATGAAAGTAAGATGTGATTTTTTTGCATCGAGCTGAACAACGCGTTTTCGAGCTTTCACCTCTCATCAGCAGCCCTCAGCATACCCCAGTCACCTCTCGGCCAAACCGGACAAACCGTAGTGGCTTGCACAGTGGCAGAGGCTTTTCAGGAAATAATCGATTTTTACTTGTGGTACATCACAAAATAACTTTTTCAGATGTGATTTTATTTTTCTGTTGCTTTTTGTGACTGTCAATCACTCGTATTTTTTAAATTATTTACTGTCAATTGTGGTTTTATTAAGTCTTTTGTATTTACTTTCAGTCCATGATTGTAAAGGCTTAACCAGTCCAAAAAATACTGATCCTAAACAAATTCTGCAAGCGTAAAGATGCTAAACTAGGTTGTTGTTTTTTTACCAGGATTCTGTTTTTCCCGCCTTTCGTAATTTTGCTGCTGATCATAGCCAACAAAGGTTGCACGAATACGTTTGCAGTATATGCCATTGAAAAACCTTAGATGTTTGTCTAACGTGTGCTTAGGGAATTCAAATTAACTGGGTTTGAACAAACGAGAACATACTTACGCATTCCAAACTGCTACGGCAATTGTTTAGATCTTGAATTAACGCTTCGTGTCTAGGTCACTGTAGTGGCTTGTTTATTTTGCACATTTGGTTACAGCAAAAGCAACATAAAATTTGCATAGCAGCAATTTTTCAGATTATGTTGTTGAGAATTATATTTAGAAAAAACATACCACGTTTATGGTATTTTAAGTTGAACCTGAGGTGGTGTGCTACGATGCTGTAAAATCTCCTGCACGATACGATTGAACCTGGTGTAGAAAACATTAACAGTTGTCTTGACGTAAGGGGAACCAGTACATGACAATGAATGTTGTGATATATGCTTTCACTAAAGGTGTATGACAGTGAGATTTAAATTAGTTGCAGGTCGCAACACGCTTCTGAATCCAAGAAAATCGAAGTCCAGCTGACAATCCTTAGTGTAAGACAAACTGAAACCCCGAATTCAAACCATATTCTTAACTTAAAAACGCAAATAAAGGATGATTATTTCTCAATTTTATTTCACTCTCGTTACGTTGAATTTTTCTGGTGAAATGCTTTTTTTTTGGTATTCAGGAAAATCTTTAAAAGTCTCGTTTTTTAAATTCGTTCGTGACCAATCATGCGTAGTAAACGTTTATTCAAAATCATCTATTTTTATCACGCTTGGCTTAAAAGCAGCTTAGCGACGCGGCAATCCAACAATATTGTTTCTGCGTCATGGGATAATTAATTATTTACAGTGTACTGTACACTTCGGCTACGCTATAATTTTCCTTGCCACTTGCTTTCTCTTGAGTGAAGCTGTTGTTTGGCCAAAACATTGTTAACAGCGATCTAGTTTGATACGCTTTGTGGCTAGATATATTTTTTCGCTCACTGACCTAAATTTTCTGTGAATGATTTCGTTCTAAAAAAAGAAGTTGCCTATTTTGTGTGCAATCGCTCAAATGGTACTTGCAATTGTTAAATTGTCCCAAAAATGTACGTAATGGCCGAAACATAATTTCCAAACTTGGCCGAAAGTTTTGGTTAAAAAAAAAAGGCTTTGTGACATTTTTTTGCAGTTCTAAAAGGAGGTGAAGCATCCAGCCAGTTCCGGTAGTTTACAATAGCTCAAATTGAAATAGAATTTTTGAAATTTTTCGTTCTCATTTTGGGGCTGCGGTTGCAAAGTTATTCAACAAATACAAAGAGATATCCCCCCTCAAAAGTTTTTCGAAACTTTTGATCGGTTCTCTCAACCTGAACTTGCAGGGAAAAAGAGAGACTGAATAATATTAACCCTTCCAGTAAAATCTCGTGAACAATCTAATTTAGGTAAACCTCCGCCTTTTTCTGGTAATTCAAGCTGGGAGAACAAAGTAAGGGTTTCCCAAAACTTTTCCAAAAAACTTTTTTTGGGTTATCTTTTTGTATTTGTTGAATGTCTTTGCAACTACAGCCCCAAAATAAGAAAAAAAAATTCGAAAATTTTGTTTCGATTTTAGCTATTGTAAGCTACCGGAATTGGCTGGCTGTTTCACCCCCTATAATTCAAGAGTTGACGTGCGGCGTAGAACCTCAATGCAGTCGCACAATTTTGACCTGCTGAATCGTACGGTCATAAGCTTGTGTTAAGTTGTATTATTTAAATTTTCACGGGCAGGCACGAAGCTTGATAGTCATGCTGTACGTCACGTTAAGCCAAAGTTGCGTCACATGCTTACTACTTGGTATTATTAATCAAATCAAATTTTTATTGCAAGCAGTGAATGCGATTGTATGTCGTCTGTATCACACGGAATTAAGAGTGCAACTGTAACTAATATCGGGGTTTATCTCGACATGGTGCATAACCTAACTAACTTGTGAAGAACTATCGCCGTAGTAACTAGCTATTGGCAAAACCGCGTCCGATTGAGGTTGAGGTTTGAGGTTGGAAATTGAGGTTCAAGCTATAAATAACCTCCCTCGTTGTGTTTAGCCTTAATCTTAATAACATGAAATACTTGATTAAAATACACAAGTTTCCCATTTAGGTTCTGATCCTTACACTGCAAAACGAACCTCCTACGTTAGAAACTGGTGTTTCAGATAAAGCGATGACAAAAAAATACAGCAAACAATTTCGCAAAATGATTGAGAGTTGCATGCAACGTGACCCAGTCAAAAGGTTCTTTATCTTAGCTTTTATCTGCATAGTTTTTTTGTCATTAAAAGATATACTGCTCACGATCGGTTTTATTGCAGAAATGAGAACTACGTAGGTAATAAAGAGGTGCCCCAAACCTTGTTTCAATATTTTCCCTTATCCACAAAAAAGATTTAATCCGTTTGACTTCGTACCATTGGCAACTTTGCGTTCGAAATTTGGTGAAATCAGAAAAGGATGGCTTTGTAAAATTTTGTGGAGAATAACAACGCGATATTTGATGATCAAATTTGCTTATTGCTGTTCTGCACGTTGCTTTGGAAAGTCATCTTCATGTGATATCACAAAATTTCGAAATGCAGGGTTGCCAGTGGTACCGAATCAAACAGATTAAATGAATTTTTGCGGATAAGGGGAATAGTGGAACAAGGTATGGGACAATTGGGACATCTTTTTATCACCCAAGTAGTTCTCATTTCTTCAATAAAACCGATCTCGAGCGGTATGTCTTTAATCTGTTTTTCGTTCATTTGCTAAAGCATTATCAATTTATCACATCGTAATTTGAAGGGCAATACTGCATTCACAACCAGTATGTCTTATCAGCGATAGGTAGGCGACTGTATCGGGTTATCTTCCTATTTATTTTTGTCCTTGCTTGTCAAATTTCAATTTGTTTTTAGCGAAAACAGGTAGTCAGATACAATGACACTGCTACTGCTCAATGTTTTTGTCTACAATAATTGTCTCATTAAATTAACTATTGTTGTAACAATATTTAAATAGATGACACAGTTTATGCCATAAGTAATCAATCGAAATTTTATTTAATTACCAGGAGATCGGCCTCAAACGCTAATTACCAGGAGACAACAAAGGGACCTTCCAGTCTTCGAGTCAAGCTGTCACCTGCTAATATAATGGAGTCTTGCTATCGACTTACTCTTTGGCGTAAAGCCTGATTTTAATTAGTATAAAGTCGTAAATGTGCAACTTATTCTCTATGTTTCTCCCAACTGTTCCTTTTGCGTTAGCCGTGAATTGCAGTTGATTCAACTAACGAAGTGCTGGTACCGCTACAATTTTGCGCCAAGCTGAGATCAAAGGTCTGGAAAGGTATTATAGAACTATTTCTTGCTTAGAGTGCTTTCTATTTCCTAATAATTTCTGTCACATACCAGTTAAAAAAATCGTTTTTTAGACCCACTGCTGCGCAACTTCTCAAAGATCCTTTTTTCAAGAAGGCAAAGAATAAAGAATACTTGGTCGAGCACCTTTTGACGAAGGCACCTGGCGTCAGAGAAAGAGCACAAACCGTAAGTTGCTGGAAAAGATGAAAAAAATTGCTTTTTATAATGCATGATGCGGTATATGAAATTAAGGCTCGTGTTGACAAAATGCTTTTTGATTCTTGTAGTTTGAGCAAGCATTTTGTATATCACGACTGCCTGATCCTATTGATGTATATTTGGCAATTTTTGTTGAAACTTCAAAAATTGCTTACATAGTAAGGCTGAAGAGGGGGGAATTTAAAACGTTTGCTTGTTTTAAAAACCTGATGTATTTTTAGCCGAAACGAGTCCCTGGTTCAAGCGGCCGCCTTCACAAGAACGTGGAGGGAGAGTGGGAATGGAGCGACGATGAATACAACACTTCGGAGTCGGAGAAACTCCGCCGAGAAGTCGGTGGAATTTCCATCGCTGTAAGCTACTAAAATGCTTCGAATTGACGAGATTAATTTAAGCTTTCAATAAGTTATTCTGATCGGTTTATTTTAAACAAAATTACGTTGTTAAGGTGGCACGTTGGGCGTACTGAATTTCTGTTTATGACAAAACAAAGGATACGCACGTACACTCATGATTTTACGCTAAGTTTCTCAATCAAGGAATCCCACCCTAAACGATTGTTTCAGCATCCAAAGGTTTAAACAAACGTTCCCATTAACAGCATTGATCCCAAACGATTTTCCATCGTGAGAGCCTCCTCCCGACCAAAATTTGTTTGCTCAAAACTTAAATAAAACGTCATTCTCTTTGTCGGTTTGCCCTCTCTTCCTGAAACAACGCAAAATGTCATGTACTTAAAGGTTTCAAATAATTTTTATTATTGGTGATGAAATTGTTTAGGTGCCTACCAGCCTTCCCACCACCAATACAAACGGAGTCGATGAAGTTCATGGCTCATCTGAGCCCCCCACACCCATTGCAGAGCAACCTGATTCTGTACCTGTCAGTCCCACTTCCCCCACCCATCCCAATTTTTATCTCCCTCCCGATGAGAAACCACCAGATGGCATTAGAAGAACAATGAGTGGAACGTACACAAATGCCGCAGATACCAACGCCCCTTCCCCAACTTCCTTGATTCCCATCCATCTGGTGTTGAGATTACGGTCAGTAGATTTTTGCAGCTGATTCGGTTCAACTTGACACTTGTTCAAACAGCGTCAGTGGTTGTGCATGTTCTTTTTCATTTATTGTAGTTTGGTCTAATTAACGTTACAGTGAAAAAATCTTAAGTAGTTGCAAATTGCTCTCTGTAGTCTGTACCAGTGTACCC
Organism: Trididemnum nubilum; assembly: GCA_963965965.1. Lineage (NCBI taxonomy): Eukaryota > Metazoa > Chordata > Ascidiacea > Aplousobranchia > Didemnidae > Trididemnum > Trididemnum nubilum. Next base: position 10,103,585 of record OZ014473.1, on the reverse strand, counting down.
TTTTGAAGCTGAATGGTAGAAGTAGTTTTAGAGTATAGAATCTATACTATAGATAGTATCCAGAGTCTTATAGGCATAATCAAAACTATGATTAAAGCTTAAGACACACTGTTTTGAAATCGACTTTCGTATTTTATTCCTAGTCAGTATAGCAAGGCATACAGGTATGAACGCAGGATTTTGGGTACTTTCTGTAGAACTCTGGATTATGCCTCTATAAACATAAGATTGTGAATACTGTCTAAAGCTTATTAATTTCTCGGTACATTGTTCTTAATAAATAGTTTTAAGGTTTTTACATGCTGCGTTTTCGACTCTGTTCCGGCACCAAAAAAATCATAGCTAGAAAGTGCCCAATTACGAATTAACCGTGCCAAATCCTTCTATTTTCTTTTGGTGACAAATAGACGCCGTGTTTGACACGGTTGTTTGGCACTTTTTGTAGCATGACTCAACAATACACAGGCACTGGAACAAAGATAGGGACTGAAAACTGGATATGCAAAATCGCTGAAAGCTTGCGCTCCACGTCATACTAAATAGCTGGATTTTTAGAAATTCGCAACAAGAATTACACGATATAAAATTCGAATTCAAAAACGATCAAGACACGCCCGATGGCATTGCACAGGAACTGGTAAAAGCTGGCCTGGTCAGTGGGATGGATAAAATAATCGGTAAGAATACTTTCAGGCAGCTACTGTATTAGATAGCATTAAAGAAAGCAAATGAAAGGACTAAGTATGAGAATCGCGGAATTTTTAATCAGTTTATAGTCGTCAATAGTTGATGAACTCCCAACGTCTTCGTTAGAAGAGCGTACCAAAAAAATTAGTCTTCAAGTTATACTAATCGCGTGTTGTGCCCCGGTGGCATGTGACATTGAAATGTTCCTTTGTACTGTGTGTAGGGTATTTACAATAGTATTGTACTATGTAGTAAGTAAAGTGTTGTATTGTGGGTATCTCACCCAAAATAACAGAAATTTCGCTTAACTAGTGCTTGTTACAAGGCGATGCTAGCCTCTCCCTCAGTAGGGTTAGATTGCTCTGCCTTTTTTTTCTGCAGAATAAGAGTTTTTGCTAGTTATAAAAATATCAAAACATTATGGTGAAAATGAGGCTACATATTGGCAATGTGCTTTCTGTTGCTCCAGACCTCGAGTTTTACAGTTTTTGTGTTGTTCAAGTACTTTATTTCTGCAACAAAGTACAGTAGTATTGGAGCAATTAGAAATTTGACTTCACCATATTTTAAATACAGATATCTTTTACGTAAAATTTTGTTTTAGTTGCCGCTACACTGTCAAAAGTAGTCACTGGCGTTGGGCTCACGCAGGCCGTATTTCCTCTCCACGCGGGGACGCTAGAGCCGAACCAAGTCCCAGATGAGAAGTCATTAATTGGTTTCGCGCAATTAAGTATAATCGACCCTCCAAAATCATCTTAGTGTCTTGCAGTTTTATTTTTCTTTACCTCATTATTACGTTGTAAGCCTTTCAGACGTCATAATAACAAGTGTTTTGCAATTTGCAAACTGCCGTACAAGTTTTATCGCCCACGAATCGAATTGTACCTCAAGCCGAGCCACCAATGAAACTTACCGATCCTCTTAACCGCTCTCACACATCTATTTTGTCCGTAGTCGTCTAGAGGCTGTTGTTTATTGGGAACCCGTGTAGTTCCTCCACGCCCCTTTTTATCGAAAGGGGTCTTTAAGCCAAAGCTGTATTAAGGCCTGGGGCGGTCCGCAGTGAGGGAGCCCTACTAAAGCTAGCGAGTACGCACACTTTTATCACTTACTGAATTTCTTCTACTTCGAACATAAATTTACATCAAAAAGGTATTAAAACCACTTTTTTGTCTTCGACTGTTAAAAACCTGAAATATTGCGGAAGGCTCCTTCTGAGGGAAACCCAGGGACATTTACCCCTCTTATTTCACCCTTGAAACTAGTTTCCCTATGAACAATTTCGCTTTTTAACCCCGATTCAGGCCCTCGGTTACTTTTTTGTTTAGAAAAAAACAGTGAATCACGCCATAGGAGTGTACTTGTAATTAGGTAGTGAACGCAATAACTTAGCATATAAAATGTTTCTTTAGCATGCGAGGTATTCTATGTATTTTTCATAGGCAGGTAGCTCAATTTGTCTTTGCAATGATTGTAAAGTTTTATTTTGAAGTGGCAGCACTGGTACCAGCCAGTTGGTATGCCTCGATATATTTTCTCTTTCCAATGTGTCGAACAGGATGTTTTAGAGATGAACTTTTGGTTGAAAAGCAATTTTTATAACTGCCTTTTTGCTTCTGGCTGCACTGTATTATTGCAATACCGAATTTTGACTTATGGTTTAAGGAGCGAATTACTTGAAACGAATCCTTTTTTCGCCTTTATTTTGGCAGTGTTGCTGCATTGATTGGCTTTTAGGGAGCACTGTTTAGAAGTAGAAGTAAAACGCGATATCTTTGGAAATATTTAACCATAGAAAACTGTAGACGAAAAGGTCTTTCTCGCTGTTTTTTCGGCCTAAGTAGCAAGACATGACAAAGTTATTTTATCGCTCAGTAACAGCACAAAGTAGAAATTATAATTAGCATTTGTTTAAGAAGGCGACAGGGAAAAGCAACCATCTTCTTGTGGCAGAAGCAATTAATATACCGGTATCATGGGTGGTTTTGATTATTTTGTCACAGTGAGTTGCGACATTTTGACGATTTCAGAAAAACATTGTGAATAATAATATAATTTCTTTTAAAGAGAAATTTTTAGATAAATTCGGTGTTGTAATAAATTTGTTTCTTAGTGTTCTGGTAATACAATCAATATGCTGCTATATTCTCGTTTTTTGAGGTGGTCAGGATTATATTGTTGGTGTTAATTTTGTCATACCGGTATGTTACGTTCACTTTTGTTACGGTTTAGCGTATTGTTTTTTTTTTTGGTTTTCATTATTTTAGCCTTAGAAAGCAACTTCGTAAGTTTCTGACCGGTTGGCTATATTTTGCTTAGGCTTACAAGTTTCCACTAAATTTTGACAGAATATCTTGTGATAATGCAAATGAAATAATTCAAGACGCTTTTCTGATTACTAATTTGCGAAGAACTGCCGTGCTGTTTGTTACCAACTTTCCGGTACTTTTACGTAGATTTATCTTTCGTTTTTTTGTGCGTACTATTGTAGTGAATAATTCTTGTTAAACTCATTTAATTTCTCTTTTTTGCTTGGCGGTCTGTTCATCCTGACTCCTCGACTCAAGACCGGACTATTACTATCGGTGATTGAGGGAAAAGATACACTACAAAAGCACTTATTTCGCGGTTTTTGAAATCCTACCGCCCAGTAGCCTCATTTTTAACTTAGTGCACTGTTTTTTTTTCAATTTTGATTTTTGCAATGGACTTGAAGGATCTGAATTATATCCTTTCAGCACTTTTCCGTCTCCATTGCAATTAGCAGGTTTCTTTGCTCCAGTAGAAACTTTACGTCTAATGTCAGCGGAGTTATGTTGGTTATATTTCGGGACTAGAGACACCAGACAAGGCCAGACTTTGTTAATGCCATGGAAAAAAGGAAGGCCTTTATGCTAGGTGACCTTTTCGAAAGACTTTGTTTTTTCCTTTTTCGCGTTTGATTTAGCTTAACATTTTTGTAGTACTTTTGCTGTTTGTTGAAAGCTGGAGTGCTAATAGTATTTAGTTACGATGTTTGAATTTTGTGTGAGTCATAGCTTGCTATCACCAATTTAAAAAATGCATCTGCTTTGATAGTGTTTTATCGACAATTTCAAAACCAGAACATTGCGTTTAAACATAATGCTTTTGTCGTTATCACTAATGGATATCGTTAAAAACAGGAATTGAAGGTATTGTAATGGCAGTCAAATGTACAACTTCGTTTGCCTTAAACTCAAATGTTGGGATTTCCGTTTGCCCTAAAAATTAAAAAGTTGAAGGTCGGGCGCCTTTTACTAACTACTGATTTCTAAATTAGACTCAGCATAAAGTTGCTTTATTCACAATTTTTTAATCGAATTCCTTTATTCTGGTATAGCTTTTGACGTTGATCACAAATCGGCATTGTTTTTTTGAGTACATCATTTGATTATTTTCGGCTCTTGTGCGTTTTGTTTCGCACCTCCAAAACTGCTTGTATTTCACATTGTGGGTGGTAAATTAGACAGAAAATGCAATTGTGTATAAGAGTTAAATTAAATGAAAAATATTTTACTTGCAAGAATAGTTTTCAAGATATGAAAAAAACGGGAAATGAATGCCGGAATTCACCTGGTGCCACCAACTTCAAAATGGCGTAGAAATGCTATCTGCGTCCAAAACTTCAACAAAAAAGTTCTTCTTTATTTTAAAATGAAAAACTTCATCACTTTACTCAAAAGTGTCATTCCTATATTTCGTAAGTTTGAACAAAAAAGAAACTGTCTTCCTATTTTTTGTAACCGTCTCGAGATGAGAATTTAGCTCATGCTTGGCACGCACTCCAGTATTTTAAGAAATTGCCAAATATCTGACCATTTTTTGGGCCATTGTAATATACTGTATGCGTTCAGGTTAAGATGTTGGTTGAACTTGCTGCAGTGAGCTTTGTATTTTTTTTGTCTACTAAAATGGTATGCATTGCCTCTGTTCTTTCTTAATTTTTCGCTCTGAAGCTTCGGTCAAATGTTTGAATTTAAAAATCATTTTTGGTCATTTTCGTTATTGTTCTGCATGTTTTTAGCCACGGAATACTACAAAATCACGAATTTTTTCGGTGTTTTTGACCGAATTCTGGTCAATAAACAACTTACGAGTACTAAACGCAATTTCACAAAGTGTAAATTTTCATTACTGTTTCGCTTTTTATGCTTTTAATTGTCGTTTTGCGGCAAAGACCCTATTTACGTGTATACCACAGTTTATATTGAATGTCAAATCTCGAAACGCACCAGTGTTTGTAGTGGTAAAAAGGTTTGCTCAACGAAATAAAATCATTTCTGGTAAACTGCTGCGGAAATTCTTAGTGCTGCTTAAGACTCAAACAATATTGGATTGAAGGGGCTTCGCGATGACCTGGGAGTTCGTCCATACACCCTTCCTTGCCGAACAAAGCTCTATTTGTTACCAATTTTTAACTGAATTTTCGTTCTTTTACATCATTTGTATTCGATCAATTTGGCCTGAACAGCTAATTTACATTCATTGATTCGAAATCAGTCATTAACACAGCATAAATCGATGTTTTGACACAAGTTTAAAATTTAATAATATGCACATTTTTGACTGGAAAAAATTTTGTTTTTGTATATCGTACGAATGAGATAAATTGAACAATTGCGATCAAGGTCCACAGCGGCGGCGATGGCTCAGTTGGTTGCAGCGTTGGGTTAGTAACGTGAGTAGAATGCTGAATAGTAATCAAAAGGTTGCTACGATTCGCAGCTCTGACAATCCGTCGTAGTGTCCTTTGGAAAGATGCTTTACCTGCGAACCCAGTTTAAGTGCTCGTTGATACTCCTTATTCAAGGGGCGGCGAAAAAGGTGGTGATTTTGAGGATAGATAAGTTTGGGACAACGCATAGAAAAAAAATTTAAATTGTGCAGAAGAAACAGGGAACATACAAGAATAAGAGCTTAACAGGGGTGATGTATCTAGCTGGGATTATGTGCAGAAATTAAAGAAGCCTCAAAAACATTTCTTCGCCGAATTTCAGCTTACGATCTATCGTTTCTGAGATTATCTCTCCAACAGTGTTGGCATTCAAGCTCTAATTTTCTAGGAATTAATATATACTAATTGAAATTGTAAACGTTGTTGTTGTTGTGCATATTTATCCTCCAGTCACTGGACAGCGTCAGACGCTAACTATTGGACGATCCGCACACTTTTCATTGCAATGACTACTTCGTGCTTGGAGGAATCCGCACTTGCTTTTGAGTTTCCTGCGACCTAATGTCCTTGTGGATTTCTTTATAAATTCTTACCCCCTGAATTTGCTGCTTGTTCGAAGCCACCTAGCAGAGGTAATCGTCGTAAAGCGTCTTATCCAAGGGCACAATAACGTGGCCTGTGTGGGGGTCGAACCCAGATCATGCGAACAGGGTCGTCGATACAACGTCTATACCCATTCGGCCACGCTGCCGACTCGAATTACTATGCATATTTCTGTTGTTAACGCTAATTCATGCTTAATCCTTGCATTCAGAAGCTTTCAAACAAATGTTAAAGATTACATAATCATTTTAGGAAAAATGCAATTTCATAATTTGTAGTAAATTATCTCAGAAACAGTAAGTCGTAAGCTGGTGAAGATATGTTTCAAACTATTCTTTATCTTTAGCACATAATCCTAGCTGGATGCTACACCTCCTTTAAATAAAATAATAATATTGTAACTTGTATATTTTGTTGTAAAATAGGTATACATTCTAATACCAAAATATAGGTAGTTGTAATTGGTATATTCCTCAAGCAGTAAGAGCATTTAAACGAAGAACTTGCCTGATTCGTTTTTAAAAATTGACAAGATGACGAATAAGGTAAATTCTGCTACACTAACAAAGCAACGTTCAATGATACAAATATAAGTTCGTCTGCTGCAAAACGGTCAACTTTGTGTCAATTTCAAGTAGGATCAAACCAAAACTACAAAATTGACATCCACAGCAGCCTACATTGACATTCAGCATTCAAAAAAGCAATGTGAGAATGTGGGGTCTTTTAAAGACGGAAAACCAAATGAACAACCTAAAGAACGTTGACGAAGCTGCACCACCAAGCAATACAATCTCAAATGCACTTTCAATCAAATGGTGATATGACGTTAATTTCAAGCTTTGTAAAGTATTTTGCTTCGTTTAAAGAAGTTGCACCAATTAAGTTCACAGTAAGTTCAATAGCAGAGGGCACCTGAGAAAGGGAAGCAAACCCGATAACCTTGCTTAAAAAAAAAGGTTGAACCATTAACAATATTGAAATCCTTTAAATTTAAGATTTCTCCAGGCAAGTGTGACAGTGTTCCCACGTGGTGGCGGAATAGCGTATGTTTGATCAAGGGCAAATAATTTTCCTCAAAATGATAAACGTAGCTGTAAAAAAACTGGACGAATTTGTGGAAATTAGCTTTGACAACACTTTAATTCTGGTTAGTACCAAATTTAAAGCACATAAACCTATTTTTACAGCTTGGGGCATTATTGTTTTGAGAAAATTAGGGCATCTGCCGGTTAGCCAAAAAGATGCAAGAAACACTGCAAGCAACAACCGAATGGTCTTGATATACTGGGTACAAATGACAGTATAGAATATTTTAACTGCATGAATTGCAAAAACCTAAAAACCGGTATGTAGTGCTAGTATACGTTTGCATACACAATTGCACATCGCACAAATTAAGATATATTTTGGTTTCGAACGATTACATAAACATGAATTGGGACGACTAAAATTAGAGTGGACCAAATCAAAAAATCAAGTTTTGAGAAAATCGACTTTAAAGTTTTTTAGTAGTTTGTTTTATAACTTTTAAAATTGGGTGTGATGTATAAAATTATGGTGGTTATCCATTATCTACTACCTAAAGCAACTCGATTAAAAATTTTTTTTTAATTTTTCTTTTGCATTTTTTTTTATATTTTTATTTTAGCGCTTGGTCCACTATAGCATTTGTTAAGGAGTAAAATTTAACGGGCCAAATCAGTTTGGTCCACAATATGTAGCAAAAATTACTAACAATAAGTGGACCAAATCCATAAAAATAAGTTTTAAAAAATTACTTACAAGCGTAAAATCAACTACTACGTTACTTTCATCAATATGGGGCTAAAATTTCGAAAAGTTTTGCACCGTATTTTAAGAGTCATTTAAAATAGTGTTTAAGAGGCCTTTTATCAAATCAATGAAATCATCAGTAGGGGAGACAGGGGCAAGTTGTAACATTTTTCATACTCTTTGCTATAATTCGGTAAAGAGAAGAGCAATCTGAATGGTTGAAGTGCCAATGCATAGGTAAGGTCTGTGGACACATTATGTCCACAAAAATTTTTTAAAAATGCAATCGCACCTAGGAGATAATCGAACTTTAAAAGACGCAGCCAAACGTTACAACTTACCCCGGAAATGGGGCAAGTTGCAACAACACCAAAGGTAAGTTGTAACAGTAAATATTATTATCTCTCCAGACAAAAAATGAAACTCATTTTGGTTTATAACGTCTACAATGGACCGAACTGAATGCTGCCACATAAAACGAGTCAAGACGGTGTTTATATTTACAAAAACTATGCCTGATTACAGCCAACGCTAACTGCTTGTAGTATGCTAGGTGACATACTCTGCTGCTTGTTTTATATCACCTTGAGCTGCTTTCCACGCTCAGTTTTTCATTTATAATTTTGCATTTTTGAATCAATTACAAAAACTACAAATTATTATCCAACTATTTATACTCATGCAGGACCGTAATAAGGGGGGGGGGGGGGGGGGGGGGGAGGGGGAGAAAGCACCCAGCCACCTCCGCAGAAAGAGGGACCCAAGATCGAAGTGACCGGTTACATAGTGCGCGATAACAACTAAATTTAGCTTTTCCATAACCTGCTGGTAGAAAGTGCTGATATCTTTTAGTTTATATTTGAGATTAGCTTGAGTGTAGAACTATTTCGCCAAAACAAATCTTTTTTAGGAGACCGGCTTCGGTGTACACCTTTTTCGCTGGTGATGACCTTTCTTTTGTCGAAGCTTGGGGGCTTATTGCGGCCCTGTTTATACTCAAAAAGTTGTGAAACAAAAGTTACCACTGTGTTACAATTTGCCGCAAAGAAAATGTTACAACTTACCCCGACAGTAGGTAGACTAAACTATTCATAATAAGTCCGTAACATGCAAAGCAACTTCAAAAACCGTCTTTCCACAACAAATCTAATCAACAAGGAATACTACAATAGTTCTACAAGTTCTCTAAGTTGGCAAACCATTGAGTAAGAAATCAAAGTTTACTAATAAAAATTTTTACTTTGACGTGGCAAAATAGAATTTTTCTTCTCACTGGAGTAAATCTGAAGCAAGCGAAGCGAAACTTCGTTACAATCCTTCTTTTACATTGAGTGGTTACCAGAAAAAAGTTCGAATCATTTACTTGATTTTTTAAGGGAAAAATTAGCTTTGCTACAACTTTCCCCTGTTACTTTTTGCCCAGTCTCCCCTATTAATATACTGGCATGTTACAGCAATGACCTCTTTAACGTAAATCAAGAATGTAACTGTACAATAGTGAAATGTATTGATTACACTGTAAGAAAAATTGCACGAAACAAACGAATACCCATACAGCAAATTAACTTCAAATACAGTCTGTTATGTGAGGAGGAATGATGAAAAATGGTACCACAGAAATTTGCTGCTTAGCAGTCGTTGTAGAAAATTAGATTTCTTCTGAAAATAGCTCGTCCTCTTCACTTTTATCATGACGAATAGCTTTGTAGTCGTCATGGTAAACTGGCGGCATGAATTTTAAAAGCTGCATTAAATCTTTATATTGCAACCAATTTATTCGGACCCCGTTGGGATAGGCCGGCTCCAAACTTTGCAGAGAATTGACGGGTACATTCCTCTTGGTAAGATCCACCTTTCTCACTCTCTCTTTGCTATCATACATTTCATCATTACTTTCTCTGCTGGTTACTGGTTGCCTCAAACTGGTTTCTCCGCTGGTCATTGGTTGGCTCAAATTGGTTTCTTCGCTGGTCATTGGTTGGCTCAAATTGGTTTCTTCGCTGGTCACTGGTTGGCTCAAACTGGTTTCTTCACTGGTCACTGGTTCTTTCTGAACACTTTCCTTCATTGGACTTTCTTTTCCATCTGTGTTTTCCCTCAAACTATCTTGCTTCACATTTATGATAATTTTATCAAGCTCAGAGCTTCTTTCATATTCTTTAGAGGTCGTACACACTTCTTCATGAACTTGTACTTCGAAAATTTTTTCAAGCTCCTGCTTGTCCAAGTTGATCACATTTTTCGTGCTTATTTTGTCGTTATTGATTTCGTCATAAGGCACTTTTAGCAACACAACGTTAGACACCCATTCGTCGTGGCGTCTGTTCCACCCCATGTAGTGAACCAAACTTTTTGCTATGCCAGTTTTTTTTTATTTTGGCGCGATAAGCAACACTTTGTGCCTTATCCGGAACATACACAAATCTTTTGACAACGTTGAAGTTGCTAATTCGATCAGGTTCTTCAGAAGAATCAGACATGCAATCAATATTACGCTGGGATACGGACAGATTAGGATCAGCCATCAGCACTTTTATCTTTAACGTATTTTACTATTCTTGTTACAATAATCAAATGCTGCAAATCATTATAAGTAAGCACGACAATCCGATACCTGTGCTAAATAAAAACTATAAATTTTCTTATTTTCCAAAAAAAAAACATGTCTATGTAACTTCTTTAATGATTGCAATAGGCCTGCATTGCAACCAGCAAAACCACAGATAAGGCAAAATGTAATAATGAGGAAAGAACATCGGCATTTTTGAAGTTGATCCATATCTTAGAAGTTGGAACATTACTAATTGCTGGGTCTCCGGGGAGTTTCTCAACACTCCCATTCCTTGGACGGGATCGACTAGCACTCACTAACTAACAAGCATGCAACATTAAGCTAATTAAATCGCTACAAAAAAGTAAAAAGACAATATTTCCTTTAGCCATTCATGTTTTAACGGTTCTGACATTGTTAAGGAGATATTTTGTTTTGTAACGGTTAGGTTAGCCTAGTGTTTACCACATTTGCTTTTTTCATGGTCTGTTTCAACACAGACTACAGTAATGCAGTTCTACTAAATCAATTTTGGCGCGAAGGTGACACACGCGGTTTATACAGGGTTCCAAATATTTTCATACCTTTGCAAGGATTCTCGCTATATTTGCATACTACCTATACATTGGGGTGACTTCAGTAGTTTAGAAATATGTAACATCGTTTGGGCTAAACCAGCATATAACTTATAACACACTAAAAAATTACTTGAAGCCTAATAATATTGGCGTGTATAACCCGAATAAAAACAATTATAAGTATAAAAACATTTCCAATTAAAATATTTGTTGCAATATATCAACTTTTAATTAGTCTTAATTAGGCGTACTCCCCAAAAAGTTCTGGCGCATCACAGTTTGGGAGCCACGGTTCTATAACAATTTACTATTGCATTTTGACAAAATAATGCTATTTATGACATTATTGAGGTGAAAATAAACTCTAAAATAATCTTAGCCAGCATTGCTGCAGCAAACTAACATATTTCTTTAAAAAAATATGTTTTTTATATGGACCAAGTCTTTTCGTTTTTCAAAAATTCAACAAAAAAACTATTACAAAAATGAATCATATTGACTTGGTCCATCTCCAATTAGCAAAAAAGTTAATGTCCACTAATCTTAAACTGGACCAATGGCATGTGGTTCATTATTATGTTGTGTGAAATAAAACTTAACGAACCAAATCAACTTGGTTCAACTCGTTAGTTGAATTTATCGCTTCAAAAAATTGTCATCACAATCTACTGATGCATCTGCAAAAGAAAATGTACTTATCTCGAAACTGGACCAAGTTGACTTGGTCCACTCTAATTTTAGTCGTCCCAATTTTCCTGCAAACAGCGCACCGTTGCAAAAGGCTAAACCACTTGCATTAATTTTGAAGCAATTGCCAAAATAAGTTACAAACTTGACAAAAAATAAATTCTACGAGGTTTGCTTGGCTTCATACTTGATCCTTGCATTCACAATCACCATCGCTGAAAAACAGTTGTGGTTTTAAATATACTAATAAGCTTTCAGGTAGCTAGCAACCAAAATCAACGTGCAAATACTTAAAAGGTTATTTCAAATTCGAAGTTTTGTTTCATGGGACTCTGGAACAGTTTGCAAACAGCAATCGATATGCTATTTCATATTTCAGGAAACACGATTTAATTTACCATATTTTAATATACCGTAGTCACTGCATAGAAAGCAGCTGGAATACTATATCTGGGTTATATCTAACCAGCCGTGATTGTGCTTGATAGATTTTATCTCCATTTCTGATAACTCAGTAACTCCGAAATACGTTTCCATTAACAGTTAAAGCAAACCTCATAATTAGGAGGTTAAAAGTGGCTGTTTTGCAAAAACTTAAAGAAAATTTGCCATTATTCAAATAGTATTTGCAACTGAAAAAAAAAAAAAGCTGTGGGAACTCACTTAATGTGCGTTTCGTCTTCGTCTAGATTGGGCTCCTTGCCATAGCAACGCGATGACTTCACGCCGCTGCACCGATGAAAGGGCAGATTCCAGGAGTCCGGAGCCATCATGAGGACGAATCCGGCTATTACTAAAAGCGCTGCTGCGAGCCGAAGCACGCTGAATATTTCGTTTCGGAACAATAAATCAACCGCTAAAAATGACAATTTTGTGGTTGTGTAAAAATTGGGGGTTTAAGAACAACTCATGTAGCGGAGGCGATAGCTCAGTTGGAAGAGCGTCGGGCCAGTGGTAGAAAGGCTGCTGGCTCCCGGTACGATTCTCCAGATGCAATGTTATGTTCTTGGGGAAATACTTCAAGCATACTTTTCATTGGAGCCCAGGCAGTCTATCTATTATGCTGGCCTAGCATAACAAAAGACTTGTAAACTAAAGCTGCTTACTGCTTCGCGTTTGTGTGGTTAGAGAGAAGCCGAATGCCTGGTTCATACATTTCAACGAAGAGACAATTCACAAGCTTAGCTGTAGTCTGTTTATCTTCGTCTGATGCACTCACGTAGTTGCTGACAATGCACCTCATCCTATCCACGCAGGTTAAAGCAAGTCGCTCCCATTTTGATATTGACGTAAAAACTTGGGGTAAATAACTTGCGATGCATCATCCATACCTGCATTCAGAGGAATTCCAAGCATCATTGCAACCGAAATAAATAACGGATACGTGAAAGCAACCCCAAAGTTGACCAGAAAGTTGAAAACTAAAAATTGCATTATGTGTGATTTACGTATCCTTATCTCTTTATCATAAATGCAAGTCATTACAGAAAGAAAAAATTGGCACCATTAAATAAACAGTTCGATATAAACTGCAGTGAGCCAGAACCGCAAATACGCTTGCTCACCATCGGCATTCCAACAGCAAATAAACAACTCTCGGACAAAACAGCTCCGAAATACGTGCTACTGGCCTAATATTGCATTAATCTGCTGCATTAGTTATTTGATGGAGGATTAAAGGTTGCATCAAAAAACAATGATTAAAAATGGTCAAAGCGTAACACCAGCGATTTTTTAGCACGCAGAGTGAACAGATTTTCGAATTACGATTTCGAGTATTCTAGTTTCTCTGTATTTTTTAGCTCTCTGTTGTTATTGTTGTTTTTTGTGAAGTGATGAGGGTTATAAGCAATTTAATTTAATCATAAGTGGGCAAGTTAATGCAAAACGTTAGCTTCGTTAACCACTAGTCCGTTAACAAACTTCACACCTCCGTTAACGTTAATCCGTTATTTTCAGCTTGTTAATTCGTTAACATTTTGCGTGTAATTTACATTTTGTTTTATTCACTCGCTTCTATAACACGTATTGACCAGATTGCAAGGAAATATTTATTGCTATGGTAGTCTTTTTGTGTTTTGGAAGTTACATTTTAAAGTATAATCTAATTTCAAGAGCACTAACGAAAGCTGCGATCGAAAAATCTTTGGAAATTGCGAACAGCGATAATCAACAGACCTCTGAGGCTGCAGCTTATTATTTGTCACAAAAAAGAGCTAGTTTCTTCGCTTTCTTCTATAAAACTCGTGCCAATACGCAGCAAGTGCCACCAGAGCAAACTAGTTTTACCGGTACGATGAATGAATGGTGCCAGATATTAACGATAAAAACTTTAACGGAAGTTAACAGAACTTAACGGAAGTTACTTTAGTCCGTTAACAGCACTTAACGGAAGTTAATTCAGTCCGTTAACATGAAAAAACTTTTTAACGGATTAACGAGTTCAAGAAAAAGTTAGCTTCGTTATTAACGGACTAGTGCCCACCTATGAAAATTAAGTTCAAATGCACTAACGAAGCTGCAATCGAAAAATCTTTGGAAATTGTGAACAGCGATAGTTAGACTTACGAGGCTGAAGGCTATCATTTGCCACAAAAAAGAGCTCCTTTCTTCGCTTTCTTCTATAAAACTTGCGCTAATACGCAACAAGTGTTACCAGAGCAAACTGGTTTGTACCAGCACGATAAATAAATGATGTAAAATATTAACGATAAAAACGTTAACGGAAGTTAACAGAACTTAACGGAAGTTAATTTAGTCCGTTAACAGGACTTAACGGAAGTTAATTTAGTCCGTTAACATGAAAAAACTTTTTAACGGATTAACGAGTTAATGAAAAAGTTAGTTTCGTTATTAACGGACTTGTGCCCACCTATAATTTAATCATTGTAACGAAAAAGTTTGGCAGAGAGGCAATTTCTGAATTCGATGCCTAGCTAGTAATCGCACTTATCCTTGAAAAAAAAAACAAGAACATTTATGTTACAGTTCCCACTTACTCAGCGACAGGCATGCAGATCCGCTTAGATACGACCAGGGAATATCAGCGGGCACCATTTGTTCTAGGCCAACCAGATAGAGAATTACAAAAACTATCCACAAGAACACTGCGTTGGTAAGGCCAAGCAAAGACAAAAATAATGAAACCTGCCCAAGTCTGCCTTGCCCAAGCACTCGCTTAAACAACACCTGTTAATACTTTTGGTTAATTATTTGATGGTTGAGTATTAAGATTAGTGGTCGAATAGATAAAAAGTCTGCTACTGAAACGGTAAACCCGGGTTTGATTCTCGGTCAAACCAAAGACCATAAAAATTGGTAGTCACAGCCTTCCTGCTTGACGTTCAGCGATAAAGAGAAAGTGTGTGAAGCCTCCAACGTGAGTGGTAGACAAGTGGGCAGCTTGAGTCGATAAGCGAAAGGGTTTGTGTCTCCTGGCAGAGGCAAGTTGGTGAATAAAAGATGTAATTACCATTGTAACATTTAAAATGTAAAGTAAACTGTGGAAACATTTGTTGGTAACTTGGAGAAGTAAACAAAATAAAAATAACTAAAAAAGAGAAATAAAACTCCAAATTTGTAACAATTAGCACCGAGATGTATTCATAATAAAAATAGAGGAAGTCTTTTTAAGTTGATTTCGGACAAACCTTAACTGAAAAGAATTTATTTGTTCAGGCAATCGAACTAAACATACTTTGATGCGAAATTGCAAGTAATGATTGCATGGTCAGAATTGTAACATGCCGTGTCAAAAGTATCGTTTTGCCCCCAAGGTGAAATACAATTTATTACATTTTTTTAAAACCACGTTTACAAATCTGAAGACCTACTTTATAAACAGCAGAACCAATTGCTGAAAAAACAGCCATTATGACACCAGATGCTAAATTACTTCCACCAGCAAAGCCATCAGCATATCCAAACAACACAACTCCTCCTATGCAAAGCAATGATGCCACAGTCTGCAAGATTTAATAATTTAGTGCAACACACTTCCTATTTTGAAACGAACCAAGTCAACTTACAGCCGCTAACTTGAGTGCAAACCAACTGACCATCAATATTAGGGTAAGTTAGCGGTCAGTTACCATTGACCTCTTCAAAATGGGCCCAATCGGATTTTTTTAAAGCTGCTCTAGTTTATAGTGATTTAGTGCCGACTATGGAGCAGTTTAAACTTAAATTATATACTAATGTTGGGATACAGCGGATAAAGCGTCTGCAAGATGCAGTAAATTAAGATTCGATTTCCAGACACACCAAACTGTCGCCGTTGCAACTTTACTCGTAAAACTACGAGATGGCATCGCTATTTTCTTGCCAAGGCAACTTTTAGAGCATGAAGTTAATTATTACAACTTACATGTAAAAACGGCTGAGTTGAATATCATTTTGGGAATTCAAACAAATCAATACCATACGGTAATTGTAAAAACATCACTTAAAAATTTTTTGAGTATGAAGTTTGGCTTTTGACAACCAAAGTTCGGCTTACTCTTGTAAAATAGAAAAGTTCTCCCAATAACACGAATGACAAAATGTAAACAAAAGCAACATTAGAAGAAAGAATTGCAGATGCATCCGTTGCTGCAATAAGCGACAAAGAGTAGATGTAAAGATAATTAACCACAATCCACAGTATATTGAAAGGTAGTACGTGAGTAAATACTTGAATGATCCGAACTTTTTCAGGGCCAAAAATACAAAGTGATTCCCTGCAAAACAAAATCTGGTATAAAGCTACATTAAAATCACAGTATTATGATAAAACTTGGTAGAAGCAAACTAAAAAGGAAATTAAAATCCTACTTTAGAATGCTATTTTGTTAGTAATAAAAGAAAATAGGCATATTTTTATCACTAAAATATTTCAAGCGAAGACCAACATCTTACCTCATGGTAATATGAAACAAACTTCTTGAAACAAAAATCAAGAGAAAAAATGCATAAACAGGAAAGCAGAGTGTCATCCAACAAGTACCAAACCATGTGGTGAAAAATGGAGCGAAAAAATTGGGAGAAAGAACTGCACTCTGGGCAAACTGTTGAGCACCAACCCAAGATATTGCGAGTAAAAACACTATCATCAATCCTAAATGAAACAATGTACGAAAAGCTTTTTAAAATGCTAGTTTAATCAAAATCCAGTATATACCACCATTACCAGTGATCTCGACACAAAGTGAGGGTAAGGGCAAAACAGATCTGGGGATAGTAAAATAGTTTAATGACTGCTATTCTCATTCAATATTTTAATTTTAATAATGCAATAGTACAATACCTAATAAGGTTCGCAGATAGGCCATTCTGTCTTTAGAATGCCGCCTGCCATGTAATCACTTTGTGATGAAATCAGTGGCAACCGATACCACATACCAGTAGCTGCCAAAACAAATACCATAAGAACTGAGAAATTTTACGCAACATTGGTGTTATTTAACATAATTGAACACAGTAGTCTATGATGGTATGCTATTCATTGTCACATTGATTCTCATAGGCAATGCATTGTGCAAACATGTTGCTAGTGATTGGCACTTCAGAATAGTTGAAACCGAATCCAGAATATCGAATCCTATTCTGGTTCCAAATAAGCTTGTTTGATTGAATGAACAGACTTTACATTATGAGGCATACTCATAGGCCATTTATTTTACAAATCACAAAATAACTGGTTAATCCATCAACCATTCATGATTACAATGCAACACAATCAATGCCTCCTAGTGTTCGCCGCTCAACTGTGTTCTCCAATCATTGATAGTTATCCCTGCTAAAGAAAAGCTCCTTTCAGAAGAGGCTGATGTTGCTGTTATGGACAGATACTTGGAAACTTTGGATAGCTAATAAAGAATTTTTCCAGCTTTTGCTTTTTGTTCTTTTTTACCATTTCAGATTTACCTGGCTGGGCCAGCACGCGAAGAAGTATTCGCGTGGAAATAAAAAAAAAAACACCGGTAGGCTATTCTTATTACGCAGTTCCCGGACTGGTCAAGCATCGTCACTGCTCAGCGCTACCATCGGCAAGTGCCATGCTATGGTATCGGATTGACAATGATTTTCAAACCAACTGCGTATGCTCTGCTCTCGCGCCATTTCCACTCACTCGCGCACAATTCGACCACGAGTACTACAAGTGCATGTGATAGTGAATTAGCTTGCACAACTGCGCATGCGCAATAGCACATGACTAGTTCAAACAAAACAACCACCGGTTACCCGTAGTAGCATTGTTGCAATAAAGAAAACTTTGTTACGCAAACGAATTAAATCGCAAAAGACGCGCAGGCACTTCAACTCTGTTTACGCAAACGCAGTAATGGAGTACTCGAGTACCATTTTTTGAGTACTCGTACTCGAAACCCCAGGTACTCGTACTCGAAGGTCAATGTACTCGGTACTCGGTCAAAAAAAGAGCGGAGTACACGAGTACATTTGGCCTTTGCTAAAAGTAATAAACAAAATGAATTTTTGATAGTAAACTGCAGCCAATAAAACCCGCTAATTTATTGAGTTGCTTTTGCTTGAATCCGTGCAGACCGCAGCTGAACAAACAGCTTTTTAATGGTGAGATCGAGCAAAATCAAGCGTTGGAATGTGGTAAAGTGATTGGGTCGACAGCGCTGAGTATTGTTTGACAACAAACGCCTTTCTGCTGCAGAAAACGTGTGAAAGTTGCCGTAAATTTTGATTTATTTAGCAATTAAAGTTACATACTACAGAAATCGAGCAACGTGTGTTGTACAAAGACGGCATCAGTTGGGTTAGCATTTTACGGTTTCAGCTCAAATGTAGATAGATTATTTTCTACAGTAGATGTATTGCTGTAATCTCCCAATCCCAAATAATAGTTTTACTGTGGAATTGGAAGGGGTATCCGAAAACGCATAGAGTTAGATTTGCAGGCAATATTTTCAGTGTTAAATTTAAGTCAGATAGAGATAGCTTAGTTGCATAGTTATTCTGCAGCTGAGTTGCAGCTGTAGGCAAAATTTTTACTTTTTTTTGCAAGAAATTGATAAAATAATAAGTCAAGTCTTTTGATAACGCATGTAAAATGCGTTTGAAATATTAATATGACTAAGCACTAATTAGGATTATTTTATGAAAATGGATGTTAGATCTGAAATTAAATAATAGAACAGTAAACAGGTAAATATACAGAATAAAAATACCGCTCTAAATTACAGCTGTAGCTAGTAGCTGATATTAAATGGCAGCATTATTTTATGCTCACATTACTTAGTCACCTCCTTTGAAATGCAGCATTATTTCGAGAACATTTACTACTACGTCATTTGCAGTTTAGTTTTACAAGTTTTAGGTAGTCTTTAATTAAATGCATAGAAGAGCACAAGTCCGTTAATTGTTAATCCGTAAATTACGAAGCTAACTTTTTCATTAAATCGTTAATCCGTTAAAAAGTTTTTTTATGTTAAAGAATTAAATTAACTTCCGTCAAGTTCTGTTAACTTCCGTTAAAGTTTTTATCGTTAATATCTTGCACCATTCATTTATCATAATGGTACAAACCAATTGGCACTGGTAACACTTGTTGCGTATTAGCACGAGCTCTATAGAAAAAAGCGAAGAACGGAGCTCTTTTTTGTGACGAATAATAAGTTGCAGCCTCATAGGTCTATCAATTATTGCTGTCCGCAATTTCCAAAGATTTTCCAATCGTAGCTTCATTGGTGCATTTGAACTTATTTTTGTCTTGAAATTAGATTAGACTGTAAAATGTAACTTCCAAAACACAAAAAGACCACAGTAGCAAAAATTTTTTCCCCACAATCAGCTCAACAACGTCAATACGTGCTCTAACAGCGAGTTAACATAAAAAAATGTATATTACATGCAAAATACAGTATTAACGAATTAACGGACTTTATTAACTTCCGTTAATTAAAGCTGAAAATAACGGATTAACGTTAACGGAGGTGTGAAGTTTGTTAACGGACTAGTGGTTAACGAAGCTAACGTTTTGCATTAACTAGCCCACCTATGATTAAATGTTAATTGAATATAACATTAAATCGCAAAAGCTCTCAAAAAATTGTTGTGGGTAATCATGTTTGGAGTAGAGGACTTTGAAAGCTTATTTGTGATTGAAAGAAGCATACGGTATACGAGGTGTCGCTATTAAATAACAAGACTGGTGACATAAAACAATTTTATTGAAGAAAAAAAGGTCGTTTTATTTTGTTTTCCCTTTGATGTATTCTCCCTTAGCATCAACACAGCGTTTCATTCGGATTTTCATAAAAAAAAAGAACACGACAACACCCTTAACATAAACAAAAAAATTGACATTGCCTTGAATTTTGATTTTGCTCTATTTTGCTGTTTTAATTCGAGGTGAGTTTGCAGTTTTCCAATGCATGGACTGCCTCTTTGTCTCTGGGTCGTACTGGAAAATTCATCTCTCATCGCATGTACAGTAATCACACTGTCTAAAAATTTAGGGTTTTCTTCAATTTGTTTTGAAATGTCAGCGCAAATCTCTTGGCGCTTTTTCTTTTTGATCGCTAGTTAAAAGCTTTGAAACAACTTGAGCACAGACCTTTGTCATATGCAGATTTTCATGCAGTACTTGCCACACTGTTTCTTTGTCAATGGACATCCTCTCTGCTATCAGTCGAATACTAAGCCGACGATCTTCTCGGACAATTTTTTCAATTTCTCGGTAATTGTTAGTGGTTTTTGATACGGTTGGGCGTCGTGAACGTTCATCATCTCCAACATCAGTCCGGCCTTCATGAAATCTTTTGTGCCATTCAAAAACGCGGGTTCTTGACATGGATTCCTTGCCGTAAACTTCCATCAAAACTTGAATTTTACCAAAAATTTCAAGTTAATTCTTTGCTCAGTTTTAGAGTTAAACATTTTTCTGCGGCTGCAACAGAACTTCTTGCAACAATGAGCAATTTGCTGCTTCTGCAAGCCAAGGTTTTTTCCGACACGCAAAAAAAGGTGCATTTGCTTTCAACGTCAAGGTACCTAATTTGTTTAAAATATAACAGTAATTTTGCGTGTAACTTAGCAGAAAATTGTCGCCTGCAGTTGAGCGCCTTCTTAACATCCCACTCACAGAAAAAAAACATATTTGTTTACGTTTTTACGACAAATTTTGAGCTGTTACAACTTAAAATTTTCTTTTTCTAAACTTGTAAAAGTACTCGTACTCGAACTTTTTTACGGTACATACTCGTACTCGAGTACATTTTTTAATATCAGTACTTGTACTCGTACTCGAAGTTTTTTGCGGTACTCGTACTCGGAAGTTCAGTACTCGACTCCACCACTGCGCAAACGACTATTATTTCAAAAGCAAAAACAGTTCAAATACAAGTGTTAAGCAACCGCTTTAAGTCGCAAAACAAATCTTGATCTAGTAAGTTGATACCACAAAATTAAAACCGAATCTTTTTAACTATTCCGGATAATTTAGGATTCGAATCTTAAAGATTCGGTATTCTATATTGCCATAGGTGGGCACAAGTCCGTTAATCGTTAATCCGTTAATAACGAAGCTAACTTTTTCATCAACTCGTTAATCCGTTAAAAAGTTTTTTCAAGTTAACGGACTAAATTAACTTCCGTTAAAATGCCCGTTAACTTAACGACAATGGTTCATTAACTTACGTTAAGTTGCGTTAACATAAGGTTTTCATCGTTAATTTCTTGTACCACCCATTCATTGTACCGGTACAAACCAATTTGAGCTGTTAACAATTGTTGCGTAATTAGCACGAGTTTTATAGAAGAAAAAGCGAAGGAGCTGCGAGAAAAACAAGCGAGCGCGGGATCAAATGAGCAAGCGCAATAAGAAATGCGGCAAATATAATTTTAATCATGCAAGTATAAAGTGGGTTAGATCTTAGATGAGTTGAACTGTAGTACTGCGATAGACCCATGATGCACCCATGAATAATCTGTTATTGGTGGTAAGATGGAAGTGACTTGCATGGCAGCGTTAGCAAGGAAAGTGGACATGGATAGTTAGTTAGCCTAACCTATAGCAGAAATGATCTCGATTATAATCGTAGTCTACAATCACTAATTTGTAATCGATTACGCAATTTTCAAATTATCGTACTCAGAAATCAATTACAAACGATCGTAATCTACGAATTGCAAATAATCGAGCCATGGCTGGCTGGCTACTACTATAGGCTAGGCTTCCAGTACCAAGCAAAAGCGTGAATGATGATGTAATTAGTGTATAAACTCTATCATGGGAGGGGTACCGTGGACCAACTACAGAACAGAATGCAAGTGCAAGACATGCATGATTGCAATTTTAATAACAGCTTAATAATATTGATTATGCAAAACAGAATTGCAAGGTAGATTGCAGCAAAAATGCAGGATAGATTCCAACTTCGTAAGTGCTGTTACAAAAATTATTTTTAAATTTTGGCGAAGCGATGTAATCGTAATAGCGATGATTAAAGGTGAAATAATCGCAATGGAAAATCGATTGCATGGGTGCGTATTTGTAATCGTAATCGGCGGAATCGATATAATCAAACCAAAGACCATTGAAAGAACAGAATGTAGGTACCGGTACTAAAACATAGCTGTAAAAACAGTGTTTATTTTGAGCTAAGTGTTAATGTCATCCAAAAACTTGGAAGTGTTTGCATCCACGGATCGCGGATGGTTTCAAAACGTGAAACCTACGTAGGCCTACTCTGTACTAACAGTGGTTGGTGATAGGACTAAAACGAGAATGAATGACGAATATTCATTCGCAATGTTTTTAGTTACTTTTTTAAGAGTCAAGATTAAGCTTTGGGTTAGTTTGGATCTCGACACTGTCTAGAAATTGTTTTGCAAGCCATAGTTTAAATAGTTAATTTTAGATGCTGTTGTAGCGTGAAAGCACTGAGACTTAGAGTAATAGTGTCGTGGCACTGAGTAAGCAACCGTCTCTATCTAACAGTTTCCATGATGTTTAATCGTTTACGTACCATCTGGCCTAAAGGCTACCAGCACGGAAGCCCAGGGAAGAGCCACCAAAAGGGCGACTACTTAAAAACAAGCAATGCGAAAAAATGGCTCTTCTTGGGCTTCTGCGCTGGTAGCCTATAGGCAGGGCCACCGAGAGGGGGGAAGCGAGGTGAGACAATGACCCCGGTGCCCATGGAGTTTAGGAGGACCATCAGGGGGCCTATGGGCTTCAAGGGGCCCTTGGACTTCAGGGGCGTATGGAAATAACACTGACAAATCAGTTTGTGGAATATCGAGGACCTTTTTTGGGGGGATCACATCAAAATCCTAAGAAAATTGTGGCACTTTCCTCTTCTTTTTTGAAGTTCACGAAGCTGGAGATGCCCAATTTTGACCTGACCCCGAGCCTACGTTTGGCTCTCGGCGCCCCTACAAACAATTAACGATAAATCTATTGCTTTTTGTGGCAAATAAAAAGCTGCAGCCTCATAAGTCAATTAATTATCGCTGTTCGCAACCTCAAAAGATTTTCCGGTCGCTGCTTTGTTACTGCATATGAGCTTACTATTATCTTGAACGTAGATTAGACTGTAAAATGTAACATCCAAAACACAAAAGACCACCATAGCAATAAATTTTTCCTTACAATCAGCTCAACAGGTGATTACGCGTGTTCTAAAAGTCAATGAATAACATGAAATGAAAATTATTCTCAAAATGTTAACGGATTAACGGACTTCATTAACTTCCGTTAATTTCAGCTGAAAATAACGAATTAACTTTAACGGAGGTATGAAGTTTGCTAACGGACTAGTGGTTAACGAAGCTAACGTTTTGCATTAACTTGCCCATCTATGTATATTGCCCATCACTACATATTACATAAGAAAATTTTTTGGTAAGCAACCAAAAAATCTGTTTTAAATTTGAATAGATCCATTATAAAATTTTCAAGTTCAGAGCAACGATAAATAACTGGCAATGCAACAAGTGCCTAGTTTACAGTACATACTTTCTAGTTGAAGGACTACCATCGCTTTTCTGGCAAAAAAGAAGTCCAGCTAAAAACCACTAAAGCGATGACTATAGTGATGAAAAGAAAGTGTGCAATTTTTGAAAAGTGCCATCCATTGTAATGACCAATTGTTATACTGGTATTACTATAATAAAACTGCAGCTAATCTTTTACCAATCCAAGTTTTTCGAGATGCAGCTGAAAAGCAACCTTGGTTTGGTACAATGCCACTCTCAGTTACTTCTTCATCATTAGCTCTGTGATCTAGATAAAAACATTTTAAAATTGTGATTAATCATGTTAATTTTTGATTGTAGTGAAGTTAAACAAATGAGTACTTTTGCAATTCAAAAAGTGTAAGAGACCAAATAAAAGCAAACCATCCAAAACATCACATTCAAACGCACAGTACTGAATTGTCAATACTGTGATATATCGACAATACTGAAGTAATTAGGTCCAAGATTTATTACGATTTTTTAAGATAGTAGGTTGCTACTATTGCCAATCTGAGCGAACCATGACTTTCAGGCACGTGATGTTAATCCGCTGCCAATTATCTGCCAGGACTTTAAGGCGCCAACACTTTTATGCACCAGTGGTAAAAAAAATTTTCCAAAATTTTCCAAAAATCTTTAAAAAAATTAATTTTTTTCGAAATGAGTTTTTTTGTTTCAAATAACAAGTTAAAAAAAAACTAAAAATTTTTTTAATTTTTTTTTTAAAAACATATTTTTCTTTCAAACAAAATCTTTTTTCCAAAAAAAGCAATTGTTTTTCAACCCAAAAAGTTTTACTTTGATTAAACTGCTAATATTTTCGAAGCTTTTCATCCAACACTTGGCAAGAGGAATCGTCAGAATAGAGAGTGCAGGAAAAGCAGTGGCTTTAGGAAAAAACCGAGCAGTGAGTGGCTTGAAAAGGATTGATGAGAAAGCATTTTGTGCGTACAACCTTTAAGTTGAGAATGAATTCTTTTTGTCGGCAGAGGGCAGGGTTAGAAGTTTTGATAAAAGGGACTTCAAAAGCAGATAGATGGAAGAACGAAAAAAAAATTTACAAAAAATTGCTTTTCTATTGTATTTTTTTCAATAATGTCACTTTTATCAAAACTTCTAACCCCGCCTTCTGTCGACAAAAAAAATTCGTTTTCAACTAATAGGTTGTACACACATGATGCTCTCTCATTGGTCTTTCTCCAGCCAATCACTGCTTGGCTTTTTCTTATGGCAGCTACTTTTCCTGCGCTCTCTATTCTGACAATTCCTCTTGACAAGTGTCAGATGAAAAGCTTCAAAAATATTAGCACTTTAATCAAAGTAAAACTTTTTTGTGTGAAAAACGTTTTGTCTCTGAAAAAAGCTTTTATTTGAAAGAAAAAAAAGTTTTTGAAAAAAAATTTAAAAAAATTTTTTTTTAACTCTTATTTGAAGCACAAAAATTTGTTTTGAAAAATCTTTTACCTCTGGCACCTAAAAGTCTTGGCGCATAAAAGTCCCAGCACATATAAGTCTCCTGCCGAAACATCCCATGCCTAAATGTCCGCACCTAAAAATCGTAGACCAAATATGAGAATTCAACGTGCAACAGTGATACATAATGGTGTATATGTGCTAAAAAAAAAATAAACTGCATTATTTGGTTAGCTATTGCAAAATATGTCAACTCTGTACTAATCAAAAACAAACCACTAGAAAATAAAACGAAGTGCCTTGACAAACAATAAGGCTAGGCCTACCTGAGCATGCTAAAAAAGAGGTTCCTTTTAAAGTCACTACCACTTCTTCATCATAGTTCAAATCCAAATGCTGTTGATCACTCATCTCACTTCAAACACAAAAATCTTGAAAG
Source organism: Trididemnum nubilum (assembly GCA_963965965.1). Classification (NCBI taxonomy): domain Eukaryota; kingdom Metazoa; phylum Chordata; class Ascidiacea; order Aplousobranchia; family Didemnidae; genus Trididemnum; species Trididemnum nubilum. The sequence continues at coordinate 10,078,179 of OZ014473.1, read as the reverse complement.
CAGATTCAGGATCAGAGATATTTAAATGGAAGCAGTTTAAATCCAGCAAACAGTACCAATGCTAAATTTTCTTCCTAACTTTGTCAGTATGTAACAAATAAATTCTCAGTTCCAGGATTACTCCAGACCTTGAGAAAACATTTAAAGCAAACAACTGAAAAAGATTTGCCTAAATCATTTATCAGTAGTTGGCTGTGTGTAGCCACGAAGAGAGTGCACATATATTAAGATAGCCTATTTGTCCTATAGTTTTAAGCTCCTCCAGTACCTCAACTATTCTAGTAGACCAACGTACTTCAGACTTACAACTTTGAACGTAATTTAAAGCGCAAAAGAAAAAAAACTTCTTCAATAGCAATATTGATATGTACCGGTAGGCTGTATCAGCTTTGGATTCGCTGAGATAGCTTCCTTGTATTGTAAAAATATAGAGCAATGCCTTTGGGGCATCTCAAATCAATGCCATATTTGAGCACTGTATCAATGCTGAAGTCAATGCCTCTTTACATACCAGTAACAGTTATGCAATTAATTAGATACACATCAAAAATAGAAGATACAAAAGCATGCCTAGAATTGCATCTGTTGACATTCACTTTCAAAATTTTGAAATTAAAAAAAAGGCTGACAAAAACAAGCTGATAGTATTAGTATTAAATGTTATCGTTTCAGAGTTGAAGAAATTGTAGGTAACACTTAAAAAAATAGGATTAGTAGGTATTTTAAAATAACAAATTTTTATTGGTCAAATAAGTGAGGGAAAGAATTTACAGTAGAAAAATACATGGATAGCAGTTGATGTAACTCTTGATGAATCACAGCAAATATATGAACAGGCAAGATAATACTTTTGTACAGCTACGCCAAAGTACAGAATACAACAGCAGTCAAACACTTAATCAGAAAATTCCCAAAACTGTCCTGATGTTACTCTATCAAAATATAAATTCTAAAACTTGTTGGTGTGATGTTTGAACATGTTGACATTAGTGCACCATCTGACACTTGCAGGTATTGCATTCCAGTATTTGATAACCTTGTTGTAAAAAAAAGTCATTTTGTGTCTTTGGTCAGGTTGTACAGTAAGTTTTCCTGCACATTTGGAAACATCAAACCAGTTTTTCCATAGTTTGTAAAATTGTTCAACACCTTGTATGTGTCGCAGTTATGCAATTGCTCCAACTGATGACGTCATATATCAAATCAAGCAAAACAAAATAGCAGCAAACAAAACGCAACTTCAACAGCAATCTAGCGTATCGCTCAGTTTGTTGAAACGAGCTGGTTGATCGCAATTGGAACATGCTCTTTTGACCCAAGTATGCTTCATTTGGTAACCCAGCAAGTACGGCTAGATTTGGTGACCCAGATGTGATTGAACCCCTGACATGATTGACAAACAAGCCCTTCCTCCTTCAACAACCAAGTAACTCCCTCACCGATTTAACTTCATCAAAAACAAAGAACAAGTATCTCGCAGTCACACAACTGCTCCAACCAATAACGTCATATATCAACTCAAACAAAATGAAATAGCAGCAAACAAAACACAACTTCAATAGCATAGCTTAAAAGAAACCCAGCCTGTCGCTCACAGGTTGTTCAAGCAAGCAGGTCGACTGCAACTAGAATGTTTTCACGTTCTTTTGACCCATGTACGTGACATTTGGTAACCCAGCAAGTATGGCTACGTAGGTTTCAATAAGCAGATAAGGTCACCACCAATTCTTTGTCCAAAAAGAGATGTCAGACCAAGTAGTACTACTTCTAGTCTGTCAGCTGTAATAGTTTCAGCATATTAGTGTCAGCATTAGAGAAATTGTTTGTACCTTGGATTGACTTTGTAACTGCATCATGGACTCAATTGCCATTATATCTTCCTGTTACCGTAAGTAGGAGTACAGTAGGTTCCAACCCTTGATTGGCGTATTTAAGATGGGGCCTAATTAGGCACTGTTTTGACTGGTTGTACTGTGAATCGGAATTGAACAGTTAAACGTAGGCCATGCTTGCTATGTGATTATGAGTGACAAGCACTTGAGCTTGTTAACCAACATTCTACTTGACGCGTAAAAGTGTAAAGCAATCATCTGCCAAGGATGTGGAAGCAGAAGCTGGAAGCGATTATATTTTTGTGGGAGCAGAAGCGGAAGCACTTTGATGAAGGAGACTGGAAGCAGAAGCGAACTAAGAAGCAACTAGCCTACTTCTATCCGGAGCTGGAAGTGGGAAAGGTGAGAAAGCGGAAGTAAACTAGGAAGCATAGGCTAAAACTTCAAGAGGAGCTAAAAGCAGAAGCTTTAAAAATTTGACTGCTTCCACATCCCTGTCATCTCTCATCCAGTTTTTTATCTAGAACATTCCAAACTGATAGATCTTCTCCGCATTAGCCTACTGAGATTAATATTCAATACCGGCAATTTGCCTTCCCTAATTTCTGATCAGCTACGGTAGCTTGCAGAAATTGGTAGGAAACCGTCGTAAAATTCTACCACTTAAAAGTACAGAAGTGAGTACCGGTAACTTAAAAACCTATGAGCTGGGATACTGGTACCTACCTACCGTAACTACAGTACCTTAACCTATAGCACTTATTGCAGACCTATCTGGTGGGCTACCATATCGATATGTCTGTCCTTGGAATCCATAGATCGTGCAGCTAATAGCTTGCAAGTTCAAAAACCTTCTGCTTCAGGCTCGGTACTCAAAACTAGAAAGACTTCGAACAACCTCACAAATTTCAAGTGCTTGACTCTCAATACCGTACCTTTTCTCACTTTTTTCTTTTCTCACACCAAGCGCACAAAGTTTCTTGCTCACTAACGTTCATCATGCATGTTATATCCCTCACAGGGACGTGCGGTCAGGGGAGGCAGGTGAGGCCGTGCCTCACCTGAAGAATTGTACGAAGAAAAACAAAAATAAAAGTATACAATTAAAATAAAATGTTTTCACGCAAATCAAAATATTACTCAAAAACTTGACTAATTTTTGTCATATTTAGTTTTTTGTGTATTCACTGCTTTTATGTTAAGCTCTTCGCATTAAAACGCCGAAACTATTCGGTTAATTGCTATCTCTCTATGCGCGCCAGCGAGCATCGCTTGAAACATGCGAAGTGAGGCATTTTCGATTGTGCCTCACTTCAGCCAAGCAAATTTTAATAAACGAACTAAAAGTATGCCTTTTTCTCTCAGACAAATAGCGGACTGATTTTGAGGCACGCCTCACCTATGACGTCATAGAAAAAGAAAAAGTTAAAGCAGTTTTTTTGTAGTCTTTCGTTCATTGCGAAATTGAACGAGTTACTTTTCTAGCGAAATAAAAACAATTTATTACGAGGAAATGGACTAAAATGGAAGAAAATTTAGTCTTCTGAGAGATATTTCCATAACTAAACTTGAAGTCTTAGCTCGAACAAAACCGGTTTAAAAGATTTGCTCGAGACATCAATACGAAAGAATCCCTCATTTCAGAAAGAGTACTACCGTACTCAAGAAAAGAGTGGTTGCGCAATAAAAATCGTCATTTCTGCTTTCATATTTTTAGCAAATAATAATGTTGGAACGGAAACCTGGTTTTTGTTACTTAGCAAGAACCAAAACTTCAATCATGTCCACATTCAAAGTCAAATAATTGGCCAGTTTTATAGATTTTCGAAACTTGAAAAATTGATTTGGCTTAAGTGAACAGCAGAGATTAAACGAGTAGTTAATTATCGAAAAAAATGGTCTTCTTTTAATGGCTATGAAAACAGTTATTTGCTTGTCATTCATTGTCTTAAATAATTTTTTTGCAAACATGTGTCGGGGCTGCTACTAGGGGGGGGGGGGGGCAAAAGGGGGCGGCGCCCCCCAAAACAAAACTTCTCCCCCCCAAACTGCCCAGTATACCCACCCAAACTTTCGCTACCCTTGCAGCAGTTTCAAGATGGTGTCTTTTTTTTTGGAAACCAACCGAGACCTCGGAGAAAAGTAGACCATATTGGCACGATGACCTTTTTTTTTTTTTTGGATATCAACAGAGAACTTGGTGAAAACTAGACCAACCCAAAAATTTTGGCCCCTCCAGAAACAAATTTTGCCCTCCTTAGAACTACGTTCTAGTTGCGCCATTGACATGTGTGTGAAAAAAATTGTGCCTCACCAACCAGAAGCCTCACCGCACGTCACTGATCCCTAATAACATGCTCAAAACAGCTCTAAGTCAAACTAGGAAGCAAACTGTCTCAAACAAACCAAAATGTCTCAAACAAGAGTTTAATTTATTCCTTTATCGAAAAATTATCAAAGAGCCATGCTTTCAAAACACTTGGTCATAGCTATAGGCAAAAAATGCAATTTTTTTCAAGTGTTTCTTGCTAGATTTTGGAAACTTATTGGAGAAACAAGTCTCAAGCCAACAAATCGCGCATAAAACTATCATGAAAAGTCTAAAAAGTAGCACGTAAAAGAATTAGCAGCAAAAAGAATAATGAAACCAATTTGACTTTCGCCAACCTGTGCCTTTATTTAGGTACTACACATTATTTAGTCGTTATTTAGGAGCAAGGTACTACACGTTATTTAGTCGCCTCGCGGTTCAAAGTCCATCGCGAAATACTGAACCGTAATAACCTGCTTTACAATCGCACGTCTGTTCAAAATATTTATGAAAAAAGATCGTATGAATGGAAGTCGAAGTATAACCTAAAGTAACCTTTTGCCTTGGTAGGTGTTTCGCTGAAGCAACTAATTTTACGAATGTTAAAACTATCGGCAAAATTTGTACATAATGTAAAAATTTTTTATCAGCTGTTGTTTATACGTCACTTGCCAATAGGGTGGAGTGAAAAAAATTTTTTTTGGAAATTCAAAAAAGTGTAGTTTGGAAATCCTGGCAAATGGTCAAAAAATAGAAAAAAAATCGACTTGAGCCAGTTGCCACCTACCATGGGCTGGCTACCCCCCAAAAAATTGGTCGCGGGGGTAAAATGGCCATAAAATCATGTTACTTGATAACCGCTGGTCGTAGAGACCTGATTTATAGCTCAAAAGTTGCAGAATCATCATGTTTCTATGAGTGCTAAGAGGACTTTTTTGTCTATTTCAATCATAAAAAAAGTTACAGTCAAAAAACTAGTTTTGGCAGGTGTAACATAGCTTTTTTTAAGGATTAGGTAGACGTAGGCTTACGTCTACTTAATCCTTACAAGTTTTTAACGATTTTTTTCTTTGTAGATAAGTAATTAGGTGCTTAGTACTATTAATGAAATAACTTGATAACCACCGTAGTTTATAGCTATGACAACCAGGCGAAGTGCAAGCAACGTTAAAGTTTTACATAGTGGATACACTTTCACTGGAAGTAAAAGCTTTCCATCCGGTGTACTACCCACCAAATGTCAAGTGTTAGAGAGGATCATCCAATTCGAAAATTTTAGAACTGTGGACGTTGCAAATGATGTTGCTGAAGAAATACATGACAGATGGGTGTGGTGTAATGTTTATCCAGTTGCCAATATGAAATAAAAGGTGAAAGTAGGTATAGGAAAAGTTGCGATAAATCAAAACATGTTTATCGAACTTCTTTGAGTCCTTTTCCTTCTGATTACCAAAAAGTCAGTCTTTCGCTGCTTCCTGCCAGTGTACTTTCTACGTGTGGTAAAATGAACTTGACTTTCCAGCCTTTGCTAGTGGATCTCTGATTAAAGCGGGTATCAGTAACCCTAAAAGCCCACCCCAAACCAGGCGACCACTTCACTTAATGCATGACCATCATTGGTCTTGTTTACGCCACCGCCACCATCTCAAAATAATCTCTGATTGTATATAGATTATACTAAGGTAGTTTCATCGTAGATGATACTCGCATAATGACTCTACGGAATATTGAACGTAGATGATACTCGCATAAAGACAACAATCTGAACCCGTGTGTTTCGTGTTTGCTCATGAGCTCTATTTAGCGCACAACTACAGCGTTTTTTTTTCGATAACTCGCGCAGATTGTAACTTGCGATAATCTGCTTCGAGAGCCATTTTTATCACCACGGGATTTTCTTGCTAAGGCATTACCATACTAAAACTGCAAGAGTTCAACAGTGTGAACTTTGATGCAGTTCGAAATAGCGCACTGTGATTTTATGAAGTGTTTTTTTCCACAGCAATAGACAAGGAAGTGTTTTAAAAGTTAAGTTGTGAAGCTTTGAACGAGAAGACGACCTTGAACGCCAAATCAAGTTAGGATTGTTTTTTTTTTTTTGGTCAGAGCTGCGGGCAAAGGAGTTGCTTAGGATGGTGGCACCCGGGGCGGGATTTCGTGGTGTCACCCTTTATTGAAATTATGTCCAAAACTAATTGAACACCAAAAAAAAAAGGTTTTCGCCGTAAATTGAGCGGGTTTTCGGTCCAAAAGTATAAGATAAAAAAAAGGTCTTCGCCGGAAATTACGTGCGTTTTCGGTTCAAATGTGGATAAAATAGTAAATGAAAGTGTTCATCACAAATTAGTCGAGTTATGGTCTCTCATTATATACCGGTGTCACCCCCAAATAGTGACATCGGGGTGGGCCGCCCCCCACTCCCTCTAGCGACGCCACTGGCTACGGTGCCAGTGGAAAAAAGGCATGACTCCAGAGTTCTCGTTTTTTACACCTATGGCTCTGGTGCAGTTGCAATAAAGCAGGGGTTCTTGAACCTTTTTTATCTCGTTTACCACTTGGCAAATGACAAAAGCATGATTTACCCCCATCTTTGTGGTGGTCCACGAAAATTTACCCCAATGTTAACAACTTCGACAACTTTTGTGGTGGTCTCCAAACAAAAAACATGTTTTCAGTCCGTGAAGCATTAAAGTTCCCCAGTTCTCAAAAAAAAAAAAAAAAAAAAGAGTCTTCGGGTTCGGGAAACGCCGAATTTTCCCTGCCTTGAACCGACCTCCAACTTTACAAAAAGACATGTGGTTTCTGAGGTGCTGCACGGATAAAAACTGAAGTTTGCAAGTCAGCAAACTTACCTCCTGGATAGGTCAAAATTACTACCTTCCGGCCCGGTTAAGAACCCCCGCAATAAAGTCGGAACGTTTTGCTCCGGTAGTCCATCTAGAAAAATCAACTGTCGACAGGCGCGCAACCAGGATTTTGCTAAGGGGGAGGGGCTTGAACCCAAAGCAAAAATTTGTCTGCGTTTTTTCGACGGAGGTCTGGGGGTGAAACTCCCACCCGCTGGGCAATTTTGTAATTTTTCGAAAAAAAGTTGCCATTTTAACGCTATTTAGGTGGTATCTCGCACGTCCGTCGTGCCATTTAAACAAAACCAATTGCTGAGATTTGGAAGATCTTCGGCAGTTAATTTTCTCAGCCACCAATTTCTTACAAACGGAAGAAGTCCAAAACACGCTTAAAGGCAAGCATGTTTATATAAAGACATCCCTCAGTCTTATCCCTTTCCTGATGGTTGCGCCGCTGATTGTTGACTACCGATATATCCTAGTAGTCATCCACATTGACAAACCATATGTACTACTAACCGACTGAAACACCTAAAGTTAAAATTCCAGGTTTTAAACAATTATATGGGCCTTTGCTTGGCTTTGGCAAGGTCTTTCGTTTCAGGAAAATCGGGGCTTCTTGAGTTTGTAGATATTTTTTAGCTCTGGCTCCAGCTACACAATGGCAGTTAAGAGGCACCGGCAAAAATGCTTGATTTGGGGACTCCGGCGCCCTGCTTTTAACCCATATTACCTGCACAACATAACGGTACTGTGAACCAACATGAGCACCGAGCAGACAAACATTTCCCGCAAATGTTCTATTTACATGCAACAGCACAAAATCACACACATTATGATGATGGAACAGCAGTCGCTACAGTAACAGGCGATGTGGAAGTTGGGACGTCCGTACCACTCTGCTGATTAAATTGCTTTCCCATGCAGCTGCGGGCCACTGACTCAAACAGTCTGAAACAAAAATAAAAAAATTGAAGAACAATTTGAATGCATATTACATATAATTAGTCTTTTAGCAGATTCTTGAATCAGTAGACAAGGGTTCGATTCCAAGCCAGGCAAAGTCAAAAAGCTCAAAACTGTATTTAGTGGTTTCCTGCCAGACGTTCAATACAGACCGCGTGCCCATAGTGACAGATATTTTTCTAATCTATATGCTACGCTTAACAATCCTCGGGGCCCCGAATAAAAATCCAAGCCTAGACCGATTTTCCAGCAAAAAGAATGTTTCATAAACGATAAGTGATGAGCAAAACAGGTTCTTAAAGCTCGGAAGCCATTTGTCCGGCCAAAAATGCATTACGCAATAAAAAGGTTTTCATAAATTGGGGACCTAAATCAGGTTTGATTGCATCGCGATCTTCCTAGAATCGTATTACGTCCTCTATCTCGAAACAGATAGGTTACTACGGTTCAATGCCTCGCGGTGGACTTTGAACGCGAAGAATTGACACACGACCGCGCCATTTTGAAGCAAATTCTATAGTAGCAGTGCAGTATGGTATCACGTGTCACTTTGTGAAAGAGAAGTAAAACATTTACTCGAGCAACATGATCTGTCAAACATGATCGGGAACCGCGGCCATGTCTACCGTTTCAGTAGCAGCCTCTCTATCCACTTGACTACTGATAAGTAAATTGTCAAATTTCAATAATTTACATTCTATCATTTTTTGTTTTTATCAGCAAAACTATTTGTAATGTTGCGCAAAGAAACTCAATAGACCTATTAAGTGATGTAGCAAAAATGATACAATTTACTTTGATATCTCGGGAGCGCAATGCACGAACTCGTGGCTCCAAAATTTGAAGTTGGGGTTCTTGATGAGCTCGATGAATGTGATAAGAAGACCCCACGGGTGAGGACGATTGACGATCAACCGCTCCAGCAGAACCCTGCAGAAGTATTTTGGATTGAGGCTGGCTGTTTTTAAATTTTCAGTTATTTCGTTCTTTTTGTGTTCTTAAAATTTACTAAAAAATAAAGTGGCACAAATTTGTCTTGCCAGGTTAAAAGTAGTCTTTTGTAATTAAAAGAAATGATTCTAGAAATAGCCTAGCTAGTTCAAGGTCAAATCTGCCTATTTCGTTACGATACGGAACGGTTTAACAAAATAATTTGTTTTTGAATTTGGCTAGTATTTTTAATCTATTTATTTATTTCAGTTTATGCCGACAATGAAATTGTTCTTAAATTTTGAGCAAAGGTCAGCTTCGTGTTCAAATTGTGAAACTAAAAGATTTATTTCAAGTTTAATCACGTATTTTACCAACCACAACGCTTAGAAATCTGCGCAGGCAGGACACATCAAAGTCTATTCACTAGAAAAACGTGCTGTAGCTAATCAGCTTATGGCAAGATTGAATAGTTAGAGACTTTAAAAACAAAAATTAGTTGTCATACCTCGTTATTTGCTCTTGGATAGACTCCTGGTTGGTTTCAGCGAACAGGTACAGCAGGGTGCAGCTGAAATAGTGAGTGTGGCTGTTCGGGTAACGGAGTTGATTGGCTATCGCGTTCAAGAATAAATAACGACCTGAAAGCAAAAAGGCACGTGTTTGTATACAAACAAAAATAGATAGCACGACTTCAAACACGTATTACGAAGTTTTCGATTGAGTTGCTATTAAGAGATTCACTTCATAACCACATCTCTTAGTTTAAAAAACTAAAGTCATTGACCAGAAAATAATATAAACGAAACGTAGCTGATTCATCTGTAAACAGCAAAACAATACTTCGATTCATTCAGTTACTTGACATCTAAAATTTGCTGTGAAATAATACGACATTACGACAAATGTTGCACAAATGGTTTTAGTTCCAATAAAAGACATTATTTTGCATTAAAACTTTAGCCTGTTTCTCGTGATTTAAAAAAGTGTGACAAAATCACACATTGTAAATATCTATGTCTGGAAATGGGGTCTGAAATTTTCCACAAAAATAAGTTAACATCCCGGATGTAAAAACAAACATATGTAACACTACCAGGAAATTAAAAAGCGATTTCGTTTACCTGTTTAAAAAACTAAAACTAAAATGATAAACCAAAAAAAAAAATTAACAGCATCTGGGTACCACAAAAGTCATGAACTTTTTCATTATGATTGTTCTTAAACCAATAGCAGTAATTATTTTTCACTTGAAATTGAAAAAAAATTGATTGACTGATATTAGTTTTGACTGGGTTTGTGTTCAAATTGAAAAGTCAATCGAATCTAAAAATGCTTGCCTTCGGTGTCCAAATCCACGGCAAGATTCTGGAAGATATCCATGTGGGAGGAATGAGTGACGGACGCCATGGAGGGAGAACCTCCTTTAGAACGGATATACTGGATAGCCTGTGTGCCCACGTGCATCACCAGAGAGTTAATAAGTGAAATGTTGTACTTTGTTCCCGCTTCGTTGCTCCTCTGAAAATTAATCATTTGATGTAATTGTTTCAAAGCAGATGGAATATAATAAACTTAAGCCATCCACAAATTTGTGTTGGATTGAATTACTAGTTTATTGCTTAATCTATGTGACTAACTCAATACCGCCCCTAGTGGCTTAGAAAGAAAATTTTTTGCTTACCGGTAACTGAAAAAAATCGCTGATACTTTTTCAAATAGTTTTCATAATACTGAAAACACAGCAGAATTTTGGTTTGAACTGTGCCCGTGTCCCGCCATAGCACAAAAATGAAATAAGATTTGCTACTACACAAATATTTTCTTTTTACTCACCTGCAAATTCGTTCTCAGTTCAGTTAAGAATGTGACAGGCGCCCTGGTTTTCAGGTAGCTATCAAGATCGCTCAAGAACTGCGCCGGCATCATAGTAATGAAGTTGGTCAAAATTCGAGGAGCGTTGTTGATCTCTTGCAGCATATCGACCTATAAGATGTGCTTTCTACTGAGGCTAGTTTTTTTTTCGGTCATTGGCCTAAATTTCCGTAAACGAAAATAATTTAAGCACATAAAAATAAATTAAGCAAACCGGTCAAAATGGCCGAAAAAAGATAGCAAGAATTTGAATTCATGAGCTAAAACTGCGTTTGCAATCATGAAAATGATCAAAATCCAAACATGACCGAAAAATAACGTCTACATTCGGACATTTAATCGAAATTTCTGAGCAAAAAAATAAATATACTGAAAAAGATAGTGGGAGACAGTAACTGTTATGATTTACAATACTATAGCTAGAATCTTATTTATTGAGAGGCCTGATTGGGTTCTACGAAAAAATACTATTGATTTAGGTCGAAAACGCATCTAAAAATTAAGGTGTTTACCAAAATTTACGAGGAGTCGTGCAATACTGGTGAACTAAGCAAACACTCGAGCATCATACCTTCAGATTGGGAGTGAATGGATCCGGTAATCTCATGTTACGTGGAAAAGCACTTAAAATGAGATTGCGCAACTGAATGCAATTCGCCGGTATGACGTCACAAAAGCCGTAATGGTAATCGCACAAGAACTCAGGGAAGTCGTGCAAAAGAACCAGCAAAAGTCGTAATGTGCCCTGAGACAAATTAAAAGATGTAATCAGTATATTCAAATGTGTTGTGTACTAAACTTCAATTTTTCTTTAATTTCGGATGCTATTCTAACTTGAATCAAAATTTTCAACTAAAAACGATTTCAAAAACAGTGGTAACGTACCGAGGTGCGGCTAACCAGAAATGTCTCGGTATTTTAGCAAACAATAACAGTACTTGATGATGTGGAATTGTGGATGCGACACTAGCAAACCAGACAAGTTAACAAGCAACTAAATGCAAAACTAAAACATAATTAATCAAATTGGTATGTACTGTAGTCCCCGCTTATTAAGCCCACGGTTAATAAGCCCAACCGCTTAATAAGCCCAAAATCGTCCGGTCCGGAATTACTCCATTTATTCCTATAGATAAAAACCCCGCTTTATAAGCCCAAAACCCCGCTTAATAAGCCCAATTTTCGAACACATTTGCTTAAAACTGAGTGAAAACGCGTCAAAAGTCACACTTCTTTGTCTTGCTTTCGACGATTTCACGCTTCGTTACGCTGCTGCCCTAGTTCTTAATTCCACTGTTTCGTCACAGATCGTTTATCTGTGCGGTAATCAATTGGCAAGACAACTGGTGCTCTGAAGATTTTACTGTAGGCTGCTGATTACAGATAAATAGCTTGTTATCTGTAACTGTTGCGTACAGTATTAATAGATTTAGCAACTTTTAGCCTTAGTACAGTCGACCATATTCATTTATGCGCATGAGAGTGGCGAAAATTTGTCCCCCGGTTAATAAGCCCACCCGCTTAATAAGCCCAAAATCGTCCGGTCCCGAGGTCGGCTTATTAAGCGGGGACTACTGTATTTGTGTTATTGGTTTGTTCTGCATGCTTTGCAGCGTTTGAACTTAAATTTCTCGCTTACTTACTCACTTACCTTGTATAGAATTTGCACAGACTTTGTCAGTTCAACATTTCGTAAAAACGGCGCCAAAAATTTGAATAAATCGATCAACAATTGAGCGTACATTGGCCAGCCCTGTAAAGAAACATTTAAAAATTTTAGTCGGTTTGTCATATTAATACATTACTACATCTACCGGTATTTACATTTTTATAATACAATTCTAATAACAGGGTAGCTCAGCATCGAATGAGTGTTCGACAAACTTCTGGTTCCGCTTCGATTCCTCAATGGTCATGCATCGGTAGGTTTTTGGAGATAACACTTAACGGTTATTTCCCATAGGAACCAAGCAGACTATCCGCCCTGGAGGTCCAACCTGACGACAGACTTGCAAACAGAACCCCTTAAAAGGTAATTAGCGTTAGTGTTGTTCGAGAGACGCAGAGGTTGCTACGCATAAATGAAAATTACGGTGCTTGTAGTTACCTTTTGCTGGGGAGTATGTAGCAGCATACGAGATATAAAAGCTCTGTAGGAAATCAACTCAAGCCAAGCGAATGCAAAACCAGGAGCCTTGCTGGGCCGCAAGATGTGGTAGGTGTTACTAAACAATAAAAGCATTATGAAGTATTGTCGTGCTGCAAGCTCGCATAAATTTTATAACTACACTTTGTATATAAGAGCAATTTTAAAGAATACGAGGCCCATATTTGCTCAAAATTTAAGAACAAATTAAGAACAGTGCCAGCTTCAGCATGAAAAAGTATTTAAAAACACGGGTTAGTACAATGCATTTGTAAGTTATCAGCAGAAAATTTAAGAACAGCCAGCTTCGACGCAAAATTTTCTGGTTCTTATAAAAAGAAAGTGTACGTTGTTCAATCTGTGCAGCCATAAAACTAGAGCGCTTAAAGTTGCCAACTTCCACTCCGCTAACATCTTTAACAGCCTTCAAGTGGTTAAATCAAGATAACTTCACATCATGACTTTGTGGTTCAAGTAGCAGAATGTTCGATCGCACATAACCTACGTGAAAGCTGTTAGAGTCTGAAAGTTGATGGATTCCAGGACATGCTCTGGAGCGTTCAGTTCGTAGAAGAGCATGATGAAGATGCGGTGGTAGGGCATCTGGTGGTAGTCCATCTGTCGCGTCTCGTGGTCTTGCAACAAAACTCCGACAACAATTCCAAGCACCTAAATCAATTTAAATTCGTCATCACTTCTTGTTGATCTGAACCAAGTCAGCCGAATGCCAACATTAGGGTTAGTTAGCGGTAAGCGTTGTCGCGGACCCTTCTTTCATCATCTGTCATTCCATGAAAACTGCAGGACAGCAGCTGGAGATTAAGCAGTCGCACGCCGCAGTCCTTTACCGGTAGTTCTTTTTTGCCCCGTTATAGCAGATACTATTTCTTTATGTAACTACGACTTCGAGGTCGTACTGACCTTTTTCTTCATGCTTTGGAAGGCTGGAAGTTTGGGAAGACATTTTTCTTACACGGCCAAACTATCTACGCTCAATTTTTTTCCCTTTTTGCACGAAAATCATTTACGCATTCTAAAGGCATTCAAATAAGTTAAAAAAAAGTAAAAAACTATACGCAGGCAAAAAACATTTAGTTGGTTAACTTCTTTCAATCAAAAATCAACTTCATTTTCTCATCCCAACCCTTACAACAAAACTAGCTCAGCGCATACCTTATTCAGCAGATTGATTTTGGTGACAGAGTTAACAGCATCTCCCGAATGCTTCACCAACAGCGTTATCAGTCGGACAAAAGCATCCAGGGTGTGGAAACACTTGGCACGCACAAGGGTGGGATTTACCAATGATGGACTGACGTTGGATTCCTGTACAACATAGTCACAAGTCAGTCAGAGGTTTATTTCGTCGAAATGTGATTGATCGTAATGTTTTATCAAAATTTGCATCGAGATTTCGCAAATCTCATCTAAAGACACGTGTTTCAAGCATCGCCTCATGCTCGATTCTAAAACTGGCATAGCGTCATTGGATTCTAGGGAAGACACGTTACGCATATTTTCTATTGGATACAAGCAGTTTAACCGTTGCGGTGGCCCAGCCTGGTTAGACGGATGCAGAGTGCCTGGTTCATTCGCAATCGCATGAACGAACCAACAAAAAAAATCTTGTACTCTGTCATATCGTTGTTTTTAAACTAATCAAAACCGTACACGTTCTTTTACAAAACTACTCAAATCAACACTGCTGATGCAAGCCACGTAAATGCTTGGATCAAACCAACAATCATTGCAAAAACTGGAATTGTTTTTCAAGAGCGGACATAACACAGGCTTTTAATTTTTGAATAGTAGCGCCAGTAACGCGACACAATTATCAAAGAGCAGCGAGGCCAAAAGGTAAAGACGTCGTTTTTACGACCCTGATCGCATGATCTGGGTTCAACCCGCACCCTGGTCACGTTGTTGTGTCCTTAATAAGACGCTTTACAATGGTTATTTCTTTTTGGTGGCTTCGAACAAACAGCAAATTTACGTGGGAAGAAGTGAAACGTCAAACAAAAAACTTGGAAAATGGTCAAGTCATAAACGAATGCGGATTCTTCCAAAGGATAGTGTGGCACCGTCGCCTTCTCGCGACAGGAGGATAAAGATGCACCAATCATCAATCAAGAGCCATTTCTACAACTAAGTAATACAGCATAACATAACAAAAAAACTTACTTGCAATAGTCGGTAGGAAAGATCGACGCACATTTCAGTGCAAAGTCGGAAGAATCTCGTTATCAAATCGTCTGTCCGCAAGATACCATTCTGGTGCATCTAAACATTAATTTCATATTATGTTAGGCGTAAAAAAATAATTCTTCTTGAACTTGGCAACGATATTAAACTAGAATTTTAAAACACAACTTTGAGCATATAAACTTAAAATTTTCTCGTTAAACATAAAAGAAAAAGAATAATGTAAAGCTTCGCAAAATCAGAAAAATAAGCTTAGCACATTGATTACCAGATATAGAATGGCAAATATATCAAATGTTACCTGATGAACAAAAGTGGCAAAACCTCTAGTTGAATCTCTGCCAGAGGTAGGACTGTGGTAAATATTCACCCATTCTCTGAGCAGAACTTCAGTCTTTTCATGAAGACCTTGTGGATCATCATACTCACGAGCCTGAACAAATTGATTCATTATTGCCATTACACAACTTACGGCAATTATTGCACAACTTCGTCTAATTATTGCGTAACTAACCGCAATTATTCCAAAACTTACTGTAATCATTGCATAGCATACTGTAATCACAGAACAAATAGGTATAAACCTAACTCATGTCTACTCATTTAGACAAGTTTTGAACTGCTATGAATTTAGCTCAGAAAACTTAAGCCCAAGTGGACAGTCGATTTAGACAGAAATTACAAAAACAAAATGGCTGAGATTTTTCACACTATGTGGAGAAATGTGGCGCGAGGGTATTAGACTACTCAACTGTAAGAGAAACTGCGGCATGAGATGCGTAGATTACATGTTCAAAAAAATCAGATGTTTTCCGTTCACGGTATCCTAGACTACAACGAAAAACTTTCTAGCTCGATTAAGACCAAAGAATTAATACCTCATCTGATCATTACATTAGCAGGTTCGTTATGAAGTGATTTGTGTAGTTTTCATGCTAGCTTAGAGTCATTAAGTTGACTATTTTATCAACAATACTCTTTAATCAATAATACTTTTTTAATGCTATGAACTTCTAATCAATAATCGTAATATCAAGTTTCCACAACGTTTACAAAAGATTTGCAAACAGAACCCAAAATAGTGCTCTGTGTTGGTGAGGTTGGACAGACGCTAGGTGCCTGGTTCATACGAATGAATGAACGTTTACGAAGCGATTTATGAAGCAGTGTAAAGTCAAAATCAAATTGCTAAAATCTTAATATTTAAGGCTTCCGGGAAACTTTAATAATCTGATTTTAAACTTAAGCCAAGCCAATACCTGAGATATCCCAGTGTGCATCATATGGGATACGCCACCAGGAGCTTTGTCAAGCATAGTGTCATAGTTCGACCGAATTAGTTCCATTAGCTGTGGCAATCTGAAAATACCGGCACGTGCTGAAAACTAGTTAAAAAAAACTCAAGGAAATGGAATTCATCATTAGAATACGATTTACATAATACCTTTAGAACGATTTCTAACAATTTCTAAAACATTTACTACAAGAAAATAATAGCTGAACCTAAATTACTAATACATAGATTCATTTAAACACTCTCTGGAAATCTCTATGGAACAAACCTAGTTTTAATATTACATTACAATATTTCTTAGTTCACAAACATTTGTTTGTGGCCATATAACCATATTGAAGAAGTCAACACCACCAATGCACATGGCATTGTCTAAATTACATCACAAAATGACGTCACTGACCCTTCTGGGGCTTGTCCGCGGGAGATTTTGTTCAACACTTCAATGGTGTGAAAAAAATCCGCTTCGGTAACCGTTCCCTGCCTGTCGTCCACCAAGAATAATTTTACCAGTTGGATTGCAAAGCGAAGAGCTAGGTAATTCATTCCGTTTTCCAACGCCTACAAAAATGGAAGTGATAAGAAAGGCGGTTGATAGTATGCTCAAAAATCACAAATCATTTTTCATTAATATCGATATTTACAGAGACATATCGGGTCAAAATCGTCCACTTTCTGCCCATTTTCGGACTGTTACATTTTGGTCACGTGACCGGGCGACCCCAAACTCGGTTTACATAAACCATTTATAAGCACCCACATTGTGCACAAATTTCAGCTTCGCACGTCAAGTGGTTTTTGAATTATAGACGAATTAATAAATTTTCAAACCAAAAATCGCCGTTATTTTGTTTTTCTGTGTTTTAATTCACGATCATGTGACCTAGGATCCCCAAAATTGACACACATAACGCTTTCATTCATTCTCATGTTAAGTCCAAATTTCAACTTTCTAGGTTTTACTGTTTGCTAGTTAAGAGCAAATCAATCCCCATCCGCCAAAATTCGCGAACAAAAACAAAGGTACTACGCGCTTACGCGAAGTCCCAATTACCTGAGCTAAGTTTTGGTCATATAGTTGCATATTGATGAAGTTTGCACGAATGAGCTTCTCGACCAACTCGATGTTGTATTTGTAGTCGTCGTTATGGTTGATTAAGCACTGGGTCACGTGTTTATTCGTCCATTGTGCGCCGTAAGCTCTCTCGTCTTGCAAAGTCTTGAGCACCAGCAAGTGGCAGTCTCTGTATCTAGCCAATACCTTGAAAAACGAATTTTTATTATAGGCCGTTTGCTGTTATTCTAGCGTTCACCTTGTAAAAAAATTTGAGTGGCAACTTATTTTTTGCTTAAATACATTGATTTTCATCTCACAAACTCACATGCAAAAGTTCTCCACTTATTTTCCTGCAGTATTTTTTTAATTTGACCTGAAAGTTGGCTTCTAAAATGCAGATGAATACAATCAGACAACCGGAATTGACCAATCATAAAATAGAATAACTTGGGGACTTTTCCTTCAACGAATTTTTAAAAACTGCTTTGGATCAGGTCCTGAGGTAGGCTACACTGATTTAACGGTTAGTTTTCTTACTATGTTAGTTAGCTTAAAGTGGGTTAAGTGGGTGCAATAGTTGGATTTTGTTCTTAAATTTGTTTTAAAAAGAAATTTTTGGCAAATTACTAGCAATAAATACTAGTATCCATGATGAAACATCGCTTGAAAGAAGACCTAGGTCTACACAGTATAGATAGCCAGTACTTGGTAACCAAAAGTGATATGACGTGCCAGGCAGAAATTATGAAGCATTGTTTCAAAACAGTACTTTAAAATAGCCTATAGTTACTGGTACAAAGATAATAAAGTTATATGACCTGCCAAGCAGAACATCGTCGCAAACTGCTGTGTTAAGGTATCAGTGGTAATTTTATGACAGTGCTGCGAAAATGGTCGAGACTTTTAGATTTGAAAATGCGCAAAACATGTAGACCTTGCATTGTTTATCAAACAACTAGGCCTAATGTAGTTTTGTATTTGTAGATCTAGCATAGTTGTGCAGGCTCCTAGATAAAATAGAATAGATTTGTACTTCTAGACCCAACTGCCATGAAGACACTGCGACTTGTCATTTGAGATTTTGTTCAACGCTCTCTCAATTTTAGCCAAGTAGCACTCTGTTTAACAAAGTTTAAATCAGAGGTGGAGTCCTCGAGGACACATTTTGAAGTCCTTGGCCTCGAAGCTCAAGTCCTTGGCTTTGAAGCCTACAAGCATGGGCGTAGTTACTCAAAAGAATTTGGGGGAGCACCAAACTTTTGCCCGAAAAATGACATTGAATTTTGCCCGGAAAGTGATCGGTTTTTCTGTCCAAATTAAGGTGACCTCCAAAAAAAAAAAAAGGTCTTCACTGAAATTGAGACGGTTTGATGAATACTAAATTGCCCGAAAAATATGAAATTGCCCAAAATTTTAATGCAATATTGCCCAAATAATATAAAATTGCTCGAAATTTCGACACTTTAAAACCAAGCGGGAGGGCCAGTGCCCCCGGACCCCCCGTCTCCTACGCCACTGCCTACAAGTCCTCGAAAATGTCCTGTTCTCGGCTCGAGGACAGCATTATTTTTTGATTGGTTGAAAAGGAAAATAACCAAACAAAAAATAATCAAAAATTCTAACTTTTCAATTCATTTTTTTTCCTTATTTGAAAAATATCAATTATATTGTGATTGCCAAGTCATAATAAACCTTATTTTAAATGGCATTGTGTGAAAGCTTTAATCAGAGAATTAGGGGCAAAAGGCAGTGTAGAATTGTTATTCTTATTTCTGCTAATATTTCCGGTGCGGGTGGTACAAACCGCAAAGCCCTAAAACCATCAAGAGCCATAACAAGGGATCCGGGGTCCTGACGCAAACATTTTTGAGTTGCTAATGCTAACTCATTACCGTGCTTATCTGAGTATGGACTCGGAAAAAAGTATATGTGCGTGGTAATGAAATGCAATACAGTTACCACGGCAGTAGCGTAGCCAGGGGGAAAGCGGGGGGTGGGGAGCCTATAGCCTCCCCCATTGGCCTGTCAACCAAAACGCAGAATAAGAAAAATACCACGTTTCTAGGTCTTTTGAGGCTGTTTTTTGCGCTGGAAAGGACTAAAAAGTGATTTAGAGCATCTTTTGCAACATATCTCCAGGAGAGGCTAATTTGTCAAAAATTAAAGTCACAAATCAATAAAAACTTTGAAAAATGCTCAAAAATAAACAATCAATAAATTTTGATCACTAGTGCAAAAACGCCAAACATAGGTTTTTTTAACAAATATATTATAAACTCAGAAATAAAGGAGAGGAGGGCTATTCAGTGTCGATTAATTACCAATCATTTCTCTAAGATCTCTTTTCATTGGCCTCCCCCCGATTATTTTCCTTTATAAAATATAGACGAAATAGATTACTCCGTTTGAGTTTTATTGAATAATAGAATTTTATGATTTACCAGCATGTAAACAAGAAAACTGTAATGTTATCATTAGCCACCTCCCACACAGCCCGTTAATGCAACCGGTTGAATCATGTTGCACTGCCAACTTCTATACCACTTTTTAAAAGCATTATTTTTATTAAAATAGCCCTAAAATTAAGTTATTTTTGCAAAAAAATCCAAAATTATTGAGCGCTAGGGGCTCTGCCCCCAGACCTCCGTGCCTCCGGCGGCTGGGGGTTTCTCCCCCAGACCCTATTTGACCTCCAGCGGCTGGGGGCTCCGCCCCCAGACCCACAAAACAGCCCCCCCCATTGTGAATTCCTGGCTACGCGCCTGTACCAGGTATAGCATATTAAACAGAGTATGTTAGTGTATCCGTGATATAACTAACAAAACTTATCTTGAGAAAGCCACCTTGTTCTGAATGTATGCGAGCAAAAATTGCGAAGATTTTTTTTGAAATAAGAAAGAGCAGCACTCTAATCACTGTTATGTGATCTGGGAAAAAACCACATTTGCTGAGCAATTTTTGCGTTAAAAATCGCCGCAAAGAATCCCAAATAACAGAGGCGGAGTCCTCGATGACACATTTTGAAGTCCTTGGCTTTGGCCTCGAAGGTTAAATCCTTGGCCTTGAAGCCTGCAAGTCCTCGAAAATGCCCTGCTCTCGGCCGAGAACATTAAATTGTTGAAATTGATCCATGGCCATGAGCTTTTTTCACTTTACCTTGGAAATTGGCATTTCCTCGTGCGAAGAACTTTTTTTTCGTTTTGGAGAACACCTGCGCCTTGTGTCCTTGGCCTCGAGCATTCCTGTCCTAGGCCTAGAGAAGTCAGCCCTTGGCCTTGATCTCGGATTTTTTTGTATCATTAGCCTAGGCTTCGAACGTTGTGTCCTCGACTCCACCTCTGTCCTCGACAAATAATAAACTATAGTGTATCAGAAAAAAGCGCTACATGTGGAGTTAAAAATGAGAGCGTGAAATTAATATAACTATAATTGTTTGAATGGCTGGAAACAGTCGCGTAGCCAGGATTTCGCAAAGAGGGGGGGGGGCTTTTTTTGAAGCTTGATTCAACCGTAAACGAACTTGACCCGAATTTTCATTTGGTTTCAATTGGATTGAGGCAAATTCAGAGCGTTTTTCTGCCAAAATCGATTGATCTCCAAAAAAAAAAGTCTTCACCGAAATTCAGAGCGTTTTTCTGTCAACTGACACCCACTTCTACTTCTCATTTCACGATCTTTGGGGGGGCTATTTCCCGTTATAGTGCAAAAAAGCAACCTCAAAACTGCTAAAAGCATGCTATTTTGCATACTGTTAAGGCCAATGGGGGGGGGGGGGCTATAGCACCATTTGCCCCCCCCCCCCCTAGCCACGCTACTGGCTGGAAAGATGCGCACTGCAGTCAATCAATTTTTCACACGACGTCATTAAGATGAGGAAAAGCTCCCATGAAAAATTTGGGCCTTTTTCGAAAAAAATAATGATTTATTATTTTTACGTTTCTACAATTGTGAGCTCTTCAGAGGGGGAGGGCGACCCCGGCCAAATTGCAAATCTCTTCAAGGCCTTCCTCCTTGATACAGCCCCGCTAAGATTCTCAAGTTATTTTTGCCATTAAATAATTTATGTTAAATTTTAAAAGTGACGTTTGGCGGCAGAAACGCGTACCCTCATTCATCGATAGGCAATTAATGAGCTACAGAAAGATATCATGTGTAATAAAACGTAAAACAAGATTAATTAAAATTAGGATTGAGGAAAATGTGATAAAACTAAAGTTTTTCAACTTAACTTTTACGTTACCGGTATTTTCTTTTTTAAAATTGCTTTGAAAATTTAATTGTTTCACCTCTTTCAAAATCACCAAAATTGTTTTTTTATTCAAAAAAAGTCACTAAAATTGTTCAACAGAGGCATGTGAACTTTGCCTTAGCCCCCAGACCCCGTTTTTTTCCAAGGACGTGAGTTTGCAAATACTGGATACGGTACCTTAATTCATTTTAAAAACATAAATTATTTTACTCTATTTTGCAATACTTTTAGATAATAATATCGTAGTCGCTATACAATGTCTGAAAACTATGATAACATTTTTAAAAATCTACAAAAAGAAGTCGTTCAAACAATAAAGGTTGTTTTGGAAAAAGTACTAAAACGGTGGGGATGAGAGATCCATAATCACTCAGAGGACGTTTACACTGCGGTTTTAACTGATGAAGTTAAGGTCTTAAAATTGACCGTTTCCATGTTCAGAAGTTAGTTACTCTCATTTCGCATAACGGTCTTAATTGTTTTATTACCACGATACCGCTATGGAACGTAATCAAAATTGCTGCTAACGCGTAAAACTTCAAAATAACATTCGTTATTTTTAGAAACTACCATTTTCAAATTATCATGAAAAACTTAGCGAAATGCAATGTCTTACACTTTCGTGCTTAAAAACAGTGAAAGTTTGCCGACCATTGCTTTTTTTTAAATTTTGTCCTTGGTCCTTGGCTTTGGCCTCGAGCAATTCTGCCCTTGGCCTCGAGAGGGTCTGTACTTGAAAAGCCGGTTCTTGGTTTTGGCCTTGGATTTTTTTTTTCAGTCCTTGGCCTCGAACATTGTGT
The DNA here is from genome assembly GCA_963965965.1 of Trididemnum nubilum. Lineage (NCBI taxonomy): Eukaryota > Metazoa > Chordata > Ascidiacea > Aplousobranchia > Didemnidae > Trididemnum > Trididemnum nubilum. The sequence continues at coordinate 10,055,671 of OZ014473.1, read as the reverse complement.
CCTCGACTCCAGATCTGCTTCAAATATCGAACACGTAACGTGCAACTTGAATGTGATGATTGATGACCACGACAATGAAAATAATTTGTATTAATGTGATCGGTGATATTAAACAAAAAGTTTTGATTTCTCCAAACATTGTTGAAGCTTAAGACATCATCGGCAACCAGCATATTTTGCTTATTTTTTGCACTTACCTAAGTAATCAAAAGTGTTCTAATGTATTCTTCAATAATTGTTACTTGCTTCGGATGCACCCTAGGGTTAGAATTCACCTAGCACACTCATCAAAAATTGATTTTTACCAAAAAATGCGATTTTGCTTTTTATCAACTCAAAAAGTATTGTGGTTTTGCAAAATTTTGACAAAAACTTCATATTGCAATTTATATTGTGACGTTTCATTCACTCGTTACGTTTTTTGTGACGTCATCATTGACCGGTTACGTCATTTCAAAAGTACCCTCACCAAAAATCCTGTTTATAATTGTGCAGTTATAAGTTGATATACTTATTTTAAATATTTAACAAGCATTTGAAACATGCTTGGTTTTGTAGTTAATTTTATTGATTTTTGTTAACTGTTTTCTAGTCAAACAAGGCCCCAAAATAAATAAATTTTTAATCTTATCTGTAGCCCAATGCTTTCGGAAAAGTGTAAGTCATTTTTGTACGTTCAAACAAATGAAGTAAACTCCTATCAATGGTTAATCACTGAAAAATTAAGGGGAAAATTATTAAAAGCTTAAATAAACACAAAAAAAAACATTTCGCCGCTAGTAGTGCTAGAGAGCGTTAGGGAGGATTGCTTAATTTAACATTAAAACCAAACTAGACATTTGCACATCTGAAAAATTGTCAAAATAAGCAAATAGACATAATAAAAGGATTTAAATTTGCACATTACGCGGAAAATATGTAATTTTTAGTTTTGAAAACCCCCAACTTTACCCCTCATTTGCTCGAAAACTGCAGAGTAATTTTTGGAGAACTTTTTATATAAACCCCCTAGGATGAAATACAGTCTATCTGCATCAAAATTTTTTTGCCACTCAAACTTTTTTATAAACTCGATTTTTAAGCGTCCTAGCATTTACAGCAAACGGCCTATTAGCTTAATCGCTGTATTACGCTAAACGTGTCACGAATTGACGGGTACAATCTCCTCTAGCATTACGCCAGAGCAGTGGGCAATAGAGTTCAAAACGAGAAGTAGCAACAGCGGCGAGCCGATGGCAGAACTACCCCGAGAATCGAACATCAAACCTCCGCTTCAGAGACGAGCACGTAATTTACCCGACAAATCGCTTCAGAGGCCCGATACTCACGTTTACTATGAGCAGTCCTGCTTGGCTGACAAACTGGGTCGTCATAACGACGACCACTTCGTAAAGAGCAACAAACTTATACGTGGCTTTATAATAACCTATCAATAATTGTTGAGTTATTTTAGAGGCTTTGCTTCAAATAAACCATGTAGCAAAATAAAGCAAGTCAATTTTCAGAGTGAAATTACTCCCAAACTTATTTGACGCTGGGTCTGGGATTCTACTTGCTTTGATGAAAGTGATACATTGAAACAACTGTTTGTGCATCTATTCAATACTTACCGGGGCTGGAAAAACTTCGCTTTCGCTGCCAGGTTGAGTTGTTGGGTCAAGCAGACCTTCAACAGCTTTTTGGAGAAGCGAAACGGACGCGGGAGCTTCTCTGGAATTGCGAGCAACGTGCAATGCCTCGCGGAGGTTGAGCAATTGTGCGTACTGAGGAGTTCCTTGCTTGGATGAAAACGACTGCAAAATTGGAACATTTTAGACCTCCTTTACACCTGGAAAAATCGCATGTGCAATTGTGCAGCGATGTATCCTTGATTTAAATCAAGGATATATCTTCGTTTCTTCGTTTAAATCAACAATGCGATGTATCAACAAAGCGATGTATCTTCGTTTAAATCAACAATGTTCGTTTAAATCAACAAAGCGATGCATCTTCGTTTAAATCAACAATGGAGAGGCAGAACGATAAGCGTAAATTGCAGGTAGTTTAACTTTTGAAAAAATGCGCAGTAGAGTTGCAATTTAAAGAACCACTGTACGTTATTTCTGGACCCGAGCTTAAAGAGTTTAAGACTTGACTAAAACAAACTCTGTAAGAGATGGGAGAACAAACCAAACCGAATTGAAATCAAGCATACTGTTAATCTTCGAAAGTGCTGAATCAATAACGGAGGCCCAAAATTGACCATTTTGTTGTTTTTTTCCAGCTAATTTTTGTTTTAGTTGATTATTTTTTCCAAACCTCACAAAGACGTAAATTGCTAAGTCTTCCATAACTCAGATGCTACTCTTTTGCAAACTATCCTATATTCTTACCTGCATGTACTGGTCGAATTCCCTAATGCAACGATCATACACTTGAGATATTTCATCAACAGGCCAGTTCTAAAAAATGCAAGTTCGTTCAACAATCAAACCTTGAAACATGAGTCTACAAATTTATTATCTTCAATTCATTGTTTCAATGTTTTACAAGAAATTTATGATAGCATAATGCTTGCAACGCTACCTGGTAGCGGCTACCAGGAGATGTAATTTAAGATAAGTAGAATACCTGCATAGGTTTGGAGAGAAATCCACTTGGTTGTGTGGAGTCGTTGCTAGGCAAGAAGCCAGGAATATTGCGAGAAAATTCTTCGTAAACCACGATCTGTTGAGGACTTACACCGCCGACCTACAATCATAAAATTCCATATTAAACACCTTCGCATTAAATCGGGAAAATTTTAGAACAACGCATCAAGCTGAATTTGTCTCAGATCTGGCAACGAACTATGGAATGCAAAGTTGCGAACCCATTCTGGCATCGATTAAGACAAAAATTTGGAATCGCTTAGTCTCTGCTGTTCTTTGGCCAGGGGAATTGAACCTAAGTCTACCTATTCCATTGCAGAAAATCCACCTGCTACAGCAACAATCGTGCTAATAACGTGGAATTAATAAAAGAGTGAAACCTACTTTCAGACGAATTTGTTCCGGCATCCTTTCAGCTTGATACGTCAGCACATTGGGGTCACAGTAGCGACGGCCTTCTTGTCTCGCCTGTTTCCGAAATTCAAAATCCTGTAACCAAATACGATTCAGTCAGTGTATCTTGTCGGATCACAGACAAGACATTAACGATTTGTTTGCTACCTCTTTCAAACTGTAAATCTATGCTCTAACTTAGACCTAACTCGGAATCGAACAAGAGTCTACCGATTAAGTGGCAGATGCTTTAACCCCCAGGCCTCGAAGTAGTTAAATATAGAGTATCGACTCTGGCATTATTTCACAGACCTACGATTTTTTTTTCGATTATTTACCGTTTACTGCTTTAATTTTTATTAGTGAACGACCGAAACATATTTAGCCATTTCAGTCAAACTGATCACTAAAACTTTAAAATGATTTCGCTTACCCTCGCAAGCAACCTCTCAAATAGCGCTTGCAGGAGTGAAAATGATCGAAAAGTTATTTTCAAATTTAAACATTTGATTGAAAGTTTTGAAAAAGCAATCACAAACTGCAAAAAATAAATTTTACATGCACCCTCCCATTTTGTTCTGTTTGTTTTCGAAAAAAGGAACTTAAAAAGTAAAAAATAGAACCAAAAGGCTGTAAACCGACCAACTAAGCCCTTACTTACATTATGCATCCTTTTGTCCATCTCCAGCAATGCTTTTTCCACCGCGTGCTTCTGGATGTAGCAGCACCCCAGCTCAACGTTGTCAGAGGCTATGATGTTCGCAGCTTGTTCAATTAGCTCTTTTTGCTGAGGTGTTAAGGTTTGCGGAGACTGCATAACAAAAACAGTTCTTAAGACGTGATTTGAAACTTATTTTCCACTGAAAAAATAATTGGAGTGAGTACCGCTTTTGGCGCGAAAAATATCAAATCTTCATTATACTCGCTAGTCGCTATATGACGCCGAGACGTGTAATAACAACACTGCTTCAAGCGATGAAGTATTGCAGTGAGGGCCAGCTGTTAGCAACACGATGTTTGACTTGAAGCGTCCATGATTCCAAACCTCTACTCTAGCTCCAGAAAAAAGCTCGTTGAACACTCAAGATTTCGTTCGGGGTACTTATATTTTTAATTTAAAAGTCATAGAAATAGTGAGTACTTACCCGCCCTACTGCCTGCATGAAGGCTTGCTTGAGATAGTTTTGCAGTGATAGCTGAAGTTGTTCTCGACATGTGATCAATGCCATTCCAGCGGTGAGGTTCCGAACCTAAACCACAGTTGCTACTACGCAAAGCTACCAATAAACAAAAACAACATAGTACATCGCGTTGTTTATTCAGCTTTTAATTATATCTTTATTCGTCAAGTTGCTTCGACAAGGAGACAGCGAAGGGACTTCTCAGTCTTCGAGTCGAGCCGCCACCTGCTCACCTTGTTGCCCAATACACACCGTGGAGACTGCATATTCATAATGCCTTTCAACATCAACCGGGAAGCCATGAATTGAATATCCATTGTATTAGAGTTTTTTGATTGATTGATCCATATTTATTTCTTATTCTAAACTTACAACAAAGCGACAGTGGCACTTTCATTTTGGACGAATCGTTCTCACCAGCTTAGGAGCTGACCGTATTCCAAGCTTTCCCATTGACGTTTGACTTCCCACGTAAATTTACTGCTTGTTCGAAGCCACCAAGAAGAGATAATCATCGAAACGCGTCTTATCCAAGGACGTAACAACGTGACCAGGGTGCGGGTTGAACTCAAGATCATGCGATCAAGGTAGTCATCAATGCGACGCCTTTACCCCTCGGCCACGCTGCCGACGATGATCTCCGGTTTGAACCGACAGCAAATCAAATCTAAGATCACTGTTTTGTCGCAGACGCTCTATCTGCTTTACTACTAACCATATTTTGGGCAGCTGTTCTCATCCTGTGCTCTTCGGGGTCGAGGGCGAAATCTTTGCGAATAACCTGCTCGCTGGTTTGAAGGGTTACTTTGATGGTGCGCTCCGATACCATTGTAATAAGCTCTGAAACGGTTCTCTCCATCGCTGGCCGCACGAGTCCCTTCAGCTGGGGCTGACTTTGCAACAGTGGAATCTAAAGCAAATTAAATGTTAAGACAAAGATTAAAAAAAAAACAAAAAAACTGAAAGACTTTATAAATAAGTACCGGTATTGCAGTATTAAGCCAGTAGTATTTTTGCTAAAAAAAATCCAAAAATGGAACCCCACAATTCCAATCACGCGCACGTTGACTGAAAACAAACCGTTGAAAAATTACAAATTATTATTTAAGCCATGTCTCCACTATCACAAAAAATTTACCGGTAGATTCCCAGCGGAGATAAAAGTTTTCCATAGCAGCTTTAAATGTTCGGTGGAAAACTTCGGAATTTTCACCGCCATTTTAATGGAATACAAATTCTTGGTGAAGTCAAGGCCAGTAAGTTTTCTTTGAATAGGAATTTCTAAAACTATTAAACTATAAAACCTAGGACATAAAAGGACGAAAAGTTAAAAGACTTACATCCGATTTAATCGTAAGATGTGACTGCAGAGTTGCAAACGAATAAAGATTGATGTCGTGGAAGGAGAACCGAGGTGTGAAGCTGTTCATTTGCATAGGGGGCTGTTGCTGTTGGGGTTGTTGGGGCTGAGGTGGAGCGGGCGGGGGAGGAGGCACGGAAGGTGGCGGGAAATTGCTGTTTAAACCTGGCCCAGGCAAGCCCATTATCATAGGTGTTGCGGTTCTAAAAAATGGTAAGTTGCAAAACTTCTGTTCCGAGAAAAAGATTGTAGTTTAACTTCAAAACACATCAATTCTAGGGTCTGGATACCGATCACACAAAAAAGAGCAATTACTGAAAAAATGGCATCTGTAGTGTAGAGTGTCCATTTGCAAAATAATACATAACGTTCATATTTCCGCTAAAAGAGGACCGACTCATTTACTCTTTCTAAATGAAACACTTCACAGGCGGGATTCCCTTCAAAGTCTATCTTTCTTCACAATATGCGTCAGAAGCACATTCATTAAGTTTTACAAAAAAAGACCGAGGAACTGTTCAATACTCGCAGAACAAACCAAAAACCAGAGGCAAATCCAAATCGTACGACTGATATCTCAGATGCAACCACACGCCTCCACTTAAAATGGCTCTGTCTGCTTTGCTGACTCCTATTTGGATTACAACGATACAATGCGGCCATACTAACCTCACACTAGTTTCGGATGGAGTAGAAGGTTTGGTAGTAAGTTCTTTCTTCGTCGTGGATAACTATCAAACACAAAGTATCGATGAAGTGCTGAAACTCATACAGAAAGTCATCATTCAGTCATGAAATACTAAGAAATTGTTTATCTTCTATTCCACAATTTTTCATTTTAGTTTGCTTTTACTTCGTATCCTAACAGCGCTTCCAGAAGTTGTCATTTCGCTAACCATCAGCAAGCAATTCCGAACAAACCTAATCACTTCGGAATGGCCTTACAGAATTAAAGATCTTTCTTACCTGGCACTCAATGGAGAATTTGACCTGTGGATCGCGTAGGTATCGCACGGGTTTGATGTCATTGATGTCCATTTGTAAATTCTTACACAAAACCTCAACTTCGAATTTCAAATTGAGCTGGAAGTTACAAACGTAAATTTATACATGCAAAAAAAAAACAACCTTAAAACGTATACTGTAATTACTATTGAAACAATTACTTTATGTTTCCTAGTTCGTCATATGCATTAGACACAAATTTGAAAAATTAAAAAACTTAAAATCTTTGTTATTGGATACCAAGAGTATATTTACCAACGAATTTTGCAACTATTTGGTGAAAAAAAACAAATGTTAATTCAATTGCCCAATCATTTAAACGTCACTATTACCTGTGCACATTGCAGTATCCAGAATACAATAAAAATTTCAGAGCAGGTCGCACTAGGAATCCATCAAATATAAAACAATAAATGAAAAAAGAATTGCAGTTTGGTGTTCCGAAAAACTTTACGAACTACTACTACCTTTTCATTCGCCCAAGCACCTCAAAACAACTTCATCTCACCTTCAAGTCAGGCTCCATGTGCAGTTCTTTCAGCACACTCATTAGGGCTTCGGTCCATGGGTTGGGCAATTTGAAAACTCGGCTTTTTCCTACAGATTCTAAAACTTTGGCAACAAAAGGCACAACATACAGCAGCTCTTGAGCGCCTTTTGTGTGCGCCTCGTACAACAAAGGCTTCAAAGCAATGTCCTGAAACAAAGTAAAACCAGTCGGTAAGTCTAGTTGCCAAGACTGTCTGCTATTAAACGAGCAGAAGCGGATTCGATTATAAGATGGTAAAAAAGCACAAAATTTCCAATAGACATTCACAGTTGCTCAGCAAGGATTGTTGCTATTGATTTGTGAATGAAGTCAAGCGTAACGTGACCCAAAGATCCCTTTTCCGCATCAGGACCAAGTGAACTAGGAAACTAAATATCACGAAGCATAAAATAAACCAATCCAAGTGAACCCCAGCTACCAAAAAAGTAAGCTCTTCTTTAACCAAAAAGCAAACTAATTAGTAATTAAGCGACTGACCAGTGACTACTAGGGTTGTACAAAGTAGAATTTCGAATCCTTGAGATTCGAATCTCCGGAGAAACGAATCTCAAAAAGCATTTTTTATCGGGTAATTGGATTCGAAAAAAAATTTTTTGGGCGGAAAAAACGTTTGAATTTTGGATTTCGGCCGAAAATTCACTCTGAATTTTGGCGAAGACCTTTTTTTTTTTTTTTTTTTTTTGGAGATCACCTAATTTTGGGCGGAAAAATCGTTTGAATTTTGGATTTCGGCCGAAAATTCACTCTGAATTTTGGCGAAGACCTTTTTTTTTTTTTTTTTTTTGGAGATCACCTAATTTTGGCCGGAAAGAACTGTATTGTCACAGTTTGCCATGAGTTATTCTAGAATAGGATTCGAAATTCTAGATTCGAAATGTCTATTCTAGAATTATTCTAGAATACTGCATTATTCTACTTTGTACAACCCTAGTGACTACATAATGAAAGTTTCTCTCTCAATTGAGAGCTAAATGAACATGTTTGTGCAAATGTGCAATCAACTGAAAAATAAAATAATGCGCTGCCAACTGACAAATTTCCGGGGAAAAAAAAATGAACAAATTTTACAGGTTGTTGATAAAAGATTTACAAAATGGGTAATACTTACCTCATAAAGTATAGGTTGATTTTTAGCCAATGAAATGATACCCAGAAAATGGCCCAGATTTTTCAAAAGTGAACGGTCGGAAAAATTCGCAGCAACTTTGTCCGACTGAAGAAGCACCTAAAACAACAAAAACAAAATTTTTAGCTACTATTGCAAAATGTACGCCAATTTTGACATGGGGAGGTTATTTTGCATTTGAGAATAAAATACCAAACTAATAAAAAGCATTGTCAATCACGAAAAAATACATTTAGTTGAATTTGGTGGTTAAATTTTATTCGTTTTTTCAACACTAGCACTTTTAACGCAAATAACTATAAGCCTCGCATGTCCAACCTACAGTGATATTTCGATACACTTCTTCTTGCACTAGTTTATTGAGTCTCGGCATCTTGAGGCAGTCGAGGAAATTGGAATACAGAAGATGGAAGTTTGGCTCGATGCTGACTCGCTTCATCACTAGGTACTGAGCCAACCAGGGAAGATAGTCTTCCTTCAATGTGTCTCGCATCTCATTTGACTAAATAGAAAGTTGAGGTTAGGGTATTCCCTATAGCCGCCAATAAATATTGATGGTTTGTGGGCATTTAAACAACAGACTTACAGTATTATGCCGCCGCAGTAGATCAACTGCTGTTTGCTGATATGATTGAACAAGCAACTGAACAGCTAAAGGACTACATACAGAAGTTAACAGCGCCGCAATACGTCTAATCTGGAGGTATAAAAAAACTTACCGTGCTCCCATTCTTCGGGGAGGGTTCTAGTATCATCAATCAACCAAACCAAAAAAATAGGATAGTTTTTTTGTTATGATTACATTTTACACGCCAAGTTACCTATGTTTGATGGCCAGAAGACAGCGAAGAAAGCTTTGCGGTCTTCGAGTCAAGCTGCCACCTGTCTACCACACACGGTGCCAAAATACCATCGTATTCTATCTTGTTACCTTAGGAGTCATATTTGACACCGAGAGGTTATTGAAAATGAAGGCTATCTTATCCTGGACGTTTTCCGGGGGGACTGGGATTTCTTCTTCGGGGGCTTTCGCTCCCAACAAAGTGTCAATATTCGTGGCTTTAGCAATTGACGGTTGCTGCACATAAAATATAAACTTAGTTGATCACAGCAAAATTAAATATTCATTCGGCTAAACATGAAAAAAAAGGTTAAGAGTTTCTCCTTTTCAAGTTTATGATATTAGAAAGCAATTCTGTAGAAGTTCATTAACTTAGTTTGGTCAAGTACTTTAATAGGTCAAGAATTTCATTGACTACAATACCTGGTTACATTTCATATAAATGAAAATTGCCCAACTAAATAACAAAAAACATTACAAATTTGATTAACATTGGCGCATTCACAATCTAAACCAAACAAATTTCGAGTTTTTCCAGTTTAAATAGTAAAATTGCCCACCTGTATTTCTTTTCCAACAGCAGCGGGGAGGGATATTTTTGGGCCAGCACTTGTAGAACGGCCCGGCAAGGGATTAGCCGTACTGGGTCCACCAGTAGTGCTAAGGTTAGCCCCTTCCCCGACTGGGGGCAGAGTATTGAGCGGCTGCTGAGGCCCAGTAATCCCCAAAGCATCACTTGAGCCTCCAACAGATGCATTCAGGGTATCATCTGATCTCCTTCCGTTTTCCACAGCCTGCAAATAAACACTTATAAATACCTAGTAAGGTTTGGGACCATCAAGCATTTTATTAAAAAGTCATTTAACATCATATAATAGCCCCAAGTGAAAGTTCAGTACTCGAAGAAAAAAAGTTGTTACCGCAACGAATAATTTACTCGCTTCTCGATCAAGCCTAGGCCTACATTTGTTTAAGCCGAATTAGGGTTGACCGCGTGCGACACAAAACTATTTGCAATCAGAAAACAATAACTTTGAGCACTTTAGGCACGTATAGCAGGTTATATTCTTAATTAAAAGCTGGCAGACATATCAACCATCAAAATAAATAGACAGTAAAGCGAACTAAAATATTCCATCAGCTTGAAACCAACCCGCTTAAAAATTAGATTATCACTATCTTACAAAACTAAGACAGAGTGGAGACAAAACTATGGCCCTGTCCAGGAAATCCCATCACTATCAACAAATCTTACCTCAATTAAATGGGCAGGAAATTCTTTGAAGTGGGGAATAGCAGTGATATGGCCACAGTATTGCGGATAATCCTTCAACTTATTCTTAAACCTGTCCAAAGCAGCGATACCAAACAGAAAATACATCTTGTTGTTGGTAGGTTTCCTCAAAGCGTCCAAAACGTAGCGCAAAGCAATTCCTAAAGCTAAAAACGAGAGCTTTATTTAATGGAGTGATTATATGTGCAGAAAAATAAATAAGATACTGTATATTCTTAGCACATTTTTAAGTACCGCAGTTTAATTAAGGCTAATATTTGGGGTTGGAATAAAATACTACAGGTAGATAAAATTTTTGACTGCAACAGAACAATTACACATTATTTACTTTCTTTGGAAAGTAGCTATTCACTGTTTCAGTCTTGCAAGTTGCATACATACCCCCACCCCCCCTTAAAAAAAGCGAAAGACTTGCAAACAAAACCCAAAAAGGGTGCACTGCGTTGGCGTGGGTGGACAGGCGCAAAATGCCTCGTTCATAGGAGCGAACGGATGAAGGAAGTGTTTCAGCCAAAACTACTACTCACGTATATAGGTGACCAGATTCTTGTCGATAATTCCACCAAAAAGACACGCTGTTATATGCAGTTCCTTGTCCGGGTACTACAAAAAATAATCATCATTATCGATCTAGTATTTAATGTCAATAGTGTAATGCAATCCATAACGATGAAGGTGGCTGGAAGCCTTTTATTTCTGTACCAATTTTTTACTGTTTTTGATATTTCTACCTTTACCAAAGTTATAAATATCTCTGATCTCACCATTAATAAAAATTTATTGGTCTAGAAAAAAGATTTTACACCAAAATCTACTTGCAGAGAGCACGCCAGGGCAAAATGAGAATTAATTTCATGAAAAATTTGTGATTCAAAAATAACTGTAATTTGTTATAAGCAAAATTTCAAACACTGTCGTATTTTAATTTTAGTTCTTACCTGAGGAAAAAATCGATATTCCTCGAACAGATTTCGCATCATACAGTTAAAAACTTCTTTTTCTTTTGTGTTATTCGAATCTTTGAAGTTTTGAAGCAAATCCAAAATCTAAATTTTAGACATAGTGATGTTAACAATCAATAAAACTGAGTCAAATCAGCTTCAATCCAATAAGTAGCATACTGCAGACTACAAAATCAAACCTTCTTTAGAATAGAGTATAAGTTACACTCATTTTTCTTAGCTTTACATAAAATTGAAGGAGTGGAGGCGCTTTTGTTTACATTTAAAAAAAAATGCAAAATTAGAAGTGCAGGATCTTAAGTGGTACTAGTCTACTGCACCTGTTCTCAAACCAACTTACAGCATCCACAGTCAGTGTCGGGTGTGGTGGTTGGTTATAAATTCGCTGAAAATATCCGTTTGCTTCGTCCTCGATTTCCTTGCTAAATTGCTGGTTCATTTCTGGAGAAACTTGCGAAAAATCACTGACTGTAAAACATAAAAAGTAATTGTAATTACCCTTTTTTCACCAAGTTGCCTTGGCCAGGAGACAGCGAAGGGACCTTTCGGTCTTCGAGTCAAGCTGCCACCTGTCTGCCACACACTGTGGAGGCTTCACACTGTCCCTATTGCTGAATATAAAGCAAGAAGTGGTGAATACCAATTTTTATAGTCTTTGGTTTAACCAGACCGGGAATCGAACCCGAGTCCAACGTTTTAGCAGCAGACGTTCAATCCAGTCGATCACTCATCGGTTCAAGTTGTTAGATATAGCAGAAAATATCGCTTATTTATTGAAAACTTAGAAGTAATGGCGATGATAATGCAGTATCTCTACCAATAGCCCTTCCAGAAATACGAGCTTTGTTTTGCGTTTTTAGCAGTGTTGAAAAGAGCGAGTATAAAAACTGATTTGGTTCTATAAAAGTGTAAGATCTAACCAAGCAATCGTACTTGGTTGCTTATTGGGCTTGGCAGCAGCTTGCTGGAATGCTTGTTGCGCGGCGGGGTTCAGCATTCCCGAAGTCGGGGGCTTTTTTTGCCCAAACATTTCAAGCCCAGATGAGGTTATACCGCCACCAAACGAAGCTCCAAAACCGCTACCACCCATTCCCAAGCTGTCTGTAACACAAAACGCTTTATTTATTAATTTGCATAAATAGACGACATTAAAGCGAAAATGAAAAATGATTTGGGCAGTGCTACCTTTTGCCGCAATGTAATACACTGGATCATCGCTTACAAAAAAGCACGAGAAATGCTCACAAGGAGACGAGCCAATAGTAATTCCCCACATTAAACATTTCTTTAAAGCGTTCGTAATCGTATAAACACATCTTTCTTTTGGGTGAGAAAGTGGGGTAAAGAATTACGTCAAAATCTAGTCAGCCTCAGCAAAAGCTGCTTTCGTGTTGAGAAAAGCTCGAGATACGCTATGTTCAGATTTCCGTCCCCCCCCCCTCCAAAAAAAAAAAACACGCATACAAGTCCAGAAAAATGGAGTTTATCTATAGATTAATAAAACCAATATCAAGTTACCGATTCCAGTTTTATGTTGCGAAAAGATGTCCTGCATCTTGTTTCGGAAAACATCAGTTTGCTTTTGGTTTGGAAGCAGATCCAATTTGTTCGATGAAAACACATCGGACCCAGAAGCTAAACCGCTAACATTGCTGATGTTTGAAAACAGAGGATTACTAGAAAATCCTAAAATAAAAAGTTTATGGTTGATATTTTTCTGCAGAACTTTTACGACCCAGTTTCTACTAAAGAATTTTCTTGGATTTTTCATTCCCAAGAAGATCAAACAATCTCAAAGATTCCTAGATAAAAAACTATCAGCACTAAGCTGTTACGTCTTAGTTCAGTCCCAAAACAGACTTCAATGCACTTTTCATATCTTAAATTATTACGAGCTCTTCTGAAGTGTTTAAAAACTTACAAAAACTGACCCATTGTAGTCCAGCGTCAAAACTGCAGCTGTTTCATACTGTAAGTTCATCGCACAAAGCGCACTTTTTATATCTCTCTGAATCAAAACTGTTTGAAACTCATTGAATAAAAACTTACAAAAATTGCCTCTTAAAAAAAAAAAGACTCACAGCTTCCCAAGTTAACCTGCACTAATTGCAATCTATATTTTTCTGAATCAAAATGGTGTACCTGTGGTTTTGAATCGTTGCAACTAGCTACTGACAATCAGCGCTATTTAAAGAATTAAAATCAAAACTACAGCATTCTGATTCAATATTTATTTAACGCCGGCAACTAAACCTTCCTGCCGACTATCAAACAATAGCAAATCTTTGAAAACAAAAGAAGACCCATAAAACACAAAGGAAGAGTCATGCACACTGGTTCTCTTAATTTGCGCGTGTAAAGTGAACATTGAACAACAAAGATTCTACAGCTACTGAGAACCAAAAAATTTCACAATGTGAATTACTGAACAATTGGATGTTTCATTTCTTCACCATTTTCGATTTGAAACACGTTTGGGGTCGCATCTGATAGAGTTTTCGGCACTGACCTAATGAACAAAATCTTTTTCGCTTATGACGTCATGAAGAGGTTTCAGCGGCCCTTTGAAGTGACGTCATGAGGTATTTTGATAAATTTTGGGATCTCGAAAACGTCGTACGCAAAAAAGCTGGAAGTGGTGTCAAAATTCGCAGAAGAATCGATTTCCTATACCTTCGCTAGAGACTAAAAACCCGCATCTCCATCAGAAAAAAAATTATTTAAAAAAAAAAACTTTAATTTTTCAAAAAAACTTTTCATTAATTTTTGTTCTTTTGTTGCGCTTTAGTGACTCGTGATACGGTTTCTGGTCATTTTCTTTCCAACATCTTGCAAACCGCCATACATTGCACAAGAAAGCAGGTAAACGTATGTAACCCTCCTTCGTTTCGGATTGTCGCATAGTCTTTCGCTAAGCAGTCCTTTAAGCTTGCCAATTCTGCGTTCAGTTGCCCTGTTGTAGTTTTCAATCGTCTTCCAAAATTGTAATAAAATCTAGTGATGCAAAATGCACGATGCTTCTTTGCTAGTGACAGTAAAAAAGCGTTTAAAAGACTATGCTTTTATTAGCCATGCGTGCTTCAATGTCTACTTGTTGAGGCATACATCCAGTTTTAACTGCTTCCACGGAATATGGTGGAACTCATAGGTGGGCACAAGTCCGTTTAATCGTTAATCCGTTAATAACGAAGCTAACTTTTTCTTGAACTCGTTAATCCGTTAAAAAGTTTTTTCATGTTAACGGACTAAATTAACTTCCGTTAAGTTCTGTTAACGGACTTAATTAACTTCCGTTAAGGTGTTTGTCGTTAATATCTTGCACCATTCATTCATCGTACCGGTACAAACCAGTTTGCACTGGTAATAATTGTTGCGTATTAGCACGAGTTTTATAGAAGAAAGCGAAGGAGCTCTTTTTTGTGGCAAATAATAAGCTGCAGCCTATTAATTATCGCTGTTCACAATTTTCAAAGATTTTCCCATCGCAGCTGTGTTAGTGCATCCGAACTTATTTTTATCTTGAAATTAGATTAGACTGTAAAATGTAACTTCCAAAACACAAAAAGACCACCATAGCAATAAATATTTCCTTACAATCAGCTCAACAGCGTCAATACGTGTACAAGAAGCGAGTGAATAAAACGAAATGTAAATTACACGCAAAATATTAACGGATTAACGGACTTTATTAACTTCCGTTAATTAAATCTGAAAATAACGGATTAACGTTAACGGAGGTGTGAAGTTTGTTAACGGACTAGTGGTTAACGAAGCTAACGTTTTGCGTTAACTTGCCCACCTATGGTGGAACTTGAACGTGAGCACTCAAAGCGACATTCTTGGGCGACACCTAGTGTGATGCATGCTTCACGAAAAATTTCACCGTAACATCCAACAATTCTGGTCAGCTAAAAGGAGGTATCTTTGAAAAAGTGTGATGTCCGGTCCTTCTGCAGCTGCAGGTTTCAAGCAAATTTCAAAAAATGACGGAATGTAAACTGACAACACGTAAGAGACGATTTTAAATAGTCTTACTTTTGGAAAGGTGTGATTTGTCCAACGCCAAATACAACAGCGTGCAAATATCCATTAGCTGTCGTAATCCACCTGGCATGAGAAATTTCTTCTTGCTTATATTCCAGATGTTTTAGATTGTCAGACACATCCATGTTTAAGTAACCAGCAAAAACCAACATACACATCTGGTCACTTCTCAGGCTGCTATCGTCAACTTCTGTCCTCTTTTGCTCGGAGAACCATTGGATTTTAGCTTTAATGTAGAGCTGAGCCATTCTGGCGATAAAAATTTTCAAGTGATCACGAGAAATGAGATCGTTGATGCTTGTTTTTTGAATACTCTTCATAGTGCTGAGCAGGGTACCACCTTGCATTGCCCAGGGTCCTTTTGCTTTCACTTCAATTACTGATTCTAGGTGACCAAAATCAATTTCATTAACGTGGAACATGCATTCTAACGTGTAAATATAAAATACGATGACAATCTGAAAATAGTCAGCAAGCCTTTTGTAGATCCCATTTTTTTCACCTGAGTTTATAGATGTTATGTCGGCCCTAACAGAATATGTATTTCTTAAATTAGAAGCGTAGATTTCATTCACAAAAGCTTTGAAAACAACTTCGGACGGTGATAGATTTTTCACAAAACGACTTTACAACTTAAACTTTTTTACAAGTTTACCCATCTTCTTAGAGAATTTGACTCAAAAAAACGTACCGGTTAATGTTATTGATCCACTTCCCGTCATAACACAGTTGCATTGCATTTGTTGTATTTAAATTTGCTTCGCAACTTTCTAGTGCTTTCATTCTGCAATCGTTTTTTCTGCGAAACACTGTAGCTGGCGACGCCGCAATCTTGACATTCTTAGTGTCCATTGACAAAATCTGATAAGATTGCTGGCGGATGGACGTTAAACGCCGGCCAGCCAATATACAACCAGCAACATTGATCGAAAGAAGCTCTTTGGAATAACCTTTTCCACCGGTCACCTACTTCAATTTAAACTCAATATCGTTTTTTCGCTAGAACCGCTACAACGATAATTATTGCCTACGGCAGGTTGTAACTTTAGCAATTTGCTAGGCATAAGCAATGTTTTCTCTGCTGTTTTGTCAGTGGTTGGCTGGTAGGATATTTCCTCTTCATTGCTTCTTCGCTTCAATTTGTTTATTGCTGCAACCTTTTTTCTGCAAAATACCATGTCCTTTTCAGTTGTTAGGATCATCTTTGTTTTCGATCTAAAGTAACCCCTCTTTTGGAATTCTGTTTTCCCACGGGCAGCAACAGGAAACCTTGAGGTAAAATATTTTCGGATTTTCAGAAATCTCGCACTTGCATCTATCAAAAAGCTTGTCTAACCAATCCTCTGAAACTAGAGTCGTTTCTTTTTTGCGAACTTTTGCTCTTTTCCTAGCTCCTTCAAACTTGGTCACCACATTTTAAAATTTCGCTTAGATTCGACTGTGGCTGATGATTGGTAACCCTGCAGTAACTAAAGAACTTCAAAATCGCATTAAGCGTGCTTATGATTGTTGATAGTCAGATCTGAAATACATCGCTTTCGAATTTCATAATGTTCAATTAACTTCATCAGGTTTGTGGCTAACGGCTTTCAAAATTTAAATGTCTAGAAAAAGTATCTATAAAATGTCAATCAAAATTTTACAATTCAGCTAAGGTCTTGTTTTAACTTTTAAGGAGTTAGTTGAATTTTCACGTAGCAGCGCACTGCTAAAAATGCCGTTACAAACAAAACCCTCGTTAAAACAAATATTTTGACAGTAACTTTTTGCTCCGATTAAATCAACAAAACGACAGAAACAAAACTTTTTCATCTGAAAATGCCAATGTAAGCTATTAGGAGTTCCTAACAGTTTTTCACTTTATTATGAAATAACATTAAGCGATCTTTAAAATTCCAGCGACTTTTGAACAACAAGTATTACTGCATCAGCCAAAGTCAACATTAACCACGGCCAGAAATACGCTCGCATTTTACAACTATTCCTATTCTGAAAACGCTATTTTGCAATGCGACCCAACGGCCAACATATTGGATATTGTACAGTATATTGCATAACATCCATTTTTCAGCACAAAACCTTTCGAACTAAAATTGTTCAAAAACTTTGAAAAGCAAGTAGAACATTTTTTCAACGTCACAAGTGACAGTTTAGTAAAAAACCTCGACCATCCAGCTTAAATCTAACCAAGCCATTAAGCTCAAGTACTTCAACGTCTTAAATATTGGTGTAATCCCATTAAGTTGGACTCTTCTACTTTTCTGTGATACCAATTTATTGCGAGAATTCATCTTATAGTTTGAAGGTCCATCTAAGGGTTAATTGTCCAACATGGCATTGCTAAGTTTGGCATGTTTTATCTTTTTCTTATATTAGCCTACCGCCATCGGTACTCTTAAAATTTGATATGTCTTGTTGGAGTACTTCGTAATAAGGATTTTGAAATTTCAATGGGTCCATTTGGCACAGTCTCCTCAATGTGGTCCACCAAATTTTGTTATCTTTTTAATCTTTGATTCATATTAGTCTATCCAAAAAATCTAATTTGTTTACTTTGGTAGTTAATGGGGGAAGGTGTCAACACAATTTATTAGACAACCCCTATGAAATGAGATTATCAATTTTTTTCATATTATATTTGTACCTGACCAAAAAATTTTATTTGTCTACAGTAGCCTGAGTGGTTAAAAATTTTTGAAGACCCGTTGGAGGACTCCCCAGTTGTGGCACCTGAAATTAGTAATATTTTATTTACCTATTCTGATTTTATCTTTCTTTTATATTTACCTATCCTGAAAGTTTGATGTGTCTAGCGTAAACAATTTTTAAAAAAACTTTGAAATTTGGTGTTTTCGTTTGAGGGGGACCCCCATTGTGGTACCCCCAAATTTTGTCAAATTTTATCTTTTCTTCATATTTGCCTATTCTAAAAATTTCATCAGTTTAGCGTAAGTGGTTTAAGTTTGAATTTTGGCGTCCTTGTTTGAGAGCGATCCCTTCATTTTGGAACTCTAAAATTTTGTAAATTTTGTGTCTAGCGTGAGTGGTTAAAAAGTTTGGAGGTATACCCCCATTTTGGAACCCCTGATTTTTGTTAGGTTTAGTTTGCTTTTAATATCTACTTATTCCGAAAATTTGACCCATCTAGGTGTAACGGTTTAGCCCTATTTGTACCGGAAGGGGGGGGGGCAAATTTGCTCCCCTACTCAGTTATTTTAATATAGCTTCCAAGCGAAAAAAAGTTTTGCTTTGATGTACCCTGACTTTGAATCAAATTTAATAATACATATTTTTAGATTATTTTGGGTCAGCCGGACAACCGGAAGTGACGTCATTTTTGCCTTTGTCACAGGCACCTAAGGAGTTTCATACAGTTTTGAGCACACTGCACGCTTATCAGTAGGAGTATTCTATTCATTGTACCGCGTAATCATTATCAATGCTAATCTTCAGCTGGAAGGAAAACTTTTATTTACTGATAAATGCAGTGCATCACCATTACGTCATTGATGACGTCATAATTCAAAACTATTGCTTTTTCTGCTGTTTCCCGAAATAAACTGCGTTTGCATAAACAAAATATTCATTTTCATCAGCTGTTGAATGATAAAATGAAAATAATACTGCAGTATTCTAAAATTTTGTGAATTATACTGTATCTCAATTACAAATAATAATCAACACAATATATTAAAGATGACGTCATCATCCATGTGAAGTCATTATGCATGATGACGTCATATTCTGCGGTGACTTTATCAGAGATGTCTTTAAAACAAAAGTCCAAACTGAAAATAATATTTAGCAACATTCAAACAAATTTGCATGCTGTTATAAGGATTTACTGGTTTTGATGACGTCATTATCGTTTTCGTGACGTCACAACCTCAAAATATTTATTTTTAAAATTTAACAAAAAATAGCTTTAACAAGCAAAAAATCTTACTTCTATCACTTACCAATTGGGTTTCATACAGGGGGGCAAATTTGCCCCCCCTGGTACAAATAGGGTGTAAAAAAAGCCCGGTACTTATAAGGTTAAAACTTTAAAATTTTGGCAGCCCCGCTTGAGAGGGACCTCCCAATTTGATACCTCAAATTTTATCTTTCCTTCATATTTGACTACCCTGAAAATTTCATGAGTCGAGCGTGAGTGGTTAAAAAGTTTGAATTTTGGTGGTCCTGTTTGGAGGGTACCCTCATTTTGGTACCATCGAAATTTTTTCAAATTTTATCTTTCCTTTTTATTTACTTACATTAAAAAATTTCATTTGTCTAGCTTAAAACGTTGAAAAGTTTGAATTTTGGAGGGCCCGTTGGGGGAAACCCCCATCGTGGCACCCCCCAATTTTTGTTACGTTTAGTTTGCTTTTAACATTTACTCATTTGGAAAATTTGATCCATTTAGTTCTAACGGTTTGAAAAATCAAAATTTTGAACGACTTGATTGAGAGGGATCCCCCCAACCTGGCACACTCGATTTCGGTCGCACAAAAGTCCTCCCTGACATCTTCAATCGCTCGAACTTTGAATACAGTGCGTGTAGCGGTTTAAAAGTAGATAGCACGACAAGAAAAAAAAAAGTAAGAAAAAAGAAACAAAACAAGAAAAATAGTATTCAAATCGGGATAAACGAACGTAAACAAAAGGCGGCTGATAGTGTGCTCTAAAATCATAAATTAGTTTTCAATTTTCATGAATATTCATTCGTAAAAACCGAGATATTTTTTGCCCATTTTCGACCTGTAAAATTTTGGCCACGTGGCCGGGCGACCCCAAACTTGGTTAGCAGAAAGCATTTATAAGCAACCACATTGTGCACAAATTTTATCTTCGCACGTCAAGTGGTTTTTGAGTTGTATAAGCGAATTAATGAAGTTTCAAACCAAAAATCGCCATTTTTTTATGTTTTTCTTTGTCTCAATTCACGATCACGTGATCAAGAAATCCCAAAATTGGCACACATGACGCTTTCATTAATTGTTATGTTGAGTTCAAATTTCAACCTTTTAAGTTTGACCGTTTGTTATTTATTAGCAAAACCATTCCTCATCCGCCAAAATTAGCAAACAAAAACAAAGAAACTACGCGCTCGCGCGAAGTTCCAATAATAATAGTGATTGATGACATCTACGTTTAGGGGCAATTTATTCTTTTTCAATTTCACATACTTGACCAACGACTTTTCTGTGTCCGACCTATTCACAGCCAACTTTTAATATTTTTTACTGCTGCTCGGTGCTCACTCTCAGAAACCAAACTTAAACCATCACGTGCTCGACAACAGGAGTTCCAATAGAAACAAGAAAACAAAAAATTTGCAAATTACAGTAAGTGAAATGATTAGATATAAAGCCGTCGAACTAACGATGTAACTAAAAAACGAGTAAGTAGACCAATTTGCCAAACTTCTAGCTCAAAATTTAGGCTCTCATAATCTTACGTCTAGCTCTAACAATCCACTCCACGTAATACCGTCTGGGTCAGTACATTTGTTACCGGTACATTAATAAGGCGATTAATTTATTGAGCAATAATAAATGATTTGCTTGCAGCAGTAAGGCCAATACCAACATGTACTATTGTACTTGCTATTATGCCAAATTTAGTTTTTTCAAGTAACTTTTTTTCTAGTGGAGATGCGCGTTTCTAGTCTCTAACGAAGGTATAGGAAATCGAATTTATGCATATTTTGAAACCACTTTCAAATTTCTAGCGTACGCCGTACACCTTTCTAGCGTCCCAAAATTTGCCAAAATGCCTTGTCTTGACGTCACTTCAAAGGGCCGCTGAAACCTCTTCAAGACGTCATTAACGAAAAAATTTTTTGCACATTAGGTCAGTGCCGAAAACTCTCTCAGACGCGACCCCGAACGTGTTCCAAATCAAAAATGGTGAAAAAATAAAATGTCTTACTGAACAATCATACCTTGTGACAAGGTATCGCTGCTGAATCCGGTTTGCGACGCTCCGAACCGGTTTGAACTGGAAGTCGGCTGACCTCCACCCAAACCAAAACTGTTGTTGTTGCCAGTTGCTGCTAGTGGTGACGTCAGAGATTGTGCAATCGATGACGAAAATCCTCCACCACTGCCACCCAGAAACTGACCACCGGGATTATTGGAACCTCCAATGGGCCCCATTCCACCACCTCCAGAGTTCCCAAGAACAGAAGGCATTCCTACATCCGAAACTCCGGAATGGGGAGGCAAAATCCCGGCTCCAGCTGGGCTGGAAATGTTGCTGCCCCCAGTATTATTAGATCCAATAGCAGACGGCATACGGTTATTTGTTGGCGCCTGGCCAATGAAATCGTTTGACTGACCAAAGGCAGATAATGGATTTTGACCAGGCAACATCGACTTGTTTCCGCCGAAACCACTGGAGCTCAATACCGGGTCAATCTGAAATAAAAGAAATATGTGATCACAAGTTTGTTTTGTTTCTCGAAAAACAACCTACATCTCTAGTTTCAAGAGTTGATTAACATGGCTGACAAGAAAATGATTCCTCTAATAACGCAATCAAACTGAAACGGATGTATAACTAAAACCAATAAAGGGGTCCGCGAGTTGAAGGTCCGTGAACTTTTGACGCCAATCGGTCTGACGCGAGAGGTATTGCGCGGTCAGTTTTCTTTTGAGAAGCTTTAGGACACCCAAACCGAAACTTTTGACGCTAAATCCCAACCCAAACCCTAACCCAGCCGCGTCAAAAAATACTGCCTCCAATGAAAAGGCCAGATTGATTGGAATTACCAACACAGAACTGGAAAAGTAGAACAAAATCATATAGACTTACTGGCTTGTTGAGCATGGTCTCGATGTTTGAAGGAGCAGCGGGCAGAGTTGGGGGCGTGGGAATGACAGGTTGCGGGGCTGGGGGAACGTTTTGGGGTGCAGGGGGCTTATTCATTACCCCAGGTGGGGGTTGTCTGTTCTTGCTGATAACAGCGTTGCAATTTGTCAACATGGTAACAATTTGGTCCGCTACTTCTTGAGATACATTGCTGCAATATAATAACTCACGCTTAAAATTAGATTATTCGTAACATAAAGGATTAAGCAAATCGATTTGCATTGTGCAGTGCCATTCAAAGGCTACCTGAACAATATGGAAACTCAACTTAAACCATACCCGATCCACGTTCGTAGACACAAGAGCAAGGTTATCAGCGTCTCAACGGGCAAATTGATAGTTTGGGATAATTCTTCTTTCAAAATAGGACGAACTGAAATCAAAAATATCAAGAAATGCATCATACGTCTAAATGGCTGTCACCATATTATTGATTTCATGCTTAATAGCTCAATTGCTGGGCAAAAACATGCTAAAGCCCAACAGTCGAGCTTTGGAATTTGAATTAGAAATAAACTAATCATAAAAGTTATCTCAAGGAAAATAAAACGATACTTTTTCTAAAAATTGCTGTAACATTGGTTATCTATTTAAGTTGCTCAACATAACCACTTTTAAAACAAGACAAATTTTATTCAGTCGCTCAGTAGCAACATAATGGCAGTCATAAAGACTGATTAGAATTGCGGCAGAAAAGTTCGAAAACAGTGGTTGAGCGGATTAAGCGCCTGCTACTGAAACGTGAACTCAGGTTCGATTCCCGGTCAAACCAGACAATAAACAATGGTAGTCACAGCTTTTTGCTTTCTGTATAGCATTTACTATAAAAGGTGCATGTAGTATACAGATGGGCCGAAAGCAGTTTGACTCGTAGACCGAAAATTTTGACTCTTGTTCAAGGCAACTTGATGAATAAAGATTTAAGTATATTTTATTACATTATCTGGAAAAGGGGCTTTTTGCAAAACCAGTCTTAACTGGACAACTTGAGGTGAAAAAAAACAGACTTTTTGACGCGATTAGTTTTACGCTGGACGTTTAGAAGCGGAAACAAATACTACCTACCTAAAATACTGGGACATCTTCGCTTCAAGAAGCTCACACAAGCCTGTATGAATTCTTCTCTATGCTCAAGCATCTTATCGGACAGCCATTTGTCCAGTTTGAGATACTCGCGCCGTGAAGCCAAGACCGCCAGGTCAATCACAAAACTAAATGGAGTACTGTTGAGAAGGAATGGAAGAGCCTGTGAAAAAAAAAGATTACAAATTTGGAAAAAAAAACTTTGATTAATATTATTTTTGTTTCGTTATGATTTTATTTGATTAAGATAGACAATGGTTAATATGGCTAAAAGTCACAGTATTTTAGTTAGTTAAAACGACCCAAGCAAGAAAACGCTACGCCCAATCTTGGCTCTTGCTTTTTAGTCAGAGATGTTGAAAATCTTACTGTGGTCTTTTCGACGTGAAAAAACTTTTGATTTTGTTTCTTTTGAACAATGAATCCAAAACCAACGCCATATAAATTCAACTTCTAAACAGTAAATAAAACAATCCATCAAAAGATATCATTTTCGCACATATTGATCTTAACTAAGTCTACCTTTAGGTCCTGTGCGATATCCAAGATCCTCGATAGTTTTTGTTGGTCATATTGGTCGTAGCTGGTATACCATTCCGCAATGCTTCGAATTATCAACTGGCGGAGAACTGAGTTGGGTTGAGACTGAAAGAAACAACATTAGTAACGGTGCAAATGGAACCACACAACTTCCGATAGTTTTAGGACATATAATATTTAAGTATTAGTGTCACAAGCGAAAGCCAAAGATTTTCGGGTATCCAACACGGGATCAGTCAATAAGTTACAACAGTAGAATGTTAAAATTAATACGAATTTCAGCTCAAAATTGGTTAAGTAAGCCAAACAATGTCAAATAATACCCCCACAAAGCAGGCTTGGGCCCAAGAAAAAGAGGAAAACCCAAGCACAAGTAGAGATAACCAATTAGACTATCTCGCAAGTTTTTGTTTAGTCTACCACTGAATTAAAACAGCCAGGTCAGAAAAAAAACTACCGAACTAACTTGAGCATTCCACATGTAGTTGAGAACTATCGCCGAGTTTGGGTGACTTCCGAGAAACACAGGGACTAGTGAGCAAACCAGATCGTGGTGAAGATTTCTTGTCGTCACTCCAACCTAAATAGGGAAATATTATGCGAATACAACTCTGCGTATCGAGTGCTTTGG
Source organism: Trididemnum nubilum (assembly GCA_963965965.1). NCBI lineage: Eukaryota > Metazoa > Chordata > Ascidiacea > Aplousobranchia > Didemnidae > Trididemnum > Trididemnum nubilum. Next base: position 10,031,173 of record OZ014473.1, on the reverse strand, counting down.
ATGGAGTTGGGGTTCAATCTTTCGGTCTTCCATTCCAAGCTGCCACCAGCTCGCCTGTTTAACTCGAACAACGAAGGTTGTATTCCGGTACTTTCTAATGCTGAATGACAATCAGGAAAGCTTTCATGCATTTACAACTAAATACATTCTTCAAGCTAATTACAGCCAAATAGACCGGTGGTCGAGGAAATAGTCTGCTCGCCTCTGAAACGGGAGGTCAGGGTTCGATCCCTGGGTAGTAAAATGTCTAAGATTTTTAATACACCGCCGGTGGCAAACACTGCTAAGTTGGACAGGCCATTTGAGCAGAATCCGTTAGGAAAAAAGTTAAACTTGCGGCAGTAAATAGAAAAAAATCAACAGGAAGGACGCGAACAAGATGGATCATCAACACTGGGGATTTTGCTGGAGCCACTTGAGACTTTATCTAAGTCAGAGTGAAATGGAGGAAAAGGTGAAAGACTGCAAAAGTAGAGCGGCTCAAATTTAGCTGCTGTGCAAATATTTTACCAAACTCGCTTATCAACTAAAAATTAGCTAAAATTTGTGTTAAGTTTTTGGCTTTCAATTTAGCAACACTGTACCTGAACTAGAGCTAAAGCAAGCAGATCAGGGCAGTGAGAGTAAGGCCAATCATAGAGTGCACGAACTTCGCTGTAAAGACCGAATTCTGATAACCGTAGCAGGCAGTCATGAAGATCTAAGGACTTCCTTAAATAACAAAATAATTTTATAACATTATGATTATCGACATTGCCATTAACAAACAAAACTACACTATAATGACATAGCATCTACAATTCTACGGTCTAAACTGACATGCTTTCAAAGAAAAATTCATTTTACTCTATTAGCCCTTCGCAGTGAAACATTAGGTTTCATACTAGGCGACGAGACAATGACTCTAGTTGGGGGCAGAAAACTTTGCTTAGAAAGTTATCCCCTTAATTTTCAATTTTTTTCTCATTCCTCAATCATCAAAAATAAATCTACCTTCTAAATACTACTGTAGCATCAAATAACACTACAGTCGAATTCTTACTACTTTTTACACCACAAACCACAACGAATAAAAATGCATTATAAATCTTGTAGGTTTACTGTAACTAGAAAAGAAAAAAGGTTAGAATACCAAGTTGAAGTGAGCGATTCCTCATCGACTGGTTGTTTTAAAACCTCAAGATTAACAGGTCGACTAATCGATTCCCCGATAGGGAAGATGTGCGGGTTTCTGATGCATTGTTGGAGCCAAGAAATCTGCAAATATTAGATGTAGCATTATTTGTATCAATTCTTGCGTGATATCGATGGAGAAAGCATTAAACTCATTTTTGCAATGCATCAACCTCAATCACTATTAATGCTTGGATTAACAAAATTTTCAGAGAAAATATTGGACAAATGTCTGAAGGTATTGTTATAATTATTCTACGTAACGTTCTTGGTCTGGTTTCAATTTTTCGAAAACGTTACAAAAAGTTTTGCTCGAAAAGCTTTTAACAGCATAAAAATGACTCGCTGAAACTCACATCTAGATTCTTCCCAATCTCCGAAGAATTCACTAAAACTACAATTCGCTATCTCAGGTAAACACAAATTGGACGAAGTAATATATTTCTAACATATGGTACCTGTCCTTTCGTGTTGTTCCAGGTGCGGAATACTTGATCTACTGGTAATGATTCGTGTTGTCCGAGGAGGAGTCTGAGGGCTCGGACAAGCAGCTTAAATCCAGCACCATCTTCAACCGAAAACCCAGGAAAATCAAACTCCATTAGAACATCCCGTGCACTGAGCGAGTTATTCTGAAAAAGTGCATTTAGCTTCGAGCCATTGCTGAGTTCTCCCAAAAAGTTTAGAAAGACCTTAAACTATCCTAGTAAATTTAAGCTTTCTATGACCTCCTGCTTTCAAGACGTAAATAACAGTGCAATCCGCTCAATCCCCGAACTTGTTAATTGAAAACAAAATTCTCACAGAAATTCTATGTGCTCCACACTAAAGAACATGGCTGCTAAAACAGTGATAAATCAGAGTTATGAAATAGAATTTAAGAGTATTTGAAGTAAAGTTTTCGATAACATTCTTTCAGTAAATTTATGTATTTACGTCTCTCAATTCCAAAGTAAAGCACCAAACGCAATTTCCATGAAGCACTGCAAGTTTTCGTAATTTTTTGAATTTTAATTTCGTAATAATTGATTTTTGAGCTTACCAATTCTTTGGCGACTTGCATGAAATTGTCGACGTTCCATCCAGACTGCTGGTCGTCGTTTTTATCTTTGTCGCCCCAAACGTTACCACTGGTGAGGCTCTGCAAGCAAACATCACACATTCAACTGGCGACTAAAATTTTGAAGTCTGCTTATAGATTAAGATTAGCACGTCCTGGTGAGTGTCCAAGAATCGAGAGACCTAGGTTCCATTTCCAGTCGTGCCTGAACTAAAAGCATTAAGTTGGTTTTCAGTTTTCCTGCTTGACGTTCAGCATCAATGAAGACAGAGCTAGCCTGTAAAGTCTCCAGCGCGTGTAGAAGCAGATAGTAGCTTGACTCCAAAATCACCTTGTTTCAAACTGGCTTAGCTACGTCAGTGAAACATACGGCAATTGCAATTGATTGTAAATACAATAACCGTGTTTTTTGTTTTTTTTTTGTTCAGCTCATAGATCACGTTATTTTGCAAGATCATTTTTCAATCAGCTTTTTCATATACGCACAACATTGTCAAAATAAATATCCAGTGGGTGAATGGCAGGAAACTGTGGCTGACCACATCTAATCTTCAGCTTAACATCAGGAATTACCCTGAGTGGTATAACCCACCAATCACATTACAATTTGTACATCCTGTTCAGTGATTTTGCATATTTACACTGCATAAAACTTCCATCTTACCTGCAAGAGTGGTACACTATCCAAATTACTGCTGGTTGTTTTTGCCATCATCGTCAACACTTTTGCAACTGTAGCAGCGTTTATATTGCGAAATTTGTAATGTTGTAATAATTTTCGGCATTCCTCAACACTGTAGAAAAGGTTTCAAAAAATATAAATCAATTCTTTTTAAATAAGATAACCTCCAGACGAGTCGAAAGACGAAATAAGCTGTAGGGAAGTTTAGATTTAACTTTATATAAAAACAAATTCTTAAACCGTACCTTGAACAGGAAGTAAACCCCGATTCTCTGATTATGTCTGCAAGGGACATGTTTGTTGAAAGCTTTTGCCCGACACTGTTAGATGACGTCATAATGGTTGACACTGAAGAGTCGGCTAGAAGCTTTTCAAAATGAATATCCTCTTCTTTCTCGAACAAAAATGGCAGTAAAACAAGCGGACAACGATCTGCAGGAAAATCTAAAGATACAAAGTTGGAATTTAGGGTTTGCTTTTCATCTAAGAACTTTTGTACCAAAAAGTCCGAAAATATTTTTTTGGGTCATTTTTACAATTCCACGCAGAATTTAGTACGCAAAACCATTAACCATGTAAAATCTTTATCTTCTTTTGTTTATTTTGTCAGAAACTGCTCAACCGATTTCAGTTATTCGCCAAAAACTTTGGTCAAACATCACTAAATAACCGCAAAAAATAAAACAAGCGTCACGGGTGACTTTACGACATCCTTCCCCAAATAAAGCAAGCAGACAGTAAGTCTGTTCATATTTTAACTTTTTTTGATTTTGATACGGCTTCACAGTGCTTTTGAAACAGATTTTCTTACTGATCCCAACACTGAAAAGTTTTTTTTGTTTAATTGAACGATTTCCATGTTACGCGATGATTTTCGACCCCCACTTTTGAAAAAAATTTTAGAGTTTTTTTTACACTAGAGGGCGCTGCTTTCAAAATATACTTAAAGCAGTAATTCAACTACATGCTCCTCTGCATTAAAAAAACAAACAAACTAAGCGAATTGCACTTCTGGTTCAGTAGTTATGGCCATTTTAGTGATATTAGTTGCAAAACTTGAACCTCTACTGGTCAAAATATAATTTCTTTATTTTTTAATAATTTTTTTTTTAATTTGTGTCCATTTAGTGAAAGAGACTTCAATTTTCAAGTTAAGGTTTTGCTGCAGTGTCACTAGAGGGTGTAATTTGCTGTTTATTTTAACATTGCATATTGATTGCAGTTACATATGCCACTTAAGTAAACGTCACTGCAAAATTTGAATAAATTGTGACGTTGAGCGATTTTTGTAGTTTGTTTTTAAGTATCGACCTAGATTATGTGAAAAAGCTAGCATTTAATGCAAAGATGCAGCAACAACACATACTGTTTGCAGCATAAATATAATTACAGTATTACTGAATGCTTGTATAGTACTGTAATATTTTGACTTAAATTTACAATGACCACTCCAGCAATTTCAATATAGTTGAAAAGCTCCTTTGATTAACAAAGAAATACAATTCAAACCAATATTTGCAGATTATTATATTAGAACATGACAGAGTTACCAAACTTCAGCAAATTTCGAAAGTTTCTAAACTTATTAAAAACAAAAAAAATCAGATATTTTTGAAAAGGTTTGTTTTGATGAGGCAAAAGTCTTGCGTGTTTGTTGTACAACCTGAAGTATGCTTTGTCGTTGTTGTTCATTTGTTGTTAAAATTTCATTATAGTCACTGCCAAATTATGCTGAACGCCCAGCTGTGTCATTGGTAACTTCCAATTCTGAAACAAACTGGTTGATTTGTTGAAAAGAAGAATCTTCTTTTCAGTATACTACTAAATTCATATTTAACGAGATAACTGCTTGAAATCAGTTTTATTGAAGAAATGAGAATTGAGGTAATACAGAGGTGCCCCAAAATTTTTTCCTCAATTCCTCTTATTCGCAAAAAATGTTTTAATCCGTTTGACTCTGTACCATTGGCAAACCTGCATTTTGCAATTTTGTGACAACACAAAAGACGTTCTGCAGAGCAGTACTGGCAGCCTAGGTCTACATGTTTCAGCAGTAGTAGCCAAGTTTTAGATTTGGTTATAGGCTACTCACTGCTACCAGTTGGCAATCGCATTTCTGAATTTTTGCAAAATTATGCCTTTTGTAATGTCACAAAACTGCAAAATGCAGGGTTACCAACGGTATGGAGTCAAATGTATTAAATTGTTTTCGAGAATAAAGGAAATTGTGAAAAAACGTTAGGGGCTTCTATTTATTAGCTCAAGAAGTTTTCAATTCTTCAATAAAACCGATTTCAAGCAGTACAGTATCTCTTTACTGTTGATTCGGTTTTAATTAGATCATAAAATTATATATCCATGTTTCATAATTGATGAACCCATGCAGAGTACTGTCTTCATATACTTTTGGTAGTTCTGGCTTATCTACATCTGTTTTGGGATATTTCAACAAAGTAGTAGGAATGGCTTTCTTGACTTTATCACTAATTAAATTTTAAGACAGTGCAAGTGGCATGTGCATTGGTGATTAATGCTTGATATTGGTTTGGCTCAACGGTTTCTGCAGATGCTCCTTATATGAGACTAATGCTTTGGAAAGTTGTAAATGAGTGGTCAGTGAGAGATAAAGCTCTGTGTTCAGCTTGCAATTGCAAAGTCGACTTGCACTCTTGGGTATCTGCCATCAAGGTACATACCACTTGCACTATTTTCAAATTTAGTTGGTGATGAAGCCAAGAAAGCCACCGCTACCACCATGTTGAAATATACCAAAACAGATTTCCAAATAGCTAAGCCAGAACTACAAAAGTATATGAAGACAACACTCTGCTACGATTCATCCATAATGAATCGTGGCTATTTTTTGATCAACCACTAATTGGAATTGAACCAACGTTTTTAAGAATGGATTCAGTAGTATGCTGAAAAGAAGATTCTTCTTTTCAACAAATCAACCAGTTTGTTTCAGAATTGGAAGTTACCAATGACGCAGCTGGATGTTCAGCTTAATTTGACAATAACTATAATGAAATTTTAACAACAAATGAACAACAACGACAAAGCATACTTCAGGTTGTACAACAAACACGCAAGACTTTTGCCTCATCAAAACAAACCTTTTCAAAAATATCTGATTTTTTTTGTTTTTAATAAGTTTAGAAACTTTCGAAATTTGCTGAAGTTTGGTAACTCTGTCATGTTCTAATATAATAATCTGCAAATATTGGTTTGAATTGTATTTCTTTGTTAATCAAAGGAGCTTTTCAACTATATTGAAATTGCTGGAGTGGTCATTGTAAATTTAAGTCAAAATATTACAGTACTATACAAGCATTCAGTAATACTGTAATTATATTTATGCTGCAAACAGTATGTGTTGTTGCTGCATCTTTGCATTAAATGCTAGCTTTTTCACATAATCTAGGTCGATACTTAAAAACAAACTACAAAAATCGCTCAACGTCACAATTTATTCAAATTTTGCAGTGACGTTTACTTAAGTGGCATATGTAACTGCAATCAATATGCAATGTTAAAATAAACAGCAAATTACACCCTCTAGTGACACTGCAGCAAAACCTTAACTTGAAAATTGAAGTCTCTTTCACTAAATGGACACAAATTAAAAAAAAATTATTAAAAAACAAAGAAATTATATTTTGACCAGTAGAGGTTCAAGTTTTGCAACTAATATCACTAAAATGGCCATAACTACTGAACCAGAAGTGCAATTCGCTTAGTTTGTTTGTTTTTTTAATGCAGAGGAGCATGTAGTTGAATTACTGCTTTAAGTATATTTTGAAAGCAGTGCCCTCTAGTGTAAAAAAAACTCTAAAATTTTTTTCAAAAGTGGGGGTCGAAAATCATCGCGTAACATGGAAATCGTTCAATTAAACAAAAAAAACTTTTCAGTGTTGGGATCAGTAAGAAAATCTGTTTCAAAAGCACTGTGAAGCCGTATCAAAATCAAACGAAGTTAAAATATGAACAGGTCTAGCAGACGGGTTCAAACTTTTTAGTAAAATTAAACAAATGATACTCTTAAACGGTCACAGTTTTATGCTTTATCGTGTAGATTTAGCCTTAATGTATCAATAATAATTGTTTTCAATAAACTTAGAGACTACCTTTTCTAAGAAGGTTAATAAAACTTTGCTTTTGGTTGGATTCGACGCTAGTGCTCGAAGCCAAATATGTGAGAAGTAAATGAAGTACTTCTACTGGAATATCTTGTAATCCAATTTCGTTCTAAAAAAATAGAAAGTGATACATACACATTATAATGCTGCCTATACTTAGTAAAAAACATCTACAGACACAATCCTAAATTGAACAAAATCCGGAATGGACAAAATCCCAAACCTTTCGAGATTTTGTTCAGAATCCATAAAAAAAAACATACACCAAGACAAAATTATGATATGTAGTTGAAAGATATCAAAGGTTACTCTACTACAAAAACAGCTTTTTTGTGTAACTTGCAAAAAAAAACAAAAACAAACTAGTCTTCAAAATTATATACTGTAGTGTACATTGTACAATAGTTTCACTATGATCCTTGCATTAATTTACTATAGATTCAAGTTATACTTTCAGCTTGGCCCAACCAAAAATTTTGTATTTACAGCTTTGTGCTTGGCAATCATCAGTAAAGAGAGTGTGATTTTCCCATGTGAGTACATGATACTCAACAGGTGGCAGCTTGATTCAAAGACCAAATAGTATCTTAGCTGCTCTTGCCATTAAAGCAACTTGAAATTTAACAAAAATGCAATTACAACATTTAAATAAAATTACCTCAGCTGCTTTTCGTCCTTCACTGTTATTAGAAGAACACAGTTGAAGAAGTACTGGAAATTTTTCTTGCACTGTGTTAGATGCTGAAAAAAAAGCAGAAAAGTTCATTTACCAAACCTTCTGTCTATTTTCAGCTTAAAATGGAGCAAAAAATTAAAAATTAAATAAGTTTTGAATTTGTTTTTGGGACTGCTTTAAAACGTTTAAATTATTCTCAAAAAGCAATAAAGCCTACAAAATTAAAAATTTAGCAAACACAACATAATACAGTAACAACTAATAATTGAAATTTTAAAATTTTACTGAAAGATTTAACTGAATTATCGCACACTTTGTACATTCAAGTCAAATTCATCTATTTAGATACCTATTTTCTGTAGATCTTTTTGAGATGAATGCTGCAATGAAATTGCAAGAGCAATTTCTTGAACTTTTGAAAAATGCAAGACTCTGCTTATATTTGAAATCAAATTACTCGATGGAGTCAGTGATTTCTGATGAGAGAGAGGATTCTCAATTGAATGGCAAGTTGTTGTAATAAAAGTCGGTCGAGTTAGCAATGCAGAAAATTCTTGAAGAAGGAGTTGTATCTAAATAAAAAGGCATTAGACTGACCTAGTAATTTAATTTGGTAGATTAAAAGGGCATTCAAGTCAAAATTCTCACTGATGACCAAAACGTTGGAAAAAGCCTAAAATATATTCTCACAAAATTTGAACTTTCTACATCTTTTCATTTCTAAGATATTGCAGTTCGAAGATAACGCTTTTCCTCTTACTTCAGTTTTGCCATTTTGCCAGTATTGTAACAAAAGATTAACTTTTGAAAAGTTTAATTGAATTTACTTAAATACTATTTAACTTACAATTCTGACCCTTCACTTTTGTTATAACAACAACACAGCCAAAACCTTTGTTTTCATTAAGCCAATTTTTATCAGCAAACCAGCATTTTTAACGGGCACACGCAGGCTGATTTTTTAATTTTCCATTATTTGCTCAAAAGAAAAATCGCCCAGTTTTAGGTACACGTCCACTTACCAAAACCTAAGAGGGAACCCTGCCAAAAACACATTGCGAATAAGGAAAATGCAGTAACTTTTAGAAATTTTGTTGCTAGTTGGCAACCCTGAAGAAATTTCGAAGAGAAAAAAGCTTTTTCTTGTGGAAAATCTACATTGTCATATCTTGGAAAAGGGAGGTTGTAGAAAGCTAACATTTGGTGAAGCTAGTCTTCAGATCTTTCGAATATTGTTTGAGGAAAAACCAAGCAAAAAAATTTTCGACCTTTAGGATGCCCTTTTAAAACGAGCAAATTTGTTAATTTTACTTAAAAACAAAACAGGCTACAAAAAATTAAGGTTCATAGCAAACGTTTTGAACAAACTTAGTAAACCTGATCAACTAAGCTAGTTCAAAACGTTCTGATTAAAACAAAAATTTTCAGGCTGTTTTGCTTTTCACTAAACCACGGTACTTATTGAGGCTATGCAACTAAAACTTATACATTTATACAGTATATTTGTGATTCACTCCATGCTTCCAAGGAGGATTTGTCATAATGCAACAAATCAGTTTTTTTCAAATGTTTATTTAATTTTTGGAAGGTTTTTTTTTTAATTTTAAAAGAGAAAAAATTTTCACAAATAACTTACATCATAATTATTTGTGCAAACCATAAACACCTTAACTGCTGCATTTCTATGTATATGCAGAAAACAGAATGTAAAACAGAATGTAGATTAATTCAATAGCTATGTCATTTTAAACATACTTGATGATAATCTTTTCCTGTTGATTTACCATCACCTCCAAAATCAATCCACGAGAAAAGGCAACGAAACAGATGTCGTTCAGCCTCAGCCCCGTGTCTCTCAACTAACTGTTAACAAAAATGAAAAAATAAGCTGAGTTTTGACACAATTCAATACATTGTAGAGAGGTGATAATGTTTTGTAATCGTAACACTGGAAAAATGTAAGTTTACGGTAATTATTACCACAGCTTTATCACACATAAAGCACAGAACTAGCATCAACTACTAAAATTTAAAACCTCTAATTGATAAAACTACCAAACAATAAAGCCCTATTAAGCCTCATTTCATTTGGTTTTTGGACACTGCAGCATAGAACTATGTTTAAATCCCATTTGTGGACATTTTGAAGGCAAAGCTATCTTATTTCAAGTTGGCTAGATGCAATAATTGTTGTTAATACCAGCATCTATCTACTTACTATTTACGTACCTAGGTTCACACAAAACTATTCAAAAATATAAAAAAGATTTTTTACCGATAAAAGTTCTGTTGTACTTTGTTTGAAATTTTTCTTCGTTAAATTAGCCACAAGGTAGCTTATCTGGGACAGGGAAAAAGACAGTGAATCAAGATTCATAGCTACCAAGGGACAACATATCCCCAATTCAATGTCAGTTACAGGCTTCTACTATTAATCATGCACTAAAGCCTTTAAAATTAAGATAGCCTACAAAAATCAGAAAGTTAATCAATTGTTCGAATTGAAAAAAAGAAAAGAAATGCAAAATCTCGAAAGTCTTATCAACCATAATAGAAAAAATTAAAACCTCCTCAGTGTTACGTCATATTCTTAGTTCTGTTCCTTGTAGGCCACTAGTGGCCAGTGTTCTTATCGTTTGGCTAACGCTAGTTCTGTTTGTGATTTGCCAAGTCGCCGGAAGCGATGCGTCATTTCCACCCTGACAAAATCTTCACACGTAGAGATTTGGTCAGTTCACTTTTAGCAATTCTAGTTGTAGAATGTTTCTTGATTTTTTGCACCTTTTTTCTTTTGTAGTTAGTTAGCTACTGTGAATTTGAACTCCTGTGACTACCTGGCAAAATCAATCGGTATGTATGCGTTTATGATTTATTTAGCGTTAACCTTCAAATACCTTGTGTTCTATAATTTTACTGTAGCGATATGGGAGCTGAGAAGCACACCTTTTTACTGGGTTGTGGGGGTTGGGTGTGGTTAGTCTGGGCATGTGAATGCTTCACATGGTCTTGGCTCCAATATTTTAACAGGTTTTGTAGTAATTGCTATGTTACGTTTGAACTTTGTTTGTAGAAACCACAGTACGCAGTAAACAACAACTCCATTAAAACTGCTCGTTACAATTCTTTCCTGTGTACAGGTATCGGGCTGAGCCAGGAGCCCAGAGTGCACCCTACAATCAGTAAATGTCAAAAAAAGCAAATTTTTTTAATTTCTAACATCTATGTGTAAGTTTTTGTTGGTTGAACAGAAATATTACACAATTTTAAACTTTCTGCTTTTCTGAAGCACGCAACAATTCCTTTTACCTATTACATATCACACTTTGAACAAATGTAGAAATAAAACACCAAATCATTTTCATAATTAATCTGTAATACTATGATAGTTTGTGGTACACTTTCTCTAACTATTTGTTAAAAATTTATTTATTTTAGTTTAATAATCTTTCCCTGTCAGCCAAATCAATAATCATTAAATTAGGTAAAGTAGGGTGCTGATCTATTTAGCAATTCATTGACTTATATACATTGAGTATATCAGTATTTTGTAGGGAATAACTATGCATACCAGTATGACCAAAAAAAATCAGCCATTTTCATCAAACCAATAAAATCAAATAACATTCTTCACAATTTGTAAATTCCTTATCATGTCAATTCACCAGGCAAAAGAGATTGCAAAAAGTAAAAAACAAAAAAACAGAACATATGCAACATCATAAAACAAAGCACTTAAAAAGATTAAGAGCCACTTCTGAACTCATAGATTTAAATCAGAAATATAGTTTAATGCATAATATTAATAATATTGTTTTTTAAATCGTTGCCAGTGATCTTGTCACAAAGTGATTTTATCACATTGATTTTGCCAATAAGCAGTAAGTAAGGGCTAGACAGCTCTGGGGATAGTAAAATGCTTCTGTGACTACCCATTCTTAGTCAATCCTATTGCAGTAGTTTGGTGATAGTTGCCAGATATTATGTCTTTCTTAAAGTACAATGTCATCTCTCACAAAATTACTTTGTGACAATATTACTTTCAGCTTTGTGATGAAATACGATAACTAGTAACTTTTTAAATGACAATACGCATATTTTTAATAGTAACACTGATGGATCAACTTTTATTGATATGTACAATGAAACAATAATTCAAAATTTAGTAGATACATTTGAGTTTGCTACATAGCCTACCGATATACACACTAATCTGTAAATTATGCATGTCGAAGTTGATTAAGGATTGACAGGCACTATGTCAACTTGTTTGAAGGACATTTTTGGTAGCATCCCTGTAGTAGACTACCGGTACCAGCTACAAGATTTGTCTAGGCCTACAGCTTGTTGCTTACAGGTACAGCTTAATTGTTTTGTGAAAAAATACCTTGCTGCGAGACAAACAGATAGAAATACAGTACACCATTGTATTCACCTTACCAATTATGCATCTGAAATTGATCTTATTTCTAGTCTACTTTTAGTTTTGAGTTTTACGGTAAACTAGCCAAACTCTCACTTTGAAGTCTGAGCTTACCTGTTTAACTTAAAAGCTGGAGCTTTCAAAATACTGACAGGCCCATTCAGATCTAGCCTAGGCTACAACCATTTCTGTATTAATAATAATTAGCAGCCGATCCAGACCAAAGCACCACAGCAAGATACATACAAACCACAAAATGTCCATCCGATTAATGAAGATGAAAAGAAGAAGCAAGGGCAGTCGTCACATGTAAGATGGAGCAGAGCAAACAGTATTCCACAACTAGTAAAAGCAGCACATTACCATTATATTAGATGGGTTGCAAATATCATCCATTATTGTACTGTTGTAGGTAGTACCATTTCAGATTTAGAGATTTTCAGTATATGCTGCATAAGTACCGTATACAATATTCAATTCAATAATACAGATTATCGGTATATAGGTACAATCAGTGGCGCACCCAGGGGGGGGTTTTGGGGGTCGAAACCCCCCCCTTTTGGAACTCAAAAAACAACATAATTTTGTTGATATAAACAGTTTGTAACATTTTGCTATATTTACTTTTCACTACATAATCACTTGCGTTGTTGTTTTAGGGTTGTAATTTGATTCTGCAAGATAAGATGTTGTTTTAGGGCAGTAACTTGATTCTCATGATATTTACCAAGCAATTGAGATTTTTGCATTTGTTTCAATAACAATTGTGCTTCCACGGGGTTTCAACTAACAGACCGATATATTGTGTTACTATGCGTATTTGTTATATCCATTGAACTATGGATAATATTATACCCAATCATAAACTTTTGAGCAGACCATTGCTTGACACTAAAAAGAGACAAACGTCATTTAGTGAAAAAAGTCGTCCTTGTATGAAAAAAGCCTACTAAGCCAAACACACTTTTTCCCTTAAAAAAGCAAACAAATCCGCTGTTTGAAGACGAAAAGCACAACAAAATTACACTCAAACGTCAAGATTTTTATTCTGCAAACGAATTCAGGAATTTAAAAGTGGCTTTTAATAGCGTCAGAGCTATCATTTCCAAATGCTTTTTTCTATATTTTTGCATTTACCTCATAGTATTTTAGGTGATTTTGCAGCATCATGCATCATAATAGCAACCCAATGTCTATTTCACTTTTCAGTGTAATCAACTTCTGTATATACGATCCCATTTTAGTTTTTCTTCATTTCAGCGTAGATTCATGAAGAAAGTTGGATGAAAACCTTCAATCTAAAACAGCCTGAGTGGAAATTATAGCTCCGACGCTAATGAAAGCTATTTTGAAATTCTGTGCCACTAACAAGCTTTTTGAATTTAAAAAATCATTGATTTAAAAATTTAAGCCAAATTTGCAATCTTTCAGCATATGAACATATTTAATTTTGGACTTGACCGGTAAAAGTGTGGGGGCTGATTGGACTGAGCAAAATAAACTCTTTCAAACGCTTTCAAATCTTTGTAATTTAGCTGTTTCTAATTGCTCTAAAAATTTCAAAACGTCATCCCAATGGCTATTTTCTGAAAAATTGCTAGAATTGCTCTGCGGCTGGGGGCATCGGCCCCACACCCCCAATTAAGGATTTAGCTTTTTCTAATTGCTCTAAAAACATGCAAAACATCATCCAAATGACGTTAAAATGGCTTTTTTTTTTCTAATAATTGCAAGAATAGTCAATTCGGCTGGGGGCTTCATCCCCACGCCCCCATCTTAGTAATTTAGCTGTTTCTAATTGCTCTAAAAACATACAAAACGTCATCCAAATGGCATTAAAATGGCTAGTTTTTTCTGAAAAATCGCAAAAATTGCCCAGCGGCTGGGGACTGTGCTCCCAGGCCCCCATTGGGGTAAATTGTTATCTTGCACACAATCTTCACAACCAACAACTTTCAAAATCGTTATTACACGGTTTTGGAATAAACAAATGTTGCAACAATGCAACTATTACCGCGAAACCCTGTTTGACTATAACTGCATTAACCACAATTGGGTACTGGTTGGTTTTTGAAAACGAAGTGACTTGGCACACGAAACGTGCACGATTAAATAAACAGAGATTCCAGTGACGTCACTCGTTTTCAGAAATTTTTATTTTGATTATTACAGTTATAGGTTTGGGTTAGGGTTTAGGTTAAGGCTAGGATTAGGGTTTGGGTTAGGGCATAGGATTAGTTTTTTTAGTCTATATTACAAAATGTCGCGCGCACGGAACGTGCGCCAAGCCTTTTCCTTTTGAAAAATTCAAACCCCCCTCTTTAAAAATTTCTGGGTGCGCCCCTGGGTACAGTAACAGGTAAAAAGCAAAAAAAAAGGCAGTGTCTGCTGCACTGGCCCGGTTTCCAACATCTAATCGCTGCTGCATTGGCGGCGGCGGTCGTCTTATTTTGCTGTTTAATTTACTATCTCTCAAGCAGGCATCGCTGTCTAAACTTTAACTCTAATAATAAGATTTTAGAGAAAAAAAAAAGGAATTAGTAGCAATATAGCTCTCTAGTGCTATTTTTGGTAAGCGTTTCCAGCACAAATTGATTCCCCAACCCTTGGCACTGTAGCCAGACGTACTAACCACTACGCAATCACGGCTTCGAATTCGATGTGTCAAAGTGCTGTATTTAAATTGAATCAATGAGAAAAACGCAATTTAATAGGCTGGCGGTGCACTAGCAATTCGATGTCCGAAACCGGGACGGTGCAGTAGACACTTCCAAAAAAAAATAGAAATGATAATAATAAAGTTAGATATAGCTTACTGAAGAACAAAGAATAAAGGACACAAGGCAGAAATTTAATAATAAAAAGAGTACTTGGCTGTCATCCAGTATATACTGTACAAGGAAGAGGGTGTCGCTAAGTATTGGCCGTCAGCTTTATTTTGGAATTTCTGAGACTTGAGTATGAGCGTGCATGTGCTCTTGCTCCTCTCATGTGTGCACTCGTTGGGGTAAGGGCTAGATCTGGGGAATAGCTTTAGATCGGAGAGAATGCATGCGCGCTCATACAGGAATCACAGAGCTGCCAAAAATAAAGCGATGGCTCATACTTAATGACACTCAAATTAGTATTTTCTGATTATGGTGGGTTAAAGTTTTTGCTTCAGCAAATAAAATGCAGTACAAAAAATCACTTGTATAAAAGGTCTAGTTTACAGAACATATACTACGCAGTTTGAAATGCAATTTCCACTAGCTTTTTCTTGAATAAACCACAAACCAAGACCAGAAACGACCATTCTCAGTTCTTCGACTACTGTAGACCGCCATCTGAACAGCTGAAAGAAACTCTGCTACCAAATCCAAAACTTTCTTTTTACTTATTTAGTAAAGCGGAGTGTAGTGTTTGTTGTTGAGGGGCGGAGTGACGTTGCAAAAAGCCTAAATTAAAAGTAAATTTGGAGTAAACAAAACCGTAGAATTAGTATTATATAAATCATAATATTAATAAATTGTTATTTTAACTTATTCAATTAAGGTTCCTTTACGTACAACGAGGTCATTGCTTCTCGCAGATATTAAACTTACAAACACCTAATCCATTCCAAAAAAGTTGTCAAGTAGAAGCTGGTCATGCGTAAGGCAATCATCAACTAGGCCTAGGTATAGTTAGATACCGTAGGCAGATACAAGTAGCCTAACCTAGGCTATCAAATCTAATTTGTTAGTCGTAGGATGCAGTAGGCCTATAAAAAGTTTATCAGATTTAGAAAGGTCTACTGTAGCAATTAAGATTTTTGCATTTGTTTCACCTACCAGTGCACTATTGCTGACAAAAATGTCGCATAACTAGGCGAATATGCATTTGTTATTATCATGGATAGTTGACATCAAATAGTTATTTTATTATTCACATGTGTAACACAATGGTGACAAGTTAACACCTGAACATACAAGTAAGGAAAATAATACACTATCATAAAAACCATTTGTACGTTAATGCAAAGCATTACCTGTACCATAGCTTCCTTAACCACTAGTCTGCTGACAAACTTCATACCTCTGTAAACATTAATCCATTACTTTCAGCTTTAACTAACGGAAGTTAATAAAGTCCTTTAATTTGGTAATATTTTGCATGTATATAATTTACATTTGTTATTCACTCGCTTCTAGAACTATTCTCTATGGTTGATTTTTATATTGTATTTCGGCATTTATCTGTGCATGTTCTTAAGCACACACTTCTTTTGCAACATTACATATATACCTAGAACACGAATTGATGCTGTTGAGCTGATTGTAGGGAAATATTTATTGCTATGGTAGTTTTTTTGTGTTTTGGAAGTTACATTTTACAGTCTAATATAATTTCAAGATGAAAATAAGTTCAAATGCACTAACAAAGCTGCAACCTGAAAGTCTTTGGAAATTGCAAACAACGATAATTAATAGACCTATGAGGCTGCAGCTTATTACCGGTATTTGGCACAAAAAAGGGCTCTTTTCTTTGCTTTCTTATATAAAATTCGTGCTAATACGCAAGAAGTGTTACCAGTGCAAACTGGTTTGTATCAGCATGATGAATGAATGGTGCAAGAAATTAACGATAAAAACCTTAACAAAGTTAACAGAACTTAACGAAAGTTAATTCAGTCTGTTAACTTGAAAAAACTTTTTAACTGATTAACGAGTAAATGAAAAAGTTAGCTTTGTTATTATTAACGATTAACAAACTTGTGCCCACCTATGATAAAAACTAACTCAGCAAAAAAGGGTCCACGACAACTGACCACAACAAACTGACCGCAAACAAACTGACTGCGAACAAACTGACCACGAACAACACCAATTGGCTGAGAAGGGCTATTCTAAATCTATTTTTCTATCCCCAGAGCCATCTTGCCCAAACTCTCACTTTGTGACAAAATCACTGTAACAAAACCTTCGCAGTCAGTTTGTCCCAGTCAGTTGACTTGGCTCGGCAAAAAGTGTAGCATGGCGATTTTTTGTAAATTTGTTTGGAAAACTAATGATTTTAATGCCATTGGATCACACTTCAAATGTGTTTAGAGCTATTTGAAAGAACTAGATTTTTAGAATTTGAAAGGCTACTGAAAAGATGAAATTGTTCAATTCCCTTTTTACTTACAAGTTAGGTTCAAAATAGGTTTAAAATCTTGCATTTTGGGGTTAAATTTTGGAAGTGATTTGGCTCAAGCAAGGGAAAGCAAGGTATATACATTTCCTTGTGCAATATTTTAGCAGTAAATAATAATCCACACCAAGATTTTCCTTTGAGGTTTTTGTTTTGTCATAAAAATAACCAGTTGTAGAAGTACATGTAGGCCTATGAACAAAGGCTCAGGCCCCCTCAATTCAAATTCAAAAATTTGTTCAATAAGCATTTACCCTGGCTAATTTTTTTTCAATAGTATTTTGTTGCGTAGAAACTGTCGAGGTGGAGGTGGATTGTTATTTTAAAATGGTACAGTAGATGGTTACGCCTACTAACCATATGTTATTGCCTGACCGCGTTTTGCATTGTGCGGGGCCTTTAGTACTTTGTAGATTTTTGTGACATCTTTCTGCCACAAAAAAGTCTCACCATCTGAGCATGGGGCCTCTAGCTGGTACTGTGCCATATTATGGTAAATCCATCCCTAGTTATTGCATTACATTCATAGGTTAGATAAGGACCTAAAATACCAACTTTTAGGACAAGCACTCTCAATTTCTTCAGGGTTATACATTTAAATTGGTTGGCAAAATTTTAGTTGAAGGAGGGGGTGGGGCCCCTGGTCATCAATGTATATTGTTATTAATTGCGATTGTAGGTGAAAAATGCTAAAAGAAATTAAAACTGAGGAAACAATATTAGTTTTTTTTTTGGCTGATTTTGGTCATTGGTGAGATTTCAATTGAAGGAGGCTGGGTCCCTCTTGGGCTACGCCTATGGTGGTAGGCTATTTGTTGTGGTACCACGTGGGCTACATACAGGTATGCTGTATGGCATTGACCAATTGACTAGCCTACGTTACCAGTGATCTCGTCACACAAAGTGATTTCGTAACAGTAATTTCCCTCTAAGAGATTCCCACTTGTTAAGAGCAAGACAACTCTGGGAATAGTAGTATAGCTTAATGACTGCTGTTCTCAATCAATGCTTTAATAAGATTGCCAGTGATTTTGTCACAAAGTATAATACGGTTGGCAGATAGGCCTATTCTGTCTTCAAAATGCTGTTTGTCACGTAGTCATTTTGTGGCGAAATCACAGTCAACTAATGTAAAAAGGCCTAGTACACCCTGCAGTTGCAATCTCTGCACCGTTCATTTCAGTTTGGCATTTTCTCATCTCTTTTGCTTCCACTGCAGTCTTTTTATTTACGGTATGTTGTAGGCTAGTGATACTAATTGGCCACTGTTTATTGTTTTTCCATTCGGTTACTAGTAGTCTATCAAACAGCTGATCATGGGGAGAAATAACAGAGCAAAAAAGTTCGCTGAAATGAAAAGAATGATAAGTCTGAAAGACCAAAGAATAAAAGAAGAAAAAAGAGAAAAACCAAAAGCCAAAAGGCGAAAATTGGAAGATGACAGTGTAGCAATTAAAACACGCCATTTGCCTCAAGAATCATCAGCCTTATTTTTTCGTTACAATGAGCAACTGGGTCCACCATATCATGTGATTGTAGACACCAATTTCATCAA
This sequence comes from Trididemnum nubilum, assembly GCA_963965965.1. Classification (NCBI taxonomy): domain Eukaryota; kingdom Metazoa; phylum Chordata; class Ascidiacea; order Aplousobranchia; family Didemnidae; genus Trididemnum; species Trididemnum nubilum. The sequence continues at coordinate 10,012,314 of OZ014473.1, read as the reverse complement.
TTTTTCTATAAAGAATAAACTTGACATTATGACTGCAATGATGGACTGTCTGTTTGCAAAATGCACTCCTTGTATAACTGATTGTGTGATGGCGGAATTAGAAAAACTAGGTACAAGATATAGACTTGCTTTACGCTTGGCTAAAGATCCTCGATTTGATCGCTTGCCTTGCATGCATAAAGGTACATATGCTGATGATTGCATTGTACAACGAGTCACCCAACATAAGTGTTACATTGTAGCTACTTGTGACAGGGACTTAAAGCGACGCATACGAAAAATTCCTGGTGTTCCTATTATGTTTTTGTCTCAAAGAAAATATACAATTGAAAGAATGCCAGATGCTTTTGGTGCACCAAAGAACCATCAATAGGACTATTATTATTGGTGTTTGTACTGTTTTTAATCATATGTTGTTGTTTAATGTTGCTGCAAAAATGCTCATTTTCATCATAAATAATGGGTTATGCAGATTTAATTGTTCTTTTAATTAATTTGACTTACGTATAACATTTAAATTTTTTTTCCATTTTTTATGGTAAAATTGAAATTGCAAACCACTTCATTGGTGTTATTCTGTTTCAATTTAGAATTGTGTAATGTACCATTTGAAGGAACTAAAAACAAAGAATTGATAGCGAGTGTGTTGCCTGTGATTTTTAGGTAAATATATGCTTAGTTTCAAAAAATGTTTTCAAGTAAGGTGAATTCATATTAGTTTTCACAAACTTTTGGGATTGTTAAAGGGTACATGATCTCATTGAGATGCTATCTGTACATTTAAATCTAGAAACATTTAAATTTAACAATGTCTTATTAAATTCAGTTAAGGGGGTTCAGGACAAGAGCACTTCAAACTTGGGAATTGTTTCACAAAATGAATTATAATTTAATGACAATAGAATTGTCACGCCGATGACTAAGCCACGCTAGGGCATCCTCTGTAGCATTCGTGAGGTCAGAGTCCTAGCAGTGTGAACCAAGAGCGCTCATGTCCTGAACTCCCTAACTGAATTTGATTTACGCTCACCAAGTTTTGAGCACTTTTAGTTTGGAATCTCTTGACTATGACCCTTGTTTTAGCCTCTCTTAAAATTTTAACAATATCTTAAGTTAGCTCTCAAGAAATTGCTAGTTCTACGTTTTATTTCTTGATTCGGAATATATCAATGATAATGTTTTCTCCACATTTCTATTTATTTAAAAAAAGTTTTTTTTGAATTTGTGTAGTCAATGCAGTGAATATATATGCTTATTTCAAAAGCAATGGTGGAATTTATGAGAAAGGGATCTTAATTCTGTGTTTGTTTGAGGCTAATGCTTTTTTTTTCCAGAATCATGCTAGTACTTAAGTATTTATTTTGTTAAATTATAGTAAGATGAATGTTTGGATGTCAAATAGAGACTTTATTTGAGACTTAAATTGAAGAAAATCAACAATGGAATCTAGCGGAAGTTCTTGGCAAAAGATTCTTTATAAAGATCAAAATGTTGCAGATAATCATGTACCAAAAAGTTTTTTGAGTGAACTGACAATAAACAAGAATGTAAAATATTACAACTTTTGGGAACTAGTTTATAACTCTGTAGTCATAACCCAACAATTTTGTGTGGTATGTATTTTTATTTTGTCGTGGTGGTACATGGGCGATGGATTGGTCCTACCTGAATTTATTTTGGTAGTTTCTTTCATATTTTGCATTTTAGGGTATGTTTTGTACTTAAAACTTAATCAATTTTCTTTTGGTCGGGATAGGATAATGAATGATATCAAGACTGCAATTTTACTTCTTGGCTTCACTGCCTTTTTTTCTCCTGTGCTTGTGACTCTAACCCACACTGTTAGCACCGATACAATTTACACAATGGCCACTGTCATGATTTTGGGACATTTTGTGTTTCAAGACTATGCAGTTGATGCCATTTTTGCTTCTCGAGCTGTATCTCTTAACATGTCAGTTTTTGCAGCTGTTTGTTTAGCTTCCAGGTTAAATGCTGTTTTCCCAGCATTTGTCACTGTGTTTTTAGCTTTTTTACTGTTTGGTCTTTGGCCTCCTCTGCGACGTTGTCTCTGGAAAAACAGCCCAACTATCCTTCACTGTATTGCAGTTTTTATGTATTGCATTGTTTTTATAGGCTTTTTATTAGTAGATATTTTTAGCTGTGTAGGGTTTTTAATTGGGCTTTTATGTGTTATCTTTGCTTTACCAGTTGTTTTGATATCTTTACAAACCAGAAAGCATACCATAAGCGGTCCATGGGACGAAGCTGTGATACCTGACATCAAGTAGATGAAAATTATTTGCTGGTTATGTTGGACACTTTTGATACATTCAATTAACTAATAACATCAAGAATGAAATGTTTTTAGTAGAGTTCCAATCAAGGAAGAAAAGCTGTCGTGAAAGTGGAATTACACCTCACTTGGTATCTTCAGTCGCTAGTTATGTGAAAACTTCCAGAAAATATCCCCATTACCCCGTGTAGATTGTGGAACATTGGCATGATTTGTTGCTGGTGATTAGCCTTTTGTCAGACTCACCCTTCTGGAAGTAGTATCACTTTTTACAAGGTTGTAAATTTTGCCTGATTTAACAAAGGCTGCCAGTATAGCCCATGACAGTGGCATCGCTAAGGGGGGGGGGGGGGGGGGGGGCGAGAGAGGCGGCCCGCCCCCGGTGTCACCATTTTATGATACTAATCAAGCAAAAAAAGAAAACAACGTTATGTTTAACATTATTGAAAATGTTAAGCACACTGGAATGGACTAAAAATAAATCAAAAGCATCTTTTGAAACGTTTGTTTAGAAGGGAGGGGGCGCTAATTTTTCAAAAACACAAATCAGTGAAACTTTGAAAAATTGCTAACACTAAGCAATCAAATTTGATCGCTCGTTAAAATATGCTGAGTATAGGTTTCATAAAAAATATACATAAGCTCAAGAATAGGGGGTGGCTATTTAGTATTAGTTAATTAGCAATCATTTCGACTCAAATATCGTTCCATTCACCCTTGCCGCCACCAATCGTTTTCTCTATTAAGTATATACCAAATGGTTTAACCTTGTGAGTTTGATTGAACCATAAGATTTTATGGTTTCGGTACCATCTTGTTCATAAGAGAACTGAAATTTTACCATTAGTCACCTCCCGCATAGCCATTGCCCATTTATGCAACCAGTTTAATCATGTTTTTGCACTGCTATTATTTATGCCACATTTCAAAAGAATTAGTTTTTGTTGAAATAGGTCTAAAATTAAGTCATTTTTGCCAAAAATAAACAAAATTTTCGAACGCTGAGAGCTTCGTCTCTAAACCCCCGAAATAGCCTCCCTATTGCAGATTCCTGGCTACGCGCCTGATGCTAATCATGCTTTTGCACTGCTAATTTCTATGCCACCAGAGTTCTCCCTGATGCCACGTTTGAAAAGCATTAATTTTTATCAAAATAAGCCTAAAATTGTTATTTTTGGAAAAAAAAAATTTTTTTTCGACTGCTGGGGGCTCTACCCCCAGACCCCCGAACACAGCCCCTCCCCTACTGCAGATTTCTGGCTATGCGCCTGATACTAGACGTGTGCTGCTCATTGTTTCTAGTTTTAGAATATTGCAATGAGAAGTTATTGAGTTTGCCAAATAACAACCGCTTTCGACAGTAATGAAGTAGTACCGCAATGTTTCAAATATAACCTTTTGCCGCCTACTATACATTATGAAGGGTGACACCACGAAATTCCGCCCCGGGTGTCACGATTCTTAGCGACGCCACTGGCCCATGAAGAGTGAAATTTTCACAATATCTTAGCCTGGCGTGTTATTTGTAGTTGTATACTGGTACTAGTTTGAGAACGGTTGCTTGTGCTTTTGTTCGATTGTATATTGTCAAATGAAGTTTCAAGTAAAATCGTTTTGTATAAATTTATTATTCGGTTCCTGATACTACTGTATATAAGAAATGCATTATTTTATAATACATCACTGGGAAAAATGTTTTTAACGAAATTATATATTTTTAGGTTGAAAATTGCTTATAACGTTCATTTTCCTAGTTTAATTCGAGAGCTCAAAAATGAGTGACGTGTTGTATCTTCATGAAGAGAGCGAGGACATTGATGATGACGTTGGTGTCGAAAAACTGAAAGACAAGGCCAGGAAGAAGAAGGGAAGGGGTCTAGGAGATGCCACAAGTCGCATGGACATTGAATACGAGGCCATGGATGTAGATGATGATGGTCCGGGACCGCAACGGTCTGTGGAAGGGTGGATTTTGTTTGTCACCGGCGTCCACGAAGAAGCCAAGGAAGAAGACGTTTTTGACGCCTTTGCTGAATACGGTGAAATCAAAAACCTTCACCTCAATTTAGATCGCCGGACTGGTTACATTAAAGGCTACGCTTTGGTTGAATATGAGACGTACAAAGAGGCCCAGAGTGCTTTGGAAGCTATGAATGGCGCTGATTTGTACGGAGAGAAGCTAGCAGTCGACTGGTCATTTGTTAAAGGACCACGGAATCAAAAACGTCACAGACGCAACAGAAGACGATAAGGCACAACAAACAAATCAACCGAAAGCAATTTATACTGGACGAGTACAGCAAACTTTTTAGTAGAAACGCTGTTCCACATGTTTAAGCTCTTAGCCACGGCTCACGGTCGCTCGTCGGCTTCTTTAACGTCATTTATCGGCTTGGTTTTTGCCTGAAAAAAAGGCTTTTCGGAGTCGATGAACAACTGTAATCTGAAGACTGTAAATCACCACGTTTTTTTCTCAAATTTGGATTTTTTTGTTGAAACAGATTTCGAACCATCCGATCTTGCATGCTGTTTTCCCTAAAAGGTTCGGGTTTTCTTCAGCTGTACATTTTTTTGGAGCAACCGAGTTTAATTGCTACCCTGAATCAAAACGTTCATGGTCCAATTTTAAAGTTTACGATCAATCCTTGTACAGTAATCCTTCCGAGACGTTTCATTTCTTAAAACCAAATTCAGGTTGGATTGAATTGAATAGGGCACCTTTCCAAAAATGGATTTAACAGCTTGCTGCTGAATAGTTTGTTATCATCTAGTTATATTTATTAAGCTCCTGGCTTTTCTAACTTTGATTAGAAAAACTAAAATTAAAAAAAATTAACAAAATTTGAATTAGAAACGTATGGTTTCTTCATAATCTTAGACCAATCGGTTGACTCGTATTTTTTCCAAGCTGTATTTATCCGTTTCCAATTCTCATTTCCTACATACGGCTAAACCGTTTAGCATATACTGAACAATTCCAATTAACGGAAAGTTTAGTTTGTATATGCCTAACAGCTTGTGCAGCGATAAGGAAATAGTATAAAAACGGGGCACATACTCTTGTAGTTTGGGGTTACCAAGATCCTGCAACTAGATTATTGCGTTCTCGAGGCCCCATTTGCTTGTTTTCAGCGATATTTGTGCGCGGATTTCTCGAGTTAACGTCTCTTATATCTAATACTGCAGTTTCTGCACGAGAAATTAGTTGGCCGCTGGTTTATTTAGGCGGACCCCCGCACCATTTCGCTTCTTACAAACATACAGTTGGTCTAACGAAATTACCATAAAAAATGAATTACTATACATGTTCAGTGAGTCATGCTATTGTAATTGAGTTTCTTGAAGGAAAAGAAGCTGAAATAAACATGTTAATATGCTATGGTGAGTGCTCTGCGTTTATTGCTATAAAAACATCTGATTTTTATTAATTATTCTACATCGGATTTGTTTTTAAACAGAAAACATTAATGACGTTCAAGTGCAACGCCTTTACACAAAGAGTGTAACGCTTAGATAGATGCAGTTGTTTGAGAAAGATTGGAGGCTGCCATAATTTTATACCGCCAAAAATAATTCACGTGTTGTGTATGGAGTCGACGAAAAATGTAGGTTACTCATAATTGGAATAATATGTTAAAGCATTAGTCTCGCTACATAAAAATAGGTTGGAGTGTATATTTATCCTCCTATCACCTGACAGCGTCAGACTCTTACTATTAGACGATCCGCGCACGTTTTATTGCAATGACTACTTTATGATTGGAGGAATCCGCACCTACTTAGAAGTTTCCAATGTTCCTGTGGATTTCTTCGAAATCTCGTCAACTGAATTTGCTGCTTGTTCGAAGCTACCAAGCTGAGATAATCATCGCAAAGCGTCTTGTCCAAAGACGCAACAACATGACCAGGGGGCTTGAACCCCCCTCACACTGCTGACGTTTAGGTAGACCATTCCTGGTTAGTGGTTACGTAGTTAGTATACCCGCCATTGATTTTTTCTGATAGGCTCTATGTAACTATTGATGGTATAGCTCCGAGAAAACCAGGCTAAGATATCGTCAAATAGGTTATAATTATAAACAAATTCAGAAGCAAAAGAAAAAACATTTCAATCGTACAGCATAGTTAAATTGACGTTTCAATGTTTCCAACAAAAAAACTTTAACATTATTTAACAACAAAAAAAATTAAACATTTCAATGTTGCCAACAAAAAAACTGAAAGACACGAAAAATTTACGCAAAAAATAAACCTTCAAATTTTGCTAGAAGTATAGAGTTATAGAGGAACAATCGCTTAACTAAATCTCGCTACCTAACTTAAAATATTTAAGGAAATAAACATTTTTGCACTTTTTCATACAGCATTTCTAAACTTAATCGAATGAGTCTGTATACTACCAAAAAAAGAACTGGAAAGAGCATCGGCTATTTCTATTTGCAACAAGCTTTCCGTTGTTAGCTTGCAGATGCACAATATAACAATACACATTAAACAACTCAGAAAAGCAGACTTTAGAAGTCCATAAAGAACCATCGACCGCTCAAAACAAAAAAGATCCTAATGCCATTGAACTGTACAACTAACCGAAACATGAGTATGCACATAATAATAGACGATATTTAGTACGGTTTGTAGTACTATACAAAAGTTGAAAGGTTTTTATAAGTTATGTTGCATATTTTATTGCGCGTATAAGAAACTAATACGTCAATATCTATCTGACCCTTTTGCATATCTCATTTACGGCTACGCTTTATAACGTCATAAGGGATGAAGCTTACTGTTGATTAAAATGTCGCTGTAAAGTTTCACTCGTACGACAAAAAAACGGGTATGCCGTGGCATTATTGACTCGCCAGTAGTTGTTTAAGCACATATTCGTGGTATTGTAAATTTTTGACGATTTAATCATAGTCACTAAATATTACATTTAGTGACTATGATTTAATGTAGCCTATTTGTTCGCATTGTCCCGATATCTGTTTTGATATCTCAAGTTTCCTGTAGAATTGCAAATCAAATTTGAAGAAATCTTGTCGATAGATGGAGCTTCAAAGCTCTTCATATAAAAGCTCTTCTTCGGCTAAAAAAATTCACGGGTAAGTGGTACATTGGTAAAGGCATTAAATTGCATGCATCGTATATACAGGCAATATATTTTGGTACTGAATTAAAACTTGGTTTAGCACAAATAAATTTTCGAGTCAGCAACTAATAAGACATTGATAAAGCATATCAGTAACGTAGCAAGCTTACATAGACTTGCAGAAACAACAGGGGTTAATTCATAAACTTACCAGTTTCGTCGTACACTGCTTCTTCATCACCGAGTGGAGGATCAAAAGCAGGTCTGTACGGAGAGTTGATTGGAGGAAGTGGAGGTGGATCGACGCTATCGCGTCTACTGTTAAACGTAATAATTCCTCGATCAAAACCAGTACAATTTGATTAAAACTTAATTGTACTGCGGGACAAAAATATAAATTAAAACAAGTTTGTTCATACGTGTTTTAAGTGAAGTCAATTAACGACTAGAGCATAAAAAATAGCTTCCCAATTCGGCATTCGTTTTACTTTAAGAAGACTGCAAAAAAAGTAATAGATATATATACGAATAATATTCCAATCTATCAAATGCTCCCGTTCCCGATCAATCAGGATAAATTAGATAAACTTAATTCACTATAATTGTGGTCACTATAGCAGCAACATCTAAGTGATTTCTGCCTTTTTTTTGGTGCTGTAACGAGGCCAATATAGTCCAGTACTTTAGGGCCATCTTTCGGAGAAAAAGGGTACACGTTTGATTTTTGGATATGTTGCACCTTGTGACACAACTTTCAATTTTAGTGGGTGCCGCGATTTTTTGGAGCACATGATCCCCCCAAAATGGGGGATTCCCCCCCGGTCATCTTTTCACATATTTTTATAAATATATAGGTCGATATGATTAATATTTTACATGTTTTGTTTATAATAGCAAGAAAACAATTCAGGCCAAAATTAAATATTAAGCAGTTGTCGTGATGACGTCATCATTACGTCATCAAATGCCTATTTTGGTTCAATTTTGCGTTATTTTTTTATTTTTTATCTGGTAAACTTGTTTTAAAATTTGAATAAAATATTTATGCTAAAAATTATGGCTTTAAAATTTGTTCATCATGATGATGTCATCGTGACACTTCAAATGACGTCATAGGTATAGACATGCAAACTATAGTTAAGCGAAAAAGGGCAATAAAAGCAAAAACGAACCATAATACTCAGATTACTGTATCTATATGAAAGCAAGATAGAACGCTGTTTTGCATTAAAACGTCCAAGGTACTGTGATATCATGTGAGCAATGTTAAAAACATTAAGGTTCATAAGCTGACGTCACTACGCCACAGCAATGAAATAAAATCTGGTTTTACAAACTTAACATTCAAATATAAAATAGACTGATGCAACCCGGTTATATTTTCGAGGCACACCAATATAGAGTAACTGTTTCCATAGTCTCATTGCAGATCACATTGTAAATAAATCATTTTAATGCTTATCTTCAAAGTCCTGATATGGAAGACAAACATTAATAAGCTAAAATCGGTACTGGCTAAGAATTTATAAAAGCTAATTACAACTTAATGGGTACCAAAAATACTTGCTTACATTGATATCTCAATTCCTTTTACAATATTTATTAGCTACGCAATACGCACATTATTATGAATATTTGCTGGTGTCACATACAGCAAAGTGGCTGATTGAGCTGCAGCAGGAGCAGCATTTTCACAGCCTGCGAATACAGTCATCACACTTAGGCTCCATTTTCATCCAAGCCGTATACTCGCAATATTGTATCCTTGAAAAATACTTTGTTACTGTTTCTTGGGTTCCTGCAAGTAACAACTTCAATTAGGGAATAAATCAAAGTCCAGAGAGTGTACTGGAAGCTCGGGTAACTTATAATCCCGGTGGGTTTTTCTTACATAACAGCCCAACAGAACTTTCAAAGAAGCAAAACGAATAAACAATTAGGCTTAATAAAATTAGTGCTTGTTTAAATCTGTCATGCATACAGAATAACAATCAATAACATTCTTCTAAAATGTCGCGAAAGATGTTCAAGATGTAAAAGAATGTTAATGACTTCCGTCGTTATTTCAACTGCATAAAAACAATGAAATCTAATGTAATTATTGCAACGCTTCGAGAAAGTCGAATACGTTCCTTTAAGAAGGTGCTGCCTCCATTGCATCAGACCGAGCATCAACAGTATTGCAGTTTTCGTAGTTACAAGAACATAATCCTGTGCATTTGATACTTCCACTTTTGCATACACAACGAAATGAGCAAAAGGACTGGCAGTTGCAGTGAGACGTAAGTTGGTTTCAGCAGTTGCAGTGAGAAGTAAGTTGGTTTCAAATTGGTTTCAGCTCGCCACTTTCTGTCAGCTCCCATCCCCAATCTAACGGCGAAGGCAAATTTTGCTTCCTTTTTAGGCAACTTCTCCACACTTCGGCTTGATATATGGATCTTCGAGTATGATGATTAAGGGCACTGGAAGTTGGTGGTAATTTATCAAACGAATTACCGCTGGCGTACAACTGGTAGCGACATTCGTCAATGTCGTTGGCAACACGCTTTTTGGCATACAATGCCATAACAAATTCTTGCAATTGATAGATTGAGGTAAACGAACTGGCCAAAGTCAAGGAGGCAAACATTTGGCAAAAATTTTCAACATTTCGCATCCAGCAAGTCCATGCATTCTTTTCACCAATACCAATCATTGATGATACTGTATCACAACCTGTCAGCGCATGAAATAAAGGTAAACTGGGAGCTATAATGTCACAATGAGGCATTGCTGAAACAACTTGGTGTATAGGTATAAAGCGAGTTCTTGACCCACAGCCAAACTCAATCCATAACCGTTCAATTCCCAAATCTTTAAAACAAAAAATCGCAATAATCAATACATCAGTGTCAACCGTTTTAATTATTGCATTGGATCTAGCGTGCAGTACATGCAGGAACAAACGAGTGTCCTCTTCTTCATGATCGCAAGGTGAAATATCAGACATATATTTGTCGGCAGTGTGGCCGAATGGGTTAAGGCGTCGTTTTTACGACGACCCTGATCGAATGATCTGGGTTCAACCCGCACCCAAGTCACGTTGTTGCGTCCTTGGGTAAGATGCTTTACGATGATTATCTCTGCTTGGTGGCTTCGAACAAACAGCAAATTCAGTGGACAAGAATTCGAAGAAATTTACAGGAACATTGGATCATCGGAAACTCCTAAGCAGGTGCGGATTCCTCCAATCACGAAGTAGTCCTGGTAATGAAAAGTGTGCGGATCGTCCTACAAGTTAGCGTCTGACGCTGTCCGGTGACAGGAGGATAAATATGCGCTACAACAACAACATCCAGAAGGTCCGTGCTGCTAGAGCAACGTCCAAAGATGTAACTACTATAGTGGCAATGTTAGCAGAAATTGATGTAATGATGGCGTCCGCAATCATTTGAAACAGCGTTAATTTATTTTCTCCATTTCGTAAAAACTTCGACCAACTACACTGCGAAGGAAGAAAAGCCTGTTTTGAAACTTCAACCCTGTAACCAATACCGCGTTTGTCTCTTGCGGAACCTTTGATACTCTTCTCAAGGCAAACGGCAAAAACAATATCAATGCGCTTGTAAAACGTAGCTTTGCTTAAAACATACGGGGTTACAATATTTGAAATATATTTATTCGAAAGTTGTGATATTCCCTTCTGGCTTTAGCATCTGAATTAGTGCTGAGCCATCGATGACATAAGTATCCGCTACTGGAGTTTGATATATGGGTGGCCCATGTTTCTCAAGAATAGGGAGAAGAGCAGATTTCGTTGTCGACCTTATGCAGCCATTGCATGACAACAAGGCAGGATACGATTCAGTTTCATGCTTGAAGAAAAGTTTCAAAGCTTCTGTCCCTCGAATGTAACTCGAAATAAAGACCTTTTCCACTAAAGAAGCATTACGCTTAGACAATGTTATGGATGGCTTGGCGTTGTCCTCAGATTTTCAAAGCTTCCCAAACAAGTCCAACGGGGTTTTATTGATTGATTCCCAAAATGACTGAGTTTTATTCACAAACGCAGAAGAAACAAATGATTTATACTTAGCGGCTGCAGTATGATGAAGTTGTAAAAGCTAATGAACACCTTCGTTATCTGCCACTTCTCGTATACACACGGTTACAAGTTGCTTGGAATTTTCTTCAAAAGGGTTGCCTCGGTCTTCAAATGCCTGCACCAAGCAGTCGAGTTCTTTGCGAAATCTGTCTTGGAAGCTTTTTCCTTTTTCATCATGTAACCAAATAAGCTAGTCATTACGCACGCCAAATTCTTCATGGAAATCTCTCGTCAATTCGAAAAGTTTAGGTTGCGTTACTAACCACCTTCTAAACGCTTCATCTTTTTGAAACAACTCAATGGTTCCTCCTTTTCTTTGAGAGTGGCATTGCACTGTTCATGATTTTGATCCAGCGCTATGGCAGAAAATCGATTACGAGATTTCGTCACAACAAAGTTGCCTTGAGCAAACTCTTCAATTAAATCAGAGCCACTTTCTTCTAAAGTTTCGATATCACGAACATGCACCGAGGCCCAACGTGTATAAAAATGGTGATTCAATTCGAAGAACCAAGGGCAGAGGATTTTCAAGCTTTTGACATACATCTTCAAATTACTAGTTTGGATGGACTTGATGAAAGTAAGTACAATAGCTTTCAATTCTTGAACTAAATTCCAATAAAAAAACATTGGAGACGACAGCAACATCTTATTGACCCAAGTCCCTTACGGTCGGCTTTGCACATCTTGCAGCCTTGAATATTACAAATATTTTTGCGCACAATGTAGCTCATGCAGCCTACTGTATAGCTAAAGTATATATATCATCTTGCAACTATACTTTTCTAAAATGCAGATATACAGTACATCACATCTAAAGAGAATAACTGTTAGTTTTAGTTTATTATACTTGTGATGGCAGGAATATATAATTCTCCCTTCAAATACATGAACTTAAGTCAGGAAAACACCATTAGAGTACCCGAGAACCATACTTCTGCCTTTTTGGCAGCCTTACTGCATTGTGAATAGTGTTAGGTTTATAGTAAAATCAAAATAAAAGTGATTTAAAACCGCTATAATGGCGTTATATTTGTGTTTAAACCAATCAGTGTACCAGAATGCGTGATGGAGATACATTGCATTTTGTGTTAAAATCTATACAGAAGACAGTTGTTATTAGAATTTAACGTTATTGATGATGTCATCATGGCGTCACTAAAGTAAGTTATGCTGCATGCTTGCATCTTGTTTCAGAAAACGACAGTAAGTGCCATAATTTGTTCTAGTGAACTTTGTACAAAAAAACAGACGACCAAAAATAAAAAAATCACGAAAATATGAAACAAAATCGTTGTTGATGACGTGATTGTGACGTCATCAATCACATAATTTGTTTTCACACTGCAACAGAGTTGTGTTCTTGATATAATAGTTGAAACATAAAAAATAACAATCACACTGACACAAAAATGCGTGAAAATAGAATAAAACATGATTTGAGGGGAATCCCCCAATTTGGGGGGATCATGTGCTCCAAAAAGTCGCGGCACCCACTAAAATCGAAGATGGGTTCAATAGCTACAACATATCCAAAAATCAAACGTGTACCCCTTTTCTCCGAAACCTTTCGATATTTTGCCCTAAGGTACTGGACTAAATAATGTTAAAGTTAAATCCCCACTTACGTATTCTCGGCGGCTTTCATTGTTCTTCGTACAGTGCTCAAGTCCAGTTGAATATTGACGGAATCAACGTAACCGTCTAAAACGCAAAAAGAAAGATTGAAATAAAAACAAAGCTACCAATAAAGTAATAAAATTATTAAAATAATTAATTCACGTCACATGCATCAGAAGTTGATATTTTTGTTGTATTGTACATGGTGTTCATAAAGTCCTGATACAATTTCAAAAAATTTTTATGAAGTCAATTCTCAACATATCTTAACCAGGTTGGTTTTATTTAAATTAGTGCTGCTTAAAGTTTCTATTCATAACAAAATTTTGTGTTTCAGATATGATTTTTATGTGTTTTATGAATGTGTTAAGCAAACCCTTATTAAATGGTTACTCCTCAACAGAAGACACAGTGTGTATCTTGGTTCATTGAAACAAAATCGGACGTTTAGACTCAGCGAAGGAACAGGCTAAGTATGGAAACTATCCACCATCAATCTCTTCAATTCGTCGATAGCAAAGGAAATTTATGGACGCGGGTCAGTGTTGAATGCAGTGAGAAGTGGAGGACTAAGAACATTTTGCGGAAAACATCGAGACTGTGAAGCCTATCCGTACTGCTGCCAGAGAATTGGAACTACCACCTACAACAGTGCACAAGGTTCTGCAAAAAAGGTTACGATTGCATGCTTACGAAATGATAATGTTATAGAGACTTCAGCCAAAGGACAAGCCAAAACGAAAAGAGCTTGCAGATAACATGCTGCAAAAAAATTCTGAGGATGAAGAATCTTCTGATGATACTCTTGGTCGCCCACTTCTCGCTGCATCCAACATTGACCCTGTCTCCATAAATTTCTTGTGCCAACGAGGAATTGAAGAACCTCGAGGGTGGATAGTTTCCATACTTAGTCCAGTACGTTTGCTGAGTCTGAACGTCCGATTTTGTTTCAATGAACCAGGATACACATTGTGTACACACCGTTGCCAACGGCTCGCCACCACTGCAACATTTCTTCGAGAGGAGCTGACTTTCCCGCAGGCGCAATAACGCTGAGATGGGTTCTGCAAACTCGTTACACGCTTCGGTGTAATACAGCGAGTATGATCAAAGACTTGATTGATTTGATTTTCAATCACAAAGACTTACATGTTCCTTTCATTGTGCGGACTAGCCATTTTCCTTTCGGATTTTCCGCGGTACGGATAATATCAACAGCGTCTCCTGCCTTGACTGTAAACTTATCAAACCATTTTGAGTCGGATTTGATGCTTCCCGTAGTCTGCGCCGCAATTTCGCCAATCATTGGGAGCTAAAAGACAAGTTTATCAGTTACGCAACACGAGCTGCAGACTTGAACAGCCAAATTTTATCGGAAGTTGCCTAAATCCGTCGTACAAATCGAAATTGTATAGAATTTACAAATACATAGAATCCTAAAACAAGTAGCCATGAACGCTTAGACTATGAGCTATGACGAGTTGCTTAATAAGAGGTAAAAATTAGATTTTTTTACCTTAAACTTCTTCCTCATTTCTTTGTCTTTCTTCTCTGCATCTTTCTTCTTTTTATCATCATCTTTTGGGGGTGGGGGTGGTAAGCTGTAAGCAAAAATAAGTTGCAGTTGCGAATTACCTACGCAGTACAAAAACCAATATCGACTTATTGTTGTGCTTGTGTGGTGCTATGCTGTATCTAACACAAATGCCTAATCCGCTTTATCTGAGAGAAATCACAATTCAATAAAAGGTGCCAGAGGGGTTATCCCAAATACAGTTCCAAGAATTGCTGATGAGTGATCAAAACGCAAAATTCCCTTCGAAAATCCTTGCTTTTTATCAACGTTTAATTTAATATCATAATCAATTAGCCTTCTGCTTAACAAGCAGTTTCAAGCAAATGCTATCGTAATTTTTTTTAAGTGCATGCAAGTGCTGCGTAGTAGAGTATGTTATATAAGCACACTCCATGATTTTAAGGGCCGTTGTTTTTACGCCGACCTTGGCCGCAAGATTTGGGCTTAACTCGTAACGTGGTCACGTTGCTGCGTCCTTGGGGAGGGCGCTTTACGGTGATTATCAACGCTCCGTGGCTTCAAAAAGTCAGCAGATTTAACTAAGAAGCGAAAAACCAACCAGAAAACTTGGAACACAATCAGTCGATCAACTTCTAAGCGGGTGCGGACTGCGGATCGTTCAATAAGCATAGCGCCACTGCCGCTTTCTTGTAACAGGAGCATGGAAAACGCACTTACTTTGGAGTTCGATCAATATCTACTTCAATGGGCTCGTATATTTCGCCGTCTTCAGGTATTTCATTCTATTTTAAAAGAGTCATAACTCAAATTGCCAACAAAATAGAAGTCATAAACAGTAAAGATATAGTAATCGTGACCCGGAGCCTATTTAAATTTAACTCGATTTCAACTCTAGAAAGCCTTGATCGTGAGAAATGGAGAAACGTAGAAAATTGGAGAAGGCCTTTCTCCTGCAATGGTGCAAATAGACTGAAGATGATGATGGAACTTGAGGAATTGGAGACTGTTGAAAACTTGAGACTCCGTCAACATTTGCACAAGTTTTTAAAATTAAAGGAGGAACCTCTGATCGAAATCTATCCAAGTTTACCGTAACAGACTACAATTTAAAGAGAGATAAAAAAACGAAACTTCTTTTGGGTTAGTATTGCATGTCTCAATTTTTCTAAACAAGGAGTACATTTTATACCTCTTGAGGAATTGCAGGAAGTCCATTGCCGCCTAAAAAAAGAACAAAAAAGTAAAATTTAAAGTGCATGTTTCTATCAATTCCAGCTTTCAGTAGTCTATGAAAAAAATTTTTTCAACAGAAAAAAGCATTGGACTATTACATGGCATAATGTAAAAAAATAATGAAAATCACGAAAAGTTTCAAAGCAACAAATTAAAGAACGTCAATATATCATGTTTAAAACAAAACTATATATGACCGAGAAATAGACTGACATATTTTTTTCTCTGACGAGAAAGCACAATCAACTTAAATCAGTTATCCTAACAAAGCTAAAAGAGAGACCCACCGCGGTTGTTGTCCACTGGGGGCAATGGAGGTCGCGCAGGAGCGCTCTCACCAGGCGTGTCATCATATAAACCTTCTTCCTCGTCGTCCCAAGTTTTTCTGTAACACGCCAACGGCAAATTTTTTTTATAAGGAGTATGGAAAAAAGCACTGCGTTAATAGTAAAACTTTGAATAAAGAAACATAATTATTAATGACGGAAACAAAAATTTTTTTTTGCTACCGTAATGTTATTACAGTATTTCGTTAAAATTTAATACGGGGTGTCGGAAGATTTCTTTTAAAAATTAATTCCCTTTTGCTTCCGATTTTCAAAAGTTCTTCTCACATGATTTCAAAAGAAACTTATTTTAAGTACACAAGGTTCAAAAGGAACGCACTTGCAGTATCATGGTATTAACATTATTATGCTTAATTTGCCTTCAAGTCGACCTAAAAAGGAAATAGCGTACAATATGGCAAATCACTAAAACCCACATTATCGATGGCTGTCGGTGAAGTGAAGATGAATTGGCGGAGGGTGGTGGGGACTGTGGAGTGGAGTCCCTTCTGCTATCAGGTGGAGGGAGTGGAGGCCTATCTGGAAAGTAAACCAACAGTCAAGATAGTTTAAAAATGGATTTCAAGCTAATTTTAACAAATTGCAATTTCATATTTTTTGTAAACTAATTAATCAAAATCATAACTAAATACTGTGTTTTACGAATTGTATTTTAAGATAACTATTTCTAGCAAACAATGATTTGGCACTTACCATCATGGGATGGAGGCATACTCCTGCCGTTGGGAAGAGATGGTAAACTTCGTTGTCCAATCGGGGTGTCTGGGGGGCCTAAAATAAAAAGTTATATTTACACTGCAAATTAAAGTCTATGAAATTTAAAAGGGTTATATCATAAATATGGAACTCAAAAGGCATCTGCAATTGCTAAGTTTTTGGAGTACAGCATTACAGCACTTTAAAGTTCTGATGCCTATCCTGGCAAATATCAGTTCCGCTTTAGGCAAGAATTAAATCTTTATCTCAAAATCAATATACGATTCAAATTTCAACTATTTGGTCACTCTACAGTAACTACGAAGTTTTAATCGTCTTACCTCCTGGTAATGGGGGCGGTGGGCGATCTGGGAGTGCAGTCCCAAACGAACCCGATGCTGATCCTGTTTGGGACCCAGGGGGTGTAGGAACGGGCCGATTGTGGATGCTGGTGGTATTAGCAGCTGTAGGATGCCTCCCCGGCAAAGATGGAGGTTCTTGACTGGGTAGGTTTCGGCTTGGAAGACTTGGAGGATGATTGAAGTTGGCGGGGGCATTTGGATGACCACCTGGGAGTACTGGGGCGTCTGATTTTCGCCGACCATCATCTCCAACGGGGGTTTGAGTTGGACGTTGTTGACGGCTTAAGAATGAATCTCCACGCCTAGCTGCGGGGATACTGCTTGCTGAAAAATACACAAGTACCGAAATAAAAAAATCTGCTATTACCAAAATAATGTCCAACTTTGGCTTTTGTTATGATTGACTCCATGCAACTAAATCTGTTAAGTTAAAATTCCTTTAAAAGCAATAATGTTGCTAAGCGCTAGTGAGAACTACTGTAATTATCTTACAGTAAGGTTTCAAAAAAGTACCGACATACAAAGGCAACTTTTAGGATGTTGATTATTTCGATGCTTCAAAATCTACGCTTATTATTTCATAATGTCTGTTAAGCGGGTACGTTACTGTAAAGTATATATTCAGTACAAAGCATGCAGCATTTAATGCTAGCAAAAATATATTAACATTTTGCTGTTCACGAAAAGATAAATAAATGCCATCATGTGACAATCATATCAAACGTGAAAGATTGCAATGGCTGCAACAAACGGATACGCTAAATTTTGCGTTTTGGTTTTTGAATACAAACTGCAGCGCCAGTTAGCAGTTTATTTGCGTATTATCATATCATCAAATATGCTAATGGCTTTATTTAAAGCAAAATGCAGATGCAAAATCAAAATCAAAACCATTTGACGTTCTGCAGTTGAATATTATCTGACTAAAATAAATAACACAAACGCTTAGAAGTTATATCGTATATGCACTTGCAGTTACAGGGTTGGTGTAGCGAAAAGGGGGCAGCGGAAGCGATTGCCCTACCATCCGAGAGACAGTCAAGCCTTTTCCGGCATACAACGACATAACTAAACCTCAGCTTGTTACCTAGGCTATTAAAACGGTAAGAACTATCTTGTTGATTTTCACCTAATTCATCCAAAAATCAAACCTCGAGATAATGAAGACCTTTTCTTGGTGTTTACCTATTTGGCCAAGAATGCTTCTTCGTCAAAATCCCCAGGCGCCATCAGCAACTAGGTTTCTTTCTATTTATAAATTCTGTTTTAAAAGTAGTGGTTTCAAGTAATGAATGATACCGAGTATTCGGCTTGAAATCTTGCAGTTGTTCATTGGAATTGATAACTTTTTGATTAGCACTTCCAAAATTGTAACTCAATCATGACTCAATGCTCTGCAACTTCGCGAAAATTTTGCGGCAAATCGACTGCGAATTAAGTCGCAATCAAAGTGCAGTGTGAGAGCGTGCTCACTAATCAGCAATCCTCTGCTGAATAGAGGGTTTGCTACTGAAACACTAGACTCCAGCTCGATTCCCGGTCGGTTCAAACTAAAGACTATAAAAAATTGGTATTCACAGCTTCCCTGCTTGATGTTTAGCATTAAAAGGAGTGTGAAGCCTCCACCATGTGGAGGAGAAGTGGCAGGTGGCAGCTTGACTAGAAGACCAAAGGTTCCTTCGCAGTCTCCTAGCAAATGTAACTAGATGAATAAAGATGTAATGCAAGCACCTTGTTGCTGATTAGGCAGTTTAGCGTGAAGAGGCCTCCTTGGTTTCTGAGGAGGAGCTTCGTTGAAAATTCGAGATGGGAGAGCGCGCCTCCGGCGATCCGTTGAACCCGAAGCCAGATCAACTGAAACAAGACAATCAAATCTTTCATTGTAATCGCTGTATTTGAACAGCTGCATGGTGACACAAAACTTCAAAATCACTTCAAAGATCATCGGATTCATCTTTTTCTTTTGAATGTTCAGGTTAGCCTTGAAAAAAGCTGTTTAATGGAATTGAAAGGCTACCCCGAGCATTCAAAAGAAAAAATAAATCCGATGATCTTTAAAGCCATTTTAAAATCACTTTATTACACAGAAGCGTGCAACGAGTTTGCGGGGACTACCTCCGCATAATTTCGCTTCGGCAGCACAGCTTTTCTCGAAGAAATGTCGCAGCGGTGACGAAACCCTGGCAACACGTCTGTGTCCGATTTGACCGGGCGAGATTTGAATCTTAGACCTCACCCTCTAGAGATGAAAGCGTTACAGCTCGATCAACTAAAGCAATTTATCAATAGTCGGCAGCGTGGCCGAATGGGTAAAGGCGTCGTTTTTACGACGACCCTGATCGAATGATCTGGGTTCAACCCGCACCCTAGTCACGTTGTTGCGTCCTTGGATAAGACGCTTTACGATGATTATCTCTGCTTTGTGGCTTCGAACAAGCAGCAAATTTAGTGGACAAGAATTCGAAGAAATCCACAGGAACATTGGATCATCGGAAACTCCTAAGCAGGTGCGGATTCCTCCAATCACGAAGTAGTCTTGGTGATGAAAAGTGTGCGGATCGTCCAACAAGTTAGCGTCTGACGCTGTCCGGTGACAGGAGGATAAATATGCGCTACAACAACAACAACAGCTACAACAATATTATTTTTAAGCTGATACTTTACAGCAAAACTAATTTGGGACTGAGAAAGCATGCCTATGCTAAAACCCAACGCCTAGAAAACCTTTTTGAGAGCGTTAATGCCCAAACTTCTTTGGATGACACTTGGAATAACTGTTCCAAAGAACGTTTTAAATGACTTTTACTTGAAAAATTTGCGGAAGATCTCTTTTTAAAGCTTGTTCCACCGCAAAAGAATCACGAGCTTTCTAAATTCGATTATCGAAATTTATATATTTCTGGCTTTTAGGTTAGAATAGTGGCAGTAATGAATAACCCTGTTAACAGGTTTACATCTTTAAAAGTTTTGGGTGTGCTTTGGAAAACAAAACAGAAAAATCGAGAATCGTGAAAACTGGAAAAGTAGGTAACAGGCTAAATACGTGCATTTCCGTGTTAATAAAGTTAAAGAGCTTTCAGTTATGCTGCAGCATGACTATAAGTATAGTACGTAAAAGCATGGAAAAGATTCACACTTAATACCGCAAGCAAATCGTGTAAATTGTCAAATTGCATTCAGAATGCGGATGTATGCAATAAAAGCTGCAAAGCGTTGTGGTTTACGACGAAGATCTATTTGTTGTTAACTTATGAGCAAGCAAATGTTCATAATAATTTGATGATGGCTAAAGCAAAACAGTATCGTTTGCTGCGTTAAATGTTGAAACTTTCTTTCTGTACAATTTGCTGAAAAAATTCAAATTAAAAAAGGGGAGTGTTTGGCTCAGAATTATGAGTAGAGAAACAGCTGCCGAAAAGGCAGACCTGGTTCGATTCCCAGTAGGGTCAAAATTAAACCAAAAAAATTTTTTTAATTGGCACTTCCAACTTTTCTACCGAATGTCCAACCCGAAAAAGGAGAGGTCGGAGAAAGAAGCATCCTTTTTGAGTGTTAGACATGTTGTAGTTAAGGTCTAAACTCAACATCCTTCGTTGTTTCCATAAATGATTATGTATCTACCGTATAAATAACACCATCTCACCTGATGGTGTAGGAGAATGATGTAAGAAGGAGGATCTTTTGCTACTGTCGGCGTCATCTGCAAATGGAAACGTTTCAAAAGAAACCTAAACTGATGAATCCGGTCACACACAAGGAAGTTGCCGGAGAAATTAGGCTCTGAATTAGTTTTACAAGCGTAACAGTAACGCAAATATAAATAATTTTGTCTTTGAGTTCAGTTTTTGTTTTTCGTCGGCAAAGAAAGACAGTTAAGTCACTTCATTGAATAAAAAACAAATTTACGAAAATGAGACATTAAAAACCAGGCTTAAAAACCAACCATTTCGAAAAATGCTAATGAGGATTAACAGCCCAAAACAACGTCAGTCCAGCAACGTGAGCAACCAAAAGATGAAGTTTCAAATTAAAAAAACAAAAACAAAAAAACAAGAATAACTCCGCTCGGAGAACTAATATATAAACTAAATAACAACACAAAACAGCGCTTGTCCATCAACAAGCACAACCAAACGACATGAAACACAAGGGATAAATTCTTTGAAAGAAGCCAAATTCGTGGGAGAACCAATGTAGGCCTACGTGTATTACAGTAGGTTTATTACTTTATGACAAAAATGCAATGTCACCAGTTTTACTCCGCATCAGGATATTAAAGTTTAACGTTTACTTATGAAACTGCTTTTGAATTTGAATGGGGGATTACTTTTAAAACTGGTAGTGGAGGCTTCATTTTTAAAATGGTTAAAGCATGTATGTAGAAGCTGCGTTTATACAAAGTTGTATTTACAACCAAGAACGAAAACTCATTTTGCAAAAACGAATTTAAAACGTCCGAACCAAGTTTTGAGCTATCAGCAGATCAATACTGTCATCAACCACCCATGGAAACTTAATTTTGGAAGTTTTTGGGAGCAAAAGTATTCTTGAAAGATATTAAGATTTTGTAACTTGTAATCAAAATCTACCAGACTGACCACAGCCAAGAACAGTCCGCCACAGCTCCAATATTTCTACGTAAAAAGCTACATGGACAAGGTTTATGACAGCAGCAGGGTCGTTGGCAATAGAGAGGCGGTGAGGCCATCTTGAGGGGGAGCTAAAGCCCCTTTAACCTCCCCCCTTGGTTGTGCCACTGCTAAGCAGTGTCTCTACTTACTCATATTGCATAAAACTGACCTGATTGCTTACGTTTCCATGTGACGTCTCTTGCGTCTGCTGACGTGAAACTTCCACCGCTGGGAAATTCGTTTTCGGCGTTTGACGCCGCTTTGTCGGACTGGGAGGACTTGACTGACTCCCCGATTGAGGAAGTGGAGCTGATCCTTCGATCGCTCAAAAACGAGTTACGTTGGGGTGGAGGGTAGCTCGTTTGGGCCTCATTGTGGTCAGTTTTCTCATTGTTGTCATCCATTTTGGAATCTATTTCTTTTTTCCATGATTTTTCGGTTTGATAGGATCCTGTATTAGCAGTTGTTATGTTGTGAGGAGTGTAGTTTGTCTTGTTGCGGAGTATGTCCCCATTTGCTTTCGTCTCGTGCTTTGGGGAATTCTCAGTGCTTCCACTTGAAGATTTGAAAGCACTTTTTTCGGGAGATTTAGGAGCATCACTGTTCGTACTTTGTGACGTAGCATTTCGATTAAATGGCCGTCTTCTTTCGAATACGTTGTCACTAGATATCGTTTTGGAACCAAAGGTTGGTTTAGAACCGTGGGCAGGCTTTGTTCCTCCAGGGGGTGGCCTTTTCCGAAATTCCTGCAATTAAAACTACAGTAAAAGTTATCGGTACTAACTTAGAAGGTTGAGGATTATATTTCCTCAGCCACTGATGCTTTCAGTTGCGGCTTTCGAAGCAAACTTTCATGGTTATGAATAAAGTGCTGCAACCGAATTCACACAATTAGAACATCCTTTGCGTACTTTATGGCCTAAAAATTACCAGAGTGGAAGTCTAGGGAAGAGTCATCAAAACGGCGACTAGTTAAAACAAGCAAAGCAAAAAAGTTGTCCTCCTACAGGATTCGAACCAGCAGTCTATGGATTACCGGTCCACTGCTCTACCACTTGAGCTAATAAGGATGTAAACGTCATAACAAAAATCATAATTAAATGATTATTATTAAAATTACACCATTTATACCTACCGATTTATTTGGAAAAGCTGCTCTTTCAGCTTCCAGATCCTTGTTGCCGAACATGGCTGCTAACTCCGAAACGTTCGGCTAAAAAAAAAAGAGATAATCATAGCAACCAAAAAAACATAGACCACAAAAACAAAAAATTTTGTACTCAATAAAGGGAAACTTCGAATGGGAATTTCCTAATTTTAAATGATTAGGGGCTGAGTACATACTGTGCGAGGATATTTCCTATCAACGTTATTTCGTCTTGGCTGGTTTCGTGCATTTAGAAAAATTTTTACAAAATGCTTTCGATTGCTGCAAACGCTGGCATTCATGCGCTGTATAAAGATTAAAAAGAATTGTTGTTGCCTCATAAAACCAGTACAGTAATATAATCAAGCCAAGGCTGACACAGCTAGCTGTAGAGTTGGACTGCGTTATTTCGTACTACTAGTCTCCATCAGCAACTCTAAGAACTGTTTGCTGAGATGATATAATTCAAACAAGTGCCAGAAGCAACTCATAACCGAGTAATCCAATCACTTAGGCCCGGCCTACGCGGTGGGTAAGAAGCATGCCAGCAAATCCGTAGTTTATTTCACCCAATTGGCATCTTGCACCCTGGTAAGGCAGTATGCCGAGCGTACCGAGTTTTTGCTTGAAATAAACTAAACATACGCTCGTACACTCACGATTTTATACCCAGTGCCATCACAAATTTTATCTTTGTGGTTACTTTTGCTTGTTGGGCTCTTATGTTATAGAGACGATCATGTACTTTTGTGTTCAGGTTTCATATTATTTCACTGATAATGAAATGCAGAAGTCTAAATGCTAGAAGAAGATACCAATACGTAGAAATCTCGAGTAAATAGGTCGAGCAAAACGTGCAGCAAATGTTGACATTTGCTGCCGATAAGTAAATCATTCATTTCCGTTGCAACGACAGTTTTCAGGCCAAAAAACTGAAACTAACAAAACCAAGCTGCATACGACAATAAACAATACTTAACTTTTAACTATTGGCCAGTAGGTCGAGCAGTAACGTTCGTTTCTGGTTTGGGAGGTCTGAGGTTCAAATCTCGGCCCGGTCAAATCGGGCACAGTGGTCAACGGCTCGTTACTGCTGCGATATTTGTTTGAAAGAAGCTGTGTTGCCCGGGCGCAATGACACGGAGATGGGCCCCGCAAACTCGTTACACGCTTTGGCGTCATACAGCAAGTATAATGAAAAATTTTATTTTATTTAACTTTTAACAATAGTGTAGATAAAACTATTTGCTGAAATCGTCACAGCCAAAACTCTCCAATGCACTTTTTTGTAAGAAGAATTATGTGAAAACACAAGGCTCGTTTTCGCTTAAAATTTAAGTACAAATTAAGAACAATACTACCCTTGGCTTGAAAAAATTATTAAAAAACACGGGCTATTACAACGCTTTTACAAGAAATCAACAATTTTTTGGTCTTTTTTATATTGTCATTCTTCAGGTTTCCTACAGTATTCATGATTTATGAAACAGACAACTTTTAACCAAGCAAGAATAAATTTGTGTCATTTGATTCGCCAACAAATTTCACAAATTAAGAAGAAATGAGGCTGAAACTTTTTGAAAATTTAAGAACAGTCAGTCTCAACCCACAAATTTACTGTTTATTATAAAAATAGTGTTATGTATAAGAATATTTTATTATTCAGCCCCCCCCAAAAATATAATCACCCCCCACCAAAAATAAATAAATATATAAATAACTGCAACGATGTAGTGCCTTGCATATGGCAGTAAAAAGCTTTCAAATGATACTACATTTACATTTAGCAAATAATGCGGACGAAAATAATTAGCAACACAAGTTTCGACGTAATGGGCTTCATCATTCACATAAGCAAAAGGCACAAGCACAATCTACTTTTGAGCAACAATATTTACGAAAACACCTGCAACTACAGATAGGACTTTTTGTCGAAATTAACTGCACAAAGTGTTTGTTTGGTAAACACTCAAAGTAGTTTTACACTTTAACTAGCCTAATAGCAATCTAGCAAGCTTCGTCAGCTTGGACTAGGCGAACAAGAAATAATGTCATACTGTAGCAAATTTTAACCAAGAAAAAATATGTTTCATCACCAAGTTAACCGAGGCAATAAACAAAAACTTATCGTCTTTATAGGCTTTTACCGCCAATTTTCAAAGATTTGGTCTTAACAACCACACAGCTTCATCATAGCCAGCTACCTTATGCGAAATAATGGGTCAATAGAGCAGACGTTTGCAAACCTTTTGCAGGAGTGCAAGCAAGAGTTCGCGAAATTGTCCCCAGGCCAACTGATCAGACCAAGACCACTTGCCGGTGTGTAAACGAGTTTAGCGATCTGATGAAGATTAAAAAAATAAAAAACCTTTGGCTAAAATTCGTGTCGTTTTTGTCGTAAAAAAATCTTTAGGGTAATTTGGTACCGCAACTGCTTGGAAATTTTGGGGAAAAATAAAAGGTGAAGACTGTGAACAGACCGGACTTTGGAAACCACTACTATAGAGTAAATCACTATTGCTAGTTTGAAGAAGCTGCTTAAAAGTTGAGAAAAGTTCGTGTTTGGTTTTCAGGTCTTCTGCCAAAATCTTCGAACGGCGGCGCCGGCTCAACTGCGTCATATAGCCACAATTTTATGTCGCAATCTCAGCTCTCTCATTCCCTACACTGAAAACAATGTTTCATCTACGAACGCGGAAGTAATTGCTGTTTTTCGCTTCTTTTTTTTTTTTGGAGACATTTTTCAATTATTTTCCAATTAAACTTACGGATCGTTTTAACAAACGATTTTAATTTAAAGTAATCACGATCTTGTTTTTTAAGGGTAAAATGAAAATGTTTTTTACAGTTGTTGTAGAAACAGAAAACTATGGCACAATTTAACAGAGAGAACAAAACTGCAGCAAATTTGAGAGATGACTTCCATTGGGCGTGAACACCAAACAACATACTGACGTTCCAAATTACAGTTATTAAGTTCTCTTTTTATTTTTGGTAATGTTTCGAAATCGGAAAGTATCACAAACCAGCTAAAAACCACAAATTGAAATTTATGAACCATTTAAAAAAGTCGAATGTACGAGCACTTGCGACACAATGACCAGGAAAAGGACTACTAAACAATGAACTGCCCTTATGCTTCATTTATTATTCAACTTATCAAGTATCTGTCTATGATAAACAATTTTATTTGAATATGACAGATAATGAAGTAGGTCTTGTGCTTGCGAAAGGTCTTGTTTTAAAGAAAAGCTCAACTAAAGCGAAGTTAACGCGCCAAAGTCTGCTAACTTTTTGATTGATTTTCTAAACGCTGTGACATACGGCTAAATAACGTCTACAGCTCTACCATAGGCGTAAGAGGTGGGGGGGCCGGGGGGGTACTGGCCCCCCCCCCCGGTTGGTGTAAGGCGTCCAAATTTCGGGCAAAATTTTAGGTAACTTCATATATTTTGGGCGATTTTGCGTCAAAATTTCCGGCAATTTCATATTTTTTGGGCAATATTGCGTCAAAATTTTGGGCAAGTTTGCTTTGTGAAATATTCCGAACGCTGGATAGAAAAACCGTCTCAAGGTGAGTGAAGACCTTTTTTTTTTTTTCTGGACAGGAAAAGCGGCTCAATTTGAGTGAAGACCTTTTTTTTTTTGCAGGTCACCTCAATTTGAACAGAAAAAAAGATCGATTTGTCAGGCAACTTTCAAGTCATTTTTCGAGCAAAACTTTGGTGCCCCCCAAATCATTTCGAGCTCCTACGCCCATGAGCTCTACCACTACAATTACGCGGTATAAATAGATTAACCAGTTAAAGATAATAAATTTGCTAGTTTTTACTGCAAATATTCATAAAACTGATAGCCTACAAAAACACGTACCTTTTCTCGCGCCATCACTAGACAAACGAAACAACTTATGTATTGCAAATAAGATTAAAGCATGATTTCTTTTCGATTTAGCCTAACTTTTTCATCTAAATGACGATGAAGAGCTGTTTCATATCAAAATACACTTACAAACTTTACTGCTAACGCTGCCACAACCTGCCAATTTCGCAGTTCGTGCTCAAATGACTGGTTATAATACAACACGCAACTAAGTCCCTTTTACCCTGTTCGATTTTACGCTGCAAAGAATTTCTATGACTTATGACATGCTATCTTCAGTCTTGATTTGAAAAATAGGTTTGCGAATTTAGGAATTTCTTTGACGTAACGCTTTCCGGTTTTAGACGCTATTACTGAATAGCCAACGTACTATTGATGCCATATAAGAACCACATGACCACAAATAGATTTACATCAACAAAGCTTATTTCACATGATGTAAAAAATGGGAAAATAGAGTTAAAATGATTATTTTTTTTTTAAATATCATGGAAACCGACTGTCTGCAGTTTGCTCAACATGCCACCTGCTGGATATATTTTTCGAACAAAAAAATTTGCTTTTGGTTCCAGCCTCTCCCATTATCAAATTCGTGGTAGCACGATCGGACATACCAGAAAATTCACGACTGTCATAACTCTACAAATGATTACGAAAATTCACTAGTCGAATTTGTTCCAGACATCCATTGAGTTGTCATAATTAATTATTTGTACTACTCGCCAAAACGTCAATTACACAAGGATAATTAGGTTATAACGCGACATTAAGTGACCGCTCAAACGACCAAATGACATTAAGCTAAACACCAAGCATAATAATGATCACTTCCGTTATTCAATTTTGGGCAACACCACAAATTTCAGCAAAATTTTACCTAAGAAGGTATCTCCACCATAAAAAATTAGCCGTGACAGCCATAAGCAACTGCAATTAAGAATTCAGTAATTCGCACTAAATACAGTAACCATGAACCAAGTAAGACTATCAAAATAATCATTCTCATTTAGAAGTGCATTACTTTACTCTAAAAGGATGATAGAAAATAAGCCAGGAAAAAATTAATTGTTTGGGAATGGAGATGGATTTCATATGTCACTATTTATAAACGAATAGCAACGAAAAGTTATTTACAGATTATATACAACAGTTGTGATATGGGTTCATGCGATTTTCTAACGTAATTACCTCAATATAAACTTTAGCACAAAAATTAATACCACTTGGTTTCAGCATTTTCAAAACGTTTCAATATTGACGTAATGGCATCTTAGTAAAAAATGATAATAATTTTCTGTTGTGTATGTTAGCAACTGTAGAAGCAAACTAGCCCATTGCTTCATCATTTAATTCATTTTCAATGTGACGTATTGGCGGCGGCGTGGCGCAAAGATAGAGCAAGTTGGTGGCGCAACCCGACCCCTTGCAGAGAATGGGGCGTAGAAAAAATCCGAGGAAACTCAACAATGGGGCCATAAAGCGTGGGGTCAGTAACCGTAAGGTTGTTGGACACTGGTTCAACCATTGAACTAAAGCAATAAGTTGTTGTGTATTCGGAAAAGACATTTTACGCTTATTTGTCATTGTGACCAGGCAGTCCATCCGTTGTGGTGTCTCTCCAGACGAAAGACTTGCAAACAAGACTTTTAAAAAAATTGCAGAGTTTGTCCTGATGAAGTTGCAGAGACGTAGAGTTCCGGTTGATTTCCTGAATGATGTGATTGATTATTCGTTTCAATATCATATTGCCAAGCGAGACTTTGCATGACGTTTAGTATGTAAACTTACCTTCAATGTTTGCTCAAAACTTCCAATCTTTGTACAGCGACAGCCCAAGATTAAAGTATTCTTTTATCGGGGCTAATTTATTGCTCTAATTAGTTTCACAAAACTGCTGAACATAGCTGCTAGTTAGCACGCGTGTGTCATAAAATTTGTTAGTCACCTTGCCCATTTCATGACCGGCTCGCCCATTCGAATTTTTCAGATTTCTTAAGTTCATGTGATTTTCTTGTTTGTTTTATGGTATTTTTTTTGTGTGTGTTCGTCATTGCAGGTTTCTTGAATCACCTCTACCCTTAGAGGTAATCATAAGTCATCATTTGGATATCTCATGAACCCTATGGCGAATAGTATACTGTATTAACATTTTTTTGTAACCATTATTATTTTGAATCTTTTTTCGCCAAATAAAACTGAACTCAACAAACAAGGTACGTATAAAATATATTAAGTACGATTTATTTTCAAACCTTTAATTGAAAAACGTACCTATCCTAATGTACTACAACTCTTGTCCTCGTAACGAAAGATCAAATAATAAGTACCGGTATCAATAACTCGTACTCTCTGCCATTCCAAAGACCAGCTTCAAGCATTCTCGGAATATCTTACAGTATATTTGCTTACGCCAGCCGTCTTTTGTTCTGCAACTTTTGGTTAAATTTTTAGTTTTGTTTTTCATCTCTATGCACAATGCACATGTAATCGGAGTTGTAAGTAGGGCCGGGCTTTTCTGGTCGAGTTCGGGTTCGGGCCTAAAGTTGACAAAATTTTCGGGCTTGATTCGGGCCTGAGACATACTTTTTGTCTTAGGTGCACACAGTAGCGTAGCCAGGGGGGGACAGGGGGTACTTGAGCCCCCCCATTGGCCTGAAGAGTATGCAAAATACCCTGATTTTAGCACTTTTGAAATCGATTTTTGCACTAAAAACGAAAATAGCCCCCCTCCAATGGTATTGGCGACGAGAATTGGTCAAGAACCTGATGTGACATAGACCAGAAAAACTTGCCTTCAGCTTGGATGAAGACCTTTTTTTTTTTTTTTGGAGAGAGAAAAACCGTCTCAATTTCAGTGAAAACCTTTATCTTTTTTTTTTTTGAGATCACGTAAATTTGGAGACAAAAACCAACTCAATCTGAGTGAAGACCAATCAAAATCTGGGTCAAGATCGTTTAATGTTGTTTCCAGCCCCCCAAACAGCTCCCCCAATGCAAATTCCTGGCTACGCACCTGGGTGCACAAAAATATAATCAAAATAACGTAGCAACATTGCTAAATTTTTCAGACCTAACTTAACTTTCGGGTTTTTCGGGCATGATTCGAGCTTCAAATTAGTATTCGGGTTCGGGCTTATATTTTCGGGTTTAGGCCGGGTTCGGGCTTATATTTTCGGGTTTAGGCTGGGTTCGGGCTAATATTTTCGGGCTTGGGCAGGGTTCGGATCTGAACTAGTAGGCCCGTTTACAACTCTGCATGTAATAGTTTTAAACACTTTAAAACAGAAATTTCAATACGATGCTGAAACTAATGAAAATTCATCTTTCTAAAACTCCTAGACTTATTAAATATTAACCCACTCAAGCACTCTTGAAGAAATATATACACTACACTACAAATCTGGAATGACATATACTTGCTAGCTTTTTAAAAGAAGCAAATTATTCAATTCTTTTAAAGGAGTCCTCACTTGATTTAGTGTCATTTGCTGAAAGTACCGATAGAATCACACAACCACTCGAGCCTCGAGTTACCAAAGAATCTGATTTTCGCATCAAAAGGTTTGTATGGACAAACATGCTTTGCCTAAATTATTCTGACCCTTCTAAACGGCTCAAAACATTAACCCTTTTCAACGTTAGCATTCAAAACTTTAGCAAATATAAGTCCAGCTATCACTTTACATACGGCCAGCTTTTTGTGAAGTACACTATGTACTTCCCTTTTTCCCAAATGGCTGAAAAGTGAAAACATGTTCTTTTAAAGAAGTTGAGTTTAAAAAACTGGCATATTTAGGTCCTGTTATATCTATCGTTCACTCCTATGAAACTATAGTAAGTATACATTACTGCAAGGGTGCATGCTGATGTACGGCCTCTTTTTCAAGCAAGAATTGAGTTTATGTCCAAAAAACTAGCAAATTTGATCCTGTTCTCACTTGTCGATTTCGTCATATTCAATTATCAACCTAGTCTTTATGGAACTCTGCAACGCTGCAGCAAAAATATATGCTGGCAAGTCTTATTATCCCAACAAGAAATTGATTAAGCTTGAAACCATTTCCGGAAAAAGTCACGTAAATTTCGGTTTTTAAAATCCAAGGCTGATTTGCATTTGCGCATCATAAAAAAACGTTATCGAATTCGATTGCTTTTTATATAGATCTTAAATCTATCTGTTTGTCCTACGGAATTATGAAATTAAGAATAAGGCAAAACCGGTTCTTCAAAATTTACACTGCTTTACCTCAGTGTTTAAGGAACAACGTTCAGTTACGTAGAATACTGACGATTGTGTAAGTGTGCATGCAAAGTTTGCAAAAGGTAATAGGTAAAGCAGTAAAATAGGGGCACTTTACTGTAAAACTTATTTTTATATTAGGACAATTTCATAAAACCACGAGGTTCATTTTTCTCAATAAGAACAATATGAGACCGATGCCAGCTTACATAAAACAATTCAGAAAACGGCTGGCACAACGCATTTATAAGTAATAATCAGCTGAGTTTGCTTGGCCTTTTGTCAAACAGTAACCAAAATCCAAAACCAAAGACAACTTTTAACCAAGCAAGAATAAATTTGTGTTAATTCTCCAATGAAGTTAAAAAACAAACTAAGAACAATGAGGCCGAAAACTCGTTAAAATGTAAGAACAGCGCCAGCTTCAACCCAAAATTTCCTGGTTTTCATAAAAACGAAAGTGTAATGCTGAAGAAGATAAAACAGTTTGCCAAGGTTTTAAGGTGAAAATTTTTGCAATTGTGACACGTTGGAGTTCTACTTTTGGTTAAATAACGACTAAAAATTAAAAACAAACCTTGATATTTGAACTGGCCAACTTCTTCGTAAGTGAACGGTTAAGTTTCACGTAAACTGATTGCCTCGTCCGAAAAATTACGTAAAGGTTTAGTGAATTCAAAAACACTGCTAAAAGATTAAAACAGCGCGATGATGACGGTGGCACACCTTAAAAACGCCCGAATTATTGTGGTGTAAGAATAATGTATTAAGTCACTTTCTTAATAACTTCTTTAATCACAATTCATCAATGTTCACACTTAACAGTACAGCCTTGGGCTTATGATATACTTGACACTTTACTGTGGCAAAAAAAACACAAGTATGCCTAATTAGCATAGCCTTCGCAATTTTGATACTTTGGTTGTTTTTTTTTGCTTTTTGTTTGTAAGCCACAAGCTAGATAGATATAAACCTATTGCGACCAAGTTAAGCGTCAAGTTTTATTTTAATGCTTTTTATGGCCCAAGATATGCATTCGACTTAACAAAAGCCCTTATCAACTTTATCAAAATTTGAGATAGTCATAAAACGCTGGGCCTTTACACGCTTGGGTAAATGAGCTATCTACTGTTACTGTATAATGAAAAAATAAATTTCTTATTAAATTTTTGGCTTCTGGTTTCTTCATTGCCTGCTTTTCCGTGAGGGTTGCGGGGGTAGCAGCTCGAGATTAAGCCGCCACACTTCACGGTCTTCCATCACATCCATCATTTCGCTTGGGTGAAAACCAAAGCGATTCCATTCACGATCCTTAATGCAATTGGTCCATCTAGTTCTAGGTCGTCCAACTGGTCTTTGACCATTGCTTTGGCAAGTAAAACTAGTTTGGAAAGTCTTTCCTGAGGCATTCTTCTTACATGGTCAAACCATCTAAGCTGAGAAATCTTTTTTTAATTCGCAGAAGAAACGGCTCGATGTTGAGAGATTTTCGAATCTCACAGCTACGCACCTTGCTAAATAGTGCAACTCCTTTGATTCTTCGTAAAAAACTTCATTTCGGAAGCTTGCACTTGTGATTGCACTCTTTCGGCCATTACTCAAGATTCATGACCATAGGTGAGAATGGGACAAAAACTGTTTTGAAAATTGAGAGCTTTGCCTTTTTTGACAATTCTCGTTTCATGACAACCGAGTAGTGCAAACCTCGCATTACTGCACTATAGGCTTGCCAATTCGGGTGTCCAGGTCTTCGTCTTGCCTTCCGTCACTTGTGAATGTAACCCCAAGACACTTGAACTTCTCTACCAGCTTCAGTGCCTCTCCATTCACTTGCAACACGCACTCATCAGGGTTTCTTGAAAGATGAAGCTCCTCAGTTTTGGCCGTGCATATGTTCATTCCGGCGGTGTCACATGCATTTGAAAAGCTATTTAATGCGCGCTGGAAGCCAGATTCTTAAATTTTTGGTGTAAAATAAAATTAATGTTGGCACAAAAATATACACAATCTTATTATAAAAATAATAATATCAACGCCAGCAATTCAGAGTTGAACCCTAGGACAAAATTTTCGGGCGTTTTGCATTACGGCGTAGGCAAAACAAATCATCAATCTCACTAACCATTATGCTGATTAATCTTCTTCGATGTTGATTATTGATGTAATATTTCCAAATTTAGGCTTTAATGTTTATCTTGAAGTTGTAATATAGTCAACAAACGAGAAGCATAACCTAATTAACTTAATTCATAAACTCAATTATGTATTCTAGTTTCTAAAACATTAGGAATAATTGTTGGTAAGTATAATTAAAAATTCAGTTCTCTGCAAGATATGCTACTACACCGCGATCAAAAAACAAAAAATTCAAAATTGCATTTGTGAAATCAGTTGCTCTAGATGAAAACTTTTAGGCTATTGACTAGAACAAAAAGGGCAAGGATGACAGGGGTTGTAAGTCCTCTCTTATTCTTTCTTTCGCAACTATTTGTGCTTTTGTGGTGCATTACGTTATCAACGATTACTGATCAAACTTGACTGCTCTCAGCAGCTATTTTTTAATACACCTAAAATATCTTACATTGGTCTATGCTCTGCTCAGAGCTGACATTCAGGATCGTTTGATTTAATATTTATTGCTTGCTCTTTACCGAGACGTTTGAACAAGCCTGGATAAAACAAAACATTTAACTGATTTTCTGTGATGTAAAACTGTCCCAAAATAACGAAAACGCCAAATCACTTCATTGCAAAAATCTTAGCCTAGCAGCTTTGCCTCGTCTACTGTCGCACGTGAAGTCTCGAAAGTAAATTATTTTAAAGTAAAACCGTAAATAGTTCAATGTGGGGAAAGTCAACAAATGCTCGCATCTGCACTCGGTATACCTTTATAGAACTATTTCTACGAGAAAGCCTTGCTTACTTTGCACATCAAAAGTTAACCTCGCTTTTAGTTAGACTCTGAACTGTTTGAAGGTTAGAAATATGACTATTGTCGGTGTTAAAGTCCACCAAAACTGATCAATTGAGCATGTGACTTTGGAAATCACATCGTTTGCTGAAAATCGTCGGTCTTTCTAAATTACCTTGTCTATTGAACTTCCCTCCTGGCTCGTACAAACCTCGTTTAGTTGTTTTATATACAAAAAATTGTTTTGTTTTGCCTCAGAAGATCGACACGACAAGTAAACTACGAGTAGTATTCAACAAAGCAGTTTGTGAGATACTGTTTTCAAATTAAACGTAACTGCTTTCTATCACGTCTAAATTTTAGCTAATGCGATTTTAATGAAAAAACAGTAAAAACGCGGAAGCGGTCCAAGAATTTTAATAACAACTTGTCCCCAGCCTCTTTCGGCTAACATATGCGTCATAACACGAACGCACGCAAAAAACGTCCGAGAAAAAGGCGAAAAAAAAAAAATTGGTAGTTGAGCGGCGTTCAGTTCGCGTACCAGCGAGTCAGATGTTTGCATTTGTTGCAGCAAGCAATAAACCGCTGCTTTGGCAAGCACATTGTAAAATTCTTTTAGCTGCAGAACCATATGTAGACCTGTTGTTTGATTACACCGAGCGTGGTAAAGCACCAGCCGAATTAATTATAGTGTGCACTGTGTAGTACTTAAATTGTGGGGGGAAGCGGGGGGACGCGTCCCTCATCGAGATTCAGCGTCCCCATCGAGATTCAGCGACCCGAACATCAAGAGAAGGCTTCCTGAATATCTACCGGGTAATGGTTGCGAAAGCGTCCCCCCATGCAATATTTTACAGTTTAAGTGCAGACGCTGAGTGCTAGGCAACGTTACTGGAGTTTGCGAATCAAAACAATCACGATTTGAAGGTACCGATTCTGTCTTCTAAAACCATGTAAATAAAACTGTTTTTTTTTAATTACGTTTTTTATCATACTTCAAATTTTCGTCTACTTTACAAGCCAGTAGATAAAATTCACTATCACTGCAAATCTGGTTTGATCAAAAATAGATAAAATTCACTATCACTACAAATCTGGCCTGATCAACTTCTTTGGACCGAAAATAACCTGGCCTTATTGTTTTGTTTTTTTGCTTTCAAGTGGCCCTAAGTGGCGCCGTGGCGGCATGACTAGAGCACCCGCGGTTGCTTTATCAATACTCAAATTTTTACGAAACCTGTTCACGGAACTGAACTTTTGTGTTTCTGTTATAAGTTTACGAACAAACAGTTATTCAGTTTTAGCTCAGCTCTAAATTTCAAGTCATGTTTTTAAAATGTCAAAGCATTTAGAAGCATATAAGTTTTTTGTGCGTGAACACAGTATCGTTGACGACTTCCTGCTTATTTATGCTTCTTCATAATACTCAAAATAGTGCGCGACATAAAAAACAAAAAAAAAAAAAACAGTAAAATCAACTTTTTGAAACATGCTTGTCGCTATAAAAACCAAAAGCTTATAGTTGCAAAAACGAACTGACCGTTTTTGTGGCTCAAATTTGGTTTACAAATTTGGGGTAAGAATTCTTTCCAATTTTAGTTTCATCGATTAGCAACCATGCACCAGTTCTGCTTTGACTGGTCAAATTACCAAGCGCCAGAATTTTTTAATTCTTGGTTGTAAAAACTGAAAAGTCAGTCTTGCTGCATGGTACATGCTGGCGGCGCAGGATCAAACTGTCGGATTCTACTACAATAGGTTGAGGGTTTGATTCCTAGCGCAAGTTTGATAAATGCATTGAAACACTTATATGTTGAAAAAAAGGTTCTGTATAATGTGAAATTTCTGTTTGTTCTAATAAAAAAAATTAGTCTTACTGCGTAAAAGTTTGCAGATAACTCAAAAGAATCGCAACAAATACTGGCTCAAAGGATTAAGGATTTGATTTTTAGGCCGCTGTTAATTTGACAGTGCGAGTGAATAGTATATTTGTACTGTTTTTTCCTTGTTCAAAATAGTCTTGTGTAAGCGTAATTTTGCATCAGTTCTGTTTTCGAAAACGACTACTAACAAAGTTGCAATTCTTTGAGCTTTTGGCTTTTTTGTTATTGGTTTTGAAAATAAAACACAAAGCATTCAAACGAGCACAAAAATTATTGCCTGTTTCACATGCGAGTATGACAGCTTTAAACAAATAAAATTACACAGTCAAATAATGAAACGCTTAGCTCATGCGTCAGTTTGTACCGCACAGTCAGCAACATTTTGCGATCAAATCTTCGAAATTTCCACATTTTTTATCACGTTTTTGTCTAATTTTCTTTTCATCCACAGTTATCATCCAAATTTTTAGTAGTATCTGCCAGCAACACTCTTAAGCTCCTACTTATCACACACCGTTTTTGGCCCTAACAAATAAACTAGAACTTTTAAGTGCGGTAAGCTATACGATTTCGTTAAAAACCAAGCATTATTGTTTACTGTAAATTATTTCATCGAGTAGAAAATTTATCACGCATTATCAAGTTTCCGTTAAAAATTGACAAACAATAATATTACCATTAACGCTTTTCAAACTTTAAGTTAAGACTGTGTCGTCGGACAAAGAGTTTTTCCACATTGCATTCGCAGTAAATTACGTCATAACCCGTTCAATCCTTCATTTATTTGCACCATGATAATGCACTTTTGCAGAAATTAATTCATGATAAATTGATGAACAGCAAAAATCAAAACCAAGAAAAGCAAATCAGAAAAAATTTTAAAAGCAGTTGGCAACTAAAGAATGGAGGTGCGTTTAAACCATATACAGAGTAATGATGGTGGATTGGAGGCCAATCTTCGGACGAAACTGCACCGCTCTAAAAACGAACATATTCCAAAGACTTTTGTTTGATTTTTTGATTTCTTTCCTCTTAATTTCAATATTTTTGCAAAGGGGGATAGATGGAAAAATGAAACCCTCCTAAAAGCAAACCCCTCAAAGTTCAACCTCCTTTTAATTCCAAGCTCCATTTCAACTCTTTTGATTACCAGCAGAGCAAACCATAGTTGTTAAATAGACTTCTTTTTTGTTTTTTAGTCATCCACTTCACGATGTCTACCACTAGATGGTCTTTGAATGTCAGGCAAGTCTGAACATTTTTTGTTTCACAAACTAAGGTTAATTGCTGTTTAGTTCTTGGAGAGGGGGCATTGCTAGAGGAGGAGCCTCTATTTGCGAGGGAAAATGTGAAAGCAAAATTGTCGGAGAGGTAGAAGCAGCATTCCTATTCTTGCTGAAATTGTCGAAATTGAAGACAAATAAAGAATAGCAGCAAATCAAAAAAATTGCGCTGAACAGAGCAATTAATTGTTTCTTCATAATACGGCGTTGCTTCCAGGGTAAATCCAATATCTTTGTTTCTATCTTAGAGTTGCTTTTTTCGCTCAGTCTAAGACTTGAACAGACACCGCTGGCTTCAAAAAACGTTGCGCGACGTTGTCTATATGTGCTTAGAGAACTATATTTGACAAAAAACTCAATACTCCAGTTTTTATACTCTGAGTGGAGAGGGAAAATACCAGAGGTGATGAACACAAACAATATTGAAAGTATCAAATTAATGATTTAATTTCAAGTTCACATGTTTTGTTTTTGGTGTAGATCGGTGGCTTACGTTACACCATTGCACGTAATGAACAAAGAATATTTCAAGTTTCCCTCTTTTGTTTCTGGTATAGATCGGTGAGTTACGTTACACCATAGCACGTAATCAACCAAGAATATGACATAACAAAGTAAAAATAAAAACCATTTGTGTCTCCTCGGTGTACAAACCTCTCATTGTTAATATGTCACCGTCACGCAAGCAAATTAATCTTTAGCGACACCATGCGAGCTTGAAATTAAACAGGATGAATCAGATACAACATAATTTGTTAACCGCCCATTCAGTAGTGTCATTTCAGTACTGGAAATGAGCGCTTGCATATAGCGCAGCGATAAAGCATCAAACTCAAAACTCGCAAGGGCAGAGGTTCGGCTTCCTACCGTAGCAATTTTCACAAGTGCGTATAGCTATCTACAGTATGTTGAAAAAATTGTCAAATGTTCTTTCTGATTTTACGTCTTTCTTTTATTCTTTCTTTTATTCTTTCTGATTTGTCAGCATGGCCGAGCGGAACTGAGCACTAATTATTGCGTTAGCAATACCGCGACCGTAGTTCGATTACGGCAGCAGGCCACCTACTTCCACACATTTGCGGGTAGCTGGAGACTCGAAGCGCGCGAGCTCACTTCCCAGTCACCCTCATCTCTCCGTTCTTATTGATTTCGTTGAGTTATAAATCCTTGGTTGATTTATTATTTATTTATTATTATGTTCGAACTGTTTTTTCCCCAAAACAAAAAATGTATCTATTGGGAATGTCAAAGAAAACTAAAAGCATGGTTTGATTCCGACTGCTGGCAGTTATTCTGTAAGTGTATGTTTAAGTCTTGTGTGTTATGTTACAAAAAATGTTTTGCGTTATTCAAACAAATTGAGTTATGATGTAAAAAGTGTTATGTTATAAAAAATGTTTGTCTTTAATCTGCGTATATTATTTTTAAAAGTGCTGTTGTAATTGTTTTTTTGCTGTAACATTTTCGACAAAATAAACTTTTCACTGATTAATTTTTCACACTGCAGGTGCGTTTATATTGGACTCGAAGCAACCAAAATTTGACGCCATCGACAACTTGCGAAAGGCTTCAACTGGTCACAAATTTCACGACCGGTTGCTTAACTTTATTGAGATAAAATTGTTAGTAAAAGTTGGCCTATTTTGAGCAAGTCACGTAAGCGACTACTCGAAAAGGTTACCATCCTTCGCTTTGCTCCAGTACAAACGCACCTTAATTAATATGTCAGCCTAGTGGCGCAAAACTACCAAAAACCTTTGGGGGGGGACGATTTTGAACCGTCCACAAACAACATCAATACTGAAATAGAATTTTTGCATTTCAATATTCTCAGACAAACTGTAATGTGCTGTAGGTAGGGTAGCGGTAGATCAGCAACCACGAATTTGCTAAAAGGGTGCTTGAAACTTACACCAAATTTTATCTGTGTCAAAAAATGTATCCAGCGTCAAGTCAAGTCTAGTCAAATCAAGTTTATTTCACCATACGCTTAAAAGTACGCAGGCAAGAAACAGCGATAAGACCATGCGGTCATCTAAGTCAACTGCACCTTTTGGCAATACTTTGCAGTTACAGACATAAACTCAACCTAGTCATGGAACCTCCAAAAAAAAAAAATAATAATAATAATAATAAAAATAATAAAAAAAAGAAATAAAAAAAAATAAAAAAGCTCAACTTGTTTAGTATAGATGTACTGTCTGTTTAGTTACATACACATGAAAAGTACAGCAGATACAATGGGAGTACAAAAATAACAATACAAAGTCAACAACTAAAACTTAACAATATCTCAAAACTAGTGACAGCCAGATATTTCTCGGAGTAAAGCACATCAATTGTAACTGTGTAATAGCTTATTTTTACTAAATTTTTTAAATTTTATAAAAGAACATTGACGATATTTTTGCGGAATACTTTTCCATTCGTTCAAACCGAGATGATGCTACGTTTTTTTCCCTGTTTCAGAGCCGAAAAAAGCTTGAAAGTACTCATTTCTAGTTTTTTGTCTAGTATTGTAATTGATAGCGTGAATAGTGTTGAGTAAATTGATGCATTTAAAACGTATTACTAACGGGATTCTGGAGGCGGAGCTCCCAGCCGCCTGTGCTAAAGAGATTTGGGAGCAAAGCCCCGCATATGGTTAATTTTTGCAATTTTTTTCGGTAAAACTATCTATTTAACGCCATTTAGATGACATTTCGTGTGATTTAGAGCTGTTTGAAACTACTAAATTGATAAGAGTTTGATGCCATTTGAAATTGAATTGCTCAACATCTTTAATTAAGCAGACTCGTACAAAATAGCTGATCTAACCAAAACACGTTTGAAAGCTTGCATTTTTGGGTTGAATTTCCAGCATAATTTAGCTATGGCCACAGGCGTAGCCAGCATAAAGGGGACCCAGAGGGCCCGGCCTACCCCCCCAATTGAAATGCCACCAATGATAAAAATGAGACAAAAAAGCGTATTGTTTCTTCAGTTTCAGTTTCTTTTAGCATTTTTAGCGCACAACATACACGCGTACAACAGTAATTAACTATAATATTGACTACCAGGGGGCCCGGGCCCCTTCAATTCAATTTTTGCCATCCAATTTATACGTGTAACTTGAGTAAAATTAAGGGTTTTTGTCATGAAAGTTGCTATCTCAGGCCTTCATCAAACCTTTTTGTGAACATAATGCAATAGCCAGGGGCCGGATTTACCATATTATGGTACTGTGGCAAAGGCCCCGCGCTCAGATGGTAAGACTTTTTTTTGTCTTCACCTATGTTTGGCAAGAAGATCTTGCAAAAATCTTCAAAGTGCCAAGGACCCAACACAAAGTAAATCCGGCCCGGTCAATAACACGGTTAGTAAGCGCAAGTAAGTATCTAGATACTGATATATCTAACCATCTATGGTACCATTTTTCACTAACAGTTCACCTCCATCTTGCCAGTTTTTACGCGACAACATACTTGGAAACAAATTAGCTAGGGGAAATGTTCATTGAACAAATTATTGAATTTGAATTAAGGGGTCTGGGCCCCCTGGCCGTACATGTACTCCTACAATTGGTTATTTTTATAACAAAACAAAAATCTCTAAGAAATATCTTCTAGTGCATTACTTTATTATTTACTGCTCAAACAAAGCAAGAGGCAAGGTAACTTACTTCCCCCTATCTGGGCTAAATCACGTTCAAAATTTAACCCCGAAACGGAAGATTTTATAAGCGTTTTGGACTTAAATCGTAAGTGAAAGGAGGATTAAACAATTAAATTTTTTTGATTGGCTTTCAACTGCTAAAAATCTAGTTTTTTCAAATGGCTACAAACACATGCGGAACGTGATCTAATGGCGTTAAAATAGCTTTTTTTCACAAAAAATTGCTCAGCTTCTGGGGGCTTTGCCCCTAGACCCACACAGCCTCCGCCGGCTGGGGGTTCCGCCCAAGATCCCCGTCTGTAATACGTTTTAGTAACACTAGTTTGCTCACTCACATCTTCCAATTTAGACATTTTCGTTTTTTAACTTTGGTAAACCAGACAGCGGTTTCTGGGCTTCCATTCTACGATATGCTTGTCCCACAAAATGTTCCTCTTTCAAAAATTTCTGATGACGTCATTGCATGTGATTTGTGGCTTTGGCCCCCCCAATCAAAAATCCTGGCTACGCCTATGGCTATGGCAGCAGGATTTCAATGAGGACTGAAGAAAAATCGATGGGGAACCTAAAGTTATGGCATTCGTATTAGAATATATTGGCGTTGACTCCATCATTCTTGACCAAGCCGTTCAAGAGATATTCTACTTCAAACACGACGTAGATGCCTCTCTAATCATAGTTTTTATTCACAACCCTGACGTTGAAACATCGGCGCTGTACGCCCTGTTAGTTCTATCCTAAGGCAGCGCCGCAATTTGACTAAGCCACAGAGGTCTTTTAACCGATAAAGAGGCTATATGTAGACCTTTGTGGGCGAGGCTATGCTACTGTATATTGAAACGTCAGAGTTGTTAATAAAAATTATAATTAAGGAGGCCCTTACGTTGTGTATAAAGTAGAATATCTCTGGAAAGGCTGAGACAAGAAAAATAAGTCAACGCCAATCTACTGTAATCTAATTCGACTGCCCTGATTTTAGATACCTCCATTGATTTTGCCGTCGGTCCTCGTTTCAGCTCAGCTGTTTGTTAATCATGAAACAATAACGTAATATTGAACAATGATTTCGTTTGCTCTCGAACATAATACGAAATCGTTTGTACATGTGTATAGATAAGAATCTTATTTTGTATCGCGCTTTATATGATTACATCTATAGCTTTAGCTGCAAGACAGGCGCGAAACCAGGAATTTGCTAATGGGGGTGCTTGAAACAATAGTTAAGAATTTGTTGTTTAAAAAATGCCTCAGTTAGATGGCGTGTTGATAAAACAAGTCCAAATCAAGCGTATCACAGAATCGAGGTTATGGGATACATCCACCATTCGCTGAGCAATTTTTTTTCCGCAAAAAATCGATTTTACGCCATTTGGATCACATTTAACACGTTTTTAGCGCTATTTGAAGGAACTAAGTTGCTGCGACTTGGAAGCCAGTTGAAAGAATCAAATTATCCAGCTCTTTCACCCTCTATACTGGTCAAGTCAAGAACTCGTTTTAACGCTTCCATTTTCGGGTTAAATTTTTTAAAAGACTTTACTAACGCCAAAGGCGGCTGAAGTCCCATTTGTCCCCTTGGCTGCGGCACTGCTCCAAGGTAGTGCAGATATAATCAATGTATAGCCTTATTTCCGAAAACGCTCGGAAAAATCTATGGACAAAAAATAATTAATAAAAAAATAAATACTGAAAAGTTGACATCCTTCCTTCTTTCCCCCAAAAGTTATTTTTGCAAACTCCATGGTCTAAAACCGATTGCTTCTAGTAAAAATTGACCTAAAATTAAACTGTATAGTAACGTTTTTAGAGAAGCTTTTGCCAAGTAAAAGTTAGGAGGATACAAACATGGGCGTCACCCCATCTCCCCACCTTCCGAGGTTTTGCACCCCTGTATCAGCCCTTAAATTTGACGGGTGATAACTTTTCCAAAATACAAAACAAAACATGGTATCTAATTCATAACCTACGATGAACCAACTTTGTAGATACGTCACTATAAACTGCGACAACAATACAGAGTTTACAACAACAAATTTAAGAATGAGGGTAAAGTTTTATTTCGACCAAGGAAATATTACGGATTTCCATGCTTGTAAAGTGTAGACTTCACAGAATATGTTAAAAAGTACACCCATTTCGTACACACCAACGGAAAAACAGGAGGTAAATCTTGAGGAAACCAAATTATAACCAAACTCCCAATCACATCGGATGAAATCGCGATGGTGGTTCCAGTCAAAGCTCGTTTGGTGGACTCCATAGCAGAATTGTAAGTTGGGCCGGGATTTTCGGGTCGGGTTCGGGGTGGGTTCGGGCCTAAAGTTAACAAATTTTCGGGCTTAATTCGGGCCTGAGACGTGCTTTTTGCCTTAGTTGCACAAAAATATAATCAAAATAACTTAGCAACGTGGCTAAATTTTTCAGACCTAACTTAACGTTCGTTTTTTTTTTTTCGGGCATGATTCGGGCTTCAAATTAGTTATCGGGTTCGGGCCGGGTTCGGGCCCGAACTAGTCGGCCGTTTTCAACTCTGCTCCATAATACTCCAACAGAAAGACTTTGCAAAATTTCTTGCAGATTGAGCTACGCGATATCGATCATCGTAAACCGTTTAATGGTAGAACATGGCGTTGCTTATTCAGCAAGAAATTTTGCAAAGTCTCCTTTTCGATATCACAAAATTGTGAAACGCGGATTTGCGTATGGTGAGGAGTCAAACGGAATGAATCTGTTCTTGCGGATAAGGGAAAAAGTGAAACAAGGTTTGGGCCACCTCTTTATTACCAAAGTAGTTTCATTCCTTCAATAAAACCGATCTCGAGCAGTATTTGTTTAAGATGGGAGAGGGGTCTTAAACCAAAAACCTACACGTTTTTGTGAGAAAAACACATTCATTTGGCGTATTTTGGGCAGAATCATGCATCCCAAACATATCACAGACACGGGTCTATACAGGGACGAGGCTCCCAAGCAACGGTAAATTTTTGTATTTTTTCGGAAAAAATTGTTGCTTTAACGCCATTGGGAAGACAATTTTGTTCGTTTTTATCGCTATTTAAAAGAACTAAATTGTTGGTACAGTATTCGTAACCTGCTTGAAAAAATTAACTCGCTCAACCCCTTAAACCCCCACCCTCATTTCTTGCTCACAAGTCAAATCAAAAACACGTTTAAAATTTTGCATATTTATCTTAAACATTTCAAGTGTTTTGTCTATAAGGAAGTTAGCCTTCCGGTTGTGCAGTTTTTGATAACGTAACCACGCGCGTGATTTCGTCATGCCGCTGTGGTGCCGCCTCAAGGCCACTGGCAAGCAAAGAATTTTAAGGCCGCATCTTTTGGGCTGTTGTTTTTCGATGCTTTTCGATGATGAGTGAGTTAAATCTGCATATTCGAATCAAACAGGGAACGTTGTTTAAAAGATTCAAAATCAATAAATTATAAAAATTAGATAATCTTCAAAATTATGCAACATCAACTCAATTGAATGAGAACGGCAAAAACTGAAAGTTTGTTCTTCGGTGTTTTCCATGAAATCATTATCATCATTTAAACATATAATAGCTCTTTGATGCCGCAATTAAAAATCTGCTCTTTCTTTTTCGCCGTAAGCGTAGGTTTTTGTTTCTATTCTTCATTAAACGGAGGTACAATTACTTCCAGATTTGCAATTTTCAGCCTTATTTGTTTATAATTTGTTTTTAATTTGATTTAACTGCACGTATTGGAGAAAAACTGATACAAATTTAGTTTTGCGTGGTTAAAACATGTTTTGTGCTAGAGTTCATGATTACCGTTCGACAAATTAACAATGGCAATATAGAATATGCCAAAAAAACTCTGGTTATTACATTAAATGCGTTGTACTAACCCATGTTTTTAATAT
The DNA here is from genome assembly GCA_963965965.1 of Trididemnum nubilum. Lineage (NCBI taxonomy): Eukaryota > Metazoa > Chordata > Ascidiacea > Aplousobranchia > Didemnidae > Trididemnum > Trididemnum nubilum. The sequence continues at coordinate 9,967,530 of OZ014473.1, read as the reverse complement.
TTTTTTCATGCTTAGGTTGGCTTTGTTCTTAAATGAGCCTCGTGCTCTTGTAAAACTTTTCTTGTGAACGAGTGTAGTGAATAATTTTTTAAAATTCAAATTACAATTTTTTGCTTATAATTAGTTTTTTTTACTATAGCCTAGTGCTTTGTTTGGATAATAACATACTGCTAACGGTTAGCGATTGATGGAATTTGAAGCAGACGAAAAGACAACTGGGGCAAATGATTTTTCTTCGAATAAAAAGATATTTCACAAAGACATTTTCAAGCATTCCTTTTGGGGGGTTTCGATTGTAAACCATGCTTTGTCTCTATATGTTTTGGTATGTTTCGTTTTGTTTATGGTACGAAAACAACCTCAAGAAATTGCACATGGCAAGTGCGACGGGAACTCAAATCAACCAAAAACATTACCCGTTTCTGCGGGTGCTTTTAGAGGACAATCAGAGGCAGGAGGTAAAGGAGTCAAAAGCACGGTCAGAAATAAAACAAAACCCAAACGAAAGTTGTATGGAAAAGGAAGGAAAAATATCCTCCTGAATTATGCAATGCTAATTGTTTTGGTTTTTAAAATAGCTGCAGCAACTTTGCTACAGCTGATGTTTTTCGTTGGAAATAGCTCTGACCTCATGTGTAGTGTTCTGACAAAGTTATTAACCATGGTGTACGGTGCTACCGTCTATTGCTGCATGCTTTTCCTATGGCTTCGACAACACGTCTTTCATGCCAATCCTTTAATGAAGAAACTAAGCCCCAAAGGTTTGAAATGGATAAGTTTGGCTGCCTACATCGAAATGGTTGGAGCATTTGTAAGTTGCGCCTTCATCCACATGTGGTGGAGAGATTTGTCAACTTCAGATGAAATTTGCCGACCTAAATTGGAATCAAAGATATCTCCAGTTTTTGCATATGGATTTGTAGCTTTCACAACAGTAACTATTCAAATCACTCTTACGTATTTATTTGTCTATCCACTTATTTCATACAAAAAACAAATGAAGCGACGTCACAACAAAGAACAAAAGAAGTCACGTTCTACTAAACGCCTTATGCAGTGCATTAAACGATCTTTGACTGCAACCACGATCGCGATTTCATCCGATGTGATTGGGAGTTTGGTTCTAATTTGGTTTTATCAAGATTTTCCTATATATTTTTTCGCAGCCGTTTACGAAATTGGTGTACTTTTCAACATATTTTGTCTAATTTACACTTTTCCAACATGGAAATCCATATTGTTTTCTTGGTCAAAATGAAACTTTATTTCCATTCTTAAAATTTAATTCACAAACTGCGACCCTGTAGTGTTGTTGAGGCAGATGCCGCTGGTGACGTGTATCCAAAGTTGTTCCTTCACAGTTTGTGAATTAGATATAGTATCTTGTTTTGCTTTGCGATTTGCAAATTTGGCAGCTGGCATACAAACAGATAGGCCTACGGCTTGAGATTGGTTTTATTGAAGAAACGTGCGCGGGATAGTCGTTGCAATGAAAAGTGCGCGGATCGTCCAGTAGTTAGCGTCATAAGCAAATTCTCTGGGTGTCCAAAGTGTTCAGGAGACACCCTGTAAACGCTGCTAAGCACCGGGATAATTATTCACCACTCTGTTTTAGTTCAACGTTTCTTAATATTTTTATATGGCATATTGTCCGAAATTTATTTTCCTTGCACTTTTCAAATAATTAAATTTATTCGTAACTCAGCTTTGGTTGAGTAACTTCCCGTGTACTGCCTTTTTCGTGTCAAAAAGTGGTGCAGTGAAAGCTTGTGATGTCCATGTTAAATACAGAGACTAAAATGAAAAAGCGACAAGAGCCCTGAGAATCGTATTTAAAAGATACTAGCAAGTGGTCCACACAAGCAAATTTGACCACTTATTGAGCTCAATTTAATTAGACCACTTAGGCCCGAATCCAGCCCAACCTCGAAAACTAATTTGAAGCCCAAATCATGCTCAAAAAAACGGAAGAGTCTAAAACACCAAAAGAAACACACGCAGAATCAATACGTTTGAGTGATTTTTTGATAATTGCTTGATTTAAATTCACAAAACTCGTTCATTGTTGCATATTGTTTATTAAAAAATGCTTTTGTTACGTATTCTCAAAACTTTCGAACAAACACACAAAATTAAAATTCGAAAATCACTTAAGCGTGTCGATTCTGACTGCATTTTTTTGGTGTTCTAGACTTTACCCGAAAAAGCCTTAAATGCAGTCTTCATTCAGCAATGTTGCCGAGTTATTTTGATTATACTTTTGTGCTCTTGGACAGAAAGCAGGTCTCAGGCGCGAATTAAGCCCGAAACTTTGTCAACTTTGGGCCCGAATCCGGCCCGAACCCGACCCGAAATGCTCTGCCAGATTTACAACTCTGGTTTAACGGGCCCATCTTCGCGCTATTGCGCCTGCGGGCAACACAGCTCCTTCGAAGAAATGTTGGAGTGGTGGCGAGTCGTTGGCAATACTGTGTACGATTAGACCGATGGAGATTTTAACCTTGAAGACCCAAACCTCCCGCTCCAGAGACGAACAACAATTAGAAACTTATAGTCTTTAGGCAGTTTTTTCAAAAAATGTTCTTTTCATTGTTACTATCAAAGTATTACCAAAAAATTAATTAAATGAAAAAAAAATTCTCCTAGTTTGTTTTTATCATAGACCAACATGCAGCCGCGTCGGCGATAACAGCCAAATTAATGTGTTCTGTAAGAATTGCAGCTCCACCAGTAGAGCGATGACGTCCCAGAAAATTTACCTGTTTTTCAGGTAATTCATAAACTTAGTTTACGATAAACGATAAGATTTTCTTTTTGAGGTGTTAAGATTTGTAGTAATGACTTAAGCATATAAATAGTGATACACATGCGAAATCGGCGTTTTTTAAGCTATTATAAGTTTATGCTTCAGTTTTGAGTTCGCGCTGGCTTACTAGTTACTTTTTGTTTGTTTGATGCAAGTTTTGACTTCACGAAATTTGGTCAGGCACGGTCGCTGAGCTTGGGCAAGTTTTGGTTTAAGCTCGAAAATTCATTTCGCTCTGGCGTCAAATATTATTGAATTTAATGGTGGAATTCGCCATGTGGTATAGTTGCGCATTTGCGCATAAACTCAGTTTGAGTAAAATTAAATTGTTATGATTCGAGTTTTTTTTTTTTTAACCTAGATTTCAATAGAATCATTTTTGGTGAAATAAGAGCTTCAAAATTTGTTTCTATTAACTCAAATTTTGTTTCATTTATCATTTTACCGTTGTTTGAGTGCCAAAAGTATAGCTGACTATTTGCATGGGATTTGTTTTCTGATTAATTGTTACGAAGCGCTAAAAATAGCTCATGAATAAATAATGAACATACTGTAAAATCTTCACCAAACGCCGCTGGTGAGTGTCTAACGCTGCCGGTGGCTAGAAAATAAACGTGCACTACAACAACAACAGCAAATCAATCAGTCAAAAGTACAGGGTGTCCATAAAGTCCGTGTGCACTTTAAAAAATTTATAACTTTATTTTTATTTGTGATAGAAATAATCTGTAAAAATGTTTAGAAAGTTTTATGTATCTAGTTTTAAGTACAGCTATTGAATAATTTTTCACTACAAAATTTGTAACAATTCTTAGATAAGCAAATTCTGCGTGTTGGACAGTTTCTAAATCAGGAATTTCCAAACAGATGGACTGGAAGGAGAGGACCATTTTGCTAGCCTCCACGTTCGCCAGATTTAACTCCATAAGGGTTTTTTTTATGGGGACATGTGAAAACAATTGTGTATGCAACCAAACCTAGTTATTTGACAGCTAAAATAACTAATGTGATTTCAGGCATTACTATAAATCAGTTAGGAAATGTTTTTAGTGAACTGCAAAATCGTGTTACTCTTTGTATTGGAAATGATGGAGGACATGTGGAAAGTTAAATAAAATTTCAATAAAATCTTAAAAAATGTCGATTTTCTTCTTTCAAATCCTTTTTACAAATTATTTCTATTGCAAATACAATTAAAGTTATAATTTTTTTAAAGTGCACACGGACTTTATGGACACCCTGTATATTTTGTCCAATACAATACGGCGTAACAACAATTAGAACAGCACTTTCAAGAACACTAAACGTACATTTAAGATCAAGCGACAATAAACGCGGCACGGATTTTGTAGTTATTGTTAGATATTACAAGGGTAAATTAAGAGATTTTGAAGATTTTGGTCTAATTACACCAGAATGGGGGAGATATTACGGTTTGAAAGACGCCATGCGCAAAAACTTGCCAACCTTGGAATGACGTCACACTCACCACAAACAATCAGCTGGTCAAGAAGCAGATCCTGTGTAAGCAGTGGGTTGCCCATAGTTGGGCTGTAGAAAACAAGAAAGTTTCATCGCAAGCGATATCCTGGGACTTCGCGACATTATTCAACTTTTACTGAACTTTATTAAGCTTTAAAATAGTGATCCGATTGCTTTGAATGAATTTGTAGAAAACGTAGTCGTTGATAGTCAATCAATAATTTAAATACGCCTCTTTCAAATTTTGTTTCACTAACTTAAATCGCTTTGTGGTTATTCGAGTTGAAAATTTAAATCTCTCGAAGTTATCAAAACTAATCGAGCTACGTCATTCAAAAAGTTCGCATAACAGTTTACAATACAACGTCAAATCTCACCACTTTTACGAGTCCAGTTTTCAATGTATTTGAAATAACATAAAGCGGTCTTTAAAATTCCAGCGTCTCACAAGCAAATTTAGTTACATCAACGAAACTTACAGCCATGTATGCAGGGGTGCCGAAACCCGGGGGGGATGGGGGATATATCCCCCCAATAATTTGACTGTATCCCCCCAAATAGTTTGAGTATGGTCTACATCTGCATCCCCCCAATAATTTGACTCTGGTGTACATATGAGCGTACTGCGTAGGTGTCCACTTAAATTCGAGGGAAAAAAGTGTTCCGTTTTTGGTGAAGACCTTTTTTTTCGGTCTTCATCTGAATTTGAGCAAAAAAAAGTGTTCCATTTTTAGAGAAGACCTTTTTTTTGTTGGTCTTCATTTAATTTGCTCACCGGAACAAAATCGTGGCCGAGGTTCATTCCCCCCAATGTTGAAAATAGGGCAGAGTTGGGGAAAAATTGCAAATTATCCCCCCAATGCTCAACAAAGATCGACACCCCTGCATGTATGATTCTAAAAACACATCACAATTCAACAAATTATAGTATTGGTATACCGCTTGTTTCGAAATTAAAGCTCCCTCCTCAACAGCGTAAACTAAAATGGAAAAGTGCTAAAATTATGCTAATTTAAAGTTGGTATTTATTTAAGTTTTTTATTCAATCGTTTATGTTTTTGCCACATAGCCTTCATTCTCGAAAGATATAATTTGACAAATTGCAAAGAAAGGTAATGCTTCACTCACAATTGTCACAGGTCGATGAGAATAATTTGGTAAACCATCGCAGTTTTCTATACGCCCTTTAATTAACGCGATCTTTTGGGCTAATTATTGTGTAACATGGCATTACCAAGTTTGACATGTTTTATCTTTTTCTAATATTAGCCTACCGGTACTCTTAAATTTGATATGTCTAGCTGGATTACTTCGTATTTAAGATTTTACAATTTTAAGGAGCCTATTTGGCATGGTCTCTTCAATGGGCCCACCAAATTTTGTTATCTATCTTTGGTTCATATTGACCTATCCACGAGATTTAATTCGTTTAGATTTTGTAGTTAATTGGGGGGATGTGTCAACATAATTAGAGGACCCTTATAGTATGAGATCCTCAATATTTTTTTATATTGAGTTTTTACCTATCTGGAAAATTTTATTTGTCTAGCTTGAGCGGTTAAAAATTTGGAAGACCCCTTGGAAGAGGGATTTCCAACTGTGGCACGTAGTCATATTTTATTTATCTATTCTGATTTTATCTTTCTTTTAAATTAAATTTAAATTCTTCTGATTTTATCTTTCTTTTAATCTTTAGATTTTATCTATCTTTTAAATTGTTCTGGAAGTTTCATGTGTCTAACTTGAATGGTCGAAAAGTTTGAATTTTGAAGGACCCAATTGAAGGACCCCTGATTTTGGTGCCTCAAACTTTGTCAAATTTTATCTTTCCTTAATATTTGCCTATCCTGAAAATTTGATGTGTGTAGCTTAAACAATTAAAAAGTTTCAATTTTGGCATCCTCGTTTGAGGGGGACTACCCGTTGTGTACGCCCAAATTTTGTCAAATTTTATCTTTTCTTTATATTTACCTATTCGGAAAATATCATCAGTCTAGTGTCCGTGGTTAAATTTGAATTTTAGCTGTCTTATTTGAGAAGAATCTATTCATTTTGGTTCCCAGAATTTTGTCAAATTTTATATTTTCTTCGTACTTGCCTATCCTGAAAATTTCATGCGTCTAGCGTGAGTGGTAAAAAAGTTGGAATTTTGGTGCCTCCGTTTGAGCGGGACACCCTCATTTTGGTATCCCCAAATTTCGTCATATTTTATCTTTAACTTATATTCATCTATTCTGAAAATTTCATCTGTCTAGCGCGAGTGGTTAAAAAGTTTGAATTTTGGCAGCCCGTTTTAGAGAGATTCCCTTATTTTGGTATCCTTAAATTTTGTCAAATATTATCTTCATAATTGTCAACCCTGAAAATCCACGTGTCTAACGTGCATGGTTAAAATGTTTTGATTTTTGGCGACCATGTTTGGGGGAACCTCGCATTTTGGTACACCAAAATTTGGTCAAATTTTATCTTTCTTTTATATTTACTTACCTTTAAAATTTCATGTGTCCAGCTTAAAAGGTTAAAAAGTTTGAATTTGGGAGGGCCTCGTTTGAAGAGGACCCTTATTTTGGAACCTCAAATTTTTGTTAGGTTTAGTTTATTTTTCATATCTACCTATTCCAAAATTTTGAACCATCTAGCTTTAACGGTTTAAAACTTTAAAATTTTGTTGGCCTCATTTGAGGAGATCCCCAATTTTGGTACCCCAAAATTATGTCAAATTTCATCTTCCCTTTATCTTTAGTTACCTTAAAAATTTCATGTGTACAGCTTACAAGGTTAAAAAGTTTAAATTTTGGAAAGCCTCATTTGGGAGAACCCTCATTTTGGAACCCTCGATTTTTGTTCTGTTTAGTTTATTTTTAATATCTATACCCATTCCGAAATTTTGATCCATCTGACTCTGAGGGTTTGAAAGTTCAAAATTTTGGCGACCACGTTTCAGAAGGATCCCTAATTTTCGTACCCCATATTTTGCCAGATTTTATCTTTTCTTCATGCTTGCCTAGTTTGAAAATTTCATGTGTCTAACGGGGGTGGTTAAAAAATTGGAATTTCGGCTATCCGTTTAGAGGGAACTTCCCATTTTGGTACCCTCAAAATTTTGTCCAATTTTATCTTTCGTTTGTGTTTACTTACCTTAAAAGTTTCGTGGGCCTAGCTTAAAAGATTAAAAACTTTGAATTTTCGGGGGCCCGTTTGGGGGAGAAACCCCCATCGTGGCACCCCAATTTTTGTTAGGTTTAGTTTATTTTTAACATCTACCTGTCACGTATAATAATTTTGAATGCCTAAGACATAATTATTTGCTGTGTTTTAACTTATACGTGACTGCTTTATTAGTTTTGCCGCCTTTCTGATTTGGAATGTTCGAGATAATTCCTTTCCAGTATGTTCTATGATCTTCTACAGTTATCAAATTATTAGGTTGTTTACCATTCTTAATTGCTATATTTACACTTGAAGTTTGTGACGTCATAATTATGTTGCAATTTGTTATCCTAAGCTTGGATACTTTTTCTATTGTGACGTATCAAGGATTGTTCTGGGATATTCGATAGCTTTTGCCATAGTATAAATAGGCGGGTCGTTTTACATTTTAATATTCTAATATTCTAAGAGTTTGATATAGTTTTGTAGCCAGTTTAGCCGAGTTTGTGTATCTGTGATTGGCTCGTATAGCAGTTTAGTGAGAAGTTTTAGTGGAGCGATTTTGCTCAGTGAGAGTTGGTTTGTGTTTCAATTTTAAATAAAAGTTTTAATTTAAGATTGGTGTGCTGCTTTCTGCGATTCAAGAAGCTAAAGGAACTACCAATTCTGCCATTTTCGATTCGTCAATTAACATCTTAGTCGTTCACTGGTTTTAATCGACGTGGACAATTCTAGAGATTAAAGGTTGTGCTCTAGCCAAGTATCAATGATCGCGACACTGCCATTCCGAAATTTTGATCCATCTAGCTTTTACGGTTTAAAAGTTCAAAATTTTGGAGGGCCTGATTGGGGGGAATCCCTCAACCTGGCACCCTCGATTTCATTCCTGCACTAGTCCTCCCTGATATCTTCAATCGTCCAAACTTTGAATGCAGTGCGTTTAACGGTTTAAAAGTAGATAGCCGTAGAAGAAAAAGAAAAAAGAAAAAAAAAGAAAAGAAAAAAAAGAAAAGAAAAAAGAAAAAAGAAGAAGAAAAATGGTATTCAAGTTGGGGTAAACGAACATAACCAAAAGAAAGGCGGTTGATAGTGTGCTCAAAAACCACAAATCATTTTTCATCAAAATTGATATTTATCGAGATATATCGGTTTAAAATCGTCCACTTTCTGCCCAATTTCGGCCTATAACATTTTGGTCACGTGACCGGGTGCCCCCAAACTCGGTTTGCATGAACCAAATTATAATCACCCACATTGTGTACAAATTTCAGCTGAGCACGCCAAATGGTTTTTGAGTTATAGACTAATTAATAAATTTTCAAGCCAAAATCGCCGTTTTTTTAAATCTTTTTGTCTCTCAATTTACGTTCACGTGACTTAGGAGTCCCGAAATTGGCACACCTGATACATTTATTAATTTCCATGTTGAGTCCGAATTTCAGCTTTCTACATTTTACCGTTTGCTAGTTATGAGCAAATCAATCCTCACCTGCCAAAATTCGCGAACAAAAACAAAGATATAGGACTCCGTGCTCACGCAACTTCCCAATTGCAGATAAGCCTAGTGACAGTAATATAGATAAAATTTCTAGCCAAGTTTTGCTAAACAGAGCTGTTAGTTGTGAGAGTTAATACAACATCCGAATGCGAAACCAAGTTGTCAAGAACGCGACGTTAGCCTCTTACAAAACTATTCTATATTACTTACAAAAAATACCCAATTTCGAGACCAATTTTAAGCTACCAGGTCGAGACCACGATGGTTCGAGACCAAGACCGGTAAAAAAAAGCCGAGACCAAGACCGAGACCACAAAAAATCGGTCTCGAGACCTACAGTCTGGTCGGTGAAGTAAAGTTATTTAGATTACCGGGCGCTTTAGCACTATTTTAAAAAGGTGAAAACACAAGGCAAGTATAAATATGTAAATTAAGCTCGACATTTTGTCATGTAGATTAAAACCGAACCTGGACCCGCATTACAGAAATTTCTTCGCTTGCATTAATAACGAAAATTTATTAAGAGGCGCTACCGAACGAAAACATGAGATACTCCCTAAAGCTTATCAAGCGGCTGTTGCTCAGACACGTAACCAGGGGGGGAAAGCTGCCACCCAAAATTTTACTTCCCCACCCAAATAATTTCAATTGCACGTCATTTTTAACAAAATTTCATGCAACCTATGGATGTGCAGTACTTAAATACGTTACTTTGCCCCCGCCGAAAAAATTAAATTTGCCCCCCCCCCAGAGGATTTCACGTAAAGGTCATTTTGACGAAACAAAATATTCTGAGTCAGCCAAATGCGAGTAAAATCAGCTTTTTGCTCCGTGAAGACCTTTTTTTTGTTTGGTCTTCACTGCAATTTAGGGAATAAGTTCTACATTCCGCAAAGACCTTTTTTTTTTATCTTCACCGCAATTTGGAGGCAAAATCAACTCTTCATACATTGATACCTTTTTTTTTGGAGACCGCCCCCAACGAGAAGACATTGCCATTTTTAGTCTTCGTTTGCCCCTCAAAAATTCCATTCTGGCTACGTGCCTGCTGTTGCTCAGCGCAAGCAGCTGGGAATTTGTTTTGGCTGTAGTTCAATTTGAAAAAAGCTTGCTTTTTCTCTTTTGCAATTTTACGATGCTGCAAAAGCAAGAAAAAAGCCTTTACTCAAACAGACTGAGCATTGGGAATTAAACAGTGCTACAAACATGGACGTTAAAATTGACATTGATGTTCTCAGAATTTAAGAAAAAATCAAGAATAATTGAGGCTGAAAATCGGCAAAAAATATCAAAAGCCAGTCTCAACTCAAGATTTTCTGGTTCTAAAAAGTAGAGTGTATTTCAACTTGCTGTCCGCTTTTGAAAATTTTGAAACCTAATGTTACTGTTAACATAACTACCAACAACCTCAAGGGCGCTTTACGTCATTAAAAAAATTGTAAGTAAGTAAATTTTATTTTTGGACTCAGACACATATGATCGAAAAATAAACTATAATACAATCGAAAATAAAAAATAAAAATAAAAAAGCCACATACGAATAAAAAAGCCACATAAAAAATAAAAAAGCCACATACATAAAATAAAATAAAAAATAAAATAAAATAAAAAAGAAATAAAATAAAATAAAAAAGCCATAAAATAAAAAAGCCACATACGATCGAAAAATAAAATATAATACTGTAAAGCCTATAAATAATATGATAAAAAATATGTAACTAAATCGTATGCGATCTCTGAGTCCAAGGAGCATCGAACAACCGTGAGGTACACTACTCAACGCGCTCCTTGTCTTTGTCATTTCCACTACGATCTGAAAGCATTAATTTTTGAAATAATGGTATTAATAATGTACGCTGTGCAGAAAAGGAAAAACAAAAAGAAAAAACTTACAGGAAATAAACAAAAAATTGTGGTATGGAAAAAATTGTTCTTTGTTTATTGATTCAAAAATATAATTACATTCTGTCGTTCACTAACTAGTTATTATCAATCGAAGATTTTGCAAGCTTAGAATATACAATTGCTGTACATACAGTACGCTTGAGCGCATTATTTTTGAAGTAAAAATGTATCTGACGTCCCAAAAAGGTACTTGTAACGTACAACGCAGGTTACGTAACATCTCGCAAAGAAATGCGAGCGAACATTTTTAATGCATGTTGAGCGAGACGGCTCGGAAATGACAGTTTGTCTGCGAGGTTTTTTTCTTTCGTTATCGCCTTTTTGCAAGCGAGATTGGCCTCAACGAGCTCGCTAATATGTTTTGTACTGTGAACCCTGCCTGAAATGCCCGGCCCGACTTACAACTCTGTCGCACATATCATTACATTTATTAATATTTGTGGACTCTGTGGCGTGGCATTTGCCCAATTGAACCCAATTCTTGTCCTTTTGCCTTTTGCAATGGTTTTTATGTTGCTTTTACGAGAAAGCGAAGGAAACGCTTTGCATAGTACGAGTCCCAACTCACTTCGGATTTGCTGTTGTTTCCACGTTTTCGGCTAGAACTTGCTTAGGGAAGATTAGAAATGAGTAAGGATCTATGTTCTTCCGGTGAAGTAGCATACCTCAACTAGCTACTTTTAGGTGTATTTGGCGTTTTGTTGGTCCTGAAGATCAACATCACCAGAAATGATGAAGCTACGAGCGATACGTACTCTACATCAACATCTATAATCAAAGCAAAAAATTTGAAGCCAAGCCTGTAATTATTACGTCACAATCACTGAAAACGAACAATTGTTACAATGGTGACAGAAAATGGATCAAATATAATTCGCGTAAACGTACTGCCGGTGAACGTTACAAACTTCCTGGCCTTTCTCAACTTGTGCAAAATTTAAGTTTTTCGGGGTTTGAACCAAAACTAAAATTTTTTTCGTACAAAAACTGCAATCTATTCGGCGTGCTGAACAAATTGATGCAACTCAAACGTATCACAAACGGAGGTCGCTGCAGGCGAGTTTTGTAGTTTTTCGAAACAAATAGCCATTCGGATCACATTTAGTCGTTTTTGGAGCCATTTGAAAAAACTAAATTGCTAAAATTTGGAAGTCATTCGAAAGAGTTAAATTGCCCTGGCTTCCCCCACCCTTACCTGCAGATCAAGTTTAAAACAGGTTTAAACGCGTGTATTTGGTATTAAATTTTTTGCGTGGCTTAGCTAAAAGGGCTGAAGGCCCCTTATCTTAACCCTTCTGGTTGTGCTACTGATTATACGAGGTCCGGCTTTAAAATAACGAGACTGGGTGACGAAAGTTATGAAAACGTTTTTTGTAGTTGCTTAAAGTTGCAACGTTTACTAATAGAACATTCCTGATGTTATCTTGCAAGTTTCAAACCAAACGAGCGAGCATTTGTGGGCAAGTTCACTCTGTCTTGCGCGTCGGAAAAACGTTGGCTTTGCAGAAACTGCAAATTGCTCATTGCTGCAAACAGTTCTGTTGCAGTCGCAGAAAACTGAGCAGAGAATTGACTTAAAATTTGTGGTAAAATTGAATAAAACATCTAGCGAATCTTTTCAAGCTTTAACGGAGGTTTACTGCGAAGAATGTATGTCAAGAGCCCGTGTTTTTGAATGGCATAAATAAAAGATTTCGTCAAGGCCTGACTGATGTTGAGGATGATGAACGTTAAGGACGCCCAACCACATCAAAAACCACTAATAATGTCCGAGAAATTGAAAAAATTGTCCGAGAAGATCGTCTGTTCAATATTCGACTGATAGCGGAGAGGATTCCCATTGACAAACAGGGCGGCAAATACTGCATGACAATCAGCAAATGACAAAGGTCTGTGCAAAGGTCGTTCCAAAGCTTCTGACTAGCGATCAAAAAGAAAAACGCCAAGAGATTTGCGCTGACATTTTAAAACCAATTGAAGCAAATCCCAAATTTTTAAGACACAGTGTGATTATCTGTGATGAGACATGGATTTTCCAGTACGACTCTGAGACAAAGAGGCAATCCATGCATTAGAAAACTGCAAACTCACCTCGAATAGAGAAAGCAAGACAAAGCAAATCAAAATTCAAGGTAATGTTGATTGCTTTTTTTTGGTGTTAAGTGTGAATCAATACTACTACAAACGGGTTTTGGAAAAATTGAGAGACAAAGTCCGAATAAAAAGACCACAGTTATGGAAAAACAAGTTCATCCTTCACCATGACGACGCACCAGCGCACACTGCGCCATCAGTCAAGAAGCTTTTGGCGGAAAAACAAATTCCAACACTTGATCATCCTCCATACTTATCTGATTTAGCGCCGTGCGGTTTTTGTCTCTTTTCAAAAGTCAAATCCGTTCCTAAAAGAACAAGATTTGCTAGTGTGGAAGAAGCAAAAAACGACGGAGCTACTACGACACCTTGCGGAAAAAAAGCTTTTACACTACTTTGACCAGGGAAAAAGCCGAATGCAATGCTGTGTTGACGCTCAGGGACAATACATCGAGAGGAAGCAAAACAAAATGACCGTTTTTTCTTCAATATGATTGCTTTATGTCAACAGGGCAAACATGACAGAAATTTCTTCGGTTGAATTAATAACGAGACTTTTTTGAGAGGCGCTACCGAACGAAATACTCGCTTTAGGCAGGAGATTATTTTTGCACGAGCATCTGAAGCTCTGAGAGCTTGGTAACGTCATTTTCGCTCGCTAAGTTGCTTGGATCGATGGCGAGATGTAACTCGAGTAAAAAACGTCGCATTTTCCTCACCAACTTAACGAAGATTTTGAAGCACTCTTTAAGCGTGCGAGAAATCTTTTTGGTTCAAAAATTTAATGGCGAAATGTTGAAAACTTCTAACTAAAGCAAATTTTTGCTGAAAATTAATTAAAATCGTCGCCATGTTTGCTATTAGACTGCTAAGAAGAAAGCGAATTGCATTGAGAACTATTTGCTGTTTCGGCTAATAAAGAAATATTGAGGATCGCCAGTTGACAAAAATAGCAATACACTTTGTTTATAAGAACAATTTTCTAAGAACACGAGGCTCATTTTTGCTAAAAATTTAAGAACAAATTAAAAACAATGCCAGCCTCGGCGGCAAAATAAACCAAAAACAAATGAAAAAAAATTCAAATCAATGAAAGAAAGTAAATTTTGTGGTGATTCAAAACGATAAAATTTTAGTGATTTTCTTGTGTTTGCAAGCAAAATCGCAACTATTCCATGATTATTGAGCGCTGTTGCAGTGCGCAAGCAATTGAGATATATTCTTGGCAGTTGTTCAATTCGAAGAAAGCTTGCTTTTTTGTTTATTAACTAATTACTATCAGTCGAGGAATTTGCAAGCTTAGGATAACAACACATTGCTTATAATATCTTTTTCCATAACAATCGCAGTATATATAGTCAAACAGACACAGCACGCTCGAACGCATTATTTTCAAGTAGAAATGCATCTGACGTTACAATGCGACATTTATTACGTACTAACACAGGTTACGAATATCTCGCAAAGAAGTTCGAGCGAGCAGTTTTAACGCATGTTGGGCGAGAAATTTCGGAAATGCCAGTTTGTCGACAATGTTTTTTTGTTCGTTAGCACCTTTTGGCGAGCGAGAATGGCCTTTATGAGCTCGCTAACACGTTCTGTCATGTGGGCCCATCTGTCTCGTTATTTAACAGCCGCAGGTCGTATGTGCGTAAACTGCATGGGAGCATGACGCATAACCTACCGCCCGACCCTTAAAAATACTCCAATGAAACTAGGGATTCAAAGATTATGAACTATTGTATTACAGTGAGAAGCCTTATTTCAAAACACAATAGCAAAATACAATCGTTATTTTTCACTTACAATAAAATTTTAAAAAAAAAACAGTTTTTTTTAGGCCATGTTTCTTTTTTGAAAAAAAAAACACGTTTTTTTTCAAAAACGTAGGCGAAAAAAACATTTAAATCATTACGTACGTATGTGTGCCTTTAAGTTAGTGACGTAAGCGATTTAATAAATTAAACTAAACGTTTTTTGGTTAAAAAGCTACTGGTAAAACCCTGTTTTTTAAAATTCGGTGGTCCCTTCAAATTGCTGCCAAGCCACATAAGAACTTTTACTAAACATTTTCAGGTTGAAAAGTTACTGGTAAATCTCCGTTTACTGGTAAACACGGGTTACTGGTACACACAGATGTCCCTTCAAATTGTAGCCAGAATTTTTGTAATTTTCACAGTAAAAATTTTTAACAGCGTACCGTTAATTTTAATGTAAACCTCATTTAAAATTTACTTATTTGGTACCAGTATGTAAAGCATTTATTTATTATTTATTAGTTATTATACCGTTATCGTACAACACAATGGTGCTATAGCTATAGATTAACATTCAAATTCTTCAATAAAATTCCTCGAATTTTCGAACATACTCTATCAAAAAATTGCACAATCAAATCAAGAACAATAAAAAAAATTCAAAAAAGTAGTTGATAAAAAGTCGAGTCAAATTGTTTTTTTTTTTTTGATAATAAGGTGGCAGAACAGCTCCACTGAAATAATGCTTACGCGGGTTTTACTCCTACTTAAATATAAAAACAAAAAAGGCTTCTCTAAAAAAGGTTTGAATAAAAGCAAAGCATAAACAAAACAACAGGATAGACCCAATAAACACAACATTTGGCTATTTCGATATAGCACAAATATTTATGATATTGTCTACGTTAAAATTGCAACAACTGAGGGATTGAACTCTCAGCCCTATAGGTCGCAGTTCTATTTTTTAGCTTTTTGCAACAACATTCTTGCACCACTATTGCTCAAGCTTATTGTTTGAGTTTACTCTTAATACAGCTCAATCATTCGATAAAATGAAAACATGCCTATTGTTAAGTCATCGAATAAGTGTTCTTGATGTTATTTCGCAAATAATACGAGGCATATTTTGTAATGCTCAAATCTCGTGATCCGGTACAATCGAAACATTTCCCCCTGGTGACTTTTTTGAAAAAATCTAGGAAGGAAAGCCATATTTATTTGGCGGCATTGGATGGGCTTAGTTTATTTCCGTTTGAAAGACGATAGAAGAGAATCCACAATCATGAAGAAATTTTTGATAGCGTTTATGCTGTTAGTGACGTTTTTTGTGTGCTGCTCTAGTTTGGCAATTTATGAACGATCAGAAAATTCTGCTGAGGAAGACACTTCGAATTTAACTTATGAAATGGCTTCTTCCCTTTCAAATGACAATGACCCCCTACTTCGTGGCCCCAATATCCCAAGATCAAGAAATAGAGAAGATTGGTTTGATGAAGAAGAGAAAGAATACTAAAAGACAAAAAAAAATTTTGGGCAAAGAAAGACATAGGAGCAAAAATCAAAAAGGATACCAAAAAAAAATTCATGGTATAGAAAACTAATTTGCAATACGAAAGCACGATATCCTTTAAGAAATTGACCAGAAATGGAAAGAATATTTCTAAATTTTAAAATGGGAGTGGTTTGCACAAAAATTAAAATCTACCCTGCAAAGTTCGACAAAAATCGGCACTGCTTATGGTCTTCGAAGAGAAATTATTTTACGATATAAGTATGTCTCTACAAACTTTAATTTGAAAAGCGAAACACGAAAAATATAGTTCATGCATTTTTGCTTGTGCTTGTTATTGAGCGTTATTGTTAGAAATAGAAAAAAATTTTTCTGTTAAGTAATAATTTCTATTTTAATTCCTACCGCAAACCTGCAATACTCTGGTTTGCTTAATTCTGTGCGGTATTTAGTGGTTAATCCCATAATCGTGATATTGGATTAAATTCAATTTAACCGCAATCATTAATTTATATGTTGTTATTACTTTATTCATATTTACTCTGTTTTATCCCTTTAAGAATTCGAAACTGCTTCTTTCGTTATTTATTTATTGATTAATATTGAACTAATAAAACTGTTTCCAAAACAAAAGTATGGTTATTTGGTTGTGCAACAATCCAGAGTAAAATACCAACTACAGGTGCTTTCCCTAAACGAACAAAGGCTCGTGGAATACGAACCTTAATTTCAACAATTGAACTAAAGCTAACGTGGCCAATACTCATAACGCATTACGCAACCAACTGTAAGTACAGTACCACAGTCACTTTGTCACATTGAAATTCACAACTACTTTTCAAATTAAAGTCAAATCCCAATAAAGGGCGATGATTGCTTGAATACGCTACTATACTCTTTTGGACTTCTGGTCCACTGTTAGTGCAAAAACATCGAGTATCAAAGATGTTTGATTGTAATCACACCCTTATTTACTTCACCAAATTGCCCTAACCAGGAGGCAGCGAAGCGTAGAGCCTTTTCGGTCTTCGAGTCAAGCTGCCACTCGCCCACCGGCCTTCACATCCGTGGAGTCTTCACACTGCCCCTTACTAAATATCAAGCAGGAAAGCTGAAAGCTGTAAATACCATTTTTAATAGTGTTTGGTTTAACGTGATCGGTAATCGAATCCGAGTCTGTCGTCTCAGTCGCAAACACTTTATCATTTCATTTTTTATACTTTAACAATGAAATTGCCATCCTGACCAGTAACTATACAAACCAACATTTCTCCACTTCAGAACGATCTTGGTTGCGCCTGGGGTCTTGGTTGGTGTTTTTGAGTCATTTGCTTTTTTGTTGATGCACAACAATAACTGTTCAGCATACATGCATTCACAAAAACTCAAAAAATAAAAGGAACAATTTTTTTACAAGAGGAACATAAATTAAAAAAAAAACGTAAGACAATTTTATAACTCAGGTATTTACACGCACTTGTTAAATTTGCAAGGGTAGGGCACCGGACCTTTGCGCTCGCGATTTTGAGCCCTATTCTTTGTCGCTGCTTACTTGCAAGTGCAATCATTGCTTTGAGCATGGCCAACTGGCTGTGCGTTGCTTATCATGCTCAAGCGTGCTGTTAGCAATTGCAGAATCCGCTAAGCAGTAGCAAAGAGCAATAAACTACAAATTCACGATGAACAAATTTGTGGAATACTTTTTGTTGTTTAATACAAAACACAAAGCCAAAATAGCTGGCAACATATCTTGGCGTTTCGTAAAACCACTTTTCACATTGTCAAAAGTAATGAATGGCGAGTGTGTACGACTTATTGTCAATGTGAGAAGAAGTTTCACGAAACGTCCTGGATATGTTTCCAGTTATTTTTGCTTTGTATTTTATATTAAAGATATTTTGATGTTCCGAACATTATGCACCGAACTTTTTGTTGTGTTTTTTTAACTACTATAGTAAGTTGCCGAAAGCCTAAAATTTTTATTCTGACCTTTTTTCTACATTTTGAAAACTTTGGTGGTTACTGATTTTCAAGAACTCAAAAAAGCAGTAATTGTTTTTGTATTATTTATAATCTTTTTCTTCGCTTTTTCAAAGGCCAATAATGGCAAAGCATTTTTTCGACAACAGTTTTGAATTGGGTTTGAAGTTTACTGAAGTTTTAGACACTAATAACAATTTACAGCTTATGGTATTACAGAATGACTATAATAAAACTAGCAATCAAGAAAACAGCGAAGGGCCAAGAACTATGCTCACTGCAATTGCCAAACCGCACCAAAGCAAAGTATCTTTTTTTGGATTCTATTTGTAAGTGTTTCGTCAGGCGGGGCCATAACGACAATCTTTGATCCCTGAGGAAAAGTAGGCGTTGTTTTCCGAAGGAAACAATTTACAACGCATTGCCAGTAAAATATCCAGAAGATGCAAGAACGCTGAGGGAGTTGGACAATGCTTTACATGAGTTAAGATGTCACAAGTTTTGTTCGTGTATAAAGCTTGCAATGCGTTGCATAATGCCACCCCTGATGACAAAGATGAAAAAACATTCCTGATGTAATTGCTTGAATATTGAATTAGAAATGAAATACTTGTAGTTCAAATAACGTTATGAGCGCAAAACGATTTCGGTCAATCTGCCTGAATCATGGGCGTCGGCAAGGGGGGGCAATGGCCCCCCTTAGGATTTTCACCCACTCTCTCTTTAACCTTCCAAATTTCAAAAATTCTTCCGTTTTTAGTAGATAATACTTGCTCCATTCTTATTGGCCCCACCCTGAAAAATTTTCTGCCGACGCCTATGGCCTGAATGACTAATGGTTATGGCTATTGGTTAGTCAATAGTCTTACGAATGAGATATTTTCAACAGTCTTTTTATTTGTTTACTCATATTGTTCAAATGAAGTGGTTTGTGATAATTTGCGCGTTATTTTTTCCTAATTATTGCAAAATAATAAAAGGTTTATTTGCACTGTAATGCTGCAGTCAAATTGCTAAATCTTGCACTACTATCATCAGTACAAGCTCTAAGTTGCTTGACACTTTGCTTGACCCATGTGACAAAATCCAGAAGTTATTTACGGATACTCGTTATTTTTATCTTGTTATGAAGTGTGACATATCACGAATTTTGAAGCGCTAATTTTTCTTTCGATAGAAGCAATTTTCAAAGCATGATAATTTGACAAATTACTTGTTTTTCTAATTCCTCTTCTAATTTATTTACTGGTAATTTTTAGATAATGAGCAATTTTCCGTCATTTTGAATTGTCGTTTGTGCCAAATTTCGAAATTCTGGCAATTTAGTTTTACTTAAGGAAAACAAGAATAAATTTTAAAAACAAAATGCTTAAGGTAAAATTTTCTAAAATCTTTTTGACCTATGAAATACTGGTAAATTGATGTGTTACGAAAGTAGTCTAGTGGTATAGCTGGTCTTTGCGCAATCTAGTTTTATACATTCTTGCTAGTGCTTCGTCTTTCGCACCCTAAGTATTCTTCTTCTTTCTTAAGTATTAAAATGAAATTTCCAAAATTTCATAATTTTGGGTCAAATTTTTTTCGCTAAAACTACAAATTTTTTCTAACTTTTGTAGTTTTTTTCTAACTTTTTTCTAGCTACAAATTACAAATTTTTAACTTCAAACTACAAATTTTTCTAACGTAGAACTACGAAAATAGCCTTCAATGCATCATCTTAGACTATAGCACCAGTTTTTCAAACTTAAATAAATTAAATCTGGAGATTTTTTTATTACGTTTTGCAGGGGTTTTCATGCAACATTTAAAATGTAAGCTAGATTCGAGCCTTTGCCTTTTAAATCGTAAATAGTGAAATTCAAATACCGTTACCAGAAAGAAATATACAGTATAAGTTTAGTTGGGCAATACATGAAACCTGAAAGACCAGCCGAAACACAGCAGTTTTTATATTTAGAGCCCAGTTTATTGAAAATAATTATGTTTCTTTCCACAACATCAATGTGACGTCACAGATACAGTAACGGCAAAACTGCTCAAGCGTGAATTTAAATTGATCTTATGCACGAAAAGCAACAACACAAAGCAAAAGGCACGCAAGCGAAAACAAAAACTGACATCAACAAAAATCTCACGAATTCGTCCTTGAAATTATATTTTACGGGATTTTTTTGTCGCTTTGCAAAAAATATAAAAATGATAGCGTCACTACAGACAGAAAATACAGAGCAGCCTTTAAAATCAACAAACAAACAACAAAATACAAACCGAATCTTATGATCAGATTGTGGAATTATGACAAAACCAACACATGACAATAATAATTATCGACGTAAAAAGGCACATATATAAGGCATAAATTATTTTAGATATTAAGGAGAATAAATTCAAGGTGAAAATGTATTTGCGCTAAACGATTATTTATGAAAGCTAAAATAAGATATCGTAAAAGAGCGCTACAGTTTAAAACATTTTGGAGATTAAGATTTTCGTGAATTTAGGCAAGAGTGTAATTAGAAGATTTGCATAGAACTTTGAAATTCTTGTCAGAAACTTATTAAATCGGAAAATTTCAGAACTTTTCGGAAAAAATCATGAACTTTAGTAGACCACCTCATTTGTCGCACTGTTTGCACGTGACCGGTTCACTGTCGAGTCGGTGCTGTTGCTATGGCGACGAGGGCTCGCTTCTCCCTCACTCCTGACCGCTTCGATAGACGACTGGCGGCTAATGGGGCTGTGACCACCCTGGTGCAAGCCCCTCAAAAGATGGACATTGAAATAGTATTTTTCATTACACGTCTGACCGCAAATTGTGCATTTGAAGGGGTCGGCTTTGTCGTGACAGCTCATGTGCAAAGCGTGCATCATCTCGTCTCCAAAAGTAATGTCGCAGAAGCGGCAGGTTCGGTCCCCGGCCGTGTCGATTGATTGCTGAGCGGTTTGCGTCGAAGTGGAAGAAAAATCCGCGGATTTTCTGATCGCATCCTCGTCTTTTATTCCACTCAAATCAAGTGGAGCACAGCGTCGTTTTTCAGTCGCGAGAGGATTCAAAAGTGACGTTGCAGGAAGCTCTTGTGACGTCATATTTCCGTTTTTTTGTGCCACTATGACGTCATTGATGCTTGCTGGCTCGCTTTTCGTTCTGAAAAAGAAAAAATCAATTTACAGAATTTGCATGACACCGAGTTCATTTTTCGATACAATAGACTTGAAATTTATGGAGCTAAAATTCACTTTCAATTAGACTTTAGTTTTGAAAACAACCCGGTTGAAAACTTGATTTTTTACATTTATGGTTTGTGTATCTATTACGTCACAGCTGCATACGCAATAAACGAGCTCCACTATATAGTTTACATCCGAGGTTTCTTTGTTCCATTTTACAGATTAAACGAGTTGAAATTTATTACGATGAGCCAAAATGAATCACATCACAGATACAAAGTGCCAAAACTCAATTTTGAGCTCCCGCAGCCACCACCGATTAGAGGGCAATGCAGAAAAAAAGCCGCAAAGTTAAGATCATAGTCACCTGCAATGTCTATTATGACACACAATTCAAACGCGCAAAGTTTCAGATGAGTGGTTAGGAGCGCGATGAATCAGCGCGATTAGTGGTTGTGGTTTCTTGTCGTGACAAAGTAAGCGAAAACATAAACATCGATCGAAAAAAAGAAAAACAGTCGACAGCTATTAGCACGGCGAAATGTCCGTCTATGCGTGCGAGATCTTTGTATTTCGCGTGAGAGCCCGAAAACGCGATGTTTATAATGACGTTGCATGTTTATACGATTTGATATTAGCATTTACGGGATTCCTGTATTTGACCTAGCTTCCTAAAATAGATAACCAGCCGATAACTCTCTAAGCAACGATATAGATCAGCGCTTCTCATGAAACATAAAAGACAAGCATGCATTAATAGCGTGCTGCGGTTCGACACACATTTAAATTTGAGATAAAAAGATAAACAAGTTTTAAAAAATAGATATTGGTGGAAAATATACTGTGGTTAGACTTTGAAACAGATTATCGCTAATTTCTAAACCACAGCTTTATTAAATCTTGATACAGCATTGGGACATCACACACGTAAGATTAAGCAAGCCCTTATTTGGTCTATTTTCAGTTATAAAAACATTCAAGCCAAATATATTTCTATAGTCCCATATTGAATTATGCAAATTATATTTATATCTGCATAATTTATACTTTTCATGCAGGAAAACAAACAAGTCGCTATCGTCTTGATTGTATAACTTAAAAGCAGGTTCGATTATACATTGTTTTTTTAATTAATGTTATTTTAAATTTTCAAAAAGCGGTTTTAAAAATTGTCAAAATGTTTATTGTTTAAGGAATTCATTGGTTCGTGCCAACTGTTTGCAAAAATGACAAGCTTGGAGAATATCATATATCAAACCAAAACAGATTGCATTGAGCTAAACAGATAAAGTACGAAGATAAAAACACGGAGTTCCACAAGGTTCTATAATCGGTCCTTTGCTATGAATCAGAATCTAACACGATACAAGGTGGTACTAACAAAACAGAGATTCGTGTGTGCTAGATCAAGCATGTGGTTAAAAAAAGAGATAAATATAAAATTAAGTTTGTTAAGGTGTAGAAAAAAAATGGAATGGAAAAATAAGCAAAATAAATAACACATGGTTTAAATTACACGATCGCTGATTTTAAAGGCTCTCACGCGACGGTTTCGCACGCTATTTCGTGTCAGTAGCGTAGCAGCAAAAAGAACAATTAAAACAATATTCGATTTTCGGTGTTTTTTTTTAAATGAAATCCTTAAATTGTTAGGTCCGGCCACAATGAGGATGCATTTAAACGTATACATATCAATTGAATTTAAATTATGCAATGAATTTGCAAAATGTGCTATGAATACTTAAAGCGTTTCACCGGTACAGGATTATGTATGGAATCTTATTGAAAAATTATGAATCGAAAATGAAGCAAAGCCACAAAAACGATTTCAATAGACTTTTTGAATATATTTTTATTCTGGCCCATTTTAGAAAAATCTAGCTCATCAAACATTTATATTTTTATTTTAAGCGCAGGCAGAAAAAAAAATAAGATAAATAAATAAAACGTAAGTTCCTAATTTTTACATGAAAAGGACTAAAGTCCGTCTAGTAAATTCTACGCGACCAATAAAAATATGATAAGTTTATTACAATTTTTGAATTAGCGTGCCAACAGAAATAAAATACAATCGTTAATTTAATAATTTGTGGGGAAAAATTAAATTAATGAAGATGAACTTTGTAATTTTTGTTAATTGTTGGGTACAATCAAATCACATATGAATAGTGTATAAAAATTATCTGGTTTTAAATACCAGTGTCAAACGAATAGCGACGAGAACTGTCGCCCAAGCCGAAGTAACAAAAATTGCGGTCTAAAACTCACGGAAATTACGTGTGAAAGACGAATTTCGTCGTAACCTTAACACGCGATCGAAAAGCCAAAAAAGTTTCGTTGAAAAAATTTGTTATGACGTAGCTTTACGTAATTAAAGACAAAACAAAATCTTTACCAAAGAAGGCAATAGAATGACAATATGTGTAACAAAAAGCTGAAGTTTGACAAAGGCAAATTACAAAGCACAAAAATGTCTTTTATTTGATTCGTTGCTATCTGTTACGTTAATCACCCACGTAACAAACAATCAATGCTTTAACTTTTGCACTTTAAAAAAACAACACTTGTTCTTGCAACAAAATCAACAGCTTTTGCATATCCGTAGTAAAATATTTTGCGATAGAATTCTTAGGAATGTGATGCTGCAAAAATATTGTTCAAAAATGAAACGTTAGTTGTAGGTGCCTCGACAAAGATTATTTTCATGTGTATTTTAACCTATGCTTGACTTTAGATTATGGCCTTTTGATGACATTTTTATTTTAATTTTAAAAGGAAGCAGTTGTATTGGTATTAGTAATTGATTGCTTTTTTTTTCCTGAATCTATAGCTACTAGTTTGCGCAAATAGACTCAAAACAATAAACTAATTTAACATTGACAAAAATAATTAACTTTTAATTATTTCAACTAACTGTTTGGCAATGAGGAAGGACAACACGTTAAACTGAAGTCAACTGCATAATGATATGTTTTATTTGCCAGCTCAGTAACTGTTTGTTGAAGTTTCGAACAAAAATGCTCTGAAAGCTATATTTTGGCAGCAATTTATTTATTTATTTGCTCAAGAGTTTAATTAATTTCACACGATAAATTTTCGATCGTTTGGTTACAGCATCAATTAAAATTTAATCAAAACCCAGGCGATGTAAAAAGATCGGTTTTACCTCCGACAATTTGCCGGCGGCAAAAAATCGCCATTCCTCGCGTGCGAAGCAGAAATACTCCGTCAATGTTTATTTTTGTGATTTGACATTAAAGTTATGTTTTTACGACCTCTCACGCAACCTTTAACCAAAATCAAAAAATTCCCCCGCCCAAGGACACCTTTGCTTAATCTAGAGTGGCTAAACATAAACATAAATTTTGATCAATATTTAAAACCTATTTTACTGATATTTTGAAGATTAAAATTTTTTCTTTCCCAGAACAAAACAAAAATATCTAATTTGTCAACAAGAATATTTTTTGGATATGTTTGTAACACTGTAGTACTGTATAACTGTGTTTTAATCATTGAAACAATAAGTTGAACCAATTAACTCAAATCTCTGAAACAACTAAACTACGAAAACAGACAAAATACTCTTAAAATATTAAATGTGGTTGTCTGGATAATGTTGACAACGTCTTAGTAGTAATTGAAATATCAGATTTAATATTAGACTTTTTTTATTATTTTTTTTATTAAAACACAAGCTCACTTGTTTTTGCAGTAAAGCTGTTGATTTTTCCAGCCCAATTTTTTCAAAAAAGCCTAAAGCTTATTTTTCGACAAATATTAGTTTCAGTTGTAAACCTATTGTTTACATAGTTTCAGAATGGCATCATATTTCGGTTTATTACCAAAACAAATGCGCAATGATATGTTAAAAACAAGTCTTGCGCAACTTAATTGGACGGTAATACTTGAGCCAATTTCCTTTACTGGACTTTGACGCTCTGTATTGCTTGTTTGTTTTGCTTTATTGTCAAAGCTAACTCGTAAACAAGACTTTGAACAACGACTTTTGACACATTTCGCCACTAGGTGACGCCCCAAAGTGTTTGCTTGAATTAACGAAATGTTTTGTTCGGAAAAGTTGGGACAATTCAAAAAGTAACAACCTTTACTAAAGTTGGAAACCAGAGTAAACAATAAACATTTATACATTGTTTGTATCATACACCTGGGTTATAGGATTAAAGAAAAAATATTTCCAGTGAAATGTGAGCTGCGGTTTTAAGCGAGTTAAATTACTCACAAAGGCCCATGGGGCCCAGACAGAGGTAAAGTCATCACAATTTCCAAACAAGTTTTTAGCATCTTATTGTTTCATAGCTGTTTCAACATTTAAAAAAATACAATTTTAGAGATAACCGGTCCCATATTTTACATAAAAAACAAAGGCTATAATGATCGAGTTACCTCAAAATTTTATTTCACTTAAAAATACTAGAGCTTTCGTTTTTTTGTTTTTTTTTGCATTCGGCATAAGTATATTATACGTTGAACGACACACAATGTGGTGCAGAATAGAATTGTAGGGATTATCTCCAAATTGGCCTTAATATATCAACACGTGATAATATGTGATCATATAAAAATGGCTAATGCTTTAATGGCAATTTGCATTTTGTTTACTCGGATTGACAGTTTTTGCCGAGTCAACAGGCCCCGCAATTTCAATATGGTTTGATTGACGATTCAAGCACGTAAAATAATCAAAACAAGTCGTAGTCTGTGGTTGTTTACGATTATCTAGCAATTGAAAAAGGTAGTAAGCACTTAAAAAACAAGTGTTATGTCCAAGATTTAGACTTGCAAGCGATTTAAGTAAATCTGCGAGAAACCACTGTGATCAAATAGTAGCGTTTGTTGCTTGTTTATTTCGTATCGAATTTCCCCTAAAATCTAATGCCACTGCAAAACAAAAATAGGCTTTTCTCAACAAATAAACCGCAAATGCTGAACAATCTTTCTAGCTTCGACGTATTTCTTTGCAGCAAACAAATGTATCTTATGTTACGATGAGCTAAATTTCAACTATCTATGACATGCCAATTTGGGCTTAAAAAAATTCAAAATTTACACCAATGGTTTTGCTTTCAAAGCATAGTTTTCATGTAAATGTGGAAGAATTTCCTTCCAGCGTAATGTGTTAAAATAAAAGAATTAAGTATAGTATTCATAAAGTGCTGCAAACGATGGTGGTCTAAGATCATATCTAAACTAATAAACATTGACAAATGCAACAGAGTAATTGAAAAATATCATAAACAACTGCTAGAATATGATGGCCGAGAGGGATCAAACAAACCATTGTCCCAAGAGAAATATTCGTTTTGATTTAAACTGTATTTAACGTTTCTAAAATCAGCAAATCTTGAAACTTTCTTTAGATATTGTTATTTTAGTTCCGCATATCTTTTTGAAGTTTTCAACTTAGCAACTACGGTGTCCAAAGTTTTAAGTTTCGGACCGAGTTTGAATGTTGTCAACTACTCAAACTCGCGTCACCACTAGAAATGCTAGGGTACAAAAACTCGAAATTTGTGAAAGTTTGCAAAGTAATCAATCACATTTTCGTTGTACCTCTTAAAATAATTAACAACACTTGTACGTTTGATTTTAGGAAAATAAATACACGAATTGTTGTGTCGTTTATCGTCACGATGACGTCATCATACGTCATCGATTCGCATCGCAGATTTATTTGGTTATGTCTGCACTTTGATAAGTGATCCGCTATCAGCTTCTATAGGTCAACAGTGCTATTTAATTGTTGCATGCAACCAATGTTTACAACGAATAATCGAAAATCTTAAACGAGTTTTGACAAATTACATTTGGAGAACTAAGTCTAAATTTAGCCGCAATCTTTCACCATTTCGGATTTTGATGAAAAAAAACAAAAACGATGCAGTCGAAAATTAGTTACGGTAATAATTCTTCAAATTGACATGTTTTTTTGAAATTTTTATTTTTTTAAAGCTTGGTGTAAACTTAGTTTTTGTGTCTTAGTTGATTTGTACTGTTTTTTTTTGCTACGCATTTTTAGGAAGTAATTTTTGATGCTACGTTATGAATTGTGCTTTTTTGAAGTCGGAAAAAGCTTATTATTGTTTTGAAAGATTTTAAAAATACAAAGGTTTGTGGCATTATGGTTAATTTTGCAAATTCCATTAAGGGTTTTTAATTTAATTCTACGAAAGATAGGCTAAACTACGTTCTGCACATGCGTTAGTAATTCAATTACTCGCTTACTTTTGGCTGTAATATTAACAAATAAAAACACATGTTATTTAGACGAAGAACGAGCCAAGGGAATTGATCTATTGAATTTACAAACACGACTAATTATTCTTTAATTAGACGCAGACTCCTGCTGCACTTCGAAAACAAGCGTCTTTGGAACTATGCTGCCTTAACGAGCAGCTGTGACGTTTTGAAACGAAAAGAAATTCTCTCAGGAAATAAGCTCATCAAACAGAACAAAAACACACACTTACGGAGGCATCTTTACTTCAACTGCGCTCGTTTCGTAAGTGACGTCATCGCTTGATGACGTCACCGGTGCGTCGCCGCGGCTGTGCGCCTTGCGGTAATGCAAATCGAGGCCGTGTTCCCCTTTAGCAGTGAAGTCGCAAATGGTACATTGCTTCTGCAAAATACGGTAAAGTTGAAGCAGCAATCCCGTAACTTCCTAAGCATCTCGCTAAACCCTTAAAATGCAATTTCTAGGGATTGGCGAATGATTTTGAGTAAATTGTATATTTTTTTTGTTCGTATTTACGTGTAATTGTCATAAATCAAATTCTGCTCATTCAAACTATTCATTTTAACAGATTTTTGACAAATTTGTTGCAGTTTATTCTTTCATTTTGGTATGTTAGCCTACATTTTCTCTTACCCAGCTATGGATGCTTTTTTTCGCGATTGAATCTTCTTGAGTGGACTGTGGACTACTCCGAGGAGAAGTGGATTCTGTTCGGGAGACAGAAACACTTTCGTCTGGAAAAACAGACACCGTGAAAAATAATTGAACGCGTCAAATTACAATAGCTAATATAGCAGGGAGAAATTCGTAGTCAAAACCAAAATAAACAATAATGCGAAAAAGTATTTTTTTTACATTTTTACAGTTTGGCTTACCATATAACAATGTCAATATGCATAAATATACAATAAATATAACGATGACTGCCAATGTAACCTACCTGGGTTTGAGTCTCTACGAGGAGAGGGAATATTTTCTTCATTTTTGTCCGATCTCGCTTTTATTTGATCCAAGATTTTTTGTTGATATTGCAATATTTGCTGAGCAAATGGATTCGAGTCGGCCTCAGAGACGGGAATCTGTAAAAATCGGTAAATAATTTTGTTGAAATCGAAAACAATCCGCACCTTAATGTGACAAGAACAAGCTACTACACAATAAGAATAAAAAGATTTGTAATTTACAAGAAACAGAAGAGAGGGTTGGTTTTATGAAGCTGAAAAAGTTCCTCAGTCTTGTAGCTCCAGTGTGAACAAACCTCCAGCTCTTAGCTAATACCTTTATTTTTGAGCAAACTGCGACTTTTCAGACCAGTCGAATTACAAACGGCGCAAAACAAAAGCAAGCACTTTATCGTTTACTTCTTTAGTTGTGATTTTAACAAAAATTCACCCAATTTAAAGCTAGCTTACCTGCTGCATTGGAAACATCGCACCAGTGTTACTTAAAAATGGATTGTTCATGGCAAACTGCTGGTAAAGAAGACGAAGTTGCTCCTGGGATGTGGATGCTAAAATAAGAAAAGAACGGATTCAATCAGTTCTAAAAATATTGATATAACAAGAAAATGTGAAACTGATAAACGCCCTCCGACTTATTCAAAGACCTCCTAATTTTGGACAAGTGAAACCTCACAACCGATTTATAGTTTTGTATGTACGGTGCTTACTGCGTACAAAGCAAAGCCATAGCAGAGTAGTTTTAAAAGAAGCAAAAACGAATTACCAGCTGCCGCTTGTTGTAATGCATTGTTAATAGCTTGTTGTGCTTGCTGTCTTTGAACATATGCTTCCATGCTGCCCGAGCTTAAATCGCTGTTCACAACTTTTACTTGGTTGGCATTCATTTGCTCCGCTATGGATCGCATTACTGAGTCTTTAAGCAGTGCAGTCGAAAATGAAGCGGAGTACGGAAATCCGGTAGCGGAGTTGCCCACAGCTGAAAAAATAAACAAAAAATTTCAACAAAGTGTTACAAATTTAGCAAAACTACAGAGTAAGATGTAATGCAGGTGCCAGGTAGTATTTTTAGTGCCGAGAACAAACTGGTTTTAGAAATTAAAAGACTGAAACAAAACGACGGGGAGTGAAAAAACGAAAATTATCAGCTCACTCAAAAAACTACTTGAAAATCAAGCGTTTTACCTCTACACATATAAATAGGCTTCACATTAGAGTGAAACTTATGCAAATATTACCTGAAGCCTGAGCGGCAGCAAGAAGATTCTGTGCGTTCGATTGAGCAGCAGCTAACATACTCCTGGATGTCAAGCCAGGCAGGAGGTTGGGTAGGGACATCAGTTGGTCAGATTCTGCAATATAAAATGAATTGATAATGACTGCTGATTTTTTTCCCACTTAATTTAAAGATTATTTCTCCTTACTGCAACAAACAAGAGGAAAATATTGCGAAGCGATGAAATTTTTTTGATGGTATTTGGTCACTTGTTTGTGGCTAAGTATATGAAACGTTTCTAAACTCAACTTGAAAAATCAAACAAGCTTACCTTTAGGACTTTCAGGAAGTTTCTCTTGAAGGGTAGACTTCAAGTTACTGATTTCATAGGGGTGAAAACGAGAATGTTGTTCCAACAAAATCCGAGACGCACCAATATAAGTATACGGACAAAATCTGCATTGGAATTGAAAAACTGATATCTCTGATGCATTACGGACGTGTGTTATCGATTTTCCAATCTGAAAGCATTAATTTGCTGTTAAAAAATCAACTACTTTTGATAAAAATATAGTAATTGAAAACTAAAAACTTCCAAGATATGTTCAAATTTGAGTTTCATTATTTTGCAACGTAAAAAGACTGAAGTGTTTTATTTTTTGCGACTATCATGCAGATTTTGGTATTCTAGCTACAGAGGCAATAAAACTGCAATTGTTTTAGCAAGCACAAAATAAAAGCAATATGAAAGCTAATTTACCTCAATCCCTTCCAACATCACCGGCTCTCCATCATTGAAAGAGTTTTCTGAAGCACCTTTGGTAGGAGAAGTTGGGGCCCTTTCAACATTAATTAGCGCGGGAGGGACCGCCATTTTTTGGGCAGCAGTGATCCATGGTTGTGACGCAGGAGTCAGAGATTGGGTGTCAATTTTGGCTTTGGAAAGAGATTGGGGATCCAAAAGAGATTTGCTGAAGTAGTTAAGCGATCCTTGCATCTCCTCAATGGAGGAAAGCGAGCTTGGACGCTTATGGTCGTCACCTTTGATCCCGTCTGTGATGCAACAATAGATTTATCGGCGCGCGTGATCGGTGTAAAGTGCCAGCGAAGCAAAAACAACAAAGTTGTTTACCCTAACTTACTCATACAATGTTTTCCTGCACGTTGCGAGCTTGTAAACAAGGCCTACTAAGAGCACGTTAAGCGTTTTCTGAGTGGTTTGGACAACTGCTCTTAACATTTCTCCGCTTTATAATACAATGAAAAAGCCTGACCCCCTGATACCTAAAGGTAGCCAAAGCATTACAAGTTTAAAATGCCACAATTTTTTTTTGTACTTCATGATAAGAGCATGCCAACAAATGTCAAGTTACCCAAATGAAAAACGTAACGCAAAATTCGACTGCGCATGCGCATATATACGTTGAGATAACCGTTTCCAACTTCCGGAGGCCGAGAAAATATTACGTCATAAATTCCTTGATTACGTTATAAATCGATCAGATTTAAAGCGTTCATAAAAAAACAAACAAAAAGCCCTTCGCGGGACAAAAACTATTTTCAATGCATAAAATACGTTAACCAAAATGACGTAATTGTAGCAATTCGATTTGTATTTTAACCCAATTAACAACATGATTTCGAATGGTGTACGTAAAATTGAACCTTGATCTCATATGACCTTGTAGAGCATTTAAGCTTTGTAGCCTATGGAGTATTGAGCGCAGAAAATAATGTTATTTACCACGAATGAATAAATGCGAAAAATCACTTTTCAAAATCTGTGCCATTTTTTTGCTTCTAAATAGTAAATTCTAAGCTACTGTTAAATAGAATACATTGAACACTAAACAATGAATGAAGATCAGTTTACATAGGAAACAACTGTCTTTGCCTTACAAACCTAATTGTTAAAATAGGCGTAGTAATGAAAAAAACAGGACCCTTGTGTGGGCTACGGCTGTCGGTATTTTTTCCTGTTTCTTCCATTTAACAAAAAATTCAATGACAAAAAAGAAGATGGCAGTTTTAGTTATGTAAACAACCAAAAAATAAGAATACATTGGTTTGAATAAAATAACTGATGCAATGCGTGGTACACGTTCAAGTCATCTTGAAGCGCTGCTGTGTGTTTATTTAAGAAAAAAAGGAAATCTTGTAGCGAAAACATCAGCATAAATTACCTAAGGCTGGTCCATCTCCCTGTTTCAAGACCACCATACGGGGATGTTTTAACGTGTCATTTTCCGAGGGACTGTGAGAGCGCTTTCGACTCTTGGGGCTCACTTCTTCTCCACGAAGTCCTGGGCCCCAAACTCCTCCTGCAGCAAGACTCATAAAATGAGGGGGAAATGCACCAACGGAGTTAGAAATGGATCCGATCACAGAGGGCGGAGTTCTAGGTTCAGTTTTGGCTTTTCCAGATTTTGAACCTACAAAAAAGTGAGCATGTAACTATATATGAAGTAGCAGAGAAAATATATCACGGAATAAAGCATAGCAATGACTATCTATTTTATACGTTTTGTTCCAATTTTCAAACTTTTCTTCCAAAAAACTTCATAATAAAAATAAAATCGTGCTATTAACTAATAATAGTGAACATTAAAAATAAAGCATGAAAAAGGCACAAAAAATATGAAAGCATAATTAATTTTATTGTTTTTGCTATAGTTTTAGTTAATTCTTACCATCATTTTGGCCCTTTTTCGCTTTGTATGCCGATATCGGCGCTAAGGAAGCGCCACGTCTTCGCCGTCTCTTGAAGCTGTTCTCGTTGCCAAATTCCTCAAAACCCTCACGAGTCATTGTCCAATAATTCGATTTTGCCGCATTTTCATAACGCGGTACTAAATACAAACAAAAAAGCATAAATACGAGAGTAAATAAATACAAGCGAATTCTTGACAATAAAGGAATTCACATATCTTTTATAGAAATGCAAATGGCGGGCTTTTTTTCGCAAGAATGTTGTCCTGTTTCAAAGATCATTATTTTAATACTTCTGTTGATATTTGAGAAGGGTTCTTGTTTTCGAGGGTATAACGGAAACAATACAATGAGGAAGAAAGAATTCTTCATTCGATTATGTAGACAAAATGTTAGTATTAATGATAATTAATTAACAATAATAGTAGACATTTTGAGGAACCACATTGGAAAATGCCTAAATAATTTCCAAAATGCATCTATCAAAGACAGAAACCATTTACTAGAATGCTAATTTCGTGGAAGTGTCTCTTAACTACCTCATCCGCGCATTTTCAAGCTAAGCTTTTTCAATTATAGAGTATTTTCAATACAACGTATTTTAAATTTCGATATAGATGTTAACTTTGCTGGGTACCACAGAAAGTTTCAACAGCACTACTTCATAAAAAAACAACAACAAACAACTGAAGTTACGGTATAGTTTTTCTCAACTTTTAACGTTAAAATAAATGCTCATCTCTGGTTTGAGTTTTTGCTTTAAAATAGAAAAGCCCATTTAATTTGTCTACATTTATGCCAAACTCCCTCGTTTCGTTGGCTTTTAGGAACAATCAAAGATTTTTACAACAATTGTACGAGACTGAAAAAGACAATCAATTGTACTGCTTTGGCCTAATTTTATCCTCTTCGTTGAGGTCAAAAATAATGCTGTAAGCGTTATGTTGTTTCCCTTTAAAGCTCACTCCACGTTTTGGCACCGGTTTGAGACGTTGTTACCGGTAAACCTGTGTTCGAAAAGAAAAATGCTAAATTGTTTTTGTCTACACGCAACAACCACCACACCGGCGCGAAAAAACAGGAAAAGTTAACGTAGAAAAATGGGAGGTTTGCCAAAAATAACCAATCATAACTCAAATGAACGCTACATTTTTGAAAAACGTATTTAACAACTTTATAACGTTGCAATCGTGCATTAAACCCATTAGTAAGGTAAATTCCCCCATTTCATTTTTGGAACTTAATTCTTTGCACGATTAGCTCGTAACCTTCACTGATAGTCCTTAGATTTTTGAGGCTGTTTATTGAAAAAAAATAAATAAATAAATGAAATGTAAAAGCGGATCAATAACGAAGAACCAAGCCTTTTGTGTTTAGTTAAAATGTGGATGCTACATAAGTATGGGGTGCGCCTAAGTGTAAATTCTGTTTTACTGTTTGATTAACCAGCAACGCAATAAAATGTATTTTGTACAAACAGTTTGATCGATTGCTTAAGTTTTGCAGACTATACAGGTCTTGCTTGTATGCTAGCGTTGTGCAATGATTGCGGAAACAATATCGATTCGAAAAAGCTTTAAAAACACCGATTTCTTAGACAAAAACACAGCACTACAGCACTCAGAATCAATATGTCAAGAAAGACAATAAATAAGCCGTCTTAAAAATACTTCTAAGAACAACACCATTGTATTTTGTGATTCAACACTTCCTCATATAAACCGAGCAGATTGAAACGGCCGCAATACCGTAGAATAGAATTCGAAAGAGTGTCGACGATGAAAAAATTTCAAACCGCAAATCCTGTTCTATATTCTTTGATAATCGTGCTTTAAAAAATGTCGCAAAGAAATTACTTATTTTATCAATTTCGGGCAAAATTTGGGTTGTGTAATTGTAACGTCATCATTAAAACTAAAAATCATGCAATTTTGTTACATAATCGCCATAGTCACCAGCAAAATAACCCTAATCATTCTCAGTTGGCAACCCTTTTTTCCTTACAGCTGGTTCTGCTTATCCAACAGCATGTTTTATGCAACATACTTATCTGTTATGTAATATCCGACAGCACGCGGTTCGTGTTTTTTTTTTTTGCTACCACCCTCTTCACCACGGACTATAAGCCTTTCAAAAAATAATCTATAACTCGAAAATAAAAAGTTGCGTAACGGTTGCCATAGCAACGCGGCTGCTATTGGTCAACGCAATTCGAATTTCGGTATGAAGCAATCTTAAAGCAATTTTAGGATGAGAGGCATTCTTCTTAAGTGTGGAAAATTCTGCCAATCTTCGCAATTTTTGGCATGAAAATATTCAGCCTCTCAAAATTAACAACGCGGTTTAAAATTTTTATCTAAACGTATCCGAGATTTCAACAAATTTTGATTGTGCTATTCTCAATCAAGTCTTTGTAATCATTTGCGAATTACTCGAAACAATAACTCAGTATTTTTCGTTTCTCGTAGAAAAACAGTACACCCCAAACGTGTTGCATAGAAACGTGTGGCAGATTTCAAAGTTAGCCTTAAATTAAATTAAAAAATAGGGCTTAAAGTAATACTGTATTGTTTTTCTTACCTTTGACAAAGCATTGATTCAGGCTGAGATTGTGACGTATCGAGTTCTGCCAGGCTGACTTGTCATGGCAGTACTTGTAGTAGGGAAAATTGTTCATTATGTAGTCATAAATGCCTCGGAGAGTTATTAGATTGCCGGGACTGTCCAATATTGCTGAAGCAATCAAGGCGGGATAAGTGTGGGGAGGTCTTTTGTACTGAGCCCGCATATCGGCCGTTGGTGGTGGGGAGACATTCGAATTGGGTAAAGAAATTCCATTTGGCATTGATGGAATTCTATGGCCGTTTGGAGGATAATTGTCATTTTTCACTTTAGCAGAGGTATCAAATCGCTTTTTCTCCTCCTCTTGGAAGTTTTCTCGTCTGTTGTACTGCTGCATCGCCAGCAGAGATTGGATTGAACCGGGTAAGACGTCATTGGTGGACATAATTTTTGGAAGCCCCATGCTGGCCGCTGCCATAGCAACAAGGGCGTTGGGGTTGCTTGGAGGAGAGCGCGCTGGGGGAGAAGGGCGGCCTGCTTTAGCCAATTCTCGGGTTTCTTTTGAGAATCGCTGTGTCGGAGAAAGAGATGCTTTGCGCAAGGTGGCGTCGGAAGAAAAAGAACGATGAAGCTCCTCACGTGTACTTGTAAGCTCGGGAGAGATGTCACCGCTGCTCTGGGGGCGCACTTTAACAAAAGGTTCAGCGTTGTGTGCGGCTGTGGTTTCAGTTAGGCTGTCATCTGGTCTTTCATTGCTATACATACTGTTGGGGGATTCTACAGACCCAGGGGGGCTGGTGGAGGAAGCCACGTTGGGGGGCATGTGGGGGTGCATAGCTAAAGTCTCGTGAATTTGCATCATTGTGCTTTTTTTCGTTGAACTTTCTTTCAATGAAGTTTTTTCTTCGCTTTGTTTCGCTTTTAAAACGCGTTTAAGAACCGAATCTAATGAGTTTGATTTTCTTCCGTCAGGTACAATCTTCGACTCCACTGGCTGAATTCGACGGGGTTTAGATGCACCTTTCCTCCGCCGAATTTGTTGCTTTTTTCCGTTCTTTAAAGCTTCGGAGTCTTCGGTACAGCTTGATTGCAAATGTAATTTTCTGCTGCTATCAACTGCGCAAAAAGAACAATTTTTACACACTTGAAAACACCTAAAAATAAGAAGCAGGTTAAGCAAATGCACAACTATTTATACCCTACTGCACTCGAGCTAAAACAAAAAGACACATTGACCATGAACGTGGCCTCTTATATATAGCTTGAATTTTTTTGCGAAAAAAAATCTTTCTGGCTAAGATAAGCATAAATTAAAAGGGAAAATTTGCGGTCTGGTATTTCTTTTGTTTACAATGATCTCCGCACGCAATTCTTCAATGACTGTTTCATTTGGCACTGAATTCTTATTAATCAAGACCGAAGCCAGCCAGAATAAAAATATCACAGCTGTCACAAGTGGGCGCCTTTGCGTTTTTGGCACTTGCAATTGGAAACACGTGCAAACGGCGTAGTGATAAGAAATTGGACTCTGATCCCCGAGGTTACGAGTTCTATTCCTGGTCTCGTAGCTAATTTCTAAGCATGTTAGTTATAAAATTTTTAAAGTTGCTCAGTATTAATTTTTTCATTTCTGCTGATTGCCACATTAACTAGGCCATTCGCCAAATTAAAATCCATCCTGAACAAGACAACGTGTGCAATTTTTTTTGAGTTTCGAAACCTTCTGCGTTTCGAGTCGAATCTCTAGATGAAAATTGAAACTTCGGTAAGCATGAAGTCCGTTTCACAATGAACTCGATCTCCCTCAGACAGGATTTTGAAAATGTTAAATATATAGTGTAATATGCCCCCCTTAATCCTGACACCACAATGTTGTACTGGCAGTATGTATACAGTAATTATTTTTTAATCTATTAAATGTCTTTTCGATTTTAAAAGAATACTGCGTTTCATAAATATGTAACGAAATCAAACGAAAAGACGCGCCATAAACTTCAGAACAGCGATTTTGTCTGAATTTTATATGACACCACAGACGCTCGACATATGCTTCTTATTAGCTTCAAACAGGGTGTTTAGTTTCATCTATCCGTTTTTCCTGAACAAGGCTTTTTAAAGCAACATATTTTCAAGAAGTGTGGCATCCTTGTGCAAGAAAAACAAACTCACTTGCAATTTGACTCTTATAAAACTATATTTGGTCTAAGTTAAGAACCTACAAGACATGACAATTACGGTTAGAAGCTATTGGCTTACAATGTACTAGACAAACATGAAGTATTATTTGTAGTATATCGATCAACATTATATCAAATTCGAAGCTAGTACTAAAAAGATAAATCATATCAGAATTCGTCAACTTCCAAGTCTGCAAAGCTGGATACAGATAAGTGCCGAAACACTAAGATGTAATAGGACAAGAGGCAATAATACACACTTACTGCTTATATCTGTGATTAAATCAAAACCCATTAACGAAAAACTCAATTAAAATTAGTCATTTTTTGTGGCCTTCTCAGAATAATTGCCCCACCCCTTAAATTTTTCTTAGTTCTTGCTTTGCTTTACGCCTATACATAATAGTTAGTTTACGTTACACCAGCACCGTAATTAGCAGCGAAATCTGTGTCTTGGCATCAATTTGGTAATGGTTGTCACGCAATGTCGAAAAAAGTCGATTATATAGCCGAACAGTTGGCTTAGAACCAAGGATTTATTTTCACAATGATTCGAAACAAAATCATTTTTCAAAACAAACTATAATAGCGTCAGTTATGCCAACAATAACAAAAACATCTTTTGTTATTTAGCGAAATGAACAGACGAGACGAAAACAAGCTTGAAAACGCCGTTTCTAAATGGGCAACGCTAACAAAACAATTCATAACCCCTAAGATACATCAACAATTTTAGATTTAAAAAATAAGCCTAAATTCTCTATTGCCAGTTTAGTAATGACGCATACCGATCAAAGCTTACTCAATTTCCCAACAACCTCAAATGTTGGAAAACAGCTTTTATCCAACGAAATAAGCTCAAGTAGCCATTCAGTAGGCACAAAGAAATTCTACACAGTTAGGGACACTGAATATAAACAACTGCTTTAAAGTTTACTTCTGTGAGTGTTATTATGCAACGTTTTTAACCGCAAAAAATTGATAAATTTCGCCATTTCACAAAATAAACACTGAGAAACTTATTTGCTTAAAAATAATTAAGTCTGGTTAATATTTTTGAAAGCCATTCATAATAAATCAATCGATAAACAAAGATTAATAGATAAATTAATGACTAAATAAATTACCCCATTTTTTCGCAGAAAAACTACGAAATAACAACACTGCAATATCCTCAAGTAAATGAAGTGTTATAGTGCAATTGCAATATAAGCATTATTCTAACAGTTATTTTGAATATTAAGGCGTGCACCCCAGAAAAGCGTCTAGACAAAAATTTCGGAAGGGATAAGAATTTTCAATTTTCAAATCATATGAAATTGGGGTAGTAAAACTGCTACTTTTATGCCATCTGCACCCGGTTAACTATCACTTCCATTAAATTATTATCACGACACAAAGTTGATTTATTTTTCGCTTACGAAACTTTCTTCTCAATCGTATGCCAAGTACTAGCTTGTTTATTCACATTAATACATGTGCACTTTTGGGGATTCTTATGCAAGTCATTAGTTAAAATAAGCAACAACATCAGTTTAAATGTTCGCCCAAATTTTCCTTTTTGGGAAAGGGAAACACTTAAATCGAATCAATATTTGAGTAAAACTAACTTCATTGTTTTTGAACTTCTGAACTGGTATCATTTTATATCTCAGTAGTCTTCTGACTTTTGGCACAATAGAAAAACACTTGATGCCACATTAACTATCATTTACCACAACTTTCGACAAAAAATTTGAGAAAAATAAACACGAACAAACCGACCAAATACCATTTTGGGAGAAAATTCTTGTAATGTCTTTTTGAACTCATTTTTTTCTTAGCATATCAAAAACCTAACTCCCTTTAGTGTTCCAGAACACTGCAGACTCCATACATCGATTACTGCTTCTCAAAAAAAATAAAATAAAATAAATAAATAACATTTGAACTACTGTAATGATAGCACTCTTTTTCTTGATTCCTTCTCATATTAATTTCCTAACCTAAACTAAATACTAATTTTTCTTACCAATATACCA
The DNA here is from genome assembly GCA_963965965.1 of Trididemnum nubilum. Classification (NCBI taxonomy): domain Eukaryota; kingdom Metazoa; phylum Chordata; class Ascidiacea; order Aplousobranchia; family Didemnidae; genus Trididemnum; species Trididemnum nubilum. The sequence goes on along the minus strand of OZ014473.1, from coordinate 9,928,277 downwards.
GACATCTAACATTTGATCAGAGCACACTTATATCCGAATAAAATAAAAATTACTTTCAAATCGTAAACATCAAACAATTTTCGCCAGCAAAACCCATTAGAATTTAGCTTCGTTAGTACAAATGCAAGCATACTGCGTAAGCAACAGTACAACAATTCCCAACATACAGAACAGTAAACTGAACCGCGAAGAGCGCTTGATGTTGGTGTAGTTGTTTACTAAAAAATGTTTGCCTTTTTTCTTTTTTGCTATTGAGGACGGCGTGACTTACAAATGAACACGCAGCATAAATGCGACGTACATATCAAGACAACAACATGACTTTAGTAGTCCATGCACACTGTGGCTGTCGCAAGACATGAAATGTTTGGTCACGTTCATACACATGTAAAGTGATGCAAAGTGAAAAGGATATTGCGAAATATATGAGGCGAAAAATAAGCATGATACTAAGAAGATCACGCAGCTTGCTTGAATCAAACCTATCATTATACTCGCTGTATTAAGCCAAAGCGAGTAACGAGTTTGCGGGGCCTGTATCCGCGTCAACACCGCTCTTTTCAAAGAAATGTCGCAGCGGTGGCGAGCCGTTGGCAGGCCCGCGATTTGAATCTCAGACTTCCCGCTCCAGAGACGAACGCGTTACCGCCCGACCAACTGGCCAGAGCATTGCTTGCTTACCTTTTAATGTTGACTTCATCAGCTTCTACAACAAAGTAGTTATCGGTTGACCCATGGCTCCCTGTAGTTAGGATGGCCACAAAAAATACGGTTAAAACTGTATTATATGATGATGAAAGTTTTCACAGCCGTCAAGAGGGAAATACGTATTTTGTTTATAGATATAATTGATCACGTCATATCTTTCAAAGAAAAGTTATACGTACATAGCAATAGTCGTAAAGTCTTTCAAAAACTTGGTTTAACTGTATTGTTAAAATTGCAGTACAGTGAAGAACACTAGCTGATAATCCAAATGCAGGCAGCTCTAGTCTTGTACCTAACATTACACAGGTTTGGACTTACGAAGAAAAAACATGATAGCGGTTCGGCCATTGAAATGTAAAAATGACCAGCAGCCGGTCTAGATAGACTAATTAACAAAAGCAGTTTATGATTAGGTGCATTTGGGTCAATACTTATAACAGATATTTGCAGATTTTACAAAATCGCAACCAAAAAATCTTTGACCACATTAAGGACATCAAGAAATACAATAAACATCGCACGAAATATTGGTTAAAATTAACATGATTACAGCCCACAAATTTGAATCAGAGGATATGTGATATATTTTTAGCCAATTACTACAGAACAAAATCCAAATTACACCAATATAGTCATAGACTTCTAAAACAATATGACACAGCGATTTTAAAACAAATAGTTTTACATTTTTTTTCGCAATATAACCTAGATTAATGTCCAAATAAAATAAACCTGTTTCAAAGATATCTTGTGAGTACAAGGCTTATTACAAGAACCATTTTGACGTAACACCAACAGACGTCAAAAGAAATTTTATGTTTTTTATTAATGAATTATTTGAAAGGATGAATGAGAGTTAAGCGATTTCAGCACAAATGGGTCATAAGTTTTGGTCAAGACAGAAACTTTTGAAGCAAAATTTTGGAAAAGTTCCTGAAAATAACTTCATATGACTACACTAACTGTACAGCAGCACTAAAGCAATAGAAAATTCATAATTTTGAACAACTCCTTAAAGAATTGAAAATTGATTTTTAAGCACAAAATTCAAAATTCGGTGAAAATCTACATTTCAGTTCTCTCTGTTAGGCTATCACCACTGAGTACTTGTATATGAACAATTTTGAGGTAATGTAAATTTTGAATGATTTTTACCACAGTCGTCCTCATAAAGCTTTCGAAATAAGCTTTATACAAAGCTATATATACAACATAAGAAGCACAGAGCTTATTGTGAAAGATTTATGAAGTTGATTTTGCCAAAAGTCATATTCAAAGTGCTTGGATATTGCAATCGTAGAATTTCTGAGGGAGGGTAATATCAAAATGCAACCAACATTTCTGCATGATTAATACAACGGGTGCTTAGCCTTAGTTTAATGAGGCAAATAAAAGGAGCGATTGTGCTTGATGCATTTGCACGAATGAAAAAGATCCTAAAATGCAACCAGAATTCTGCTGTAATTTGGTTGCTGATGGCCGTTGCTTTTCACTCAATGTTTAAACCTATAATTGGTTAAACTCTATTTTTAATGCTAATTTTTCATGCTTCCTTGCTAATGCCGGCAGGCAATTAAGCCAATAGCAACAACTTCATATTGCAGAAGTTTTTCTCACGAGATAGCTATTGACTAACCAAACGTTTAGCAGCGTCAAAGGTCACAAAACAGTTATGACCTTAATAGGATGTGATTATTTACGAAATAATTGACTACATGATGTAATATCCACAGTCGTAGTTACAGTAAAATGAAGATATAGATATATAGTTTTAGTTACTTTTTTCTGTCCATGTTTTTTTTGTAATGGTATAATTTTGCAGAAATTTAAAAGTTGCTTTTAAAATTTGAAATGGCAACGCGTAAGATTTTCAGAAAATCTGCTATGGACTCTTAAACACTCTAAGAGTAGTGATATGCTGCAAAAAGCACTTGAATTGTGAGCCCACGAATCCCACAACACAGCAAAAAGCTTATGGTATAAATTATGCAAAATAATCATACTCAGGCTACTCAATCATATACCGGTAATTATACATTGGCCTCTCTTATATAGCTACAAATTTTAAATCTGAGTCATTATTTATTGAATAGAATAAATGAAATCGGTTTGAACAAAATCTGCAGCACACTCTTATAATCAAGGGATGGGGGTATTTAGCGATGTTGTGCTTAAAAATTGATATTGTTTCAATAGTGTTGCAACCAGGAGGGGAGATTAAAGGGTCTTTAGTCTCCTCATAGACAAATCATATCAAACTTTAACCTACAAATGCATGCGTTTAAACATGTTTTGGATATGACCTTTAAGTAAATAGTCAAATGAACTGGGCAATTTAATTCTTTCAGATGGCATTCCAATTTTAGCAATTGAATTTTTTGAAATAGCTCTAAAATTGTGCGAAATGTAACTCAAATAGCGTTAAAATGACTATATTTTTCCCAAAAAATCACAAAAACTGTACCCGTCTGTGATACGCTTGAGTAACACCAATTAAGACGACTCAAAAATAACACTTTTTGAGAAAAAAAATTTGAATGTTTGGTTCTAGCCTTCCCTTAACAAAAGTCTGTCTGCGCGCATGTATTGTACAGTAATAGCTCGCCATGTCTCTGGATACTATCGAACGGCTCTGGAAGTTTCAGGAACATCGAGCACTTCTTCCTCTTTTACCAACAACTAATTTTGTTGCACAAAAAAATGTTACAAAACAAAAATGTTGTAAATTTTAAACGATATATTGGTGGATAATTATGTTGAAACATGATTGATTAATTAATTACTAACAAACAAACAAACAAAATTTCATGAACCCTTCTCTTGCAACCTTTCAATATATTTCGGTTTCTAAAGCAACTCAATTGATAATTACTTCCTTAAAGATTGCCAAAATTATTTTGAAAAGATAAAAAAAAGAAAAGTAGCAACAAAACCCCCTGATTCATGTTGTAATTCTCCACCATTACATGATTTAAACACAGTATAAGTAAAATTCCATGGTATCATAATTTGATATATTTTTCTATTTCCTAAAAAACTTGTGGAAAAAAACTTGTGAATTTCGAAAGACATAAAAAGTTATCTAACAAGTTACAATGTGAAGCCTCCATCGAGTGGGTAGACAGGACGGTATACAGGTGGCAGCTTGACTCGAAGACTGAAAGGTACCTTCACTGTCTCCTGGCCAATGCAACTTGGTGAACAAAATGTAATTACAATTTCAAAAAAATGTGTTGAAAGAAAAAAACAAAACTAGAGAAAATGTGCACATTGCAGACAGAAACGTTTTAATTGATGTAAAATTTTATCTAACGCTGCTGAAGTCCTTTGCAAAAAAAATTCAAAAAAAATAAAAACAATTCTAGATTCTAAGACAATTCTTATAGCAAAGGACTTCTCACACCATAAATTTTGAGTATTTTTTGAAGTTCATCAATTGGCTGGCATAGTGGAAAAAGCATCTAGCACTTAGGAAGTAGCTTATTTAGGACCTATACCATTGAAATATTTGTGATTTCAGCGAACGATTTTCTTCTTAGTTTTCTTTTAATCTACCATCTAGAAAAGTTTCTTAATTTGCTAAATAATTATAAGTTAAAAATTTTATGGTAACACTAAAATCTTTTTAAGCGAACAGGTGGGATTGCTAAACGATTCTAAGAATACAAAGTACAGCCAAAATAACAACTGACGTTATCGAAACGTCAGTTATAGTGTTTAGCGAAACGTCAGTTGTTAAATAAATTTCTGCGTTTTGGCTGTACCATACGTTTTATTCTTAGAACTAAAATCTTCGTTCTTGCACAATTGTTAGCAACATTCTACCTATTAAAATTGACTGTATTTTTAATGCAGTTACGCTACCTCAAGTTTCATCGCACTTTGATTTTTTCTTAATGCATAGCTTGCATTTTTTCGATTTCAAAATTAATCATTTGCTTCGAATTTTTACCTAAATTGGTGTCAAAATGAAGACGCCATTTTTTAGCTGGCATATTTTTTCTTATTTTGGGTTAAGGAAAGTGATTGTGATCATGCTCCGTGGTTTCGTAACAGTTTGCTTTATTTTGTAACAGCTCAACGTTGGTATCACATGAGGATGTTGCTGTTGCTTGTCATAACGGTGGGCGAGAAAAGAAAAGGAAAAAGTTTGTTGTTTTTGATCGAATCTGTTATTCAATGTTCAATACGCCACCCACGGAAGCCCACGGGAGAACGTCTGCCATAAACACTAACAGCTAAAACAAACTTTAGCCCACAGACAAATCCAAACAGGAAGTTTACCATCCGGTAAAACGGTACTGCAGCGTAGAAATACTGCTTTGCAAAGCGTTCCTTATTTCATCTCTGTCTAAAATTTAAAGTGGAATTACCCATCAGCTACGTTCCGAGTTGATCAACGAACGCTTTTCAAAATCAAGATCCCAAAATTATTTCAAACAAAAGAAGCAAATCATATCTTTTTTTTTCAATAATTTTAGCAAAACAAAATACTGCACGTAGCACCAAAATATTTTTTGCTTGGAATTTTGCAGCGAAGCATTTTGTTAAAACTTATATGTGATTCACGCACATACATACATAAAAAGAAAGTTGCACCCATGAAAATTCTTCGCAAGCTTTCTGGCCTATCGGCTACCCACGCGGCCTATAGGCAAGATATAGTACGCAAACAATTTAACATTAAAGCTCAGGACCGCAAAGGCGCAAACGTCAAAAGCATTATAACTAGTGGTTAAACTACTCTTCGTCATAAGTGTAAAAATCTAGCTGTTTTGTTACCAAGCACAAAAAGTAATTAAGCGACAGCATTAATTATAAACCAAAAATCGAGGTATTAATTGGAATATTCGACTGAAATATACGTAATACATCCTCCAGGTGAGGTAACCTGTTTGCCTTAAATACGCCAGTTTGCCGTATAATAAAATGCCTTAAGTTCCTTAAGTAAAAATAAAGTACAAAAGCCAAAGTGTCGTATGTTGAGTGATTTTCATAGTCTAAAACAACACAGCAAAACAATAACATCTTTTAGCCAGAATGCCAGCAATAGTTGTTTGAATTTGATTAGAAAAATAACGGCCAAAGGTTAATAAAGCAAACATATTTGAAAGATAGAAACCTTTCACTTTAACGTTTTAAACTATTCTCATACTTATTTTAGTCCTCTTTTCAGATTCTATTTGAATAAGATTAAGAATGGTACAAGAATAAATCAAAATGCTTATACAGTAATTTAAATATGTTTCATGTATACTAGGTTCTAGTTTTTCTCATCATGCTTAGTACTAAACCCATATTTTCTGTTCTGATGTTTGAATGTTTTTTGCTGATTTGTCGTTTTGGCAAAGTATCAAAAGTTCCGCATATTTTTATGCTAAACAAACGCAATAATGAGCAAATGTTAAAAATTTGCCACAAACTTATAATGCTTCACTTTTGAAGGCGGACTTTTGTTTTGTATGACGCCAAACACTGTATTTATTGACATGTATATTATTATCCTAAAAAACTTATTTAAGTGATTCGAGAAGAGAGCGAAAGAATTTGGATAAATAGATTTCTTCTCTAACGCAATTTAATTTGTTTTTACTAGAAAACTTTAATATCTGGGAGAGCTAAGCTTTTTAATGCCGATGGGAAATTTCTATTATGACCTCGTTTCAAAAAGTATTAAATGTTCAAAAAAGATTAAATAAACTAACTTAACAAAAAAGCCATAGAGCTAAATGGTTTTTCGTGCTACCTCAATCTATGCTTGATAGAATAAATTGCACGGTAAAGTTACATATCGAAAATATTAAAGAAAAAACATCATGGGAGGATTTTTAAGCACATACTGGTATTTGATTTTTGCTGAGTTGTTTTTTGTTTACTTTTACTCTTTTCGAGCTTTTAAACTTTATTTACCGATCAGGGGTCGAGTGGATAGAGCGTCTGCTACTGAAACGGTAGACTTGGGTTCGATTCCGGTCGGGTCAAACCAAAAACTATCAAAATTAGTAATCATAGCTTCCCTGCTTGACGTTCAGCAATTAAAGGAACAGTGTGAAGCCTCCACCGTGTGTGGCAGAGAAGTGGGCAGGTGGCAACTTGACTCGAAGACCAAAAGGTTCCTTCGCTGTCTCCTGCCCAAAGCAACTTGGTGGATAAAATATAATTACAATTATGATTACTAAACCAACAAAAAATTCCAATTTAACTTTTCAAGCTCTGCCAACGTAGCATTAACGTTTGAAATTGTTTTGGCAACCCTGAAAAGAAAGCAGACTTATGCCCGAGTGTGCACTGAAAATTTTGGAAAAAATAAGTTAGACCCTGAGTGTTTTGTAATCCATCCGCCAAGATTGTAGCTATATTTGTAATAAGGAATCCAAATAAGGCAACTATTTTAGCAAATGCCAAAGTAATTAGCAGAGTAAGTCATCAATTATTTGGGCAAAACTGATAACAATTTATCATATCAAAACTCATCATAGCATTAAAAAGCCTAGAATTCGAAGAATTTTTTTTTCATAGCGTAAAAGCTATTAGCTGAAGCAATTGCTTTACAATGTCAAGGAGCTTCAAACTTGGAAACCTAAAGCGTGGTCGAATATTCTTGGAAAAAAAATGAATGATGTTCTTGCAATGCGGAAATACCCAAGAAATACGTTCGTAAGTAACAGCATTGAATTGCCATTTCAAATGACCGGTAATGGAAAGCAAAAAGCATACAAAAACAAGCATAATTTTTTAGTTGCGCCATTTAACTTAAAGGGCAGGATTTTTTTACACAGGAAAGGAGAGTACATTGGAATATTTCTCAATCGAGTTTACCATATTTTGTTTGTCCTGGCCAAAACAACGAACTTGCGGCTGTCTTGGAGTCAAGCTGCCACCTGTCCATCTGTTAGCCACTCGATCAAGGCGATACTTTGTCCCATTTTAAAGTCAGACAACAACCAGAGAGGCTTCGAATACCAACTCTAAACTTTTCGGTTTGGCCTGATGCGAAACCTGACCAGAGTCGGTGATCAGTTCGGTCGCATTTCAACATATTGACTGATGTTTTCTGACGTAATTTTACTGTCATTATAAAACCTTAGCGAGTTTAAATTTATTTAATGAGGCTCCTACTCAGGATAAGCTTGAAGGTATGCTTCAGAGAATAATTAACTCTGTCAATCTAGGCTTCACTCGAAAAATTTACTCCAAGGCTGTCTCATATATTGTATTACTTGTAATCACGTTACGAAAAAGTTTGTAAATAGTACAGTAATTAAATCTTGCTTCACAAGAATATTGCATTCCACTCAAATGATCTTTTTCAATTAGTGACCTCAATATATTACAATCAAGTTAGTGATGACCAGACTAACAAATCGAAACGAACACGAACAGGATATGAGTATGTTTCACTATTCATGATGAAGTTCAAAATTAATTAATGAAGTTCGACAAAAAAATTTTCCCCTAATTTTCGTGAAGTAAGTAATAATGTCTAGTGTCTAGAGTAGGGCATCATCAACAATACGCAGAAAATTTTAAATGATAATTCGTCTAAAGAAAAATCAATGTCATATCTCAAGTTACCAATAATTATAAAAATTCTGCCTACGACCAAAGCTAGCATTTGTTTTCTGAAGATTTTGATAGGTAACAGCCCTTTTATTAACCAAAATTTAACCGAGGAAAATGTCAAAAGATAAGTTTTTCATATGACTGCAACAATGTAGTCCAAATGGAAACGCTGACTTATCATAATTCTGCACGCTTCACATCAAAAACAAACCAACATTGCTGCAATCTTTAGCGCAGTTAGTGTTGCAGTATAGCCGGTACTAAAATGTGCTTGAGCCAGGGCCAATTACGAAACGTTTAGAAAGTTTGCCAAAATTCACACTAATTTTGTTTGTTTTGAAATTCTGACTTTTCTGTATTTTATTTTTTATACACAATATACACCAAAATAAAGACTTAAAATTTTAAAGAAAAACATTTCTTTAACAAAAAGTTAAGTTCTGAATTGGCATTATACATAACTAAAACTATTTTCAGTTCTATAACTTAACTCAAGTTATATTTAAGTTCATGCTTCAACAAGCTAAAAGTAATGATGCTGTAACAAAAGTAACGTTTGTACCTACAAACAACGCTTGACAAAACTTTGTTATAGTGTAGGTATAAACCAATGAGACGAATAAGACAACACCAAAATTTTTAAATTGGTAACAGGAGTCTTTCTAATTATTTTGGTTGTGTCCAGATGATGAGTTTTTGCCTGCAGAACAAAAGCTTTTATTTTATCTTATCGAACCTCGTTCATATACCGGCAAAAGTTCCAAAGTGGGACATGCATCATAATAAAAGATTTTTGAGTACTAACTTTGCAATTTTTTTTATTGTTTGCTATGTTTTTTTTTTTTTTTGTTTTGATATTAAAAACCGAAAAAACACTTTATCTTAATTTTTGAAGCAAGACATCAATGCGAGACTTATTTTTATGAAACTGGCAAAATAAGATAAATTAAATGTATGTACAAACATTTTCTTGGTATTTTTTCAGTAAAATTTTTGTCTTATAGCAAGTGGAAAATCTAATATAAATATTTGCTGGTGGTACTTGCGAAGACGGCTTGAAACAATGCCTGCTCCTAAGTTAATGCTTGTTGAAATCAAAAATTTTTGGCGGCATGTTGCACTCGTCAAAAAAAAAAAAAAAATCAAGGCATTCTCCGCCAATAAACATGACTTGAAACATGTTCTGATTACGTATTATATGGTAAAATCATTACATATACGTTAATATTTAGGCTGTCATAAACAGTGTTATGAATCACAAAAGATCAAATGTGGTCATATCATTGCGAAAGTAGGAACACGAATTGAAGCGATTAAAGTATCCGAAAAAGGCTTAACGTTCAAAGCTATTTTTTAAGAAATGAGGGGGGACTTTAACCAGGGGCCAACGCGGAAAGACAAGTTCGGGCTGAAACAATTATTTGATTGGACTTTGGTTTCTGCGCAACACGTGGATATTAAGTCAGGGCCGAAATAATACACAAAATTGGACTTTGCTTGTAATTTTCATCAGTTGCTTAATTTTAGGCGGCATTTACTTTGTACAATGCTGCTTAACAATTTTTTTTGACAAGATACTGGTAGAGCAAAATTTTCTTAACTTTAACAAGGTCTTGGTTTACTTGTTATATCTTTGCATCATCTAATGAGGTCAAAGGTTGCAAAATAGACAATTTTTTGTGCTTGCGCACCCTATGAAGAAAGATTTACTGTTGGTGTAGCGAATTCATTTTTTGAAATCACTTAATGCAAAACAGCTCGTCACAACGTGATTGCGATTCTCCACCTTTGCTAGTACACCCCATTTAGAGACTGACCCTTAATTTGGGAGAGACAATGATGACCTGTGGGATCAAAAATTGAGTTAACCCGAAAACTCAAGAAACAAGAAGTGTATCAATATCATTGTTTTTTTATTTTTTATTATGGATATAGTTAAAAATTTTTACTCTTCTAACTTCAAGTAAATTTGATCTATAATCGAAACAACGTAGAGGACATTGTAAGATCTATAAGGTTCGTGAGATTTATTGCGCAAATTTTTTTTGTTTAAAGGAAATTTTGTTTATAGTTTAGTTTAAGGAAAATAGAGAATCAAAATTATGAACAACGAGAAGATATCAGCTTCTCGTTGTGACTCTGCATCAATCTTAAATATTACATCATAGATTATAAGAGACATAAAGACATTCCTGGACTTAAATGGAAAGGCCTTTAGCACTATCATATTACCCGCACGCGCTAATCATACTCGTAATGTGTGTATTCTATCGTGTGATACCTAAGATTGATGCAAACCGATCAGTGGTCTAGTGGATAGAGCGTCTGCTACTGAAGCGGTAGACTCGGGTTCGATTCCCGGTCGGGTCATACCAAAGACTATAAAAATTGGTATTCACAGCTTCCCTGCTTGGCATTCAGCATTTAGTGGGCTAGTGTGAAGCATCGTCTGTATGTGGTAGACAGGTGGGCAGGTGGCAGCTTGACTCGAAGACCAAAAGGTCCCTTTGCTGCCTCCTGGCTAAGGCGACTTGATGAATAAAATGTAATTACAATTACAATCAGAAAGAATCACAACAAGAAGTCGGCATCTTCTTAATGTGCATAATCATAGAAATTACGTTTTACAAATGCAGACAGGCTTGAGAAATAAGTGACGCAATCTTGGAAACAAGGTAAAATGCACTGCAGCTCAAGTCGATTCATACAAAACGACCAAAACCTTTAAGAAATTGAAAGTATTATTAATTTTCACAGTATGTTTAAAATTGCTGTTCGCCTAATATCTGGAATTCTCAGTTTGGATAACTGGTAAAACTATCATTAGTGATAAACATGTTTAAAAAATAAATCTTTATCAATTAATTCTTTACCAATTAAATTTTTACCACTTAAATCTTTACCAATTAATCTTCAATATCAGCTTCACTTCACATCTCTCGGTGAGTCCGTAACAATAATCGGTTATTTTGTTGAATCAGCACAATACGTTGACATATTTTATGCATATGGCAAAATTGCATACAATATTAAGCTAGTGAGTTTTGTTTCAAAATTCGATAATTATGCCCCGTAGTTTGTTTTTTGCTTCATGCCCTGAGAATATTTGCGCGTAAAACTTGCGGATAAGCAACATCCGCAAAATAAATAATTGAAAGCGCCGGGGAGCTCCATAGAAATTATCAACCTTACAAATATGTCACAAAATGGTTATTTATAGAAGACTCGAAACGGATGCATTTTCGCATTAATTGCAGTCTCCGAAAAATAAGCAAAACTTCGCCCTACAAGGAAGAGAATTGCGAAATACGTATTACACAACAATCTATGCATTTAGCAAACGCCACAGAAAGTTATATTTATAATTTTTAGGTATAAATCAGCAACGAAATTCGTGCGATTAGTCGGTAGTCACGAGGTTTTACGATATTGAAAAAAGATTTTTCAATTTTGCTTTTGTTACTGCTGTAACTTCTGCAACGTGGCAGAAAGTCTTAAATTTCTTCCATTTGACGACAATTTTGAAAAAATATCTTTTGTTGCTGAAGTTTTTAGTAACTTTATTTTTGTACGTGGAACACCTAAAATATTTCAAAACCGAATCAGAAAGTACAAAATGAAAAACAAAAAAACGTTAGATATGTTAAGGTCTTACAAAGATGAGCTTGACAAAAATCAAAGGAATTAAGCTCGATGAAACTTTAGTTTTGCTATATAGTGCAAGCAAGAATCTTATTTTTTTTGAAACAAGACTATAAAATTCACTAAACAAATTACATTTTTGTACTTAAGCTGACTTTATTGTGAATATTTAAGCGCAAAACAAGAACTTGTTCTACTTATTTCACTGAAGTCGACAGGCAGTATCATCGTCACCTATTATACATTATACAACACGCTACAATTAATCACAATGGTATTAGTGCCAGTATGAAATTATTGAGTCCCGATCAGTAATTTACTTCATTTTCTGCTTATTTTTTTGAGATTTACGAACAATAAGTCGTAACAAATATAAAGATATCTTTCTCGTAGTCCAAAGTATCTCATTAAAAGTGCAAAATTCTGCTGGTTGCCATGACAACTGTGATCAAACAATGGACCGATTAATGTTGCAATAATCGCCCGCAACTGATAGCTACTAAAAAAAGAAGGAAAAAATTAATCACACTTTTTAGCAGCACTTTAAATCGCATTACAAGTTCTTCTCTAATGCTTCAATCAAGAGGAAAATCTGAGGTTTAAAAACGCAATATAGTATAACTCAGATTAAATAAATGAAAAGCAAAACCAAATTCAAATCCATCCAAAAATCTCATAAGTGAAGTATGTTTTTAATATTTTATTTCTTTTTGCGAAAGAACGTGAACGAACTTTTTGGATAAGTGGATTTACGATTTTTAGAAATCTTGAACCAAAAATTACACAAAATAATATTATGTCCAATGATATTCATAGGTCATTGAAGTCCATTGTAAAAATACTATACGTTTACATGTTATTAATACTGCCTAATCCATAGTAATTTACAAATAAATAACCAAAGGTTTATTTCATCTTGGAAATAAATCAATATTTAGCTTTAATCTTACAACGCTTACTATACTAACAATAGCAATGTTCTCCCACAGCAACATCAAATGGTTTCCGATTTTAACAATAGCGTTCTGAAAAAATTTAACACAAAAATGGATCAAAATGTGCAAAAATTGTTGAACAGCTCCGAAATATAAGGTAGAACCATTTACGAATTACTATAATGGCTAAACCTGAACTCAACTAAATCTTGTTTATAAGTTCGAAATGCTACAAGTTAGGATTGGATTAATTTCAATATTTTTGATTTTGAAAGACCTCGTTTATGGATCTGAGTTTTAAGTTTCTTTAAAATTTGACCACGGCATTCGATGACTCGACTGTGTAGCTGATGACTGTACTGTGTAGCTGCAGATTCATTTTTGTCATGTTTTTTACGTCTAGTACCGTATTTTGCGTGAACTTTATAAACTGTCTAATTGTCCATACTCAATGTATTCTATTTAACTCCACGACGGCGGAAAAAACACATACTCTCCTAAAATTTACACACTCTGTACCGGCTGGGAGACAGAAGTCTGCGTTTCGATGTTAAAACGAAGAATTCATCATCAACATAATAATATACTGTACGCACTGGGCATAAAATCGTGAGCTTATTTTTAGTCTGTTTTAAACAGAAATTCACTACGCCCGACGTACCACCTTACCAGCACTTTAGCCGCCAATCAGTGGCAATAAACTAAGGATAAGCAAGTGTAGACCGGGCCCTAAGTTGCGGGTGGTTGCAGTAGTGTAGCCAGGGGGGCTATACCCCCCCATTGGCCTGCTAACCAAAATGCAGAACAAGGAAAATACCACCTTTTTTGTACTTCTAAGACTGTCTTTTGCACTGGAATAGACTCAAAAATGATTTAAAGCATATTTTGAAACGTTTATTCGGGAGTGGGGGGCTAATTTTTCAAAAATAAAACTCATACACCAGAAAAAAACTTTGAAAAATGGCTAAAAATTGATATTCAAACTTGATCGCTCGTTGAAAAATGCTTAACATAGGCTTCATCAAAAAACAAATACATATATCAACTCAGGAATAGGGGAGTGGGGGTGCAATTCAGTGTTAGTTAATTATCAATCACTTCTCTCAAACTTCCTTCCATTAGCTCCCTTAATTATATCTTTCTCTATTAAATACAGACGAAGCAGATTACTCCTTGAAAGTTTCATTGCACTACCGATATCGGATTTTATGATTTACCAGCTTGTAAATAAGAGAATCGAAATTCTAGCAATAGCTACCTCCAACATAGCCTATGCAACTAGTACAATCATGTTTTTGCACTGCTAATTTCTGTGCTACATTTTAATAGCATTAATTTTTACCAAAGTTAAGTTATTTTTGCCCAAAAAATACAAAATTTTTGAGCGCTGGGGACTCCGCCTCCAGACCATCGTAACAGTTCCCCCCCATTGCAGGTTTCTGGCTACGCCCCTGGATGATTGTGGTTGTTAGAGACTTAAATTTTACTCATATTTATGACCATTCTCCTTTTCACGCTCCCGGGTTTCGTTATCATTGCGGGGACAGCCTCTTAAAGCTGAGCCGCCGTACATCGTATCCTTTTCCACTAAACTAATTTGCTTGGATACGTCCTTAGCTGCACCTGCCCGTATCCTCCACATGACGTCACTAAGAGAGTCGTACATGTTTTTTCCTTCTCGTCTTGCGAGTAAGCATAACCTTTTTATAAAATCAGATTTATCTTACCTTTATTCTTGGTAGTATTTTCTTCTTTCTTTAAGTTTTCTTGAGCTTTTTCATCTCCTTTCATTTTGCAATATCTGAATACAAGACATAACAGCCTTTGAAACAACCAAACTATTTTTGACAGAATTAACTTAAGTAACAAAATTTAGCCTCAATTTGCTAAATGCATGAAAGCAACTGATTAAGGCGTAATAATTATTCAATTGTGCGTCATAAAAATGCACTTCCGATTCTTAGGCATGAGTTTAAAGGGTGTTTTTTCTCTTGGGGGAGTAATTTCATTTGTTTGTGACGTAAAAATAAAATTTAGTTCGAGATTGGTGGTGGTGTGCAGAAAGAAATGTCGCATAAGTAGTGAAAAGAATGTTCTAGGTGAGATGTAGATGGCTATTTCAGTCCACATTACGGCATTAAAGCGACATTACGCATATCACGTTATCACGCATTGCCACGTAAGCACGCACTCAAGGGGAAAACCCCTTTAGCTGCAACGCAAAGTTGTTTTTGCATCGCGCAAAGGTTGCAGTAACTTTTGCATGAATGCTCACATTCTGCCAAAATGTAATAGGCTAAAAATTCCATCTGCTTTGATTTATTTTTAGAAAATTGAAAGACCTAAAGTTTATAAAATCACGCTTGGCGATAAACTGACCCTTTATTAGGGCAATTTAACCTTATTTGATAAGGTATGATGCTTAAAAGTAGATGGGATTATGTACCAAGTGCACAATATCGTTACCTCTAAAAACAAATGATTCCAAACTTCCCAACTCCCATGGCCTAATCATGACAAAATACACTTTAATACAACTTGATTTTAAAGATCAATTTAAATTGTTTTAATATTCGATAATGCAACTGATAAATGTTTTTTTGTTAAAAAAAAATGTGAGTGCGAAATGTTACTAAACAGAAGTATGAAAAACAAAAGAAAAATCTCACTCAACTTAATCAGTTTGAAGGTTTAAATTTAATATTTATTTGGGTTCAATCAGGAGTAGCCCAATCATAATGAGCATTAGTGGCCACAGTCACGTACCAGATGCACTCAGTAGCGTAGCCAGGGGGGGGGGGGGGGGGCAACAGCCCCCTCATTGGCCTGAAACGAATGCAAAATAGCACGTTTTTGGTGCTTTTGAGGCCGATTTTTGCTCCAAAAATGAAAACAGCCCCCCCACGGGATTCGGGTGAGCATTTGTAAAGGACTTGCTGTTATTTCGACCAGAAAAGTGGAGTTTTTTTTAGTGGAGCGCACCCCAAGTTGGTCAGGAGAAGAGACTGAATTTTGGTGAAGACCTTTTTTTTTCTTTTGAGATCACCTAAATACGGCCGGAAAAACCGTTTCAATTTTTGTGAAGACCTTTTTTTTTGGAGTTCACCTGATTTTGACAGAAAAACCGCATCAATCTGATTCCAGACAGATGAAAATTTGGTTCAAGTTGGTTTACCGTTGTTTTTACCTCTCAAAAAAGCCCCCCCCCTTTGCGAAATCCTGGCTATGCGCCTGGATGCACTAGACGTATGTAGAACACAGAAAGCAATCCGGACGTCATCTTCGGGCACAATCTGACCATAATTTGTCGCACACAATGCAAAAGGAAAAAATGATTATAATTTATGTCAGTTAATGATTGAGGCAACAAGGAAGTTGCAAAGGCCCTTGCGTTCAAGCAAAAACCCCTTATAGTTAGTGTGGGCAAGGTTTTAATCCTATTCATTTCAATCATATCAACTAGAGTCATTTTACTATACTGATCGCCCCGTTTTTGATTGTGTCTTATATGTATATTTGATTTCCTTCTACATTAATCGATAAAAAATAAAGTCATTTCAAACCGCGGTAAACGCTGATGAATTAAAATTAGAGATGGAAACAATAAAAGAACTAGCTGCCGAGAAAAGTATTTTAGGCCTAAAAGGGATTTATTCCGATTAGCAGCGACAATCACAACGTGACTTAAATATAAAGGAGCAAAGAGTGGGGTTCATTTTAATTTTTTTCGATTAAGCTTGGGAGTTGGATTGTAGAATTGAGTTGGAGCTGGGACTAGAACCAAAATTTAGTTAAAATTGGGTCTAGTGTTGGATGAATACTTTTAACATCTTGGGAACGTAAAATAGCCTCTGCGCAGAAATATATTCAAAAATTTGACAACACGTAAACGTCACGGCTTAGTGCGTGAAGTGGTGCTTCGGGTTGTTATATAAGTTACAGCAAATTGACATCTAAACAACCCATTAACAGAATTTATCTCCTTGATTGTGGTGTGTGCAAGCAAAAATCTATAGGTTAAGCCGGATGGCTGCTCGCGGTCAAAATTAGGTTATATTACATTGACTCGTAGTAGCAAAGCCATGACAGTTTACGACAAGAGTCAGACATCCTCTGTCTTAACACGGAATAGCAGAGTGTTTATACCGTTTTTTTTGTGTTTAGTCGGTGTCTATTGATGATAAAATCACACCATGTTGGTTTATTGATTGTTTTTGCAAGTCAAATTTTAGAGAAAAATTGATAAGTGAGATGTATGATGCTATATATATTATTGGACAAATGGACAAGATTGGAAAAATTTGAGAATATCTGTATTAGAAAAAAAAAGGTTAAAATATTTGGATAGATATTGAACAATAACACAATACCCGTCAAACAAAAAATTAAAAACCCTACAGATGTTTCACCCGTAACCGGGATCATCAGGTCCGTCTTATTCAAATAGAATCTATACGAATAAAACACCCCCGATTGTAAAAGGTCTTATTTGACTAAATAGTTTCTGTTTGAATAAAACACCCCTGATGATCAGGGTTACGGGGAAAGCATATATAGGGCTTCATATGTTTATGTGACGTGCGTACCATGCTATGATACGTATCTGCTCTGGCCAACACCGTCGAGAACTTTTTTGAATCAGTGGAATTCAAACTCTTTTCAATGTAAATATTGGACAAAATCTTTTTTTCTTACTCTGAAGAAAGTCTTTCAGTAGCACAACTGCTTATTGATTTAGCGATGCGTCCTTTATAGTTGAAATACGAGTACTATCCTTTACATGTGTCTTAAAACAAAAATGTTGACAACTATTTGAATTTGCTATGCAAATTCGTCTCTTAAAACCTTCACAAACAGACGAAACTGTGATCAAAATAACTTCCAAAACTACTTCATACAAGGCTGTTTTGATGTCAGATCGTGCACTTATGAAAACTTTGATGGACATCAAACTCTTTTAAAATATGAAGAAAATAGAAGAAAAAATTATTCTTTGTGCAAAGATGATAACAACATTGAGCTCCAAACAGATTTGATATAATCACATCCAAAAGATGTACTTTTTAAAATCTGATTTTGAATCACTTTTGAATCAATTTTTAGCATCCGGACTATAGGACTTACTCTACATTCATAGCACGGTAGCAACAATCATTTCAAACTAGACAAAAACATGAAAGTAAGATGCTTGTTTTAAGTTCTGAAATTTTACAATTAGGACAGGCAACGTGTTAATGAGGTTGCAACGTTGGTAGATTAATGTAGTCACATGGGAATGCCAATAGTCAATTCGGGTCATATAAGCTAGCCATGCTCTTATACGGAAAAGCACGTGTAAGAATGATGGAAAGGCAGTCAAACAGAGAGCAGCCGAGTTTAAACCCTCACCCATGTTACTTTCAAAAATTGGAAAAGGAATTTTGACGGATTAAACTAAAAATAGCCACAACACAGCTCAACAAAATTAGGCATTTTAGTTCATTGGTGCAAATCTTTTTTTTTCGTTTTTAGCTGAACAGTTGCTTAATTTTTATGCTTTCTTCAACTAGTTTTAGCTGCTTAAATTTTTTATGCTTTCAAAAAAGGTTCTTAGTTTTGGAAGATGATATCCTAATGTGAATGTACAAAATGTCAATCAAATTTAACGCTTTATTTCAAGAAACAATGTTGTAAATTGAATCGAAAGTCGTATCGTGATAAATAACATTAGTCAATACGAAATACTTAACTAAAATGTGTCGTGCGCAAACTACATTTTTAATTTTCGTACTCTATTGCTCACTTTTACGAAAAGATTGCGAAGCCAGAAACTAAAATTGAGCCTCCGCAGTTTCCTGCTACCTCCTCGCTAGAAAAAAGCTCTAAGCTTACAATTTTAATTTCTTTTCCAACGAAGAAGATTAGGTTTTCTTAAGGTTTTTTGTCTTAAGCTTTTCCTTTCTATAAAACTAAAAATTGAAAAAAAAACAACAAAGAAAAAACAAAAACGCATTTCAAGTTTCAGGTCGTGTAAAATTAGAGGTATTTTGAAGAAAGGATTTAATACTTAAAGATTGATCTCCAAACCTTTAATTCATCCGAAAGAACTTTTTGCAGGTACTCAATTTTTGATTTTTTTTAAGAGAAAACCACATCATAAAAGATGTTGCCAACTTGTAGGGGCAGGAAGTAGATCTGTAACAAATTTAGCAAAAAAGCTTTTTTTCCAGACATAAGGCAATTTGAAGGCTATTTTTGAGACAAGTTTGAAAGAAGGAAGAGCAGTTATTGTTTGGAAATAATCGGTCACATGCGTTTAAACATGTCCGGTTTGACAAAACGTTTTGTTTTTAAGTGCAAAACAAGCATGAATTAAAAAGCACTTTTAAATACTTCCCACGAAATATTTGGGTCATATCCAACGACGATATTTAATCTTTAATAGCGTTGATGAATTGTTCCGACAGTTTCTTATTGTGCAAGACACTGTACTCAATAGTTTAGTTTTGTTCATATTACGGTCTTGTGCATTTGTGGTAGATAAGCAAGTTCCAACAAGTTAAAAAATACACCATTAATCAAAATATCAGATTATTATTGATCTTTGAAAATGAAAGCGATAAAACTGAAAGCTTCTTCACATCAAAACATTATTAAAAAAGTAACCAAAACACGCCTAAGCGTTTGGGTTAGTTTTTGCTGCGAGCTTACACGTATACTTTGTACCGTATCAACCCAAGTTTGTGAAGATCATCAACTGCCTCGTTTTAGAGTATAACCGGTTAGATTCCCCAAAGAGAAAAATGGCAAAAAAAGATGCCACCTGTTTTTGGGCAAGGGAACAACATGAATTGTTGGACGCGAAACTTTTGCTACCGTTATGCTTTTGAATATTTCAACTATTTTGGGTTTGTTTTATTTGTATCTATGAGCTCGTTCTTATAGGCAATAGCGTACGCAGGATTTTCGAAAGGGGGGGCCAGAAAACTTAAAAAAAATTGAGAATAATGAAGACCAGAATGAAAAATTTCCAGCCCAAAACCAAGTCCGCTTTCCTGCTCAAAATTAGGTGAAGACCAAAACAAAACACAAAAAAAAAAGAAAAAGGTCTTCACTCAAATTTGGTCCGGTTTTTGGCCCAAAATTAGGTAATAATAAAAAAAAAAAGGTCTTCACGCAAATTACTCAAAACTTTAGTCCAGTTTTTGGCCAAAAAACGTCTTCGCCCACCGTTTCTGTGCTCAAACCTTCTGCCCAAGTTACAAAGGGGGGGCCATGCCACAATTTTGCATACTATTTTATGCTATTTATACTATCCTGGCGACCCAAAGGAGGGGGGCATGGCTCAATGCCCCCCCTAAATACGCCCCTGCTTATAGGGCATTGATACTACACTGCTTTATAAACTATTCCAAGAAAAAAAACAGCATATACTTCATCAAGCTTTTGATTCGTTTTTTATTTACCTGAACATAAACAATAGCGCATCACAGAAGAGCAATATGTACTATTGTACCAGCACGAAAATGTATAATATTGTGCAAAACTTTATTGGTAAATTAGTGCGCTGTGCAGTGGTGAACTAAAATCACATGCAAGAAGTGAATAATATGTCATTTTAAGGTGTTTTGTGGAACTGTCAGACAACATCTATCACAGCTATGTCACGTTCGTAGTTAAGATGGAAATGGGCGTCTTAAACATGAAAAATTTTGCAAATATTAACGGATGTAGGCATGAAGTATCAAGAAATGTATTTCGCATTTTCATGCATTAATATGCCAGTGTGGTAGTTTCGGGTGAGTGGTAAAAGGTTTTTAATAGTGTTTTTAAGTGTAGCTAATCGAAAACTAATTTTAATTAAATCCTGTGATGGCAAAAATTAATACAGAAACAACCTGTATATTGGTTACGTATTATCTGAAATGGGTAAAACGTTTCAACTTAAGATTTTCAAGCGCTTTTGTTATACCGAAACGCAAGTGAAGCTCTAGCAGTATTTTTGGCATTATTATATTATCAATAGTTGAATTCACCACCAGTTTGGGTTTTTTGTGCTGCAGAAGTTAAAAACATTTGAAAATAAAGCAGTTAGTTAGTTCAATTTTGCCTTAAAGGGAGTAAAGCATCCAGCCGATTCCGGTAGTTTACAATACCTAAAATCCAACAAAAATTTTTGAAATCTTTGTTTTTAATTTGAGACTAAGGTTGCAAAGATATTTAGCAATTAGAAAGAAATATCCCCCTAAAAAGTTTTGGAAACCCTGAATTTGTTCTTCCTGTTCAAATTTTTAGAAAAAGAGGAAGTTTTTCCAAATTCTGATTGGCCACTTGATGTGACTAAGAGAATTAATATTCTTTAGTGTCTCTTTTTCCCATGAAATTCAACCTGAGAAAAAAGATTTAGGGTTTCCAAAACTTGTTTAGGGAGATATCTTTTTGTATTTTTCGAATATCTTTGCAACCGCTGCCGCAAAATGGGATCAAAAAACTTCAAAAATTATGTTTTAATGTTAGGTAATGTAAACAACTGGAATTGGCTGGATGCTTCACCCCCTCCCTGTAAGTGTATCCAACGAAAGACGATCCGATGTTGTGAGTGATGATTTTGCGACTCAATACTACCACCTTACGAACATCTCCAATAAAATTGATGATTAATGTCAGTAGTTAGGAAAGCTCGAGTTTTAACTTTTAACTTGACTAGCTAATAGAAATTGCAACCACAATATCATAGTTTCAGCAATAGCATGGTAGAGCTGTAAGTATTTAACACGAATTAAGATCAAACAACTATAAAAAGCTAAACATCTGGAAATAGGGCAGCGAATAATGATGCAAAAATAGATTTTATCATCAATTGTGTCATTTACTTGAGTAAATGCAATGGAATTAAAAAATATTTATTATTGTTTCACCTCTGGAAATCAATCAGCAACACTGGTTTCTTCGAAAAAAAGAAAACATTTAACTTTCGAGGGCTTCTCCAAAATATGTCATCCGAAGCCTCTACGGCTCCGCTCTGTTTCGTTCCAACCTTGCACTGAGATTTCCTATTACTCCGCCTCCTCATGGAAAAAAATTACTCCTCTTTAGATTCATCGCCATCCCTACACCAAATAGTTGGCTTCAAAAATGGTTTCTGACGTCGTGGCAATTCTTCAGAGAAAGCAATGAGTTTCTGGAGAAGATTGTAAAATGTAAAGGACTAGATCGCAATCGAACCGAAGTTTGTGCTTTGTGACTGCATTGGCTATCTCTGCCTTTTATCATTGATGTCCTGCTGGAGCTATGGATTTCCACTACAACAAGTGTTTAACTTGAATTTCACTTCTACGCAAACATCTTTACATTAATAACCGACCATTCACATTCAGATAAAACTTGATTCAGAAACTTCGAGTATCTGATTCGAATGGAGCATGGGTTTGATTCTACTGTGCATTCATTTTTCTGGTATCCCATCAGGTTGGGCTAGCACTTTTTCCACAGTATGATTCAAGTAATTATGTTTACTTCAACAACAAGTTTAGCTCAAACAGTAACTTTTCGAAAGGTCTTTTGGAAAGAGAAATAAAACACAACGCTTTTGACATAAATCGCTTTTGTGCGCTGTCGTTATAGTAACAAGTGTTAAAAGTTTACAAAATAAACAAAGTGTTGCGCTAATTCAAATTGTTGACGGTGAGCGTTATGGAATGTTTTTTTATCTTTTCTTGTTTATTTTAGGGGCAAGTCCGCTCTCAGCCAGTTAAAACTAGCTTTAGCTAGCTCATAGCCAAAACAACCAAAAAACGACACGATCATCCTAATTGTTTGTTTTCGCTTCGAGAAGCGATAACAGAAATATTGGAGTTTGAGACAAGGTAAACATAAAGTTAAAGTTTAAGCCAATTTTTTTAGGCTTCATCCTCAACAACGAACTGTTTATTTCGCCCAAATAAGTTTTCTTAAATAACTACATTTTAGAGACGTAGCAACAAGCACTAACACAACCCCTATTCATCAACATAAATTTTGATGTTAAATCAATACGAACAAAATATTTCTAACCATAAATCTGGACTAAGAACTAATATTATTATTGCTACATAAACCTTCAATAAAACATCATATTTAATAAATTATTTGAAACTCTAAAAGTGCATAAATTGGTATTCACAGCTTCCTTGCTGACGTTCAGCAATTAAAGGGACAGTGTGAGGCAACTTGATGAATAAAATGTAACTACAATTGCAATTCTTTTACTTTTGCTGGATAACGTAACCCTGCGAAAACGGAGCGTCATCTACAATATTTGTAACTTTATCTCCAGTTCGTGTAATTATTATTAAACACCAAGCTCCAAAATGCTGGAGATGCCTTGGACAACTTTGTATGGAAACCGCAACAAAGCAATAGATATTGGTAAAATGAAAACTCTGAAACAAGCCAACGTTTACAAGACAATACAAATGACCGCGCAAAGCACTTGCTCTTTTTACGCCTTTTACCCCGCAGAAATAAAGGCTAAATGAACTTCCAGCGTTCAACATCAGTGATAAAAAACTTCAGATTTTTGGAAGAACTGTACGTTATGTATTGAAACACAGTACGCCCATACAAAGGAGGGTCCGAGGTCGATTGGGAGAATCTTTTGGAGGACCCCTTGAAAAATACGCCTATAAAAAGAACCCTCACAAAACCAAGCCAAAAGCCCCACAAAATACGGTCATTAATTTATGTAAAGGTCAAAAATAAGATCTTCTCTGAGGTCTGCCTAGAAATTGATTCGATGGAGAGTGATATCCAAAAACAAGTTTTCTCCGATTTTTGTCGAAAAATTAGGTCAATAAAAAAAACGTCAAAGATCAAGGTCTTCACCACCTTTGCCACAAAAGTTGGTCGAAATTCAAAATAAATCGGCAATGAAGAGCAAGTGACCGGCCGCAATTACCCCGGACCACTCGACCTTAATCTTACCCTCGGCACGACCATCGCCAGCAGCCTTAAAAAAGGCCTTATGGTTATCTGTCAAAAGTAACTTCATTATCTACAGAGGATTATGTTGCTAAGCGTCATGCTACTGAAGCATAAGTTTTATAAAGCAAAAGCAGTCTCTCGTTGTTTTTCGTGTTACCGGTACTGTAAAGAGTTTTCTTTTTTTTTTCAATAAAAGCATAAAAAAATAAATAAAAACAAAAAATCTTATGAAAAAATTTATTTAACAAAAAAACAAAAATAAGAAAAATATATCAATTTTAGAGACTTACGATTATTTCACGTCATTTTTAATCTTATTTAAACAGAATTATGTTCAAATCATATTTAATTGTCATTCTAGTTGCATAAAATTATTGTAGATTCAAAGTCGAATATGAGCTATTTCTGATTTGAATGAAGTTCATAAAACAACAGTAGTTTTCAATCAAAACGTTTCTTTGAAATAAAGTAAAATATTTGAAATAATTGTAAACATTATTCTTCTCCAAAAATTAAAGTCTTTCAACTAGTTTGCAAACATGAAGTAATTTTTCAATCGACAAGACAGTATACTGGCCTTAAACTCGAATTTGCTTCAATTAACTCAAATTTTTCCAACAAGTTAAAGATGAATGCCAAGGGCAATATCTTTGTATTTTTGACCATAGAGACCCAAAGCGAAATAATGCATCCGATCAAAATAAATTTTGATTTTGGTGGTGGTCTCAGTTAATACGTATAGCAGAACTGTGCCTGCCAATAGAATACTCTAACTGATAGCGCTAGTGAGAAAACAGGAAACTGTATAAGCAATAAGCACTTTATAAAACACAATATAAATAAACGTACTTTTTGGATGCAGTAGATTTCCTGAAAAGTTTGCAACTTTCTATTTTCTTTTCTTCTTTCTTCTTTCTTCAGCTGAATTTGTTACTTTATCTCCACTTTGTGTACATTTTCCAGCTAACAACAATAAACTGCTCGAGTTGCGAAACACTGTGTAGAAATTAAACAAGCCAGTTAAGCTAGCTAAATCAACATCACAAAATAAACATCAATGCAGGATTGTTGAGCCTACAGTTTGACTGAGTACAAACAAATAGCTCAAGAAAGCAACGTGCAACGATTTTGAAAGTAAACAGCAAAATGATGGCACTAATAATGGAAAACTTCTTACTAAGTTTCTTTTAAGGGTAAAAAGCATTAAAAATCCAGGCATCCATAGAAGGTAGTTGAAACTCTGATGGGAGGCAAATCAATTCGTTTTCAAGACTTCTATTCTTTGTGACAATATAGGACGGATTGATAAATTAATTAGCACGCTCATTCTTTGTAGTCCCAGAATTTTGTCGTATCAAGTATATTGTAAATTTGTTATATTGCTATCAGAAGAATAAAAAACATCTAATCGTTTGCATACTTTCTAAGCCCACAGTCCAGAAGTGGAGTCCTCGAGGACGTCCTGGGCCTCGAGGACACATTTTGAAGTCCTTGGCCTTGGCCTCGAAGCCTCAAGTCCTCGAAAATTGCCCTGTCCTCGGCTCAAGGAGGACAGCACTATTTTTGAACTGTTGAAATTTGGTTTGAAAACACTAGAAACCATGCGGAAAATCTGCAAAGATCTTTTTTTTGGTTTCCTCAAGTAGAGATAGCCTGAAAAAAAATTTTTGAAGACCTTTTTCGCCTGAAAAAAATTTTTGAAGACCTTTTTTTTTAAGATCGCCTGAAATAAATTTTTGAAGACCTTTTTTTTTTGGAGAACACTTGCGTCTGTGTCCTTTGGTCCCTGGCCTTGGCCTCGAGAGGGTCTGTCCTTGGCCTCGAATTCTTTTGTGTCCTTGGCCTTGGCCTCGAGCCTTGTGTCCTCGACTCCACCTCTGCTACTGTCTACCAACGCAGAAGTGTAGGAAAAAGCCACTAGAACGGCGACTGCAAGAGGGTGGAGGACAACCTTTTCGCACAAGCAATTAAACATAAAAATTCGTGCCCGCAAAACGTCAAAATGTCATACTGGTAAGTAAAATAGTAAACCTGCTATAACCTTTTGCCTGTAGACTATATTTCTGATAAAATGCGGTGAATTTAGAATACCCTTTTATTTCCTAGGTACTGATTGCACAGGAGTTTTATTTGATTAAAAACAGTAAAGCCTTATTCAAATAGAAAAATCTATTCAATATTTTTACTGATGATGGACGTAAGTAAGTCCGAAACTTTAGAAATTTTACTATTTTAAATAAGGCTCTTCTGCTTTTATTTCCATTTGTCCGTGTAGGCCTACAGGCAAGCCGGTCGAATAATGACGACACGATAAATCAATCGTAGCCTGGTCTCAAAATTGCCTGCTTTTTTTATAAGGGTTACAAGGCCGTTTTTGTTAAGTGGCAGGTACAGACCCGTACCAAATAATAATTGCAGTTAGATTTTATTCACCAAGTTACTTTGGTCAGCAGCTTTTGAAACGACCTTTTGAGCTTCGAGTCAAATTGCCACCTGCCCATCTGTTTTCCACATACGGTGGAAGGTTCACATTGTTCCTTATAGGTCCAGAACGTCAAGAAGGGAAGCTGTGAATGCCAATTTTTATAGTGTTTGGTTTGATCCAAATAGTGATCCAACCATAGGCGTAGCCAGGATTTTTGATGTGGGGGCCCAAACCACATTCAATGACGTCATCAGAAATTTTCGAAAGAGGAACTTTCGTAGAGACAAAGATATTGTAAGGAATATCAGAAGCTGTGGCCTGATATTTTGCAATTGGGAGAGAACTTAAACCACAGTTGGAGTCGAGGATACAAGGTTCGAGGCCAAGGACACAAAAAAATCCGAGGCCAAGGACAACCCTTCCGAGGACAGACCCTCTCGAGACCAACGCCAAGGACCAAGTAAACAACGCGGAAGTGATCTCCAAAGAAAAAAAAGGTCTTTGCTCCAAAAATTCGTAAAATTTCCGGAAAATTCAGGCGTTTTCAAAGAAAAAAGAGGTCTTCGCTTTAAACTTTCGTAATTTTTTCGGAACATTCAAGCGCTCTACCAGAAAAAGAATTTCTTCAAAAATTTTTTCGCAAGCTCTCTGGCGTTCTACAAGACGAAATAAAACTGGTCATGACCTCGGCCCATTTTGAACTAGTCACAAAATAGTGCTGTCCTCGAGACAAGGGCAGGACATTCTCGAGGACTTGCAGGCTTCGAGGCCAAGGACTTCAAATTATGTCCTCGAGGGCTCCACCTCTGACTTATACCAACAGTAAAAAGTGTGAATGTCTAAATTGGGAGACGTGTTGAGTAAACTAGTGTAACTCAAACGTATCACAGACGGGGATCTGGGGGAGGAGCCCCCAGACGCAGGAGGCTATGGGGGGTCTGGGGGTGAAGCTCCCAGCCGCTGGGCGATTTTTTGTAATTTCTTGAAAAAAATAGCTGTTTTAATGCCATTGGATCACAATTCGCACTTGTTTAGAGCCATCTGAAACAAGTATATTTTTTACATTTGAAATCCAAATGAAAAAATCAAATTGTCCAATCCTCCTTTTACTTACAATTTAAGTCGGAAACACGTTTAAAATTTTGCATTTTGGGGTTAAATTTTGTAAGTGAAACCCATTTAATCCATTTAAACTGGTTGGCATAAATTAAATTGACGGGCCCGGGCCCCGGCCCCCTGGATCAATATTATTGTTGGGGGCCCATTTAAATTGGGGGCCATTTAAATGTTATTGTAATAGGCCCATTTGAAGTGGTTGGCAAAAATTAAATTGAGGGGGCCCGGGCCCCCTGGATCAGTATTATAGTTGATAAATGTTGTACGCGGGTACTGTTGTACGCGAAGATGCTCAAAGAAACTAAACCTGAAGAACAATATTCTTTTTTGTGACATTTTTATCATTGGTAGCATTTCAATTGGGGGGGAAGGGGGGCTTCTGGTCCACCCACTGGCTACGCCTATGCTCTAGAAGGGAAGATTACAACTTGGAGAGAGGAAGCATTGGAAAGATAGTTGGAAGAGTTGCCATTAAGCAATCATTTAAATATCAAACCCGATGAAAGTCTACCTCCTGGATCAGACAGGAAAATGTGGCGCTGCCATAACCACCTTGCCCTGGCGTGGAAGAAAAAAAACAGAAGTAAAAAAGTGGGGCTTCACTGACACATCCACAAGCGTAATTTGCAAGCGTGGAGAAGAAAGATGGTAATATCCAACATCGGTAACATGCTCTCTATTTTACGAACCTTGCTTCATCGCTGATCTCTGTCATTTCAAGGAGAGAGCCAAACGGTGCGTGGAGCTATGGCAAACATCTTAATACCGGAAGAATCGACTACATTTGCATATAGCAGAATACATGCTCTTTGAAAACGCAAATTTCAGCGCTATGTGATGTCATTGGCATGATCTGGAGTTTTCTTGATCTTTGAAAGGATTTGATTATTCTGAAGCAAGCTCACTAAAAAGGGACTGTTAGGCAAAATTGATAGGATCGCTAGAGTTAGTACAGTGATGATATAGTAAATAGGCTTCATTTAATTCTTTTGATCCAATTGCTGTTGAAGAAAATATTCTACTTCAAACTTAATGTGATATTCCCTAATTTTAGCCCACGTTGAACGTGATCACGCCTGACGATAAATAACTTGCTTCTTACTGACAATATTTTTCTACTTCGTAAAATTAAACACACTTTATTTCTCTAAATAAAAGGTCTTTTATAAATTATTCTTGGTTGTGGTCTCTTTTCCACTCTGAAATATTGGTCATAGAATCGAGTTGTTGTGAGGATTAGTAAAAAAAATTGCTTCATCGTAAAACCATTTCATCATGTGCGTTCGACTAGCATTGTCTTGCTTGGACAGAAAGCTTCTCTGCAGACGACAAAAAAAAAAAAAAAAAAGAAAGAATGATTGAGAAGCCAGCAACCGTACTTTATTTAACAATATATTTTAGCAAAACTCCTGCGCAGCAAGAAAAAGAAAATTCAAAATTCTGTGGTTGGATAATCAGGCAATGTATTTCTGAACTTATCGTAGCCTGGCATCTACCAGGAGTTCATCAACTTATTGAAGTCAGATCGTTTAATTTGATCAAATTCAAAGCAATAGCCTAGTTTGATGTGATCAAATTCAAAAAAATAGTTCAAGTTTGAAGAAAGATCTCACCTTCAAATCTTTATGAATCATCTATTCAACCATGGTTTGGTAAGTCCAAGTTTTGCGTCTTAGCCTAGGCCTTCTAATTTAGCCTAGCATATACCGGGATATGGCTTGCCTAGATCACTTGTTATCGGTATTTGTTTGAACAGTATAACGTAAGATATAAGGATTTTTGAAAGGAGTGTAGACAAAGCTCTAAGCACATGACAACAATACCCGCTAGATGGCAACCACCAGCTTTTAAGCTTTGTAAAGGTCAAACAGTTTAAAACAATCAAAAATAGGCGAATGGAATCATCGAAACAGAAAAGGAAAGTATGCAAAACTTCAGAAATTAACGTGGTAACTTGATGACGCCAATTAACATGGCCAAAATGATATTGTGATGTTGCCTAGCAAGATTTTGAATAGACCTATGAATTATTGCAGTGATCTCAATCAACATTTGCTGATTATAATTAACATTCCACTCTAAGTGGAAAAATGCTTTAATAAAATACTTTTTGAAATGTTTTGGCTTATTGCTTTTAATCACCGGTAGTTTATGAGCTATCCTACTCAATATTGCAAATTTGCTTGTTTTTTATTATTTTCCACTATTTTGTGATTGCTTCGTCAGATTCAGCGACCATGCATTGTCATTGCTTTTCGTGTGTGACTAATGAAACTTGAAATTGTGCATGTTTCAACGTATATTGTTTTGCTTCCTTTTTCTGGTTTGTTAATGTGGTTTTTTGTCTTAAACGTAGCTCTGGTGAGCTAGAAAAAAAAATCACTATCACTATACATTAACCATACAGTTTGTGCGTACCATCATCAGTGGTTTTAGTGACGCTTAATTTCAAACAAACCTAATGCTAAAAAGCATTCCCACTCCATTAAATGAGTCGAATAAAAGGTCATAGAATTTCAGCTTTTATTTCATTTTCGCTAAATCAGAACCATAAATAGCTCTCTTTGATTTGCATTTCAATGCTCTCTCGGTTGATCGCCTTTTCTATTTGCAGCGAATTGAATAAAGTTCCTATTCATGTTGTAAAATTAGAACTACTGAGTATTCTAACTTTTCTCAATTACATTTTGCGTAATGCAGATTTCCGAAAGTGAATCAAAATTATTTAAATAATCTTTGCAGCGCGGTATCACGTATTGTATCAGATATATCTTGATGAAGCTTGGAATTTGTAAACGGTCAAGTTCAGGGTAGTTGCTTCAGTATACTGGATCTCAAAAAGACAGCAAGCAAAAGTTTAGTTGCTTTGTATTTTTTGAATTAGTTTTTGTTTTCGCTACACATAACAAATGTTCAATCCATAACACCGCTTAGAAATAAAAAGAAAAAAAAAAAACAGAAACTTTAGCCTATCCAAGTTTAAACGGCAGTGACAATAGTAAGACATGCGTTGTGAAAAATAACTCATTGAAAAATTTTTTCCAACTTGTCTATTCTTTTCAAGTTTGCAACAGCAGAAGTTTTTTTTTTTACCCTCGCAAATTTATCGCTTATCGTTATAGAATAAGCTTGTTTTTTGGGCTACGTAGTTTTACTACACACCGTACGATCACGATTTTCCAAGATACCTGCAATCAAAATACGGTTGGTAATGCGATTATAAAAGTCGAAAATTTTTTACACTTCAAATCTTCTCGAGCTATATTGAAGTAACTTGAAGTTTATACTCTTAAAAGCTTACCCTCTTGACCTGTATTTTCCGACCCTTTTTTGAAACGCTTTCAGTCTAATTTATAATATAACTTATAATTTCATTACGAGTGATAGTGATATTTATATTAAATATATCAATAACTTTTATTTTAAGCATGATTAAATTGTTATCGTAAACTTGAATGCAAGTCTATATAATCTCACTGATTAAAATGGGAAATGATACGTTTCTTATATCTTTTGTGACTCAAAAAGACTTATGGATTGTCTGCATACCTGTATCCATATTGAACGCAATTTTTATATTGTATGGATTGTTTGCTGTAATTGCTTTAGTTGTTCGCAAAGGAATTTGTTTCTTAACAACCAGTTCAAGAAAAGGAATAAATTCGAATGATAAACAAACTGTATTGAAAACGATATCCCTCCCAGATTTGTCACCTAAAAGCGATTACTCCGGTCGCATTGGAACTGCTGGCAGTCTAACGCGAAATGGCACAGAAGTAGTAGGGATTTATATGCATTATGTTCTTCTTGCTGCTCTAGTTAGCAGTGTTCTTCGAATCATTAGTGAACAGATGATTATATTTTATGCACATTCGAGCTACATTTGCGATGTTCTAGCTAAAATTGATATTGTTCTGACAGGTCTCAGTATTCATTTTTGTCACTGGTATCTGTGGCTTCGTCAACACATATTTTTCTCTAATCCAGTTTTGAGACAATACCGGCCAAGGGTTTTTACTTGCTTCAGTTTCACACTGTGTCCGTTGATGCTTGGTGGTTTTTTTCTTAATGCCTTAATCCACTCGTGGTACCGAGGTTACACCAACAACAATATGATTTGTCTAGCAGATAACAATACAAAGTTGGAAATTCACACACCTTATGGAATGCTGGCAGGATCTTGCGCTGTAGTTCAAATTATTCTCACTTTCCTCTTTGTTTATCCCATTATTCGTCACAATGCCAAAATGAAAGATTGCGGAATCCCTCAAACCACAAAAATTGTGTCTCGAGATAGCGCAAGAAGAACCCAAAGGCAATGGAGCAACGTGAAAATGAAGTCTGCTCTCTTGTCAAGAATCGTCAAAAAAGCAATTATTAGCTGCTTGATAGCTACTACAATTGACTGTCTGGCTGCTTTGTCCTTTATTTGGCTCCCTCAAAACGTACCAGCGTGCGCTATGAGCGCTATTTATGAATATGTTGTAATTGTAAACATTTTGTGTGTTATCTATACTTATCCTGAGTGGCAATACATTCTGTTCGTCTGCTGTGGCCAGCAAGATTATTCTTCATGAGGTTTTCTTGCGTGCTCCAACGGACCGATGCTGGATCTATTTTTTTGAGATTTGATTGTAAACACGAGCACCAGTAGTTTTATGGATTTTAAATTGGGTTTAGAATTTACTTCATGTTTTTTTCGTATTATTTACTTCCTTGACGTTACTAGGTAATCGTATTATTGCGTTTTTGAAGATTTTCTTTTTTTTTTTTTAATTTATATTTTGACGAAATCATACGAATTTATTTTATTTAAAAGTATTAACATTTTTGTGATGCGTACAACTGGAATACAGTATTACGAAACTAATAGCATGTATAAATTAGCAAAAGTTAAAATCAGAACTCTCGCAAATCCAGTAATGTAGTTGCTGAACTTTGATCGCGACTACTTTTCCTTATTAAGTCGGGACTAATTCAAATAAAAAAAACTAACTTTTTTATAACTGTATTTTGAAATTACATATTATTTTAAATAAAATCTTTCATTATACTCGCTGTATTACGCCGAAGCGTGTAACGAGTTTGCAGGGCCCGTCTCCGCGTTATTGCAACTCATCAGCTCTTTTCGCAGCGATGGTGAGTCGTTGGCAACGAGATTTGAACCTCGACCTCCCACTCCAGAGATGAACGTGTTATTGCTCGACCAAATGACGGTTAAAATAACACATTCATACAGGAAATTTACTTGAATTCATGTTTTTACGCTCTTGTAAATATTCATACACATTATGTATACATATTCACTTACATACACGAGCCGCATTGCGAAGTCATGACCCAATATTTGGTTATCTTTTAAAACCATTACAAAGATCATGCGGGCATTGCGAGAGCATTTAAATGTGCTTTTTAGCAATAAACTTCAAGTCCATGCACAACACCAAGTTTGCTTAAAAGCTCAAAACATATTGGTATGAAATCAAGTAACAACGAAATGATCGCACAGGCCGGTTAAGTCTTCTTCTTAACCAAGCCTCGACCTACAAATAATCATTTCAACATAAGTGCTGCCCTATATATTCATTTAGTGGAAGATCATCGAATGAGTATCGTGCTTAAAGTTTAGGTATATAGAGCAGGTCCAATTTAATGGTCGACCTTCAGCTTTATGCGTACTATTTTACTTTTTAAGCAATTTGACTGAACTGCCAACTGAATCAACATCTATCGTTTCAGTAGCAGCTCTTTAGAGTCAGTAGTAGCATTAGGGGCTGTTCATAAAAGACGTCCGCACTCAGCGGGGGAGGGGGGGGTAATAGATTTGCGGACATTTGCAGACAAGGGGGGAGGGGGGGTTTATGGAATGCGGACGTCCATATTTCAACTTTTTCCGCGACGGAAAATCGCAGATTGTTTTATTCCGTTTTCGGTTTTCCGGGCCAGTGTGAACCACGCATAAAACGTACAGTCACGTAATTTAAGGGCGCGAAGCGCACACAAAACAAATCACATGGCGATACGTTTTACGTCACCTTGCGCAGTGCTTGCTCTGTGTAAACTTTGTATTAAAACTTAGTATACAATTAAACTTTGTAATTAAACGTACTATATAATTAAACTTTGTATTAAAACTTAGTATGTAATTAAACCGTGCAAACTTTGTATTAAAACTTTGTGTGTGTCAGTGTCTAATTAACGCATTTTTGTGTTCGCATGGACAAGGGGGAGGGGGGGGTTTAGTCATTGCGGACATTTTGCGGACATGGGGGGAGGGGGGTCAATTTTTTGCAATTTTGTGCGGACGTCTTTTATGAATAGCCCCTTAGAGTGACTAGATCTCTGATCGGTCAACAACGCCTTTTAGAGCTTCTCCACAACTACCGGTTTATAGAGGGATATTTCCGGAATGGGCATATCCACCATTTTCTGTCTTGTCACCTGTTGTTTAATTACTCAAGATCGTTGTTAAAAGATAAAAATAGTGCTTTATTCGAGAGCATTACGAAGAATTACGTACAAGATTTATATCGTAAAATGATCATTTTATTTCAGAGCAAATAAATCGTTAATAAATTACTTTAGAAATTAGCTGCTACTTTAAGTCAAAACTAAGTAACGGACGAGCAAATAGCGAGAGAGCAGCTACAAACAGTAGTAGAAATTTAAGCAATGTGCTACGGAAAAGCAAAC
This sequence comes from Trididemnum nubilum, assembly GCA_963965965.1. Lineage (NCBI taxonomy): Eukaryota > Metazoa > Chordata > Ascidiacea > Aplousobranchia > Didemnidae > Trididemnum > Trididemnum nubilum. The sequence goes on along the minus strand of OZ014473.1, from coordinate 9,894,254 downwards.
TAGATTCAGCTAAGGGTGGGATTGCAAAGAAATCCGAGATCGGGGCGGATAATTCTACTATTAAACCGAAAATACACGAAGTTAAATTCGCTATAAGTATTGGAAATTTTGTTGCTTCACACTTGCCACACTATTGTTATGACTTGTAAAAGCGATGATCCTAACTCAGTGAGAATGCGAGTGAGATTGTCAAGTTGTGCAATTGCCCTTACTGCCAGATATGTTTTGCATCAGCCAGAATTTTTTTATTCTTTCTGCTCCATTCATAAATTCTAGCGAAATATAGTTAACACAAGTGAGTTGAAGGTTAGTTTAATTTATTTATTTGTTAGTTTAAACAAGCGTCATACATGAGAAAATTTTACCAAGTTGTGCATTAATTGTCACGCTTGGACTCCCAATCTATCTTGACCGGAAAACCATAATTCGGAACTAAACGGATAAAAACGTTGAAGAGGGTCAACCATCCAGCTAGGATTATGTGCAAAAGATAAATAAGCATCTAAAACATATATCTTCATCAAATTTCAGCTTTCATTGACCGGTCATTTCCGAGATATTTTAAAGTTAGGAAGATCTTCCTTACCGTGTTGCCACTTAAAATCTAAACTTTTCTCAAATAACGTAAGGTAACTTTTGCAAGTATTTTGAAAGAGCATGAGTGCAAGGCTTCAGCAATGGATCAGGGAAAATTCCTCTAACTTTGAAACGAAATATCTGGAAAACATTAGGCCGTAAAATGCTAAAATTAGCCGAAGATATGTTTTGCAGGTTTCTTTATTTTTCGGTTACATTTCTAGCTAGATGCTTCTTCTTTAACAAAAAATGTGCCTATTTCTCTTTCCTCTTGTTAAAATTTTCCATTTTCATTACTTCTTAATTGAATCAAGCAATAGATTAGAATTTGACCTTTGCCCTAGTTTTCTAATCTTTAAAAAAGAGTGCCCTGCGCACTTTTCATTCAATGAAAACCTTACTGAAAATCTAACTGGAGTACAAAAGCTTCACAACGCTTAAACATCACTTATTGTTTCTCATGTTACATAACAATTGAATTTCGCATACAATTGTTATTATGAAATAACTCGCGAAATCATATCACTTTGCCTAAGCATCGAGTTAATTGTTTGTCGTTGAAATTTTAAAAGTATGTTTGGCACAGAACTATATATACGGCAGCATCGGTGTTGATTAAGCATTAATTTGTCTCGAAGCCTCTTGAATAGCAGCTATACTAATGCTACCAGGGCTGCGAATCTATCGATTTTTATTAGAGTTCAGCCTGTTTTAGCAAGTTTGAGTTCTCTGATTTAATTTCTTCGAGTTCAAGTTCTGCAAAAATATCAAGTGTTTCGAGTTCGAGTTTAGGCTCACAAAAATACTAGATCTACTTTTTATCTTCATCGCTCTCTTTTTGTATACATGCTGTTTTTCTAGTTCGCCACGTCAAAAACAAGTGAACGACAATCTCAACTTACGCGGCATGATCAACGAAAAATATTTCTTGCCGATAATTTTTTAATCTTTAAATTTCTTTTTGATGAACTCGAATAGTTTTATTTGAGTTTAGAAGCATTACTTTTTTGAGTTCAAGTTCAGCAAAACCACCGAGTTTGTTTGTGTCGCAGCCCTGACGCTACGTTCAGTATTTAAGTAGTTCCCGGCATCAGCAGCAATAAATTACCCCAAACTTGAGATCGTTGGTTATTTTTTCAAGCAATTTAGTCAGTATTACCGTATTAAATAAGTTATTAAGAGTTGCAACCTAGGCACTCTAGAATGGGGATCAGCAATCTACGGCCCGCGTACCGGATCCGGCCCACCAAAGAAAATCATTCGTCCAGCCTCCTCTTTGCAAACTGTAAAATTTTTGTTCCAAATAAAATTAGTTAAGTTGCAATGTAGTAACGAGTTAAAAGCGAAATATTATTTCATTATTTGCTTAATTTTTATAAAAACATTTTTGAATGAATACTAATGCCAAAAGTAGGCATCAATGTTTGGTAGCACTTAAACGAGGACTGTAGGCAAAATCAATGGAGGTATCTAAAGGTAAAGTAGTCGTATTAGATCAGATTGATATTGACTCCATCCTTCTTGATCCAGCTGTTCCAGAAATATTTTACTTCAAACACGACGTATAGGGACATCCTAATTATAATTTTTGTTGGCAACCCTGACGTTTCAATGCTATAGCCTAGTCCACAGAGACCTAGATTAACCTATATATAAGGCAAAAGCCTATGTTGCTTCGTCTATGCAACGTTGCCTTTAAATATAAGAAGAAAGACGGCGTCGCCGCTGTCATCAATGTCATGGCTGCCAATAAAAATTACGATTAGACAGGCCCCCTACGACACGTTTGAAGTAAAATATCTCTGGAACGGCTTGGTCAAGAATGATGAAGTCAACGTTAATCTAATGTAACACGATTGCCCGAACTTTAGATACCTCCATAGGTTTTGCTTTCAGCAGTCTTCGTTTAAGTTTGCTTGCTGACAGTTTGTCCATAAAGTCTCCAAGAGCAAACCAAAAACAAGACGTCTAGGCCTATGGCAATTTCCATTACGTTATACCTATTTACCAACTGGACCTATTTTTCAGGCGCGTAGCAGGGTTTCGCAAAGGGGGGGGGGGGCTTTTTTGAAAGTTTGATCTAACCGTATACGAACTTGACCCAAATTTTCATTAGTCTTGAATTGGATTGAGGCGATTTTTTTAGCGAAAATTATGCGATCTCCAAAAAAAAAGATCTTCGCCAAAATTCGAACGCCAAAATCAGCAATTCAAAGGTTTTTTTCCGCCAAAGTCAGGTGATCTCTAGAAAAAAAGGTCTTCCCCGAGTTTGGGTGAGCTCCAGGACCAAAAAACCCCACTGTTGTGGTCCAAATGACGGCATGCGGCATGTCCTTCACAACTTTGGCTCCCAAATCCCTTTGGGAGGGGGCTGTTTTCATTTTGAGAGCAAAAATCGGCCTCAAAAGCACTAAAAAGTGCTATGTTGCATACTTTTCAGGCCAATGGGGGAGGCTCGAGCCCCCCCGCTCCCCTGGCTACAATGCTGATATTCTTAGGGTATATTAAGTTTTAAATGCAAAAAAGCAACATCAAACATCTTATTTATGCTGCGACATACTAGGTATGGTAGGGCATAACATGAAGTATCTCATTTTCAGGAGGCATTGAGGCCGCAAGAGTTTTTGGGAGATTCGCTGCCCCCTTTGATGAAGCGTAGGAAAACTGATTTATTAACCACGTGATATGTTTGGAGGCTTTAGAAAAACAGTTAATACAGTTGTTTTATCAGTTTCCAAACAACTTTATGTATTTTTTATGCAAAGGTAAGCTCACATTTTCGTATTTTTGTGCAATCGGGTTTAAAATGGCAATTGTTTTGCAACAACGTCTTAAAAATTGCGCAGCGATTGAGGGCTTTGCCACCAGTCAACCGGTTCACTAGGGCGTGCAGCGGCTTGGAACCCACACCCAGACAATGATGTACGCGAGTGTCTTTGTACCTTATCAAAAAAGAATTCGGAGATAGTTAGGCCAAAGCATATTTAGTTTTATCAAGGGCAACAAGTTGGCGCTAAATCCACACACCCAGATAAACCTTGGATAATCTACTCTACATCTAACTGTCATAATGTTAAACGTCTAAAATTGCACTTGTTAGGAGCAAACTGTCAGTGAAAGTTTATAGCGCCCCCCCCCCCCCCCCCGCCGAGACCTTACTTAGTTTGTTTTTGGCCAACGACCATAAAAAGGTAGCCGACCGCTACTTCAGAACGTTAGAAATGTTGGGGTCTGGAAATCCTCTATGTAGCATGAAGAAACTTGTAATGTCCACTCACTATGGGTTCTGTTGCAGCAAGTGTTAAGGCCTTAATTTAAACCCTAGGCATAGCCCGGGGGCAGGGGGCTTGGGCCCCCTAAATGCCAGCAATGATGATTTTGTGATCTTGGTTGGTTTTCACGTAGACTTCAGACCGTGACAGCTCGTGAAGACCTTTTTTTCGTCGTTTTTTGATGTCGGACTCCTCAATTCCATTTGTAGTTTGGCCCCCCCCAATTCTAAATTGGTCTCCAACTAATTTCGCCCCCCCCCCAATCAAAAATCCTAAATCGGATTGTGAAAAACCTAAATTGGATGGTGAAGATTTTTTTTGGTCTTCCCCTGTGTAATTTGTGGTTTGACCCCCCTCCAATCCAAAATCCTGGCTACGCCCTTAATTCAGACCAAACTTATTTTGAAAGTTTGATGAATCGAAGGGTAGGCATAGTAAAACCAGCACTTGAATAAAACGTTTCGGTTTCATCTTCAGGCATTGTCAGCCACCTGTTTGTGCAGTTTTTGTTGAACCAAAAACGAAAGCGGTCATGAGATTTTGCGACCGTGTAGGTAAAAATTTCCAAAACTTTTTTGTCATAAGCGAAACCACAGTTGTAATGAAATTAATTTTCTTGATAAAAGCAGGTGTTGCGCAATCAATGCTCTCATGACGTCTTTATCACAATTGCAATGCCTATGTAAAACCACTTATTATAGTTAATTTAACGTAAAATTTCAGAAAGAGTTTAAAAAAATGTGTGTTAATTATTACTGTCTAAGTAAACACAACTGGTGTTTTAAGTTCAGCTTAAGTATTCTTCTGTAATGGAAAATATAAGTCAGCTCAGTAAGAGATGAAGATGGAAGAAATGGCAACTGCACTAATACCAGTTAAAGAAAACTTCACTTTTCTGAATACAACTCACACTATTGATGCAACCCCTTTCAAAGTTTCAAGATTTTTTGAATTTATTCTTTTGGCCGTTTCATCAATCTGCCTTTTAATATCTCTGTATTTATTCATTTGTATGGCTGTTTTTATAAAACGAAAGCACAGCCATCAGCTTAATCATAAAACATCATTGACGAATAAACTGAATGCTTCTAGCTATGTTGGGTCGCCTAATATAGCGTGCAAGACTGAGCCGTTAATTTCTAGAACTGGCACGTTTACAAAACGAGATTTTACTTTGACAAGATCAAAACTACCCGTTAAATCGCAAAAAGATCATAGCTTCCGAGCCGCTCAAGTGATGCATTACGTGCTTTTGATTACTATAGGTTTAAATTTTCTGCGGTGCGTATGTGAACAGCTACTGTTTTACGTGGGCAATTCATCTGACGAAGCTTGTACTCTCATAACCAAGATTATTGTTGGCATAACTGGTTTCAGCGTCCATGGGTGTTTTGTGTTTTTATGGTTTCGCCAATACGTTTTCTATTCTAATCCATTACTACAAAATATCCGCCCAAAAGCTCTCAAATGGCTAAGTATTGCAACTTACGTTGAAATGGTCATCACAGTCCTAACATGTATTGTCATTCATGTTTTGTGGAGAGATTTCACAGCTGCCGATGGAGTTTGCCGTCCTCTGGTGGGTTCTAGAAGGATTTCAGCTGCTGTGACGTATGGAGTATTGGTAGCTTCGACAGTGACAATACAGATGTCCTTGACCTTTTTGTTTGTTTATCCAATAACCAGCCACAATAAACAGATGAAGTTGCACAGGGAAAAATACTCACTGCATCCTGAGGTTTTACAGAAATTCAAAAAATCCGCAACTCGTTTATTAGAATGTGTTAAACGAGCCTTGGTTGCTGCAACTGTAGCTGTCACAACTGACACTATTGGAGGAATTGTTGGGATTTGGACCGCAGAAGCCATGCCATTGTTTTTGTTCAGCGTGCTTTATGAATTAGATGTACTTCTAAACATCCTTTGTCTTTTTTATACGTATGTTCATTGGAAAGCTATTGTTTTTCCTTGGCGTAAGTCTAAGGAAAAAAGACATGATAAACTAAAAACTAAAGAATCAAATTGCTTGCCAAATATGCAATGACTGCCCCTGCCCCCCTTTTTTTTTTGATTTCACTGAGGTGCAACTTGTAAAAGCTTGATTCCGTAGCAGATAAACAAGAATTATTAAGCAAAATTTAAGAGTAATATTCGGGCGCGTAGCCAGGATTTCGCAAAGGGTGGGGGGGTTTTTGGAAGTTTGATACTACCGTAAACGAACTTGTCCCAAACTTTTATTAGTCTTGAATTGGATTCAGGCAATTTTTCGGTAAAAATTATGTGATCTCCAAAAAAAGGTCATCGCCGAATTTCAAACGCTTTTTCTTGCCGAAATCAGAAATTCAATGGATTTTTCCAGGCAAAAGCATGTGATCTCAAAAAAAAAATCTCCACCGACTTTGCCTGAGCTCCAGAACCAAAAATCTCCACTATTCTGGTGCAAATGACGGCAAGTCCTTCACAGCTTCGGCTCCAAAATCCCTTTAAGGAGAGTGCTGTTTTTATTTTTAAAGCAAAAATTGGCCTCCAAAGCACTAAAAACGTGCTATTTTGCATACTTTTCAGGCCAATGAGGGTAGCTCGAGCCCCCCCCCCCCCGCCCCCCTGGCTACGCTACTGGTAATATTTTGAAGCATGGTAAATGGATTTCTCTAGAAATTTAATCAAAAACCATCCAGCTAAGATAATGTACCTTAAATTATAGAGCACATTTAAAAGAAACGTTTCGGTTATTTTATTTTTTTACCATCATCAATCGCATTCAGATAAATCAAACGAAAGATTAAAAATTAAAAATGTAACCCTATCAGAATAAGTTTGGCAATGATTAAGAAAATACAGTGAACCCTCGTTTATCGCGGGGGATACGTTCCAAAAATAACCCGCGATAGGTGAAATCCGCGAAGTAGTCAGCTTTATTTTTTACTGTTATTTTACAATGCAATACTCTACTGCAGAATGAAACAAAAAATAAAACCTCTTTTCAGGCCCAAAATGAGCTCAAGAAATAGACATATCAACGTCTGCTAACAAATAACTACGATAGTTTAAAGAACGGTGTTGTAAAACAATATTTTTTTAATTGTAATGAACTTCTAGACAACAGTAACGCCCCTAAGCTAATCAGAATTCACTGTAAAAAAAGCACTGTAAAAGATTCCAGGAAACAGCGAAGCCGCAATAGATGAAGCGCGATATAGCGAGGGATCACTGTAGCCAAAAACGTCTCATTAATTTAGCACGTTCTACATTGGCTGCGGTGTTTTTGTTTAAAGAAATTTGTTTGGACTCTTTTATCTTCTTGACAAGTCCAAATTTCTTGCTACATTTTTCTGTTTGATTTTGAAAAAGAAAACAAAAAATAAAACCGAAAATTAAAAAATCAAGAACTGAAGCAAGAAAGTGGTAATAGAAAAGTGAAACCCAGCCATGCAGTTGGTCAAACGTTAGCGCGTTCGTCTCTGGAACGGAAAGTCAGCGGTCAATTCACGAGCTGACCAAACTGGACATCGTTGCTAACGGCTTGCCCACGTTGCGACGTTTCTCCGAAAGAAGCTGCGATTACTGGGCGTAGCGTTACACGCTACGGCGTAATTTAACAAGTGTAATGTATGGGGCGCCGTTTGTAAAATTATAATTTATTTTGTAACACCTCGTTTTTGAGCTAATTTACAATCCAATTGGTCCTATATATCGGAAATTTCCGAAATTCCGAAAAATCCTAAATATCGGAAATTTCCGACTTATTATATACGACAAAATGCACACTAAGTTAGAGCAAAAAACGCTTGCCAAATAAGTCGGAAATTTCTGACTTAAATATAGAAACATTCCGACTTATTATGTACGACAAAATACACTCTAAGTTGGAACAAAAACGCTTACATAATAAATCGGAAATTTTCTATACATAAGTCGGAAATTTCCGACTTTTTTTGTAAGCGTTTTTTGTTCCAACTTAGAGTGTATTTTTTCGTGCATAGTAAGTTGGAAATTTCCTATATATAAGTCGGAAATTTCCGACTTGTTTTGCAAGCGTTTTTTGTTCCAACTTAGTGTGCATTTTGTCGTATATAATTAGTCGGAAATTTCCGATATATATATATCGGACAAATTTAGCTTAAAAACGAGGTGTTGCAAAATAAATTATAATTTCACACACGGCGCCCCATAATAATGAATATTTTTTTTTTAAATAGAACAATGGAAAAAACCATGTAATTGATTATGGTGACATTTTTTCATTTTTTGTGGTGTTTATTTATTAATAGTGATTTTATGTTGAAATAATCTGCTAAATGTTTAAGAAACAGCGTTAGTATTTGGTTTCTAACTTCATTACCCTGTCATTTGGTCAGCTTAATAATATTGCTGTATTTACATTTCAAAGCTAATAGATGAAAAGTTACTGGACAGCAATGGTATTTACCTGAAAGTGTTGATTGCTTTCGAATAATAGTTTTAAACAGCTTGACCTTTTTAGTAAATATGTGGAATCTTTATTGAAGTTTCTTTTTCATAAGGCTACTATGCAGTAGTACGTCTGTTATACATCTGCCTAATGTGACATGCCTCTGAGAACAATTAGAACCAGCACTGCATCACACTTGATTGCTTGATTGTCGATATTGCTATATCATCGTGTAGTTGGTGGGCTCAAATTATACTTGTAGCCGAGAATGTAAAAGCGGAAGCGGTGAAAGCGGCAAATTTTTTGGAAGCTGAAAGCGGTGAAAGAATACTGCTTCCACTTCAGCCATTCTTATTAAACGTTGAAAATTTAAATGTGGTGCGATTTTTTGAAAAATATATGGCAAAAAGTCAATGCTCGATAAACTAGCTTTTGCGAAGAAACCTTCTTAAAAGTTTAAAGTTTGTGGTTTATTGTCTAGGCCAGCCCCCCACCTTATCAATTCAAAAATGAATCGTGCAGCTTATCAACTTATTTTTGATCTGAAAGTGTTTGAAAATTCGCTGTTTTAGTCCTAAGAAGCGATTTAAAAAATTGGCCCTTCTAAATCACTGCTTTTAGCTTACCCTCTATTTTATATGTTTAACCTACATGGAAAAATATTGGATGTATATACCGTTTGTTTGTACCGATTCTATTTGAATTAGATTTACCCCTGATGATCCCATTTACGGTTGAAACAGACTGTTGGGTTTTATAAGTTTTATTTTTTGATGTTTTAATTCTGTGGTAATCTACTGAGATGTACCGTTAAGGTGAATTTACACAGTATTCGTTTTCGTCCGTTTTTTTACGTTTTTACTTCTCTTTGGAAAAGTCTGCGCTTTTTCATCCACATTTTTATAAGTATATACAGTGATCCCTCGCCATATCGCGCTTCGCCTATCGCAACTTCGCTGTTTCCTGGAATCTTTTACAGTGCTTTTTTTACAGTGAATTCTGATTAGCTTAGGGGCGTTACTGTTGTCTAGAAGTTCATTACAATTAAAAAAATATTGTTTTACAACACCGTTCTTTAAACTATCGTAGTTATTTGTTAGCAGACGTTGATATGTCTATTTCTTGAGCTCATTTTGGGCCTGAAAAGAGGTTTTATTTTTTGTTTCATTCTGCAGTAGAGTATTGCATTGTAAAATAACAGTAAAAAATAAAGCTGACTACTTCGCGGATTTCACCCATCGCGAGTTATTTTTGGAACGTATCCCCCGCGATAAACGAGGGTTCACTGTATCCGCACGCAGTAGACTGTTATATATAGCTAAAATTTTGTTCAAAAATTTTGTTTATGAACGATAAGAGCGATATTTCAAAGTAGAGCTGTATCCCTTTACAAAAATTTTTTTTCGGAAAACTTTTTCCAGTATGTGACTGCCTGGTTAGTGCGGATATGGACTGACAAAAATGCAATTGAAAAAGCGCATACTTTTTTACGGAGAAGCAAAACCGTAAAAAAAAAACGGACTAAAACGGACGAAAAACGGATACTGCGTAAATCCACCTTTAGCTATATTTTGTTTTGGACCTTTTGGTAACACAGTTTAAAATTTCTCGATATACTGTTTCAATACCGGCCAGTTGGTCGAGTGGTAAGCGTTCGTCTCTGGAGCAGGAGGTCTAAGGTTCAAATATCGAGGCAGTTAAATTGGACACAATGCTGCCTACGGCTCAGCACTGCATTGACATTTCGAAAGCTGTGTTGCTTGTAGACGTAATGATGCGGAGATGGGCCCCGGAAACTCGTTACAAGCTTTGGCGTAATATAGCAAGTACAATGAAAGATTTGATTTGATACTGTCTTGTTATTGATTTTTTGCAGCACTTGCTACACTACCGCTTGAACTAGTTACAGTTAATATTGTTTAATCAATGAATCTTTTACTGAATGCTTTAAATATTTTTATAACTTAAATCAAATACCGCAATCTGAAAAAACGATTATGCAAAGCGAGGCACTAGCGTAAGACCGAAGGCTCAAAATTACACACACTCACACGTACACACGTTAGAAAACTAGAGCACTTAAATTATCGCACAATAATGCTGTTCAATTGAAGTTTCATGCGAAATCCAGAGTGATCCATTCAAATTCAAACACATAGTTTAAAGCCATGATGGTCACTGGTTTCTTGCATTAAACCTCCAGCGATTGTACGAGTTTAGAAGAAAAAAAAAACTGTGTATTCCGATCAAATATTAATAGTGCGATACGGTCATGATTATAGATGCTATCCAAAATCTGAGTTAGGAAGAGTGACAATTCGAAACCAAAATTGAATTGTAAAAAAATGTACTGTGGACAAAAGTGGGTTTGCATTGTGTGCAAAACTCATTTCATATAACAAGTGATCTAGCACTATGATGGGATAAAAATGCTCTATGCTACAGTTTACTTTTATCTATGCCTGCTATTTCGTCAGAATTGAGGGGTATTCATCTCAAAATTGATTCACCAATTTCTTCAATTCGCTTGGTTGAAGACTACGCGATTTTTTTGGCCAGGGTCTTAATGAAACTGAACCATCTTTTTGTGTTTGACCATAAGCATCTTTTTTCTTATTTTTTTCGAGCAAAGCTTGTTCGGAAAGCCATTCTAAGGCATTCTACTTACATGGCAAAATTATAAGAAGAATGCCTCAGGAAAGCCTTTCTAAATGAACAAACTTACCAAGCAACAATAACTTCTTCATTATAAAAATCACATCACTTGAGTAAACTGTCCGGCAATGCCGTCTTCAGTTACAACTGCGGACGGAGTTTTTGCGGAGTACAAAGAAATGTGGCTAGTTTCAGAAGCATCGCTCGGACTAACGAGTTCATCTCTGCACAAAGTCGCATTCCTTTCGTAATAAAACGGCGGCAAACTATCGGTAGCCTTCAAAGAATTCATTTTTTTGTCTGGAAGTTGGTTTGAGCCAATTAATGTCCAGTCACACGAAACATTTTGCCTCCTTAAAGAAAGATCTGTAGGTCTGATGTTCCATGATGTGGAGGTCAAGAGATAGTCATCATCGGACTTAAAATTGGGGTTCAAAAATCTGCTGCTTCTCGTCGGTGCGGATGATGACGTCACCGGAAACGATGACGTCAAAGGAGAAGGCTTGTAACGAGGCTTTTGACGTCGGTGGCGAATAACAGCGCAGGATAAAGCGATGCAGCTCACCATGATTGTGACTGAAACCGCAATTGCTAGGATAAGGATGGTTGTTTGGTCCAAAAATAGGCTGAAAGGTCTTGTAGTAGCTGTAACATAGACAATTATTTGTCAACCATGAAGTAGATCATAAGTTTCAAAAATTAAACAATTGAATTGCTGAGATATTTGCCTTGCAGTACAACAATTTTGTTTCATTTTATAAAAATTGCAGATTGTTGGCCAGTGTTTTGGAGAGTTGCTTCTTGTTATAAAATTGAACAATGACATCAGATCTGGAGAACTACTTCTCTTCAAATTTATTTGATGACGTGTTTTTTTGAGGCAATCGTATCCCTTTCAGTGCAGACTTAAATGTTGAAATCCGTATTGTGGAATTTCGCTCTTCCACATTACGAAATAGCTAAATTCATGCATTTTGAATATAGTAAGGTAATAGATTGATAGACTGATACATTGAATGTGCATAAGCTTGTTGGATTCACAATTGAAGATAAAACTATTGATATAGTAATTAATTTCTGTTTTTGCTTTTTTTTTAAAAGTTGAGTTGATATATGGTTGAGTGTTCCTTTATTGACGAAAAGTAAGAATTTGGATAGAATATTATTAGATGTATACAAATGGCTAGCACATGGTTGAATAATTATTTTGTCCAAGTGGCAGTTGATCTTGTTTGCATCACAGGACAATTTTGCCTTCAATAACATATTCTGCGTCTTGTTAAGTTACGACGCCGGTATACTTAAAACTTTTATGTCAACTGCGTCATTAGTTTTATGTCGGCTGCAGTCATTTTCCAATCAAGAATTACAGCAGAAAAATCTTCCTAAACGACTTAGCAAACACTTTGACGTTTTCCAAACGACTTTTCGTTCTAAATATTTGCGTAGAAAATGCAACCATAATATATATTTGTTATACGTAATGATGTTTCTTGTAGTCCGTTGGTGGTCGATTAAATAATATTCATTGTTTTATTACCAAAAAAATGGCCCTATAAGCAACATCGTTAGAGCACCACTGATCATTATGACAACAAACTGTGCAAAAGTTGTAAATAAGGAATTTTATGCTGCTGCAATACTAGGAAAAGGGCGCTCAAACTGTTTGATTGATTGCGTATTTGTTCTCTAGTAATGAAAAAACGTTAATGGTGCTATCATTATTTGGAGAACTTCATCATCCGCTTAGGAATGAATCATGTTCTAAGTTTTTTTGGTGGGTTTTTACTTTTCTGAGTTGACAATTTGCTTCAAGCAAAGATAATTGCCGCGAACGCCTGGTACAGAAAACGAACCACGTGACCAGATCTGAGTTTGCGTTGAACTTCAAGCACCGCTTAGTTCTCATGGCACGCTGCAGATCGACAAAATTTTGAAGTTATTAGATTACTCACTAGTTGATTGGGTGCTCGAAATCGGTTGCTCCAGCAAAGCGCTTTTGGTTTTGATCATCACAACTGGCCCAGCACTTATAACATGCACTTTTTCATCCTTTGTGTTGCTGCGTACGGAACGCTTCTTTCTGCTTTCATTGCAAGTCTAAACAAAATGGTATTGTTACTTAGTTTTTCTTTCTATTACGTGATATATAGAGGTGGAGTCCTCGAGAACGTCCTTGGCCTCTACGACGTCCTTGAGGACACATTTTGAAGTCTTTGGCCTCAAAGCCTCAAGTCCAGTGGCGTACGCAGGATTTTTTAATGGGGGCTTTTCAAAAGTGACATCAGAAATTTGTTCGCGATCTATACTTTGGCGAATAAATAACTTAGCGTAATGTAACAAGATGGAGTCAAAGTCACACGGTGCGTAATGCAAATAAAACTTTTCAAACAAAAAACAATTAAGCATTAAGCATACATCTGTAGTTAACATCATAAGGTTTGCAACTGAACGATCAAGAAAAAATTGTTCAAAACAAAAGCTACGAAAAGCAATATGATCATAAACAGTGCAAAGCGTGGCAGGCACTTAGCCATAAATTCGCAATTGAGGGTGCTGTTTAGGGGGTCTGGAGGCAAAGCCCCCAGCGCTTAAAAATTTTGCATTTTTTTTTCAAAAATAACCTAATTTTAGGGCTATATTGATAAAAAATAATGCTTTTAAAACGTGGCATAAAAATTGGTAGCACAAACCTGATTAAACTGTTTGCATAAATGGGCTATGTGGAAGGTGACTAGTAAAATTTTAGCTCTCTCGTTTACATGCTGGTAAATCATAAAATCCTGTAGTTCAAGAAAATTCACTCGGAGTAATCTATTTCGTCTATATGTTATAGAGAAAAATAAATGAAGGGGGGCTAACGAAAAAAATTTTGAGACAAGTCATTGGTAATTAACTAATACTAAGTTGCCCCCCTCTTATTCCTAAGTTTATAATGTGTTTGTTGACCAAAGCTATGTTTAGCATTTTTACACTAGCGTTTAAATTTGAGTGCTTGTTTTTGGCCATTTTTCAAAGTTTTCATTGATCTGTGGGTTTTATTTTTGACAAATTAGAGCCCCCCTAAACTTATGTTTCAAAAAATGTTTTAAATCACTTTATAGTTCATTCCAGTGCAAAAAACAGTCTCAGAAGTGCTAAAAACGTGGTGTTTTTCTTATTCTGCATTTTGGTTGACAGCCCAATGGGGGGTCTATAACCCCCCCTCCTGCCTACGTTACTGAAAGTTACTATAACTCGTAACACGGCATTCCAGAGTTTCAGTATTACACTAAGTCGCTTACAATTTTGCATTAAATAACAAAAAAATCATTTATTATAATTATACATTTCGTATTAATATGAGAGTAAAAAAGGAGCTTGTTTGTTTTGTGCAATAAGGCGATATTTCGAATGATATACGTCGGATCAATAGGGAGGATGGTTTAAACCCCCACCCCCCTGTGTACGCCTTTGCGCATAAGTGAGCTATGTAGACGGTGGCTAATGGTAACACTTCAGTCCTCTAATTTACAAGCCGGTAAATCATAAAATCATAATTTGAAAAAACTCTCAAGCATTTATATTCTGTAGTTTATAGAGTGAGACAGTTGGAGAAAGGGGGGTGGAGGGGGCGAATGGAACGAGATTTGAGTAGATTAATAATTAACTGATACTGAAACTCCATCTCCATATTTTTGATAAAGCCAATGCTAAGCATTTTTAGCGGTTAAATTTGCTGATTTTGGCAATTTTTTAAAGTTGTTATTGATTTATAAGCCATATCTTTGACAAATTAACCCCACTTAAGAAACTCTAAATGCTTCAAAAGTTGCTTTAAATCATGTTGAAGTCCGTGTCTTTGCAAAAAAACAGGCTCAAAAGTGCTAAAAACGTGATATTTTCTTTACGGTGCATTTTAGTCGACAGACCAATGGGGAGGGTTTGAACCCCCATCCCCCCCCACCCCCCTTGCGTACGCCCTTGCTCAAGTCCTCGAAAATTGGACTGTCCTCGGCTCGAGGACAGCACTATTTATGAATCGTTGAAATTTCGTTGGAAAACGCTAGAAACCTTGCGGAAAATCTGCAAAGATCTTTTTTTTGGTTTCCTCAAGTAGAGATCGTCTGAAAAAAAATTTTTAAAGACCTTTTTCGCCAGAAAAAAATTTTTGAAGACCTTTTTTTTTGAAATCGCCTAAAAAAATTTTTTGAAGACCTTTTTTTTTTTTTTTGGAGAACACTTGCGTCTGTGTCCTTCGTCCTTGGCCTCGAGAGGGTCTGTCCTTGGCCTTGGCTTCGAACCTTGTGTCTTCGACTCCACCTCTGGTGATATAACTACGAAACGATATGAACTAGCTGTCAATCTTATGGTTAAGTGTTAAAGAAATGCTGCTCGAAATCGATTTTATTGAAGAAACGAAAACTACTTGAGATAATAAAGAGGTGCTCCAAAACTTTTTTCACTATTTCACTTATTCGCGAAAATACGGTTTAATCCGTTTCACTCTGCACCCTTGGCAACCCTGAATTTCGCGATTTTGTGATGTCACAAAAGGCAGATTTCGCAAAAATTCTCGCAAACTAAGAAACGCGATGTTCGATGAGGAGGTAATAGCCTAGGTTTTTGCTTTAGCCAGTCATTCCAATTCAAACTAAATTTAGCAATGACAGTATGCATGTGATATACTCGTAATCTACTGTATCAAAGTTAGACCAGTTTTGATGGTGTTTTTAGCCTGTGAATGATGTAAAATTTGAAGCCAAAAACAATTCTACGGTAAATCAGTACTGGTAGCCTAGGTCTACCCTACAGGTACCTTTAGCAGTAGTCAAGTTTTCAGACTTGGCTTGGCTACTCACTGTAACCAGTTGGTAATCGCGTTTTTTAGTCGGCGTGAAATTTATCAACATCTGCCTTTTATGATGTCACAAAATTGCGAAATGCAGGATTGCCAATGGTACGAAGTCAAACGGATTAAATCGTTTTTTCAAAAGTAAGGAGAGTTGCGGAAAAAATTTTGGGGCCCCTATTTATTACCTCACGTAGTTCATGTCTTCAATAAAATCAATTTCGAGCAGTGTTCCTTTAATACTCGTATTTTTAGAAAATACTACTACTGCCGCATGAAAATGATAAAAACATCAATAGTTTTTGTATTTTCTTTGGCATTTGGGATAAGAATGTACAATCTTGATTTTGTAACTCTTTGGAAGTGTTTTGGTGACGTAAGCTTATCATACAAAAAGTTTCTTCATGGCTACCATGACAAAACTTTGCATGAAGCGACTTTTGCTAATCAAAATTCTGCTTCATTAATACTCGCCTGTTTGCACTTGGTTTCCACACACACTTTGATTTCACAATGTAGCCAAACTTCGTCATAATCGAGAAACTTGAAAACTGATCCTTCCCACTTTACTCTTGTTCCTTCTCCATTTTCAATGATGCGTACAGTTCCATCTAGACTTCCGTTTATGGGACAACCATCTTCAATAATGGGATAAGCTCCAGGATGATTTGGGGACCGAACTGGTGTTCCCCAACATCTTTTTACCATCTAGACATTGTCACAAAGTTTATATTTGAATTGAAGCAAATGGCTTTAGCAAGAAAGAAGCACGTAGAAATTTTTTTAATTCTTAAAGTTTTCGCGTTCTTTCTGTTGGACGTTACCGATGTTTGTGAAAAAAAGAAGATACCAAAGGGTTTGATGAAGACCAACCGTAGTTTTTATCGAAAGATGTTCTTTCTGATAGTCTAGTATCGTAATTGTAATTGTAACTACATTTTACTCACCAAGTTTCTTAGCCAGGAGACAGCGAAGGGGCCTTTGTTCGGTCTTCGAGTCAAGCTGCCACCTGTCTACCACACATAGTAAAGCCTTCATACTATCCTTTTTCATTACTGAACTTTAAGCAAGGAAGCTATATGAAAACCAATTTTTCTAGTCTTTGGTTTGATCTGACGGGGAATTAAACCCGAGTCTACCATTTCAGTAGCAGACGCTCCATCCACTCGGCCACTGATCGATATGACTCGGTAAATCACAGTTAGATTTTGAAGACCATGCAAAAAGTACTTACGACAAACGTCGCATCGTTTTCCACGTCCAATAAATTGATTCCCACATACAATGTGTCGGTGATGTTTAGTCTGGGAGGAGCTGGATAGGCTTCTTTGTAAAATCTTGACCTGTACAGCTGCATAACCGCTGAAAACTGGCCAACACCAGATACGTTGAAAGTTAAAAACTGCAGCCTGAAAAGAAAATAAAAATGGCTACGCTTCTAAAAAAGGAAGATCATGTTTGATTGATTGATCCATATTTTTCCTCCACTCATGAGGATGCGACCTTGATGCTTTCATTTTGGACGAATCGTCACCTGCTTAGAAGCTGACCGTATTCCAAGCACTACGTTTGACATTTGACTTCTTCTCACGTAAATTTTCCGCTTTTTCGAAGCCATCAAGCAGAGATAATCATCGTACTACGCATGATCCAAGAACGCAACACGTGACCAGGGTGCGGGTTGAACCAAGATCATTTGATCAGGGTCGTCGTAAAAACGACGCCTACCTTCTCTTTCAGCCACGCTGAAGACAGTTTTAGCACGTTAATTGAGTTTTGATATATACAGTCAGTAGTTTGAAAGATATAACAATTTATGGCCTGTAGATACCAATATTTTATGCAAAACGCTGATTATTGATCTCCTTGCTTTCGACCTTTCACAAATCTACTGTTTTGCAGATTTTCGATTTGTGCCGATCCAAGTTGAGATCTGCGCAAGTTCCTGTTACCTCCTGTTTATGTCCCAGTTATCACTGAGCTTTATGACGTTTATAGAACAAAGTTTCAAATCAAATCTTTCATTTTACTCGTTGTATTACGCCGAAGTGTGTAATGTGTTTACAGGGCCATCTCCGTGGCACTGCACCTGCGAGCAACAAAGCTCCTTTCGAAGAAATGTTGCAGCGGTGGCAAGCCGTTGACAACACTACGTTCGCTTTGAGTGGTCCGAGATTTGAACCTTGGAAATCCGACTCGAGAGACAAACGTATTACCGCTCGACCAACTAGCCGGTTTATTTATCAAAATATATATTACTGACGTTTCAAAGTACGCCTTAAGTGAGCCACGAAAATCTTGTATGTTATCAAATCTTCGTTTTCTTATTTTGCATTGCTTAGCTTTGCCTCTTGTGTGAAGCGTGTAAATAAAATTTGTATTGGCAAAGAACTGCGCATGAGTTACTTACGTAAGTTGCGGCAGAAATGGAAAAAGTGTGGAGACATTCAAATCCAAGGGGAAGGTGCACCACATCCTTACATGCAGAAAGCGCGTGAGATGACGTGTGGGCTTATTGCCGACGATGATGCCATTTTGCGCCTTTGCAAGAGCTTGAAGCAATTTTGTTTCATTGAAAGAATTTGAGAGAGTGTTGGTAAAATTGACATGAGTTTCATTCAGCTGAAAAGATGTTGATAAGTGAGGTGAATTGTTGGTAAAGTCTACATTTAGTTGAGCGATTCTGGTAAATTTGATATGAATTTTAATGAGGTCAACAAATTGTCAAACTAATGAAACCACAAAATACAGCAATAGACACACATGACCAAATTTACTGATATACTGTATGTTCAAAGTTCAGCAATTACAGGTTTTATTGAGTGGATAAAATGCAATTGAAACTTTATCAAGTTTCATGCCACAATGATTTGCAAAAACAATGATTAATTATTCATTTATATTTTTCATATATTGGTTTTCTGTAACTGGACAAATAAATAAATTCTGTTTGTCTGCAATTATTGCAATTTATTAATATTACGTAAAAACAAACAAAAAACTGGAATTTCGTACTTCCATTCGCGTTCCACAATCAAGTATATTTGGTGCAATTGTATATCTGTAGTAGGTAGGATGTTCGATTGCCCGGCACTTTTCGTCCTGGTGGTTGCTGAGATAGAGTGGTCCATAATTTCTTTCGTATTCTCCAATTAGCTCCTGCAAAATTTTTGATTAATTTTTGAATTTCGCTTGTTTTTCGGAAGCATACTATTATCAACTGGAAATAAAAAAAGCAGAATATGCTGAAGTGTCAGGAAGGAAAAAGTTTTACAACCACTAGCCTGGATTATTATTTTCTGTTTGAATTTACGAATTCTCCGTAATATGTTGTGCAAAATTAAAGTTCAGCTTCAGGAAGAAAACATTGAATTAATGTAACTCAGAACGCAGAAAAAGTTTGTTTAGTCCAAGTAAAGAAAAAAAAACTTTCAACTATGGAATCGTTTTGGGTAAGGCTCAAATTATAGAATGTTATTTCCAAAAAAACAAAAGTTTTAATGACATTGATATCATCCCCCAAGTACAGAAGCATATTAAGATTAATCATTCTATCCCGAAAATAAGAAATTCTTCTTCACAAAAGTTAAAGATAACAAAATTTATATATTGTATGTATATTATAGACCTTGTCGACCAATATGGTAAAGTTGTTCGGCTTGCATATGGCTGTGAATCCATCTCTGATATGACGTGGAGGTTTGGGTGTTGCTACACGTTCTTGTTCTCCACTCCCTAATGCCGTTGTTTCAGTAGCTAAATCCAAAAAAAGCAACAAATAAACAATAGAAGCTATCATCAGCAGTGCTGTCTAAACAATATGCACTTGTCAGCTTGGTTTAGGTTGAAAAGGCCATAAACAGTTCAAAGGGATTAAAGAAGTAAAATCTTTACACTGTGGACAGTTTTCTATTCGTATTAAAATTTTTGTCTTCAGCAACTTGACTTATCAGTTACAAAATGGATTGATGGTCTATAAACCCATCAAAAGTGGAAGCTTTTAAATCATGCCAACTTTTAACTTATAAATTCAGTTAGATACGAGTAATCACTGCAAAATGCAAAATAATGTTTAGAGATCATGAGTGATGTGTGTATCATGCAGTAGGATTTGAATATCTAAAACCCAATATCCTAAGCATTATTTTTATTCAACTCAAATTTTTAGAACTAAGCAATCAACCACATATCTTCAACTATAGTTGATTGACACTAAACTTTAATAACACACTTTGGTTGACAATGGAGATGGTTTGGTGCGCAATTGATGTAGGAGTTGCATCTGGTTTGACTGAAACTAGTGGAACTGTAGTAGGGTCCAGATTTGATATGGTAGTTAGGATTGTTTCTGTTGTTGTGTGGTCTGTTGTAGTTAAAATTACAGTTGTTGAGGCATCATTCGCAGGATCAGTCGTTGGTTGTGAGGCAGTTGTTTCTTCCTTAGGAGTTGTAGTGTTCAAAATGCCTGACCTTTCCATAGTTGTTGAAGTTACAGTAGTTGAGGCATCATTTGCAGAGTCTGTCGTTGTATGTATGACAGTAGCATTTTCTGTAAGATTTGTATTTTTAGAAATCGATGACCTTCTTAAAGTGGTAGTTTCTGCTGGTGATGTGCTTTCTAGAGTATTAATTACATTTCTTTCTGAAGTGTAAAGTTTATCGAGCGGCGGCGGAGTAGGTTCGGTTGTTGTTGACATTGCAGCTACTGTTGATGGCATTGCTTGTGCTGTGCTTGTGAATACTGGGCTTGAAAATCTTTCCTTGTCTGGGTCATCGGTTGTTTGGTTGCTTTTTCCAAGCTTTGCACTTGTATAAAGTTGTTTGGTGTTTGGGCTGATAACAGTTTTCGTAGTAATGGTGGTTGGAACAGATGTGATTGTTTTATCGAGATTGCTTGTGGTCGGATGGGTTGTTGCCATTTTCATTTTACTCCAGTTATGCATCGGCATTGTCGAACTAATGCTTGATGTCATATCTTTGCGCGGTAAAGTTGTAATTTCTTGTATAATTTTTGTTTTATGAGTTCCAACAATGTCGGTTGCTGTCTTAGACTCAACAGTTGTTGATGTTACAGCGTCGGTTATTGAGTTTGTGTTGATGAAATTAGTTGTGGGCAATGTTTTTGTAGTGTACGATGTTGTTGGTGAAGCTTTATTAGTTGCAGACTCAGATGACTGTGTTGGTATTGCTTTGGTGGTTACTTCTTTTTTATTTTCATCGATATCAGTGCTTAAAGGTTGATTTGTTGATGAGACCGTGATAGTTTTTGCAAACGGTAATTCGGTCGTGGTATTGAGCAGATTAACGGTCGATATGTTTTCTTTCAACGATTTAGTTGGTGTCAATAGTATTTGTTTTTTAGTCGTTGATTGTGTATTGTCAATTTTCGAATCTGCAGTCGTAGTTTTTGGCATTATTGTTGTTGCTGATTTTGTGAATTGTTCAAGCAATGTAGTGTTGGCATTAAAAACGTATTGAACTTCCTGAGGTGTTGTTGTTACGTTGATTGGTTTATCCGTTGATTCGATAGTCAACATGTTTTTCGAAGTTGACTTCGTTGTTGTCGAATGTGTTTTAATAAGTTCCTGCTCGCTTTTAGGGGACGTTTTGAAGAAACGTTTCGAAGACGTTGTTGTCGATTCTGTTTTGATAAGTTCCGACTCCGTCTGAGTGGACGTTTCGAAAAAACTTTTCGAAATTGTTGCTGTCGATTCTGTTTCAACAAGTTCCGACTCCCTTCGAGTGAAGGTTTTGAAGATACTAGTTGCCGGTTGTGAAGTTGTCTTAGTGATGGAAGTAGTTGTCTTAGACAAACCGGTGGTTGTCAACGGATTAAGTGCAGTGGTTGAAAGAGAATTCGGGTCAGTTGTGCTGGTGCGAACTACAAGTTCTTTAACAGGAAATGTATTGCTATATCCTTCCGTTGTGTGTTCTAATGGGAACGGCTTTGGTTCGTCTGTTGCGGGGGGAGGCACAGCCTCTATGTCTATTTCCATGCTTGGTAGACGTGTAGTTAAGCTAAACTCGTCAGGATAAAACACGTCCAATTCATCGGTGGTTGTCAAATCTAATGAGATCGAGTTGGTGTTGGTATCTGAAGTTGTGTATACTCCAGAACCACTTGAATATGCAGCTCTAGGTGTTAATTTAAAATCTGGTTGAATAGTCGGGACTTGCTCAACAGGTTGGGTAGATTTTGTACTTATCGTTGCTTCGCTTGTTTGAAATAATAAACTTTCTTTTTCGGTTTTGTCTAAAATAAAAATAAAATATTATGCTATGTAAAAACAAGGTATTGAGATTATGAATTATACCTGTAGTTAATTTGATAAACAACTAACTTACGATTAGGAAACAATAATTTATACCACAGATATGTCACAGCACAGTACTTTAGGGTTTAAAGGCGGTGAATCATTAAGCCAATTTCGGTGGTTTACAATAGCTAAAATTGAGCAATAATTTTTGATATTTTTTGTTTTGGTTTTGGGGCTGCGTTTGCAAAGATATTCAACAAATACAAAAAGATTTCCCCCGAAAAAAGTTTTTGGATACTGAGTTTTGATCTTCCCGCCTAAACCACAGTTCTCAAAACTATTGGGCCTACTGTAATCTTATTAAACTATTAGGCCTAACTATCTCTAAACTATTAGGCCTAATAGTTTAGAGATAGTTGGGCCTAATTAGGCCTAAACTATTTAGAAATAAACTATCTCTAAACTATTAGGCCTACCACAGTTCTCTAAACCATTAGGCCTACTGTGGTTTTGGCGGGAAGAACAAAACTCAGAGTTTCCAAATTCTTTTTTCGGGGAAACATCTTTTTGTAGTTGTTGAATATCTTTGCAACTGCAGTCCCAAAATTAAAACAAAAAATATCAAAAATTATAGTTCAATTTTAGCTATTGTAAACCAGTGGAATTGGCTGGATGATTCACCGCCTTTAATTATGAATTCAAACAGTTTGCTTTTTTGGGCTTTGTTCGGTGACTTACTAACCATACCTTAAAAAGAAAAGATTCAGTAAAACCAAAAAGTAGCCTACGTTTCCATTTGAAAGTATCGATCAAAAACTTTTAAAATGCATCTAATTTGATGCGTTATTCTCTTTGACGTGTCAATTTTGGTACCGTTTATTTGTTTGTGTTTGAAAACGAAAACAAAAAGCAAAAATGAACCAAAAACCAAAAACACCTCATCAAAAACTGGCGTTCAAAGTTGCTGGTAATTCTTGTTTTCAACTATTGTACATCTCAGAAGTTACAAACTACCAGGCCATTTTATAAGAGATTTTCAATGGGTGTGAGGTGGCAATTTCGTAGTGGTAAAGTAACAATCTACAACAAATTCTGCCAGATATTCCGGTGAAGACCAAAAACAGGTCTTCGCCGCATTTTGGTGTGAATTTTGCCGGAAATTTAGGTGAAGAGGTTCAACGTGCACGTTTTGGAAGTAAAAAACACGTGACTGGGGGGCAAAAGAGTTCACTGGGGGGTAATTCTTCCAGTTATGATGTTAAAAAAAGGCCTGCAAACTACAGTTGCTATGGCATTCACTAAAACTTTGCAGCTATACAACAAACATACCTGCGAAACTTGATATTGTTCCTTTGACCGGCTTTGTTGAAAGAATCTGTAATGTACGCGGAAAGCACAAGTTGAAGCTCAAGTTCATAATGCCTAGCATTTATTTAACATTCCTGCAGCAAGCAAATTACGATATGAAAAATTTGATAAAATCTGCTCTGAACTGTTGTAAATCCACTTACTATAACACACGTACAAATGATCAAAATTGGATTGCGAATGTTCGAGTCGCTTGTACCAGTACCTTTATTTTTGATACCGGTGTGGCTATATTGTCTATTTTAAAAAATATTTAAGTACCTTTTCCACAAGAGGTGCAATATGTCCAGTTGCATTGTTCTCGTATTCATCTTTAATTGTGGCTGCAAACAAATTTCGATTGCTTTAAATACGAAAATATATCATCAACAGAAAAAACTAAACATCTGTTGCTTCTGCAATTTCAAATGAAACCAATCGTTTTCAAATTATATTATTAATGATAACTAATTCAAGATTGTGAGTAAAAACGCAAAACACGCAGCACTATCCTTAGCCCCAGCATTATCTCATTTCAAATGCTTTTTCTTCTAACTTTTGCCAATTCGTGTTTGAGCTTGCATAACCCCCGAAACCATTATCTTCAGGTGGTATTTTTATATGCAATTCCAGATTTTTAATTTTTCTGCTTGGTCAAAAATTTGTAAAGTGTCAATACATGATTCTTCGTTTGTGTATAATCAACTTGCAGTAGTTGATACGCATACCCGAGGCGGTTGTAGTAGTGTTTTGTGTTGCAGTTGCGTGAGGTCCAATAGTCGCGTTTAAGGGTTCTAAAAATATGCAAAATTGTTGTTGTTGTGCATAATTTATCCTCTTGCCTATGGACAACATTATACGCTAACTATTGGATGATCTGCACACTTTTCATTGCAATGAGTATTTTGTGCTTGGGGGAATCCACGCCTGCTTAGGGGTTCCCAGCGATCCAATGTTCATGCGGATTTCTTCGAATTCTTGTCCACTAAATTTGCTGCTTGTTCAAAGCTACCACGCAAAGATAATCATTGTAAAGCATCTTATCCAAGGGTGCAACAACGTGACCAGGGTGTAGGATGAACCCAGATCACGCAATCAGGGTCGTCGTAAAAACGACGCCTTTACCCTCTCAGCCACGCTGCCGACAAATTGTCGAAACGTTGCTTGATGTCAAATTAATTCCACCGAAATTTGCTTACTTCATACAAAAGTAACCTTGTGCTTACTTGATTAACACGAAATAGGTCGTTTTGGAAATTCAATCCCTGCATTAAATTTCATGCTAAGTATAACTCTCCGTAAAAATTGTTTGAATGAAGCTAACTTACTTGTCCAAACTTGCGCGTGTAATGGTTTACTGTAGATCCCGTTACTAACGGCATAAAGTATGAGAGAGTATCGAGTATCAGGCTCCAATGATGTCAGATGGACAGACAAATTAAATACTCGGTGTCGAAGTCGCCCATAATCTCGATGTGTAGGAAAGTAGACGACCTGAATATCGAAAAAGCATCTTTGGCACATATAGTTGAAGTAAACGAACGTCGTTAATTGTCATATTCAGTAGTGCGATTAATCGCTAATGAAGATGAGTGATAATTGTTCGTTAGCAACGGTACATTATTAATTATTGTAGTACAAGTGACCTCAGAAACGTGATTGTTGTTTTTGGCAAATAATAGATTATAATCAAGTTAAGTAATTGCACCCTGATGAATATTGAACGTTTTACTTTTAAAATGCTTATCTTTGTGGAAAAACAAGCAAAAACAATTTCAGCATTAAAAAAGTCAGATTTAAATTGATGACAAATTCAGTTAATTGAGGGAGTTCATGAGAAGAGCATTAAATAGATTGTCATTAAATCATTATTCATTTTGTGAAACAATGACCCAACTGCTCTTGTCCTGAACCCCCTTTACTGAATTTGATTAAGCTCATCAAGTGGTTAGAGTACTCTCGGTTTGGAAATCTCTTGGTTATGACCCTTGTCTTGGCCTCTCTCAAAATTTAAATTGATGACAATATACTAGCTACACCATTACCTCGTAATAATCGGTATTTCCAATCGGCCATTCCCAATGCACAGTTACTGAGGTGTGAGATACATTGGAGGCATAAATTGGGCCAACAGGAGAGTGTGGAGGCGTTTTGATAAGTTTTGTTCGAGGCTGAAAACTTAAAATTCCGGAAGAGCTGCTGTAGACTTCAACATTGTAAATGGTTCCTATTAGATCAATAAAATAAATGAATTCACTATCATATATCTATGAAATGGACAGTAGAAATCCTAGACTCTGTGATTGAGGTGCATTTGTTTGTTCTTCGTCCCCTTAGAATGCTTGTAACATTGTAAAGGTAATATTTGCTGGCCTATTGTAATGCGCGAGGGTCAGTTTGTGTTGCAGTTACTTTTTCTTGCGAAGTTTAGCACTCCTAAAACAACGCAATAAAATTTACAAGCTGACGACTGCATGATTGTATGCTGAAATAATAACCTTTATCAAAACCTCACAAAAAGCAACCATCTAAAAGCTCAAGCCTACGGTGCGTTTCACCCTTACACGGGATCATCAAGTGATCTACCACGACAGCTCTTTGTGATGCTAACCTGGGGTTAGGTTTATGAACTGTCTTCCTTTATCCGTCGAGTTATCCGGGTCAATCTCCATCCCATCCCGCGGATCAATTTCCACAACGTATCCATCCACAATTCCTCTGTGAGGTCGGTGATTCCATGATAACGTGACAGAAGTCGGAGAAATAGAATCGATTTCAATCGGACAAGGAATTTCTGGAGCTAAAAAATTTCAAACATATATGTTTCTTTCTCTTGCTCGCTTTTTCTGAAGGGTCTCAAAAGCATCAGTTGTTTGGAGTTGCGCGGCTTCTTTCTT
This sequence comes from Trididemnum nubilum, assembly GCA_963965965.1. Lineage (NCBI taxonomy): Eukaryota > Metazoa > Chordata > Ascidiacea > Aplousobranchia > Didemnidae > Trididemnum > Trididemnum nubilum. The sequence continues at coordinate 9,868,008 of OZ014473.1, read as the reverse complement.
TAGATGCAAGAAAGGTATAGTGGAAATACTAGAGTGCGTAACCCCAGCTGGGCTGGTGAACCCGGAAGAGAAAAGTTACCATTTCCTTACCAGTGAAATGGTAACTTAGGAAGCTTCACATAGGAGTCCAACGCTGCTGATACGCATTGGTTGCCTCTTTTGATCCGCTGCATATTGTCGGCTTTACTACAATGTCCCTAATGAAGCATTTCGCGATTAAGCCCACTCGCTTTATGTAGTTTTCTTATACTTCCTTCATTTTGATTGGGTAAAGTCCTTAGCAATTTTAGGCCATATCTTGATGAAATTAATCAACGTGTAGTTTGCGGTCTTGCCACAGAACTTGACCAAAATGAATTTTTCAAAAATCAATTTTTCAAACTGTATAGTGGTCAAGGTTGGAGGACACAAACTCCCAATCGCTGAGCTATCCGCAAGTGCAAAATTACTTACGCATTCGTTCGCCGGAAGTGACGGCTTCGCTAAGCTTGTTATTGCTGGTTGCTCTGATGTGAAACTCATAGTAAACACCAGGGACCAAATCCCATACAATCCGACGCTTTTTCCTAATTTGAGATACTGGTTCACCGCCTAAAAATGCTTTAGGCTAACTCTCTTACTTTCAAAAATAATAGAGGAAGATACTACAGAGTAAATAGTATTTCAAGATCTTTAAAAATTTTGTTCACTATTTTGGATGTTTTAATTTTGATTAAAATTTCCTAGAATTACTTCCATAAACTCCTCAGTCTTGCTTCTATTCAACTAAATTACTAAACAGCAAATTATTTATTAATGGGTATACTGTTTACCGCTAGCAAAGTATTACACTTTGTATTTTCGGTTTAAGCACCGCCGTAAACCATGAGGTGTATCTTGAAGGGATGGTTTTCATCGGACAGCCATCTCCTTGTTACCTACAATCTATTTGACCTTATCAGTGATCACTTATATTCTCGAGGTTCGCTTTTTTTATATCTGTCCAGTTCAGCCAAAAAGCTCTACTGCGTCCAGAATTTGGAACGGCCTTGTTTCCAGCATCGTTACCTATTAGGATAAAAAGGCCAGTAGTAACTAGTCCACGAAGCTGGGCAACGCTGGTTTGGATTGTCATGATCCTCGTCCCAGCAAGTTCCCACTATTATGCGCTATTCACAGCATATTTGTTAAAGAAAGCGGTAATACAGTTTGGGTGCTCAGACTTGTATTGATACTTTAATTAACCAAGCAAACATTCTAATTAGCTGTTTCTCTTCATCTTGCCGTTCTGCTTACCATTTAGCTCAATAGGAAGCCGAACCATTCCATCAGGCGGTGAAACAGAAACTTTATATCCGTCGTAGAAACCCACATCCGGGCCACTCCACATCACGACAGCCCCGTATATAGCATACATCATTGTGCGATTAGCATCCACCTCATATTCCGTCAAAATTGGATTGACAAACTTTGAAATGCGCACGTCATAAGGGGCCGCAGGAACTGGAAAAACCAATAATGCAGAAAATTTGTACGCTTGGACTGTGGATAATCACAAAACAGTATGGAGAAACAAGAAACCATATGTTCTTATTTTTCATAGGAGCATTGAATTGGATGAAATGGACTAGAGTGCATTTGAGTTAAATTTGCTTCCACCAATTTTACAATGGCATCAATTCCAATGTACAAAGCTCAGTTTTAGTCCCGTATCCAACGCAAAAAGTTATAATTTCAGAAAAATTCTGCTATACACTATACAGTAAGAATAAATCCACGAACTTGTAGTGACGTTGATTGAAGACGTTGGGCTAACAGAGCCATCGATAGCTTCAGACGCGATTTCTACGGAGTAAGTTTTTCCGGGAAGTAATCCGTTCCATTCAACTTGTGACTCCATCACATGCTAAATAACAAGTAGTTAGCTTTTTGTGAATTATGCATTTCAGAAACTGTTTGAAGACTCACAAATGAGCTGCTATCCTGCAAGCTTCATAGGGGTAGCGTATTTTTGAAGTGTTCCCTTTCTTTTAGCTCTTCCATTTGCTATCTCTTATGAATAGGATGGCATCGCTGCCCGAACCCTAATTCTAATGCATGACTCTTGAGAAAAGAACAAAAGGATGCAGTAATACTTATCAGACACGCTCCTTAACAACTATAGTCCACAGAGACGACACAGCCGAATTGTAAAAATCTCGTATTTGACTAAAACTAAAGAGAAAAACCGGTAGATTACTCCTCCTACAAAAGTACTTCGTTAAAAACCTAGCGAATAACCACATAAAGTACTGTAAATCTGCGATGGTTCCTACAATTTTATGTGTTAGCATTTTCGCTTAGTTATTTTATCATTATGTATAATTGACTAATTGGACGTGATTATATTTTTAGTTCTTCGTCTAAGGCTATACGTATACAGTTTTGTTTGAGTTATTTGCTATGCGTAATTCAGGAAGACGCTATACGCAAGTTAAAAAAAAACGTAATTAATTTACAAAAATTAAATTTATGAGCTCATATTTATTTTCTATTATTTTTTATAGATTGAAATTTGCAAACCAGTTTGAGAAACAACTAAGTTGCTATGTCAATTATCAGGAGATAGAGCGCTTTTGCTAAAGGTACAATATGCAGTAGCTATAAATAGAGCATAATATCTCAATTCTCTCCTAACTTTCTGGTTAAAGAGGTCGCAAACAGTGATTTTATTCATACTAACCAGTCTTTTTCTGATTGGCATCTTTTGAAATCACCAACTATAGTTCTTGGTTGTCATCGTGCAAACTAAGATGAAGCCAATAAAAGTTGTTCAACAGCGTTTGAGCCAAAAAAGAGTTTTGCAAACCGGGGCTAAAGATTCGCATCCCTAGTCAACTCCTGGTCTGGAGAGTTGTTTGATTTAATCAAACCAAGGCGACATTGGTGTATTTTTCAAAGCATGGGTCGACTGTACGTATTAATGGGGCTGAAGCATCCTGCCAATACTGGTAGTTTAAAAAAGCTAAAATCGAAATATAATTTTTGAAATACTTTGTTCTTATTCTGGGGCTGCGGTTGCAAAGATATTCAACAAATACTAAGAGATACCCCCAAAAGTTTTTGGAAACACTGGAATTTGTTCCACCAGCCTAAATTTCCAGAAAAAGGGGAAGGTTTACCAAAATTGATTCGGTCACTGAATGCTACTGGTTGGTAAATATTATTCCGTCTCTCTTTTTCCCCGGAAGTTCAGGCTGAGAGAACAGATTCAGGGTTCTTGAAAACTTTTTAGGGAGATATCTTTTTGTTGAATATCTTAGCGACCGCAGCCCCACAATGAGAAAACGTTAAAGCAAACCAAAGTATTAGAGATTGTTATTAACCTTACCTGAGTTGGATCGATGCTTTCTCCATCATTCAAAGGAGAAATTCTCACAATAAACCGGTTTAGTTTTTCATTAAAGCTCTCCCATCTGATAGAAAAGCTTTCTATTGAAGCACTAGTTTCGATGAGGCCAAAAGGAGGGTCTGAATTTAAACAAATGATTCATTAATTAATTTAAACAGATTAATCAGTTAATTTAATCAAATACACAAATTTAAACAAATAGGTGGCTGCTCGACTAAATGGCCCAGAGGTTCCCTCGTAGCTTCCTCTCACAATTAAAGTGACTGTTTGTCGCGTAGCCAGGGGGGGGTGCTACAGCCCCCCTCCATAGGCTTGTCAACCAAAATGCAGAATAAGAAAAACACCACGTTTTTAGCACTTTCGAGACTGTTTTATGCACTGGAATGGTCCAAATAGTGATTTAAAACATTTTTTGAAAAATATATTTATGAAGGGAGGCTAATTTGTCAAAAACAAAACTCACAAATAAATAAAAACTAATGGTCAAAAAGAAGCAAACAAATTTGATCGCCAGTGTAAAAATGCTAAACATAGATATCATCAACAAATATACTATAAACTTAGGAATGGGGCGGGGGGGGGGGGCTCAGTATTAGTTAATTACCAATCATTCCTTTCAAATCTCTTTTAATTAGCCCTCTCAATTATTTTTCTCTATAAACTGTAGACGAAATAGATTGCTTCATATGAGTTTTATTAAACTACACAATTTTATATTAAGAGAGCTAAAATTTTCCCATTTGTCATCTCCCAAATAGCTCATTTATGCAACCAGTTTAAACACGTTTGCACTTCCAAATTCTATGCCACGTTTTAAAAGCATTATTTTTTTATCAAAATAGCCCTAAAATTAAGTTATTTTTGCAAAAATATACAAAATTTTCGAGCGATGGTGGCTCCGCCCCCAGACCCCCCTGCCTCCGGCGGCTGGGGCTTCGCTCCCAAACCCTCATTAGCCTACGGCGGCTGGGGAATCCGCCTCCAGACCCCCAAAACAGCCCCCCAATTGCAAATTTCTGGCTACGCGCCTGATTGTCGTGCATAATTCTTATTTTGATCTTGCTATATCGCATTTTTTCTTGTTCTTAAATTATAGAAAAAAAGTAAATTAATCTTATTCATTGGTGTTCTAATGATATAGCAGTCGAAAACTGCGACTGCTTTATGCATTGTTTCTTAGGTGTAGGTTACAAATTATAGAGATTGGAATAATTAGGAATCGTTTCGTAATACCCCTCAAAACTGCTGGTGGCCATTTTGCCCAGTGTTTCGTGTTCAAGTTACAAGTGTACAGTTTTACGTTTTTCGTTTGGTGATAGAATTTGCTACTACAATAGTAAATTTTTTTTGAATAGCGAAAAAAAAAAAGGACAAACTATTAGCAATAATTATTATGATCAGAATTAAATGACATATACAGTGGTTTAGTGGCTATTACAACCTAAAATAAAATAATAAAATTTAATTTACAATAATTTCTTTTGAACCCCATACAATAAATAATATTAAGTTTAGTACTTACATGCAGCATTTGTTAGAGCAAAAAAAAAGTGACAAAGATACAAAATTATCAGTTTTTGTGTCTGAGGAATAACTTGCTTCATCTAAAAACATATAACATTTTAGCTTGTAACTTACTGCAAACAAATCCTCCAACGTTTAAAGGCTTGAAGTATCAAAACACTTGGCTTTTTTTTTAATTGTTTTGGTATTTTTAAAGTGTTTTTCCTTAACATGTATTCTCTATGCGCAGTTTGTCTCAAGCTGGCTGTTAGAAAACTCGATGACAGTTGACCGGAGTGGATCGTATTTGAAAAAAATCCTAAAAAGGTCTATACGTAAAAGATTTGCCCTAAAGAGTCTAACGGAAAACAGCCGTCTGGGGCATTATTTCATGGTGTTTTATTGATTAAAGTTTTATTCTTACCTTTATGTAGTTAAAGCCAAGTTTATTCTTCTCTGCAGCAGTATATATTTTTCTGTTTAAAGTAACACTATCTTCTTACCATAGTGCTTTAATAAATAAATTTGGCTTAGAGCACACTTAAACAAATGTTCGTAAATAATATTACATTGGAATAATTGTGTCAAAAAACTTGATCACCGCAAGAGTTTAAACTCAAATCTTTTCAGGACTTACACGCGCACCCATCAATATTCTTTCAATTCTAATTCGTTTTTCATGTCTCACTGTCGCTTTCCCGTAAAGAACTTGGATGATCTTAGAGAATATCGAGCTGCAATTAAGCCAAATTGCTCTCGAAATAGACTCAATAAATTTAAATGGAAGTCGGTTCTTGTCAGCAACAAAGTGCTTTATTTGAAATAATGTAGCATTTTCAAGTACAATTGTGGTAAACATAGAATTAAAATTTTCGTTCCATTCGAGTGTTTATGGTCCTCAGCTGTAGTGGCCACATACAATTTATAGCTTGACGGCCTTGTCTTTGTCTTTAATTAAACCGTCCATCTAAGTATAACAAACACTTTCCTTTGAGTTAGAAACCCTTAATAAACTTTCACGAGATTGTCAGTCTTTATCCCTGCAAGCTGCTAAGGAATTATATTATTCTTGAAAAAATTTCCAGTGGTTATTGACTGATCTCATGATATGTGTTGTAACTCATGAGGTGGTTTATTTATTTTTTGACTTTATTTAAAACGTAACTCGGTTTGCGCTTAAAATTAGTTTACCTTAGCTCAATTGCAATCTGAAAACTCATAACCCAAACAAAAAATTCATATGCTATATCGAAAGTTTGCTTTTAGTTTTTTTCCATCTAAGTTGATGCTTCTTCAAGAGCTTAATCTTACGAAAGAGCACAAATTCCCTACCCATTTAATGAAATCCATTATCGTATTTTTTACGTCACAAATTCATCTATGGTTTATCCTACACAGTAGTAATTATCCGATTAAAACAATTAGATGAAATATACTGGTGCCCATACAGTCATTTCTGTGTGTCATTTTTGTCGGTTGTATAAACTAATGACATTTAATTTGTCTAATTATGAAATATGTATTTAAGAAATATTTTTCATTATCAACCTGACCAATCAAAAAACAATAAATAAACGCCTTCAATGAACAATTGAACATAATTCAAAAGATATGCAGTCAATACTGGCATATTTCCAAAAATGAAGTGGCTAAAGTTATTTTAATTGAGAAAGAGAGAACCATATTCCGAACACTAAAATAAAAATGGTTAGTTTTTTGAGATTACATAGAAATTTGGTGGATTTTACAAAAAAAAAAAAAAAAAAAATTAAAATATCCTATAATTAGGCAATGATTGCGGTTTTTAACTGTGGCAGTACGAAATGGAATCATTTTTTTGCACAACACATTGGTAGTGTTACTACTTTATCAGTCGTAAACTATTAACTTCAAACCCGGATTGTGCCGTCGTAACTCTGGCGAATCATTACATAATACACCTGTGGTCTCTTATATAATCAGAAGAGCGCATGCTCTTTTGAAATAGTCGACTAAACTATAAAGCCAATTTGTGTTATCTAAATTCTATTGTTTTACTGCTTATCCTGCACTTAAATTTGCTTACAAACAACAATAATTGCTTTTTATAAAAACAAAGTTTTATTTAATTGATACTTTTAATTCACAAGCTATTATTATGATGTACCCTCTAATTCTTGTGTCTGAAGCAGAGGCGTTAAATTAAGGAGACGCCGGAAAACTAAAGCATCTCCACCTAGGTTGTAGCAATACTAAGAAATCTTTTAAACTATTATGCAAACTCATATGGTAACCTATATTGTTTTTTAATGTGCATGTGTGTTAAGATTGTAGCAGTATAGTTGTATATTTTTATAATCATTCATGCGAGACAAAAAGCATCGATAATATGGCTACAATTTTTCAAATAATTAATTGTCAGACAAAAAGAACAGCTATGGTAGTTAATTGTTCAAATTTCAGACCTTCAAAAACTCCGGAAATGATATTTTTGCGGCAAACTCGCGTTAAGGTGCGTTTATACCGGCCCAAAGCAGCGCGTAATTTACACGCATATGCAGGAGCATTTGCTTGCAAAAGTACACGTAACCTTTAAACGTGCATAAATAATTATTACGCGTTGCTTTGCTCCATAGTCGTAGCCAGGATTTTTGATTGGGGGCGGGGGGCAAACCACAAATCACATGCAATGACGTCACCAGAAACTTCGAAATTGGAATTTTTGTGGGGGCAAAGATATCGTGGAATGGAAGATCGGAAGCCGTGGTCTGGTGTTGGCACGTAATTAGAAACTCGTTCAAGGAGAGGGCTTAAACCAATAGTTAAAATGCGACAATGTCTAAATTAAGAGAAGTGTTTGAGCAAACAAGTGTACTGTAATTCAAACGTACTGTATCACAGACGGAGGTCTGGGAGAGAAACTCCTAGCCGCTGGGCGATTTTTCGTAATTTTTTTGAAAAGAAAAGCTATTTTAATACTATTGGATCACATTTTGCACGTATTCAGAGCCCCATTTGAAAGTACTGGATGTTTAATATTTGAAAGCCAATTGAAAAAATTAAGTTGTTCAGTCCTCTTTTGCTTGCAATTTAAGTCCAAAACACGTTTAAAATCTTGCACTTTGGGGCTAAATTTTGCAAGTAATTTGGCCCAGGTAGGAGGAATTAAAGTGCATTGCCTCCTGCAAAATTTTAGCAGTAAATAACAATCCACTCGAATATTTTTCTTAGAGAGTATTGTTTTGTAATGAAAACAACCAGTTATAGGAGTACATAAACGGCCAGGGGGCCCAGGCCCTCTCAATTCAAAAATTTACTCAATCAGCATTTCCCTTATTGCAGCTAATTTTTTTCAAAAGTATTTTGTTGCATAAAAACTAGCTAGGTGGAGGTGAATTGTTACTGAAAAATGTACAATAGATAGTTACGTCTACAAACCATGTTGTTGCCCGAGCCGGATTTACATGGAGTGGGGCCCCTGGAAGTTTGGGATTTTCGCAATATTTTCCTGCCAAATACTGGTGAAGACCAAAAAAAAGTCTTATCTGAGCGCAGGGCCCCTGGCACTGTGCCATATGTTAAATCCGTACCTGGTTATTGCATTACGTTCATAAAAAGTTTAGATGAGAGCCTCAGTAAGCCACTTTTAAGATAAAAACCCTTAATTTCACTTAGGTTTAAATTGGTTTGCAAACGTTAAATTAAAGGGGCCCGGGCCCCCTGGAACAATATTGTTGTTGGGGGCTCATTTAAATTGAAGGCCGTTTAATTATTATTGTGGTGGGCATTTTTAAATTGGTTGGCAAAAATTAAATTGAAGGGGCCCGGGCACCCTGAATCAATGTTGTTGTTGGGAGCCCATTTAAATAGGGGGCCATTGAAGTATTATTGCAGGGGGCCCATTTCAATTGGTTGGTAAAAATTAAATTGAGAGGGCCTGGGCCCCCTGGTTGTCAATATTATTGTTAATTACTTTTGTACACGTGTACTGTTGTACGCGAAGATGCTAAAAGAAACTGAAACTGAAAAAACAGTAGTCTTTTTCGTGATATTTTTATCATTGGCAGCATTTCAATTGAGACAGAGTTGAAAGTACGATTCCTTCTGTTTTTCTACACAAAAATGTGCATAAAATTTTGGTTCAACTTTCACTATTGAGTATGCTTCCATTCATCAGGGCGTATAGTAGAAAGTTGGACAAATTTCGTCAAATTTTTCATGTTATTTTTTTATTTTTTTACCAAGAAATCAGTAATTACAGTATATTCTTGATAACATTTCAGTATCTCGTCATACCGGAACAGTATATGCTACAATCTGTTCTGATAGTCATCATATCACAGTCAGGGCCTGCGAGAGGAGGGTTCAGGGGGTACATCGTACCCGGGCCCGGGCCTAGATGACCCGGACTCAAGAGGCCCGGAAGAGTTCAGGTTTCCGCGTTAAGTTTTGGTATCGTAGCATGGCACCGTAGTCAAACTTGCCTGCAGCAAAACATCAGTCAGCCTATTCAGTACAAGTAATTGGTCGCTATTTTTGCAACACAGCCTTTAAGGCATCCAATAGTAGCCGATTTGATTAAAAAAAGAGGAAACTGTATCAAAAATCATACACTTGCGCCGAAATTAACGTTTTGTTACATTTCTCTTACTTGAGATCCGTAATTCTACGGTATAACCATGTACGAGGGCCCACATTTGCAGAGATTCAAAAGCATTTCTACCTCAGAGAGCGGAGTCAAAGTTGACATACTATACTACTATCACTAAGTAACTCAGTCTATCCGTTTGAGTTTAATAGGTATTAGGGTTTGTGAAGTCTATGATTGCAGATGACTTCTTCAAACTTTTATCAGTAAAATATTTGGATTTGTAGTATTAAAGTCATTATATTGTATACTATTGTGTCAATGTCATCATCCCCCGCTTCACATACTTTCTTTCATGTATATCACGTTTTCTGCTCGTCAATTTATGCAAGTTTGGTGCTAGGATGTTGATCAAATGCTGTATTTTACTCTCGAGAAACATAAAAAGTGCTAAAGCTTCCGGGGCTCTGCCTCGGACCCCGCTGGGTGAGCTCGCAGCGCTCCCCCAGACCCCCTTTCTGGATTTAAACCAATTTTATGTCTAGTTGTGTTTTTCATAGGTTTTAACTGTATGCGAATATTGTTATTCCCTCACTTTTAAATGAAAATCTAAAATCATCGGACAAAAAATGATTTAACGGCATGGGCCCCGATAAGGCTTGGGGGGCCCAATAAGATTTGGGGCCCGGTGTCGACCTTTGTAACCCCTGGAAAATTTTCTCTCTGAGGCCCTAATCACAGTGACAGTTATCATATCAAATTTTTGTATAAAGAATGTGAATGAATTAGTAAATTACTATCAATTAGTAAATTACCAAGCTTAATTTCTTGCTCGTTGGTATTTTTGATTCTGATTGGAAAAACCACACGCTTCAGTGAAAAACTTCAGTTTGTTAAGCTGTATTTCCCGTTTTGCACGGAACACACGATTACGAATTTAACTAATTTAAAATCTAGTAACAGAAACAGAATTTGGATTTTTTTTCGTATTTCAATTGAAATTGATTGCTTCCGATTATTATGGTATGTTGTCACGAATAGAATTGTTTTAAAAAACCGGAACCATATCAATATGAACATGCAACATGGATTTAAGCTTTGCGAGTAGAAACGAGTAAATCTTTTTGGTACATCCTGTCGCGATATTCAACATCATTTTGGGAGTTTTTTGGGAACGTTTTAAAAGTTGATAGCAGGTTATTTAATTAAATCAGAACCAGATCATTGCATTCGTAGACGACTTGCATTTGCTGTAGCGTTTAGTAATACAACAACTAAAATTGAGCAATAAGAGAAGACATTTGAAAAGTAGTTCTTACGTTCGCATGAACCAGGCTCTTTGCGTACATCTAACCTCACCAATGCAGAGCACTTTTTAGGTTTTTGTTTGCAAATGTTTCGTCAGGGTGGGCCATCAAAATGGGCGTACTGCTTGGCTTAATGGAAAATAAGCGTAAAGTGTCTTTTCCAACCACACAACTACGCATTGCCAGTTTTAGAATCGAACCGGGGGTCAGCAACCTTTCGATCACCAACCCAATGCTCTACCAACTGAGCTATCGCCACCTCAAACGTGGTGATTAGTATAGAGATGCCCTTGAGGCAGAATAAGACAATCGCCCGCTTAGCGAGTCGTAGGAAGCGACCAATGGGTACATGTAGTGGCCACCGATGTGGTGTGGAAATTGGTGTGGAAATGACAGTTTTTCGAGTTTCAGAGTTGTGAACGTGCCGAGTAGTTCAGGCCGGAACCCGGCCCGAACCCCAAAACTAATTTAAAGCCCAAATCATGTCCAAAAAAAAGCGAAAGTCAAGTTAGGTCTGAGGAATTTAGCAATGTTGCCAAGTTATTTTGATTATATTTTTGTGAGGCAAAGAAAAAAAGCACGTCTCAGGCCCGAATTAAGCCCAAAAATTTTTGTCAACTTTGGGCCCAAACCCGACCAGGAAAGCCCGGGCCGATTTATAACTCTGTCGGGTTTGCAGCCAGCTGAAGTTATGTAGAGTGGCATTTTTATTGCACCAGGCTTTTTTCCATGTGAAGAAAAGAGCCGACCTGCTGCCAAGGGCGTCGGCAGAAAAATTTTCAGGGGTTGGGGCAATAAGAATAAATCCAGTATTAACTACGAAAAATAAAAGAAATTTTGAAATTTGGGAGGTTTAAGAGAGAGTTTGGAAAATTCAGGAGGGGCCATGGCCCCCCTGCCCCCCCTTTCCGACGCCCATGCCAGCTGCAACTAATCAACGAGTGGTAAAACGGTAGACACAGATTCGATTTTCGGTCGAGTCAAACCATAAACTATAAAAATTAGAAGTCACATCTTTCCTACTTGATATTCAGCAATTAAAGGGACAGTGTGAAGCGTTTGACTTAAAGACCGCAAAATCCTGTTGCTGTCTTCTGGCCAAAGCAACTTGGTGAATAAAATTTAATTTCAATTGCAACGGTTGTGCTAGCGTAGCATTTTGGCTAGCTTTTTTTCTACCACTAATAAACGGATTGGGAATAACATGTTTTGTGCGTTTTTTGAAGGTTAATTTTTCGAAGTTATACAAAAATGAGTTCACAATTGGACCAATTAATTGAGGGAAATCATAATATTCCCATTGCTATTGTGGATGGGCCTCTTCTGAATATAGGTGGAACTCTTCCTATGGGAGCTTTCAGAGATGAAAATGACATTATGCAAAGCAATTCTGACAAAGTTAATTTCTTTGTTGAAGAAAAAGATTATAGGGATTTTGAAGGGGTCTACAAAAAAATAACTCACGTTCAAACTGCTGAAGACTTTGCTAAAATGAAGCAACGACTCTTGTCATTGCCAACTGTACTGAGTGTCACAATAAAGAAATTAAGGTATGGATTCGTTCGTTTTGTGCCGTATATGATTTACATCAATTCTTCTCACCCTGATATCAAACGGCAGTTAGAAGCAGAGCTTGCTAAATGTGAGGAACTTGTAACATCAGGTGGAAATTTTAGTTTTGACATAAACGTTGGAGGACTAATAAGGTACTATTTTGCGAAGAAAAACCGTTACACCGAATATTTCGCATCAGGAGGAACGATTTGCATCACAAACTTCAGCAGGCGTTGTAGGATTTGCTATCAACCATGGATGTGGGTTTTTCCCATTACTTGGATTCTTTTTCCCCCTTATATGTGCTACAGGGCTAAAGTTTGCCGGGATATCAGATATTACCTGAAAGGAAAAGTTGTATGGCTGTAAAAAGATGATGTGCTGGTTCGTAGAATTACATAAAATCTTGTTCATATTACAACTGATGAATCCCAATCAATCATCAGTTGAAAATCGCTTCCCATCAGCACGATCAGCAGATACCAAGAACAGCTAATGACTTACTTACTTACTCAGAACTGCACGCTTTATAGATTTAAAACGAAGCAAACTGGCGAATATAATCCTGAAACAATTGGGCAAATTCCCTTTCCCTCAAAGGTTACTCCAATAATCTCAATGGTTGTATGGGAGTGTCAAATTTTGCATAGTGGTTGTTTTTTTGTCTTTATTTTTCAGAAAAACTATGTTTACGGTTTGTCAATTGCGTTATTGCAGTGATGAAAATTGTAATTTTTATGAAATTGACGTCACAGGTATATTTTAAAATGTTGCCAATAAGTTTTTTTTGTAAAAAAAACTTTAAACAAGCTTAATGGAAAATATTGTTTTTTGATGTTAATAACAATTTAATTGAAATGTTTTGACGTTTGCGGGGCCAGAGTTTTAATGTTTAATCGTTTACGTGCTAAGGCTACCAGCGTGGAAGCCAAGGAACTTTTTTCAAACTTTTTCGCATGGCTTGTTTTAAGTAGACTCCGTTCTGGTGGCTCTTCCTAGGTTTCCGCGTTGGTATACCTTTTTGGGCCAGATATCACGTAGACGATTAAATATTGTTTTAGTTGATTGGTATAATAGAAGTGCATATTATAGTTAAAGTATGAGACGCTTTGTTGTGATATTATGGGGTATCGGTCATTCCTAGGACCAATTTACTTTTACTGCCGAGTAATCAACTCAAAGATAAAGTGAACAGAATATTGTTTTGCTCACCTCTGTCTCTAACTACGTTATTTACCTTCTTATCATTATGATGTATTTCAATTATTATTTTGTTGTTGTTGTTGTTTTTTTTTATTTTATTGAATTTTATAAATAAATTATTATTATTACTGGGCAGCGGTGCAAGCGAATCTGCTACCGTTAGGTAGAGTCCACCTACACGTTGCGTAAGCCTCGTTTGGGCCCATTGCAACTGCAGCTGCTGTTATTGTTATTTTGTTTGGTTACACGTCGAACTCAGAAAGCCTTCCAGCTTCCTTTAAGTACGTGGCCAGTTTGTTAATATTACATTTCGTTACCACATTGTGAGCAGTGGTTTTGGTGATTCCAAAATATTTAACACAAATATCTTGGTAAAGCTTGCAATTGCCTATATGATGATTTGGTGTTTCATCCTCTAGGCAACATTTTGGACACAGAAAAGACTCAGCACGACCTGTACTTTTCTTATGTCGTTGTAGATTGCAGTGCCCAGTTAAAACTTGCACTACTCTATTTAAACATAGTCACTAAATATATACATTTAGTGACTATGATTTAAATGAGGTCTCTTAAGGTTAAGGAGACGTATTGTTAGTCGTGAAGACGTCCAACCTACAGACTCCTTCATCCTCAAGCGGTCTTTCCGTTTATTCCACATAGATTTCCATCTATCTGTGGACCAGTCCTTAACCGTGCTAACACAACTGTAATACGGGACTGTAATAAAAGGTTCAGGACCATGCATTTTTGATTTAGATCCTGATTTGGCTACATAGTCGGCCACTTCGTTACCATGAACTCCTGCATGTCCTTGAATCCAGGCAATATTGACGTGGTTTTGTTTACCTAATTGATTTAGGTTTCTAATGCAGTTGAGTCGAGCACTGTAATTGATGTTACAGTGCACTTTATGAGTGTTTTGGTAGCTGCTTGACTATCAACCAGCACAACAATACTTTGATTGTGCATTTTATCCGAAAGCAGGTTCTTTTCCACTTCTGAAATAGCTAAGACTTCTGCCTGGAACACAGTGCTGCAAATTCCAAGGTGGAAAAATGCTTGTTTTGGGGAGTTGTTAGGGTATTCGACATAAAAACCCGCTCCTACTCTCCCATTTAGTTTCGAGCCATCCGTGTAAACCTTGACAGTGCTCTGGTTTAGAACGCTTTCAAATCTGATAGCTTTCTTTTTGTCCATAATTTGACATTCGAAATTTCTCTCAAATACCTTTGTTTTCTTTATTCGGTCAGCTGGCATTTGCAGTAGAGGTAAGAATTTCCTTGCCTCATTGCAAACATCAACATGGCTTTTTGTTTTCCCAAAGGAACCAATTGGGTTGACATGCCAGAGCCTATTAACAGAGATTCTGTATGACCCTCGCACTGCCTCATCCAATAGAAATTCCTCAATGGGAGTTATGTTGAGCAAAATTTCCAGAGCACCAGTAGGGGTGCCAGGAAAAGCTGATCAAATCATCAGGCAAGCAAGTCTCTGCACCTTTGTGAGTTTCCTCACTAGATACTTTTTGTTGAGACCGCCAGCCCAGGATACACATGTATACGACATGATTGGACGTATCATAGCTGTGTATATCCATTTCATCATAGATGGTTTTATTCCCTACGTTTTACCAACAATTTGTCTACATTACATTAATGCTGTAGTTGCTTTGCGGGTAATTCGGGTAATATGAGGTTTCCAAGTTAGCTTGCTGTCTAGAGTAACACGCAACAGCCTTGCTTCCTTCGAAAGTTCAAGTTTTGTACCATTCATTGACAAGGAACCCAAGTCTGGATTACGTTTGTGAGTGAACAGTACAATCTCGGTTTTCTTGCTGCTAAACTGTAGCTCTTGTTCCAAAGCCCAATTTGCAGCAATATTTATTGCTTTCTGGGCCATCCCTCTGATCCAAAGCAAATCAGCACCAGTGACCAACACTGCTAGATCATCGGCATAGGCTTAAGTATAAAAGCCTCTGCTACGTAACTCTAGCAACAGGTTGTTTAAGACACAGTTCCACAGAAAAGGGGACAGGATACCACCTTGTGGGTTCCCCTTTACTACTTCCGTTTTAATTTTATCACCATATAATTCTACTTGGACTGTGCGATGTCTTAGCAAATTCTCTATCCATGAGGTGAGAATCTTAGACATGCCCAGCCCTCGCAGAGCCGCAACAAAGCTACGTAAGGTGACATTGTCGAAGGCGCCGACAATATCCAGGAAAATACCCAAAGCCGGCTTTTTTTCTAACAAGGCAATGCTCTACTCGGCGTACAAATTCATGCAAAGCAGTTTCCGTAGAAACTCCAGCACGAAAACCATACTGCGATGCAGAAAGCTTTGCCTGCACGTTATTATCTTCATTAATATGATATAGAACTAGCCTTTCCAACCATTTCAGTTGAAAAGAAGTTAAAGTGATCATACGGAAGGATTTAGCTTCAAAATACCTTTCCTTTCCCGGTTTGGGAGAAATATACCAGTGCCTTCTTTCCATGCCAATGGCACATAGCTGTGTCTCAGGCATGCTTGAAAAATGACATGGTAATATCCTTTCAGTTGATTCCAACCTTTCTGTAGCAGTACAGGATAGAGCCCGTCTGGCTCTGGTGCTTTGAATGGTTGAAATTCGTTAATAGCTGCTTCCATACGCTCAAATGAATATATGTTTGCAATCATTTCAGTGTCTTCAGGTCTCACTAATGGGTTGTCCACTAAGTTGGACCTGGTTGCATGATTTTCTATCTGCTGGCTACCCGGTGATTATGTGGCTATCGAGCAGATAATTTAAAGTTTCTAGTGGAGACTTTGTGAATTCTCCATTGTGTTTAATTACGTTGCTAACACGCACGCACCGTTTCATTCCATCGAATAATCTTAACCAGGCGAGCCGTTGGTGTTTGACTATTCATGCTTTCTACAAAGCTATGCCATGAATCGCGCTTTGCTTTTCTGACAGCTTTTTTGAAATAAGAAAAGGCGACCTTTTGAGCCTCCCAATCTTTTTCTTGTTTTGTTTTAATGGCTTTTCTCCAAGCTCGGCGAGCCTCTTTCCGAAGACTTGCAAGCTCAGAATTTCACCAAATGTTATCTTTCTTACGAAGTGCTGACTTTCGCATAGGGCAAGCAGCTTCATATGATTTAGTAGTAACGGAATGAACCTTGTTTGCCAGCACATCAATGTCCTCTTTTGAGGAAGGCACTGGTACTGATCGTAAAGTTCGTTGACTTAATTTTTGTTCGAGTTCGTTTACATACTTGTTCCAGCATGTACGACGAACATAACGAAACATTTTAGCCTGTTTTTGAATCCAGCCTTTAGCCTGGAACCTAATATAGGTTACATGTGATCCACGTTGTTAACATGCCAACCAACCACTCGGTTCCATGCACACCGGTTCACTAAGGTTAAGTCTAGAACCTCTTCACGCATTTTAGTTCTGAATGTTGGTTTATTACACACGTTACAGAAATTTAGGTCTGCATTAGCACAATATGCTAACAGATCCTCTCCTCGAGGGTTTGTATCAGAGGATCCCCATATAGTGTGATATGCATTGGCATCGGCTCCTACAATAGTAGAAATTTGTTCATTTTCGGTGAAGACCAACAGATCCCTCAGTAAATTGGGCGGAACTGGTTCTTCGGCTCCCATGTATGCTGATACTAAAACAAAACTGTCTCCCTTTCGGCACACATTGTTAACTCTAATTGCCACGATATCCTCATTTGAAAACATCGGGATTAGAGAACAGCAGAGATCAGGAGTAGCATAAATGCACGCCCGAGGACGATTACCCTTTTCGATTCCTTGAAAGAGGTTCCATCTTCGTAGCTTACTTCTGATTTTAGTGGCATATGTCCATGGTTCTTAAGCTAACACTAACCCGGAACGTACGCTTTCTGTAACTTTACACATGTTATAGCTTGCTGCTTTACATCTGTGTAGGTTGATTTGCCACCACTCTAAATTATGTAAGGATAACTTAGGTGCCGTAATGGCTTTATTTGATTTATCAAGTTGTCCGCTGTAATCCTGAGTCATTCTTATCTATATGATAGATGTACTCAAGTATAGCGCTTTATTCTTAGAACAGCTGATACGGTTACTTCAATACTACAGAGAAAATCTCTGACTTCTACGAACTAGAAGTCGTCGGCTTCTCTGAATCTGCCGAAGTGCCAGGCTCAGCTGTATCCATTATTGCCTCACAGGTTTCATCACCCTTTGGAGATCGCGATGGCGTCTCCAGATTCTGAAACTGCTTGGCACTTTTCTTCTTTTGGAACTGAACCCGACGATAACCAGCGTATGGGTTGTAGTTCAGTTCCTTCAGCGTGGTTAGCGAAGGTTCCCAAACGGATACTACGTATAGCATCCCTCCGTTCCCCTTCGCTGAATGCTTTGTTTCCAAATCCTTACGACTGATTTTCGCATTACAACGGGAAACCAACGTAAGGATATCGGAAATGCTTAAACCTTCATCCTCTGGCAACCAGGGGCCACATACTATGGTCTTCGGAAAAACACGAATATTCGTGTTTCGGAAGTCATTCGGTTTTCGAATTTTTATTCGGAATAGATTTTAACAAACATTTTTTGAAAGTTTGAATTAACTTTTCTTCGTAAAAGTATAACTTTATTTTCTTCGTGATCCACATTTTAAAAAAAAAATGTAACTACTAAAAAATTTTCGTACTCGGATATTCATTACTTACTTTCCAAAACAAAAATGTTGCTTCAAAAATTTTTGTAAAAAGTTTTTAAATAAATTCCGAACAAAAAATCATCGTTTTCGTATTCGAAAAAGCAATTTGCTTTTACTTTTCGTTCAAACAAGAATAAAAAACGTCATCAAATGTGTAACAATCATAAAATACAGTAATTGTCTATTATTGTCAATTACCCAACAAATCATTGTCACCTCTTTCGCTTTGCAGTGCACGTGTTACATTTTGTTTCATTTGAATGTAGCAATCTTGATTTGGTTGTCTCAAAGTTCTGTTAAGTTATATTTAGACAAATCAAAAACGGGTCGCAGATTCACTCAGGAAGAAGTGAATCTTCTGGTAAGCTTAGTTAGTCAAAATTATGACTTTCTAACATCTTCGCTTTCCGCCTCCAAGACGAAAGGTATGGTGGATCAAAAATGGAAATGGATTGCTGATTCCATCAATGAATTAAGAGGATATCCATTGTCACCTAATAGCCAATAATTACCAAATTCGCCGCTTTCAAACCTATCATGCTCAGTGGAAGCTTCTAGAATAAATGAGTCATGATGCGATCCAGGCCACTTGGCTACCACATCTCGAAAAATAAGATTTGCATTGCATACAGCCTGAATGTTGATAGAGTGGTAACTTTTTCGATTGACACAGGCATATTCGTCTTCAGAGGGTGCAATTATGCGAATATGTGAACCATCAATCGCACCGATTACTCTAGGCAAATAAGACACTTGCTCAAAATCTTCGAATACACGCAAAATTTCTTCTTTTTTAGGCATGTAAATATAATGGGAAGCCTTCTTTACCATAGCATCAACAAATACGTACAATATTCGGCTTGCAGTGGCTTTGAAATAAAGTAATAAACATAAAATCTTTGCTGCAGTTTTGATAACTGCCCGACGCCAGCGTCTTTAAGTCCAATGATCTATACCACCCCCACATTTCATATCCTCCCGAACTATTTCACAAACTAGGCAAATTTCTTCCTTCCTCAACCAAAATTCTAGGACAAGTTCTTGATCAATTTTGCTTTCCAACAAATTGCCGGTTCTTCTTCCAAAGTTTCTATTCTCATTCACAAATTCATATAACAAAGCCATGCTGAAAGCAAGCAATAATGTGGTGCACGATTTTTCTCTATTACCAACTACAACCGGCGAAGCAAGCGTAATGCCAGCAAAAAAATCTTCGGAAATTTTACGAGTGGTCTAGAGCATTCGTAAATTTATCCAAAAATTTGGGCTAATTCACGAACATTTTGAGCCACTTTTACTTTTTATTTCGAAGAAAAAAAATGTCAGTAAGAACAAAAAATGTTAGTAACGAACAAAAAAATCTTTGACCGAACAAAAAAATCCTCGGAAAAAATTCAAAATCTTTGTAAAAATTTCCGAAGAAAAAAAAATCTTCGGCCGAATGAAAGAGTCTTCGGCCGAAGATTTTTTTGTTTGGCAAAATATTTACGAATATTCGGAAAAATGAAAATCTTCGAAACGAAAATTCGGAAATTTTATTCGTAACGAAGACCATAGTGATGCCAATTTCACGAAACACGAACGTTCGTGTTTTTCCGATGACCATAATAGTATGTGGCCCCAGATTCCAAAGGTTTTTGCTGGAGGCAAGTCTTTAGGGCCTTTTGCATCGTAGCCTTGATGAATTACCAAGGACGGTACAATAGCCTCAACCACTTGTTTTGCCCACTCCAAGGTTTTATCATCCTTGCATATCATCAGCACTTTACCTACAAAGATAAAAGTGCGTTCGATACGGACAAGGAAACGCGGATCGGTATGAAGAATCATTTTGGTGATGGCACTTTGAACTTCACATAATCCCTGTTGTCTGTTGTCCATACCACCATCCCCTTCTGACTCTTTTCTCGTGATGGTTAACTTTTGATTGCTGGCCTTCACAGCCCCAGCATAACTAGTTTGGGTACTTGTGCCAGCCATCGTTTTCTTGGGTTTGCCTCCTTGCATATCATTAGCGACTTCATGTCGTCCACGTTTCTGCGGTAGGTTTGTTGTAAACGATAGAGAATCCGAAGATTCTCGAGCCCTTTTGGTTTGACCGGAGGGGTGATCAGAAGACTCCTGATCAAGGTCGGTCAGTGACATACCAGCCAAACCCTTCATCACTCGCTTCTTTTCTCTTCTCTTTCGTTTTTTTTTCGTAGTTTTTTCCCCGCTTCACCTTAGACGTGCAAGCAATATCCGAGGAATTGCTTAGATTCTGAGGCTCCACAGGGGAAGTTGAAGTGGTATTCGGTTTCACAACCGACCATGCCACTTTTGCTCTACCTTCAGCTTCTGAGACGGACCCCTTTAGCAAACGAACCTTCTCAACTTGAGGGCTCAGATTTGATGTTTTTTCGGCATCTGGGCTAGAAGACGCACATAGCCGAGTGTTATTTTTGTAGGCATTGTCACTCAAGAACTCAGTGATTCTTGGTTGTGACAGTGCCACTTCTTCTGAATTTAGGGGTGTGATCCCTGTTACTTTCTTTTTTCTGTTCACCCACATAATACATATGGTTGGTTTTCTTTAAACTGGGAAAAGTTCCAAAGACCAGATTATTCAAAAAAACAGAAAGCTACGAACTGCCATTTTTACCGATGGCAACATAACAACACTGCAATTGACGAAATTTTCTCTGGAGTATTGGCCTCGGCGTAGCCCCCCCCCCCAATACAGCTACAGACCCCTACCCAGGTGCCATCTGGAACTACAGGTGCACGGGGATTTTCACAAGCTGATGGACACGAAGTCCTATGTTGGCTAGACTAGGACCAGCATCCTTTCTATCTTGTGGCCGCGACACGGCAGCGCGTTTTATCCGCTGTACCCTATACTCGCATTGACATTCCGCCGCAATATTGGTACATTACCATCGGTTCCATATTAGCCCGCAACCTCCTGTTGGCCTTAGAGTCAGGGGTTGGAAATTAGAAGGCAGGACTTCCCAGTATCAGGTCTTCGCTTGCGCTGTTGCCTGGTTGCTAGTTCCTGCACTTCTTAACCTCGCCCATCCTCATCAGCCAGTTGCCTTTGCCCCAATTAGCCAGTGATTCCACTGTTTCCACCCGACACCACGTGGAGATCTGAGGTTGGACTTAGTCGGGCTTTATAAATATATACCTCGACACTACATATTGGCTTACTCAATGAATGAGTGAACATAATGGTGATCACTAGCATTTTGCTTTTGATTTTAAATGTGTTTATCGCTGAGATCAACGAAATGCCAGTTTTTTTTCTCCCAAAAAACTAACGAAATGATTTATGCCCAAGGAATTATGAATTACCGTTCTCTCAAGAACTTGTAAAATACAACGCGGATTCAAAAATACTTGTCACGACTAAATTTACGAAAAAGGGGAATCTAATAGGAATTAAAGCGTTGCTTTATTTGCCAGTTTTGTTTGTAAGCAACAGAAAAAATAGTTACTGTGATTTTTTTTTCGAGAAAAAAAGTTTTCAGATCAGTTTTTGTATTCTGTTTGACCAAACAATATTTTGTTACTATATAGAAAAAGCTGAATTAAATCTGCCCAAAAAACTTTTAGCAAAACACAGCGGCATTGAAAATTAATATACATAGTGTGAAGCGAATGCTGTCAACAGCAGGAAAAGGTTATTGAAATGTCAATATTTTATGCAAAATACACACGGCTACTAAAACCTCTACTGTTTTTGAAGTTTGATTGTTTTGAACTTTGTAAAACCCGTTAAATGGAAATTAATTGAACAAGCGATAGTAGTAAGTGGTCGAGTGGATAGAGCGTCTGCTACTGAAACGGTAGACTTGGGTTCGATTCCCGGTCGGGTCAAATCAAAGACTATAAAAAATTGGCATTCACAACTTTCCTGCTTGACACTCAGCATATAAAAGGGACTGTGTGAAGCCTGCGCCGTGTGTGGCATCCAGGTGGGCAGGTGACAGCTTGACTCTAAGACCGAAAAGTCCCTTCGCTGCCTCCTGAGCAAGACAACTTGGCGAATAAAATGTTATTACAATGCACTCACGTTTAACTTATTCATTGACTGAGTCATGGCCAAATGAAACCGGCCAGTAAGCAGCTGGTGGAGCAGGAAAGCTTTCGTCTCTGGAGCGGTAGGTCTAAGGTTCAAATCTCGGGCCGGTCAAATCTGACACAGTGCTGCCAAAGGCTTGTCACCGCTGCAACATTTCTTTGAAAAGAGCTGCGCTCCCTGCACGCGATATGACGCGGAGATGGGTCCCGCAAACTCGTTACACGCTTCGCTATTTAAAATACGAGTTGATCTTTTGCGGTAATTCCGATGCTAATCTTCAGCGATTGTGAATGAATGAATGAGCCGCTAATTAAGTTATTTAAATTAGGTAGGTGATTAAGTTGATTACTAACTATGATGTTTGTGTTTTTTGAAGGTTAAAAATGATTCCTATTGCCAAGTTATAAATGCTAAATTGAATGCTTTGTTTGACGGAAACCATGATATTCCAATTGCTCTAATTCAGGTAACTCATCCAATTGACGGATATCTCCCTTTTGAAGCCTACAGAGATGAAAATGGCGTCCTGCACCACAAACCGGACAAGGTTAATTTTTTCGTAGAGGGGTGCAAACATATTAAAAATTTGAAAAGGGTGCATAAAGCGACTTTTACCGAACATCCGTGTTTACGCAAAAGCGTAAAAAAATATGCATACTCACATAAAAAATACACTTATAATGTCAACAAAATTTTTACTCTTGTTGGCTTGTTTTATGTTGCCTTTTACTGAGCATGAGTATTGCAGCAAACGTGCTTTTTACGCTAGGCATAGAATAAAATACGGACACGGTATGCGTATTTTTTTAGCCATTTTTAAAGAGATTTTTTTGCGGTGTGACGTCACAAGGTTGTTAGGTGTAATGGTTATGTTACTTGCCTTTAAAACTTTTAATCTGGCTTCGGTTTTCACCAAAATCAATGCTTTAAATTTATACGCAAGCGCAGTAAACTTTTTTGCAATCAATTTTGGGATCTATTGCTTGGAAATTTACAAAGTTTCTAAAAGTAGGCCTAAAGTACTTGATTGATTGACGTTTTTTTTTGGTCTTCAGTTTCTTATCAAATCTTTCATTCTCGCTGTAATACGCCGAAGCGTGCAACGAGTTGACAGGGCCTGTCTCCGCGTCATTGCGCCGGGCAACACAGCTCCTTTCGAAGAAATGATGCAGCGGTGGCGAGCCGTTGGCAACATTTTGTGTCTGATTTGACCGGCCGGAAGTTTGAACCTCATGCCTTCCGCTCCATACACAAACTCGTTACCGCTTGACCAACTGGATGGTCGCTCCTTCTCGTCGTGCCAAAATTTGTTTCTTTTTTAACGTGCACTGAATTTGTAAATCAAATCTTCCATTATACTCGCATTTCAGACAATGATTGGAAAAATCACATGCTTCAGTGAATTAACTCATTTTGTTAAGCTGTATTTCTGTTTTGCATGGAACACACGATTACGAATTTAATTCATTTAAAATCAAATAACACTCGTAAAAAGAGATTTTGGTCAAATAATCACCACAAAATTTTTATTTGATCCAAATTTTATTATTTGAGTTTCATTATTTAGTTTGCAAAACGGAATTCAAATAATAAAAAGCAACTCAAGTAAATAACAGAATTTCCGTTTTGCATGGAACACACGATTACGAATTTAACTCATTTAAAATCGAGTACTAGAAACATAATTTAGGGTCTTTTTCATACTTCAGTTAAAATTGATTGCTTCCAATTATTATGATATGTTGTCACGAACAGAATGTTTTCAAAAAACCGGAACCATATTGATATGAACATGCAGCATGGTTTTAAACTTTGCCAGCAGAAACGAGTAAATCTTTTTGGTGTAATCTGTTGCGATATTCAACATCATTTGAGGAGTTTTTTGTGAATTTTTTGAAAGTTGATAGCAGCAGGTTATTTGATCAAATCAGTGCAAAATCATTGTATTTGTAGAAGATTTGCTTTTGCAGCAGCGTTTATTAATGCAGCAATAAAAGTTGACTATCAAAAGCATAGACATATGAAACGTAGTGATTAGTTTAGTGATGCCTTTGGAGCGGAATATGAAAACCGCCCTTTTAGCGAGTCGTAAGAAGCGGCCAATGGGTACTCATTAAGTAATGGCCGCCGGTGTGGTAGTGAGTTTTGTGTAAATGACCATTTTCCTTTCCCATGTTTTTCAACCCGGCTGAGGTTGTGTAGTGTCCATTGCACCTGGCTTTCTTCCACCTCAAGAAAATAGCCAGGCAACTTCAACTAATCAACGAGTGGATAGAACGTCTGCTACTAAAACGGTAGACTCAAGTTCGATTCCCGGTCGGGTCAAACGAAAGGCTTTAGAAATTGATATTCACAGCTTCCCTGTTTGACTTGACGTTCGGCGATTAAACTGACAGTGTGAAGCTTCAACCATGCGTGGTAGACAGGTCGGCAGGTGGCAGCTTGACTCGAAGACCGCGAGGTCCCTTCGCTGTCTGATTGCCAAAGCAACTCGGTGAATAAAATCTAATTTCAATTGCAACGGTCGTGCCAGTGTAGCGTCCTGGTTAGTTTTTTTTTATCACTTCTAGACGAATTGGGATTAACTTCTGTTTTGTGCATTTTTTGAAGGTTAATATTATTCGAAGTTATACAAAAATGAGTTCACAACTGGACCAATTAGTTGAGGGAAATCATAATATTCCCATTGCTATTGTGGATGTTTCTTCTCTACCTGTAGGCGGAACTCTTCCTATGGGAGCTTTCAAAGATGACAATGGCATAGTGCATCATAAATCCGACAAAGCTAATTTGTTTGTAGAAGAAAAAGGTTTTAAGGATTTTGAAGGGGTCTACAAAAAAATAACTCACGTTCAAACTGCCGAAGACTTTGCTGAAATGAAGCAACGACTCTTGTCATTGCCAACTGTACTGGGTGTCATGGTCAGGGGATTAAAAAATAGATACGTTCGTATTGTGCCGTATATGATTTACATCAATTCTTCTCACCCTGATATCAAGTGGCAGTTAGAAGCAGAGCTTGCTAAATGTGAGGAACTTGTAACTTCAGGTGGAAATTTTAGTTTTGACATAAACGTTGGAGGACTAATAAGGTACTATTTTGCGAAGAAAGACCGTTACACCGAATATTCTGTGTCGGGCGGGACGATTTGCATCACAAACTTCAGCAGGCGTTATAGGATTTGTTATCAACCATGGATGTGGGTTTTTCCCATTACCTGGATTCTTGCTCCTCCTTATATGTGCTACAGGGCTAAAGTTTGCCGGGATATCAGATATTACCTGAAAGGAAAAGTTGTATTGCTACGAAAAGATGATGTGCTAGTCCCTAGAACTACTTAAAATCTTTTTGATATAACAACTGATGAATCCCAACCGCTCGTCTCCTGAAGATCACTTCCCATCAGCACGATCAGCAGCCCTCAGGACATTTAAAAAGAGTTGAATCTCAGCAGACACTGAGGACAGCTAATGACTTATTCAGGACTGCACGCTTGACGCTTCATAATAGGTTTAAAACGAAGCAAACTGACGAACATAATCCTGAGACAATTGGCAAACTCCCTTTCCCTCATTAGAGCAGTCGTCAGTAGCTTTCACACGAGCACCCGAAAAATGTATTTTTTTCACGTACGAGAAATCCTGAATAAATGTTCTTTCAAAATAGCCAATGTTTTTATCCAATTTCCGGTTGTTTTGGTGGAAATCGGAGATTCCCCGGCGAAACGCTGTTAAAAGTTTTCGCTGAGGTAGCGTTGATTTTGATTTTAGCAATCGTATTTCTGTATGAAGTACACGGTCGATTTCAGGTTCAAACGAAAGAGGAAGATAATTGCAAACTTTTAACAAAATAAACTTTGGATTGTTTCATTATGGCGTCACCATATGGCTGACTGATTCCCAATTTTTACAAAAAGTTTTGACTTCGGGTGCATATCGTTAGTTATTGCAGCCAAAGTTGACGAAAAATAGTATGAAAATTGAAACATCGATAAGCCAGTTTCTGACCGATAAAATAAAACCCAAATGACATCCTTGTGACGTCATTAGACAAAATTACGTGGTAAAATGCGAAACCGACTAGATGCGCTTTTGAACCAAATTGCACGTGACAGCGAGTATTCTGATCGCGGCAATGCGGTTTCCTCAGCAAAACATCAAAGAAAATCAGTTTCACGTTGTAAACGTACAAAATGACGTTTATATCAAATTTTTTTTATAGTGGTGGATGTATGAAGATAAACTCTGTTCAAAATCCAAGAAAAGAATAAGAACAGTTTTATGCTCAGTGCCAGAAAAACTTTTAAGAAGTTTTTTTTGTTAATTTTATCGCTGTTTCGTGACAAAGAATGACATTGTGCGAGCAAAATTAAAATATGTGTCATATTCTTTTGGTTCTAATTTTTTTGATCAAACTACTGTAAGTATTCAACCAATATTCTCTGCTCCAAAATATTAGCAAAATGTTCTCGCACATTCTTGCGAAAAGTGATGAAGTTTGTAGAGTTACGTGTAGGAATAAAACGGTATATAGGCGGTATTTCTAACATTTTCTCAAGAAAGAGCATATCAAATTCCAGAAAACAACATTGTCACCAGCAAAAAAGCGTGAGTAAGCTCATCCAGATGTTTTAATTTTCTGCGTTGTCCTGAGCGGACTCTCTGTTTGCAAAACTGTTTTTTAATACAGTATAATAAAGAATTGTTACAAAAGATTTATTGTGTGTAATGGTGAACAATTTTCAAATCAAATTGCTTGCATATGAAAAAAAATTGTGACCATCAGCATCTCAAAATATTAAAACTTAAAATGTAAAAATCTTACAAAGAAAATATATACAACATTAGGTAATTATTTTATCATTGCCAATTTGTTTTGGTCAAGAGACAACAAAAGACCTTGAAATGTTTGTGTCCAACTACCAAATGCCCGCCTGTCTATTACAAGTAATGGAAGCTCCACATTATATCTTTTCTAATCCCCAAGCAAAAGTGCTATGAATTCCAATCTTTATAGTTTAGCTCGATTGGGGATCGAACCGGAGTCTATTCAGCTTTATTGTGACCATGATCTGTATCATCCACGAGGTGCTGAGTCTTTAAAAGAAGTACCAGTAGTTGTTTGAAATCATTGAGCGCATGCAGAGGCGTGTTACCGCAAGCCTAACATTTGACTACATGTGACATAATTACCAGAATTAGGTTAAAGCCCTCCTTGGCCAAGTCACTTAAAAAATTAACCCATGCACTCTTTTTAACGTGTTTTGAACTTGAGTGAAACGTAAGGGAAGCTGAAGGGGCTACGTAATAAAACTTTTTTATAAAGCATTTTTGTGATAATTAGCAAAGTTTTGTTATTCTTCTCTGCTGTATTACCATTGTTAATTTGTCGAAGAGTAAGCAATAAAAGACAAATTTTAACCAAAAAAGAATAATTTGTGTAGTTTATTCTCCAATAAAGTTAAGAACAAATAATGAGGCTAAAAATTCGGGAAAATTTAAGAACAGCATGCCTCAATCCAAAATTTACGGTTCTTATAAAAAAAAAAGGTGTATTTGGACGGCTCCTGGCTTCACATTGCGCGCTATCATAATTTTGTTAAACGAATGGGTATAAGATCCAAATCTTTTGAAGGCATGAGACTAATAGTAGAATTAGCGGCGTTGAACTGTTTTTTACTACTCTATCATGCTTCTGGAAGAATTTAAGGCACCTCAAACTAAAGTGCTGGTTTCTTGCCGAAAGATCTTGCACTGTACGGAAAAGCATATAGGGCATGTCCAACGGCCTGAAGTTGTCTAAACTCAAGTTTTTAATGAGGCATTTATACACCCGTTTGATGATTTTGATCGTAATTTAATGACATCATGTAAAATAAAATAATTAAGCGGATGATTCCAGGAGTTTGCAAGATATAGCTATGGGCTACTCTCACAGAGCAGTCTGTAGAAAGAGAGCTGGCTAGTGCGACCGTGGCGCATTTGTGTAAAAGGGAACCTCATCAAGTAAAGTCTTGTATGGCTCTTCACGTAATTTTTGCACAAAGTAATGGCATCCGGGTACAATGAGTTTAAATTATGGGTCAGGTTGATCATACTAATATACCAGAGAAACCAAAATCACGCGGAAGGGATTAGGAAGTGGAGCTCTTAGCAGCTGCTTAAATTCAAGAGACTTCTTACAGGGTCTAAAGAGGCGGCCTTTTCTAATAGAGAAATTCTGTAGATCGTTCAAAAATAATTTAGTCGAAAGATGTGTAAAAAAGGCAGACACGGAAAGTATACTATACAGTATAGATCATTATTAATTGCAAAAAACCTGCTGCTGAACGATTTATGCTGGAGTAACAGTTTTATAATATTTCGTAGCCGCCGTAGACACCATAAGTCATTTTAGCAATCCTAAGGTATTTGGTAAAATCAGTCATTTTTCAATCGTTGTCACTTTTTGAGACGTAGATCACAGTCAAAGTCATTTGAATAGAAGACAATTTGATTTGAGAGTTCATTTTACACTGCTGTTAATGAGTTTTTTTCGATCTACCATATTAAAAAAGTGAATAAATCTATCTTAAAAACAGTACGTGTCAAAATAAAATTTAAAAACACTACAAACATTCAAACAAGCTTCTTTTTTAGTAATCACAATCGTCTGGGGTGTTTTGATCAAATAAAGTAGTGGATAAACAGCAGGGGCTAGCATCACCGGCGTAACTAACGGAAATGGGGGAGGGGCAGGAAAGCATTTTTCCCCAGATGTGGGCCCCTTTCTGAATTAAGCCTACAAATTTATGGGAAAAACAAACAACAAACCGCAAGAAGTCTTCATCTAAAATTCGACCAAATAAAAGCAACCGATTTTAGGTCAAGACCTTTTTAAGCCTTTAAATAAATTTGACGAAAGAACCAACGAATCTTCTGTGAATTCCTTTTTTCTTCACTTAAAGTTGATAGAAAATGTGAGCGAATTTGTAGTTAAGGTTTTTGGGCCCTTTAGCCAAGCTTGCCTCCTGGCTCAAACCTCTACAGTAGGTACGCCACTGGCTAGCATGATAGGTTCCTACGTATATTGCAAGAACAATACCAAACACCTTACAGCAACAGTAAAAATTTAAAACCTAACAGACTGTTTTAGTCGTTGAAGAAATCATCGCCAGGAGAGCTTTTTTTTCAACAATTTTTTTTGTATTTTAAATGAGATGATCTTAAATTCTCAACGTCGGATAAAACGACCTGAAAGTGATAAATATTTCATTTTTAACGTAAGGTGAATAGGGTTAATGTGAATAATTGTATTCCCCAAAATGGAGTTGGTGATGTTTTAAAAGAAAAAATCGGTTAATATCTCCAAATGCGGAGCCATCAGTTTTCTCAACAGCACCCCCGAAAAAAAATTTTAGCTACTTCGCCCGTCAACTTACAATTTTTGTGATGGATTTTGGAAAACACTTTTGAGAACAAAGAGTTCGCTCAGGACAACATAGAAAATTAAAACATTTGGATAAACTTATTCACGCTTTTTTGCTGATGACAATGTTGATTTTTGCAAACATTTGATATATTTAATCAAAACAATACAGCCAAAATACTGCAAAACATATTTTTTGAGACGTTTCGGACTGTTAAGGAAAAAATCGCAGACTCAACGAGTAAAATTGGATTGTCTGATTTCAAGACATGTAGTACGTCACATGATGCCTGGATAGGTACGCGGAAAACACGTATGTTTATTATAGCGTGAAGGTTTTGTACTACCTCCCACTCCCATCCATCTTATTCCCCTTAGCCCTAACCCTGCTCAAATTTAAACGGTACGAGTGAGTAAAAATCTAAAATTTTTTGATTAATACAGCCGATTACAAAACTTACCATAAGTAAAGAAGAATTGAAGTTTTCCGCATAGCTTATCCAAAACTAAACTGCACTAGTGCAGTTTTGCAGTTTTGCACTAGTGCAGTTTAGTTCAAGTGAAATTATTTGGGGGGCACTTATTGCACGTTCAAGTGAAATTATTTGGCGGGCATAGTAAAATTTTGGGGGCACTTGCCCCCCTTGACTACGTCCCTATTGTATTACTATAGATTTGCTGTGCCAGCTTATGCCAGTCACACTACAATGACATGTTTTATATTTGTTCCGTTTTCTTTGCAAACCGTAAAAATTGACCGGCATATTTTGCGTCATTGGCATTTTTAGATTTTTGTCTTGATGTGCGTTCGTGACGATAGTTTTGGAAGTGACATGACTAATAAACTTCCGTCAAAAATACCCGCGTTTCTTTCTGCAACTTTCCAAAAATAGGGAACGTTCATCACAAAAAAAATGAAAAGATGTGCAATACAAATGTCACAGAAGAAACAAACGATTTTTTTCAAAACGTTAGAAATTGACAGAAGATTTTTAAAAAATGCGCGGTATGAATGCTATTGACAAATACAGAACATGACACTAGATGGGAGTTTGCCAGCAAACCCAGTGAACGATCGACCGACGCGTAGCTAATGCTGTGACGCTCAAAAGTACTTTTTGTCTACCGGCAAAACAGCAATGGTAATTAACAAATATCTGATTATGGAACCTCCAGAAAGTAGAGTCCAAATATTTCTCAGTTAATTATCTGCTGATGTCATAAAACACTGGCAATCTAAGTTGAGCCGTTCAAAAAATTAATAAAAACATTGCAGTAACTAATATTTCTGTTGCTTACCGACAAAACTGGCAAATAAAGCAACGCTTTAATTCGTATTAGAGGCACGGGGTTTTGGCGGCGAAGCTCCCAGCGCTCGCAAATTTTGCATTTTTTTGCAAATATAGCTTAATTTTAGAGCTATTTTAGTAAAAAATAATGCTTTTAAAACGTGGCGTAGAAATTACCAGCGCAACATGATTCAACTGGTTGCATTATCGGGCTATGTGGGAAGTGGCTAATGATAACATTGCAATTCTCTTGTTTACATGCAGGTAAATCATAAAATCCTATTATTCAACAAAACTCACACGGAGTAATCTATTTCGTCAGTATTTTATAAAGAAAAATAATCGGGGGGGGGGAAGGGCTAATGGAAAGATATTTGAGAGAAGTGATTGGCAATTAACTAACACTAAGTAGCCCCTCCTCCCCCCCTTATTCCTAAGTTTATAATATATTTGTTGATAAAACCTATGTTTGGCGTTTTTACACTAGCGATCAAATTTGATTGCTTATTTTTGGGCATTTTTTAAAGTTTTCATTGATTGGTGACTCTAATTTTTGACAAATTAGCCCCCCTCTGAATATATGTTTCAAAAAAATGCTTTAAATCACTTTTTAGCCAATTCCAGCGCAAAAGACAGTCTCAAAAGAGCTAAAAACGTGGTGTTTTTCTTATTCTGCATTTTGATTGACAGGCCAATGGGGGATATATCCCCCCCCCCCCGGCTACGCTACTGGCCATGTTATTGCCGATCCGGATTTCCATCGCGCTGGGCCCCTGGCACTTTGGAGATTTTCGCAACATCTTTCTGCGAAATGTAGGTGAAGACCATAAAAAGTCTTAAGATTTGAGCGCAGGGCCCTTAGCTGGTACTGCGCCATATTGTGGTAAATCCGGCCTTGGTTAATGCAATACATTCATAAAAAGGCTAGATGTGATCCTGAGATAGCAACTTTTAGGATGAAAACTATCCATTTCTTCCAGATTTACGTTTAAATTGGCTGGCAAAAATTGATTTTAGGGGGCCCCGGGGCCCTTGGTCTTCAATATTGTTGTTCGCTACTGGTGTAAACGAAAAACGCTAAAAAGAAACTGAAACTGAAGAAACAATAGGCTTTTTTGTCACATTTTTGTCATTGATGAAATTTCAATTGAGGGGGGAGGCCCGCTTAACTAAGCCTATGCTCCAATTGCGCAAAATAAAAAAGGTATTTACAAAATTTTCGCCAAGTTTCTGGCGTTTTCAACAAAATTTCAACGGTTCAAAAATAGTGCTGTCCCCGAGCCGAGGACAGGGCAATTTTTGAGGATCTAAGGCTTCGAGGCCAAGGCTAAGCACTTCAAGATGTGTCCTGGAGGACTCCACCTCCGGTCCTAAATTGTCTGGTTCAAAGCTTCCGGCTGCGAAAAGCGTACTTTCTAGCAATGCTACGCCTAATAAAATATTTCGCCTCGGAAACAAATTATCACAGTCCTAGTTTAGGACTTCTAGATCGTATGGTCCTAAAATCCTCTTCCTGTCTCCGTGAAAAGCCTACTTATAAGCAATCAAACTAGAGAAAAATGCTAAAAATTGGTTTCGTTGTTTACGTAAAATTAAAATTATTTTAACTCAACGTAAGACGGAAGAAATCTAGAAGATCACTTCCGTCACCGCTAAAATTTTCTGTGTGCTAAGCATCTTGACGTTGACGTAACGGCTACGAAACGGTAACGTTGGCGTTGACGGCTTCGGTGTGAGCTTGCTTTTGGCGTCGTTAGCGACGCCTTCTCGGTTCTAACCTAAAGTACCGCCGCGTTTAGGCAACAGCATTGAGTTGTGTTGCTGCGCACTAATCAGTTCAATCTTATCAGCAGAATAGATCAGAGCTGGAAAAAAGAGTAGGCTGTTTGGTAGCCTAGGCAGCAAACGTCTAAGAACAAACGAAAGTACAAGGCTAGTGGACATAGGCGTAGCCAGGATTTTTGATTGGGGGGGGGGGGGGGGCGAGCTACAAATCACATACAATAAAGCCATCAGAAATTTTCGAAAGAGGAACTTTTTGTGGGACAAAGATATCGTAAAATGCAGAGGTGGAGTCCTCGAGGACGTCCTTGGCCTCGAGGACGTCCTCGTGGACACATTTTGAAGTCCTTGGCCTTGGCCTCAAAGGTCAAGTCCTTGGCCTTGGCCTCGAGGCCTCAAGTCCTCGAAAATTGGCCTGTCCTCGGCTCGAGGACAGCACTATTTTTTGAATTGCTAAAATTTTGTGAAGCGCTTGAAAACTTTTTTGGAAAACGTTTTTTTGTGGAGATCGCTTGAAAAATTTTTGGAAGACCTTTTTTTTTTTTTTTTGGTGAGCACTTGCGCTTGTGTCCTTGGTCCTTGGCCTTGAGCATTCCTGTCCTTGGCCTTGAGAGTGTCTGTCCTCGGAAAGGCTGTCCTTGGCCTTGGCCTCGGATTTGTTTTGTGTCCTTGGCCTTGGCCTCGAGCCTTGTGTCCTCGACTCCACCTCTGGTAAAATGGAAGACCAGTAGCCTCGGGGCGGTTTACCAAAGTTAAAAGTGCAAATATCTAAATTGGGAGACGTGTTGAGTAAAGTAGTGTAACTCTAGCAGATCACAGACGGGGGTCTGGGGACGGAACCCCTAGCCTCCGAAGGCTTTAAGGGTCTGGGGGCAAAGCCCCAGCCGCTGGATCAGGCCCGGCGCCAAGGGGGGCATTCCGGGTCCGTGCCCCCCCAAATGACTGCTTGTGCCCCCCAAACGAAAATTGTGCCACCCCAAGTGAAGACTGTGCCCCGAAGATATTAAGATGCTCGGGGCTGCTGGAGTGCAAATCGAGGCCTAAGAGACTCCCAAATTTGGTTTAACGCCCTAGAATTCGCGACCAAGAACTGTCTTTTTCGATTTCATAAAACTTTTGGGACGAAGACCTTTTTTTTTGGTCTTCACTTAAGAATTGGTGAAAAATCGCAAGAATTTTGAGAAGCCTACTTGATGAAAAAATGTTTGTACTGAAGACCTATTTTTTTTTGGTCTTCACCTTTTTTGTGTGATCCACACTCGAATAAACTTTTCGTGTCTTCTTTGAATTCACACTTGCCCCCAAAATTTATTTCTGCTCCCCAGTCTCGCTATCCTGGCGCCGGGCCTGTGCTGGATGATTTTTTGAAAAAAAAAGCTATTTTAATGCAATGGGATCACATACCGCACGTGTTCAGAGCTATTTGAAAGAACTAGATTTTTTAACATTTAAAAGCCAATTGAAAAAATTAAATTGTTCAATCCTTTATATACTCACAATTTAAGTCCAAAACACGTTTAAATTCTTGCATCTTGGGGTTAAATTTTGCAAGTGATTTGGCCCAGTAGGGAAAGAAGGAACATTGGCCTCCTGCAATGTTTTAGCACTATAATAAAATAATCCACTTGAAGATCTTCCTTAATAGACTTTTGTTTCGTCATGAAAATCACCAGTTTTTGGATTACATGTACGGCCAGGGGGCCTAGGCCCCCTCGGTTCATATTCAATACTTTGTTCAATGAGCATTTCCCCTTTAGCTAATTAGTTTTCAAAAATATATTTTCGCGAAAAACTGGCGAGGTGGAGGTGAATTGTTATTGAAAAGTGGTACAATAGACGGTTACGCTTATTAACCATTTTTTTAACAGGGTCCAATTTACATTGCCTGGGCCCTTGGCACTTCGGAGATATTCGTGAAATGTTCTTGCCAAATGTAGGTGAAGACCAAAAAAAGTCTTACCATCTGAGAACGGGGCCCCTGGCACTGTGCCATGTGGTAAATTCGGCCCCATGGGGCCGACAGATTATTGCGTTACCTCCATAAAAAGATTAGATGAGGGTCTGAGATAACAACTTTCGGGACAAAACCCTTAATTTTAATTTAGTTGAACGCATGCATGTTGTATGCAAAAACTGCTAAAAAAACTGAAACTGAAGAAACAATATAGGCTTTTTGTCACATTTTTGTCACTGATGGCATTGCAATTGAAGAGGTGGGGGGGGGCGAGGTTCCTGCCCCCCATCGCCTGTGCTAGTAGAGTTGTTGTTGTTGTAGCGCATATTTATCCTCCTGTCGCTGGACAGCGTCAGACGCTAAGTTGTTGGACGATCCGCACAATTTTCATTACCAGGACTACTTCGTGATTGGGGGAATCCGCACCAGCTTAGGAGTTTCCGATGATCCAATGTTCCTGTGGATTTCTTCGAATTCTTGTCCACTGAATTTGCTGCTTGTTCGAAGCCACCAAGCAGAGATAATCTTCGTAAAGCGTCTTATCCAAGGACGCAACAACGTGACTAGGGTGCGGGTTGAACCCAGACCATTCGATCAGGGTCGTCGTAAAAACGACGCCTTTACCCATTCGGCCACGCTGCCGACGTTAGTACAGAGTAGTAGGCCATTGTTGGTAACTAAAATGGAAAAGTTTTTTCTAGGGTCACAAAATACTGTAAACAAATACAAAAGCCTACTCAAGTACTTGCAGTCTTTTTATCAGGTATGTGTCAGTGTCTAAGTGACGTTTCAGTGAATTCATTTGAGGGAAAAAGTAAATTTTTTTGGGCAAAGTAACGTATTTAAATTAGTTACTGCACATGAATATGTTGCAAAAAATTTTGTTAAAAATGACGTTCAAATGAAATTATTTGGGGGGAGGGCAAATAAAAGTTTTAGGTATGATTTAGACTGAAAAATATCCGATTTTTACTGAGATCGCTAAGCTACCAAACAGTCAATCAGTCTACTCTTATTTTTACCATCTCAGATTTGTTATGCCGGCTAAATCAATTTGATTACTCGATTAGAGCGCAGGGAAACGACTCAAAGCAGTACTCTAATAGCGGTGTTGCTTTCATTAGGTTAGAACTGGTAAGGCTCGCCAACGACGCTAAGCTACTAACGTCAGAGTTGCAAATAAAAATTATTAAAATTAATAACATTAAAAGCCTCGACGTCGTGCTGTTTGAAGTAGAATATCTCTGGAACGGCTGGGTCAAAAAGGATGGAGTCAATGCTAATGTAGTTTAATACGATTGGCCTAACTTTGAATACCCCATTGATTTTGCCTTTAATTCTCATTTAATTCTTCAGATATCAGACCTCCAAAAACTCTGAAAATGATATTTTTGCGGTTAGCTCGCGTAAAAATGCGTTTATACCGGCCCGAAGCAATGCGTAATTTACGCGCATCTGCACAAGCATTAATTTTTTGCAAAAATACACGTAACTTTATTACGCATTGCTTTCGCCCGGTATAAACGTATAATAAAGTAGTCGGACCTTGACTCACTGAGTTGAAAGTGCGATTCCTTCTGTATTTCTGCACAAACATGAAAATAAAACTTTGGTTCAACTTTCACGATTGATTTCTCCATTCATCAGGAGATAGTGGAGAGGTGGACAAATTTCATAAATCAAATCTTTCATTATACTCGCTGGATAACGCCGAAGCGTGTAACGAGTTGGCGGGGCCCATCTCCGCGTTATTGCGCCCGGGCAACACAGCTCCTTTCGAAGAAATGTCTCAGCGGTGGCGAGCCGATGGTAACACTGTGTCCAATTTGACCGGCCCGAGATTTGAACCTTAGACCTCCCGCTCCAGAGACGAACGCGTTACCGCTCGACCAAACGACCAACTGGACAAATTTCATCAATCTTTTTATTTTGTTTTTTCCTTCCTAATTAAACAATCGATTATAGTATATTCTTGGTAACATTACAGCATTTTGTCGCTTTCGGAACAATGCATGCAACAATCTGTTTTTTGGTAGTCATTATATCACTGTGATTGCCCTCATATTATATTTTCGTATAAAAAAATGAATAACTATAAATTCGTAAATTACCAAAGTTTAATTTCTTGCTCGTTTGCGTTTTAGATGCTGATTGGAAAAATCACACGCTTCAGTGAAGAATTCCACTCGCTAAGGCGGTTAAGCTGTTATATTTCCCGTATTGCATGGAACACATGATTGCAAATTTAATTCTTTAAAATCAAACAATAAAAGCAGAATTTGGTCAGATAATAAAAACAATATTTCTATTTTAAAAAAACAAAATTTCGGGTCTTTTACATGCTTTAGTTAAATGTGATTGCTTTTAATTATTATGATATGTTGTCACGAAAAGAATATTTTCAAAAAACCGGAACCATATCGATATGAATAACACGCAACATAGTTTTAAGCTTTGCCAGTAGAAACGAGTAAATCTTTTAGATGTATTTTGTCGCGGTATTCAACATCATTCTGCATAGCTTTTTGAGATTTTTAAAAAAGTTGACAGCAGCTGGAATGTAATGAAATAAAGCGCGGCTTCGTTTAACTGTTTGGCTTGTGAGTAACAGAGAAAACAATTACTTCATTTTTGCCTTTTTTTAAAAGTTTTTCAAATCATTTTTTGTATTCAGTTTGACCAGAAAATATTTCTTTAAAACTACAGAAAAAGTTGAACTGAACAAGCCCGATCGTTTTTAGAGAAACTGAAACCACAGCTGTTTTGCAAAAATAGTATAGTTCGTTTGAAGGGAATGCCGTCAACAGCAAAAAAAAAATTGAAATAATGTCAATATTTAATGCAAGGTTCAGACGGCTAATAAAACCACTACTGTTGCTGTTAGTGCTGAAAATGAACATTATTTTTAACTTTGTAGGAACATTTGAGCAGAAATTGATTAGACAGCTTTAGCAGCAAATTCATTAACGTTCAAATTATTATTGATTGAGCCATAACCAATGAATGAGTAAAAGGTGTCATAACTTTTGCGATAACCGGTCAGCTGGTCTAGCGATAACGCGTACATCTCAGGAGTAGGAGGTCTGAGAGTCAAAGCTTGGGCCGTTCAAATTGGACGCAGTGTTGCCAAGAGCTGGTCATCTCTGCGACATTTCTTTGAAAGAAGCTATTTTGCCAGCAGGAGCAATGACGCGAAGACGGGCCCGCAAACTCGTTACACGCTTTGATGTAATACAGCGAATATAATAAAGGATTAGATTTGATTTTTCGCCGTAATTCTAATGCCAGTTTTACGCAATTGTGAATGAACAAACCAGTAATTAAGTTACCTGTATGCAAATTGAAAAGGTAATTACGGTTAAATATGTTGCTTGGGTTTTTTAAAGTTGTAAATGATTTTATAGCTAAATTATGAATGCCAGATTGAATGCTCTGGTTGAGGGAAACCATAATATTCCTATTGCTCTAGTTCGAATACCCTCTCTACTTTTCGAAGAATTTCTCCCTTTCGGAGCCCACAAAGATGAAAATGGCGTCGTCTATTTCAAAACGGACAAGGTTAATTTTTTCGTAGATAAATCTATAAAAAATTGGAAAGGAGTCCATAAGAAGGTAACAAAGGTATACACCGACGAAGACTTCGATGATATGAAACAACGGATCCTAACTTTACCAAGCGTTTTTGGCGTCGCGATAAATGAAACACATCGAGAAGGTCGCCGTCAAATAGAAACAGTTATTCCATATATGGTATATATCAATCCTTTCCATCCTGACAACAAGAGACAGTTGGAAGAAAAATTTGCTAAATGCGAGAAGCGATTAGCCGAGGGAGAAAACTTCAGTTTTGAAATAAACGTAGGAGAGCAGCTGAAGAGCTTTTTGTCAAAAAGAAATCGCTACTCAACTTATTTAGCTTATGGCTCCACCATCTGTATTACCAACTTCGGTAGGCGATGCGGAGTTTGCTATCGACCGTGGGCTTGGTTCATTCCCATTACTTGGGTCCTTGGTCCGCCCTACCTTTGCTTTAGAAGTATGATTTGTCACGATGTCATACTCAACCTGAAAGGAGATGTAGCAGAGCGCTAGATTATTACGTAACTATATGTGCAAATCATAGTTACGATGTAACATAAGCACTAAACTTTCAAGACTTTGATGAATTATTCTATGCAGTTTGCAGATTTTTTAAATTCCTTGCAGTATTTTGATTTTGAGATCACTACAGTATGATCAATGTCGATCGCTTTTGCTGCAGTTGGATGGGTTTAGCACATCGTTAGAAATGGAAATTAAGTCAAAAAAACTTATGTAATGCTTTGGATGTTAATGTTATCCATGAAAAGGTTATAAACCCATTCTTTCCGTTTATTGATGATGCCGAGTTTGTGCATTTGTAGGAGCAGTAATACCATACATTTCAAAAAATTTTTTATTCTTTTTCAGACTTTTTGAAAAAATTCGCTATTTTATTTTGGCATTTGTATTGAACGTCTTCGCATTTTTGTGATAAACATTCCCTACGTATTTTTGGAAAATTTAAAAACGAATGCGGTCGCAAATTATGCCAATCAAGATTTTATGGTTTGCAAGCAAAACGGACAAAATATGAAACACGTCTTTGTAATTTCATCTTTGTAATACTCATCAAGTTACATCAGCCAAAAGACAGCAAAAGACCTTTGGGCTTTGAGTCAAGTTACCTCCAGTCTATATCACACACTGTGGACTGTGGCGGCTTCATATTGTCCCTTTTAATATCGGACTTGAGGAACGGAAGCTGCATGTACCGCTATTTCCTATCTTTGGGTTGGCCCGACCGGGAATCGAGCCTGGGTATACCGTTTTATAGTAGTATCATCTCTATCCACTCGACCCCTGATCGGCTAAGCGAAGCTGTTGGTTGTGGAATTGGTTCAAAACTAACTAGCTCCGACTCCTCTTTAAAATATTTTTGACTCCCACTCCGTGTATACATTTACCGACTTCGTTTATTGAGTCGTATCTATTTTAATTTTGACTATGATGAGTGGAGTTTGAATTCAACTTGATTCATAAACACAAAAAAAAAGAGTTCAAAAAACTATTAATTTTAACTAATTATTATATGTAAAAACTATAAATTTTAACGATTATTATAGCACTTAGGTTTTAAGTGCAGTCGATTTTGCAGCGAAAATTTAATTCGGTTAGTTGGAGGTGCCAGGCTCTTGCCAGTGAACGAGAACGTACAACCGAAGTGCTGCGATACAGAATCCCAGCTGAGCTGGATAGCAACTTGATAAAGCCAGAGTCTATGAAAGATTGGTTCAAGGGGAACATTGTACTAAGGCCTTTGGGACGCGGAAGGCCCCAAAAGTACACGCGCTATGTGTTCTGTTAAACTTCTCAATAAGAGAGTCATACTATTGGTTACCAAATTTCTTGGTCTTCACTTAATTACTTGCGAAACTCAATTGCGTAATTATCAGTGTTCGTGCCACCCGAAAAAATTCTTCCTAGGCCCTGGATAGAGCAAAGTTATCCCTGCCACTTTTAAGAAGTGATTAATCCCATCTACACAGTACACACGTGTCATTGCTCATGCTAACCATTAGACGCTTTTTACGATTCGCTGGATACACAACGGTTTTTACATTCGATTTCTATAAAGCATGTGCCAAAATTTGTTTTCAATTGCAGATACAGTAATAGATAAAGAAACTTTCAAGTACAATATTGAGCTACTGAAAGAACACCACCTTATGCAGCAAGCTATAAAAGTTCATGTGACTGAATGATATTAGCCGTTTCAATCGCATCTTGATTACGTGACCACAATGATTTTGAAAGAACCCATTCTTTCTGATGTCCAAAACGAACTTGACTTTCAATTGTAACGTTGGGTAGTTTGTTGATTCCTCCAATTCCAATTTGATTAAAAAAAGGTTTCCCCGAAATTGAGTTGTCATGTCATGACTAAAGATAACTAAACCCATGCAAAGACTGACAATTAAAACAAAGATCGATAATATACTTCTTTTTTGTAGTAGAAAAAGGCACGAAACGATGAACAAGTAGCGTCTCAATTAAAACCCGATTATGAAGATTTGCTGGGTACGGAGCACGTATTTTTGAAGAGTGGTTTTCTTTTTGCTACACAGAAACGAGAAACGGCGCTGTCCATATTGTTTAAAATTGCGCATTCAACATCAAAAAAAAAAAAAAAGGATAGACTCAGGGGTGCTATTTAGGCAATCCCAACCCATTGCTAAATTTAGAGAAACGGTTGTTAAAAAATTTGTGAAAATATTCTGCACTTTTGCCTCTAGCGAAACTGAGTTTAGAAAACCGGTCCCTACAGAAGTTAAATATCACCACAGGATTGATTCTAAGAGCAGGCAACTCTTTGCAAAAATCGCTGAAAAAAATATTCTGTTTCCGATAAACAGTGGCGTGTCTGTGATTTTGAAAACTAAACTAAATAAAGACGAAAAAGATCGAAATTGCTTTTTTAATTAAATAAAGCTTTGGTATTCGGACTTTAATTTTTGAAGTAATATCTTGACAACGTCATCAAAAAATTAAACGATTTAGACCAAATAGAGTATTTGTTTAAAAAAATTTTCCTTTGAATTGTTTTGTTTGTTTTATACGCTTAACTGGCTTGAGTTTGCTAATGCATTCACCAATCTGTTCCGCTTTGGCTCACCTGACCGTTTTGTTCTGGTTCACGCTTGATTTAGTCGTGAGTACCCTTTCATAAAGCAATGTGTTGCTATTTTTAACCTAGGTAAAATCGTTCTGGCGTGCCAAGGTGCAGCGTATTAATCTTCCGCGAATAATCACGATAGCAGAGTTGACAGAAAACAGACAGTCCCACTTACTACTGGCTTACTCGTGCAGAACAGATATGCCGTTTAGAATTCATTTATCTGTGTAACAGTGAAATGGATAGTGCGAATCCAAATCAAAGTTATAGGCTTGTTGCACTACAGTGCTATTAGCAGCCATAAAATCAGTTTTGATTGGAAAAATCTGCTCAATTTTAGAGCCCCTTAGTTCTCACTGTGGCCTTGCGCTTCCCCAATTCGCTTTCTCTGGGCGACGGGTCTAGTGTACCGGTAGCTAAGACAGTCATTGCTCATCGCTTGCGCGATGTGGAGTGGAAAGTTGCGCTAGCGAACAGGATCTGAAAATTCAGCTGCAGAGTAAATCCTATTTTTCACTGCTGGATGAAATGTGGATACACAACAGGTGTTCATGCTTACGTTCTTGATAACGGCATACCCTGACTGCCAAATTTGCTTAATATATTAAGTTAGCATACCATAAGAAAGTTAGGAAACATACGAGTTTCCTTTCTGTTTCAGTGAAATGTTTTGTTGTTGTAAGCTGACTGTACAACTGCTCAAGATGATTGATAAAAATACCCTCTTTAGCAGGAAACGATTAATGTATAAAATTTCAGTCGTAATGAATGACGTCAGATAATAGCTAAAGGCGCATTGACTTAGAATGTAAAACGTGCAGCTAATTGCGCTGCTGAGAGTTCGAAAAGTTTTAAGTTTCTAAAGCTATGTGGATTGTGGAACATCAAAAGTAGAATCTAAGCTATGCTTTGAGACTAACTGAAAATTCTATCTAAGTGTGCATTGAAATTTGGGCACCGTCGTAAGAACTACAGCGGTCTCCATTTCTCCTTTAATTTAGAACAGTGATTGGAGTATTCCACGGATTTTTGTTTGTTATAACTTCCAAGGCGGTAATTTCTTTTGCTTGAGTTGAGCATAGCGTAGCAGAAATCAGTTTGTTAAACGTTTATCTTTCGTTTTATTCCCATATTGATGTAATTATTACATCAAATTCGCATATTTTAAAACCTTTCCATTAAATACCCTAAGTTGACCTTTAGAGAGCAATGTTTAGATTTTAGCAATGAAGCGGTAATAATGGACTTGTCTTTAGTGAATTTGTAGAGCAGAAAAGACTTGCTTAAATTATCAAGAATGAGGTTAACAGGCGCGCAACCAGGACTTTGCTGTGGGGGCATGAGCCAAAAGTCTGTTTTCGAAAATGTTGCATTTAAGTGCGTGCTGAGCAAGCTAGTACAACTCAAGCTTATCACAAACGTGGGTCTGGGGGCAGAACTCCTAGCTGCTGGACATTTTTTTGTAATTTTTCGGAAAAAAATAGCCATTTTAAGGCCATTTGGCTCACAATTTGCGTGTTTTTGGACCCCTTTTAGAAAACTATTATTGCTCGAATTCGTTAGTCATTTGAAAGAATTAAATTAGCCAGCGGCCCCTTCATTCTTTTTTTACAGATAGATGGAGTCCACAAAACGTTTAAAGTCTTGAATTTATTTTGGGCTTAAATTTTCCAAGTGACTTGGCTAAAGGAGAGCCGAAGCACCTAAATTCCTACTGCTTGCGCTACTCTAACTGTTGGTAGTGATGGTGTATAATAAGCTTAGTAGCAGTGACGTGCGGTGAGGCTTCTGGTTGGTGAGGCACAATTTTTTTTCACACACATGTCAATGCCGCAACTAGAACGTAGTTTTAAGGGCGGAAAAATTTGTTTCTGAAGGGGCCAAAATTGTTGGGTTGGTTTAGTTTTCACCAAGTTTTCTGTTGATATCCAAAAAAAAAAAAGGTCATCGCGTCAATATGGTCTACTTTTCTCCGAGGTCTCAGTTGGTTTCCAAAAAAAAGCCACCATCTTGAAACTGCTGCAAGGGTAACGAAAGTTTGGGTGGGTATGCTGGGCAGTTTGGGGGGGGGAGTTTTGTTTAGGGGGGCGCAGCCCTCTTTTGCCTCCACAGTAGCGGCCCTGACATATGTTTGCAAAAAAATTATTTAAGA
The DNA here is from genome assembly GCA_963965965.1 of Trididemnum nubilum. Lineage (NCBI taxonomy): Eukaryota > Metazoa > Chordata > Ascidiacea > Aplousobranchia > Didemnidae > Trididemnum > Trididemnum nubilum. The sequence goes on along the minus strand of OZ014473.1, from coordinate 9,824,450 downwards.
CAATGAATGACAAGCAAATAACTGTTTTCATAGCCATTAAACGAAGACCAAATTTTTCGATAATTAATTACTTGTTTAATCTCGGCTGTGCACTTGAAGCCAAATCAATTCTTCAAGTTTCGAAAATCTATAAAGGTGGCCAATTATTTGACTTTGAATGAGGACATGATTGAAGTTTTGGTTCTTGCTGAGTAACAAAAACCAGGTTTCAGTTCCAATATTATTATTTGCTAAAAATATGAAAGCAGAATTAACGATTTTTATTGCGCAACCACTCTTTTCTTGAGTACGGTAGTACTCTTTCTGAAATGAGGGATTCTTTCGTATTGATGTCTCGAACAGATCTTTTAAACCGATTTTGCTCGAGGGAAAACTTCAAGTTTAGCTATGGAAAAATCTCTCAGCTTTAAGACTAAATTTTCTTCCATTTTAGTTCATTTCCTCGTAATAAATTGTTTTTATTTCGCTAGAAAGGAACTCGTTCAATTTCGCAATGAACGAAAGACTACAAAAAACTGCGTTGACTTTTTCTTATTCTATGACGTCACAGGTGAGGCGTGCCACAAAATCAGATTTTAAAGCATTATGCGTTGTCCGCGATTTGTCTGAGAGAAAAAGGCATACTTTTAGTTCGTTTATTAAAATTTGCTTGCTGAAGTGAGGCACAGTCGAAAATGCCTCACTTCGCATATTTCAAGCGATGCTCGCTGGCGCACGTAGAGAGATAGCAATTACCGGTAATCGAATAGTTTCGGCGTTTTAATGCGGAGAGCATAACATAAAAGCAGTGAATACACAAAAAAACTAATTATGATAAAAATTAGTAAAGTTTTTGAGAAATGTTTTGATTTGCGTAAAAACATTTTATTTTAATTGTATACTCTTATTTAAATTGTTTTTCTTTGTACAATTCTTCAGTTGAGGCACGGCCTCACCTGCCTCCCCTGACCGCACGTCCCTGCTTAGTAGTAATCTATATTGGCCTTCAAAATGTAAATTAACTAATTCGACTTGTGAGTAATGGACCAGAGATGGAACCGGTCAGGATTTTCTCGACCGACCGGTTTCTGACCGGCCCGGTCGACGAGTTTTTTACAGAAGGTTTTTTGTTCACTATTCAATGCATGTAATGAAAAATTTTGAAAAAAAGGGGGGGAGCATGGGTGAGGTATTAAAATTTGTGACTACGGACGGGGTCTTAGAAAAAAAATGCAAAAAAGATTTTTGCGTTTTTTTCAAAAATAACTCAATTTTAAGACCCTTTTAGGTTAAATTTCGGTTAGAAAGACCTGTTTTGTGCAGCGTAAAACCTGCACAAAATAAGCATAAAAAGAACTGGAGGGCACATGTTTAATAATTAATTAGACGTTCTTTCTAATGATATTTTGCGTATGGCTAAGATAAGAAGCTAAATTTTTTTAGCTTTTGGTGACAGATTAATTGCAATTTGCCGAGCAGCAAACACTTATCTGTTATGACATTGGCTAGAAAATATTCGAAACATAATGTGCCCCAGCAGTTTGTCGAAATGCTACTTCAAAACAAGCCATGGCTAGTGAGATATAAAAAGATAAGAGCTATGTCTTTTTTGCCCAGTGTAGAGTGTGGTAAAGCGGCAAGATTTTAGCATGTACAAAAAAATCTGAAATCTGCGCCACATCTACTCTCAAGCTGATTAAAATGATGCTAAAATGCCAGGACGCGTAAGCCTCTTCAACATGCATGCTTCATTATAATCGGATTAAGCGATTTTAACGTATATTTTGCACTTTTTTGCTTTGTGCTGTGGCCCAAAGGGGGGGGCCATGGCACAATCCCCCCTAAATACTTTCTGGATGTGGATTGTGCATGTCTGGCATATTAGCCACAGCTGGAAACCATTCAACAAGTGCTTTCAAAAAATGTGGTTTGTTAATACTGTTTTTTTTACAAAAAGTTTTATTTACAAAAAAATAAATATGTACATTTCGGTTGGTGCTTAGATGTCTTTTAGTTGCAAGAAAGGAGAATTTGACCGGTGTTTCAACCAGCTTGACCGGCCGGTCAAAGAATCTCGACCCGACCGGTAACCCCACCGGCAGTGACGTGCGGTGAGGCTTTTGGTTGGTGAGGCACAATTTTTTTTTTTTACACACATGTTTGCAAAAAAATTATTTAAGACAATAAATGACAAGCAAATAGTCAGAGGCGTTGCTAAGGATGGTGACACCCGGGGCGGGTAGTGCGTGGTGTCACCCTGTATGTGTGACGCTTCCTTCATGATGTCACCTCTCCGTTAGAGAAGACCAAAAAGAAAAAAAAAAGTCTTTCGCCAAAAATTCAGTAGGTTTTCGGTTCAAAAGTACGTGAAGACCAAAAAAAAAAAAAGGTCTTCACCAAAAACTCTGTGGGTTTTCGCTGCGTATGTGGATTGAGATCCAATAAATTGAAAGAAAAAGTCTTCATCACAAACACATTATAAAATAGTGTCGCCCCAAAATGGTGATACCCGGGCCCCGGGGCGCCCCCCCTCCTTAGCGACGCCACTGCAAATAATTATTTTCATAACCATTAAATGAAGACCAAATTTTTCGATAATTAATTATTCATTTAATTTTTGCAGTTCACTTAAAGCCTAATCAATTCTTGAAGTTTCCGAAAATCTAGAAAGGTAGCCTAGCCAATTCTTTGGCTTTGAATCTGGACATTATTGAAGTTTTCTTGCTTGCTAAGGCTTCTTGGCAATTTCTCTAAGTCACAAAAACCCGATTTCAGTCCCAACATTATTATTTGCTAAAAACATGAAAGTAAAAATGAAGATTTTTGTAGCGCAACCACTCTTTTCTTAAGTACGGTTCTACTCTTTCTGAATCGAGGGGTTCTTTCGTAATGATGTCTCGAGCAAATCTTTTAAATCGGTTTTCCTTTGGCTATAACTTCAAGTTTAGATTAAAAACTTAGTTTGAAAGTCTCTCAGCTTTGAGACTAAATTTTCTTCCATTTTAGTTCATTTTCTTGCATTAAATTTTTTTTTATTTCGCTAGAAAAATAACTTGTTCAATTTCGCAACAAACAAAAGACTACAAAAAAACTGCTTAGACTTTTTCTGATTCTATGACGTCACAGGTGAGGCGTGCCACAAAATCAGATTTAAAAGCATTATGCGTTGTCCGCGATTTGTCCGAGAGAAAAAGGCATACTTTTAGTTCGTTTATTAAAATTTGCTTAGCTGAAGTGAGGCACAATTGACAATGCCTCACTTCGCATATTTGAAGCGATGCTCAATGGCAAGCCGTAATGATAGCAATATTACACCGAATAGTTTGGGCGTTTTAATGCGAAAGACATTACACAAAAGCAGTGAATACACGAAAAAAGTAAATATGACAAAAATTAATAAAGTTTTTGATAAATATTTTGATTTGTGTGAAACCATTTTATTGTAATTATATACTTTATTTTCGTTTTCCTTTGCACAGTTCTACAGGTGAGGCACGGCCTCACCTGCCTCCCCTGACCGCACGTGCCTGCCCACCGGCCGATCGACCTGACTGGTTTCCATCTCTGGTATAGACAAAAGTGGTGTAAAAGTTTCTGTATAACAGGATAGGCGGAGGGGAAGCTTTTTGAATGAGCTGAACGGTGAATGCCTTCTCGAAGGTAAACGGTATGGGTATACTCTACTGTAAAAGTCCCATTAACCCATGGTCTTCGAAAACAATCTGCTTCATTGTTTCTGGACTAACAAAATTAGTTGTTTTTCAGAGATAAAAAAGCCAAGTTAGATCATTCAATACTTAGCATCATTTATTTCACTCTGAGCAGTTGCAAAATGACATCGGATTATTTGATTTCTGGCAATCACAACATTCCTATTGCGGTGATACCCCTTCAACAGTTCATGGGGAAACTCCCCGTGGGGTTTCACAGGGGACAAGACGGAAAAATGCATCATGACCCAAATCGGGTCAACCTCTTTTTGGACAAAGAAGACAAAAAACTTTTTGCCAACGCGTACAGAAAAGTAGTCAAAGTCGACACTGACGAAGGTTTTGCTGTGATGAAACAAAGGCTTTTGTCATTGCCGATATTTTTGAACGTCAAACTGAAAGAGCAGTACACAGAGCACTACGTTGTCGCAAAGAGAACAGTTATACATTGGATGTATGTGGTGGCATATATCAATCCTACCCATCCAGTCATCAAAGCACAGCTTCAGAAGCAGTTTGACGAATGTGAGCAGCTGATAGGTCAAGGCAAAAAGTTTAGCTTCGAAATCAGGGTCGGAGAAGTTCTAAAGTCTTGGTACGCTTCATCCAGAACCCAGCAGCATTTGTTTGCTTCATATTACAGCTACGGATCGACCATTTGCGTCACCAACTTTAGGCAACGTTGCAATTTATGTTACCATCCTTTGGCGTGGTGTATTCCAGTGACATGGGTTCTTGGGCCGCCCTATTTAATTTACAGAGCTATAAAATGTAATGACGTTATATCAGAGCTTAATGGAGTTGTTACGTTGATGAGAGAAGGGCCCCAGATTTTTGTTCAACAGACACTGCCTCCGCCCCAGCAACCTACTATGCAGGTGCCGCCGCAGTACTCCGAACACCCCCAACCAACACTCAACGCTGGTGTTGAAATCAGGCCCCCAAACCACCCCCAATTTAACAATCCAGCAACGGCACGAATGCCTATCTCGCAAAATCCGTACCCAGCCCAACCACACGGCACAACAAAGGAAGACGATGAACCTTTGATTACAGCATAAATCCAACAGGTAGTGAAACGAATGTAAAAATGTGTTGAGCACAAACGAAACTTTTACTTTCGCAGTATAACTGAAGCGAGGAACAGCTTAAAGCTGACTGTATTCCGACGTAACTTTTCACGAAGAAATGTTCCGCCATTGGCAACTTGGCGCATTACGTTAGCAACTCTATTCTAGAGTCCACCTTCAACTGAACTTTGGATTGAACCCAGACGTACGCTATCTTTTCAGAGCAAATGCGATATCCTTTTGCCCGACAAACGCAGTATTTTGTTTGAGGTGTTTATTGCAAAATTTCTGTATTTTTGAATTTGTTTTTTTGGAGGCAAAAGCTGTTTGTATTTACCCTTCAACTGTTTTGATATGATCTGAGCCTGCTGTCACTGTATAGATTGCATTTTTCTTTACCGTTGATTGTGCAATCTCCTTAGAAAGCATTTTTCCTTTTTGTAGATTGCAATTCTCCTTAGTGCATTATCCCAAAAGACTGCAAGCACGAAATTTGCGTTGGTCTTTAACCATCTTGCTCACCCACACCAACCACACCAGAATTCAATGTTTTGTTTTGCTGTTACTACTGCGCGTTTAAAATTTAACGTGTATTTCACAACCATAAAGGTTAGATAACAGAGGTGGAGTCCTCGAATACGTCCTTGGCCTCGAGGACACATTTTGAAGTCCTTGGCCTCGAAGGTCAAGTTCTTGGCCTTGGCCTCGAGGCCTCAAGCCCTCGAAAATTGGCCTGTCTTCGGCTCGAGGACAGCAGTATTTTTTGAAATATTAAAATTTTGTGAAGCGTTTGAAAAATATTTTGAAAAACGTTTTTTGTGGAGATCGCTTGAAAAATTTTTGTGAAGACCTTTTTTTTTTTTGGAGAGCACTTGCGCTTGTGTCCTTGGTCCTTGAGCATTCCTGTCCTTGGCCTTGAGAGTGTCTGTCCTCGGAAAGGCTGTCCTTGGCCTCGGATTTTTTTTGTGTCCTTGGCCTTGGCCTCGAGGCTTGTGTCCTCGACTCCACGTCTGTTAGATAAATTTTAGATAAGATTGGGAGTTTTGGATTTCGTCCAAGAAATTTCATCGTCATGAAACATAGCCAGAAATTTGCTTACACGGGAGGGACGAAACTGATGCAAAATTATGAGAAGTAAAAGAAGACTTCATCGTCTTTAGGCCCTTCCGAGTTGATTTCGACATTGTAATAACAGAAAAAGAGTTTTATTATCCTATAAGATTACGCTCCTTATTGTTGGCAAAGCACAATCGGCTCTGAGATAAGAGGTGGACCATAGGCGTTGGCAGGATTTTTGATTAGGGGGGTGGGGCAAACCAAAAATCACATCCTATCACGTCATCGGAAATTTTGAAAACAGGAACTTTTTGTTGGGCTAAGATATCGTAAAATGGAAGATCAGATGCCGCGGCCTGGTTTGGCACTTAACCAGGATTTTGCTAAAGAGAGAGGCCTTAAACCAAAAGTTAAAAAGCGAAAATATCTAAATTGGGAGATGTGTTTGAGTCAGCTAGTGTAACTCAAACGTATCACAGAGGGATCTGGGGGCGGAGCCGCCAGCCGCCGGAGGCTATGGTGGGCCTGGGGGAGAAGCCCCAAACCGCTGAGCGACTTTTTGTAATGTTTTGAAAAAAAAAACTATTTTAATGCCATTGGTTCATATTTCGCACGTGTTCAGAGCCATTTAAAAGAACTAGAATTTTAACATTTGAAAGTCAATTGAAAAAATTAAATCGTTTAATCCTCCTCCTACTTGCAATTTAAGTCCAAAACAAGTTTAAAATCTTGCATTTTGTTGTTAAATTTTGCAAGTGATTTGGCCCGGGTAGCGGGAAGTAAGATACATTTCCTTCTGCAATATTTTAGTAGCAAATAATAATCCACTCAAAAATCTTTCTTAAGAGATTATTGTTTTGTCATGAAAACAACCAGTTTAGGAGAACAAGTATGATTAGGGGGCCCAGGCCCCCTTAATTCAACTTCAATAATTTGTTCAATGAGCATTTCTCCATCTTTTTTTTTTAAGTATATTTTCGCGTAAAAACTTGTGAGGTGGAGGCGACTTGTTATTGAAAAATGGTTCAAGAGATAGTTGCGCCTACAAACCATATGTATTGTCCGGCTGGATTTACATTGCATGGGGCTCCTGGCGTGTGGGAAATTTTGCCACATTTTCCTGCCAAATATACCGTAGGTGAAGACCAAAAAAATTATTGCCATCTGAGCGCAGGGCCTCTCGCACTGCGCCACGTGGTAAATCCACCCCTAGTTATTACATTACCTTCATATAAAGGACAGACGAGGGCCTGAGGTAGCAACTTTTAGAATTAAAACCCATAATTTTTCCCGGGTTTCACACTTAAATTGGTTGGGGAAAATTGAATTGAGGAAGCCCAGGCCTCCTGGTAGTCAATAGTACTGTTAATTATTTTGTACGCGTGTACTGTTTTACGCGAAAATGATAAAAGAAACTAAAACTAAAGAAACAATAGGCTTTTTTGTCATATTTTTATCGTTGATGGCATTTCAATTAAGGGGGGGGACTGCCCCCCCTGGCAACGCCTATAAAGTGGGCGATCTCTCCCATTGCCCTGTCAATGCACTTCCCCTGAAGTATCAGAGTTACCAATCAAAACTAACAGAAAACTTGTTCAAAAATTATTTCGTTTTTTGCATCCTGCAATCAATGCAAGTAAAGTCGCAGTTTACCGTACCAATATTCTCGTTTTATTCTCTAGCAAAATAACTTATGCAGATCCACTAGCTGGACATAATCTGAAACTGCAGTGATGTAAGTTTGTCATACGTCTGGTTTTTGCCAGGACAGTCCCGGTTTTGTTGCTTTGTCCCGGTGTCCCGCCCGGTTGACCATATTGTTCCGTAATTAATTTGACAGTTGCAAAGTTGCAGATTGGGCTATTATGACAAACTGCTGTCATATGCTGTTGCAAGTAGAGACGTTGATTAATCCATATTAATCTGAACTCTATACCTACAGTAATTTTTTTAGTTATTATTATTAATGAAATTATTTGTTTATTTACGAGCAAAACCACTTCCAATCAAATATAAAGTCGACTATTTACATTTTTATCCATTTGTAAGTTATTGTGGCTGTCTGTTTTTGAAAATGCTTTCGTGGTTTTATCACAACAATATCGTTAAAGCAGTTGTGTCAGCTTGTAAATTGATAGGTGTTTTAAAATGTAAATAAATGAGCAAAAGTACAATAAATAGTCCAATATTGTACGGTATTGAGTGGAGTTTAAGTTTATTATCGATCGGGCCTACCTTGGTTAGATTTTAGAGGAAATCCAAGCGACAAAATTGACACTATCGAAGCGACAAGTACTATTATCTAGCCCTTTTTTATGTGGAATGGCCAGCCCAATTGCGAACAAATTTTCAGCAGACTCTTTTACTCCTTTAGTCTCTTTTCGATTACTCTCTGTTCAGACTGTGCAAGATATGACTAATTTGCAAAAGCACTAACCGTGATGTCATTAGCTTTCTGCTACAGTAGCGGTATGTATTTGTTTATGTAAGTATAGTTCTCACAAGCCGTATTGTCTTGCAGTACTTCCTTGATTTATTCGTACCTGGGTTAACCGAAATTCGATTATCCGTCCAATAAGAGTCGAAGAAGTATGACGCAACAATAAAGCATTAATTTTCAAAAATTTCGACCAAGACCCGTCAATTCCCATTGCAACCTCACAAAGCTCTTTGTACTAGTACAGAACCATTGAATGAGACTGCTGGAATGACCATTAATGCACCAGCTTTCCAACCTTCCGATTATTTAATGTGGGGACAGCAGTCTCTGATAATGATTTTAACTGTGACGCAATCCTACATTAGTTTTAATTGAAAGTACTGTAATTCCCCAATGCTGCATGACTTGATGATAATCCTCATTTAAGTTTTGGTGCTTTCGAATCTGTTTCTTGCTGTATTGTTTTGGTTTAAATACAGTGGTGCCGATCCATGTTGAGCATTGGAGGGATGGTTTGCTTATACTACCTACTTTTTTTCAATTTTCAACATTGGGGGGTGCCGCTCGAAGTGTACAGTAGCGAGTTTGAATTTACATCAGAACAAAAAACCTTCTTCAAACACCACAAAATTTCACGCAAAAAGGCCGAAGAAAGCTAACAAAAATAACAAGTTATTGCTATCAAGAATAGCAATATCAGTGTTGTCACTCTGAAAATTAGAAATTACCAAAATATTTCTTATCAACTATAACAACCAAGAAACCAGGCCTGCTTATACAGTACTTCCTCGATTATCCGGTCTAGTCGGGACAGCATTTCTTCAAAACCTGAACGGATAAGTAAAAAAACCGCATAATTGAATTTCTTTATTTAAACCAAAACAACGCAGCAAGAAGCAGATTCGAATGCACCAAAACTTAAACGAGGTTCAACATCAAATAATGTACCGCATTGAGGGATCTCAGTACTTTTTTATTGAAAGCAATGTAAATTTGCATGATCGTTAAAATTACAGTAGGGCTATCTATTGCCCCACATTAACTGGAAAAGTGTTAGTTATATCATAAATTATTATCTGACCCAATGGACGGATAATCGAATGCCGGATAAACGAGGTACGGATAATCGAGGAAGTACTGTACCGTACTTGTACAGTGTACACTGCAGCATCACTGAAAGCCTTCCAACTTTACGACCAATTTGGTTTGACTACACTGTATACTAAAAAAAAGAGAATAAAAACTAGACTGATTGCATTTTCTTGCGCACTTGAGACTCGTTTCCGCGCGTTATTGTAAGATTTATTGCAAATTGCAAAAAAAAGGGATTTCGCTTTTCTGAGAAAAGGTCAAGGGGTCAAAATGTGCATTTCCAGCAGTTGCCAGTTGGCGAGCAGCAAATATGAGTGATGCACAATCGCCCAAAACAAAATTGCATTGTTTGTGCTTCATTAACGTTAACGAAAGTTAAACCTGTTTCGAAACAATACTGCACCGACGGCCAATGTTGGGGGGATGCAGCAGAAATTTTAGAGGGATGCATCCCCCCATCCCCCTGGATCGTCTTCTCTGTTTAAATATAGAAATTCGATTATCCGGTCTTTCCGCTTATCCGTTCAGGTTTCTAAAAAATGCTGTCCGAACTAGACAGGATAATCGAGAAGTACTGTAGTATGTCACCTAGACAAAATATTCTCATTCCAACACTATGTTCAAGCTATCGATATATTTGTCACTTTTGGATGTAACGATAAGTTAAACTTAATCAAACTTGTTTCACTATAAGATTGACTGCATTTTACAATTTAAAAAGCTTTTCGATTTTGTGGCAAAAATAATCTTAGCGCTGTATAATATTACCGCTCTTACGTACGCAGATAACTACGAATTTTTCAGACATGCCCGCCCGGTAAAACCCTTACATAGTACGGTATGCTTCTCTAGATCTTGGGTTAAACATTTGGACATGGTTTTGTTCAATAAACTTGAGCCTAAAATGATGTAAATTAAATAACTTTTACATTGCGCGTTTCATTCTTTAAACTCCATTACCAGGGTTGGATATGTAGCGGCTCGGTCGTTTGTTATGGCTACATCATCATAATTGCTCATAGCTAGGTCAAGTTTATTTTACCATAAGTCGAAAGTACTCAGGCAGAGAGCAGCAAAAGACCATGTAGTCATCTACGTCAACAGCACTAAATAGCAATACGTAAACAGTAACAGGCCTAAATTTAAACGAGGACTAAAGACAAAATCAATGGGGGTATTTGAAGTTAGACGAATCGTATTAGACTAGAGATTGGCTTGACTTTATCCTTTTTGACCCAGCCGTTCGAGATATACTCTACTTCAAACATGATGTCGAGGCCTCTAATGTTATAAATTTAATTGGAAACCCTGACGTTGATTACGCTTTTTAGTGTGTTAACGACGCCTTCCTAGTTCCTAGTTCTAATCTAAAGCAACGCCGCTAATAGGCTTTTGCATTGAGGCGTTTCGCTGCGCACTAATCAGTTTGATCTTGTCAGCAGATCGGATCAAAGCTGGTAAAAAGAGTTGCTGTTTGACAGAGGTGCAGTCCTTGAGGACGTCCTTGTCGTCGAGGACACATTTTGAAGACTTTGGCCTTGGCCTCGAAGCTCACTAGTCCTCGAAAATGTCCTGTCCTAGGCTCGAGGACAGCATTATTTTTTGATTGGTTAAAAACGAAAATAACCAAGCATAAGACAATATGACTTCTAGTCAGTCAATTGGTTGTTTTCTTTCCTTATTTGAAAAATATTACGATGTGTTAGCCAACTAAGCGGGGTCATACTAAAACTTATTTCAAATGGCGTTGTGCAAAAGCATTGTAGAAAATTCATTTGCTTTTATTTTTCTAGTACTTCCGTTGCAGGCGGTACAAACTGTAACGGACTAAACCAGAGATGGAACCGGTCAGGATTTTCTCGTCCCGGCCGATCGGTAAATTTCAAAATCTACGCCAGTTGACCGGCCGGTCGACCGGTTTCTGACTGGCCCGGTCGACCGGTTTTTTTATAGGTTTTTGTTCACTGTTTAATGCATCTAATAAAAAAATTTCAAAAAAAAGGGGGGGATCGGGCCATGGGTGAGATGTTAAAATGTGTGACTCTGGACGGTGGTCTCGGAAAAAAAACGAAAAAATCATTTGCGTTTTTTTCAAAAATAACTCAATTTTAAGATCTTTCTAGGTTAAATTTTGGTTTGAAAGACCTGTTTTGAGCAGCGCAGAACGTGCACAAAATACGCATAAAAAGAACTGGAGAAAACAAGCTAAATTATTACACGTTCTTTCTAATGATATTATGCGTAAGGCCAAGATAAAAAGTTAAAATTTTTAGCTTTTGGTGACAGATTATTTGCAATTTGGCGAGCAGCAAACACTAAACTGTTATGACATTGGCTAGAAAATATTCGAAATATAATGTGCCCCAGCAGTTTGTAGAAATTCTGCTGCTTCAGAACAAGCCACGGCTAGTTAGATATAAAAAAAAATAATAGCTATGTCTTTCTTGACCCATATAGAGTGTGGTACATTTAAGTTGAAGAAAGCTTTTCAAAGCGGCAAGATTGTAGCATGTACAAAAAAATCTGAAATCTGCGCCACTTCTAGTCTCAAGCTGATTAAAATGATGCTAAAATGCCAGGTAGCCTAAGCATCTTCTACATGCATGCTTTATTGTAATCTAATTACGCGATTTTAACATATATTTTGCACTTTTTTGCTTTGTGCCGTGGCGCAAAGGTGGGCATGGCACAATGCCCCCCTAAATATGCCCTTGGATGTGCATGTCTTAAAGGGGGTGAAGCTAGGATTATGTACAAACGATAAAGTATAATCTGAAACATATCTTCACCAAGTTTCAACTGCTTACGATTTATTGTTTCTGAAATATTTTATTCCAAAGTAAGGAGATCTCCCCAACAAAGTTGCCAGTTAAAATTTCATTTTTCCTAAAATGTAATTGTCTTGTAGTCTTTTACATTGATTTGAAAGCTTCTGAATGCTAGGTTTAAGCATAAATTAGTGTTACAACAGAAATAGTTGAACAAATCAAATAGTATATCCTAATTCCTAGAAAATTACATCTCAAATGGCAACACTGTCGGGGAGATCTCCCAACTTTAAAATAAATATCTCAGAAACGATACATCATAGAAAGCTGAAATTTAGAAAAGAAATTTTTTAGATGTTTTTTAAATTTTTGCACATGATCCCAGCTGGATGCTTCACCCCCTTTAATGGTCACAGCATATTAATCACAGCTTGAAACCATTCAACAAGTGTTTTCAAAAGGTGTGGTTTGTTCATCCTGTTTTTTTTTTAAGCTTTATTTGTAATAAAATGTGTATATTTCGGTTTCTACTAAGATGTCTTTTAGTTGCGAGAAAGGAGAATTCGACCGGTGTTTCAACCGGCTTGACCGGCCGGTCGAAGAACCTCGACCACTACTGGTAACCCGACCGGCCAGTTGACCCGACCGGTGCCGGTCGACCCGACCGGTTTCCATCTCTGGACTAAACCATCCAGAATCTTAACAAGAAATCCGGGGGCCCAAACAAAAACAATGATGAGTTGCCCATGCAAAAGCATGACCGAACCTATTTTGCGAATGAATGCAGAAGAAAGTATGTGTGCGGTGATAATGAAGCGCAATTCAGTGTTACCAGGGAAGGCGTATAGATAATACCAGTACTTAAATTGTGAAATTCTGCGTGAGGGAACGCTTTTGTAGCCTTGACCAAACTTCAGCGGAAATTATGCAATTCCGTCCCCGCAATTGAATGAAGACCAAAAAAAAGGTCTTCGCAAAAAATTGAAGTGTTTTTTCCAGAAATCAGGTGAAGACCAAAAAACAAAAAAAGAAAGGTCTTTACCGCAATCTGGAACTATATTGGGCCGGAATATGTAGGATTTATTCGTGCTGGCTGGCTCTTGTTCGTTTCATCATCCAGCGCTCAAATCTCGATGAGTGGAAGTCTAAATCTCGGTGGGAGGACGCTAACTTTCGATGGGAAGACGCTAACTTTCGACAGGGGGCGCGTCCCCCCTTCAATTTAAGTACTGGATAATACTATAGAAGTATGTTAGTATTGCTTGATATAGTAAGTAACAAAACGTATCTTAAGAACGACAACTTGTTCTGAAAATACGCGAAGGATTTGTTTTGAGATAAGGAAAAACAACTCTAATCTCTGACAACTCTAATCAGTGGCAAGCGGTCTGGGGGGGCAAACAACATCCACTGAACAATTTGTATGCTGAAAATCGCCGCCAAGACCAACACCAACTAGTGGATCAAACACCAAACTAGTCAATACCAAACACCAAACTAGTGGATCACAAAAAACGCTGCATGAAAAATTATCAAGAATTAAGTGCTAAGTTAATTATACCTATAATTGTTCGAATGCCTGGAGTACTTGATAAATTTTTACACCCGGTCATTAAGATGAAGAGGCAAAGCTTCCGCAAAAAATTTGGGCTTTTTTAGAAAAACTTAACGGTTTATTATTTTTTTGTTTCTACAATTGTGAACCTTTTAAAGGGGGCTCGGGGCAAATGCCTTCAACTCTTTCCTCCATAATACGACCCTGCTGGGATCTTCAGTTTTTTGATTAGTAAATACATACCTTATTTTAAATTTAACAAAGTGTCTATTGGCGACCGAAACGTTTACGATCATTCATTGATAGGCATTAGATGTGAGAAAGACATCACATATACTGAATCGTAGAGAAAAAATTGGCTTGCAATAAAGCTAAAGTTTTCTAACTTAGTGTGTACGGTATTTTAATTGTTTTAAAAGTACTTTAAAAATCTATATGTGTAATCTTCTCTAAAGTCACAAAAATTGCTATTTTTTCCAAAAAAAAATTAATAAAATAATTTAATGGGGGTTTGGGAGACTTGCCCTGGCCACAGAACCTCGTAGTTTTTTCTATGCTAAAAACTTAAGCTTACAATGTACCCAGTACGGTATCTCAATTCATTCTAAAAACATAAATTCACAAAATTTTGCAATATTTTTAGACAATAATTTTTAAAAAATTTCCCATTGGCCTGAAAAGTATGCAAAATATATAGTATGTTTTTAGTGCTTTTCTGGCCGATTTTTGCTTCAAAAAAAAAATAGCCCCCCCCAACGGGTTTTGGGAGCCGAAGTTGTGAAGGGCATGCCGTCATTTGGACCATAGTAGTGGAGTTTTTTGGTTCTGGAGCTCACCCATAATCGGCGAAGAACTTTTTTTTTGGAAAGATTACCTGTATTTGGCCGAAAAAAACCCTTAAATTTGTGATTTCGGCCAGAAAAAGCCTTTGAATTTCGGCGAAGACCTTTTTTTTAGAGATCACCTAATTTTCGCAGAAAAATCGCCTCAATCCAATTCAAGGTTGGATCATTCCAATTCAAGCCTCAATAATGAAAATTTGGGTCAAGTTCGTTTACGGTTGGATCAAACTTCCGAAAAAGCCCCCCCTTTGCGAAATCCTGGCTACGCGCCTGGTTTGTGCGGTGTGGAGTGGAAGACTACGCTAGCAAACAGCATGTAAAAGCTTAGCTGCCGAGTAAATCCTATTTTTCACTGCAGGGTGAAATGTGAATCCCAACAGGTATTCTTGTACTTACATTTTTGATCAACAGTATACCGTGACTGCCAGATTTGCATAATACACTAAGTTCCTCGTCGTTTGCAAGCCTACTGTACATTTGAGATGGCTGATTAAAATACCCTCTTTAGCAGGAAGCGATTAATGGACAAAATCTTAGTCGTAATGGATAAAAATAGCCAAAGGCGTATTGACTTGGAAAGTAAAACGTGCAGCTAATTGAGCAGCTGAGAGTTTGAAAATTTTTAAGCTACTTATATGGGTTATGGAACATGAGACGTAAAATGTAGAATATGCCCCTCAACACTATGCGTTAAAATTGGGTCTCTGTCTCTTAGACTAAAGCGGTCTCTGTTTTTCCACTGATTCAGAACAATGATGGGAGCTTTCCACGGATTTGTGTTTGTTATGCTTATAACTTATAAGCCAGTAATTGGTTTTGCTTGAGTTGAACATAATGTTGCAGAAGTCGGTTTGTTAACGTTTTATCTTTCGATTTATTTTTATAGATGTAATTATTACTACAGCAACTTTGTGTATCTTCAAATCTTTTCAGTTGGCTTTTGGAAAAGAATGTTTAAATTTGAGTAATGAAAGCAATAGTAATGGACTATTCTTTAGTGAATTCGCGAAGCAGAAATGACTAACTTAATTATCAAGTATAAGTATAATGTGTTAGCATGCGTGGAAGTAGGATTTTGCTATTGGGGGGCTGGAGCCAAAAAGCTTTTTCTTTCTTGATTGCTCGTTTTTCCCCGTGGGTTGCGGGGGCAGCAGCTCGAGATTAAGCCGCCAAACTTCACGGTCTTTTCACATTCATCACTTCGCTTGAATGGAGTACCAAGCGATTCCATTCAAGATCCTCAATGTACTTGTTCCATTTTGCTTTAGGTCGTCCAACTGGTCTTTTTCCACTTGCTTTGGCAAGTAAAGCTAGTTTGGGAATCTTTTTTGAGGCATTCTGCTTACATGGCTTAACCATCTAAGCTAAGATCTTTCAATTTAAATAAGTAACCGCTCGATGTTTAGAGATTTTCGAATTTTAGTGCTACGCATCTTGTAGAATAGTGCAACTTCGATTCGTTGTAAAACTTCATTTCGGATGTCTGCGCTTCTGATCGCACTCTATCGCTCATTATTCAAGATTCATGACCATAGGTGAGATTGGGGACAAAAGCTGTTTTGAAAATTGAGAGCTTTGCCTTTTTTTCAGCAATTCTCGTTTCATAAAAGCCAAATAGTGCAAAGCTTGCATTACCGCACTGGCGTTGCCATTTCGGGTATCCAGTTCTAGCCTTCCGTCACTCGTGAATGCAGCCTCAAAATGCTTGGACTTTACTACCAGCTTCAGTGTCGCTTCATTCATTTGCAACACGCACTGATCCAGCAGCGTAGCTGGGGGGGGGGGGTGGCTATAGCCCCCCTCATTGGCTTGTCAGCCAAAATGCTGAATAAGAAAATTCCACGTTTTTAGCTCTTCTGAGACTGTTTTTTGACCTGGAATGGACTAAAAAGTGATTTAAAGCATCTTTTGAAACATATATTCTGAAGGGGGGCTAATTTGTCAAAAATAAAAGTCACAAATCAATGAAAACTTTGAAAAAATGCCCCAAAATAAGCAATCAAATTTGGTCGCTAATGTAAAAATGCCAAACATATAGGTTTTATCCACAAATATATTATAAACTCAGGAATAAGCTGAGGATGGGGGCTATTCAGTGTTAGTTAATTACCAATCATTTCTCTCAAATATCTTTCCATTAGCCCTCCCCCCAATTATTTTTCTTTATAAAATATAAACGAAATAGATTACTCCGTGTGAGTTTTATTGAATAATAAGATTTTATGGTTTACCATCAAGTAAACAAGAGAACTGCAGTGTTATCATTAGCCACTTCCCATATAGCACAATAATGCAACCAATTGAATCATGTTGTGCTGCCAATTTCTATGCCAAGTTTAAAAAAACATTATTTTTTTTAATAAATAGCCCTAAAATTAAATTATTTTTGCCAAAAAAAATGCAAAATTTTCGAGCGCTAGGGGCTCCGCCCCCATACCCCCGTGCCTCCGGCGGCTGGGGGCTTTGCCCCTAAACTTACGGCCTTAGGCAGCTGGGCGCTTCGCCCCCAGACCCCCATTGGCCTCCAGCGGCTGGGGGCTCAGTCCCCAGACCCCCAAGCCAGCCCCCCCATTGCGAATTTCTGGCTACGCGCCTGCACTGATCAGGGGTTCTTGGAAGATGAAGTACCGTAGTTTTAGCCATGCTAATTTTATAGTTTCGACGGTGTCGCATACATCTGCAAAGCTACTTAATGCGCACTGAAGGCCAGATTCTATAAAAGAAAGCAAAACCAAATCATTAGCGAATAGCAGACGACTGATTTTGCAATTTATAATTGTGGCACACTCATCAGCATGCCTGCATTTGTCGATACAATTTATTGAAACAATGAAAAGGAGAAGCGACAAAACGCACTCTTGCCGGAGTCCAACGCCCACATGGAACGGCTTTGAATCCTTGCCATTTACCCAAACACAAACCTCCGGTCGGCAGTAGAATGACTTAATGGCGCGTAACAACTGACCATTAACGCCATACTCCTGCAAAGCCTTCCCAAGTTTATCCCGAGAAACTCGGTCATATGCTTTTACAAGATCGACAAAGCATGCAGAGATCTTTGCCTTACTCCCAAGATTTTTTGAAGATTTGCTTCAGAGTGAAGATCTGGTCGTGGTACTGCGACTTGAACGAATACCATCCTGGCCATCTTCCAGTTTTGATTCCACTACTTTTCGGCATTTCCTTTCGAGGTACTTAGCGTTTATTTTCTCTGGCAAACTAAGAAGTGATATCCCTCCGTAGTTAGTTCATACTTCAATCTCCTTTTTTGAACGTCGGAATAACCACACTTGTTTGCAAATCTTTGGAAGTTTTACCAAACTTCCATGCAACTTGACACACTCACGTTAACCAGAGAATTCCTTCTCCAGTGAGCGATTTCAACATCTCGGTTCTAATTTCATCTTCACCAGCAGCTTTTCCAGATTTTATCCCTTTAATAGCCGTTGTCACTTCTACTGCAGTGAAAACTTCCTCTTTCCCGAAAATTATTACTTTTTGTTTGTCACGAGTCGATGCCTTCACAGGATTCAAACATCTTCAAAGTATTTCCTCCATCGTTAAAAGATTTCATTCTCATTCGTTATAGAATGTTACCACTAGAATCTTTGATGGATTAAACGGCAGATGGTCTGCCAAAATACTTTGTTTACAGCAAAATAGTTGAAATCCAACCGAAGACCAAACTCTTCCCATGACTTCTTCTTGGATTTCTTTACTGCAGAAGTTCCCGCTTTTCGCGCCTCCAAGTACTGGTAACGCAAATCAGGTGACGATCTCGGAAAATGTCTCATTAGGCGGCATGCCAAGCATGGGAGCATGTAGCAACTTGTGCGTATTATAAACGGGGTCTGGGAGCAAAGCATCCTAGCCGCTGGGCGATTTTTATGTTTGTTTTTTTTTTTTTTTTTTTGAAAAAATAGCCGTTTTAACGCCATTTGGCTCACAATTCGCCCGTTTTTGGAGCCATTTGAAAGAAATATAAATTGCTAAAATTTGTGAGCCATTTGAAAGAATTAAATTGTCCAGTTTCTTTATCTCTTTTTCACCAACACATAAAGTCCAAAACGCGTTTAAACACTTGTGTTTATTTTCGGGTTAAATTTTGTAAGTGACATAGCTAAAGGGACGCTGAAGCCCACTCAGAGTTGTAAACGGGCCAACTAGTTCAGGTCTGAACCAGGCATGAACCCGAAAACTAATCTGAAGCCCAAACCATGCTCGAAAAAAATCCGAAAGTTAAATTCGGTTTGAAAAACGTAAGGGTTTTTATGATTAGGTTTTTGTGCACATAAGACAAAAAGCAGGGCTTAGGCCCAAACTCGGCCCAAACCGGAACCCAAAGGCGTAACCAAGGGGGAGAGGCAAGAGGCCCGGACTTTCCCAGTTGAAATGCCACCAATGATAGAATCTGACAAAAAGCCTATTGTTTCACCAATTTCAGTTTCTTTTAGCGTTTTTCGCGTATAACATACACGCGTACAACAGCAATGCACAATAATATTGACGACCAGGGAGCCCGAGCCCCTTCAATTCAATTTTTGCCAACAAATTTATATGCCTAACCCGGGTAACATTAAGGGTTTTTATCCTAAAAGTTGCTATCTCAGGCCCTCATCTAACCTTTTTATGAACGTAATGCAATCACCAGAGGTGGATTTATCACATGGCACAGTGCCAGGGGCCCCACTCTCAAATGGTAAGATTTTTTTTGGTCTTCACCTATATTTGGCAAGAAGATTTTGCGAAAATTTCCAAAGTACCTGGGGGCCCCACGCAATATAAATCCGGCCAGGTCAATAACATGGCTAATAAGCATAACCATCCACTGTACCATTTTTCAGCAATTCACCTCCATCTCGCCAGTTTAAACGCGACAATACACGTTTGAAAAAAAAATTAGCTAGGGTAAGTGCTCATTGAACAAATTATTGAATTTGAATTGAGGGAGCCTGGGCCCCCTGGCCGTACGTGTGCTCCTACAACAGGTTATTTTCATGACAAAACAAAAATTTTCAAGGAATATATTCGAGTGGATCATTTTATTATTTAGTGCTAAAATATTGCAGGAGGCAGTGTAACTTACTTCTCCCTATATACCTGGGCCAAATCACTTACAAAATTTAACCCAAAAATACAAGATTTTAAACGTGTTTTGGATTTAAATTGTGAGTAAAAGGAGGATCGAACAACTTAATTTTTTCGCAACCGAAAAGTTTGACGTCCTTCATGGTCGGCTCCTGGGAAATCATAACGACTTCCACTTCCACAGCGCTGTCCAGCTCTGTGCATATTAATTTTTTCAATTGACTTTCTAATGTTAAAAATCTATTTGTTTCAAATGGCTCTGAATACGTCCGGAATGTGATCCAATGGCATTTAAAATAGCTTGTTTTTTACACAATCGCTCAGCTTCTGTGGCATGTTTCAGTCACACCAGTTCACTCACACACGTCTCCCAATTGTGACATTTTCGCTTTTTAACTTTGGAAAATCAGACCACGGCTTCTGGTCTTCCATTCTACGATATCTTTGACACAAAAATGTTCCTCTTTCAAAAAATTTTGATGACGTCATTGCAAGTAATTTGTGGTTTGGCTGCCCCCCTATTAAAAATCCTGGCTACCCCTTTGCCCGAACCCGACCCGAAAAGCCCGGCCCACTTACAACTTTGAGCCCCCTTAACCCTTACTGGTTGCGCCTCTATGGCTGTTGGTAGTGAAGGTGTGGAATAACTTGGTAGTCATTTGTATTGGCCTTCAGCAAGGATGGCAGGACGGTACGTTTTTTTTGCAATGGTACGGGTACGGTACGCCTTTTTTGTAAAGGTACGGGTACGGTACGCTCTTTTAATTAAAAACCCCAGACTTTTCGCACATTACGCTGGCTTTTTGTAAACAGAGGCAAAAAACCGCCAAAACGACGCTAAATGTGTGGATTGAGTTCGCTGATTTATAGGCTAGTGATTTTAAAGTCACTCAAAGTTGCGAGTAGCTAAAAGCAAGGATTGCAATACGGTACGGTACGTAAGTACGGTACAGTATGCCTCAATTTTTGCTAAGAAGTACGGTACGCCTTTTTTGTAATGGTACGGGTACGGTACGGTTCAAGGTATGTAGTACGCAAATTCTGTACGTAGCGTACCGTACTGCCATCCTTGGCCTTCAGAATGTAAATTAATTAATTTGACTTGTCAAGATTAGTGGGGTTTAGACAAAAGTGATGTATAAGTTACTGTACATAAGGATAGGCGAAAGGGAAAACTTTTTTGTTGCAAAACTGAACTAAAATAAATTTTGGACTTTCGAAATTTTAGAAACAAAAAAGGCCACCTTAATATTTATCTCTGCTTTAGCTTCTTTTTTTTCTTAGTCAAACCATAGACTACTTATTTAGTAAACTAGAAACAAACTCGCGGAGAAAAAGACAAGAGCATTAAAGAAAAAAAGTTTGCTCTTGTTGCGAAGGTTTTTCGCGGTCAAACCGGTATTCGACTGATTTGATTCGACATATTTCCAAAACAAGTAAACCGTGAAGACAAAAGTCACGCTGATTGGACCTATCGGCATACTTTAAAACAAGTCAACCATGAAGAAAAAAAGACAAAACTCGCAGTTGCCATTCTGCTAACAAAGAGTCTATGGTCAAACTATGATAAATTGCAGTATCTACAGCAGTACTTAAATTGTAAAATTTTGCATGGGGGGACGCTTTTGCAGCCTTGACCAAACGCATTTGGTATGCGAAAGTACTTCAGAGAAGATTACGTAATTCCGTTGCTGAAATTGAATGAACACCAAAAACAAAAGTTTTCGCCGCGAATTGAAGTGGTTGTTCGCCAAAATTAGGTGAAAAATTAGGTATTTTTTGTCTGATTATCCAGCGCTCAAATCTCGATGGGGGGACGCTAAATCTCGATGGGGGGACGCTAAATCTCGATGGGGGGACGCTAACTCTCGATGGGGGGACGCGTCTCCCCTACAATTTAAGTACTGATCAACAGTAATTCTGACGGTTAACCTACTGCACAATTTGAACTAGCAGTGATATCTAAAATGGATGTTTACTGGTGTGAAACAAATTGAGCTTGATCTTGAGTAACTTGCGCTGACAAAACCTCAAGTCATGATACGTTAGAGCAGGGGTCACCAAACTTTTTTCGCTGAAGGCCGGATTTACTGCGAGATTGGCGGCTGCGGGCCGGATGAGAATTCACAACAGATAAAAAAGTATTTAGAACTGCCATTGGATCGAATTGAGCGCAATAAATTACCAAGTCAGCGGCGATATGGCAAAATTGTGATGGAAATCAATAAGTTGTTTAAACGGCTGCGTAACTCCTGCTGTGATACAATGCAGGGCATCGTGTTCTTGAAAAAACACGTTACATCTTTTGGCTCAATCCGTAGTGGCCTAATGCTACAAAAACACAGCTCTAAAAGCTACCTATGGTATGTGGCAAATATTAACAGTGTTGAAGTTAAAGGCGGTGAATCATCCAGCCAATTCCGGTGGTTTACAACAGCTAAAATTGAACTATAATTTTTGATTTTTGTTGTTTTGATTTTGGGGCTGCCTTTGCAAAGATATTCAACAAATACAAAAAGATGTCCACCCGAAAAAAGTTTTTGGAAACTCTGAGTTTTGATCTTCCCGCCAAAATCACAGTTCACTAAACTATTAGGCCTACAGTAATCTTATGAAACTATTAGGCCTAACTATCTCTAAACTATTAGACCTAATAGTTTAGAGATAGCTAGGCCTAATTAGGCCTAAACTATTTAGAAATAAACTATCTCTAAACTACTGTATTAGGCCTACCACAGTTCTCTAAACCATTAGGCCTACTGTGGTTTTGGCGGGAAGCCGGGAAGAACAAAACTCAGAGTTTCCAAAAACTTTTTTCGGGAGGACATCTTTTTGTATTTGTTGAATATCTTTGCAACCGCAGTCCCAAAATTAAAACAAAAAATATCAAAAAATATACTTCAATTTTAGCTATTGTAAACCACTGGAATTGGCTGGATGATTCACCGCCTTTAAGTTTTTCACTGTTGAGCAAAACGTTAGTATATGCCTAAAATGCATGTTTACCAAATTTGAACTTTTTTCGCCGTGCCGTTTTTAAGACATTACAGTTAAAATTTGCTAATTTTTCTCTTCAGCGTTGCCGTTTTGTGGCAGAAGATTTAACGAGGACTAAAGGCAAAATCAATGGGGGAACTAAAGTTAGGCCAATCGCATAAGACTAGATTAGCGTTGACTCCAGATCCTTTTTGACCCATTCGTTGCAGCGATATTCTACTTCAAACACGACGTCGGTGACTCTACTGTAATGTTACAAATTATAATAATTTTTACTGGCAATCCTGTCGTTGATAAACAATAGCGTCTTAGCGACGCCTTTTCTGTTCTATCCTAAAGCAAAGATTAGGCTACTGCATTGGGTCGTTTCGCTGCGCACTAATCAGTTTGATCTTGTCAGCAGAATAGATCCGAGCTGGAAAAATGAGTAGACTGTACGATAGCCTAGGTAACAAACGTCTAAGAGCAAGCAAAAGTAAGGCTAGTAGAGTAAAAAACGCAAAAACGTCGTACAAGGCTTATGCAAATAAGCTCACTAAAGTAAAGTGTCTGGCTAAAAAACTATATTTTCATAGCGAATTAGAAAACTGTAAAGGTGACGGTCGCAAAATCTGGGATTTACTCAACTCTCTTTTGCCCAGTAAAAAGAAAAAAAACAATGCCCTAAAACATTAGAAGTCAGCGGTGACATTACGCATGATCCAAAACTCATTGCCCAACCATTCTGTGATCATTTCAGTACTACAGCTTCAAAAATTGTCAAAGATAATCCCAATCCTACCTCGGCCGATTCGTTCAAAGGATTTCTTAATAGACGCATTTCCAACTCAATACTCTTGCAGCCTACTGAACCGGGCGAGATTCTTAACCAGGGTGTCGAACCGTTTCAAATAACGGTTCGGGTTCAGGTTTAGTTCCGGCTCAAAATATTTTAGCGGTTCAGGTTTGGTTCGGGTTCACTTGAGCACCATTTTCGAGGTTCAGGTTTGGTTCAGGTTCACTCAAGTAAAATATTACTGGTTCAGGTTCGGTTCGGGTTCATTGACTTAAAATTTAACTGTCGTTACTCGTTTCGTCCAGAAAAATAAAAGGAGAAATTGTTGATCCTGTTGAAGTTCACCACTGCTCTTATTGTGCGTGTACCAGCGTCAGCGGCATCCGGATATGGAAAAATATATTCTTACTTTTGTTAGGGGTTCAGGTTCGGGTTCGGTACTTTGAGCACAATTTTGAGGGTTCAGGTTTGGTTCAGGTTCACTGAAGTAAAATTTTGCTGGTTCAGGTTCGGTTCGGGTTCACCAAAATGAAACGCTTCATTCGGGTTTACGGTTCGGGTTCAGGTTCGGTTCGACACCCTGTTCTTAACACAATCAATTCGTTAAATGTAAGAAAAAGTAGGGGTTTTAATCATATTCCTCGTTTTTTTGCGAAACCAGCGGGGCCTGTAATTTCTGAACCGTTTTTTGTGCTCGTCAATCACTCGATCACACTGGGGATTTTCCCAGAAGTTTTAAAAGTAGCTAAAGTGATACCTGTTTACAAATCAGGCAGTAGACTTAACCAACTAATTACCCTCCAATTTCACTGCTGTCATGTTTTGCCAAAATTTTTGAAAAATTGCTATATAAAAGACTCGATATTTTTATACGTATGCACTCAATAATAGCACCTATCCAGTATGGCTTTAGACCAGGACTTTCCACCATGCATGCTGTAACTGATGTGTTAACTCTAGTTTATGATAACATCCATGAGAAAAAATATTCTGGATTACTATTTCTCGATATCCAAAAAGCTTTTGACAAAGTAGATCAAAATATACTGATTGCAAAGCTTGAGCATTATGGTATCAGAGGCATTGCTAAAAATCTGATTGAATCCTACTTACAAAATAGACAGCAACTTGTTGCTTTGGATGACGAATAAAGACTATATACATCTAACTGGGGAGTTCCCATAGGATCAACTTTCGGCCCATTACTATTTTTAATTTACATCAATGACTTAATCAATTGCACATCAGTAACACCTCGATTGTTTGCAAATGATACTTGTCTGTGCTTCAGTTCGCCAAAACCTGAAAACTTGCAAGAGATAATTAACTCTGACTTAAAAATTGTTTCTGAATGGATGACTGCTAACAAATTGCGCATTAATCCTCAAAAATCTTCACCCTTGATAATATCGCCAAAAAGCAATGATAAAGCTCCTTACCAAAACTTAACCATTCTCTTTGACGGCTTCAAAATTAATCTTTCTAAATCAGTTAAATACAAGTATCTTGGTGTACAAATAGACGACAACCTTACATTCAAAACTCATATCAACTTCCTCTATTCTAAGCTTTCCAGAACATTAGGTGTAATGTTCAAAGTCAAACACTATTTACCAAAAACTTACCTACTTCTTTTGTACAATACGCTCTTTCACCCTCATCTAATTTACTGCATCTCTGCCTGGTCTTCTACATTTTCTACTTACCTAAATCCTTTACAAACACTTCAAAATAAAGCAATAAAATTAATCGAAGGTTTAAGCCATTGGCAGAGCAGTACTACATATAAGAACCTAAAAATCCTCAAAATAAACGAATTAGTCAAGTTTGAAATAAGTAACTTCCTTTATCGACACTTCAATAACAAGCTTTCTTTGAACTTCCCAAATTATTTTGTTGGTTTGAATCAAATTCACACAATAGACACCAGAAGACGACTGACTTGTTGCATTTATCGCATTCCTCTTTATAAAACATCCCGAACGCAACGTTCGATCAAATATAAAGGCGTTATAATTTGGAACAATATTTCTTCCGATGTAAGGAAAAATACTTTCCGAAAATTCAAATATAATTACAAAGACCAGTTAATTGCAGATTACCAAAATTCAAATGAAAAAAATTTTGGTTGAAATGTTGATGTACAGCAACACAAGTTGCAAGAGACATCCAAACACTATTAGCTTTCATTTGAATCTAACTGGCAAATTGCCAACCAATATAGGGTGGCTGCTTGACTCGAAGACCTAACGATCTCTTTGCAGTCTCCCTGCCTTTCCCTTGTTAATTTTATACATGAATCGATATGTGATTTGTATTATTTAAGTGTAAGTGAGTAGGACGCAATAAATTTTGAGTTGAGTTGAGTTATTGGAGCAGGCCTGTTGGCCATTGTTTTCAACTTATAATGAAAAGTTTATTCTAGAATCACAAAATACCGTAAGCAAATACAGTAGGCCTACTCAAGTATTGGTAGTCTTATCAGGGGCGCCGAGAGCCGAAGGTAGGCTCGGGGCCAGCTCAGTGATGACGGATTTCCGATTTTGTAAACTCTAAAACAGACGCAGAAAATGCCGCAGTTTTGTCCGAATTAAACGGTTTTTCCGGTCGAAAGTTGGTGTTCTCCAAAAAAAAAAAGAAAAAGGTCTTCACGGATATTCTAACCGTTTTTCCGGTCGAAATTAGGCCTTCCCTTGCTGCTTTTTCAGTGTCATTTCGATGGGCCCCTCTCGAGCTCATGGGCCCCTCTCGAGCTCATGGGCCCTCTGCTGGGCCCGCTCAAGCCAGCGGCCTTCCTGAAGCCTATGTGCCCCCTAAAATCCATGGGCCCCGGGGTCATTGTACCCCCCTGCCCCCCCCCTCTCGGTGGCCCTGAGTGTTATTATCAGGTATGAGTTTGTACTGCGTAGCCTAGTAATAAAAACCTTATTGCTAGACTAGGCTAGCATTTAGACTGAAATGTATCTGCCAGCATGATTTTTATTGAAATCGCTAGGCTACCAATAAGTCTACCAGAGGTGGAGTCGAGGACACAAGGCTCGAGACCAAGGCCAAGGACACAATAAAAATCCGAGGCCAAGGCCAAGGACAGTCTTTCCGAGAACAGACACTCTCGAGGCCAAGGACAGGAATGCTCGAGGCCAAGGCTAAGGACCAAGGACACAAGCGCAAGTGCTCTCCAAAAAAAAAAAAAAAATAGGTCTTCACAAAAATCTTTTTAGGCGATCTCCAAAAAAAAAAAAAAAAAGGTCTTCACAAAAATTTTTCAAGCGATCTACACAAAAAAACGTTTTCCAAAGAATTTTTCAAGCGCTCCACAAAATTTTAACAATTCAAATAAGGGACAGGCCAATTTTCGAGGACTAGAGGCCTCGAGGCCAAGGCCAAGAACTTCAAAATGTGTTCTCGAGGACGTCCTCGAGGCCAAGGACGTCCTCGAGGACTCCACCTCTGAAGTCTACACTTTTTACCAGCTCGGATCTGTTGTGCTGATAAGATGGAACTGATTAGTGCGCAGCGAAACGACCCAATGCAATAGCCTAATCTTTGCCTTAGGATAGAACAGAAAAGGCGTCGCTAAGACGCTATTGTTTATCAACGACAGGATTGCCAGTAAAAATTATTATAATTTGTAACATTACAGTAGAGTCACCGACGTCGTGTTTGAAGTAGAATATCGCTGCAACGGATGGGTCAAAAAGGATGGAGTTAACGCTAATCTGGTCTTATGCGATTGGCCTAACTTTAGATCCCCCCCATTGATTTTGCCTTTAGTCCTCGTTTTACTTTTGAAAAGCTGGCATACATTTATTGAAAAGCAGTTAATTTTAGAGTTCTAACTTTTATGCTTTGTTTTACAATAACTTTGCCGCAACAAAAACCAAATCTTTTATTATACTCACTACAATACGCCGAAGCGTGGAACGAGTTGTCGGCGCCCATCTTCGCGTCATTGTGCTTGTGGGCAAAGCAGCTCCTTTCGAAGAAATGTTGCAGCGGTGGCGATCCGTTGGCAACTCTAAGTCCAATTTGACCGGCCTGAGATTTGAACCTCAGACCTCCAGCTCCAGAGGCGAACGCGTTACCGCTCGACCAACTGGACGGTCTGCCGCAACACATTCATTGAAAATCATGAACATGCAGTGACTATTTAAAATTTTGCTTCTAATTGGCAACCTTGGCAAAATTTCTAAGGGGAAAAATCCTTTCTAAAAGAAAATTTGATCTGTTCTCTCTCAGGAACGGACTGTCGTAGAAAATTAAAATTTAGTAAAGTTAGTCTTTGGATTTGTCAAGTTTTTTTGTTTTTTTTGAAAGAAAATCGAGCAAAAAATTTCCGACCTGAATGTTTTTTTTAACTTGTAAGGTTGCCCTGTTGAAAAAATGTAGAAATTCAACAAACAAGTCAACAACAAACTAAGAACGAACAATTTCAACAAGGAAGTTTGTTTTACACAAAAGAAAAAACAAAGCCGAAGTCACAGCTAATACACCACGTTGGATAATTCGGATATTTTAGCAGATGTTTGGTGTTATAGTGCAACGAAGATTATAGTCTCTCAAAACAGCATCACTTTTGTTGGATATCAGTCAACTAGCTATACCATTATTGTTTTCCAGCTGTTTTTCCCATTTTTTGATTAAACACCCGTCACAAAAATTTACTCTTTTTTTTAGTAGTCATTTAAAGACTACAATAAAGGTCATACTAGGTTCAACAACAACGTGAATCTTTTATAAAAAAATTTGGTTCCTTTTTTGCGTAACAGTTGTAGTTTAGCTTTTGTTTTCGCGACAAGTGGTCGGCCGGATAAAATCACTTCGCGGGCCGTAGTTCGGTGACCACTGCATTAGAGGTACCATATTTTCATGGACCAAAAAGAGAACAATTCCAAAAACGAAGTCCAAACGACCAAATTCGCGGAAGGTACTGGACAACCGGACTGACTAAAGACCTTTTTTTTTTTTTTTTTTGAGATCACTTATTTCTGCGCCGCTTTTCCCCTTTGAAAGTGGTGATCTCAAAAACAAAAAAACAAAATCGGTCTTTAGTCATTTCAATTGGTTTGGGGTCGGCGGGAATTGTACGGAAGCGTGAACGAAAGGATAACGTTTTTGGTTGGTTTGGTCTTCGACTCCCGCCTTTAACTTGTGAGCATTGAAAAAGAGGATATTTGGCTACTTTTTGGATATTCTCGAAGGACAATTCATTTTATACGGAAAAAGAGGACAAATCCTTTTGAAAAAAGACATATAGTAGCCCTATGATACATATTGCTTTCGAACTAAAATTTCAATTTTACAGTAGTTCTCAAGTTTTTCAACTAATAAACGAGACAGGAACGATTGGGATCAGTGGTTTTGCGCCAAATTTGAAAGCTTTCATGGAACTTTTTTCGATAGCATCTAAAAATTCGTTTTCTATTAAAGCCCACATAAATCTGCGTGGTCGATGAAGTCATGTCTGCGTGTTTCGTTGCAAAACAAATGATCTGAACGATGGATGCTTTCACAAAGGTAAAGGGAATGGGCAATTGGGCATGCTGTAGGCGGAGTAGGCCTGTTGTAAAAGGCTCATTAATTAACCTAAAAACGGCTTGCCAATACGAAAAGGAGCTTCTTTATCGTTTCTGAACTAACAAAATTGCTTGTTTTTCAGAAATAAAATAAAGTCAAGTTAAATCCATCCATACCTTGATTCGTTTATTGCATTCTGAGTAGTTGCAAAATGACATCATCGGATTATTTGATTTCTGGCAATCATAACATTCCTATTGCGGTGTTACCTCTTCAGCAGTTCATGGGGAAACTCCCCGTTGAGTTTTACAAGGGAGAAGACCAAAAAATACATCATGACCCAAATCGGGTCAACCTCTTTTTGGACAAATACAACAAAAAACTTTTTGCCAATGCTTACCGAAAAGTAGTCAAGGTCGACACTGACGAAGGTTTTGCTGTGATGAAACAAAGGCTTTTGTCATCGCCGATATTTTTGAATGTTCAACTGAAAGAGCAGTACACAGAAGACTACGCTTTCGTACAGAAAACAGTCGTTAATAGCATGCCTGCGATGGCATATATCAATCCTACTCATCCAGTCATCAAAGCACAGCTTCAGAAACAGTTTGACGAATGTGAGCAACTGATAGGCCAAGGCAAAAAGTTTAGCTTCGAAATCAGAGTCGGAGAAATTCTAAGATCCTGGTATGCTTCAACCAGGACCAATAAGTTTGCCACATATGCCAGCTACGGATCAACCATTTGCGTCACCAACTTCAGGCAACGTTGCAATTTTTGTTACCATCCTTTGGCGTGGTGCATTCCAGTGACATGGGTTCTTGGACCGCCATATTTGATTTACAGGGCTATGAAATGCAATGACGTCATATCAGAGCTTAATGGAGTTGTTACGTTGATGAGAGAAGAACCTCAGATGTTTGTCCAACAAATTTGATCCCCATGGTGTTGAAAATTTTCATGAACACCGTTGCAAAGCCTCATGTAAAAAGTTTGACTATGGTTGCAGGATTTCTGAATTTTTGAATTTTGTTTTGTTATTACTGTACTACTGCACTTTTAAAGTGAACGTTGTAGTTCACTACCACAAAGATAAAATGAAGTTCAGCAAAGACTTGGGAGTTTTAGATTTTGTCCAACACCTTTAATATCCATGAGACATAGCCAGAAATTTGCTTAGAAGGGGATGGGCGAAACTGATGCACAAATATGAAAAGCAAAAAAAAGACTGTCCAGAAAAAAAGACCCGTCTTCGGGCCCTTCCGAGTCGATTTCGACAACAACCACAACAAACAGGGTTTCATTCAGTAGCGTAGCCAGGGGGGCGGGGGGCTCGAGATCCCCCATTGGCCTGTGAAGTATGCAAAATCGCACGTTTTTGGTGCTTTTGAGGCCGATTTTTGGTGAAAAAATGAAAACAGCCCCCCCAAAGGAAATTGGGTGTCGAAGTTGTGACGTACATGTCGTAAATCGGCCTGAAAAAGCGTTTGAATGTCCGCTCGCTTTTGGCCGAAAAATCCGTCTCAATTTCAGTGAAGACTTTTTTTTTTTGAGACCACCTGTTTTTGGGCTGAAAAACGTTTGAATTTCCGAGTTTTCCGAGAAATTCCGTCTCAATTTTCGGACAAACCGTGTGATTCTGATTCAAGAACAATGAAAATTCGGGTCAAGGTCATTTGCAGTTTTCTCACTCTTTCAAAAAAGCCCCCCCCCCTTTTTCAAATCCTGGCTACGTGCCTGGTTTCATTATCGTAAAAGATCACGCTCATTGTTGTTGGCAAAGCACAATCGGCTCTGAGATAAGAGGTGGATGATCTCGCCGATTGCCACGTCAATGCATGTCTCTTAAAATATCAGAGTTACTAATCAAAACTAACGGAAAACTTGTTCAAAATGATCTTGTAATTTGCATCCTGCAATCAATGCAAGTAAAGTCGTAGTTTACCGTACCATTATTCTCATGTTATTTATTGCTTAGCAATATAACTTATGCATATCAACTAGCTGGACATGTTCTGAAGCTGCAGTGATCTAAGGTTTCCATGAATCTTGTTTTTATCGGGACAGTTCCGTTTTTGATGCCTTGTCCTGGTGTCTCGCCCATTGACCATTATTGTTCCATAATTTTTAATTGGTTTCAAAGTCTTTGATCTTTTACCGATTTCATGATTGGACTCCGAAAGACGCAGAACTTTTCTTTATTTGATATTCATGCAGTAAAGTACGGTTTCCCCGCGATGACTTTTTATTTGTCTTCATGATAAATCTGCAGAAAATAGAAATTGTTTAATCCTGTGGCGATTATACCCTTCAAAATATGGGAACCCCACACTGATGCAGCAGTCAGTAACTTTTTCCTGGGAACCCAAAATCTACCTGGGAAAAAATAATATTTTGAGTTACAAGGGTTAGTGTGTTGAAATTTAAATTAGTGTGTGGAAATTTAAATCTGACAGTTGCAAACTATGAACTGTAGATTGGGCTACTATGATAGCGTTACCATATTTTCATCACCAAAAAGAAGGACACCTTTTTAATGAAATTTATTAACAGCTAGTTATTCTGCATCGCCTATACGGCAAAAGACAAACAAAAGCAACAATTATTTCAGCTATAGGTCAAAGTGTTATTACCACTAGCGTACGCAGGATTTTCGAAAGGGGGGGCAGGAAATTTGAGAATAATGAAGACCAAAAGAAAAAGGTCTTCTCTCAGATTTTGTCCGTTTTTCTGCTCAAATTTACGTCATAAACACCCCTGACTGTCCTAGAGTAACCTGGTAAGACGTAAGCTATAGCACGTGCACGATATATAGGCCTCCTTTTAATGATCTAACTGATGCGATATTTATACACTAAAAGGCTGCGTGAGAAGCCATGTTTTATCTGTTCAAAATGCCGAAAAGGAGGATATTTGGGCATTTTTTAACGTCCTCGGAGGACAAATTATTTTCCATTAAAAAGGAGGACATGTCCTCCAAAAAGAGGACGTATGTAACCCTATATTATGACAAACTGCTGTCATATCATGCAGTTGCATTTAGGGACGTTGATTAATCCATATTTATCTGAACTCTATACCTACTGTAATTTCTTTAGTTATTATTACTAATTAAATTGTTTGTTTATTTACGAGCAAACCACTTCTAATCAAATACAAAGTTGACTATTTACACTTTTATCCATTTCTAAAGTAGAACGTGACATCGCAAGCGATATCTGGGGACTTCACGGCATTATCCAATTTTTATCAAACTTTAATCAGATTTGCTTTGAATGAATTTGTAAAAAATGTAGTCGTTTATAGTCAAATCAATAATTTAAATGCGCCCCTTTCAGATTTTGTTTCATTAACTCAAATCGCTTCGTGGTTATTCGAGTTCAAATTTAAATCTCTCGAAGTTATCAAAAATAATCCAGTAACGTCATTTAAAAAGCTCACATAACAGTTTACAATACAACGTCAAATGCCAGCACTTTTTACGAGTTCTTAAACAGTTTTTAACTCCATTTGAAATAGCATAAACCGGTCTTAAAATTCCAGCGACTCACAATCAAATTTGGCTACATCAACGAAAGTTAACGTCATGCATAATTCTGAAAACGCTCTTTTGCATCGCAATTCAACATATTATAGTATTGGTATACCGGTTGTTTCGAAATTAAAGCTTCCTCCTCAACAGCATAATCTAAAATAAAAAGGTGCTAAAATTATGCAAATTTAAAACCGGAATTTATTTGTTTTTATTACAACATAACACAGAACACGTCAAAAATTAAAATTCAAAAATTTTAAACCCTACAGTCTGTTTAAATTCTATTTGAATAAGGTGAAACAGACTGTAAGGTTTTAAATATTTTAATTTTAATTTTTGACGTGTTCTGTGTTATGTTGTGATAATCGCTCTGGCCTACGCTGTCGAGCACTTTTTTGAATCGGTTGAATTCAAACTCCACCCATCATAAGTTTTTATTAATTCATTTATGTTTTTGCCACATAGACTTCATTCTCGAATGATATAATTTGACAAATTGCAAAAAAAGGAGGAGAATCAAATTTTATTTTTCCTAGTTAATGCTTCACTCACAAGTTGTCTCAGGTCGATGAGAATAATTTGGTAAACTATCCCAGTTTTCTATTCGCCTCTTAATTAACACGATTTTTTGGGCTTATTATTGTCCAACATGGCACTACCAAGTTTGGCACGTTTTATCTTTTTCTGATATTAGCCTACCGGAATTCTTAAAATTTGATATGTCAAGCTGGAGTACTTCGTATTTATGATTTATAAATTTTAAGGGGCCTATTTGGCATGGTCTCCTTAATGTGGCCCACCACATTTTGTTTTTGATCTTTGATTTACAGTATGTTAAACTATCCTATGGATTTAATTCGTTTAGATTTTGTAGTTAATAGGGCGAGGTGTCAATATAATTGGAGGACCTCTATAGTATGAAGTTCTCAATAATTTTTTATATTAAATTTTTACCTATCTTGACAATTTTATTTGTCTAGCTTGAGGGGTTAAAAATTTTTGAAGGACCTGTTGAAAAAAGACTTTCCAATTATGGCAACTATAGTCATATTTTATTTACCTATTCTGATTTTATTTTTCTTTTATATTTACCTATTCTGAAAGTTTCATGTGTCTAGCTTGAATGGTTGAAAATTCTGACTTTTAAAGGACCAAATTGAGGGACCCCTGATTTTGGTGCCTCAAATTTTGCAAAGTTTTATCTTTCCTTAATATTTGCCAATCCTGAAAATTTGATGTGCCTAGCTTAAACAATTAAAACGTCTAAATTTTGGCCTCCTCGTTTGAGGAGGACCCCCATTTTGTTCCCCCCAAATTTTATCAAATTTTATCTTTTCTTCGCACTTGCCTATCTTCAAACTTTAACGCGTCTAGCGCGAGTGGTTAAGAAGTTCGAGTTTTGGTGGACTTGCTTGAGAGGGACACCCTCATTGTGGCATCTCCAAATTTTGTCATATCTTATCTGTAACATATACATATATCTATTCTCAAAATTTCATCTGTTTAGCGTGAGTGGTTAAAAAGTTTGAATTTTGGCAGCCCCGTTTTAGGAAGATTCCCTTATTTTGATACTCCCAAATTTTGTCAAATATTATCTTATCTTCATAATTGTCAATCCTTAAAATTTCATGTGCCTAACGAGTGTGGTTAAAAAGCTTTGAATTTTGGTGGCCTCGTTTGGGGGACCCCCATTTTGGTACCCCAAAATTTGGTTAAAATTTATCTTTTTTTTATATATACTTACCTTAAAAATCTCATGTGTCCAGCTTAAAAGGTTAAAAAGTTTGACTTTAGGAAGGCCTTGTTTGGGGGAACCCCCATTTTGGTACCCCCAATTTTTTTTAGGTTTAGTTTTATTTTGATACCTACCTATCTCAAAGATTTGATTCATCTAGCTCTAGCGGTTTAAATGTTTAAAATTTTGGTGGCCTCGTTTGAGGGGTAACCCCAATTTTGGTACCCCCAAATTTTGTCAAATTTTATCTTTCCTTTGTTTTAGTTATCTTAAAAATTTCGTGTGTCCGGCTTAAAAGGTTAAAAAGTTTAGACTTTGGAGGGCCTCGTTTGGGGAGAACCCCCATTATGGAACCCCCAGTTTTTGTTATGTTAAAATTATTTTTAATATCTCCCCATTCCGAAAATTTGATCCTTCTAGCTCAAACGGTTTAAAAGTTCAAAATTTTGGCAACCACGTTTCTGGGTGATCCCCGATTTCGGTACCCCCATATATTGTAAGATTTTGTCTTTTTTTCATATTTGCCCACTCTGAAAATTTCATGTGTCTAACGTGACTGGTTAAAAAGTTACAGTTTTGGCGGCCCGTTTTGTGGGAAACCCCATTTTGGTACTACCAAATTATGTCAAATTTTATCTTTTTTTTGTGTTTACTTACCTTAAAAATTTTGTGGGCCTAGCTTAAAAGGTTAAAAAATTTGAACTTTAAAGGGCCCGTTTGGGATAAAGTCCCCATCATGGCACCCCCAATTTTTGTAAGGTTTAGTTTATTTTTAACATATTACTATTCCAAAATTTTGACCTATCTAGCTCGAACGATTTGAAAGTTCAAACTTTTGGAGGGCCCTATTGAAGGAGATACCCCCAACCTGGCACCCCCAATTTCATTCCCGCACTAGTCCTCCCTGATATCTTTAATCGCTCAAACTTTGAATACAGTGCGTTTAGCGGTTTAAAAGTAGATAGCTGGAGAAAAAAAAAAGTAAGAAAAAAGACAAAAAAGAAGAAAAATAGTATTCAGGTTGGGGTCAACGAACATAACCAAAAGAAAGGCGGTTAGTGTGCTCAAAAAGCACAAATCATTTTCCATCAAAATCGGTATTTACCAACATATATCGGTTTAAAGTCGTTCATTTTCTAACCATTTTGGTCACGTGACCAGGTGCCCCCAAACTTGGTTTGCATAAAGCATTGATAATCATCCACAATGTGTACAATTTTCAGTTGTGCACACCAAGTGGTTTGTGAGTTACAGGCAAATTACTAAATTTTCGAACTAAAATTCGCAGTTTTTTTATGCTTTTTTGAGTGTCAATTCACGATCACTTGACCTAGGATTCCCAAAATTGGCACACATGACGCATTCATTAATTTTCATGTTGAGGCCAAATTTCAGCTTTCTACGTTTTACCGTTTGTTAGTTATGAGCAAATCAATCCTCATCTGCCAAAATTCGCGAACAAAAATAAAGGTACTACGCGCTCACGCGAAGTCCCAATTATTGTGGCTGACTATTTTTGAAAATGCTTTCTTGATTTTATTACAACAATATCGTCAGAGCAGTTGTGCCAGTTTTGTAAATTGAAAGATGTTTTGAAATGTAAATAAATGAGCAAAAGTACAATAAATAGTCCAATATTGTACGGTATTGAGTGGAGTTTAAGTTTATTATTATCGATAGGGTCTACCTTGGTTCGATTTTGGAGAAAATTCAAGCGACAAAACTGACGCTATCGAAGCGACAAGTACTATTGTCTAGCCCTTTTTACGTAAAATAGCCAGCCCAATTGCGAACAAATTTTCAGCAGACTTTTTTACTACTTAGGTCTTTTTTTTACATGCTCCCTGTTCAGACTGTGCAAGATATGACTAATTTGCAAGAGCACTAACCGTGATGTCATTAGCTTTCTGCTACAGTAGCGGTATGTATTTGTTTATGTAAGTAAATCAAATCGTATTGTCTTGTAGGTTTTGTCTTTTGGGAAGAAGTCAAACGTCAACCGTAAAACTTGGAAAATGGTCAACTCCTAAGCGAGTGAGGATTCGTCCAAAATAAAAGCGCCTCAGTCTCTTCCTCATGAGGTGACCCTCCTGGGATCATTGCACGATATATAAGTCGAAATTTACGAAAGGAGATTTGCAGTAAGCGTGTTGTAGTAAAAAGTATTGACGAAAAAGATTTTCCATTACGAAACATGAAAAGAAAAAAAATTTTATTAACGAAAATCTGACCCAAGCCAGAAAACGACCTTTGTGGCCGACTAAGCAAAAAGCTAAAGCAAAAAATTTTTCTTATACATAGACCACGAATGGTAGAATATACGTGCGAAAAGATGACGCAGCATCTTCTATTATTATACGATCTGAAGAAGATTTGCATGCTCTGTAATTATGAAATTTAGTGTGTAATGTGCGTACTTGTGTTTTAACTTTTTGTAAATTTCGCTTCTCAATCTTATGGTAATTGCCCTTGGGGCAATCAAGACAAGACTTCATGCTTAAAGTTTGGGGTTGATAAATTGGTTGCCGATTCCATCGCGCTTCCGGCTTCGAATGGAATAACTATTTGCCATCTTAATATGGTTAGTTTAGTAAAAAACATTGGGAAGTTAGAAGAGTTTTTAAACAAATTTTCTCGAAAACCTGAAATTATTTGCATCAGCGAAACTAGAACAAATGACAAAAATATACATTCGGTTGCTCTGCCAGTATATTCTTTTTATAGCAACAATTCTTCTACTAAAGCCGGTGGAGTCGGCATCTATGTTGTTGACTCTTTCTATTGTCAAGAAATTACAAATCTACGTTTAAATCTATTAGGTTGTGAGGACGTATGGATTGAGGTCAATTTAAATGATAAAACAAATGTTGTTGTTGGTACAGTTTACAGACATCCGCAACCAAATTATTTAAAATTTTCTCAAGCCTTCTATAACAATCTTCTTAAATTAAAAGGAAACAAAAAATTCGTGGTATTAGGGGATTTCAACGTTGACTATGGCCGTTATACCGCCGACTCGGCTGTTAAAATGTTTGCCGATACAATTAGTAGTCTGGGTTGCGAACAATTAATTTCCTGGCCAACTAGAATTAGTCCAAATAAACAATCAATTTTAGATCATATTTACGTAAACAATTCGATGATGAATAGCGTCGTTTCACCTGCAGCAATTACCCATTCTTTGTCTGACCATTTTCCAACAATAGTTCATTATAATTCAAAACTAAAAGAAAAGATGAAAACAGGCCATTAATTAGGATTATCAAACCGCATTTAATCGAAAATTTTGTTGAAGACATAAATTCCAAACTTCAAAGTTTAGAAGCACCTAATTTTGAAAAATTAACAAATGTCTTAACTGACATTGTTAATAAACATTTTCTAAAAACAAAATTATCCAGAAAACAATTAAAGTTTGCAAAAAATCCTTGGATAATCCACGAGATTTTGAAATCAATTAAAAAGCAAAACAAACTTTTCGCTAAGTATCAGAAAACTCGCAGTGATGCCGATCTCAAAACCCATAAACCTTTCAGAAATAAATTAACTCATCAAAAAGAAACTGCGAAAGCGACGTTTTTTCAAAAAGAAACAGGTAAAAGTAAAAACATTTCCTCAACATGGAAAACAATGAGCGAAATTCTAAGAAAAGGTAAACATAACTCCTCTTCATTACCTTCTAAACTGAATGTCAATGGAATTCCCTTAACAAAACCCTCTAGCATTTGTTCCGAGCTCAACAAATATTTTTGCAACATTGGCCACGAGATGGCCAAATCTATTGATAAATCTTCAATAAAAGCAGATTCGCATTCCTTTCACGGAAAGCGAGTGTCACATTCCATTTATTTTGAACTCACTAATGATGAAGAGATTGTGAATATTATAAAAGATCTAAATCCCAACAAAGCACCTGGGTAAGATGATATACCTACAAAACTTATTAAGGCAGCTGCGCACTCGCTATCTCTTTTTCTATCCAGTATTTTTAATTCATGTTTGGAGGGTGGTCATTATCCGGATGCACTTAAAGTAGCGCGGGTTACACCTTTGCGTAAAGGGGGTTCCAAATCTGCAATGAAAAATTACCGTCCTATATCAATCCTCTCTGTTTTTAACAAAATATTTGAAACAATAATCAAGCGTAGACTTTTAAATTTTTGGAAAAAGTACAATATTTTTGTTCCGACGCAATTTGGATTTTGAGAAAATCATTCCACTACCCTTGCTATTGCTCATCTAAATGAACTAATCATCAACGATTTGGATAATAATAATAGTGTTTGCGCTATATTCTTGGACTTAGCTAAAGCGTTTGACACTTGTAATCACAAACTACTGCTATTTAAATTGGATCAATATGGAATAAGAGGAGTTGCCAATGATGTGATTAGATCTTATCTCACAAACCGTAAACAATTTGTAAGTGGAAACGGCTATTCATCATCGCTCTTAGATATAAACATTGGAGTACCCCAAGGCAGTGTACTAGGCCCAATTCTTTTCCTCATTTATATCAATGACTAATCTAATTGTTCCAACTTTAAGACAACGTTGTATGCAGATGACAGTGTTTTGACGTTGTCCCATAAAAATGTAAATTGTTTGCAAACCATGTTCAATTTCGAATTACCAAAAATAAATGCTTGGCTCAAATCAGATCAATTGTCACTAAATGTAAATAAAACCAATTTTTTATTCTTTACTAAAACCAAAGAAAAAAATCATTCCACAAATAAATGATTGTAAAATAAAACAGGCCAATTGCGTAAAATATTTAGGAGTATTTCTTGATGACAAACTCACTTGGAAAAACACATTGAACACATTGAAACTAAATTATCGGCTGCTTCTGGTGCCATCCATAAATTACGCAAGTATATACCTCAAAAAGCTTTAATGTCAGTGTATTATAGTTTAGTGTATTCTCATCTCCAATATGCAATTATCTGCTGGGGAAATTCTTCCAAAACCATTAAGCATAAACTACAAGTCAAACAAAATCGTATCATAAAAACATTATGCAACAAATTTGGTACAAAAACTAGATTAAAACCATTTTATGAACAACTGTAAGTCCTAAATATCGATGAAATTTACAAGTTAGAAGTTGCCAAATTTATGGCAAAAGTTAATTTAAATAAATTACCTGTATTTTGTAGCAATCAATCAACGATTTTTAGAACTTTGTCCTCTATCCATACGTACTCGACCTGCAGTGTTTCATCCAAAAGTTTTTATGTGCAAAGAACATCGCTGGTTAAAACTAACCAATCGCTTAAAATTTCTGGTGTTAAAATTTGGAATAGTTTACCAGGACATATAAGAGATAAAGTTTTGACTTCCAGTGACAAAACATCATCAAAGATACTAAAACTCTACTTTTTGAAATCCCGTACCTGTTTATAAGCGAAATCATTTTGTACTTGTGTGTATATAGAAATGAATGCCTATCTGTTTGTTTCTGTGTGTCTTATTCTTTTTTTTTCTTTTTCTTTTTTTTATCAATTTTTTTTTCTAATTATCTAAATCAGAACAAAATTTTCCTTTCAGTGTCGAAATTCTACAGCCGAATTTTGTACTATTTCTAAGAGGAGGAGCAGACTCGGCGACCGTGTCGCTTGATTAAGCGACGTTCTTATTTTGGTCTTTCGCTTCTTCTCGTCGTGCTAAATTGTGTCGTCTTAGTTTGTTGAATCAGCAATTTGTGTATTTGTTTTTGCTCGACAATAAAAGAATACTACTACTACTCTGCGCAGCGTTTTTTAGTCCAAATGGCATACGTAAGAACTCCCATAATCCAAACGGTGTGGAAATAGCTGTTTTGGAATTGAGTCAGGAGCCATTGGGATCTGGTGATACCCGCGAATCAAGTCAATTTTGGAGAAGATGCGAGATCGTGCTAAACGAGAATTAAAGTCTTGAATGTGAGGGAGAGGATGTCTGTCATCAGTGGTAGCTGCATTAAGCCGTCGGTAGTCGCCGCATGGTCGCCATCCACCTGACTGCTAGGCAGGCGCGTCGATTCCCGGGGGGGTCGGGGGGGTCGTGACCCCCCCAAAGATATGCATTGGGGGGGGTCCAAAGAGTAAAGGACCCCCCCCCAATAAAAACGAACGTGTTTGCTATTTGTCATGAATACTAACAAAATAACATTTCTGTCTTGACAGATTTTTCTTGCTCAAAATCTTGAAAACTGTATATCACAGCGCTAGGCCAAGATTTTATAATAATATTCGCCATAATACGAGTATGTTTATCATCTAGCCGAAATTTTGCACAATTTTTGTTTGTGTGCGTCACAAACTCATTATTGTGCCTGTGTGTTTTGTCAGTGAAGTCTAGATGAGGAAAGTCCCCATCGTTACAGCAGGGCACTGAGGGTAGAGGGCTGACTGAGACTCGCACCGTCAGAGGAAAGTAGGCTAAAGTTTGTTTTTTCGTTGCTGTTTTGCCCGTAGTAAAAGTTAGTAGTAGTAGTAATCTTTTAATGCCGAGCAAAAACAAATACATAAATCGCAAATTCAGCAAACATTTAAAGACAAGATTTAGCACGACGAGAAGAAGCGACAGACCAAAGTAAAAACGTCGCTTAATCAAGCGACTCGGTCGCCGAGCCTGCTCCTCCTTTTAGAAATAGTA
Organism: Trididemnum nubilum; assembly: GCA_963965965.1. NCBI lineage: Eukaryota > Metazoa > Chordata > Ascidiacea > Aplousobranchia > Didemnidae > Trididemnum > Trididemnum nubilum. The sequence goes on along the minus strand of OZ014473.1, from coordinate 9,783,649 downwards.
CAAAATTCGGCTGTAGGATTTCGACACCAACGAAAAGTTTTGTTTTGATTTTGGCAATTAGAAAAAAATGAAAAAAATTGGTAAAAAAAGAAAAGGAAAAACAGGAAAAAAAACACACGCCCACAGATAGGCTTGCATTTTAATATCCAGACAAGTAAATAATGGTTTCACTTATAAACAGGCATGGGATCTCAAAAAGTAAAGCTTTAATATCTTTGATGATATTTTGTCTTTATTTCTTGTATGTCTGGATAAACTATTCCAAATTTTAACCCTAGAAATTTCAAGCGATTGGTTAGTATTTTCCAACGATGTTATTTGCACATAAAAATTTTTGGAAGAAGCACTTCGGGTCAAATACGTATGAATAGAGGACAAAGTTCTAAAAATCGTTAATTGCTTGCCACAAAATAGAGGCAATTTATTTAACTTGACTTTGGCCATAAATTTGCAACTTCTAATTTGTAAATTCCATAGATATTTAGAACTTGCAGTTGTTAATACAATGATTTTAATCTAGTTTTTGTACCAAATTTGTTGCATAATGTTTTTATGATACGATTTTGTTTGACTTGTAGTTTGCGTTTAATGATTTTGGAAGAATTTCCACTGCAACTAATTGCATATTGGAGATGAGAATATACCAAACTATGATCAACCGACATTAAAGCTCTTTGTGTTATATACTTTCGTAATTTATAGATGGCACTAGAAACAACCGATAATTTGGTATCAATGTGTTCAATATGCTTGTTTATAGCATAGCTCAGAGTGAGTTTGTCGTCAAAAAATACTCCTAGATATTTTACGCAATTGACCTGTTTTGTTTTACAATCTTTTATTTGCGGAAAGATTTTTTCTTGCTTTTAGTAAAACTGTTGTACCAAAACGAAGCAGCTCTTTGATTGACGAAAATAATTTATGCTCCATTGGGCCATTGATGAAAAAATAGGCTACCGGTATTTGCTGGAAAAAAAATTAGTACCTGTTAGCCAGGTTGATTATCTAGTTCAGTTGTGGAAGTCACAAAGCTAACAACTACGGAACGGCAGTGGCGTCGATAGAAATGGTGCCATCCGGGTGGGGACTTAATGGACGGTGTCATCATTGGCGAGTCAGGATTTTTGGTTGGGGGGGGGGATCACATGCAATGACGCCATCAAACAATTTCGAAATGAGAAACTTTTTACGAGACAAAGTAATCGTAAAATGGAAGATAAGAAGCCGTGGCCTAATTTGGCATGCAACCAGGATTTTTGTTGAAGGGGGAGGACTTTAACTAAATGTTGAAAAGTGAAAACGTCTAAATTGGGAGACATAATGAGCAAACTAGTGTAACTCAAATGCATCACAAACGGGGATCTGGAGGCGAAGTCCCCAGTCGCTGGGCGATTTTTTGTAATTTTTTGAAAAAAAAATAGCTATTTTAATGCTATTAGATCACATTTTGCGCGTGTTGTTTTGCTGGCTTAGCATTTGATGTAGATTTTGGCTGCTTCGTACTGCAGCGGCAGTTTCAATTTTTGTCGCGAAAAGAAGACGAATTACACTGTTTTTTTTAAAACAATGATTATTCATAAAAACCCGAGGGTCATTTTTACTTTCTGGAGTACCGACCAGCACAACTGTTTCACACGATTATATTTCTCAAGATACACTTTCATCCCCACCAACCCACTTTTGGCCTCCATGAGTTTTTGTTTTTTCCTTTTTCTTCCAAAATACCGTACACTCATTTCTTAAACGGCTTAATACTGAAAAAAAAAACTACATCAAATGTGCTATTGCGATGCACAAGCAATGCAAACGAAATTCGCAAGATTTCGCCAAAAAAGTTTTGGTTATTACAAGTTGGACCCCCCCAAAGATTTTGAGAAATCGACGCGCCTGCTGCTAGGGTACGATATGTAAAGGCGAAGACCATGGAGAGTTTGATCGACGGACAATGCCGGCTTCTTCCGTTTTCGTAAATTCATCCTTGGCAGCTGAAAACTTATCGGCAGGTAGACGTCGTGGACGTGCGAAGATAGGGTGCCCATGCGTTACAATGTGATGTTCTACAACATGCTTATTAACAGTTGCCTGAAATTTGGGCACTAAGACGTCCGGGAATTTTAATAAAAGTCGATCAAACTGTGTAGCAGAATTTAACGTCAAACCGCAGAATGTAACTCCTTTTCTACATCTGCCAAAAAACTAGTGCAGTAGTTCAAATCGATTAAGCGGCGTCCGCGCAAATCAATGGCAACATTATTGGTAGCAAAAAAGTTCGCTCCTAGAATAGGACGAGTTACATCGGCAAAATAAAAATCTTGTTTGTACGTATGTTTGTTGCCAAAGTTTAAGGTTAACTTGTGCAAGCCCCAAGAGTTGATTTTGGAACCATTAGCGGCTGTTAAATGACCTGAAGGAGGTTGTCATTTGTTTGGTGTGGGAACTGGAAAAACGCAAACATTGGCACTGCTATCAACAAGAAAATGTCTTCCTGTAAGGCGATCCCACACCGACAAAGTACTGTTCGTATATCCGTCGACCGCCGCAGTCACTGGCGGCCGGCGTTGGCGTTTTCCTGATTATGCTGTTTTGATGCTTGTCGTGATGGAAGCAATTTAGCAAAAAGGCAGCCTGGTCTACAATTGTGGGCATCTGGACCAAAACGTTAATGGTAGCTGCAGATGAAGTTCTTTCTCGATGGTTTTGGTTTTGCAACCGGAGTTTGATGAAACCGTAGCGGTTGTCGCGTGGCAGCAGAAGCGACAGATACCACTGTATGGGAAATATTTTGAGATTCCACTATACGATCGGCTGCTTTGGCCAAATCCTGGATGGTTGCAAAATCCGGTATCGCGAGGATAGATCTGACTAGAGTAGGCAACTGAGCCAAAAAAAATGCCCGTCTCAACGTGTCAGCGTTATTATTGAGAGATTCTAGCTTTCGGAGAAGCGCGGAAGGAGTTCGATCGCTTAAACCCGAAATATTGAGAAGTTCTGCGTCCTTTTGGGCTTGTGTTTTTCTAAAAGCGCCCAACAATGCCTCTTTGATTGCATCACTCATACTCATAGGTGGGCACAAGTCCGTTAATCGTTAATCCGTTAATAACGAAGCTAACTTTTTCTTGAACTCGTTAATCCGTTAAAAAGTTTTTTCATGTTAACGGACTAAATTAACTTCCGTTAAGTTTTGTTAACGGACTAAATTAACTTCCGTTAAGTTCTGTTAACTTCCTTTAACGTTTTTATCGTTAATATCTTGCACCATTCATTCATCGTACTGGTACAAACCAGATTGCACTGGTAATGCTTGTAGCGTATTAGCACGAGTTTTATAGAAGAAAGCGAAGAAAGGAGCTCTTTTTTGAGGCAAATAATAACCTGCAGCCTCATAGGTCTATTAATTATCGCTGTTCACAATTTCCAAAGATCTTTCGATCGCAGCTTCGTTGTGCATTTAAACTTATTTTTATCTTCAAATTAGATTAGACTGTAAAACGTAACTTTCTAAACACAAAAAGACCACCACAGCAGTAAATATTTTCTTACAATCAGCTCAACAGCGTCAATACGTGTTCTAGAAGCGAGTGAATAAAAAGAAATGTAAATTACACGCAAAATGTTAACGGATTAACGGACTGTGTTAACTTCCGTTAATTAAAGCTGGAAATAACGGATTAACGTTAACGGAGGTGTGAAGTTTGTTAACGGACTAGTGGTTAACGAAGCAAACGTTTTGCATTAACTTGCCCACCTATGCTCATACTTATTAGCGGCTGGAGGGTGAAGGAGAACCGCTTTAACCTCTGCAGCAGTTGAATTATCTAGAGAAGCTACCACATAGTCGAATTTTGTTTGGCCCTGCGTAACTGACGGTGAACGTAGCTGGGCTTCCACTCTAATGAACCACACCTCCGGATCTTCTGGCCAGAATTCTGGAAGCTTCACTGAAACTGCGGAAACTGCAGCTGCATCAGCTTGACGTGAATTTTGAGAAGTTGAAGTGTTGTGGGTGGATATCGCTTCAAAAACTTTTCTCGTGGGATATCTTTTTGTATTTGTTGAATATCTTTGCAATCGCAGTCCCAAAATTAAAACAAAAAATATCAAAAATTATAGTTCAATTTTAGCTATTGTAAACCGCCGGAATTGGCTGGATCATTTACCGCCTTTAAACACCGCCTTTAAACATAAGTTAAAGAATTTAAAAGCAAGCACATGCTGGTGGATTTACTGAAAAGCATGCAGAAAGTTGAAAAAGTCAATGTTACTCTGAAACTGCCGGTCAAGACTAGGTAGGGATCTGTGGTCACTTGTTTGGAGAGTGTACAAAAAATAAGGTTGTCTTACGAAAGCTTGCTGTATCGGAAATATCAGAAAAAAGCACCTTGGCGAAAGAAATGAAAAAGACGATTTTAGATGATGATTTTTGGAACGTCAATAAAGCAGTAGTAAATTTACTGAAACCATTGTCTTCAGCAATCACTCAAGAAGACGTTCCAAATTTGGCTGTAGTGTACAAACTTTACTCGAACGTTCGATGTGACATCAGGGACAACCTTCAGTCGGTTCCTTTCTCTTTGCAAGAGCAAGAAAACATTGCAACCATTTTTGCTGAAAGAGAAAAATTTTGCATCAAAATCATTCATAAGGCGGTCTATTTTTTGGATCCTCGTGAGCATGGAATGCTGTTCTGCGATGAGGAAAAAGTTGTAGCGATCGAATTTATACGCGGCCTTGCTGAAACTTTTTCTTGTTGTGAGTTACTGACTGTAGATTCATCAAAAGTTTATCAAGATTGCGTTTTGTATTCAGCAAAGGATGGGTTCTATGCTACGCTTTTTTTGTGGAAAAACATTGCAAACATTTCTCCAGTTTCTTGGTGGAACGGTTATTGTACCAACCAAGAATTGAATAAGATTGCTGATAGACTTCTAAAATTACCATCGACTACTGCAGCTGTAGCGCGGTCTTTTGGCTGCTACAGCAACATTCACATAGCCAAACGCAACCGACTGACCATGACAGAGCATCGAAACTTGTATTTGTTTCTCAAAACAACAGCACACTAGTGGTCAGCAATCTAAACATTCAAGTCAAGCCGCCCAGACATCGATGACCAGCGACTCGGAGAAAAAAGTGGTCGAGTGGATAGAGCGTCTGCTACTGAAACGGTAGACTTGGGTTCGATTCCCAGTCGGGTCGAACCAAAGACTATAAAAATTGGTATTCACAGCTTCCCTGCTTGACGTTCAGTAGTTAAAGGGACTGTGTGAAGCCTCCACCGTGTGTGGTAGACAGGTGGGCAGGTGGCAGCTTGACTCGAAGACCGAAAGGTCCCTTCGCTGTCTCCTGGCCAAGGCATCTTGGTGAATAAAATGTAATTACAATTACAATTACAAGTGTTCATGTTCCAATTGCTGAACAAACAATCGAGATAGAAAGCAGCAGTGACAAATAGTCTGCAGTCGGTGTTTTGAAAGTCAATGAACTCATTAATTTAAACTGTTCCGACAATATCGATAGTGAAAGTTAAATCTCAAGCGTATGGTAAAATTTTTAAGTGTATGTTTTTCAAAATTACTAAAAGACATTTGCTGTAAAACTATTTGAACTTTTAATCCACCAACTTGCTAAAGAAAGCTCGGTTTTTATTTAGTGGCTTGTTGAAGCACGTTTTATGTGCAGCTCGAAATACCAAAAATATTACAACAATGGTGAAATAATTGCAAAAATGTTAAGATGCAGATGTTACTGAATTGCCTATACTTACGATTGCTTTCCACCAACGCTTAGCTGCACCAATGTAACTGAATGAATTAGACTTAGGATTGCTTTCCAGTTTCCACCAATGCTTAGCTGCACCAGTGTAACTTTGGAGACATTTTTGTTAGTGAAAGCTAGTCTGACTGGCAATAGCTTAGTAAATACCAGAGACAAAAAGATAATGTTGGGGATGGACCAGAAATATTCTAATCTAAATAATACAAAATATGCATGTTAAAGATAAAGTTTTGTTCCGAAAAAACTGAGGTTGTAGGAGTGAAGCTTTAAGTTTAAAACATTTTTGAACATCTGAAGGTTTTCCAATTATATCAACTTTTGCAATTCTATGAAATATTTGTCATTTATTTACATAGTACACTGTTCATGATTTTGTACTGTTATGCTATGCGTTCTCTTTCTAATACTGTACTCAGCATTGAAAACTATTGCTGCAGTAGGCCTAACTGATGTTAATCGTTGCGATGTTTGCAAATGTTAAACTGTTTTTGTTATCGCACTGGCAGGAAAGGCTTTGTTTTCAATTGTTCTGTTAAATTCGTTAAATAGATGTGTTGTTTAAATGTTAAGGGTACCACGTTGTGTAAAGCTTCACGACCAAGCGAAAGCAGAACAACTATTAATGCTTTAGAGTTTCTCAAGTGAAACACTTCACTCGTGCTGCTACAATATAGAAAAAAAGATTCACGCAGCATGCATAGTAAACTAACATGATGAACTTCACACTTCCAATTAAACCTCGATCAAGAAGCAATAATTTAGAAAGCTATGATTGGCGTTTCAACATGTATTATATGCAGGCGCGTCGCCAGCGGGGGGGCAGGGGGGCGTTGCCCCCCCGATTTTTGTTTTTGCCCCCCCCCCCCCCGATTAATTCCTGCCCCCCCACTGTATTTTTTCTTGAAAGTGAGCATCGAATTTGATTTTGGCCAGAAACAGCCTTCTTTTTTTTTTTTGGAGATCACCTGTTTTTGTCCGGAAAAACCGTTTCAATCCTGATTTCGGCCAGAAAAAGCCTACAGAATTCGGCGAAGACCTTTTCTTTTTTTTGGAGATCACCTGATTTTCATTGAAAATTTGTCTAAATCCAATTCAGAAACAATGAAAATTCGGGTCTAGTTCAACGCTCGTTTTCAGCTTTGCCCTCCTGATTTCAGCTTTGCCCCCCCGATCTCGCTAAGCTGGCGACGCCCCTGTTTATATGGTGCAGAACTTTTGATTTTCGGTAAAGACAACTTCATATTTTCTCGTTAAAATTTTTTGGGGGCTGAACTCGTCTGTTACGAATTGCGATACTGCTCAGTGCTCAATGCATTTCAAATCAGACTAGAGATCGTTACGGAGGAAGTCTGTACGACTATGAAAAGCTTCTGACGAGAAGGAAATACGATTGGTGTGGTAAAATACGCGGAAAAAAAATTAATACTTACTGTCTAGAATTGGTTAGCTTACAATTAAAACAGTGGAGTGCCTTCCATGAAATCGATGGAACATTAATAACTTAATAATAAGTAAATTATGATGTTTTTGACGTTTGCAGGCCAGAGTTTTAATATTTAATCGTTTTGCGTGCTTCTGGCCTAAAGGCTACCAGCGCGGAAGCCTAGGGAAGAGCAACCAGAACGGCGACTACTTAAAACAAGCAATGCAAAAAAGTTGTCTTCCCACAGGATTCGAACCTGCTGCCTTTGGATTACCGTCAAAACACATCAACGTCAAAAACATCATAATTTACTTATTATTAAAATCATAGTACAAGCAAGTTGATGGGTTCGAATAGCCAAAATTAAGCATTCGAGGAGACGTCTTCTCTAGCTCAAGTGGTAGAGCAGTGAACCGGTAATCCAAGGGCTGCAGGGTCGAATCCTGTGGGAAGACAACTTTTTCGCATTGCTTGTTTTAAGTAGTCGCCGTTCTGGTGGCTCTTCCATAGGCTTCCGCGCTGGTAGCCTTTAGGCCAAAGGCACGCAAAGCGATTAAAAAATTAATAACTTAGTTAATAATCTTGACGATTTATCATAGCTATGTGCACATAATAACGCATTGCAGAACACAACGCTTTGGTCATCTTTTGGCCTTTGTCTTCTAATGCGGTGGTAAAACTGCGCTGCTATACCTACACATGCAGCAGAACCTTGATTTAGCAAAAAAAAAACATGTTTTTTGGGGGGGCCGTGTTTTTTTTTTCGAAAAAAAAACATGTTTTTAAAAAATTTTTTATACTCTTTGGTTTGCAAAAATAAAAAACATATTTTATTAGATGCTGTGTTTTTTTTTAAATAAAAAACAAGATAAAAAAAACAACATTTACATCTCTAGCTATACCCCCTCCCCCCGGCTACGCTACTCGACTACACTGTACACTAAAAAAACGAAATAAAATGAGAATAAAAGCTAGTCTGATGGCGTTTTCTTGCGCACTTGAGACTCGTTTCCGCGCGTTATTGTAAGATTTATTGCGACTTTAAAAAAAGCGATTTTGCTTTTCTGAGAAAAGGTCAAGGGTTCAAAATGTGCATTTCCAGCAGTTGCCAGTTGGCGAGTAGCAAATACAAGTGATGCACAACTGCCCCAAATAAAATCGCATTGTTTGTGTTCCATTAACGTTAACGAAAGTTAAACCTGTTTCGAAACAATACTGCACCGAGGCTAAAGTTGGGGAGATGCACTAGAAATTCCGGGGGGATGCATTCTCCCATCCCCCTGATCGGCGTCATTGTTTAACTATAGGAATTCAATTATCCGGTCTTTCCGCTTATATCAGTTCAGGTTTCTAAAAATGCTGTCCGAATTAGACAGGATAATCGAGAAGTAGTGTAGTATGTTTACCTAGACGAAATATTCTCATTCCATCACTATGTTCTAGCGGTTCAAGCTATTGTAGATATATTTGTCACTTTTGGATGTAACGATAAGTTTTATTAAATCAAACCTGTTTTAATATAAGATTGACTGCATATCAAAATTTAAAAAGCTTTTTAAGTTTGTGGCAAAAATAATCTTAACGCTACATAACATTACCGCTGTTACGTACGCAGATAACTACGAGTTTTTTATATATGCCCGCTCGGTAAAACCTATTTAGGGGCGTATTTAGGGGGGGGCCACTGGGCCATGCGATACTTACAACTCTGCCATCAATAAAGCAAGAAATTAAAAAAATGATAAAATAAGAAGAACAAAAAAGAAAAAACACTACAGACCACCATAGGTAGAAACTAACAAGCATCCCATCTCCACCCACAATCAAATCATTAAAATGAGGAGACAGCTTTTCATGAAAAAGGATACCAGTAATTAAATAATTAGGAGCATAAAAACTACCTCAGTGCACAACTGCACATTCTACGTATATCTTTCATTGCTAGTCGTTTTTGCGATGTGGAGTGGAAAACTACGCTATAGCGAACACTATCTAAAAATTCAGCTGCAGAGTAAATCCTATTTTTCATTGCACGGTGAAATGTGAATGCACAACAGGTATTCATCATGCTTACGTTCTTGAATAACCGTATACCGTGACTGCCATATTTGCGTAAAATACTAAGTTAGTACACGCTTTATTCCATAAGAAAGTTTTGAAACATACGAGTTTCCTTTTTGTTTCAGTGAAACTTTTTGTCGTTTGCGAGCTGACTGTACATTTGAGATGGCTGATTAAAGTACCCTCTTTAGCAGGAAGCGATTAATGGATAAAATCTTAGTAGTACTGGAAAAAAAGCCAAAGGCGCATGGACTTGGAAAGTAAAATTTTCAGCTAATTGAGCAGTTAAGAGTTTGAAAAGTTTTAAGTTACTCAAGCTGTGTGAATTGCAGAACATCGTATGTAGAATAAGGTGTGCCTTGAAACTAACTGAAGACTATAGCGGTTTCTAGTTCCCACTAATTCAAAACAATGATTGGCGCTTGTTACGGATTTGTGTTTGTTATAACCAGGGTTGAAAGTCAATGCTGTTTAAAAGCAAAGACGAATCGATAGTTCACACAAAAAGCAAAGAGTAAAGTAAAGAAACAAAAAGCAAAGATATCAGAAAAAAAAGCAAAGATTAGTAACCGATGCCGAAATGCGAACAAAAATTTTAATTCTATTTTTCATGAGGATGCATTAAAATTTTTGCCGTATTGACCGCTGAATAAAACTTGTGAGTGGAAAAACTATTATTACCGGTACTATCAAGGATAAAAAAATACACTTTTAGGATAATATTATGAAGAGCAATACAGCATAAGAGAAACGAAACGATGTTAGCTTAGGCTGACTCAACAAGAACAAAAGTAAAGTTTAAAGACTCTACAAATCGATAAAATGTAAGCAAAAAGCACAGAAAAGGCGATAATCGATAGAAAAAATTAAAAGAAAAGCATCTGCGATAATCGATAGCAAAATAGCAAAGAATAAAGTATCGATTATCGATTACTAATCGATATTTCCAACCCTGGTTATAACATAAAAGGCGGTATTTTTTTTGCTTGAGTTGAGCATAGCGTTGCAGAAGTTAGTTTGTTAAACGTTTTATCTTTCGATTTATTTCTAGATACAGTAGAGGTAATTGTTATTGCAACAGCTTTGAATATTTAAAAATCTCTCCAGTTGACTTTTGCAAAAGAATGTTCAGATTTCAGCATTGAAAGCGGTAATGATGGATTTTTCTTAACTGAATTCGTAATGTAGAAAAGACGTGGTTGAATTATAAAGTATGATGTTAACTGTTGGCATGCACGGAACCAGCATTTTGCTGTGGGGGGGGGGGGGGGATTGGAACCAAAAATCTTCTTCTTTCTCCATTGCCCGCTTTTCCGTGAAGGTTGCGAGGGCAGCAGCTCGAGATTAAGCCGTCGCACTTCATGATCTTCCTTACGTCCATCATTTTGCTTGAATGGAGCCCCAAGTGATTCCAATCAAGATCCTCAATGTAATTGGTCCATCTAGTTCTAGTTCGTCCAACTGGTCTTCTTCCATTTACTTTGGCAAGTAAAGCTAGTTTGGGGAGTCTTTCCTGAGACATTCTGCTTGCACGGGCCAACCATCTAAGCTAAGATGTTTCAATTCGGATAAGTACCGTAACGGCTGGATGTTAAAAGATTTTCGAATTTTAGAGCTACGCTCTTTGTTTTAATAGTGTAACTCCTTCGATTCTTTTTAAAATCTCATTTCGTACGTCTGCACTTATGATCGTACTCTTTCAGTCATTACCCACGATTCATGACCTTAGGTGAGATAGGGGACAAAACCGTTTGGAAAACTGAGAGCGTTGCCAAATTTTAGCAATTCTTGTTTTATGACAACCGAATAGTGCAAAACTCGCATTACTGCCCTGGCCTTACCAATTCGGGTATCCAGTTCTAACCTTCCGTCACTCGTAAGTGCAACCCTAAAATAATTGAACTTCTCTACCTGCTTCAGTGTCGCTCCATTAATTTGCAACACGCACTGATCAGGGTTTCTTGAAAAATGAAGTACCGCAGTTTTGGCCACAAACCTCTGGCGCATGCACTTGCAAAGCTATTTAAAGCGCCCTGGAGGCCAGATTATATGGAAGAAAGCAAAGCCAAATCATAAGTGAAGAGCAGACGACTGATTTTGCAGTTTCCTATGGTGGCGCACTCATCAGCTTTGCTGCATTTGTCGATACAATTCATGTAAAGTAAACAATGAAAAGGAGAGGTGACAAAACGCACCCTTTCCAGAGTCCAACGCCCACATGGAACGGCTTTGATTGCATGCCATTTACCCGAAAACAAACCTCCGGTCGGCAGTAAAATGATTTAATGGCGCGTAACAATTGACCATCCATTCCATACTCCTGCAAAAGCATCCAAAGTTTATCCTGAGAGACTCGGTCATATGCTTTTACAAGATCGACAAAGCATGCAAAGAGATCTTTGCTAAACTCGATCTTTGACATTCTCCCAAGATTTTACGAAGATTTGCTTCAAAGTGAAGATCAATCCGTGGTGCTGCGACTTGGACAAATTCCGCACTGGCCATCCTCTAGTTTTGATTCCACTACTTCTCGGCATTTCCTTTCGGGGTATTTAGCGCATACTTTTCCGGTCAAACTAAGGAGTGATATCCATAGGTGGGCAAGTTAATGCAAAACGTTTGCTTCGTTAACCACTAGTCCGTTAACAAACTTCACACCTCCGTTAACGTTAATCCGTTATTTTCAGCTTTAATTAGCGGAAGTTAACAAAGTCCGTTAATTCGTTAACATTTTGCGTGTAATTTACATTTCTTTTTATTCACTCGCTTCTAGAACACGTATTGACGCTGTTGAGCTGATTGTAAGAAAATATTTATTGCTGTGGTGGTCTTTTTGTGTTTTGGAAGTTACATTTTACAGTCTAATCTAATTTCAAGATAAAAATAAGTTAAAACGTACTAACGAAGCTGCGATGGGAAAATCTTTGGATATTGTGAACAGCGATAATTAATAGACCTATGAGGCTGCAACTTATTATTTGGTACAAAAAAGAGCTCCTTTCTTCGCTTTCTTCTATAAAACTTGTGCTAATACGCAACAAATGTTACCAGTGCAAACTGGTTTTTAGCGATATGATGAATGAATGGTGCAAGATATTAACGATAAAAACCTTTAACGGAAGTTACTTTAGTCCGTTAACAAAACTTAACGGAAGTTAATTTAGTCCGTTAACACGAAAAAACTTTTTAACAGATTAAAGAGTTAATGAAAAAGTTAGCTTCGTTATTAACGGATTAACGATTTACGGACTTGTGCCCACCTATGGTGATATCCCTTCGTTGTTCGCACGTACTTAAATCTCCTTTCTTGAATGTCGCACTAATCACACCCAATAGCCAATCTGTGAAAGTTTTGCTAAACTTCCACGCAACTTGACGCACTCGCGTTAACCAGAGAATTCCTTCTACCAGTCAGCGTCTTCAACATCTCGGGTCTGATTTTATCTTCACCAGCAGCTTTTCCAGATTTTATCCCTTTAATAGCCGTTGCAACTTCTGCTGCAATGAAAACTTCCTCTTCCCCTAAATGTATCACTGTCACGAGCCGTTGCCTTTACAGGATTTAAACGATCTTCGAAGTATTCCCTCCATCGTGAAAGAATTTCATTCTAATCCGTTATAGAATGTTACCTGCAGAATCCTTGATGGAGTAAGTGACACTCGATTTTTTGCCACGTAAACGGCAGATGGTCTGCCAAAATACTTTGTTTGCAGCAAAATAGTTGGAATCCAACCGACGACCAAACTCTTTCTATGACTTCTTGGATTTCTTTGCTGCCGAAGTTCCCGCTTTTCGCGCCTCAAAGTACTGGTAATGCAAATCAGATGACGATCTCGAAAAATGTCTCGTTTAAGCGACATAATGAGCATACTGGTGCAACTTGTGTGTATCATGCACGAGGGTCTGGGAGCAAAGCATCCTAGTCGCTGGGCGATTTTTGTGTTTGTTTGTTTTTTTTTGACAACACAGCCGTTTTAACGCCATTTGGCTCACAATTCGCCCGTTTTTGGAGCCATTTGAAAAAATATAAATTACCAAAATTCTTAAGTCATTTAAAAGAATTAAATTGCCCAGCCCCTTTATCCCCTTTTTATTTACAGATAAAGTCTAAAACACGTTTAAACGCTTGTATTTACAGTATTATAGTCTTAAATTTTCTAAGTGGCTTAGCAAAAGGGAAGCTGAAGCCCCCTTAACCCCTACTAATTGCGCCACTTTAGCTATTGGTAGTAATGGAGTATAATAAGCTTATAGTCATCTATATTGGCCTTCAAAATGTAAATTAATTAATTTGGCTGTCAAGTTTAGTGGAGTATGGACAAAAGTGATGCATAAGTTACAAAATACAAGGGTAGGCGAATGGGAAACTTTTTTTTTTGCAAAATTGAACTAAAATAATTTCTGCACTTTCAAGAATAACAAAATTTTTGAAAACAAAAAGGCTACAGTAACGTTTACTACAGCTTTGCTTCTTTTTTTTTTGCTAAGTCAAACCATAGACTATTTATTTAGTAGACTAGAAACAGACGCTGGGAGAAAAAGAGAAGAGGATTAAAGAAAAAAAGTTTGCTCTTGTTGCGAAGGTTTTTCGCGGTCAAACGCGTATTCGACTGATTTGATTCGACATATTCCTAAAACAAGTAAACCGTGAAGAAAAAAGTCACGCTGATTTTACAAATCGGCATATTTTAGAACAAGTCAACCGTGAAGAAAAAAAGACAAAACTCGCAGTTTCCGGTCTACTAATAAAGAGTCTATGGTCAAACTATGACAAATTGCATTGTCTAATTCTGACGTTTAACCTAATGTACAATTTGAACTAGCGGTGATATCTAACATGGATGTTTGCTGGTGTGAGACAAATTGAGCTTGATCTTGATTAACTTGCGCTGACAATACCTCAAGTCATGATACATAATACTGCGATAAGTTTCGAACCAAAATTTTAGCTCTAGCTTTCAAGTTTTATTTCAATTAAAAAACAAGACAGGATCGATTGGAGTCGAATTTGAAAGCTTTCAAAATACTTTTTTTAGATGGCATCTAAAAATTCGTTATCCATTGAAGCCCTGATAAGTATACGTGGTCAATAGAGTCAGGACAAAGTATTTTCTAGTAAAACAAATGAGCTGGAGGGTGGATGCTTTCACGAAGGTAAACGGAATGGCAGTGGGGTAGCGTGACATTTCACAAAAGGCATGCAAACTATGATGACGTTATCAGATTTGATGACGCCATTGGTTATCAGGCAGTAAAATAAAAAAGCAACTTGTGCTTTTAAATGTTTAGCGTTGCAACTAGGCCTCCTATCTCTGGTACACGTTAGCGAGTGCATTTACTTTCCAAGTACAAGTCTTTTCTTAGGTTGTTATAGACAGTGACAGATCTATCATTTTTATGTGTGCCAGTACCATACTAGGCTAACACTAACATTAAAGTAGGCATGATAACATTGAGGTAAAAACCACAGGTGGAGTCCTCGAGGACGTCCTTGGCTTCGAGGACACATTTTGAAGTTCTTGGCCTAGGCCTCGAAGGTCAAGTTCTTGGCCTCGAAGCCTCAAGTCCTCGAAAATTGCCTTGTCGTCGGCTCGAGTACAGCACTATTTTTTGAACTCTTAAAATTTTGTTGGAAAACACCAAAAACTTCGCGGATAATTTGCAAGACTTTTTTTGTATTCCTCTTCTGGAGATCGCCTGAATTTTTTTTTTGTTTTTTTTATGGAGATCACCTGAAAATTTTTTTGTATAGCTAGGAGAGCAGAGGGTATTGATAGCGTTACAGTCTATAGGGTATTGATAGCGTTTCAGTCCTGGTCAGTATAGCTGGAAGAGCAGAGGGTATTGATAGCGTTTCATTTCTAAAGGTTGTTAGCCTAGTTTAGTTCTAGTCTGAATTTTGGCACTAGTTTTGAGCCTTTCAGCCTATTGGAGACGTAGCCATTTAAGGCGAGCTATGAGGAGAGTTGAGAGTTAACTAGCCTATCGTTCTTCTGAGAGATGTACGGTAAGATTTGTATTTTAGTCAGTAAAGATTTGATTTATAGCGATAGTTTTATTCGGTAAAGATTTAATTAATAGCTTTAGTTTCATTGGGTAAATATTTTTCAGTTACGATTTACTTACTTTGTTAGCAAGTCTATCGTTCTTCTGAGAGATGTAAGGTAAGATTTGTACTTTAGTCGGTAAAGATCTGATTTATAGCAATAGTTTCATTCGGTAAAGATTTAATTAATTTAATAGCTTTAGTTTCATTGGGTAAAGATTTTTCTTTTAGATTTACTTATTTTGACTAAAATTAACTGAATGATGGGTAAAAATTTATGTATTATAAACCTAATCGGTAAAGATTTATTCATTGACTGATAAATTGGTAAAGATGCATGTTTTGAAGATTTTTATCACTGGTGATATTTGTCCTTTTGGCCTTGCTAGCCTTACTGATGAGCCCTGAGATTGGGAGAAGCAGCTGTCTAAGGCATGCTATTGGGAATTATTTTGAATTGAACTCTTAGAATTATCTCTTGTAATATTGTAATTACTTTATAGTTTGGGGAAAAAAAATTTGTCATGATCTAGTTAATTTACGATTCTCTGCCTTTCTACGCTCATGTTCATACCTATAGTCCTCGCTATATTGACGAGGAATAAAAGACGAATGTCGATTCCGAAACAGTATGTCTTAGGCTGTTAATCAAAGGTTTGATAGTGCCTCTAGAACTCTGTATGCTGTCTATATCGTATTATTATTTTTCTCAGCTCATAGTTCTTAATAAATTGAAATTAATGAATTAAGCGAGACTATTCATTGCTACTTTGACTTGAAAATGAATACCTGTAGCTGTGGCAACTTGGTTTGATTTTATTTTAAGTTTTTACATGTACTTGTTCAAATTATTATTATCATTTTTTGCGTAAATGACTAGAAATGCAATGCATGGCTAGCATGCATAGAGAATACGCTCTTACGGTATGGGTAATTGGGTATCCTGTACTGTAAAAGGCTCATTAACCTATAGACAGGCGCGTAGCCAGAAATTCGCAATGGGGGGGCTGTTTTGGGGGTCTGGGGGCGGAGCCCCCAGCCGCCGGAGGCCAATGGGGGTCTGGGGGCAAAGCCCCCAGCCGCCGGAGGCTGGGGGTTTGGGGGCAAAGCCCCCAGCCGCCGGAGGCACGGGGGTGTGGGGGCGGAGCCCCCAGCGCTCGAAAATTTTGCATTTTTTTTGCAAAAATAACTTCATTTTACGGCTATTTTGATTAAAAAATAATGCTTTTAAAACGTGGCTTAGAAATTGACAGTGCAAACAAGATTAAACTGGTGGCATAAATGGGCTATTTGGGAGGTGGCTAATGATAAAATGTTAGTTCTCTTGTTTAGATGCTGGCAAATTATAAAATCGAATAGTTCAATAAAACTCACACGGAGTAATCTATTTCGTATACAGTTTATAGAGAAAAATAGTTGGGGAGGCTAATGAAAAGAGATTTGAGAGAAATGATTGGTAATTAACAAATACTGAATAGCCCCCCCCCCTATTTCTTAGTTTATAGTATATTTGTTGATGACACCAATGTTCAGCATTTTTACACTTACGATCAAATTTGATTCATTATTTCTTACCATTTTTCTAAGTTTTTATTTATTTATTGGTTTTATTTTTGACAAATTAGCCCCCCCCCCCTAAACATATGTTTCAAAAAATGTTTTAAATCACTATTTAGTTCACTCCAGTGCATAAAACAATCTCAAAAGTGTTTAAAATGTAGTGTTTTTCCCATTTTGCATTTTGGTCGACATGTCAATTGGGGGGGGGGGGCTAGGCTATAGCCCCGCGCCCCTCCCCCTAGCTACGCTACTGGCTAAAAACGTGATATTTTTCTTATTCTGCATTTTGATCGGCAGTCTATTAGCCCCCCCCTAAATAAACGTTTCAAACTATGCTTTATAGCATTTTTTAGTCTAATCCAGTGCAAAAGACAGTCTTAGAAATGCTAAAAACGTGATATTTTTCTTATTCTGCATTTTCGTCGGTAGTCCATTAGCCCCCTCCCCCAAATAAACATTTCAAACTATGCTTTAAATCATTTTTTAGTCTAATCCAGTGCAAAAGAGAGTCTTAGAAGTGCTAAAAACGTGGTATTTTCCTTATTCTGCATTTTGGTCGGCAGGCCAATGGGGGGGCTATAGCCCCCCCCCCCTGGCTACGCTACTGCCTATAGATGACTTGTCTACTAAAAAGAGCTGCTTTATCGCTTCTGAACTAACAAAATTATTTGTTTTTCGGAAATAAAAAAAAGTCAAGTTATATCAATTCAATAGTTAGCATCATTTATTACATTCTGAGTAGTTGTAAAATGACATCATCGGATTATTTGATTTCTGGCAATCATAACATTCCTATTGCGGTGATATCGCTTCAACAGTTTATGGGGAAACTCCCCGTTGAGTTTTACAAGGGAGAAAACGAAAAAATACATCATGACCCAAATCGGATCAACCTCTTTTTGGACAAAGAAGACAAAAAACTTTTTGCCAACGCGTACAGAAAAGTAGTCAAGGTCGACACTGACGAAGCTTTTGCTGTGATGAAACAAAGACTTTTGTCATTGCCGATATTTTTGAACGTCCTACTGAAAGAGCAGTACACTGAAGACTACGTCGTCGTACAGAAAACAGTCGCTAATGGGATGCATGTGGTGGCATATATCAATCCTACCCATCCAGTCATCAAAGCACAGCTTCAGAAGCAGTTTGACGAATGCGAGCAGCTGATAGGCAAAGGCAAAAAGTTTAGCTTCGAAATCAGAGTCGGAGAAGTTCTAAAATCCTGGTACGCTTCATACAGCACCCAGCATATGTTTGCTTCATATGACAGCAACGGATCGACCATTTGCGTCACCAACTTCAGGCAACGTTGCAATTTTTGTTACCATTCCCTGGCGTGGTGCATTCCAGTGACATGGGTTCTTGGGCCGCCATATTTGATTTACAGAGCTATAACATGCAATGACATCATATCAGAGCTTAATGGATTTGTTACGTTGATAGGAGAAGAACCCCAAATTTTTGTTCAACAAACCAACAACCAACAAACACTGCCTCAGCCCCTGCAACATAATGTGCATGTTTCGCTGCAGTACTCCGGACACCCTCAACCAACATTCAACGCTGGTATCGAAATGAGGCCCCTAAACCACTCCCAATTTAACAATCCAGCAACGACACAAATGCCTATCTCGCAAAATCCGTACCCAGCGCAACCAGAGAGCACAACGAAGGAAGATGCACTTTGATCACAGCATAAATCTAACAGCTTGTGAAACGAATGTAAAACTGTCTTGAGCAAAAACAGCTTAAAGCTGGTTGTATTTTGGGCTGCATAACTTTTCACGAAGAAATGTAACGCCGATGGCGACTTGGCGTATAACGTTGACAACTATCTGTCTATAGCGTCCGTCCACTTCGAACTGAACTTGGGATTGAACCCAGACGTACGCTTTTTCGGAGCAAATGTGATATCCTTTTGGCCTACAGACACAGTGGTTTGTTTAAGGTGCATATTGCAAAATTTTTGTATTTTTGAATTTGTGTTTTGTTATTACTACTGTGCTTTTGAAATGAACGTTGTAGTTCACTACCGTAGCGATAAGATAAATTTTAGCTGCGAATTAAGAGTTTTAGATTTTGTCCAACAAATTTGATCCCCATCTGGGATTTCTTGAAATTTGCTAAGACTAGAAAGAGCGAAACTGGTGCAAAAATATGAGAAGCCAAAAAAAGACTTCGCCGTCTTTGGCTCCTTCCAAGTCGATTTCAACTTACAAAAATAGGGTTTCATATCCTAGAGCAGGAGTTCTTAACCGGAGGTAAATTTACCCCTTGGGGGGTAAATTTCACCTACCTAGGGGTAAATTTAGTGATTTGCATACTGAGGCGAAGCTCAAGCTGCGGTCTGAAATAAGCAAACAACCTACAAGAGATTACTGCTCCACGGAGCTGAAGACCTTTTTTTGGGAGATCCCCTTAAAAGTCGGTGAAAGCATTGGTGTTTCGGACAGAAGATAATGGTCAAATTCGATGGGGTAAATCACACTTTTATAATTAGCCAAGAGGTAAACGGGAAAAAAAAGGTTAAGAACCCCTGTCCTAGAAGATCACGCTCATTATTGTTGGCAAACTACAGTCGGCTCTGAGATAAGAGATTGGCGATCTCTCCTATTGCCACGTCAATGCATGTTTTCTGAGATAACAGAGTTACCTATCAAAACTAACACAAAACTTGTTTCAAGAATGATCTTGAAATTCGCATCCTGCAATCAATACAAGTGAAGTTGTAGTTCACCAATCAATGTTCTTGTACTACTTATAGTATGCCAATATAATTTATGCAGATCAGCCATTATCTGTACATATTCTGAAACTATACAGCTATTTATGGTTGCCATATTTCTTGTTTTTGCCGGGTTGGTTCCGTTTTTGATGCATTGTCCAGGTGTCCCGCCCGGTTGACCAATATTGTTCCGAAATTCTTAATTGGTTTCAGAATTTTTGATCTTTTACGGATTTCATCGAAGGACTCCATGAGACGTACCGTAGAACTTTTTCTTGTTTGGTATTCATAAAGCGCGGTCTCCCTGCGATTACCCTTTTATTGGTTTTCATGTTTAATCCACAGAAAATTGAGGTTGTTTAATCCTGTGACGATTTTACCATTCAAAATATGGCAACTTTACGCTGATGCAGCAGTCTGTAACTTTTACCTGGGAACCCAAAATCTATCCAGGAAAAAATAATATTTTAAATGACAAGGTTAGTGTGTGGAAATTTAAATTTGACAGTCGCAAACTATTAGCACTATAGGTTGGGCTGTTATGACAAACTGCTGTCATATCATGCTGTTGCAAGTAGGGTATGCGTTGGGCTGTGATAAGAAACTGCTGTCAGTCATATCATGCTGTTGCAAGTAAACTGATCCAAGGCTGCAAACTTGTACTTGAAAAAAAATTGGTCTTTTGCCACACTTAATCTTGAATAAAACTGTCGGAGTTAATTAAAAAAAAAATTAAAAGATTAAAATTTGTCGGAAAGAATTATTTTTTGCTGATTAAACCGTGTAAATTGATTGATTGATGATGTAGTATTTTTCTCAGTCTGAAGTCGACTTAAAAAATGATGCTTTTGCCGAACTTGAACTCGAAAAAATTAATTTGAGAACTCAAACTTGAACTTAAAATAAGCTAAACTCGAACTCGAATAAAAATCGATCAAGTTTGCAGCCCCGGATTGATCCAGATTTTATCTGAGCTCTCTACCTAATTTCTTTAGTTTTTATTATTAAGCGTAGTTAAACAATTTGTTTATTTACGAGCAAAAGCACTTCCAATCAAATATAAAGTAGACTATTTGCACTTTTATCCAGTTGTAAGTTATTGTGGCTGACAATTTTTGAAAATACCTCCGTGAATTTAGTACAACAATATTGTTGAAACAGTTGCGTCAGTTTTGTAAATTGATAGATGTTTTGAAA
This sequence comes from Trididemnum nubilum, assembly GCA_963965965.1. Lineage (NCBI taxonomy): Eukaryota > Metazoa > Chordata > Ascidiacea > Aplousobranchia > Didemnidae > Trididemnum > Trididemnum nubilum. The sequence goes on along the minus strand of OZ014473.1, from coordinate 9,762,861 downwards.
TGCAAAAGATGAGCAAAATTACAATAAATAGTCCAATATTGTACGGTAATAAATGGAGTTGAAGTATATTATCGATATGGCCTAACTTAGTAAGAATTTGGCAAAGCGACGTAACTGACGCTATTATAGCGACAAATACTATTGTATAGCCCTTTTGTTTGGAATGGCCAACCAATTTGCTAATAAATTTTGAGCAAACGTCTTTACAACTTTAGTCGTTTTTGCTTCCCTATACTGTGCAAGATATGACTCACTGGCCAATTTCGGGCAATTTCATATTTTTGGGGCAATTTTGCGTCAAAATTTTGGTCGATTTCATATCTTTTGGGCAATTTTGCCCCCTAAAATATTCAGCATGCCCACCCAAACTTCCCTTTCCCTTCCCTTTCTTTTTTTGGAAACCAACAGAAAAGTAGAAAATAAATAGAACAATGTGTGTCAAGTTGACCTATTTTTTTTGGAGATCACCTTAATTTGGACCGAAAAACTGATTGATTTGTTGTGCAAAATTCAATAAATCAAGTCATTTTTCGGGCAAAAGTCTGGTGCCCCCCCAAATCATCTTGAGCTCCTACGCCCATGATATGACTAATATCTGCAGAAACACTAACCGTGAGATCGTTAGCTTTCTGCCGCAGGAGCGGTATTTGTATGTGTAAGTTATTTAATTAACATAGTTCTCGGAAACTAATGAAACTATTATGTTACCTAGACGGCTAAATCTCAATCCATCACTGTGTTCAAGTTGTTGATATATTAGTCACTTTTGGGTGTTACTATAAGTTGTACTGTACCTGGCTACAACAAAATTGTTTCAATATAAAATTGACTGCATTTTTACTATTTAACCCTATATCTGCCGGGCTATTTTTACACCCTATTCGTACCGGGGTGGGGGGGGGCAAATTTGCCTTGTTGAAGCTATTTTTTGTTAAATTTTTAAAAATAAATATTTTGAGGTTGTGACGTCACGAAAAAGACGATGACGTCATCAAAACCAGTAAATTTTTATAACAGCCTGCAAAGTTGTCTAAATGTTGCTAAATATTATTTTCAGATTGGACTTTTGTTATTTTAAAGACATCTCTGAAAAAATCACCACAGATGATGACGTCATCTCTAATGTTTTGTGCTGATTATCATTTGTAATTTTTTGAGACTAAACTATAGTATTATTCAAAAAATTTTAGAATACTCCAGTATTATTTTCATATATCATTCAACAGTTGATGAAAATGAATATTTTTTTGAAAACGAAGTTTGTTTTGAGAAACAGCAGAAAAAGCAATAATTTTGAATTATGACGTAATGATGATGCAATGCATTTATCTGCAAATAAATTATTTTATTTGAACTTGATAATGAATACGCAGTACAATAAATGGAATAAGCGCACTGATAAGCATGCATTGTGCTCAAAACTGTATGAAACTCCTTAGGTGCCTCTGACAAAGGCAAAAATGACGTCATTTCCGGTTGTCTGGCTGCACCCAAAGTTTCTGAAAATGTGTGTTATTAAATTTGATTCAAAGTCAAGGTGCATCAAAGCAAAATTTTTATTTAGTTTAGGAGCTATATTAAAATAACTAAGAGGGGGGTAAATTTGCCCCCCCCCGTGCAAATAGGGTTAAAAAGGTTTTTGATTTTGTGGCAAAAAAATTCTTAATGCTACATAATAAGCACTGTATGCTATTGCATAAGCAGATGACTACGATTTTTTTGGCATACCGGGTTGCTAAAACCTTTGCGTAGTCCGGTATCCTTCTCTAGATCTTGGGTTAATTATTTGGACGTGGTTTTGTTTAGTACAAACTTCAGCTAAAAATGATATGAATTAAATAAATGTTACATAACGCGTTTCATTCTTTAAAATTCACTACCAAGGTTGGGTCTGTGGCAGTGTGGCAGCTCGGTCGTTTGTTATGGTTACATCATCATAGTTATTGCTCATACAGTATTTAAGTTAATTCAAGTTTATTTTACCATACATTAAAAGTACGCCGGCAGATAGCAGCGAAAGACCATGCAGTCATCTACGTTAACTCCACCAATTAGCAATACTTAAACAGTTACAGACGTTAACTTAAGTTTGGCAATAAACAAAAATACAAACTAACACAAGCAAAATAAACAATGTTGTCAACTACTTAACTGAGCAACTTTTTCTCCAAAAAAATTATACGTTATTAGCAAAGTTGTCTGTTTTAAGATAATAAAAAAGGAAAAATGTTACAAGTATTAAAAAAAATCTTGTTACACTTTTCTAGGCTGCAGAAATAAAATTATAGAATGCACTGAAAAAAAAAAGCAACCACATAATTTAACATTGTTCACTGCGCCATACAGAACACCTAGCAGAGGGCAGCATCAAACAGATCACTAAGGCACGTTGAACACTGATACGTGACAATGTGAACCAAATCGGTAGCCAACGCGCAGCCAAACAACCTCCATGCAGAACCACCAACATGATGAAATTGGTGGAAAAGCAGGCATTCTATTGATTTTAGCAATGTAAAATCTGGCAGAACTGCGAATTAGAGTAAGCACTAAGCAGCAATATAGCGTTTCTCATAATAAATTAAAAACCAGTGAAGTCTATCCAATTTGAGAGCGCCGAAGAAGAGCCCAGCATCAGACCAAACCGCAATGAAGCTAGCATGAAAATCTGCGCCTATAGGTAACAAAAACAATGATAATATTAATAACGCCCTGCTGATAACAATTAAGCCTCAGTACGACGTCAATTAGGGAACATACCATATCAATGAAACAAGAAATAAAATTGATAAAAAAAGAACATTTAAGAAACAAGACAGAACACCACAAGTAGTAACTAATAAATCCCATCTCCACCCAAAACTAAATCATGAAAACATATATGTTTTTAGGGGAGGAAGCTTTCCACAAAAAGGGATACCAGCACTTAAATAACTAAGGGCAAAAAACTATCCCAGTGGTCAGTGCACATGATGTAGTTGCCATGCATTATTAGTTAGACAAGAACCACTAACAAGTACCATTTTTTGAGCTGATGATAAACTATAAATACAGAAAATTCCTTGATTTAGTAGCCTAGTATTGTTGGGCAATAGTCTAATATGAAGGATCTTATAGGCCACTACAGTTCAACACTTTCCAATGATAAGGACGTGAACTTGATAGAAAAATGCACAGCGGACGCAGAGAAAATGAAACAGCAGCAAGTTACGCCTTCAAATCAACAAGCATATAATCATCAAATGTAATATTTATTCACAGTTAAATTTAGAAACCCTTGACACCATTAAAACTCATTTAAATATTCTATTTGATTAAGCTTTAATGATGTTAAAAGTTTCTAAATTTGACTTGAATGAAAACTATAATTTGCTCTGATCTCTAATCATTGAGCTCTCTTTAGTTGGAGATACCAAAAAGAGCAGTTTTGATGTTTTCTCTGTAAAAATCAGATGTTTTTGGAGGGCTATCGCTGTCATCACTGCTAACCGCCAGTGCAAGCAAAGTTTCTAAATTTGACTTGAATGAAAATTATAATTTGTTCTGATCTCCGATCATTGAGCTTTCTCTTCAGTCGGAGATACCTAAAAGAGCAGTTAATCATCAAATATACTGTAGGTGTACTTATGTCTCTTATCTTCACTCTTCTGCGCCCCCACCCCAATGCATCAAGAGGAGCAAACAATCCAAAAAAATTATACTGCCCCTCCCACACGAAAGCAATCAATAAGTCCTACAGTCAATTGCATTATCATAATTGCTTGTAATTACCAGTTACCAGAGGTGGAGTCCTTGAGGACGTCCTTGGCCTTGAGGACACATTTTGAAGTCCTTGGCCTTGGTTTCGAAGGTCAAGTCCTTGGCCTCGAAGCATCAAGTCTTTAGTGCGTTCGTACGCGATGAGTCTCAACACGTAGTTCTTTAATATCAACGAGTAGTGTTTAATAAACTAATAATATAACAATAATAATATTAATAATGACATAAGCTAAGCAGCGGTATATATAGAGCGAGTAAACAAAGAAAAGCGAGAACAAAAACAACATTAATAAAATTCCTTTTGTCTCGCAATATCCATTAATTACGCAATACCACCCATAGCAATGAGCGATATGTGCCAATAACGGATACCGCAGACATTTATACAAGAACAAATATTAAATTATATTCACTCGGTCACCACAAGTCCTCGAAAATTGCCCTGTCCTCGGCTCGAGGACAGCACTATTTTTTGAACAGTTGAAATTTCGTTGGAAAACGCCAGAAACCTCGCGGAAAATTTGCGAACACCTTTTTTATTTTCTTCACTTGGAGCATAGGCGAAGCCAAGGGGAGGGGGGGGCAAGGGGCCCGTGTCTCTCTCAATTGAAATTTCACCAATGACAAAAATGTGACAAAAAAGCCTATTGTTTCTTCAGTTTCTTTTTAGCATTTTTCGCTTACAACAATATTGAAGACCAGGGGCGCCGGGTCCCCCTCAATTCAATTTTTGCCAGCCAATTTAAACGTATAACCCGAAGAATATGGAGAGTTTTTGTTCTAAAAGTTGCTATCTCAGGCCCACATCTAGCCTTTTTGTGAACGTAATGCATTAATAAGGGCCGGATTTACCATAATATGACACAGTACCAGCTGTAGCGTAGCCAGGGGGGAGGCGGGGGGGGGGGGGTCTATAGCCTGTCAACCATTGGCCTGTCAACCAAAATGCAGAATAAGAAAAATACCAAGTTTTAAGCTTTTTTGAGACTGTTTTTTTGCGTTGGAATTGACTGAAAAGTGATTTGAAGCATCATTTGAAACATATATTTAGGAGGGGTCTAATTGTCAAAAATTAAAGTCACAATCCAATGAAAACTTTGAAAAAATGCCCGAAAATCAACAATCAAATTTGATCACTAATGTAAAAACGCCAAACATAGGTTTTATCCACAAATATATTATAAACCCAGGAATAAGGGGGGGGGGGGGGGGGGGGGGCTATTCAGTGTTAGTTAATTACCAGTCACTTCTCTCAAATCTCTTTCCATTAGCCCTCCCCCCAAATTATTTTTCTTTATAAAATATAGACGAAATAGATTACTTTATGTGAGTTTTGTTGAATAACAAGATTTGATGATTTACCCGCAAGTAAACAAGAGAACTGCAATGTTATCATTAGCCACTTCCCATATAGCCCATTAATGCAACCAGTTGAATCATGTTGCGCTGCCAATTTCTATATTACGTTTTAAAAGCATTATTTTTATTAAAATAGCTCCAAAATGAAGTTATTTTTGCAAAAAAATGCAAAATTTTTGAGCGCTGGGGGCCCTGCTCCCAGACCCCAAACACACATCCTCCCCATTGCGAAATTCTGCCTACGCGCCTGAGTACCAGCTTGCGGCCCCGAGCTAAAATCGTAAGATTTTTTTTGGTCTTCACCATCATTTGGCAGAAAGACGTTGCGAAAATCTCTCAAGTGCCAGGGGCCTAGCGCGAAGTAAATCCGCCCCGGCAATAACATGGTGAGTAGACGTAACCATCTATTGTACCATTTTTCAAAACCACTTCTGTAATTCACCTCCAACCTCGCCGGTTTCTACGCACAAAATACTTTTTTAAAAAATTAGCCATGGAAAATGCTGATTGAACAAATCATTGAACTTCAATTGAGGGGGCCTGGGCCGCCTGGCAGAACATGCACTCCTATAACTGGTTATTTTCATGACAAAACAAAAATCTCTAAGGAAAATCTTCGACTGGATTATTATTTACTGCTAAAATGTTGCAAGAGACAATGCACCTTACTTCCCCCTACCTGGACCAGATCACCTACAATTAAATTTAACTCCAAAATGCAAGATGTTAAACGTGTTTTGGACTTAAATTGCAAGTAAAAGGAGTATTAAACAATTTAATTTTTTCAATTGGCTTTCAAATGTCAAAAATCTAGTGCTTTTAAATGGTTCTGAACACTTGCGAAATGTGATTCAATGGCATAAAAATGTTGTTTTTTTTGCAAAAAATAACAAAAAATCGCCCAACGGTTTGGGGCTTCGCCTCTAGACCCCCAAAGCCTCCTGCAGCTGGGGGCCCCACCCCTAGACCCCCCGTCTGTGATACGTTTGAGTTACACTAGCTTTCTCAACACGTTTCCAAAGTTAGATATTTGCCTTTTTCAACTATTAGTTTAAGCCTTCTTTCTTTGCAAAATCCTGGTTACGTGCCAACAGGCAACGATTTCAGATTTTCCATCCGACGATATCTTTGTACCATAACAACTTCCTTATTGGAAAAATTCTGATTACGTCATTTTACGTGATTTGTGGTTTAGGCCTCCCCAATCAAAAATTCTGTGTACGCCAATGAATTGGAGATCGCCTGAAAAAAAAATTTTGAAGAGTTTTTTTCTTGTTTGGAGAACGCTTGCGCGTGTGTCCTTGGTCCTTGGCCTCGAGCATTCCTGTCCTTGGCCTCGAAAGGTTCTGTCCTCGGAAAGGCTGTCCTTGGCCTCGGATTTTTTTGGTGTCCTTGGCCTTGGCCTCGAGCCTTGTGTTCTCGACTCCACCTCTGCTAGTTACATCACTATAATTGCGTGTGGTTATACGTTAAGGTGTTCTTTTCATGGTGTCACTGCATCTGTTCACAGTTTGTTCGTCGTTTGAGCTTTCGTCAAATGTCCAGGCAGTTTTTTGCAGCCAGCTGGTTGCGTCTTCATCCAGTCGGATCAGTCCATCTGTACTGCGAGGTGGAGAGTAACACACAATCTGGTTTTATGTGGTATGGGGTTTGATTTTCAGTGCGGCATTCGCATGCTGCTTATATGTTGTCATACTCCAGTTGTGAAACAAAGAACGGAATCGTCCAACACCAGAGCGTAAAAGATTTAGCCTGACCCAGGAGCGTCTAGGGAGATGTATTCCTAATGGCAGAATATCAATGTTGGGGATGAAGTGATGAAGTCTGGTATTCATAGTAATTCGTTCGGAAAAATTGGGCAATCAAAATATAGTAGTAGTAAAAAATTGATCTTTTCTCAAAAATTTGAAATTGTGGTAGTAAGGACGAGCGACCTGCAGTGTTGTTAGCGAATACTCCGCCATGAGATACAAAGGTTTCTTATTGGTAAGGCTATAGAGAGTAGTAGCAAGCAGTAACACCTCTTTAAAGATCCATTCATTTTCTTTTAATTAGTAGAAGCTAGTCATGCAATCGCTCACGCACGTGCCATTGCCTTTTTCTTATACATTTGGTTTAAATACGAAATTTTGTCAGTGCATTGTTGAAAGCTGCGCATTGTAGTGGTTATTATGCCCAGCTACCAACCCTCCGCACCCGGGTTCGATTCGCGGTTGGTCTGTGAATGTGTGAGGAAGTATGCAGGAACTGGGAAGGAAATTCACAAAGCTATCTTTTTTTTGCTTCAATACCTTGCATTACAGTTAGGGTTGGGGCAGGGATGCCAGCCTAAGGCGATAGCCATTACGTAGCAGCAGCTGTTTAGCTTACGAAAGTGCCGTACCGTTACGCTGGAGTGCGGGTCCCTGCATAAGTTTTGCACGACTAGCTCCTCGTCTTTTAATTCCTATTCATTGACTTTGCAAATCAATACGAATTAAACAAAAAAGGATCTTTAGAGTGGTTCAACTCAGCAGCTGTTTAGCTTACGAAAGTGCCGTACCGTTACGCTGGAGTACGGCTCCCTGCGTAAATTTTGCACGACTAGCTCCTCGTCTTTTAATTCCTATTCTTTGACTTTGCAAATGAATACGAATTAAACAAAAAAGGATCTTTAGAGTGGTGTTAATACTATTCTCTCTAAACTCACCAGAAAGAAACCTTTGTTTCTCAGGGCGGAGTGTTTACTTACATCACTGCAGACCGCTTGTCCTTATTCACTGACTTTGCAAAACCGACCGGTTGGTCGAGCGGTAATGCTTTCGTCTTTAGAACGGTAGCTTTGAGGTTCAAATTATGGGCCAGTCGAATCGGACACAGTGTTGCCAACGGCTCACTACCGCAGCTGCATTACTTTGAAAGGAGCTGTGTTGCCGGGGCGCAACGTGGAAATGGGCCTCACAAACTCGTTACATGATTTGGCGTATTACAGCGAGTATAATGATAGATTTGATTTGATTGATTTGACTCGCAAAATTTAAATTAAAATTCATTGACTTTTGAAAATTCACATTCAAATTCAGCACTAACATGTACGCGCATTCAAATTCAATCCAATCCTACACATCCTCGTTCTGGTGTAAATATATGTATGAAACCTCGATCTGGTTCAACCATAGATGGGCAAGTTAATGCAAAACGTTAGCTTCGTTAACCACTAGTCCGTTAGCAAACTTCATACCTCCGTTAAAGTTAATTCGTTATTTTCAGCTGAAATTAACGGAAGTTAATGAAGTCCGTTAATCCGTTAACATTTTGAGAATAATTTACATTTCATTTTGTTCATTGACTCTTAGAACATGCGTAATCACCTGTTGAGCTGATTGTAAGGAAAAATTTATTGCAATGGTGGTCTTTTGTGTTTTGGATGTTACATTTTACAGTCTAATCTACGTTCAAGATAATAATACGCTCATATGCAGTAACAAAGCAGCGACCGGAAAATCTTTTGAGGTTGCGAACAGCGATAATTAATAGACTTATGAGGCTGCAGCTTTTTATTTGCCACAAAAAGCAATAGATATATCGTTAATCGTTAGTAGGGGCGCCGAGAGCCAAACGTAGGCTCGGGGTCAGCTCAAATATTGGGCATCTCCAGCTTTGTGAACTTCAAAAAAGAAGACGAAAATGCCACAATTTTCTTCGGATTTTGATGTGATCCCCCCCCAAAAAAGGTCCTCGATATTCCACAAACTGATTTGTCAGTGTCATTTCCATGCGCCCCCTGAAGTCCAAGGGCCCCTTGAAGTCCATGGGCCCCCTGATGGGCCTCCTAAACTCCATGGGCACCGGGGTCATTGTCTTACCTCGCTTACCCCTTCTCGGTGGCCCTGCCTAAAGGCTACCAGCGCAGAAGCCCAAGAAGAGCCATTTTTTCGCATTGCTTGTTTTTAAGTAATCGCCCTTCTGGTGGCTCTTCCCTGGTCTTCCGTGCTGGTAGCCTTTAGGCCAGATGGTACGTAAACGATTAAACATCATGGAAACTGTTAGATAGAGACGGTTGCTTACTCAGTGCCACGACACTATTACTCTAAGTCTCTGTGCTTTCACGCTACAACAGCATCTAAAATTAACTATTTAAGCTATGGCTTGCAAAACAATTTCTAGACAGTGTCGAGATCCAACCTAACCCAAAGCTTAAGCTTGACTGTTAAAAAAGTAAATAAAAACATTGCGAATGAATATTCGTCATTCATTCTCGTTTTAGTCCTATCACCAACCACTGTACAGTAAAGGCCTACGTAGATTTCACGTTTTGAAACCATCCGCGATCCGTGGATGCAAACACTTCCAAGTTTTTGGATGACATTAACACTTAGCTCAAAATAAACACTGTTTTTACAGCTATTGTTTAGTACCGGTACCTACATTCTGTTCTTTCAATGGTCTTTGGTTTGATTATGATTATATCGATTCCGCCGATTACGATTACAAATACGCACCCATGCAATCGATTTTCCATTGTGATTATTTCACCTTTAATCATCGCTATTACGATTACATCGCTTCGACAAAATTAAAAAATAACTTTTGTAACAGGACTTACGAAGTCGGAATCTATCCTGCAGTTTTGCTGCAATCTACCCTGCAATTCTGTTTTGCATTATCAATATTATTAAGCTGTTATTAAAATTGCAATCATGCATGCCTTGCACTTGCATTCTGTTCTGCAGTTGGTCCACGGTACCCCTCCCATGATAGAGTTTATGCACTAATATCATCATTCACGCTTTTGCTTGGTAGTGGAAGCCTAGCCTATAGTAGTAGCCAGCCATGGCTCGATTATTTGCAATTCGTAGATTACGATCGTTTGTAATTGATTTCTGAGTGCGATAATTTGAAAATTGCGTAATCGATTACAAATTAGTGATTGTAGACTACGATTATAATCGAGATCATTTCTTCTATAGGTTAGGCTAACTAACAATCCATGTCCACTTTCCTTGCTAACGCTGCCATGCTAGTCACTTCCATCTTACCACCAATAACAGATTATTCATGGGTGCATCATGGGTCTATCGCAGTATTGCAGTTCAACTCATCTAAGATCTAACCCCTCTTTATACTTGCATGATTAAAATTATATTTGCAGTATTTCTTATTGCGCTGGCTCATTTGATCCCGCGCTCGCTCGTTTATCTCGCAGCTCCTTCGCTTTTTCTATGGGGCGCCGTTTGGAAAAAAATTATTTGTTTTGTGAACCATGTTTTTTGAGCTTATTTAGACCAAAATTTGTCCGATATATATATCGGAAATATCCGACTTATATATCGGACAAATTGTGCCCTAAGTCGGACCAAAAAACACGCGCAAAATAAGTTGGACAAAATAGTTTTTTCCAAACGGCGCGCCACTCGCCGTTTGGAAAAAAACTATTTTGTGAACCATGTTTTTTCCACTTATTTAGACCACAATTTGTCCGATATATATATCGGAAATATCCGACTTATATATCGGACAAATTGTACCCTAAGTCGGACCAAAAAACACGCGCAAAACAAGTCGGATATTTCCGACTTATATATCGGACAAATTGGGCCCTAAGTCGGACCAAAAAACACGCGCAAAACAAGTCGGATATTTCCGACTTATATATCGGACAAATTGTGCTCTAAGTCGGACCAAAAAACACGCGCAAAACAAGTCGGATATTTCCGACTTATATATCGGACAAATTGTGCTCTAAGTCAGACCAAAAAACACGCGCAAAACAAGTCGGATATTTCCGACTTATATATCGGACAAATTGTGCTCTGAGTCGGACCAAAAAACACGCGCAAAACAAGTCGGATATTTCCGACTTATATATCGGACAAATTGTGCCCTAAGTCGGACCAAAAAACACACGCAAAATAAGTCGGACAAAACTTTTTGTCTGACTTATTTTGTCCGATATGGTTCATATGAGCTATCTCAGACAAAATCTAGAAGTATCACGTGACTTTCGTGATGTGCCGCGTAAAAAGCAAAAATCATAAATCTTGAAGTCAGTTTGAATGGGCTTTCTAGGAGTTCGGTGGTTAAAGCACCCAATTTTAAAGTTGTATTCGTATGACACATAATAAGAGTTGCATCTGAATATTAAAACAAACTTTAGACACTAGAAGAACATGAGTAGCTTATCGAAATAAGCATAACATCTGGAATAGCAAATGGTTGACAAAGTAGTGGTAGTCTACAATATAGCAGTCAGCCCAAGCTACACAGTATACTGTATTTGGTCAAATCGGACACAGTGTCACCACCAACTCGCTATCTCTACAATATTTATTCTGGCTTCAAAGCTGTGTTGCCTAGGCACTACCACTATCAGAGGTGGAGTCGAGGACACAAGGCTCGAGGCCAAGGCCAAGGACCAGAGGTGGAGTCCTCGAGGACGTCCTTGGCCTCGAGGACGTCCTCGAGGACACATTTTGAAGTCCTTGGCCTTGGCCTTGGCCTCGAAGGTCAAGTCCTTGGCCTTGGCCTCGAAGCCTCAAGTCCTCGAAAATTGGCCTGTCCTCGGCTCGAGGACAGCACTATTTTTTGAACAGTTGAAATTTTGTTGGAAAACGCAAGAAACCTCGCAGAAAATTTGCGAACACCTTTTTTGTTTTCCTCACTTGGAACATAAGCGTAGCCAAGGGGAGGGGTGGCAGGGGGTCCGCCCCCTTCCCAATTGAAAATTCACCAATGACAAAATGTGACAAAAAAGCCTAATTTTTTTTCAGTTTCAGTTTCTTTTTAGCATTTTTCGCTTACAACAGTATAACTAACAACAATATTGAAGACCAGGAGCTCCGGGTCCCCCTCAATTCAATTTTTCCCAGCCAATTTAAACGTATAACCCGAAGAAAATGGAGAGTTTTTGTCCTGAAAGTTGCTATCTCAGGCCCGCATCTAGCCTTTTTGTGAACGTAATGCATTAATCAGGGCTGGATTTACCATAATATGACGCAGTACCAGCAGTAGCGTTGCCATGGGGGAAGCGGGGACTATAGCCCCCCATTGGCCTGTCAACCAAAATGCAGAATAAGGAAAAACCACGTTTTTAGCTCTTTTGAGACTGTTTTTTGTGCTGGAATTGACTAAAAGTGATTTAATGCATCATTTGAAACATATATTCAACGGGGGCTAATTGTCAAAAATTAAAGTTACAAATCAATGAAAACTTTGAAAAAATGCCCGAAAATAAACAATCAAATTTGATCGCTAATTTAAAAACGCCAAACATGGGTTTTATCAACAAATATATCATCAACTCAGGAATATGGGGGAGGGGGGGCTATTCAGTGTTAGGTAATTACCAGTCACTTCTCTCAAATATCTTTCCATTAACCCTTCCCCCAATTATTTTTATAAAATATAGGCGAAATAGATTTCTACGTGTGAGTTTTATTGAATAATAGGATTTTTTGATTTACCAGCAGGTAAACAAGAGAACTGCAATGTTATCATCAGCCACTTCCCATATAGCCCATTAATGCAACTATAGTTGAATCATGTTGGGTTGCCAATTTCTATGCCACGTTCTAAAAGCATTATTTTCTATTAAAATAGCTTTAAAATTAAGTTCATTTTGCAAAAAAATGCAAAATTTTCGAGCGCTGGGGGCTTCGCCCCCTCACCCCCATTGGCCTCTGGTGACTGGGGGCCCCGCCCCCACAGTGCGAATTTCTGGCTACGAGCCTGAGTATCAGTTAGTGGCCCCGAGCTAAAATCGTAAGACTTTTTTTGGTCTTCACCTATATTTGGCAGAAAGATGTTAAGAAAATCTCCAAAGCGCCAGGGGCCTAGCGCGATGTAAATCCAGCCCGACAATAACATGGCTAGTTGAAGTTAACTATCTATTTTACCATTTTTCAATAACAATTCAGTAATTCACCTCCAACCTCGCCGGTTTTTAAGCACAAAATACTTTTTTAAAAAATTAGCCATGGAAAATGCTGATTGAACGAATTATTGAACTTCAATTGAGGGAGCCTGGGCCTTCTGGCCGAACATATACTCCTATAACTGGTTATTGTCATGACAAAACAAAAATCTCTAAGGAAAATCCTCGAGTGGATTATTATTTACTGCTAAAATGTTGCAAGAGACAATGCACATTATAATTAAGACAACGCACCCTAGCTGGACCAGATCACTAACAATTAAATTTAACTCCAAAATACAAGATGTTAAACATGTTTTAAACTTAAATTGCAAGTAAAAGGAGTATTAAACAATTTGATTTTTTTAATTGGCTTTCAAATGTCAAAAATCTAGTGCTTTTAAATGGCTCTGAACATTTGCGAAATGTGATTCAATGGCATTAAAATAGCTTTTTTTTCCAAAAAATTACAAAAAATCGTCCAATGGAGACCCTCCGTTTGTGATACCTTTGAGTTACACTAGCTTTCTCAACACGTTTCCAAAGTTAAATATTTGCGTTTTTGAACTATTAGCTTAAGCTCTATCCCTTTGCAAAATCCTGGTTACGTGCTAACGGGCAGCGATATCAGATCTTCCATCCTACGATATGTTTATCCCACAAAAACTTCCTCTTTGGAAAAATTTTGATGACGTCATTTCATTCGATTTGTGGTTTAGGCTTATCCCAATAAATTCTGGGTACGCCAACGAATTGGAGATCGCCTGAAAAAAAATTTTGAAGACTTTTTTTTTGGAGAACACTTGCGCCTGTGTCCTTGGTCCTTGGCCTTGGCCTCGAGCATTCCTGTCCTTGGCCTCGAGAGGTTCTGTCCTTGGAAGGGCTGTCCTTGGCCTTGGCCTTGGCCTCGGATTTTTTTTGTGTCCTTGGCCTTGGCCTCGAGCCTTGTGTCCTCGACTCCACCTCTGCCAAGGACACAAAAAAAACCGAGGCCAAGGCCAAGGACAGCCTTTCCGAGGACAGACACTCTCGAGGCCAAGGACAGGAATGCTCGAGGCCAAGGCCAAGGGCACAAGCGCAAGTGCTCTCCAAAATGACAAAAATTTTTTAGGCGATCTCAAAAAAAAAAAAAAGGTCTTCACAAAAATTTTTCTAGCGGTCTCCACAAAAAAACGTTTTCCAAAAAATTTTTCAAGCGCTTCACAAAATTTTAGCTATTCAAAAAATACTGCTGTCCTCGAGCCGAGGACAGGCCAATTTTTGAGGACTTGAGGCCTCGAGGCCAAGGCCAAGGACTTGACCTTCGAGGCCAAGGCCAAGGACTTCAAAATCTGTCCTCGAGGACGTCCTCGAGGCCAAGGACGTCCTCGAGGACTCCACCTCTGACCACTATAATAAAATCTGAATGTGATACATAACAATATCAAACATACCGGTAACATGCAAAGTAAAAAATACGCAAATATAAAACTTTAAAAGGAAGTGACTTGGCGAATGGAACACTCGCGGTATTTTTTTTCCTCGCGCATGGATCATGCGTTATGAATAAAAAACACGCGGGAAATTGCTGCAGGGAATTGCTATCCCTCAGACTGGCATCGCTGCCCCAACTCTAACTGCAATGCAAGGTTTTAAAGCAAAAAAAAAATATCCGCAAAGAATCTTCCTAAAATCTACTTAGAGCAAAAAAAACTATCCGCATAGAATTTTCCTTACCTTAATTTTCACAACAGTAGTTCCGATTGGAATTGAACCCGCGTGAGATTCGTCAAACTTCGATGTTGTAACCTTTCGGCCACGCATCGAACAACAATTCTCATCAAAATGTCGTATTTTAACCAAATGTATGAAAAAGGCAATGTCTCCATTCGCGAGGAAAAAAAATACCGTGAATGTTCCATTCGCCAAATCACTTCGAATATGAAAAGTAACGTTAAAGAAATAGATATAAAAGTTAGCATTAACTATGATAAGACAAACTTAAATGCTAATCTAGCATTTGTCTTTTGATATCTTACAGTCACATTGAAATATTCAGTATTTCTAGGTCCTAACTGACTCAAAGCTTGAAAGACGTAAGTTAGACTAGGCTTACATCACGAAAGTCACGTGCATCGGCATCACGAAACGTACATCACGAAAGTCACGTGATACTTCTAGATTTTGTCTGAGATAGCTCATATGAACCATATCGGACAAAATAAGTCAGACAAAAAGTTTTGTCCGACTTATTTTGCGCGTGTTTTTTGGTCCGACTTGGGGCACAATTTGTCCGATATATAAGTCGGAAATATCCGACTTGTTTTGCGCGTGTTTTTTGGTCCGACTCAGAGCACAATTTGTCCGATATATAAGTCGGAAATATCCGACTTGTTTTGCGCGTGTTTTTTGGTCCGACTTAGAGCACAATTTGTCCGATATATAAGTCGGAAATATCCGACTTGTTTTGCGTGTTTTTTGGTCCGACTTAGGGCCCAATTTGTCCGATATATAAGTCGGAAATATCCGACTTGTTTTGTGCGTGTTTTTTGGTCCGACTTAGGGTACAATTTGTCCGATATATAAGTCGGAAATATCCGACTTGTTTTGCGCGTGTTTTTTGGTCTGACTTAGAGCACAATTTGTCCGATATATAAGTCGGAAATATCCGACTTGTTTTGCGCGTGTTTTTTGGTCCGACTCAGAGCACAATTTGTCCGATATATAAGTCGGAAATATCCGACTTATTTTGCGCGTGTTTTTTGGTCCGACTTAGAGCACAATTTGTCCGATATATAAGTCGGAAATATCCGACTTGTTTTGCGCGTGTTTTTTGGTCCGACTTAGAGCACAATTTGTCCGATATATAAGTCGGATATTTCCGATATATATATCGGACAAATTTTGGTCTAAATAAGCTCAAAAAACATGGTTCACAAAACAAATAATTTGTTACATCGCATTTTATTGTTTTAAGGTATGTTGAGTGATAAACAACTGTGTTGAATTTTGGAAACCTTTCGTCTTTCGTTCTTATCAAGTCGGAGAATTCATTACTTCTTCTTTTGGCGTATTGTTTTGACAAGCTAACTTTCTCTATGACTCACTGATAAGAGTCCCGTGCTTTCAAGGTTATATTTCTTTACGAGCCTCAGATAAGATTTCTCAGTAAGAGAAGCGGCCGATTTTTGCTTTGTGTCAATTTGTGAGTTAAGTTGCCGTAATGAGAAATAAGTTTTGGCAGTTTACTGTACCTTTAGTATAATTACTAATTAGTGTATTAATATTCCTTTTGATTCTATTTGAATAAGATACGTTAATTTGATTTTACTGTTTGTAAATTTTTGAGCTGCAGACTCACGAATTATTTGTACTTTAATTGAAGAACTCACGAATTATGTTGAAGACTCACGAATTATTTGTACTTTAATTCAAGAACTGGTGCTAAAATATTCGGTAAGATTTGTTAATATTTGATGTTTGATTTTCATGCTAATTGATGCGTATTTTGCTATAGTTAGCTAACGTACATTTTTGTGAATGTTTATTGCGTAATGTGTTACAGCTTTCAGTAGTCTTGCATGCTTCTTTGTACGTTTTAGTTTGCCGAATGGTAGCTTTTGCTTTGTTTTTGGTTAACTGACGCTGTGTTTTTCTATTCCAGAAAACCACAGCCTGCGAGTTCTATACTCAAGAAATAAAGGTGTGCGTTTTCGAACCAAAATCCCTTGTGTCTGGTCTGGCGTTCACCAGTCGCGCTACATAAAGGACCTTACATGAAAGTTTTCGAATATTTGAATTTCAAATATTCGTTCCGAAGAAACTTCTCCATTCAAGTTTGAGGATCATTGGCTGGAGTTGATTGGAGTACTTTTCCCTCTCCTGAAGCCTCTGGATTATCTATCCGAAATATTCGGAGTTTTGGATTTATCCAGAACTACTTGGATTAACCTTTCCGAAATACTCGGAGTTTTTGGATTTATCTTCGGAATATTTCCAGCTGCAAGTAACCGTGAGTTTGCACTATATTTGTGTATTTATTTTATTTTTTGGACTACCATGTCTAAAAACCCAATGTCTGAAATTAAAGGCTCGGACCCGTCAAAAGGTGCTCCTAGCCAGAGTGTGGATGCTGAAATTGATAGTTCTCAATTACTCTCCGAGAATCCAGCTGATCAAGGCAAGAGGGTGTCTAAATTAACAGAAAAGGGCCACGATTACAAAATCGATGAATTAAAGCGTCGTTTTTCTCGTTTTCTTGCGGGTGTAAAGTCAACTAAATTATCAGTAACAAAACTTAGTGTTACGTCAAAGGATTCCGACGAAATCCGGAACGCATCTTCCGCGATGTTTGCGTCCTTATCTTCTTTATCCGATTGCTACAAAGAATTAGAGAAAATTCTCGGTCGAGACCCATTATTTGAACTTGCACAGTTTCTCGCGCAAGCCGAGGAGGACGTGGCAAAGGCTGCCGAAAGTGCTCAAGCAGCCATTCAATGCTTATCGTTTGAGCTGTCAAAAAGCGACGCATCTTCCTCACGTCATTCAAAGTCGCGTACTGGTTCGATTAGTTCCAAATCTGCTGTTACCACTTCATCAAAATTTTCTTACCGGCAAAACCAAATTGAGAAGCGGCAAAAGGTCGCCTCTTTAAAGGCCCAACTGCCCTTTATGGAGGAACGAAATAAATTGGACGCTAAAGCCAAACGGCTTAGCGTTGAAATGGAGATAGCCGGTCTTGAGGCCGGTATTCAAGCATCTCGTGAGGCTGAGGTCGAGCTCACCGATTTAGAAGAAACGCTGTCTCTTCTGCCTATCGAATCTCATAAGGACAGGCAACAGCGTATTCTCTCGTCAATCGAGAACAAGCCTGCTTCTCCTACCAATGACGAGGAAACGTCAATTTTGCCGGCAGACACGAAACCCCGTTATGATACAGTAGCTAAATCTTTTATCACTCCGTCGCAGCCGCCTAAACCATATCATCCCGCTCCGCGTGTGGAAGAAAATTGTGTTTCTCCTGCTATTACTCTGTCTGATGTTGCAGAACCAAATTCGACTCATGCTCAGTTTGAACAAGGCCATTCTACAATACTAGCTACTGTAGCTAAGGTTGTTAGTGAAACTATGAGTGCTCCCAAATTGGAATGTTTAAAATTTTCAGGGGATTCCCTCTTTTATACTTCTTTCATACAGTGTTTTCGCGAAAACATCGACAAGCGACAATTCTCCCCAACGCAAAAATTGGGTTTCCTTTTGCAGTCAACAGAAGGAAAGGCGAGACAAGCCATCGATCACTGTTCCAATGTTATGCCTCAAGATAAGGGATATAAGTTAGCCCTCGATACTCTATTCAAACGCTATGGCCGACCCCAGGTCATTGTGTCGGCATTTAAAAGCAAGCTTTTTAAGTATTCTACTGTACGGAGCAATGACAGAGACGCTCTTTACGATTATGCGTCCTGCCTAAGAAAATGTTTGGAAACTCTGCAAAGCACGGGCAACGCTGCTGAACTTAACAGCAGCCTTTCTCTTCTTTCCGAAAAGTTACCACCCCGAGTCTATGACGCTTGGAACAGGCGTTACGCAAAAATCTCTTTCAGGGATCAAAGATCTCCAGATTTCCAAGATCTGGTGAAATTCGTTGAAGAAGAAGCTAATTTGCTTAACGCCTATCCGGAACAAATACCGTCTAGTCGAATAGGTGATGACAAAAGGCGAGGGACAAAACCCAATTTTAGAAAGACTACCTGTGCCAATACGGCTGCAAAAGAAGTTCCTCAGCTTAAATGTTACTACTGCGAGCAACGTCACGTCATTACCAAATGTGAAGCCTTCCAGAGCCTCACTTTAAAAGAAAGAAGAGAGTTCTTAAACAATAAGACTCGGTGCTTTAATTGTTTCAATAAACATGCGACCAAAGAATGCAGAAAGGCCCATTCTTGCACAGTATCAGGATGCAAAGGGAGACATCATTCACTGATGCATAATTTCAATCTTCCCAAGTCCGACAATACCGCTCCTCAGGGTCACCAAAGATCTCCTGGATCAAGTCCTCAAGGCGAATCTTCCGGCAATGCTAATTCACACTCAGTTTCCTGCAATACATCTTCTGGAAGTGAGCGAGGTTATTTCAATATTGTCCCAGTAAAGATTAGAGCGAAGGAAAAGGAGATATGCTGTTATGCATTTCTTGACCTAGGATCCGATACGACATTTTGTAACAAGAAATTAGTTCAAGCATTGGGATTAGTCGGCGAGTCAAAGCGTATTTCCTTGAGCACGCTAGGACATCGTGAAAATATACACTCATGCAAGAGTGTCCGGTTTTCGGTATCTTCTTTAGATGGAACTGCGGAGTTTGATATGAAAGATGTCGTGACTATGGATAAGCTTCCTATTTCCCCAAATAGAGTGTTAACCGAAAGGGATGTGTTGGCTCTGCCTTATTTGCAAGGCCTCCATTTTCCGGCACTA
The DNA here is from genome assembly GCA_963965965.1 of Trididemnum nubilum. Lineage (NCBI taxonomy): Eukaryota > Metazoa > Chordata > Ascidiacea > Aplousobranchia > Didemnidae > Trididemnum > Trididemnum nubilum. The sequence goes on along the minus strand of OZ014473.1, from coordinate 9,743,396 downwards.
GATGGTGCTACAGTCGACGTTTTAATCGGCAACGATATCATCAAGGCTCACAAAATTTTGGAGGAACGGGAGGGCAACGGAAGTCAACCAAATGCTATTAGGACTCCGTTAGGATGGTCTTTAATCGGTCCATCTGTCAAACCTCATCCAACACGCAAAGCCTCTGCTAATTTCGCGAGGATGGACAAAGATTTGGACCAAGAAATTCAGAACTCCTGGTATAAGGATTTTGAGCCGGATGATCTCAAGATTCCCACTTCTGTTGAGGATCGCAAGGTACTCAAACTTCTCAAGGAAAACGTCTCTAAAACTGACGGGCATTTTTACGCTCCTTTGCCATGGCGTGAAGAAGTAACTCTGCCAGCTAATAGCCAAGTTATGGCTGAACGTCGCCTAGTTTCTACCAAGCGAAGACTACAGAAGGACGAGGTGCTAAAGGAGAAGTATGTTTCCCAAATGCAAGAGTATATTCAACGTGGATATGCCGAGGAAGTTTCCAATGATCAGCAATGCAACGAAAAAGCGTGGTATTTACCACATCATCCAGTATTGAATCCCCGCAAACCTGGAAAGGTCCGCATAGTATTTGATTGTGCGGCCAAGCACCGTGGGATCTGTCTCAACGACGCCCTCATGCAAGGTCCTGACCTAGTCAACAGCATATTATCAGTTCTCACAAGATTTCGCAGAGAACGCATTGCTTTGGCTGCCGATGTTGAAAGTATGTTTCATCAAGTGAGAATTAAAGAAGAGGACCGAGACAGCTTTCGCTTTCTGTGGTGGCCAAACGGAAACCTTTCTTCCCCTCCAACAGTGCACCGCATGCTAGTTCACATTTTTGGTGCTACTTCATCTCCTTGCTGTGCTACATACTGCTTGAGACAAAGTGCAGATTGGTATGGATCGAATTTTGATCCTGATATCTCGAAAGTGGTCAATCGTGACTTCTATGTCGACGATTGCTTGACGTCAACCTGCACCATAGAAAGCGCGATAACCTTGGTTGAAGGCTTACGCAAACTGCTGGCTTTGGGCGGATTCCGTCTTACAAAATGGATCTCTTCTAGCGCAGATGTTCTGAACTCGATCCCACCGGAGGAAAGAGCCAAGTCTGTAACAAATGTGGACCTGGAAGAAAGTGTTAAAGAGAGAGTGCTAGGAGTGCAATGGAACGTTTCCAACGACGAATTCGGATTCAAAGTATCGGATGATCTGGAAAGAAAGTCCTTTACACGACGTTCAGTTCTCTCTACAGTCAATTCATTATATGATCCATTGGGCTTTATCGCTCCCGTTATTCTGGTTGCAAGAAAACTGCAACAAAGGATTATTGAACAAGAGTGGGATTGGGATGAAGAACTGCCTACGGAGGACGTACAAGCTTGGAACAAATGGCTTGCTGAATTGCTTGGACTTTCTGCGTTAAGTTTGCCTAGATGCTTCAAGCCGCTAGGACTGAAAGCAGTAATCAACTACCAAATACACCATTTCTGTGATGCATCTTTGCGAGGATATGGTTTCGTATCTTATCTGCGTCTTGTGGATGAAAATGGAGTAATTCACTGCTCCTTTTTATGCGGAAAAGCAAAGGTTACCCCTCCGCGATCTGAAAGCATACCACGACTGGAATTGGTAGCAGCAGTTCTTGCTGTAAAGGCTGATCATTGGATTCGTACTCAGCTGGAGTACTCAGATTGCCAGTCTATATTTTGGACCGATTCTAGTGCGGTGAGGAGTAGCATCAACAACAAGACGAAGCGTTTTCGCACGTTTGTGGCTAATCGGTTGGCTAAAATTCATCGCCAAACAGAGCCATCGCAATGGAGACACGTTGGGAGTCGTCACAATCCTGCCGATCATGCTTCCAGAGGTTTGACAGTTTCTCAATTACTCAAGTCCAATTGGCTGACAGGGCCTGCCTTTCTATGGCAAACTGAAGATGAGTGGCCAAAGGCTCCAGAAGCTAAAACTCTACCTTCCGATGCTTTGCCATTAGACTTTCAACCTGTGCTGGCTATGCATGCAGCTTTCGTCGAAAGCGGCGGATCAACGACCCTGAATGAGTTTATTGCTCGCTATTCATCATGGACCAGATTGAAAATCGCTGCAGCGTGGCTAAGGAGATTCATCAATTATGTGAGGGATAAATCGTCGATTTCAAATACTCGAATGACTGTAGACGAGATCCAGGCAGCTGAGAGAAAGCTTATTTCCTTCACCCAGCATCATGCTTTCTCTCCTGCCTACAAAATGCTTTCCAAGCCTGATTTTTCTCAAAGGATGATTAGAAAAGAAGGGAACCGTGAACTGAAATCTCTGGCAAAATTAGACCCTTATTTGGATGATAATGACGCTCTCCGAGTCGGCGGTAGACTGGAAAATGCGCCAGTGCAAAGCGACTCAAAGCATCCAATCATTTTACCTAGTCATCATCACGTGACTACGCTGATTATTCGGCATCATCATCTTGCAGTGGGCCACTCTGGACTGTCACACACCTGGAATGCAATCCGCAAGAAATATTGGATTATTAAAGGAGGAGCCGTCGTTAAAAAGGAGCTAAATCGCTGCATGTTGTGCCGCATGAGAAATGCTCCTAGGTGTCACCAACAGATGTCAATTCTTCCTGCTGCTCGGTTAAAGCCCGATGAGCCCCCGTTTTCATACGTGGGAATTGACTATTTTGGCCCCTTCCTTACCAAAAGAGGTCGTACTCTGGAAAAACGCTATGGCTGCGTATATTCATGCCTTACAATGAGGGCCGTTCACATAGAAATGGCATACGACATGACGTCAGACTCTTTTATCAACTGCTTTCGACGATTTATGGGTCGCAGAGGTAAGCCAAAGCAAATTTTCTCTGACAACGGATCGAACTTTATTGGAGCGGAGCGCATTCTCCGAACAGCTCTGCAAGAACTAAATCACTCTCAGCTTGAAAGTTATTTTCTGCAAAATGAAATAACTTGGAACTTCAACCCACCTACCGCCAGCCACATGGGGGGAGCGTGGGAAAGAACGATTCGTTCTATTCGTCGAATTTTTACTGCTATTTGCAGAAACCAAACATTGACTGATGACTTACTCCAGACTCTTTTCATAGAAGTAGAAAAGATTTTAAACTCAAGACCGTTGTTTCCAATTATGCTTGACCCGACAGCCAACGAGCCGTTAACTCCAAACCATCTATTGCTGGCCCATTCAGAGGATAATCTCCCCCCAGGGCTGTTTAATGCAAAGGACGAATACACCAGACGTCGTTGGAGGCAAGTTCAACATTTGACAAACATGTTTTGGAAGAGATGGCTACGTGAATATTTGCCAACGATCGCTCTGCGTTCAAAGTGGCCAGATCGTGTTAGAAACTTGAAGCCCGGCGACATTGTATTGGTTGTCGATGAAACGGTACCCAGAGGAAAGTGGCGGATGGGTCGTGTCAGCAAGACTTTTCCAGATCATCGAGGCAACGTTCGTGTCGTTGAAGTGAAGACGCAATCGGGTGTTATAAGAAGACCAATTGCAAAACTGTGCTTGATTGGTGAATCTGATCATCCACAGCAACGTCGGTGACCGGTCTTCTCTCCGTAATAGGACGTCGACCCCTAGCGGAGAGATAGACGGCACTACACATAATCATACTGCATATATATGAACTGCTGATATACGAACTTTGACTTTAGGTAAGCATGGTCTCAATCTTCTTAGTTAGGGACGTAGGCGTTCGTGCTCAAAGGACAATATTGATATCGAACTTTATAACAAAAACTGTTTGCTGATATCCAGATGAAAGAAGACAACAAGCCCCTGTAGTTAGTTAGGGTCAGTCTTTTAGATACACCACACACATTTCATACGACGTCGCTCACAAGACGTAACGCATTCGCGCACTGTACATATTTTGCTTGTTTGTGATGTGATTTTGTGCGATGTTTTGTGCTTTTGAAAATGTACCTCCCCAAGTTTGGTACGGTAGCATTTTAGGGGGGAGGATGTTACATCGCATTTTATTGTTTTAAGGTATGTTGAGTGATAAACAACTGTGTTGAATTTTGGAAACCTTTCGTCTTTCGTTCTTATCAAGTCGGAGAATTCATTACTTCTTCTTTTGGCGTATTGTTTTGACAAGCTAACTTTCTCTATGACTCACTGATAAGAGTCCCGTGCTTTCAAGGTTATATTTCTTTACGAGCCTCAGATAAGATTTCTCAGTAAGAGAAGCGGCCGATTTTTGCTTTGTGTCAATTTGTGAGTTAAGTTGCCGTAATGAGAAATAAGTTTTGGCAGTTTACTGTACCTTTAGTATAATTACTAATTAGTGTATTAATATTCCTTTTGATTCTATTTGAATAAGATACGTTAATTTGATTTTACTGTTTGTAAATTTTTGAGCTGCAGACTCACGAATTATTTGTACTTTAATTGAAGAACTCACGAATTATGTTGAAGACTCACGAATTATTTGTACTTTAATTCAAGAACTGGTGCTAAAATATTCGGTAAGATTTGTTAATATTTGATGTTTGATTTTCATGCTAATTGATGCGTATTTTGCTATAGTTAGCTAACGTACATTTTTGTGAATGTTTATTGCGTAATGTGTTACAGCTTTCAGTAGTCTTGCATGCTTCTTTGTACGTTTTAGTTTGCCGAATGGTAGCTTTTGCTTTGTTTTTGGTTAACTGACGCTGTGTTTTTCTATTCCAGAAAACCACAGCCTGCGAGTTCTATACTCAAGAAATAAAGGTGTGCGTTTTCGAACCAAAATCCCTTGTGTCTGGTCTGGCGTTCACCAGTCGCGCTACATACCAAATTTTAACGGAAGTTAATTTAGTCCGTTAACATGAAAAAACTTTTTAACGGATTAACGAGTTGATGAAAAAGTTAGCTTCGTTATTAACGGATTAACGATTAACGGACTTGTGCCCACCTATGGGTTCAACAAAAGTTGTAAATATTTGTTTGGCCAAGATTTTCCAAATTCCATCTTATAACTTTGTAACTTTATTCATGAGGGTAGAAGTAGACTTGAAGACCACTTTGGTCACTTCGCTTCTTCCCTGTCGCCAGTAGATATTATCGTTAACATGCTTTGCTTGCGATTTAATTGTGATTTTAAACTTCGCTGGCTTTGAAATAAACTACTACTACTACTACTACTATGGACCATTACACGCTGCCTTAAAAACCATCTTCCAACATTCAACTCCGTCACTTAATTTGTATCCGCAAGTAATAATACGTCACCATCGTCACAATACGATGCGCTCGAATGATTTTAAAAGTCAATAATAGGCTATGCGGCTATGCCTACATACGGTACTGCATATGATGGTACATCATCATGGCAAGCGAACAGCGATGCCAGCTTTGATGATTTGAGGTCAGATCTGATGTTTTTGACTTGCAATTTGATGTTTTTAATGGAAATATGATGTATTCAGCCCGATTTCACCTTTGTTCATGGATGTTTCTGTTGGAAATTTGCTGAAAAAGCCTGGTTTTCAGGTTTTGATATTTTTTGAATTTGATGTTTTCTCTATAAAAATCAGATGTTTTGGAGAGCTCTCGCTGGCATCACTGCTGGCTGTGAGTGCAAGCAAAGCGTTGTTGTGATAAGCTAGTTTTTCTTTCTGAGTTTCTGGTTTGTTGAACAACAATCACAAACAGTAGGCTACCGTAAGCCAGAAAAAGGGTAGGCCTACTGTAGTGTACAGCATCGCCATCAGATACCGGTAAGCCTACGTGGTTGCCAGTGATTTCGTCACAAAGTACGGTTATTAAGTAATTACGTGACAGACGACATTCTGAAGACAGAATACGGTTATCTCAGATTTGCCAACTGTAGTGTAGGCTATTCAGTAGGCCCCTATTGTACTATTGCAATACAGAATATCAAAATTAAAGTGTTGACTAAGAACAGAGAACACTAACAGCAATCATTAAACTACTGTATTCTAGGATAATCAGAGCTGTCTTGCCCTAACTCTCACTTTGTGGCAAAGTCACTATGACGAAATCACTTTGTGACGAGATCACTGGTGGTAACGGCCAACATCAGTTGTAGTTACCGGTACTCTGTACTGTATAGTATACGGTATATAGCATGCACATCAAAATATTCATTAACTTAATGTTTACAAGATTTTAAGCTACTGTAATACTGAACGCAAAATAAATTGCTGCGCCTAAATACAAATTGTAGATTATAGAATTGCGAATGAGCTATCATGACCTGTTTCTCACGAAATTTTATTTGATCTTGTCATTATAAATCACCCTGTTGTGTGCTCACATGCAACGTTGCAAATTTGCTTTTTAGTTCAACCCTTTGCTTTAGTAAACTTGCCTGTATTTGGAGTTGTACTGCAGGTTTTGATGTAATTTAGGCCTTACTGTACTTATGCGTAAAATTTTCCATTGCTGTGCTTACCTGACTTTTTGGAGATTTGTTGTATAGGCCTAGTTACATTTTGTTTTTTGCCAGATGAGACCCTTAAACAAGGTTGAAACGCATCACGATAGTTGATTCACAATTCTATAATATACCGTAATTTGTATAAACGTGTTTTTCGTATTTGTGATTGCATTAAAATATGGAGCTGATTTGTGACAAACCTCTGATAATTTAAAACTGAAAATGTTAGTAGCAGCAACATGTACTAGTATCAGGTATAGGGTAGCAGAGTCTGGGGGTAGTGTTGGCAATGGCGATGCATACACAATACAGCCTATTCCTGAAATCTGAGAGTGCGCTTGTACTTTAGTAGATAGGAAGCTGTATCAGTATCAGTAAGCTTTGCAGGTTTCAAAAATTTTTAGTAAGTTACACTTACAGTGTTATTGTTAATTTAACATACGGTACTGTAGTTTTGTTAGAATAGTCAGACAGAATAAATTTAGTTTTGTTAGTGTAATTCTAAGAAAACAGAAACTTACTGTTAGTGTTATGGATTCAGAAGTAATGAGTCCACAGAATAGGCTATATCAGTACCACACAATGTTATACGGTGTTTAACTTATGATAATTTGCTGTTACGTAATGGTGTGGTAAAAAAGTTGGGAATTGACTGCAGTAAAAGTTAAAAAAAAATTAAATGTGCCATAATTTATCTAATTCAAATGGTTGCCAGTGATTTTGTCACAAACTGATATCGTCACCGTGATTTTGTCACTAAGTGATTGCATGAGAGATGGCATTCTAAAGACAGAACAGGCCTATCTGCCAACCGTATTTATATACTATTGCATTAGGCCTATTAAAATTAAGGCAGTGTCTAGAGCACCGGCCCGGATTCCTATGCAAAAAGCTGCTACACCGGTCCGGTTTCCGACATTAAAAAGCTGCTGCGCCGGTCCGGTTTCCGACATTAAAAAGCTGCTGCACCGGTCTCCGGTTTCATATGCGATTTAAATACAGCACTTTGGAACATTAGAATCGAAGCCATGATGGCGTAGTGGTTAGAACGTCTGGCTACAGTGCCGAAGGTTGGGGTATGGAATCGTGCTGGACTCGCTTTCCAAAAATAGCGTTAGAGAGCTGTAACACTACAAATCCCTTTTTTTTTCTCTAAAATTCTCATTCTTAGAGCCTTTTTTTCTCTAAAATCTTATTCTTAGAGTTAGGTTAGGGCACTTTTTCCTATTATTAGGTCTAGGCCTTTTTTACATAAAAGAGCGTAAAGACTGTTTGAGTTGCAATGTTAGCTGGTATTTAGGCCACTACCCTAATATTTAGGTCTAAGGCTCTTTCCTATTATTACGTAGGTCTAGGCCTTTTTGAAATAGAAGAGCTTAGGAAAAAGCCTAAACGTCAATACTAATGGCCCAGGAGATCACCAATTCCTCTTGGCCACTATGTTTTATGCAATCAGTTCCTCCAGTTTTTACACTCAGAGCTTTCATTTTGAAAAAGCCTAAACCTAGATTCAATTCAATTCAATTTAATATTCAACAGTGAAAAGACTATTGTAGTCATCAAAGTCAGCTGTCACAGTTAACATTGTAACTTAACCAGTCTTAACGCTCTGAGCTCTTCTATTTCAAAAAGGCCTGGACCTAATAATAGGAAAGAGCCTTAGACCTAAATATTAGGACAGTGGCCTAAATACCAGCTAACATTGCAACTCAAACAGTCTTTACGCTCTTTTATGTAAAAAAGGCTTGGACCTAATTATAGGAAAAAGTGCCCTAACCCTAACTCTAAGAATAAGATTTTAGAGAAAAAAAGGCTCTAAGAATGAGAATTTTAGAGAAAAAAAAAGGGATTCGTAGTGTTACAGCTCTCTAACGCTATTTTTGGAAAGCGAGTCCAGCACGATTCCATACCCCAACCTTCGGCACTGTAGCCAGACGTTCTAACCACTACGCCATCATGGCTTCGATTCTAATGTTCCAAAGTGCTATATTTAAATCGCATATGAAACCGGAGACCGGTGCAGCAGCTTTTTAATGTCGGAAACCGGACCGGCGCAGCAGCTTTTTAATATCGGAAACCGGACCGGTGCAGCAGCTTTTTGCATAGGAATCCAGGCCGGTGCTCTAGACACTGCCTAAAATTAAAGCTTGACTGAGAACTGCAGTCATTAAACTATTCAACTAGACCCTGAACTGTCTTGCCCTAACCCTCACTTTGTTGCAAAATTACTGTGACGAAATTACTTTGTGACAAGATCACTGGTAACAATTCAAATGAGCTGTAGAATGTTTAATTTTAAAGCAGTTAAATTTATCTTTAACAGTAGTACACTCGTCTACTTCAGACTTGTAAAAAATGTAGCTAATTGCCTCTCTTTCAGAGCTAATGTAATATTGGAGATATATTTGAGATGTTAATGGTATTTTTTTCATTACTTGTGATATTTTTCATTCTTTTGCTTCAATTTTTCATTGTTGTAAAAAGTCGGGGGAGGAAGAAAAAACATGGAAAAAAGAAGCTCAAGTTAATGGCCATTGCAGGATCAGGTGAGGTGGATCATTCAGTGCTGTTTTCCAGTCATATTTTTACTAATGTTACATGCTGAATGTAGATATTTCCAATATGTAATAAATGATGTAAAAACAACAATGCTTGCCTAAGTTAGAAAGTTCAAAAACAGATTTTTGCGCCAATGTAGCTCACATTGGCTTTTTTTGCGACATACTGGTACTGATCAAAGTGCAAGAGGGCGACTATTTAGTCAAATAAATTTGCTTCCAAAAAAATGTCTACTCTGTGTGATCACAAATATTAATGTTTGGGAATTTCTCACCATCCATGCTTAATTTATATAGTCAAAGGTTTTGCCCTTTTTTTTGAGTTTTTTGTGCCAAATTTGTTAAAGATTTTGTGATACTCTATGCATTATTTCTTTGCCACATCATGCGTACATTCCAATGCTAGACTTGGTAGGTCATCTGGTTGTGCTTTCATCTTGAATTAAGCATTGTGCTCACAGTCTGACAATGTTAATCAGGAAAGGCTGTAAATAAATAAATTTCATTTATTCTCCTATTTTAGTTCTGTTTTAATTTACCAGAACCCAAATGTTTTATTTGCAATCAGCAACTTTGCATGCTCTATTATTTTTCTTTCTTTGATATTAATCAGCAATGAAACACAATAAGGCAATAGGTACTATTTTATCAAATTGAGGTATTTTTACTCATACATAGCTCTTTTTTTTGTAAATAGTAGCAGTTTCCCCACTAAGTTTAAATTGCATTACATATAGTAAGAACTAAGAAGCAATTTTTCTATACTGAAAAAGCTTAACGTCTTTTGTGTTTGGTTCCCAGGAAGCTTGACGTCCTTCATGGTCAACTTGATGGATTGTTCAGTTTGGCCGATAGGGGGTTAGGGAATGCTCTTGGTTTAAATGTGCAACATAATATCTATATTTAGGTGGTCATACAACTGAATTAATTCGATTGTTGGATGGTTTATCATCTAAATTTTCTACGCGACATTATGTACTTGCTATGACTGATCATATTAGTGAAAAGAAGTTAATTGACTTTGAAAAGAACAAAAAATCCAAAATTAATGAAGATTATTTCATCCATCGAATACCAAGGTAATTTTTAAATTGCAAAATCTCTTCCATTACGATACTGTAGGCTGTTAATGGGCAGGCTTAAACGTACCAAAGATGAGAGCAAAACATGTATGACATGAAATAGGTTAAGTTGCTTGTATGTCCTGTTTATACAGGGTGTCCAAAAAGTTATTGTGCAGTTGGGTTATTATTTTATTTCTTACTGCACACCAACTTTTCAGACACCCTGTGTTTCTTTTTCTAACCAAATTTGGATTAGTTATTCCTCCATAATTTACTCCTATCTTTTAGTCTCTTGTACAATTTGGATGTAAGTTGATAAGTTGCTTGCCTTCCTTTTTAGTGGTTTTCAAGAGCAATGTAAAGTTTAAAAAATATGCTTTTAACAGGATCTGGAAAGGTTCTGGGTTGTCATCATAAGAGAGTGCTCTTTGACTTTTTTCCTTTTTTAAAAACTTGTCTGTTTTACTACAAATTTCCCTTTTTGTGTTTGATTATTTTCTAACATTTCCCAACAATCTTCTCGATTGCAATGGTAAAAATATTAACTTGAAGTAAATCTAAAATGTTATTTCCTTCATTTTCCTATTGGCTCCGAATGCTCCCAAAATGAATAATAAAACGTGATGGCCATCCTACTTGAGACTGGCTATCTCAATGTTAGCAAGCTGGAAGAAGAAGCAAGGTATTTTATATGTCAGCAATACAACACTAAACTGTAGTAATCTTTTTTAACAGACCTTTCCTCTTTGTTACCCTGAAGCACATAAATCAGTAATCAATTGATATATAAGCAATATTCCCATAACGAGATTAAAGTATGTATTACATACTGGCAGAGGTAGGCAGTACCGAGTACAAAAATACCGCCGTACTTTTACCGGTACCGACAGTGCTTTTTCAAAAATGGTACCGCGGTACTTTTGCAAAAAAGTATTCGATATTTTCAGTTGTTTGTTATCAATCATACATTGAAAATCAAACTTTCTCTCTCTCTTGCTAATAAACTTTTAACTCCTAAATATGCCGCTACGGTTCGCTCTAAGAAGGCTTCAAAGTGTGCTTGCCAGTAATGAGTACCATATAATTGCAACATCTCTGCATCCGCAGTTTCGTGTTATCTGTGATGACGATCGAAGACGAAAATGATGAAACTCCTTTGTGTATAAAGGAATGCAGCTAGCGGTTAAAACCAAAGTAGTAAATTGGTGACAAGCAGTACTTAAATTGTAGGGGGGACACGTCCCCCCCATCGAGATGTAGCGTCCCCCATCGAGATTTAGCGCCCCCTACCCACCAAAAGAAAGCGTCCTGGACATTAAATAAAAAAATGGCCGATAATTCCAATAAATCCAAAATCACCGCAAAAGTTAGTAGCAAATTGTGATGAAGACCTTTTTTTATTTTTTGGTCATCACCCCGATTCGAGGGCAAAATCTGTACCAACGAAAGATTTTCACCAGATTTTCATCAGATTGCTGCCGCACTCCAAATGCGTCTGGTCATAGCTGCGAAAGCGTTTCCCCATGTAATATTTTATAGTTTAAATGCTGGTTACGAGAGAAGTTGGAAGCGCAAGATATTTCTGTAGAGAGCAGCGATATCAACGAAAGTGAAAAATTGGACAAACTTTTTGATTTTTTATGCAAATCAAGCAATAACACATAATGAGACAGTGCTTTCAACGGCAAATTAGTTCATCAACTAATTTTCAAAATGATGCGCTAAAAAATCTCTTTATTTGTTAAATATGATACTGCACTGCGTTCAAGTGCAGCGGTCGAACGAGTATTCTCTGTTGGGAAAGACATAATCCTATCTTACACTGGGTATTTGACCAACGGCATTGCACACGAGGGGCAAAAATGCTCCCCCATCTAACTCTTAAACCAAAACCCATGGGATCACCAAATTTGGTATGCGGGTTGGTGTTCACCAAAAATTTTCAGAAAAACTGGTTCTGAGTTCATGACGTCATCACTCATTATAGTGATGTTACGGCCATATTTCCGAAACTTATCGTCATTTTTGAGATGACGTCACAGGCAGTTCAAATTTTGTACATTCGTTTGTTTTTTGATACTGAATCACAAAATGCTTAAGTCAAGTTGGTAACGTCACAAAAATGTCTTATGACGTTTTTCAAGTTTAGTATTTGCCAAAAAATGCTCAGATTTCGGAAAGTGACTTTGGAAAACCTCAAAAGTGGGAAAGTTCCCGTTACCTTTGCAACTTGAAATTGTTAGGAGTTGTTTGTAATGAAATTTGAAGCAAAGTCAAGTTGATTTGAAAAATAGATCTTTCTTCTAAAGGGATTTATCACAAAAAAATTGAGAGGGGAGCAAAAATGCCCCCCATTTAAAATAGGGTAAAAACCCAAAAGAGTTGCGTTAAGTGAAAAATTGACGATTTTTAATGCCCGTAGTCTTGGTTTGTCGTGATTTGTTTTTTCACTTAAAATTACAAAATTTTAAAGCAAACGTTCTTCAAATATTCAAAGGCAATTAAGTTGAATCATCAAAAAGTACCGGTACCGATACCGCGTACTTTTCAAACATAGTACGGTACCGACGGTACTTTTATCAAGCAAGTACCAGTACTGCGGTACTTTCAGAAAGTACCGTGCCCACCTCTGCATACTGGTATATGCACTTTGCAGAGCTGTAAACGGGCCGACAAGTTCAGGCCCGAACCCGAAACTATAAGCCCGAACCCGAAAATTAATTTGAAGCCTAAATCATGCCTGAAAAAATCTGAAAGTTAAGTTAGGTCTAAAAAATTTAGCAATGTTGCCAAGTTATTTTGGTTATTTTTTTGTACACCCAAGACAAAAAGTACGTCTCAGGCCCTATTTAAACCCAACATTTTTTGTCAACTTTAGGCCCAAACCCGACCCGAAAAGCCCGGCCCGACTTACAACTTTGGCACTTTGAGTACATTTGGTGTTTTAAGGTGCAGGTCATATTTTTGTGTTTGGGAAGAGAGATTGTCTTCACTAACCATAGGCAAGTTATTGCCAATACTGACACACAAATGGTTCTTCGTTCTTGTTGAAAGTATTTTGATTGATTCGGTTGTGTTTGATCATTCACTTGTCATTTTGGCTGGACAGTAATTTGAAAATCACCCACAATCGCTGCTTAACTATTTATTTTGCCTACTTAGGGTAACTTTTTTTCCCATCTATCCAACGTTTAACTGCACTGTTTAGTTTGTCTGATCGCCTGTGTTGACGTAATTAGCTGGTTTCTATTCGAGCTTATAGCGACAGCAAAAGTTAACGGAAATGTAAATTAATTTTATTCAATGTGAAAACTAGCAGTTTGTTATACAGTGTTTGTTTAGATATGCTTTAACAAGGGCATAGTGTTTTGCCGAAAACGTTTAGCGTAATTCTTGTAAATAATGAAAATAAAGTGATTATTACAATGATTAGTTGCGTGTCACTATTGGCGATAATTTGTCCATATTTTTTTGTATTACGTTTTATTCAGTACTTAAATTGTAAAATTTTGCATGGGGGGACGCTTTTGAGGACTTGACCAAACGTATTTGGCATGCGAAAGTACTTTAGTAAAGATTACGTAATTCCGTCCCCGAAATTGAATGAAGACCCAAAAAATAAAAATAAAGGTCTTCGCCGAAAATTGAAGTGTTTTTTTCCCGAAATTAGGTGAAGACCATAAAAAAGGTCTTCGCCGATGGTTGAAGTGTATTTCCCTCGAAATCAATTTACCCCCGCAATTTGAGACTATATTCGGCCGGAATTTGTAAGATTAATTCATGCTGGCTGGCTCTTTTTCGTCTGATCATTCAGCGCTCAAATCTCGATGGGGGTGACACCTAAATCTCGTTGGGGGGACGCTAAACCTCGATGGGGGACGCGTCCTCCCTACAATTTAAGTACTGGTTTTATTGGACTAGAGTGATTATTTTTTATATTTCTGTACATAATTTCATTGCAGAAGCAGAGAAGTTGCCCAGTCTTGGCTTTCAACCGTGTATACCACTTTTATTGCATCGCTACATTCCTTTCCAATTGCATGGAAGACCAAGCCTGATGTACTTCTATGCAATGGACCGGGAACTTGCATTCCTCTTTGCGCAGTTTGTTTTTTGTTTAAAGTGAGATATATTTTAGTTTTTTGATTCTGAGATTAGTGTTAACGAATGAGTACTGACTTTGTTTGTTAGCGACATTGCAATTGCATCAAGAGCTGTCTTAAAAGGGTATTCAGGGTGAAAAATCTTTTACTTGGTTTTATCTCAAAATCATTTTACAGATCTGAAGACTAACTTTTCCGAATTTGAGCTTTCTACGACCTTCCGTTCCCTAGATATGACAATTTAGATTTTCCTTAGCAATTTCGCCAGGATGGCCAATTACAAACCAAATTTCGAAAAGTTACTGCATGTTTATAACTCTCAAGAAGTGTTTTCGGCAGTGCTGTTTTCACAACAAAACGAAGAGTCAGAATTGTAAATTAGCTGCGTTTCAAATAGATTCAAGCCAACTTTCCAAAAGTTAATCTGTGATAATACTGCCAAAACGACAACGCTGAGGTAATAGGAACATTGTTAACTTTAAACTGCAATATCTTGAATACGGCAAGACGTAGAAAGTTCAAGTTTGATGAGAATCCGTTTTAGAATTTTTGTTAACATTTTGGCCAGCAGTGAAAAACTTAACTTGAATTCCTCTTTAATTTACTGTCATTGAGGAAGCTGCACCCTAGAAAACCTTTCTTCCCGACTGTTAGTTTCATATATTGCCTCTCAAAATGCAACTTCTTGATACATGTTACTGAGTTGGAATTCAAGGGGAGCATAGTATTGTCGCGTTACTGAGCAAATTGACTCCAAATCAAATTACACGTGCGAATAGCAAAACTGGTGTCGGTCGGGATCGTTTCTCATTCTCGTTAGGCTTCTCACAAACTCAACCGTTTGTTCTCGCTAGAAAAATTTACGTCTGATCGAAAGGAGGCAGTGACTGTGTTCATTAAAAACAGGAAAAATCCCGTAAAACATTTTTTCCTCTATTTAGGTTTTGTTCATATCTTGGACGGATATCATATTTGTTGAAAGCCTTTGTCGCGTTACAACGATGTCTATGAGCGGATGGATGCTCTATCCGTTTGCGGATCAGTTTTTTGTTCAGTGGCCGCATTTACTAAAGCAATATCCGAAGGCTATATACTTGAATGGAAGGATAGTGTAGCGTTCCGCTAGTAGTAAGCCAAGCCGCTCAATTTTAAGATAATAATTCGCAGTTCACCTGTTGTGGAATTGCTACTTGAGTGAATTGCTGCTTGCTGCAAGAATGTTGTTCGTTAGATGTCGCCATCACACCGCAATATCGGTACTAAACGAAGCCAACGTTGTTCCAAATGAGTTACCTACAGGCACGTGCGGTCAGGGGTGAGGCCGTGCCTCACATGTAGAATTGTACAAATGACAACAAAAATAAAGTATATAATTAAAGTAAAATGTTTTCAAACAAATCAAAATATTTATCAAAAACTTTATTAATTTTTATCATATTTACTTTTGTTGTGTATTCACTGCTTTTGTGTTCTGTTTTTTTGCATTAAAACGCCCAAACTATTCGGTGTAATATAGCTATCTCTGCGGCGTGCCAATTGAGCACCGCTTCAAATATGCGAAGTGAGGCATTGTTGATGGTGTCTCACTTCAGCCAAGTAAATTTTAATTAACGAACCATTGCAAGAAACGAAGTAGAAGCATGCTTTTTTTTCACAGACAAATCGCGGACAACGCATAATGCTTTTAAATCTGATTTTGTGGCGTGCCTCAAATATGACGTCATGGAATAAGAAAAAGTCAAAGCAGGATTTTTAGTAGTCTTTCGTTTATTGCGAAATTGAACAAGTTATTTTTCTAACAAAACAAAAACAATTTAATTCGAGGAAATGAACTAAAATGGAAGAAAATTTTAGTCTCAAAGCTTGGAGACTTTTCTAAAATAGGTTTTTAATCTAAACTTGAAATTGCAGCTAAAAGAAAGCCGATTTAAAAGATTTGCTCGAGACATCAATACGAAAAATCCCTCAATTTAAAGAGTAGAACTGTACTCAAGAAAAGAGTGGTTGCGCCATATCGTCATTTTTGGTTTTATGTTTCTAACAAATAATAATGTTGGGACTGAAACCGGGTTTTTGTAGCTTAAAGAAGCGTTAGCAAGCACGAAAACTTCAATAATGTCCATTACATTCAAAGCCAAATAATAGGCTACCTTTATAGATTTTCAACACTTCAAGAATTGATTTGGTTTCAAGTAAACAGCAGAGATTAAACGAATAATTAAGCATTGAAAATTTTGGTCTTCGTTAAATGGCTGAGAACAGTTATTTGCTTGTCATTTGTTGTCTTAAATAAATTTTTTGCAAACATGTGTTGAAAAAAAAAATTGCGCCTCACCAACCAAAAGCCCCATCGCACGTCACTGGTTACCTATACCCCAAAACTTAATGCTGCCAAATGCCAACTGTCTTGTTGGGAATTAATCTTTGTTTGTGCTCCGACCCTGCTTCAGCAGAATGCGCTTTTGCTTACAGCTGAAGTCGTAACGGTTGTGCAGTTTACTGTACATCAACACAGTTTAATCAAGTATTTAAACAAATTTTAGACCAGGTCTAAATTGTGAGCGTACGAGCATATACATCGTTTTCAACTAACCGACAGCTTGTTCGCGTTTAGGCAGTACGCCAGGCATACGGAATTTCTGTTTTGAAAAATAGTAACAATACGCTCGTTCGCTCATGATTTTGGGCACAGTGCAGACTAGAGATGTGCTTAAATGTTACTTTTGAAAAACTGTTACTGGCTGCTACTTCGAAAGTTTATTCTTCATGTAAAAACAGCATTTTCGCTAGTAGCAGATACAAGAAATAACAGAAAACGAAAAAGAGAACTGTATTAGCAGATTCGAGAATAAGCCTATTTTGTCTTCCTTGAAGCAAGTTAGACCATTCGCTGTTGCCACCCAATGCCTCGTTTTTAATTAGCTCCATATTCTTGCCCGATTTATGAAAATTTTTAAGTTGTTGTTCCTGCGTAAATTGGCAATATTTGATTTTGAACAAAGGTCTTCTGGTTATTACGTGACTTCAAATAAATGTCCGAAAGCTTGTGGTTATTACGACACTTTAAACAAATGTCCGAAATGTGCCTGTCCTAATATTTTCACATCGAGAAAATTAGTTGATATTTCTAGAATGGGGAAATACTAGTGCATTAAACTCAAAATTAACTGCATCTTAACAACTGAGTGAGTCACTAAAATTTTCTTATCTCAAAAGAACAAGATAATGATCTGTGCAACAACGAGTTGTGTAATTTCACACGATCTAGAACAAACACTATTTTTAAGTTACATCAAAAATATACTCATTCAAAAAGTAGCTTACTGTAACCAAACAAACAAACGCTGGTTAATATTTGCACATTGCTAACTATTACAATACCATAATATAGCACGTAACCAATCTTAACTATGTGCAAAAAATACTGAGACACGATAAGGCATTTAGCGTGCGTGACGTCCACATTTGAGCTCATTTACAAGTTACGTAAGAGGTAGGATTTTTAAAACTTGACTACACCAAAAATAAGTTGAAAAGAATGGTGGTCTAATCTCGATTTGGAGAAAAATTGACAATTCCGGCTATATATAATTTAGCTAGTTTGTTGTTGTAGCTTGTCATTATGCAATCCAAAATTGGCAAGTTATGTGCGTTAATGAAGCAATAATATGATACCTACAATCTAGCACTTTTCAATGAGTGCTTTTGTTTTTGACTATTCAATAGTTTTTAGTAGATATAGATAACGAAATCTTCGGGCGTAAACTAACCATCAAACTCCGCGAGAAATCCATGCAAGGTACTGGTGCATAGATTTACAACTGTGGACTGTTACTTGTAGATAGGCAATTGCGCATGAATTCGATGCAGAGCTTTCGATATTCATCTGGAAAATCTTTGAAATGCGTAACGTGGGCCGAAGTCTGAAAATTGTGCATTTTCACACTGACGCCGGCTTTCATTCTTGCTGCCGCCATTTTCTCGACATGCCGCAGTGGGACTAATGCGTCCGCCGATGAATAAAGATACAAATGGGGCCATTGATGCTCCGTAGCATCTTGCATTGTCTGAAAAAAATCAAATTAATCAGTTTTGAAATTGTACAATATGATAAAGTTTATGCGAAATCTCGAATTAGAACAAGCCGTATAAATATAAATCCTTCACATGGGATAAAAGCTGACCAATTAAAAATTTTTCGAAATTCTAGAGCTCCGTTTGAAAAGGGGATGCACTTTCCAATAATCTGTTTAAAACATAGAAGAACTAATGAAAGTTTTAACCAAATCATCAACGATTGTGCAGAAAATAGAATGTAATTCATACCTTGTACATTCCCTTCGTTTTGCATCCGAATGTGTACTGGAAAAACTTAAAAATGTACATAAAACTAAATAGAATGGCGACAATCACAAAGATAAATTTGCTTGGAAATGCAATATACATTGATCTCACAGCGATGTTCCAATGCAACTCAGCAGGGCAACTATCAAATACAGCTCCAGCCACATTGATATTTCGTTTCTAAACAGAAAAGCGTTCAGCTAACAATTTATTTTTCTCTAACACATCAGCAACCGGCCAGTTGGCCGGAGCAGTAACATGTTTTCTCTGGAGCGGGAGGACCGAAGTTTAATTCTCGAGCCGGTCAAATCAAACAGCGTTGCAAACGGCTCGCCACTGCTGCAGTATTTTTAATTTGGAGAGTATGAATATTTGATGGTACGATACCCAGTAATAAATCAATCTATCGGTCGTATCTAACTAAAATAAGAAATAAACTGATGTTTAAACCGCAAAATTAACAAAAAAATTAAACATATCACTACAACTACTTGAAAGCCCGAGAAAATTGATCGGTCATACAATGACTATTTAAAAAAAGTACACATTTCGATAAAAGATCCATACATCTCGCAATAAAAAGTAGTAATTAAAATGCTGGTACCTCTAATTCATACGAAAAATAACGATATACAAAAAAGCCTCCATTGCTAAAAAGATGTACAATTACAGGATTGGTCAGAAGCTCATGTTCTTCGAGCAATTGAACCAACTTGACAGATGCTTCTCGATAGCTATCGGAGTCGTTTGGATCTGCGAAAATACTGTCGTGTTAATCAACAGATCATACTCTCTGCACCACGCCGCAAGCGAGTTGGCAAAGAAAGAAAAATAATAGATGAATGAGGTGTGATGACAAAAATATTACAACTAAGCTTATAAAAATCAACTATAAAAATGTTTGACAAAAATCTTAATTAAGTAGAAAAAACTTTGAAATAAGAAGCGTTGCGCAGAAAATACAATTCTTGAACAATTATTATCTGTTGACTAGAAAAAAATTTCACTGTAAACAACACGCATTTTGTTTCCGCTCTCACCGCGGCTAGAAAAATAAGCTTAACAATTTGTACACCTACAGATATCGAAAATACAGTGCATGCGCGCAATACAGTGCTGTGCTCAATTAAAAACTGCAATTTTAAAAGGGCGTAACAACACTTCAGTTTTTAACATCTGTTGAAACACACTACGTCTGGGTTTTTCACTACTGTTTTGGCATTTTTGCTCTACCTTAAAATTGATGATGCACCTATAATAAATAGCAGCCTACGCCTTATGGTACGTACATAGTAAGTCGGCTTGTATTAGCCTAAAACATGGCTGATTTGTGGATAGTAGTGGTAACACAGCTACACACTCTCAGCGTATAAGAGTGCACGACGCAATACAATTCACAAATAAATTACGTGCACATGATTGAGTTCAAACCTGTTAAAAAGGCAGCTTGTGTTGGGTGAATATATCTTATTGTGATGCATTCTTCGTTTTCATAAATCGAACTGTATTTCGCCAAGGTTCTGTCTTTACTGCCGAGCCATCCAAGAAAGAAAACAACTGGTTGCACGGCAGCACTTGATGCTAACCACAAAAAGTACACAGTAACATTTGGTTATCAGCAAACTTGCGCAACATAACTAGACGCTGCTCAGCACTAAAACAGGAACAAAACTAATCTTATATACGTCAGTACTGATTGCACGGCAGTTTGATTTGATTAAAAACAGTAAGTCTTATTTAAATATGTTTTGAAACGTTTCGGATTTAGCTACGTCCTTGTAGCGAGGTTACTTTTATTCGAGACCTTTTCACACATTTTTTATACTTTTTGCTACTTTAGATTTCAGTTTTACTGATGCTGGACATAGCCAAGCTCGAAACGTTTAAAAATTTTACTGTTTAAATGAGGCTTTACTGTTTTTCATCTAATCGGAACACGTGGGCAGAAACTAGCTGCTCTATAACCTCTACAAACTAGCTTTGTTAGATTTTTACAAGTATCGAAATCAGTGCTAGTTTTCAGCTACCGGAACCAAGTTCGCGGCATTTAAACGATGGATTAACTCCTTAAAATCTACATGTAACGTATAGGAATAGAAGGAAATTTGCATACCATAAATTTCACTACAAAACTTTCATCAAACAGCAAATTTAACTGCCAAGAAACTAAACATCCAACAAGAAAACTTTAAAATTGATAAACTCCCACAGGGTGCTTTCAAAAAGATGCAATCCTTGAATTGACTACAAAAAGGAACTGCGCCAAAGAGACGTGAGTTTGGAATCCAATAACAGTCCAAAACTACCGAACTTACTTGAAGTTGGATAGGTTATCTTGTACTCAAAACCATTACGATCATCTGTGCGATTTCGATTCGCAGCTGGCATCAGGTGTGCAATATTTACCAACAATACTCTATTCCTACCGCCCAATCAAAAGTTAATCTTGAATCTATTTAAGAACATACAAGGATTAAAGAAGAGCATTAGGCAAAATCAATGTGGTTTCCAGAATTAGGTCAATACCATTTGGTTATATTTGCGTCGACTCCATCCGTTTTGACCAAATTGTTTCAGACCTATCCTATTCTCAAGTATATCACCGTATCCACCGACTTCGAAAGTTTAACGCATTGCCAACAACTGAAGTGACGTGTTGCGATAGTACAAACGGTAATTAACTTTAATGCTGCTCCGGAAACGTATATTTAAGTCGGAAGTTTTTTGTTCGTTTTTTCTCGAAATATTTTGACAGATCTCAAGATTAACCTCACCAAATTTAAGTTTTTTCCTACTTACCATTCTCGAAACATAACAACCTATATTTCCCCATAGAAATTTTGCCAGGGTTGCCAATCAGAAACAAAATTTCGAAAGCTTACTGCATGTTTCTAATGCTAAAGAAATGTTATACGGCAGAGCTGTTTTTGAGACAAAACAAAGGATCAGAATTGTAAATTAGCTGCGTTTCAAGTAAATTCAAGCCAACTTTGCAAAAATTAATCTTTTGTCACAATACTGACAAAATGGCAACACTGAAGTAATAGGAAAATTGTTAATTTTGAACTTTAATATCTTGAAAATGGAAAAATGTGGAGAGTTTAAATTTGGTGATCAAATGCATTTCAGACGTATTCCCACCATTCTGGTCAACAATGAAAAACTGGATATGACTGCCCCTTTAAAATCGTCTACGCTACAATAAAGTAGATAGACACAACGATGTGTTTCAAGCAGAAAATAGCTGGGTCAACGAATGGACGCAAATACAATTAAATATTATAGCACCTACAGTCGTAAACCCATTGATTTCTCCTGCAGTCCTCCTTTAGGCTAATAAGAGCTAGAGCTGTATAAAGTAAGATCGCAACACTAGGTTACGCTAGCACGAAAACACCGTAAAAACTACTGGATACAATCACAATTTATGATCTCAGAACAACAACACGAAATGAAAAGTGTAATCATAATGTGTCAAAGGTAAGGAATTTGGGGATGACAAAAAATATGCAGAGGTGTGTCCAAAATTGCTGACCGTAGAGCAAAAAAAAGGTGTTGTGTGAAGGTTGTTGAAACATCATCGACCGCCATCATATTAATTCAAACTTGCTGCAGCAATCATGCCAGTGCCTCAATTTTAGTTTTGGGTGTTGGCCGATGCATATTGCAATATAAGGTAAACAACACAAAATACACAACCGTTTAACTAGAGGTACCTCTATACAGAAACAAATGCAAATTTCATTAGTATAAGCAACATCAAATATACATGTATTTAAAACAAAAGAAGCTTACAATAAACATTTAAACACGTGCTGGTTAAGACAGTCAAACGGAAATATTGCACAATGCAAACGGCAATAATCTCATAATACAGGTAACTATCAGTTACAAAACACTAAATAAGACACATGATACTTTTACTAATAGCGTGAGCGATGTCATATAAGTTCAATCACAGCAACAATTACAAAAGAAGTAGGTATTAAAACGTTTCTACTACCACTAAATACAAAGCTACATTGTACTGTTACTAATAGCGTGGATGAGGTCATTAAAATTAAGTTTATTCACAAGTTAAAATTTTCAAAATAGGTAGGTTTCAAAACTTTTCTACCACATTTTAAATGTCAAAAACTCTGGTAAACTGTAGTTCAATAGAATGGTGATCTAATCTCGATGTTGGAAACAATAGACAGCAGGCTCGGACAATAATTTCGCAATTTCATAACCATGGTACAATCCAAAATGTGCAAGTTAATAAGGTGCGTTTATGAAGCAATTATATGATTTCTAAATTTACGAGTGTAACAGATTTTAAGAAATTATCCAGCCGTTTTTGCTATCTCCTTGTCAGCTAGAAAAAATCTTAAAATTTCGGGCGCAAGCATACCAACCAAATTCTATGAGAAAATCATGAAAACTTCATGGATTTATAACTTAATTAAGATTGTTACTTGTAGATAGGCAATTTTGCAAGAAGTCAATGCCGACTTTTCGATAGTTATCTGGAAAATCTTCGAAATGCGTAACGTGAGCCGAAGTCTGAAAACTGTGCATTTTCAGCACATCAACGCCGGCTTTCGTTCTTGCTGCCGCCATTTCCTCGCTGTGCTGCAGTGGAACTAATGCGTCCGTCGATGACTAAAGATACAAATGGGGCCACTGATGCTCCGTAGCGTCTTGCATTGTCTAAAAAATGCCAAGTTTTTCACTGTTGACCAATATGTTGCGTTAAGCCTAAAATGCATTCTCACCAAATTTGCACTTTCTACGTCTTGCCGTTTTCAAGATAATGCAGTTCAAAATTACCGATGTTCCTCACTTCAGTGTTACCATTTTGTCAATACGAGACAGATTGATTTTTAGGAAAGCTGGCTTAGATTTATTCAAAAGTAGCTAATTTTACTGTTTTTAACCTTTACTTTGTTTTACAATAACTTTGCCGCATAAAGAGTTTCTAAGAATCAAGAACCAGCTGTAACTTTTTGAAATTTTGAAATTGGCAACCCCGGCAAGATTCCTAAGGGAAAATCTAATCTGTTATATCTCAAAATCTGTCGAATTTTTTTGAAAGAAAACCGAGCAAAGTTTTTTCGATCTGAATGCCCTTTCAATTGAAAATGTTCATAAGACACTTTGAGGAATTAGATCAAACCGTTAAATATCTGTCATTGGAATCGAAGCTGATTTAAGAAAACGCATGAAAATTCGATGAATTTGCTAAACTTACGCCTATCTAACGAAATAACACTAAAACAAAACAGTCCAGATTCAAGACTAAAAACAGAAATACGAATGAAAGTTCGTATAATTATCAAATGCCGTGTACTCTAAATATTATCATTAAAAACAGTTACATAAATATAACCACTAAACAGTTGCAAACATACCTTGTACATTCCCTTCTTTTTATACCTTAATAAGTACTGGAAATACTTGAAAATACAGAAAAACCAGAACAGAATCGCGACAATCATGAAGATCAATTTGTTTGGAAATGCAATATACATTGATCTCACAGCAATGTTCCAATGCAAATCAGCAGGGCAGCTATCAAATACAACTCCAGCCACATTGATATTTCGTTTCTACACGGAAAAACATCTATGAAATTGAAAATTTTTTATAACATCACAAACCCGCCAGTTCGAAAAGCGGGAAATCCGAAGTTTAAATCTAGAGCCGGCCAAATCGGACAGTGTCGCCTACTCGTAATGTTCTTCGGCATAATTCCGCTGGTATAAGATTCGATTTTTACACAATACTTAGTAAAAATATTCCACCGCTTTCAAGCCAACTCAAAAATGCATTTTTTACCCCCAAAAATAGCAAAACTTTCGTTCAACCGGTTAAAACATGCAGTAAACATTAGAAAATATCACTGCAATTGCCTGCATGGCCGTCACACCAAAATCATGATGAAAAAAAGAACACAGTATTTAACGTCAAGATAAGGATTAAGGAACCATACGCCTGCTCTGGAGGAAAAAAATAGGCTAGATTAAAACGTTAGATGCAGAGATTGAAGTGTTAGTGATTACAGTACTACCTCTCATTCATAAAAAAATAGCGACATATGATAAAGCCTCCATTGCTGAATAGATGTACGATTACAAGATTGGTCAGAAGCACATGTTTTTCACGCAATTTAGCTAATTTGACCGATCCTTTTCGATGGCTTTCGGAGTAGTTTGAACCTGCAAAAACATTTGCATGTTAATGAACAGAAGTTAAATTTTGTCTGAAAAAGAGTCCAATTCCATGTGTCCTCAAATCGAAACACACATCCTTACTACTTTTGATCGTTCATTCGGCATTCTCACTTCAAGGACCACTATACTACATTGCTTAAGGCTTTGTTTTTTTCGCTACAGGTAATATTTTTGTTGTAGTACGTTTTTACTATACAACGGAAAAAAAAATATTTCTCGCAAATAAATGCACTATGATGAAAAATATTTATGGAATTGATAGACGCGCTGCTTAGAAAGAGCAACTAATATCCGCTATGAGTTATGACTTATACGTTTTACACAGTTAGCCTGCAAAGAATAAGCATTTTGTTTCCAATTTGTTTATACCCCAGGAGCCGAGAAAAATTAGCAAAACGATTTGCAGATTTTCAGCATACCATACTACAACAATGCACGCGCGCAGTATACTGTTGTGTTCTACTGAAAACGCTATTTTTTTAATGGGCATAACAAAGCTTTATTGAAGTTTTTAACAGCATTGCTTAGGTTTCGTGCTTCTGGTGTATTGGCTTTTTGTCGCTCTCCCAAAAAAATTGATGAGTTATCAGCAATACACGATACAGCAGTTAACAAGGAGTATGCTTGTATCCGAAAAATCGCTGATTTGTTGATTTAGTCTTAGCACTTTTTAAGATGCAATAGCATTCACAAATTTCGTTCACATAATCTAAGAATACGAGGCTTCTCTTCACAATTTACAAACAAATGAAGAACACTGCCAGCCACTGCCAAAAAAAAAAAAAAATCTAGCAACACGGCCGAACTGAGAAGACAATAGCCCATTTCCGTAGTACAGCACAGTATTGTACGAAAATAATCACTTAACTAGGGTTAAAACGATCACGTACTGTTTTGTTCTAGCTTTGACAAACTAAAAAAAATTGCTCCTTTTCCAACTTTGGAAAAACTTTAGATATAAGATAATTGTACTTTCAAGTAAGAACAAAGGAGGCCAAAAATGAGTGAAAACTTAATAACAGCCAGCCTCAACCAAAAATTTGCTACTTCTTTTAAAAAAACGAGTGCATGTAGTTCCAACCTGCTGAAAAGGTATCGTATGTACGGTGAATACAGCTGCTAATAGTGATGCATCCTTCTTTTTCATAAATTGAACTGTACTTCGCCAAGACTTTGCCATTATTGCCGAGTCATCCAAAAACAAAAGCGACTGGCTGCACTTCATCATTTGATGCTAAACACAACAAAAATTAATCAATCAATTTGATATGTAGACTGTGGAAACTTGCTGACCATAACTTAGAAAAATTGACAAGCGTTAGTATAGTAAGTACTAAAATTAATCTTCCGAGTTCTACGTAGGCTCGAAGCATTACTAGATTGCTAGGCAATTACTAGATGCTTGATAACGTGAAGACGTAAAAAATAAACTTGGTTACTTTTTTGAAAGTATCAAATTGGTGTTTAGTTACAGTACTAAATCTTGCATGGGAATGTACATTGCAATGCGTAATCTTTCCAGTCCAGTTTAGCAACTAGTCTAAGTAATTTCAATCTTGTTTAGCAAACGAGAAACTTCACTCCGCTGGGAAAATTTTTGGCTTGCGTTTAGTTATATGAAAAAAGTTATGGTGACTTTTTAAGGGAAACAGCAATTTACACGTTATTTTATTTTTTTTGGAGCGAGTAATCGAAAAACTTCAGCGCTTAATTACCTCCACGCACCGTAACTTCTTTTACTGAATTCGGACGTACAAAGTTTAGTATACAACTTTACTAATATAATTACTACCTTTTAACAAGTTTTACGAACCAAGTTAGATATATGAATCTGTAATAACAGTCGAAAGATATCTAACTTACTTGAAGTTGGATAGGTTATCTTCTACCGATAATGAAAGTCAACATGATGATTTACAGTACGATTTCGATTAGCAGCAGGCATCAGGCCTTAGCAAGTGCAATATTTCCTACTATAACTACAGCATTTCAATCAAAAGTAAACCTTATTAGAGGAGGTCTGCAGGCAAAATCAATACGGCTTCTAAAATCAATGTTATAATACTCAAGTAGAGTCAACTCTCTTTTTTGGCCCAACTGTTCTCAACTTGTCTACCTACTTCAGCACAACATTAACCATCGTGGTGGCTGGTGGGCAACGCTGAGCTTAATTAGCTTGTGTGCCATTGCCACGTGTTGCTGATTACAGAAGCGATGTTTTACAATGATACAAACGAAAACAGACGAAAGAACCGCGTTAATCAATGCTCCCGCATTAAAATCGCCAATGTTGCACTGATGTTGGTGGACAGGGCAATGTGTCTGAAGTGGAATAACTTTGGAACTGTTAGGTTAGGGCGTAAAGCAGTCGTAGATACAACATATAGAACCAACTTTAGACGTTCCATCGATTTTTCCTGCTGTCCTCCTTTACGCTAAAAAATGTTACAGCGGTATCAAGCAAGATCACAACAATTATAGCTACGCTATCACAGAAACACAGTATGAACTACTGGATACAATCACGCGTGATGTGATGATCTCAGAACAACAACAATATTTGTCAAAAACGGAAGAGCATATCAATTTTCTAACACGAAACTAAAAAAAAAAAACTAGATGTAGTGTGCTAAGAGCAAAAATATTCTACTTGTAGTGCAATAAGGCACAAAACTTTTTACACCGTAAATACAGTATAAATTGCCAGTTGACATAAAAGCTCGCAAAAATATCAAAATTGTTCTCGAGCAAACATCTTATGTGTAATTGCCATCTACAATTCACGTTTTGTCTTTCATAATGGGTGTGACATGCACCTTGCCGGTAAATACTCCATCGACTTGTGGTTCTAATCCCATTCGTAATTCCAAACCTCAAAATCATATTTTATGCACTAGCTGTACTCAAAAACTGGTAAAATATACACTACAGAGCTACAGGTTTTAAGGACTAACAGCAACCTAACATTGTAACCGGACAGTGGTTTATAATTCCAGTGGATAGAGTGCCTGCTATTGAAACAAAAAGTATTGGTTGGATTCCCAGTCAGGCCGCACCAAATACTTTCGAAATTAGGATTTATAGCTTCTACTTTTGACGTTCAGAAAGAAAAATTTTAACTGACAACGGACAATGACGTGAGGAGTTTTCAACGTGTGTGGAAGACCAGGTGGCAGCTTAGCTTGAAGAATGGGAGGCCCTTCGTTGTCACCTGGCCAAGGCAATTTGGTAACAAAGGTTGAATATTGTACGATACAAAAACACAACGAAAAATCACAGCATATGTACTTATATATGTTGAATTGTTTAAGGTCATGCAAAGCGCAGAAAAACTTAAATTGAGAAGCTTCGTTAAACGTAAAACATAATATGCCAATCACAAACAACAAAATCTTACAGACTTGTCAAGAACAGTATACTGTATATAATAATCATCACAAAAATTTTAGTAAAAATCAAAGGTCAAATTTCAAATTCTAAACGCAGTTGGTAAATACTGTTGTACCGAAAGCTGGAACAAGTGAAAGTTCCCTTCGCTGTCTCCTACCCGAGGCAACTTGATGGATAAAATGTAATTATAATTACCGGTACTTCAAATCATGCAAATGAATTTTCACTCAAACCTGGCTCTAAATTAACGGTATTTCGACAAAAATTTCAGTTTTTAGTTTAAAGCATTGAATACATTTGGTGTGGTCCAGTATTTTTTTCAATCAGAAGATGGACAGCGTCTGTACAGCTAAGCTCAATTTCAAGATATCAGTTGACCAATGCCCTGAAGTAAAAGGACTGGTTTTTCACGACTACATCAAAATAACTTGAAGGGAGATTAATGGCTACATTTAGTTCATGAAACAAAGCGCTGCTGCAACAGGCGCAATTAAAAAATGATTGTCTGAGTTTGAAATAACGCCTAAGGATAATTGGTAGGTAAATGCATCAAATGCGATTGAGTGACTTATCTGTTGAAACGTGACCGTCACGTAAGCATGAGCGTACGAAATCAACGCAAAATTGGCGATATTCATCCGGGAAAGCTTTGAAGTGCATGACATGAGCAGAAGTTCCGAAATTATGCTTGTTGACGACTGGGACACCTGCTTTAATCCTTGAATCAGCCATAGTTTCGATATGCTTTGTTGGGACTAACACATCGGCGGAAGAATAAAGATAAAGATGCGGCCATTTGTGCTGAGGACAATTTTGCATGGTCTAAAAATTGAATAAGTTTAAATGTAGTTTTTACCAATTTTCTACGCAAACTATGAGAAAGCTCAAGAAACTGCAAATAGCCTACCGGGACATTTTTTGTGTGTTAAGAAAAAATATTTGAAACTAAACAACCATACAACTCGACGCCTCCACATAAAGTGCCGTGGCTGCAACCCCTACTCTTGACCACTGTTTTTGCCTTAAGAGTTGTAGTCTTTCCTTTGCGCCAAAACGCACTCTGCGTTTCAAAACACTGTGTGGATAGTCAAGTCGTTGCTATAAATAGGCAGGAAGCGTTTTTTTCTGGCTGTACTGTAATTTTTTAAAGCTATACCTTTCGAAAACAAGCTAGTGATTTCCGACGGTTAGTCACAGAAGAGTTGCTGTTTTACAAAAACCTAAGCACTAATTAGCAACGATTTATGCAGAATGAAAAAAATCGAATGATTTGAACGCTTGAGCAATAAGAGCAAGAGTTTGGCAGAGAAGTAACCGAATAAACTTCAACCGACCGAACTTAAATAAAACTCAAATTCCAGCACTTGAAATCTAATTCAAGCTTAGCACGAAAATGTCACGCTTCAATTATAACTGTACTTACACGTTAAATTTTACAAGTTCGTTCTAAGACAACACCAGAAAAAGATGCATGTAAATTATGGCACAATAGACATCAATAACTTGCATTCGAAATTTACATTCTTAAATAGCACAATGCCATAACTTATTGTAAATTTAATGTAATATTACGTATAACTAGGAAGTTACGTAAATCACGAATCTTGCGTACATGCAGTGACAATTAAATAATATTTAGAGAATCTAAACGCGCAATGCCGCTTTGCTTGTTTTTATTGATTTGATTTGTCAACATAGATTACTTTGACATAAAATTATAGCAGTATTTTATCGATTTTTTGGGGTTGAACTTGGTTTCGCACTATGTTATTGCACAGTTTTTATTACCACCGCTTCATTTTAGGCCACAAAACTATTATTGTTGTTTATGAAATTTGGGATTCTATTCAGTCAATGCCACAGCAGAATGGTTATTCAGTTAAGATATCGTTCTTCAACCTTGTATTCATTTCAAACCATACATTTCCTTCGACCTAAATAATGATATCAACAGATTTACCTACCTCGTACAAATCTTTGCCTTTTAAACCTAACAACTGCTTTGTAAAAACGTAAAGATAGAACAAGCTGAATACAATAGCCATAAAAAAGAAAACTAATCGATTCGGAACTGAATGGTACATTGCGCGAACTGCAATATTCCAATGTAAATGGGATGGGCAACTGTCAAATATGGCTCCAGCAACATTGATGTTAGATTTCTAAACAATAAATCAATTTAACTGAGTAGTATCTGGATTAACTAAAAAGTGAGTTACAATGCTTTCTTAATTTAAAACTAGACACTAAAATTTGACAATTTTAATTGTCAAATTGAAGGGACTGAAACATCCAGCCAATTCCGGTCGTTTACAATAGTTAAAATTGAAATTTAGGCTTTGAAATTTTTTGTTCTCGTTTTGGAGCTGCGGTTACAAACATAGTCAATGAATGCAAAAAGATATTCCCTTAAAAGTTTTTAGAAACCCTGAGTTTGTTCTCCCAGGTTGAATTTCTAGAAAAGGAAGGGCTTTACCAAAATCGGATAGGTCATGTGATGTTACTGGAAGGTAAATATCATTTAGTCTCTTTTTCTCCGGAAGGTCAGGCTGAGAAAACAGGTTCAGGGTTTCCAAAAACTTTTTACGGGGGAATTCTTTTTGTATTTGTTGAATGTCTTTGCAACCACAGCCCCAAAATAAGAACAAAACACTTCAAAAATTATATTTCGATTTAGCTATTGTAAACTACCAAAAATGGCTGGATTCTTCACCAACTTTTAAGGCAAAAATCTGGAGCTCCTAAACGAATAGCTAATGTGGGAGCGATAGCTCAGTTGGTAGAGTGTTGGGTTTGTGATTGAAAGGTTATTGGCTTCAGGATTCAATCCCAAAACTGGCAATGCATTGTTGTGCCCTAGGTCATTTTGCATTTCATTTCCCATCAGGGCGAAGCGTCTATCTGTAGTGGTGGCTTAACCTCACTTGCAAACAAAATTTACTTAAAAATGCTCTGTATTAGTGTGGTTAGACAAAGAATACCTGGTTTATATACATGAATGAATGACAAATAACCAATGATACTACTGACTCATACACTGCCTTCCAGTTTCCAAAGTGCTTGTTGGGCATGGGTCAGAGCCAGTTAAGAAAAAAGGAAGATGGAAGAACCTATGAGGGGGAAACAGTCTGTGGTACCGTTTTTTAATTATGTTTATTTTTTACCTGAACTTCCTGTATTGTTAATGATACCACTGATAGGTGAAGACAATTTGTACAGCAACAAATTAAACAATTAGCTAGTTTTATACACAGGAAAACACGATCAAAAAACAAAAATTGCATCTTGTAGCTGCAATGAAAAAGCATTTGGATCTAGCAAAAACTTAGCAATTAGTAAATACGAAGCTGCTTATCTTTAGCTTTTAACTACAAACGAGAACTATAATTTATCAGATTTGGTTTCTCGTACACTGAGGGGGCTGCATTCAATCCATTGCTCATTGTTTCACACAAAAAACAGAAATATTTTTACCAAAATTTAACATTGGAATAACAGTATATCACGTTGTAATGTTTCAAATGTGTTACCTCTAGCTCAAATGCCAAATAACGATAAATGAAAAATCCTCCATTGCTGAAAATATGTAAAAACAGAGGGTTGTCTCGAAGCTCATAATCGTCCAGCAATTGAACTAACTTAACCGATGCTGCTGCATGACTTTTAGACTCGCTGGGATCTATACAAAGAATATTGTAAATTACGTTTTATTGCACACTTATGACGGTTATGAGCTAATTTTGACAGCAATACAATGAGTAAACAATTTGTTCTAATGGTGTCTTGAGCAAGCTAAAGTATCTTGAAGCAACTAAAAGCAACTCCACTTAGTCAAATAAGAAATGTTTAATGTCAGATGTTTAACTTGATTTGGAATTTTCGACCTTGATCATCAAAGCTACCGTAATAAGAATTTCTGTTTGACAGAGTACCGACCGTACAGTGTATTACAGTCAAGTTGATTAAAAAGACTTTCCAATTAAATTCCAAATTTTTTAAAATGAAAGCAAGCTCGTTTCTGCTCAAACCAACAATACAGCAAGGTTCAAACAAAATCTGCCAATTCTAATGTTTATTTTTTGGTTTGTTTTGAATACAGTATTTCATGTGAATGAGATGATGAAGAAAGAACAATTTTGAGGGCTTGCCATTAAACCTTAAGTAAATCTTGTTTTTGAGTACAAAATGGTATATATCTCATATTTAGTCAAAATGACATTACATTAAGGTATATAGCTGAAAGAAAACAATTCACCTGATAAAAAAGTAATCTGTACTGGATGGATGTATCTAATGGTAATGCATCCTTCTTTTTCATATATAGCACTGTATTTGGCCAAAATTTTGTCTTTGCTTCCAACCCAACCAAGAAGAATAATAACTGGTTCCACTTCACCGCCAGAAACTAAAAAAATGAACATACTGTAATTTACAAAGCTATTCTATGTTTTTATTTTTAACTTTTGCCATGGTATGTTACTGTCATTCAAAGCCAAGCAGTCATCTGTGCATTAAATGCAACACAAAATATACAGTGGTACATACCACTTTTTATTTTTATCTGAGTTTGCCAGTGGGCCTATCATTCAATTTACGTCTGTTTATATACTTATTATAAGTCTGTTTACACTCCAGTTATAGTTTACTGAAATACTAGTATCAGGTACCGGTATGGTAAACAATAGCATATCGGTAAGTTACTAGGTCGAGTCCAGCTTTAACTAAGTCAAAATGAAAATTGGCAAAGGCTACCTTTATGTACTGTAGCCCATTTACTTTAAATATCTGATATAAACTAATGGGATCCAGTGTAGTTTGCAAAATTTGAGACTCACTTGCAGCAGGAAATGTTAAATTGTAGTCAAGGTCATCACCAGCACTTTTTTCACTCACAGCAGACATTAGCATATAAGCGGACAAGATGCAAGTTTTGCTGTACAGATGATACCAAAATACTCTCACATAAATGGCAAGAAAGTTGCCCGTCAAGCTAAATCAGTAATACCAGCACAGAACAAGCAACGAACCTTTGATTATTAGTAGGCCTAGGCTCAGGGCTAAGATATATGTCAGCCAACACCCTGCTTAAATTCTGGAATACACACTGTTGGCACAGTACTTCAGGTACAGTACAGGTTTTAGGTTTTATAAGTGAAATCTTCCTCCACACACTAGCAGCCAACCAAAGAGAAAGACTTAAAAATTGGTATTCACAGCTTCCCTGCTTGACAGTCGTTAAAAGGGACAGTGTGCAGCCTAGCCTCCACTGCAAGCATGTAGCCAGAAATTTACAATGGGGGGGCTGTTTTGGGGATCTGGGGGCAAAGCCCTCAGCCACCGCAGACACAGGATCTGGGGTTGGCTGTACTAAATTTCGGTGACTTTCTTCAGTTTCTTAGGAACTCTCCCAAAAGTTGTGGTTCAACCACCAATTCAATTTTCAAGGAGATCGCCCCGCAAACTCTTGTTGTGGTTCAACCACCAATTCAATAATGCGGAGATGGCCCCGCAAACTCGTTACACACTTCAGTATAATACAGCAAGTTTAATGAAAGATTTGATTTGAAACACGTCTTTGCACTTCAGCAGCAGTTTCAGTCTTCATGTCGGTGTCTGCACTGAACGGCATATCTAAACATACTAAATTTGTAATACTACAAACTACACTGCAGACAAAACAAACTTGGAAGAAAACAATGGGCTACAGTACATCACAAGATTTGGAAAGGAGAAAAAAAAGAAAATTTATCGTGGCTAAATTTTTTCGAGTCGAATAACGCTGTCCAGTGTCCAGCTATGTGACCTGCGACCAATATGCTGGTTGGCTACAGTGCCGTTCGGTCGCAGCGTTGGACTTTCACTGCTAATCTACAATGTATATTTGTGGAATATCTCAGAAGTTCGAAGAAAAGTGTGCAGTTTTGAACCTTGATTGAAGTTAATTAATCATTGGTTCAAAACATTTTACATACCTAACCGAACTTTGAATGCGTACAGACGCAAGGATGCGGACACGGTTGCACTTTGACCGCTTCCAGTTACATTCTACTCGCTTGCAACGTCAAGTTTGTACTAATTTCATCCAAGACGGTTATAACACGCACAATAAAGCTAAACACAAACTGCAGAAAATAAGAAGGGTAAAAAAATAGCTTTGAAGAAGCGATTTGATTGCGTGAAAATCAACAAAAACTTTTCTAACTTTCTCATAATACTACTTTTCATAAAAGAAAAATTTATACGGTCATTAGAGTAAGATTAACTCTGATTAGCTTGAAACTTTATAAATGTTGGTAAAGAGAAACAAAGTTTGTTTTGGATAATTTGAAATGCAAATTTTGCGAGTTTGCAAGCCAAATCTAATGAAAGTCGAAGTGGTAGATCTGCAATCATTGCGCTTCCGCTTCCTAGAAAATACTCCTGCTTCCGGCTTTCCACAGCATCCACATCTTAGGTAGTAGATCTGAAGTTCAACGCCGCTTTACTCGTGAAAAGCTAAGCCGCCAAACAGTACCGTTTTCGCACATCAAATCTGAAAACGAGACGATGATTTTTTTCGTACCGGTAATTGCAAATTATAAAAATTTGTCTTTTTTCAAATGACGATATCTCGAAAAGTTTACGGTGAAATTTCACAGTTTTGGTATTGATCGAAGCGGAATTTTTTGCAGAATGACAAAATTATTATCAAATCATGCCTCATTGCCTAGTTTAGTTACAAAATTCATTGGAATGAGAAAACTTTAAGTTCCGCGATGTTTTGCGTGTGAAAAAGAACAAATCGTAAAAAATTGACGATGTTCAAAAAACAATATCTCAAAAAGTTGTGGGTAAAATTTTACAGTTTTGGTAATGATGGAAGCAGAATTTCCTGCAGAATCGGAAAATTATAATCACCACATTTTCTGGTATGAACTTTGGTTGCTGGAGTGATTGAAAGAAGAATACCCCAAATCCCCCAAAAACGCAAAAATCGCCAATTTTCAAACGAAAAAATCTCGAAAAGTTCGAGGTAAAATTTTTTCTTTTTTTTTGATCGAAGCGGAGTTTACCATCCAAGCGGAACATAATAGTCAGAACATGCCCAAATGTCTAGTATTTTTGCAGCACACGGAAGAGCGAGATAGGCCAAAATCCCATTCATTTTCCCCACCCCTTGATTTTATTGATTCGTAAACGGTTACGTACTCGTAAAACAGTCGATTATGAATTTGTAACCGGTGTTGAATTCGGAATCTTCCCGAAGTGTAATCCGCCGGGATTGCTCGCTTCAGCGATTTCAGTGTTGTTGGTGGACACCAGAAGGGCTAACTTAGTCAGCTAAAGTGTCTTCGTAGAGGTAATTGGTGTGCAGTGGAGCAGGTTAGCGTAAGTTAAGACGGCAAGGCAAAATTGCCGTTTTTTTCGTGAGTGTAATTTTTCAAAGAAAACATAAAGTTTAGAAGAGTTGCTCAGGTAATAAAAGCAATCCGCTAAGGCATTGGACTATATATACTTGGTCTGTTGAACAAGGCTACTGATTTCAACTGTTCAATGGTTGTCCCAATTTTTATTTCT
The DNA here is from genome assembly GCA_963965965.1 of Trididemnum nubilum. Taxonomy (NCBI): domain Eukaryota; kingdom Metazoa; phylum Chordata; class Ascidiacea; order Aplousobranchia; family Didemnidae; genus Trididemnum; species Trididemnum nubilum. Next base: position 9,707,750 of record OZ014473.1, on the reverse strand, counting down.
TTCACATTAGAACAGAAAGGATCTAGGCTTCGAAAAGTGATAGAGGCTCAGAGTTTGCTCTGATAATTGTTATAATGTAGACCTTCTGGAAAGATCCTTTTAATGGAATTAAGCTCTGGGATTAGCCTATTTTGAATTTGCAGTTTTTGCTGACAACTTTAGGCCATATTACTAGTAGCCTAATATCGATATGCATAAACATAAAAAGTGTTGGCATAAGCCTATCTATATGAAATTATTGGTTACCTGGACTATGCTGCATATCATAAGCTTAGACTATTAGTATTACAAGCATTAGTGAGCGCAAGAATAACCTAGTCTAATCAGTTTTCTTGAGAGGTGAGCTGTAAGCTGTTAGCAGCAGGTCAGGGATAGGTACCGGTATATAGAAACAGAAATGTCTTAGTCTACATTCTGAAACACCTGCTAGCATTGTATAGTCACTTAAGGCACAATACCTGAATACGGTAACACCTGCACACTAAAGTTTCATCTTTACATCCTTTGGCTACGAATCTAATGTTCGATTCGAAATTTTGTAAGAAAAGTAGCCTAAAAATACTCGAGTCTTAACTAGGAAAGAAACAGCGCAAAAACTACAATTTAGGCAAATTGAAAAACACTTCACCTAATGATAGTTATTTGCCAAAGAGGTCACAACTGAATACCAATCAACAGTTACCTTTTGGCAAACAAACATGCTGTAGGCCTACTGTTTTGAATTTACAAATATCAGTTAACCATGGGAAGGCTACTTAAGTTTAAAGCACTTAAAAACACAAAAGCTTCCGGCAGCGTAAAAAAAAAATGTTTTCTATATCTGTTTCTTTAGGATTAATTCACATTACAGTATAGCCCACACACCGCAGTACACATGCCACAGTAGATGGGAACTATTGCTGATTGTGCAGATGTTTGTGAATTTAACTTTCTAATGGTGTGTGCCATTTTCTCAAGAGGTGCAAGAGTGCATTGGTTGATTCTTTTCAACTCATTCTTAGCAAAGCAGTTGAATATTGTTTGCAGCATCAACACAAAGTCATTCACTTATTGTGCTCTTGCGCACAGGCTTGTTCAGCTAAAACTAGCCTATATACGTGTCAGATTCCGCAAATTTTGTTGCAGCAAAAATAAAGCTGCCCTCTGATTTTTTGCCGACAACAGCTTACTTCGTGCAGATTCGTTAGCAAGGATACAGTTGTGCAATTGCACTGCAAAGCAGCACAGAAACAGCATCACGCTTCCATATTCCTACACATAAACATTTAGCGATAAAAACTTTTTAGTCTTTAACACAATGTAAAGTTTATAAAATAGCATGTCAAGAGTACTAGAATTTATGGTGGTGTTCTAAGCCAATGGAAGAGTTTATAAGTTGGATTCAACGTCCTAACGTAATTTGAAAACGGCATGCTATAGACTTAAGTGCTGCTTTTACTCAATCACCTCTGGCTTTTTTATGTCTGGTAGAATGAACAATATTGATCAGCCTGTGGCAACGACGTATCTTTGAATCATTGCTATAGTTGTAGATTAGTAAAAAATTGCAGAGTACCAAGATACATCTCGTACCTTTTGAAGGAGATTTTAACGACATGATTTTCCAGATATTTAAAATAAATTTGATATATCTAGCAGTGTCTTTAAAAGAAGGATGACTATCACTGTAAAATTCCAAACCTCTAGCAGTCGATTCACTGACAACACCTGTAATGAAAATTAAAACATAAACTTTTGTAATATACACTAAAATCTTTCTCGTAATAACCAGAAAATATTGCAGTATTTATCAGTAAGGATTGAAAAGTCTCTGCACAATTAGCTAAAAAAACTTATCATTCATAATTTTTTGGTAATCTGAACGAGCGATTTGATTAATTGGTTATAATGCGCTCTTTGCATGTGGAATACTGGGGTACAACTTTTGGTCAAGTCATAGTTAAGAATACAAATAGCATTCTTATCTTTTTGTTTACAACACGGAACAAACATAAAGCAAATCGGTGATATCTCCTACCCAGTAGCAATACTAATCAAATAATTTAAAATTTCGCACGATTCTGAGTAAAATTGCAACTGTTTCTTTTGCAATCTGCATGAAGTAAGCTGTTGTCCGCAAAAAATCAGAGGGCGGCATTTATTTTTGCTGCAACAAAATTTGCGGAATCCGACACGTATACAGTTTTGGCTGAACAAACCAGTACGCAAGGGCACAATAATTTTGTGTTGATACTGCAAACAATATTCAACTGCTTTGCTAAGAATGAGTTGAAAAGAATCAACCACTGCACTCTTGCACCTCTTGAGAAAATGGCACACACCATTAGAAAGTTAAATTCACAAACATCTGCACAATCAGCAATAGTCCCTATCTACTGTGGCGCGTGTACAGTACTATGTGGGCTATACTGTAATGTGAATCAAATAAGGAAACAGATATAGTCAACTTTTTTTTTATTTTAAGCAGCTGGAAGCTTTTGTGTTTTTAAGTGCTTTAAGTTAAGTATCATGGTTAACTGATATTTGTAAATTCAAAACAGTATGTTTGTTTGCCAAAAGGTAACTGTTGTTTGGTATTCAGTTGTGACCTCTTTGGCAAATAATTATCATTTAGTTAAGAGTGTTTTTCAATTTGCTTAAAATTGTAGTTTTTGCGCTGTTTCTTTCCTAGTTAAGACTCTAGTAATTTTTACTTTTCTTTCAAATATTTTAAATCGAAGATTAGATTCATAGCCAAAGGATGTAAAGATGAAACTTCTGTGTGCAGGTGTTATTGTGCCTTATAGTGACTATACAATGCTAGCAGGTGTTTCAGAATGTTGAGTAAGACTTATCAGTTTAAAATGTAACGAAATATATATACCTTTTGGACATTATTTCACTGAATGGTAAAACTTCAACGAGCAGCTATTATTGTGTCTCTCTTTTGATTCTTTTGTTAACCGAAAAACTGAGACTTTTAAGCTTTTTTTATCCAAATAATTTGCTGAACTCCTTTTTATTTGATAAATTTCCAGATGTTTACAGTTTATACACCTTTACGTGGTTGTGGTGAAAGTGACCAAACCATTTGCCAGATTTTATTTGAATGCAAAGGCTCTTTGAGCATACCTAGTGATGCTGTCCATCAGCTTAGAGAAAGGATATGTGAAGCAGAAACTAACTGTTTCCCTAATATGCATGTTCAGAATTTCTGCACTATACTTCTGAATCACAGTCGTGATTAAGGTTTTATGACTTTGCTGTTGAAACGCATTCAGGAATGTGCTTGTTATTTAAAATCCTCTGTAAAATTAACACCATAGCTCTGTTGTTTTTTTTTGTTTTTTGTTTACATATCATTGCACCTTTTATGTTGAGCTTCAATGTGTTTTTTTTTTCTAATACTGACCTGCGACTAACCACTGTGAACTGTAATGTTGTAGCAGTTTAGTAATATTATTTTTCTTCATTGCCAAGCGTATTACAAGTAACATAATTTGATTGGCATATAATTTATATTTCAGTGTTTTTTGTTTTTTTTTACCCTCACAAGTGTCATAAGTTTTTGTTTTTTTTGTTTTTCATCAACAGAAACGGTGACATAGGCCTACTGTATTTCCATGTAGCAGTTTTCGTTATTTATTACGCCAATTTTTTCTACTTTTTCTCTTCATAGCAACTGATCGTCAGAATTTTATAATTTTGTTCAGTTTTTCCCTAAATGTTTGAAAACAAATGTTTTAAACTTCTAGAAAGAAGTGTTTTTATTTGGCTAAATGTGTATATTATATCGCATTGGTGAATAACCGCAGTGGATATTATTTGTGTACGTTCTTGGACACATTTTTTCTTGATGTATATATATATTGTGTCTCTTGTCAAACCCTTCGTCCATTTTACATCGCCAGTTTGGCGCAGTGCATTAGAGCGTTGTTACTTTCGACAACCATGATTGGAAGGTTTTTGCTTAACTTTTAGCTGAGCTTCGTCAAGCCAAGTCATCTGACCGCGAACCAACGGTTACTAGTGATTTTGTCACTAAGTGAGGGTTTGGGTAAGATGGCTCTGAGATGGTAGAATATTTTTATGATTGGCCTTCTCAGCCAATCGGCGTCAGTTGGTTCGCGGTCAGTTGTCATGGACCCTGACAGGTACAGTAGTGTTCGAATTAATTTGGACAAAACTATATTTTTGCATTTTTTGAATTTTGTTTAGGTTAGTTTAGGAAATGTATGATAGATAGTATTGGATAGTATTGTAATGATAATTAATAAGCTAAATAAAGAATATGAACTACTATTAACTGCTTTTATGCTTTATTTTTTCAGATTAACAGATTTTTTTTATTTTAAATTATGAAGTAAACTTATTAGTGGCCAAAAATTTTATTTTGATTTTTGCATATTACTATCTGCCTGCTTGCAATAAAATGAATATCGCTCCAAGAAAGAGGGCACAAATTGTTACTCTACGACAACACTCTAATATGACAATAAGAAAAATTGGAGAGAAGCTGAATGTGTCAAAATCAAATGTGGGGCGAATTTTTTAAATGATGGATTCTAATGGTGACGTCACCACAACTAAAAAGCGGGATCAGCATGAATGAAAGCTTAAAACGACCACTCGTGATGACAAAATGATATTGCAAAATACTTTTAAAGACCTTAGAAAAACTAGTAAGGACCTTCAAAGAGATTTAGCAACTGCAAGATTCAACGTGGATTCGTCAACCATAAAGCGACTTCTTGCAGCTGGAAGAAAAGCCAAAAGTCCCTGCAAGAAGCAATTGCCAGCAGTTGCTATGAAAAAGAAACGCCTAAAATGGGGTAACAAATACAATAAAAGGGAAAACAGAAATGAATAAAAGTTGCTTTTCAGATGACAGCCATTTTGAAGTGCTTGGACTCAAATCTTAATATGTAAGACGAAGTGTTGGAGAACCCCTCAATACCTTTTATATTCTACAGGCCCCGAAACACCTCCTAAAGAAAATGTTTTGGGGTTGCTTCACTCTTAATGATACTGGAAGATTATGTACAAGCGAAGGAATGAAGAAATCAACTAAATTTTGGAAAAAGACTTGGTTTCAACAATGCAAAATCATTCTCAGATGGCAGTGGTGTTTTTCAGCAGGACAATGCACCATGCCATACTTCAAAAAAATGCAAACATTTTTTTAAAAATCGAAATTAACTTTGCTAGACTGGCCTGGCAACTGCCCATACCTAAACCCCATCGAAAACTTGTGGGCTATCATAAAAAGGTGTCTTGAAGTATGTGACTGCTCAACTAAAACCAAACTCATAGAAGTCAAAATACGAATTTGGTACCATGATGAAGAAATTAAAGATATTTGCTCAACCCTAGCTGATTTCATGCCAATACGAATTTCAATGCTCATAAAGGCAAAAGGAGGATATATTAACTATTGAACGTGCTAGAGTTGATATAATTTGGATTAAAGACGCGTTTTTGAGAATTTTCCTAATTTTTTGACACTTTTCGTTTTGTCCCAATTAATTTGCACACTACTGTATATAAATGCAAAAAAAATCAATCAATAGCTTACAATTAGTAATGGCACACGACTCTCATTTGGAAAATATTGCCCATTTTTTATGTATTTTCCTGTCTATGGGTATCATAATGACGTCAGTGATGACGTCAGTATTACGTTATTTTTGTCATTATGTTAATTTTGGTTGAAAGCATTATATTTTGCACAATAGTTGGTATAGCAATGCAATAAACAAAATTTTCCAAGTAACCCTTCTGTTGTCCGCCCTAAAATTCAGCAAGCAATCCCGGTCTTGATGTTTCTATATATCCCTGGTGTAATCAAAACTAATCACTATATGAAGTCAAGTTTTTCGATAGAAGATTAAGAGAATTTCAAGCAATATTATTTATGTTCACTTTTTTTGTTCCTCTGCTGGAACAATGGTCTAAAGCACTGTGGCTAGCTAACAGCCAGGTTCTTCGATGGAGGAGGAGTTGGGCAAGTTGACCCTAACCCTGACGAAAAGGAAAACTGTTAAGTTTTCTAATTTTATTTATTGGGCACACTTTTTGCAGGTTTTTCGACTAGTCTCAATTTCTGTGAAAAGCCATGCACAAAGGACGTGCATGGAGCGCCAGGAGTCCAGGTCCGAAACTGAAGCGCCTCGCTACCCTAGTAATGATCTTTTTTGTTTAAGTTTTTGTCCCTTTTTTGGCAAAGACATTTTTGCTTTAACAAGTAGGCCTAGTTTATAAAAAACTTTAAATACTTCCTCAGTGATGACCTGTAGCCATCATATCTAAAGTACAACCTAGGTATTCTACAGTAGAGGTAGATCCCTGCCGGTAATATTTTCATTTTTGAGAATAGGGCTACTAGGTTGGGTTGTTCTTGGAGTGCCCGCTAAAACATCAATCCACCCAGTGGTGCACCCAGAATTTCAAAGAGGGGAGGAGAAAATTTTTCAAAAAAGGAATACTTTCGCTGCCGAATTTTCGGCCTTTTTTACTGAAAAGAGGGGTTTCCAGGCTATTTTCAGACAAAAATTAGCAAACTTCGTTCTCGTTTGCTAATATATTGTCAAATAAATCGATCTAATGGCTTTTTTGGCGTCGCATTCGACCTGCTTTCAAAAATTTTGGATATGTTTGTTTAAAAATAGTGACTTTAATTGACATCTTGGTCCAAAATTTCACAATATTTTTTCGGTTTTACTCGGGCATATTTAGGTATTACTTATGCGTTTTGTGCTGCCTCGTGGCGGAGTGTAATTTAAGGAAGAAATAATTATTATACTAGCAATTTTTTGTCTAAAAAGTCCTTTTCTCTGCTAAATATTGTAAGTGGCATTGCTATGGGACTGGATGTAGGGGAATTTAGTTCTCCTTGACCTTACCCCTGCAGGCCCTGCCGCGCTTACCGTATACGCCTGTATATGCGACTTTAATTTTGCATTCACAAAATAATACAAAATCATTTACTTTGCTTTGACCTTTCTACACTATAAGCTGTTAATTTAGAGCTGTAGCCTTCATTCATTTCTAAAATTGTTGTTGACCTTTTTTGGTCTTAGATTGTTCTTGACTTCACATTTCGCTATGTTTATGATTCTTTAGCAATTGATTTTCTGTATCAGGTATATGCAGTATCGCATGTGAAATTGTCTAGAAACGCTATTCTGCGTCATAATAGTACCCTTTTTAAAATGAGTTTAATACGCATTTGTAAAAACTTTTAATCCCTGAAATAACCTGAAATGGAATTACGAAGCTTTGGCCCTTCAAATAAAAGTAAAATCAAACAAAAAACGCCGCCCACTAACCTACAGTGGTTGTTTGAAGTTGCGTGTATGTAAAATTTTACCATTGATTTAAATGGGCGAATTTTACTACGATCTGCAGTAAGAACCAGACAATAGGGTGTAACACTACAACCAACTTGCTTACTGGCTAGTGATTGTGGTTTGTAATTTGGCCTAACTTGATGAATGAAAACCATTTTTTCGAAAAAAAACTTTGTTTGAGCAGGCCATACCCCCCATTTTTATATCGACACCTCCCCTAACCACAGATTTCTCATATCTCATGTTCTAGAGGTCATAGAGACACAGTTTTGGTGTCAAAAGTTGCGGAATACCCAAGTTTATATCTAACTTTCTAACATACTATAACTCTTAAATGTTTAGTTTAGTCATTAAATTGGAAAAATCGTTTTTGACACCAAAGTCTTGATATTTGGTGATAAATATCAATTTTGTAGCCTTCAAAAAGGGTGACTGTCATGTTTGCTGTGAGGTCAAGTGCCACCAGCAATTAATTATTTAATTAAACCAAACGTTTTTGTTGCAGACAACACCAGTTCAATAGAGTGATACCAAAACATACTGCAAAGGAGCACAAGAACTGCTGAAAAACCGCGAAGACTGCACAAGAACCGACAGGACTGCAAGAATCTCAACCGTTGTGATCCTTTTGGTTTTATATGTTTTAGTAGTACCAGTTTAATATAATGCAGTTTAGCTCACTGCAATGTTAAAAGTTGTTTTTCCAGAAAGGTAAGAGTTGTCTGCAGTTACGTTGAATGCTTCTTGTTTGGATCAGGCATAGGCAAACATGCGAAAGATAGGCCTACTACGAGACCTCTATGACAGATGAACAAGCGGCATACAACACAACTGCTTTCTCTGAAATTTCATAGTTAAGACAGTTCAGCAGTCTAGTTGTTAATGGGGTAACATCTAAAATACCCCCTGTTCACAGTTAGAGGCTGGCCCGGCAACAGAGTAGTGTGCTTGTAAGGAGGGGGCACAAAAAAGATTTTTTGGGGGGTGCGGTGTGAAAAGACCAGGAAAAATAGAATAAGACAGGAAAAATAGATTAAACGGTAGGCCTAGTGGTAGGCCTATTCATAGTTGGTGGTGGAATCTTTTAACTTTTGGTTCAAGCCTTCCCCCTTTTTGGTCAAATCCAACTTTTTCTTGAAGATTTTATTGCAGTGAAGCCAGATGGTGTTCAGCTGGGTTTAGTTGGCAAAATAATTTGCCGTTTCGAGGAGAAAGGTTTTAGGCTTTGTGCCATGAAAATGACGACTGCCAGTAAAGATTTGCTAGAAATGCATTTTGCAGATCTCAGTTCAAAACCATTATTCCCAAAACTTGTTGAATTTATGTTGTCTGGGCCAGTTGTGGCAATGGTTTGGGAAGGAAAAGGAGCAGTTAAAACTGATCGTAAAATGCTTGGAGAGGCTAACCCTGTTGATTATCTTCCTGGAACAATTCGTGGAGATTATTGTATTGACTTTGGGAGAAACATATGTCATGGATCTGACTCTGTGGAAACAGCAAAGAAAGAAATAGCTTTATGGTTTAAAGAAGGTGAACTTAACAATTATTGCTGTGCTAACAACTCTTGGGTGTATGAATAAGAAGGATACTTCAACCTGACACTCAGCACTCTTTTGGTGTTTTGTGACTACATAGCAGGATCTGACATTAGTAGTTTTTGTATTTTTGTGTACATAGTTGGATCTGACTTTTTTTTTTTTTTTTTTCTGTAGGCCTACCTTTTTGTCTAAATTTATAATTACCAGTATATTGAAAGTTACTTTTCACCTGTTTTCATTTTAAATTCAAAACAACTTTTTCTGCATATTTTGTGGTTGATTTTAAATTTGCTATTTTGTCTAACTAGTGTAGAATCTTTCATTGGTTTGACTGCTTGATAATGCCAGTTAAATGTCCATGTGAAATATGTTTAAGACCTTGTAAAAGGAACCAGTGTGCTATTCAGTGTGATATATGTGGTGGATGGATTCATCTCAAATGCACAGTCATTAGTCCCCTTAAATTTCACACTCTTTGTTCTTCTACTGAACCATACCTCTGCCAAAATTGTTACAGTGAATTGTTTCCTTTTCAAACCCTAGATGATAAGCAATTGTTAAATGAAATGAGAAATGTTGACAAACTAAACTTTGATATTAATCACACAAATAATTCATTTTTCCCAGCTAAATGCTTACAGGTAGACAACAAGATGAAAAGCTTACTAAATGATTTAAATTCTGGTTTGGTTGACTCAAAATACTGCTCACAGGCCGAAGCCAATATTATTAACAAAAAGTGTAAATTTTCTTTGCTTTGCGTGAATATAAGAAGCTTAAATGCAAATTTTGATAAATTGAATGAACTTTTAACAAATTATGATATCTTACCTGATATCATTGCTATAAGTGAAACCAAACTTAAATTGTTACAGGTATACAATGCAAAGTTAAGTGGGTACCATTTTTACCACAAAGGCACAACTACAAGATGGGGAGGAGTAGGATTGTTTATTAAGGAGTCTTTATCAATTTCAATTTGCAAGGAGTTTGATTTAAACATTCCTAACTGTGAAGATATGTGGATTCAACTAGATTTAGAGAATAACAAAAAATGTATAGTGGGGGTAATTTACAGACACCCTAAACAGAAGTTATCAGAGTTTTGCAAGGGTTTTGAATCAACCATTGAAAAATTGAATAGTAGAAAATTGATGTATTATATCGGAGGAGACTTCAACACAGATTTGTTGAAAAGTAACTCTGATATCAATATTAAAGATTTCATGAATTTAACATATAGCTTAGGCTGCATTCCCTTAATTACACACCCGACAAGAATAACCACTACAAGCTCAACTCTTTTAGATCATGTTTATACAAACAATGTAGTGGGTGAACACAAAAGTTTTATTCTGGTGGAAGATGTAAGTGATCACCTGCCAGTAATGGTATGTTCTAATTTAAGCCTGCCCAAGAGTGAAAAATCAACTGTCACCCTAATTCGTGATACAAAAAATTTTAAAGTAGAAAAATTTCTAGACAAATTAACTGAAGGAATGGAGCTATTAGGTGATATCAAAGAGGAATGCATTGACAACTACACTGAGAAGTTTATTGACATTTTTCATAAGACTTTAAACATACATGCACCATTACGAAAACAAAGCAGAAAGGAAACAAAACTAAAAAACAAACCATGGTTATCCAAAGGAATCCTTATATCAATCCAGCAAAAAAATTTATTGTACAAAAGAGCCCTTAAATTAAATGACAGTAATACATGGGCACAATACAAAGTCTATAGAAATAAACTGACTCATATTAAGGAATATGCAAAACGACTTTATATTAAAAATTTAGTGAATGATAATAAGCATGACACCTCGTCACTTTGGAAAATTATAAATAAAATTATTCACTTGAAAAATGTGAAGAAAAATAACATTCCTAATAAAATGTATGCTTCCAAAAGTGAAAGTGCACAAGGTCCACAGGCCATCAGTAACTTGTTCAATAAATATTTCATAGAGATAGGAGTTAACCTTGCATCTACAATCGAAACACCAGCTATAATTGATGGCAAATTTAATGCCACATCTTTGATTCAGAGTAGTTGCAATTCGTTTTTTCTAGAACCAATAGTTGAAGAAGAAGTAGTGAATTACATCAGAGCTATGAATCCATCAAAAAGTACAGGAAGACAAGGAATTGCTGCAAAGTATATAAAAATGTCAGGCTCTATTATAGCTCCAGTTCTAACTAACATTTTTAATGCATGCATATCAACAGGATATTTTCCAAAAGTGTTAAAAACCGCTGAAGTTGTTCCAATTTTCAAAAAAGGCGAAAGAGAGTTATGCAGTAATTATCGCCCTATTTCTATTTTAAATCCTTTTGCCAAACTTTTTGAAAAGTGTCTGCTTGATCAACTAAACAATTGTTTTGTGAGCAATAATTTGATTAGTCCAAACCAGTATGGTTTTAAGAAAAATTGCTCAACAAATGAAGCTGTTTTAGATATTTACAATATGCTACTTGACAATATGGATAAAAAGCTCATTACATGTTCTATTTTCTTAGATTTAAGAAAAGCATATGATACCATCAATCACACAATACTGATCAAGTACTAGAAAAGTATGGAATTAGAGGATTACCATTACAGTTACTAGCAAGTTACCTGACTGACCGTCAACAGTATACAATTGTAAATCAATATAAATCCAAGTCAAGAGATGTTATTTGCGGTATTCCTCAGGGATCAACTCTAGGTCTGTTGTTATTTAATATTTACATCAATGATCTACCACTTGCCTCAAATTCCACAATTCATCTTTTTGCTGATGATACAAACCTTACTCTCTCCCATTCTAATGTTTCAACACTGCAACAAAATATTAATGATGAATTACTCAATGTAAGCAATTGGTTCAAGGTGAATAAATTATCAATTAACTTTAATAAAACTGAGTTTATGGTAGTGACAACAAAACAAAATAAACCTCAACTCAAAGTATCAATAGATAATAATCCAATCAAGCAATCACATCACATAAAGTATCTAGGTGTTCTCATAGACGACAATCTAAACTGGAAACAACAAATCAAGAAACAATGTTCAAAGGTAGCAAGGGGATCTTGGGCCCTTAATCAATTAAAACACTTTGTAGATGAGCAAACCTTAAGATCTGTTTACCACTGCCTCATATACTCTCATCTACAATACTGTATAAGTAGTTGGGGGACTGCTTCAAAATCAACATTAGCACCTCTCTTTATTCTGCAAAAAAGAAGCATCAGATTGTTAACTGGAAGTGGATATCGTGAGCATACTAATCCTTTGTTCTATCGAGCTAAATGCTTAAAACTCAAGGATATTTACTCTCTGGAAACTGCAAAGCTAATGTACAAAATTCACAATAATGTATTATCTTTTGCAAATTCAGATAAGTTTAACCTAATGAAAAACTGCTATACACATAAGACAAGATTGAGCCACAAAAACAACTTCTTTCTTCCAAGAACTAGAACAAGATTAGGGCAAAAGTCTCTATCATTCGCAGGAATTAAAATTTGGAATGAAATTCCAAGCAGTATGAAAGAAGTTTCATTCTACAGATTTAAAAAAGCTGTTAAAGCTCATTTTTTATCAAACTATGAAACCGATAAAAGCTAGAATAACAGCTTTCTATTAGCAATGCAGTAGTAATTACAGGAATCATAGTTGCATATTTATGCTTTAGTTCAACAATAACCTATTTTTTGCTTGAATAGCATGAGTTTGGTGCATTCATCTATCACACATTTATTACAATACGTCATCTCTCATTTTGATGTCCCCATGAATTATTAGTAATTTTGCAATAACTGACTGAGGTTGATATATACTGGTATTGGAAATTGTACCACTACTAATGACATATTGCCAAACAATACAAAACAAAGCAAGGAGTTTTTTGTTTTTTTTCACTCTAATTGCCCACTTTAAATTCTATAAAACATAAATAAGCATTATGAACTTTATTAATTTTATTTCTATCCAATCTGTAGTTACAGCATTTTTATTTTTTAGTATGCTTAGAGTCAGAACAATTCTAATGTTGTCTTGCATTTTCTTTACATGGTGACTGTGAGTTTTGTGTATACACTGTACAAAGTGCACATATCCTAGCAACACTTTGTTTTAATTTTGCATAAAATTTTTTATCATAGGAAGTAGCAGACTGAGAAAATCTAGAAGCTGTTTTTTTTTTAACCTTAACTTGGTGAGGTGGCAGTAGACTTAGATGACCTTTCGGTCCTTCGCTGTCTCCTCACCAAGTGACTAAATATCGCTTTGACTCTGCAAGTTTGTGTGTTTGGTTTTAAAGGAATTGCTTATTTCGATGCTTTGGTGATATACCTAGAGGAAGTTGCAGTTTTTTCTTGTGATATGACGTCACTTGGTAAATAAATAAATATGATGATGATGATGTTCATTTCTGCAGATTTTTGAAGGCTATGATATTTATCTTGAGCACTATGCTTGCATTGGAGTCGGCAAACCAGATAAAGAGCCTGATGACGAATCAAAGCGTAATGATAACTAGTTACTGACCACCACAATTTTTCATGCCTCAACACTCAGTTTCGTTTGAAACAGACTGTTGAGGTATAATACATTGTGTTGGTCAGCAACTAGTTAATATCTTATCGACTATTGAATTTTGCAATTAAAATTTGCAATGTCTTGCCAGAATATTCTAACCAAGGTGTGCGTTATGGAGAAGCTTACTAGGCTTACTAGTAAACTTGCTAGACTGTGCTGCAGTTTCTTAAGACTTTCATGACTAACAACCACAGTTCCACACCTCCAATCATCATTTGTCACTTTAAACGTTGATCTAAACTCTCTTGGATTAACCTTTGAAGACATGGGGCAGATTAATCCTTGAAGACATCGATCAGTGCAGGGGAAATTTTCTTCATTGATGATTGGTCAAAGAATAATTTGCACTTGCAAGAGCAAACATGAACACTTAATTGCATTATTTTTCGAAATTTCCGAAGAGTTCAAAGATTGGCGTCCCTCTTTGGGCTGTGCTTTCAAACTGGAAATAACATTAATACCGGCACTAAATTCGATCTTTTTAATTCTTTGAGAAGATAGCTATGCATTTTCAAAATTAGCAAAATTCCATAACTGATGTATGTCTTCCTTCAGAAAGCTTGCAACATCATACACTGTTGGTTTAAAATCGGGACCTTTGCAGACTTCTAGCTCATTTTGTCTCCAATAATATCTTTGTATAACATTTTGTAAACTAGGTAATTTTTGTAACTTAGTTTGCTCCATAATGCACACCTTGGTTCGAATATTCCGGCGAGATATTGCAATTTTTTAATTACAAAAATTAGTGCGTAAGATAAACATCGCAGGCTTCAAAAATCTGCAAAAATGAACTGGGGGTATTTTAAATGTTACTCCATAAAACAATTACGCAAGCTTGTGCCTGGAGGTCTCATAATAGGCCTATCTTTCGCATGTTTGCCTATGCCTGATCCAAACAAGAAGCATTCAACGTAACTGCAGACAACTCTTACCTTTCTGGAAAAACAACTTTCAACATTGCAGTGAGCTAAACTGCATTATACCGTATTAAACTGGTACTAGAACCAAAAGGATCACAACGGTTGAGATTTTTGCAGTCCTTTCGGTTCTTGTGCAGTCCAATGACATAAAACTAGATGATACGCAACTCTTTTTCCAACTCTTTTTCCCACTCTTTTTCCTCTTTGTTTCTTTATTGTGCGGAATTTTGCTCTGTCTTTGGCCTCGCTGAACTGCTGACAGTGACTGTACTGTACAGCCTTAACCTTGCTCAACAAACAATAGGTAGCAATTGTTACAAATATCGTTGTCTCTGGAAGTTGTGGCTCTGCGTAATTTACGTCAAGTTTTGTCAACTACTAAATTACCTCCTAAAATCCAATTTTCGAGTTAGTGCTGCGTAAAATACATAAATATCAACGTGCTATTGCAACTTAATGTTACGACATCACTGAACTGTAAATATGAAAAGTGTTCTGTTTTTTTTTGTTTATTGTTGTGGTTTCTCATTTCTTCTGCTTTTCTGAGTCAAAATATGTTAAATGCTTTACTCTGAATTGATTGAACTACTCTAAATGTGTAAGAGTCAGTTTTATGTTTAATTTTGTGTTGTTGTTATGGTAGCATTGAACTTTGAAGAGTCAAGAGCGTACGTTAATTTTCGTTGCTTCCATGCCAGAAATGGCAAAAATAAATTGAATTGATAATGTCAAAAAAAACTTGCCGTACCGGTAAGTTTTTACAGCATATAGTATTTTTTTTTATAAGAACCAATAAATATTAAGTTAAGGCTTGCTGTTCGTAATTTTTTGCCGAATTCTGGCCTCAATTGTTCTTAAATTTTGAAAACACGGATGTTAATTTTAGCGACCACATTTGTACAACTGTTTGAGATGTTAGTTTTAGCGATCATATTTGTAAAACGCAGTGTTTAGTCCCAAATATGGGGCGCCGTTTGTGTACCCAAATTTGTGCAATGTTTTTTTGCATATTTAATTAAATAGTCATTTTAATTAAATATACAAAAATAAATATACAGAAAAAACTAGTGCTAAAATAAATATGCAAAAATTTTTTGTGCGGACTTTTTCTAACTATTTATTTTTGCAATAAGAAAAAACTGCCGCAGAATAAACTGTTGCAAAAATGGATAGTCAGAAAAACCGCGCGCAAAATAAACCGTTGCAAAAATGCGCTGCAGACATTTTTGTATGTTTGTTAGTGAAGCGTGGCAAAGCGCTCTCGGCTGCTCATAGAGCGCATTAAAGAACAGCCGATAGCGCATCAAAGAGCAGCCGAGAGCGCTTTGCCACGCTTTACTAACAAATATTATGGAGCGCCGTTTGTGTACCCAAATTTGTGCTATGTTTTTTTGCATATTTAATTAAATAGTCATTTTAATCAAATATACAAAAATAAATATACAAAAAAAACTAGTGCAAAAATAAATATGAAAAATTTTTTGAGCGGACTTTTTTTGACTATTTGTTTTTGCAATAAGAAAAAACTGCGCAGAATATACTGTTGCAAAAGTAAATAGTCAAAAAAACTGCGCACAAAATCAAGCGTTGCAAAAATGCGCTGCAGACATTTTTGTATATTTGTTAGTGGAGCGTGGCAAAGCTGCTCTTTGATGCGCTATCGGCTGTTCTTTAATGTGCTCTATGAGCAGCCGAGAGCGCTTTGCCACGCTCCACTAACAAATATACAGAAATGCCTGCAGCGCATTTTTGCAACGCTTTATTTTGTGCGCAGTTTTTTTGACGATTTATTTTTGCAACAGTTTATTCTGCGGCAGTTTTTTCTTATCGCAAAAATGAATAGTCAAAAAAAGTCCGCACAAAAAATTTTTGCATATTTATTTTTGCACTAGCTTTTTTTGTATATTTATTTTTGTATATTTAATTAAAATGACTATTTAATTAAATATGCAAAAAACACTGCACAAACTAAGATACACAAACGGCGCCCCATAAAATATACAAAAATGTCTGTAGCGCATTTTTGCAACGCTTTATTTTGTGCGCAGTTTTTTTGACGATTTATTTTTGCAACGGTTTATTTTGCGCGCAGTTTTTTTGACTATTTACTTTTGCAATGGTATATTCTGCGCAGTTTTTTCTTATTGCAAAAATAAATAGTCAAAAAAAGTCCGCACAAAAAATTGTTGCATATTTATTTCTGCACTAGTTTTTTCTGTATATTTATTTTTGTATATTTAATTAAAATGACTATTTAATTAAACATACAAAAAAGCATTGCACAAATTAGGGTACACAAACGGCGCTCCATACCCAAAGCTTTGTGTACTTGAGTGAACGTTTTTTACTGCTTTTGTCGCAACGGAAAATTACTCTTTTTTCGACTTGAACGACTGCCAAAAATTTTCTCAGTTACTCGCACAGAGCGCAACGGCATTCTTTAATCTCGTAATAGTTGCAATTTTGCTCGCAAATACCAGAAAACCACTGAAATTTTATCGTTTTGAATCAGTACAGAATTTAGTTTCTCGTATTAATTTGGATTTTTTTTCTTTTTCATTTGTCCCATGGCGACCTAGAAATACCGGCCATGCCAACAAAAAGCGAGCGCTTCGACTGAAGGCCGATAGAAGTTCTCTGTGGGAGACAAATCTAATTAGGTCAGTCACAAGACTTAGTTGTTGCAATAGAAAACGTCGGCATTTGAGACGATTACTAGTGACAGCAACAACTAACTTGTAGAACAGGTAACTTTACAATTAAGAAGCAGCGATGTAAGATACAGTGCTTATAGTACTCATTAATGTGTACAACTACAGTATAATTATCGGATATACAGTAGCTACAGTATTTATGATGTTTTATCTGCGAAGCCATTAATTGCGTTTGTTCAATCAAGCAGTTAAACAACTTTAGTAATATCGATAGAAAGACACTAACAGTATGAGAAGGTAAGGAAGCTTTCATGATTAAAATGTGCTTAGATAGCAATTGTGAAGGCAATAGGCAACAGGATCTAAGAATTGCAAGCTCGATACAAAACCAAGGTTTCAATTAATAATAGTTTTAATATTTCTAACTTAGTTTAAATTTTTCAAAGTACGGATTGCGGATCCGGATGAGCAAGCTAGAATGACGATATCCCATAGCAACAAAATGTTTAGAAATTATTGAAAGCTACAATATAAATAATAGATACTGGTATAGCATGGCTGCGCCTCACGTAGCATGCGGTAATTGCAGTATACTGCACAAAAGCTCCTAAAGCTGTATTGCTAACAATACTTTATTTTCGCAGAGAAAAGGCTATTGCGTAAACTTAAAAGGTTGTTAAGTGTTGTGTAACGCTTTGTAAAGGAAACTATGCTTCCAGTAGTAAAAGAGTACCTGTATACAAACTTCCACAATATGAGAAAGAAAAGAAAAAATGGATTTCTGTCATCCCGAGAGCCAACTTGGTTGTCTCGAAGTATACTGCAGTGTGTGGAAAACATTGGCCAAACGATGCACTGATGGTAAAATTCCATGGCAAGCTGAGAACAAAAAATCCATTCTCTGTTTTTCCCGGAATTCCTTCCAAGTTGTCTATCCTCTCAATTAAGCAATTCTCGCAAAGCATAATTATGCTCTCCGGAGGCAATGAATATGTGATGCTCGGATGGTTTTCCACCGATCCTTTGAAAAAGGCGTTTGGAAAATTACGAGAAGGTTCAGGAGGAACTTACTTTATAACGGCATAGGATGTTATTGAAAATGTCCACATTGACTATGCCAAACTTTTTCTACAGCTTGGAGTAAATCTGTCCCGAGACAGATTTATTGAACGACAAAGAATGTGAAGTCTTTGATAATTTGCATGCTTTAGAAGTAAGTGTGAAAGAAGAGACATTGTCATCCTTAATATACACTGCTGGGTATGTACAAAAAAAAGGTGGTGTGGTGAAAGAAAATGACTTGCTGTTTCATTACCACAAGTTTGGAAAGTATGTTGATGCTCTCAATAGAGGGTCACTTACTCTTCCACAAGACTATCTCGTGCAGTGGTGTATATTTTGCGTGATTTTCTTTTCGCAAGTTTTAGATGCGGGATGTCGAAAATATTTTGTTGACAGGTTTTTTAAAATTTCAGTAAGGTACGACTTCTGTGTTTCAAAAAATACACTGCGCTTTTTTGTGCAATATATTGTTAAAGAACGACTCCGTGTTTTGCACTCCACGTAGTGGTAAAGAGTCTGACTTAAAGATTTTGAAATTTTCTTAAATTTACGATATTCCAACGACTAACTATTTTCTGGCTAATATGCAATAGTACTTATTATACATACCGGTATCAGCATGTTTGATACAACATTGTTAGTACACTGTAATGTAGATTATGAAATACCGTAGCACTGTTACTTTCGGTGACTTAAATGAGCGTATAGTTTGGTATTTGGCCAAATTTTTGACAACGTATGCAACCACTTTTTTCAGTATTTAATACAAGATACTTTTGTTTACCTTATAATGTTTTAGTGTTTAGTCTTTTAACTTTAGAATGTTTAGCGTTGAAATGTCGACAATGCCTGAATATATTGCGTAAAGTGAACTACCAATACCTCGCGCAGCTGTCTCTACTGCGTGAAGACTGCAATTGTCGGCCTTCAGTCGAAGCGCTCGCTATTTGTTGACATGGCCGGTTTTTCTAGGTCGCCATGATTTGTCCTTATAATTTATTTTTGCTGCTGAGGCTGAAATTTTTCTTAATTTGTTCTTAAAATTTGAGCAAAAATGAGTCTAGTGTTCTTATAAAATTGTTCTAGAAAAGAGTGTATGATCAGTTAGTTCGTGCGTTTTTGATTTCTTTTTTTTAAGATATGTTATCCTGTGGAGAAGTATCTTTATAAAAAAGATTAACTTCTACTTTGGAATGCGGAGTCTTTGCCGCTGAAAAATCTTGTTTTTTTACAAAAAAGATTGATTTTTTAATATTTTTGCTTGAAATTTTGGTTGCAAATTTTATTTTGGAGGGTTGCCGCTCAAGAAATTTTTGCTAATTTCATTAAGAAAACCGTCGATTTTGAGACGTTTTAGTGAAAAAAAGTTGAATTCATCAAAATAATTTAGTGAAAAATCATGGTTATGTTTTGAAATTGATCGCAGAGAAACTCCAAAGCAGATGCGGTTTTGTCTAATATACAGCGCCACTGTTGTTTCGTGACAGCAGGATAAATCAAAAATAAATCATCAGCTACAGCATACGATCAAAACTCTAATTGTCGTCTGATGTCTTACTTAAACCCCTATACCTTTGAAGATTCATATATTTTACCAACTTCTTGCGAAAAAACGTCAACGTACCTTTTTTTCAGAATTAGTGAATGCAATACGTCCTTGTGTCCTCGGGAAAGACACCTGACGCATATTTCCCACTAGGGCCAAGCAGTCTACCGCAGTGGAGGCCCAGCAACAGGAAAGACTTGCAAACAGAACCCAAAAAAGTGCTTGGCGTCATAGGCGTAGCTAGGATTTTTGATTAGTGGAGCTCAAACCGAAAAGCAATGACGTCATCAGAACTTTTCAAAAGGAATTTTTAATGGGACAAAGATACCGTAAAATGGAGGATCAAAAGCAGAAACCTGGGTTACCATGTAACCAGGACTTTGCTAAAAGGGGTCAGCACTTGAACCAAAACTCGAAAAGTTTTCAAAAAATTGTAAATTGGGAGAGATGGCCAGTAAACTATAGTGTAACTTAAACGTATCACAGAGTAGGGTTTTGGGGGCTTTGCCCTGTTTTTTTGTAATGTTTCAGAAATTTTTTGTAATGTTTTTTTTTGTAATTTTTTGTAATGTTTTAGAAAAAATTGCAATTCTTAGGCCATTTGGATCACATTTTGCACGTTTGTTGATCCATTTAAAATCACGAAATTTTTAAGATTTGAAAGCCAACTGAAAAAATTAAATTGTTCAAACTTCCATTTACTTGCAGGTCAAGTCCAAAACACGTTTAAAATCTTGCTTTTTTAGGTTAAATTTTGCAAGTGGGTTAGTCCAGTTAGGGTGAAGCAAGATGCAATGCCTCCTGCAATATTTTTAGCAGCTAGTAAATAATAATTCACTCAAAGATTTGCCTCGGAGATTTTTGTTTTATCATAAAAATAGCCAGTTTTAGGAGTACATAAACGACCAGGACCCAAGCTCGCTCAATTCAAATTCAATAATTTGTTCAATCACCATTTTCCCAAGCTAATTGTTTTTTCAAAAGTA
Organism: Trididemnum nubilum; assembly: GCA_963965965.1. Lineage (NCBI taxonomy): Eukaryota > Metazoa > Chordata > Ascidiacea > Aplousobranchia > Didemnidae > Trididemnum > Trididemnum nubilum. Next base: position 9,687,122 of record OZ014473.1, on the reverse strand, counting down.
TTTTGTCGCGATAAAACTGCTGAGATGGAGGTGAATTGTTATTCAAAGTTGGTACAAAAGATGGTTACGAGTCAAGTTATTGCATTATGTTCACAAAAAGGTTAGATGAGGTACTGAGTAGGGTTGTACAAAGTAGAATTTCGAATCCTTGAGATTCGAATCTCCGGCGAAACGAATCTCAAAACGCATTTTTTATCGGGTAATTGGATTCGAAAAAAACCTTTGAAAGGGCTGCCAAAGCGCAAAGAGAGGTACGTATTACGCAATTTGAAGCAACCTAACTGTCTAGTCGCATTTCATTGATAGTGCATTGCACTCAAACAAGCGGGCACGCACTCAAGAAGTGACAGTTGTCTCACTTACTCAGGAGTCAGGATTGTGTTTTTTTAATTTTTGCAATAAAACTGTATTGTCACAGTTTGCCATGAGTTATTCTAGAATAGGATTCGAAATTCTAGATTCGAAATGTCTATTCTAGAATTATTCTAGAATACTGCATTATTCTACTTTGTACAACCCTAGTACTGAGATTGCAACTTTTAGGACAAAAAGCCTGAGTTTCTTCCGGATAATACGTTTACATTGGTTGGATATTTATATTGTACTGTTGAACGCAAAAGTGCTAAAATAAACTTAAGCTGAAAAAAGACTTTGTTGTCATTATTTTTATCATTGGTAGCAATTCAATTTGCCCCCCCCCCCCTACTTGGCTACGCCTGTGCTAGGCGTTGCTGTGGTAAGACAGACGCAAAGTGCCTGGTTCATACGGATGATCGATCGAGTGACTACAGCAAAAGCTCATGACCTATAAAAAATGTTGGTGCGGATGAGTAAGACTTCGACTATTTCGTTCACACCCTTTAAACGATTAAGAACGGACTCGATCCTACCCTGAATATGCTATCAAAGACCTATAGAAACAGCTCCAATTTTCAAGATATTGCTTTTACTCGAATGATATAAACATGAACACCGATTAGTTTACTTCAAACCACTGTTAATTACTTTGCAAGCCCATTATTAGCGCTTCAACCGACCTTTTTCAAACTGCGCTCTAATCGCCAGTGCCAGAGAAAAGCAGAAGAGTGAGGCCTGCAGCCAAGCGTGACCGAGCAGAGAATAAAATGAGCGCATTCGCGCAGTTTCCGATCATCTAGTCTTATGTCATTGTGTTGTCTTTGCGGTTTTTCAGCAGTTCTTGTGCTCCTTTGCAGTATGTTTTGGTATCACTCTATTGAACTGGTGTTGTCTGCAACAAAAACGTTTGGTTTAATTAAATAATTAATTGCTGGTGGCACTTGACCTCACAGCAAACATGACAGTCACCCTTTTTGAAGGCTACAAAATTGATATTTATCACCAAATATCAAGACTTTGGTGTCAAAAACGGTTTTTCCAATTTAATGACTAAACTAAACATTTAAGAGTTATAGTATGTTAGAAAGTTAGATATAAACTTGGGTATTCCGCAACTTTTGACACCAAAACTGTGTCTCTATGACCTCTAGAACATGAGATATGAGAAATCTGTGGTTAGGGGAGGTGTCGATATAAAAATGGGGGGTATGGCCTGCTCAAACAAAGTTTTTTTTCGAAAAAATGGTTTTCATTCATCAAGTTAGGCCAAATTACAAACCACAATCACTAGCCATTATCAATTTTCAAAAAAGTGGTAAAAGGGTTACATCCTAACCAGGCAATGGGCATTGTGACACGCCACTAAATCGGTCTATCCTTACATTGAAAAGTTTGGTAAATGTTAAATCACCGGTGCATTTTGTTACGTCATAACATGGTGAAATCACATTCCAGCTTATTTTCACGAAAACAAAAAAGATGCAGTAGATTATCAGGCTATGTTATAATAACTTTGCCTATCATCAAAGAAATAAAGTCAAAACCAGTGCTGTAAACTCGAACTCGAAAAAATAATTTTCTGAACTCGAACTTGAACTCCAATAAAACTGTTCAAGTTCATTGAAAAGAAATTTGGAAATTAAGAAACTGCCGGAAAGATATATTTTTTAATCAAATGGTGTAAATCGAGATTGCAATTATTTGTTTATGCGGCGGCAACCCGGAAAAACATCGTGTACAAAAAGAAAGGGATTAGGTCGAAATCAATTTTGCTGTGAGTTCTAAACAAGTGAAAAAATTTCTTGTTTAACCAGTATTGTACAATGTTTTACGCTAGTCAACTGTGGTGTAAATATTTTCATTCAAGTATGCACATCTTGAAGTAGCTTACGATAATTCCTATCTTTCGCTTCATTGATCGGTGCCGGAGATCGGATAATTTATTTTATTTATTTATTTATTTTTTTTTTTTATTGATAAGATATACGATTAACAGCGATTATATTCTAACCAGTGAATATGCTTGTCGTTGCAATCAACTACTAACTATGTCTGGTTCAAGTGATTGGATTTTTAAAGGTGACAACAAAGAAATGCACTAGTTTAAGCAATAAAGTATCATATGTATGTGCAATAGCATCCACTAGACAACTGCTGGGCTGATGGTGCAAAGATATGTTTTTGTGTGTTGTATTTTTCTTTTGCTTGTTGCTAACTTGCTATGGACCTGCGTCAGAAATAAAAAAGAAAAAAAAAAAGAAAAGTAAACTTAGTATTTTTGCCGAACTTGAACTCGAAAAAATTGGAATTAGAGAACTCGAGCTTCCAATCGGACTTGCTAATATAGGTTAAACTCGGACTTGAACTCGAATAAAAATCGATCAAGTTCGCAGTCCTGGTTATAACCTGACGTAATGAACGGGTGTGATACGAAAAGCATCAGTGACAGTTTTTATTAATCTCCAGCAGCATACGGTTTTATAAAAAGATAAGTGATTTTTGTGGTTGTTTGTTTAACAATCAGCACACTTAGCCTTACTAAAAAGTGAAAATATACATCTTTTTTGTTCTTTAAACTATAAATAAGAGCTAAAAATGCGATTTTGTTATAACTAATGTAGTGATGTAATGACTATAATGATGTAATCGAATATGATGGCGTTTCAACATTTATCGAAAAGTTTGTGTGTTGCGCAAGATCACACAAGATAAATCTGCACCAAGCGGCGTTAAAAGCGCAAATCTAGCCTTCATTACGGTGCAAAAACACACTCAAATCCCTGTCTCGACTATTAAAGTGGTACCTCTATTTTACGTGGAGCAAGAGGTAAAATTACACTCCGACATGTTCTTGTTTTTTTCTGCAATAAATCTCTTCAGAAAAGAAATCTTTTTTTTAAATAAAAAAAGATCGACTATCACGTACTCCATCAAGGATTCTTACGGATGAGAATGAAATCTTTTCACAATGGAGAGAATACTTTAAGGATCTTTTAAATCCTGTAAAGGCATCGACTTGTGACACACACGAAGTGACACATCTAGGGGAGGATGAAGTTTTCACTGCAGCAGAAGTGGCAACTGCAATTAAAGGGATAAAATCTGGAAAAGCTGCTGGTGAAGATGAAATCAGACCCGAGATGTTGAAAGCGCTGACTGGAAAAGGAATTCTCTGGTTAACGCGAGTGTGTCAAGTTGAGTGGAAGCTTGGCAAAACTCCCAGAGATTGGCAAACAGGTGTGATTATTCTGATATTCTAGAAAGGAGATCGCAAGCAATGTACAAACTACAGAGGGATATCACTCCTTAGTTTGCCAGGGAAAGTATATGCCAAATGCCTTGAAAGAAAATGCCGAGAAATAGTGGAATCAAAACTGGAAGATGGTCAGTGCGGTTTTCGTCCGGGTCGCAGCACCACGGACCAAATCTTCTCTTTGAAGCAAATCTTCGAGAAATCTTGGGAGTATGGCAAAGATCTCTTTGCATGCTTTGTTGATCTTGAAAAAGCATGTGACCGAGTTCCTCGGGATAAACTTTGGAAGGTTTTGCAGGAGTATGGCGTTGATGGTCAATTGTTTCGCGCTATTAAGTCATTTTACTGCAGACCGGAGGTTTGTGTTCGGGTAAATGGCAAGCAATCAAAGCCGTTCCATGTGGACGTTGGACTCCGGCAAGGGTGCGTTTTGTCACCTTTCCTTTTCATTGTTTACATGAATTGGATCGACAAATGCAGCCAAGCTGATGAGTGTGCCACGATTGGAAATTGCAAAATTAGTCGTCTGCTATTCGCTGATGATTTGGTTCTGCTTTCTTCCACAGAATCTGGCCTCCAGCGCGCATTAAATAGCTTTGCAGATGCATGCAACACCGCCGGAATGAAAATAAGCATGGCCAAAACTGAGGTACTTCATCTTTCAAGAAACCCTGATCAGTGCGTATTACAAGTGAATGGAGCGACACTGAAGCAGGTAGAGAAGTTCAGGTATCTTGGGGTTGCATTTACGAGTGACGGAAAGCAAGACGAAGAACTCGATACCCGAATAGGCAAGGCTAGAGCAGTAATGCGAGCTTTGCACTACTTGGTTGTCATGAAACGAGAATTGTCGAAAAAGGCAAAGCTCTCAATTTTCAAAGCAGTTTTTGTCCCCATTCTCGCTTATAGTCATGAATCTTGGGTAATGACCGAAAGAATGCGATCACAAGTGCAAGCGTCCGAAATGAGGTTTTTACGAAGAATCGAAGGAGTTACGCTGTTTAACAAGGTGCGTAGCTCTGAAATTCGAAAATCTCTTAACATCGAGCCGTTACTTCTCCGAATTGAAAGATCTCAGCTTAGATGGTTTGGCCGCGTAAGCAGAATGCCTTAAGAAAGACTCCCCAAACAAGCTTTATATGCCAAAGCAAATGGGAGAAGACCAGCCGGACGACCTAGAACTAGATGGACCGATTACATTGACGATCTTGGATGGAATCGCTTGAGACTTCGCCCAAGCGAAATGATGGAGGGGATGGAAGACCGTGAGGTGTGGCGGCTTAATCTTGAGCTACTGCCCCCGCAACCCTCACGGAAAAGCGGGCAATGAAGAAAGAAGAAGACTTTGAGTTAAATTTATTCATAAGTAATTCCTAAAAATTTGAAGCTGCTAAGATATGGAAAAGTTTCCTAATTTTGAGGTTTGCCAAAGTCATTTTCCGAAATCGAGCTTTTTTAGCTTATATTTAACGTAAAGACCAAGTGCCAATTAAAGTTTAATTTGCTATTTTACTTTTTAATACTTTATACGTTAAAAAGAGTTAATCAGCAGCAATGTTTAGAGCAGTGGTTCCCAACCTTTGATGGCCTGTGGCCCCCTTCTAGAGTCTCTCAATAGCAGTGGTCTCTTGCGCAGCTAGAAAATTTGCTGTCGCAATATCAAACCGATTGAAGACCAAACTTGAAGGTATTTTTTCCCGAATTTTTGTTGAAGACCAAAAAAAAAGAAAAAGGTCTTCATCTCAAACCGCAAGTATTTTTTCCAGAATTTTCTTTGAGGGATTTCCCAGAATCTTCGTTCACATTTATGACCGAAATAGGTATTTTTTCGTCTAGGCCCCGTGGCTCCCTGCTTAATGTCCCGTGGCCCCCAGTTGGGAACCACTGGTTTAGAGGTTTGTTGTGGTTAAGAAGTCGTTTTTTACTGTAAACAGGTTTCAGCACTGTCGCTTAAGAGTCGAGGTAACCTTCAGAAGTTCAACTATAAAATTTTTTTTTTTTAAATCAAAAACTTATGAAATCTACGCTCTTTATGCATAGTGATCACATAGTTCTCTGCGATTGTACGCAACGTGCAGACCGTGGCTTAGAAATAGTTTCTTCAGTGCTATTTTTGAAGTTTTCTTTCGTCTAAAATTTTGCCAAAAAATTATCAGATCAATATTCCGAACAATTTGCTTAGTTTTATTTTCCATTCTAAGTAAACCAAGAGCCATCATTGCAATTGCATATCTGGTTACGTTGAACTTTCCACCAAAACTGATTCAAGGTCAAATAAAAAATTCAAGCTTAGCGTTTCCTCATATCATTTAACCGAATTCTGCAGTTTCTGGAGTTGATGTTCCGAATCGATTGTGATACGAAAAACTTTGTCTCTTGAAGACATATTCGTACTACTGCAAAGTTGTATGAGTTTTTTTTTCCGTATGCATTTTTTGTGGATTTTCAAGTATTGAATATTAATCATCGGTAATGTTTGCTATATATTAATATTAATTTTAATCATCGGTAAAGTGCTCTCCTCGAGCCAATTTTTGAAGACTTGAGGCCTCGAGGCCAAGGCCAAGAACTTCAAAATGTGTCCTCGAGGACGTCCTCGAGGCCAAGGACGTTCTCGAGGACTCCATCTCTGATAGACACATCAAATTTTCAGGATAGGTAAATATGAAAAAAAGATAAAATTTGGGGCACCAAATTGGAGGTCCCTCAATTGGGTCCTTCAAAAGTCAAGCTTTTCAACCATTCAAGCTAGACAAATGAAACTTTCAGAATAGGTAAATTTTAAAGAAAGATAAACTCAGAATAAGTAAATAAAATATGACTAATTTCAGGTTCCACAAATTGGGTAGTCCCCCTCGAATTGGTCCTTCAAAATTTTTAACCTCTCAAGCAAGACAAATAAAATTTTTAGGATAGGTAAAAATATAAAAGGAAAAAACTTAAGGATCTCATACTACAGGGGTTCTCCAGTTATGTTGACCATAGTTGTAAACTGGCCAACAAGTTCAGGCCCGAGCCCAAAAATTTAAGCCCGAACTCAGCCCAAACCCGAAAACTAATTGGAAGACCAAATCATGCCCGAAAAAACCCAAAAGTTAAGTAAGTTTTGAAAAATTTAGCAATGTTGCCAAGTTATTTAGATTATTTTTTTGTGCAACCAAGACAAAAAGCACGTCTCCGGCCCAGGGCCATCGCTATAGGGGGCAAGGGGGGCCGTGCTCCCCCAAACAGCTGCTAGTGCCCCCCCATTTTGTTTTACTCAAAATACTGTTTTTGGAACATCACTTAAAGACAAGGCAACAACAGACAATGATGGAAAAAGGAATAATTACGTTCAAACATAATTCTCCTTTAACGTTTTCTCGTTAGTAAATCTGACGATATAACCCGTCTTATTAACACGCCTTTACGGATGTGTAGCGGAAGAGACATGTAAGCCTGCAGAATCGTTATCGGTACTTCGTTAGTGATTATGACACGAAACAATACGTGAAAACATTTTTTCGAAGACCAGCCGTTTTGATTTTTAGAGCGCACTCAAAATTTTGAGGTCGCGGTCTGTGGTGCAACCAGGGTGAAGGGGCATTAGCTCCCGAAGTCAAGTCACTTAGAAATTTAACCTCAAAACACGAGCGTTTAAACGTATTCTAGACTTAACCTGAAGAAAGAGGGAGGGGCTGAAGGGGCTAAGCAATTTAATTCTTTGAAATGACCTAATTTTAGCAATTTAGTTATTCATATAACTTCAAAAAGTGCGTAATGTGACTAAAATAGCGTTGAAATTGCTTAGTTTTTCCTGCAAAATTACACAAATCGCCCAGCAGCGGGGGCATACCGCCCTCAGGCCCCCATCCACAGTCACTAAATATTTAATGCCTTGTTTGTGACACGCTTGAGTTGCATGAGCTTGTTTAGCACGGGGTCTAAAACAGACAATTTTTACTCAAAAAAATGTACTGTTGGTTCACCCCTCTAGGCAAAATCCTGGTTGCGCGTCTGGTGGCATTCACTGCTGTAGATAGATTTTTCAGGCGATTATGGGCCGCATACGATACAAGCTAAGAAACGCTGCCAGCCTTATAGGTCTCTTTTCTTAGACATGAATACAGAATTTAAAAAATAGCGCATATTTGTAGCCGTCTGAGATCTGAAGAACAGTTTTTACATGCAAAAGTTTAGTTTAATGCCCCCCACTTTCGGGTAGTGCCCCCTCACTTCGTTTACTCTGGCGACGGCACTGTTCAAAAGTCGCTAAAAATTTAAACATCGCTCAATGTTGTTTTATAATAAAGTGAAAAACTGTTAGGAACTCCTATATAGCTTTTTTGATTGACGTTGCTTGATTATTTTGATAACTTTTTGAGACCCTTAAACTTTGAGAGCGAGTATTCTCAAAGCTGTTAAAATGAACTAAACAGAGCGTAATGTGCGAAAGAAGTAGATAATTTTTGGTAAATAGTTGTTTGACTTAAAACATTACACCAAGGTCCTAGAAAGCATAAAGTTGAGTAAATTAATACAAGTTTTCAATCTGAAGTCATCGTAAAGTTAGACTGTGCAATATCACTTATAAATTTATAAGAATTTGTTTTTTGTTTCTAAATTTTGTTTGTGTATGCTAATTGCTCCTGGAAAGCATAAAGTTGAGTAAATTAATACAAGTTTTCAATCTGAAGTCATCGTAAAGTTAGACTGTGCAATATCACTTATAAATTTATAAGAATTTGTTTTTTGTTTCTAAATTTTGTTTGTGTATGCTAATTGCTCCTGGAAAGCATAAAGTTGAGTAAATTAATACAAGTTTTCAATCTGAAGTCATCGTAAAGTTAGACTCTGCAATATCACTTATTAATTTATAAGAATTTGTTTTTTGTTTCTAAATTTTGTTTGTGTATGCTATTTGCTCAGGCAGGCATTGTTTTGATTTAGTTCTTAAATTTTGAGAAAAATCAGTAGAAGTGTTCATACATGTGCTTTGTGCTTGTACAAAATTCTTCTTAAAAAAAATATTGCAGTGGGCTACTTCAGGGTGTAGGGTTGATATTTCGGATATAATGTGTCATATTTCTGATCAAGATAATCTAAGTCACAAAATCCAAAATCATATTGGCATTTTCGGATCAAAGAGTTTTGTTTTGTGATTTTAATCGAAGTAAGGGGTTATACTGTCGAAATATTATTGTTTCAATGAGGATTTCGTTTGAAAGCGAAATTTTAACAACCGCGCAGCACTGCTACGTGAAAATTCAACTAATTCCTTAAAACTTGAAACGAGAACCAAGCAGAGTTGTAAAATTTTGATTGACATTTTACTCGTACAGCTACCTTTTCTACACATTTAGATTTTGAAAGCCGTTAAACACAAACCTGATCGAGTTACTGGAACATCATGAAATTTACAAGCGATGGATGTCAGATCTGACTATCAACAACCATAAACACGCATAACGCAATATTGTGAAGTTCAGTAACGTTAGATACGTACATTTGCAAAGTTCCCGGATATCGCTTGCGATGTCATATTCTAGTTTCGATATGATTTAGTCAATCACTTTATCTGCGGCAAGAGCTTTTGAAAGCGGAAAAAGCGGCTAAAAATAGGAAGAGGCTCAAAAAATCATCAACTTTGCAGCAAAAACTGGCTACAAGAAACAACGGCCATTATTTTTTGAACCATTTTTGAACCATTATTTTGAACCATTTTGAACCTTAATTTATGCAAAACTTGGGAAAACCAACTGATCAAATGCTTTGTATGAAAGTCCTATACTATGTTAGTGAAACAAAAACTCCTAGGACGCTTTTTTGGTTCTAGTTTTAAATTAAAATCTTGATAATGTACTGGCTGTATTACGCCGCAAGTGTAACGAGTTAGTGGGATCCCGTACGGTTGCTGAATTACACGCGAATTCTCACAGCACTGGCAAGCCGTTGACAACAGCACTGTATCCGATTTGCTTGACCATGAAAACGATTTTTACGATACAGGCGATGTTGGAAACATTTTTGACGCTATTCGTAACAGACCTTTAAATCCGCTTTGAATGCTGTGAATAACAATAAAATAATTTTCACCTTAAAAGTCTTTCTCGCTGACGTGCCAGATTACTGTGACAACATTGACTGCATCGGTGAATCGTGAGTTAAAAGCGTTGCACCTCAAAAAATAATGGAAACCTTAAAACAATTGTTGCCTATTATTGCAGATGAAAAATAATCTGAAAATATCGTTTAAGGCACCAATCAAGTCCTCCTGTTCAAATGATGGGAAAATAGGCTTCAAATAGGATATGATTCACAAAAGGGTCCATAGCCGCCTTACATTGCAAAAATATGGTGTCATGCGTGCATTACACCAATGCAGTCCTTCAAGTTTGCGCAAAATAGTGAGCAAGATGATCAGCCCTTCAAGCACCACACATGTGTCATTTGGCTACAACGTTTTTCACAGAGCGGAAGTATACTTTTTGTTATTACCTCATCAGTGCATCATTTCCGGAAGCGCATCTGGTGTGAGCGGTTAACAATATGACGCGACAAAGTGACAGGAAATGTCCAAAATAGCAACCTTTGTTTCATCGTTGACTGATTTGCGTAACTGTAGCAAAGATCATTTGGAAACTAAGTTTTGAAGCATATCCTAAATAAATATTAAATGAATAAACTAAGATGCAGGAAGGAATAATAACTATTGCATGTTTTTTGTTTATTTTTGGCTTTGTTATATTTTCGGAGAGCGCAGCATCTGTAAGTGCTACAATATCTAGGTTACTGTAGATATGTTATGTTAGTGTAAAATTCAGCAAGATGTTATGCACTTAGGTCAAGAGCAAGATTGACCTACTTTAGTTCGGAAAAAATATTTTCTTTAGAGTGTCATTTAAGTTTTAAATAATATAGATTATGTTTACACATGTTTTTACATGATTTGCTTGTACGAGTACCCAGTGTGCCATACTGTAATATAATCGATCAGTGGTCGAGGGGGTAGAAAGAGCGTCTGCCGCTAAAACGATAGAATCGGGTTCCAATGCCGATCAGGTCAAACTAAATACTAGAATAAAATATTCACACTCACTCATACTTTATCCCCCCATTCAAAAATGAAAGTTTTCACACTTCCACAGCTTTCTTGCTTAGCGATCAGCAAATACAAGAGAGAATGTGAAGCCTCCACCGTGTGTGGTAGGAAGATGGCAGCTTGACTCAACGACCGAAAGCTCCCTTTGCTGTCACCTGGCAAAGGCAATTTTGCAAATAATACACGTTGTAGTTGTGTTCACGTCAAAAGTGTTTATTAACACATAAAGATGGTTTACACGCATGAATGCCCAGTCTACACTGTAAACAAAACTGTGAGTATAGTAGCGTACTTTTAGCTTTAAAAAAAAAAAATTAGTACTTCCGGCGTATCACTTCACTAGTGTATAAAATTGCTAGTTGGTTAAAACAAAGAAAGTATCGCTCGTTCATTTACAATTTTGTGCACAATATGTGGACCGGGCATTTAGCGTAGATGAGTGAAATTTATCTTTCGTTTGTTTTATTGTAGTGAAGTGACGCAAATACGCGTTATGAAATTTAGTGATATGTTCCAAAGTTTAAAAAAATTCACCCAGCGAAGCTTCGTAAATGTAGACGAACTTAAAAGAAATGGTTAGACTTCGTTTACAGTTTATGCAATAAAAGCCTAGCTAAAACACTTTAACCTATAACATTGACACATGGTTTTCAGCTCGCTCTTGACAGCTGGTCATCATGGATGAGATGCTCTGATCCGGTTGAAAAATGTTATTGGAAGAGAATGAGATCTTGTATCAACGCCAGCGACCCCCATATTGCTTGTGGGGAGGATTCGCCGTGGTTGGATATGCGGAGAAACTGTCAGAATTGTAATGGTGCGGGAGGTTGGGTGAGCACAAATTGTTTGTAAAAGCCTCTCATAAGATTTACTGGAGAAGAATATCATAATATCAGAAAAGCAAGGGCAGTAGTTGGCAAACTAACTAACATCAATGTTATTCAGTGCTCAGCACTGTTTGAAATGCGTTTTTAACTGTTTCAGCTGAAATGAGATTTCAAATGAAACTGTTTCAAATAAAAATTATATTCGAATAAGGTTTTAATTTTTACTGATAATGGACATAGCCAAGACCGAAACGTTCAAACATACCTTTACTGTTTTTAATCAAGTTAAATAATAATGTGCAATCGCCAATCAGTACCAAAAATGAGATGGGCTTTTGCGAGTTGAAAAAAGCTTTGCAGCAAATTAAAAGCAATTATCGAAAACAGGAAAAATTATTTTCGTTTTGCTTCTTTAAATGTGCCCCTTTTGGCTTCCTCTTTCATCTAGTTTTTTATTGCTGCACAATATTTCCTCAAATTGTTATTCAGCTGTTAAGCATAGTCAAAATTTCTTCCAAGACTCTCATTCTTATCATACAATATTACTGTAAATGACTAAAAAAAAATTTTAATGCAGTTGTTTTATCTAAAATATTTTAGTATATGAAATCAGCTTCACCATGCCGAGGCTCTCAATGTTTGGAGAAACAACAAGACACAATTTATGCTTGTACTGATGGTATCAATCAGCCAAATTGCGAACGAATTTTAAGGAAATTTTGCCTTTTGTCAAAAACTTGCGATGGAACTTGGAGCTCATGGAATACAATCTCCAACTGCAATTTTTCAAAACCTTTAAAAGGACAAATAGAAGTGGGTAAACCTCTGTTTTGGAACTGATTTTAAAAATATACATTACTTGTTTTTGGACGAGCAAGTAAGTAACTTATGGATTGAGCTAGGCTGTTTATAAACTTTTACGAATTTTTAGTTGTTCTTGATTTGTTCTTTTAGCTTCGTTTTGAATTATTTGGTACAAACTTACGTTAACTGATTTGTTGTTTACCAATAAAGTAAATTGGACGACTAATTCATTTTAATACATCGTTATAGATCAGAGATGGAAACCGGTCGGGTCGACCAGCACCGATCGGGTCGAGATTCTTGCACCGGCCGGTCAAGCAGTTTGAAACACCGGTCGAATTCTTCTTTCTTGTAACTAAAAGACATCTAAGCACCAACCGAAATATACATATATTATAAATATACATCATGTTATATATTATCATGTTATATATAAGTGCATATTATAAAAGCGTTCGTCTCTTTTATAAATACACGTATATTTCGGTTGGTGCTCAGATGTCTTTTAGTTGCAAGAAAAGAGAATTTGACCGGTGTTTCAACCAGCTTGACCGGCCGGTCGAAGATTTACATATTTTATTATAAACCGGCCAGTTGGTCGAGCGGTAACGCGTTCGTCTCTGGAGCGGGAGATCTAAGGTTCAAATCTCGGGCCGGTCAAATCTGACTCAGTGTTGCCCACGGCTCGCCACCGCTGCGGCATTTCTTCGAAAAAAGCTGTGTTGTTCGGGCGTAATGACGCGGAGATGGGCCCCGCGAACTCGTTACACGCTTTGGCGAATTACAGCGAGTATAACGGAAGATTTGATTATTCGATTGTAAATAAAACTTTTTATAAAAAAACAGTATTAACAAACCACACCTTTTGAAAACACTTGTTGAATGGTTTCAAGCTGTGACTACTTTGCTGTGACCATTAAAAAATGCACATCCAGGGGGGTATTTAGGAAGAACTGTTGTGCCATGCCCCCCCATTTGGCCCACGGCACAAAGCAAAAATGTGCTAAACATACGTTAAAATGGCGTAATCAGATTATAATAAAGCATGCATATGGAAGAGGCTTACGTTACCTGGCATTTCAGCATCATTTTAATCAGCTTGAGGGTAGAAGTGGCGCAGATTTCAGACTTTTTAGTACATGTTAAAATCTTGCCGCTTTGAAAAGCTTTTTCCAACTTAAATTTACCACACTCTACATTGGGCAAGAAAGACATAACTAGTATTTTTTTATATCTAACTAGCCATGGCTTGTTCTGAAGTAGCATTTCTACAACTGCTGGGGTACATTATATTTCGAATATTTTCTAGGCAAAGTCACAACAGTTTAGTGTTTGCTGCTCGCCAAATTGCAAATCATTCGTCACCAATAGCTCAAAATTTTTAACTTCTTGTCTTGGTCTTACGCTTAATATCATTAGAAACGATAATTTAGCTTGTGCCCTCCAGTTCTTTTTATGCTTATTTGTGCACGTTTTGCGCTTCTCAAAATATGTCTTTCAAACCGAAATTTAACCTACGAAGGTCTGAGACCCCCGTCCGGAGTCACTAATTTTAACACCTCACCCATGCCCCCCCCCCCATTTTGAAATTTTTTCATTACATACATTGAACAGTGAACAAAAACCTTCTGTAAAAAAACAGTCGACCGGGCCGATCAGAAACCTGTCGATCGGCCGATTAACCGGCGTAGATTTTGAAATTTACCGGTCGAGTCGGGTCGAGAAAATCCTGACCGGTTCCATCTTTGTTATAGATCACTACTGTAAAACATGTGTAAGAAATTAAATCACTCTAACTACAAAAATATGAAAAATATGCACTGTATTATTTAGGCGAAAGATGTGTTTCACCTTTTCTACTTTTGTTTTGCAGTCAAAGCAAAGAATTTGTTATAAAAATGGAACTCCTAGTTCCGATTGCAAGGGATTGATCAATGAGTTTGAAGAGAGAAGTCACAGCTGGTGCCTATTTACATCATCAAGAGCAGGTCAGTGAGCCAGTAAATATCAACATTAATAAGTAAAATGCTGGTCAAGTTTTGCAACCAAGCAAGTTTAAAATTAACAGCTGTATCATGATAAACAACTATGGCATTGTTCAAAAGCAGCTATCTCACAATGCTTATCAATCTTGAATCAGTAGCGTACGCAGGATTTTGAAAAGGGGGGCAGGAACTTCAAAAATTTCAGAAGAACAAAGATCAAAATAAGAAATTGTTCCACTCAAAATCAGTCCGATTTTTTGCCCGAAATTAGGTGAAGACAAAAAAAAACAAAAAAAAGGGGTCTTCACTTCAGGTGAAGACAAAAAAATAGGTCTTCACTCAAATTTAGTCCGATTTTTTGCCTAAAATTAGATGAAGAGCAAAAAAAAGATCTTCACTAAAATTTAGTCCCATTATTTGCCCAAAGTTGGGTGCAGGCCTAAAACAAACGTATAAAACATACTCTTTGTGTGATCAAAGCTTCTGCCCAACTTGCAAAAGGGGGCCATGCCGCAATTTTGCATACTATTTTATGCTAATTATACTATTCTGGCGACCCAAAGGGGGGCAATTGCCCCCCCTAAATACGCCCCTGTCTCGAATCGATTGCGTGTATCTTTTTTTCTGTCGCGCCTCGTATTGTATGCGCCAACACGTCTACATGCACGCTTTCCAATTTTAATGTAAAACATGACGAGCTGATTTTCTTTTCCGTGTCTTAATATAAATAAACCGTTTAAGATAAACTTCAACTATTTAGAATCGAAGATATTTTGTAGTGTTCGAGTTACACGACTCACTGCGCACTCTTTACTGCACCCAGCACTGACTGTCTCTTTTCAATTAAAAATCAAGCCAAATGTAAATATCAATGTTAAAGTTTCAGTTTGATTCGAATTAATGTCTACTGTTTCGGTTGTTATTTAAAGTTTTATTTGCAGTTACCAGTATGTCGGTGGAAACAACACAATCCACAGCAACGCCTTGGTTTACAATACCCACTTCGATTGCATCTATGATTTCCACTTTAAAGTCAACTACAGCAGTAACGGCACAATCGAAAATGACTAAGCGTTTGACAAAACCGTCATTAAATGGAAAATTCTTTAAGGTGGACAAGAAGAATGAACTCACTACAGCCATGTCAGATCCAACGGCGGAAAAGAACATAAGCAACGGCTGTTTTTGGTGGGATGAAAAGACGTACATATTGATAATTCAAAGCGTCGTCATATTGATTTGCTTTGTGGTCATAACGTATTTGGTGTGCTCACGGTCAAAAAGAGGCCAATCACAAAAGGAAATCTTAGTTCCAGTGGAAATGGAAACCAAGAATTTACAAAGTTCTCCATTTTTGAGACTTCGTAGCCCGTCACGAACCTACAATCGTTTCACCACACAATATCCGCATACGGAAAGCGAAACGGAATACGACCGAATGCTGAATTTCAATCCCCGATTTTCATATCCGAACTGTACCAGACCCTTGTCCAAACACCCGCAATTAGGCTACAGGCCTGAATTACCATTACCACTGCATAGGCCTCCAAATCATGCCAGAGTTGATTCAAGGATGGCTCCTGCTACCAGCGATTTATTTTTGAACACCCCTGCAATTTCCCAGCGCCATTTTCCCCATTCCGCTCCAACGTCTCCTGTACGGTTACGTAGTGACGAACAATTAGAACTTTACAGCTCTGTAGAGGACAGATATCTGAGACCTATTAATTAATTGAGGGGTTATAAAAATCATTGAAATTCTGCTTCAATAAAGGAAACAGCTTCGCATTGGATTCTGTCACGGCGCGGCATTACTGTTTCCGGTAGAGTAATTTCAACCACAAAATCAAAAGAATTTTTTGTCAGAAACTACTGTAGTTATTGATTGTCAGATACTACTAATTGATTATCAAAAACTGGTTAAAGCTTGTCAGAAACTGGTTATTAATTGCAAGAAACTAGTTGATAATTGTCAGATACTAGTTTATTAATCCACGGAATTAATGTCAAAGCATTATCTGAGACTCTAGGTCGTACGAAATATTAACTGTGCTAAATGCTAAACTAATTTTATGCAAATTTTGGGCAGTCACAGTCAGCTGCTGTTTTCGATGATTTACAAGCTGTAAGGATTTTAATATTAAAAAACTCAAAAGTTGTTTTGCAAAACCGGCAGTTTTTAAAGAACTTCGAACGAGCACTATAATACTCGTAATCCACAATCCTCACGAACTCCACTTAAATCATTACAGTATTATCATTTATTCGAGTTGTCCCATAGTATTTTTAATAACGCAATGCTATTGTTTTTTGAGGTACCTACGTGCTTTCTTACCACTACATCCAGTTTTTTTTTTAGTGTTTTTGGTGATGCAAAATTTTTGTGCACATTTTTTATGCATTTTTTGTACTATATGATATAGCAGTTCTTTGTGTGAACCATACGCTCATTTTTTTATTTGAAACCAGGACTTTTACGTTTGTCCATCCACACAAATGCAGAGTTTTTGAGAAAGCATTTTTAAGTTTCTCAATTTTTTCGCACACGTTGTACGTATAAAACTGCGCATTAAATATTGTTTTTGGTTTGGTACCAGTTGATATGCACCATCAGCTTTTTGTCATGCTAGTGACTTTTATTCCGTTCGTTTTTATTTTATACAATGATGTTTTCCACACAGCAAACCATCCAACACAGGCCACCAGATACGTTTTTTCACTTTTTTTTTACGTCAAACAACTTTTGTAATGGATGAACTTAACTTAATTACCTTTAGCCCTATTATTTTACACAAGAATGGGAGGTGGACACTTTTTCCCCTCTCGGTTTTTTTCGTTATAGAGTCAACTCTCGATAAAACGATCTTCAGGGGCCCGCAAAAAAAGTTCGTTATATCAAGAGTTCGTTATATCGCAGGTATGTCAAAAGCCATAGCTAAGGTGGCAGAACCTAGAACGTCGCAAAATGTTGCACTGGGTAAATAAATATTGGACGAGATTTGTGAAACATAATTATCAGAACACTGCTACAACACTGTATCCACTGAAACATATCAGTGTAATGATACAGTATCTACATTCTGCTAGTACCTTGTTGAAAGTAAACATCCGCTAGAGTGTACATAGCCTACAGCTCAGTGCCATCGCTATGGGGGGTCCAGGGGGGCGTGCCCATAGGCGTAGCCAGGGGGTCCGGGCCCCTCCCCAATTAAAATACCACCAATGTAAAAATTACGATAACATTAGACTAGCGCTGCTTAGTTGCAGCTTTTTTTCAGCAATTACGCACATAGCAGTAATTAACAATAACATTAATGACGATGAGGGAGCCCGGGGCCCCTAACTAACAATCAGGGGGCCCCAAACTAACGACTATGGGGCCCAAATCAACAATTAGGGGACTCCGGAGCCCCTAACTGATAACCAGGGGGCCCCGGGGCTCCTAACTGACGACCATGGGGCCCTAGGGCCCCTAACTAACAACCAGTGGACCCCAGAGCCCCTAACTAATAACCAGGGGCCCTGGGGCCCCTAACCGACCACCAGGGGGCTCCAGGGCCCCTAACTAACAACCAGAGGCTTTGGGTCCCTTAATTGACAACCAGGAGGACCAGGGCCCCCAACCGACAAACAGGGGGCCTCTGGGCCTCTAACTCACAACTAGGGGCCCCTAACTAACAACCAGGGGGCCCGGGAACCCTCACAGACAACCAGGGGGCCCTGGGGCCCCTAACTGACAATTAGGGGGCCCCTAAATAACAACCAGGGGGCCACGGTGCCTCTAACCGACAATCAGGGGGCCCCTAACTGACAACCATGGGGCTTCCGGGGCCCCTAACTGACAATCAGGGAGGACCTGACAGACAACCAAGGGGCTCCTAACTGACAACCGGGGGCCTGGGGCCTCTAACTGACAATTAGAGAGCTCCAGAGTCCCTGACTGACGACTAAGGGTCCCGGGCCAGGAGCCCCTTAATTCAAATTTTTAATAATTTATATGCAAAACCTGTAAGAAATTTAAGAGTTTTTTCCTAAAAGTTGCAACCCCAGACTTCGTTTAACGTTATTATGAACTTAATGCTATAACACAGGCGGTAAAGCAAACCCCCAATTGAAATACTACCAATGATAAATATAATGAGAGCACAGCTAATACGTTGTTCTTGTCCGGAATTGCAGTTTCTTTAATTTAGGATTTACGCGTACAAAAGTAAGTAATAATGATGACGACCACGTGTACACATCATAATAATGTCATGCAATTCTTGTACATTTCAAAAAACTGTCAAGTGACTTGACTCGAGTCCTCCACGTTTTGGAAAAAAAGTTAGTTTAATTTTGCTTTGAATTTTTTTTTTATGAAAGAACTTAGGGGCGCGATCTTATCTCAAAATCATAGGCGAAGTCAGGGGGGTGGCCCAGGGGGCCCGGGCCCCCTCAATCGAAATGCCGCCAATGACACAAATTTGACAAAAAAAGTCTTGGTTCTTTCTTTTCAGTTTCCAGGGCTGTAGTCGAGACCGACTCGTCCGAGACCAAGACCAAGACTGAGACCGCAAAATTTTTCCGAGACCAAGACCGAGACCAAGACCGGTCTCGATCTCAATTTTGGCTTCGAGACCGAGACCGGCAAAGTTCGAGACCAAAACCGAGACCGAAAAAATGACATCATCAATAGTTTTTTCGTTTTTTTGAAAAATAGTTTTTGAAGCTCATATTTGCTCATGAGTTGGTTTTATGATTATATAAATTGATTCAGATGACAAAGTGCTTTAGTCAAAACAATTACTTCATCAAAACATCTAAATATGTCATTTTATGTAGATTTTCACCAAAAAAAGAGATCCTTCAACTAAATTTAATGCCTCTTATTCAAAGCTCAAAGCTTGGTCACCTTTATTTTTGTCAGAAATTACGGGTCAATAAAACTGACGCAAACTTAATGAAATAAAATTACAAAAAAATTGTAAAAAGCTATTTGTATATTTGATTTACCGTATTAAAGATATAGCTACAAAAATGCAGCCAGTAGTTTCAAGTAGGAGGGGGGGATTTCCAAGCGCGTAACTACGATTATGCTAAGAGAAGGCTTAAACAAAACAATATAATTTTTACCCGAAAAATATTTTGTTGCAGGGTTGCAAACTCGATCGATTATTATTTGAGTTCAAGTTTGAGTTCGGTCTATTATAGCACGTTCAAGTTCAGTTCAAAAATTTAAAATTTTTTGAGTTCAAAAATATCAATGGCTCTACGCTATGAATATTTGCCACTACAAAATTAATGAAACAATAAATGATAATTCAAGGACTATCATATGTTATTTAATATTCCGTTAAAAGTAAAATATAGGTTTTTGAATTCATCAAATACGATAAACAACGTACTTTTCTGTCACGAATAGACAGCACTAATTTGCTTAAAAGTTATTTTCACAAAGACTTCACACTTTTGCGTTGCGCTAACCTATTTAATACAAAATTTTGTATAAAGTTCAATTCGAAAATTGTGTAACCGAAATTAATTTTGCTGCAATAACTAACCGCCGCGACTTATTTCGTATATCGTGAATCTTTTCAATCTCAAACTCATTTCTTATAATTGCACATTTTTTTCAAAAATTAAACTCGCAGATTTATTCCAGTGAGCTGCAAATACTATCCAAGTTTTGTACTTTTTCTACAAACAGTAGAGTAGACCATTGCTTCTCAATCTTTTTTCAATGCGACTTAAGTTTATTGAAAAAATCAATGGTGTAAAATTTTGTGGCCCATGTATATTCTGATGCATAGTTTAAATTAAAAGCTATGTAGAAAAAAAAACTTTTCATGATGACAGAACTGTGTTGAAAATCGTACAAAAAAGTTTTCACTGAAATTTTTATGAATATTTGCTATTTAGCTTTCAATATCCTTACCAATAACGTCCTTACGTAGTCTGACATACATGACCTTTGATTTCTAGTCTCCACGAGCACAAAGCTTTTTCACTGCGTGAATTCTATGCTACTTGGTCGAGCGCTAACGCGTTCGTCTCTGGAGCGGGAGGTGTGAGATTTAAATCTCGGGCCGGTCAAATCGGACACAGTGTTGCCAACGGCTCGCCACCGCTGCGATATTTCTCCGGAAAGAGCTGTGTTGCCAGGGTGCAATGACGCGGAGATAGACCCAGTAACCTTGTTACATGCTTCGGCGTATTACAGCGAGCATAAAGAAAGATTAAATTTGAAAATATATCGTTTACTGCTTCTAAGCGTTTTACACCTTTGTGATTTTGAGAAACTCAAAATTTCACTGGTGTAGTTTTTTTGTTACAAAAATGCAACTAAGGTTGACAACTATATGCGTATATTTTATTACTGTATTGCTTTCTGCAAGTTTTACTCTTTGTAGTAGTTTAAAAAAAAACTACCCTAAAAAATTTTTAGGCGACCCATAGGTTGAGAATCACGGGAGTTGATAACTGTTAACACAATAATAGTAAAGTTTTCGCTATGTAAGAGACAAATTTCTTATCACGTAATTAACTCAAGATAAAACGTTGCGTCGCTTTTCCACCTTAATCGTTGCTTTTTTTTATACTCCTAGCTGTTTTTCTAGGTCACCTAAGCATAAAAAGTGGAAAACATGCACGGTTGGGAAAAACACAATCTCAATTTACAAAGCTTCATCAAAAAAAATATTTCAAACTATTTTTTAATCTTTAAATTTCGTTTTACGAACTTGGACAGTTTTATTCGAGTTCAAGTTCGAGTTCAGCAAAATTATTTTTTCGTGAGCGAGTTCGGCAAAAATACCGAGTTTTTTCGAGTTCAAGTCCGAGCTCGCAGCACTGTTTTTGTCGTCGCGCTCAGCAAACTGTTGTAACTTAATCGTATCACATCTGGAGGTTTACCTCAGTCGCTAGACAATTTTTATGATTTTTCGTAAAAAATAACCATTTGAGTCATATTTCGCAAGCTTTTAGAACTGCTTAATAGCTAAGATTTTTAATGGCAAAAATCACTAAGAACTTAATTGCTAAGACTCGGAAGCCGTTTGAAAGAATTAAATAGCTCAACCACTTTAGCCCCTCTTCTTTACCTGTACAAGTCAAGTCCACTACACGTTTAAATGCTTGCATTCATGAATCAAATTTTGTAAGTGATATGACTAAAAAGAGGAGAGCTGCAGCCCACTTTGCCCTCCTGTTTGCGTCACTTGCCATTTTACGTTTAGCTTCGGCCTATACATCATGAACAAACAAAATTTGCGAATTTTAAAGTAGTGGGTTTGTTCGCTGTTGACAAAGAGACAAAATATATATATACTGTAGGTTAGTATATCACTGTTGTCGACAATCGACCTGTAGCGTAGCCAGAGGGGAGGGCGGGGGGGGCTCGAGCCTCCCCCATTGGCCTGAAAAATCTGCAAAATAGCACGTTTCTAGTGCTTTTTAGGCCGATTTTTGCTCCAAAAATGAAAACAGCCCCCCCCCCAAAGAGATTTGGGAGCCGAAGTTGTGAAGGACTTGGCGTTGTTTGGACCAGAATAGTGGTGTTTTTTGGTTCAGGAGCTCACCCAAAGTCGGCGAAGAACTATTTTTTGGAGATCACCCGATTTAGGCCAGAAAAACTCTTTCAATTTCTGATTTCGGCAGAAAAAATCCTTTGAATTTCGGTGAAGACCTTTTTTTTTGTTGGAGATCACCTGCATTCGGCCGAAAAAAACCCTTGAGTTTCTGATTTCGGCCGGAAACAAACCCTTGAATTTCTGATTTCGGCTGGAAAAACCCTTTGAATTTCGGTGAAGAACTTTTTTTTTGGAGATCACCTAATTTTGACAAAACAACCACCTGAATCTAATTTAAGACTAATAAAACTTTGGGTCAAGTTCGTTTTCGGATGTATCAAGTTTCAAAAAAAGCCCCCCCCTCCCCCCCTTTGCGAAATCCTGGCTACGCGACTGCAATCGACAATAAAGTAATATGTACACAACGTATTCACTCTTGTTTGATAAGAATCAGTAAATTTTGAATTGTGACCGGCTGTTTTTAATTTTTTGCCGATTTTCGGCCTCATTTGTTTTTGATTTGTTCTTAAATTTTGAGAGCATCAACGTCAATTTTAGCTACTATGTTTGTAAAACAGTTTAATTCCCATAGCCTTGTCTACTTCGAGTTGAGGTTTTTTGCTTCTTTAGCAGCGTCGTCAAATTGCAAAAGCGAAAAGACGAACTTTTTTTAACAACTGCTTAAATGACTGCCAAAAAATTTCTCACTTATTTGTGCAGCACTCTACAATCTCAAAATAGTAGCATTGTGAACATCCTTTGACACAAAAACTTCTATCACATGGGAATCAAAAAAGTGGCAAAAACATCTGCAGTGCTACAATTGGGCAAGAACTCTGTAGTTTTGCTTGGACTCTAGTTTCGTTCCTCGTCATCAAAACTGCTATGCGTGAATGACGTCTTTTCTCATGTAAAAATGCGACAATCTTGATCTCCAGGTGCGAAACCTCTTTGTCCTACCGATAATGTAACCGCTTCGTTAGCTTCTTACAAAAGTACATTTTACTTACAAAATTTACATGATCTCGCTATTTTATTTTTTCTTACAAACATTACAAAATTAGCAATTTTATTTTACTTACAGAAATTACCCGGTCTCGAGACCAATTTTTGAGCTACGAGACCAAGACCACAACGGTTCGAGACCAAGACCAAGACCGATGCAAAACAGCCGAGACCAAGACCGAGACCACAAAAAATTGGTCTCGAGACCGGTCTCGAGACCTACAGCCCAGTCAGTTTCTTTTAGCATCTTTGCGTACAACAGTACATGCGCACAACAATAATTAACAATAAATAATATTGACGACTAGGGGGCTCGGCGCACCTCCTTAATTCAATTTTTTCAACTAATTTAAACGTATAACCAGGGTGAAGTCAAATTTTTTGTCTTAAAAGTTGCTTCCTCAGGCCCTCATCTAAACTTTCTAAGGACGTAACGAAATAACCAGCGCCGGATTTGCCATATGGCACAGCGCCAGGGGCCCCGCCTTCAGATAGTAGGACTTTTTTGGTCTTCACTTATATTTGGCAGAAAGATGTTGCAAAAATCCCCAAGTGCAAGAGGCACAGTGCAATGTAAATCCGGCCCTGGAATAACATGTTTAGTAAGCGTAACCATGTATTGGAGTAAGTAAGTAAGTAAATTTTATTTTTGAACTCAGTTACATACGATCAAAATAAATAAAA
This sequence comes from Trididemnum nubilum, assembly GCA_963965965.1. NCBI lineage: Eukaryota > Metazoa > Chordata > Ascidiacea > Aplousobranchia > Didemnidae > Trididemnum > Trididemnum nubilum. The sequence continues at coordinate 9,663,576 of OZ014473.1, read as the reverse complement.
TAAGAGAGTACAAATAATATATCAAAAATCATATAAATAAACGTATCGTATACAATTACTGAGTCCAAGGAGCGCCGAACAACCCTGAGGTACACTAGTTAAGGCGCTCCTTAAGTCAAGGCGCTCGTTGAATTTTTCAATAACGATTGGACCATTTTTCAATAACGATTCACCTCCACCTCGCCAGTTTTTACGCACAAAATACTTTTAAAAAAATAGCTAGGAAAATGCTCATTCAACAAATTATTGAATTTCAATTGAGGGGTACTGGGTCGCCTGGTCGTACATGTACTCCTATAACTGGTTAACTTCATGAAAGGAAATTCTTTGAGTGGATTATTATTTACTGCTAAAATACTGCAAAAGGTAATGTGCCTTACTTCCCCCTATATGGACCAAATCACTTGCAATTAAAATTTTGCACCACAATGAAAGATTTTAAACGTGTTTTGAAATTTAATTGCAAGTAAAAGGAGTATTGAACAATCAAAATTTTTCGATTGCCTTTTAATGTTAAAACTCTAGTTCTTTCAAACGGCTGTGAACACGTTCGAAATGTGATCCAATGGGATTAAAATAGCTTTTTTTTCCAAAAACTTACAAAAATCGCCTAGCGGCTGGAGGCTTTGCCCCCAGACCCCCATAGCCACCGGCGGCTGGGGGCTCCGCCCCCAGATCCCTGTCTGTTATACGTTTGAGTACCCTAGCTTTCTTAACATGTCTTCTAAATTAGACATTTTCGCTTTTTAACTGTTAGTTTTCGCCCTTTTCCTTTACCAAAATCCTGGTTTAAGTGACAATAGACCACGACTTCAGACCTTCCATCTACGATACCTTTGCCCAACAAAAATTTACTTTTTTGAAAATTTCTGATGACGTCATTGCATGTGTTTTGTGGTATGGCCCCCCCCAATCAAAAATCCTGGTTACGCCTATGGCCGTGCCCCCCCCCATTTTGGTTTACTCAAAATACTCTTTTGGGGCATCACGTAAAGGCAAGACAACAGACAAAGATGGAAAAAGGAATAATTACGGTCAAACATAATTGTCCTTTAACGTTTTCGCGAATCTTCGCAAAACTGCTGGCAACCAACAGCTGTACACAAATCTGACACAATAATCCGTTTTATTATTATGCCTTTACAGATGTGCCGCGGAAGAGAGATGTAAGGCTGTAGAATCGTTACACGTACTTCGTTAGTCATTATGACATGAAACAATTTGTGAAAACATTTTTTTCAAAAACCAGCTGTTTTGATTTTTGAAGCACTCTCAAGATTTTGAGGTTGCAGTGAGTGGCGCTACCAGGGGGAAGGAGCTTCAGCCCTCAAAGCCAAGTCACTTAGAAAATTTAACCACAAAGTACAAGGGTTTTACCGTATTTTGGACTTGACCTGAAGTAAGGGGGGCTGAAGCGGCTAAGCAATTTAATTCTTTGAAATGACTTACGAATTTGAGCAAGTTAGTGATTCATATAGCTTTAAAAAGTGCGAAATGTAATTAAAATGGCGTTAAAATTGCTATTTTTCGCTGCAAAATCACAAAAATCGCCCTGCGGCTGGGGGTTCCGCCCCCAGGACCCCGTCTTCAGTCATTACATATTTAGTGACTATGCTCGTGTGTGACACGTTTGAGTTGCATCAGTTTGTCTAGAACGGGGCCTAAATCAAGCAATTTTTGTGCAAAAGAAACAAAAACTTTTGGTCACCCCTCATAGGAAAATCCTGGTTCCGTTTCTGGTAGCATTCACTGCTGTAGATAGATTTTTAGGCGATTATTGGCCGCAAACGAAACGAACTAAGAAACACTGTCGGCCTGATAGGTCTCTTTTTTTAGACATGAGTACAGAATTTTTGAAGGAGCGCATATTTGTATAGCTGTACAAGATCTGAAGATCAGTTTTTACACACAAAAGCTCAGTTTATTTTAGTGCCCCCTCAATTCGTTTGCTCTGGCGACGGCACTGCTACAGCTGCTGTATAACGCAGTAGGCTATACCTGCTGTATAACGTAGTAGGCTACACCTGCAGACAGACAGCTGACGGTTGCGTGCTCACGACTAGGTCAACTATGACGGCTTGACTGTTCGGCAAACTAAATAATGCGAAAACAATGGCCAAATGCATTGTGCGATATGAGCCGAAATAGGTAGAAGTTCATTATAATCAGTACTTAAATTGTAGGGGAAACGTGGGGGAACATAAATTGTAGGAGAGTTAGCGTCCCCACATCGAGATTTAGCGTCCCCCCATTGAGATTTAGGCGTACCCCCATCGAGACTTGAGCGCTGGATGATCGGACGAAAAAGAACCAGTCAGCACAAACAAATCCCACGAATTGCGGCCGAATGCAGTCCCAAATTGCGGTGTAGACCTTTTTTGTGTTCACTTGATTTCCGGGAAAAATCTCTTCAATTTTCGGTGACGATTTTTTTTTTGGTCTTTGCTCAATTTCAGGAACGGAATTACATAATTTCCACTTATGGATTTTCGCAAGCCGAATGCGTTTGGTCAAGGCTTTAAAAGCGTCCCCTCATGCAAAATTTTGCAGTTTACGTACTGCTTATAATTATAACAAGAGAAAATTCTCCAGGGACCGAAAGAATAGTTCGTTATAACAAAAAGTCCGTTATATCCAAGTTCATTATACTGAGGGTAGGCAAAATATTGGGACTTTTCAATTGGTTTGTATACCGTGTAATTCTTTATATCAAAGGTACGTGATATCGAGAGTTGACTGTAAATGCCTTTAACGAGAAATTCTTTTGAATTATCTTGACTTTGAGTGAAGTTGCATTACAAGTAACTCCTGAAAATTTGAAGTTGCTAAAGTAACGGGTTTCCCAATTTTGAGGTTTTCTGAAGTCACTTCAGTTAATCTGAGGGTTTTTTGGCCAATATTTACCTTAAATGACGCCATAAGACGTTTTGTGACGTAACCAACCTATTTATGATGCACTATGAAAACACCTATGCACAATTTGAATTTGAACCGCCTGTGATGTCATCACAAAAACTACGTCATTTTTCAAAAGTATGGTCGTAACATCACAATGATGACGTCATCGACTCAAACTTGTTTTTCTGAAAAAATTTTGGTAAACACTAATTTTTCGTCAAATTTGGTGCTCTCATGACTTTTGGTTTAAGAGTTAGGTATAGGGGATAGAACATTTCTGCCCTTTTCCTCTCCATTTCCGGTGTAAATTGCGTTAGTCAAATAGCCCTTGTAAAATAGAATTAACTTCTCAAAAACATAGAACTCTTTTGGTTTTTGCTGAAAGCGTAATTAAAATTCAAAAGAAACCTAACTTTCAATAGAACAATGCAACACATCGAACACATTACTAGATAAATTATTGTATTTAATGCGTAGCAAGATGCCTTGTTTCGTCACAGTAAAGCTTGTCAGGTTCTAACATTTCGCATAATTCAATCAAATGATCACATATTTGCAAAATTACTCACAAAACCAGCAATGATCAGGCGCAAAAAAACAAAATACACGAATACGTTTTATAATGTGTTTGTGTTTTTTATGTATGTGTTTTTATATGTGTTTTTTATATTACTATATAATGATGGTTTATGTATCTCGCCTATTCCTGCAGGCTCTTCAGTCTTTACGCAAGAAATTGTGATTTTACGTCACTCGTTTGATTAATTACGCAGTTGGTTTTAAAATTGAGCACCTGACGAGTCCCACTAACATGAAACCAGGCGCCCTGTCGTATGTTGCGTATATATACAAGGCTGTAACTAACTCTTATGATTCTTTTATTGTATTTTCTGTTAAGTGCTAACGCTTGGTTCGAGATACAAATACAAGAACCTTCGAGAAATTGAAAAAGATACATGCTTACTGTTTAGTCACAAGAAAATTGTGAAATTGTTCACAGTATATTGTTTTACTTTTTTTTAAATAGCACAGGATATAGTTTTTTTCTAATTTTTTGATCTATTACACAGTGAAATATACAAGGAATGAATTAAATAATTGTTTTACATTCCAAAGATAGTTTTCAAAATGAATGTTTTTAGGAAGGTCAAAGTTTATCAAGTTTTAAAACAAATTATTTTGAATTATAGGCAACGTTTCCCCCTGTTGAGACAAAAAACAAAACCATCTAAAAAGAAAAGTTTAAAATCTTAAAATTTTACCTTATTTTAGAAGCAGTTTATGGAAGCTTTTTTTTCACTCAGTCAAAACTTGATTGATTACTTTCATCGGGGGAACGCATTCGTGCGCTGAATAAACACTTCAATTAAATCAAATCTTTCATTATACTGGCTGTATTACGCCGAAGCGTGTAACGAGTTTGCTGGACCCATCTCCGCGTCATTGCGCCCGAACAACACAGCTTCTTTCAAAGAAATGTCGCACCGGTGGCGAGCCGTGGGCAACACTGTGTCCGATTTGGCCGGCCCGATATTTGAACCTTAGACCTCCCGCTCCAGAGAAAAACGCGTTCCAGTTCGACCAACTGGCCGGCCTAAATAAAACTTAATTTCACTAAGTCCTGAAAACAATGATGCGGTTCAAAGCAATAATGCCATAGTAGCAATGTTATCAAGATTAAGTAATCAATTCAATATAGCCAATGATTTTAAAATTTACTGCTCGTAGACTTACGCATGCGTGAAACGGCTGTTGGATAATTTACATATTCAAACGCAGTCGAGCTTAGTGTTTTGAAGAGATACTGCTCGAAATCGGTTTTATTGAAGAAATGAGAACTACTTGTGGTAAAAAAAAGGTGCCCCAAACACTTCTCCCCAAATTCCCTTTATTCGCGAAAATACGATTTACTCCGTTTGACAGGTCATGCCAATTGCGACGTCACAAGAGGGGTGAGTTTGCAAAAATTTTTCGCTAAGGAATGTGATGTTCGATGAGAAAGGTAAAAGAATTCTGCTTTAGACAGCGATTCTAATTTAAACTAAATTCATCGGTAGCATTATACAAGTGATATAATCTGTTGTATCAAGGTTAGACTAGCTTAGGCGATGTTTTTTGCCTACGAATGATATAAAATTTTAAGCCAAAAACGATCATATTGTAGATCAAGGCCCACATGACAGAACAAGTTAGCGAGCTCGTTAAGGCCATTTTCGCTCGCTGAAAGGCGTTAACGAGCAAAAAACTTCTAAGGCAAAATGCTATTTCCCAACCTTCTGGTCTAACACTCGTTAAAAATGCTCGCTCGAATTTCTTTACGAGATGTTGCTTTAGCACGTAATAAATACCTCATTGTGACGTCAAATGCTTCTGCTTTAAAATAATACGTACTGCGTCTGTATAACGGTATGTACTGCATTGTTATGGAAAAAGATGCTACAGTATGAGCTATGCGCTAGTATGCTAAGCTTGCAAAACCCCCCATTGATAATAATTAGTTAATGAACGACAGAGTTTAATTATATATTTTTGGATCACTGCAAAAAAAAAGAACAACTTTTATCATACCACAATAATGTTTAAATGACGTGAAGCGCTCTTGAATGACGTGAGCGCCTAAATGACGTGAACGTTGGCCGGTATATGTTTATGTTAACAGCAACACTAGGTTTCAAATTTTTTTAAAAGTGAACAAGTCGAAGTACACTGCTCTTTCTTAAAACCAGTAACTCTAGAGTTGAGACCAGCCGTTTTTAACTTTTTGTCGATTTTCAGCCTGTATCAGTATCAGTAGTTTATTCTTTCAGCATGCACAAAAAGAGGCTCACAATGACATCTGTAAAAGCTGAACGATGCGAAACCACAGTCTATGCATACTGTGGATGAAGCGAAGGAGCAGTTCTCATCAAGTCAGCTTCACCCACACTACCAATTCATACTTCAATTCTAAAGCAAATGGCGATAAGAAGAGCGTTAGCAAAAACAAGCCAAAAAAAACAAAAAATCAAACCTCATTTGTTCTTAATTAAAAAAAATTTGTAGAGCATCGATGGCAATTTTAGCGACCATATTTGCAACAGTATTTAATCTCCTATTCTCTCCGCCTGAGTAAAGGCTTTTTTCCTGCTTTGCAGCATCGTAAAATTTTTTTGGCAGTCGTTCAATTTGAAAAAAACAAGCTTTTTTCGAACAACAGCAAAAAAAATTTCAAACAGCGCTCGATCCTCTTGGAATAGTTGCAATTTTGCTAGCAAACAAATGAAAATCACTTAAAATTTTACCGTTTTGAATCAGTACAAAATTTAGTTTCCTTTTTTAGATTTGAATTTTTTTTCGTTTGCTTTTGGTGTATTTTGCTGCCGAGGCTAGCATGGTTTTTAATTTGTTCTTAAATTTTGGGTAAAAATGAGTTTCATGTTCTTCAAAAATTGTGTTTATAAAAAGAGTGTATTTTATTTTTGTCAACTGGCCCTACTCAATATTTTTTTTATCAGTCGATACAGCCAGTAGCGTACGCAGGATTTTCGAAAGGGGGGGCCAGGAAATTCAGAAAATTTGAGAATAATGAAGACCAAAATGAAAATTTTTCCACCAAGAATCAGTCCGTTTTCTTGCCCAAAATCAGGTGACGACACGACAAAAAAAAAAAAAAGGTCTTGACTCAAATTTAGTCCGGTTTTTGGCCGAAAATTAAGTGAAGACCAAAAAAAAAGGTCTTCACCCACCGTTTGTGTGATCAAACCTTCTGCCCAAGTTACAAAGTGGGGGTGGGCATGCCGCAATTTTGCACACTATCCTGGCGACCCAAAGGGGGGCATGGCATCATAACCCCCCCTAAATACGCCCCTGGATACAGCGAACGGTTCTCAATGCAATTCGCTTTCTCCTTAGCAGTCTAATAGCAAATATGGAGACCATTGTTAAGTTATTTTCAACAAAAATTCGCTTTAATTAAAAGTTTTCAACATTTTGTCATTAAATTTCTGACCAAAAAAGTGTCTCGTATGCGCTTATGGAGTGCTTCAAAATCTTCATTAAGTTGGCGAAGAAAATGTGACATTTTTTTACTCCAGTTATATCTCGTTATCGATCCAAGCAACTTAAGGTGCGTTTAGACTGGACGCGAAGCAACGCGAAGCGAAGGTTGGCGACCTTCGCCAACCTTCGCGAGTGGTCGATTACGTCACTCGCAAAGGTTGCCAACCTTCGCGAGTCTTCGCGAGTGGTTGCTAATCTTCGCGACTGGTCGCTTCATAGGCTAATTTTAATAACTTACTTTTAAAATGTATTCAATGAGCAGAAAGCTTTGTGTACTTCATTATTGAAGCGCTATTATAGTAATCACAGGTTCTGTTTCGTCATAGCGCGCTCAAATTACGGGTAAAACGAAGATTGAGTTTATATTACAGTATATTATCACGCAATAACCGTGAAGAAGAGTCTAGTCTAATAGCTCAGGTAACAAAACAATTTTGAGAAAAAAGTTTGTAAAGTATAAGTAAAAAACGAAGTACAGCAGATCGAATTTGGAAATGAAAAGACTAGTCATTTCTTCAAAAACGTAGTAGTGCTTAGCCTATTTACTAGCTATCAATGATTTGTTTAGATCCTTCCACTGAAAACTTGCCTTAATCTGTTTTGACGATGGCAGTTCTGGGTTTTAATGCAGAAACGCAAAAAGCTGGAAGCAGATGTCAAAAGTTCTCTATAGGTGTTTACTCAGTTAACAAATCCTTAAACGCTTTCACGATCCATGTCTCATTATGGTACTGGTAGAACTATTTTGTAGAGTGTAGACCAATAGGCTAGTCCACAGGTACATTTAAAGCATAAACTATGTTGTTTTTTTGATGTGATTTTTCTTTTTCAGGCAATCATGTTATGATACCTGTAGTAAGCTTAAACAGTTGTTTGTATTTGTTATTTTGTGCTGTTTATGAAGACTACCAATGTTAATGCTATGAGTGAAACTGAAAGCTGGATTTGTCATCAGTTATGTAGTGGATTTTTTGCTTATTGTGCAATGGATTGCTGTGTTGATTTACTGGAAAAAGCAAAAAAAACATTGCAGCTTTTGCATGATTTGACACTATCATCGAAGGACAAGAATTTAGCACAGTAATACCAGCAGTTGCTTTGAGGAAAAGTCAGCTTCTAAAACCAAGTTTGGTGTTTTACTCGCCAGCGGAGCGCTTATCGATGTTTAGTGCGAAGTTAAATGCTTTTGAGAGCATTTTATTAGTTTGCATTTTCTTGCGGTACCAGTAGGCTACGTTGCGACGGTCGCGTTTACCTCAAAGGGCTTCACTCCAAACCACCGTTTGTAAGATACAAAATTATAGCTGCAAGGTCAAGCCCCCTCTTAGCAAGTTTTTGCTTATGCCCCTGATAAAAAAAAAACATCTAGATTTTTTTATGTGAAAATTGCTACTCAAGCATCTGAATAAAAGTGTTGTTAAGGTGAATTTACACAGTATCCGTTTTTCATACGTTTTCGTCCGTTTTTTTACGTTTTTGCTTCTCCTTGACAAAGTATGCGCTTTTTCAACCGCATTTTTATAAGTCCATATCCGCACTAAGTAGACTGTTACATATAGATAAAAATTTTGTTCAAAAATTTTGTGTATGAACGATAAGAGCGATATTTCGAAATAAAGCTGTACCCCTTTACAAAAAAATTTTTTCGGAAAACTTTTGTCCAGTATGTGACTGTCTGGTTAGTGCAGATATGGACACATAAAAATGTGGATGAAAAAGCGCATATTTTGTCAAGAAGCAAAGACGTAAAAAAACGGACGTAAACGTACGAAAAACGGATACTGTGTAAATTCACCTTTAGTTCCTACATTTTTATGTAACTGACGCTTCCTTCCCCAGTCCAATTATTTTTAATATAAATGCTTTATCAAGTTTTTTGTATAGTGGTGACTAATGAGAATGGAACAATATTAATGAACTTGCTTGGCGGGTACTTCTCTACCAATAATAGTAACCTCAACAAAAAAATAGAACTCGCTTTCTACTGGTTAGACATAGATTGGCTTTCTAGTTCATCTAAATACACTGACTGTAATTGCAATGATTAAACTTCAGACTTAAAATTGTTTACTTTGACACTTTATTCACCATGTAAAGCAGTAAAAATTTTAAGAGACACTAAAAATGTTTTGAAATTCACAAACAACTAAATTCAGATATTACACAAAGACACAGTAAATGAATATTTAACACACTTGAAACTTCTATTTTCATCTCATAGGACTGGAGTGAAAAATCACTACCAGGCTACAATATTCAAGATTATAAAACTTGGGGTAGTCCAAAACCAATGCTTCCAGTTCATTTTGATCACGGTTACAAACCTTCAGAAACAAGAAGACTTTTAAGAGGACATTCGGAAGAAAAAATTCCATGTTTGTAGCTATTCAAAGAAGTAACTACTAATTAGGCCAATCCAAAAGTTCATAGAAATTTTTCGATTTTTTGTATCTATCTAGCTGTTGTATGTAGCAGTGTAGCTTGAAACCAACTCTAAATACAGTTTTATTCACCAAGTTGGCTTGGTCAAGGATACAGTGAAAAAACTTTTGCGAGTTTTCCAATAGGCCTATTCAAGGAATTGTTCAATTGTGGTTACAGTACTTTTAAAACAACAAGCTAACAAACAATGGGTAAAAACACTATCAACACATTCAAAACTAGCCTGTTGGTGGGTTGTTTTATATTCTGAAAAAAACAACAACACCATATTAGTTTAAGTTTACTTTAAGACAAAAAAGCAAAAGCTGCTCAGCCAAAAGAACCACTGGACTGATACAATAGCTTCTGCTATCCTGCACAGACTAAAAAGTTTTGTATTAAAAGCTAGATGTCGTCGGGCTAGGCCTACTGCTTTGGTGTATTCATTATAATGAAGCTCTGAGATCAAGCATAGCTATGAAAAATCACTCTAGGATTAAAGCCTTAGCTGTCTAGATCCAAATTAACTTGACTAGTCTAGGGCTATCGCGAATCTAACTTTGCCAACAACCTACTCTTTGGACTGATAAATAGGCGCTAAACCATTCCAATATACTATTTACATTATTTTCTAGCAAACTGCGATCGTAAATATCCGATCAGTGATTTAGTAGGTTATCTTACTACAGCCTGCAAGCAAGCGATGTTGCGCAACTGCTCGCGAAGGTTGCGAGCGGTTGCAACCTTTCGCGAGCTGTCGATGACGTCAAATTTTGGTTGCTTCGCGTTGCTTCGCGTCCAGTCTAAACGCACCTTTAGCGAGCGAAAATGACGTTACTCAGCACGCAGAGCTTCAGATGCACGTGTAAAAATGACCTCTTGCCTTTACAGAGAATTTCGTTCGTAAGCACCTTTTAAAAAATTCTCGTTTTTAATGCGAGTGAGGAAATTTCTGTCATTCGTGCCCAGTTCTGGTAGCTTAACCTATTTCCACAGGTGCCAATAGCAGTAGCCAAATTTTCAGATTTCGTTAGGCTATTTATTGCTACTTTTAGATTAGGCCTACTGTAATATTGCGCTAGTTACTGATTACCAGAGGTGGAGTCCTCGAGGACGTTTTTGGCCTCGAGAACGTCCTCGAGGACACATTTTCAAGTCCTTGGCCTTGGCCTCGAAGCCTCAAGTCCTCGAAAATTGCCCTGTCCTCGGCTCGAGGACTGCACTATTTTTTGAACAGTTGAAATTTCGTTGGAAAACGCCAGAAACCTCGCGGAAAATTTGCGAGCACCTTTTTTGTTTTCCCCACTCGGAGCCTAGGCGTAGCCAAGGGGAGGGGGGCAGGGGGTCCGCCCCCTCTCCAATTGAAATTTCACCAATGACAAAAATGTGACAAAAAAGCCTATTGTTTCTTCAGTTTCAGTTTCTTTTTAGCATTTTTTGCTTACAACAGTATAACTAACAATAATATTGAAGACCAGGGCGCCGGGTCCCCCTCAATTCAATTTTTGCCAGCCATTTTAAAAGTATAACTCGAAGAAAATGGAGAGTTTTCGTCCTAAAAGTTGCTATCTCAGGCCCACATCTGGCCTTTTTGTGAACGTAATGCATTAATAAGGGCCGGATTTACCATAATATGACGCAGTACCAGCAGTAGCGTAGCCTGGGGAGAGGCGGGGGGTCTATAGCCCCCCCCCCCCCAATTGGCCTGTCAACCAAAATGCAGAATAAGAAAAATACCATGTTTTTAGCTTTTTGAGACTGTTTTTTGCGCTGAAATTGACTAAAAAGTGAGTTAAAGCATCATTTCAAACATATATTCGGGGGAGGGAGGGCTAATTGTAAAAATTGAAGTCACAAATCAATGAAAACTTTGAAAAAATGCCCAAAAATAAACAATCAAACTTCATCGCTAATGTAAAAACGCCAAACATAGGTTTTATCAACAAATATATTATAAACTCAGGAACAAGGGGATGGGGGCTATTCAGTGTTACTTAATTACCAGTCACTTCTCGCAAATATCTTTCCATCAGCCCTCCCCCCAATTATTTTTCTGTATAAAATATAGACGAAATAGATTACTTCGTTTGAGTTTTATTGAATAACATGATTTTGTGATTTACCAGCATGTAAACAAGAGAACTGCAATGTTATCATTAGCCACTTCCCATATAGCCCATTAATGCAACCAGTTGAATCATGTTGCGCAGCCAATTTTTATGCCACGTTTTAAAAGCATTATTTTTATTAAAATAGATCTAAAATTAAATTATTTTTGCAAAAAAATGAAAAATTTGCAACGCTGGAGGCTCCGCTCCTAGACACCCGTGCCTACGGCGTCTGGGGGTTTTGCCCCCTGACCCCCAATCTCCGGCAGCTAGGGGCTTCGCCCCCAGACCCCCATTGGCCTCCAGCGACTGGGAGCCCCGACCCCCCAAACAGCCCCCCATTGCGAATTTCTGGCTACGCGCCTGAGTACCAGCTAGGGGCCCCGAGCTAAAATTGTAAGACTTTTTTTGGTCTTCACCTATATTTGGCAGAAAGATGTTGCGAAAATCTCTAAAGTGCCAGGGGCCTAGCGCGAAGTAAATCCGGCCCGGCAATAACATGGTTAGTAGACGTAACCATGTACTGTACCATTTTTTGATAACAATTCAGTAATTCACCTCCAACCTCGCCGGTTTTTACGCACAAAATACTTTTAAAAAAATAAGCCATGGAAAATGCTGATTGAACGAATCATTAAACTTCAATTGAGGGGGCCTGGGCGTGGCCACCGAGAAAAAGAAAGGCCTTGCGCATCGCCGCATTAATCTTCTTCTGACTAAGAACTACTTGTGATGACGTCATTGTCAATGCGCAAGGCCTTTCTTATTCTCGGTGGCCACAGCCTGGACCCCCTGGCCGAACATGTACTCCTATAACTGGTTATTTTCATGACAAATCAAAAATCTCTTAGGAAAATCTTCGACTGGATTATTATTTACTGCTAAAATGTTGCAAGAGACAATGCACCTTACTTCCCCCTACCTAAACCAGATCACAATTAAATTTAACTCCAAAATGCAAGATGTTATACGTGTTTTGCAGAGGTGGAGTCGAGGACACAAGGTTCGAGGCCAAGGCCAAGGACACAAAACAAATCCGAGGCCAAGGACAGCCTTTCCGAGGACAGACACTCTCGAGGCCAAGGACAGGAATGTTCGAGGCCAAGGCCAAGGACCAAGGACACAAGCGCAAGTGCTCTCTAAAAAAAAAAAGGTCTTCACAAAAATTTTTCAAGCGATCTCAAAAAAAAAAATTTTTTTTCAAGCGATCTCCACAAAAAAACGTTTTCCAAAAAAATTTTCAAGCGCTTCACAAAATTTTAACAATTCAAAAAATAGTGCTGTCCTCGAGCCGAGGACAGGGCAATTTTCGAGGACTTGAGGCCTCGAGGCCAAGGCCAAGGACTTGACCTTCGAGGCCTAGGCCAACGACTTCAAAATGTGTCCTCGAGGACTCCACCTCTGGTGTTTTGTACTTAAATTGCAAGGAAAAGGAGTATTAAACAATTTAATTTTTTCAATTGGCTTTCAAATGTCAAAAATCTAGTGCTTTTAAATGGCTCTGAACACTTGCGAAATGTGATTCAATGGCATAAAAATATCTTTTTTTACCAAAAAATTACAAAAAATCGCTCAACGGCTTGGGGCTTCGCCCCCAGACCCCCCAAAGCCTCCGGAGGCTGGGGGCCCCACCACCAAACCCCCCGTGTGTGATACGTTTGAGTTACACTAGCTTTTTCAACACGTTTCCAAAGTTAGATATTTACCTTTTTCAACTATTAGTTTAAGCCCTCTCCCTTTGCAAAATCCTGGTTACATGCCAAGTTCAAGTTTGTTTATTGGCGCCACTAAATAAACAAAAAAACAAAACAGATAAAACAGAGAACGAATAGTGCTATTATTAATGAAGCAGCGCCTGAGTGACGGCGAAGGGACCGCAAGGTCTTCGAGTCTGCAGCCACTCTAGAAAGCCATAATAAAAGATATGGCATCTTTTTTCGAGCTACAACGAACTGACATAAAAAAAAACAAGGAAGCAAAAACTGAAAACACAAAAAAACAAAAAACAAAAGAAAAGACAAAACAAGAGCTACAATAGTAATGTGCTGGCTAAGAGTTACTAAAATTTAGTATTTTTAGAAAATAATTTAGATAGTACTTATATTTTTTGGAAGATTATATATGAGTAATATACAAGCATTTTTCAAGTCACTACTTTATAATTTGAAAATATAGACACAAGAAAATTAACACAAGGAGTTCAAAAGAATTTCTTTGCTTTCTTTTAAAAACTTTCTATATGAGAGGTCTTTAGTATTATTAGGAATGAAATTCCAAATTTTCGCACCGGAATATTTAATTGATTGCTGCGTTCTTTTGGTTTTGTAAAGAGGAATTATTAAATTCAAGGATGCCGTAGTACGAGTTTGCCGATTGTGCGAGAATTTTGCCAAAGTGGAATAATTATTAAAATTTGGAGATAGACGTTGATTGATTTGATTATGTATGAATTTGGCAGTCTTAAATTTATGTAAATTTTGTAGATTCAATAAGTTAAACTTTTGATAAAGAGGCAAAACATTTTCATACCATCCACTTTTTGTAACGATGCGAAGAGCTTTGTTTTGAAGTGCAATTAATTTGGAGATAGGTTGGATATGTGTTTCTCCAAACTATAGGTCCATAAAGCAAATGCGAATGCACTAAAGTATAATACAGTTTAAACAATGCATGCGCCAGTACATAATTTTTTAGTTTACTTATAATTCCCACTGAGCGCGAGACTTTCTTCTCTAAATGTTTAACGTGTTCTTGAAAATTTAGTTTGTCGTCAATAAAAACACCAAGATATTTAGCGCTGCTTACTACTTTAATTGATCCTGCGGCACAGCTAAGGTTCATTTCAACTGGTGGAGAATGGAGTTTCTGTTTTATTATTATTGCACTAGATTTAGCTGCATTTAATGTTAGTTTATTGGCAACAATCCAATCATTGATTTTTTCTAGCTCATAGTTTAGAGAGTATTTTAACTCATTTGAAGTATTTGCCTTAACCAAAATGGCAGGTGTCGTCAGCAAAAAGTCGGGAAGTGCTACTAATACAGTTGGGCAAGTCATTTATATAAAGTAAAAATAGTAGTGGCCCTAGGAATGAGCCTTGAGGGACCCCTATATTGATATTGGACTTTGAAGAGTGATTATCGTGAATTATAACAGCTTGAAATCTGTTTGTGAGATACGATTCAAAGAAATTATTGACAACACCTCGAATGCCATAATGATTTAATTTTGTGAGAAGTATTTTATGTTGAACTGTATCAAATGCTTTAGTTAAATCCAGTAGTAGGACACCAGTAAATTTCTTATTTTCCACATTATCAAAACAAGTCAAGACTATATCCAAAATAGCATAAACAGTTGATTGCTTTGGTCTAAATCCGTATTGAGTTGGACACTGTGCTGAATTGGAATTTAAAAAATCGATCGTTCGAGAGTACACAATTTTTTCCAAAATTTTCGAAAAACAAGACAGTATCGGTATGGGACTATAGTCAGTTAGTTTTCGTCTATCACCAGATTTAAACACTAGCACAACTTTGGCTTCTTTCAAACATGTAGGAAAAAAGCCATTTTCAAAACATGCATTAAATAGCAAACATTGTGCAGGAGCGATAACTTCAGCTGCTAATTGAGCAAATTTAGCATCAATTCCATCGAGTCCACAGCTTTTGTTACAATTAAGTTGTTTTATGACGCATAAAATCTCAAAAGGGGAGGTCGGACGCAAATACATCGAAGAATGTACTGAATTTGTTGGATAATCACGGAAATCATTCGGTTAAAAACAATTATTTTTTGCCGCCAATGTTTTGCCTAAACTGCAAAAGTATTTATTGAAATTCTCAGCTATTTCATTTGGTTCAATAATTATTGCTCCATTCTCATTTTCAATAAGGTCGGGTGAGTTTGAATGAGGTTTACCAGGTGTTAAGGTTTTTATGATACTCCAAAATTTTCGAATATCTTGCCTCGAATTTAAAATTTCTGATTCCAAATACAACTTTTTCGAAATGGTTTTGAGTTTGGTCAATTTGTTTGCGTAAGTTTTGTAGAATTTCTTTTGAATTTCATTACCTTTAAGATAATGAGTGACGTATAGCTTTTGCTTTTTGCGAATGGAAACAAAACTTCGTTTAGTTATCCAGGGTTTAGATATTAACTTGCCCTTTTTTCTTGAAGCACGTTTAAAAGGAGCATGTTTATTGAGACAAGTCCTAAAAGTAGACACAAAATTATCAAAATATAAATCAACTTGGTCAGAAGAGGTAAGTTCATTTGCATTAAAAAATACTTCAAGCACCTCTTGCAAGTCCATTTTAAACCAATCGCAATTAAATTGACCAGTATCTCTGCAGTAGTAATGATTATCCTGCTTGATTTTCAAATTAGTTCTGTTAGGATCTCCGGTCACACAGCAAGCAATAGGATAGTGATCAGTTAAATCACTTAGAAATACGACAGGATAAATTACATGCGTTGAATCATTAGTTACGATATGATCAATAGTCGTTTGCGATACATTTGTAACTCGAGTAGGTTTGTTTATAAGTGAGTAAGCTCCATTGCTAGAAATTGTGTTTAGATAATTCAAACCATCTTCATTATTCACGGTAGAATTGACATTAATGTTGAAGTCGCCAAATAGATAATATCGTTTATTGCTCAAAAGATCCAATTTTTTATTAAGTGCAGTCAAAAAATTGTTTACATCTCCTCTAGGATGGCGATAAATCACACCTACAATAAACGAATCGTTTCCAATTTTGTTCGATATTCTTAGCCAAATGTCTTCGCAATTTGAATTCAGTTCGTTTTTACCTAAAACGGTCACGGTTAATTTATCAGTAACATATACTCCTACGCCGCCTGCATTAGTTTGAGAGTTTGCTAACATAACTGGTTGGTACCCAGTTAGGTTAACATTCGTTAAAGGTGACAATTTGATTTTGGTTTCCAACAGAAGTAAAATATCCGGAGGATATGATAGTGTCTGTAGCAATTCATGGTACAGGTTATTCAGATTTTTTTAAAGAGATCTAATGTTGACAAAAAGCATAAATAATTTTATTTCTTTTTGAGCTACTGGCAGTTTTTGACCTGGTTGATAATACCTACAGGGTTTTAATTTTTCAGACAACGCTTCATGCAAGCAATTGTTTAGGTCGGTTTGTGTGTTTTTAAAATTAATAAGTTCGTCAGCGTTTGCGTTCGTGTTATGCAGGTCGTCGTTTGTATAGGCCGTGTTATTACCGACAAATTCAGTATCACTCATCACAAAACATAACAGTAAACAATCACTACAAACATTGGACCGCAGTTAAGTTACAAATCGTCAAGATCGTACTCGGTTCTAGTAGGTAGACTGTCCGCTTTTTCGTCTTCACGAATGAAAATTTAGCCGTTCGAAGTCCAGATAAACTAAGTAATCGAGTTCTTTTGCTTTTTGTTTAGCCAACCAAAAGAGACGCTTACGACGCTGGGTTAGATTCTCATTAACGTTTAATTTGTTCATACCTTGAACAGGAAAGTCACTGATATCTTTCGCTTTCATTCTGTTCGAATACATTTCATTTCGTCTTTGTCGGCTAATAAAGCGAAATATTATTCCAGGATGACATCTATTAGTTACATTACTTTCGCTGTTCATTCTTGGGCGTTTGACAGGTAGCCGATGCGCGATGGATATGTCGTTTGCAGTTAGATTAACATCGAGTTTATTTGCCAAGGATCAAATGATTTCAGTTACGTTTTCATTTTGAAATTGCGGAACGCCTTCAAATATCAAATTTTGTCTTCTATCATACTGTTCAAGTTCATCTACTTTTAGTTCTTCATTGTTTCTTTGTTTTTTAAGGTCATTGGTGCACTGATTTAGTTTCCTGATTACTTGCCTTTGCTTATCATTTACCTTCATCGCATTGTCATAGTTTTTGTTTAGACTGTCATGTTGACCGCTGAGAAATTCCTGGCTTTTACGCAGTTGAGCAATCTCGGTTTTTAAGTCTATAATTTCACTTTGCAGCGGTTTAGTGGCTTCCTGTACCATTTTATGAACTAAATCTTCTAGTTGGTTTTTTGTTAACTGCAGTATTTTGTCTCCATTGTTGCTTTTCTTATGGTCACTTGGCATCGTCAGCTCTAATGTAATCCAGTAAACCAAAACTGTTTAAAAACTGATGCTCAAAATTGAAATGCTCACTGCAGGTTACTTGTTTTGAGTGCAAAAAATACGTCTGTACAGCTCGAATGCAAAGCTCGAATGAACGATTTCAGATCTTCCATTCTACGATATCTTTGTCCCACAAAAACTTCCTCGTTGGAAAAATTTTGATGACGTCATTTCGTGTGATTTGTGGTTTAGGTCTCCTCCAATCAAACATTCTGGTTACGCCAATTCATTGGAGATCGCCTGAAAAAAATTTTTGAAGACTTTTTTTTTTGGAGAACACTTGCGCCTGTGTCCTTGGTCCTTGGCCTTGGCCTCGAACATTCCTGTCTTTGGCCTCGAGAGGGTCTGTCCTCGAAAAGGCTGTCCTTGGCCTTGGCCTCAGATTTTTTTGTGTCCTTGGCCTTGGCCTCGAGCCTTGTGTCCTCGACTCCACCTCTGCTGATTACAGCTTTGAGAATAGCCTTGCGCTGAGTACTGGTATAATGAACCGGTATCTATTGTGTTATTTTATAAAACTGCTTTGTTGGTAAGTGATTAGTAGTATAATATCGGTAACGGAACTTCCCATAGCTTAGTGAAGAAAGTGTTGGCAAGAATAGGACTGGTAGATCAGGTTGGTGTTGTTTTAGGGCTATGCAATAGCTTACAGTAGGCCTATTTAATTTGAACTTTCTGCGAAAATAGGCTACCAGACCGGCTTTTAGTGAATAGATGCAACCGATCTCTGGGCTTGACCTTAAAATTAACAGTGTTCGACGTTACGCCGTCGATGATTCCTTGAAAGGACCGACTTGCAGCTTGCCAGTATCTTTTTTTTTTAATGTAAATATTTTTTTAAGTAAATGTTGTTCAGTTAACAATATTGCTTAACATAGTTGTGGGCGGACGCTTGGGAGTAAATTTTTTCCCGCCTACAGCAACATCTGACTTCGCAGGCCCGCCTCGGACTGAGCTGCTTTTGATTGAGATTGGTGTAATTAGGTGGGTGGGTAACTTTAATCTAAATTTAGTATGTTTAGTTGTTCGGCCTGTGGTGTCATACGTGCCAGTGGGTAGGGAGATAGTGTTGTTCAAGTGCTTACCTACTTTGCGTTATTTTGTAATATAATTTATTGCCAAGTTTAAGTTTACGCCTATTTCAGGTAAGTATTGCTATAGGTGCAGTTAACTAAGATGACCGCATGACCTTTTCACTGATTCCTTCTTGCGTACTTTTAGCGTTTGGTAAAATAAACTTGACTTGACTACAATATGATAGTTTTTTGCTTAAAATTTTATATCATTCATAGGCAAAAAACATCACCAAAGCTAGTCTAACCTTGATACAGCAGATTATATCACTTGTATAATGCTACCGATGAATTTAGTTTAAATTAGAGTCGCAGTCTAAATTAAAACTCTTTTAGGTACCTTTCTCCTCGAACATCGCATTCCTTAGTCAGCGAAAAATTTTTGCAAACTCACCCCTCTTGTGACGTCGCTAATTGGTACGTAGTTAAATGGAGTAAATCGTATTTTCGCGAATAAAGGGAATTTGGGGAAAAATATTTGGGGCACCTCTTTATTACCACAAGTAGTTCTCATTTCTTCAATAAAATCTATTTCGAGCAGTAGCCTAGGTTATCTCTTTAAATTTTTTCTTGATCAAAACAGAGGTGACACTGCGCAGCTTTCAGAAATGCTTTAATAGCTAGCAGCTTAGTCGCAGCAATGAAATTATGATTCCATAGAAGTAGATTCTTGAAATGCAATTTGGCAAAAAAGAATCAGACATCATCGGCCACAAATATTAAAGTGATGTTGATGCAGTACAATAAATTCTAAAATCGAGGGAGAATATTGACAAATAAGTATCAACATTCAATCGTTGCCAAATGCCAACGCATTTACTAAACAAAATAGTAAGCTTATTAAGTACTATAATAAAAATGCCGTATTAAAGGGAAGGAGACAGTTTTGAGGTAGTTTTTTTTAAGCTTCCCGCAAAGCGAAACTCCCAAAAAAAGCAACTGCAATAAAAGATATGCAATACTCCAAATCGCTAAAAATTCATTTTCAGATGTAAAAACAAACTATAATTACTGAGAAATTAATTATAAGCAATAGGACGTATCAGAGGTGGAGTCGAGGATACAAGGCTTGAGGCCAAGGACACAAAAAAAATCCGAGGCCAAGGCCAAGGACAGCCTTTCCGAGGACAGGCCCTCTCGAGGCCAAGGATAGGGAAGCTCGAGGCCAAAGCCAAGGACCAAGGACACAAGCGCAAGTGTTCTCAAAAAAAGGTTTTCAAAAAAGTTTTTCAGGCGATCTCCAATTCATAGGCGTACCCAATATTTTTGATTGGGAAAGGCCTAAGCCGCAAATCACATTCAATGACGTCATCAAAAATTTTCAAAAGAAGAAGTTTTGTGGGACAAAGATATTGTAGAATGGAAGATCTGAAATCGTTGCCATTGGCACTTAATCCAGATTTTGCAAAGAGAGAGGGCTTAAACTAATAGTTAAAAAGTACAAGTATCTAACTTTGTAAACATTTTGTGAAAGCTAGTGTAACTCAAACGTATCACAGACGGGGGTCTAGGGGCGAAGCCCCCAGCAGTTGGGCGATTTTTTGTAATTTTTTGGAAAAAGAGCTATTTTAATGGAATTAAATCACAACTCGCAAGTGTTCGGAGCCATTTAAAAGTACTAGATTTTTGACATTAGTAAAAGCCAATTGAAAACATGAAATTGTTTAATCTTCCTTTTATATGCAATTTAAGTCCGAAACACGTTTTACATCTTGCATTTTGAAGTTAAATTTTAATTGTAAGTGATTTGGTCCAGGTAGGAGGAATGAAGGTGCATTGTCTCTTGCAACATTTTAGCAGTAAATACTAATCCACTCGAAGATTTTCCTTAGAGACTTTTTGTTTTGTCATGAAAATAACCAGCTATAGGAGCACATGTTAGGCCAGTGTGGCCCAGGCTCCCCCAATTGAAGTTCAATGATTCGTTCAATCAGCATTTTCCATGGCTAATTTTTTTAAAAGTATTTTGTGCGTAAAAACCGGCAAGGTGAAGGTGAATTAATGAATTGTTATTGAAAAATGGTACAAAAGATGGTTATGCCTACTAACCATGTTATAGCCGGAACGGATTTACATCGTGCTGAGCCCCTGATACTTTGGAGATTTTCGCAACATCTTTCTGCCAAATATAGGTGAAGATCAAAAAAAGACGATTTGAGCGCGGGGCCCCTAGCTGGTACTGCGTCATAATATGGTAAATCCGGCCCTGGTTAATGTATTACGTTCATAAAAAGGCTAAACGTGGGCTTGAAGTAGCAACTTTTAGAACAAAAACTCTCCATTTCTTCCGGGTTATACGTTTAAATTGGCAGGCAAAAATTGAATTGAGGGGGCCCGGGGCCCCTGGTCTTTAATATTGTTGGTAGTTACTGTTGTAAGCAAAAAATGCTAAAAAGAAACTGAAACTGAAGAAATAGAAGACTTTTTTTGTCTCATTTTTGCCCTTGGTGAAATTTCAATGGGGGGGCCTAGGCTTATGCTCCTATGCTCCAATATTGCAACGCCTAAGCTCCAATAGAGGAAAAGAAAAAAGGTATTTGCAAATATTTCGCGAAGTTTCTGGCGTTTTCCAACAAAATTTCAACTGTTCAAAAAATAGTGCTGTCCTCAAGCCGAGGACAGGGCAATTTTCGAGGACTTGAGGCTTCGAGGCCAAGGCGAAGGACTTGACCTTCGAGGCCAAGGCCAAGGACTTCAAAATGTGTCCTCGAGGACGTCCTCGAGGCCAAGGACGTCCTTGAGGACTCCCCATCTGTGCCGTATCCCATAAGCGTAGCCAGGATTTTTGATTGGGGGGGGCCCAAACCACAAAACACATGCAATGACGTCATCAGAAATTTTCAAAAAAGTAACTTTTTGTAGGGCAAAGATATCGTAGAATGGAAGGTCTGAAGTCGTAATCTGTAGTCACTTAACCAGGATTTTGGTAAAGGAAAAGGGCGAAAACTAACAGTTAAAAAGCGAAAATGTCTAACTTAGGAGACGTGTTGAAAAAGTTAGTGTACTCAAACGTTTCACAGACGGGGATCTGGGGGCGGAGCCCCCAGCCGCCGGTGGCTATGGGGGTCTGGGGGAAAAGCCACCAGCCGCTGGGTGATTTTTGTAAGTTTTTGGAAAAAAAAGCTATTTTAATCCCATTGGATCACATTTTGCACGTGTTTACAGCCATTTGAAAGAACTAGATTTTTAACATTGAAAGCCAATCGAAAAATTTTGATTGTTCAATCCTCCTTTTACTTGCAATTAAATTTCAAAACGTGTTTAAAATCTTGCATTGTGGTGTAAAATTTAATTGTAAGTGATTTGGTCCATATAGGGGGAAGTAAGGCACATTACCTTTTGCAATATTTTAGCAGTAAATAATAATCCACTCAAAGAATTTCCTTTCATGAAGTTAACCAGTTATAGGAGTACATGTACGGCTAGGGGGCTCAGGCCCCCTCAATTGAAATTCAATAATTTGTTGAATGCACATTTTCCTAGCTATTTTTTTAAAAGTATATTGTGCGTAAAAACTGGCGAGGTAGAGGTGAATCGTTATTGAAAAATAGTCCAAAAGATGGTTACGCTTACTAAACATGTTATTCCCGGGCCGGATTTACATTGCGCGGTGCCTCTAGCACTCAGGGGATTTTTGCAACATCTTCCTGCCAAATATAAGTGAAGACCAAAAAAGTCCTACTATCTGAGGGCGGGCCCCTGGCACTGTACAATATGACAAATCCGGCGCTGGTTATTTCGTTACGTCCATAAAAAGTTTAGATGAGGGCCTGAGGTAGCAACTTTTAAGACAAAAAATTTGATTTCACCCTGGTCGTACATTTAAATTGGTTGGAAAAAATTGAATTAAGGAGGTGCACCGAGCCCCCTAGTCGTCAATATTATTTATTGTTAATTACTGTTGTGCGCATGTACTGCTGTACGCAAAGATGCTAAAAGAAACTGAAAAGGAAGAACCAAGACTTTTTTTGTCAAATTTGTGTCATTGGTGGCATTTCGATTGAGGGTACCCGGGCCCCCTGGGCCACCCCCCTGACTTCGCCTATGATTTTGAGATAAGATCGCGCCCCTAAGTTTTTTCATAAAAAAAAAATTCAAAGCAAAATTAAACTAACTTTTTTTCCAAAACGTGGAGGACTTGAGTCAAGTCACTTGACAGTTTTTTGAAATGTGCAAGAATTGCATGACATTATTATGACGTGTACACGTGGTCGTCATTATTATTACTTACTTTTGTACGTGTAAATCCTAAATTAAAGAAACTGCAATTATGGACAAGGACAACATACTGGCTATGCTCTCATTATATTTATCATAGGTAGTATTTCAATTAGGGGGTTTGCTTTACCGCCTATGTTATAGCATTAAGTTCATTATAACGTTAAACGAAGTCTGGGGTTGCAACTTTTAGGAAAAAACTCTTAAATTTCTAATAGGTTTTGCATATAAATTATTAAAAATTTGAATTAAGAAGCTTCTGGCCCGGGACCCTTAGTCGTCAGTCAGGGACTCTGGGGCTCCCTGGTTGTCAGTTAGAGGCCCCGGGACCCCTGGTCGTTAATTAGGGGCCCTGGAGCCCTCTGGTCTTCAGTTAGGGGCCCTGAGGCCTCCTTGTTGTCAGTTAGAGCCCCCTGGTTGTCAGTTAGGGGACCCCTTGTTGGCGGTTTGGGTTTCCGGGGCCCCTGGTTGTCAGTTAGGGGCCTCAGGGCCTTTGGTTGTTAGTTAGGGGCCCCTGGTCGTTATTTAGGGGCCCTGGAGCCCTCTGATCGTCAGTTAGGGGCCCCGGGGCCCCCTGGTTGTCGGTTGGGGGCCCCAGGGCTCCTGGTTATTAGTTAGGGGCCCCAGGGCCTTCTAGTTGTTGGTTTGGGCTCCATAGTCGTTAATTTGGGGCCCCCTGGTTGTTAGTTAGGGGCCCCGGAGCTCCCTCATCGTCATCAATGTTATTGGTAATAACTGTTATGTGCGTAATTGCTGAAAAAAAGCTGCAACTAAACAGCGCTAGCCTATGTTGTCGTAATTTTTATCATTGGTGGTATTTTAATTGGGGAGGGGGCCGGGCCCCCTGGGCCCCCCCCCCCCCTGGCTACGCCTATGCCGTATCCAGAGTTTTAGAAGACAATCATAACCTATGATTTACAGCCTTAGAGATACTATTTCGGCATTTTCCATCACACAAAAGAATTTTTATTTTACATATTTCATCAAAAAAAAATGTAAATTTTTTAATATTCCGTTATGATCTGATTAATTTGCGATTTTTTGTCTTTCTATGCTCGTAATTATTATACTTGTAGTCCGAGCTACACTGACGAGGAATATAAGACGAAAGTCGACACCGACACAGAATGTCTTAAGGCTTGTTAATCATATTGTAATTGTAATTACATTTTTTTATTCACCAAGTTGCCTTGATTTGTTTACTACGTCTCAAAGAAAATCTCTGATTCGTTTCCCACACTTAATAAATCCCCTCTAAAAACATTGTTCCTGAAATTATTTGCGCATTATAATTTCAGGAACAAATTTGTAAAAAAGTGGGCCCCCCTCAATTGAAATTTCACCAATGACAAAAATGTGACAAAAAATTCAATTGTTTCCTTAGTTTTAGTTTCTTTTAGCATTTTTCGCTTACAGCAGTAGTTAACAAAAATATTGACGACCAAAGGCCCTTTTGCAGACCAATTAAATGTATAACCTGGGAGAAATTGAGAGTTTTTGTTCTAAAAGTTGCTATCTAAGGCCGTCATCTAATCTTTTTGTGAATGTAAAGCAATAAGTAAAGGGCCGAATTTACCATAATAGACACAGTACCAGCGAAGGGCCCCGCACTCAGATGATGAAACTTTTTTTGGTCTTCACCTATATTTAGCAGAAATATGTTGCGAAAATCTCCAAACTGCCTAAGGCCCCGCGCGATGTAAATCAGGCCCGGGCAATAACATCATTGAACAAGTTATTAAATTTGAATTGAGTCTTTCTGGTCGAACATGTACCCCTAAAATTGGTTATTTTTATCACAAAACAAAAGTCAATTGATCAAAACAAAAGTCTCTGAGGAAAATCTTTGAGTGGATTATTAATTACTGCTAAAATGTTGCACGAGGCTATATACCTTGCTTTCCCCTACGTGGTCCAAATGAATTGCAAAATTTAACATCAAAACGCAAGATTTTGAGCGTGTCTTGGACTTAAATTGTAAGTCAAAAAAGGATTGAACAATTTAATTTTTTCAATTGGCTTTCAAATGTTAAAAACGTACTTCCTTTCCAAAGGCTCTAAACACGTGCGAATTGTGATCCAATGGCATTAAAATATCTTGTTTTCCAAAAAATTACAAAAATCGCTCTGCAGCTGGGGGCGGAGCCCTTAGACCCCGTTTGCGGTACGTTTGAGTTACGCTAGTTTGCTCAATACGTCTCCCAATTCACCCTTTTTGCTTTTGGTTTAAGCTCTCTCCCTACAGCAAAATTCTGGTTACTTGCCAAACACAGGCCATGGCTTCTGATCTTCCAATCTACAATATCTTTGTCCAACAAAAAGTTCCTCTTTCGAAAGTTTCTGATGACAGTATTGCATGTGATTTGTGGTTTGCCCCCCCCCCCCCCCCCAGTCAAAAATCCTGGATACGCCTATGTGCAGCAGTCACTTCAAAATTGTTTTCCCGAGTTTGCTGTAAACAATTTTGGATAGGTATAATCCATTTGGAATCAACGAAACAAGTAACTTTTCATTGAAGAAGAATAGCAGCTCACATTTTTACGAAATGACCTGTTTTTTCAAAGATTGTTTCCCAAAAAAATTTCGGACGAGTTTGGCTATATGTTACAAAACTTATCCAATGATCGGTGTCAAAGCCTTTAAAATGATGCTGCCGTTTACACTTTCATGCTTCTGCGAGTATGGATTTTCTGCTTTGACAGAAATTAAAAGCAAAAGACTTGGAATTGACGATGAAATGCGTGTTTGTTTGACAATACAGAACTTCGTTTCGATCTTCTTTGTTCTGAAAAACCGGCGCACCTATCGCATTAAAGTTTGCAAAAAAAGTTTAAAAAAATTTTTTTTTCAGTTGGTGTGCCGCGAATTTTTAAAAAGTTTTTTGTGCGCCGCAACATGAAAACTTTGAGAACCACTGTCATAAAGTGTGGCAGCTTTTCATAATTCTACCCAATCTGCCCCCGCAACCTTTATCCCTGAACCAGACAATAAAAGAATACTTTTGAGTGAACGAACGAAAAGCGTTCTCCTTCACCGTTATCGTGAAATGATGATTTATTTTCTAATGATTAACATCATATAAAAATCGCCTAGTTAAGTGCAGTAGGTACCGTAAAATATTTCTATTTTTGCTAACTTCAGCTGTTTTGTCTCAGCGGTTTGTTTGGCATATGACGTGGCCTTTAGCAGCTGTTTTCGTACGTCCACAATTGAAATGTACTGTAAATAAAAATAACAAAAGGAGGAATGAGGAAAGTTACTTAAATTAAGGATAGCTAGATCTTTACACACAGGAGCAAAACTAATAATGCAAAACTCAACAATAAGTTAGAAATGCAGTAAAAATTTACTTCTTGAGTTAGGCAGTGATGCAAAAAAGTGCAAGCAGGAAGAACATCGCCAGAATTTTTCTGCATTGGTGACCTGCACTATCTCCTTTTTCCTTAAACAACTTTGGAGAGAAGAAAATGAGTTGGTATGAGCCAGGCACTCTGCGTTTGTCAAACCACACCAATGCAGAGCACTTTTTTGGGTTCTTTTTGAAAATGTTTCACCAGGCTGGCCACAACAAGGCGTATACTGCTTGGCTCCTAAGGAAAATAAACCTAAAGTGTCTTTTCATGGACCCAACGATAAATTGCCAGTTCAGTAATGCGTCGTTGTGCCCTTGGGAAGGACATTTCACCCTTATTTCTCATTGGGTCCCAGCAGTCTGCTCGTTGCGGTGTCCCTCCCGATGAAAGACTCGCAAACAGAAACCAAACAAGTGTTCTGCGTTGGTGTGGTTAGGTAGACGCTGAAAATGAGTTGATTACCGAAAGCGAGTCTTCAATGAACAACACTAACAAAAACTTTAAGTCAATTTAAGCTTTATCAGAAAAAAAAACAAAACCTTAAACACCGAGGACTCTTAAAAAGTTATAATTTATAGCCAAAGGCTGTTTCGAATTTTTTGATTATTTCAGATAAAAGTTATTCTTCTATTGTCCCTTTAATAAAAACAAATAAGTCGTTTTTGTTGGTTGCGGCTGTGACATGACACCGCATATTCCGAGTAGCCTGTACAGAGAATAAAATATTTTTGCAGTTGGATGTTCCCACACTTTTATGGAAATTTATAACGTCAAGAACAGCCATGACAAGTCATTTTTCTTCAGTAAGTTTCAAGAGTGAAGATGAAGATTTTTCTGTGCATTTGCTTATTTTTAGCGCTTGCCCAAGCGCGTACATTCCGCGGGTGAGTGGTTTACAAATTATATAACGGATTAGATTTTCCAGCACAAATGCAACGTGTTTTCTTTTTCTTTGGTATTTTCACCTTATCCACGGATTTCAAAGCATAGTTTCAAAAAAAAGACTGGATTTAAACGTTGCTCGAAGAACTTTATGTCTAAAACTCCTTCGCTCTTCGCCACTACGTTTAATCAGAAGCATTGCAGCTCTTTGAATTCGGTATGCTCTTTGTCAAGAGTTCCTGACTTTTCAGTAAGTATCGATCGAAAACAATCTCAGAGTTGCTAAGAATCAAAATCCAAGTAGAATCACAGTGAAACTGCGCCGTTTACAAATTTCAGCAAGGACAAACGTACTGTAAAGTCCGAAAGAAACACGAGATAATTTTTTAACATGGATGTTTACTGTTTACTAAATATGTGTGGAATTGCGCAGCTTTTTTTTGATTACGAGAATAGTATCGTGTTTCTATACATATACGGATTGAACAAATTAACTCCATTATTTTGTCACTATGGTTTATCCACATTAACTTCAAAATTTTAAATGATGTCACAAAAATTTTTCTTACGACGATATTAGCT
Source organism: Trididemnum nubilum (assembly GCA_963965965.1). NCBI lineage: Eukaryota > Metazoa > Chordata > Ascidiacea > Aplousobranchia > Didemnidae > Trididemnum > Trididemnum nubilum. The sequence goes on along the minus strand of OZ014473.1, from coordinate 9,635,837 downwards.
ATTTTTTCTTATAAGGATAATTTTTGTATTATAAGGTACCTGAAGGTAATAAAGCCCAGCAGATAATGAGGCCCACTGCCCAGATCTCCGAAGTTAACCGGACTTTTCCTTTTTGTTTTTTTGTAAGGTAAAACATGTTTAAAATAAATCCGATTCGCGAAAATTGAGATTAATCCGTGCAAAAACGAGATCGCTAGAGCGAATTAAAATTTTCAAATCAACTTTTGACATGCTGATGTAAAAGTTGTGACTTACCAATGTTCAAAAATTGAGGGGTTAAGCTTGTCAGATGACAATTTTTTTTGGATGAGATAGTAAAATATTTCTTTGCATTTCGTTTAAACAAATTTAGATGCGAGTGAAAAACTTAGTGTTGGTTTTATATTTGGGTAACGTAATGGTAGGCTTTGCAGTTAACGAGGCCCAAGTAAGATTTTGTTGCCATTTTGTCACACTATGATAAACAAAAACTGTTTGCATCTTTAACGCTCGAGTGTTTGGTATAAATTGTTTTCAAACTGTAAAATTGACATCATTTGGCTCCCAAAATTTGAGTTTAGTTTAATGACTTCAGTTTTGCTGATTTTTAGGGGGTCTTTGTTGCCATCCTGTAATTTTGCGACAAAACACTCGTTTTAGTTTTAGGTTAAACGGCTTTACGGAAATTTGCTTAGAACTTTTTTGGCCTCTTCATTATTTTTTTCATATACGTGACACAACCGATCAGTGGTCGAGTGGATAGAGCGTCTGCTACTGAAGCGATAGACTCGGGTTCGATTCCCGGTCGGGTCAAACCAAAGACTATAAAAATTGGTATTCACAGCTTCCTGCTTGACGTTCAGCAATTAAAGGGACAGTGTGAAGCCTCCATCGTGTGTGGTAGACAGATGGGCAGGTGGCAGCTTGACTCGAAGACCGAAAGGTCCTTTCGCTGTCTCCTGGCCAAGGCAACTTGGTGAATAAATGTAATTCCAATTATATGCATTAACTGTTGCTTTATTATAGCTTTGCAGTGGTGGGTTTTATTTCCAGCATATGCAGGTAATAAGGCCCCCAAAAAAATTTTTTTCAAAGAGAGATCACGCTAAAGTGTAATATCATGGCTTCGTCTAATTTTGATATACGATTACGATGGACCTAAGCTACTACCATGCGAAGTTTCATTCAAAACGGGCGATTAGGTTTTTGCAGACATCAAAAACTGTGTTAGGTAGGCTTTGCTACCTGCAGGTACTTCACAAGTCTAAGCGATTTTCACGTCATCTACACATAGAGCTCTATGCCAAAGCAGAACTAAAATTTAGTTCAAACTGTTACCTACATTAGCTCGTGGTAAATAGTTGCAACTACATAGACATTTCTTTGTAGCGTTTTTTTTTTTTTTATGACCATTTGAAACTTCACCTAAAATTGTTGAACCTGCTCAAATTTTTCAGTGACAAAGCTTTCCGCATCACAATTACTTCGGAACGTCAACTTCAAAGATTGCAGGATTTGGCTGACGATTATGAGGTAATAAGCATTGTTCGTGATATTGACTGTAAATTGCAAATCTTACTACAGTATGAAAATCTTAATACAGTGTTTAAATGCCACTCTTTCATTTATTCTTTGTTCGATTAGAATACATCTATTGTACATATGTTAGAACAAAAATAATAAAAAAATGGAAAAAAGGGTTGGGTAAGGAATCTTTTTTAGTTATTTCATCTTAGACATGAGAATTCTACAGATGCATATTTTATGATTACGCTTTGTTTGTAGTTGGATTTTTGGAAAGAACCTCGCTCCTTGGGCGACTCCGCTGATATCCGAGTTCCATTCGTTCATCTCAGTCAATTCCTCGTTCATTTGAGAACTTCAAAGTGAGTGCTTGATTATTGGAATACTCAATAATGGCGTAACTTTAGTGCAAGAATAATTTAACTATGATTGCGATGTTATAATTATTTTTTTGTGTGCTTAATGTTATTTTCGTGTTTTGACGTTTCTTAGCGTTATTAAATATTATTACAAAATTTTTGATTGTAATAACAATGGAATAAGTTAATAAGAGTTATGTTGTAACTAATTTTCTGACGTGATATATGACGCAGTGCCACAACTAGAACATTGTTCTAGGGGGGAGCGAAATTTGTTTCCGGAGGGGCCAAAATTTTTGGGTTGGTCTAGTTTTCTCCAAGTTGTCTGTTGATCTCCAAAAAAAGATTATCGCGCCAATTTGGTCTAGTTTTTCTACGAGTTCTCTGTTGGTTTGCAAAAAAAAGCCGCCATCTTGAAACTGCCCCAAGGAAAAGGGGCGTTTGAGTGGGCATGCTGGGCAGTTTGGGGGAGCGAAATTTTTGTTTGGGGGGCGCTGCCCCCTTTTGCACCTCCCCTAGTTGCGGCCCTGATATGACGGTATAGATATCACAGATTTAATAAGAAACAATTTTATAATGCAGTATATTGAACGATTGGCATTGGCCACGAATCAGAAAAAGACTTTGTGGTATTGAAATTGAGCTGCCAACTGCCCAACAACTACACACTTTCGTTTATTGCTGAACGTCAAGCGTAAAAATCTTCCATTGCCAATTTAGGATATTTGGTTTGACCCCACCTGAAATCAAACCAAATCTATCTTTTTAGTGACGCATACCAAAAAACTATCAGAAGCATCTGAATAGGTAAAATCCTGCCAACAAATGCAGCCTTATATTGCATTTATGTGCAGATTGAATTTTGAAGTGTTTGTCGAAGACGTTCAAGAATTGATTGATCAGGAAACTAGTCCCCACCCAGCTCCTAAAGATCTTGCTTCTTTTGATTATGAGGTTTACCACACATTCGACGAAGTAAGCCTTAAGTTTTAATAAAACAAAATAAAAGAACAACATCAGTCAGCAGTTGTAGCAGAGAGTTTTTCAGATGAATTGAATTGTTTTTTCTTGACAAAGCAGCACGAACAAAAAGTTAATAAGTCAGCTCTGATTTTATGTTTATGTTTTAAATTGACAATGGCTTAAAAAAACCAACAGAAACGTCTCAATAAATATACTCTACAGAACCAAACCCTTTTCCCTTAAAAATCTATGACCAACTCCAACCTATCTCATGAAACAAAAAGTGCTGGCTGTGGCCCAGTTAAGAGCATCCAATTTCTAATCGCAATTAAACATTTTTTCAATCATTCGTCTTCAGGGCTCACAAACTTACTATATGACATTTAGCCTATTTCCTAAATGAAAATATATAAAAAATAACGACGTAAAAACTGAAAAAATAATTAATAAAAAATAACAGCGTAACAGCTAAATTCTAGATGCAGCAAGTTTTATACATCTTACATGCTTCTATACATAAGCTGCAATGAGTATAAAATCATAATTAGATTAATCAAAATTTTACAAAAACAAATTTCTTGAGTAAATTACAGATTAATGAATCCAACTTTTGAAAATAGATTGTTAATTATGACAAGCAAGCGCAGTATTTACAATAAGAATATATTCTAGTGAATAATCCTTAAAAATATCCGGTATCTTTCTAATGGCTTGAAATTTCTGTTATTTGAACGGTTTGCAAGCAGTACACAAGAAACTCAAATTTTTTGCAGATTCAAGCATGGATTGATGATTTTGCTGCAGCTTCTCAATATGCCACTAAAAATGTTGTTGGTACTTCGTACGAAGGAAGAGTTTTTTCGGCTATTACGGTATTATGGTTAATTCTATTTTGCATGAATTGATTTGATGTTTGTTTTTGAATATGAGATGTAGCAGACATGCATAATATTGATAACTACGGTCAATCGGTCATACTACCTTGACTCGGTGCACGATATAAGGTTATTCTTTTCGTTGCTTCTACTTGTGCCAAAGTATTGTTTTTCTATTGAATTGGCTACAATTGCAATATTACTTCTGACTTTATTATTGCTAATTTGATTAAAATTGTATGTTGGTGCAAAGAAAATATATAAATAAATAAATAAATAAATATATCGGTATCATGTAGAGGTAGTTCTGTAAAAGCTGTATAATCGGAATTTGAAAATCCCCGAAAAGATACGCGGATATACCCAACATTCGAAATTCACAACGGCTGGTAGCTACGTAATCAGTCAATTTTGTTGCTGTTTTTGTTGATATCTTATTGTCTTTGAAATGGCAAGATTCAAGAATGGCTGGTAATCCTGTGATTGTTTGCACCTATTATGTTTTAAATGTTTATTAGAGAAACAATAAGCCACTGTTACGTCAGATTTGATGTGGAAAGCTATCACGTCAACCTTTGTATAGGCGTTGGTAACGCCCTGTACCGGGATATCTGGGAATCCCTGGCACTGTAGAGTAAACCCTACCAGATTAGCCGGATATACTGTATAGGCACTTTTCTTCTCCAATCCTTGCAGTTTGCGCTGTGCGCAACTTATCTCAAATTACATACAAAATTAATGACATGTTTCCATAGTAACACTTGGACCTAATTATTGTATAACAACTTTTGGTTATTGAAACAAAGCTTCCAACAAAATTTTTCGCCATAAACCCATCGCACTTTATTATGGTAAGAGTTTGAATTGGTTTGATTTTTTTTTCAATCATTTATTTGTCGAAAACTGAATAACCAATACAAATGTAGCAAGTAGTTTAAATAAAAATTTCCAACCGGGGACTGTGAAGGGGCCCACGATAAGTCTTCCAGTCAAACAGCCACCGACTAAAAATTAAATCTTAAATAAATGAGCATAAAAGTAAGTAGAGTTAAAGTAGAAGTTAAAGAGCTGGTTAAGTGGTTATATACTGTAACAACCATGATAAAAAAAGAAGACAGCAACACGTTCTTAATCGTCGAATAACATTTGTTTAAACAATGATTTAAACTTAGAATAAGATAATAGTTTTATGCTGGAGGGAATAGAATTACAAATTTTAACGCCTTGATAGAGGATAGGTTTTTGTTATTGGGTAGTTTTAAATAAACGGATATGCAATTGAGAAGAGCTAACTGTACGAGTTGAGTAAAAATGTGAGATACCTGATTTTTGATAATTTCTAATTGAAGAAGGAGGATGTTTTTTTGTATCGATGCGGTGCATAAATTTTGCAACTTCGAGTTGATATATTTTAGTGAGTTTAAATATACCTAATTTATTGTACAGAGGACTTGGAGAATCATTCCATTTAGCTTTAGCTATAGTTTTTGCGCAAAAAACTTTGAGTAACAATTTTTTGTTTATTTATTTTTGCAACGGTTTATTCTGCGGCATATATTTTTGTATTTTTAATTAAAATGATTATTTAATTAAATATGCAAAAAAACGTTGCGCAAAATATGGTGTAATAAGTATTAAAAAATTTTTGCATATTTATTTTTGCACGTGGTTTTTTTGTATATTTAATTTTGTTTATTTAATCAAAATGGCTATTTAATTAAATATGAAAAAAAACATTGCTCAAATCAGAGTTGTAAACGGGCCGACTAGTTCAGGCCCGAACCCGGCCCGAACCCGGCCCGAACGCGAAAACTAATTTGAAGCCCAAATCATGCCCGAAAAAAACGAAAGTCAAGTTAGGTCTAAAAAATTTAGCAATCTTGCCCAGTTACTTTCATTGTATTTTTGCACTGCTCAGACAAAAAGCACGGCTCAGTCCCGAGTTAAGCCCGAAGTTTTTGTCAACTTTAGGCCCGAACCCGACCCGAAAAGCCCGGCCCGACTTACAACTCTGGCTCAAATTAGGGTAGACAAACGGCGCCCCATATGAAACCAACAGCTTGCTTTTGCTAAAAACTAACAGCTCATGAAACACGTGTGTTCACTATAGAAGCAAGCGCTCGAATGATATTTGGTATCTTATTCAAATAGAATTGCTCGACATTTTAGATCAGCACTGGTTCTGGCAGACCTCAATTCGTCATCAACTGTGGAATTCACGCCAGAGAATGGGTGACCCCCGCGACCTGCATGTTTAGCGCTAAAATGGTAAGTTTTCATCTAACAGCAGTTTTTATGTTGTTTTTGAAGGCACAAATTCCATTCAAATTGCATTCTTGAGTGAATATTCAATTTTTTTTTCTATCGGCTACTTTTTAAAAGACATCGCGCCAGGCTCTTTACACTGATGAGACTGGAAATTAACCTTAATAAAATAGAATAAAAAAATGATAACAAAAGTTGTAAAAGAAAATCTTCCAAAAGGTCGTGGTTGCCCTGGTGCTTTCTAAATGTGCCAAATATAAATCTTCTGTTACCGGTCATTGGTCATAAGCAACAAAGATGAATGCGACCACATTCACGTTTCCATTCGTCACTTTTCTGATTGGTTCTTGGTTCCGGTGCCCGCTTATACGGCTGTATCATCCCAAAAAAAGTACTACATCGTACGAAACAACCGTGCATGTCATATGTTAGCGATGTTCATGTTGTGATGAACTGTTTTGGCATGGCTCGATTAGTAACCAATTAATAAGCAGGCGCCTAGCCAAGAACGGGATCTGAAAAGTGGGCATGTATGGAGACGCTGATTGTCATCTTTTTGAAAAGTATTAGTGTTCTTCTATCATGCGCATCTTCGAGTTGAATAAGATACTGACAATTTGTTCTTTAGGACCAAAATCGATGTCACCATTTTTATGAAGTTTTTTAAATAAATTTATTGACTATGGAGAATAAAAACTGGTCTTGTGAAACAACTTCAGTAACAATAAAAAAGCCAAAGTTGTCGAAAACATTTTATTTCAAAAAAAGTCGTTTCGACTAAATACTTAAGTCATTGTCAATCTTATTCAAATTTGATTCAATTTAAATCAGATCGACAATGACTTAAGTATTAGTCGAAATACCCCTTTTTAAATAAAATGTAAACGACAGCTTTGGCTCTTAATTTTTTGCGAAATTTTATTGATTGATTTTGTAGAGCGCTCAATGTTGGACACTTTTTATTGTGCATAGAGCAGTAGGCGTTTAGTAATTAACAAGCTCCAAGTCTTAATGGAAGTTTGCTGTGGCATGTAAACTGTTTTGTTTCTTTTAAAAAAAATGTTATTGAAAATACTGAGCTTTATAATTTATTTTTCAACGTTACCGAGTTACTTTGAGCAATTTGTTTAATAGTTTGCATGACTTCAGGCCTGGGGCTGCTAGCGCAGAAGCCTATAGGGAAAATACACCCAGAATATTGAACTCCTGAAGAAGGACAACTTTTCCTCATTGTTTGTGTTACGTTGTCGCCGTTCTGGTTGCTTTTTCCTAGGCATTCACTCTGGTATGCCTTCAGGCCAGAAAGCAAGCAAATGACATTCTTGTAAAAACTCTGGCAGCAAACTTAAAAAACGTCATTGAATTATTATTTACTTTTAGCTCGTCGATGGCTACAGAAACGATGCAACAATCACGAAGTTGATGGACAACGTTGATTTCGTGTTTATTCCCAGCTCCAACCCAGACGGTTACGCATACACCTGGTCAAATGTAAGCAGTAGTTGTTCTACCATTGACTAAATATTTGAAGGTATACAATAAATTCTTCCGTTTCTTCCATATAGGTTTTTTGAAAATAGTCAGATTGATAAAGTTTTTCGATACGCCTATACTGAAGACCAAATGGAGGTCAGACTCTTTACTGAAACCCGACTTAAACCGAATTTTTGGTCTTTCTTCTTGCAATGTTTAAAAGAGAGTCGGTTACCGTAGATTGGGAAAAGTTCACGGTGGAAAAAGAACACCCTGGAAAACCTTGAAAAGACTTTTTGAAAAGTACAAATCACACAGAAAAAGCCATCGTTTTCATACTTGAACAAACTCTAAAATTAAATGGGTTTAAGTGCTTTTTCGTGAGTAAAAGTGAGGTGCTTTATTTTGAGATTGATCACTTTAAATTTTAAGGGTTACTGTTTTGTTTGCACATTCTTTTTTGTATTTGAATAATCCAAAAAGAAAAATTTCGTCAAGAGTACTTATATGTTTTAGGACAGAATGTGGAGAAAAACTCGGACCAGGAACGGAGCAGCTTGCGTCGGAGTCGATCCTAATCGAAACTGGGATGCCAACCATTGCGGTAGGGAACCGTTTTGCTTTCAATACAAAAAAAATTTGCTTTACGTTTAATTGTTTTTGAATTATAATTTGAACTCATCTATTCAGAAAGGACATTAAAATACTGCAAACAAAATAGATTCGCATGGACAAGTAAATTTTTTTACTTTTTGGAAATTGATTATGAAATTAATTTCGTACTCCATTGAGTTTATTGATATTGTAACATAAACGAAAGCCAATTTTCGAGACTAAATTTTTTTAATTACATTAAAAACAGTAAACGTCTTATTTAAAACTTTTAAACGGTTCGGGCTCATCTACGTCCTTCATCAGTAAAAATAATTTTCATTGCAGTTACCTAGATTCTATGCACCAACACGGTGCCTTAACCAAAAGACAGCAAAGAGACTTTTGCGGTCTTTGAGTCAAATAAAATCTTATTCAAACAGAAATCTATTCAATTTTATCAAAATCAAAAATAAATTTTTATTAAAATGAAATTCTTAAAATTCTAGTTGAATGAGATTTTATGTTTGATTGTTGATGGACGTAGCTGGGAAATGTTGAAAAGCTTTATGGTTTTAATTGTTTTAAACCAGGCTTTAATATTTTTTATCAAATTAAATAAAACTGTCGTGCAATCACTACCCAGAACTTTTTTGAAGATACAAATATGAACTAAAATAACAGAACTTGCTCTTTATCGCTCAGGACAACATAATCCAGAATGGAAAGAGATCACGCGACTACAAATTAATCTTTTCAGTTACCGGCATAGGTGGGCAAGCTCATGCCTAACGTTAGCTTCGTTAACCACTAGTCCGTTAAAAAACTTCATATACCTCCGTTAAAGTTAATTCGTTATTTTCAGCTTTAATTAACGGAAGGTAATGAAGTCCGTTAATTCGTTACCATTTTGAGCGTAATTTACATATTTTTTATTTACTCACTTCTAGAACACGTAATGACACTGTTGAGATGATTGTAAGAAAAACCTTATTGCTGTGGTGGTCTTTTTGTGTTTTGGAAGTTACATTTTACTATCTAATCTAATTTCAAGATAAAAAGAGGTTCAAATGCACTAACGAAGCTGCGATCTGAAAATCTTTGGAAATTGCGAACAACGATAATAATTAATAGATCTATGAGGCTGCAGCTTGTTATTTGCCACAAAAAAGAGCTCCTTTCTTCGCTTTTTCCATAAAACTCGTGCTAATTTATGGGGTGCCCTTTGTGTACCCTAATTTGTGCATTGTTTTTTTGCTTATTTAATCAAATAAACATTTTAATTAAATGTACAAAAATGAATATACAAAAAAACACGTGTAAAAAGAAATATGCAAAAATTTTTGAATATTTGTTACTTCATAATTTACGCAACGTTTTTTTGCATGTTTAATTAAATAGCCATTTTAATTAAATATACAAAAATTAATACCGCAGAATAGACCGTTGCAAAAATAAACCGACAAAAATTTTTGTGGTTTTATTTTTGCAACATCATTTTTTGCATCAAAATTTTTTGCATTGCAATTGTTTGTGTCACAAATATCTGTACATTTATTTTTGACAGCAAAGAAACAACACACGCCGAAATAAATGTGCAAAATTTTGTGATGCAAAAAATGTTGATGCAAAATTCCTTATCGCAAAGAAAAACGCGTGCAAAAATAAATCGTCAAAACTATTTGACTATTTAGTTCAGGTCCATAATGATAAACGGTTGGAATTATGCGGGCGGGAAGGTACCGGCAAGGCATAAAACTGGAACTTCAAGACGAAAGCTTCGGGAGATACGGCAGCCTTTAGTAAGGTACTAGCCCGCTTATGAGACCTCTTGGTGGGCTTGGAAATGAAGGTTCATTAACCCGTACCTTCCCGCCCGCATAATTCCAACCGTTTATCATTATGGACCTGAACTAAATAGTCAAATAGTTTTGACGATTTATTTTTGCACGCGTTTTTCTTTGCGATAAGGAATTTTGCATCAACATTTTTTGCATACAAAATTTTGCACATTTATTTCGGCGTGTGTTGTATCTTTGCTGTCAAAAATAAATGTACAGATATTTGTGACACAAACAATTGCAATGCAAAAAATTTTGATGCAAAAAATGATGTTGCAAAAATAAAACCACAAAAATTTTTGTCGGTTTATTTTTGCAACAACATTTTTTGTGTCAAAAAATGTATTTATCTGCAGTTTTTATTTTTGTATATTTAATTAAAACGACTATTTAATTAAACATGCAAAAAAACGTTGCGCAAATTATGGTGTAATAAATATTCAAAAATTTTTGCATATTTCTTTTTGCACGTGTTTTTTTTGTATATTCATTTTCGTTTATTTAATTAAAATGACTATTTGATAAACGTGCGAAAAAACATTGCACAAATTAGGGTGCACAAACAGCGCTCCATACTAATTAGCAACAAGTGTTACCAGTGCAAACTCGTTTGTAGTTCGATGAATTAAAGGTGCAAGATATTAACGTTGAAAACCTCAACGTAAGTTAAAGAAACTTAACGGAAGTTAATTTAGTCCGTTAACATAAAAAAACTTTTTAACAAATTAACGAGTTCATGAAAAAGTTAGTTTCGTTATTAACGGATTAACGATTAACGAATTTGTGCCCATCTATGGTTGCCTGTACACGGACTGTACTACTTCAAAAAGCAAAAATATATAAAAAATTTTCATCCTCATGTCCCTTTCAAATTGACCTAAAAGTTGATAGCAGTTTGACAATGGTTACTTTTAGTGACAATAATACGGTCAAATAGTCGAAGTCATTACGTTTAATATACAATACAGTGACTACGGTGTGACAGAAAGCCAAAAAACTTCTAATCACGTTATGACGTCAGTCTATGCTGTCATAAAAATGAATTAAAATGGCCTCTCCAACTAAAAATTCTGGCTATGTGTTTAGGTTCTGGATCCAGCACCAGCCCATGCAGTGATACGTACTGCGGCCCATCTCCCTTCTCCGAAGTAAGCAATCAGTCATAATCACTTGAGATTTCCTAATTTTGGGGTAAAATGACAGGGATTAAATTACTCGTGGATTATCAATTCCGCAGTCTCCTACACTGTAGATTGCGTAGAATGTAATAAGCAAGGATGGCAGTACGGTACGTTGGTACAGTACGCCTCAATTTTTGCTAAGAAGTAAGGTACGCTTTTTTTGTAAAGATACGGGTAAGGTACGTTGGTACGGTACGCTTTTTTAGCAAAGGTACGGGTACGGTACGTTAGTACGCTCTTAGAATTCAAAACCCCACACTTTTCGCACATTGCGCCGGCTTTTAGTGTACAGAGGAAAAAACAGCTGAAACCGACGCTAAATGTGTGAATTGGGATCGCTGATTTATAGATTAGTGATTTCAAAGTCAGTTAAAGTTGTGTGCTGTTAAAAGCAAGGATGGCATTACGGTACGTAAGTACGGTACGGTACGCCTCAATTTTTGCTAAAAAGTACGATACGCTGATACGGTACGGTTCAAGGTGCGAGGTACGTAGTATGCAAATTCTGAACGTACCGTACCGTACTGCCATCCTTGGTAATAAGCGGTTTACTACGAGGCTTTAGCCGCTTTACGTTTGTGGTGTTGAAGAAATCCAACACGTTATTATCATTAATGAAATCAGCCATCACGGAAAGGTAAAAAGTTTTGTGATACAAGCCATGGTGACGCAATAAAGAAGCATATGACGAAAGCATGTCTGAGACGAAAGTCGATTTTCCATCTGCTCAGTTGTCAGCCACAAACGACAGAAGCTTCTCATGACTCTTTTTGCTAAGCGTCAACCATGGAAGCGGTAATGGGACAATAATTTTGCAATCTTTATTTTGATCAGTGTTAGCTACGCTGTACACTGTACAGTAGCGTTATCATGTGACAACACGCCTCTCTTCAACGATCATGATCGAATAATGTAGTTTTACCATAATTCAATTAGAATTCTGATCACGTTATAATTAATTTGTAATAAAATGTTTATTTACCAAGTTGCCTTGCCCATGAGGGAAAATCTCTTGAAGTCAAGCGCACCGATCAGTGGTCGAGTGGATAGAGCGTCTACTACTGAAGCGGTAGACTCGGGTTCGATTCCCGGTCGGGTCAAACCAAAGACTATAAAAATTGGTATTCACAGCTTTCCTGCTTGACGTTCAGCATTGAAAGGACTGTGTGAAACCTCCGCCGTGTGTGGTAGACAGATGGGCAGGTGGCAGCTTGACTCGAAGACCAAAAGGTCCCTTCGCTGTCTCCTGGCCAAGGCAACTTGGTGAATAAAATGTAATTACAATTACAATTACAATTGCAAGTCAAGCGCACCTCCCACAATACACGATGGAGGCTTCACGCTCTCCCTTTTTAATGCTCGTTCGCTCGTATAAACCAGGCACCCTGCTTCTGGCTCGCCGCAAAACCCAGAGCACCCTTCTTTGGGTTAGATTTGTAAGTTTTTTGTCAGGCTGGGCCATCAAAACGGGTGGATGCTCAGCCCTGGTGGGAAATTAGCGCAAACTGTCTTTCCTAAGGACACAATGAGGCATCGCCAGTTTGGGAATCGAACCAGGGGTCAGCAACCTTTCGATCACTAGCTCTACGCTCTACCAACTGAGCTATTGATGTCGCTTTTTAATTGCTGAAAGTCAAGCATGGAAGCTGTGAATACGAATTTTATAGTTTTTGGTTTGACCCGACCTAGAATCGAATCCGAGTCTACCGTTTCAGTAGCAGACGCGCTATCTACTCGGCCACTGATCAATTATTTGAAGATACTTTTTTGGATAAGAAACTTTTGGGCAATTATCTCTCCGCTTTAGCCAAGTGTCTTCGAGTAAGCAGCAAATTTAGTGGGAAGAAGTAAAAAGACAAATTGAAATTTTGATGGGTCAGTTGAGTCACGGAATGGATTTGTGAACAAAATCGGTCAAAATTTATTTTAACGAATAGCGCTATTGACTATTAATTTTGTTTTTTGTTTTGCATCAAAAAAAAAAACTAAAGACATAACAATAAATGTCATATACGACGAGAATTCGTACATATTGATAATAGTTATGCCGTAATCAAGTAATGTATTTTACAGATATTGAAATCAGCATATAGCTTTCAGTTGTACTGTAAAGTGTGCATTACTGTACATACTTACTTTTAACAATTTTCGCTTTTGAACAGCCTTGCACTTTGGCTCAGAAGAACTTTGTTGAGTCTCTTCCAAACCCAGTAATGTACGCCGACATACATGCTTACAGTCAAATGTGGATGTTTCCATATGGATATACGTATGACCGATGCGCGGATTATAATGATTTGGTAGGATTTTTGTGTTTTGTCGAAACGTTTTGTCATTTTGTTACTCTAAAATTAAATCAAAACATCTTCATTATCCTTGCTAAAATATTCGCCGAAATGCAGTGTAACGAGTTTCGGGGTCCATCTCCGCATTATTGCCATGCGGGCAACACAGCTCCTTTTGACAAAATGTCGCAGCAGTGGCAAATCGTTGGCAGCAATGTATCCCAGTTGACCTTTTTCGGAATCGAACCCCAAACGTAACGTTCCATAAGCGAAAGCGGTACGCGCTTTTTTAACATTTTACCGCTCAAACCTCATTTGAAGCGTAATCAGTCACAATTTACTTATAAGATTATACATGAATGCATATTTTAGAAAAAAAAGTGGAATAGAAAAACACATTTCAAGAATTTGCAAATGTTAGGCCAAATGGCAATTGACAGCATAGGAAATTATTATCATGAAAGCTTTCGAAAAAGATCATACTCTTCACTTCTGAGTACTGTTGCATAGAATTAAAAAGTTGAAGGTCAATTAGGTCTATCTCTTGTTTACGTCAACCGCTGCCGCGAAACCAGAATTTTGCTAATGGGGAGGGGGGGAGTAAATCAAAAGTTAAAATAGTTTAGATCTGAAAGCTGTCTCAAATAGGCAGTGACCTGAGCAAGCTCTCAGCCGCTGGAACCGCGGAAGTTTATGCCGAAACCCCCAGCCGCTGGGCAATTTTTGTGATTTTTCAGAAAAAATAGTTATTTTAAGGTCATTTGAATCACATGTAGCCTTTTTTAAAACCGTTTGATCAGACTAAATTGCTACTGTAAGAATCGGGAGCCATTTGAAAGAATTAGGTTGCCCAACTTCATCAGCCCTCTTTACTTACTTGCAAGTCAGGTCCAAAACGTGTCTCAACGTTTGCATTTATCAGTTAAATATGTGAAAGACTTCTCTAAGAGTGAGAAGGGGGCTTAAGTCCCCTATTTAAAAGAATTAATTTCATTTTTACTTGTTTACAATCATATTTTTTGAAAATTCATTTTTATTCACGAAATAATCAAATCTGTCATTATACTCGCTGTAATACGCCGAAGTGTGTAACGATATGGCGGGGCCCAACTTCGCGTTATTGCGCGCGGGCAACGCAGCTCTTTTCAAAGAAATGTTGCAGCGGTGGTGAGTCGTTGGCAAGACTGTGTCCGTTTTAACCCACCCGAGATTTGAACCTCAGACCTTCCATTCTAGAGACAAACGCGCTACCGCTTGCCCAACTGGCTGATTGACTTTTGCTCCCATTATATTTGGTACATTATGGTTTAATTTAATTGTTATTATTTTTCAGACTGTAATTGCTCAAGATAGTGTTAATGCCATAAGGAGTGTTCACAACATGATTTATGAACCCGGCCCCATCTCAACCGTAATTTGTAAGTTCCTAAGTCTAGTTTTTCAAAGTATAATTTGTTGCTGTAGTTGTTGTTGTAGCCCATATTTATCCTCCTGCCACTGGACAACGCCAGACGCTAACTTATTGGACAATCCGCACACTTTTCATTGCATTGACTACTTCGTGATTGGAGGAATCCGCACCAGCTCAGGAGTTTCCAAAGTTCCTGTGGATTTCTTCGAATTCTTGTCCACTGAATTTGCTGCTTGATCGAAGCCACCTAGCCGAGATAATCATTGTAAAGTGTCTTTTGCAAGAACGCAAAAACGTAAGCAGGGTGCGGGTTAAACCCAGATCTTTCGATCAGGGTCGTCGTAAAAACGACGCCTTTACCCTCTTGGCCACGCTGCCGACAAAGTTTTTTATAATACAAAAGATATCCACCCAACTATAATAATACCGTTACAGCAGATTGCAGTAAATCAAATAACGGAAATTTGCCGTACAGTATTGTGGCTGGCGTAAGTCCCGCTTATATCTTTGCTCCCCAACAGAATTGAGTGTTTTAATTTCTATCAATTCGGTCTCAAATTGAAAAAAGTTAGATAGACTTTTTAATCATGATAACATTGGAAATATGGGGCCCAAAATTTTCATTTAGCGCCAACAGTGTTCCCACCAATTTTTACGAATCGCGGGACTAGCATGGCAGAGTATTGCACATCAGAGTTGTAAACGGGCCGACTAATACAGGTCCGAACTCAAAAAGTGATTTGAAGCCGAAACCAGGTCTGAAAAAAGTCCGAAAGTTGTAAGTTAGGTCAAAAAAATGTGTACCGTAATATTATTGTAGCTCATATGCAGTTAAAATAAAACTATTTACTGCAGATTAATTGTCACTCGATAATCGTAGTTATCTGTGTAGTGATAATCGTATTGATGCTTTAACAAAGTCGTCATTGAGCTTTGCAAAGTTATTTTGATAGTCTGGGTGCGGAGCCTCTAGGCACCGGAGGCCTCGCGAGTCTAACCCCAGCCGGCGGAGGCAAGATTTTTATGTAGTTTTACGAAAATAACTCGTTTTTAAGACCATTTTAGGTTAAATTTCTGTTAAAAGAAACACTTCTGTAGCAGCGAAAAACATACATAAAAAAGCATAAAAAACAACTGGAGTGCGCAAACTATTTAGATAACCTTTCTTTTTGTACAGCACGTAATTAAGGCAACGATAGAAAGAAAGAAAGAATTTTATAGTTATTGGTGGCAGATCATTTATCTCCAGCTTGCCAAGCAGCAAAGGCTAAACTGTTATTGACATTGATAGGAAAACATCTGAATTATGAAGTGCTCTCAGCAGCAACTTGAGATGCTATTGCAAGACAAGCCGTCTTTCAATATGTGATGCCCCAGATTAAGAGAGCTGGGCAACATACGAAGCCTAGTGAAATGTTTTATGTTACGAGTGTTGCAGTTTTTTAACCTCAAATACATAATTAGGGCCCAAATTAAAATGATTTTGCACAGTTACCTTCCCACTTAAAACGATACAAAAAAAATTTTTACGGCAGCAAAACACTGGCATTGGCTAAAAAAAAAATATAAAGTCAGCACCACCTCTATACCCTCAAGCTGATTAAAATGATGCTAAAACGTCGAATAGCGAAAGCCTTTTCTATGTGTATGCTCCATTTTAATCTCAGAAAGTTGATTTTAACGTTTTTAGTACTTTTTTTATTGTGCAATGCCCCCCCTGTCTACGCTACTGGCCCGACTTCTTGCAATTGCAATTACGTTCTATACATCAAGTTGCCTTGGCCAGGAGACATCGAAAGCAACTTTCGGTCTTCAAGTCAAGCTGCTTACTTGCAGTTCACACTGCAAAGATAGGCTGCCACTTCAAAAAAAACTTTGCTGCGTCAGTCTCAGTGTAGTCAGAGCCAAAGCTATGTCAAATATTCTCTAGTGACTTCATCTCTAGTATTTAGTTGTCGATCATTTTTTGAAGCTGGAATCTATATTAGAAAAGTTTTTTGAAGTCGTAGTCTCGATCAGTGGCTCAAAGTCAAAATAGGAGTCGTAATCAAAAAAGTGACTCCGCTCATCAATTCAAAAAAGAATGCTGAAAATAACATAGATATTCCATCACACTTTTATTATATTTCAGATGTCGCTTCCGGAAGTACGGCCGATTATTACTACGACAAAACCGGTATCAAATGCTCTTTCGCAACCGAATTGAGGGACACCGGACGATATGGATTCCTTCTCCCAGAAAAGTAAGTTCGCTAATGTCACTGTTGTATTACAGGTCTATATTCGCTAATCTTATATTTTAAGAGTATTCCTTCCCGCTGTTACTCGCACACTGGTGCGGCGGTATCCCGGGCACATAATTTCCAACTGCACCCTTTTTCTCACTTCAATTTGCTATCTCTCAGGCTGGCATCGCTACCGGAACCCTAACTCAAATGTAAGGTTCGAAAGAAAACGAATAAAAGAACACAGCGCGAATCGAACTCGGGCGTAAGATTTTCCAGCCGCGCGCCCTACACCACAGAGGCGACGCTGTCGAAGCGTCGTATTTAACTCGAGTTAATGAGAAAAAAGCAATAGATTGTAAATACAAAGGTGCACTTCGTTATAATGCATCCCGGGCGGGCGGCATATTTTGGCTTTGTTTTTGGTATCAAACATTTTTCGGCCAGTTGGTCGAGTGGGAACGCTTTGGTCTGTGGAGCTGGAGGTCTGAGGTTCGAATCTTGAGTCGGCCAAATCGGACGCAGTGTTGCCAACTGCTTACCACCGCTGCAATATCTTTTCAAAAGGAGCTGTGGTGCCCGGGCGCAATGACATGGAGATTGGCCTTGCAAACTCGTTACACGCTTCGACATAATATAGCGAGTATAATAACAGATTTGATTTAATGGATACCGCATATTACGCTTACAACTACACCTTAGACAAGTAACTAAAATAAACATGGCCGGTATCAAATGCGAATAGAATGTTTCCGCCGACTTGCTCAGTTTTTAAATGGGATTATAAAACTTTGCCACATTTTCAGCCAGCAAAATCGTATTTTCTTAATAGAAAGCTCAAAAATGGTAGAATTTTGAAATTTTAGCTTATTTTGTGATGCTGCTTGGAATTACAAGCGGATCAAGGCTAAAATTTAAATTTTTTCTTGATCGACGAGTCATTAAAAGAGCCGAGTCAAAAAATAAAAGTCAGCTAGCTGAAAAAGATAGACTGGGTCATTTTGTGCAAACTGAGTTGTTTGTGTGAATGCTATCAGCCATAGTTCAAGTTTCACCTTTTGACAAATTTTTAAAACTTGAACTTAAACTACTCGTACATGGTAGTTATATTTCATGCGCACTAATTGAAATATAAAGATATTTTTGTCTTAAAAAAATTTTTTTTCGAAGTTTTCTCGAAAAGCCAAAAATGTCTTGGGAAATTATTTTGTTAGGTTGACGAAAAACAAGCGCGCTAAGTTTCATTAATCGACAAATTGTTCTATCATCAGTAGCCTGGTTTATTTTTTATCTCAATAGCCAAACGCGTGATATTTTCGCTACAGTAAAAATTCATTAAATGTATTTTCAGCCAAATCAAACCCACTGCAGAAGAAACCTTTGCTGCATTTGAAGTAATGGCTCAAGCAATCATCGATGGAAAGTGCTTCTAAGAAGTAAACTGAGAGAATGTGGGAGAAATGCTTGAGAGGAAAAAATGATGCGTTTCTTGAAATAAAAAGAAAATTTAAAAATTTTGATTTTGATAGCTGCATTAAGTTTAAGTTCATAAGCAATTGCGAGCTCATCTCCGCTTCATTGCGCTTGGGCATTGGGCAGCACAGCTCCTTTCGAAGTAATGTCGCAGCGGTGGCGAGTCGTTGGCAACTCTGC
Organism: Trididemnum nubilum; assembly: GCA_963965965.1. NCBI lineage: Eukaryota > Metazoa > Chordata > Ascidiacea > Aplousobranchia > Didemnidae > Trididemnum > Trididemnum nubilum. The sequence continues at coordinate 9,617,212 of OZ014473.1, read as the reverse complement.
TTTCGATTTGACTGGCCCGAAAATTAAACCCATGCTTATTTCCGGTCTCAGAAACAAGAGCGCTATCAGCAATCTATTTTTTTTCAGCGATGAAAATTTACCAGGAGAGTAGAAAGTTAATGCTGACACAGAAGAATATATTACAAACCCTTTAAGACCTAAGTATTTATACTGTATTGTACATATACTTGCGGAATTTTCGACAGTAGAAAAAAAAAAGAAATCAAATTCTTTTATCTGTACCATTGTGATCACAAAGAACATGACCCATGATTGTGATCAAGATCGTAGTAAAAGCCATGGTAACCCCAATTTCTAACTTTTGCGAGAGTGCAGAAGCATAATGATTTAAATCATGCAACAAAAGATAGTACTTTTAATGATTTTTTGAAATGAAAAGTTTTTCTTTTTAACTGAATTTACGAAACGAAAAGTTTAGATCTAATATAGAATAATAGTTTAAAGCTGAAACATGAAAGACTGTGGAATTGAACCCGTGAAATAATTTTTAAAAAACGGAGATTTTAAGTAATCATTAAGCGGGAACTCACTTACGAAAACAAAAGAAATTTTTGAGACACGTTTTATTGTGAGGACGAAATTGAATAAGCGTGAAGACGCGCTTCACTTAAAGCGTGACATTTGACGTCGAGTGCTGTAGCCAGATGAGAATAAACTAATTTTGTAAACTAACTTGGTCTAAAATCAATGCAAGATTTTTTGCAAGAACAATAGTAATCCAGGGCAGTTAAGACTAGAATGAGGATTGAGCTATACTTGAATCCTTGTTCGATTCCTCGTTGCAGTCCTTTTTACCTAAAACTTTAAAATTGATGGTATTGCAGATTTGCTACCGTACTTGACGTTAGAATCTAGTAAAAGTAAATGTGAACGGAAAGCGAGTTGGTACCGGTAATAATAATTACCAATTTTAAAAGAAAGGGACATCAAAATTGTAGCATTAGAAAATCCATCAAGCTGAGTGGACACACTTCATGTATTAAAACAAAATTGAAAGGAAACATCATTTTAAAAGGCACAATACGACGGCAATCGAGAAAACAGGTTTGTTTGTTCGATTGCTTTCTCAGTACTGTATGCCTTTTAAATGATCTTTCTTTTCAATTTTGTTTTAATTATCGATTTATTGCGTTTGATTTAACTTTATACAGAGCATTGACATTTCCATAAAGAAGCTCTCTAGTTGGCCTCAGGCCATTGCTGTAGTCCACGCAAAATTTCGAAAGCAATACCAAGGTTCTACCGAATTTCTAAGAGTTTCAATTTAATTGTGCGGTAATTGCCCCGTAAAAACCATACAGAGTCTACCAGAACCCAAAGAGTATGCGTAAATAAAAATCAGCACCGGTATAGATCTATGGCTAGTCTCACAAAACTGTCATAATTTCTGCAAAGTAATAGATTTTTTTCAAGCGTTATGTAGGCATTCAAGCTTAATTATACGATAAACAAACAAATCCGGAAATGGAATTCACAAAACTGCGAGGATTCTGGAAAACCAAAACAAGCAAGCTCAGTGACGTCATAGTTGATTTAGAAGGAGCCGCGCAGCTTGATTGTGCCAACAAAAGCAATGCAAAAACAACATCTACAAATAACAATGAAAACGTCTTTACGATCAGTCAAAAGACAAAAGAAAACACTCTCAGCTGCAAACAAATCAGTAAGGTTGTTTTTGTACGAGTCAAACAAGAGTATGGATTGGGGTATAATTTCGTGTATGATTTTGAATTTTCCTTCTTGTCACTATAGTAGAAAAACGTTTAAACATAAACCAGCAGAACGGCATAATTTCACTTTAAAAAATCGGGAAGAAGTACATCTGAACACCACACTTTAAAAAGCTTGGTACCTACTACAGGAAGAAATGGGTTGAAGCATCTAGCCATTTCTGGTAGTTTACAATAGCTAAACTCAAAATATAACTTTTGAAATTTTTTTTCTCATTTTTAGGCTGCGGTTGCAAAGATATTCAACAAATACAAAGAGATATCCTCCTAAAATTTTTTTGGAAACCATAAATCTGTTTTCTTTGCATAAACTTTAAAAAAGCTACCGATTAATATCAATGCTTCCAGTCATATCACGTGACCAATCCAAGTTTGGCAAAACCTTCCCATTTTCTGGAAATTCGAACTGGGAGAACAAAGTCAGGGTTTCCAAAAACTTTTTTAGAGGATATCTCTTTGTGTTTTTTTAAATATCTTTGCAATGGCAGCCTCAAAATGAAAGCAAAAATTTTCAAACTTATATTTTGATTTCAGTTTTTGTAAACTACCGGAATTGACTGGATACTTCACTCCCTTTAACTCTACAGAAGTCTTTGAAATTGTGGAGGATTATTTTGTATTGTGATGTATTGGATTGGAAACCAAACTTTCAAGCTTAGTCACCATTCTAATAACACGGCTAATGGCACAAAAGCGAAATTAGTCCAGCATTCAAAATTTTGATTTAAAATGACCGAATTATTGTTCAAAACAAACTGAACTGCGAGCTCAAATTTAAGCGGGAGAGATTTCGAAGTTGATTCGAAGACATTGGTCAAAATTAATTGCCAATTGAAAAAGAAAAAAAAAGTAATGATTATTCTATTACTGCATACCTCTTTAGGTGGAGATACGTTGGACACTTTGGAAGAAATTCGTCTTGAGACGACATCCGAAGGCTTCGGACTGCGGACGCCTTATGGAACCCATATTGACCTGGATTTCATGAAGTATTGTGAAGAAATAAATTCTAGTAAGTCAGTGGTTTTGTTTTCGTTATGTGACCAAATAGTTTTGTAGTGTGACCTAACAAGCGACCATTTTAGGTAATCGCATTAATAGCAGTTCAACCAGGTTGTTAAATTTTGATGGGAGTAAAATCGGGAAAAACAAAAAACTGGTCTAATTTTTGCAACTACATAGAGTAGTTTAAAAAGCAATTCAAATATACTGAACGCGTCAAAAATAAATTACTGGTATTTTTCATTATTTCTTAATTTTTTGCTTTAGATTCAAAACCAAAATTGCAAAGAACGCTGTCACTTAGACAGCCGAAGAACCAACATACCTCATTGATGAGCCCCCGTGCACAGCCAACCTACCGCAGGCAAGTTCAGTAGTTCCATCATTACGCTAGTACTACATATTGAAACAAAAAATAAAATTAAAGTAAGTAACGCTGATCATTCAATTTGTGATTTTTGAATGAATCAATGAAGCACTCGTAACTCAATTTCTTAAAGTTTCTTCTAAAAACTTGAAATATGAATTTTTCAGAGCCGTAAAATTTCTTAAAGTTTCTTGTAACAGAAGTTCCTAAATTTTAAGCGGTGAAAGCAATCTTTTTGACCGCGGAAGACATCTGAGGTCTAAAGCCTGGCCGGGTTATACAACATAGCCCAACACAGTAATATCAACGATTCGCCACCGCAACTACACCTCTTTGAAAGAAGCTGTGTTGCTGTGTCACAATGATCACGTGGAGATGGACCCATAACCCATGGTATGATTTGACGTAATGCAGTATCTATATGAATGAAAATTTGCTTGCAGGTTGGCTTCCCACCCTTCCAACGAGAGCATAACTTCACACACGAGCGAAGGCAACGTCGCTTCAACGTGCAACTGGCTCATCAGTCGGGCTGATCAGTCCCTGTTTGAAACTCGCAGGAGGCTGGAAGCTTTCCTGTAAGATTTGCAACGGATTTTTTGCCATGTCAATTAAAGTATCTGAATTTTTTTAAATACTATTTTGCCATTTAAAAAAATGCATTTGTAGACGATTTTGGGCACTGTGAAATAGGTTTTTGTTGAATTCTGGCCCAATTTCGAAACATATAATTATCTTTTGCAATAGCCAAGCAAGATTTAGTTTTGCTCCCCAAATAATCTTGCTTCTAAACTTATACCACTATACGACAACAACGAAAGGTACTTTTCGGTCATTCAATGATTGAGTCAAAATGCCACTTAATTATCCCTCCTTTCTTACACTTACACATCAAACAGGGAAGCTGAATCAAATCTTTTAGTTAACTGTTCTCGTTGTATTACGCCGAAGCATGTTACGAGTTTGCGGGGCTCATTTCTGCGTCATTGCACTCGGTAACAGCTCCTTTCGAAAAAATGTCGTAGCGGTGGTGAATCGTTAGTAACACTATGTCCGATTTGACCGGCCTGAGATTTGAATTTTAAACTTCCTACTCCAGAAACGAACGCGTTGCCGCTAGACCAACTGTAAAACCGATTTTTAAGTTTGAGCCGAGTTAAAACCGAACCTAGAAAACGCTTCTTTCACTATAAACGTAACAAGCACAGCCAGCAAAAGTCAATAAAGTCAATTTTTTTTCAGTGCTTTATTATTTCATCAAACGTATACCAACATTGGCTTTGGTGCTCTGGAGCCAGTTTAGGTAAATTTTATAGGTCAAAATAAAGTCAAAATTTTGGTTAGGTCAATATTTGTCAAAATTGTATGTGACAAAAGAATACTTCTTTTTCAAAAGCAAAACAATTTTTTTCTTCATTTTTCTGAATATTTGAGCACCAATAAAGCTAATAAGCTGTTTTATACATGTTTAAATGAAGTTTTGTTATTCAAACTTCTGCAAATAGTTGCAATATGTCGCAATACAATTGCCTGGGTTAACTTCTTTATACAAATACTGTAGTAATAACGCAAAACTTATTTTTTTAAATTAAAAACAAATTAAGAATTCCAGCCTCGGCATGAATAAAATAATTTAGAACACTATATGCCCAAATTCAAAAATCAAAAAGTTAATTTTTATTATACAGTACCGTATATCACAACAAATTAACCTGATTTTTAAAATCTTAGGACTGTACTATTTTGCTTTCACAGCTTTAGCAATCGACTAAACTTTTACGCAACGCAACTTTTTACCAATCAAGATTGAAATTGTGTCAATTTGTTTTCCAATAAAAATGTAAGAACAAATGAGGCCGAAAATCCGTGAAAATTGAAGAACAGCAAATTTCAATCCAAAATTTACCGGTTATAAAAAAGAGTAATTGATATGAAAATGTGTGCAGATTTCTAGGTTTTTGTTCTGCAGCGATTAGTTATTTTAATCACAAGATTGGTTGATTGATATTTCTTTCTAAATGCTGTTAATGAAAAGCGAAGAAGGCTACCTGCTTCAAACTTACGTGAATTGCGAATAAAAAAAAATTTTTTTAATCAAAATTTGGAGCTCAATATGGCCAAACGGTGTAAGTCAAAATAAAGTCAAAATTTAGCTAAAGTAAAGTCAAAACTAAACTTTTTTATGTCAAAATAAAAATGGCCCTGGTAATAAGTTGAGATTTGGGTCTACACACTACTTGTCAAAGGTGATTGCAGAACATTATATCGGTTGCATCGCAGCTGCAGGTGTATCAGGTGTTGTTTTATAAATAACAGCAAACATTTTTGAATCATTAGGATACAAAAGAAAGAAAAATCAATTGTGTCACTTATCCGAGACGGCTCAAGTTGAAATTATTACGTAACAGTCTGGTAACAGCTTACCATTCGAACTAGCATCATTAAAAAACATTCAATAAGATTTTTTTGTAACTGATCTGTTTTCAAAGTACATTTTTGTGTAAAATTTAACCAATAAGAAGTTTGAAAAGTTTTCAATGTAATCAATCCTTTTCCAGTTCGTTTCGAACTCGCCCAAACCACACGGCAAGTGACGAACTGATGAGTCCCAGAGAAAATATAGAGACAAACAATTCCAACATCAAAGTACGAAAAAAAGATCGATTTGTGTAACTGAATTGTGCATACATTCGCGCGTATGAGTCATGGCTTTGAAAAAAGCAGGACAAACAAAAATGTGACTCCAATACAGGAAAATATTTTCAGTAGAAAGTATTTTCATGCTCTTGCAAGATTTGTAGCGGCAGAGGGATTCGAACCAATATGGCATCAGCGTCGGACGCTTTCTGTGTTTGTCTATAAATATCATCACAGCGCAACCTCGTGTTTTGTTTGCAAGCAGCGTTGGGTTGGAGGACCAAAACGGGTAAACTGCTTGAACCTAGCAAGAAATAAGAGATAAATATCCAACAGCGATGCAATCGGCAGTTCAGGAATTGATGTTTCAATGTTTATGACGTAGCAAATGTTACTTTTATCAATTTTTCCCTCTATAGCTTATACCATTTCTAATAAATTAACCAATTTTTCCTCAACATACCTTCAATTTTTGATACGAAGAAAAAAATTATTGACAAAAGAAAGCTAAATGTTCTTGGATTTTATTTTGTAGTACAATCGTCACGGCAGCAACAGTTCTTTATCGTCCATTGGTAACACTGAAAATAAATTAAATAGCAACCCTCAAGTTTCTTCGCACCAACTTTCGGCAATCAGAAATCAAATGGCGAGTGCCTTGCTGAGGATCCGGGAACTAGAGGAACAGGTAAGAATGATTAACTGTGACGCAATACTCATTGACGAATTAAGACTGGTTAATGCTTATTTTGTTGTTGTATTGCATATTTATCCTTCTGTCACCGGACAGAGTCAGACGCTAGCTGGTAGACGATCCGCGCACTCTTAATTGCAATGACTACTTCGTGCATGAAGGAATCCGCACCTGCTTAGGAAATTCCACTGATCCAATGTTCCTGTGGATTTCTTCGAATTCTTGTCCACTGAATTGCTTCTTGTTTGAAGCCACCAAGCAGAAATAATCATCGTAAAGCGTCTTATCCAAGAACGCAACAAAGTGACCAGGGTGCTGGCTGAATCGAGATCATGTAATCAAGGTCATCGTAAAAACGACGCATTTATCCTTTCGGTCACGCTGACCGATACATTTTGTTCGAGACGAACGTATAGCTGAAGTTAGTTTATTTTTTTCATAATTTCTCTGCACCTCTACTCAGCTCGGTTCAGCTGCTGCCTAGTACCAACCCTGGAGCCGAGCCCCAGACCTTATGTTCGAGAAGCGAACGCGTGGCCATCAGACCAACCGTTTTTTCTATTTTTAGCCTACAAAGCTGCATTTACGCTGGACGCGAAGCAACGCAAAGCGATAGTTGGCAACCTTTGCGAGTGGTCGCTTACGTCACTTTCTCAAAATAGACTAACCATTCAAGTGAAATTAAGCAACCGCTCGCGAAGTTTGCGACTGGTTGAAACCTTTCGCAAGGTGTAGATGACGTCAAATTTTGGTTGCTTTGCGTCGTTTTGCGTGGCTTCGCGTCCAGTGTAAACGCTTCTTTAGTTGCTTATTTTTAAAAATCTTGTTGCAATTTTACGTGTTGGAAAAAATGTCAAAACATACCATGATATTTTTAATATTTTGAAAGGTCAAACAAATGACGTCACTGGAAGAGCAAGTTTCTCAACTAAATAGAGAAAAGAAACGAATGGAAACAAAAATGAAAGAAATGAGGGAAAAACAGCTCTCATTCATAGAGGCAAAGGTTTTTGGTAGGTTTTGAATGATTGAAAATTAAATATAATTTGTTGTATGTTTTTTGTACAACCAGTCAGTTGGTCGAGCGGTAAGGCGCTCATCTTTGGTACGGAAGGTCTAAGGTTCAAACCTCAAGCTGGTCAAATCATACAGTCTTGCCAAAGGCTCACCACCGCTGCGACATTTCTTCGAAAGAAGCTGAGTTGGTCTGGTGCAATGACGTGGAAATGGGTCCCGCAAACTCGTTGCACGCTTCGGCGTAATACAGCAGGAAAACGAAAGATTTGATTTGCTTTGTTGTATGTGCCAAGAATGCGATGGAGGTAGCGATAGATTAAGCGTTAGCAGCACTCTGTCCGACTTGTTGACCAAGAACTAAGCTTAGTGTCTTCCGCTGCAGAAAAAGGCGCTTACCGGCCAAGCAACTAATTAACTTTTACTCAATAATTCGGTAAAGCCGCTTTTAGTCACACCGAAAAATCTGCTTTTGACATTCCCAATTTTTTAAGTTGATTTCATTCATTTCAGCATCACCTTCTCCAAAGATATCTCTTTGTAATGTCGGGTCAGCCATTTCACCGCGTGGGACTCATCAAAGCCTTGAAAACGACTCCGTTTTTGAGCAAAATACTTCAAAGAAAGCGAAGCACAAAGATTCGCATTTTCACAACGTGTTCCCGCCTCCTGTTCCTAAAAGAAGATACTGCTCAGTCGGGGTTGGAGATAACAACACAATTGAGAGTATTGTGTGTTATTCAAGAGAGAAAGCGACTAAAAACGTCTCCTCTAGTTGTAATTTGCCAATACCTTCAAGCCATTCCTTTGAATTTTCACATAAAAAGAATGGCAATTTTCCTGCACTTCCTCCATCGCCAGAAAACAGTCAAACGCCGCTATTTAATGATACCTACTATGCACATTCTTCAAGTCAAACCTGCCTGTCACTCTCAACTTCTGCCACTCAAACCAAGAGGCCCAAATACAGAGAAAAAGGATGTGGAGATGGAAGAACAAAACAGGTAATTGACTCTTATAATAACGTCCTTTATTTTGTTATAGACCATGTTTATAATAGCGTTCTTTATTTTTTATAGACATAATGTTTATAATAACGTTCGTTATTTTTATAGACTATCGACAAATATTTGCATTTTGATTATTTTGGTCATGGCTTTTCACTGAAGAAACCAAAATAAAATTTGACATAAATGAAAAACTCACGTGCTTGTTAACTTTTTCGCTTTTTTTAGCGAAAAACTAAAAAGTTAACTGGCGTGAACGTGCAATAGTATATTGCCTACTGCTTGAGTAGATGGATGAACAAGCTAAGCGTTTTATCAAATTCATCAAAAGCCATTTGAATAATAATTCGAATTAGTTGAGCAAGTTTTAAGAAACAAACTAAAATTGTTTTCAACTTACTATTTTAGTTTCATGACCAAGCGAGTGATCCCATGATTTCTTCATCGGCAAATGCTTCTACCATGGCTTGTCCGGAGGAGGTTAAAACTCATGATCGACAAACCTCATCACGTGATCTCATTCAATTACGTCACGTTCAAGTTGGGTGTGACTTTATAAAAAGAACTGATGCAAGCACAAACACTTCACAAATAGTCAATCTCACGAAACAAACGTCGAGCGACGACTTATACCAAAAGTTAGATGTGAAAATTGGAGTGGATTTCAAAAGAGATCAGTGCGACAAAGTTGTATCCACTAATCCCATTGTTACGAGCGACTTTGGGGTAAATTGTTCGCTTCCGACACAATCAACAAAGCAATTTCTTGATAAAACGACAATGACTCTGCTTGAAACAGAAACAATCCGTTCCACATTTAACAACTCCGTCTCGCTCGGAGTTGGTGTGAATGAGAGTAAAAACTATTTCAAAGATAACTCTCATTTAGAAAATCAAGCTGGCCAACAATCTGTTACAAAATCATCAACTCGAAATATTTCCTGTGACGTAGAAAGTATCAGCAATCTTCCAACTAAAGATGTGGCGACAAACACCATTTACCTAGATATAAGAAAGGACGCCACAAGTTAGTATTGTGCCGCTATATTGTAATTCAATTACTCGTATAATTAGCAGCAGCTCCACAATGCATTAAAAGTTATAAATAATTTTTAACTTGCAACAGTGAATAATTTTTTAGAAATTAATTAAAAGAATTAGTGAATAATATGTCAACTTTACCAATATTAATCTAAAACCTCAGATAACAATATATTAAAAATTTCTCTTTGTTATGCAAATTAACCTCAACTCTTTTTTACACGGATGGGACGGGCAAAAATGCTCTCCCTCTCGATTCTTTGTGATAAATTCCTGTAGGAAAAAGATTTTTGTTTCAAATCAACATGATTTTGATTCAAATTTCTTTATAAACAACCTCTAAAAAGTTGGAAATTTTTAAGACAAGGAAAAGTTTCCCAATTTTGGGCTTTGCCGAAGTCACTGGATGAAATCTGTGCTTTTTTGGCCTTATTTAACGTAAATGACGTTACAAAGCGTTTTTGTGACACAACTATTTTGACTTGGGCATTCTATAGTTCAGTATAAAAATATATGTAAAAAATTTGAACCGTCTATGACGTCATTGAAAAATGGCGGAATTTTTTTAAAATATGGCTGTGACGTCACTATGATCACAGCTCAATACCAGTTTTTCTAAAAAATTTAGATAAACACCAATCCACATACCAAATTTGGTGTTTTCATGACTTTTGATTTAGGAATTAGATCCCCCCGTGTAAAATATGTTGGTTAAGTACAGTTAATTACATTGTTTTGTTTACATTGGTTAAGTCAGCCCGTATAAAATAGGGTTAAGTACAGTTTTTTTTAATCGTTTGGATGAAATAATTTTTTTTACTTGAATTCAGATTGAGGCGCCATCAGCGACAGTTTGCGTGAAATATAATTGTGATTTTTCCATCTAAACTATCAATACACTAATTCATTTATACTGAACTGTAAATTACTGATTTCTTATTGCGTATAAAAGTTTATTGTTTTTTTTTCACAACGTTGAGGTAGCACTTTCCTCACGTATCTGCTTTCCCATTAGGCTAGTGTTTCATCAGCATCTGAATTTACACATAACCTTTTCTGGTTATGTGAGGTAAGTGCCATAGGCGTAGCCAGCCCCCCCCCCCCCCCCCCAAACGCAATGCCAGCAATGATAATTTTGTGCCGTGAAGACCTTTTTTTTACCTTTATCTAATTTTTGTGACAAAATCGACCCTTCGAACCGAGAAAATCTTTTTTTTTTGTTGAGGCCATTTACTATGTAAGGTGTGGGCTGGGCTCCCCCCAATCCGAAATTGAACTCCAACTACATTTCGGCCCCCCCCCCTCAATCAAAAGTCTTAAATCGGACTGCGAAGATTTTTTTTGTGGTTTGGGCCCCCCAATCAAAAATCCTGGCTACGCCCATGGTAAGCGCTTCCTCACAGGTCTGAGGTAACACTTGCAGAGTAAACAGATATGCTACCTCACAGTTGTGAAAAAAGTTTGTGCTCCAAATCTGCTATGTAACTTCTGAAAGTTTATTGTATTTTAGAAGCAGACGAACTCACACCTTTAAAGTCCATCATGAAAAAGCCTGGAACTCCAACCAGCCCAAAAAAGTTTTTGAGATTTGCTGAAGATGTTGAAAGTGATGAAAGGTTGGAATTTAAGAAAAAAAGATATTGTCTTTTAAATTTATGTCCCCTTTTTGCTTTTTTTACATATAGTTTTGCTTTTAGGTGAAACTATTCAACACGAGCTGTAATGTACAACCATTGGTTTCATGTTTAATCAGTGTCATAACTCCCTATTTACTGCAAATAATTTGAGCACTTATTGTCGAAAATTGTAGGTGCTGTGAAAACACTTACTCTTGTAGTTTTGCTTTTATACACTTTTGCTTTTACATCCAGGAAGTAGCAGGCACACAGCTTGTGGCAGAACCCTTTTTTAGATGAATACTTTATTGAATTCTGGCACCGTTTTTAAGTTGTAATTCTTGATTGTTTTTGCTTTTTTGCATTTTTTTTTTTTTTTTTGCTGCAACGAACCAAAAATTTGCCATGGAAATTGACAATTATTATGTTAATGAAAAAAGAGCAACAATTTACTGTAACAGCAGGCACCAACTTTTAAGTGTGGTAATGCTGCTTTGCTGTTTTAGTTGTTGACATCCAATTACGGATAGATTGGGCCTTTTTCTAGTCTCAATTATACATCGAATCAGGACCACGGCCGTAGCCAGAGTGAACATTTTTACTCAATATTACTGCTGTAAATCTACGAATATGTTGAGCCCGTCGGAACAAAACGTCTGATTACAGATTTGATCAGGGCCATTAACTTTTTGGTTGAAAATGCAAAATTAGTTTATTTAACTGAGCTTAATACTTCTCGTTTTTATGCTCTGCACAAACTCTGATCGGTTAAATTTTTTAGCGAATTTGCTGAGTCAAGTGAAGAAGAGGAAGACAGCTCCTCGGAGAAAGAATTTCTTCTTGAAGAAGTGTCCGAAAATGATGAGGAAGAAGTGGAAACAAAGGATTCAAATACCGATATTGAAGTAATTACAAATAAAGAAAAAACGCTCAAGTCGGAAGTCACCTTCATTCGAAGTGCTTCATCTTCAAAAATGGCTAAAAAATATCGCGAATTCATAGAAATTCCAATCAATTCTTCGACAGCAAAAAAAGAAGGGTTTTTCAGCACTGAATCAAATAAATATTTGAAAGTAAGTTTTAAAAAATTATTGATGATTAAGTTTAAGATGTTTGTACTTTGAAATACTATTTTCGATTAGTCGATTTTGGTCAAGAGGTAAAAAAATGGAACAAATAATGAAAAATCTTTGCTTTGGGTGGCCAACTGACTACCTCAGACTTGTAGACGGGCCGATTAGTTCAGGCCTTAACCCGGCCCGAACTCCAAAACTAATTAGAAGCCAAATCATGCCAAAAAAAAAACGAAAGTTAAGTTACGTCAGAAGAATTTAGCAATGTTGTCAAGCTATTTTGATTATATTTTTGTGCACCTGAGACAAAAAGCACGTTTCAGGCCCAAATTAAGCCCGAACCCGATCCGAAAAGCCCGGCCTAACTTACAACTCTGGACTGCCTGACCTGTCTGTAAAGCTCCCACTTAGAGGGAAGCTAAGGCTATCTCTTCTTTAATTATTGTATGCAAAGTTCTGACATCTTACTTTTCAGTCAATTAATAAATTTTCAAATTGGATAAATTGCTATTCATGTAAAATACGTGAAAGATGTGGTGAACCATTCCCCGTTAGCATCTTTTTGTCTGATTTGACTGGCCTTGGAACTGAACCACATACCTAACGCTCTACAAGCGAGAGGTTGATCACTCGATGAGCCGGTCTACACAATTATCAAATCAGTTTTTTTTTTGTTTTTTTTTAGGCTGACCCTGGATTTGAAAACGAAAACCAGTTTTTCTCTTACCGCACAACTAACGACACGAATAATAAAAGTTTGAAGACGTAAGTAATCTCGGGTCGTACATCAGGTTTAAACAACGTTAGGCTTGAAGAATTTTTTAAATAGGTGATCTTGATGTTAATAGCTGTCAGATTCAAAAGCTTTTCCTCAGATCTTTTTGAGGGATCTTATCAAGGCTGAAAGTGCAAGGCTAAAAGTACCTTTGCTAAGACGTTAAGTTAAATATAAAGGAAGAGGCTTGGCGAATGGAACATTCGCGGTACTTTTTTTTCCTCGCGAATGGAGCAGGCGCTATGAATAGATACTACAGGGAATTGCTATCCCCTCAGACTGGTATCGCTGCCCAGGGCCGTGCCTAGGTGGTTCGGGGCCCCCCCCCGAAAACTCAAGAAGGGGCCCCCTCCAAAAGGCTTAAATTTGCACATTTTTGCAATCGGCCTAAATAATCACTTAATTTTCGCATATCAAAGACGCACTACTTTTCTAAAACCAGGATTGTAGAACAGCACGAAAATTTACAGTTAAATTTACATCACATCTAAAATATGAAATAAACCAGTACAATCAATAAAATTATCGTTTGAGAGTGAATTTTATTGAATTCCAAATACCATTAATACTGCATTGTTACAATGTTACGTGAAAAACTAATTTGGGTACTGGAGCTGCAATTATGAGTTAAATATGCGATCGTTATAAGCTGCTGTAGTGACATCAATGATCCTGAAAAGATCTGTACTAAACTCTAGGAACTTAGGATTTAATGAAATGAATTTTAACTGGTTTGCTGACATCCAGGCGCGAAGCCAGAAATTCGCAATGTGGGGGGCTATTCTGGCGGTCTGGGGGCTTTGTCCCTAGCCGCCAAAGGCACGGGGGTCTGGGGGCGGAGCCCCCAGCGCTCGAAAGTTTTGCATTTTTTTGAAAAAATAACTGAATTTTAGAACTATCCCAATAAAAATAATGCTTATAAAACGTGGCATAAAAATTGGCTGCGCAACATGTTTTAACTGGTCGCAATAATGGGCTTTGTGGGAGGTGGCTAATGATGACATCGTGGTTCTCTTGTTTACATGCTGGTTAATCATTAAATTCTATTATTCAATAAAACTCACATGGAATAATCTATTTCGTCTATATTTTATAAAGAAAGATAATTGGGGGGAGTGCTAATGGAAAAATATTTGAAAGAATTGATTGGTAATTAACTAACACTGAATAGTCCCCCCCCTACTTCTTCCTGAGTTTATAATATATATTTTTGATAAAGCTTATGTTTGGCGTTTTTATACTAGCGATAAAATTTAAGTGTTTATTTTTTGGGCATTTTTCAAAGCTTTTATTGATATGTGACTTTAATTTTTAAGAAATTATCCCCCTCCCTCAATATATGCTTCAAAAGACGCTTTAAGTCACTCTTTAATCCATTCCAACGCAAAAAAAACAGTCTCAGAAGAGCTAAAAACGTGGTATTTTCCTTATTCTGCATTTTGGTTGACAGGCCAATGAGCAGGATATAGCCCCCCCCCCCTGGCTACGCTACTGCTGACATCTGAAGGCAATCTGACTGTCACCATAACTAGACTGACTCTAAACTGGTTGTAGTGCAATCGACTGGTAAACTGAACATCTGAATTGATTAACTAGCTAAGACAAAGCGATTGTGATTCTATTACACCATAGATGAAATTGTAACACAGCAGCAGAGACATATAAGTGCAGCGGGCGTATTTTCAGTATCTTACGCAATTTCAAACTGACAATACGCTTTAATTTTGTTTTAAATATTGCAAAACATACTAGCACTGATCAACAATGCCAACTTTTAAAGTAGTAGTTGTAAAGTAAAAAGTGGGGCCCCCATTTTGGCTGGGGCCCCCCCGACCGGGGGGTTTGGGGCTGCCTTGGCACGGCCCTGTCGCTCCCCTAACCCTAACTGTAATGAAAGGTTTTGAAGCAAAAAAAAAGGTCGATAACCATATATTCTTCTCATATCCGTATACTCCGCACTACCTTCCAGTATGCGCTTTAGCACCTCCGGCGGGAGTCGAACCCGACTCCATCGGATTGCAGTTTCGTGCTCTAATCATTACGCTACGCAGCTTGCACCGACCAGGCGACAAAATGTCGTATTTAAACTAAATGTATGAAAAAGGCAATGTCTCCATTCGCGAGGAAAAAAAAATACCGCGAATGTTTCATTCGCGTAGTCACTTCGAAATATAAAATAGGCACAACATTATTATACTGTAAGTAGTTTGTGATATTATGCTTGACAATAATCTGTAACGGCTACAAAAGCTAAATGCTCATTAAATTGGTGCAAAATGTGCATTTATTCAAATCGATCTTCCATTGTACTTGCTGTAATACGCCAAAGCGTGTTACGGGTTGTCTGGGCCCATCTCCGCGTCATTGCGCCCGGGCAACACAGTCCTTTCGAAGAAATTTCGCTTCCATGTATCAATATTTTTGCAGAAAAGCGAGCCGTTGGGAACACTGTGTCCGATTTGACCGGCCCGAGATTTGAATCTCAGATCTCCCGCTTCAGAGACGAACGCGTTACATTCGACCAACTGGCCCGTATGTGCATTTATTTACCATAGGTGGAGTCGAGAACACTAGGCTCGAGGCCAAGACAAGAACACAAAAAAAGTCCGAGGCCAAGGACAGCCCTTCCGAGGACAGACACACTCGAGGCCAAAGACAGGAAAGCTCGAGGCCAAGGCCAAGAACCTAGGACACAGGCGCAAGTGTTCTCCAAAAAACAGGCCTTCAAAATTTTTTTTAGGCGATCTTAAAAAAAAAGAAAAAAAAAAAGGTCTTCAAAAGTTTTTTTTCAGGCATTCCCAATTAAGGAAAACAAAAAAGGTCTTCGCAAATTTTCTGCGAGCTTTCTGGCGTTTTCCAACCAAATTTCAACTGTTCAAAAAATAGTGCTGTCCTCGAGCCGAGGACAGAGCAATTTTTGAGGACTTGAGGCTTCGAGGCCAAGGACTTCAAAATGTGTCGTCGAGGACGTCCTGGAGGCCTAGGACGACCTCGAGGACTCCACCTCTGTAATTTACATTCAAAATAGATTGTTTAAAAATATACGTTTCTTTTGCGTCTGAATCATGTTTAAACTTTGTTGGTTCAATGTATCAAATTTTTTACAGAAAAACGTTTTCTACCAATTTATTAGAAGCTGTTTACGTTTTGGACAAACATTTAAACGACTCGGAATCAACAGTTTCGGATAAGGAATTGGTAAATTGGTTGTGTGTTATGCTTATGCTTGCTTCTACTGTATGTTTTTATTTTGTACTGCTAATTTCTTTAATGTTTAAAAAATGTTTGACCAAGACAAAAAATGATATACCAAAAATTAACGGTATTCTTGCCCAGGCACTATGGTGAGAAAGAAGTTTGTATGAAAAAAGCCGAAAATTAATGATGCACCTCGTATTGAGTAGTACCACAGCCCAGGGTTGCCGAGGGGGGGCAGGGGGGGACAATGACCCCGAGGCCCATGGGCTTCAGGGCGGCCCATCACGGGGCCGTTGGCTTCAGGGGGTCCAGCAGAGGGCGCATGGGCTTGAGAGGGGGCCCATCGCAATGACATTGAGAAATCAGCATGTGAAGCCCGAAGACCTTTTTTTTTTCTGAGATCACCTAAATTCGACCAGAAACACCGTTAGAATTTCGGTGAAGACCTTTTTTTTTTTTTTGGAGATCACATCATACTTCGGACCAAACAGCGGCATTTTCTCCGTCTGTTTTGGACTTCACGAAACCGGAAATCCGTCATATTTGAGCTGGCACTGGTCCCACGTTTGGCTCTCGGCGCCCCTGCCAGCAGGCACAATATTTATTGCTTTTTAGAACTCCGTGACGTCAATCATTCAAGAAGAATGGTTTAGAGTAGCCGCAAAGGCGGACTCCACAAGAAAAAACCTGGAAGAATTTTTGGCTGACCTTGAAACAACAGCTTTTTCTGTTTTTCAAAAAGTTGTCAATTTATTAGACACAAACGTAAGTTTAAATGTAATATTAAAATATTTAATGGTACGAAAATAATGAGTTTGAGAACAATTCAACGCCAAATCAAAGTTGACGATTGCAGGATTGAAAATAACCGAGCTAAAGTTTTACAATTAAATCATTTATCCAGTTTCGCCGCCACATACATGGGTCTCTTTGGACTAATCCGCATCCACTAGGGAATTAAAATTTAAGCTATAGCTTCTTCGACTTCTTGTAATTAAATTTACTCCTTTTAAGTCGCCAAGCAAAAATAATGTTGTAAATTGATCCCTGCCATCTACGAACTCAACAACGTTACCACTGGCCAGGGTGCGAGTTGAACCCAGGAACAAAGTGATCACTACAGTAGTGGAAACGCCGCTTTAAATATCTCAGCCACGTTGGCTATTTTTTGCTGCTTTTATAAAGTACACAAGTATTTCAGGCTATACTCCCACTTTTTTGAAATCTTGTTAATACCTTGAAAATTCTTTTATCCAAGTTTATATCTTGCTAATATTACTTTCGTGCTTGTAATTTTTCAACGTTTTATTTTGACAGGGCAACACTGTTTTACATTACGCCATTTCGCACGGCAACACTGAAATTATTGAGCGTTTACTACAAATTGACGAACTTGACCTGAACAGACCCAACATTTCAGGCTTCACTCCCGCTATGTTGGCAGCAATTTGCGAAATCGAGTCAGAGGAAGATTATAAAGTTTTGAAACATTTGTTCTCGGTAAGTTAGTCGGACAATTAGTATGCGAATGCGAAATGTAAACCAAAAAATTCGGATTTTGACCTTTGGATTTTGTAACCGTAAACTAACTCCAATCAAATGTTTCAGCATATTTGCTTTATTACGCCGAAGCGTGCAACGAGTGGCGTGGCCCATCTTTACGTCATTGCACCCGGGCAACACAGCTTCTTTCGAAGAAATGTCGCAGCGGTGGTGAGCCGTTGGCAACACTGTGTCCGATTTGATCGGCCCGAGATTTGATCCTCAGTGACAAATGCGTTACCGCTCGACCAACTGACCGATTCGACCATAAATAAAATAATTATAAAAATTAAGACTTTTTGTGAGTTTACTCCCACAGAGAAAAGGGCTAATTACAGTACCGTGATTAACACTTCCGGGTTGAGCAAAAATTGAGGCTGCTATTAACCATTTCAAAGTGATGATTTTAAAAAACTTAAAACATTAAAGTCCGAATTGAATATTTAACTCTCGAAAAATATCACTCTTAATACTATACAGTAAAATTGTTTCCTTGTCAGTTTTTGAAAAAATGCCAAAGTCAACCAAGGGGCAAATTTTCACGGACCAAATTGATTTTGAAGTTACTGTAAGTTGATTTTAAGGTTAACCAGAGGCAAATATTCAAAAGTGGCCGAAAAATGGATTTCGGATTGTAGCATTGTAGCAGGCCTATTCCGTATATTTTTATAAAGATAACGGTACTTAAAAGCTCAGGAAGTAGGCTCTGGCACTAAACTACTTAAGTGTTGGAACATAATGACTGGATCGTTTTAGTGATCACAACATAAAGCAAAGAGCCAAAACGTGAGGGAACGTTTTTTTCTGGAGGTTTCAAGACATTACTAGTGTCATCATCAGCAGATAAATTTGCTGATAATCGTCATCATCAATTTGCTGATAATGAGACTAGGAATGTTTTGAAAGGTCCAGAAAAAATGTTCGCTCACGTTTTGGCTCTTTGCTTTACATTGAGATTACTTAAACCAGTACTAAAGGCAAAATCAATGGGGCATCTAGAGTTAGTCCAATCGCATAAGACTGGGTTGGCGTTGACTCCATCCTTTTTGACCAAGCCGTTCCAGAGATTTTCTACTTCAGAGACGACGTTGAGGCCTTTCCAGTTCTAACCTAAAGCGACGGCGCTATTAGGCTACAGCACTGAGTCGCTTCGCTGCGCACTAATGAGTTTGATCTTAGCTCAATATAATAGAGCACTTTAATTTTTTAAAGCTATGCGTCTTCTTTTTTAGAAATCAGACGTAAATTTGCACGCACAAGATGCGGGGCAAACGGCGTTGATGTTGGCCGTTAGCCATGGAAATGTTAAGACAGTTGAGCTGCTTTTAATGTGTGGAGCGGAAATCAACGCGACGGATTTTGACGGTTCAACAGCATTGATGTGTGCAGCAGAACATGGAAAATTGGAACTATTACGAATTTTGTTGGCAACACCAGGATGTGACAAAAACAAAGTCGATTCGGTTAGTCTTAGACATCGTAAAATTGTATTTCAAAATCTGAAATAATTTTGCACTTTCCATATTACATACACAAGTAGTAGTTGAATACTGTTGAATTTTTGACCGTCTCTCGAATGGAACTCCTGACATCTAGTTCAAAGCAAATTTCTAAGCATTTGATTAACTATAGTCG
Organism: Trididemnum nubilum; assembly: GCA_963965965.1. NCBI lineage: Eukaryota > Metazoa > Chordata > Ascidiacea > Aplousobranchia > Didemnidae > Trididemnum > Trididemnum nubilum. Next base: position 9,597,860 of record OZ014473.1, on the reverse strand, counting down.
GTTGGCTAAATATCTGTCGGTAGAAGTGGTTTTACGAAATGACTTTCATGTCAATTAAGATATTCAGCTTCTTAATCTTCTTTGTTTTACTCTCTTTTCCTTAAATATTTTCTAGTAAAGCAATCACTCCCGAACTTTTATGATGATACAAACCCGTATAAACGATAATGGGACGGTCATTTTTCGTGACAGGGGAAGGACAAAACTGCAACTTAACGATTATTATTTACAGGGAGGCTACACTGCATTGGAGATTGCTATGGATGTGGGACACAAAGAAATTTCGATGTTGCTTTACACGTCATCCCAATTGAAATCCTCTCATACGGTCAGTTTCACTGTTTCAAAGCTGCGAACTCCAACTTGAATTCGAAAAAATTCGATTGTTTTGCCAAACTCGAACTTGAAAAAAATAAGTTTTTGAATCGAAGTTGAACTCGAATAAAACTGTTTGAGTTCATCAAAAAGAAATTTAGAGATTAAAAAATTGTCGAAAAGAAGTATTTATGTAGACCATGTCGTGTAAATAATTTATTGATTGATTAATTTTAGTATTTTTGTCAGCCTAAGCTCGAACTCGAAAAACTAGAAATTTTTGCGAAATTGAACTCGAACTTAAACTCGAAAAAATTAGACAACTCTAACTTGCTAAAATGTAGACTGAGCTCGAACTATGAATAAAAATCAATCTAATTCACAGCCCTTGTAAGTTTTTAGACGCATCAACCAGTCCAGTGGCATTTAATCACGCTGTGATCACGCTAAGGTACTGCTTTAATCAAAATAAAGTAATATCCTCCCTCCTCTCCTCCCGCCCTAAAAAGAATGAAGTGACTTTGCTATAATGTAGGAGCGTTTTCAAAATGATTATTTCCAGTACTTAAAATGTGGGGGACGCGTTCCCGTCGGGAATTAGCTTCTCCCCAACGACATTCAGCGTCTCCCATCAGAAAGAAACGTCTTGGGTGATTCGGACTCTAAGATCTTTTTTAGAGTTTTTGAACGGAATATTTGCTTTTTCGCTCTGAAACGCTTTCATTCTAGGATGGGCCCGGTTATGGCTGCGGAAGCCCCCCTCCCTTCCAATATTTTACAATTTAACTGCTGATTATTTCCAATTTCTTGCTAGAAAAATTAAAAACACATAAAAACTTAATCGAGCGATTATCGTGTTCGGCTGTCCGGGTCAGGAACGAGAGCTCTCGGATTCAATTCTCGATCCAGTTAAATTGGATACAGTTTTGCCAACTTCGAAAGATGCGTAGCAATGAAGCTGAGATGGACTCGTTACTCATCGGAGAACATGACAGATGCATAATGGAAATTTAATTTCGATTTTTTTTATCGTAGAATAACCTACAAAATAATGCTGAAAGAGAAAATGAAACTATACTGCATTTTTTTCAAGTTTTCCTCGCAAATCATCTCTACCAAACTTTTTTCCTAAAATTGACAAAAAATTGTTTCACCTTGAATGATAATATTTTCCTAAATTTTCGGAATTTGTCCTGCATGGTTGTTTAACTAATTTAAAACCTTATAGCTACTATTTTTTTAAATGCGTAATTCGTTTTACTTCGAGTTAATTGTTTGCTGAAATTTAAGATTTATGTTTATTAGTTAACCTTAACTCAATTAATTTTTAAACATTGTTTTGTGCAAGATTAACTCTGTGCTTTTACAGATTGCAGAGACTTCGGTGGACAATGCCACTTGAAGTGGAGAAAAAGACACAAGCAGCAAATGCGGATTAGCATCAATCGGCCAAAAAAATGCTCTTCTCGTGTTTCTTCGGGGCAGACTATAAAAGCATCCTTACATTCGCATACTCAACAAGAGTGGTTGGGGCCAGTAACTAATAGAAACTACAACTCTACGCTGAGATATTATACTGTTGCAATACGACATTATGATGTTTTATTTCTTGCCTTACCAACCTCCAACTCGTCCTGGTGAAACAATTAAAGCTTCCCCTTCTTTTGCTCCGTAAAAACCGACGGGGTTTAACCGGGCTTCAAACCTATCGATCGATCTTGAATCACTCAAGCAACAGAGTGCTGCAATGAAGCGTTTAAATTGAAGTACCATGATGACGCGTTTAAAATTTGAAGTCGAAACCAGAGATATAAAGACCAAAAAGGGTTGCACTGCCAGAGCGGCGACGTAGCTCAGTTGGATATAGCGTCGGAGCTTTATGCGCTGGGCTTGTAATGGAATGGTTGCTGATCCCCGGTTCGCCACCCGACTCGAGCTGCGTTCGTTGTGCCCTTGGGGAAGGCACTAACCTTTAATACCGTGAAGTCGAGCAGAGTGGGGCCAGGGGGCCTCACATTACTGTTCGATTTAGGGCGTCTTGCGTTTCCGTGGTTCGACGAGCAAGCCGCCGCTATCAAAAAATTCGTACATTAGGATAACATTTTCAATACAAGACGAACTAACTATACGATGAAATAAATCGGCTGGGATTTAAAATGTACTCGTAAGTAGCGTCTCGCTCCAATAGAGCAGCAAACAAAATTTCACGAACACTTTTTGATTATGGTGTTTTATTTCTCGAAATTTCAGAAGCACTTTTTGATCCGCATAGCTTGTTCTGGCTTTTGACAAGAATCATGGACAGTAATTTGAATTTGTAATTTATTTCAAAGTAAACATTCAAACAACAGATTAAAGTGAGCAGAACAAAGCTGCAAAGCAGAAGCAAAAGTTCGAAAAGAAACTTGCGACTAGGGAGACGAGATCGACCTCAAAATTGAAAAGCCAATCCAAAATCACGACAACTTCAGTCAGAACTGAATGGATTGTGCAGTACGGAGACTCCTCAGAACAAGTTTGAAGAAAGTTACTGGATCACGTGTCACCAAAAATCATAAGTCAGGTGTAGCAGCAGCTGTAGGAGTTTGTTCAAATCAAGGTGTAGCAGATAAATTGTTGGGAGATTCTGGTGGCTTCACAATCTGATAGGTGATTAGATACTCTGGATAGGCCTGCAAATAGAAAAAAAAAGTAGTTAAAATTCCTGCAGTTTAATCCCAAATCCCAGTATTTTTAAAATTCCCAGCAGCAAAGATACCTTTCTCGAGGTCTTCTTCGAGTTAGGCTGCTATTTAACAAGCATTTTCTCGGTTATGGTTGGGTTGAACTTGAATTTATTTTTTCAACCCTTTGCACAAGATAAGAGTACCATGTTCCAGTCCTGTAAACACTGAATGTCAAGCAGAGAAGCTGTGATTGCATGTTTTGAAGCTTTTGGGTAGAAGCACTGGGAATCGAATTAAAGCTTGAAATATTACGTGACAATTGCAAATTACATCTATAGCACAATACTTAAGACGTATTATTGGATGAATGTGATACAATAAATATAATCTATAACGTCATAGTACCTGCTCTCCCCTGTAGATAACATATTCAGCATGCGACAATCCACCAACACTGGGCCTCCCTATTACGGAATGATGACCGGGTGGCGCATGGGCGATCTTCATGGCGCTGAACTGGAGGAACGACTTGCCTGGAAAATTAACTCAAAGGTCAAGTGGCGCCTAGGCGTTAAAAGGAAAATGGGTCAAAATGAAGACGTGTTTAAGCCTGCATGTCCGATTGTCCGTATATTGCTCTTGCGTGCAGCATAGATTGGATCCTTCCATTTCGTTACATGCTTCGACGCAAGGAGTAAAAAGTAAAAAAAAAAACTGACAAAATCCTGAACATCCACCCTCTGACTTGCATTGCACAATTTTATATTCCGCATATCCTTCATGACAAATATCAATAGTGGTTTCGACAAATACTGATTTTGTAATCTGCAATTCAAAAATTTAATCACTTAACCATTTGGTCTGGTCTACACCGAACGTAAAATCGAGCAAAAATTCATTATGCCAGGCGAAAATCTACACAAAAATTCAATACGAGTAAAATCGAACAAAAATTAAGCTTGAAAGTTGTTAGTTGGTTAAAATAAATTAAAAATACACTTTTGTACGCTTACGATTTTACGCTCAGTGAAGACCAGCCTTACACCCAGGCTCAATCGTTCGGAAACCCTAAAAGCAACTCACCTAACGTAACTCTACAGAAGACCATTTGCCTGTGGCATATATAACAGGAGCGGTCTTTATGCATTGGACAACCGGTGCCGCCGTTTATTCCGTACACGTATTGATTGCTTTTGGACGAGTTTTCAGCGAAATAAATCCCGGCTCCAAACATACCGCCGATATAGGCGTGCCTTTCATCAAAGCCTGCAAAATAAATTATAATTGCATTTTTATTCACGTAGTTGCCTAGGTCAGGAGGCAGCGAAGAAATCTTTCGGTCTTTAGATCAAGCTGCCACCTGTCTACCACACACACGGTTGAGGCCTCATACTTTTTAATGCTGAACGTCAAGAAGTAGGAAAGGTGTGAAGGCCAATTTTAATAGTTATTGGTGTGACCCGACCGGGAAATGAACCTGAGTCTACCGTTTCAGTAGCAGACGCTCTATTCACTCGACCACTGATTAAAATAATGGCATCAGAATTAGATTTACTGAACAATATTACACCTGCAAACCTCTGTCCTTCTACCGTAAAGAATAACGCATTGATCAATCAAACTAGCGTTCGTAAGATTTGAGTTACCAGAGGTGCTTAGGGAGTAGCACAGTATATTATTAATGCATTGGCCTTTCTCAAACTGAAACTGAAGAAATTAATGAAAGTCAAGTAATGCCCCCACCGCATCTTGTCTATAGTGATAGCTTAACCATAAAAATATTACTTCAAGACAGCGGTTTTGAGGCTTTTCACCAGTTGGACAATAATGCTTGATTTCCATTAAATACGAGTACAGCTGTTGATGTTGAACAGGCTAATATCACCAACATTCGATGTAATGCATGGGTTTAAATTTCTGGCTTCTTGTCGGAGAGTAAACCCTCTTGCAAAATGACAAGACCACATTAACGTACCACTTTCACCTACCTTTCTGCACAATAGCGTTGATGAAAGGGGAGCCATGGAAAAGCATCCGATCGTTACTGTGGTTGTGGTTTTCCTCACTCACTTCCTTCCGACGATGATTCCACCGCTCCCGCAACCGCTTGTTGTTGACTTTCTGTACCTGTAAAAGATTGGACCATTTTAAGAATACAGGTTCAAATCCCGCCAGAAGATATCAACTATTGGTACAATTGACAAATGGTATAGTTTGATCAACGCATCATCAGCAAGTTGCCACTACAGAACTAACATGAATTCAAGATATTGAGCAGCAACTTTAAACACAAATGTACGTTGAGATTCAATCGTAAGCAAATACGCTCATTTGTTCGTCTCTCGCACAGCGAGCATCAGAGTTCGCATGCAGCGGTTCGGTTCTCATGTCGACCAGTCAAGCACGTACATTTTTGGCGAGGTGATGGAAGCTTTCTTATATTAATATTACAAAATAGAAGGCATACAAGCGTGGTTTACATACATACTAAAACAGTAGACTCAGGTTCGATTCGCAGCCGAATCAAACCAAAAATCACAAAACTTGGTATTCAAGCTTCCTTGCTTGACATTCAGCCAATAAAGGGATAGTGTGAAGTGTGTGTGTTGGATAGGTGGCAGCTTGATTTTCAAACCGAAACGTCCCTTCGCCGTTGCCTACCCTAGGCAACTTGATGAATAAATGTAATTACCATTACATACTTTAATTATATTGTACGACTTGAATATTCCACCAGCTACGCCATTGTCTTTATGCTCTCTAATCGTGCTCTGCATCTCCTCCAACACAGATTGGTATTCGGCATCGGTTGGCTCCAAATCGACTAACACCGTTCCTTGGAATGAAGGCCTGAAACGTATTACATGTAAAACATCTATATATTTTATGATTGCCCGCTTTTCCGTGACGACCGAAGCAGAAGCTACAAATTAAGCCACCGCATTCAAAGGTGTCATTTTTTTGTTCATTTCGCTTGGGTGAAGTTCTACGTCAGTTAAAATTGCATATTATAATAGAAGAGCATAGTCTTGCAAATGCCGTTAAATTGCGGTATACAAACGAGCTTTTGAATGTATTATATTATGCTTGCCTTGTATCAACACAAAGCTACGGTAACAGAGTGGTTTAAAGCCTATCCTGCTTGAAAGAATAATCGGAATATTAGTGGTTTGGTAAGCATGGGTTTCAACTTTCAATTCTATCCATAGTTACTTTTTTGTTAAGACTTGACGCAGATTAACTTATCACGTCACAATCCTTACCTTGAAAACGGCTTTAAGGTGTTCATGGAAATTTGTTCTATGGGGTCAACAGCGCCATCAGCAGCAGCCAGGGCGAGTCTCTCCCCTGCTTTGATGATTTTATGCCGATGCCCAAACGCATTAATGCCGATATCTTTCAGTTCGGAATGACCCATCTCAGCTAGCACGTCCAAACTGATCTTTTCCCGCTCAATGACGTCACGGTATTGGTTCAAATCTAGCCGCTCCAAAAGCTGAATGACGGCGGATTCACCTGCAAAGAAGCGTGGAATTTTCAAGTATTTTCGTTCTAACAGAAGTATCAGTCACTGAGATGACTTTTTCGATCACAACCTAGTGAAATTATTCTTGGCTAAACATGTCTTTGCGCTAAAATTTGACAGTATAGCTTAGAAAATGAACAAAACACGTGGATTCTAAATGACGAAACATTGAGTGCATTCATAAAATCAGTCAATAATTCTTAAAAACTGCTAAATTTGGTTAAAATCGATTTCGGTCTCAAAGGGCCATTGTCAGCTTCTGAAAAACAAAGTTTGATTTTCTGGATGCCCCCATCAACAATCACGTCATTAGACTGTAAGTGCGCAAGATGCCAAAAATATTTAAACAAAAACTAAATAGTTTTAAGAACTTACTAGTTGAATCAGCCTGAGGAGGAGGCAGCTGAGGGAGAGTTCGGCTGTCGCCTTCCCCGGATGAGCCCTGCACATCTGCAGCTGCACTTGTGTTATGCGCAGAGGAATTAGACGCAACGACAGGTGGCTTACTGCCGATAGTGGCCATCTGAGGCATTGCATCGATCAAAAGGCTCCGTACGTCTTCCTGGGTAGCGAGATCAAGCGGGGTCTGTCCCTCCTGAAGACGACACACATTGTAAGATACTGGAGCAAAACTTCAATTGTAGCTGATTGCTACTCTATAAGTAATCTAATAATCAACACAGCTTCAAAATTGCAATACGAGTACCATCACTAACGACAGTTCAGTTTCCTATCTGAAGAAGTTACGTAGACTTTCTGCAGCTCAACACGTTTGTTTGAAGGCTGTTTGAATAACGAAAGAAAAATCCCATTGAAACTGCCCTGCCACTTTCCTTTGCAAAAACTTCATTCATTCATTTGCAGAAACAGGACAGTTCCAGCATAACTGCTTATAACTTAAACATGAAACACTCACTCAATATTTTTAACCAAACACAATATAGTCATAATTATCATTCACTTACTTGGTTTTTCATTAATGGGTCCGCCCCGTGGGCCAAGAGGAGGGTACAAAGCTGAGTTCTCCCCTTTTGTGCTGCCTCGTGAAGAGGAGTGAAGGCCCAGCGGTCAGTGGCGTTAACTGAGGCGTTGCTCTTGATCAGAAGGGCGGCTATTTCGACGTGACCATAAGATGAGGCATTGTGGAGTGGGATCAATCCACCCTTATCCTGAGCATTAGGATCCGCTCCGTGTTCAATCAAATACTCCGCAACCTAAAATACATGGAGAAAAACAAGAACGTTTAAAAAACTGCACTAAATTCTGTCCGCCGAAGACTGATTTAGCTCTGATAAAAAAAAACTTTCGCGCGAAGAGGTTACATCAAATCTTCCCGGTCTATACATTAATATCAAGCAGAATCTATTTCGTGTTGGCACTAGGTATCAAATCAAAACAGGTTCCATCATTGCCAAAAAAATTTCTAAAGACCAAAAACGATTTTGTAATAGCGTATTTGCTGTGCATAAAAAATAAGACTACCAAGAAGAACTAACCAGCAATAGTGAATTCCCCAAAGCACAAACGAAAACTTCACCAAAAACTTACAACCGATTAAAACCCGCAACTTCACTAACTCAAGAAAAAGCGACACCGCCACCGAAACAGTTTTTACCTCATAATTATTGTAACCAGCGGCCAGATGCAGAGGTGTTGAATTCCTTCCTTGTTGGTCTCTGCAGTTGATGTTGTCCGGGGTACACAGCTTCTGCACTCGAGCCAGGCAACCTTTCTTGGCTGCGTCTAATAACGCCGCGTCACCACGTAATAAGTCCTACGAAAAATAATTTTCTATTATGTGCTTATGTCGGAAGATGTAGGTTAAAGTATTGTTTTTAGGACGATTAAAATCGCAAAATCCGGGTTGCACTCCCATCTCCTACCCTCGCAGCGTTATTGCGTAGTTGGGTAAGAAACTTTACAGCAGTTATCTTCGAACAAGTAGCAAAATCGACGAGGAAGAAATCATAGAGTCAATTGGAAGACGAGGAATGTAATCAGCCCTAAACGTACGTGGGCGATTTGTTTAAAATTGGAAGCGCCACTGTCGCGTTCTTCTGAGTGGCAGATAAATAATTACAGATGAATCAAAAAAATTACAAATTCCCACTTTTCCAAACAGGTATTCTATTCTAAATAGAGTAGTGTGTCCTTGATATACTCACTAAACCTCGCTACGGAGTACTTTTTCAATGAATGGAATTTGAAATCGAAGCTTACTTGTATGTCCGTGTCTCCTTCTTTGACCAAATCAAGCGGAGCGTTTCCATCTCTATTCTTTTTCAACGGATCCGCCCCATGTTTGAGTAGGAGCTTGCATATTTCGTATTTCCCCTTAGCGGCGGCTTCATGGAGAGGGGTGAACTTCCACAAATCAGCTACATTCACAACAGCTCCATGTTTCACCAATAATTCTGCGACCTGAAAACACATCATCTTTTAGCAAGACCCAAATATCTAAATTCATGAGTTGCCGTTCTTTTGGCTCTTGCCTAGGCTTTCGCACAGTGGCCTTTAGATCACAAAGCATGTAAACGGCTCAAAAACATCCGCATTTACCACTTTCATAGAATTGAAATTTACGATGGGTGGAGTATGCATTCAACCGATTTAAAAAAGTGCTCGGCAGCGTACGCCAGAACGAATATTATAATACAGTACGTAACGTCAAAAATTTAAAACCCTACAATCCGTTTCACCCACAATAATCGAGATCATCAGGAGTGTTTTAGAGGGTTTTAAATTTTTTTAGTTTCGACGTGTACTATGTTATAAAATAAAATTTCAACTACAGCAATCGTCCAAGTTAAACAATATAAAAATAGAAAGAAATCGATTTCGGCAGCAAAAAAGGCTATCATCAGTCTACAAAAGAAAAGAAAATTTGGTCCTATTTGATAGCGAAATCGATTTTTTTTCAGTTTACAGTATTTTAACCTTGCCGATTGTTGTACGTTAAATAAATTTGATTTTAAATTGAAGCGATTGCAAACTATCGACAGCATAACTTCACATCTAGGAGAGAATCTGCGAAGAGCTTAGGCTTTGAGCATGTATAATTGTATATGTAATAATTCATGCAAATTTACTTAAAAGTATTTTACAGAATTTTGCAAATGCCTTATAAAATGTGCTGCTATTTTGTTTCATCCACTTTCTCTCGAAAAACAAATAACAAGCCAGAACCCACTGCTTTTATATATACTTACTTTTATTTATTTTAAGTAACTATATAGTTCTTTATTGCACTTCAGTTTTAACTTTTTATACTTCAGTTTTTTATTTTCCGTTTTGACTCAAAGTAAATATTTTTGTTAATTCACCATTTTCATTTAACTTATTTCAAATGCGTTCTACTTCCATTCAGCAAAAAGAGAAACGTAACACCTACCTCATAATGTCCATAGGAACAGGCATTGTGTAGAGGTACTAGTCCTCCTTTGTCTTTGGCGTGGACATCTGCTCCATGATTGAGGAGGTACTCCACCACTCCCACACGGTTATACCCGGCCGCAAAATGAAGCGGAGTCGACAGCCTTCCTTCCGTATCCTTACAGTTCACATTTTGCGGAGTGCATAGCTTCTGAACCAGTTCAAGATCGCCTGCCTTCGCTGCCTCCAGCAGCTAAAAATAAACATTTAAAATGTAAGAATAGTTGAAATTATTACATCAGTAAAAATCAAAAAATTTAATTTCATAGCTTTAGTTTTTTAAGCGTGAAAACATTGTTAACAGCAAAAATTTGGTCTTACAGCAACTTTCTTGTGATTTGGTAGTAACACTGGTAGCCGCAAACGCAAACAATTTGAATGTTAAAAAAAATACAAAACATGTCAATTAGCACATCACCAAAGAATCAAATTTACTAGCTTCTTGACACAGTTACAACTACAAAGAGCAAAAAATCTTTTGGTCTCGGTAGCATTTTACCTGAACTTCCACGTCTGTGGAACTGCATGCTGATGTAGTTGGTACCGATGACGTCACTATGACGGCAGCACTTGCGTCACTCGACACATTAGCTGCCAGGGCAGGAGCAACGTTTACAATCGCCTCCTATAATATAATTTATAGTAATATACACATAATACACGTTGAGGTATGATGAGGATTAAGAGGTTAGGTGATAAAACTCCAAACCTTTCAGACCAGGTTCCGTTCGAGTCTGAAACACTAGCGGTGGTCTACATTTCATGGAAAGAGCATCTCAAGCACAGCGGTGCTTCATAACAAACCTCAGTGGTAATTTGGGATTCAGTTATAAGACATGTCAAGCTACTAGCAACACTCAATCTCTGTTCGCAACGCTCTACTAAGTTAGGCCGTGGTCGAGGTCAACGTGGATGTGATAAACTAGTCAAGAGATTAAATTATTCCTGAAGTGAAATAGGCAGAATTAATTTAATAGTTCACAGAGACATCACGTCTTACAATCCTACTTCATTTGACAACACCTTAATGCTGTCTCCACGTCGAAATGGGTAATCGTTTCAACCCCTAGTGACGCGGGTGAGGCGGAGCCCCCTATCGCGGGAGCATTCCAGTGTTTCGAAGTCAACTGACTTCATCATCAGTGTGAAGAGGAGTCGACACAATGCAGAGAATTTTGATCCCTAAATTAGGCTAACTCAACCGGTAAATTTGAATAACCAAGCTATCGGTATAGGCTAACGTCTTCATCTCGTAACTTCAGCTGCTAAAAAGGCAGACCCAATTTTTTTAGTCAAGAGATGTTTAGCGTTTCCAACATAATAGTTGTTTGGCTGCAAACATCTGACGTAATGGGACTAACCTGCAGCAACTGCTGGATGCTCTCTGTTGCCATCTGAGCAGCGGTGAACCCTTGTAATGAAATAATTGCTGGATCAACGCCATGACGTAACAACACGTGGCAAACCTGAAGAAATAACGGGAATTATGAGCGAAAAACAAGCGGACTCGAAATTTCATACTTTGTTGAAAATTAACGATGTAGATTAAATTGGGAAAAAAAGCCTTTAAAAATAAAAATAAAGGCATCAGTAAACTGCTACCACAGCATCTCCAGTCTTGCTAGTGCAGCAGCCAGCAAGAGGTTACTTGTCCGTATCAAACATGAATCAAGAAAAAAAAAAGTATCAAACATCAAACATATTCACCTTTCGCTCCAAAGCATAATTTTAGGCCGCAACAACGGTTTTGGCATCATAGAGCTACGAAGCGCTGAGTTGTTCAAACCTTTCTTCTTTTTATTCCAGCCAAAGTTGTTTTTTTTTTTCCATATTAATGAGTTTTTGTGGCAATTCACTATTTTTGAATCTTAAAAAGTTAAGTGCTAGTTTAAATCACAGCTTTTGCTAGTCGAAATTATGTGGCAAGCAATTGCTGTGCTTTTTACCTGTGCAAGCCCTTGTTTTGCTGCTCTGTGTAATGCGGTTTGTCCGAGGCAATCCAAGATGTTCACTTTAGCTCCATGTTTGAGCAAAACTTCCAAGACATCAATGTGGGATTTATCGGCAGCGACATGAAGAGGAGCCAAGTATTCCTTGTTTTTCTCATTCACACTGGCCCCTTTTCGTATAAGTAGTTCAGTCACCTTGAAAAAAAGGTTTAATTTAAGAAAATCAAACCCTATTTTTTCGCCTTTCCAACGCGCTTGAAAAATAATCTAGAACAGAAAACAGAACCACCCAAAAATTGACCATGTAATTTGCGCACGCTAAAACAAAAACTGTAAAGCCAAAAAAGATGGCTAAACTAATTTTCTTAATTTAACTACACTCTGATAATACTCAATAAAATATATTTGAATTTTGTTACTTAGGCCACTGAGTACAGGTTTTAAGATTCATTAATACATTCGAATGCAGCTCTTTCTAAAACTTACATGAACAGATTAAAAGCCAACTATCCGAGTTGAAAAGAAATTACTTCATTTCAGAGTTCGATTTCGTGGCTTTTTTCGTCCACGAAAAATCGATATAATCAATAACTCTTATACCGCGCGATTTGAACTTAAGTGACCAAATTATTGTTATTATTTCAAGTTAACTAACTTAATATAAACCATAAGTATCATTAAAAGTCACGGGCAAAGCTCTTATGATATAATTAATGGTTTTGTAAGAGTGAAAGTAGCGTAAGCTGGTAGGAGCCAAATTCTTAGTCAATTGCCACTTGTTTTTAATAGGTTTTGATATTATAGCAAAAAGGCCACGGTCGTTTTGAATTTTGGATATCAAAAAATGACTAGTTGATTAAATCTAGCTACGTTGGTACGACTACGATCATTCATAAATCGTTAAAGGAATATTTTTTTACAGTAACAACGACTTGATGGGCCCTTTTCTATTCAAAAGACACCTTTGCTCAAATTCAAAAGTCTAACGGCAATATGCGCTTGACTGGTTTGACTTTCCATGTTAATAGCAACTTCCAATAGAAAACACAGGCTAGGCAAACCCATAATTGAAAGGAGATCACCAAAAAGAATAAAACGGATATGCAAATAAAACAATTCAACAGTACTTACCTGTCTCCTCTTCGGATATGGAGAAGCGACAGCACAATGCAGTACTGTGTCAAGCGTGTGCGGATGAAGGAAGGACACCGAGTCGGAAGTGAGGTTCTTCTTGACTCGTGTCATATCCGCTTGCCGGGCAGCTTCTAACAATGAATGACCTTTGAACTCGTAAGCAAGCTTTTCTTGAAGTTGTCTGCGAAACAACTCGATAAAAATTTCTTTCTACACACACTCATACATCGTATTGGACGAAAACGAAATTCATTTAAAAACTTAATGATCACAGTGGTACTGGTATCGACCGCAATTTGAATTCACAAATACTGAGTACAGTACGTTATCCAACGTCCAATCGTCCATTCAGTGGAAATGACTGTGATTAAGCACTAACTACTGGCAAGAGAGTAAGCCATCAAAGATTATTCAAACTACATCGTCAACCAGCTGGCATCTAAGTGAACGTGAACCGCAAGACAATAAAATAGCATCAGTGCAAAAGAACAGCGCTGTTTATTCTGAAACGGTTCCTATCAATAATTCATCAATCGACTTTTAAAGAAGAGCATTCGATGGCAACAGATGGGAGAACAATACTGCAAGTTTACAACATTAGATATACATAATGCGATTTTCAAACAGTTTCTAAACGCTTTGGTTTGAGCCAAAATTATCGCCAGGCATCTTAATCACATATATTATACATTAAAATTTGATACGAATACTTTACCAAATATTCTGATTCAAATAAATTATTATTTATTGCATTTATTTAATTGTCTGAACATCAATAATAAAGCAAATATTCAAATAGGTTATATTGAAAAGACGTTTAAAAACTTTCAGTTACAATAATTAATTGCAACATTATAGAAAATGCTCTAAAATAGCAGTAGCTCTTTTTTTATTTTAGTTCAGTGGTTCTTAAACTGGGTTCGATCGAACCCCAGGGGTTCGCTGAGTCAGTATCAGGGGTTCAGAGGAGACTAGGATAAGTATACACAACAGAGATGGAACCGGTCGGGATTTTCTCGACCCGACCGGTAAATTTCAAAATCATCGCCGGTTGACCGGCCGGTCGACCGGTTTCTGACCGGCCCGGTCGACCGGTTTTTTACAGAAGGTTTTTGTTCACTGTTCAATGTATCTAATGAAAATTTTCAAAAGTGGGGGGCATGGATGAGGTGTTAAAATTTGTGACTTTGGACGGGGGTCTCAGAAAAACTTTTGCGTTTTTTGCAAAAACAACTCAATTTTAATACCTTTTTTGGTTAAGTTTGATTTGAATGCCCTGCTTTGAAGAGCGCAAAACGTGCTCAAAATAAGCATAAAAAGCACTGGAGGTCACAAGCTAAGTTATATTAGACGTTCTTTCTAATGATATTTTGCGAAAGACCAAAAAAAAAAGTTACAATTTTTTAGCTATTGGTGACAGATTATTTGCAATTTGCCCAGCAGCAAACGCTAAACTTTTTTTTGGCAGTGCTGCTTTTGCAGTTACAAAAAGATGAGAAAAAAATAACAGCAGAAGATAGGTAGCAGTAAAAGCATACGAACATCACAATACTTGTACTATTGTACCCAAAATCATTAAAATGATGGAGCAATAACATCATATGATATTGAAAATTATGTCACTAACAGCGTGAAAAAAAGGAATATTGAAAAATTTTCTCACTAACAGCGTGAAAAAAATGAATACTGAAAAATTATGTCACTGACAGGGTAACAGCGTGAAAAAAATTAATAATATGCGTAACAACTAGGCTGCTTCACTAACATTTTGAGAAAGTACGAAAAGGATCTATTACAAAACAATGTGTACTGGAAAAAGTTTTTAGCTCCACAGAGATTTATATACGGACGGAACAATTAATATAAATCTCTGTGAAGTAAAAACTTTTTCCAGTACACATTGTTTTGTAATAGATCCTTTTTATACTTTCTCAAACTGTTAGTGAAGCAGCCTAGTTGCTATGCATATCATTAATTTTTTTCACGCTGTTACCCTGTTAGTGACATAATTTTTCAGTATTCATTTTTTTCACGCTGTTAGTGAGAAAATTTTTCAATATTCATTTTTTTCACGCTGTTAGTGACATAATTTTCAATGTCATATAATGTTATTGCTCCATCATTTTAATGATTTAGCGTATAAGAGTAGAAGTATTGTGATGTTCGTATGTTTTTACTGTTACCTATCTTCTGCTGTTATTTTTTTTCTCATTTATCTTTTTGTAACTGCAAAAGCAGCACTGCCGAAAATTGTTCTGAAGAAGCTTTTCGCTTTGGGAAGCGAAACGTCAAACCAATAAATAAACTCATCGGTAGTACGGAGTCGTTATGAATAACTATCCCGATGAACGCAACGCGTCCGTTATTTTCATCGAAAACACTCAACTGTTATGACATTGGTTAGAAAACATTTGAAATATAATGAGCCCCGGCAGTTCGTAGAAATGCTGCTACTTCAGAACAAGCCATGGTTAATTAGATATAAAAAAAATAGGAGCTATGTCTTTCTTGCTCAGTGTAGAGTGTGGTAAACTTAAGTTGAAAAAAGCTTTTTAAAGCGGCAAGATTTTAGCATGTAGTAAAAAATCTGAAATCTACGCCACTTCTACTCTTAAGCTGATTAAAATGATGCTAAAATGCCAGGTAACGTAAGCCTCTTCCACATGCATGCTTTATTAGAATCTGATTACGCGATTCTTACGTATATTTTGCACTTTTTTGGTTTGTGCCGTGGCCTAAAGTCGGGAGGCATGGCACAATACTCCCACCCTAAATACGCACTTGGATGTGCATATCTTAATGGTCACAGCATATTAGTCACAGCTTGAACCATTCAACAAGTGTTTTCGAAAGGTGTGGTTTGTTCATACTGATTTTTATAAAAAGTTTTATTTATGATACAATATATAAGTACATTTCGGTTGTTGCTTAAATGTCTTTTAGTTGCCAGAAAGGAAAATTCAACCGGTTTTTCAACCGGCTTGACCGGCCGGTCGAAGAATCTCGACCCGACCGGCCGGTCGACCTGACCGGTTTCCATCTCTGATACACACGCTATATGTAATATGTATAGCAATCACAATATTCTCTACTAAACACAAGTACGCCAATTGACGTACAAGGCTGATGTGCAATTGTGCGACAGATGTGAAGATTGTGCAATTGTGCAACAGACGTACAAGGTTGATGTGAAGTTTAAGAACCACTGTTTTAGTTATCAAAGTTAATGCAAACAAAATTCTGCCTAAAGGTAACCAAAGGCTGCAGGTTCGAATCCTATGGAAGGATAACTTTTTCGCATTGCTTGTTTTAAGTAGTTGCCGTTCTGGTAGCTTTGCCGTAGGCTTTCGCGCTGGTAGCATGAAGGCCAAAAACTAGCAAAACGACTAAACTTCTACCTGTTAGGCGCGAGGTCAATAGCCGATTTTGAGTGGCAGTTTGCCACAGTTGGGTCGCCACCATGAGCAAGGATAAGCGAGCAGACGTCGATCCGATTTTTCGATGATGCTTCGTGCAACGGAGTGAACTGCCACAAGTCCATTGCATTTACATTGGCGCCGTGTTTTATTAGCAGCTCCGTAACCTGGGAAAAAAAAAAACAATCCTGGTAAAAAACTGGAAAGAAAACGAAAACTGTTGACGAATCGACAGCGTTGTCTTCGAGACGTAATAGCAAAGCAAGCTCGGCAAAACAAGCGATCATTCGTGTTGTGTTCTTTTATTCTTTTTCTGCTCGGCAAAACAAGCGATCTAGTTCGATTCGTGTTGTGTTCTTTTATTCTTTTTCTGCAGACCTTACAACAAAGGACCAGTTTCTAGTATCTATAGCGCTTTTTCAGCAAGCACAACAAAGCAAGAGAAGAAACCAAACGAGTAGCTTTAATAACCTAAAGGCATGACCTCATAATGCCTATCAAAAATATGGACGACTTGGCAAAACTATTAATCAAGAAGCTGAGTAACTTACCCGCAAAAACTTTGGCTGTACCTTAACTTTAAACCTTAAGATGTCAACTAGGGTTGTACAAAGTAGAATTTCGAATCCTTGATATTCGAATCTCCGGAGAAACGAATCTCAAAAAGCATTTTTTATCGGGTAATTGGATTCGAAAAAAAATTTTTAAAGGGCTGCCAAACCGCAAAGAGTGGTGCGTATTACACAATTTTAAGCAACCTAATTGTCTAGTCGCATTTCATTGATAGTGCATTGCACTCAAACAAGCGGGCACGCACTCAAGTGGCAGTTGTCTAACTTAGTCAGGATTGTGTTTTTTAATTTTTGCAATAAAACTGTATTGTCACAGTTTGCCATGAGTTATTCTAAAATAGGATTCGAAATTCTAGATTCGAAATGTCTATTCTAGAATTATTCTAGAATACTGCATTATTCTACTTTGTACAACCCTAATGTCAACCTTTCACGAGAAAATCAACCTTTTGCAAACAAGTTATGTATCGTACAATATTTAAAAACGCCATTCTCGATCCATTAGCATTTTCTCATTGGCCTCGGATATTAATTAAGGCTATGAAACTTAAAACATAAAAGAAAATGTGATAACAATGTTATGATGTATACACAACAGAAAAAAAGAAAAATAACAAGTATTTGACCAAAATTACGATTTAACCAAGATATACTAGTCTTGAAAAGTCCTTTTTACTAGCTACAGCATTACTCAACTTTAGGGATCAAACAATAACAATGGCAAAGATAAAGCCGTTGCTCAGCTGACGTACCATCAAGTTTTCAGCAATGCGTCAGGCTAGTAAACGAAATGAGTGCCCCATTAAAGCTTTAAGTCCTTTCTTAAGCTGTTTTGTGTAGAGGTGAATAACGAACTAAACGAAGCCACCACCTAGCCAGTTGTAAGAGGTGGCCAATGGGTTAGTACCCAATTACCCATTAGCAGTGGCCTCCAATAAGATGTTATTGTTGAAGTGCCAACTCTGTGCTGAAGTGGATAGAGGGTTCTCCAGTCCAACTTTTTTTCTCAACAGGGTTTTCCAGCTCAGCTGAGTTGCCATGGTGTAACGATTCTGTTGCACCATGCTCTCATCCACCATAAAGAGCGGACAGCCTCGACCAACCAACCAACTAACCAATTCGATTTAACCTTAGTAATCCCGGTAATAACCAGTATGACGTTGCAGAAGTGATAACGCTACTTGAAATGACAAAATATGCAATGAATCAGCAAAAATGAGTCAATAACGCTACTGTAAATCTGCTCAGTGCAGGAATAATATGAGCTTTTACTTTATTGCAAGTATTAAAATTCAGAGGCAAAAAGTAAGAATTAGTGTTTGATATTCTGAACAAGGCTTGGTGTACTGATGTACCATACTCCACTGCAGCGGATCCACACCATTCGATTTTACAATAGAATGTCGACTTTTACAATAAAAGGCAGCGTGTGTACACAATTCAAACTAATTTTTGATTCCAATCGAATTACTTCTAAAAGTGAGTGTAAGGAGTGAGCTGCAAAGTTTCATACAAAAAAAGATGTAAAAAGTTTCGTAAACTGTAGGCAACAACGTGTACCATTTGACCACTCCGAGAATCGAACTTCAAACCTCCCGGTCCAAAAGTAAATAAATTGGATTTAAGCAACTGATAAGTTACAGTGCAAGAGTCAAGCAGTGAATATAGTTTAAAACAAAGCAATGGAATCACAAAACACGAATTTACCTCATAATGTCCATACGAACAAGCGTTGTGTAATGGCACCAATCCACCTTTATCTTTGGCGTGGACATCCGCTCCTTGTTGTAACAGCAATGTCACTATGCGTACCTATAATGAGTCCAAATAAGGCGGGTAATGCAATTGCACATTTCTACCTACCTTTTCACAGTCAACTTGAGAAAAAACAAAATACCGCCGAAAAATCACACTAACTCGGTCTACGTTTTTTACTTAAGAAAAATATAGAAGAGGTTTGGTCCAACGAAACCAAACAGAGTGCTCGATAACAGCAATAGTCAGGAATAGAATACAAAAACACAGCAAAATAAAATGTTAAGCAAAACAGAAGCCCTTGTGGTTTTAATTTTACTGACTTTACTGCGCTTTCCAGATAAAGTTCAACCAGTTGCTATATATAGAAAATCATTTTCTAAAACTTGCTTGCGTGTATATATATATACTCTCAATATATATATATTTTGTTTTTGACGGAAAGTATTTGTTAGATTTCTTGTGAGAGTAACCAACTATTTATAAGCTTTGTTATTAATTTTTGTTGTACAGTTATACCGCTTTCTTTCATATGAAACAAGTTCCTCTAGAATCTAGATAAACAGCAGAATAACCTTTGTCAGGTATGGCAAAAACACAGCTTTATGAGTTCTACGATGACGAAGGACAGTCTATGTAATTCAAGTTTTCAACGGTTTTCACCTATGATCAGTGTTCTGCATACTCATTTTATAATTGTCATTAATATACTTGCCAAACATATTTCCCATGGCCATGACAAATGTCTTAACAATATTGCAGAATGGAATGATCTTTTAGCAAAACAATAACAGAGAACTGACGTTTCTAGGACCCCAAAACCAACGAATATCGTATTTCCATTAACACAGACCTTCTATTGTTCAGCGTGAGAACGAGACTATTGTGTAGTAAAGGAAAAAGACCAAATTATCGAGACAGAGAACGATTTGCTTGGCATTTACTTCACCCACTCAACTTTACTAAAACTACACGTATATAATCCCATAATGTTCTAAGACAGTGGTTCCCAACCTTTTTATATTGGCGGATCGGTAAAATTAAAGAAATGTTCACGAACTGGTACCCCAAATTGCAACGGATATAACAAATACTGGTGTCGTTTTATCGCATTTGTTAACCACCGCGAAATAAATGGCATAGCACAGCATAACGCATTATTTCGGCACAGACACGTAGCTAGAAATCTGCAATAGAGGGGCTGGTTTGAGGGTCTGGGGGCGGAGCCCCGACGCTCAAAAAGTTTGTATTTTTTGCAAAAAAACTTGATTTTAGGTTTAGTATTTTGATAAAAATTAATGCTTTCAAAATGTGGCATAGAAATTAGCAGCGCAATAACATGACTAAACAAACTGGTTGTATAAACAGGTTATGTTGAAGGTGACTAATGGTAAAACTAAAACTCAGTTCTGTTATTTATAAGCTAGTAAATCATAAAATTCTACAGTTCAATAAAACTCACATGGAATAATATATTTCGTTTATATTTTATAGAGAATGATAATTGGGGGGGGGCTAATGGAACGAGATTTGAGAGAGGTAATAAGTGCGTGACTAATACTTACTGAATAGCTCCCCTCCCCCATCGCCCTGGCTACGCAACTGTTTCGGCATATGTAACGCATTCAAATACAACAATTCAACAAAATGTCACTTTATGGACGTATAGTACAAATTTAACAAAATCAAAGTTATTGGGAAATTTGTTGCTGTTTCGATGCTAATTCGAGAGACACGTGAGGCAGCAAAAAGGTTTTTTAAACACGTAGCTCTGCTTCAACATCCAATCGATTTCTTTGCTTTGTTTTGATTTAAGTCAGAGCTGAAAAAATTTTCGCAATTAAGTAGCTGGTTGAAAATACCATAAACACCATTGAAAAAATGGATATTCGTTTTCAAGAGATGTCCATAATTGAGACAAGGATTCTTTTTTATACTTTGAGTGCAAGGTAGAACTGCACATAATTTAATCAGTTTTTCTTTTTCCTTGGGATTACGGTTACATGTGCTGCCATCTTCGATAAAAGGTAACAAGGAAGTGGAGAAACGCCAGTTTTACTAACTAAAAATCGGCCAAGAATAAAATGAGTGTTTTAATCAATAAAAGCATTGGAATGAAGGGTGGAAAGAAGATATTCGCGGACCCGCAAAAAAATTATGTGGACCTGCATCAGTCCGCGGACTGGCGGTTGGGAACCACTGTTTTAAGAGATAGGTATGAGGAACAAACAATATGCAAAAACAAAGTTATTAACTGAAGCAATTGTGCTAGCTTAAAGCTGTATACACAAATGAGATCAAAACTAGGATAGGCCAAAGAAATAATAATAATATTTGAACTAATACACCATCACACCACAAAAAATGCTACTAAAAGTTTTTGTTCTATGAATCTTCTATTAACTAAGTCAGTTTCCACAAAATAGTCTTGTCAATAATTACATCTTTATTCACGAAGTTGACTAGGATAAGAGTCAACGAAGGGTCCATTCCGTCTTTGAGTCAAGCTGCCACCAGTTCACCACACACAGTGGACGCTTGACACTGTCCATCACACACAGTGGGCGCTGCCATCTGTCCACAACATACAGTGGACGCTTGACACTGTCCATCACTTACAGTGGGCGCCTGACACTGTCCTTTTTTACTTTTGAACGTCCAGCAGGAAGCTCTGACTACCAAGTTTTACAGTCTTTTGGTATGACTCGTAAGTAGATTATCCACCAAACGCAGAACCGATTAACCACCCGAGGTTAAATAGGTCAAACCTAAACCCTACCAGCAACCCTAAATTACATCTAAACAATAGAAACTGCAAACTGGGTGATTTCAAAACTAGTAGTTTAAGTTGCATGAACCGCAAGTTCTCTTTAATAACTATGTTTGTTTAACCTATGCTTAAACAGCTGAGTACAAAATTAATACAAATAGAGCAGTGATTAAGTTGCACAAGCTCAGGCATTACAGCTAAAACAAAAATTGACACAAAGGATTAAACAAACGATTTTTATAATACTTAAAAAAAAAGAAACTTTTTGAAACAAAAGCAACCCCACAATAGGCACAGTGCAATCTTTGATTTATAATGTCATGAGACAGAAGATTAACATTACTTTGCTCAAAATATGGAATATAACAAAAGTCCAAAGGTAACATTATTATTCCAATAGCTGGACTGTTCTAAGTGTTCAAGTTCTTTAAAGCTTTAAATGCAATGACGATCAGCATTTGACAACATCTAAACGAGAATTGATAATGGTGCAAAACCCTAACTTTAACAAACTCTGCCCATTTTGAAAGATAACGCATTTCAAGCTCTTCTAAAGGAAAGCCAGTAAATGAAAAACAAAAGATGGTATCGATATGTAATCCATAAATGATTTATAGGGGTATTTCCACAGCTTGAGATTATGAGTTAAGCCTATATAAACTTAAAACTTTTCTGCTACAACCGATTAAGATAACAGCATTAATAACCAACCCAACATTACTCACTCGGTTGTATCCTGCAGCAAGGTGAAGTGGGGTAGACTTTCTTCCATCACTAGCATGGCAATTGACATTCAGTGGTGTAAGTAATTCCATGAGGTGATCTTCATCGCCACTTCGTGCAGCTTCCAACAACTCATCTCTCTTGTAATCTCCAGATAAAGCACCCTGAAGATTTCAAAAATTTGTTACTATGGGTCAACCAGAGAAAGCTTTATCTATTCTACTGGATGGTAAGTTGCTAAAATAACCCTAACTAAGCAGATGTACAGAGATAGAGTCATACAGTTACAAACTCAATTATTTACACAGTTAAAAAGAGATGCTACCAATAATCCAGAATGGTACTTCAGATCAAAGCTCATAATATCTTTGTTTAAATGGGTTTATTTAGATGCTATAATACCTAACTATTTATTTTCATGCTTTGTTGTAGAAGAATATTAACAACAATAACAAGTAAATTTCGTTACATCAGCAGATAAAACTAATATGTACAGTTTGTACACAAAAAATATTCAAGTCTAAATTACACCCAGTGAAATGCAGTAGTTATCAATCACATCGCATATGATCATATAAAAGTAGTGCAAATGTAGCAATGCTCGCTTGACGCCGTACAATTTTCAAAACAAAACACAATTTCAATAAATAACAAAAGCACAAGCAATGATACGCTACAGCACTAATTTATAATTTAAAAGAAAGAAACCAAAATTTCAAGCATACCATAATAATAAAAAAAAAAGAATCTGCATCTCATTTACCTTTGCTATATTGTCTGCCAAATCAGCTGCTGTTTTGTTGTCACTATTGCGAATGTGAACATCTGCTCCATTTTGTAAAAGTACAACACAAACATCGAGCTTGCCTTTGTTTGCAGCCTCATGAAGAGGAGTGTAGTTCCAGGTATCACAGGCATTAACATTTGCACCATGATTAAGCAACAACTAAAACAAGAACAAACAAGAATAAATAATTAGCATTATTTCAATCTTTGTGCAAAACTTCAGCACAGGCTGCAGCTACAAACTGATAATTTAAGAAATTACATGAGAAATACACATACCAAAAACTTTTTAAAATCTTCATGATAAGATAAGAAAACCATTCACTTAGCCCCAACTCCAATCCTACATCAAATCTTAATCCAATCTTAACATCAATCAAAAAAATTCATGAACATGAATGATTTTCTCATTTGAACTCTTCTTTCATGGAAAATAGATATGCTGGAAATGAAACCATGCAAGATCATGTTCTGACATAATACCATGGTAATCCATAGAAGCTTTATCACTTACCTGCACCACCTCTGCATGTCCAAACGAGCAAGCATTATGAAGAGGAATCAATCCTCCATCATCTTGAGCATGCACATTTGCACCACAATGCAACAGATGCTCCACGACATCTTTACGTCCAAACCCAGCAGCAAAATGAAGGGGTGTCGACTTTCTACCTTCCAAATCCAGAGAATTCACATTATTTATGTTCACAAGCTTCTTGACCTAAAATAATTTTAACAATCCAGAATGAACAAAAATGGTTTATATTCAACTCATTTATTAGACGTAATACGCAGGTGAAGACGATTCGTCCAAAATAAAAGTGCCGTCATCGCTTCCTTGTGAGTGGAGGATCAATATGAATCAATCAAAAAACTTCAAAGCATGAAAATAATTATTTAAAAATATAGATGACAATCAAATAAGATTTTACTAATTTCAAATTGCAGGAGAAAAATAGTATATAGGCTACTGAAAAATGTGCTAATTCAAAAAAGATAACCCTTTAAAATTTTTGTTCAAGAAAGAAAAATTAAACATAATTTTGATCTAAGCTTGCGTCAAGGTAAACGTTGTCAGACAAGCTTTAACTTCTCAGTCACCATAATTGAAATCAGACTCATATTCTTATTTTGTCAAATCCTGTCAAGTGCAGCCTACTTTTTATCAACAGATTTAGTTAATAACAACTTGAATAAAATGGCCAATCAATAGAAACCATTTCAGTGAAAACACAAAGTGACTATTAATCTGTATAGTATTAACCTATATAGCTTGTTCAACAAACAGTAACAGCCTTACAATATACAGATCAGAGATAGTCAGATATACATTAAATCAAATAAGACATAAAGGTAGGTACTGTATCAGCATTCAATTACACTACTTAAATTCCATTAGTAATCAGAAGGCTAGCAACATAGCTACATGATTAATGGTAATATACACTAACTGTATACACTACAGTGTGATATATGAAACCGTCAAACAAGAAATTACAGGTCACAGAACCACTTTAAAATACGTTCTTCAATATTACAGAAATTGAACCACTGATACACCAACAAAATAAGCTCAGAGCTATAAAATGACAGACTGATATCTATAACAAACGATACGGATGATACAAATAAAAAGTTTTTCCTGAGGTTCCTCTGGTGTTCTAGGCTAGCTTTGAGAAATCACACAGGTGCTACTCAAAAGACTAACTTTATTACTGACGTTTCGCTAGTTAGAAACAACTAGCTTCTTCAGAGCAATGCTATCAGTAGTGATGGCAAATCGCCATCAACTTCTGATAGCAAAAAACAGAAAAACGATCCCACACATTGCTGCAGTAGAATAACTAGCGAAAAAATTCAAAATAAGGCCCCGATAAAATTCATTGTTACGATAGGCTACGTCATACAGATAATGTAAAGGTGCGAATAAAAATGAAAGAAAGCGGTTCTATGGAAATAATTTCTCCGAATTAACATAGCAGCAAAACACTTTAGAACTAACACTAGGAAAGATACGGATGATACTGTTAGGCATAGTTGATTAAGTAATTCTGAGGGCAAAATGTTTTTACGAAGTTTGGTTAAACTAAATAATTCCGTTTCAGTCTGAAATTTTGCCCCCAAATTCAAATGCAAACCAAAAAAAAAAGGTATTTGCTGCAAACTGGTTTTATTTCAGCCCCGCTTTTCTGAATTTTACCACCAAAATCAGGTGAAGACCAAAGCAAATAGGTCTTTGCTGCATTCTGGTTCTATCTCAGTCCAGAATTTCGAATTTCTTGTTGCCAAGTGGGTATTACTTGCCAAAAAACTGAGGGGGCAAGACATATTTCATCCCCCTTCAGTGTCAGACCCAAGGAAGCGCCGCCCCCTCGCTTCCCCAAATCAACGCCAGTGCTGTTAGGTACAGGCTAGGTCAGAGTTGCAACATTGGGCCAGAGAATTGGTAAAATTAGCAAATATTCTATCTTACCTTGGTTAAATCCCCATTTCTACAAGCATCAAACAAGTCACGAGGTGATGAACCAGAAGTTCGATCTGTTCTTGTTGGAGAAGAATAAGCTCCACCAGCCACAATATTGTGACGTGAACTCATGCTCTGTGCTTCAAAGACTGCAAATTACCAATCTAGTGATTATGACACTGCTAATGAATAGACCATAAGCACAATTACACTATTGTCTAGTATCACAGATTAATGTCAGATAAATATTATTGGGTAATGAATATTTCACCGAAAATTTGTACCATCAACTGGGTCGACTTTGAACCTTTTTAAAGCATTTAGACATGGCACTTTGCCAGGTTTAAGCAACAAAACTGCTATAGGATAAACGTAACACTAATGGCCTCAGTAACTAGCATAACCATAACTCAAAAAATATTTCACTATGATTAGCCATAATGTACATTCTATCTCAAAAAGGGTTTAAAGTCACCTTGCTTTTTGGTGTGACTTTAAACCCCCAACTAACGTCTGCTTAACCTTTACTTACACAGTACATGACCTAAATGTTTAAAGTCACCTTAGTCTGGAGTGAGTTACTGACTTAAAAGATTTTTACCAATTTACGATGCAAGTCATTAAATATAAGCCGCCAGCTTTTTTTTTTTAATCTCTGCGACTCGTGTATGAGCATGCGCGCTCTCACTCCTCTCATGCATGCACTCATTAGGGTTAGGGCTAGCTATGGGGAATAGCTTAGATCGCAGAGGAGAAAGCGCACGCGCGCTCATGCATGAGTCGCAGAGCTTCCGAAAAAAAAAGCGACAGCTCATACTTAACGACACCCTTTTACGGGCTTCCAAAAACATTTTTACAGATTGATGTAAAAATTAGACAAATAAGCTTTTTTCAATTAGATGGACTCGCTTTTTCATTATTGATAAAAAAGTAAAGTAAGAATTTACTGTATTGGTAAAAAAGTAACAATTTTGGTTTCAAAAGACTATAATCGCGTACTTAGCCTCAAGTGTGGGCACGCATTAAATCAATAATCTGAATTGCCATAATGCCACTGAGCAGACTTGTGGGCAAGTGGTAGACTGATGATCACAAGGTAATAGATTCAAGCCTACATTCGCCTGATGAGACATAAGGATGTTGAAACAGTCGAAAACTACCTTTTTTTAGTGACCCCTGGTCAATTATTACAGCCAAAACACACTCAATCTTTTCATAAATTATTTGATTTTAATGCTGATGTTATTGTCACGTGACCTTACGCTAGACAAGCAAAACAAAAACAATCCATCAAAGCTTAAACACTGATCTAGTAGGAGACCAGCTTGGTCTCAAAAAGTACTGGTATTTAGCTGATATTAAAGTTTCTTTTAGTGTAGGGTTCCAAGTCACCCCAAGGTTCAAATCAAGGTTACCCCGGTTGACAGCAACTTAAAGAGAATAAAACGAAAAGATTCATCCCCACATTTTTCATTTACTTTTTTAAGGATTATTTACACGTTAAGATTTGAGTAACAGTTTGGGATAGCAGATCAGATTTGGGCCAGAATTAATAAAGGAAGTGGCTGGTGTTACATTACATAATGCCCATAAAGGAAATAAGAGAGCTAAGAGTGAACGCTCATTCACAGTATACACTCTTTTTTATTCTTGAAATTATTGTTGGGTTAGGTTTTGAGTTTGGGTTAGGATTATTGTTAGGATTAGGTTTAAAGCTAGGATAGCGATTTTCTTATTCTTACATAATGTAACAGCAGCTGCTGCCATTAAAAAAACTAAATAAAAATTTCTAGTGAACAGTGAATTAGGCCTAGTCTCTTTTATTTCCATAATGCATAGCCTATCTGATATAGGGCCCACTGCAGTGCTGCCTGTATCAATAAAATTTGTGTATGAAGTGCTTTGTACACTGTTTAACATGTGGTTTATATAGACTTACTCTACCGAGTACCAACTCTACCGCATGCATGATCAGTGATTAGATTAAGCGTATCAGCCTATTGAAAACCTATTAAATTATTACAACCAAGCTAGAGTACAGTACAGACAGTACCACCAGTCCCACACTACACATACTGTAGCAATTAAGCCAATTTTTATCAGTAAACCACTGTTTTTATTGGGCACACCTCACCAAAACCTAAGAGGGAACACTGGTCCATAGCCTATCTGATATTGCATTAAATCAGAAATTGTTCAAAGTTTGAGGTTAAGAGTTGCACCACACACCCAGGACCACTGGACAGCACAGAATAACCTGGTAACCAAGAAAAGACTTTGCATTCGAAGTGACTTGCTGGTGCACAAAATGTCCACAGGTAAACAAAGATGCCAGGCAGCCAGGATACCGGAGATCTGTGACCTACCTCGTTTTCGCATTTTTTTTATTTTGATGATTACAATAGGCATAATAAGTTTGGGTTATGACAAGGGTTAGGCTTTGTAACAAAATGTCTGCGCACACAGAATGCCAGAATAAGTGCCAAGCCTTTCCATAAAGTTCATGGTTGAAGCCTTCGGAGAGTGCCAGGGTAGGCCTATGCTTAGACTGTTAAAGATTAGCAGATTCAGGATTAGAGATTATAGAAAATAGGCCTAGTTGTACATGGTATCATAATTTAAGCTATACCGATACATGCACCAATAAATCTGAAATCATAACATTAGGCTATTCAGATGATGTAGTGGTATCTGGGTGTTTTACCGTTAGTACGACAGTAAATTAAAATTAAGTCTACAGTCAGGCAGATGAGTGATACTGCACCAGTGTACCAAATACTGTCGGTCTACGGATACTAGGCCTATGCTGTCCATTGCAGAGTGCCTGCACGATCTGATATCAGTAAGTTATCTGGTGATGGACATAGTACCCGTACTTTAAGCTAAACTCAAGTGATCCTATTTAGTATTTTAGATTAAGAATTAAGATAGGCCTACGCTAGCTTAAAAAACTTGGAAAACATGTTAATTGCCACAAGTCTAAAGTACCTGAGTACCCAGTACCACGCATACCGTAACTGCCATAGATCTACGAAAACCAGAAATACAGTAGACGTAAGTAGGCTACACTAAAGTTCTAACTTGCTTTGCAACCAAGTACCAACCACTGCTTAAGTGCTAAGCCTAGTTCACAGTTAATCGAATTCGTATAAAATGCATTCGCGTGACCGTTTACATTAACCTCACTCTTTTGTGCGTTTTTTTTAGTTTGGTAGATGTTGAAACGCCTGCATGTTGTACTACGTCATTACTTTGTAAAATCCGCGAACTTGTACAAAAAAAAAACCTAAAATGAGTATTTTTTTTCGCCCTTTAGAGCAAGAATGGCAGTACGGTACGGCACATTCAAAATTTGAACAAGGCGTACTTCAAAAACGTACCCTACGATTTTAACGTAATGTAACAAAGCCAAATTTTGCATTCCACCGTGCTTAAGTGCTTTTCATCGGATGGTACACTCTAAACGAATTCCCTACTTGAAAGGTACGGTATGTAGATCAAACAAAAGATCATATGCTTTAAATGTGCTGTATTTGAGAGGTACGGTACATAGGCAAAAAAATTGCTTCGGTTTTTCCAAGTTCTCATTTTCCGCGCTTCGAAAGAGGTTTAACGGCATACATTTGGTTAACTGTTTCTCCATTACCAATGGGGTCAGACAAGGTGGCATTTTGAGTGCTTATCTGTCCAATATCTACATAAACCAGCTTTCTGCTGAGTTAAATCAACTTGTGGCGAGTCAAAAGCAGAGCGCTCAGATTGCGGTTAATCGGCTCTACTGCAGAGCCTGTGAGCTGCGCGATCTATTGACTTATTATGCTAATCTGCTGGCTTTGCGTTTTGGTTGCTGCTATTCCGTTGCTTCGATTTGTGACGTCCCTAACTGGAGCAGTCGCGTGACTGTCACATATTTCCCCTTTTTTGAGTTAGTTAGTTGAATTTAAAGTGGCGACGGCGGTGATGGAGGAAGGGCCTGTTGACTATGCTAGCGTCAACGATTCAATTACGTCGATCAGGGTCACCAGTATGAGCTGTTTGATCTGTTGACTTATTACGCTATTGCATCCAGATATTTCTTGTTTGCTGCTTCAAGATATTCCGTTGCTTCGATTCGTGACGTCATCGTTTGGAGCAAGGACTGCGACAAACTTGATATTGGTTTCTGTATTGGGGAAAAGTGTTTAAACAATCTTATGTATGATAATAACATTTGCTGCTTTGCTCCTAGTTCCTAAAGCTTACAAAGGCTTGTTGACACATGTGTTGAATTTGCTGCAAAGAATAACACTGTCTTTAATAGTAATAAAACCAAACCTATGTTTTTTCCAAGAAAATTCTTCAAAACCACTGATCATAATCTAACTGTGAATGATCAGCATGTTGAATTTATGAATAGTATTAAATACCTTGGTGTTAGAATTAGCAGTGTTCTTTCTGACAAACTTAATTTTTATTTATTTATTTGTGTCAGACTCAACAAAGGTCCATCATAACACGAAAAACAAAAACACACAAACAAATTTATCAGGCACAACACAAAGCATAAACATGCGTGCTAATTTAGCCAAAATGTAATTTTGAGCAATGTACTAAAAAATCAAAATCAAGAAAACACGCGGAGCCAAAAATTTGTTAAATGTAAGCGTTTGGAGAGTGCTTGCATCTTATCATAAAATTTTCAGTATGTTTTCTCATTAACGAATAAAAAGTTGAGATGCCGTTATTAACCATAGTTTAATTGATGTGTATTCTTCTAGAGAGATTAAAAAGTATACGATAAGCATTGT
This sequence comes from Trididemnum nubilum, assembly GCA_963965965.1. NCBI lineage: Eukaryota > Metazoa > Chordata > Ascidiacea > Aplousobranchia > Didemnidae > Trididemnum > Trididemnum nubilum. Next base: position 9,567,565 of record OZ014473.1, on the reverse strand, counting down.
TGTAAGCTACACGAAGACGATTATAATATTAAAGCTCCAGTAAGATCTATATATTGCATAGCAAATACGCTTCGTACTAGGTTTTCCAAATGCTCTCTAAATGTAAAAAAACATTTTGTTTCGTTATTTTTGTTCCTCTATCTATGGAATCTTTTACATCAATCTTTGGTGTTGCTATCCTGCGTCGAGCACAAATCGTCTTCGTGTAGTTTACAACAATGCTTATCGAATACCGCCTAATCTCCCCAGCAGAATACACATCAATGAAAGTATATGGTCAACAACGGCATCTCGACCCTTTATTCGTTAATGAAAAAGCATACTGCTAATTTCATGATAAGAAGCAAGCACTCTCCAAACGCTTACATCATAGACTCTTCATTAGTAGACTAGAAACTGACGCGGGAAGAAAAAACGAAGAGAATTGAAGAGAAAAAGGCTCCTCTCGCTGCAAAGTTTTTTTTTGCCACGCGTGAATTATTCGACACGATAAGGTTTTTCGCGATAAGTTCAAATGCACAGTACAAGCACAAGCATAAGAAAACTTAGGCAATTCCAAGCCTACAACTAAAGTCATTAAGCTAGATCAGCCGACTAAAAAAGCCAAAAGAAGTTTCCAGTTGAATTAATAAATCAGCACAAAAGAAGATAGAAACAGAGGTGGTCGAAGTAGCCGAAAAACAAAAGTATGGCTACTTACTCTGAGATCCACCTCAAGTGAAAAAAGAAGTACGGTGAATTATTTTCATTTAAGTGAAAGCAGTCCAAATTAATTCTCTAATGAAAGTAGTTTCAAAGTATAATACTGCCACATCTGCTAATGCTTGTACCTACCAAAAACAACAAATTTTTGAAATAACTCGCTATATCTCAAGATTTTATCTACAATACAAATTTCACGTTCGAGACCTATACGAACATATCTTCTATAAGCAGTTTTGCCCGATAGAATGAGAATAACTTTTCTTTACGTCATGTCGTAGTAAAATCATGGTAAAATCACCTAATAAAACGCCTTCGTTACGGACTACCTCTGGATATGTACTATGAAAAATCCTCTTTTACAAGGTAACTGGAAAATCGAAATCCAAGTGAGTTTCGAATTCGACAAAATATGTATTTTTTTCTGTTTTCAACGGTATCAAAATGTGTAAGAGTATGCTTATAAAAACTAGCTGATAACAGTAGCGTAGCCAGGGGGGGGGGGGCGGGGGGGCTATAGCCCCCCCCATTGTCATGTCAACCAAAATGCAGAATGAGAAAAACACTACGTTTTTAACACTTTTGAAACTGTTTTATGCACTGAAGTGGACTAAATAGTAATTTAAAACATTTTTGAAACATATATTCAAAGGGGGGGGGGGGCTAATTTGTCAAAAATAGAAATAACAAATGCATAAAAACTTTGAAAAATGGTAAAAAATACGCAATCGAATTTGATCGCAAGAGTAAAAATGCCAAACATAGATGTCATCAACAAATATACTATAAACTAAAGAATTGGGGGGGCTATTCCGTATTAGTTAATTACCAATCATTTCTCTCAAATCTCTTTTCATCAGACCCCGCCAATTATTTTTGTCTATAAACTGTATGCAAAATAGATTACTCCGTGTGAGTTTTATTGAATTATTAGATTTTATAATTTACCAGTATCTAAATAAGAGAACTATAATTTTACCATTCGCCTCCTCCCAAATAGATCATTTATGCAACCAGTTTAATTATGTTTGCACTGCCAATTTCTAAGCCACGTTTTAAAAGCATTATTTTTTAATCAAAAAAGCCCTAAAATTTAGTTATTTTTGCAAAAAAAAGCAAAATTTTTGAGCGCTGGGGGCTTCGCCCCCAGACCCCCAAAACAGCCCCCATTGCGAATTCCTGGCTACGCGCCTGGCTGATAGCGCAGTAGAAAAACATTGACTCGGAGCGATGGCAAGACGGGGCAAAGCAGAGCTCAGCCCACCTGGAAATTTTTACTTGTCGTATGCACAGTGGCGTAGGCTTCGGCAAGATTTTCCAAAGGGGTGTGCATCAGTCAAAACTTGAAATTGGCATCATAAGTTTGAAGTCTGGGTCAAAGTCCCCAGCCGCCCGAGATAATAAGGGGGTCTGGGGGCGAAACCCCCAGCGCTCAGAGATTTTACGTTGTTTTACAAAAATAATTAGATTAAATTTCGAATTAAAAGGTATGCTTTGAACAGTGCAAAACTTACACAAAACAGACCCGGCGCCACGGGGGGGCATCCCGGGGGCGTGCCCCCCTAAATGACTGCTTGTGCCCCCCCAGACGAAAATTGTGCCCCCAAGCGAGGACTGTGTGCTGAAGAAATTCACAGACTCGGGGCTATTGGAGTGCAAATCAAGGCCTAAGACTCCCAAATTGGTGTTTACCGCCCGAATTTTTGTGAACTCATAGCGGATTTCATAAAAGCTTTGGGAAGAAGACCTTTTTTTGTTTTGTTTTGGTCTTCACTTAAGAATTCGTAAAAAATCGCAAGAATTTTGAGACGAAAACCAGAATTTGTGGAAATTTTTGAACTGAAGACCTCTTTTTTTTTCGGTCTTCACTAAAGAAATCGTGAAAAATCGCTAAGACGATAACTAGAATTTGTGGTCTTCACCTTGTTCGTTTGATCCACACTAGAATAATTGTGCCCCCGTGCCCCTCTCGAATTCACATAAATAAACTTCTCGTGCCCCCCCAAATTTATTTCTGCCTTCCCCCAGTCACACTATCCTGGCTCCGGGCCTGACACAAAATAAGTATAAAAACACTGAAGGGCACAAGCTAAATAATATACGCAGCCATCCTTTTCCACTAGTAGTGTACGTCAGGCCAAGAAAGAAAGCAAAAATTTTGTACCTATTGATGACAGATTTTTTTGAAACATGCCAAGCATTAACCGCTAACTTATTGGCATTGGCCGCGAAACATCTGAAATATAATGTGCCTCCACCAGCGGGTTGAAATTCTATTTCTTAACAAGCCATTGTCTAGCTCGATCATTAGATATGGAGAAACAGTGCCATGCCTTTTTTGTTGCAGTTTAGAGTGTGGTGAACTTGAGTAAAGTCGACGGCGAGGCCGAGATGGTAATAAAGCCGTCGTTTTTACGATGACTCCGATCGTATGATCTGTGTTCAACCCAAACCCTGGTAACGTTGTTGTGTCTTTGGATAAGACGCTTTACGATGATTAATTATCTCTGCTGGTGGCTTCAAACAAGAAGCAAATTCAGTGGACAAGAATTCGAAGAAATCCACAGGAACATTGGATCACTGGAAACTCCTAAGCAGGTGCGGATTCCCCCAAGCACGAAGTAATCGTTGCAATGAAAAGTGCGTGGATCGTCCAAAATTTAGCGTCAGACACGATCTGGTGACAGGAGGATAAATATGCACTACAAAAAAAGTCGAAAAACTTTTCAAAGCAGTTAATATATTGGCATGAGCAAAAAATTGAAATCTGCACACTTTTACCCTCGAGCAGATTAAAATAATGCTAAATGCCAGGTATAACGTAAGCCTTTTCCAGGTGCAATCCGTGCATCCTTTATGGTAATGTAATTACGCGATTTTAACTTTTTTTTACACATTTTTTGAATTGTGCCGTTGCCCAAAAACGGAGGGTCATGGCACAATATCTTCCCTATCTGTGCTACTCACTGTACATGCACTTGCGGAATTTTGCGACCACACAAACTTGAAACTTGACCTTAGCAAGTTAGAGTATAATCAGGGTCGTAGCCAGGCCGGTTATTCAGCGGGGCTCAACGTATTCGTATTTGCCATTTACCGACGTACAGTAATATTAAAACAATTTCACTAGGGCGTTCCCATTTCAGAAAGATTTAGGCTGTTTAGTTAAAGAAAAAGTACTGTAATTCTCTTATAAATGGAGTTGAATGTTATGCAACAAAAACTGGAGGTGGCAAAATTGGATGGTTATTTTCTACCGCAAGTTGCGGATCTGTTTAAAACATTTACAAAACACCAAAGATTTTCGTAGTAGACTATAATAGGCTTCCCCTTTCTTGTATAAGGTCTGTAGAATGTTAGTAGAGGTTCCGAGATTCTAAACTGGAAGCTTTTTACGTGTCACTGTAGTCTATTTTTAGTGTATAGACGTTTTAGCCGAGACGCAGGAACCTAACTCAAGTGTCATTGATGTGGGTCAAGCGTTTCAAAACTTTGCTGCGATTTACAGCACCTTACGTCTTTCTAAGATCTTAGTGTTTTTGTTCTTTTGTTGCATTTTTTTTATAGATTTCTATCTCTTGCTTGCATGGAGCTGCTATCGTTGAAAAAGAATACCACTAAATCGCTAGCATCACGCTTCTCGCGTTCGATCTGCTCTAACACTATTTGCATCAAAGTCTATTTCAACCTAGCCTACCATATATCGTTTATATGAAGTCTATAAGCCACAACATTAACCTAATCAAGTCTATGGTCTATAAACATTTCGCTACTTAGGATTGCCTATGACTGATTGTAAAGAGTCTATGGTGCAACCAAAGCAGACTGAAACTGAGACTTTGATAGCGATATCAAGTCAGTGAACCGTGAAGGAAAAAGGCAAAACTGTCAGTTTCTAGTCTACTAATAAAGAGCCTATGCTTACATTCTACTAATTTTTGGCTCGGCATGTTTTCTAGATTTTGATTTTTCAGTAGGCCTACATTACTCAAAATTACATTTTGGCTGAATCAGCGCGCATGTTTATGCTTTGTGTTGTGCCTGATAAATTTGTTTGCGTATTTTGTTTTTTCGTGTTATTACAGACCTTTATTGAGTCTGACACAAATAAATATATTCTAAAATAGAATTTATGAATATCAGTTTTGCCAGGTTCGGAGCTGTTCAACTCATATAACACCTCCAAACGTTGGTACGCGCATTCAAACAAGATACCAAAGTACCGTACCTTCATAAAAAGCGAGTACCGTACAAGCGTACCGTATTGTTTAGCAAAAATTACGACGTACCGTACTGCCATGCTTGGTTTAGGCTATAAAAATAAGCTGAAAATGCGAGTGTTATATGTGTTGATTCTAAAACACAGTCTAAGGTGACCAGGCAGACAAACCTTTAAATTCAAGTTTAATCACTGTTACAATTTACGCAAACCAGAGTCAAACATCAGAAATATTAATTTGTCAATGTGCAGTCAATAATTAACAGCCAAATTCACAGAACGTTCAGGCAGGTATCGGTAAGGTTCAGGTAACCCTCAGTAACTATTCCTCTACGGCAGAACTCGCAGACAGGCAATTAACATCACAGATTAAACAGTTAAGCAGTTAAACAGATTAAACAGACAGATTTAACAAACAGGTAAACCAGTTTTAAAGAAAGATTTGCAGCCTGCCAAGTAACCTGTATTCAAAACTCATACAGTAAACAGTTACAAAGAAAGGCCAGGGCTAGACAGGCCTAATACAGTAGCACATAAGTCCAAATAAACTGCAGTACAGTACTATCTAAACTGCCCTACATGCTAGCAAATTACCTCAGCAGCTAACCTACAGAAACAGCAAAAATAGTAACCACGCTACGAAAGTAAACAAGTCAACGCCTCGAGAGCGCCATCATGCGCACAAACATAATTAGAAAATAGAAAGGAGAAAGTGAAGATGTTGTACTTTACATACTCCCCCCAAATAAGGAGTCAAGAACTACTTATTTTAAACAAACCAAAAAATACAACAGATTCACACGTAGCAGTCAAGCAAGTAAAATAGCAAGCTACTGTACAAACACAATAAAAACGAATGACAAAACAACAGTAAGGAGGTGGTGTTAAACATAGCAACCATCAACACGATCCTTCCAAAAGACTAAGCTTACGAATGTCTCGACATAGAGATGAATTCGCAGTTTCGACTCTCACTCTGCGAACTCGACCTTCGGCATCTGGAAACACCTCCTTAACTACGCCTTTTGGCCAACTGCCACGCCGACCGTGACCATCAATAATCAACACAACATCGCCGACAGCAAGATTGCGACACGGTTTAAACCACCTTTGCTGATACTGTAAACATGGAATGTATAGTCTAACCCACTGAGACCAAAATTGGTCAGCCAACAATTGAACTAATTTCCATGACTTGCGGTAGCCATCCGCTTTTACAAACTGACCAGGAGGCTCATCGGAATGCAAGCAACCAGTAAGAAGCATTTTTGGAGTTAAAGGCAAGCCATCGGCTGCGTCGCTGCTTAAAGGAGTTGTCGGGCGATTATTAACAATATGCTCTACTTCAACGACAAATGATTGCAGAGTTTCATCATTTAAAACTCGGCCCTGAGTAATTGCATAGAGGACCTTTCTTACTGTACGTATAACACGCTCCCAGACACCGCCTTGATGGCTCGCAGCGGGTGGGTTAAAATGCCAGTCAATATTGAATCTTAACAATGAGTTTTTAATATTGCTGGATTCAAGGTTCTGTACAGCTGCACGCAGTTCCCTGTCAGCTCCGATGAAATTGGAGCCGTTATCACTCCATATTTCTGAAGGTTTAGAGCGTCTACCAATGAAACGATTCAAGGCCTGTAAAAATGAACTGGTGTCCAGTGAGTGTGAAACCTCCAGATGTACCGCTCTCATGGTAAGGCAAGTAAATACACAGATGTAGCGCTTTGGTGAGGAGCGTCCACATTTAACATAAATGGGTCCCATATAGTCAACTCCTGTATAATGAAATGGAGCATGCCCTGGAGTTAATCGACATGCCGGAAGTGGGCCCATAACTTGCTCCGCCGGTCTAGCACGTTGCAGACGGCATTTAATGCAATGACGTAAAGCAGAGCGTACGGAAGATTGTCCGCGCAAAATCCAATAAAATTGTCGAATCACTGCAAGGGTGTGGATTGTACCACAGTGACCCTCTTGTTCGTGATAATGCATTATAATTAACTCAGTAACGTGATGTGTAGATGGCAAAATAGCAGGGTGTTTTGTGCAAAACGATAATGCCGAACGCTGAATGCGCCCGCCAACTCGAAGAATGCCATCCTTCAAAAATGGATTTAGTCTTTGCAAGGGTTGTAGTGTAGGTATGCGACGAAGCTTACTTTTGGTGACATTGATATATTCTTGAGTAGTAAGCTCTCGAATGGCATCGGAAAAGGATTGTGCTTGCACGTGTTTCACAATCACATTGGTAGCAGCTTCAATGTCCTTTACAGTCAGACCCCCGATTGCACGCAATGGTGGCAACGGTGTCTTCAAGAGGTACTTGTGCTTCATAAACTCTTTATATTTCAGAAGCCATGCCACAGCCCTTTGTAACTTGAACCAATTAGAGTACCTCATGCAAAGTTCACTCAAAATTGAAGTTTCTGAGACAGATTTGTCGACCTGAATATTGTTCACAGTCTTCTTCAACTCAACGTTGCTCTCAGGGAGAAGTGGAATAAGTGGGGTAGCAGGCCAGCTCTCCATAGGTTTCCATAAAAATTCTGGTCCAGCTAGCCACGTTGGGTGACGGTCATGTGCTTTGGGCATCTCCCCCCGTGAAAGAAGGTCAGCAGGATTGTTACAGCCGTTTACATAATGCCATTGATCTGGGGCAGAACCATTGTGAATTTTTAGCAGACGGTTTGCAACAAAGGTATTAAAACGTCTCTTGCGGTTATTGATAAATTGCAATACAGCCGTTGAATCAGTCCAGAAGTAAGCCGTGTGTTCCGGTATGTCCATCTCACGCTGGAGAAACTTAGCAAGTTGCACTCCCAGTACGGCTGCAGACAACTCTAGTCTTGGAATAGTTCGTCTACGTTGGGGTGCTACTCTAGACTTTGACATCACAAATGCGCAGTGTACATTGTTCATTTCGGAAACCATGCGCAAGTAGCCAACAGTTCCAAAACCAAGCTCACTTGCATCACAAAATATGTGCAACTGCACTTCTTTTACGGGAAAGTTCTTGGGCTTTAGGCAGCGAGGAATAGAAACAGCCTGTAAGCAAGGAAGCTGTTCTAGCCAACTACACCATGTCGCTCTTTGTTCTTCAGGTATATCGTCATCCCACGAAAGCTCCAAGGAACATAAGTGCTGTAGCAAACATTTCATTGGGAACACATATGGCTGAATCATCCCAAATGGATCGAACACTTGACTTATAACAGAAAGAATTCCGCGGCGAGTCATCGGTCTGGAGTTGATATTAACCTTCACTTGAATCATGTCATCCAGGTTGTTCCACATTAAGCCCAGGGTTTTAGCAACAGATTGATCATTACAAGTAATGTCATATAAGCCATTATTATCAATCTTATCGCACCCTGGAAAAGAAGAAAAAACGCGACGGCAGCTACTGCGAAACTTGGACAAATGGAAGCCACTACTAGCAAGCAAATTTTGTAACTGTTCAATCAATACTATGGCTTCATCACTTGTCCCAGTTGAGCAGAGGCAGTCATCTACATAGAAATTATGCAAAATAGTATTAACTGTGAAATCATTAGCCTTAGTAACATTTTCAATTGCAGTTTGTCTTAAGGCGTAGGCCGCACAACTGGGTGAAGACCGTGCACCAAAGACATGCACAACCATTTGGTGGTCGACTGGCTCTTCAGTCAAGTCATTGCCCGGCCACCACAAAAATTTTAAAGAGTTACAGTCATTAAGATTGACAAGTACTTGGTGGAACATCGCCTTGATGTCACACGTAAAAGCCACATAGTCTTGCCGAAAGCGAACAAGGACACCTGCTAAATTGTTTGTGTAGTCAGGGCCACTTAACAAATTGTCATTCAAAGAAGTTCCATTACATTTTGCGGCACAATCAAACACAACTCGAAATTTAGTACCAGTAGAGTGGTGCGGTAGATACCAGTCTCGCTGTGGATAGCGGGGTGCATAATTCTTAGGTACCACTCTAGCATATCCCTTCTTCAGATACTCCTCCATTTTTTCCTTGTACTTGGAAAAGTAGTCCTCGTCATTCAAAAACTTGCGTTTTAAGTAGTCCAAGCGCTTCAGAGCAACTCGACGGTTGTCAGGCAGAGTAACGTTATCATCCTTCCATGGTAAGCCAATGACGTAATTTCCATTGTCAGTTTTAGTCTGGGTTTCCATCACACTAATGGCTCTTCTGTCTTCGATGGAGGGACCAAACTCTTCTTCAACCTCTGCATCACATAGGTCACAAGAAAACAAGCCTTTAAGATTGTGATTGATCACTTCCTTGTTTACATGAGTAAAATAGGAAGAATGAGACCCTGGGAGGCCGTCATCCTTTCCAACCAACGCCCATCCAAGAGTAGTGTAAACAGCTCGGGGTTGGGAATTAGATCCTTGTCTTTTGTCATGGATTTCGTGAGCATCTAAATTATCTGCACCAATCAGTAGGTCCACTTGCTTTCTTTCCAGTAGTGGGAACTTCAGGTCCTTTAGATAATCAAGTCGATTAGCCTCTTCATAGCTTGGAATGTCTTCAGTTAGCTGTGGTAAAGAGCGCACTGCTAAGACACCATTTAAAGTCAAAATCTTGTCTTCCTCAACACCTTTAGCATGCAGGTCCACTTGCTGGACCCTCTTACGTTGCTCACCATTTACCGTTGAGATTGAAACCATTTGCTCCTCGCCGCGAGCTCCAATGTGTTTCATCAACTCCTGAGTGCACAAAGTTGAAGTTGACCCTTCATCCAGGAAGGCATATGTCTTGATTGATTTTCTTCGATCAGCTGACCACACTTCGACAGGCACTACCTTTAACCAAACTTTTATCGGGGTGGAAGTGGTCAGGTATGTTGACACTAAAGTTGTGCCACCAGTAGTTCCAGAAGAAACTTCAGTGGTCTTCGGAGTTGAAAAATGCAGCAAAGTATGGTGGGCTCCACCACAACCATCTTGCCTGCACCGCGACTTGTTTGAGCATCTTCTAGCCAGATGTCTGCCGTTTAGGCAGTTGAAGCACAGACCAAGGCGCTGTACCAAACTTTTCCTCTCCCCAACTAACATGTCCTTGAACTTAGGGCATTTCCATAAAAAATGATGCTCATTGCAGGCACCACATTGTTGTACCTCATGACTGACCTGGGTGCTATGAGATTTTTCCTTTACATGGGTGCCAGAGGGGCCAGGAGGTCCAATCTTACGTGAATAAATCATCTGTCCAAACCTTGTATTGGAGAGTATTGCGTGTTGCTGGATGAACTCCATTAGCTCCTTGAAGTCAGGTTCCCTACCCATGGAATACAATGATGCACTTCTTTTCTGAAATTCTCTTTGCATTGAATTAGGCAACCTCATGAAAATCTTGTCGATGGTGTCGTAATTATTCAAATTAGCCTGAAAGCCCCATTCATTAAGCGTTATAAGACAGTTCCGCATCTGGGTTGCAAGTTTGTACAGTGATTCAGTGTCACCCTCCCTTAAACGAGCACCATCTTTCAATAACTTCATATGCGCGGCTACCACCTTGTACTCTTGTCCAAATTGTTCAGTCAGTATTTTCATCGCAGTATCATAGGCTTTTGACGGTGGTCGAATAATAATTGTTGATTGAATTGATTCATACGCTGACCCAACACAATGTCCAATTAAATATGTCAGTTTTGTCATGGGGTCCTTAACTCGGTTGCAAATATTGTCTTCAAAGTCAGTCAAAAAGCGATGAAAATCTAACGGATCCCCAGCAAATTTTCTTACCTCCCTCTTAGGCAATGGTGCTTGATGTACACCATCGGCAAAGGCTTGGAAAGCTCTTGTGAGATCAGCTGTAGCAACTGGATCCTGGAGCCTTGAGCAATTGCTACCAGTAACATTGTCCACAGGAGCTGCAACTGGTAGAGAATCTACAGAACTAGTGGAAACTTCCTTCCTCAACAAAGGATCCATACCTACACACTTGGGAACCAGAAGAGATGCTGAGGCCTTGCATTCTGGTGGTTTGGGTGGTGTGTTGAAAGTTCCTACTTGTCCCTCAATCACCTTGCGTCTTGCCTCAACCAACTCTAGGTCTAGAGCTAGTTCTTGGTCCCTTAACCTCAGTCTTTCTCTTTTGATCTTTAATTCTTCTTCCTTCACCTTCAATAAATCCAAAGAATAGGATACATGCTTAGGAGTCTCCTTATCTTCCACAAAGGTGCTTCGTGTGTCAGTTGAGCTAACATCTTCACTGCCACTAAGAAGACTAATTAACCCATCCTCAGGAACCTGTGCAGAGTCTGTTTGTGCTGCTGATCTACGTGATGGTGTTGAACCCAGAAAGTCCAATAGATCTTCCATGACTGAGGTTCAAGACTAGTGATCTTGAATAATATCGTATCCAAAATCTTTCTTTAAATGCAATTGTTGATTCTAAAACACAGTCTAAGGTGACCAGGCAGACAAACCTTTAAATTCAAGTTTAATCACTGTTACAATTTACGCAAACCAGAGTCAAACATCAGAAATATTAATTTGTCAATGTGCAGTCAATAATTAACAGCCAAATTCACAGAACGTTCAGGCAGGTATCGGTAAGGTTCAGGTAACCCTCAGTAACTATTCCTCTACGGCAGAACTCGCAGACAGGCAATTAACATCACAGATTAAACAGTTAAGCAGTTAAACAGATTAAACAGACAGATTTAACAAACAGGTAAACCAGTTTTAAAGAAAGATTTGCAGCCTGCCAAGTAACCTGTATTCAAAACTCATACAGTAAACAGTTACAAAGAAAGGCCAGGGCTAGACAGGCCTAATACAGTAGCACATAAGTCCAAATAAACTGCAGTACAGTACTATCTAAACTGCCCTACATGCTAGCAAATTACCTCAGCAGCTAACCTACCGAAACAGCAAAAATAGTAACCACGCTACGAAAGTAAACAAGTCAACGCCTCGAGAGCGCCATCATGCGCACAAACATAATTAGAAAATAGAAAGGAGAAAGTGAAGATGTTGTACTTTACAATATGACCGTGATGTAGTAGAACGCGCTAAAGTTTTAACATTTTCGCAGACAACTTACGTATCGTTTTGACTTTTGCTTGCCACTCGTCTTGCGTCAACAAACCAGATTCAAAAGCCTGCGACTTTTGATTCATTCTCGATTCCAATAGTATAAAAAAACTATGAAAATAAAAAATCTGCTCCATCGCTGATTTCTGCCAGTTCAGTGAGAAAACCAGGGCTGTAGGTCTCGAGACCGGTCTCGGTCTCGAGACCAATTTTTTGTGGTCTCGGTCTCGAGACCAATTTTTTGTGGTCTCGATCTCGGTCTTGGTCTCGGCTGTTTTGTATCGGTCTTGGTCTTGGTCTCGAACCGTTGTGGTCTTGGTCTCGTAGCTCAAAAATTGGTCTCGAGACCGGGTAATTTTTGTAAGTAAAATAAAATTGCTAATTTTGTAATTTTGGTAGAAAAAATAAAATAGCGAGATTGTGTAAATTTTGTAAGTAAAATGTAGTTTTGTAAGAAGCTAACGAAGCGGTTACATTATCGATTGGACAAAGAGATTTTGCACTTGGAGATAAAGATTGTCGCGTTTTTACATGAGAAAACACGTCATTCACACAAAGCGGTTTTGATGACGAGGAACGAAACTAGAGTCCAATCAAAACTACAGAGTTCTTGCCCAATTCGAGCCCTGCAGATGTTTTTGCGACTTTTCTAATCCCCATGTAATAGAAGTTTTTGTGTCAAAGGATGTACACAATGCTACTTTTGAGATTATAGAGTGCTGCACAAATAACTGAGAAATTTTTTGGCAGTCGTTTAAGCAGTTGTAGAAAAAAGTTCGCCTTTTCGCTTTTGCAATTTTACGACGCTGCTAAAGAAACAAAAACCTCAACTCGAAGTAGACAAAGCTATAGGAATTAAACTGTTTTACAAGCATAGTCGCTAAAATTGACGTCGATGCTCTCAAAATTTAAGAACAAATCAAAAAACAAATGAGGCTGAAAATTGGCAAAAAATTAAAAACAGCCAGTCACAATTCAAAATTCACTGATTCTTATCAAAAAAGAGTGAATACATTGTGTACATATTACTTTATTGTTGATTGCAGTCGCGTAGCCAGGATTTCGCAAGGGGGGAGGAGGGGCTTTTTTGGAAGTTTGATACAACTGAAAAGGAACTTGACCCAAATTTTCATTAGTCTTAAATTAGATTGAGGTGGTTTTTCTGTCAAAATTAGGTGATCTCCAAAAGAAAAAGGTCTTCACCGAAATTCAAAAGATTTTTCCGGCCGAAATAAGAAATTCAAGGTTTTTTCCCGGCCGAATATAGATGATCTCCAAAACAAAAAGGTCTTCACCGAAATTCAAAGGGTTTTTCCGGCCGAAATCAAAAACTCAAGGGTTTTTTTCGGCCGAATGCAGGTGATCTCCAATAAAAAAAAAGGTCTTCACCGAAATTTAAAGGGTTTTTCCTGCCGCAATTAGAAATTCAAAGGGTTTTTCTGGCCGAAATTAGGTGATCTCAAAAAAAAAAAAAAAAGGTCTTCACCGACTTTGAGTGAGCTCCAGAACCAAAAAAATCCACTATTCTGGTCCAAAAAACGGCAAGTTCTTCACAGCTTCGGCTCCCAAATTCCTTTGGGGGGGCTGTTTTCATTTTTGGAGCAAAAATCGGCCTCAAAAGCACTAAAAACGTGCTATTTTGCATATTTTTCAGGCCAATGGGGAAGTTCGAGCTCCCCCCACCCCCTCCCCGCTGGCTACGCTACTGGTCGATTGTCGACAACAGTGATATACTAACCTACAGTAGGTATTTCGTCTCTTTGTCAACAGCGAACAAACCCACTACTTTAAAATTGGCAAATTTTGTTTGTTCATGATGTATAGGCCAAAGCTAAATGTAAAATGACAAGTGACGCAAACAGGAGGGCAAAGTGGGCTGCAGCTCTCCTCTTTTTAGTCATATCACTTACAAAATTTGATTCATGAATGCAAGCATTTAAACGTGTCATGGATTTGACCTGTACAGGTAAAGAAGAGGGGCTAAAGTGGTCGAGCAATTTAATTCTTTCAAACGACTTCCGAATCTTAGCAATTAAATTCTTAGCGATTTTAGCAATTAAGTAGTTCTAAAAACGTGCGAAATATGATTTAAATGGTTATTTTTTACGAAAAATGACAAAAATTGTCTAGCGACTGGGGCAAACCTCTGGATGAGATACGATTAAGTAACAAAAGTTTGCTCAGCGCGACGACAAGACAGTGCTGCGGACTCGAACTTAAACTCGAAAAAATTTGGTATTTTTGCCGAACTCGCTCTCGAAAAAAGAATAATTTTGCTGACCTCAAACTTGAACTCGAATAAAACTGGCCGAGTTCGTAGAACGAAATTTAAAGATTAAAAAATCCTTTGAAATATTTTTGTTGATCAAGCTTTGAAAATTGAGATTGTGATTTTCCCAACAGTGCATGTTTTTCACTTTTTATGCTTAGGCGACCTAGAAAAACAGCAAGGAGTATAAAAAAAGAAACGATTAAGGTGGAAAAGCGACGCAACGTTTTATCTAGAGTAAATTAAGTGATAAGAAATTTGTCTCTTATATAGCGAAACCTTTACTATCATTGCGTTAACAGTTATCTACTCCCATGATTCTCAACCTATGGGTCGCCTAAAAATTTTTTAGGGTATTTTTTTTTGTAAACATCTTCAAAGAGTGAAACTTGTAGAAAGCAATACAGTAATAAAATAAACGCATATAGTAGTCAACCCTAGTTGCATTTTTGTAACAAAAAACTCCAGCAGTGAAATTATGAGTTTCTCAAGATCGCAATGGTGTAAAACGCTTAGAAGTGGTAAACGATATATTTTCAAATTAAATCTTTCATTATGCTCGCTGTAATACGCCGAAGCGTGTTAGAAGTTTACTGGGCGTATCTCCGCGTCATTGCACCCTGGCAACACAGCTCTTTTCGGAGAAATATCGCAGCGGTGGCGAGCCGTTGGCAATACTGTGTCCGATTTGATCGGCCCGAGATTTGAATCTCAGACCTCCCGTTCCAGAGACGAACGCGTTACCGCTCGACCAACTAGCATAGAATTCACGCCGTGAAGAAGCTTTGAGCTCGGGGAGACTAGAAATCAAAGGTCATGTATGTCAGACTACGTAAGGACGTTAGTGGTAAGGATATAGAAAGCTAAATAGCAAATATTCATAAACATTTCAGTGAAAACTTCTTCGTACGATTTTTAACACAGTTCTGTCATCATGAAAAGTTTTTTTTTCTACATAGCTTTTAATTTAAACTATGTATCAGAATATACATGGGCCACAAAATTTTTCACCACTGATTTTTTCAATAAACTTAAGTCGCTTTGAAAAAAGGTTGAGAACCAATGGTCTACTCTACAGTTTGTAAAAAAAGTACGAAACTTGGATAGTATTTGCAGCTCACTGGAATAAATCTGCGAGTTTAATTTTTGACAAAAAATGAGCAATTATAAGAAATGAGTTTGAGATTGAAAAGATTCACGATATATGAAATAAGTCGCGGCGGTTAATTATTGCAATAAAATTAATTTTGGTTACACAATTTTTGAATTGAAAGCTTCATACAAAATTTTATATCAAATAGGCTAGCACAACGCAAAAGTGTGAAGTCTTAGTGAAAATAGCTTTTAAGCAAATTAGTGCGGTCTATTCGTGACAGAAAAGTACGTTGTTTATCGTATTTGATGAATTCAAAAATCTATATTTTACTTTTAACAGAATATTTAACAACATATGATAGTCCTTGAACTATCATTTATTGTTTCATTAATTTTGTAGTGGCAAATATTCATAGCATAGAGCCATTGATATTTTTATCGAACTTAAACTCGAAAAAATTTAAATTTTAAAATAGACCGAACTTAAACTTGAACTCAAATAAACATCAATCGAGTTTGCAACCCTGCAACAAAATATTTTTCGGGTAAAAATTGTATTGTTTTGTTAAGCCTTCTCTTAGCATAATCGTAGTTACACGCTTAGAAATCCCCCCCACCTCCTATTTGAAACTCCTGGCTGCGTTTTTGCAGCTATACCTTTAATACGGTACTTCAAATATACAAATAGCTTTTTACAATTTTTTTGTAATTTTATTTCATTAAGTTTGCATTCAGTTTTATTGACCCGTAATTTCTGACAAAAACAAAAGTGACCAGGCTTCGAGCTTTGAATAAGAGGCATTAAGTTTAGTTAAAGGATCTCTTTTTTTGGTGAAAATCCGCATAAAATGATCTGTTTAGGTGTTTTGATGAAGTAATCGTCACTTGGACTAAAGCACTTTGTCATCTGAATCAATTTATATAATCATAAAACCAACTTATGAGCAAATATGAGCTCCAAAAACTTTTTTTCAAAAAATCGAAAAAGCTATTGATGACGTCATTTTTTTGGGTCTCGAACTTTGCCGGTCTCGGTCTCGAAGCCAAAATTGAGATCGAGACCGGTCTTGGTCTCGGAAAAATTTCATGGTCTCGGTCTTGGACGAGTCGGTCTCGACTACAGCCCTGGAGAAAACCATACGGTGCTTAAAGTGACTCTGAACCCAAGCAAAAAAAAAATTTAGTTTTTAAGTTTTTGGCTATTAATGCAATGTCATAGCAGCATACATTCACGAACTAGTTTATTTTTTGGTACTGGGTTTGGTTTTTGCTTGAAATTATCGATTTAGTGTTTGGATATAAATCAAAATCACTCCGTTATTTTTCCGCAAAACAAAACCAAGCAGGTAATGCTAAGAGGTAAAATTGATCTATAATGTAACAATAGATAATTGTGGCCATTGTGATTTTTGTAAATTGCGGCATAATAGGAAAATGTTTTGCCGGTTAGGTCAATATTGGATGCAAGCAGCACAATCCCCCCTACAATTTACGTACTGGATAAGCGGTAGGCTACCGGTACGTAAAACGTCCAGAAATTGTAGCAAGCCTGCAGTTAACACTAGCATCAGACTTATATTGTGGAACTGCATTTCACAATAAGCGGCTATTGCTTGCTTGGGCCCAGCATTGGCACGTAGTTTCATTGGTTTAATGGAATAGCTATGTTTTCGAACTAGAGCGTACTGCTTCTCTTATAAATTATACAATTAAAAAGTAAAAAAAAATTTATTGCAAAGATACAGGCAGTAAGATAAATGCAAGAAAAACTACAGGCGTAAAATTCGCCAACTAAAAATTCCAAACAGATTCTTGAGCAATGTTGGGACTGAGGTGGCCGTTCAGGTGATGGACTGGGGTTTTGATGAAGCGCGACGATAGCAGCTTGGGAGGTTGCCGGAACTGTAAAAAAATAATTTAATTAAAACGAATATACGTAATAACTATAGAATAGCTTAAAAGTAAAATTTCTGCAAATTAATGTAAACATTTCTGTAGTCATCTTTTTAAAGAGACTCTGTAAGCCATAACAATGGTGCATATGAAAGTTTCTCTGATTATACTAGTTTTATTGACAAAATACAGCTGAGGATAAAAAAAAAAGCAAAACAGAGCCGTTGGTATTTGCTTTCAATAAAAAAACTGTTCAGAACTGCTTTGGTGCTCAGTGCTCTCGAAAGTTTTCAAAATACTACATATCTTAAAATTCACTGTTTCGTTAGATTGAATTTAATGCTACCTAATTATTTAAACTGAATGTTTATCAAACTTATAGTCTTAACAACTGCCATAATATTTCTCAGCTGCCGGAGTAAAAATCGATTGGTTGCTATTTTACATATACCACATAACCGCAGTTTCTCCCAACTCGACAACGCAAAAATACTGCGTCTCCAATCGTGACAAGGAGCCTGGTTTATGATGCGACACATCCTGGGGCGACCGACCTGATGTGAGACAACTCATCAAGGGGCTCTGATGCAAAGTGAAATTTTGGGGGGGCAGTAGCCCCTCCTGGCTACGTCACTGACGTGCGCATCTACAATTAAACTAGGTAAAATTCGTGTCTTTTCGAATAAGGGACATTTTCTAAAAAAAGACAATTGCATTTTTGCATTAATGCGTTAAACCGAGGTTTGACTGTATCTTGAGTCAAAGTTTGCAATTTTGGACGAATTTCAAGCGAAATTAAGATCAGGCGGCACAGTTAACAACCATAATATGCTGACACTCCATTATTAAAATACGAAACTACCTGTGGACTGAGCAGCATTGCGCAGATGCGGTTCTGTCGCAAAACGACCGCTGGTGACTGAGTCCGATACCCGAAAGGTCGTCTTTGCAATGAAGTAGAAACCTACATAACACAGTTAAATTGACACAAGCTGCGAAAATATAATTAACCGATTCAAAAAGCTTTGCTTATTGAACTTCTAGCTGTAGCAGCGTTTAATTAAAAAAGACACTGTCTATAGTAGGGTTGTCTAATGTGCGGCCCATGATTATTTCGTGAAAGGTAGCAAATATGCGTTTTGTTGGCCACTACATAAGCTACGCTTTAACTTTTTTGGTTTTTGGTGTTTATATTTTATCTCCGCGCAGTTTGCATTTCAAAACGCGTATCACAGCAGATCTATACTTCATAGTTTGTAAAAGGTGTGTTCAGTAGTACAACTATTGGGAAATAAGCGTTGCTTGGGAGGGGGGGTTGAAGCCTCCATCTTAGCCAAGTAATTTAAAGTTTCAACCAAATAACGTAAAAAAAAGTTAAATTTTTTTAAAGGTTAACTCCGCGGTTTAGCAATGATTTAATATGGTAGGGCAATTCAAAACTTACATGAGCATTAAGCAGTATTCGGAATAAAAATTATCCAAGCATTTTAAGAGAGTTTTGCGGCCCACTAAAGCTCAGAAAAAAAGGTCATGCAGTCAGCTTTTCAATAAGTTTGAGCACCCCTGGTCTAAAACATAAATTTTAATCTACAAGCTTTAAGCAACTGATTCCCAAATCGCGTCTATATATACAGCAGAACAAATAAAATGGTAAAAAATACCAATGCTTTCTGTGTCGAACATTCAGTCTAATAAACTAAATTATGAAGCACAGTTACTAATGATTGTATTTATCACAGTGAAACCGAACCGACTTGCCACAATTTTGGTAGGCCTAATTTTGGTAGGTCTAATTTTGGATTTGCCACAATTTTGGTACATACCAAACTGGGGTTATGGCATGTAATTTTCTCACACCAGGATGGCCTAGCACAAAACGTAAAGAACCATGAAACGAAATCTCATTGATCTATATGGTTTTACTGCGAAAGTGGATTGTGTAGTTCAACTTTCCTTGCTTTCTAACTGATTGCGAGCAAGACATGTTTCATTCCAAACTCGGGTTATGGCATGTTTTTATTCTCAGACTAATAAAACCAAGCACGAAACGTAAACAGCCGTGATATGAAATGAATTGCTTTTCTTTTCTGCAGATGAGTTTCTAATGCGAAACCACACGTCCTTCATGATGCCTTTAACATTTAACAGCCTTTTCAAGTTGTTTCTAACATAGTTATAAGTATCGTAGTCACACAAAAACAAATTCGTGCTTGCTTGCATCCAAATCTATACTTTCATGAAAGGTATAATCTGGATCTCCCACTGAGTCATCTTGATATGAAATGCTGGCGATATCAAATTTCAATTTTTTGGGGGTGTAGGCAAGGAAATTGCTCCCAGCATTTCGCTTTCATGGCTTTTCGAAATTTATTGCTTCTGTTTCAAAGCCAATAAATAGTAGGGTGGAGAAAAAAAACAAAATTTTTGAATTTAAAAAAGTGGTCTTGATATATGGCCCTAAATATCATATGAAATACTTCTATCACAATTTTGAGTTCTTGCACCCTCTAGTGGCCATGCAATTTTATCTAACATGCTTAAATAAATCACTTTTAAACCATATCTCACTACCCACATATGCTAGAAAGCTAGTTTTTAGCTTCAAAGTTGCAAAAACAGCACATTTATATCTCCATGAAAAAGAACTTTGCCATAAAAACGTACGGAAAAAAAAAACTACTGCCGAATTATTGATTACAGATTACTGATTATTGATAAGTTTTCAGTGCTCAACTTCAATTGCATTGCAGTTCGCATTGGCATTGAAAATACGTCAGATGAGGTTTAAATTTATGTATATTTGCACTTTTAGTGTGCCATGCTGCCTTATCAGCTTAAAATAGTTTTTTTAATGGCAATTAGCCTTATTCAACTGGGTAATGTGCAGCACAGTATAGTAACTAATGTTTAAAGTTATTGCATCATCCAGGATTGGTTGGCTCTTGCATTATCACTTTTTTATGCTTAACTTGAGGAATTATATCTAGTTCATTCAAAAACAGGTTAGATTGTACAGCTTAATTCAAAAGCACTGAAAGATGCCAAAGTACGAAATTAGAATTAGAAAAGCAATTTGTATCATGATTAGAAAAGCTACAGTTCTAAAAAGAAAAAAATTTAGCAATATATTTTAATGAACAATTTAATACCATTGTTTATTGTATTGTAAATACAGTATATACTGTGCTTGCTGGCATAAATTTAGTTATTTGTGAAGCAGCATGCTAACCAAAAAAAAGATTCAAGTCTAATGTTACTTGTACAAAGTTGTATGGGGGAGAAAATTTTTAAATTTCTGATATTTCTGCTAAACATTTACCCTTTGTGTTCTGCTTTTGATGTTCAAAAAAAGGATGATCATTAAATGTCATTCTCAAGCCACACTGAATTTCACATTGCTGAGTTTGTTTATTATCATAGCCAAAAAATATCAAAAAGTTTATCAGTATCTTGCAAAAAATTAGTTTCAAGCTCTTTGTATCGATCAGATGTTTAAGATTTTTATGGTTTTGCTGTTCCAGTAAACTTTGATGACTGTATAGTTGACTTCGATGTCCTAATTAATAAATTCTAAAATTCTTCGTGCAATACTCAGCTCACATATTGAATACACATTGCACCAAATTCATTGTTCTTTTACAACAATTTGAGCTCTATCCAAGTTCCTGAAGTGATTAAAGTTGAGCAAATGCTCAAATCACTTGTCTTTTGGTTGGCAGAAATCCTGAAGGGAAATTATCGGAACTTAAAAATATTTTGCCATCGAAAAACTTTTTACAAGATTAGACTTGGATCTTTTATTAGTTAGCATGCTGCTTCAGGAATAACTGAACTTATGCCAGGTAGTACAGTATATAGCGTATCTACAATACAATAAACAATGGTAGGCCTATCAAAATGTTTGTTAAATATATTGCTAAATTTTCTTTCTGTTAGAACAGTAGCTTTTCTAATCATGATACAAATTGCTTTTCTAATTCTAATTTTGTACTTTGGTATCTTTCAGTGTTTTGAATTAAACTGTACAATCTAACCTGTTTTTGAATGAACTAGATATAATTCCTCAAGTTAAGCATAAAAAAAGTGATAATGCAAGAGCCAACCAATCCTGGATGATGCAATAACTTTAAACATTAGTTACTATACTGTGCTGCACATTACCCAGTTGAATAAGGCTAATTGCCATTAAAGAAACTATTTTAAGCTGATAAGGCAGCACGACACACTAAAAGTGCAAATATACATAAATTTAAACCTCATCTGACGTATTTTCAATGCCAATGCGAATCGCAATGCAATTGAAGTTGAGCACTGAAAACTTTATTATGTATTATTACTTTATTATGAATTATAACTTTATAATGCGAACTGCAATGCAATTGAAGTTGAGTACTGTATTATCACAGTAGCTTCGAAAATATTATCATGAAATTTAAATAAACTTACCTCTGTCGTTCACTATAAACAATCAGCAGCGCTACACTAGTAGGTTACAGTGGCAAATCTATGCTTGCAAAGTATTACCAACCATGCACCACAGTATGACGAAGCTATCAATATATTCAGCATTAGCAAGTTAAAACTGTTCCAGTAGGCTACGGTAATCAGTAGCGGTATGCAGATAAACGAACTTGACTTTGCGGGTACCATGCACACGAAATCCAAATAAGGCTCAAGTGACAGCAAAAGGTCCAAGCATCTCTAAACATAATCGTGAACATAAATAAGCCAACAATACAATGAAATGAGATTACTACAAACTCTAATCCGTGTTGTGTCAAGGCTACTACAGCAGGCTCGCTTCCGTCAGCTATCCGAGCCCCTATGATACCTCAGCAAAAGAAGTCAACGACTGCAAGATAAGACAGTATAAAACGGTTTAGTACTTCAACTACTGCAGCAATCAACACTATCATTTAATAATCAATCAACAACAACCCAGGCTAAGCAAACTACGCATAGCCGAACGAGCCTAAAACATGCTAAAACTAGTAAAAAGTATACGTACCAAAGCTTAATCTAATTGATACAACATTCCAACAGTTTCATCCACGTTCAAGACAGCAAACTTAACCTAAGCTTAATTCTAAGCAACCTCGGTCATCAACCAACTTAATCACTCACAAAAAGACTTAAAATAGTAAACATTTCGCGGTTGTCAATGAGATCATTGTTGCCATTTATATTCAAAGCGGAGTAAAAAACAAAAAAGCGGAAAACTAAGCACGCATGCCGTCACAATTGGCATTAAAAAGATGCATCATTGGCACGTAGTTTGAAAGTTTCAAATGATGATAAAATAAATTAATAATTTTGAATTGCTTGTGCAATGGATTTACGCCGATGTAAACAATAAAGTTTGAAGCTAATTAGACTTAGTTGTTAATATTTTGTTCAATTGTTTTCAGACTTAAGTCTAGAAAGTTTGTAGATTCGTCCACTGGGTGAAGAAGAAGAGTCAATTGCACAAATAATTTGTTTCTAAGGAACAGTACAAAAGTCATCTTGCTCAGGCTAACAAAATGATAGTGATGGGCTATACGGGGCTGTGGGCATATAAATTTAACATCGTCTTCCAGTTGTGGTTCATTTACCCGTAAAATGAGACCCACACACCAATGAAAGTTATATCAGCATGCCACAAAATCCATGTTTTTAACCTTTTAGTATACTGCTGGTAAAAAATCACATGTTGCAGAAAAGCTTAAGTCTGAGCAAATATACTTGCATCCAATTTGATTCGCTGATATTGGGTGATAAAAGTGATGTGAACATGTTCCAGGATATTTAAATATGGTTAGGGAAGCCTATAGCCACAGTTTACACGTTTTAAACGTGGCAAATGAAAAAAAAAGCTCTAAACAATGCCCTAGCTATTATTTGATACCTGATAATGCATGTTAATTAAGTTTTACAAAGCTTGGTTTTATAATAGCCATGAAAAGTAATCATTAAAATGGGCATAAAACATTTTTTAAGAAAAAAAAGTCAGAGCACCCCATAACCGAGGCGCAAAGAGTAACACCTAAATTATTAAATAACTTAAAATGCAATCTTTTCAGCTTAAAAATAACCGTTTTATTGTATTTGGCATGGTCAAAAATGGGGTAGGGGTAGCAATTTACTGCATCCTCCTACCTCAACTTTGAGCGTTAGAGGTAAAAATCACTCATGCATATCCTCAAAATTCACTTTCTCGCACAATTTTAAACAGACCATATCTCAGGAACAGCTTGTGCTAGAAAGGTGAAATTTTTTGCAAACAGGTTTTTTTTACTTTGTTCTACCTACCCCCATGCCAAGTTTGGAAAAAATTCTAGAACTGTAGAAGATGGGTTGACAGCCTGTCAAATTAAGCATGGATTGACCCATAGGCTAGGCAGATAGCCTAGATTTAAACAATTATATAGCTTCACTTACACAGCAGGTCGTAAGTAGCCTAACATCACTTATTTTCTTGTCAGTTGCTGTTGTCAATGCAATAGTAGGCTATGCCAATCTTTGAATACAACCACCGGCTTCAGCATTAGGCTAACTAGTGGTCTCGCTACCGGTAGGCCTAGTCTAACTAGTACTAACCTAAACCAGGCCTAATATAGGCAGTACAAAACAACATTTTATACTTTATCTTTGGTTTGCGCTGTTACCCTACTTATTTTCAATCCTAGCCTACACCAGGCGAAGCTCTAATTCTGAACTGACTGACTGAACAAGCGTACTATCATGCTTTACCACTTGTGACGCGGAAGCTTGTGACGCGGAAGTTAGTGACGTAAATTTCTTTACGAGGAGCTAGTGTGCAAAACTTACGTAGGGAGCCGCACTCAAGCGTAACAGTATGTCGCTTTTGTAAGCTAAAAAGCTGCTGCTACGTAATTGCTATCCCCTCAGACTGGCATTGCTGCCCTAACCCTAACTGTTATGCAAGGTTTAGAAGCAAAAAAAGATTATTACATGCTTCACCTTCGAGGTTCCTGCTTACTGTATCATGTATGCACAACCCATCCGCGAATCGAACCCAGCTACCGCGGATCGAGAGCGAAGCATACTAACCACTAGACCGCCCAGCTTGCAGCAATGAAGAGACAAAATGTCGTATTTAAACCAAATGTATGAGAAAAAGGCAATAGAGGGTTACGCTTCAATGCGGCTGCCTACGTGACTTTTGCATGACTAGCTTCTAGTAATTTCTATTTGTGGAATGGATCAGTGACGTTTGACATGATGTCACTCAGTAATGATGAAACGAAGAGAAATAATTCTTTTGCACAAACCTTAGAAAACTCCAGAGTTTTGATTTATTTAATTTTTAACGAAATTCAAACATCGTTCAGCCCCTGTTTAAGGCTGTGGCAAGCATTAATTAAGTAACAGAAGAATCGATTATTTATAACACAATGCATGCACCCGCTTTTGTAATAAGATTCGGACAAAAATCAAGCCCGGATGACTAGATCAAATTTTTTTGCGCAAGAATGATTGCGGAAATGTTAAATAATTGATTGCTACAACTTTATTCTTCTAGAACAAAAAAGCGATGGTGGCGCTATTCTTGTAACCTACGAATCCGCACCCGCTGAAGAGTTGAACATTTTTCCAAGTTGTTCGGTTTAGATCTGACTTCTTCCCAAGTAAATTTGCTGCTTGTTCGAAGAAGAGAGACAGAGAGCAAGTTTATTCGTACCCAATTACAGCCTAATATTTTTATAATGAATAAAATTACAGAACTGATGTTGGTAACTTGATCTGAGGTTTTTATACATTATGTTTACAAATAAGTCTAAAAGTCAAATTACCTCGCTATAGTAGTTTAGAAATGAATATCTAGATCTGGTACCGGCACTTACGAGTACAATGCAATAAGAAATCTGGCAACCTCTAGCTAGCTGTAATCGTTAGAGCATTCAATTGTTCATAGATTAAGATATTATATTTAGTGATTATAATTAGAGCACTGCTTAGATGAACTCCAACAAATTGAATTCATGTTGTGCATATCAAACATCGCGTTGCTTATTGTGCAAATTTTGCGAAGTTATCCTTTTCTGAAGTCACGCAACTTCGAAATGCAGGGTTGCCAATGGTACGGAATCAAAAGAATTAATTTTTTTTGCGGTTAAGAGGATAGTGAAACAAGGTTTGGGGCACCTTTTTATTATTCAAGAGGCACTGCTGTTCACATTTCTTCCATAAAGATTTCCAGCAGTATCTCGGTTTTGACCGCCAGTTCTTCAAAAGTGCTTTGCCAATCAACAGCTGCGATTACTTTATTTTACAGCAAAATTATCAGACACGATTTCATATTTAATTCATATTGAATATACTTTACAGAGATCGAAATTAACTTGTTTATCAACTTGCCCGCCGGGCAAGTAAAATCAAATGTCTTCTTGCCCGAGGAAATTTCAGTTTTCCGAAAAAAATTGGCACAATAAGCTCTGATGCTGTTTTCCTTTGGAAAAAAAAAATAAATGTACGAAATGGCAAAAACACTGAAACGTACGTGTAAAAAAGTACGTATCTTTTTGTTTGCGATTGTTATGGTAAGGTGACGTAACCAACAACTTTTTCCACATGCATTACGCAAAAATTGGTTTTTTGATTGTAATGTACTTTCAATCGCGAATATTTGGGAAACTTCACTAGCTAGAAAGCAGAACTTTTTTGCAAAAGTTATAGAAGCTTTAAATACGGGATCTTCAAAACAATCTCAACAAAAAAATTGCAAAATTCTAGACGTTATTTTTATGCAGCGCAGGGTATAGTTGTATTTGTGATATTTGAAACAGCGGTTGACGCTGCGAGGGAAATTTTTTCTCGGAAAAAAAACGTAGCTCTTTGTACCAAAAAGTTGCAAAGCGCGTCTGAGTATCAAAAAATTTGCGGGCGTTTAAAAATGTTAATTGCGATTAATTATTATCAGCGTACGATTAAACATAGTGTTCATTGTGATGGTTGCGAAGTGCTAAAATACACCAAGCAACATCTTTCTCTACTTACATTCTATTTTATTGCAACAAAAGCGGACCTAAATTGCATCTCTAAATAATATTGCTTGATGTTGTTTAATATGCTGCATTTTGTTAGCTTGCCTGGGGCAAGCGATAATTTCGAACCCTGCTTTATTATACGCGTATAAATACTCCTGAATTAATTATATGACAAGCAATGACGTTTTGGTGATGCGTAACAACAATTCGACAAAAAAAAAGATCATGGTAAGAAAAAATTGATCTTTTGAAAAATTTAATCTTGTACCACGAAGGCAAACTTGAGTGAAAATTAAAAATGCTAATAATAGTTTGAAGAACGAGACTTTCACCGAAAATTTTTATCTAGTTGTTGATTTATTCTGGCCCAAAACTCATATCCTTACTTTAAAACTAACCACAACCTAACTCAAATCCTAATCTCAATCGCTAAAAAAAGTAAATGAACATGCGGGGATATATCAATTTCCTTTCATTAATCGATCAGTGGTCGAGTGGATAAAGCGTCTGCTGCTGAAACGTGGAATGCGGTTCGATTACCGGTCGGGTCTTACAAATTGGCATTCAGAGCTTCCCTGCTTGACGGTTGGTGTTCAGCATTTAAAGGGACAATGTGAAGCCTCCATGTGTGTGGTAGACAAGAGGCAGCTTGACTCGAATATCGAAAGGTCCCTTTGCTGTAGCCGGACCAAGGTAACTTGATGTGATTACAATTTATTCTCATTTATTTAAATTTATTCTTTTTATTATATGTAATTACAATTTATTCTCTATAGCAACTGAAAAATTTTCGGTGAAATAGTCAGTTAGTCACCCCTTAATTTAAACAACTATTAGCATTTCAAATTGAAACGTTAAGCCAAACTAGAGCCCATCCAATTTTCAAAATCTAGTGCTTCTGCAAAATGGTTTTAGGTCTCAAAAACCAGATTTACCTTTTTATCCGTTAAAACAAATTCGATTGCGTTCACACACACACATACGGGTTTGATGACCGAGAACAAAATTTTAGTTTTTGCTTCACGCAATAACATTAAATTTGATATTTGCGAAGAAATGTTCACCAACGACTTTCTAACAACTCAAGATTTACAACGTGCTTAATGCGTTTTTGCAAAATGTATTTTTATTCTACGTTGTCAAAACCGGTATGTGTTAACGCGATTTCAAACTGCGAGTCAATCCATATTTAACAAAAACAGTATTTCCTAAATTGCTTCAAACAGGAAAAAGAACAAAACGGGAAATAATAACATTGGCACTTCGATGTCAAATGAACTAAGAAAGTCCGGTATTATTCCGTCCATTCCGCTCCGACACTCCGTCCGATAAATCCATAAATATCAGAAGCTTCTTCAATCTGAAATTCCACAATTAAATAATGAAAGAGTTGCTTCCACGATGGTCCTGATTGATATTCTAGATTCAACCGGCAATTGATCACAGTATTACCTACTTGGACTTATCGCCTACACCCAGATTTGTGCTTTGAATAAGCAGTAAAATCAACCGAAGACTTGAGACATAGTGGTTAACTCCTATGCGGAAGCATTTTTTTCCAAGATAAAGCCAACTGCATTTTTCCGTAACAGCAGAATAAAAATTGTAGAAAAGATATCAAGCAATGTCTAACTTATGGTTTATATAGATTTTATTAAGACTGGATATTGAAAAATCAACCGGCCATTTTGAAGAGCACTTACTTTATTTCAGACACACAAAAATTTTCACAATGAAAGAGCTCAGCAAAGCGTTCAATTTTGCGCTACAGAAAGAACGAAAAAACGCAGATTTATGCTGCTATAATACCATTGAAGAAATCCTTGCAACAAGTTCCCCACAAAAACAAAAATCTTTTTCCCGGTACTACTTTACAATTACAAACTAATCTAGTACCGTCTTGTTAAACATCCAACTTACAATTTTAGCAGTTGGCTTTCCGCTTCCGTGCCCAGATTTGGTATCGACACGAATAAACAGCGGATTTTTCTGCTCCGGATCAGAGCCAATTAAGTCTTGAACAGTAGCGATATATTTGAGAGAATGGTGCGGAACAACTCTGTCGTCATGGTCACCTGTCAGTAGCAGCAATGCAGGATATTGAGTTTCTGATTTCCTAACATTGTGCAATGGAGAATATCTGAAATAAGTAACAAGGGTATCTGATATACTGTACAATAAGGGTTAACGCGTTCACAGTGTTGTTGAAAATGGTACAGGTTTGTGTGAAGAGAGCATCATACTTTGAAGAGCAGAAAAAGAGGGAACAAAAGAACAAGAGAAGTGCATGATTCGAAGAGACGAAAAAGGTTGGGTTGATAGAGGAAAATGCCTTAGGATAGAGGGATTTGAATACAGATCAAGAAAACAAAGTGTGTTAGACCATATTGGCTGACGACAACACTGGAGAAGATAGGAATGTTACGTCACAATTTCATCTAAGCTATTTCAACTCAATAACTGATCAATGATCTACTGAGTAAGCATTTGTAACTGAAGCAATGAAACCAGGTTCGATCCCCAGTCGTCTCTTAAACCAAAACACTGGCAGTCACAATTTTTCTGTTTGACGTTCAGCATTGAGAGGTAGTAAGAAGCCTCCATCGTGTGTGCTAGACAGATAACTGATGGACTCGAATACTGGAAGGTTTCTTACCCGTCTCCCGATAGAAGCAACTTTGTAATTTGAAATGTATTGAATTCGAAATTATAACTGCAAGCTTTACATGCATAAAACCTACTTGTATAGATAATGGAATTCTTCTTCATTATCGGAGCAACCAAAATCACTAGTCCAGGCGTGACCAATTGTGTATTTATGAAATTTCAACATGTCCATTACCCTGAATATATGCACGGTATGCTCAAATTGGTAGTCACAAAAACTGAATCAAAACAAAACCTAGTTTAGAGGTGGCGAGCAACTTCTTAATAAAAATAAATGCTCTGACAATGGAAAGAATTTTGACTTTTGCCCAAGCTGTCTTTTAAATAATTCGACTGGGTTGACTGTTCAGTTTTGTTCAGCCAGGTCCATTTAAAAAACAGGTTAATAGAAATGTTAATTTTTGACCAAGCATTGCAAAGATAGGTGTTTATTTATGGTTTAAGCTGATTTAGAAAACGCCACTTAATTACTCACCCCACTTGTGCAATAGCACACCCAAACAGATCTGGACGTTGATTGATGCAAGCTCCTACTAACAACCCGCCGTTAGAACCACCTTGGATTGCAATTCTGAAAAATATAACAGCGCTTTTTAACACCAATGACGTTTTTAAATGACTTGGACCAAATTGTCTTATCAGCATCCCTGATCGGGCGTTTAGATCTGGTCTACGTAGAAAAATGTTCTATGTTGCTGCTTTGATACTACTCTGTTGCTGCGCTGAGACTATTTTGTTGTGTACTTTACGTTTCCAACATCATATCATTTGTACTACCTCAGTCTAAAGGGTTTCCAAACCAGCGGTATTCTCTGCGTTTGAAAAAAACAACTTTGAAGCTCATGTTACATGAGCCACGCGGCAACCCAAGAGATGCATAAGTGAAGATCTTGACCAACACAACCATTAAGGAAAAACATAGAAAAAGCTTAGGAGCTGTAACTTACCACGCAGAGACAACAAATCAACCCAATTTAACAATTGTAATAAATATTGAATCCAAACTTAACCAACTAGATGGGAGTTTGCCAGCAAACCCAGTGAACGACCGACGCACAGCTAATGCTGTGACGCTCAAAAGTACTTTTTGTCTATCGTAAAATCAGCAATTATTCAAAAATATCTGATTATGGAACCTCCAGAAAAGTTGAATCAAAAGATTTGTCAGTTAAATATCTCCTGAAATCATAAAACACTGTCACCCTAGCTTGAGCCGTTCAAAAATTGATTTTTGGGGGTCCATTTGGGGGTCCCTGGGGGGGGGGTGGCGCCCCCAAACTATGTCAAAATATTTGTCTGTTGAATATCTGCTGATATCATAACAGACTGGCACCCAAGTTAAGCTTTTCAAACAATTCATTTTTGGGGGTCCATTTGGGGGGTCCCCAGGGGGGTGGCACCCCCAAACTATGTCAAAATATTTGTCTGTTGAATATCTGCTAATATCATAAAACACTGGCACTCTAAGTTGAGCCGTTCAAAAAATTGATTTTTGGGGGGTCCATTTGGGGGGTCCTCGGGGGGGTGGCACCTCCAAACTATGTCAAAATATTTGTCTGTTAAATATCTACTGATATCATAAAACACTAGCTGGCACTCTAAGTTGAGCCGTTCAAACAATTGATTTTTGGGGCCCCATTTTGGGGGGTTCCCGAAGGGGTGGTACCCCAAACATGTCAAAATATTTATCTCTTAAATATCTACTGATATCAAAAAAAAACTGGCACCCTAGGTTAAATCGTTAAAAAAATTTATTTTTGGGGGGTCCCCGAAGGGGTGGTACCCCCAAATTATGGTAAAATATTTGTCTCTTAAATTATATACTGATAACAGAAAAAACTGGCACCCTAGCTTGAGCCGTTCAAAAATTTGATTTTTTGGGGCCCCATTTTGGGGGGTCCCCGGGGGGGTGGAAAATTTGATTTTTTGGGGCCCCATTTTGGGGGGTCCCCGGGGGGGTGGTACCCCCAAATCATGTCAAAATATTTTTCTCTTAAATATCTACTGATATCAAACAAAAACTGGCACCCTAGGTCAAATGGTTAAAAAACTTGCTTTTGGGGGGGTCCATTTGGGGGGGTCCCCGGGGGGGTGGTACCCCCAAATTATGTCAAAATATTTGTCTCTTAAATATCTACTGATATCAAAGAAAAATGGCACCCTAGGTTAAATCGTTAAAAAATTTATTTTTGGGGGGCCCCATTTGGGGGGGTCCCCGAAGGGGTGGTACCCCCAAACTATGTCAAAATATTTGTCTCTCAAATATCTACTGATAACAAAAAAAACTGGCGCCCTAGGTTGAGCCGTTCAAAAATTTGATTTTTTAGGGGGGTTCCCGAAGGGGTGGTACCCCCAAATCATGTCTAAATATTTCTCTCTTAAATATCTACTGATATCAAAGAAAAATGGCACCCTAGGTTAAATGCTTAAAAAATTTGTTTTTGGGGGGTCCATTTGGGGGGGTCCCCGGGGGGGTGGTACCCCCAAATTATGTCAAAATATTTGTCTCTCAAATATCTACTGATATCAAAAAAAACTGGCGCCCTAGCTTGAGTCGTTCAAAAATTTGATTTTTTGGGGCCCCATTTTGGGGGGGTTCCCGGGGGGGTGGTACCCCCAAATCATGTCTAAATATTTCTCTCTTAAATATCTACTGATATCAAAGAAAAATGGCACCCTAGGTTAAATGGTTAAAAAATTTGTTTTTGGGGGGTCCATTTGGGGGGGTCCCCGAAGGGGTGGTACCCCCAAATTATGTCAAAATATTTGTCTCTC
Source organism: Trididemnum nubilum (assembly GCA_963965965.1). Taxonomy (NCBI): domain Eukaryota; kingdom Metazoa; phylum Chordata; class Ascidiacea; order Aplousobranchia; family Didemnidae; genus Trididemnum; species Trididemnum nubilum. The sequence continues at coordinate 9,535,914 of OZ014473.1, read as the reverse complement.
AAATATCTACTGATATCAAAAAAAACTGGCACCCTAGCTTGAGCCGTTCAAAAATTTGATTTTTTGGGGCCCCATTTTGGGGGGGTTCCCGGGGGGGTGGTACCCCCAAACCATGTCTAAATATTTCTCTCTTAAATATCTACTGATATCAAAGAAAAATGGCACCCTAGGTTATATGGTTAAAAAAAGTTGTTTTTGGGGGGGTCCATTTGGGGGGGTCCCCGGGGGGGTGGTACCCCCAAATTATGTCAAAATATTTGTCTCTCAAATATCTACTGATATCAAAAAAAACTGGCACCCTAGCTTGAGCCGTTCAAAAAATTGATTTTTTGGGGCCCCATTTTGGGGGGGTCCCCGGGGGAGTTGCCCCAAAAAAATTTCAGGAGACACAATTGCGTATGTACCTCAACAACTTCACACAAAAATTAGATTTCTATGTTTTGTGGTTTAGGAGAACTCGAGCGTACAAGATTTAGGAAGAAAAAAAAGGAAAAAAAAAGGAAAAAAAAGGAAAAAAAAAAGGAAAAAGGAAAAAAAAAGGAAAAAAAAAAGGAAAAAAATAAGAAAAAAACCTCATCGCGGCCGAAAGTGGGTTGGTAGGGATGAAAGGATATCTTAAGACATATAACCATGAGAAATATTTTTTGCCGTACTTAAGCCGTTTTTGACTTAGACCGCTTTTTACGCCAAACTTTCGGGGCGGTTTTCGGGTCATAAACCCGAAGTCACGTGACCGATTGCCTCGAAATTTGGTACAAACATAAAACTCATTAATCTCAAACTGCTGTCAAAATTTCATGTAGTTAGACCAAACGGTTCTCGAGTTATAAGCAAAAGTCTGAAATCTCGCACTCATTAGTTAGAAAATGGCCGAGTAAAAACAAAGGAACACGCGACGCGAGCGTCGGTCGTTCCAATTAACATAAAATGCTCAGTTAATCAAGTTGTCTTAACTTGCTGAGGTAAAAGAAAGAATTTACAGTATAAAACATACTTTTTGTGAGAAGAGTATCCCGTATCGACCAGGTATTTAGCAGCGTGCTGAAAATCATCAAAGCAATTCTGCTTGTTCAAGATCATGCCTTGCTTGTGCCACGTTTCTCCGTATTCGCTGCAATATAGTAACTAAATAATACATAAACATACAATCTAGAAACAGTGTCGAACGTGAAAAAATGGTCAACCGGAGCACTAGACCATACTGACCGGCACCGCAGCGTGGTGGTGGAGTCAGTGATTATAAGAGTTCGCTGGCTTCTGGTTCGATTCCCCAACTGGCAATACATTGTTGCGTCGTTGGAAAAAATATTTAACGCTTATTTCTCTATAGGACCAAGCAGTCTACCCGTTGTGATGGCTTAGTTTGACGAAAGACTTCAGAATTCTACAAAATTTTTGTGCGTTCTCCCCTTCGCGCTCCTTGCGATAGTGTATTTTTTAGTACCATTATAGTTTAAAACTACTGCAAGAAGTGCATTCAGAAATCAGTATATTTTATTATGTCATCATGACGGCATTGCTCTTGCTGACATGTTCAATGCTAAAAAATGGCATGAAAAAAATAAATAAATAAACTGAAGCAAAAATTAATGAAACACATTACAGCCTACCCTCCTCCTCTAATGTTGGCAATTGCAACAACTCCTCCCATATGTAACATAAATATAACGCGAGACACACTGAACGAAGGAGTGATGGAGATGTTAAAGCCACCGTAACCGTACAATAAAGTGGGATGGCTTCCAGTCAATGGAAGGTTCTAGAAAACAAGAACGTTAAAACAAAAAAAAGCAAAATTTTTAAATCAAGCAAATCCAATCCACTGTCTTTCACAGAATGCAATGCGTAGGCCGAAGAGTGCCGAAATTATAAAAATGCACAGTATTTCAGTATCAGTTTAGCTGTAGTTTGAAATCGCTTACGTACTTACTTTTTTGTGAACAATAAACATTGGAATTTTGGTGTCGTCTTTGCTCGGATAAAATATTTGCGTTGTTTCAAACAAATCTGGATTAAAACCTTCGACTTCAATTTGTCGAAAAACCTGAAGAAGATAAAACTCTTAGCACATTTGATTTTGCAAGGTAACTACAAAAATAATCAATAAAAGACGTAACTGAACAAAGACTTTTAATTGTCCTAAATCAAACTAAAGACAGGTCGTGCCCTAATCCAAACGGTATATCACAATAAGCTGCTGTGATACTTAATTCAGATAGAATTGAATTCTCTTTCAAATGCAAAGATATCACCAATAAAAAACGTATGGTGCTACACTTACTTCCGGTTGAGGGTTAGGCTTGGTAAAATCGTAGCGATAAATGATTCCTGGCGTCAGAAACGAAGCAAACAAGTAGAACATCTCATCTTGTTCTTTCTTGCCTGAGTAGCCCATAACTGAGCCGACATCTAACGGGAAGTTTCTAATCAGTGACCCATCACTCAGGCGGCGCAATTCCATTGCAGACTGAAATAATTGTAATACAGTAACAATAAAATTGATTCACGAGTAGTCCCAAGGCACTTTACGTCTTCCCACACGAAAGAAGAACATCGTTTTTGCGTTAGCGTGCAAGCATTTTGTCAAGCTAGACCACCACTTAAGCGGGTAGATTGCTGGACTAAACGGAAAGTAAGCACAAGTTGAAAATACACAACAACGCATCGTGCCAGTCCTGGAATCGAATCCTAAGCGAGCTACCATCTTTTCGACTATAAGTCAATTCGACGCTTAACAAACTGAGTGAAACCGCTCGTAATATTGCACGCTAATAAAAATAATACTGAAAAGCTTACACTATTTCATCCTGAACAACATCTTATACCTCTTACCAAAACCAAAAAAAAATGTGGCGGGAGGAGGGGAATACTTTTTACATTACTGATAGATATTAATACAACGTAAACGCCCCAACTGACCGGAAGCCAATACAAGAAGGGATTTTTGACAAAACAGCTGCAAAATGCTCCATCACTATCACTTTTTTGAGCTCAATTTAACCAGATTTTTATTCAAGGGTTCACTTTACTTCGAAATTGAAAATAGAGTCTTAAAAAACACAAATAGAGCCATGCATCTTAAACCAAAAATCTCATACTTTCACATCACGGAGATAGGCGACAACTAGCTTATCTTGATTCACACAGTTAGCCCATTCCAATACATCTTTTGGATGCTCTTCAACAAGAACTGTCCAGTTTTCCTAAACAGAGCAAAAATCATTTTGCTATTCTATGTGAAAAGACTATATAAAGTAATGTAACATGGACTATAAATTGAAAATGCAAAATTTCCCTTCGATTCTTTTTCAAAGCATGAAAAGTGCTTAGCAAAGCCAAATGAGTGATCCAAAAGGGCATTCAAGCCTATTTTTGAAAAACTGAGGAAAAATCATAAAAATAAGTTTGCCAAAATGACCCAATTCCAATTCTTGCAACTCATCAGATTCGGTCTTAAGGGAAAAAATTTCATATTTTCCTCGTAGAATCCAAATTTCGGCCATCTTGTTTCAGTAGATAGCCTCATAAATCAGTTTTGTAAATTTCTCCAACTTCGAGTCTTGCTAAGCACCGGGCTTCTTGGAGCTAGGTGAGTGCTGAAGGTATAGGTAAATGAATTAAAGGAACAACCGCTGTTTGAATTTAGAGAGGTTAAATGTTTTCCTAGAGCGTTTTGGCCGCCCGGAGCTGGTAGAGTATTCGGAATTAAGATAAGATTTTGTTTGGCGAAGTAGCCGATAGCCTACTGCGGCTATGGCTTACAAAAGATAGCCTATCCGAGGAAATCATTGCATGTTGAAGGTTAAAGCATCGTAGCTGACTAGATCTTCGACGAAAATTCCAGTTTTCAGTAAGTCAGTAAGTTTCATTCAATTATTGCACAATTAGTTTAGGCCTGTAGGTCAGAAGACCAGTTAGCTTTTTACGAAACTATGCAATTGCAAACTTTTGCAAAAGCATTTTAGTTAACACTTTTTGTATGGGTTTGCTGCGGTTATTAGCAGGTACCTACGAAGCCACTGTCTCAACCAGCTGCACTGCAGTCAGTCATTTGGAACGGTTATGACGCACTTCGTTCAGTTTGGTATAGTTCGAAAAGCGTTTCTCCCTCGTCTGAGGAAAAAAAGAATTGCGATAATCTTAAGATATCTTGGCCGAAAAGAATTGAAATTAATGCGAAAAAATTCTAAAAAATTGCTAAAGTTGTTTCAGCGTGGTGATGACAATACACAAACGGTGGCCGCTTGTGTAGTGATGGGGGTGCTTTCTCAGTAAATGGTGTGAAAATGGCCTCTTTTTCTAGAGTTTTCCAACGTAGCTGGAGTTCTTTGGTGTGGTATTTTTGCTGCATAATGATTTCATTCATCTGCTTCAATCAACCAATCATACTATTAAGTCAAGCCTACAAGTATCAGCAGCACAAACTTTTCTATTCTCTCACCATGTCAGGATTCTCCAAATCAATGTTGATTAGTTTGTATCGCGGCGAGTTCAAGTTTGTTTTGAACGTGAACAAACTTCCTTCGTTCGTAATGTACTACAAAAATAAAAAAAAATCTTTAACACATCAATCGCCTCAGCGGTGAAGTTGAATAAGTAAACTTTAAAATCTCCAAAAATGCGAGACTGCGTGCAATTCTGCACAAAGTATTGGTATTTCATTCATCAAGGATAAGTAATGGGCATCCGAAATTGAAAGTTAAAAAAAAAGTTATGAAATACACAAATTCTCAGTCACAACCGCCAAACCGCATTTATATTAGCATATAGTTTCTGTACTTTCGTAGTTGCATTTTTGTTTGCAAAGTTGTTTAGGTCAGAAGACCGAGCAGTCCTCTTTGTCACCTGCCCATTTCCCAACTATTTACCACACGAGGTGGAGGCTTCACACTGTCCTTTTTTCTGCTGAACATCAAGTAGGGAAGCTATGAAGACAAATTTTTATAGTTTTTGATTGGTCCCGACCAGAAATTGAACCAGAATCTACAAAACAGAAATTATCGCTATTGTAGCAGATTCACTGGACTACAGTTCTGAGCAAATGTACCTCATATTCAGCGTCAAAATTGTCAATTAGTTTCACCCAATCAGGCATTTTATTGAGTCCATCTTTGAGTGATCGCAAATCGACATACCACAAACGGTTTACAGGGTCACAATCTTGCGAAATAGTTAAAACAATGTAGTCACCATCATCCGTTAGTTGTGCACCACTGTAAAAGATTAAAGATTAACAGTAATTTTTTATTAGTACATTTGAGGTTGCCAGCACGATGTAGTGGTTTAGTGATTGGACTTTGAACTCTACTCAACACGATACCAGGTTTGATTCTTCCCGAAGGTATTACTGGCATTCGTCCAAAAGGACATATGAAAATTTTAAATGATTAAACGAAGTCAAGTACGAATGGCGACAAGCAGACCAAAGCCGATTTTTGTCAGCGAATCAGCGATTTGTTGGAAGAGCAAATAATTTTGGGCAAAATGATAAACAGAGCTTTAGAAAAGTCTACAAATTCGTAAAAATATGATGTTCAGTATGTTTAATATCGGATTAGCACAAAATGTACGTATTTTTGATACTTGCTGTTTTTAGACTTGAGAAACCAGTTTGAAAATCATATCAGCTTCATTGCTGGTAGAAGAATTGTCACAGCAACAGCTAGCTGTTGGCCAATTTTGATAATGCCAACATTGAACTCAAACTTCCGATTTGACAAGCTAGCCTAAAATTCAAGGGGATGTGGAAATTTTAGAATATTACGAGGATGTACTTAGATGCAAATTCGAGGGAAATATCCTAAAAACAGCGAAGGTTGAATGCAAGCTCACCTCATCCACTTCGGGTTTTCAGGAAATTCAGCAAATAAAATATCTTCAGACTGCGGAGTTCCAAGGCAATGATAAAATAGCTGAAATGTTAACAAAATAAGACATATAATACTTTGTTATTATCATTATATAACCATTTACTTATCTCAAAATTCCCTGAACTACAAGCACGTTTCAATCAAATAGATGGTTAAAAAGTGTTTTCATTCAGATTATCGTAGATTAAGAAAGAGAGAAAACTAATTTGTGAACTAAAATTCTTAAAACTTTTGAAACTGAGTTAATACCGTCACACTTTACTCAACATAACTTTTGATTCATACTTTTTGACAAGAAGTTTTAAGGAACAAACAATAAATTTCAATAACACAACCACTAACAAATTTAGAAAATTTTACTTTCGTTAAGATTCAATAGGCACAACCGTTTCAACCGAAAAAAAATATCTGTACATATCATAAACACTGGTTTATGTTGCGAGTTGATCCAGCCTCGAATTCCCCTGGAAGCTAATACAGTATGCTTCAAGTTAAATAAAGCTTGTTACATCAGCTTTGCTCTAATCAGTTACATGGTTCAAAGCCACAATTCTGCATCAATGCACTACCTTTTGATTGACATTTGCTGTGGTTTCAGTTCCATCAGTTTTGCCTTTTTGTTCTAAGTAGCACTGAAACAAAATAAACAACTAAGCAGACTAGAACAGTCCCACTGAAGCTAAATGAATAATGCATTTAAAACAAAATTAGAAAGGCCACCAAGATGAACAGTTTAATATTTCTGCCACTTACATATGCAGTGGAACCCCAAGTGGTGACCACCTCATTGCCAGGACCACTTCAGTGTGGTTCCAATCAGGCTTAATGTGTTTTCACCTCAATAGCGAGACCAGCTCATTAATCTGTTTAATAGTGGACCCATGGGAGGTCAGGTAACGGGATTCCATTGTAATCAAAATCAAAAAATTATTCGTTTTGACTACAGCAGATGGCATACAGTAGCAGTAAACCAGGGTAATCATTCGCTATTGTAATCCTGTAACTCACATTGTAAAATAGTCCTTTGTTGTCATGGGTCCAACTCATGCAGCTAAATTTGACACGTCCCAGCTCATCAGGCAAGTCTTTTCCTGTTTCGACATTTTTGAACTGAAAAAATAAATTTGAGTTCAAGTTATCCAAAGTTAAAATCTTTACTAAGTCTTGTCTTAGAGAGGTTATAAACCTTTTTCATAACTATGGTTAATATAGTATGTTAAAAAGAGGATAATTTGTACCTTAATAGTTGACCAGTCTGATCCACTTTGACTCAATCCATAAGCAAAATGAGTGCCATCTTTAGAAAATGATCGACCCCGCAGAGATATTGTACCATCTTCCGACAGCTTGTTTGGGTCAAGAAATACTTTAGCTTCACTGCTTAGACTTTCTTGCATGTACATCACACTAAAAACGATTCAACTGCATTGAAGAAGATTATTAAAGGTTTTTTTTTAAGAATTTATTCTTTAAAGCTCACTATCACCAATTTTATTACACTATTTAACATCAAGTTATCAAGTATATTTTGTTGATATTGTTGTGCATATTTATCCTACTGTCACTGGACAGCAGGGTGGAGTGAAAAATAAAAAAATTTTTTTTTTAAAAGTGGTTTTGATATTTGGCCCCAAATACCATATGAAATATTTCTATCATAATTTTGAGTTCTTGCACCCTCTAGTGGTCGTGCAATTTGATCGAACGAGCTTAAAATAGCCAATTTTGCCATATTTCATTAACCACATATGCTGGAAAGCTAGTTTTAAGCTTAAAAGTTGCAGAAGCAGCACATTTATATCTCCATTAGAAAGAACTTTGCCATAAAAAAGTTACAGCCAAATCATTGATTACAGATTCACTGATTATTGATAAGTTTTTAGTGCTCAACTTCAAACATATTGCAATTCATGCTGGCATTGAAAATACGACAGATGAAGTTTAAATTTATTTATGTTTGTACTTTTAGTGTGCCATGCTGCCTTATCAGCTTCAAATAGTTTCTTTAATGGCAATTAGCCTAGCACAACTGGGCAATGTCCAGCATAGTATAGTACCAAATATTAAAAGTTTCATGTTATAGCATCATCCAGTATTGTTTAGCTCTTGCATCATCATTTTATGTATGCTGAACTTGAGGAATTATATTCAGTTAATTCAAAAAAAGTTTAGATTGTACAGTTCAATTCAAAAGCACTGAAAGATGCAAAAGTACAAAATTAGAAAAATAAGAATTAAAAATGCAATTAGTAATAAGAAAAGCTACTTACATTTCTAAAAGAAAGAAAATTTGGCAATATACGAGGGTCAGTCAATAAGTAATGAGACTTTCTCAATTACTTTAGTGTTCTTGAAGTTATGCAACTGAAATTTTATGTGATGATTATGAATGGAGTTGTCAACTCATTTACAAAAAAAAATTGTTTATTTTCAGATTACTGTAGGTGTGACGACAAATTGAAATGACCACTAGGCTAGCAAACAGCTCATGTTTCTTCCCCAGTGAAGAAAAAATTCATATCTCAGAAAAGTTTAGGGAAAGTCATGCTCACTGTGTTCTGGGACAGAAATGGGCCGATCACTATTAGTTTCTTGGAAAGGGGCAACACTGTGAACTCAGAGAACTACTGTAAGCTGCTAACTCAAGTGAAAAAGAGATTAAGAACAAACGGAGGGGACTTCAGTCAAGAGGTGTGATTCTTCTTCAGGATAATGCAAGGCCCCACACAGCAGCAGGAACCAGAACCCTAGCCAAAATTGAAGATTTAGGCTGGAAACTTCTAACACACTCACCCTACAGCCCAGACCTTGCAGCATCTGATTTTCACCTCTTCGGCCGACTCAAAGACAGTATGAGGGCAATTCACTTCCAGACTGATGAAGAAGTGAAGGCTGCTGTGAGCAAGTGGCTCAGGACTCAGTCCACGGAATTCTATGCCAAAGGAATAGACGATCTAATATCAAGATGGAACAAGTGTGTTGCAAAGGAGTGAGACTATGTTGAAAAATAAAAAAGCATTTTTTGATTACCAGTCAATGCAAATTTGAGTTATTAAAAAAGTCTCATTACTTATTGACTGACCCTCGTATTTATTGAGCAATGTGATACCATTGTTTATTGTATTGTAGATACAGTATATACTGTACTTGCTGGCATAAATTTTGTTAGTTCTGAAGCAGCATGCCAACTAGAAAAAAATTCAAGTTTAATGTTACTAGTGAAAAGTTGTATGATAAGAAAATTTTCAAAGTTCTGATATTTCTGCCAAAGATGCAGCCTTGGGTTCTGCTTTTTGATCTTCAAAAAAAGTATGATCATTAAATGTCATTTTCAAGCCATATATAATTTCAAATGGCTTTCTTTGTTTATTTTTATCATAGCAAAAAATATCAAAAACTTTATCAGCATCTTGCAAGAAATTAGTTTCAAGCTCTTTGTATCGATCTGATGTTTTAGATTTTTTCGAATATCAAGTTAAACCACTGAAGTTTAGCATTAGTTGACGGATTCTTTGTGCAATACTCAGCTCATAAATAGAATAAACTTTACACCAAATCCATTTGTTCTTTTGCAAGAATTTGAGCAGTATCCAACTTCCTGAAGTGATTAAAGTTGAGCAAACCCTCAAATCACTTGTCACTTGGTTGGCAGCAACCCTGGAGGAAAATTACCAGAACTTTGAAAATTTTCTCCATCCTACAACTTTTTACAACATTAAACATGGATCTCTTTAGTTAGCATGCTGCTTCATATATAATGAAATTTATGCCAGCGAGTACAGTACATACTATATTTGCAATACAATAAACAATAGTATTAAATTGTTAATGAAATATATTGCCAAATTTTGTTCCTATTAGAAATGTATGTAGCTTTTCTTATTACTAATTGCATTTTTAATTCTTATTTTTCTAATTTTGTACTTTTGCATCTTTCAGTGCTTTTGAATTGAACTGTACAATCTAAACTTTTTTTGAATTAACTGAATATAATTCCTCAAGTTCAGCATACATAAAATGATGATGCAAGAGCTAAACAATACTGGATGATGCTATAACATGAAACTTTTAATATTTGGTACTATACTATGCTGGACATTGCCCAGTTGTGCTAGGCTAATTGCCATTAAAGAAACTATTTGAAGCTGATAAGGCAGCATGGCACACTAAAAGTACAAACATAAATAAATTTAAACTTCATCTGTCGTATTTTCAATGCCAGCATGAATTGCAATATGTTTGAAGTTGAGCACTAAAAACTTATCAATAATCAGTGAATCTGTAATCAATGATTTGGCTGTAACTTTTTTATGGCAAAGTTCTTTCTAATGGAGATATAAATGTGCTGCTTCTGCAACTTTTAAGCTTAAAACTAGCTTTCCAGCATATGTGGTTAATGAAATATGGCAAAATTGGCTATTTTAAGCTCGTTCGATCAAATTGCACGACCACTAGAGGGTGCAAGAACTCAAAATTATGATAGAAATATTTCATATGGTATTTGGGGCCATATATCAAAACCACTTTTAAAAAAAAAATTTTTTTATTTTTCACTCCACCCTACTGGACAGCGTCAGATGCTAACTGTTGGACGATCAGCACACTTTTCATTGCAATGACTACCGATACTTCGTGCTTGGAGGAATCTGCACCTGCTTAGGAGTTTTCACACATCTACGTTCCTCTGGATTTCTTCAAATTCTTGCCCACCGAAATTGCTGCTTGTTTGAAGCCACCAAGCAGAGTTAATCATAGTAAAGTGTCTTATCCAAGGAAACAACAATTGTTTGAGGCCATGTTTTGGATGAATATCACACATAAGAGAAGAAGAAATTTTGACGACTTCGCATTTAGGGATAAGTAAAATAATATAGCCACAAGCTTATCGCGCATATACAAAATCAGTTGTAAATTACAAACTACTATATTTTATTTACCAAAATCGATTTCCCCCCAGCGGGGCATCATCAGTTACGTCTTATTCAAATAGAATCTATTTGAATAAGACCTAAATTCTACTTGAATAAAACCTAGCGTAACTGATGATGCCCTGCTGGGGTGAAATCGATTTTAGTAAATAAAATATAGTAGTATATAAAATACAACTGATTTCATGTATGCCCGATTAAGCTTGTGGCTATATCATTTTATTATTTCAAGGAAACAACAACGTGACCAGGGTGCGAGTTGAACCCAGACTATGCAATCAAAATTGTCGTTAAAACAACGCCTTTACCCATTCGACCACGCTCCTGAACTGCACTGATTAAAGCAAGCCAGAAATACATAATTATGACATCAAACAAGTAAACATGCTTGTAACTACCTTGCTAAATCAATTGATGTGTCCAAATCTTGCAGCAAAGTTACAAGTTTTTTTTGCATACCAATGATCCATGTACTATTAGCACTATGAAGATGCAACATACTGACATAATACACAAAATTGTTTTATCAATGTAATTTGAATATTTAACACTAAGTCGTTGAAAAATTACCTTTGGTTTTGCAATCCAGTATTCATGAAATAAAAGTAACGCTGTCCTCGTTTGAACGGGCATCCATATTTTGGAAAATTGTACAATTCTGTCAATCTATTAGCAAAACAAAAACAAAAAAAACATAAATACTATAAAGCTCTTAATTTCTATTAATGCATTGATATTTTTCAACTGTCAAAAAAATTAGCTTTAAATGTTGAGTAAAAAATGAACTTAAGGGCTGATCAATGATCACTTAATAATGACTACGTAATGTGGTTTTTAATGCTCAGGGAGGAAGAATATTCTTCACCATTTATCAATGAAATCATAGCTGATAACAAACAACAGTGAAAACTGAAAGATTAAACATGATTTTATTTTTTAAACAGATACAATCGCATGGTCGGTTGTGCATCACACTTCAGAAATCTTGAAAAACTTGCCAGTCTCCCTATCTTTCTAATTTTCACTAACTTTAAATAAAAAATCTACATACAATACAAAATATCATAACATAACACACTACAAGTCAAAAATTAAAATTTTAAACCCTACCGGCCTACAGTCTGTTTCACCGGTAATCAGGATCATCAGCGATATCTGCCAAAAGTAACAATACAGTAGTTTATTGCAAAGGGATCGAGATGTTTTTGGCAATAAAAAATATTTGGGTTACTGTATATTAAATTTTGAGATTTCTGGTAAATTTAAGATGCAAATTACTAATATTATATGTAAAACTGAGCTCATTGATTTAAGTTACAATTTGTTTCGTTTCGAGATTTCAAGGTTTTTCAGCATGCAGCCCTAATATTTTCAAAATATCAATTATTGACTGATAAGTTTCAAATTGCTTTGCACAAAGAAATTCTTTAACCTTTCAAAGAACTTGTTTCTTAAAGAGTATTCTTGAAGATATGGTAATGACAGCTCATTCTGAGCTTCAACAAAAGCTTTGGTGTCATCAGCATCAGGATCTTCCATCCACTTATAATGATCTGCAACCTGAATAAAAAGTTACAAAATAAGTAGATTTGTAATGAGCAGTTATTAAGCTAATGTCAATGAGTAGGCTGAAATAATCTGAATGTTATTAAAATACAATTATTTTTAAGCACAAACAAATCACAATAACACTGACCCTAACCCATCGGCCACTCAGCCAGTAGGTTATTTTTTGGCAGTGGCTGCTGTTACGTTAAGTAACACTTTACTCGTAGGATAATATTAAGCAATTTGTAACATTTCACCAGTGAGATATTTTTTCGTGAATTTCGCCACTTGGCAGCTTGGCTCTCGCGATGTTTATTGAAGCAACAAGACTGCAAGTGCAAGAGCGTGTTGCATCATAAATGGCAGAAACCGCAAAGGTAATTATTTAATTAATACTTTTTTTAGGATGCATTAGGACTGTAGAATGCATTAAGACCAGTCATAACAAAGGGACACTTTTTTTAGGATGCTATCAAATATCAACTCAAATCTAGTTTATTAGATTAAAAGTTTAATCAGAATCAAATTAAAATCAACTAAGATCTACCAGTAGTTTTTGATAAAAAATTAGATGCGAATTTACGCGGTAATTAATGCAATACTGGTACCGGTACATACTAAAACACCTTCGTCGTAAAAAGTGTTAAAGGCTATCAAAATCTTTCGTTTTGCACTTGGATTTGCTATTTCTCAGGGTGGCATCGCTGTCGAACCAAAACTCTAATGCAAGGTTCTGAAGGAAAAGAACAAAACAACACACTGCAAGGTTTCCTAATCATGAGACTCGCCACCGCGTATTGAACCCAACCACAAAACTTGGTAAACGCACACCTTTACCACTACACTACCGGGGAAGCGCTTTAATCACATCAAAGTGCAGTACTTAAATCGTAAAAAAGTTTCTAACTTTTTTTAGTACTTTATTAAAATCATTCGAAATCTGGTTTGTTTTATTAAAATCGCCAATTTAAAGTAATGCAAAGTTTGAAGATAAATGACCAATCATCCTAAACCTGCCAACAAACCAAATGTAACCAAAATTCTAACTAAATTCATCCTAAAACATCACCATCCAAAAAAAAAAGTATCGGTTTGTTATGACGGGTCTTAATGTGTCCTAAGAATAAAGTATATATTAATTACCCTTGCGGCTTCTGCATTCTACGATGCAACACGCTCTTGCACTTGCAGTCTTGCCACTTCAATAAACATCGCAAGAGCCAAGCTGCCAAGTGGCAAAATTCATGTAAAAATATCTCACCACTAAAATGTTATAAATTATGTAACATTATCCTACGAGTGAAGTGTTACATAATGTAACAGCAGCCACTGCCTTATTTTTTATCAACAAATCATCACTTAAGCAGTTAAGTAGTACAGTATTTAAGATGATTGATTTTTATTTGGTTCAAGCTAACGATCACTTATTATGATTTTCACTGAAAGCAATTCAGATTTGGTAGAGACCATTTCACCGAAAATTTTCAAGTTAAAAATAAAACGAAAAAGAGACAAATTCATCCGTGCTTTTTTCATTTGCTTTTTTATGGGTTAAGATTAGGGTTTAAGTTACGGTTTGGGTTCAATTTGGGGATAGTTTTAGAGTAAGCATTAAACTTTGGGTTAGATTAAGTCAGAACTGATAAAAAAGTAGTTAAAAATTTCTGGTGAAATAAAGCCTTCCTTCAGATATATATCAGATATAGACTATTACAGGAATGAGAAAAACCACGATTTTTGGGGCACAAGCAGACCACTCGAAGCCAAACCTAAGAAAAAAGGAAAACATCAAAACACAACATTATCAAAGCACAAGATACCAGTAGGGTGCAATTAGCATGTAATAGGTTAGCCTATTCATTTTAAAAGCAGTGTCAGTATTACCTTGACTCCATGATACTCATCAAAATTATCTTCTTTTCTGGCTGAAGGATATTTGTACGCACACATTTTTTAGATTTTAGACTAACTCAAGTGACAATTGTTGGACAAGTCAAACTGTAGGCTAGTGTAACTTACTATTGGCCTAGAATAATCTACCAGTACAGAAGGTAATTGAAAATATCAAATCAGAGAATGACGGGTTAGAATACTAGGCCTATTCTTCCATTTCCTGCAGAAGTAACTGTGGTTACGCATTGCATAAAATTTTGTGCTCACCTGCATTCCCTGCATTTGCTAAGCGCTAATACTAACCTCACATGCAACCCAGTTAGATGCTACAACTCAGCTGTGCAATCTCCAGCCAGCTGGCATCCAGCTTCAGCTGAAACAAACTCATGTTGATCAAAATCTTAAATGCAGCTGCTCATTACATTGCCGCCAGTGGCTTTGTTATGGGAAAGCCGCTAAAGCGTCAAAAGCGAAATTCAATTCGATCATGTTTCAAGCAGTTTCAACTTCCAACCCACTCTACAAAGAAATAATTCACAACTACGAATTTTGAGAAAAAATTGCTTTTTCACTCTAACGCTATTTTTTAGGAGCAAGGAAACACGCCTGTTTAATTTTTTAGCAAAACGAAATAATTAAAATTACAGTTTCAGAGTGTGTAGAGCACTAACAGTACGGGTAAAATATCATAGTGGTGTCATTAACTTTTTCATTAATATGTTTGCTAAGGGCTGTTGGCCACGTGTTTTATTATGACTGGAAAAAACATTCGACTCCCTAAGTTTAGGCTGCTGCTGCGGCAACCCACTGATTACTACCGGTCTATCATCGCCTTGATCGGATCACAATTCCTGACGTAACCTACCGATTAGGGTGGAGTGAAAAAAACTTTTTTTGGAAATCAAAAAAAGTGTAGTTCTCAAATCTCGACAAATGGTCTAAAACTTGCTTAAAATTTGTTTTTGGGGGTTGCCCCCATTTTCCAGCCGGCAACTCCCCAAATGTAATTGCGACAGTTGGCAAACGAACGATTTATTTTTTGTTTTTGTTGCTCACATCAATAATCATTAAAACACACCACGTAAAATATTCAAAAAGACAACAAGGATGCTGCGAAGTGACCGGTTTAGGGACTTCAAGTCAAGCAGTCACCCTAAAGGAGAAGTTTTCCACAATACAATAAAATACAAATAACAGAGCACTACTAAGCAAAGCAGTAAGCATTTAAAAAAAAAACAACAAAAGAGCAAAAGCAAAAGCAAAAAAAAAAGAACTACCGCTATTGCAGTTGAAAAGCCGGCTAAAAAAAGAGAAAAAAAGAAAAAAAATTGGCAAAATATACTATCAGAGTTATAGGCAAAAACCGTGTTACAAATTCTAAGGCAGGCTATATTGACTTAAGTGTAAGAATGGTAGTACCAGAAAAAAAAGTACACTAATTGAGTGAATTTGGAAATCTTATTGCACGAAAGTAATCTTTAATAACGCGCAAGTAAAAATTGTTTGTATTTTTTCTTGAAAACTTTAAAGGAACTATTTCTAGTTTCAGACGAAATTGAGTTCCAGAGCTTAAAGGCAGTGAATCATTCAGCCAATTCCGATGGTTTACAATAGCTAAAATTGAACTATAATTTTTGATATTTTTTTTTAATTTTGAGGGTGCCGTTGCAAAGATATTCAACAAATACAAAAAGATATTTCCCAACAAAAAGTTTTTGGAAACTCTGAGTTTTGTTCTTCCCGCCAAAACTACAGTTCTCTCAACTATTAGGCCTTCTGTGGTTTTGGCGGGAAGAACAAAACTCAGAGTTTCCAAAAACTTTTTGTCGGGGGACATCTTTTTGTATTTGTTGAATATCTTTACAACCGCAGCTCCAAAATCAAAACCAAAAATATCAAAAATTATAGTTCAGTTTTAGCTATTGTAAACCACCGGAATTGGCTGGATGATTCACCGCCTTTAATTTCGCCGTATTTTATAGAACGTTGCAGTCGAGATGTGTTGTATCGCGGAATAGCAAACTTACAAGCTAAATTTTGCCTAGTTCTTAATTTGTGTACCGAATCCGTTTTACAGAAGTACTTCGAAAAAGTAATTGGAAGTTTCTTATTGCAAAATTTATGCATGAATATTGAGACTTCATAAGTATAGATATCTGATAATTTAAGTATTTTATTTTGCTTGTATAACAAAGACACGTGAAGGGTTGATGGAATGTGAAATTATTAGTAATTAATCTTAAATCTTTATTTTCTAGGGATACAAGTTTTTGCGAGTATGATTTATAGGTTGATCCCCATACTATAATACCATACAACAGGTGAGGATGAAGTATAGCATAGTATAGTTTAAGTAAAATTGAGGTCGGAGCATAATGTCTTAATTTAGAAATGATGCCAACTGACAGAGATATTTTTTTCGCTACATTTGATATGTGGTCAGAAAAAGTTAGTTTATTATCCAGTATTGCGCCAAGGTATCGAAAGTAGTCGACTATTGGTATAGGAATGTCATTAATTAAAATATTGGAATAGTACATGAAGGTGATCTAAATTTAGGAGCAATAATCATGGCTTTGCATTTTGAAAAATTAATCGTGAGTTTATTAGCTGATGACCATTGTTCAGTACTAAACAGCAACTTATTCGCTTTATCTTTCCGTTTGTCAAGATTAATTTCATTAATTACGCGACAAGTGTCATCAGCAAACTATTTTATGCTATCGTTAGAATAAGTATCAATATTGTTGATGTCATTGATATATAGTAAAAATAGAAGGGGACTTAGTATTGACCCTTGTGGTACTCCAAAGCTTATATGACTAAGAGCAGAAAGACGATCATTAATGCTTACACATTGAGTTCTGTGATTTAGGTAAGATGAAATTAGATTGAGAGCTGGGCCACATATTTCATAATGTTCTAGTTTTGAAAGGAGAATTTTATGACAAACAGTATCAAACGCCTTTTTGTAATCAATGAAAATCAATAGAGTGTATAACATTTTGTTGATGTTATCGTAAGTAGTTGTTACCGCATCTAATAAAGCATGACTTGTGGAAAGACCACTGCGAAAACCGTATTGGCTATGATGTAATATCGAATTTTTTTGAGATAATTCATAAGTTTAGAGTAAATTAGTTTTTCCACTACTTTGGACAGACATGATAGCAGTGATATTGGTCTGTAGTCTGATAGTTCAGTTTTACTGCCAGTTTTAAACAAAGGGATAACTTTAGCATTTTTCATGCAATTTGGAAAAACACCTTCGGAAAATGACAAATTACACAAAATAGACAATGGAACTGCAATAATGTCGCTGGCTAGTTTTATAAAATAAGCAGATATGCCATCTATCCCAGGTAATTTGTTGAGATTCAATGAATTGATCTCTTTAAAAACCTGTAGTGGAGATGTTGGTTCAAGATAAATTGAGCGGATAATTCACATAATTGGGCGGATAATTCACATATCTGGGTAACCGCTGGTCGTAGAGTATATAGCTCAAAATCTGTGGAAACACCATGTTTCTATCTGTGCTACGAAGAAAGTTTTCTTTATTTTTAACACAAAAAAAGTTACAGCCGAAAAACAAAAAAATACGGCCCTTTTTGGTTAATTTATTGGAAAATTCACCTCTATATGTAAGCGCAGTCATTTAACTGTGATCAGCGAAACTAATTCCTCTCACTTGATTAACACTGTTTGTTATATGTTGCACCAATAAATGGACGAATGGTAACTTCTACTCTTGCTGAGAGTTAAAATTTTAGATTTGATAACAGGTTATAGTACAAAAGCAATGAAAAACTAATACACAGCTATGTTAAAATTGCCAGAAATTGAATGAGTAATAACAATTGCTTTGAAATAGCAGGACGCATGTCACAAAAAGTCTTTGAAATCCAATAAAATAGAATCACAAAAGTAACACAGTGGCCATGTAGCAGTAGCAAAGAGCAATTATAGCATGGCTTCTACGATATTAATTATTATTATTATTATTATTTATTTGCATCAGACTCAACAAAGGTCCATAATAACGCGAAAAAACAAAAACACACAAACAAATTTATCAGGCACAACACAAAGCATAAACATGCGTGCTAATTTAGCCAAAATGTAATTTTGAGTAATGCACTGAAAAATAAGAATCAAGAAAACATGCAGAGCCAAAAATTTGTTGAATGTAAGCGTTTGGAGAGTGCTTGCATCTTATTATGAAATTTGCAGTATGTTTTCTCATTAACGAATAAAAAGTCGAGATGCCGTTATTAACCATAATTTCATTGATGTGTATTCTTCTAGGGAGATTAAAAAGTATACGATAAGCATTGTTGTAAGCTACACGAAGACGATTTATACTGGACGCAGGATAACGACACATTTACAAATATTAATAGTTTGTAAATTTGAGCACAACCTGGTAAGAATCCACCCTGTTTTCCAAAACCTAATTTTTGGTAATTAATTTCCATCTGGGTAGAGCACAATTCGTTATAATAGCCAGAAGTGGGTTGATGACCGACGGTTTTGGTTTATCAACTATGGATAGAAATTTGAATCCAGTATGTCATTGTTCAGAGCAACGACGGTGTAAAGATTATTTACCATAAACAAACTAATGTAGTAAGCATTTTTAGCAATTTTTTGCAATATTAACATCCCTTAATAAAGACACATTCATTTGAACACGAAAAAATTGTAACATATATAGGCTGGGTGGTGTCCAAACTGACTTCACGACAAAATAACGCAATACAAGATGAAATAAATGGCTGTCTTTGGCAGCCAAAAAAATGATGTCAATCTCCCAAGGTATAGTTGTAACAAATTCGAGAAGTTTGGTGCGGCGGTGCACCTATGACGTAAAACAAAAAGCTCAGAGCAAAAACAACTGTTTTGAGATTAATTTTGACCCACCCGGCCTATAGAGGTTACACAAGAATTATGGTTAACAAAAAACTTTATTTGAACTGCTTTTTACTGTCAAATGTTTTCATAAGTTTGCGAGATTTAATTTTTTGACAAATGACTCCATCTCGTCTATCAAATTCTGTAACTTGTGCAGACACTTCCGCAACAAGTTAGACGTGCCTCTCCACAGCTTGGTTATGGCATGGGTGGTGCAATACCAAAGATTTCTTGAGACACTCTTCTATTTTCCTACCTGTAAGGCTTGCAATTGCTGGAGGTTGTTGCAGGTAAGAATTGGCATTGGCTAATTTGTAGTAAGCAATTGCTCCCAAGTTCAGAGTGGGTGCATCGAACTGCTGTTCAGTGCACTGGGCCAGTCATCGTTATTTGCACTTTCTTTAGCTACTTGTTTCCAAAGTGGTAGCACTTTTGCCACTCCCACATTTCTTATACTTTCTTTATCATCCCCTAACATCGCAATCAAAACATTTTCTGGGAGTGCAAATAACCATTCCGTTGCACCACACTCAAAGCGATTTCTTGAACACGTTTGTTTGAAAAATTCTTAATCTTCTGAACCAAGTTGAAAAAGTTGCTGGATCCATGGGTTATCTGATTATTTTGCTTAATTTCAAACTAACTTGGGAAATTACAAAAATTTCCAGGTTCGGAAGTGACTCTTCCCGAGACACATATTAGCGCAGAATTGTGCATCCTAAAGTGAGCCATCTCGAGTGAACAATAGGTCCAACCTCCAAATAATCCAGATCATCATCAACTTTTCCATGTATTAGTGCCCAAAATACGTATGTTTAAGCATAAACTTGATCTATGCTCAAGTCGCTGACAACCTGCTGGGCAAGAATAGGAAAAAACGAAGAAGGCACTGACAATGGTTAGAATCGAGTAATTGTCCAACTTGATACAGGCCCATGCAATTTTTTTCCCGTTCGCACCGCAAAAGTATCTGGACCACTTATGAAACCATCAAGAACTCCAAACACAAGTTGTAAAGGAAGTTTATTAGTATGGAGCAAACACACAATCCACTGAAGAGGTTTATTTAGCAATTCCTTCAATCCACAAATGCAGCCATTTATATCCCTGTCATGGAAGCAGTATCATTCGTTCCCACGATTGCTAGCTTGTGCTCCAACTTCCTATCCTTGAACGAATCAAACAGCTATTTTGCATTAATTCGGCCTTTGCCATCTTCAGAAGAAAAATGAGTGAAATCGTAAGTGCCTGGTTTACCAACTACAGTATAGTGCTCCTCAAGTTGCACAGATCGGTAGTGGTTGTTATTTGGGCCCTGCGCTATCATTTGAGTAGCATCTTTGCGCCCAACAAAACACAACGCATTTACAAATTCAAAATTTTGTTTTTTTTTTCCGTTACGACTGTGCTTCTTTCACAATTACACATAGATGAATTTTCCGAAAACTTACCAAAAATGGCCGTATGTTTTGTTTTTAGGCTGTAACTTTTTTTGTGTTAAAAATAAAGCAAACTTTCTTCGCAGCACAGACAAAAACATGGTATTTCCGCAGATTTTGAGCTGTATACCATTGCTCTACGACCAGCGGTTACAGAGATATGTGAATTAACCCCTACGCCAACTGTCGCGATTACATTTGGGGGGGTTGCCGGCTGGAAAATGGGGGCAACCCCTCAAAAACAAATTTTAAGCAAGTTTTAGACCATTTGTCGGGATTTGAGAACTACACTTTTTTCGATTTCTAAAAAAAGTTTTTTTCACTCCACCCTACTATCGATATTGCTGAGCTATATACCATTGCTCTACGACCAGCGGTTACAGAGATATGTGAATTAACCCCTACGCCAACTGTCGCGATTACATTTGGGGGGGTTGCCGGCTGGAAAATGGGGGCAACCCCTCAAAAACAAATTTTAAGCAAGTTTTAGACCATTTGTCGGGATTTGAGAACTACACTTTTTTCGATTTCTAAAAAAAGTTTTTTTCACTCCACCCTACTATCGATATTGCTTACAGGAATCGCGATTTGAACAAAATATAACCTATCCCTGATGATGCCATTTATGGGTGAACGAGACAGTTGGCATGTTAGGTTTCATTGGATTTTAGCTTTTGATGTTTTTGAACTGAGTTAATCGGCTGTGATAACTAAGCGGTACTGACAAACCTTCAAAAACCAAGCGAAATATTCTGTTAGTGCATTTATTAACTTTCAAGCTTTATCATGAGTTTCAGTAAATCATCTAAAAATATTTCAAGCTTACAACCGTCCAGTAACTGAGTAAAATCAAAACAGGATTGAATATCAAGTTAAACACTTCTGATATCTGTAGTATCTTCAACAAAAGAAGCAGGGTTAAATTTTGTGCTAAAAAATTCGGATATGAATGTGTAAATATCGAGGGATGAATCTCGACAAGACAACGTTAAATAGCCCATCTGAAATCTGCACCATTATCGCCAATAACGCGGGTCCTTTCCAATGAAGCGATTGGTGATGATTTCAGAAATACGAAAAATTAGGTAAGCACTAAAAATGCGCAAGCATTTACAAAACAGAAAAATAAGTTGCGGTAGAAAAATAATCGTTTAAAATACTACTAGGCTACAAAACATAATTAAAATCAAAACATTTTACTTCTACGGCAGCGGAAAATAGCTGGTTCAAGATCAGTACAAACTGCGAAACTGGCCAGTTAAAATGCATACGACGAAGTTGCATTTTATTGTATTTTCACCCAAACTAAATCAGCTAAAAATGAATCTAATTTTGTCCTAAATATATCATCACCTTAGACCACGAATCCACCAGAAAGCTTCTCATAAACTGCTTTGATTTAGGAGACAAAACAAAAAGAGAAAATTCAGGGGGAAGATCCAAAACATGTTAAATCAATGAATTTACGACTCGCAAGCAAAATTATCAGTAGGCACATTAATATGCTAAATGGTCGTAATATCTCGAAAACTTACCTGGTTACATTTACCTTAAAACAAAAAGTTGTACGCAATTCTGCTCTTTAATCGCAGTAACGACTCAGTTAAAGGGGGTGAAGCGCCCAGTCAATCCCGGCATTGCACAGTAGTTAAAATACAACTTTTGAAATTTTTTGTTCTCATTTTGCGACTGCGGTTTCAAAGATATTTAACTAATACAAAAAGATATCCCTCTAAAAAGTTTTTGGAAACTTTTGAGTTTGTTCTCCCAGCCTGAATTTCCAGAAAAAGAGAGGGTTTTACCAAAATTTGGTATGTCATGTGATGTTACTGAAAGGGTAAATATTTATCCTTTCTTTTTTCCTGGAAGTTCAGGCCGAGAAAACAGGTTCAGGGTTTCCGAACTTTTTACGGTGGGTATCTTTTTGTATTGGTTACATATATTTGCAACCGCAACCCCAAAATCTGAGCAAAACATTTCAAAAATTATATTTCGATTTTAGCTATTGCAACCTACTGAAATTGGATAAATGCTTCAACCCCTTTAAAATGTCAAAAGAAGAAAAATAAGAATTCAAACTAGCAAAAAATCTTTTGAAGGCAGAATAAAAATACACCAATAAAGCACAATTCAACAAACCTCAATTTACATAAAACATAACGAAAAAATAACAAAGGATCGAGGTGACGTAATGATTTAATCTATTTCCTCACAAATGGAATCGACAATCAAATGAAATAAGTCAGGTCGGTCAGCATAGACGTGGTGGCCAGCTCCTTTAACAGACTGTAACAAAAAAACAAAGGTATAAGATTGGTTTGATTTCGGTAAAAAGTCGAGCAATTCGGCCGTCGGTAACAGTTTCAAAACAAGTCTTCATTAAAGTTAACGGTTTCCTCTTTAATGTAACGTTTTCACTCTATTTTTTAGACCTGATTTATGGTTTCAGTGTCTGCTTCTTGCTGAGTCAACACAAAACAGTGCTAAATCAACACAGAACTGCGACAATCAAAGTTGATATGCCACAAAAGAACATCGAAGCATAAACTGATTTGCGCAGTTTCGTAATTGGGCACTTTTCTGGCATAACTAAGCATTGCAATAAGCAGGAACTAGAGCAAAAAATCGAGCTTGAAAGAGAGAAGAAATAAACAACGCTGTTAATGACCCGGGCAAGTTTGAAATCAAAATCGTTTGTGTTGAAGCTTATTTGATCACGTTACCAATGCAACGAACGGTTAAATGGCTAGTGGTATTTTTCTGGAGAACTTATATTCAAAAATTGCTTTAATCAGGATGTTCATTTCTTTTCTTCGAAGCTTTTTGTCTGACGAAAAAAGACAAAGTTTTAAAAAGAAACGTGCACAGTGATTAAAGTAATTCTCAAGTTCTGTACCACCAATTAACTTTTAAAACTTAAATTATTCTAAAACGTACGAAAACTTCTACGTGGTTGTCAGGAAGGAGTCTTTGAGTTTCGTGTCCTGAGGAGATGTCCATCCACGATCTAGCTCCAAAAATAAATGTGACTGGAACATCCTTTCGTAGTCCACCTGAAGAATATTTAAAATCTGAATACAGTTCGTGCTTTCAAATCAGTTGGTTTTTCTCGCCAAATCTACCAGATCGGTACAGCCCATAAATTGCCATTTTTACTGCTGTTTTAACCAACCTGGTCAATTTTTTAGATGTTACTTTAAAACAGCTAGTCTTACTGTCCAAACAGCCAAAAATGAAAAATTCTGTACAAAAAGATACGCTACATCTTGTGTCTCAATCAGAGATGGAACCGGTCCGGATTTTCTCGACCCGACCGATATATTTCAAAATCTACGCCGGGCGACCGGTTTTTTTACAGAAGGTTTTTGTTCACTGTTCAATGCATCTAAAGAAAAATTTTCGAAAAGAGGGGGGCATGGTGAGGTGTTAAATTTTGTGACTCCGGACGGGGCCCTCAGAAAAAAAACGCAAATTGCAAAAATAACTCAATTTTAAGACCTCTTCAGGTTAAATTTCGGTTTTATAAACCTGTTTTGAGCAGCGCAAAACGTGCACAAAATAAAGCATAAAAAGAACCGAAGGGTACAAGTTAAATTATTATTAGACGTTCTTTCTAATGATATTATGCATAAGGCCAAAAAAAGAAGTTAAAATTTTTTAGCTCTTGGTGACAAATTATTTGCAATTTGCCGAGCAGCAAACACTAAACTGTTATGACATTGGCTAGAAGATATTCGAAATATAATGTGCCCCAGCAGTTTGTGGAAATGCTGCTACTTCGGAACAAGCCATGGCTAGTTAGATATAGAAAAATAAGAGCTATGTCTTTCTTGCCCATTGTAGAGTGTGGCAAAATTTTTGAAAAAAGCTTTTCGAAGCGGCAAGATTTTAGCATGTACTAAAAAATCTGAAATCTGCGCAACTTCTACTCTCAAGCTGATTAAAATGATGCTAAAATGCCAGGTAGCGTAAGCCTCTTCCACATGGATGCTGTACTATAATCTGATCACGCAATTTTAACGTATATTTTGCAATTTTTTGCGGTGTGCCGTCGCCCATAGAAGGGGCATGGCACAATATCCCCCTAAATACGCACTTGGATGTGCATGTCTTAATAGTCACAACTTGAAACCATTCAAAAACTGTTTTTAAAAGGTGTCGTTTATTACTACTGTTGTTTTATTATAAAGTTTTATTTATTATAAAATTTATATATACAAATTATATATGTATGTATTCTTCGGATGGTGCTTAGATGTCATTTACTTGCAAGAAAGGAGAATTTGACCGGTGTTTAAACCAGCTTGACCGGCAGGTCGAAGAATCTCGACCCGACCGGCCGGTCGCCTCGACCGGTTTCCATCTCTGGTCTTAGTTGCCAAAACAGCTACGGAAGTTTTTCTAAAACATTTTGATCAGACGACATTCGTCGGCCAGACACAACTGTTTCTCCAAAATAGCCACAAAAAACAGCTCGAGAAACCCAGATACATCTCACAAAAAGTATGCGATTTTGCATATCTCTTCTCGCAACATACAAATGGCAGTTTTGAAGAACTTCTAAATCTACAACATGCTGTATTCTATTTTTTACAATATACAAAGCTGAAAGTCTCATTAACTTTTGAGATAAAATGAAACAAAAAGGTATAATATAAAAGGAGCGTTTGAGCGCATTGCTAATCAAGAACTCAGGCAGTACGACAGTGAAAAGCTAGAGGCAGAAACCAGTTCGCTTACTTATTCGAGCCAGCATGGGCTTGTAGGCATATCCAAGAAACTCTGTCATTCTTTTGAACGCTATTTCACCACTGCAACAAAATAATGTTCAAAGCCGTATCCTATACTGGTCGAGAAACTACGTCCAAAAATCATTATTGAAACAAAAATTCAACCATACAAACCTGAATCATCTCTGGGTTTAGTTTCATGGCCGATCATACCGAACACAGACCTGTCAACGTCAATCACTACTTGTAACATTTCTGTCGGCAGCGAGGCCGAAAAGATTAATCGTCGTTTTTACGACCCTATGATCGTATGATCTGGGTTCAACCCGCATCCAGGTCACATTGATCCATCCTTGGATAAAACGCTTAACGATTTTAGCTTGCTGGCTTCCAACAGACAACAAATTAACAAACGCCAACCAAAACTTGGAAACTGGTTAACTCCTAAGTTGGCGCAGATTGGTGTAACCAGGCAGCGCCACTGTCGCTTTTTCGTGACAGTAGAACAAACATGTAATGCATCAATAAATAAATCATTTATAATCAAATCGTAAATGGTTTGTAACCCAAGTGCAATGCGACGCAGTACAACTTGTTACACGCTACAGAATGATACAACAAAAATTTGAATCTTTTTAATTGTTACTTACCTAGGGGAGCCGGCGTTACAATGATAAATGTATTCAAAAATGGTGTCATCGTCTTCGTCACAAATATCCTTATATCTGGCGCGAAAATCAGCTCGGAAACGTTTGATTAAGTTGGGACCTGATAGATAATAATTTGCAAATCAGTCTTAATAACCAGAAAAAAATTGTACACTAATTTGTGAAAAAGTATAATAAAATAAATCGAATAATATTCGAGAATTCGTAGCTTATGAACAAAAACTTCACTGGCACATGTTCGTTTCTGCTTTTTTTATACGCAAGAAGATAATTATCTCCACCCCAACTGCAATATAAAACTGCTAAACTTCAGGCGACACTTTTTGAGCGAAATTTAACTCATCCAATTATTAACGTCTACACTTTACAGCATATTCCCTCATCCTCTCACTAGTCAAAAATTTGGTTACATATGATCAAAATTATTTTTTCCATATGGTAGGTAAACCATCTTTATTTAGTAGACCAGAAACAGACGCACGGAGAAAAAGAGAAAAGCATTGAAGAAAAACAATTGCTCTTGTTGCGAATATTTTTTGCGATCACGCGTATTCGACTGATTTGATTGGATATATTCGTAGAACGAGTGAACCGTAAAAAAAGTCACACCAACTGAACGAACCAGCATATTCTAGAACAAATGAACAGTGAAGAAAAAAAGATATAACAGTCAGTTTCCAGTCTACTACTAAAGAGTCAATGATCAAACCCTGTACTAAAAACTTTAACGCTCAAGTAGTTAACTGGAGACCTTGGATCTGCGACTTTGCGATGTGAGATGTTCACGCCGCCGTGTTTATCTTGCGAAGTTTTGACGCACGCCCATTTTATCCCAAACACGTTTTGACGCGAAACCTTAACTTGACTGCGTAAAAACATGTCGCGTCAAACTGGTTTGTCAAAAAACCCTGATCCGGGGCACTTAAGTAAAGGTTATAACGTATCATACACGGTACGCAAAAACGTGTGTTAAAGTCCACTGTGACGTAGGCACTGAGCAATCACATGGGCCATATCCACACCTTAGGTAAACAATAAACGGCTTATACGAGATTCTTTCTCCCGCGAACAATTATCATTCTCACCAAACATTGAATAATTTAGCAAACAATTTCAGCGTGGAATTTTTTCGTTATCTTTTCAATATTTAAAAAAAGCACAAAGCTAACAGAATCTTTTTCACTCTGTTAATTTGCAACGTCATGGTAAGATAATGACGCAAAAACACTAACAAAACAGCGCTGAAGCTGAAGCATTTTAACACTTTGTACTAAGATCTTTCCATGGTATTTTCCATAGTATTTGTGAAAAATTCTATGTCATCTAGTCCATTTGCATGACAATCACCATTTCTTATGAGATCCGTTTTACTAATTCAGAATTTTTAATTGCATGCATTTTCTCTTTTTTTTGCATTAACAATTAACATTGTAAAATTATCTCGCATATTTATTATGAGTAAATACGCGCGATCGGTAAAACAAGATAACGTTGACTTTTTTTCATGAAATCCGTGGGAATTCCACATGAAAAAAAAATTTATAAAAAGGTGCATAAAAATGTGAATGCTGTAAAATAACCAGGCATTGTCGCTTCAAATGCTTACCAAATGGTCCGGCGGCTCTAACTGCAGCTAATGGGTTGAATGGACTGAGAAGGCGCACAAGCACTCGAATCCACATCGGTATCTGCCTGGCAGTTTCAGGGTTCGGGTCACGAATGGGAAAACCCCATGGATCAACAAGTAGCAGTTTTTTAACGCTGCAAATTAGTAAAATATCACTAGTAATTCAAATCATTTTTGAATTATATAATAAGAAACCATATAATAAGGCTTATGGGTCCACGAAAGGTGACCGCCGCAAAATGACGGCGAACAAACTGACCGCGTATCAACTACCAGTAACTGCCAACTAACCCTAATTTTGGGCTGTCGGCGGTCTGTTGGTTTGCGGCGATTAGTTGACTTGGTTGGAGGCTAATTGCTATATCGTTTGTTAGCTTTATTCACATTCTCCAACCTTTCTGCAGGTAAAAATTAAGGTTGATCTGATCGGGAAACGACCAGAATCAACCTTTTCAGTAGCACACGCTCCACCCACTTGCTACCAATCGGTTTTCATATATAACGTTTAAAAATGTATTTCAAGATTTTCTTCAAACCTGATGCAAAAGCAATAAGATATATATACTATACTGATGTTTAGTAGCGTTGAGCAATGCGTTTATGTAAGAATTTAGCAGCTAACATCATACAATATTTGTTAACTTACTACTAAAGCACGTTTAAGAAGAACATACTGCAACTTTTTTCTAAAGGCATTTTGGATAAAATTAGATAAAAAAAGGAATGATGTATAAGAATACATAGAGTTTGATATAGAAAATATCGACTCCTTTTTCCTAGCTGTCTAAAACTAAAGATAAGGAAAACATACCGATCAGGATATTTCAAAGCATAGCTGCTTGCTAGATATCCACCGAAACTGTGTCCCATTAAAATAACTTTTTTAAGGTCAAGTTCTTGTCTCCACTGCTCTATTGATTCCACAAATGTTTCTTCTGCATTTTCAGGGTCACTATCAAACTTAGGACGACTACTTCTACCGAAGCCAAGTAGGTCAAATGTGTATAAAGGACGCTTTTTGCTTAATTCTTCATAATTCAAAGCCTGGAATTGTATTTAGATACGTTGAATTATGATAAAAGACTATCACATGCCATAAAACACATTAATTCTGGTGGTGCTAAAATTTTCTAAATGTGTACAAATCTTTTTTTTGGACAAAAGGCCAATCTTGAAATCGAACCAAAAATTAATTATCATTATAGTATCATAATCAGGAAATACGTATATACCTCTGAGGCAGAAAGGTGCAAGAGAAACTTAAGTTAAGATCTTATCACATAGTCAAAATGGTAGAGATCAACACACACTTTTAATAGTAACCGTTTCTACTCAACTATTAGGAGGGAAACTTGACGAAACAACCATAACAAAAACTAAACAATATTAAGTAATGACTGATTTAGTTCCGCATCAAAATTACCAATTTGTATTAATCATCTCCTCATTTCCATTAAAATTAAATTCTTACCCAAAGACCAACTCCACCAGCAAATCCATGAACCATCACAATCGGAGTCTTTTGAGAGACATGTTTATTAGCAATCACTGTCCACAGTTTATTCCCACTAGCCAAGTTAACAAACTTTTTTTCCAAAGAACACTTGACCTCTAAAAGAGTAATCAGCATTTTTAATTCTACATATCAGTTGCATAAAATTTTGACATTAAAAGATACACCCTACCAGTATAATTAAAAACTGCAAAAACGTATTACTTATTTCTATTTGGCATGAAGTATTGTTATTAATTAATTTCTTCCAACAAGAAATATTTCACTTGGGGTAAGTTGAAACCAGCAATCTTATGATTACTATTCTGATTTATTAATGACTAATATCTGATATTAATAACCTTAATAAATCAGTTGTTTTTAAAATATTACAAAACATCATTGTTCACCCTGAAGGAGGTCTACTGGCATACCGGCTTCTACATCGGATATGGTACTACACACACACAGAACAAAAATTTTATTTTGCATATAAATAAGTAAATAAAAATATACAAATAAAAAAATACAAATAAACAAGAAACAAAACATCTGCAACACGTATGCAGGAAGCTGTTAAGTGACAAACTGAATGGACTTCACGTCAAGTAACCATCTATAAATCAATTCAAAAACTAAAAAAAAACAGCAGCAATGATCTTTTTTTTATCTAAAATGAATCAATAATTTAGATTAATGGCAAATAGCTTTGCATTTTTTTTGGTTTTTTCAACTACAATCGTTCATTCGTATGAACCAGGTACTATTTACCTGTCTAACCACACCAACACAGTCACTCAGAGCACCCTTTTTTGGAGGGTTCTGTTCGAAAGTCTTTCGTCAGGCTGGGCCACCACAATGGGTAGACTGCTTGGCCCCAAGAGGAAATTAGCATGGAGTGTCTTTTCCAATATCACCACAATGCACTGCCAGTTTGGAAATCGAACCAGGAGTTCAGCTTGGTTCAAATACAACATAATTCAGAAATAGGCTGTCTAAGTTTTGAATTACATATGCTTTACTGGAGGTCTTACTACAAAACATACAGGAGTATAAGGACTGAAAAAAGCACAGAAACCTTAACCCAAACCTCTAATCCTAATCCTTGTGGTCTTGTATTTCAGAACCCTAACCCTAAACTTAACCTAAACCCTAAACCTTGCAGTCCTGTACATTTGACACTACCACTTAATATTACTACTACTTAACACTAACATACATTACATCAGAAATAATCTTAAAACTTGCTTACGTTGCAGCATCTTATTTTCAGCTTGAATAAGATGGTCAAGTGATGTCGGCTTCCATTGGCACCAACTGCTATAATTGCATGACCTAGCTGCAGCTCTGAAAATACAAAAATCCAAATATTAAATTTTCTTGAAATAAGCCAACAATGCCAATATTGACTAGACTCTTGACAGGCGTGTTTACACTATTCACCTACTATTAGCATTAAAAAGCTGTTCTACAAATTAAAATTGACCGTGCAATTACCAAGTACTGTAGATGAATTATAAGAGTCTTGTTTTTTGATAAGATATTTACATCAGAGCACTAAAGGAAAAGATTGGGAAGAATATAGAAAACCTTTTAAGGAAAAATGCTGAACTGTGAAGTCACTGTTTAATACACAACCTCACAACTGTTACAACAACAAAAAAAACTTACATGCAACTGGAAACACAATTACTGATTAGCAACCTATGTTGCCATCAAATTAAATAGAATACTTGTAGTAGGTTTAACTTAATCAAGCATGGTGCTAGGTAAGTGTGTTAGTATAACCACTGGTGGTAGTATAACCATCTGACCACATGCTACTTACACTTCAATTTCTTCTAATCCTTCACAAGCAAGTTTCTCAGTTTCGGCAGACATTCTTGGCAATTCAAATTGGTGCAACAACTATATAGTTTAACTTGACATACACTGATAACTGTCAAACTGTGTACAAACAAAACAAGATTTATGCTGTAGCATAGCGGTATAGGTGACCAGAAACAATCAGACAATAGAGTAGCCTAGACCTCTAAATAGTCTAAGGTATTTTTTTGCTTTTGGTCAAAATTAAGTACAATAAAATCTGAAATAATACCTGTAGTTGCCTATAAACACTGTCAGTGCTCCGGTGATGCTATTTCTATGAGTAGGTCTGTGATGAAAAGCTTTATTTCACTGAAAATTTGTCTACTGCATGCCTACTTCTATACCGTATTTTCCGGACTATAAGGCGCACTGGTATATAAGGCGCAGCATCAAAAATTGGCTTCAAACGATTTTATTTTCATAGATAAGGCACACCGGGTTATAAGACGAGCTAAATGAAGCTAAACGAGCATTTGCAACATAAAGATGGTTCAGAGCATGATCATAAAGCCAAACCTGATCCATACATTAGGCGCATCGGACTATAAGGCGCACACTCTATTTTAGACAAAATTAAAAGGTTTTTCATGCGCCTCACAATCCGGTACTTTTTTATTAATTCTGACCCAAATTTTACCTAAGTAAACTCAATCACTCAAAAATAATGATAACTGTTAATCACTAAATAAAGATTAAAATAAATATATACTAGCAATAACATGCATTACTTATAGTAGCTCACCTCTGACCTGTGGCACTACGGTAACAAAGGGGTACTTGGAAGTCACAATTGTAAACAATTACTGCAATATATAAACAAACAAAGCACTTGCATTGCAATAGATAAACCAAGACATTCAAATTACAAATTACTTGCATTAAAACAGCACTAAAATTTAAAAACCACCAAACACAAATATTATTATTGATTTATGAATTTACTGCTTTATACATATAATATACTAAACTAATAAGTACCTGTGTAATAGGCGTAGGCCTACAGTACAAAGTAAATCACAAATATTGTTGAAAGCTAATCAATAAAGCAACAGCTGTGTTTGGGGTTAAATTGAAGGTATAGTAGTGACTATTTCACCGAAAATTTTCAAGTTAAAGAGAATAAAACGATAATGAGAAATATTCATCTGCACTTTTTTCATTTTCTTTTCTGGGGTTAAAATCAAAGATTAGGGTTTAGGTTAGGGTTTGATTTGGAAATAGTTTTAGAGTAAGCATTTGAGTATGGGTTAGATTGGAGTCAGAATTAATAAAAAACTGGATAAAAATTTCCGGTGAAATAAAGCCTTTCTAAATTGAAACAATTAGTTATAAACAGAGCTGGGCACCCGCTACTTGGCCGCTATTTGGCAAAAAAAGCAGGGGTGCTGCCGCTTATCGCTACTCAAATAAAAAAGTAGCGCCGCTACCGCTACTAGCATGCAAAACAGCGGCCTCTGCCGCTTGTCGCTACTTTAAAAAAATAAATAGTGCAAAGAACGATGGCATTCAAATACGGTATCTAATGGTGAAATTTCAACTTTATTTATGAAAGTTAATTATTCAAGCCTTTTAGACATTGGTTCAGGTTACAATCGGCATTAGCAGGCTTAAATGGTAGACAAGTAAGCAAATTACCATTCACTTAGGTGTTGCCATGCTCCTTTCAAAAAAACAAGCATTTTAAAATGCTGATTGGTTAAACTAGTGCTTTAGAAATTACTTAGGAAGTTACCCTTGGAAGTTACACTAGGAAGTTAAATTTCTTATCGCATTTTCTACACAAACAAAAGGCAATAAGAAATATCGACTCAAATAAGTTAAGGTTTTGCCATTAAAGCACAATGACACACAGTATTCAGCTTCTATACAATTCTGTCGCGGCTTCTATACTGTAGCTCTGAAGTAGTTGATCTGTTTATCACACTCTTGGCCCTAAACCACTAAAATAATTCTTCGCGTAGAGATCCAAAAGGAAAATTTATCAATCGACCAAGTTCCAAAACATTTCTTGGAGTTTTGTAGAAATGGTAGGTGATTCACGTCCCAGCGATGATTTCGTCCAACTTTGACACAAAAGTAGATTAAGCATTTAAGATATTGGTGTTTACGAAGTCGAAGGAGATACGTAGTAATGACGTACATGTTAAGCAAATGATGCTCAATGCGATTCATGTTACACTGAGTATTTTTTCTACGAGTTTAACTCCAAAACTAAGTAGTCTTTTAAGCTTATTTATTACCTGGTTCTGTTTGTTCGTTCAATTCTCAGTGCACTATAAATTCAATTCTTAGTTTTACTGTTAACTGTTGTAGCAAAATTTATTTTACTACACATTGACGTAACTACTCAGGCCCGGCACCACGGGGCATAGGTGTAACCAGAGGGGGGCTCAGGGGGCCCGGAACCCTCCAATTGAAATGCTAACTATGATAAAAATGTGACAAAAAACTATTGTTTTGTCACTTTCAGTTTTTTTTAGCATTTTTTGCCTACAACAGTAATTAACAATAATATTGACAACCAGGGGGCCCGGGTCCTCTAAATTCAATTTTTGCCAATCAATTAAAATGTAAAACCCCGCTAAAATTAAGGATTTTTATCATAAAAGTTGCTACCTCGGGCTCTCATCTAAACTTTTTAAAAATGCATTGCAATAACAGGGCGGGATTTACCATATGGCCCAGTGCCAGAAGCCCTGCACTCAGATTATAAGAGTTTATTTTTGGTCTACACTTAAGTTTGGTAGGAAGATGTTGCGAAAATCTTTAAAGTGCCAGGGGCCCCGCGCAATGTAAATCCGGCCCGGGCACTAACAAGGTAATTAAGCGTAACCATCTATTTGGACGATTTTCAGTAACAATTCATCTCCATCCATCTCGCTAGTTTTACGCTAAAAAATGCGTTTAAAAAAATCTATGAGAAATGCTCATTGAACAAATTATTGAACTTAAATTGAGGGGCCTGGGGCCTCTTAACCGTACATGTACTCCTACAACTGGTTATTTTCATGTCCAAACAGAAATCTCTAAGGAAAATCTTCAAGTGGATTATTTACTACTAAAATACTTATAAAAATTTAACCCCAAACTGTAAAATTAAAAATGTATTTTCGACCAATTTATAAGTAAAAGGAGAATTGAAACAATTTAATTTTTTTCAATTGGCTTTTAATTGTTCATAATTTACTTCTTTCAAATGGTTCTGAACACGTGCAAAATGAGATCCAATGGCATTAAAATAGCTTTTTTTTCAAAAAATTGCCAACGACTGCGGGCTTCGTCCCCAGATCCCCGTCTGTGATACGTTTGAATAAACTAGTTTACTTACACAAGTCTCCCAATTTAGATATTTTCATTTTTAACTTTTCATTTAAGCCCTCTCCCTTTAGAAAACTCTCGGTTAAGTGCCAAACCAGGCCACGGCTTCTGATCTTCCATTCTACGATATCTTTGTCCCACAAAAATTCCTCTTTCGAAAATTTCTGATGACTTCATTGCATGTGATTTTAGGTTTGCCCCCTCCCCCAATCAAAAATCCTGGCTAAGCCTATGCACGGGAGATGGCATTTCGAGCCGTGTCCCCCCCAAATCACTGCTTGAGCTCCGCAAGTGAGAGTAAACTTTTGTAGTAGCACAACTAGCAAACTTTTGCCCAAAAACAGGTAACCACAAACGCTTTTTTCTATGAAACAGCAAGATAGATCAAGTGAACATAATCAAGTTGCCTTAGATTTTGCGATGAAGACCTTTTTTTATTTTTTTAGTCTTCACCTCCAAATTTGAGGGCAAAATCCATACCAAAGAAGGATAACACAGGATTTGGAACAAAATATTCACCAGATCGCTGCCGCATTCTGAATTCGTCTGGTCTCGGCTGCGTAAGTGTCCCCCCGCCCAAGTTTTTGTGCCCCCCTCCCCCAAACACACTACTCTGGCTCTGTGCCAGGTACTGTACTGTTCTATTCGCAGTGCACGATCTATACTGTGGTCTGTGACCGCATAGCCAACAAATCATCTTCACTTGTTGTACTAAATGCTAGCATTTTGAGAAAATATTGCGGAAAATCATCTTTGCGATCTGCAAGTTTTTAGCAATTTATTGAACTCTAATTATTGCATTTTCGTTAAAGAGATATGCTCAAAATTGGCTTTATTGAAATCGATTTTATCAGTTCAAATTGACCCGCTACTAGACCACATTATTTGTTCAACTTCGACTGAGAAAAAATCGGACCATGTGCGATAAAACTCGCCTATACATACAGTATAACAGCAACGACAAAATGTCACAAAGGTCTTGTATGTTCTACTATACTGAAATAACGAGGTAACAAGAGCAGTATGAAAACAAGCGAAGAGTAAAGACTCCAAACAGTAACGTGTGAAAATGTGAATTGAAAAAGTTTTGAAAAGAGTTTATTAGCAGTAGCGGCAGAAAATTTGCTTAAAAAACAGTGCTGAAGCGCTGCCGCTTTTTTGGTTAAAAAAACAGCGGCGCTGCTGCTTGTCGCTGGTGACAAAAAAAAAGCAGCGGCGCTGCCGCTACCAAAAAAGTAGCGCCAACTGGTGAACAGCACCGCAGGGCCCATCACTGGTTATAAACTATATACAGTATCTGGTACAACATATATGACGAAGAAAAATGGACTGGTGAAACAGGATGCATGTGATCAAACAAAATGGCGAGGCGTGGTAAACACAATAACCATTTGAAATCCTGCCAACTCCGTCCACAAGGACAATACTGGATCCAACATGTGATGATGATGTGATAAAACTATAAATAAATGAAACAATACCGATACCATTCCCAATCAGTTAAGAATCATTAAGATTTTCAACAGGTTGAAATAGGAATAAGATCCAATCCAATTAAAATTCAAAAATGTTGGATGAAATCATAAGAAATGTCAGTCAAAATGCATCCAGAATTATATATAGTGTATATATATACATATTAAAACCATTTATGAAGCAAATTTGAATATCCACACAAAACCAGTAGAATATAAACATGAAAAACAAAAAAAATTATGCTAGAATGTGAATTGAAAAAGTCTTGGAAAGAGTTTATTAGCAGTAGCGGCAGAAAATTTGCTTAAAAAAATTAGAATATGGCAGAAAATTAGAATATTGTTGCTAAATATTAATATATATTAGGGTGTTGCAATTGCCCCGACCTCTTCAGATTTTTTTCTACCTTCTTCAAAATAGGAGTTTGCCAAAGAAAATCAAGAATACGAAGTTTGAGAAAAAAAATCGAGGTTTAGGGGTCGCACAGAGACCTTTTTTACCCAGGATTTGGTATTTGTTTTATTTTGGGCCACTAGATGGTGCTATGTGAAGTCTTTGTTACTAATGAGTCATTGCAAACTTGAACATTTAGTTTTGGTCTCATACATTCAAAAAAACTTCAATACAACTTCTAAAACTGTTTGCATTTATGTTTTTTGTTTGTTTTTATCAGAATTAATAGTGGTTAACTTTGATCACGTTTATGAGTGGGGAAACTACAACAGAAACTCTATTGGAGTTAGACCTACAGTAGCTATTTTGGCTGGCTGTGTAAAACAGAGCGAAACATAGCCTGCAATGTTACTTTCTTAAAGAATGACGGTGAAGACTATGCTTACGGTCTAGTTATTGAAATCTATTAAACTGCTATTTTAACTTAAATATAGTTACAGCAGCAGCTTACTAAAACCGTATTTGTTATGTTTTGTTGTGTAAGATATGGAGTTTAGTGCAATCTACTTGGTATAAGCTCTATAAAACATACACATTCGTAAATCTACTAGCAGCATACTATTACTAGATCTGTAAATTCTCGCAGTTGGCTGCCAGCAACTATTTCTAGACTTGATGCTAATACTATTAAAAGCACATGTTTTACTGCCACGAAGCTGGAATTTCTACAATTTGTCAACTAAAAATAATTGAGGAAGTAAAGAAGCTGGTAGATGAAATGAAAAATTTCTACAAATGCAACCTTAACAGAACAAACAGTAGAAAAGCAAGCAAAATTATTGAAAACTTCCAGGAAAATTCTCTCTCTCCTAATTGCCCTATTTTTAGTGAGGGTTACGGGAACAGCAGCTCGAGATTAAGCTACCACACTTCACAATTTTCCATCACCATCATCATTTCGCTTATGTGAAGTCCTAAACAGTTCCACCCAAGACCGTCAATGTCAATGGAGTCCCAAACAGTTCCACCCAAGACCGTCAATGTAATATTGATCCATCTACAGTAGTTCTGGGTCGTCCAACTGTTCTTTTTCCCATTTGCTTTGGCAAGTAAAGCTTGTTTGGAAATTTTTTTTGATGCATTCTGCTTACATGGCCAAACCATCTCAGCCGAGATCTTTTAATTTGAAGAAGTAGCCGCTCTAGAGATTTTCAAATCTTAAGAGATGTGCACCTTGTCAATGATGAAACTCCTTTGATTTTTTGGAGAAACCTCATTTTGGATGCTTGCATTTGCAATCGCACCCTTTCAATCATTACCAAATTTTCATGACCATACAGAAATAGAGTTGGTAACAAGGTGCAAATACTGTTTCAAAAATTGAGAGCTTTGCTTCTTTTTTGACAATTTTCATCTCACAACTACTGAATCGCTTCATAATTACTGAATAGTGTAAAGCTTTCATTATTGCAATTGCCTTGCCAATTGGGATACCCAGTTCTTTGTTTTGCCTTTCGTCACTTGTGAATGCAACCCTAAGATACTTGAACTTGTATACTTGTTTCTGTGTCGCTCCATGAAGTCACAACAAGCGCTAATTAATGTTTCTTGAAATATGAAGCATATCAGTTTTGACCGTGCTTATTTTTATTCCTGCAGTGTCATCAGCAGCTGCAAACCTATGTAATGAGCACTGAAAGCCAGAATCTGTACAAGCAAAATCAAATCATCAGCACATAGCAAGCAACTGATTTTCCAATTTCCTATGGTGGCAAACTTGTCAGCTTGGTTGCATTTGTCGAACCAGTTCATGTATACAATAAAGACGAGAAGAAAGAAATCTTGCCGGAGTTCAATGCCTATATGGAAAACTTTGATTGCCTGCCATTTACTTAACCACTTCACCACCATAGAATGCCTTAATTGCATGTAACAACTGACCTTCAATGCCATTCTTCTTCAGAAGCCTCCAAAGATAGTAAGGCAATCATATTCCACTTTTTAGAGATCGACAAACTATGCAAAAATATCTTCGGCATATTTTCAAGATTTCTCAAACATTGAAAAAAATTTGAACACAACAATGAAATTTTGGTCATCAAACCAACTCGTTTACATGATTGAAAAATGAGGAAAAAACATTTTTGCATAACACGATATCTGATTTAAAAACCAGTATCGAGAATATGGGAAAAACTGTTGCTGTTAAAGAAAAGAAACGGAAATTATAACAGCTTATTAATAAGATGCTTTTTGTTAACACAGCTGTTGAAAATAAAAAGACTGACATTGGGTAGATAACAATAATGAGCCCTTTTCAGATTAAAATCAGGGCCAGATATAAAATTAATCATTAAATTAGAAAAATATGCAATAATTTGGTATTATTTGTGCTTGTGACAGTAGGTCTACAAAGCAACTTTTGATAACTTTGATTTAAGAAGTTCTCTTGTTGGCTGTGTACTAAACCACAACCCCCAAAAACAGTAAAAATGATCAAAAGGGATCATAGATTCGACTTATAGTCCAAAAACATTCAAAATGAAAAAACGCATTTTTTTAAAAATCGCCAAAATTTTGATGTCACTGTGCGACCCCTAAACATTGACAAATTTTTACGAAACTTGACCAAAACAGTTTTTGTGGGAAGCCTCCAACTTGAGCTAAGGTAGAAGTTGCCACGATACAATTTTTAAATTTATGGGGCGGCTGCAACACCCTAATACATACATATGCATATATGTATATATATATATACATCAAGAAAAAATGTGTCTAAGAACGTACACAAATATCCAATGCATTTATTCACCAAAGCGATGTAATATACACATTTAGCCAAATAAAAACACTTCTTTTTAAAAGTCAAAAAGATTTGTTTTCAAACGTTTAGGGAAAAAACAGAACAAAAGATTATTAAATTCTGACGATCAATTTCTATTAAGAGAAAAAGTAGAAAAAGTTGGCTTAAAAGCTACCAAAAACTGTTAGATGAAAAGAGAGTAGGCCTATGTCACCAACTCCATTGATGCAATGACGTAAAGAGAAACTCATGACACTTGTGAGGGTAAAACAAAAAAACTGGAATACAAATTATATGCCAATCAGGTTATGTTACTAGTAATACGCTAGGCAATGAAGAGGATAATATTACTAAACTGCTACAACACTGCAGTTCACAGTGGCTAGTCGCAGGTCAGTTTTAAAAGAAAAAACACATCGAAGCCCAACATACAGACATAAAAGGTGCAATGATATAAAAAAAAACTGAGCTATGGTGTTAATTTTACAGAGGATTTTAAATAACAAGCACATTCCTGAATGCGTTTTGACTGCAAAGCGTTTTGCAAAACATTAAAATGTACCTGTGTACACTAGAGTTGAAAAGTTAGAATATGGTACCTAAACATTAAAAGCTTGTTTAAAATACTGAGCTTCCGGTACTGTCAGCTGTAAATGTAGTAACTACGGTACCATACACAATACAGTAGCATACTTCTTAAATCTGTTACTATATAATTGGTTGTTTAAAACATTTATACAGCAGATTTAATTTCTCTAATGTGTAAAGGCATGGCATTCTACCTGTTGAAACTTTGACAGAAGCATATGATATTTAGCATAAGATATTAAACAGTTAAACTGGCAAATATGAAAGGTAGTAACTATTTCACCGAAAATTTTCACAAAAATTAAAAATTATTCATTCGCGCATTTTTGATTTTCTTATTTAGCAGTTTCAGGAATAAGATTTGGATGATTTGACTTTGAGTTAGGGTTTGGATTAAGTATGAGGTTAGTTTTAGAGTAAGATTTTGAATTAGGGTTAGATTTGGGTCAAACATAATGAAATAGCAAACAAAAATTTCTGGTGAAATACACTACAGTATACAGTACTGTAGGCTAGTCTTTTCCTGTATGAAATAAGAAGCTCCTTTAACTACAGTATGACATCCTAAACAAGTGCATATTTGAAAAAGCAAATGCAAGAATGATGACGTACAAATGTGAGACGAAATACCATACACCTTATAAATATTTAATATTTTAGTTTCATTATCTTAAACATGTCATTTTCTAGTGAAATAAGCTAGTAACGGTAGGCTATCCCCCTTTAATTTATAAGATTTATAATTTGAGTTTTATGATTGCAATTAATCTCTGATCTATGAAAAAAGATAATTATGGCATAACGCTAGGCTAGGCCTACTTTTACAATTAATGATGGGTTTGGGTTGTAACTGGTTAAGCCTATTAGTAATAATACTGATTTGAGGCAAACTTATGACTGCATGGTAATAATACAAATCCATAATTAGCGATTAGTTTTAGGCTAGTAGGCCTAACCAAACACTGAACAATCATTACCATACTCTTGCTTGTTATTCTTCATTGTAGCCAACAATGTATCAAGCTGTAGTCTGGTAGCGTAACGTACGATACTGTAGCCTGTAGCGTACCAGCAGGTAGCCCTACTTAGTACTGAGACCATCCACGCTGAGAAAGTCCTAAATAGAAGATCGGAGCAGGGTAGACAGATAGCCTACTACTGTAACTTTCATTGAACAGTATTATTAACCAACACATTTAATTTAAATAGGTACTGTACCAGTAAACCTTTTTTGAAATTCAAAATGTACCATGACTAAGCTTTTGTGTCACGAGTTACACTCTACCCTAATTAAAATCGACACTAACTCAATCATTTGAGTATCGGCTAGCA
The DNA here is from genome assembly GCA_963965965.1 of Trididemnum nubilum. Taxonomy (NCBI): domain Eukaryota; kingdom Metazoa; phylum Chordata; class Ascidiacea; order Aplousobranchia; family Didemnidae; genus Trididemnum; species Trididemnum nubilum. The sequence continues at coordinate 9,495,026 of OZ014473.1, read as the reverse complement.
TTTGGTACTTTAGCCCGGCCATTCGCTTGCGAAAAAATTTGCTAACTCATCGTGATTATGTAACAAATCTGAAATCCAGCATTTGTTGTTGACTTTTGTAGCTAACTGCTTTAGTAGCATCTGCATTGATGCGTATCCTAATTCAGATATATGCGAAAATGAATAGGGACTGAACAAATTTCGTTATTTTCCAACATATGTATTCAAACATGTGAAATATGATCGAATCGCGAAAGCTGAAACGAAAAAACGAAATTTTAAGTACTGAAAGTACTACAAGGTCCACAGGCCATCAGTAACTTGTTCAATAAATATTTCATAGAGATAGGAGTTAACCTTGCATCTACAATCAAAACACCAGCTATAATTGATGACAAATTTAATGCCATATCTTTGATTCAGAGTAGTTGCAATTCGTTTTTTCTAGAACCAATAGTTGAAGAAGAAATAGTAAATTACATCAGAGCTATGAATCCATCAAAAAGTACAGGAAGACATGGAATTCTTGCAAAGTATATAAAAATGTCAGGCTCTGTTATAGCTCCAGTTCTAACTAACATTTTTAATGCATGCATATCAACAGGATATTTTCCAAAAGTGTTAAAAACTGCTGAAGTTGTTCCAATTTTCAAAAAAGGCGAAAGAGAGTTATGCAGTGATTATCGCCCTATTTCTATTTTAAATCCTTTTGCCAAACTACTTGAAAAGTGTCTGCTTGATCAACTAAACAATTATTTTGTGAGCAATAATTTGATTAGTCCAAACCAGTATGGTTTTAAGAAAAATTGCTCAACAAATGAAGCCGTTTTAGATATTTACAATAAGCTACTTGACAATATGGATAAAAAGCTCATTACATGTTCTATTTTCTTAGATTTAAGAAAAGTATATGATACCATCAATCACACAATACTGATCAAGAAACTAGAAAAGTATGGAATTAGAGGATTACTATTACAGTTACTAGCAAGTTACCTGACTGACCGTCAACACTCAACAGTATACAATTGTAAATCAATATAAATCCAAGTCAAGAGATGTTATTTGCGGTATTCCACAGGGATCAACTCTAGGTCCGTTGTTATTTAATATTTATATCAATGATCTACCACTTGCCTCAAATTCCACAATTCATCTTTTTGCCGATGATACAAACCTTACTCTCTCCCATTCTAATGTTTCAACACTGCAACAAAATATTAAAGATGAATTAGTCAATGTAAGCAATTGGTTCAAGGTGAATAAATTATCAATTAACTTTAATAAAACTGAGTTTATGGTAGTGACAACAAAACAAAATAAACCTCAACTCAAAGTATCAATAGATAATAATCCAATCAAGCAATCACATCACATAAAGTATCTAGGTGTTCTCATAGACGACAATCTAAACTGGAAACAACAAATCAGGGAACAATGTTCAAAGGTAGCAAGGGAATCTTGGGCCTTTAATCAATTAAAACACTTTGTAGATGAGCAAACCTTGAGATCTGTTTACCACTGCCTCATATACTCTTATCTACAATACTGCATAAGTAGTTGGGGGACTGCTCCAAAATCAATATTAGCACTTCTCTTTATTCTGCAAAAAAGAAGCATCAGATTGTTAACTGTAACTGGATATCGTGAGCATACTAATCCTTCGTTCTATTGAGCTAAATGCTTAAAACTCAAGGATATTTACTCTCTGGAAACTGCAAAGCTAATGTACAAAATTCACAATAATGTATTATCTTTTGCAAATTCAGATAAGTTTAACCTAATAAAAAACTGCTAAACACATAAGACAAGATTGAGCCACAAAAACAACTTCTTTCTTCCAAGAACTAGAACAAGATTAGGGCAAAAGTCTCTATCATTCGCAGGAATTAAAATAAAATTTCCAAGCAGTATGAAAGAATTTTCATTCTACAGATTTAAAAAAGCTGTTAAAGCTCATTTTTTATCAAACTATGAAACCGATAAAAGCTAGAATAACAGCTTGCTATCAGCAATGCAGTAGTAATTACAAGAATCATAGTTGCATATTTATGCTTGAGTTCAACAATAACCTATTCTTTGCTTGAATGACATGAGATTGGTGCATTCATCTATCACACATTTATACAATACGTCATCTCTCATTTTGATGTGCCCTTGAATTATTAGTAATTTTGCAGTAACTGACTGAGGTTGATATATACCGGTATTGGAAATTGTACCAGTACTAATGACATATTGGCATAGGTGGGCACAAGTCCGTTAATTGTTAATTCGTTATTAACGAAGCTAACTTTTTCATTAACTCGTTAATCCGTTAATAAGTTTTTTCATGTTAACGGACTAAATTAACTTCCGTTAAGTGCTGTTAACGGACTAAAGTAACTTCCGTTAAGTTCTGTTAACTTCCGTTAAGGTTTTCATCGTTAATATCTTGCAGCTTCGTTGTACATTTGAACTTGTTTTCATCTTGAAATTAGATTAGAGTGTAAAATGTATCTTTCAAAACACAAAAAGATTACCATAGCAATAAATATTTCCTTACAATCAGCTCAACAGCGTCAATACGTGTTCTAGAAGCGAGTGAATAAAACGAAATGTAAATTACACGCAAAATGTTAACGGATTAACGGACTTCATTAACTTCCGTTAATTAAAGCTGAAAATAACGGATTAACGTTAACGGAGGTGTGAAGTTTGTTAAGGGACTAGTGGTTAACGAAGCTAACGTTTTGCATTAACTTGCCCACCTATGCGTAGACCTCATTTGGACCCATTGCAACTTTAGCTGCTACGTTGCTATAGTTTTGTTTGGCTACTGGTCGAACTCAGAAAGCCTTCCGGCTTCCTTTAAGTACGTGGCCAGTTTGTCAATGTTACATTTTGTTACCACATCGTGAACAGAGGTTTTGGTGAATCCAAAATATTTAACACAACTATCTTGGTAAAGCTTGCGATTGCCTACATGATAATGTGGTGCTTCAGCTTTCAGGGTGCATTTTGGACACAGAGAAGATTCAGCACGACCTGCAGTTTTCTTGTGTTGCTGTAGATTGCATTGCTTAGTTAAAACTTGCACTGATCTATTTAATCAAAGCCACTAAAAAGGAGACGTATTGTTAGTCGTGAGGACGTCCAACTTATAGACTCCTTCATCCTCAAGCAGTCTTTCCGTTTATTCCACAAAGACTTCCATCTATCTGGGGACCAGTCCTTAACCATGCTAACACAACTGGCATACGGGACTGTAATAAAAGGTTCAGGACCATGCGTTTCTGATTTAGATTCTGATTCGGCTAGATAGTCTGCCACTTCGTTTCCATGTACCCCTGCATGACCAGGAATCCAGGCAATTGTGACGTGGTTTTGTTTACCCAACTGATTTAAGTTTTTATGCAGTTGAGCACTGTAATTGATGTTACAATGCAGTTTATGAGTGATTTGAAAGCTGCCTGACTATCCACCAGCACAACAATACTTTGGTTGTGCATTTTTTCCAAAAGCAAGTTCTTTGCCACTTCTGGAATAGCTAAGACTTCTGCCTGGAAAACAGTGCTGTGTACTCCAAGGTGAAAAAAATGCTTGTTTTGGGGAGTTGTTTGGGTATTCTGCATAAAAACCCGCTCCCACTCTACAATCTAGTTTCGAACCATCAGTGTAAACCGTGACAGTGTTCTGATTTCGAACGCTTTCAGATCTGATAGCATTCTTTTTATCCAAAATTTGACATTCGAAGTTTCTTTCGAATACCTTAGTTTTCCTTTTTTTGGTCAGCTGGCATTTGCAGCGGAGTCGGCTATTTTTCTAACAAGCCAATGCTCTACTTGGCGCACAAATTTATGCAAAGCAGTTTCCGTAGAAACACCTGCGCGAAATCCGTACTGCGATGCAGAAAGCTTTGCCTAAAAGTTTTATCTTAATTATAGCCAATGATACAGAATTATTAGTGTCGCAGTTCCTGCTTCATCCAGTGGCGATGTGGAAATTACTAGCATGGAAGTAACCACAAACGAAAGATAATTGGAACCGATAGCTTTATAAGTCAACAGATCATCGCTCACTCGAGGTTGTGCAACCGAGCCGGTTAACCGCAATCGGAGCGCGCTCCCTTTCGACACGCCACATTAGTCTTTCCAACCATTTCAGTTGAAAAGAAGTTAAAGTGATCACACGGAAGGATTTCGCTTCAAACTAACTTTCTTTTCACGGTTTGGGGAAAAATATACCAGTGCCATTTTTCCATGCCAATGGCACATGATTGTCTCTCAGGCATGCTTGAAAAATGACATGGTAGTATCTCTGCAGTTGATTCCAACCTTTCTGTAACAGCACAGGATGGAGCCCGTCTGGCCCTGGAGCTTTGAATGGTTGAAATTCGTTAATAGCTACTTCCATCCGCTCGAATGAACCAATGACATAAAACTAGTTTTATGTCATTGAATGAACATATGCTTGCAATCATTTCAGTCTCTTCAGGTCTCATGAATGGATTGTCCACTAAGTCGGACCTGGTTTCATGATTTTCTATTGAAATAGGTGGGGCCGAGCTTTTAAGCCTCCCAATCTTCTTCTTGTTTTGTTTTAATAGCTTTTCTCCAAGCACGGCAAGCCTCTTTTCGAAGGCTTGCTAACTCAGAATTCTACCAAATGTTATCTTTCTTACGAAACAACTTTTGTATAGGGCAAGCAGCTTCTTATGATTTAGTTATAGCTGAATGAACATTGTTTGCCAGCACATCAATGTCTTCTTTTGAGAAAGGTACTGGTACTGGTGGTAAATTTCGTTCATTTAATTTTTGTTCGAGTTCGTCGACATGCTTGTTTCAGCACGTGCGACGAACATTTCAAAACATTTTAGCCTGGTTTTGAATTTTGCTTTTAACCTGAACCTAATATACGTGTGATCCCAGTATAATGATTTAATGTACATGAGATCCGAGAATGGTAGCACGTTGCTTACATGCCAGCCAACTATTAGGTCCCACGCACACCGGTTCACTAAGGTTAAGTCTACAGTGCGTTTTAGTTCTGAATGTTGGTTTATTACCTTCATTACAGAAATTCAGGTCTGCGCTAACACAATACGCTAGCAAATCCTCTTCTCGAGAGTTTATATCGGAGGATCCCCATGTAGCGAGATGTGCATTTGCATCGGTTCCTACCAGAGGTGGAGTCCTCGAGAACGTCCTTGGCCTCGAGGACACATTTTGAAGTCCTTGGCCTTGGCCTCGAGGCCTCAAGTCCTCGAAAATTGGCCTGTCCTCGGCTCGAGGTATTTTTTGACTTGTTAAAATTTTGTGAAGCGCTTGAAAAATTTTTTGGAAAACGTTTTTTTGCGGATATCGCTTGAAAATTTTTGTGAAGACCTTTTTTTTTTTTTTGGAGATCGCCTAAAAAATTTTTGCGAAGACATTTTTTTTTTTGGAGAGCACTTGCGCTTGTGTCCTTGGTCCTTGGCCTTGGCCTCGAGCATTCCTGTCCTTGGCCTCGAGAGTGTCTGTCCTCGGTAGGGTTGTCCTTGGCCTTGGCCTCGAGCCTTGTGTTCTCGACTCCACCTCTGGTTCCTACAATAGTAGAGATTTGTTCATTTTTAAAATTATGTAGGAAAACGCCAGAAACCTCGCGATAAAGTTGCAAAGACCTTTTTTGTTTCCCTCTTTTGGAGATCGCCTGAAAAAAAAATTTTGAAGACCCGTTTTTTTGAAAACACTTGCTCCTGTGTCCTTGGTCCTTGGCCTGGGCCTCGAGCATTTCTGTCCTTGGCCTCGAGAGAAGCCACAAACAATTTTTTGCTGCACATGGTTGAAACAAAACAAGCTCAAAAATCACTGACATATGCTGGACCCAAAATTTGGAATCAGATTCCAAAACAAACGATGAAAATGTTTAAATTCACAAAAGGCCAAAAAAATTTTAATTTATCAAAGTACGAATTAGGCTATTGATTGTTGGTGGGAGGGGGCCTGGGACTGGAAAATCAGGATCTGGAGCATAGGCCACATACATTTGTTCCAGTATTGTGACTCATACATAATTCACATCCAGTATGTGAATCATTTGTTCCAGTGCTTTTTTGTGTTAACCCAGTTTTTTGTTTTTATTGCGACAGTAGACTTTGATGACTGTATGGTCGGTTTCGCTGTCCTAATTAATACATTCTGAAATGGAATTGATGAAAATCAGTTTTGCCAAGTTTGGAGCTGTTCAACCCCTATGACGTCTATTGGCCTAAATTCTTGGGTAAGAAAGGGAAGGGAAACACACAATCAGAGCTCAGAAGTCAAAACACGTGTCATAAATAATTTACGGACGCGTACAAAAGTACGGTATGTAGCGTCGTCAGCGAGTTGCAAACATCGTTACGTAAGGACCTTTCGTGGTACGGTGCATTAGTAGGTTTAGTACGCACATTCAAACATCGTACCTAGGTACTGTACCCATACCTTCGCAAAAAACGCGTACGGCGCAAGCTAACCATTCTTTTAGCGAAAATTAAGGCGTGTACCATAGTGCCATGCTTGCTTTCAATAGATTACTTAGATCGTAGGTTCTCAAAGTGCTCCATATGAGAAACCTAAGGCTCCGCAAGCCATTCGTTTTTTTTGTTTCTATTTTAGAAATTTATTTTGGGGCTCCCTAAATAATGGTCAACCTCTTCACGGGCTCCATAACACTAAAAGTTTGAAAACCCCTGACTTAGATCATCAGCATGAGCAAGATGGATTAGGACTCGATATTGAATAATATTAATTGTAATTATTTTTGAACCGGGGTGGAGTACACTATCTAAACAAATTTTTATACAACGAAGGTAATTAATCCTGCAAATAGAAAGAGCTAAAAAGATTTTTGAACCGGCTGCAGGTACTTATTCTTCAAAAAGATCTGTGACCACAAATCCACGATCTTACAAATAAGCTGATCATTACCAAAGGTGGAGTCCTCGAAGACGTCCTTGGCTTTGATGACACATTTTAAGGTGCTTGGTCTTGGCCTCGAAGCTCAAGTCCTTGGCCTCGTCCATTCCTGTTCTTGGCTTCGAGTGGATCTGTCCTCGAAAAGTTGGTCTCGGACAGGCGCGTAGCGAGGAATTTGCATAAGCGGGGGGGCTGTTTTGGAGGCTGAAAACAACACCAAACGATCTTGACCCAGATTTTGATCGGTCATTAATCAGATTGAGTCTGTTTTCGTGTCCAAACATTGGTGATCTCCAAAAAAAAAAGGTATTCAGTAAAATCGAGACGGTTTTTCTCTCCAAATTTAGGAAACTCAAAAAAAAAGCTTTTTGGTGAAATCGAGACTGTTATTCCATCAAAATTTAGGTGATCTCCAAAAGCAAAAAAAAGGCAGCCAGGCTGCGACCCAGTTTTTCTGGTCCAAATCACATCACCAATACCCATCGCCAATACCAAGGGGGGAGGGGGGAATTTTCATAGTATAGCTCCCACCCAGCCCCCTTCCTGGCTACGCTACTGGTCTCGGACTTCTTTTTAGTCCTTGGACTCGAACGTTGGGTCCTCGACTCCACCTATGATACTGCCCATTCCAAAACCATAAATCTTTAGTAAAAATGCAAAAACTTTTCACCTGTGCCTGCGCCTCTCCCCACACCCAATTGCTTTCTTGTCTTAAAATTTGACTTAAATCCTTCTTCAAGCTTTTCAAAATAGAAAGACAGCATTAGTTGGTTAGAGACTTTTGTTGAATAATTGATTTTAGTAAATAAAATACAGTAGTATGGAATATAATTTACGACTAATTTTGTATGTGTCCGACAAGCATTTGGCTGTAATATTTTACTGATCCCTAAATGCAAAGTCGTCGGAGTTTCATCTTTCCTCTCTTGCTGGTGATTTTCATCCAAGCATGGCCTCAAACAATTAACATGTATTTGCGTGTAGTGTAATTTGTTATTGTTCTTGCTGCAGCGCACATTTATCCTCCTGCTGTTACCGGACTGCGTCAGACGCTAAATACTAAACGACCGGCGCAATTTTCGTTGCTATGACTACTTCGTGGTTGGAGGAATCCGCGCCAGCTTAGGAGTATCCAGTGATCCAATGATCCTGTAAATTTCTTTGAATTTTTGTCCACTGAATCTGCTACCCGTAAAAACGGCGGTTTTTATTACCCTCTCGGCTACGCTGCCGACAATTTTAAAGCCGGCAATTCTAAAGCACCGATTTATTTTAAAGCACCACCTCTACTGAATTTCGTAAAGTGGTATTGCCTTGAACGTTATTTATTATTTATTTTATTTATTTATTATTGGACGTTATTTATTATTTATTCAACGTATTGCCTTGGACGGGAGACCGCAAAGGCACCTCTCGGTCTTCGAGTCAAACTGCCACGCGCACACCTGTCTCCCACACGCGATATAGCATGGCTACTCAACTGGCAGACTGCGGTCCGAATCCAAACCTCCGGAGCGGTAAATTCGAACCGCAGCCCACTATCGGACTAAATTCTGACTTTCATTCTTCTTTGGACCGAAACTGACTGTTTGTCTTCAGTACTTGGAGCGCGAAGTCCTCACCAAGTCGGGAGATGACCATTTTTTGGTCTTCAATCGCTTTTTGGTCAGTAAATTTGCAGTGAAGACCTTTTTTTGGTCTTCAATTGCTTTTTGGTCATCAAATTATTGTCAAGACCTTTTCTGGACCAAACGACTTTTCATCTGCCATATCTAGACCTTTGCTAAAAACTAGTTGAGTACCCTTGCAATAGAGGCTTCACCCTTTAGTTGATAAACGTCAAGCAGGGAAGCTGTGAATACCGAGTTTCATAGTTGTTGGTTTGACCCGACCGGAAACCGATCCCACCTCTACCGTTTCAGCAGCAGATGCTCTACCCACTTGACCACTGATTGGTTAATAAAATTAAAAGTTTTAATAAAAGTTTTTGTCAAAATCATTTTTAGACTTCAGCGGTAATTCTAATCCAGGCGCAAAACCAGGATTTTGCTAGAGGGGGATTTCTAAAGCAACAGTTAAAACTTTTCTGTACAAAAATGCCTCAATCGGGTGGCGTGTTGACAATAACTCAAGCGTATGACAGAACGGAGGTCTGGCAACATTCAGCCGCTGGGCGATTTTTATGATTTTTCAAAAAAAACAACAACTTTTTAACACCATTTAGATCACATTTCACACGTTTTTGAAGCCATTGAAAAAACTTAGATCGCCAAAATTCAAAAAATATTAAAAAATTAAACTGCTCAGCCTTCTCAAGCCTTCTTTATATACTGATCAAGTCCAAAACAAGTTTAACTTTAAACGGTTGTATTTTTTTGGTTAATTTTTAAAGTGACTTGTAGCTAAAAGAGACTGAAGTCCCTGAGCCCTTCCTATAAATTGTGCCGAGTGGAGAGCGTCTGCTACTGAGGCGGTAGAGCCGGTCTCAATTCCCGGTCGGGTCAAACCAAAAACTATGTAAAAATTGGTATTCACAGCTTCCCTGCTAGTCGTTCAGCAATAAAAGAGGCAGTGTGAAGCCTCTACATTGTGTGGTAGAGAGGTGGGCATTGGGCAGGTGGCAGCTTGTCTCAAAGCCCAAAAGGTCTCTAAGTTGTTACCTGGCCAAGGTAACCCATAAATGAAGATTAATTACAATTTCAATTGATCTGGATGGCTTTATATTTCCAGATTCTCTGTGTACAGTTTAGAACTTTAGGTTATGAATGTAGTAATAATTCGACAAGTTGCTTTAGCTAGAAGACAGCTAAATGAACTCACACTCATTGAGCCAAGAGGTCGTCTATCAACCACTAACGTCAAAGGTGTCACACTGACCCTTTTATTGCTGAACGTCATGAAGGGAAGCTGCAAATTTTGTATTCTTTGATTTGACGCGACGAAGAATCAAACTCAAGCCAAGGCTATCTTTTCAGTGGCACACTTATCCTCCTCACTACTCCGTGAAAGGTGGATTGTGATCGGTAAGACTAAATGACGTAAATGCATATTGATCACTAAACTCACTATAATTAAGTCACTATCGTTGACAAAAACTGCTTTCATCTTTTATGAAGAAACACAACAGTAAAGTACTAAAGTCCTTCAGGAACACTGGAACAATGTTTCTGATATTGTTTAATCAATTTCGGTCACAAAAATTGCCGTCTTTAAACAATTAACGTATCACAAAAATAAAAATAATCAGGTGAACGATTTTTTCCCGGAATCTACTGTACTGTGGATTGGTGGGTTAAAAGATCTTTCTTATTGAACTCCCATTATATGATGCACTAATTTTTTGTTTGACAACTTGTTAAAAGTAATACAGTTGATTTGAAAAATCTGAAGACTAAATCTTATCATAATGGAAAGCTGATTTCCTTTACTTAAAATCGAAAGACAAAATCAAAAGGATAATTATCCGCAAGAAAAGTACATTGTCATTGGTAACACAAATAAACCCCGTTGCTGGATTTAAATTGCTAGCAGCCTTTAGCAGGCCATGCCTGTTAGCATTCTCAATAATCGCATTTCAATTTTTGTTTGTTCCTTGATTGAAACTTCCCAGTAATGCGTGACATGGATTAGTTAAACAACCACTGAAAAAAGAACTATACTGTTGCGTTTCGCGACCCCAAAATCGGGATGTAGTTAAAATTTAATTGCATATTAATCTCAAAACGCCAAGTTGGCTTCAGGGTATCATATTCACATACAGAAAGAACAGAAACAATTAATGGTTATTTTCGAATTTTTCAATCTAATAAAATGTTTGACATTTCTAGAATAAAATCTCTTTTATCCTCAGGCCCGCATTTTCTGAGCATCTGCCAAATACTTCTCCATAATTGGATTTTTGATGTCTTGGTTTCCAAAATCGTCGTCCCACCTCGAATGCTCTGGAAACTGAATTGAGATCGGGTGTTCTGGGATGACCCTTCTCTTTCCCGTTTCAATCGGTTTGCCATTGTGTGGTTGAAATCCTCTCAAGGACTTTCCAACCGAACCATCTCTATTCACCAGCTCATCGTTCTCAACCATCCTACGGAGGAAGTCTTCGTGTTCGTCGTTGATTGGTCTTCGCCCACCATCTCTTCGATGTCCATGATGACGATGATGGTGCATCCTCCTGTGGTGATGATGTTGATGATGATGGAATGGTCTCCTACCATGGTGATGATGAGTCTTTCTCCGCTTATTATGACGATGCCTGTGATGCTGCTGATGGGGCTGTCTAAACTCCATTTCAGGAAATTCCCCATGATGCTTATGAGGCATGGTGTAAAACTGGCGGCCTGGGCCATTTTGTGAAACGGATGGATAATTAATTGACTCCTCATCGGAGTGCGCCAAAAGGGGGAACTCTTTCGGGGAGAGAGTGGGAAATGTTGAGGTTCGTTTCACGGAAGGAAGCGCTATTTCACTTTCATCATCCAAAATGTTATCCCCAGCACTGACATCCGTTCCAAGAGCTGCTCTGAGCCAATCTGGCATTGATTTTTGTCTACTAATTGATGGATTGAAATCATCGTCATTGAAGCGCGAACCGTCTCGATTGAACCCCATGTTTGTGAAAGAATGTGTTGCTAATTCACGAGGATAGCCGTAGCCGGTTCTAAAAAACAAAACGTATGATTTGGACAGTCATGTAGTGGTTATAAACCAATCAAGAGGTTTTGTTATTCTATGCAACAGTTATGATGATACAGTTCGTAAAATCAACAAAAATTTTACGGAGTCTTTGATTGGCGAGTAGATTAATTTTTAGCAAAAGCGGACATATCGAGGTACTACTGTACGTGTATGCATGTTTTTTTTTTGCAATTCTTGCATTGACGTTTTACAATTTTTATTGAAAGTACTCTGCTCAGCCTGCTTCAGCAGTTGAAATAAACTACAGGGATAAGCGAAATCAAACAGAAATTAGGAAAGATTAGACTTACTTCAGCTATAGCGTGAACTCAAGCAAAAGTTTTAAGCCACTTAACGAGTTGGATTGCAAACATAAAATAGATTGTTTTGCTTTGTTTTCGAAAACGGAAAAATAAACCACAAAACAAAAAAGAATAGACAACGAAATAACCATGAAAATAATTGAAAATCAGAAAGCTGAAAATGATAATCAAATTAAGGAAAATGGCAAATAACAGAGGTGGAGTCGAGGACACAAGACTCGAGGTCAAGGACATAAAAATATCCGAGGCCAAGGCCAAGGACAACCCTACCGAGGACAGACCCTCTCGAGGCCTAGAACAGAAACGCTCGAGGCCAAGGCCAAGGGCCAAGGACACAAGCGCAAGTGCTCTCCAAAAAAAAAAGGTCTTCAGAAAATTTTTTCAGGCGATCTCCAGAAAAAACCGTTTTCCAAAAAATTTTTCAGGCGTTCCACAAACTTTTAACAACTCAAAAAATAGTGCTAATTTTAGAGGACTTGAGGCTTCGAGGCCAAGGACATCAAAATGTGTCCTCGAGGCCAAGGACATTCTCGAGGACTCCACCTCAGGCAAATAATACTAATAACTTACTTGGTCCGGCGGTGCGCGCTGGTTGTACGTCTTATCTCGTGATCCCCTCGATGTCCATACGGTCTGTGGCTGAGGTGGGTTAAAGGCTGCTTTTGAATGACATTATCGAAATAAATATCCTGCGCACTAGCAGTTCTGCGCATCTTCGAGGGAGCCACTTTTCCTCTATTAGGTGTGATTGTTCCTTCGCTATAGGCGGAGTCTTTGTCCGATGCGCTAACAAAATGAAAATAGGCTATATATTTCTGTATAAATATCACTCAATGTTGTAGGCCTACTGGATGCACGCAAATTTGAAATAATACTAAACAAATTATCCTTTTTTGTGAAATCATCCATCAATACAGCAAACACTAAAAACGAAATTTTCTTTATGTAAAATCTTGCTGCTTTGAAAATACAGTTACAGTAGAGCAACGACCAAAAATCTTTTCCAGAAATATGATTTCGAACACTGCACTTTGGGATTGATTTTCAATGCGATTGAATCAAATGTTTCATTTTAAACGTTGTATTACGCCGAAGCGTGTAACTAGTTGGTGGTACGTATCTCCGCGTCATTGCGCCTGTGTTGTAGCGGTGGCAAGCTGCCGGCAAAACTGTGTCCGATTTGACCGGCCCGAAATTTGAACTTCAAACCTTTCACTCCAGAGACGAACAGTACGTTACCGTTTGACCAATATCCGTGGGTCAGTTTGAACAAGTTAGAATTCATTTTTTATTGTAGCAGCAGCGAAGTGCAGCGTAAAAAAAGAGCTACATGTTTTTCGTACCTGTAATGTCTTCGCCTTTGATTTTTCCCTGAAAATTTTTGGTTTTCATAAAATTTTTCTTTGAAATGTGATGGAAGAGAATTGTTTTGCCTCCCAAAGTTCATGGATGGTCTTCGACTGCAAATACCAAAACATATTTGGCTTTTAAAACAACTTTAAATGCAGTAGAAATGAGATGAATTTTCTTTCGATCGTCGAAGTTATACTTTGAAATAAATTTTGAACAAAATAGTTTTTAAATCACTTGTTCTTAGTATGCCATAGCCTAAAGCCGATAAAAATATGATTTTGTAGCTGGTTTAGTGTCCGCTGGTCAAAAATGCTTTACCCAAAAAAAAAAGACGAAAGCGATATACGAACCAGAGTTGTAAACGGGCCGACTAGTTCAGGCCCGAACCCGAAAATATAAGCCCGAACCCGACCCGAACCTGAAAACTAATTTGAGGCCCAAATCATGCCCGAAAAAAAACGAAAGTTAAATTAGGTCTAAAAAATTGAGAAATGTTGCCAAGTTATTTTGATTATATTTTTGTGCACGTGAGACAAAAAGCACGTTTCATGCCCGATTTAAGCCCGAAATTTTTGTCAACTTTAGGCCCGAACCCGACCCGAAAAGCCCGGCTCGACTTACAACTCTGGTACGAACGAACACAAAACAATTTTTGACACTCAATATTAAGCAGTAGATTAATTGCTTCCAGCAGCTATGCACAGTAAACCTAGAAAAATCGAATAATCTGTTTCCTCCATAATGTGTTTTTAAATCATTTTGAGAATTGTTAAAAATATAACAACAATTCAAAATGCTTATGCAGTACGTCTAGTTTTTTGAATAACCACTATTTTTGAACTAATTTGTTCTCAATAATAAACGTTAGCTTCCTCCCTATACGAACTATATTTATCGGAGTTGGAGTCGAGGACACAACGCTCGAGGCCAAGGCCAAGGACACAAAAAAATATCCGAGGCCAAAGCCAAGAACAGGCCTTCCGAGAACAGTCACTCTCGAGGCCAAGGACAGAAATGCTCGAGGCCAAGGACCAAGGACACACCTGCAAGTGTTCTCCAAGGCCAAGGACACACCTGCAAGTGTTCTCCAAAGAAAAAAAACGTCTTCAAAAATTTGTTTCAGGCGATCTCCAAAAAACAAAAAAAGGTCTTCAAATACATTTTTCAGGCGATCTCCAGAAAAAAACGTTTTCCAAAAAATTTTTCAGGCGCTCCACAGACTTTTAACAACTCAAAAAATAGTGCTGTCCTCGAGCCGAGGACTGGGCAATTTTATGGACTTGAGGCTTTGAGGCCAAGGCCAAGAACTTCAAAATGTGTCCTCGAGGCCAAGGACAATCTCGAGGACTCCACCTCTGGTATTTATCATACCTGTTGTGTTCCGATTCAATTTCTCGCTCCAATTCAAAAGCATCTTTTTGTATCTCGGATGCAGGTGTAATTGGACGTTTTTGGTTCTCTGCTTCATCCTCATCATGCTCGCCTTCTTCTTTTTCTTCTTCCTCTCGCTTCCTCTGCATTTCCGCTTTCCTCAGCTGCCAGGTTGTCCAAATGTAGTAAGCAAATGTGAGCGTTGCTCCAAATCCAAGAATCTATAAACGCAAAAATAGCTTATACCATTATTGCCATTGCCAGTGACAATAATTCTAAACAGCAATTGTCGGTTTCTCTCAATAACCTTGCTTAAAGACCCGTATTGCCCTCATCCAGGCCCAGGATTTCTGTGGACTAATCCGTAGAGAGAAGTGAATACTAGTCAGCATAGCACAAGCGCCATCTATTTGTATGTCATCACTTACAAGGAACTCTACGGCATAAGAAAAAAATTGTCTAATTAGCAATTTTTGAACTTGTCTAGTTTTTACGTACCGCCGCTACTGTCAATGCAGCCATGCCCTGCGAATTGCTCGCTGCCAAACAGCTCCCGAGAAAAATGATGAAACCAAAAACAATGAAGTAGACGAGTTCCTAAAAGCAAGAACCAAAAATTATCTGCCTCATGCAACTACTTTTTCCTTCAAGAACAAAAGTTGTCAGATTCACTCTTCTTTTTCCTACTTTTTTACCTGCTCTATAATCGTTATACTGTATTATCTGCACTGTAATTTTAGCTTCGATTTAAAAACATATACCAAATTAGAAAATACGAGGCAATCCACAAATAAATTGAACAGATTTTTGACGTTACTAAACAGCATAGGTGTCTGGAGGTGCAATTTTGCTGCAAAACTGACCTCAAATAGTTCAATGTGTAAAGAGTTTCAAACTAAATTTTCGACTTGTTTGTTTTGTATTAACTGCATTGAGCTTTCTTTAGGCTAAGTGCGTTTTCGGACTCAGAAAAATACTGATATCCATAGAAAAGGTACAAAATATAGCAAAATAACCTAATAGTTTTCCA
This sequence comes from Trididemnum nubilum, assembly GCA_963965965.1. NCBI lineage: Eukaryota > Metazoa > Chordata > Ascidiacea > Aplousobranchia > Didemnidae > Trididemnum > Trididemnum nubilum. The sequence continues at coordinate 9,479,379 of OZ014473.1, read as the reverse complement.
GGTTATTTATCGCTAATTATCAATCTCTGTCATTTGATTTTTTAAATTGAAATATGTATACTTAATTTTCCAGCATACCTCAAAACATTTACCAAAACAATTAGTTACAGTATGTATGCAAATCCTATACATCTTTAACTAAAAAATCCGTATTCAGGTGAAAGCTCTGTAATTTGAAATACTGTACAGTAGAATTTTTCATAAATAATGTCAGCATTTCTTATAAAAGATCCAAAGCTATATAAAAAATTATAGCCAATTTCGATTCGAATGCCATCGAACAATATTATGTATAGATGGAGTGAGAAGTTCATGCTCACTTACCAATAGCGTCCACGAAAAACCTAAAAATAATAATTTAATTACTGTAAAATTTTGAAATCCATTTTTTGACAAACAGCAATCAGTTAAACAAAAACTGATAGCATTTCACAGTACAGTCTCAACCAGAGTCATTAGCAGTACAGTTTGTTTAGTGCGTTTCACACACAAAAATATTTTATGACTGATGCGCTGTAGCTTTTTCGAGAGCTCCTTTAAATGTTTTACTTTGCTTAAATTTTAAGCGCATTTTGTGACTACATTCATAACCACTAATGTTACCATCCACTTTTTTTCTTTTAGGATTATAACCATCAAGGATAGGGATTCGATCTCTAATTTCATTCCACTAAAAATACTTCGACATTCGACACTTTAGAAAACTTTTACCAGAGCCAGGGGTGCCAAAACCCAGGGGGGATGGAAGGGATATATCCCCTCCAAATAATTTCCCTGCATTTCCTAATAATTTCACTATGGTCAACATCTGCATCCTCTCCCAATAATTTGACTATGGTCTGCATCTGAGCGCTGGATGATGTTTGGACCTTTTTTTAGGTCTTCACTTAAATTCGGGGACAGAAGCTCTTCAATTTTTGGTCATTTTTTTATTTGGTCTTCACGTAATTTACTTACGTGAAAAAAATCGTGGTCGAGCTTCATCCCCCCAATATTGAAAATTGGGCAAAATTGGGGTAAAATGGCAAATTATCCCCCCAATGCTCAACATAAATCGGCACCACTGACCAGTGCCGACCTTTCTGTTTATTGATTTTTTCGATTCCTCGACTCTCAGTCAAAACCATTTAGCTTATTCTTGACATTTCATTTTCCATGCAGCATAAGCGTTGTAATTCGTTACTGTAGTACATCTTTGTTCATTAAGTTGACTTGGCCAGGAGGCGGCAAAAAGACTTTTCGATCTTCAAGTCGAGCAGCTAACTGCCCACCCGCCTATCTCACAAAGTCATGGTACAGTGTCTTCCCGCTGTCCCTTTTGATTGCAGAGCGTCAAGCGGGGAAGCTATGAATATTTTTTTTTCTTTGCTTTGACTCGGCCCGGTATCAAACGCGGGTTAATCATCTTAGTAACAGACGTTTCTATACCTGGCCATTGAAAAGGAATAATAATAACAATAATTGGTAATTATCATCCGTTGTCATATCTTTTGCTCATCTCTAATACTTACCGCAGCATAGATCTCCGCGCTGATCAGATATGATTGAAAAGAACAAGTATCCACTGATGAAAACAGCAAACACGAGAAAGACACAGAAGAACGTAAATGAACCCTGATCAGGCCATTCTGGTGCAATGATGAGACAAATGAAGGCAACAAGCATGATAAGCTAGCAAATAAAATAAAATATTGGACCCTCATCATACTTGCAGCACAAAGCCGAAGCGTGCAACGAATTTGCGGGACCCATTTCCGCGTTAGATAGGTCCCACGAGTAACATATTGTAGCTCCTTTTGAAGAGACGTTGCAAGGTTGCGAGCCGTTGACAATACTTTGTCTGTTTTGACCGGCCCCAGATTTCAACTTCAAACTTCTTGCTCTAGGTTAAACGTGTTATCGCTTGACCTACTAGATTATTTCTACTATTGTACAGCATTCTTTTTCTATCAAGAAGATAATAAACTTGAAATAAATAATGATATAGTATTCAAATCAAAACTGGAAAAACTTAAAGTAATATAACACCATTATGCAAAGTTTCACAAAACCTCTTTTGTGGAAATGCTAAGATTTTTCAAAATATGGCGACCCAAAATATGGATGGAGATTTATTTTACTCAGGTTTAAATCAAATTGTTGGTGATTTTCGTCATTGTTTGTTGCGTAATCCAAATAGTACCATCACTTTCTTACCAACGTAACACAGCGATCAATAGCTATTTGCAAAACAAATTCTTTTGGTTTTGCAAATACGTACTACATCAAACTAAATAAAAATATCTTAACTTACCACTTGGGCTATTCGAACAAGGCCTGGGAAAGTTCTTGGATAAGCCATGTCCAGTTCAAACGGTCCAAGTTTCATTTTTTGGGGGGGTTCCTTCTCCTCGACCTCTTCAAAATGTTCGGGCGGAGTACCTCCCCATTCTTCTTTTTCGGCAATTTCATGAGCAAGCTTTGGCCTCACTCCCCCATCATGATCGGGGTTCATGGAAAGCATCCCCATGGCTCCTTACTACCCAAAACTACCCAAGTCGTTTAAAATATCAAATTTTAAGTAGGTGCTTTTGTGCGGCAGTAGCCTCATTGAATAAGCTCTACACACAATCCCAGCACCGACGAAGAAAGTTCCCTACTCGCCTAAAAAAATCGGTGAGTTGTTAAACGTAAACTGCCAGATTTTTGACTTACTCAGCCAAAATCAACATCAGCCAACCTAAAACTCCCCTCAAGCTCGCTCCGATTGATTTATTATTCTGTTCAAGACACCTACGCAATTTTTAATTGTAATGACTACAGATTAGTCAACAGACTTATCTTAATTTCACGACTCCATGGTAGTAATATTTTGCAAAAAACTAATTAAAACATTTGCATCTCTCCTCTTGTCTTCATTTTCTGTCACCGTCAAATACTGATAACTCGTTTAACTTGTTTTACTCTAAAATGCCTGATTGCCCTACGGCAAGTTTGTTTCAATCACTAACTAAACGTCTTAAACAGCTGACTATAAAAAGAACTTAAAACTCGATTTACAAAACCAATATACTCCCATTGCCTAGGGTGACCAAAGTATAGCAAGAAATAAAAGTGCTATTTTTAACTGCTTTGTTCAATAACAAGCAATTATTTATTTAAATGGTTTAATTGACGATTAACGTAATTTCCTAAATTCTGCATAATTATGAAAATAATTTGTAACTAGCCGGAACGAACCTATATTATAGAGTTCCGACAAAAAAGAATGTTTTTGAAAGCAACCGAAATGCAACTATAAATTTATTTTATTTGTAACGATATTCAGCATCAACTTCTTTTTATTCATTTGTTTGTTTTGCACTATATGGTTATTTTGAATCACACATTACAAAAATTTAAAATCATACAATACAAAAATTGCCCAAAAGTTTGAAATTTGGATTTTATGAAGTTGTTGCTTGGCCTGCGGTGTCAATTTTTTGTAATACACAGTATGATTAAGCTTACAGTATATGACGTGCTAACTACGAACTTATATTTCAAAAAATCATTACGAATGAGTTTTCAAAACGGGAGTGGCCCGATACAAAAACCCGATGATCTGGGGGCAAAGACTCCACCGTAGAAGATGAAAAGTAGGTAACTGTGCCAAAGAAGGCTCACCCAGCAAGTTGCAGCTCGCTTCGCAAAACTAGCATCAACAGTGCTCATGATTTTAGGCTGAATCATTGTATTAGAATGGTGGGGGGGGGGCCATGATAGTAACATGTCAAAGTCACACAACAACAGCATAGTGATGTTTCGTTTTCATTTCATAAAACAAAAGAACAAAAGATAAATCCGGTCTGATGGAGAACGTGGCGCCTAATGAGGTCCATCATAATTCGTATCATTTTCCCAAGATCAAATTGCCCAACGCTCCATTATCTTAAGCATTGTTTTTAAGGCACAGTTGCATTAACGTTAACAAACAAATACTAATTGATCATCAAGATGACATCAGCAGGATACAATAAAGAGAGAATGGGTGGAAAAAGGATATCTAGTTCAGTGGTGTTTGTTCTTCTAGATCTTCTCTCAGCATCATCGGACAAGGTTAAGCAAGTTTAAACGTCTGCCCACAAATCACTTTTTCAGTTTATTTTGCATCTGAACAACTTACTGCGTAAGAGCTGCATCATGCCTTCAAGATACTTATATCATTTAGACCGCCAGACTGCTTAAAGAATGCAAATGCGCCTAAGTAGGAACATTCTCCCTTTTCCACCAAAAAAGCCTGATCTGAAATCAAAAAATTTTCTTGAATCTTGAAATCATGTATTTTTTTTATCAATATAAACACTAAAGAGCCTACTTTTAAAAAATTAAAATCCTTGAAATCGCTTTGCGACCTTGCCAAAATTTGCGACTTTGCAAACCGCAAAAATGACAAAAATATGGTAATTAAGAAATACCAATCTATAATTCGCTCAAGGAAATTAGATGTTGACTCAAGAAAGTCAAGTTGTGGTATACAGTGGTGTAAGTAACAAAATACTTTTGCTTGAATATATTACTCAAGTAGTTTTTTCCAGTAACGAGTACTTTTTGAGTAGTTTTTTTGTGACTACTTTTACTTGAGTACTTTTAGACTGAAGTGACGCTACTTAAGTAGTATTGTGATTCAGAAAAGTAGAAAGTACTCTAATTTTAAATTTGAACCACAAATTCGTCAGAACAGTCGACTTTTCTACCAGAAATTGTTCACTTCAGTAAGTTAATCGTATTTCGCGCTTTTTTCGGCGGGCAACTCTTGCGTCAGAGGTCAGACCAACCCAGCGACTCTAGCCATGCTTCTTTCTACAAGTGCGAGTACGTATCAGATTCACTCCGGCGAAAAGCAGTTCAAGATCGTTTTAGTTTCACGTTCGTTGTTTGGTGTCTGCCCTTCACCGCATACTGGCATAGATGTTTTCTCTATTTAAGCTACATCGTAAAGGAAGTAAACAGAGATTTAGATTTGCCAAAAATACGTCCTATCGTTACTAATCGATTCTATTAAATTGCTAAACTTTACAGATTAAGCCAAAAATCACCAGTGGTGTAAAGTAACGAAGTACTTTTACTTGAGTAGATTACTTGAGTAGTTTTTTTCGGTAACGAGTACTTTTTTGAGTAGTTTTTTTTAACTACTTTTACTTTTACTTAAGTACTTTTAGTCTGAAGTAACGCTACTTAAGTACTTATTATTTAATAAAAGTACAAAGTAGTTTCAAAATTTGAGCTGCAGCGTTGACAAATCTTATCCAACTATTTTACTGCTTGCGTCATGTCCAACAGCTTACCTGATTAAAAAAAATGCAATCGTTTTCAAAAGCTTATGAGCGCAGTCAAGCGTGGAATTTAAAGAAAGGAGCAAGGGAGAATAGCCTGACCGTCTATGACCTGACTGCGCGTTTACGAATGATTGACTGCCTATGCCCGCAGTCAATCATTCGTAAACGCGCAGTCAGGTCATAGACGGTCAGGCTATTCTCCCTTGCTCCTTTCTTTAAATTCCACGCTTGACTGCGCTCATAAGCTTTTGAAAACGATTGCATTTTTTTTAATCAGGTAAGCTGTTGGACATGACGCAAGCAGTAAAATAGTTGGATAAGATTTGTGCTTGCTTAGTGCTTACATCGACTTCTTAATCAAGACTAGGAACCAAAGCTCTACCAAATAGTTAGCCTGTAACACTGCAGGTAAACCTAACCATTTTAACACTAATAAAATGCAATAGAATCGTAATTTTGCCTGAAGTCATGAGTAGAGTTAGTAGGTTAGGGTGTATTTACAATCGAGCTGTACGTAATTAGGGTGAAAGGTCCATTCGCGTTTTGCTGTTCTGTAGGATTAGAGGATTTAGGCAATTGCAAAAATTTATTAATACGTGGAGATATGAAATCCTGGCAGGCGCATAGCCAGGAATTTGCAATGGGGGTCTGGTTCAAAGGCTGGAAACAACATCAAACGATCTTACTCCAGATTTTAATCGGTTTTAACGCAGATTGAGTCGGTTTTACAGTCCAAATTTAGGCGATCTCCAACAAAACGGTCTTCAATTTTTTTTTTCTGGCGATCTACAAAATTTTAACAATTCAAAACATACTGCTGTCCTCGAGCCGAGAACAGGGCAATTTTCGAGGACTTGAGGCCAAGGCCAAAGACTTCAAAACGTGTCCTCGAGGCCAAGGACGTCCTCAAGGACTCTACCTCTGCTGATTAGCACTGTAGCAGTAAAACTTCGTCATTGAGTAATAAACTAATGAAATGTTTAGTTTTTTGTTCTTGAGAACAGTGTCTTGCAGTTTGAGGGCCTGGGGTTGAACTGATAAATATGCCGCCAAGATGGTATAGCCTAGTGGTTGGAGCATCTGTATATCAAGCTGAAAATTTTAGTTCAAATCGGGCCCAGTCAAACCAAAGACTTAAAAATACGTAGCCTACTGCAAACTGTATTTACATTTTCTTGCTTGACATTCTGCATTGAAGGTGATAATATCCTGCTCAGTGCTTACACCTTTGTATGATAGAAAGGTGGCAGCTTGCCTCAACGACCCTAATATCACTTTGCCGTTTCCTGGTCAAGGCAACACGGTAAATAAATCAGTAAAACTGAAAAAAAACATGGTGAAATTTAGGAATTGCATGATAAACTTTGTCTAGGCAGGTTTTCTAAAGCGCAGCAAGTAAATTTAATTGGAATTTAATTAAGCTGCAGTCTAAACCTACTAATGCTGTGACAGGACACTGGTATCAATCAATGAATGACTGTGCTTCATTAACTGTTTCAGTTATGCTTCTACCGGTTTCTGTCTACCTTCACATGTCGTGAAATAAATTCAATTAAAAATAATTCACAATAAGTTTTTCTTCATTAATCCAAAAAAAGTTTATTGCAGACAACTGAATTGGCTTTGGTGCGTGACTTTTGGCGCACCCTGTAGATAGAGTAGGCTGTTCTCTGACAAGGCACTTCCACGCTGTTTTTACTTTTTAGCATATAAATTTAACAATGGCAGTGAATGAGTATTTGAGCAAATATCTTATGAATTGATTTCTCGAATATAGTACCAAAAAACCAGCAACACTTAATATCTCATGACTTCTTAAGCTACTGAGGGGTTAGAAAATCAAGCGCTTGTGGCCAGTACTTAAATTGTAAAATTTTGCATGGGGGGACGATTTTGCAGCCTTGACGAAACGCATTTGGCATGCGAAAGTACTTTAACGAAGATTACGTAATTCCGTCGCCGAAATTGAATGAACACCAAAAAAACAGGTCTTCGCCGGAAATTGAAGTGGTGTTTCGCCAAAATTAGGTGAAGAATTAGGTCTTTTTCATCTGATCTTCCAGCGCTCAAATCTCGATGGGGGGACTCCTAAATCTCGATGGGGGGACGCGTCCCCCCTACAATTTAAGTACTACTAGTGGCAGTGATGTGAAGGTAGTCGAACAGTTGTCATATGTCAATTGAATAGTTTGTTTATTTTGCGTGAATACTTTCAGAAATACTTCTACTTAAGTAGTTTTAAAATGGTTACTTTTTTACTTTTACTCAAGTACTTTTTTTGATCAGTACTTTGTACTTTACTTCAAGTAGTTTTTTTGACAGTAACGAAACTTTTACTTAAGTACAATTTTTGAGTACTTTTTACACCACTGAAAATCACACACCTTATATGCAATAGGCATGATTGTACGTTACTGTAAAATATTGTGCAATGTAATTACAAAATGTTTTCAATATGACGATCAATTTCGTCGCAGTAGAGACTAAGACTATCTAAATGGACTATCTACAATAATTTTGTGTGATTTTGTAACGTGATGTTTACCAGGCTTCTGTCTGCCTCCACATATTGTGAAATAAGTTAAATTAAAAAAATCCACAATAATTTTGATGAATTAATCCAAAAAAGGTTATCGCAGAATATACTGAAATAGCTATGATGCGAACTTTTGGCCTACCCTATAAATATAGTGGACTATAAAACTGTTAAGACAGGTCCACAGTGTTTTTAAATTTTAGCATTATTTGATAATGACAGTGAATGAGTATTTGAGCAAAAATTTTATGAAACGATTCGATGTAAATTCTGCATGGTATGATTTTCAAATCTCGAAGTTTTTTATTATTTGTCTAAAACATAGCAACAAAAACTTGCAAAAATTAATAATAATTCATGACTTCTTGAAAGAGAGGAGTTAGAAGACCAGGCGCTATGAGGTAGTGATGTGAAGGTAGTCGATCAGTTGTCATACTGTATGTCGATTGCATAGTTTGTTTATTTTGCTTGAATACTTTCAGAAATACTTGTGCTTGAGTTCTTTTAAAACGACTACTTTTTTACATTTACTCAAGTACTTTTTTTGCTCCGTACTTTGTACTTTACTTCAAGCAGTTTTTTGTCAGTAACGAAACTTTTACTTGATTACAATTTTCGAGTACTTTTTACACCACTGGGGATATATGAAAATCATTGTAATACAAATTATGCAAATTTTAAAAAATGTCAAAACGAAAATTTTCTTGCACCAAGAAACAAGATATAAAGAATTGGTCTTTTTGGCCTTATCTGGTATAGGTATCTTATAGGGGTTTGTTGGAAGGAGTCTGGAGATGGGCTTGCCAACGATCCGATATTTTTAAGAATTTTTAATAAAACTGCAGCTCAATTTTCAGGTTATTTTGATAAAATTACACTGGCCAACACAATTTTTGGTGCCAAGAAGTTAAGAACGGTTTTAGGCTAATTTGGGGGTGCTGATTCCAAAAATGATCTTGTTTTTGCTCTATCAGGTCAATTTTTTGAGATATTCAACATTTTTGGTTTCTATGCGATAGGCTGTTTAGCAGTGTTTTCAGTAGGATGCTGTTTCATGTCTTTGTCTTGCAATTTACTTTGTTTGTGTTTCAGAAGTGTTTTTATTGCCGCTTTAGCAGGCAGAAAATATAAACACCTATTGTTTACACACTCCCTTTTACTCTTTTGTGTCTCTCATCACTAGTCTTAAAGCTGCCTATCTGTCTCACTAGACTAATACTTTGACTCTATGATGAGGTTTTTTTCTTTTTTTTTTCTCCTTTTTTCTTTTTTTTTCTTCCTAATTTTTGTACGCTCTTCTTCTCCTAAACCACAAACCATCGAAATTTAATTTTTGTGTAAAGTTGCTCAGCTGCAAACGCAATTTTTTCTCCCGAAATTTTTTGGGGCAACTCCACCGGGGACCCCCCTAAATGGGGCCCCAAAAAATCCATTTTTTGAACGGCTCAAGCTGGAGTGCTAGTTTTTTTTGAAATCAGCAGATATTTAATAGACAAATATTTTGACATAGTTAGGGGGAGCCACCCCCCGGGGACCCCCCAAAACTCAATTTTTTCAATGGCTCAACTTGGAGTGCCAGTTTGTTTTGATATCAGCAGAGATTTAACTGACAAATATTTTGACATAGCTTGGGGGTGCCATCCCCCGGACCCCCCGAAAATTCAATTTTTTGAACTGCTTAAGCTAGAGTTCCAGTGTTTTATGATATCAGTAGATACTTAACAGACAAATATTTTGGCATAGTTTGAGGGTGCCACCCCCCCAGGGACTCCCCCAAATGGACCCCCCAAAAATTAATTTTTTGAACGGGTCAACTTAGGGTGCCAGTTTCTTTTGATATCAGGAGATATTTAACAGACAAATATTTTGACATAGTTTGGGGGTGCCACCCCCCTGGGGACCCCCAAATGGACCCCCAAAAATCAATTTTTTGAACGGCTCAACTTAGAGTGCCAGTGTTTTATATCAGCAGAGATAAACAGACAAATATTTTGGTGTAGTTGGGGGGTGCCACCACCCCCGAGACCCCCCAAATGGACCCGCAAAAATCAATTTTTTGAATGGCCCAAGCTAGGGTGCTAGTGTTTTATGATATCAGGAGATATTTAACCGACAAATATTTTGACTCTACTTTTCTGGAGGTTCCATAATCAGATATTTTTGAATAATTGCTGATTTTACGGTAGACAAAAAGTACTTTTGAGCGTCACAGCATTAGCTACACGTCGGTCGTTCACTGGGTTTCCTGGCAAACTCCCATCTAGTTCATAGCTCATAACGCTAATGTTGAACGTATTTTTTCCTTGATGCAGCCACAATGGTCAAAAGAAAGAGAGCGATTCCTTTTTGATTCAGTTGCAAGCATCTTAAAGTTGGTGCACAATTTCAATGACGTTACGTGCAACCAGTTTTACGGCATTGTTAATGCTGATTCTACTTCACTTAAGCAAGTTAAGGAAACGGCCAAATACTCGTGGGCTAAGTCGAAAAACTAAATGTAATAGCACTTTAACTATAGCTAAAATAATTGTTGCTTTCGTTTGTCTTTTGCCGTATAGGCGATGCAGAACAACTACCTGTTAATAAATTTCATTAAAAAGGTGTCCTCCTTTTTGGTGACGAAAATATAGTAACGCTACTTTTGACCCAAGTACGCTGCATTCGTAATCAGCAAGTGTTGCTACAAAGCTTTGTAATAAGTATTGCTATTGCGAGTTTTTGTATTAGAGACCTTTTTTCTACGCTCATGTAATTGTCAGAAACAAACATAGTTGGGCAAAAATCGCTAATCCGTTATTCCGCTAATTAGCGAAGCTAACATTTTCGTTTGCGGATTAGCGGTTCCGCTAACGTTCAAAAATGTTAACGACTGGTTATCAAAGTTAATTTTTTTTACCAATCAGTTACTGCGCTAGAAAAAAATAGTTTCAATTATGGTTTTAATAAAGCATAGTCTAAAATTTACCACATTTAGCCGTTTTTGCATGGCATTGCCGCAAACATCGTGCTTCGATATGGTAATGCTTTTCTCGCGTTGGTAACCACTGCTGTCTATAACATCATAATGCTGGCCTTGTGCAATCACGAGCCAATACTAGATGGGAGTTTGCCAGCAAACCCAGTGAACGACCGACGCATAGTTAATACTGTGACGCTCATAAGTACTTTTTGTCTTCCGTAAAACCAGCAATTATTCAAAAATATCTGATTATGGAACCTCCAGAAAAGTAGAGTCAAAATATTTGTCTGTTAAATATCTCCTGATATCATAAAACACTGGCACCGTAGCTTGAGCCGTTCAAAAATTGATTTTTGGGGGTCCATTTGGGGGGTTCCGGGGGGGGTGGCACCCGCAAACTATGTCAAAATATTTGTCTGTTAAATATCTATTGATATCAAAAAAAGTAGAACTCTACCTTGACCCGTTCAAAAAATTGATTTTTGGGGGTCCATTTGGGGGGGTCTCCGTGGGGATTGCACCCCCAAACTATGTCAAAATATTTGTCTGTTGAATATCTACTGATATCAAAAAAAGTAGAACTCTAGCTTGACCCGTTCAAAAAATTGATTTTTGGGGGTCCATTTGGGGGGGTCTCCGTGGGGATTGCACCCCCAAACTATGTCAAAATATTTGTCTGTTGAATATCTACTGATATCAAAAAAAGTAGAACTCTAGCTTGACCCGTTCAAAAAATTGATTTTTGGAGCCCCAATTTGGGGGGGTTCCCGGTGGAGTTGCCCCAAAAAATTTCGGGAGAAAAAATTGCATTCACAGCTGAACAACTTTACACAAAACTTAGATTTCGATGGTTTGTGGTTTAGGAGAAGAGCGTACAAAAATTTTGAAGAAAAAAAGGAAAAAAACTAAGTGGGAGTTTGCCAGCAAACCCAGTGAACAACCGACGCATAGCCAATGCTGTGACGCTGAAAAGCATAGGTGGGCAATACCGCGGTACTAAAGTACTGCGGTACCGGTACCGCGGTGCTTTCTTGGTACCGGTATCCTCGGTACTTTTGTGGTACCGATACCGCGGTACTTTGCTGTTTTTTGGCGGTACCGGTACTTTAGTTTTGTTTTATTTTTTAGTAGGGATTTTACGAACGTAATTAAAAACTTGAAACGTTGTAAAAATGCTTGCGAATAAACCGAATAAACAACGAATCTTTTTTCTTAATTTAGTGTTTAACTGTTGGTCTTACTCGCTACTACCACCGCAAGGACTAGGCGTTAGCAGTTTTCTGGCCTATCTGAAAAATTGACGTTTTCTTGCAATGGCAAAATGATGCATTACCAGTATTCATGCACCAGCAAAACAAAAGTAGAACCGCTAAGAAAAAATTGTAAGAGACAACCTACGTAATGAATACTCATCACATCAGGCGTAAATACAGTAGCGAAGCCAAGGGGGGCGCGGGGGGACTATAAAAAATTATTTAAAGCATATTTTGAAACGTTTATTGAAGGGCGAGGGGGCTAACTTGTCAAAAATAAAACCTGTAAATCAGAAAAAAGACTTTAAAGAATAGTCGAAAATTGGTAATCAAATTTGATCGCTCATTGAAAAGAGCTTAACATAAGTTTCATCAAAAAAAAAACTATTTAAGCGCAGAAATAGGGGAGGGAGGGCATTCAGTATAAGTTAATTACCTACCACTTCTCTCGACCTTCCTTCGATTAGCCCCCTTTATATATATACAGTATCTTTCACTATAAAATATAGCCGTAATAGATTACTCCTTGAGTGGTTTACCAACCCACCGAAATAGAATTTTATGATTTACCAACTTGTAAATAAGAGAACTGAAATGGTAGCGATAGCTACCTCCTGTATAGCCCATTTATGCAACTATTACGGTATAATCATTTTTTGCGCTGCTAATTTCTATGCCACGTATTAATAGCATTAATTTTTAGCAAAAATAGGCCTAAAATTAAGTTATTTTTGCCAAAAAAATTTTTTTTTCGAGTGCTGGGGTATCCGACCCCCACACCCTATGCCTCCGGTGGCTGGAGGTCTTGCCCCCAGACTCCAATTGCCTCCCGTGGTTGGGGAATCCACCCCCAGACCCCGCAACGCCTCCCCCCCATCGCAGATTTTTGGCTACGCGTCTGCATGAAGAAAAATTTACTGCACGTTACTGCCGGCCTCCATTTGTATTAGCTTTTGGTTTTAAATATGCCTGGAACATTAGGCAAAGAAGATGTTCTCATTCACAAACGGTGTATAATACGGCCAAAAGTATTTCACCCAATAATACTTATACTGAAAAATTATCTCAAAAAATCCTTTCATCTGCTCCAATCCCATTTTGGCTTTGGCCGTGATGAGGTTTTTTTCTTTCTGAACATTATACGCTCTTTTAATAAGTTCTAAAGGGCAAAACAACGCAATCTAGTTTTTGTGCAAAATTGTCGAGTTAAAAACACGGTTTTGTCTCTTAAAATTTTTGGGTGCCACCTCCGTGGAAACCCCACAAATTAAACCCCCAGAAATCAATTTTTATGAAATTACACCTCTTTTAGAACCCCCGAAATTGAACCTTACAAAAAATAAATATTTTAACGGCTTTAGCTAAACAGCTAATTTTTTTATAATCAGAAGAGAACAAGAATCTTCTTGAGAGCTCCCCAAAAGCGTGGCCAAAAGTGCCAAGGCTTTTTTTGCGACAACCCTAATTGCATAATCTGTGTTCAACCCACACTCTGGTTACGTTGTTGCGTCCTTGGATAGGGCGCTTTACGATGATTATCTCTGCTTGTGGCTTCGAACAAGTAACAAATTCAGAGGCAAGAAATCGAAATTCCCGGAACATTGGAAAACTAGAAACTCTTAAGCAGGTGCAAATTCCTCCAAGCACGAAGTAATTATCAGAATGAAAACGTGCGGAATGTCCAATAATTAGCGTCTAACGCTATGCTGTGACAAGAGAATAAATATGCTATATAACAGCAATAAAAAATGCTATAATTTTGAAATTGTTCTTATTACGGGAGAACAAAAGGATTTTTAAAAAATCACCATTAACATGCGTCGTTCGTTTATAGGCAGGCAACTTGTAAGCTCCCATTTAGCTTTAAATAAGAAATCCAAAAAGTAACTGCAGCAACGAATTAACTAAAAACAAACCAAAACAGCTCACTTTGCCAAAAGTGCTATTTACCCCCCAGTTTCTAAGTTTTGTGTGAATGGCACTTGTGCAATAATTGGTAGCTGATGTATCGTCAGAGTAGCCTACAGTGCCAACTTAGCACGTGATGCTTTAGAGATGACTGCTGTTTGGTTATTACTGGTGACAAGATACCAGAGGTGGAGTCGAGGACACAAGGCTCGAGGCCAACTCCAAGGCCAAGGACACAAAAAAAGTCCGAGGCCAAGGCCAAGGACAAGCCTTTCCGAGGACAGACTCTCTCAAGGCCAAGGACCAAGGACACAAGCGCAATTGTTCTCCAAAAAAAAGGTCTTCAAAAAAGTTTTTTAGGTGATCTCCAATTCATCGGCGTACCCAGAATTTTTGATTGGGGGAGACCTAAATCACAACTCACATGCAATGACGTCATCAAAAATTTTCCAAACAGCAAGTTTTTGTGGGACAAAGATATCGTAGGGTGGAAGATCTGAAATCGTTGCCTGTAGGCAGGTAACCAGGATTTTGCAAAGAGAGAGGGATTAAACTAATACTTGAAAAGCGCAAATATCTAAGATTGGAAACGTGTTGAGAAAGCTAGTCTAACTCAAAGGTATTGAAGACGGGGGTCTGGGGGCGGGGCCCCCAGCCGCCGAAGGCTTTGTGGGTCTGGGGGCTTCGTTGGGCGATTTTTTGTAATTTTTTGGAAAAAAAGCTGTTTTAATGCCATTGAATCACATTTTGCAGGTGTTCAGAGCCATTTGAAAGCACTAGATTTTTGACACTTGAAATCTAGTTGAAAAAATTAGATTGTTTAATCCCTCTTTTACTAGCAACGTAAGTTCAAAATACGGTTAACATCTGGCATCTTGGAGTTAGATTTTAGTTGTAAGTGATTTGGTCCAGGTAGGGGGAAGTAAGGCGCATTGTCTCGTGCAACATTTTAGCAGTAAATAGTAATCCACTCGAAGATTTTCCTTAGGGGTTTTTGTTTTGTCATAAAAACAACCAGTTATAGGAGTACATGTTTGGTCAGGGGGCCCAGGTCCCCTCAATTGAAGTTCAATGATTTGTTCAATCAGCGTTTTCCATGGTTAACTTTTTTAAAAGTATTTCGTGCGTAAAAACCGGCGAGGTTGGAAGTGAAGTGGTGAATTGTTATTGAAAAATGGTACAATAGATGATACGCCTACTAACCGTGTTATTGCCGGGCCGGATTTACATCCCGCTGGGCCCCTTGCACTGTGAAAATTTTCGCAACATCTTTCTGCCAAATATAGGTGAAGACCAAAAAAAGTCTTATGATTTCAGCATGGGGCCTCTACCTGGTACTGCGCCATATTATGGTAGATCCGACCCTGATTAATGCATTACGTTCATAAAAAGGCTAGATGTGGACCTGAAATATCAACTTTTTTGACAAAAACTCTCCATATCTTCCGGGTTGTACGTTTAAATTGGCTGGCAAAAAAGAATTGAGGGGAGCCCGGGGCCCCTGGTCTTCCATATTGTTGTTAGTTACTGTTGTAAGCGAAAAATGCTAAAAAGAAAGTGAAGAAACAATAAGCTTTTTTGTCACATTTTTGTCATTGGTGAAATTTCAATTGAGAGAGACACGGGCCCCTTGCCCCCCCCTCCTCCCCCTTGGCTACGCCTATGCTCCAAGTGAGGAAAACAAAAAAGGTGTTCGCAAATTTTCCGCCAGGTTTCTGGCGTTTTCCAACGAAATTTCAACTGTTCAAAAAATACTGCTGTCCTCGAGCCGAGGACAGGGCAATTTTCGAAGACTTGAGGCTTCGAGGCCAAGGACTTTACCTTCGAGGCCAAGGCCAAGGACTTCAAAATGTGTCCTCGAGGCCAAGGACGTCCTCGAGGACTCCACCTCTGCAAGATACTGTTGTAGAATACTAAGCCCAATGACCGTAGTCCGTATAAGTTAGATACTTTATCGAGTCAACTCCATCGCTAGTTAGTACTTTGTACTCACTATAGTAGTGTAACGTACGTGTCCCAATGTGGTCGACCGGCTCGGTTGAACAACCTATCGAGCTACTCTCCGGGTTGACTTATGAATCCATATGTCCAATTAATCTTTTACTTGTGGCTACGTTGGAGCTTACGCTACATCATACCCTCCCTTTACGCTGGCGACGGCTCATCCACGTCTCCAACCAGCGCAAAGGAGTGCGTCCACCACTCCAACGTCCTGGCGTGCTCGCCATTGTAACGCACGTGTCAAAAGGACGCGTCCCAATGCGGTCGACCAGCTCGGTTGAACAACCTATCGAGCTGCTCTCCAGGTTGACTGATAAATCCATATGTCCAATTAATCTTTTACTTGTGGCTACGTTGAAGCTGACGCTATAGTAGTAATACTAAAACTGCAACTGCTTACTATTCTACTGCAAACTTTCTGTAAAACGAACTGTAGGTCTACCCATTGCGCTCTAGTCACTGAAACGAACCTAATTGCTAAAAGTGATGATTTACAATCCCGTCAACGAGGTCAATCAGTCGATTATTTTTTGTTTAATTTAAAAAAAAAGTACCGCGGTACTTTTAATTTGAAAGTACCGGTACCGCGGTACTAATTTTAGCAAAGTACCGTGTACCCGTACCGCGGTACTTTTGCAAAGTACCGTGCCCACCTATGCTCAAAAGTACTTTTTGTCTTCCGTAAAATCAGCAATTATTCAAAAATATCTGATTATGGAACCTCCAGAAAAGTAGAGTCAAAATATTTGTCTGTTAAATATCTCCTGATATCATAAAACACTGGCACCGTAGCTTGAGCCGTTCAAAAATTGATTTTTGGGGGTCCATTTGGGGGGTCCCTTGGGGGGGTGGCACCCCCAAACTATGTCAAAATATTTGTCTGTTAAATATCTGCTGATATCATAAAACACTGGCACTTTAAGTTGACCCGTTCAAAAAATTGATTTTTCGGAGGTCCATTTGGGGGGGTCCCCGGGGGGGTGGCACCTGCAAACTATGTCAAAATATTTGTCTGTTAAATATCTACTGATATCAAAAAAAGTAGAACTCTACCTTGACCCGTTCAAAAAATTGAATTTTTGGGGGTCCATTTGGGGGGTTCCCGGGGGGGTGGCACCCCCAAACTATGCCAAAATATTTGTCTGTTAAATATCTACTGATATCAAAAAAAGTAGAACTCTAGCTTGACCCGTTCAAAAAATTGATTTTTGGGCCGGTTTATTTGGGGGGTCCCCGGGGGGATTGCACCCCCAAACTATGTCAAAATATTTGTCTGTTGAATATCTACTGATATCAAAAAAAGTAGAATTCTAGCTTGACCCGTTCAAAAAATTGATTTTTGGGGGCCCCAATTTGGGGGGTTCCCGGTGGAGTTGCCCCAAAAAATTTCGGGAGAAAAAATTGCATTCACAGCTGAACAACTTTACACAAAACTTAGATTTCGATGGTTTGTGGTTTAGGAGAAGAAGAGCGTACAAAAATTAGAAAAAAAAAGGAAAAAAAAAGAAATAAACCTCATCGCGGCCAAAAGTGGGTTGGTTGGGATGAAAGGGTATCTTGAGACATACAACCCTATGAAATATTTTTTGCCGTACTTAAGCCGTTTTTGACTGAGACCGCTTTTTACACCAAATTTGCGGGGCGGTTTTCGGGTTCTAAAACCGAAGTCACGTGACCTATTGCCTCGAAATTGTGTACAAACATACAACTCATTAATCTCAAACTGCTGTCCAAATTTCATGTTGTTAGACTCAACCATTCTCGAGTTATAAGCAAAAGTCTGAAATTTCGCACTCGTTAGTTGAAAAACGGCCGAGTAAAAACAGAGGAACACGCGACGCGAGCGTCGGTCGTTCCAACAAGGTCAAAATTTCGGAACCAGCATTTGGAAAAAGCGCGATTAAAATTGTTTATGTCAAATTGAACTTTAGTATGTTTGTGTTGACTAGCGGGCTGCTGCCCCCGACGGATTATCAATTCAGTAGAAAGCTCTTTCATTTTTTTATGCAGAGCGAGCATTCAGAGAGAGGAGCAGGAAGAATAAAATTCTGTATCTGGAAGCAAAGATGGGGTTAAAGCCAACTACAGACGTTCCCTGATTGCCTAGGTTTTTGAGGCCGAGCAGGGGAGACTATACCCGTTATGGTTACTTCTTAGCAGTCAGACTGAAGGGCCCAAAACCGTTACAATATTTTGCTATTGAATAAACTTTTGAAACTTGGAAATTTCGAAGGTGCAATATGTTTAGATTTGGCTGATCGACTAAAAACGCGGTATTAAAATAATTGGAACAAGTTATACGACATTGATTTTAGTTTTTTCCGTCTCGTATTGTACTTTATGGTTAATTAGCGAATTAGCGTTAGCTTCCGCTAACGAAAAATATGTGCTATCAGCAGTGGTGGGCAGTAACTAGTAACAATTGTAACTAGTTACTTTTGTACTAGTTACAATTGTACTAGTTACAATTGTAACTAGTTACTTTTTTAGTAACTGTAACTTCGTTACTTTTTTTCAGATGTAACGATATTTGTAACTAGTTACCAGTTTAGAGCTTTAAAAAAAGTTACAGTTACTTTTTGTACTACATGCTTTGAAACAAATTACAGATTTTTTATGAATTCCATTCAAAATAATTGTATTACACTGGCAGCACAGGACGTACAGTCGCATGTTTGATCAACCATAACCTTTTATCCATATTTTCTTCACTGCGTTCACTGGACTATACATGAGGTTGCTGGTTAAAGTGAAGGCAGTAATAGTTTTCCAACTTCGCTTTCTGGTGATTGAAACCGTTTGGGGATTCGGTGCTGAGTAGGCCTACTGCACAGCTGTACGTGTACTAGCAATCAGTGTTAGTTTGCAATTTTATTGAAATGCATTTCTAATCAGTGCAACCTCGTTTAAGAGGCTGGAGCAAGAAGAATCGGAGGGGTTAGGGATTATCTCATCTGTTATGGCAAAATTGTGTTTGGGGTTCTGGATCAAGTTTCTGGATCAACTTTAAGATTTACATTTAAGCTTCCAGGTTTCGTATTTGGAGTTTGCTGTTAAAGTTCGGTTTTGGTTTTATAGATTGTGGGTTACAGTTTTGCAGTTTAAAATAAAAGGTTGGGATTTTGGGTTAGGGTTTAGTCTTTGAGTTTTAGGAAGGGTGTCAGGCAACCTTCCAGTTGTTCTGTATTGATTTGCACCGTCCTCTTGCCTCCACTTAAACTGGTAGGTTCTGGTATCGATAAGTTAATGCATGAAATTTAACGCTTTGACAAAACTAAATTTTGTGACAAAGAAACATCCTTGGTTTGGACTTAAAGGTGGACTAAAGGCAAAATCAATGGGGGTATCTAAAGTTAGGCGAATCGCATAAGACTAGATTAGCGTTGACTCCATTCTTTTTGACCCATCCGTTGCAGAGATATTCTACTTCAAACACGACGTCGGTGACTCTACTGTAATGTTTCAAATTTTAATGATTTTTATTGGCAACCCTGTCGTTAATAAGCATTAGCGTCTTAGCGACGCCATCCCAGTCCTAACCTGAAGCAATGACTAGGCTACTGCACTGACTCGTTTCGCTGCGCACTAATCAGTTTGATCTTATCAGCACAACAGAACCGAGCTAGAAAAAAGAGTAGACTGTTCGGCAGCCAAGCGATTTCAGTAAATATCAAGCTGGCAGATACATTTTGGTATAAATCCTAGCCTAGTCTAGTAATAAGGTTTTTAGTAATAGGCTACACAGTACAAACTCTTACCTGATGATAAGACAGCCAATACTTGAGTAGGCTTATTGTATTTGCTGACTGTATTTTGTGACCGCAAAATGAACTTTTCCATCCAAGTTGAAAACAATGGCCTACTAGCCTACTCTAATAACTCTACTAACCTTACTTTCGCTTGTTCTTAGACGTTTGTAACCTAGGCTATCGTACAGTCTACTCTTTTTTCTAGCTCTGATCTGTTCTGCTGACGAGATCAAACTGATTAGTGCGCAGCCAAACAACTCAATGCAGTAGCCTAATCGTTGCTTTCGAATAGAACATGGAAGGCGTTGCTAAGACGCTAATGCTTATCAACGACAGGGTTGCCACTTGCCAGTAAAAATTATTAAAATTTGAAACATTACAGTAGAGTCACCGATGTCGTGTTTGAAGTAGAATATCTCTGCAATGGATGGGTTAGAAAGGATGGAGTCAACGCTGATCTAGTCTTATGCGATTCGCCTAACTTTAGATACCCCCATTGATTTTGCCTTTAGTCCTCGTTTAATATACTTTTGAGACAAACAGACTGTAGCGATAGCACGTTTTGCCGCTTCCATAAATTGCACCATTGTTTCTCAATTACAGCGCACCAATCAAATTTGCCCATTCTTTTTATCACTGTGACGCTCTTGTCAACTTGACGTAACAATGATGTACAATGGCGGTTGGTATATGAGGCTGGAGCGAGCCATCATTTACTCCTTATTATAGACAGTCAGAGAAACGATTTCGTATGTTTTGTTTCCTACGAATACATTAGCGGGTAAAACCATCGATCTGCTTTACCTCTGATTAGACTACGGTAGAACCGCTAAAAGGCGTAATCTGGCAAGTGCCGACAGGCCTGTTTTTAGTCCAAATTTTTAATCACTAAAAGTAACTGTAACTAGTTACTTCTTCAAATTTATAACTGTAACTTAGTTACTTTTTTTGCCAAGTAACTGTAACTTGTAACTAGTTACTTTTAGAAAGTAACTTGCCCACCACTGGTTATCAGATTAGCGTTAGCGAAACTAATCTTTTCAATTAACAGAATAGCTGTTAGAGGAGCTAATTTTTGCGTTAGCTGTGCCCACCTATAGAAATAAAGAAGCACTAGGTACGATAAACGGTACTAACAAAAAGGGATTGCCAACTACCTTTGTTAATTGTTCTCGTCAGACTTGAGTAAAGTTCAAATTTTTGGTCAGATTTATATCGCTTATGGTACTACTAGAACATTGCTACTATTTTTTTGCCACGCCATTGATAGACACTGTCTGCGCCAATTTTTGTGAAATCTGGCTCAATACGCACTTTTAGCACAACTTAAGTTGGAAAGTTTGATTACACTGCATCGGATATTTGCGCCAACAAAAATTTATTTAATTTTTGCGCTGCGCCAATAACAGTGCAAAAAATGCGCCAATTCAGACGACTAGAACTTGTCTCAAAACAATTCCGCGTCCTTCTTGCTCTGATACTTGTCCTTTAAAGAAAGAAAAAGGTCTTTAATCCTCGGGTTCTACAAATTTTGAGGGTATTTTTAGTTTGGTTCAAGTTCAATTTTCGTTGATTGGAAGCTTTTGCGCGGCGCCAAAGCTATTTTTATCATTTGTGAATGGCGATGCTCTGCATCCGGCGCATCATGCGAACTTTGTAATGTGGTAATTTGCACGTTGCAGTAGCCTACTACTTTCAGCTAAAAAACCCAAAGAAGTGGCTATTATTACGTTAGGTTACGCCCATAAAGAGATTAAGAGAGGAAGAGTGAGCACTCTTTTCCCCATGTTGGCTACTCTTTTTTTATTTGTTACCGGTATATTACGTATCTTTAGGTTTAGGGTTGAGTTAGATTTTGAGTTTGGGTTAGGTACCTAGGATTAACGTTAGGGTTATTAGTGGTGAAAGCTAGGGTTAGACTTTGGGTTATATACTTTAGGGTTGGAGCTAGGAATAAGATAGCGATTTTTGTATTCTTGCGTAATGTAACACTAACAGCAGCCTCTGCATAAAAAAGACTTAGATGAGGCTAATGACTCTGTTGTGCGGTTTAGCTTAGGCCTATGTACTGGTATATACTGCAGCCTGTAGTCAGGTAGAGACTGATATGTTATATCATTGCTCTGTTAATGCTAAATAATTTACGTGATTGTATCTGGTATGTACAGATTATGCAAGTCAGAGCCAGAAGTGCCTGATCTAAGCTAGTCAGTGTAATTGGTTTTGATACTGGGTAGGCCTACTCTGTACTGGTTGTCACCGACCGTAACTGAAAACAGTTGATATGAAGCAAAAACTTGCAGTTATTGGAGCAGGTGTTATTGGACTTTCAACAGCATTTAAGATATTAGAAGATTGTCCAAATGTTGAGGTAAGTTCATAGGTTACAATGGACTACTTTTATTGAGAAGTTTTGCTATCATTACCAGTACTGTAGGCCTACCAATACTAATGGTATATCAGATGTAACATAGCGGTGTCAAAGTCGGGTCTTGTCATAAGGTCTCTTTCCAAACAACACTCAACAGTACCAAAGTTGCCTGACTGAGAAAATTGTGGGTCAGTCTACCTGTATCTTTGATCTATTGCAGACTGTATATGTGAGTAGGTATCGTAATTCTGTGTCATTTCCATAGGTTGGCATAAATTTGTTAATCAGTAATGGTTAATCTGTTAATAGCAAATTTAACTTTTTCATTTACTTGTTATGGTACCGGTAATTTGTTAAAAAGAAGTTTTTTTATGTTAACAAACTAAATTAACTCTGTTAAGTTTCATTAACTTTCGTTAAGGTTTTTGTTGTTAAATTCTTGCACCATTCATTCATCGTACCACTTGTTGCATATTAGCACAAGTTTTATAAAAGAAGAAGAGAAGGAAGGAGCTCTTTTTTGTGGCAGATAATGAGCTGCAGCCTCATAGGTCTATTAATTATCACTGTTTGCAATTTCAAAAGATTTTCCAATCGCAGCTTCGTTAGTGCATTTGAACTTATTTTTGTCTTGAAATTGTATTAGTCTGTAAAATGTAACTTCCAAAGCACAAACAGATCAACATAGCAATAAATTTTTTTTTTACGATCAGCTCAACAGTGACGTTACATGTTCTAAAAGTGAGTGAATAAAAAGAAAATGTATGTACACACAAAATGTTAGCAAGTTATCAGACTTCATAAACTTCTGATAATTGAAGCTGAAAATAACAAATTAACTTTAACGGAGATATGTAGTTTGTTAACGGACTAGTGGTTAACAAAGCTAACATTTTGCATTAACTTGCCCACCTATGGTCATTTCAGGTTGTACAGTAGCCTACAGTAATTGTTTCAACTTATGAAACATCTCTGGACATCAAAATTACTCAAGTTCTCTATCTCAACATAATGATAACATAACACCTAGCACTTATTCTGCTTGCTGTTGCACTCAATAATGTTTCATCTTTGTCTAAAATTATTTTGTCTGCATTTTGAGATATCTTGAAGTTAAATTGCTTTTTTGTGAAATTTAGCTAACTGTGATTCTATTTTAATAGGTGACAATATTTTCTGACTCATTTTCCCCTGATACTACAGGTGATACATCAGCAGGTTTTATTTTTCCTTATTTGTGTGGAGATAATCCTGATATCAGACGATGGTTAAGAATGACAGTTGACTATTTATGTGAATTGCACAAGCTGCCAAATGCATTAGAAATTGGTAATGGTTTATTATAACAATGTAACCGGTTTTACTACCTGAGATTGCAGTTTTTCAGCAACAGTTAAATATAGACCAGTGTTCCCTATAAGCGCAAAAAAGTGCGAAAAGTGCGAAATTTTTTCCGGCATTTTCGCACTGAAATTTTGCGAATTCCGGCGTTTTTTCTCCCGCCAAAAACTGGCGTTTTTGTTTCTCTCCAAAAATCGTAGACAGCTGCGGGTTATGGCGCTTTGCTCTGGTATGTCACACAAATTGCGGAGAAAACTTGCAGAACTCAGACGTAGGCCCTTTTTTTTTGGAGATCACATTGAAACCGAACAAAAAAGATGAGAAAATTTTCGGCATTTTCACATTGAGTTTAGGACGTTCGCACTATTTCCGGCATTTTCGCATCAGGTGAAAACTTAGAGGGAACACTGATATAGACCTATTAGTTTTTGAAGATTTTATTTGTTTGAGTATAAGTCGCATTTTTTGTACCAAAATATCACCCAAAAAGGCTGGTGTGACTTGTACTGGAGTGCATAAAGTGGATTGTATGCGATTCAAAATTTTGCTGAGGTATTTCCCTGCTATCGCTTGCTTTGTGCTATGCTATTGTAATTCTCAAGACCGATTACATTAGTTATCACTTTCCATGTGTTACGCTCTCTATGCTATTGCCTTTCTCATGGGCGATCGTGTTAGTTATAATTGCCTTCCATGCTAGTCACCTTGCACTTTCTACACTGTCGTCTTTTTCATGATTGATCACATTGTCGTTAGTTATCGTCTATCCACCCAAGTCATGTTGCATCACATGTGCTGCATTGCGGTGCCATCAAGTATGTGCATGAATGTACATGTACACTGCAGCTTGTAATTAGATGGTGCTTTGAACCTATTTGAGGACAGTGGCAGCAGTGATGACTTTACAAGGTTTTTAATTTTTTGTTGTGTAATTGTAATGAATAAATGATGTTAAAAAATCTTTATACTGTTTTGCATGTCAAATATGGAGGTGTGACTTATACACACAAGCGACTTATACTCGAATAAATACAGTACTTTTATGCTAAACGGTATAGCATTCCTGATATGAATTTCATGTGCTCGGTGTACTGTGTATAATGTGATGAACTGTGTGTTACCTAGTGTTCCCACGACGCCGATTTTTTTCAGCAAATTGGCGATTTGTTGGAGCAAGAGCAAATAATTTTTGGCAATATTAGTAAACATAGCTTTAAAAAATTTAACAAATTTGTGGAAATATGACATTTGGTATACTTTAACAGTACATTGGTACAAAATTTATGGCACATAAACGTCTTTTTAGAGCTTTGGGCACAATTGTTTCAAGAAAATTTGGGCACTCGCCGATTAGCCATGAAGTTAGAGGGCACACCTGTGTTACCTATACTGTGTGTAATAATCTATGTAATGCAATATTAGATTGTTAGACCTAGTTGATGTGAAAATTTTTATGCATTTCATGATACTGTAGAATACTGGTGTTTGTTAGCAATGGCTACTACCTGAGAAAATGCAGGAAAGTATCTTAGCCTATCTAAAAATATTTTAAAACATAACATATAAGTAACTTCAAAGATAGGCCCTACCAGAAGTCCTTCTTCATTCTAAATATCACTATTTACTGTATATACCAGCAGATTTCTCTGCTCATTTACTTTGTTCATTTTCGGAGTTGCCAAGAAATATACCTTAGAAGCCATATTTTGGTATAGAGCAGACTGGCAGAAAGTAGAATATCACTTAGAATAAATTGCCTCAACTTTTTGAGGTGGTGAAGTAGCAACGAATTAATGCTGCCGGATTTTTGATACTGTGTACATATCAGTAGATAGTCACCTGCTAGCAGATAGATTTATAATGACAAAATATCGAGCCAAGTCAACTGACCGCGACAAACTGACCGTGAACAAACTGACCACGAAGCAATGATTTCATTACATGTTTTCGTCACTGATTTAGTTGCAGTGATTTCATCACAAAGTGAGGGTTTGGGCAAGATAGCTCTGGGGATAGTAAAAAATTTATAGGATCGCCCTTCTCAGCCAATCGACGTTGTTTGCGGTCAGTTGTCGTGGACCCCAAAATATTATCTTAAATGTTAAACAATTCATTATATACTGTTTTGACTGATTTTTCTATTTATTTAAGTTCTTTTATCTAGATTTTGATAATGTTATTTTGGTTTGATGTATTTGTACAGTTTTATTTATAGGAGTTCAGCCATGTTTTGGTTACATTCTTGATGAGGAACCAAGTGACATGCTTAGTTGTTTACCTAGTGTTCAAAAATTAACCAAAAAGGAAGCAGTATCTGTGCTAAACCATGAAGGAAGTGGCATGAAAATTACAACTTGGACTTGTCACTGTGTCAAATACTTACCTTGGCTCACTAATAAAATCAAAAACTTGGGTAAATATACTGTGGTTTTAATTTTATTCTAGAGTAAAAATTGAATGAGTTAAGTTTGATTTTAGTGCTATAACTTTGTCTTGTTCCCATAGTTAAAAAGCTGTGACCAATATGTTATTGATACTGCTGGTGCAGAAAGATGTTGCATAATGCATCTTCATTATCAATGTGTGCTAGTTTTCTCAAAGCTAATGAAAATTTGGAATTGGTTTGGATGCTGTGATGATTTTCTTCATGGGCCAATATTTTTCTCATAGATAGACAATGTTTGGAATAACTATAGATAAACAGTGTGTGGAATACTATAGAATGGCAATATTTTTCTCATAGATAGACAATGTTTGGAATAACTATAGAATGGCAATTTCATGAAAAAATTTCAAAGAAACAAAATGAAAAACATTTGTAAGGTTAGGATTTGAGCTAAGGTTTCTCTTGCAGTAAGAATTATGAGTTAAAATTAGGGTGAGAATTTGAATAAGAATGTTTAATAAAAACTAGATCATTTTGGTAAAGGAAATGAATCTTGCTAATTGAATGCTGTGGTGATTTGTATGTTTTCAGGTGGAAAATTTGTAAAGCGAGAAATTAAAGCATTTAAAGAGTTAAGCGGATTCGATATGATCATTAACTGTTCTGGAATTTTTGCCTACAAGTTAACTGATGATAAGTTACTAGTTCCAACTCGTGGCCAAGTAAGATAATTTATTTTTTGTTTAGATGTGCAAGAAAAATTTTATAAAAATCTAGTCATTACTCTAGTTTATGCCACAGAAAGCAATTTTATCATATTTGGCAAATTTGATAGCTACAGTTTAATTAACAGGCTTTTGGCTGAAAGTTATTTCACTTACTTGCTACAGGCCTGTTTCACGCGTTACTGCGATCATCAGGGAGTAGATCTAAACAAAATAATATAATGGTTAGAAAAGATAAAACTTTACTTACCAGCGACGAAACCATCCATTAGTTCATCTCAACCCACCTTTCTTACCATCTTGGAAGAAAACGTACCGGCCGAAGAAAAACCATGCAATTGCCGCGACACGTCCAAATGTCCAATAAATGGGCGATGTAGTGTAAAATCAATCGTCTATACAGCAGCATTGATGCCGCAAGAACCCCCACCCCCTTCATCTGCTTCTGACATTTCCATAAAACAGCCGGCAAACAATGTAGCAACACAGCAACTCTCACAAACTGCAGCTAATGTTACCAACTCTTACTGGATCTCGGAAAAAGAAAACTAACAAGAGCAAAATCATGAACTATATAGGAAGCTACCAAACAACCTTTAAAGCCAGATTCAATGCCCGCATCCACTCATTACAAAACAGAAATAAATCAAATGCAACCAAATTGTCAAAATACTACTGGAACTGCCTCATTCCCACAATAAACCGGACATAAAATGGAACATTTATACATCAGCACGGTCTTACGAATGTGGTAGCGGACGCTGCGATTTGTGCTTAGAGGAGAAAATTGCGATCCTTCAGTCAAACAAAGACACAACTCTCAATAAGCGATCAGAAATCTTATCTAACTGTCGACGTAAAAATAAATTCAAATTGGGCAATTTCAAGGGGTCGTAAACCCAACTTCCATTTTTGATTATATTTTATTGCATTGTCATGTCTATATTTTTTGAGTACTGCAACTGGCATTCATGGGTAGGTTTTGACCGTATTCTAAATTTGGATTGATTTGCTTTATTTATTCCATCCAACGCACTTTTTTCTTTTTGTTCATTCCGGGGTATATTGTAATATAATTTCGTTGTAATTCTTGTCCAACAAAAAGCGCATCTTTTTTTCTACTCTGCTGAAATTTTTCACGTTTATTCTTTATTATGTCACAACCATTATATCCACAGTATTTCCGTATTTATGCAGGAACAACCATTTAAAAACATTTCATAACATTTTATTGTACTGTAATTTCATTTTGGGTTTGTCAGCGTAAAGGTAGGACGTATGGCTGTGTGGGGAGAGCTACCATCGTTTTCTTTTTCTGTGCTTGAATGCTCGTCGTCGCCACATTGCCAATCCGTCACACGGTTGGTAAGAAAGGTAGGTTGAGATGAAATAATGGATTGTTTCGTCGCAGGTGATTACCATTTTATCTTTTGTAACCATTTGTTATTATTTTATTTAGATCTTCTTCCTGATGATCGCGGTAACGCGTGAAACAGGTCTGTAAGAAATAAATAAAATAACTTTCAGCCATTAGCCTGTTAATTGAACAGCTCTGGACCTTAAAGGAACATTGAGCACTTTTCTGGTTACGCCAGCAACACCAATTTGGTATAGCTACGGTTTATGTTTTTATGGCATATTTGCTAAAAATTAACTCTCACTCATTAGCTTCTACCTATATTGGTTAAAACTTTTCTTACCAAGTCAACTGACCGCCACAAACTTACCGCCAACATTGGGGTTAGTTGGTGATCAGTTGCTTCGCGTTCAGGTTGTTTGCGGTCAGTTTCCAGTGGTCAGTTGTCGGGGACCCAAATTTTTTCGTGTAAAGTTACATACTACCCGTATTCTCATGAACTACGCGTTATTTTTTCAGGTGTACGTCGTGAAAGCCCCATGGCTTAAATATTTTCTTTTGCAAGGAAATATGTATATACTTCCAAGGTTGGACGATGTGGTGTTAGGAGGGACCAGCCAGAGAGGTAGTGTACTACTATTAACTAGAATTGCCATGATATTATATTTCATTGAAAAGTTCTCATACTAATCCTGAACTTTTGTTCTGAAATTTTGATTGCTTTGGGTTAAAATTTTGAGGGCAAGTTTTATTATTCACAACCTCGCCGAAAGCTAAAGCCCAGTTTAAAAAAGAAAGTAGGCCTTCAGGGTGAAGGAGATAATGTTTGCCAAAAGTTCAAATCTTTCTGGATTTTGGGACACATTTCTATAAAATCCCATTGTTCGCATTGTAGTGAGAAAATTTCATATAGCAAAAATTGAAAAAAAAAAGAAGTTTTACCTTACTATTTATAAAGGGCATTCAAGGCAAGTTTTTCACTCTTGACTAAAATGTTTATATAGTCCTAAAATTAGCCGTTTTCTTCCTGTATTTTGACAGAAAATTAAGTTTTGGAAAGCTGGCTTACATTTATTAAAAAGCAGCTATTTTTACAGTTCTAAACCTTTACTTTATTTTACAATAACTCTGCAGCAAAACATTTATTGAGAATCAAAAACATACTGTAAGTTTTTTAAATTCTGTTTTTAATTGGCAACCTTGGCAAAATTTTTAAGGGGAAAAGTCTTTCTTATGGGAAAATGTAATATGCTTTGTCGCAAGAACGGAAGGTCGTAGAAAGCTCAAATTTAGTGAAGTTAGTGTTCAGATCTGTCAAATTTACTTGAGAGAATTCCGTGCAAAAAAATTTCCGACCTGTATGCCCTTTTAAATACTGCTGTATTTTATAAATAAACATCTTCACAATAATTGCAGGCAATTACAATTTGGAGGTTGACCCAGTAGACAGTAAGGATATTTGGGAGCAGTGTTGTCGACTAAACCCAAGTGTTAAATACAGCGAAATCGTTGAAGAAAGAGCGGGACTACGCCCCTCCCGTGAGCGGGTCAGGTATGTGCCCTTTTTTCAGCTTTGGTCTGTCACAGTTTATTGGCAGTAGCTGTTCCAGTGGTTGGCGTAACGCATAGCATGACTTTCTGGCACAGTTCGTTTAAGTAAGGTCAAGTTGAAAATTAAAATTACTGGTGTCGAAAGTTTTGTACGTCTGAAACTCTACTTAAAAGTTTTCGCTCATTTTAAGATTTTTGTTTTTGGTGCGTTTTTGTTTCAAGTTTGCTCTTAGTTTGATTCCGTGAAAATGTACGAACAATATTGAAAAATCAACAACGGAAGAAGTTCAAATCTTGGATAATGTGCAGTACAAATTGGCACAAATATTGGAGATTTCATTGAAGTTTCTAAACTTTTCCAGTACACCATTTGATATTAAAAATTTTTAGACTGGAAATTGAGGAAAAGGAGCTGAATGGAAAAACGGTTCCTATTTTACACAATTATGGCCACGGAGGGGCTGGGGTGTCTTTGCATTGGGGATGTGCTGTAGATGCTTGCGCTATTTTCAAAGACTATTGGGAGAAAAAAAGTTTAAGACACAAATACTAAATATGTACCGGTAGTACGACTTTTTTGGTGATTTTAATGAAATAAGAATCTACATTTTTTAAAAATATTTGTTGATTAGCTTTTGTATTTGCACCAAATAAAGATTGATTTGTGAAAACATCGATATATCATACTTTGAAATACTTGATGAAAACGTGCTTTATCTCAATAAAAGCGGGGTGAAAATTATTTGATTTTTACTTCTTACGAGAAATCTTTGTTGCAACTCGAGCTTCCGTGACAGTGTTGTTGTCAAAAAAAGGCTGTTAAAAGTAATTAAGCTAGCTTGTAGCATATTGACGGATCTTTTCAATTGAGAAACTCGACCAATGGAAACCCTGCATTATTGTCACGGATTATATCGTTGCATATTTTGTTCTTCTCAGTAAAACCTTTATTCTACCTTTCCAAAGTCTTGACTCTGCCATTTGCTTAGTAGCCGAAAGTCCCTTCAAATATTTACACAAGTGTTATTACAATGCGTTTGGGTTTTAAGATTGCTTGTGCATGGACTTCTAAAGTCCATGTCTTTTGTGTTGGAATGAATAAATTGATTTTGCTGCTTTCGGTGCAAACGTTTGAAATTTGTTTGCCGAACGAGAATTGAAGAACTCTGTTGTACGTTGGTAAAGTTAACAAGCAACAATTAATGTGTATTGTGTAATAATGATTGCGTTATTGCTTGATTTAGGCTTGCTTGCTTTCTATGCAATTTTGATTCAGTCCCTGCTGTACATTTATACTGATTTTGAGAGTGCAATATTCGCTGTATGATTTTGCTTTGGTGCTTTAAGTTCTGGCGATTTGTTCGTATGTACTTGAGAAAATTTAGCGCTTTGTGTTTGATGGAAGTACACTGAACGATTTTTGTGATTCTAGTCGTTTCCTATTTTGGTCGCAATTAACATCAACTAAATTCAGTAGCTTGGTTCTCCTTCAAATATTGAAAAATGATCCTTGGTACAAGACCAACATGAAGAGCATTTTACAACTGATGTCCACTGTAAAAAAATCTCTTATTTGAATAAAGCCTGGTCTACACTGGGCATAAACCGTGAGCGTACAGGCATATTTTTAGTTCGTTTTAAAGAAAAGTTCGCTACGACTTTCGTACCCAACGAACAAACTGTCAGTTAGTTGAAAAAAGTGAAGGATAAGCTCGCACGCTCACGGTTTTATGCTCAATGTACACGCACCTAGCTCTGATCATTTTATTTATAATATATTTTCTCCACTAAGCCTTTATAATATATTTTGCTCTGTGAGTTATATGTTAATAATTTAGTTGAAATCTTATCTCTCGCGCATAAATTGCATTGAAGTTGTAACTTACAAAGGACATTTTCTCAAGCTTCTAGTTTTGAGCTCTTATTGTAAGCAACGTGATGAAATGAACCCACTGAACTCTCATAGAAATTGTTTCGTTTCCTATCTTCCTCTATTAAATTAAGTTCTCGATTTCGGCTGCAGTATTGTGACCAAATTATTGTAGCGTCACACTTCAACGTAGCCACAAGTGAAAGTTTAATCGGATGCATAGGTGATTAACCCCAACTGGAGAGTTGCTCTTACGTTGTTCAATGGTTCAACCGAACCGGTCGATCGCGTTGGGATGCGTTATTTTGAAACCGATATTAATTATCAAATCTAATGCATTTGACAGCTTCTGATGGAAACAAATTGGGACATCACTAAAAGATGGAAATCGTGCTAAAAGGTGAAAAAGTAGGAAAAGGCCTTTTAGCACGATCTCCGCCTTTTCCTACTTTTCCGCCTTTTAGTGATTAATGTCCAACAAAATGTATGGATAACTTGGTAATCTTTTAGCCACATTTAGATTGTTTTGCTTCGGTGAAGATTGACCGTGGTGTCCAGACTCAGTTTTAGTACCATCACTTCGTAGAACATTTCGATTTTCCTCGTGAGTTTACTTTCTTAGTACGGGTGTTATTGGCGCTTGTTGAATGATTTTAAACCGCATGGTATTCCGTTCCATTTTGTCGGCTTATTTTTTGTGATTCTTCTTGATTAAAGTATACAATAAAACGTTTTGCTATAAAACTGTATCTCCTGTATATTTGAAGGTTAGCGGGAAAAGTATGACGTTTAAACGCGTGCTGTGAAGGCAGAAAAATGGCTTGTAAAAACGTCCGGTATCAATCAAACACGGTGATAATAGAGAACTCTGGTGATACCTTGTCTTCTCCCCGTTAAAAATTGGCCTTACGTTTTGGTTGTGAAAAGTCATTTTCGGCAAAAAGTGCAAACTGGTAGAATGATAAATCAACAATTTGTCTGAGAAGTTCACTTATTAAATTAAGATAGTTGGTATAACGATAATTATAATCGCGTATAGAAAGCCCGACTCCGCTTGCAAGTAAGAATTTACCGGCCTCTAACTCTTCGTCACTTGTTTTGTAATAGACAGCTGTTATCGTAGTCACGTGATTTAATGCTTGTGACGTCATACATTCACATCCATCTCCTTGGAGTATCATTTCAGTTTTATGGCCTAGTTTAGTTCAAAGTCATTGGCAAATAGACTGCTAAGTAATGGATGTGTGAATGTTTGTTTCTGTTTTAATTTCAATGGCCTCTCAAAAGGAAAAGAAGAGCTGACATTTGTATGATAAGATATCTGCCTAAAGACTGTCTATCCTAAGCTAAAATGCAATATTACGAAACAGACTAAACTAGCCTACAAGAGGTTTTCTTAGCTTCAGTGGCCTAAACTTAATTCGAAAATGAATTGTCAAGAGCCAAAGTAAGTTGTTGAGTAATGGTAGGATACAGGCGCGCTTCCAGAATTTTGTTAAGGGGGGCTTGAAGGAAAGCGTAATTTTTTTTGTTCGAAAACTGTTTAATCTTGGCGGCGTGATGAACAAATTGATGCTACTCAAACGCTTAACAGACGCCAGGTAGTTTTTGCGAATTTTCAGGAAAAAAGAAAAGCCTTTTCAGCGCCATTTGGATCACAGTTTGCACGTTTTTGGAGCCATTTGAAAGAACTAAATTACTGAAATTCGGAAGTCATTTGAAAGAGTTAAAATGCGACCCCCTTTCACCCCCTTTTTACTTTTAAGGTCGTGGTCAGAACACGTTTAAATGCTGGTATTTTGAGTTAAACTACCTTAGTGAGTTTGCTAAGGGGAGGGCTAAAGCCTCCTGGGGGCAAAACAGTAGTCTATAGGTAGTCAGCATTCCGTGAAAACGCCATTCTTGGGAAAAAGCCAGCCATCAGCCAAAATAAAGAAAACATTTTATTTATAGCATTTAACAGGGTCAAACACTAATTTTAATTCTAAAGTGTGAGCTCTTAGAACAGAAAAATCCTGCAGTGTTTCAAATCGAATTTAAATCTTTCATTATATTTGCTGTAATACGCCGAAGTGCATCACTAGTTAGCGTGGTCCCATTTTCGCGTCATTGCGCCTATGGGCAACACAGCTTTTTACAAAGAAATGTTACAGCGGCGTCGAGCCATTGGCAACTCTTTGTCTGATTGTATTGATTGTGATGCTGTTACCGGTATGCTAATTCGACCATTTCAACCCCTTGCTGCCCATACTGTCAGGCAGTCAGAGCAGTGGTATCCTGCGGAACTTTGCGCTAACAAAGTAATAAGTTTGATATACAGGGTGACCCAAAAAAAAACAGAACCCATAAAAATTTTATTAATTCCTACAAAGATCCAGTAAACTTAAAACACTTTGCAGGTTTTAAACTTCAGTCTGTGTATAGTCATTCCCCAAAGTTTCAGTCATTGATGTCCCTTTGCATAAAAGTCATGTTCTTTCCAAAATATGTTCCAAATGGCCTCCACAGCGTTGGAGGCAAACTTGCATACGTCGGGCAAAATTGTCAATTACTCTAACGCATTCTTCTTTGGAGGCAAACTTGCATACGTCGGGCAAAATTGTCAATTACTCTAACGCATCCTCAAACGATTGGTGAATTAAAGGCAGCAATCACAGGCAAAATTATTGAAATACCCAAAGAAGAATGCGTTAGAGTAATTGACAATTTTGCCCGACGTATGCAAGTTTGCCTCCAACGCTGTGGAGGCCATTTGGAACATATTTTGGAAAGAACATGACTTTTATGCAAAGGGACATCAATGACTGAAACTTTGGGGAATGACTATACACAGACTGAAGTTTAAAACCTGCAAAGTGTTTTAAGTTTACTGGATCTTTGTAGGAATTAATAAAATTTTTATGGGTTCTGTTTTTTTTGGGTCACCCTGTATTTGATCGGCGACCAAGCACCGATCAGCGTTCGACCGGTTAGAGCGTCTGGTCCTGAAACGGTAGACTGTAGTTTGTTTACCGGTTGGGTAAACCAAAGACAAAAAAAAATTGGTATTCACAGCTTCCCTGCTTGACATTCAGCAACAAAAGGGACATTGTGAAGCCTTCAACGTGTGTGGTAGACAGACAGGTGGGCGGGTTGCAGCTTGACTTGAAGACTGAAAGGACACTTGGCCGAGGTAACATGTTGAATAAAATGTAATAACAAATACACTGTTTGATAAATTTTGATATCACTAATGGGCGGAATCCTGCATAGCGTTTGAGTAAACGAAACATCTTAACGAGACTTTTTGATGTGAAACAGAAGTTTGAAGCAACGGAATGAACCGAAACTTGCAGGAACGTCAAAGCAGTCGAACAATTGCAGCATCTGCCTTACGGAAATTGATGTTGTTACAGGTACGGTAATTAGTTAGCTTTAATTTGAAATTTCCATCTGAAAGTAAATCCGAGAAAAGACAATAGTAGTGGAACGATATACATTGTTAAACCATCAGGCCCGGCGCCAGGATAGCGTGACTGGGGGGCAGGGATGTGGAAGCGGAAGCGGAAGCTGGAAGCGGAAGCGGTAAATTTTTGTGGAAGCGGAAGCTGGAAGCGGTAAATGGGTACCGCTTCCACTTACGTTGTTCGACAATACTCGCACTAAATGTTTTTTTAACACAAAACAAACAATTGAAACATACCATTACAAGAGTTTGTGAAGCCAGCTGTTGCAAAAAGTATCCACTCTTAAACTCGCAAAAATTTGAATCCACCGCTGTTTGCTAAACTCATTGCCCTCAAATGCGAATCGGGGCAATAACTTTTTAAATCTTTGGTTTAAAACTTTATAAATACTGGCAAAGCCATATTTTGCCGAAATTTCAGCAACAATCCCAGTTCACACTTGGAAAACAAAGCTTCGTGGTTTCGCATTTACAAATTATAAAAGGCAGTTAGCGAATACCAAGTTACCAACGCACTATTTTGCAATCTTTCGACTGTTGGCAAATCTCGCAAGTTACTATCGATTCACAACGGGAAGTTTTATTACTCGAATAAAATCAAGCTTTTTGAAGTAATGTTGGTTAATATAGTTTTTAAAATAATTTAATTTCATTGTCATTAAAGTATTACGAAAGAAAACTGAGTATTTTGATGTTGCTTTCGCGTATTCCATTTGACGATTCTTTGCGGTAAGTAATTTAATTGTGAGTGTGTAGCGTTAAATTTGGTGATAGGAAAATTCTCTGGGGACAATAGCGTACGTTTGTAATGTTTGGGTTCGTGAATCACGAAAAAAATACAAAAACAATAGTCGCAGTGCGCTCACTTTCTCAAAACCGCTGTTTTCATTATTAAATTTAATTTTATTGTAAAATACTAACCTACCAAGCTGACGGTACTTCGGTCGATTTAATAAAGTGCCTTTTTTGCAACCACCTATGGAGTTCGGTGACCTACGTCCAAACTTTAAACTTGTTTACGATTAACGATATGCAACTCAATTCATTGTTTTTCTCGTGTTTACAAGGCGGTGAGAATTCGTAGTAGATGACGTAAGTATGTAATAAATGACATGCATATTCGGCGTATAAATAGAGATACGACGATTCAAACTTGATATTTGACCAAGTAAATTTAAGTAGCTCGTACTCATAGCCTAATACGTATTGAGCAGTTGAGAATTAAGTAAAAT
Organism: Trididemnum nubilum; assembly: GCA_963965965.1. NCBI lineage: Eukaryota > Metazoa > Chordata > Ascidiacea > Aplousobranchia > Didemnidae > Trididemnum > Trididemnum nubilum. The sequence goes on along the minus strand of OZ014473.1, from coordinate 9,443,398 downwards.
TATTTTTTTTACTTATGTTTACTCTATTAATATTTTTTACACTTATTTTATATTTTTTACACTTATTTTACACTCACCATTTTCGTTGGATTTTTCTTTTATTATAGCCGCTGTTTTCTTGTGCTTTTTTATTGCACTCACTGTTTTAAATTACTTGTTTTAATATTACTTTTTTTTATTGCAAGGAGTATTGTTTTTCTTCATGTTTACTTTTTCTGTGTGTTAGTAATGAAATAAATCGTTTTCACTTTTCATTTACATACCAGTAACACGTTAATGCATTTTATTCATATTATTAGCTAAAAATATTATGATAAATTTTGGTAAAAGTGGTGGAAGCGGAAGCGGTGGAAGCGGAAGCGATGGAGGTGGAAGCGGAAGCGGTTGGAAAATAGGCGCTTCCACATCCCTGCTGGGGGGGCAGAAATAAATTTTGGGGGGCACGAAAAGGTTATTTATGTGAATTCGAGGGGGGCACGGGGGAACGAGAAATTTATTCTAGTGTGGATCAAACGAACAAGGTGAAGACCAAAAAAAAAGTCTTCAGTTCAAAAATTTCCACAAATCCTAATTGTGGTCTCAAAGTTCTTAAGATTTTTCACGAATTCTTAAGTGAAGACCAAAAAATTAATAATAAAAAAAAGGTCTTCGTCCCAAAAGGTTTATGAAATCCGGTGTGAGTCCACAAAAATTACGAAAATACGGTCGGAAAACACCAATTTGGGAGTCTTAGGCCTCAGTTTGCACTCCAATAGCCCCGAGCCTGCTAATTTCTTTGGGGCACAGTCCTCGCTTGGGGAGGGGGCACAATTTTCGTATGGGGGGCACGGCCCCGGAATGCCCCCCCGTGGCGCCGGGCCTGTAAACCATGTATCAATCAATAATACACTTTTTCTTGGTTTCTAAGAACAATTTATGAGAACACGCGGCTCATTTTTGGTCAAAATTTAAGAACAACGCCAGCCTCGGCTTGAAAAATATAATTACAAACAAAGGCAAAAATTGATAAAAGAAGAGCTTTTTTAGCCTTTCCTATATTGCTATCGCTGATTTGTCTTAACTCCAAAGGCTATTCATGATTATGATCAGTGACAGAAGACAATCTTTGACGAAGCAGATAAAGCAATAATGAATTTGGGTCACTTTATTCTCCAATAACATTAAGAACCTATGAGGTTGATAATTTATCAAAATTTACGAGCAGCCAGCCTCAACAGAAACCCTAAAATGTACTGGTTCTTATAAAAAAAAATAGTGCATTTCAAGAATAAACGGTCCTACGAAAGAAAAAACCACTTTGTTACGCATGGTTGCCACGCCTGGTGTTTTTTCCCAATAAAAATATCGTACAAAACTAGTGAAAAGATTTGTCAATCTCGCGTCTTTTCGAACCCAAAATCAAAAGCTAAAAATCTTTATGTTTTTTTTTCGAGAGACAAACAGATTTGCATTAGTGACTGACTGATTGGATCATGTTAAGTGCAGTGAAGTTACATTAAACATGAATTGCTACTGATTACGACGATTGATTGATCACTATCTGCAATCGATCAATGTCCAACTGAATAGACGCCCAAGTGTGGCTTTGTGCACTAGCCATTGAGATGTCAGTCACAACCACATAAAGAAAATTTAGCACTGAGATGTTATTCTTTCCAGACTCTGATACCATAAATTGATAGTTTGATTTCTTCTGGCGTTGCAAGTTCTAGAAGTGCATGTAAATATTTATGTATTGTTTTACTAGAACAAAACGTCCTGTGTTCGTAATAAATTTCTGTTCGCTATGTTTTAATTTTAAAAAACTCAGCTCTTTTTCTCCGACATCCACACATGATCATTCGTTTCCGGTGCCATAACCCTCTTTAGTGACATAGCTCAATGACGCCAAAAGAAAGTATGCCATCAAAATTTAGTGGGACCTTTTGATCAACAAAATTTGACCGATCTAGCTTCGGCCTAACTGATCCCTCTTGTGCTACAGTGATATTTGAAGGAGGAGTTGAATGCAAGTTTTTTCGCGAAGAGTTGTCAAATATCAGTGAGTTTTTCCGAGTTTTACTTCAGGGAAATTTCATTGAAAAAACGCAGGAAGTGATTGGTCTTCAACATGTTGATATTGACTCCTTCCTTACACTTCTCTCCTGCTACAAAGATAAAATTAGTTGGATGGAAAAACTTGACGGCAATGATGGGGGGGACCCGGCCACAAGTGCAGCATGCCAGCAAAGGTAAGTGTTTTGACGTACAGGAATCGACATATTGCACAGTTCACATTCTCTATCTGTTTGTTTTTTTTTAGCTACAACAAGAAATAATACATTTCTTTTAAAGTTTTGCACTATGAGGATATTCATTTCCAGTTATCCACTTACAAGTTTTCCTAATTTCAAGTTGTCGGTTTGATTTTTGGCTTTTTTGCCCAGCAGTAATGTTAATTTTGTTACTTAGTCGAAGCCACCACCATTCAAAAATAGTTACTTTAAAGCGTCATATCCAAAGATACACTGACGTGACCCCTGACAGGGTGCGATTTGAACCCAGGTCGTCCATAAAGTTGATGCTTTAACGGTCTCGGCCACTTTGCGACGACTCTTACGATGTTCTAAGTTTAAATTGTTGAATTTTAAACATCGCAACTTTAAGATGCGTTGGATTAGCCTAAACAGTGATGTGCTGTACCTGCAGGCTTCTAATTCATGTCGAATCAAGTTTTAAAGACTTAAGTTTTTAATGATTTGAGTTTAAGTTGTATTTTTTTACTTGTGCTGGAAAATGAGAGTATTACGTTTTTTTTTTCCGGACAAATCTATTTTAAAGGCGATCCAATTTCCAATTCTTAGTTTGATAGAAAAAGCCAAAAAACGAAAGATATACGAACGCAAAAACACTTGAAAAATATCAGCTATTGAAATTTCTTGACTGCATTAAATATACCATTAATTTTAATCGTTTCGTGCTTCCGCGGAATCAATGATGGAGCAGTGGTCTTCTAATACGTAGACTGCAGGTACGAATCCAGGGGTACAAATTTCTCACATTGCTTGATTTAGGTAGTGCTATTTTGGTGGATGTTTCCCGTAGATTTATGCGCTGACAGCCTTTATAGGCCAGAAAGTACGAAAACATTAATTAGTAATACAATAGCATGTGGCTGTGAGGCTACAACTTTTTCTCATCGCTCGTTTTAAGTAGTTGCCATTCTGGTGGATTTTCCCCTAGGGTGCCTATCTTTATTGAGCATTGGGGGGGATAATTTGCAATATTACCCCAATTTTGCCCTATTTCTAACATTTGGGGGATGAACTTCGACCACGATTTTTTCAGGTGAACAAATTAAGTGAAGACCAAAAAAAAAAGAAAAAGGTCTTCCCCAGAAAAAGAACACTTTTTACTTTTTTTCGCTGCGCTCAGATGCACACCAGAGTCAAATTATTGGGGGGATATATCCCCCCACCCCCCCCCCGGGTTTCGGCACCCCTGATCTTCCCTAGATTTTGCACTCGGGTAGCCTTTAGGCCAGGAAATACGTAAACAAAGTACTACGGTCCGCAAACGTCAAAACATCACAATCGAATGTTATCAAATACCTTTTTGCAGCACCAACTAGTAAATCAGCAAGTCTATGGTGCGGGCGATCTGAGGCTCAAATCTCGTCCCGGTCAAATCGAACGCAGTGATCTCAATGGCTCGCCACTGCTGCGACATTTCTTCCAAAAAAGCTGTGCTGCTCGGGCGCATTGATGCGGAGATACCTGCCCTCGATCTTTCGACAATGTTACATTAAACGCTTCGGTGTAACACAGCGAATCTGATGAAAGATTTTATTGATTAAATACCTTTTTGCAGCTTCCAATTGCTGAAAAGCTCTGAGTTACAACACAATATTACAAATGTGCCTCAAGCTTGGATTCTTTTGGAACTAGCCGATATGTTGGGTCTGCAGCAGGCTGCTGCTATTTGTGACCAATATATTTGTCAGCACATTAACGTAGAGAATGCTGAGAAACATTACTTGTATGCAAGCAAATTCTCCAGGTCTGCTGTCACTAACGAAATTATCCGGGAAGTTGCGCTATCAAAGTAAGTATTTTTTACTTTTTACCGTGCTAGATTTTGACGTCTGATGTTAAGGATTTCTGATAGATGGAGAAATTTTTTTCAAATGAAATTTCAAATCGAGTTTGAGCTTTTTGAATAAAAATTTGCTCTCTATTTGCAAAAGTTTTTTTTGTTTTAGTTCTGAGGGAGCAGGCGCAAAGATTTTTATTCAGTTTTATAATATTAATTACACTCAAGAACGAAACAGCCTTAAAATTGTTTTTCATTCTAGAAACATTTCGAACTAACAAAGGTCATTATCAGAAACTAGTCTAATAGAAAGAAATTTGAACAAGAAATTGTATTTGAATAAGGTTATTTTAATGGTGGTAAACAAAGTTTGTTCGAAGAGTTTAGAATGAAGATCAATTTTAAGGTTTTTTTAACTAATGTTATTTAGCTGTTTGCAGATTTGGCAAAGCAATTGATAGATATTGCAATTTACATTTGCTGAAGAAAGAAGATGTATTTTTAACTTTAAAGAACAAGCCTACCTCAACGTCTAATATCTATATACTTGCTAAATGCTTTGGGCCATCTAATGTTTCAGTAGATTTGAGAAAAATTATGACTCTTGAAGCTTCTCACAAAAGACATCAATTTACCCATAGTTTCTATCTAATTGGAGGTTATAACTTCAATAAAAAAAGTAATCCCAGCTGCTGGCGAATCGATTCTGATGCATTTGTCCGGCACGTCCAAAAAGAATCCGGTGAACAAAGCAAACTCACCAAGGTTGCTAAAGTTGTAAAGAAACCTGCCAAAGTATTTTCGAACGACAATGGAAAGCAATCAGGCTTATATGAAAAACTTCCAAGTTTTCCAGACCGAGAACTAGAAGATTACAGAATAGTGGCTGTTGGAACGTCTATTTACGTAATAGGAGGGGTTTATTACGAAAACTTAAATGCGGCTGACACGACTTGGATCTATGACACACGAGAAAAGCGGTGGAGGCAAGGAGCGCATATGAAGCACAAACGGTATTTCATTCGTATATGCAACGTGTATATGAACCAAGCTCTCTGCGTCTGTCTAACCACACCAAGCCAGGCATTCATTTTGGGTTTTAATTGCCATAGTCTTTCATCAAGGCTGGGCCTCAATAACAAGTAAATTGTTTGACCCCATGGAAAGTAAGCGTAAAGTGCCTTTCTCAAGGACATGACGAAGCATTGTCAGTTCGGTAATCGAACTGCGAACGAGCAGCCTTTCAATCACTGATCCAACGCTCTACCAACTGAACTATTGCTTCCGCACAGAATAATAAGCATATAACAATGCTTTTCCTTTATAGGGTGTCTCAAAAGTAAGTATACACTTTAAATTTTGATTTGTTTTTTAGGTACTCATCATAGAGCGTTCATTTCTTCAGAAAACATAGTATAGATAAGTAGTAAAAGTTAGGTATTGTTTGTATTTTTTATCAACCCACAGAATGACAAGGAGATTACCCAAGAAATGAGGTGCAAAATTGCTGTTTGGCAAGAAGCATATAAATCAGTAAAGCAAACTCAGCGCCTCTTTAACAGGGAATTTGGAATTAATTCAGCCACTACACGACGAACAATTTATGCAATTCATCGTAAATTTATGGAAACTGGATCTGTAGTTGATGCTCAAAGATCAGGAAGACCAAAGAGCGGACGCTCAGAAGAAAACATAAGGGTTTTAGAAGAGGCATATGCATTGAGTCAAGGAAAATCTATACGTCGTGCAGCGGTAGAGCTGGAGATCAGTCGATCATCTATTCAACGAATCTTACGCAAAGATATTAAGGCGTTTCCCTACAAGCTACAAGCTGTACACAAACTTGAAGAAGAAGACAATGACCTTAGGGTAGAAATGTGTGAAACGCTGCTTTATCACTACGAAAACGATCCATCTCTCCTAGACAACATTTGGTTTAGTGATGAAGCTGTTTTTCATCTGTCTGGAAGAGTAAACCGACACAACACTCGAATATGGGGAACAGAAAATCCTAAGGTAATCGAGGAGAAAGAGCGTGATTCACCGAAACTTGTTGTGTGGTGTGCAATTTCCGCTACAGGCATCATAGGCCCTTATTTTTTTCGTGATGATACCAGAAGAACCACAACTGTCACAGGAGAAAACTATCTGGAAATGCTACAAAAGTTTTTCCTACCAGAGTTGGGAAATAATGCTTTGGTTGAAAACTGTTACTTTCAGCAAGATGGAGCTCCTGCCCATTACGCCAGGAAAGTCAGAGATTACTTAAATCAGGTTTTTCCCGATAGGTGGATTGGTCGCAGAGGTCCTCTGGAATGGGCTGCTCGTTTACCTGACTTAACCTCAAGTGACTTTTTTCTTTGGGGTTACCTTAAAAGTAAAGTCTACTCCACACGACCTCAAAACCTTGAAGAGTTGGAACAAAAAATTAGATTAACGTGTGGACTAGTTACACAAGATTTATAGCAAAGTGTCGGACAAGAATGCGTCAGAAGGTGGCTAAAGTGTCTTGAAATTGGTGGTTTTCATGTTGAAGTCTAATATCTTGTCAATAAATAAATTCATTGAGATATTAAAATGCTAATCTGTTTCTGGTAGTTTATAGAATATTTTTGCAAACTTTTAACAAATTTGAATAAGCCATTAGCTTGTTATGTAAAATTTTAAGTGTATACTTACTTTTGAGACACCCTGTATATAACAATGCTGCATAAACATATAGCAATGCTTTTCGTTTTCCGTCCGTTACATGCCCGGCGCCAGAGTAGTGTGTTTCGGGGATGGGAAGGGCACAAAAAGTTTGGCGGGGGATATTTTGTGAACTAAATATACGAACTTTATATTAAGAATTATAACTACGTTAGTGTTAGCCTCCTTGAAGCAGATTCACTTGATCTATCTTGCTGTTTCATAGCAGAGCGTTTGAGGTGACTTGTTCTGTTTCATAGAAGAGCGTTTGTTGCCGTTTCATAGAAGAGCGTTTGTGGACACATTTTTCGCTGGAGGGATTACAAGCAGTAATTTAGGGTGGCGAGGCACGGGCCCGAAATGTCCCCCGTGGCACGGGCATACGTCCATACAAAAAATATTTGTTTATTATATTCTGCGTTGATGTTGCTAAACAGACGCAGAATGTGAATGTAGTTTTGTGCAATATAAACGTCCTCTCTTACTTCCTCAAAAGTATATTGACTTGCGGGGTTTTATGAGCAGCTGCGGGTTGACGTCTGATGGTTTACGTTGAGAGTGTGCCTAGAAGGGTTACCCTGGCAAAAAAGTTGGTTTTAGGCTTGGCCTACCAACTTTTTTGTCAGGGTAGGCTCTCAGCTGTTTTGTCTCGCTATTATCGTAACTTATCATTAATTCTCTTTGGTCTCCACCATTATGATAAATTAACTGACAAATGCAACGAAATTTCGGAAAAGATCGGTTTCACTTTGCACTGCAAAACCATTCTTAGTCGACGCTGTTGGTTGAGCCCACCCAATACCCAGTTATTGTAAAGGACGGCAGCAACTGGCTTTATGCTTTTGTAAGTCTAGAGATTAAGTTAATTTGATGAAGTACAATCACCGAATCGAGATTGTAATTACATATTATTCACGTTGCTTTTATCCAGGAGATAGCGAAGAAACCTTTTGGTCTTTGAGTCAAGCTTCCACCACCCCACCTGTCTATCACACACAGTTGAGGCTTCACACTGTTCCTCATAATGCTGAGCGTCAAGCAGGGAAGCTGGGAATACCAATTTTCAAAGTCTTTGGTTTGACCCGATCGGGAATCGAACCCGGGTCTGGCGTTACAACAGCAGACGCTCTATCCACTCGACCTCTGATTCACTGTATGTGTATTGCAGCGACCATTGATTAGTAATCCGTAATATTTTTGACCAGATGCCACCACTCGATGGCGACGCTGAACAATAATATTTACGTATGCGGTGGATACGATGGCTGCTCCGAAGTCCACTCTTCTGCTGAAAGATACATCGCCAAAAAAGATGTTTGGATTGCTTTGCCTGATATGCCAATTGGTGAGTGTAATGTATTTTTGCTTCATTTGTATATCATGTGAACTGACTGGTTGTGCTCACTTCCGCGGTAAGGTTCTTTAAAACAGCTGATGAAAGTGTTCAACTTACTGTCGAGTTGGGGGTTAATTCAAGCTGCTTTGTGCTGAAGATTGCGTTAAGGTGAAACAGAATTGTAGGATTTTTAATGTTTTTATCTGTGGTGAGCTGAATTTTTAATATGAACCAGCAGTAACGACAAAACAACTCGTCTATTCATGCGAATGAACCAGGCACGCTGGTGCGTCTGTCTAACCACACCAACCCAGAGAACCTTTTTTGGGTTCTGTTTGCTACTCTTTGGTCCGGCTGGGCTCCAACAATAGGTAGACTGTTTGTCCCCAATGGGAAATAAGCGTAAAGTGTCTTTCCCATGGACATAACGACGAATTGCTAGTTCGTTTGTTCGTATGAGCGAGGCACTCTGCGTCTGTCTAACCACACTTACGTAGATCTCTTTTTTGGGTTCTGTTTGCAAGCCTTTTGTCAGGCTAGGCCACCACAATGGGTGGACTACTTTACCTCAACGGAAAATAAGGGTTAAGTTACTTCATTAAGGACCCAATGACCCAATGCTCGTTCTGGGTTTGAACCAGGAGAATTTCCAACCCGACGATTTATCAATTGAGCTAATGCGGTGCCATTATTAACAATGAGCACAATTTAATTTTAAATTTAGGAGTTGGAAACGCTGCCAGTACAGGTTACCGCAACAGTATATACGTGATATGTGGCCAATTTGGCGTGAAAAGTATTCAGACGACTAGAAAGGTGCAGGAGTACAACATAAATACACGACAGTGGAGCGTGCCTAGCGAATATAATTCTCCGGGTAAGACCATTTTTATTCAGAAAGCGCAATCATTCTTTGGTTGTTACAGGCACGTAGCCAGAATTTTGCTAAGGGGGATACAGAATCAAATTCGCCATCACGATTGTTAAAATCCAAAACTATCTTTGTAGCCACTGCAATCATGTACGTCACTTCTGCTTCGCGGCGGGTATCTAGCTTAGTATGTCGTTTTATCGCTTTCTTCATTAAACACAACACTGAAGACGTGTGTAACCGTAGCCTTAACTTGTAAGTTCAGTTCTGCAGTGTGATGGGGGTACACTAGCGAATGGTGTAGTGAAAGGGAATTGAACCCAAACTCACAAGGGATGGAGGTTTGAATTCCTGCCGTCGCCTAATTACGTATGTGCGAATTGTGCATGTGAAAGCTTAAATGAAAAAAATTGTCTGGAGTTTTTTATAAATTTATATGACGGTAATTTCGAAATGTGAAATGCAACTATAGGGTTGCCAACTGCGATATGTAAAAAGTCACAAAATTGCGAAATGCAAGGTTACCAATGGTATGGAGTCTAGCGAATTAAATCGTATTTAGCTAATTAGGAGAATTGTAGAAAAAGGTTTGGAACACTTCTTTATTACTTCAAGTAGATCTCATTTCTTCAGTAAAACCAATTTTGAGCAGTACCTCTTTAAATGGAAAAATTGTCTTGTGTTTATAAGATGGTGCTGGGTTAGAAGATTAAAAAAAAATACGGAGTTAACTTGCTCGTGTTTTTTTTTTTAGTTTTCAGTCCATTTTCGGAGTATGGTCTATCATGCGGAGTCATTGGCGATGAAATCTACATGGTTGGAGGTCAAACTGTGAGGGTTGACGCGTACAACGTGAAATCCAAAACCTGGAGGAGGTAAAAATTAACACAGATGACACAAAGCAAGTTGGTTTTGAATGTAAAAAAGCCATTCCATATTTATACACCCGACAACTTAGTAAAATATTTGCAAATGAGTGTTGCCGTTTTATTTTTATTTTTGCTCTTAATTACCTGTAGCTTCTGAAATTTAATGTTGGTACTTTTAGAAAGTACTCGATGATTTCTCAGAGCTATATTGACAAAATCAATCATTTAAAAGCATAAAATTCTAAAACTAAACCCCCCTACAGCTTGTTTCGTCGTTCGACTCGTCAGGAGGGCATCTTACTCAAATAGAATCTTAGGTATCTGACTTAAATTCTATTCAATTAAGATACCCTCCTGACGAGTCGAAAGACGAAGCAGGTTGTAGGGGGTTTAAGCTTTTAGATTTTTAACTTTATGCTGGTTTGTAAATAATATTGATTTTGTAGCTTCTGAAAAAACTTTTTTAATTTAAAATATTTTCGTACTATTGTTTAGCATTAAGTTGTTTTTTTTAGGCGTGCAGACATGCAGCATAAACGTATCGACGCGTGTACTCTGACATATAGGGGGAGGTTGCTGGTGGTTGGTGGCTACGAATACGACACAGGTATTTCATTAAAGCGTCTGCTATTGAAACGGTAGACTCGGGTTTGATTTTTGGGGGAGGGATATACCAAAAACTATAAAATTGGTATTCACTATTTTTTTGCTTAACGTTCAGCAATAAAAAGGTACGGTGTGAAGTCTTCACCGTGTGTGGTAGACAGGTGGGCAGGTAACAGCCTAATTTGAAGACCACAAGGTCCCTATAACCTTTTAAATTTTACGTTTGCAGCAAGCACTGAATTTGCTGTTTAAAAAAGCTAGACTGCTAGAGAATAAAAAAAAAATTATTTTCATGTTTAGAGATTTTACGTTGTTGAAAAGGTGCTCCGTATCTGAATTTAAACCGGCCAGTTGGTCGAGCGGTAACGCGTTCGTCTCTAGAGCGGGAGGTCTGAGGTTCAAATCTCGGGCCAGTCAAATCGGTCATAGTGTTGCCAACGGCTCGCCACGGCTGCAACGTTTCTTCCGAAAGAGCTGTGCTGCTCGGGCGCAATGACGCGGAAGATGGGCCCCGCAAACTCGTTACAATATTCGGCATAATACAACGAGTATAATGAAAGATTTCATTTTTGAATTGGTGTAAAAGTAATTCAGATACGGTGCACCTTTCATGATACTCGCAAAACTATGTCCGATTTGACTATGTCCACTGGCGAGCCGTTGGCAAAACTATGTCCGATTTGACCGGCCCAAGATTTGAACCTCACACCTCCCGCTCCAGAGACGAACGCGTTACCGCTTGAGTAACTGGCCGGTTTACTTTTAGATTCATTTTTTTAAATTAGAAAAAAATTGTCCACTACACAGTGTTTCGTGCTTTTGCATTAGTCAGATGGTCTTATTCAAATAGAATCTATTTGAATAAGACCATGTGAAAAATGAAACTGCTTAAACAGGGTGTAGTGGTCAGTAATTCTTTGCTCATTTGAAAAATAAATGTTTGTCTGAACTTGCTGTTTATGGAGTATTTTTACGAAGGATTGGAAGCAATCTTAAAATTTGCTGATTGAATTACTTTCATATTTACGTATTTAGTTATCTTTAGTCAAGACACCTCAATTTTACATTTTTGTCTAAAGCGTATTTCCTATAGCCGCCTCTAGACAATATAGAACAAACCCACCCTGTGTTTTTAATCACTCCTGCACATTACGCAATTGAAAGCATTCTCCCCACCAACAAAATCGTCTTAACTTTGAAACTTGCATTTCTCCATGCTTTAAGTTCTACTCGTTTAATTCGTTTTAGAACATTTGTAGGTCAGTATTTTGACTCCACTGAAGTGTACAATATCGAAACTAACTCCTGGTCCATGCTGTCTAGCCGAATCCCCATTTCTGCCAAAAACGTTGGATTTTGTTACGTATTTGATGTGGAAAAGATGTGCTCTTAAACAAAACGTAATGAAATGTCTATGAATTCTCAACTCTACCATCAACTCAAAACAATTATGTAGTGAAATATTTGTACTTCGTTGTTTAATGCCGTAATAAAATTGTGCTGGACTTTTCGAAAAATAAAGTATGACGGTTCTTTTGTTGGCTCCTTACTTGTTTACTATGAAAAACAAATTAAAGTTTTTCGCCGTGCAAATTTTCACTAGGTGGAAGCAAAGAGTTAGAAGAGGCTTGCTTCAGTACGCTGGTTGTTACTCCTCGTGAACGAAAAACTGCAGTGAAATTATTTGGTAGAGATTTCAAAATCTACTGCCATTTCAGTGTAATCTAGGAGGAAAAACTTTGAGATTTTTTAAGATTTTTATTTGTTAACGAAAACTTATTAGTTCTTTCTTATTCACTTAAACTTCGATTATCGCAAATTAAATTAAGTGCTGTACAGAAGAATTCTGGCCTACAGCAATTATTCCTAAATCTTTATCATTACTTAATTACATTCTATTTTTTTTTTTTTTTTCTTGTACTCAAAGATTTTGAAACAGCTTTGTAGTTTGGTTAAAATTGCAAAAAATAATCTTATCAGAAATGTCTATGTAATGGCTTGCACTTGACTGTAATAACAGCAAATTCATGAGAAAATTAAATCCTAATTCCACTCAACAAAGTATCGTCATCCTGAACTAAGGTTCTAACTCGAAATCTGCTGTGGCAAGTAATAACGCGTGAACCCCTGATTCTCATCGACACAATCAATGCATTGGTCGTATGTATTCAAAAAAAGGAAAACTAATTGCCGGCGGCTCATCTAACACTGAAGATCGTGTCAAAATCGTTTTTATTATTCTATGCTGTAGCACGATGGTAAGCACTAAAAACATTTTTTTTTTTTAATCAAAAAGACAGCAAATCATTTGAATACCTACTATGCCAGATAGCAAATTCAGCAGCGGAAAGCTAAAATTACATTGGTTGTCTTGGTTAATAGAGGGCCATTGCATTTGTAGAGAAAACTAAGGTCAAATATACGCAGTGCAAAGATTTATTTAAATCAAATGCGATCGCTTTGGTTAAGCTTTGGAGCAACTTAAACGACACATTAGAAAATTGAAAAGTTAATTTTCAGTCTTGTGAAATTGCTTTAAGCATACAGTATGGAAGCTATAGGTGAAATGCGAGCTCATCTGCAGAAGCATCTTCTTCGTCAGCAAAACATCAAAAGTCTTTAATAACAAAGTCACTTTACCCAGAAGCTTTCCCAAATTTTCATCCAAAACTATTTTAGGGAGGTAATCTTTTTTCAAAAATGTGAGGAAAACAACTATGAGGTCCTCAAGCAAGAAGCAGTGAAGCAGACGCAAAATTATTGTCGAATACGCCTGCAGGCTTAGAGAGGTCGTTAATGGCTTTCAAGTTATGCTTAACGAAATTATGCCTGGCAATTTATTTGCACAAACCAAAGATTTGTTGAAAGTCCTTTGCCTTTTCGTGAGTAGTGTAGTGGGATATAACTACTTTTAGAAGCATTTTGATTTTATCTAAATAAATTGACTGGTTTCTGAGTAAAAATGCGTCGAATTTAGTTACATTTTACAAGATACAATCTACAAATACAGCAAATCAACAAAAAGAGATGATCACAATCAGGATCAAACATCTGCATTGTTTGTCATGAATTTGAAATATATAGAAAACAAACATGGTTCGTAGAAGAGCAAAATAATAATATAGTGTGTTTTACCAAGCAAAAACAAAGAAGTAACTTTATTAGACAGAGTTTAAACTTTTAACAAAAAATAAAATAAAATAGAACACTGCCTTGAAGGATCTTATGATTTCAAACCAATGGTTCTTCCTACTTAACCCTACAAGAACGATTATCTCAAGCAGCCTAGATTTACTCAATTGATTACGAATTGATCCAAATGAGTTGCAAGAGGCAATGGAAGACTGTGATTAGAAGTGGCTGAGTCTTGATCTGTTTACCCCGTATCACTTCTCGTGGTATGGCAGAAAATGTAAAAGGAGGTGGTATTTTTCAAAACATGATCACAATCTCAAAGTCGGGTATAAACCTGAAGCAATTAAATGTCATATTTTAATAGTTTCTTTGAAACATGCAGTTTTGTATTAGCAAAGTACAGCGGTACACGATTAGTAGGGTAGCCAAACGTCTCGTTTTTGCCGAGAGAGTCCCGTTTTTTGAGGCCTTGTTTTGGTGTTGCCATCCCGGTTAAACATTTTGTTCCAGAATTGATGATTGATTCCAGAATGTTTGGGTTTTTCTGTGGTGAAGACTTATTTTGTTTGGTGTTCTTTTTAAACTGAGTTTTTTCCAAAGTAAACACCCTTATTTTGGTCTTTAATTTGAATCTACACAAAATTGCTGTTTTCTGATCCTGTCCCAACTTCAGGCCTATATTTTAAAAACATGGCCGCACTACCATTAGGCCTCTTCATTTTTTAAGCGCTAATAAGTTGTCGAAGCTTTGTTGTCGAATCACCTTGGCGCCATCAGCAGCTGGCGAGGTAGTTTATAATAGAAAGAATACGGTCATGAAATATGCATGGGGGCTTGTAAGACGAGCCTTTGCAAATTATTTTTGCCTAAGTCTTCTTTTTCAAGCTTATTATAGACTAGCAGAATTGCTTGAAAGAGATAGTTTATTACCTGTCATAAAAATATCTTTCAATAATTTTAAAACTGTAGTAAAGTTATATAATTTTATTCTGCATTTTGTAGTATACTTCGTTTTACTGCATATTAATTGAGATCTTAATTTTTATTTGAAGGAGATAATTGATTTATTATAGATGAGATAATAATGCACCAAGCAGTAGGTAGGCTAATATCTTGTGGTATTTTAGACAGAAAACAACACCAAGTGTAACGACATACTTACTTCAATGCGAGTTGTTTTTTACAAATGTTTTTTACTTTTTTAACTGCGTTATAAACATAGAGTGTAGTTGTATACGATACTGTTAACTTTTCACTGACAAAAACAATTAATAATGGGCGAAATTTTCAAATTCAAATTCTACTTCAAATTTTCAAATTATTTGAAGTATTTTAGACTCAAAATTGTAGAATGCTAAACATGATCATGTCCTGCAAAAAAAATGAAGACATTATACGTTATTTTGTTATGAGATTTTGGGAGCATTATAAAATTCGGAAAAATATTTTTTCCTTTTGTTTTTCTGAAGATTTCATGTTTTGTGTTTTGCTTCGTGATGTTTTTAGGGTTAAATCATTGTGATTTAGTAAGAAAATCTTTGGAATATTTCTTTTTTTTGTTTAGTGATAAAACTAGCAATTACCACATCAGCAGCCTAATTGAACTTTTTGTTTAAGTTATAAAATTTTCATTTATTTTTGTTATTGTCAGCGATATACTTAGAAATTCCAAAACTTACTGTAATCAAATTTAATATTTTTTATTTTCGCTCAGAAGTTTGCTGTAAATAAAGCCAGGTGCTTCTTGTAAAATTTTCGATCAATTTTGAAAAATGAATCGGTAACGACGTTGAGTTCCTAAAGGAAGAAAATGAAAAGTGTATCCTAGCTCCAAGCAGCGCAACTTGGGTAGGATATGAACCCAGGTTTTGAGATCAACATTTTTGAGAAAACGACATTTTAATTGGTACAGCAGCCATCTTTCTTGCATTAATTTTCATAAATTTGCCTGTTTCCAATGAAAATGCGACAACTGGTTGAAATTTGAGGATGTTTTGCGATTAATGACATCAAGAAAAAGTAGAGCTACGAGTTTTGTCGATAAGCTTGTCTTTACATACATAGATATCAAACTAAATTTCGAGAGAGGCTAAGACAACGGTCGTTGTCAAGAGTTTCACAAACCGAGAGGGCTCAAACAGTGCTGTCGCCAGAGCAAACGAAGCGAAAGGGCTCTAGCCGAAAGTAGGGGACACAAAAATAGACTGAACTTTTGCAAATAAAAACTGATATTTTAGGGCTACAAATTATGCGCTATTTAAAAATTTTGTATTTATGTTTGAAAAAAGAGACGTATAAGGCAGTCAGCGTTTATTAGCTCGTTTCGTATGCGGCCCACATAATCGTTTGAAAAATCTGTCTGCTGCAGTGAATGCGATCAGAAGCGCAACCAGGATTTTGCCAAGAGGGAAAGGGCTTGAACCAAAAGTTGTTTTTTTTTTTGCACACAACTAATCTAATAATTATTTAGGCTCCTTGCTGAACAAACTGATGCTACTCAAGCTTATCACAGAGGAGGCCTCGGAGCAGAAATCCCCGCCGCTGGGTGATTTTTGTGATTTTGCGGTAAAAAAAGCGATTTTAAAGCCATTTCAATCACTTTTCGCAGGTTTTTGAAGCCATAGCTACAGTAAATTGCTAAAATTCAGAATTCAATGAAAGAATTCAATAGCCTAGCCCCTTCAACTCCCCTTATAATTAAGGTCAAGTCCAAAACACGTTCAAACGCTTGTATTTTGGGGTTAAATTTTCTAACTGACTTGCCTAAAAAGAAGGCTGAAGCCTGACAGGTCAATGGAAGGGAGGGGAGCTGTGCTCTTCACATTGATCCGTCGCTAAAATGAATGACAAGAAAAATATTACGTTTTTAGCAGTTCTTAGACTGTCTTTTGCACTGGAATAGACTCAAAAATTGGCTTAAAGAATATTTTGAAACATTTAGTCGTTTGGTTAAGGGGGGCTAATTTGACAAAAATAAACTTCATAAAGCTGAAAAAACTTTAAAATGGCCAAAAATTGGTTATCAAATTTGATCGCTCATTGAGAAATGTTTAACATACGTTTCATCGAAAAAATATATAACTTCAGGAATAAGAGGGGCTATTCAGCATTAGTTAATTACCAATCACTGCTCTCAAACTTCCTACCATTAGCCCCCCAATTTATATTTTTCTCTATAAAATATGCTCCTCAAGAGTTTTATTGAACTATCGGTATAGGATTCTATAATTTACCAGTTTGTAAATAAGAGAACTGTAATTCCAGCAATAGCTGCCTCCCACATAGCCCGTTTATGCAACTAGTATAATCATGTCGTTGCACTACTCATTCCTATGCCCCGTTTCAACTGCAATAACTTTTATCAAAATAAGCCTAAAATTAAGTTATTTTTTGCCAAAAACATATAAAATTTCCAAACGCTGAGAGCTCCCCCCAGACCCGCTTAACAGCCCGCCCCAGAGATGGAACCGGTCAGGATTTTCTCGACCCGACCCGACCGATAAATTTCAAAATCATCGCCGGTTGACCGGCCGGTCAAACGGTTTCTGACCGGCCCGGTCGACCGGTTTTTTTACAGAAGGTTTTTGTTCACTGTTCAATGTATCTAATGAAAAATTTTCAAAAGGGGGGCATGGGTGAGGTATTAAAATTTATGACTTTGGACGGGGGTCTCAGAAAAAAAACGCAAAAAAAACTTTTGCGTTTTTTGCAAAAATGACGCAATTTTAAGACCTTTTTTGGTTAAGTTTCGGTTTGAATGACCTGTTTTGAGCAGCGTAAAACGTGCACAAAATAAGCATAAAAAGCACAGGAGGGCACAAGCTAAATTATTAGACGTTCTTTCTAATGATATTTTGCAAAAAGGCCAAAAAATAAAGACAATTTTTTAGCTATTGGTACCAGATTATTTGCAATTTGCCGAGCAGCAAACACTAAACTTTTTTTCGGCAGTGCTGCCTTCGCAGTTACAAAAAGATGAGAAAAAAAACTATAGCAAAAGCAGTAGCGTACGCAGGATTTTCGAAAGGGGGGGGGCCAGAAAATTTGAGAATATTGAGAATAATGAAGACCAGAATGAAAATTTTCCACCCCAAAACCAAATCTGTTTTCCTGCCCAAAATTAGGTGAAAACCAAAAAAAGGGGATTTTGGCCCAAAATTAAGTAAATACCAAAAAAAAAAAAAAAGGTCTTCAGTCAAAAAAGAAAAAGGTCTTCACTCAAATTTAGTCCGGTTTTTGGCCCAAAATTACGTGAAGGCCAAAAAAAGGTCTTCGCCCACCGTTTTTGTGCTCAAACCCTCTGCCCAAGTTATGGCCCCACAACTTCCCAAGGGCCATGGCCCAATGGCTCCCCCCTAAATACGCCCCTGAGCAAAAGATAGGTAACAGTAAAAACTTACGAACATCACAATACTTGTACTATTGCACCCAAAAGGATTAAAATGATGGAGCAATAACATTATATGATATTGAAAATTATGTCACTAACAGCGTGAAAAAAAGGAATATTGAAAAATTATGCCACTAACAGCGTGAAAAAAATTAATGATATTCATAACAAGTATAGGCTGCTTCACTAACAGTTTGAGAAAGTATGAAAAGGTTCTATTGCAAAACATTATGTACTGGGAAAGCTTTTTAGCTCCACAGAGATTTATATATGGACGGAACAATTAATATAAATCTCTATGCGGAGCTAAAAAGCTTTTCCAGTACATAATGTTTTGCAATAGATCCTTTTTATACTTTTTCAAACTGTTAGTGAAGCAGCTAGTTGTTACGAATATTATTAATTTTTTCACACTGTTAGTGACATAATTTTTCAATATTCCTTTTTTTCACGCTGTTAGTGACATATTTTTCAATACTATATAACGTTATCGCTCCATCATTTTAATGTTTTTGGGTATAATAGTACAGTATTGTGATGTTCGTATGTTTTTACTGTTACCTATCTTCTGCTGTTATTTTTTTGTCATTTATCTTTTTGTAACTGCAAAGGCAGCACTGCCGAAAATTGTTCTGAAGAAGCTTCCCGGGTTGGGAAGCGAAACGTCAAACCAATAAATAAACTCATCGGTAGTACGAAGGCGTTATGAATAACTATCCCAATGAACGCAACGCGTCTGTTATTTTCATTGAAAACGCTAAACTGTTATGACATTGGCTAGAAAACATTCGAAATATAATGTCCCCCAGCAGTTTGTAGAAATGCTGCTGCTTCAGAACAAGTTATGGTTAGTTAGATATAAAAAAATAAGAGCTGTGTCTTTCTTGTCCAGTGTAGAGTGTGGTAAATTTAAGTCGAAACAAGCTTTTCAAAGCGGCAAAATTTTAGCATCTAGTAAAAAATCTGAAATCTGCGCCACCTAGACCCTAAAGCTGATAAAATGATGCTAAAATGTCAGGTAGCGCAAGCCTCTTCCACATGGATGCTTTATTAGAATCTGATTACGCGATTTTAACGTATAATTTGCACTTTTTTGCTTTGTGCCGTGGCCCAAAGTCGGGAGGCATGGCACAATACTCCCACTCTTAATACGTCCCTAGATGTACATATCTTAATGGTCACAGCATATTAGCCACAGCTTGAAACCATTCAACAAGTGTTTTCGAAAGGTGTGGTTTGTTAATACTGATTTTTTATAAAAAGTTTTGTTTATGATAAAATATATAAGTATATTTCGGTTGGTGCTTAGATGTCTTTTAGTTGCCAAAAAGGAGAATTCGACCGGTGTTTCAACCGGCTTGACAGGCCGGTCGAAGAATCTCGACCCGACCGGCAACCCGAATGGCCGGTCGACCCGACCGGTTTCCATCTCTGGCCCGCCCATTGCAAATTTCTGGCTACACGCCAGATCTTGAGTGTGCCTTAAAAAACAGCTGCTCTTGTTTTCACGAAAAATGTTTTCACGTATTATTTCAGGTCATAATCTTTAAAAGAATCACCGGTAACGATTCTATAGGCTTACATTCCAATTTTGCGACACATCCGTAAAGGCATGTTAATAAGACTGCAGGATTATTGCGTCACATTTATGTACAGCTGTTGATGGCCAGCAATTTCGCAAAGAATGTAATTGTAATTGTAATTACATTTTATTCACCAAGTTGCCTTGGCCAGGAGACAGCGAAGAGACCTTTCGGTCTTCGAGTTAAGCTGCCACCTGCCCACCTGTCTACCTCACACGGCGGAGGCTTCACACTGTCCCTTTTAATTGCTGAACGTCAAGCAGGGAAGCTATGAATACCAATTTTTATAGTCTTTGGTTTAACCCGACCGGGAATCGAACCCGAGTCTACCGCTTCAGTAGCAGACGCTCTATCCACTCGACCACTGATTCGCAAAGAATGGAGAAAACTGCAAACGAGAATTATGTATGAATGTTATTATTCGTTTTTCCATTATTGGCTGTTGTCTTGTCGTTACGTGATGTTCGAAAAACATATTTGAGTAAACGAAAATGAGGGGCCACAAGCAGTCGTTAGGGAGCGGCACTTCCCCCCTGCCCCCCTTCGTAGCGACGTCACTCCCAGTTGGTAATCGTAAATCCATTTCAGTTAAGGGGGTTCAGGACAAGAAAACTTGATGGGACATTGTTTCACACAATACAAAATGATATAATGACATTGTGATCTTGGATTTTGTGAAACAATGTCCCAAGTGCTCATGTCCAGAACCCCCTTACCTGAATTTAAATATCAAAATGTGTTGGTTATAAATTATAATTCACTAAAGTTACAAATTTTTTAACTTTTTGGTGCAGGACAAAGCAATGTGTGCAAATAGTTAGTTGTTTCATCAGTGAATCAAGGCATCTTTTCCTTCTTCATTGTGTTCCTGGATACCAAAGTGTCGTTCTGAAATTTTCAAAAAATTTTGCAATTAACCATGGACTGTTTTCGTACATATTCGTAAGTACTAAAGTTGATTTTGTTTGTAGATAAACTACTTGTTTACAGAATAGTGAAAATGTAATAGACATTTTGGTAATACGGGTTCACTAAAATTCAGCTTAATGTCTGTGATTTTGTGACGTCATCTCCTGCATTTGAAGGTCAAACGAATGCAAAATGCATAATTTATGACGTAACAATGCAATTAACGTGACAGCTAACTGTTCTGTGATTACCGATTACCGTTTTTTGAGGTAAAACAGCCAAATTTCGACGGTTAAGGGATACGTAATTACCTTTAACCTTGGTTTCTCCGATTCTGTTGAATATTTTTCAGTTATGCGCCAAAGAAAAACTGTGTCAAATGTGGAAAAGCCCAAAATGTATTGTTAATATCGCATTTGGTTAAAAATTAAAAACCGAAAAATGTTTTGATTATTTGCCAAAAACTCGGTTTTGCGGAGTTATAACGAATGAGGAAGACAGCAATATTGATTTGAATTTCGATCATCTTATGTAATTTATGTATATTTGCAATGAGGGTTGCACAATGTTTCTTTTACCATTTAAATTTTAACTTCATTTATGTTATCTTTTATTGTTTTAAGCGAAAACAATATTAATTTCAATAAAGCTAGCATTAGCTTTGCTCATTTGACTCAAAAGCAAAAAATTCCTGAGAGAAAAAATTTTTAACTGTATGTAGTCTTCCCAGAAAATTGCTTGAAAATGTATATTATTTGTTGCTCAATATTGTGATATAAAATTCTTTCTGCGTTATTTTTTAGTCATGCATGTTTAATTGTTCCTTCGCCATGCTATTACAAGCAAAAACCTCTAATTATACCGCATTAATTACCGCTATTAGCACACAGATTGACTAGGGTTCTTTTGAGGTCACATTGTTATGAAGTTGCAATATCATCCAACAAGATCTTTATAAAATGTGCAGCAAAAATTTAAAATTTTCAACTTGAACAAATTGGAACTTTTTAAGCCTATTTAGCGAAGAATCACCAATTACTTACGGTATTTTTTTATTTCATCCTCATTTTGACAGTTTCAATTAAAAACAACTTCGAAAAAAAGCAGTAACTTATGTAAGTGTCACGACCGCAAATTATATTTACAGAATGAAAATAAAATGCCAGCAAAACGGTCCAGTAGCTACAACATCTAAACCTACTGAATACATGATGAGCAAAACATATGTGCACAAGTACAATATTGTATAAACCACGAAACACGAAAACAAATTGTTTAAAATTGATTCAAATTTTTGTTGGTAATTTCGTATCTTATCTTTAAATTTTGATCTACAAAAATTTTGAAACATCGCATTAACATTTTAGTATCGCAGAAAAAATTGTCCAATTTTGCCAAGTTTACGGTTTTGCATTTTGTGAAAAATTTTACTTGTGTAACAAAAATGGTATAACATACGAGGTTAAATTGCATTTTCAAATCATATCTAATCTTTCATTATACTTGCTGTATTACGCCGAGGCGTGTAACAGGTTTGCACGGCCCATTTCCGTGTCATTGCGCCTGAGGTCAACCCCTTTCGAAGAACCGTTGCAGCGATGGCGAGCTGATGGCCACACTGTGTCCGATTTGACCGGCCCGAGATTTGAATCTTTGAACTCCCGCTCCAGAAAAGAACGCGTTACCGGTCGACCAGCTTGCATATTGTTAATCTACATTATTTGGAAAGTGGAACTGTGGCCAGTGTTGCCTTGTAATATGCAAACTGAAGCGAGCTTTTATAGACTCTTTCATATATAAAGGTGGCGGTCATAAATGCTTCAAAAAATTTCAAGACCTTTAAAGACGGCTATTGAATCTATTGAATGTTCGTTAACCGACTCGTTAAAGTGGCTGCTACTTGCTACTACAATATATGATCAGACATTTTATTGTCAATCATCTTCAATGATTTAGGACACATTTTTCTTTTATTTTGATATTTCTTAGTTTTGCGAGCAGGTTTTATAACTGAAAAATAAAAAAATTTAATTTACCATTTTGTGCAATTGCAAAGATGTGATGTTATCTAAGACATTACAATGTTATTTATTACGTTGCGAAATTGATTTATGGTGTTGCAATTTGTACCACGTCAGTTTTTGTTTTCAAATGATAACCCCGGCATATTTTTAGTTAATTCTACAAGGCGCAAATCCTGTTCAACTACTAATCACACGTGTGTGGATTATTGCAGCACGTTCGAACATTGTTTGTGTGCAATAATGTATGTTTTAATGCAGCATTTTAAAGCGATAACTTTTACGTAAACACTTGTAGCCTGAGCCCATATCCACGTCATTACACGTTGGCTACACAACATGATCAACAAAAAGCAACAGTTATTCTGGGCTGTTAGCAATATTGTGTTTGGTTTGAACGACCCGCGTATTAATCATCAGACGTCTCGTTCTAGAAATGCAGGTCTGAAAATTGCCAAAAACTCATCAATGTAACATGTTTTGATAACGGCTGGTCGAGCGATAACGTGTTGGTCTCTGGAGCGGGAGTTCTGAGGTTCAAATCTTGGACCGGTCAAATCTGACACAGTGTTGCCAACGGCTCTCAACAGCTGCAACATTTCTTCAAAAGGAGCTGTGATGCCCGGACGCAATGACGCGGAGTTGGGCCTCGTAAACTCCTTACACGCTTCGGCGTAACATTTCGTGTATAATGAAAGATTTGATTTTGATTTGACCGGTGTGAATATTATTTTACGACTTTGTTACTGCACTGGACCTAACATCTACGGAAAAAGATTTAGTCTTGGTAAAAATTAGTGCCCTTGAGCCCTTTGCCCAATTTAGTCCTCTCTATGTATAGATCTTTCCTATTAATTTTGAAAGATTTTATCAAACAGCATTGTCTTTACAATCGACCTTCCATGATGTCAAATCGATTATATAGGCGATTTGTCATGTGCGATCGGCGATAAATTATAAATAATTGTGTTTTTTTACTAATTTATGCGGTTAATCTTTCGTAGCAATCTGGATGCTCTGAATTATTCACTATTAAAAGTTCCCAAATTGATTAGCTTTGCGATTAGAATGGCTCCGACATTGAAATCCGCCAGTCCGGAATTTTGGCAACATTTTGCAGCTATTGAAGCAAATGGCAGGAAAAAGCCGAGAAATTTCGCCTAAACATATGACGCATGATTGCTGCTTTAGGCTCGAGTTTAATGCTTAATGTAACTTACATTAACTTTTAATGGAGCTAAATTGAGTCATTTTGAATATTCTGTGCTCCATTGTGAATTCTTTATAATTGATTAGACAAATATCTTTCTGAACTTTTCAGTAATTCAGTTTTAATAGTACTTCGTTATGTAAAAATTGCTGGTGCAGAAAATAAAATAATGTCATAAATTTATATTTGATAGTTAAAAACCTGTAATTTTAAAGTGTCCTATGCGGTAATAAATATAAAACAATAATACTAATATAAAACAATAAAACTCGTGGATATAGGTAATACAGTAAGTATGTTTAGATGTTATCAATTTACAAATTATATTTTGGCTTAATGTTGTTCCGAATTGAAAAAGACTCGTTATTATTATCTGTATTATAAAGCAAATGTTCATAAATTCTCTACAGAATTTTAAGTTGTTTCGAAATGATATAATTATTATTTGTCGATAAGACTTAATAGCAAACTATATACTGTAGCACAATATTGTTTTGTTAGATTAAATTCTGCATCATAAATTAACACTTTTTTTCTTGTTGTATATCATTCACTCGATGATTTTGCAGCAATTATGCTCAAAATTATCAAACTACTGTAATGTGAAATACGAAAGGATTGACACTCGCAAAATTAATGTTTTTAGCCTGGAAAGCCTGAGCAAACCTGAGTAAGTTGAGAATTTTATACCGTCTGTTGGCGGCTATCATTGGATATAGCTTTTTTTTAACGTACAACATTGTTAGCGGTTGCACAATTCCAACGTTAGTCCCAAATGTAGAATGTGTATATTTAGATACCAAATGCTTAGAGTATATTGTTAATATTGGAATTAATTTTTAGTGTATTATTTAATCCTTATACTGTTATAAGCATAGATGGGCACAAGTCCGTTAATCGTTAATCCGTTAATAACGAAGCTAACTTTTTCATTAACTCGTTAATCCGTTGAAAAGTTTTTTCATGTTAACGTACTAAATTAACTTCCGTTAAGTGCTGTTAACGGACTAAAGTAACTTCCGTTAAGTTCTGTTAACTTCCGTTAAGGTTTTCATCGTTAACATCTTGCAGCTTCGTTGTGCATTTGAACTTGTTTTTATCTTGAAATTAGGTTAGACTGTAAAATGTAACTTTCAAAACACAAAAAGACCACCATAGCAATAAATATTTCCTTACAATCAGCTCAACAGCGTCAATACGTGTTCTAAAAGCGAGTGAACATAAAGAAATGTAACTTACACGCAAAATGTTAACGGATTAACGGACTTTATTAACTTCCGTTAATTAAAGCTAAAAATAACGGATTAACGTTAACGGAAGTGTGAAGTTTGTTAACGGACTAGTGGTTAACGAAGCTAACGTTTTGCATTAACTTGCCCATCTATGGTTATAAGCATGTATTGTATACAAATTGCAATTGAACGTTAACATCGTAGTCGGCAAACCACATAAAATGCACGATGACGAATCAGAGCCAAATATTTTTAACTTACTTAATTCTAATTGAATTAAATGACATCAAATTTAAGCCCCATAATGGTGAAACAGACTGTTGTTACGGGGCGTGATAAATTGTGATTGTTAGTAACTAGTTAATAATAAATTGCAATTCATGTTTCTAGAATGTTAACAATTTTGAAAATCATCTTTTTGTTCATTTCCTCCTCACAATCCGCAGTTTTGATCAAACGAGAATCGTCAACGGAAATAAGTGGAGACTTTGAACTAAAAGGTATGAGTTCAAATTTTATAATTATTATCCTGCCAGAGTTTGTTTTTTTTGAAAAGACCAGTCGCACTTTATAACAAGGCTACTGTAACTATGATACTATTTGTTTCGACCGTAGATTATTTGTGAAATTAAATCAAAATTTTCAAAATGAGATAGAAAACAGCAACGGTAAGTACCGTAAACAAAGTATCAAAATTTACTTGTTTCCTCATAGCACGAAAATTAGTTTGCAACAATAATTCTACTGATATTGTTACTTTATTTTGTCGCAAGGGCTCAAGTTTGACGTCATAAACATGTTTCTAATCCCTGATATTATCTCTGAAACTAGCATGACTACTAAGTAAAAAGGAAGAAAATTGAATTTGTTAATTTAGCGATAGTTTTTGCTCGTGTCTGTTAGTCTTAAGCTAAATTGTTTATCCATTTTATAGTACAAAGTTTATTTTTTTCAAGCTTAAGAGCTATTTTGCCAGTATAAACTCAATCTTATAGCTGTTATATTTTTTTGCATTACGGTAAGTATTTCTACCTTTGAATATGGTGCTATTTTTGAAATTGATACTTATTTCGCTTTCAGAATGTCAAAACAATTTTGTTAGATATAGCAACAGCTATTTGCAAGGCGTGAGAGAATCTCACTTTATCACGTACAATGATTCCACTGTGGAAGACTGTAAACTTCACTGTTGTCTAGAAACAAAGTAAGTGGAAGTATCCGTAATCTTACATCATTTAACAATATCTTTGGGCCATGTACAATAGATATAGGCCATTTGTTGAAACAATTGTTACAATCGATTTGGAACGCACGTTTTGGGTTAATATCCAGGGTTGGTCAAGGACCACCTTTGAAGCTCTTGGTAGGAAGCTAGCGAGGTTTAGCCTGAGCACAATGTTGCAAAATTGGAAATTTTTTGAAATTTGGGAGGTTTCAGAAAGAGTGTGTGAAAATCCAAGGGGTGGGGGAAATGGCCCCCTGCCCCCCCCCCCCCTTGCCGACACTCATGACAAGCTTAAACATCCATATTTTGGTATCAGTTTTTTGTGATTAAACATTAAAGCAATAAAGAGATTTACGAAGAAAGTAAAAATGTTTGAAATTTTTATTGTTTTGTGCCAATTAGGACCTTATGTACCGTAGTAGATGCAATATTAATTTACCTTTTTAAGTTTCTCTGTGTATGCTTTCAATTATTTATAAATGTTTTGGGCATCCTGCCAAGCTACAATTTACTCTAAGAAACTTCAAGTGCGTAAAATACAGCAGGAATTATCTCTCCATAATTTCACTTTTTTTGTCACAGCTGCTAAGTGCACAATAGCCAATGCAATATGTAGATTTGGCCCTTCGTACCACATGCATTCTGACTAAACCAGTGGTTCTTAACCTGAAAGTAATTACACCCATAACGGTAAATTGGCTTTTTAAAAGGGGTAATGTACATTTTCAAAAAAAAAAACTTTAAAGGCGGTGAATCATCCAGCCAATTCCGGTGGTTTACAATAGCTAAAATTGAACGATAATTTTTGATATTTTTTGTTTTGATTTTGGAGCTGCGGTTGCAAAGATATTTACCAAATTCAGAAAGATATCCCCCCGAAAAAATTTTTTGGAAACTCTGAGTTTTGTTTTTCCCGCCAAAACCACAGTAGGCCTAATAGTTTAGAGAACTGTGGTTTTGGCGGGAAGAACAAAACTCAGAGTTTCCAAAAACTTTTTTCGGGGGATATTTTTTTCTATTTGTTAAATATCTTTGCAACTGCAGTCCCAAAATTAAAACAAAAAATATCAAAAATTATAGTTCAATTTTAGCTATTGTAAACCACCGGAATTGGCTGAATGATTCACCGCCTTTAATGGCAAGCGTTATCGTTTGGGGCTACCATAACGCCAGAAGTTTTATCGAGCTCCACAACTTTCTTTGATGTCATAGTTTAATACAAAGTTAGTATTAGGGCCACTAGGATCTCTTAAAAATTCTTTTGTTTCGTAAACAATTGATAGTCAACCAGTTACTAATAGGAGTGAGTTGAGCATTTGTTTCTTGACTGCAGTAGTATAAGGCTAATTTGGCGGAAAAATTATTAAGATGCTTCCAAAGAAATGAAGTTGCAAAAAAACGTTTGTGAACTTGGGTTTCACAAATCTTATTGAAAATTTTGTTGAAAAGCCACAGTGATTTGTTTAAAGTTCGCACTCAAAAAGAACAAAATCAAGTATATTGAAGCTGTAGTTTGAGTCTTGCCATGATGGATTAGTAGGATAAATAATCAGTTGACTACTTTAGGCGAAAATCTGAGCATTTGATTAATCGGCACCTTGATTTTGGGGGAAATGTGGGTGAAACAAGACAAAACAGTATTGGAGGTATCATATCGCATTGCTTCGGTAAAAAAGCCTCACACAACTGATATTTGTGATAAAACATGACCTTAATTTTATATGTGTTTAATTTGCATTACAAGCTGCTACAGTTGTTGTTTTTCAAAAAAGGGTAATTGATGTGCATCAAAATATTTTCGGGGTAATAACAGAAATAAGGTTAAGAACCACTGGACTAAACAATGCAACGTGTTTTGTTATTATCAGCATAGATTGTGCACAAACACGGTATAACCCTATATTGACGGAATTATTTTTTTACTTGAAAAAATTGTTTGTTGTTTTTTTGTGCGTTGTTTTGCACCAAATAACGAAAAATCTTCTTTTCACAAAAAAATTTTAAGCACTTCCGTTTTTTTTTTTGAACGTTACAGATCTGTTACATTCATCCAACTTCATGAAACTACGCTCATTTTTTCAAAATTGGAGAAACCTCACAAAATACAATTTTACAGATTTATTTTACAGTTCATGTATTTCAGAATAAAAGTAACAGAACAAGACACATTTTGACCAAGTTTAACCATCTCATTTTTGTAGAAAACCGTTAGGGTTGGTGAACAAATGTCTATTATTTACATAACAATTGACCTAATGAAGAGCCAAAGCATCTAAAGACTCGGACTCTAAGTCTGCAAAAGCCAAACACTGTAAACTTGCTCAGCACACTGTCGTCAAGGAATTCGTCGTCATTTTCTGCATCTTTCCTACCAGCTAGAACTGCAGTACACTTTTTTCGGCCATAAACTCGCCTTACATTCATTATCACCAAATTGTCTACTAATCCTTTGCAATGCAGAATATTATGTGTAAAGTTAGAGAGACATAATGCCTGCATATCAAAACTCACCTTGCTAGGCTAACCTAAATAGAACACCAACCATTGACGAAGTCGACAAATCTGTAACCTTTAAACAAACCAGCATAAAACGTAACTCAGCATCAATTCGATGAATTTGAAATGTATGTACGATAACATACAAAAAATCAAATTCTTAAAAAAATTTCTTAACTTCTACAGCAAACGGAAACTTTCTCAGTTGTACTAAAGTTTGACCTGATCTACTAAATTTCCAAACTAGCAAAACTTAACTGCCGGTTTGTGAATTTCTGAAAAACCTGTCGGTGTGGTCATGCTGCTAACATAAAATTTGGTAACCTGAACTGCAACAAATATGACGCAACCGGCTTTTACGAAAAATAACCAGATTTATATCAAGTAAAAAAGCGTTTTATTAAACGTGACAGATTTGTAACAAATGTCAATATAGGGATAGCAATGAAAACTAAATAATGTTTGGAATTTTTGTCTGCGTTTTTTTTTAGGTTTTTCTGTTCGTCTTTTACCCATTTTCGTCTTTTGAACTTATGTTACATCATAAACGCCACCATGAAAGATGAGGAAGCTGATTTGGGATTCTTCCACGAGTTTTCCCACTATCACCGTATAATGCCACCAGGTTATTTTGGTTTGTTTATACCTGTTTTAATCAAAAAATCGCAGCATGATCAAGAGCGAAAAATTAGCATGGAAAATTTATTTTACTAACGATTACCAAGTAGCAACAACAAGCTAATTACTAGCCTGTCTTTAAAAGCCCCGGTTTCGGTGCTTATAAGACCGCGGTCGACTGTAATACGGTACGAAGTAGTTATTTCAAATGATTAATTTGTGCTTTGTAAACAAGTAAATGAAATTTCGTGACTACTTAATTATGAATAACGGTAGCTGCATAAATTTTAGTTCATTGCGGCAAGAAAGTGATCAAAATGCTCAGAAAGTTTAACCTAACAGAATATTGCAATTTGATCTAGTAATTTGGTCAGCATAACCTATTCTTGTTTCATGAATATGAATGCACTAAAATCAATGTGCTTGGAATCGACAGTGAATAAGCGCAACGAATATCATTACTATAACTTGATGTAACAATTATATTCCATATGGATATCTTCCCAAAATATTTCAAGTGCTCTTTTTTAAATTGCCTGTATAAAGTTGATTTCAGCTAACGTTTTTGGGCATGCTGCTTGCGCGGTTGTTGAAATTGTGAAATTTTATCTTCTATAATCATTGTTGCTTCATGCTGAAAACGAATTGCTGACATCAGTTGCAGCTTGTAATCTTGATTTTAATGCGTTCAATTAAGTTATGCTAGTAGCTGTTGAAGCTATTTTGAAATTGATGGTATAAAAGCATTTTCTTCTTGTGACGTAATGTTTCCCACCTTGACGTCATTTGCATAAAAATTTGTGATGTTGCATGTTGAAAAACAAGCACTTATGATCATTCTTGCATGACTTGCATATTGCATCTTGTCTCAACGTTCGTGAAGATCAAAAGAAGTTTTTCTGACGCAGAACCCTCTACTGCCAACTATCGGCAAACCACCGAGTACACGCAAGCTTCTGAGAGCGCTGGAGCGACACATAGCAGTGTAGGCGAAACGGAATCAACACGGAATGCAGCTGCATCCTTCAGACCAAATACTGAAAAAGCAAGAACAATATCTGATAGTATACCAGTTGGAATAACATCAATAAATATGACGTCATTAAGAACGTTTTCTGTCAGAATCACTGAATTAATGAAAATGTCACTAGAAACGACATCAGTCGGAGTACATTCAATGCGAATAACGTCACCAACAGCAGCTCCAAAAGAAACAACATCATTCACAATGACGTCACCAGATGATGTCATGGTTGAGGTATCGTCAGAAAAAGGTGTCTTCAGTACGGGTTCTGAGTCAATTGAAAGAGGTAACACAACAAGCTTAATAACAGCCCCATCTCGTAGCATCAAAATCAAGAGACAATCTTTAGCTACAGTTCCTTTAGAAAATGATGTCACCACTTCCAAAATAATGTCCCAAACAATTCAGTCTTTGCAATTGAGAACAACAGGTACAACACGTTGGGAAAATGATATCTCTACATCACCAAATGATGCATTCAAGTTTACTTTGGCAAAAGACCAAACCAACCAAATGACATCGCCAACAGCATGGTCTTTGACGTCAGAAGCAAAAACGTCGTCATCGAAGAATGATTTCATTAAAGAAAACGTAACATCGCTAGTGGAATATTCAAAACCGATTTCCCAAATGACGTCCTCACTAGTAAATGACATCACAACACGAAGCATTACGTCACAAGATTTCCAAAGTAGGCCAAGTTTACCGACTAATCAAAGCGAAATATTACCAGAGGAGACCACGGTGATAAATTCGGAGAGGTTGCTGGATGGAGTGTTTTTCGGCGACCAAGCAACAACTGCTCCGAAAGCTCGAAACCCAACAGGTATTTTTTCCAACTGTAGCCTTGAAAGTCGTTTGCACCAACCTAGATCAACTTGGTTGCGCAGATCTTCTTCTGCACTGCTGAATTTATTATATCAAAGTAAACTGAATTTGCAAGTTCAAGGAATTTATTCTTGAATCACATAATCATTTTAACAATTTGCCCGGCCGTTTGTTCAAGTGTTTCAACCGTAAAATTTTGTTAACCTGCGGATCAAAATTAATCTATGTTGGCGCACACGATCGTAAGTGAATTAAAGAGCATTTCAACTGAAAATAAACATAAGGATTTGAAAAGATTTGAAAGTATTGTTAATACTTTTTAAGAATCTTTAGTTGTTGTTTTTTTTAATCTTCTGTTTACAGAAATAATGTAACTTGACCAATGCGTTTTAGTAACTGCACAAGTTGTCATGTAAGAGAATCATGCGTATTTATCAGAAGGGGGAAAATAAAAACGGGTGTTCTAGTATCTCTTACTAAAGAACATTCATGCATGTTATCATTTTTGTTATGGTTCATGGTGATATATTGTTACTTCGGTTGGTTGGTTGGTGAAGCAACTTTTAAATGTATTGTTATAATTTCGTGGTAATTTTTCTTTGTTTTTCGGAGCAAAAAAAATGGGAGGATGTGAAAACTTTGACAAAAAACAAAACAAAAAACAAAGGAAAGATATTACCGTATGTTAAATATAGAATGTTTCAATTCATTTTGAATTTTTTTTATCTTTTTGGTTTTGTTTTTGTTTTTGGTTTTGTTTTAATTCAAATTTTGAAACATTAATACATTAAAAAAACAACACGATGAATCAGTTCAGTGAAGAACAAAAGTAAAATTAATCAAAAAAAATTTAGCTCGTGAAATATAAACATTTTGGTGCTTAATTGACCGGTAAATTGCCATCGAGATGGAAATTCACTTTTTTAAAATCTTTTGGAGAAAGTTGTTTTTGAAAGTATACTTTGATCACTCCTGATCCAACCTCCACCAGGTTGTATCCCAGCTAAACCTAAGACCATATCACCTTGCGTAGGAGCGTATCTTTAAATTGTTCGGCACACTTAGCTTCAAGTTTTACCTTTAAAAAGGTCTGCACTACCAGCATATACTGCTTTACGTACCTCTTTACTACCGCAGTTGTTGGTTAAGACAAAACAAAAAGAATACGTTAAAAAATTGCAATATACACCAAGTGCAGATTGGACCTAGCTGAATGAAGTTGGGTATTTTGACTATGAAGATGCCAAAAAAGTTTTTAGTGCTATTGCACTAGCTGTTGCCATGTAGAGCACTGTAAGCTAATGCTAAACAACTTAAGATGTAGATGGGGTATGTGACTTGTTGTGTGAAAACGACGGGACTTGCGAATTTGAAGAAGAAGAATCGTTTGCAATGAAATGCGTTTGCAAACCAGGATTTTATGGAGAAACTTGTAGCGATACGCAAGAAAAGTCCATTGCGTTAGCAGGTATGATGAAGTCATTCCGAAATATTACAGTGTTTTAAAGCTTTCGTAACTAAAGAAATTAAAAAATTTTTATCTAATTTTGAAAATGTAAGCAAGCCTAACTTTTAATTTTTTGTGTTGGTGTGACCCCCCTTTATGATCGCATATCCTTCACCATCAATCTATGCAAAGATAGTGGCGACGCCTATGGCTAAAGCCAGGGTCTTTGAGAAGGGGTTAAAGGGGATAAAAGCACCTTAGCCCGGAACTTTTGGGCGCCTGCTCAAATTAGAGGGCCGAAACAGTGTGAATATTGATCTGAATCACGTACCTATAGAAGCGCTGAGGAGCCGTGACCGAAAGTCAGCTAGAATTAACTTGGGGAGAGAATAGGCCGCAATCCAGCAAAGACCTTTTTTTTCTAGTTCTTCACCAAAAATTTGGAAAAAAATAGGTCCAAATTCCGGCAAAGACCTTTGCTATAGACTTGACTCTAATGCCGTAATGAAAAAGTAAGCTGCTTGGTTGTGAAGAAATTAACTCTTTGGCGTGTATTTCTGGCCCGGAATTATTCTCAATTTTTTTGGCTCGAGCTCGATTGGATTTTAAGATTCGACTGAAACTAGTTTCGGGTCAAGTTTTTACGTAAGCAGCGCATTTTACTTTCCTGGACACAATTTGTATATAGGGGATTACGTTGCAATTTACGAGGTTCAGGCTGCAGTAACTTCGGCTGAAGTTGTTGGATATTCTTTTCTTAAATGCACATTTTGCATATCTAACACCAATTTAGGTGTTCCTACGTATATAATCATCGTCGCAATTCTCGGAGCTTTTCTACTTCTAATCCTCGTTGTCATCTTGATCTTGTATTTGATCTATCGAAGGAAGACCGGAAAATATCGTGTAAAAAAACGACGTGATAAATGGAACAAAAGAATTCGGCAGGTCTTTTTTATTACTTGCTAATAGTAAAATCGCAAGAGACAAAAATAAATGAATGTGTGTGCACCGGTTCGAGATTATTTATACTTACGCGGTAAATTAAAAAAAAAATACTTAGGCTCATATGCGTAACATTTTTAAGTGAGTAAAAAGTGTTTATTTGATTTTAAGTTACGCCAATAGTATAATGATTGTCTCATGCCAGAATTTTAGGTGAATTAAAATCCGATTGGTAGAGGGGTTTCTGATAAATTCTTTTTAAATGATATTAAGCGATTTTGGTATGTCTCTTTTAAAAAATAGTGGATTGCAAAATATGTCATTATACTGTAGTTGGCGTCGCGCCAACGTAATATAAGCTTTCAAAGTACACAAGGAATGGTTAATTACAGGCCATGCATTACAGTAAACTATAATAGATAAAAGAGTATTCGTTAGAAGAATAATTCGATTAACTTCCATAAGCTTCTTGATTATATGGCAAAGCTTTCAATCATTTAGAAAGCAATTTGTTTTGTTAGAGACATACAGCAACTAGTAGTTTGGTAACGTTTACAATCACTTCACTAACTGATAAAAATTTACAAATTCTTTTTCTTCGAAACAAAACATGCTATTTTCGAAGTTTATGAGTTTGTAAAAGAAATGCCTTAGACTGTAAATATAAGAAACGGTTGTCGTTTACAGTCATCTTTGGCATCACTCGATAACCTCAAATCAATTTTCAAAAACTAATCTTATACAAACGCCATCAACAAACAATTAGAATTAGTATTCCTAAGTTGGTCAAGCGGTAACACGTTTGTCTCTGGAGTGGGAGGTCTGAGGTTGAAATCTTGGGTCGGGAAATCGAAGGCAGTGTTACCAACGGCTCACCACGGCTGCGACATTTCTTTGAAAGAGCTGTGTTGCTCGGGCGCAATGACGAGAAATTGGGCCCCGCAAACTCGTTTCACCCTTCGGCGTAATACAGCGAGTATAATAAAAGATTTGATTTATTTGATAAAATACGTCTGCATAAACGTGTGTAAATAATTGAAACATTACTAACGTTTCGCCAGTCTATGTTAGCTGGCTTCATCAGAACATTGATTTTTACACCATTAGTGCAAATAAGCTTCAAAACCAATTATTTCAAAATATTCTGCTTGGCCTCACTTCAATATTTCACATTCTATTGTCTAAAGTCTGCCCTAGTTTATAATATATGAGGTCAAAGTTGTCCTGCTGGTGATAATGCTTCCTATCCAAAGCTATTTTGGCAAATATGCTGAAGCCTCAGAGGTCTTCCAGCATACAATGAAACGAGTAATGTTCTGCTGAGGCATCTGCGATACTAAGCTTGATAAAAAATTGGATCACTCTCTGCTCTTATACTTTGTCCAATTTTGTACAAGGCCCTTTTAAGCATTTCCAGTCTCCCAGAAGGCTAGGGGTCTAAAGGTAAGTAAAAAATTGAACCCTAATTGACCGGTTTTTACTGCTCCAATCAGGCCAAGGACTACAACGGCGATACACTTTATAAAACCGGTGATAGAGAATATACGATTACGTAAGCAATAGGTGTCGTAAACGTGACGTAATAGTGACGTAATGATTTCTCAATCAATTAATAATTAATCTGGAAAGTCGCAATGTAATTAAGCGAGTCGAATTTCGTCGTCTGTGTGTTTTTGTTGGTTTACAGTGATTTGGATTGAATTCCACAAATTTTTTTTTCATATATTCGGTTGCAAAGAGTAGGTCAAGTCACAACATCTAAAAAGTGCCTTTTAGCATTTTCACATTTGAGGCCCCTTTTTTAAGCATTATTTTTGTTTCAAAAAAAGAAATCAAAACAGTTGTAAACGGGTCGACTAGCTTAGGCCCGAACCCAAAAATATAAGCCCGAACCCGGCCCAAACCCGAAAACTAATTTGAAGCCCAATCATGCCAAAAAAAAACCGAAAGTTGAGTTAGGTCTGAAAAATTATATTTTTGTGTACCTAAGACAAAAAGCACGTCTCAGGTCCGAAGTAAGCCCGAAATTTTTGTCAGCTTTAGGCCCAAACCCGGCTGAAACCCGAACCCGACCCGAAAAGCCCGGCCTGACTTACAACTCCAAATCAAAAGGTGCTGAAAAATTGAATGTAAAAATCAGAACAAAAATGTATCCTGCGTTGTGGGTTCTGTTTTTTCCTCGATACTTTTCTCTGTTTTTTGATTTTTTGCGATAATTGTTTGAAAGAAAAAAAGACTACAAAAAGTGCCATAAAAATGGAAGTTTGAAAAGGAAAATAAAAATGCATGCTGGGTGTAATTTCTGCTTGTTTTTTTTTTTTTGCTGTTGTTTTTATTGTTGTACTTTTTGTTTCTTTTTTTTTCGTTAAATGCGAGATAATTAAGGTTACGTTTTCTTAGACGCGAGAACGGCAAAAGAAAAGTGAAGTTGGCGTGGACGCCGGACCGACAGTTGGAAGCGACTTGAGCTCACCAGGATCGTTGAACTCCAACGCGACACGCTCAACCGACGCTTCCTTACTATGATGTCAAAAAGAAAAATTAAATGAACCTGGAAGGATGTAGCAGTAAAGCATTAAAATATTTACCATTTTTTACCGGTTCCAAATAGACTACAAACGTTTTTTCAGCCGCGTTTCACATGAAGAACCAGTAGCGTAGCCAGCGGAGGGTGGGGGGCTGTAGCCCCCCAATTGGCCTGAAAAGTATGCAAAATACCCCGTTTTTTGCACTTTTGAGGCCGATTTGTCCTCAAAAACCGAAAATAGCCTCCCCATTGCGATTGGGACCAGAATTCGTTGAGAACCTGATGTGATTTCGACTTGAATTTGATATTGTAACCACCTAAATTTGGATAAAAAAAAACGACTCAATTTCAGTGAAGACCTTTTTTTTTGAGATCACCTGAATTTGACAAGAAATTTGCCTCAATCTGATTCAAGACTAATGAAAATCTGGGTCAAGATCGTTTGCTGTTGTTTCCAGCTTCCAAAAAAGCCCTCCCCCCCATTGCGAATTCCTGGCTACGCGCCTGTCAAGGACTGTGGGGATTCCGATAAACTTTCTGATGAGAAGAAATTTTAAGCGTGGTTTAGGAGATAATTTGTCATCACAAATACATTTTTTTTCTCCACCAGCAGTTTTAAGTTGCATGTCACGTTTGCATTACATTTATAAAACGGATAAAATGTTTTTACCATCCCTCTCTTAAATATTTTCTCCTGAATTTTTGTTTAATCATTATACATGATTTGAGATTTTTTGTCACTGTGATGTATTGCTGTTTGATTGAACTTACGCTATAAAGTATTTTTGATGTAGATATAGTACAGTATATGTAGCTTACTGTATACATTTTACAGTACAAAATAATGAAGTCCAGGGGCCGACAACCTTTTTCCCTCAAAAAAGATCTTCACCAAATCTAAAGGTAGTTTCAGAGCCGGATTTAAATGCGTGACCAACGATTTCTCGAAATCGCTTATGGAGTTTCATCAAGAATAAACGAGGCAAA
This sequence comes from Trididemnum nubilum, assembly GCA_963965965.1. Lineage (NCBI taxonomy): Eukaryota > Metazoa > Chordata > Ascidiacea > Aplousobranchia > Didemnidae > Trididemnum > Trididemnum nubilum. Next base: position 9,406,380 of record OZ014473.1, on the reverse strand, counting down.
AAATCCAGAAGATCGCGGGCTGGATTCAAAAGGCTCCGGGCCGGATTAAATCATACTTGGAGGACCGGATATGGCCAGCGGAACAAAGGTTGCCGACCCCAAAAATACCGGCAGTCAATGCTCGTTTACGACGCATTGTCGCTTTCACTGTAGTTGATGCTTACTGGTTTATCAGCAAACTTTGTTTCCCTTCAAAGAAACCAGTAACGGGAGGGGCCTTGTGAAGAATTTTAGACCAGTTTCAAACTTCAAAACCTGGATGATAACACTATATACTGGCTCACTCACATTTGCTTCTCAGTTTGAGGATTTGCAAACTGTTCAAACGACGACGATTCAGCGTCTAAATTTGGGCATCAAGTTTTGTCCCAAATTGTTGACGCAAACGTATTAATAAGTTGATTTCTAAACGAATTATAATGAAACGAACAAACTTTAAGCTCAGCTTGGTTACTCGTCTAATGCTGCAAGCCGCCTTACAAATATAAGAGTGTGCTGGAGCGTGGTCCAAAATACTGACTATTAAAACAGCGCTTGTCAAAACAGACACTTCTTAGAGTCAAAGTTAGAGTTAGGGTTGATTTGAATTAGACTTGATGTTGGGGTTAGGTTAGCCATTCTAACGGATTTTCAGTTTAAAAGTCACTGTTTGGACAGTCGCTATTTGGACCATATTCTTCAACGCTACGATGATCTTTTTCTCATGTTTTACGTTACATTATTAATTTTCATTTTTGTTATCTATTTTTTGCTCAGTGTGAAAATTTATAGAATATTTACATTAAGATTATTCCTTTGATATACCTGGGATTACAAGATTGAGATTTTTCTGAAATAATGCTCAGAGAAATTTAAGCCATTTACACTCAAAGAAAAGTTGATTCAATGATCAATATGGCTGCAAATATTTTTGTAGAAAAATCTTGATTACGCAGTCCGGACAGGAATAGATGGAAACCCCTAAGTCCGGGCCTGTTGGTACGGAAAACTAGGGTCAACTATGGAAAAACCTACTGAGTGCAATTGCTTCTGCGATCTTGCAAAAGATGTGAGGTTTTATTAAATTGGTTTTCCAAAGAATGTTATTTGATTATTTTGCACTAATGTTGGAAATTTACCCTCAAGCAATAATACTGGAAATTTACCCTCAAGTTTACTACGCTTAAAAGTTGAAATCAGCTGCTGCATAACTAGTCATTAGTTCAGTGGATAGAGCGTCGGTACTGAAACAGTTGACTTGGGTCAATTCCCGGTCGGGACAAACCAAAGACTATAAAAAATTAGTATTCACAGCTTTCTTACTTGTCGTTCAGCAATTAAATGGGACATTGTGAAGCCCCCGCCATGTGCGGTAGGCAGGGGTCAGGTTGCTCGAAGACCGATTGGTCCCTTCACTGTCTCTTGGCCAAGGCAACTTGGTTAGTAAAGATGTAATTACATTATACAATTGCTGCAATAACATGAAAGGGCTCAGATATACGTGTTTTTTTGTGATATTTTTGTTTTGTTTTATTAGCTTTGCTTTATTATTGTACTAACGATAAATTGCTCATACATACGAATTAGTTATGGCGTACGTTATTATACAGCAGAACTAGAATTTTAGTTTTTTTAAGGTTGAACATTCACAAGATTTGGTAAACTTTAAATTTTTGCAAATTTTGACAAAAATTGTCTTATTAAGTTATATTTTTTTGCTAAGTTGGAAAATTTTGTTCAGGAGTTCACTTAATATTTGACGAAAAGCATTTTAATATATTTTGGAGGATAAAAGTTGGTCTTGAGAGACAGTTTCAGTAAGAACAAAAAAGCCAAAGCTGTCTTAAACATTTTATTTAAAACGAGATGTTTCGACTAATTACGTAAGTCATTGTCAATCTTATTCTAATGCAAATATGACTTTAGTATTGAGTTAAAACGTCTTTTTTTAAATAAAAGGTTTACGACAGCTTGGCTCTTTTGTTCTTAGGGAAACTATATTAATTATGTTAAAATCAGAAAAGCCGCTAGGGATTAACCTTGATCACCTCATTTGATCCTCCTCTCTGTTGCTACGCCCTGCCTGTAACGAGATTTTATGTAAACTGTCATCGTACAATTTTTCGTGCTACAATCAAAACTATCAAATATTCCACCAGGTCGAACCTAACAAGTTTATTTTTCCATATTAAACTGCTAATATATTTGTCATCGCAAATACAAAAAGTCGATCAGTTTTCATGAATGAATTTTATAATCCCTTAACTTTATGATATTCGTTAGCTTAGAATTAATGTCCTTCAAAAGACGAAAATTAGTTTCATTGGATTGTACAGCATATTTTGCAGTTTTTTTCTGCGGAAAAGCAGTTGTTTCTTATTAACCGTGTTTCTCTAGACGTGTCACATTAGTAATGTTTTATCAATGAATTACATTTTTACAAGTAACAGCAGGTAATGCTGACGTCACCATTTTAAACAAGACGTAACAATTAATTAATACACACGACATAGAAATGAAACAAACGGAATGTAAAAAAACAACTAAACAACTTTGAAGTGTTTATCGCTAAGGTATTATTACTTTGGTATTTGCGTAACGTAAATCATACTTCTTGTTAGATCGGAAATCACACTTATTTACTCGATCCATTCCGCATCTTGATTGCAATAATGGAGTTCAAAGGATTAATCAATGATGTAACAAAAGAAAGAAGCATACAGTATATCTATTATATACTTAGTGCATATAGCAATAAAAAAATTTATTGTAGCAAACCTATAATCGAAATTCTGCAATACGTAATTATGTGGTATGTAGATATAGAATGATAATATCTCCTGCTGATAAAAGATTTTTAGCCTTGATTTGGTGAGCTCAGAACAAATTATAACCATAATTAACCGTCAAATACCCTTAACAGTTTGTTTCATCCTTCCGGGATCATCAAACGAGAACTTTTTATTCAAACAGATTCTATTTGAACAAGAGTTATAGGCCAATTTGCTTAAAAACTTCTCACCTGATGATCCACTCAAGTGAAAAACTGGTTGTTGAGGACATCTAAGTTTAACTACAAGAGTACATCAGTATTTCCAATTACACTAACAATAACATAACAAAACTGCTCTATATTTTCTTCAGAAGTTATAGCAGATTATATTTAGTGAAGGAATCTAGGTAGTTCGATGTTCTCCCGCTACTCCATCAAACAGCCGCCACGGATGCAGCAGTTTTCAACTTCAGGGGGTTTTCAGTTGAATTTCCAAATGTGTGGCCAAATCGGAACTTTTGTCCTAAAAAAACAAAAGATTTGCCAAACCTAGTATTAATTGGTTTCCAGTGAAATCTTTTATCTCGGTAAAAGATTAGTGGAAGATCTAAATTTTAATTTTCAAAAGAAGCGATATTACACGAGAGACAAAATTTAAAATAATCCTTCACCCTTATTAAAAATACAACTCATTCTGGCGAAAGGCTGCGATATTTCATCAATTTTGGTTCTCATGGAATAATTTTGCAGCGGCTATTTCTGACAATATTTACAGTAGGCCTATGCCTGTCTAACTTCTGCGTCAACATGAAGCTTCCTATACAAACCCTATTTTTTGTCATAACCTTTCGAAAAATTGTTATAATATCAATATCTAGAAGTGATATTAATACCAAATTTTTTCACGGGCAAGATGTTAGATTTAAGAGGTAGAGTTTTCCACCAAAAATGCATTAAAAAAACCATGACCAACCGTACAAAAAAATCATGATCAATCGTACAAAAAAAAAAAAAAAAATTTAAATTACGTTTGTATGGTTTCAGAAATATTTATTGCTAATCAACAACATTCCTGACCAAATAAAGCATGTAAATATCTCACCAGGAACGTAGCCAGCGTATTTTGGAATAATTCCGGAGTCCATTAGGAATATTTTGTGGCGTGCAGCGTGCGTCGAGAAAGCCACGCTTTTGTGCGGAGGGCGGGGTTCCACAATGCTTTGTTTTTGAATCTCTTTGTCTGCAGAAAACAAGACACGTTCTCTTTCCCTCGAAAATTCTCTCAAAGCGCGATTTGTAACAATTGGATAGCCATGTCCTCCAAGGTCTTTATAAAACGGAACATGTCCAGCAAAGCCTAAAAAATCGTAAAAATTATTACTAGTTTTTTTAATGATTTTACCTCTACCACAAAGAATTAGTCTCTGTTATCTTTCCAGCAGTGGCACTACTAAAAAAAATTATGTCACACTTGCGTTCTAGTGGTGGTACATCTTTTGAAAAAAATTCTTTGTCTTTCTTTGTCACTCTTATCTTTCCAGCAGTGGCACTACTAAAAAAAATTATGTCACACTTGCGTTCTAGTAGTGGTACATCTTTTGAAAAAAATTCTTTATGGCTTGATCTGTTGCTTTGCTTCAGAGTGTTATTGCGCAGTAAGTGCCAGCACTATTTGACTCCTAGAAGAGCATGCAAGAAAATCGTTCTTCTGCAGAATGTGGAGAAATATTGCTTTGGGCAAAAAAGTGGACAAAAGCGAAAGCCTTTTACCGAAGAACTCGAAACCAAAGTTGTCGTAAATCTTTCTATTGTGGCTTATACGCAAATCCGTGATTTTGTTAGGTTCAGCTCGAGGGGACCGAGTAATCGGACACTTTGGAATTTGTTCCTTATTCGGTCTATAGCTGCTTTATCAAAAGAATATTGAAACCGATTCTGCCAAAGTTGGGCACCATCAGCCAGTGCAGTATAGTTTTATAATTTCGCGTTAATGTCAATGCCGAAGATTTTAAAAGGCACACCTGATCGGAAGTGCTTTTGAGGATGATCCTCAGGCAGGAAGTAGGGCGAGTCGTGGTGCTGGTAGATGTTGGGGGATCGGTACTCGGGCAGGGAGGCTCGAACAGGACGTAAAGGCAGCTTGCGAGAAGTTGATAAACTCTGTGGAAATATAAGTTGTAATTTCGTGCCACAACTTAAAGAAATCTAAAATAGACATATACCGTAGACGTAGGTATAATAAGACGTATTGAAATTGTAGCAACATCGAAATTCAGCTAATGTACGAAATCTTGGTTAAGTTAACAAATCAACAGAAAAAAAGATTAAAACCAATCAAATTGATTTCATGCAAACATGGAACGACCAGACTTACTGTAAACTGCTTTAAGTCGAGATACTAAAAGGCATTTGCTCTGAACGCGAAGCGAAGTTTGGCAATCTTCGCAAGTGGTCGCTTACATCACTCAAAATAGGCTACGATTTTGTCTTACTAAAGTTAAGCAACTGCTCGCCAAGTTTGCGACCAGTAGAAACCTTTAGCAAGGTGTCGATGACGTCAAATTTTGGTTGCTTCGCGTCGCTTAGCGTTTTTTTGCGTTCAGTGTAAACGCACCTTAATGAGGGCACTAGTTTAATTTTTTAATTTTATCATTCTATGCTAATTTCCTGTTGCAAAACTAATGTTATTTTAATAATAAGCTGTAGACAGTATCCAGAGTCTTAGAGGCACAATCAAACTTTTAATAAACAGCCTAAGACATACTCGTAATGTTTCGGAAACAGTATGTCTTAAGCTATTAATTAAAGGTTTGATTGTGCTTCTAAGATTCTGGATACTGTCTATAGCTTATCATCAATTTCTCAGTACATTGTTTGTAATATGTTATTTTGGATCAAAAATGTTGTTTGTTTCAAAAACGTATGTGCTATTATAGCCATGTACCCAACCTACATCGAAATGTTGATCAATCTCAATTGGCAAAAAGTCATAAGCCAATAGCCAAAAATCACAAATTGATGAGTTTCAGTGAAATTATATGACAAGCTACAAAATTTTTTACTTGTCTTCGTGGACTTGTTAGATTCCCTGATTCTTGCATTCTCATAGTTTCGTGCAAATTGTCCGTGTATTGATGATGCTGAAGTTGGTCTTCAGTAAAATCTTTTAGAGCAGCGTTACAAATTTCAGGAAAGGTTTTGGAATGATAACTTGAAAAATGCGCTTTAGGAACAAAACCTGAAAAAAGAGTTGAGTTATTAGGAAAAAGATCTATTAAGATTAAAATGGAAAATGGCTATAGGCCTATATTCTGATGTAATCAGACAAAAATGCTATTATTTTGGATTAACTAAAGTTTACAAACACCATAAATTCTTGTCACTTTTTAGTCAATGGATATATTTCAAAATTTATTCAACTTTTTTTGATTGTAGTCCATGTATATAAAAATTTCGAAAGACTTTGCAAAGATTACTATTTAGCTAAATTCAAAGTATAACGTGTACTTTTGGCAACAGTAGTTAAAGTAATAATCTGAAATATATACTGTGTAATAGGGTGTCCCTTATTTGGGGTCAAATTTTAGAATACACATTTTTGTAAGTCTGACCCCCTCAAAAGTTTTCATTGTACAAAAAAACTGCCTCATACAAAGTTTTGCTGCAAAATTTTGATGTTTAGACGTGGCGCAGTGATCTCAAAGTTGGCTTAACAAATACCGATTTGTGCATATAGGAAGTTTTCTAATCGGTGCAATAGTCATGTTCACAGAAAGTTATTGCTGCTTAAGAGTAGATTTCTTCATATTTGAACAATGGCCTGGATATTTTCGACGATCTGTAAAAGCATACTGTATTGTTTTTATTTTTGAAGCGGCTTGATTGAGGGGTGGTACTACCCACTATCTTCCGAGGATTGAATAAGCAGCGGAATTTCGCAGAGACCTAACAGTTGAGCCACACGCCAGAGTGCAGACTGCAGAGCCACAGATAGATTTGCATAGAGACTCAGAGGCAAGCGGTCAATGAAGAGATGATTCAGGTCCTGTGGAAGGTGTCAACAAGCGCTGCAGGAAGAGCTTTCTTTACGACTGACTTGCGACAATTGTAATAGGCTTCTACCTTGAAAGCGAAGGCGGAAAGCTCATAGCATAAGGGGCGTGAGAGGACCAATTCCAACGGAAAAACTATAGGAATGGGACAGTTGAGATGGAAGGGGGAATGTGGAAATGTAACGTTTCCATTTGTGACACTGGGTGTGACGAGTTTTGGAAATAGCTGGGTAGAGAAACAAAGGGACCATCGCAGTAGGCAGAGAGGTTCCAGCTTTGGGAAGAGAATCAGCATGCTTATTTCCTGGAATACCAGCATAATTGGGGATCCATTGGAAGTTTAAAATGGCACAGTTGGAAAGTGAGGAGACATGAAACCAGACATTTTAGATGGGTCTTGGCCAGAGACGTTAGGAGGCCTTTGAAAGTAGGGAAAGAGCCGATTGGGAGTCCTTAAAGAACTTACTGAAAGTGGCAAGTCGTCTTGTTGTTGTTACACCAAACAAGTCCGTGCTCCAGGGGATGGATTTCAGCTGTGGTCCAGCAGAGAAAAACAGTCTAAGGTATTGCATTTGGATAACTTGGCATACACTCCAGTGCCAACCGTCTAATGAAGGAAGAGACAGATCTATCGGCCCACGATACGCGTCTGAAGGAGGAAGGAAGAGTAATCGATTCTTGGCGTATTGATGTTGGTGGGAAGGCTGGGGCAACTGCAGTTAGATATGGAAGATGATAGCGCAAACTTGATTAGAGTCCCGAGGGGATTGAAAGACATATAATTACTGGTTCGCGCAAGGATAGATGGGTTTCTTCCGTGGATAAGTGATATGATCACCAGGAGAATTTCTTCTTTAACCGGCTGATCACTGATATTGAGCCAATAACGCTGAGATTAAGTGATTCTTGGAGGAGGCGAGTCTAAAGCATCAAAGTGCTTGGTATTTAAATAATTTTAAAGTAATTTTCAACAGGAGAAGTTGGGTCTCAATGAGAAGCAATGGGATAGGGGTAAAAAAGAGGCATCCACGAAAGACCTTGCTTGCAGGTCTGTGGAGAATTTCTAATTGGTTGGTCTGACATATCAACCTTCTACTGTTTTTGTTGACACACTCAACCAGTGTTTTGTTTTTTGTGTTGGTCATATCCACTCTAGTTTGTGACAGTGGTTCACCTTCTTCGACAATCTCTGAAACTTTTATTATGGCACATTTTGTGTCAAACCTACGTTGCAATCAAATAGGCCAAGCAAACTTAAATCCTCTCTAAGATACCACAGAAGACTAGCCAATAGCCATCTTAGGTAAAGAAGCTGCTTTTTTTGAAAAAAGTGGTTGATGATACAATCACTAAAAACTGCATAAAATTACTGTATGTCATAACCGAAACGTCCCTGCAGTTTTTAAGTTAACTCTCAAAAGATTTTAATAAACGCTTTTGTTATGCGTGTTAAGGTCACAACGAAACAGTAATACTCTGCTGTTCATAGTGGTGGTATTCCTGCATAGAAAAACACCCATCCGAACTTGAAAGACTTTGCGCCCCCTCTAAATTTCATCTTAAAAGTTTAAAATTTCAAACATATCATTTTTTTATGAAATGAAACCATTCAGAGGTGAAACTTTTCGAAATGTCAAAATAAGGGACACCCTACAGTGTAGGTAGGTTACGCTTACCCATGTATCCTGAGCGCATATTGGGTTTTAATAGTTGATCCCCCCATTTATGACCTCGTTTTTCTAAAATTGCCCCCAAATCATAGTTATCTTCTTCTATCTGCAAAAAAGCAAAAGAAGAGAGTAGGTTTTAATGCGTAGTCGATCATTTCATTCAAAACTAAGAATCAGAATATTAAATGTAAAGTTATATATGGTGTACATACAATATCAACAAAAAATCTTTTTGATCGATTTCTAGAAATAAATAATGCCACCAAAAGTGGAAAAAAAGTAATTTTAAAGTTAGTGAATTAATATCATCATCGATTCATTGTATTTTTCAACTTTCGTTGAGTCAAGTTAGACAGTACACACAAAGAGGAAAAAAAATTGCGGTGAATAGGATCTATTACAATATCTTATCATTCTAGCTATTTTTTGAAACCTAATTAGTCTGCTATAATTAAAGAAAGCACGATCGCTATGGTATTGTATTCAGTGATTATAGTTCCAGAGCGATACCGAATAGCCGATACCATTATGCTTTTTTGCCGGTACGTGTGGATTTGGCTCATTTTGAAAACAATTCGGTTATGGGGTACAGGTTTATTGGCAGAGCAGTTAAGCCATTATTACGTAAATATGTCTCTGATACTAAAAGTCTTGTAAGTTTTATTTCTGACTCGGTTGAGAAAGACTGCACTGTTTCTATAATATAAACAAACTGCTCTCCAAACTTACTTTTGGAACGTCATGAAATCCAAGGGGAACAGTTTGCGCTCTGGGTGGATCGATGGATTGCAAAACGGAGTTCCCAGATTTCCTAACGCTATCCGTAGTGAGGAGTCGATGAGTTGTGACTCCAAATGTGTCGCTGCATTGGTATTTGAATTGAGGACGGTAGCCAGCGTATCTAAAAAACATAAAAATTGAAGCGGTTTTCAAAGCATCTGCTCCACGTCAATGCCACAAACATGTAAGTCGGGCTGGGGTTTCGGGTAGGGTTCGAGCTAGTTTGACAAAATGTCTGGGCTGATATACGTATTTTCCTTGTGTTTTTGCCTTATAAATGTTATTTAAGCATACAGTAATTAAAATAACTGTTACACTGAATGACGACTTCGTATATATATCAATGAGATTATTTTTGCACAATTATCATGATTACGTCACAATAGTCAGCAACGGATAGTTTTATTTTAACAGTAGACGAGTATAACCATAAACATTTTTTTACATCTAACCTAATTTTCGGACTTTTTTGGGCTTTTATTTTCGGGTTCGGGCCTGTACTTGTTGGCCCACTTACTACTCTGCAATGCCAAAGCAAAGCTATTATCTAAAAAAAAAGAAATATTAAGTGTAGAAGCGCCGCAGCTAAGGAATAATAAAAATCTAAGCGTTAGGCAAGCCTACAAAAAAGATTAGAGGAAACACTTTCAACTTTAGAGCGTAGGTCTCTAGTTCTATTCCGGAGTTAATCCAAATTACTGCAGTTTCTACGTCATCAATTTTCAAGATAGTTTTCCTTTCAAAGTAAGTTGTTTTTTCCTTATAGCGATGTAAACATTTAGTTAGTGTCATGAAGCACTAACAAACTTTAAAAAATTAATCAAAATTTTGCTAGAAAAGCTTTAATTAAAAGCAATTCAACTTATTACTTTATTTTGGCCGCAAATCGTTCATTAAGTTGTTATTTTGGCTACAAATCGTTCCTTAAGTTGTTGCCAAAACATTATCAATTATGGGTCGGATTGGTTAGATTTTTATTAGCAACAACTTTATCACATAAAGCATTTCGAACTTTTTAAGTATTTGTTTTTATTGGCAACACTGACAAATTTTCTTCGAAAAAAATCTGAAACTTTGAACTGCGATACCTTGAAAGCTACTGCAAAGTTGGTAGGAAAGCTCAAATTTGGTTAGGAAAGCTCAAAACATTGTTCAAATCTTCTCATCTTTTTAAAGAAAACGGACAAGCTTAACTTCAGACCCGATTGCCTCTCTAACTGAAGCACAAAGCAAACAGCTTTCCCAAATGGTTGTTAAAATTTTTTCAAGGTTTCAGTCTCCGAACATTTAGGCATTTTGAAACTTGGGCACCTTCATTAGTTGACCAAAACTTTTTTTGTTTTCTGAGCTACATGCTTAAAATTAGTCGAAATTTAGGTGACTTCCTCTGCGGCAAACACATCATGATAATCTATGGCAATGATCATAATTTTAACGAAATAGTTTTATTTAGTGTAGTATTATCCAGCAACTTACCCGGGAATATGGTATGGTTCTCTTGGTGCCAGGGTACTGGCTCGAAGGTCAAGTGACATATTTTCCGGTAAAAGCGCGGGCATGACGTCAGATCCGGTTTAACCTGCTTAACTCAACATTGACGCAAACTATCTCCTCTGCTGCAATCCTCAAGTTTCCAGAACACAGCTCTACTACTCAAATTGAAACTGCTTATAAAATAAAAATGGAACCTAGCAAAGGTGACATTCCTACGTTTTCTTTTAACTACAAAAAAACAAACAAAGATATTATTACGAACACAAAAAGGCATTAAACTCTTCATTAATTCAATACCTAAACTGCTGGAAATAAAGAAAACCTTAGATATATCGTTTCTACCTTAAACTATTCTTTTAGCTAAAGTAAAGGCCAAAAAGTTTAGAAAACTTCACCAGGCTTTTAAAAACTGTCTTTTGAAACAGCCGACCCATGTAAGGACCCATTATTGTATGTTGCGGTTTTTGTTTCAGCAAAACTTGAATAGAATGTGGTGGTAATAATACGCCTTTTTCAGATTTACACCTCCCAAGTCGTGTTTTCTATTGTTTTATCATAATAGGAGCGTTCGACCTTCTCTGTTATTATCAAAGCATAAGCATCTGTCACTTGGGCATTTAAAAATGGCAAATAAACAAGCCACACTTTTTTTCATGGGAATTGCCTGTCTTTACAAAAAAGTAAAAAGCGTAAGTTTGTTATAATTATATTGCCTGTCCTATACTATTAAGTCAAAGGGTTGTAGACCTACTCACTGAACTTTACTGCTAAGCGCCATACTTCGATATAGGGAGGCGCTCTTGGTATTTTGCGTCATTCGACCTCCTAAAAAGTACTCCACTAAAGACTAATATCAAACGCGTGGAGACAAGGAAATGGCACTTCACGAAAGTGCCATATGATGCATCTGGCCGTATATGCCTAACCACAATGCTTTTTTCAACTATCGGTAGAGTAGTATCAACTTGTCAAACAAAATAATTGTCGTTTTGCAAACTCTTTTATCTCATAATGGAAGCTAACATTTGTGAAAAATCTCACTCCATATACCACTCCTTTTTCGTAACAACGATTTTTGAGAGGGAATTTAAACGATTATTTTGTTTATTTTTTTCTCCAACACAATAAGCGGGATTAGATGACGTCAGTAAACAAACATTGTTCATGCTAACTCATAAAACGATGCGGAAAAAAAGCTTTCCAGTCTTAGCTTTTGTAAGTTGTCTGTGCATTGCAAAACTGCTAACTTTTAAACCTCAAAACAATGCTGAAGATCTCACAGCATCAGTAAAAAAAAGTTTGAACTTAAATTAGACTGGAATAAATATTTAAAATCAAAACAATGCTAAAGCGGGCCAGTCCATCGCAAGGTAGCGCGTTTGCCTATAAGACATAACGTCTGGGGTTCATTTCTAAGAACAAACTATTGTGTTGAGCATATATTCACAGCTAAAATTCAATGCTGGCAACCGAATTCTTTTATCAGTTTTTCTAGAAGGAATTAGCTGCTTAAAGTACATGAGTAAATTCACTTATTTTGAACTATATAACTGCAATAATGAAAGCCAACCTGTAATATTCACCCATGACTGGATTTAATAGCCACTGTTGCTGCTTTAAATTTCTTTTTCTTTGGGTTAAATTTTGCTTCCCATTACACTAAATTTAAAAAAGCTTTGTTAATATTGATTACTACAAAGGCTATATACTGTACATTGTTTCTAAATAGTTAGGCTTTTAATAATTAACTCTTTCGTACTGCCATAAAACTGTCGTTTGACACGAACCTAACCCTTAATTTATATACAAGACGTCTGATTTTTCAAAATACGCAGAATTACAAAGAGTTAACTTCGCCGCAAGTTTTGTGTCTTCTGTTTAATTTTGGAATTTTACGCAGTTGAGCAATTAAGTTTGTGTAAGAAGTAATCGAAAGCTGGTGGTCTCGGTTCGATCCTCACATGGATTGTCGGTCACATGGGTTGGTCATTTGCCGGCAGCTTGGCCTACAGGGTAAAGGCATTGTTTTTACGACGACCATGATCGCATGATCTTGAGTTCAACCCGCACCCCGGTCACGTTGTTACGACCTTGGATAAGACGCTTTTCGATAATTTTCTCTGCTTAATGTCTTCGAACAAGCAGCAAATTTACGTGGGAAGGAACCAAACGTCAAACAGAAAGCTTGGAAAATGGTCAACTCCTAAACGGGTGAGGATTCATCCAAAGGATAGCGCCACCGTCACATTCTCGTGATATGGGGATAAAGATGCACCAATCATCAATCATAACAATGACAAACAAATAGTTCTATACTTCACTCTTGATAAACAATGGCAGTAATTGTACATGAGCCAGAAATGTGGAATCATAGGCGTAGTCAGGGTGGGGGGGAGCAGGGGGCCCGCGCCTCCCTAATTGAAATGCCACCAATGATAAAAATGTGACAAAAAAGCCTTGTTTCTTTCGTTTAAATTTCTTTTAGCATCTTCGCGTGCAACAGTACACGCGAACAGCAATAATTAACAATAATATTGACGACCAGGGGGCCCGGACCAATTTAAATTTTGCCATTTTATTTAAATGTATCGTTCGGGTTAAATTAAGGGTTTTTGTCCTAAAAGTTGCTACCTTAGGCCCTCATCTAACCTTTTTATGAACGTAATGCAATAACCAGGGCTAGATTTATCATATGGCTCAGTGCCAGGGCCCCATTGACGTAGCCAGGGGGCCCACCCTCCAATCGAAATGTCACCAATGACAAAAATATGACGAAAAAGCATATTGTCTTTTCAGTTTCAGTGTCTTTTAGCATTTTTCGCTTACAACAGTAGTGAACAACAATATTATTGACGACCATACAGCGGCCCCGAGCCCCCTCAATTCAGTTTTCGCCAACCAATTTAAATGTATAATTTGGAAGAAATTGAGAATTTTTGTCCTAAAAGCTGCTCTCAGGCCCTCATCTAACCTTTTTATGAACGTCATGCAATAACCAGTGCCGAATTTACCAAAATATGATACAGTATCTGCTAGGGAACGACCCCGCGCTCAGAAAAAGAGGCTTTTTTGGTCTTGACCTACTTTTGGAAGAAAGATTTTGAAAAAATCTCCAAAGTGCGAAGTGCCCGGCACAATGTAAATCCGGCCGGGCAATAACATGGTTAGTAGGCGTAACTATCACTTGTACCATTTTTGAATAATAATCCATCTCAACCTTTCCAGTTTTTCCGCAGCAAAATACCCTAGGAAAAATATTTGCTGTGGTAAATGCTCATTATGCTACAGTAATTACAGAATTTTAATTGAGGGGGCCTATAGGCCCCCTGGTTGTACGTGTACTCCTACAAGTGTTTATTTTTATGACAAAACAAAAATCTCTCCAAAAAAACCTTCGAGTGGATTATTATTTACTGTTAAAGTATTGCACAAGACAATGCATCTTGCTTTCCCTTACCTGAGCCAAATCACTTACTAAATTTAACCCCAAAATGCAAGATTTTGTGCGTGTTTGGACTTGAATTGTGAGTAAAAGGAAAATTGAGCAATTTAATTTTTTCAATTGGCTTTCGAATGTTTAAAATCTATTCGATCTTCAAAGTGGCTCTAAACACGTGCGAACTGTGATTCAACGACATTAAAATAGCAAGTTTTTTTCCAAAATACTACAAAAAATCACCCAGCGGCTGGTGGCTTCGCCTCTAGACCCTTATGATCTACGACGGCTGGGAGCTCCGCCTCCCGACCCCCATCTATGACAAGTTTGAGACACACTACTTTGCTCATTGCACATCCCAATTTACACTTTTTGGGGGACTTTGAGCCCTCCCTTCATAGCGAAATCCTGGTTATGTGCCAACACACAGGCCGTGCTCTCTGATCTTTTAGTCTGCAATATTTTTGTCCTACAAAAAGTACCTCTTTCGAAAAACTTCTGATGACGTCATTGCAAGTGATTTTTGGTTTGGGCCCCCCAATCAAAAATCTTGGCTCCGCCTAAATTTTTTGCGGAAGCAATAAAAAATTGATTGCTTCTACATCCGTGACATAAACAAAGAAATTTTTTACCTCAAGGACACAAAATAACCATGGCAAACATTTAAATTAAAAAGTTACAAATCAAATCTCTATTGTATTTGACAAAATATTTTAACCTCAGACCCACTCCGTATATAGTTACTAACCTTGATCTGCACAGCAATAATGATTGCTCACAAAATCTAACAAGAGCTTTAAATTTCCCGTAACCGCAATGAAATACTTCATGGAAACCTGTACACTGGTCAAGAAGTAGAACTACTTTTTTTACTATTCTCAGTGATGGCAACCCAAATCAAACTTTTGCTTGTACTGTTCCAAGATGTTCCCATAGATACAAAATTTGGCGAAAGTGTCATTTGTTTGTATTGGTAAGCTCTGGAGATTAGAGCAAACAAAAGAATAGTGCTAATAGAGGAACAGCTCAAGTAGGCTTAATCTCAAATTGTTGGTTTTCGAGATTAAATTTTCAAAGAGAAATTAATACCAAACAAACATATAAATCACAAACGTAAATATTCCAGTCGTACACGATCAATATTTTTTGACAATATTTTGTAATTTCCCATATGCTGTCAAAATCATGCTACAATATGCAGTCCGTACTGTTTGCTGAATGAATTATGAATGGTAAGAGCATCTGTTGTTGAAGCAATAGACCTGGGTTCAATTCTCAGTCTTGTCAAACTAAATTCCTTAGAATTATTATTTTTGGATTTCGTTTATCAGAGGTGGAGTCCTCGAGGATAGATTTTGAAGTCCTTGGCCTTGGCGTCGAAGGTCAAGTCCTTGACCTTGGCCTCGAGGCCTGAAATCCTCGAAAATTGGCCTGTCCTCGGCTCGAGGACAGCACTATTTTTTGGAATGTTAAAATTTTGTGGAGCGCTTGAAAAATTTTTGAGAAGACCTTTTTTTTTTTTTTTGGAGATCGCCTGAAAAATTTTTGTGAAGACCTTTTTTTTTTTTTGGAGAGCATTTGCGCTTGTGTCCTTGGTCCTTGGCCCCGAGCATTCCTGTCCTTGGCTTCGAGAGTGTCTGTCCTCGGAAAGGCTGTCCTTGGCCTCGGATTTTTTTTGTGTCCTTGGCCTCGAGCCTTGTGTCCTCGACTCCACCTCTGTCGTTTATAGGTTCAGTAACGACAGACATTGCGACCGATCCAGTTTTTTCCGAAATCACAGAAAAATTACCGATTTGGTCTATTTGGTTTCTATTTCGCATTCTCGATGATGTTAATACATTGCACCGAAGTTTGAATTTTGTATGGGGCGCCGTTTGTGTACCCTAATTTGCGCAATGTTTTTTTGTATATCTAATTAAATAGTCATTTTAATGAAATATACAAAAAAAACTAGTGCAAAAATAAATATGCAACAATTTTTTGTGCGGACTTTTTCTGACTATTTATTTTTGCGATAAGAAAAAACTGCCGCAGAATAAACTGTTGCAAAAATGGATAGTCAGAAAAACAGCGCGCAAAATAAACCGTTGCAAAAATAAATCGTCAAAAAAACTGCGCACAAAATAAAGCGTTGAAAAAATGCGCTGCAAACATTTTTGTATATTTGTTAGTGAAGCGTGGCAAAGCGCTCTCGGCTGCTCATAGAGCGCATCAAAGAGCAGCCGAGAGCGCTTTGCCACGCTCCACTAACAAATATACAAAAATGTTTGCAGCGCATTTTTGCAACGCTTTATTTTGTGTGCAGTTTTTTTGACGATTTATTTTCGCAACGGTTTATTTTGCGCGCTGTTTTTCTGACTATCCATTTTTGCAACAGTTTATTCTGCGGCAGTTTTTTCTTATCGCAAAAATAAATAGTCAGAAAAAGTCCGCACAAAAAATTGTTGCATATTTATTTTTGCACTAGTTTTTTTTGTATATTTATTTTTGTATATTTAATTAAAATGACTATTTAATTAAATATGGAAAAAAACATTGCACAAATTAGGGTACACAAACGGCGCTCCATAATTTTGACGAACCATGTCACGTGATTCGTGTGATGATTTGAACTGGTACGCCTTAATTTTTCTATTACGAGAGAGCGACGATTGCGCTTTATTCTTGGGACAAATGTTTACTTGCATGTTTAGGAGTTGACCATTTTTTTTTTTCGGGGAGGTTAACATTTGACTTCTTCTAATGCGACTTCGCTTCGTATTGAAAGCCACTCCCCAGAAATAGTCAATTCAAAGGGTCTCATCAAAGAACGCAACAAAATGACCAGGGTTGGGGTTAAACGCAAATCAAGCAGACCAGGTCGCCTTAAAACAACTTTTTGCACCCTCTTGACCTTTTCGTTCAATGTTGAAAATTACTGTCTAGTTTGAAGTTCCATATGCTATGAAAAATTCACTCATTGTAGTTAAAATTAATTAGTTTAATTAGTTCATCAATATAAAACGTAGCTAGCAATTACAGCCAATCGTTTTTCAGCAAAATAATAATATATAGTAAATAATAATACAATAGCAAAATAAGTAGCAAAATACAGGGTTGCCTCAGAAACTGCAAAATCAAATTCCAGGACTTTTTTAGATCTTTTTCCAGGATTTTTCCAGGACTGTTTAAAGTCTTTTTACAGGACTTTCAATTTAATTTTGACAATTTTTTTTCATGCACCTACTTTTTTGCTCTTGTGATTGATGGAAAATTTTGATGCAACTCATTTGCATTCCTAGTACTGACTACTAGCCAGGTGCAAAGCCAGAAATTTTTAATGGAAGGGCTGTGCTTTAGGGTACGGGGGCAGAGCCCCAGCTGCAGGAAGCCATTGGGAGTCTGGGGCAAAACCCTCAGCGCTTGAAAATTTTGCAACTTTTTTTTGAAAAAAATAACTTAATTTTAGGCCTAGTTTGGTAAAGATTATTGGTTTTAAAACGTACCATAGAAATTAACACTGCAAAAACATGATTAAACTGGTTGCTAAAATGGGATAGGTGGGTGATGGCTAGAGCTCAACCAATATGACTTTTTCTGGCCGATACCGATATACCAACTTACTAACCACCAAATTTTGTCACTAGTTTTCTCTTAACGTGACACTTAAAGCTTTACTAATCCTCCTCCACAGAAAGACTATTGCAAGCAAAAGTCATACTAAGCAGAGGTGGAGTCCTCGAGGACGTCCTTGGCCTCGAGGACGTCCTCGAGGACACATTTTCAAGTCCTTGGCCTTGGCCTTGGCCTCGAAGGTCAAGTCCTTGGCCTTGGCCTTGGCCTCGAAGCCTCAAGTCCTCGAAAATTGCCCTGTCCTCGGCTCGAGGACAGCACTATTTTTTGAACAGTTGAAATTTCGTTTGAAAACGCCAGAAACGTTGCAGAAAATTTGCGAGCACCTTTTTTTTGTTTTCCTCACTTGGAGCAAAGGCGTAGCCAAGAGGAGGGGGTCCACCCCCCTTCCCAATTGAAAATTCACCAATGACAAAACTGTGACAAAAAAGCCTATAGTTTCTTCAGTATCAGTTTCTTTTTAGCATTTTTCGCTTACAACAGTATAACTAAAAACAACAGTTATAACTAAAAACAATTTCGCTTACAACAGTATAACTAAAAACAAGATTGAAGGCTCTGCGTCCCCCTCAATTCAATTTTTGCCAGTCAATTTAAACGTATAACCCGAAGAAAACGGAGAGTTTTTGTCTTAAAAGTTTCTTTCTCAGGTCCACGTCTAGCCTTTTTGTGAACGTAATGCATTAATCAGGGCCGGATTTACCATAATGTGAAGCAGTACCAGCAGTAACGTAGCCATGGGAGAGGCGGGAAATATAGCTCCCCCAATGGCCTGTCAACCAAAATGCAGAATAAGGAAAATACCACGTTTTTACCTCTTTTGAGACTGTTTTTTTGCGCTGGAATTGACTAAAAAGTGATTTAAAGCATCATTTGAAACGTATATTCAGGGGGGGGGGGGCTAACTGCCAAAAATTAAAGTCACAAATCAATGAAAACTTTGAAAAAATGCCCGAAAATAAACAATCAAATTTGATCGCTAATGTAAAAACTCCTTACACAGGTTTTATCAACAAATATATCATAAAGTCAGGAATTAGGGTAGGGGGGCTATTCAGTGTTAGTTAATTACCAGTCACTCCTCTCAAATATCTTTCCATTAGCCCTTCCCCCAATTATTTTTCGTTATAAAACATAGACGAAATAGCTTACTCCGTGTGAGTTTTATTGAATAATAGGATTTTATGTTTAACCAGCACGTAAACAAGAGAACTGCAATGTTATCATTAGCCACTTCCCATATAGCCCATTAATGCAACCAGTTGAATCATGTTGGGCTGCCAATTTCTATGCCACGTTTAAAAAGCATTATTTTCTATTAAAATAGCTCTAAAATGAAGTTATTTTTGCCAAAAAATGCAAAATTTTCGAGCGCTGGAGGCTCCGCCCCCATACCCCCAGCCTCCGGCAGCTGGGGACTTCGCCCCCTAACACCCATTGGCCTACGGCGACTGGGGGCCTGCCCCCAGACCCCCAAAACATCCCCCCCATTGCGAATTTCTGGCTACGCGCCTAAGTAGCTACCAGCTATGGGCTCCGAGCTAAAATCGTAAGACTTTTTTTTTGGTCTTCACGTATATTTGGCAGAAAGATGTTGCGAAAATCTCCAAAGTGCCAGGGGCCTAGCGCGAAATAAATCCGGCCCGGCAATAACATGGTTAGTTGCCGTATGCATCTATTTTACCATTTTCCAATAACAATTCACCTCCAACCTCGCCGGTTTTTATGTACAAAATACTTTTTTAAAAAATTAGCCATGGAAAATGCTGATAGAACGAATCATTAAACTTCAATTGAGGGGGCCTGGGCCCCCTAGCCGAACATGTACTCCTATAACTGGTTATTGTCATGACAAAACAAAAATCTCAAAGGAAAATCTTCGAGTGGATTATTATTTACTGCTAAAATGTTGGAAGAGACAATGCACCTTGCTTTCCCCTACCTGGACCAGATCACTTACAATTAAATTTAACTCCAAAATCCAAGATGTTAAACGTGTTTTGGACTTGAGTTGCAAGTAAAAGGAGTATTAAATGATTTGTTTTTTTCAATTGGCTTTCAATAATGTCAAAAATCTAGTGCTTTTAAATGGCTCTGAACACTTGCAAAATGTGATTCAATGGCATTAAAATAGCTTTTTTTTCCAAAAACTTACAAAAAATCCCCCCTCAAAGCCTCTGGCGGCTGGGGGCCCCGCCTCCAGACCTCCCGTTTGTGATATCTTTGAGTTACACTAGCTTACTCAACACGTTTCCAAAGTTAGATATTTGCGTTTTTGAACTATTAGTTTAAGCCCTCTCCCTTTGCAAAATCCTGGTTACGTGCCAATAGCCAACGATTTCAGATCTTCCATCCTACAATGTATTTGTCCCACAAAAACTTCTTCTTTGGAAAAATTTTGATGACGTCATTTCATGTGATTTGTGGTTTAGACCTCCCTCAATCAAAAATTCTGGGTACGCCAATGAATTGGAGATCGCCTAAAAAAATTTTTTTGAAGACGTTTTTTTTTTTTTTTTTGAAGAATGCTTGCGCCTGTGTCCTTGGTCCTTGGCCTTGGCCTCGAGCATTCCTGTCCTTGGCCTCGAGAGGTTCTGTCCTCGGAAAGGCTGTCCTTGGCCTTGGCCTTGGCCTCGGATTTTTTTTGTGTCCTTGGCCTTGGCCTTGGCCTCGAGCCTTGTGTCCTCGACTCCACCTCTGATACTAAGTAAATAGAACGCAAGAGTGCTCGTGCTTTCTTCTAAAAATAAACGGTTTTAGGTAATCGCGCTAAGCCGATGTTTTATCGGCGGTAGATAGCTGATACGATATACCGGCTTGGTCCTGATATCGACCGATATACATTGATCAAGTTCTAGTGATGGGTAATCGTAAAACTTCAGTCCTAGCTTTATTTCCAGCCAGTAAATTACAAAATCCCATTATTTGAAAAAGGCAGAGCTTATTTGCACACCAGCGTGCAAACAAAAAAACGATATCCCAGCCCTAATTCCAACCTTAAACTTAACCCAAACTGTAACCCTAGCTCTAACCCCAACGTTAATCCTTAACTCAAAATCTAAATCGCAACTAACCACTAACCATAACAATTAAGAAAATAAGAGTAAATGAGCAGTTTGAGCACCCATTTTTGCTCTCGTATTTTCTATAAGCAGAGCTCATTTGCACGCTAAAGTGTAATTAAGCACTTCCTTTGAAAAAAACTCACTATATTAATCCAAATCGTCTGTATTGATTATAACGTTAGTTCAAAACAAAATTTCGGAGGGGGGCTAATGAAACAACATTTGAGATAGCTGATCGGTAATTAACAGAATTAAATACTGAATAGACCCCGTATAAGTTTTTGCAAAGCCTAGGTTAAGCATTTTGCATCAAGCGATCAAATTAATTGATCATTTTGAGCCATTTTAGTCTGTTGTTGCAGGCTTAATTTTTGGCCCGTATTAGCTCTTCCTCAAAACCATGTTTCAAAAGTGGCTTTAAATTACTTAAGTATCCGTCCATATTACTGCGAAAAACTGCCTCAGAAGTGTAGTGCGAAAAACGTCATATTTTTCTTTTAGTGCATTTTGGTCAACGGGCTCAATGGAGGGCCTATAGCTCCCTACACTACTCCTACTAACAGTAATACTGCAACTAGAGTATCGCATTGCAATAAATTATTCCATGAATTTACTTTTCCTAATAATATTCAATATTTCATGCATACTGTACTGCAAAGTGTAAATTTTGGCATTTTAACGAGGAAGTGCTAATTTGCACTCTAGCGTACTACTTGAAGCTGCTTAAAACAAATAAGAGAGCAAGAGCAGAGAAATGGGCGCTCATATTAACATGAGGATTTAAGCTACAGTTGCAGTTTGAGTGACGGATAGGATAGCAATTTTTTGTTTTTGCACCACCGTACAAATAAGCTCTGCCTTTTAGCAATACAATAAAACTTCTTGAACGAATTTCACAATGCAAACTATTTCTTCAATGGTTTTGTAGAATTACAAGGTACCAGTTATTATAAAAAAAAACTTCACATTCTGTTCTGGTAAATTCGGGAAAACTTCATAAACATTTTCCAGGACTTTCCAGCAGAGGTGGAGTTTTCGAGGACATATTTTGAAGTCCTAGGCCTTGAAGCCTCAAATCCTCGAAAATTGCCCTGTCGTCGGCTCGAGGACAGCACTATGTTTTGAACCGTTGAAGTTTTGTTGGAAAAAGCCAGAAACCTCGCGAAAAATTTGCGAAGACCTTTTTTTTGTCTTCCTCAAGTGGAGATCGCCTGAAAAAAGTTTTTTTGAGACCTTTCTCGCCTGAAAAAAATTTTTTAAGACTTGTTTTTTTTGGAATCGCCTGAAAAAAAATTTTGAAGACCTTTTTTTTTGGAGAACACTTACGCCTGTGTCCTTGGTCCTTGGCCTCGAGAGGGTCTGTCCTTGGCCTTGAAATTTTTTTGTGTCCTTGGCTTGGCCTCGAGCCTTGTGTCCTCGACTCCACCTCTGCTTTCGAGGACTTATAAACCAAATTCAAGAACTTTCCAGGATAGCAAAAAAAAAAAAAAAAAATCCAGGACTTTTCCAGGATGTGGCAACCCTGAAAATAATAACAACCGGGCGAAAAAGTACATTTAAAATTTTCTTGCAAAATAAAACAAACAACTTAGCAAAAGCATCAAGCTGAATTGAGAAGATAACATTGAATGTAACATTACAACACAGTAAGCATTTAATAAATTGAGTGACAAAACAAAACTGATCTTTTTTCTGTTTAGCAAAAGATTTTAAATCGGATGGCATTGGCATCGATAACCGGAAGTAAACGTCTGGTCTGTGTTTATCAGCACTAAGGATGGCAGTGCGGTACGGTACGTTCAGAATTTGCGTACTACGTACCTCGCACCTTAAACAGTACCGTTCCAGTGCACCGTACTTCAGTTCAATTTTTGAAGCGTACCGAACCAACGTACCGTACCCACACCATTGCAAAAAAGGCGTACCGTACTTCTAAGCAAAAATTTAGGCCGTACCGTACTGCCATTCTTGTTTTAAACTACTCGCAACTTTAACTGACTGTGAAATTTCTAGCCTATAAATCAGCAATCTCAAGTCACACATTTAGCGTCGCGTTCAGCTGTCTTTTGCCTCTGCATACAAAAAGCTGGCGCAATGTGCAAAAAGCCTGGGATTTTCAAATCACTGCGTATTCAGCTTAAGTGTCGCAGTTGGTTTCGCTCAAATTTTTTTCCAATGTTCGTATGGCATGCCAAGATAGTCCTAGGCTCGTTTTATCTATAGGCAACCGTTATGACATCACAATTGGCCATACTTATGACTGTGACTTGTGAAATCTTAATACAATTCGTAACAATTGTAACGACAAATTAAAGCCGATAATGATTACTAGAGAATAGACTAGACTACAGTATATCTGCACGCCGGGCACGGTCGCACGAATCTTCATTGACGGCCGCACGTTGCACATAAAACGCTTAGCAGACAAATTCAAGCAGCGTACCAACGTACCGTACCCGTACCATTACAGGAAAGGCGTACCGTACCCGTATCTTTGCAAAAAAAGGCGTACCGTACCAGCGTAACGTACTTCTTAGCAAAAATTGTGGCGTACCGTACCGTACTGCCATCCTTGATCAGCACCATAGCCATATTACATGCTCTTGGCATGGCAATAGCGCTGGTTAATTTATGCAGAAGTTTGCCATCCGAGAAGCGGCGCAAAGAAGGACCCTGTAGCTCTTAAGAATACAGAACAAATCGCTATTGTCCGAGTGCAAAATGAGACAAAAAAGATCGCCTTCAATTCGAACTGTATTTCGCTTTCTGTCTTTGTTCGGATGATGAGAAAGAAAAGCTTGTTTTAGGGTTGTTTAGTAGGTTGCAAATTTCTTTGCAAGTTTGCAAAAGTTTACCCAATGCAAGCGCCCCGGGCAAAATTTACCTCTTCCTCCCCGCTATTACGCCACTACGTAATTACGAAAGGCGGATTAGCACTGGTTTTGAATCTAGTATAGCATTATGAGTTTATCTTCTGGTAGAATCGTGGGTTAAAGAGGAAGATCTATTGATTGATTGTGTTTGTTTAAAAATCTTTTTCAAGTAGGCCCTTGTTGCATCGCGAATGTTGCCAGATGAAAAATTATAGATTACCGGGTTCATACATTCACTAAAGCGCAAGCAAAGGTACGCCACCACTCCAAACCAGTAGTCGATGACACTATTTCGGGAGTCCGATGTTATGTTGCTAGTCCACATCAGATACACTGTAATTGGTATGTAGCCTATCATAAATGAAATATTTACAAGACTGAGCTGGGTAAATGTTGCGCGTTCCTGTTGGTACTGGCGCTCCAGGGCGAGGGATGCGTTGCTAGAGCGTCTGGAATTGCAGCTAAAAACGGACTTTTCTGACGTCGCAGTTGTACGACGATCGCGATAAAAACTATTTGTACGGCGCTCTTCGGCTACTGGGTTGAACGAGATTGCACTCGTTTTGCGATTATACAGAACCGGGTTAGGATAGTGCTCAGAGACTCTTCGGTGGTGGGTCGGCCTAGACGAGACAGCTTTAAAAGTGTCGATTTTGCGGTCCTGGCCGGTTTCTGATTCTTCGCGAATCGTATCGTAAAACGAGGCGTTATTTCTTGATTTGAATCTACCGTGAAGGCTTTGCTTTGGTACAATGTTACCGGTAGGGTTAACGGTATTCTCGCTTTTGTCTTGTTTCATGCCATAAAACGATGCGCTTCTGATTTTCACGTTTCTAACTTCAAAGCCTGCTGGTAATGACCCGTTAGAGTCTGAAACTGCAACGTCCATTCCTGCGTTGTCTTCTGTACTGGCCATATTGCACTGCGAGTCTTTTTCTACTTCGTCTGAATTCAGACTTTGGTCTTTATCTGTAGTGCCGTAGTTGCTGAAGGAGAGTATCGACTTGCTAATGCACAGTTTTTCTTTTATCATGGTTGTGATCTGCGCGGAGTCAAGTGATTCAGATCTGCCATTGGAATCCTCTGGATCAGCTTCTATTCTTGGTCTTGAATTCTGTGCAGATGCTTGAGAAGCGGAATCATTCAGAGATTCTGCTGAAGATGACGTAATTTCGTTTTGCGAAGAAGCAATAAAAGCTTGACTAGATCTTGATGTGTCAAAAGATTTAGTTGGGGAAACTTTGCTGTGTTCTAATGATTCTTCATTATAATTTTGAAGAGTTGTTGAAACGCTTTCACTATCTTGGTAAAGAGATGAAGTCCTTCGAGCAAGGACTTGATTACATTTATTATCACTGTTGACGGAATTTGCTTCTGATTGCTCCTGTGATAAAACTTTATCTTCATTTGAAGAGGAAGCTTTGTCTGACGTAATAGAAGCTTTGTCATCCTCAAAAGCTGGATTGTCGTGTCCACAGATTTCGTCTTTCTGAACAGTTGTTGAAGAATCCGAGCCGGTGAAATTTATCGACGATTTTGACAATTTGCCTTGTTTGCTTTCAGCTAAAGCTTCGTTGTTTTTAATTTGGTTCACGTTTTCAGCATCTTCAGAAGTTGCTGGGTCATTCTGGCTTACTTCATATTTGGAAGGCTGAGAATCAATAGATTGTGTTTGTATGTCAAGATCATTTTCGTTTTTGCCACCGTTGTCGTTTGAACTTAGATTTTGAATTTGGTAATGGTCGTTATCTTCATCATTCATAACACTTCGTGAATTACAGCGTTTATCTGATAAAGAATTAGTTCGAAATGCATTATTCTCAGACGAATCCTTAATTTCCTCCATGACTATCTCTTCTTCTTCTTGAATGCTGGTTGATTGTGGGCGGACGTTGGAGCAGGCGTCGACTTCTGATGCTTTGGTGCTTTGGTTACTTTTCACTGAAGATTGGTTGCTGATAACAGAATGGTTGCTCCCCCTTCTCTGGTCGTTGATGCTGTAGATGTTGGAGAATCCTTGCATCCACCTAAAATAATTTTATGTTGAATTTGAGCAAAATCAATCTGGTACTGAGTTTGCATGAACTATTTTTCAATATTTGGAAACTGACACCCGATTTCTTTTTTCTTTTAGGGAACTCGGCTGACACTTATTAAAATCAAAAAGCTTTGTACACAATAATTAAAAAAAAAATAGTTAAAACGACGCCTATTTTGAACATTCCTGAATGATTAAATCGGAATAGTCAATAAAAAATCACCGAAAATATTCTTAATACAGTAAACCTTGAGCTCGTGGTCGGCAGCGTGGCCAAATGGGTAAAGGCGTCGTTTTAAGGACAATCCTGATTGCATGATGTGGGTTCAACCACCACCCTGGTCACGCTGTTGCGTCCTTGGATAAGACGCTTTACGTGATTATCTCTGCTTGGTGGCTTCGAACAACTTGGAACAAGTAGCAAATTTAGTCGACAAGAATCCAAAGAAATCCACAGGAACATTGGATCACTGAAAACTCCGCCTAGATTAGACAGCAGATGTGGATTCCTCCAACCACAAAGTAGTCAATGCAATGCAAAGAGTGCGGATCGTCTAACAGTTGGTGTCTGACGCTGTCCGGTGGCAGGAGGATAAATATGCGCAACAACAACAACAACACTTCTTAGCAATTACCTACCTGTCTAGCAAAATAAATAAGCATAAAAATGGTCAGTTCTTTGGAAAAACAGTTTAGATTCTGTTTGATTTAGCAAGGGTCTACAATTTGCTCGGAAAATATTGCCATTAAAAGGATGCAATTGCAAATGTCATGGATGTGAGACTCCCAATTAAATATAACTTTGTTTAATTTATATCATTTGAGGAAAAAGAACCTAAATCCAAATAACACATAACCTGTTCAGAAACGACACCATACTTCTCAAATCGCAATTTGTAACTATTTTAAGAACACTAAAATGCAAATAATACATTTAAAGTTATTGTTCGTACCAAAAGTTGCTTTCTATAAATACTTCCAATTTTTTGTACATTAAAATAAATAATACATCAAATGAAGCTCGTAGGTATACCAGTGGCGTATCCACGGAGCTAAAGGGGTTACATCCCACTTTGGCCAAGTCACTTAGGAAATTTTACGCGTTTAAACCTATTTTTAACTTGACCTGTAAGAAAGGGGGAAGAGGGCTAAAGGAGAAGGCAATTTAACTCTTTTAAATGATTTCCAAATATTAGCAATTTTGTTCTTTGAAATGGCTCCAAAAACGTGTAGATGTTATTCCAATGGCGTTAAAAAGCTACTTTTTGCCAAAAATCACAAAAATTGTTTCAAACCCCTGACGTAATACGTTTGAGTTACATCAATTTGTTTAGCAAGCCGCCTACATTAGACAATTTTTGGACAAAAAAATCAAGTTTTTGTCCAAACCCTCTCTCCTCAACAAAATTCTGGCTGCACGTCTCGGTCTTAAGCAAAATGTAAATGCAACAATTTTGTTTTTTTTAGAATCTGAATTTTTTGTAAGGAGAAAAATAGAATTACTTTAATTAATGTACATTGAATTATTGAGAAATGGGCGTTCTACAAGCTATTACTATTTTCAGTGGTAGAACAAAGCTTTATACATTTAAATAAAGAAATTGTACAACAGAATAATGTACAAAGCAAAAAAATGCAACTTATAGATATTCAAAAATACTATTTTCTTTTTCAATAAAGACTTCTTTTTCGTTGGACCAAAAAGCCCAACCTAAAATGTTTATTTCAATAACTTTTTTAATGCAGGTTTGTTTTCATTCAGTATTTATCCCTATTCCATGATTCACTAGCCGTACCTTCGTCTACGCAACAAAGCCCTGGCTATTGTGACGGAGAAGAAGATTACCAGTAGTTCTGGAATGTAGAAAAACGCAGGGCCAGCGACGGTCATGTATGTGTTGTACTGGTCGTAGCAACAAGTTCGGTTGTCTTTGACTAAGATTGAACAAGCTGGCCAGTCCTTGCCGATATTTCTTAGAACTGAAATAGAAAAAAGAATTGCAGCTTGATTATGCAAAAGCGGCGGCGATGGTTTAGTTGGTAGAGCATTGAGCTAGTAATCAAACGGCTGTCGGCTGACGGTTCAATTCCCGAACTGACAAGTTGTATCTATAAGAAAGGCGTTATGCGCTTATTTTCCATTGGGGCCAAGAAGTCTACCTGTTTTGGTACAGATGTTAATGTATTGTTATAATTATATTGAGGAAGGCTTGATTGTTTTAAGCCGAAAACGTTTGATAAGTTTTACTGTAAATAAAAATAAAAATTGTGGAATCCAGTAAAGTTGATGCTTATTGCTTTAATATAATTGCAACAGTATAAAAAAAAATTACGAAAGAAGATTTTGCCCAAACAGCCCGAAAGTATAACTCATTTGAGTTGCCAAAATATTACCGCAAAAAGCAGTAAGGAGAAAATAATATTTAACCACCAAAAATTTCAAACGTAATTATCATTGTCCCTAAAATGATGAGCTTATCGTTAAAAAATTCAAAGAAATCGCAATTGCTTACATCGCAAATTGTCGACTCCGACGAGCCATAAAAGAGGCGCAGACAATCCTAAGGAGAAGATCCAGATACCGATGATAAATGGCAGAACCTTTTTGGTAGTTATTGAATGGACTGCGAATGGTCGCTTAACGGCGACAAAGCGCACAATGGCAAAGGACAGGATGTGAAGAGCAGTGGCGTAGTTGGTCGTGAAATCCATGATCCAATACAGCTGACCTAAAAATTTTGGTACATTTAATTGTGATATTGAATTTCGTATGCAGGGGGTCGAAATTAGCCACAACGAGTTTTTTTTTCCTTTTTTTTACTTCCTTGATCTTGTACTCTCTTCTTTTGCTGAACCGCTAAACATCGAAATCTAATTTTTGTGTAAAGTTGTTGAGCTGCAAAAATTTTGTCTACCAAAATTTTTTTGGGTTAATTCCCAAGAACCCCCCAAAATGGGGCCCCGAAAAATTAATTTTTTTAACGGCTCAAGCTAGGATAATTTTTTTTTTACATCAGATAATATTTTGAAAAACAAATATTTTAACATAGTTGGGGGGTACCTCTTGGAAACTCCCCCAAATGGGCCCCCCAAATATGAATTTTTTGAACGGTTTAACCTAGGGCGATATTTTTTTTGACATTCGTAGAAATTTGTGAGACAAACATGTTGACATAGTTTGGGACTACCACGTCTCTGGGAACATTTCCGAATGGACCCCCCAAAAATTAGTTTTTTGAACGGCTCAAGCTAGGGTGCTAGTTTTGATGGAAAGATAAATGCTTTGATGGAAAAATAAATGCCGTCTGAACTCGCAGCAAAGTGGAAATGAAAAAAACAAAGTCTGTACCATTTATACCGCCATCTGTAATGATATAAAAAGCTACAAAGCAATTGAATAGAAAAAGCTCAAACAGCCCTGAAGGTTAATTACAAATCAATGCAAAAAGAATTTCATTGCAAAGTATTAAGGTTTGAGTCTCCGTTACCAATCGCATTTTTCTCCAAAAGTTTTTTAAAGGAAAATTCTAACAAACTGTTCTATTAAACGTTCATTCTGATTTTATAGTTTTCTTTTTTCTGTAGCGCATCAGAGTGTTTAATTGACAAGTGGTTAGCAATCCTGATGCTCTGCGTTCGTTTAAATGTGATTGATTAATGCAGGGAGTTCAACTTTTTTGAGTACTGAGCCATATCTGCTTTTCAAAAATTTTTGCGGGCCAAAATTTAGTACCATGGCAACATTAAGCATTAACCATACTCAATGCTAAATTTAGAATGAAAGCAGAATATCATAGCACTAGCAAAGCGCGCAGAAATACGAACGCGTAATCAGTTACGTGTGACATGATGTTTCATTACGACGACATAATAAATACAAGTTTAGTTAAACTAAGCAATCGAATTAAGACAGTGTGCATGCTGTACGTTCATGCATTTGCTGTATTTTTTATATCATTAGTGGGACACTTTTTCACATGCTATTTATCGAATCTTATCTGTAACTCACAATATCGTGGCTGCGCGTAAGGATGAATTAACCAGCCAATATAGAAAGTTTAACGGGCCACTTTAAAAGCTTTGGCGGGCCACAAGTGGCCCGCGGACCGCGGGTTGGACGCCCCTGGGTCAATGCTTGGGCGGAGCGTTGCATTTTTTCTTACTTTGCAAAGCTACGGATTTCACTTGGTCTCTGAGAATACGTTACAGCTTGCACGCAATTTCAGAGCAAACAAGTTACAAGCGAACTTTCTAGCGCCAAAATGCCGAAAATTTGAATATTTCACTGTCTTTAGCGTGTGCCATATCAAATGATATAATATGCATGGAAAATGTTTCCCTTGTAGCAATGAAGTAAGAATTTAATCAAAATATAAATAAGTTTATGAAATGGTGTGTTATCTTAAATTAAGATAGATCAGACGGTTTTGTTGGATATTCAAAGAATACCCAGATGCCCCGTACCGATTGTCACTAATATCTAGTAAAGACCAGGTGTTGAACGGAATAGCGCGGAGTTATCTTAAAAGTTGAAGCTTTTGTGGTTAATTAAAACACACTTTGACTGGTGGTAAAGTTATTTTAATAAGCTTGTTTCGCAACTGCAGAGGGCTGCTGAACTGCGTAGGTGTAGAATGTTGTATTTTTAGTTTTTACATTACTCGCAACTATGGTTTTTTAGCTGCAAACTAAACTTTTTGGTTTTTACTGAGGATTTATGAAAAAAAAAGAATATACTTCAATTAGTGACACAATCAAGGAAGACTAAAACCGCTAAAGTTTCTAGTTAGCCAAGTTAATTAAAAGATTTAACACAAAAATGCAATCTTTCAGCTTTTAAACGTTTTTTGCAAAAGTCTTAATTCATTTTGTTCCACTCCTTTGCTTTGAGTTGTTTGGCGACATCGGGTGGATATTTTAACATCAAGAGTGCTGACGTAACGTGACCCTAACAATTTACTTTTTAATGGCTTAATCTGACGGGTTATTTTTTTAGGATCAGAAACGATGGCGTTGACAAATTTTTGACATTGTTTGGGATTTCTACTATTCTGGAGGTCCCAAAATGAGATATTTTTGAACAATTTTTGATTTCACGGTAGAAGAAAGTACTTTTGAGCGTCACAATATTAGCTACAGCACGTCGGTCGTTTAGTGAGTTTGCTGGCAAACTCCCACCTAGTTATAATGAGACACCGTATCAGAAAGAAGAAAATTATTTCATTAAAAACAGCAAAGCTTTAGTTAAAGCATTAAAATTTTTCAACGTTTTTGGATTTAGCTACGTGCATTGTCAGTAAAAAATGAAATACAGTACAAAAAGCAAAAAAGTTTTAAAACTGTACAATTAAGTTAATACCGAATCAGCAAAATCAAAAAAAAAGAAAAAATAAAGCAAAAAAAGAAACAATGAACTTACATGTCTCCCAACTCCATTCCCATCTAAAAAATCCCCACGTTCTTTTGTAGAGCCAAATAGGAGAGCAAAAAAGTGCTGAAATTAAATCCGAGATACATAGGCTCACAATGAAGAAGTTGGGAGGAATATGCAGACTTTTGGTCTTCGCAATAACAATCAGAGTCAAAATGTTTCCAACGCTCCCAAACAAAAGGAAAACCGCGATAATGACAGTGATAACGATGTTGGATGTTAGAGACGTAACCGGTTCTACAAATAAATTTTTCGTTGATACAAGCTGTAGTGTATATTTTTACACTAATCTCTAAGAACAAAGAAACCAGAGAATACACAGCTAGGTGTTATGCAGTATTTTCTTGTAATGTCGTCGCTTGTGCATTTGCACAGAAAAAAATTTTATCTTTGCTTTATTATATTGTTTTATTTCTTAAAATTGTTAATGTTTTTCACCCGTTAACAGCCTTAGCATATGGCGATTTTAAAAATAATTTAAAACCACTGCAACTCCTCTAAAACTCTTTTAGGTTTTTACCGTTTTCACCAAACTATTTTTTAGTTTACGACTTCTAGTTTTGCGCTTTCTTACTTTGCTGTTTGCGCCTCTAAACAAGTCATAATGTAAATGAGAAAAACTCTTATGTGAATATTTGATGCATTTATTTACAATTTCATGATAAAATGTTAAAATAAGCTAAGTAACCTTAACAAAATATTCACTTTTCAGACATTATTCACTAAAAGAAAGTCTTGCACATTCGGCAACACTCTTTAAAAACTTTACTTATTTAAATATGCTCTCTTTATCATAAATATCCAAACTTTGCTACTTCCCAAAATTGTAAATTTCAAAAAAAAAAAAAAAAGAAAAAGAAGAGAAATTAATAAAAAGCTAATTGAAACCGTAACATTTGCTCTACCTTCTGGTATAATTTCAATATCTCTTCCAAGATTTTCTGTAGTCGAAAATAACTCCGTTGTATTTTCCCAGATTTCTGTTGTTTCCATTTAAACAAAAATACTTCTCAATGAACAACTGTATGGACCAAATAAAATACAAAGACCTTCAAACTGGGTTTACTGAATTAACATGGTCTATTATCAAGTTCAATTGAAGAGATTAAGAATTCACGCTTCTGTATCTGATTTTTATTTGTTTTATAAAAAGTAGTTGCCAAGTGCCACAATGAATGTCAATTTTGTGAACTTTAGATTGCGCGATACCGGAGTCGTTTATTGCGATTAACAAATCAAATTTATTGGCCAGTTTATAAGTCTTTTCGTTTTAGCAATCTCCATTGTTACTTGATCATAGGAATTTTGTGGAACTGACATATCCATGAAACATTTTCCCGGGGTGTTGCTTTTGATCGTTTAAAACCACATGATCCATTTAGGAAAATATACATAACCCCGTAAGAATCTACGTAAATACTGTATTTAGGTCACGCCCAACTTATTTTATGTTATCATTATTTTTATGAAGCAGTTTTCCGCAAATCATTAAACCTATTTTGCGCGGGGAAAGAGAAACGTCAAGGGGGCACTTTTGCCCCCTATCATTTTTTAAAAATAAATCCCTTCAACAAAAAGGTTTTAATACGAACTTAACTTGACTTTGAGTCAAATTTCATCACAAATAACTCCTTAAATTTTGAAATTGCTAAGGTTACAGAAAATTTTCCAAGTTTAAGATTTGCCGAAGGCACTTTTTGAAATCTGAGCATTTTTTGGCCAAGTTTAACTAAAATGACATCACAAGACGTTTTTGTGACGTAACTACTTTGACTTGGGCATTTTATGATTCAGTATTAAAAAACAAACCGCATGTCCAAAATTTGATCTGCCCGACACGTTATCGCAAAGATTACACCATTTTTTCCAAAATATGGCCCTAACGTTATCAACGGAAATCCAATAATTTGCTGAAAAATTTTGCTTAACACCATGCAGCTCAAATCTCAGTTTTGGTGATCACATGTCCCTGGTTTAAAAGTTAATTAGATTTTTTTTTGTCCCTACCAATGTTAAATATGCTGGTCAAATACCCCGTATAAAATAGGGCCAAGAGCTAGATGACGTTTGATCAGAGCAGTTTGAAATCAAAATCAGCAAAACGTTTAAAATTATACCCTGCGCATGCCGAAAGGCTCTTCAGAGAGAGAATGCAAATCCTAAACAGCGAGCAATGCAAGAGCAAAAAGAAACTCAGCGAACGGGTGTTCTCAGTCTCACACAAAGAACACGTCATATTAATTGAAGATATGTGCGATACATTAGCTGGCCTTTAATAAAACTTGAATACTTGATTGAATCTAGTCAAGTCTAATCAGATCCGGCGCCACGGGGGACATACCGGGGCCGTGCCCCCCAACTGACTGCTTGTGTCCCCCCAAGCGAGGACTGTACCCCAAAGAAATTAATAGGCTCGGGCCGTTGGAGTGCAAATCGAGGCCCAAATTAGTGTTTTTTGTGGACTTACACAGGTTTTTGAGGCGTTTTTGGGATGAAGTCCTTTTTTTTTGGACATTACCTGTTTTCGGCCGGAAAAACCACTTGATAATTCCAAATTTGGCCGGAAAATCCCTTGAAATTTCAGCGAAGACCGTTTTGTTTTTGGAGATCACCTGTTTTCGGCCGGAAAAAACACTTGAATTTCCGATTTCGGCCAAAAAATTCGACCTTGTTCCTTTGATCCAGATAGGGATAAATTTCTTGTGTCCCTTTCGAATTCACACAGAATAAACTTCTCGTGCCCCCCAAAATTTATTTCTGCCCCCCCAGTCAAACTATCCTAGCGCCGGGCCAGAGTCTAATAACATTACTGCAGTGAAATCGGCTAAAGTTCTGCTTTCTAGTCAATATAGCCTGAAAAACTTAACTGCCAGACTGCATCAAAGAAGAATTTGATCTAAGAAGGAGGAAAAAAGCAGAAAAAAAAACTAAAAAAAGCGTTGGTGCAAACTGATCGACTGTCTTCATGTCAAGTACAGGAGTATATATGAAGACTACTGCGACAAATATTACAAGTTTGCGAAAAACAACTGACCGATGGTTCGATTCGTAACCGTGAGCTGGAGTGGAGGGTCAAAAGCAGACAGCAAAACGCAAATCATTGTAAAGTTTTTTGCAAAAATTAGTTTCTTTTATTTGGCAATAACAAGCTGGTTGATTGCTCGGTGTCAAATTGTTTGTGTTGTGAAATTTTTAACTTGGTGTGAATTTTGTAATAGCGGCAGGCGGCAACAGCAGTTTGACGCCACTTTTGTTCTTTTATTTAATATCTTATTTAGCTGACATCAGAATGATTAGCTTTTCAGCTTGGCAAAAGACAACGCGTTTTATCTCCGCTCACCCATGGAACTCGTGATATGCGATGATGGAACAAAAGCTTATGGTGTTTTGTCGTTGCTTGCGCATTTTCACACCACTATTGTGGTTGTATCTGGTATGGAGCTGGGTGGTATTGCGTTCCTGGTTCTCAGAAAGAGTGGGTATGACTGTACTGACGTAGCTACGGAAAATCTCGCCTTTAAGGTGATGGAACAATTTCTAGAGTAGGCTGTATTTTCTTTTTTACATCACCAGTGATCAAGACAGCTTTCAAGACCACGCGACTTTGAACACAAGTGAACAATTTATCCGGAACGCCAAAACAAAGCCGTGAATATCCGGTTTACTGCCTTTGGCTTGATCCAACTAACAATAGAGTCCACTGTTTTAGTAGCAGACCTTTCAAGTCAATAAACGACTGTTGGCAAATCAGGATCGCCAATGCAGACAAAATCGTCATTTAACTTAGCGGTGTTGAGTCCCATAACTTGCCGCCGTACTGCCTCTACTGTACAGTAGGTGAAGTTCTAGGTTAAGTATCGCAAAACGCGTCTTTACGTGGCCTCTGGCTTGTCACTGATCTAACTGGCAGGGGTCGCTATCGCTACAAGCTTAGTTACGCAGCACCAAATTTAATGACACAGTTCACAAATGCACAGTTACGTTGGTCAGGTGGTATTCGCTAAACACAAGGCAGAAAAAAATTGCATACAAAATAGTAATAAGAGGGTACATTCAAAAAGAATTTTGAGCAGGTAACTTAAAGTAGGATTTCACAAAAAGCAGCACATCAATTTTACCGAAGGAGCTGGATGGTTTCGGAGATCTTTACAGAAATATCTAATGCTTTAGTACCTAGGATACCGAAGACAGGAAGAATTAAAAATTAGGTAAGAGGGCAGGAAAGAAGTTGCGATAGCTAAGTTTGGAAAAGTTTCAGAATAAGAAAATTCACCGTAATGGAATCTGCACAGTCTTGGGTCTCGAACACAGCTCAGGAAATGTTTCAATCAAGGAAATTTCTCAATCGGCTTAAATCAACGCTATACTATGTCTAGGGCAGGAGTTCTTAATCTTTTTCCGTTAATTTATCTCTTGGCAAATGTCAAAAGAATAATTTACCCCCATTTTTTCGTAGGTCCATGAAAATTTACCCCCATGTATTCAACTTCGATGACCCTTGCTGTGATTTCACAATAAAAAGGTCTTCGGTCCGCAACGCAGCAAATTTACCCAGATTTGAGATGATTTAAAACAAAAGTCTTCGGTTCGGGAAGTGCTGAATTTTCGGTGTCTTCGGCTGTTCTAAAACTTTGCAAAGATATATGCCGGTTTTGGGGTATATCACGATTGAAAATTGTGAAGTTTGCAAGCCAGCAAATTTACCCCCTCAGTAGGTCAAATTTACCCCAAGGGGTAAATTTACTCCCGGTTAAAAAACACTGGCCTAGGGGCTTGAAAACACCAAGGAGTAACAGTAAACGCTGGTTTTCATCTTCTACAAAAGTGGAGTTAAATGAAAATTTAGTCAGTTTCTTCGTAATTATGTATTCAAAATCACTAAACACACTTCAACAGTTGAGTTGAGATGGTTCACCACAAATGAACTTAAAAGATTTACTTAAAAAAAATTTTAGCTCCGCTCAGATTAACAAATGCATAAGGGACATTTTGAGATTGAAGACAAATCAAACAAGTAAATATGCATTTGGAAGAAATTCTACAAACTCATAATGGAGAGAAAAGCCTAGCCAATGTTTTTCTAAACAGGACACTTCATTAAGTGGTTACAAAAAGCATTTTCTAAAATAACCTAAGACGACACAATGGCAGTACAAGACAAAGCAGCAACATTCATATCAACAAAGCAGGACCGCGGGTTCAAATCTAGGTAAGACAGTGGAAATCAATGTTGAAACAAATTCTTTTGTACGTCATCAAGCCGACGTCGTTCCATCCCGTCACCGTGTGCGTCAACGTCATTACGTAACTTACGCAAAGGCGAAATGTCATCGTGCCGACACACAAAGGTTTTATTCGCTGCAACTGGAGTGGATCTTAAAATGTAAAATTGGTGTTAAATAGCGAAAGCGCAAAAACAAGCACGATAGAGTAATTAGAATATACTTGTATAATGCACTTATCAACGCAGTTAAGAGCATTTTTTGCCACCATGTGTTATATTTCACCAGGTAAAGCAAGCTAACGTACTTCTTGCCTACTCAAACCAAATACGAAAGCAGCTGAAAATACTACAACATTTCACTTTTTCTTTTTTTTTTGTTAAACCATAACCGAAACATCTCCTGAAATACATTGCAGTATTTCCTGTTTGATATTTGATTCATTAGAAAATCTCAATTCACTGACAATTTTAGGATGAAATTCGGTATTGGCCAATGGCAGTATCACTCGTTTGCAAAGCGTATCACTTCAACTAAATAAGCATTTCGGAACATCACAGCTGGTACTTAAACACAGCAAAAATGTTGCGCAAAACACATGCAAAAGCAACTGTCTCATACTCTTTCTGAGTAAAGCAATAGAATCTTGGATGAAAAGTTAGGAAGGATGATAGAGGATGAAATTTCCCAAAAGGAACAAATGTTCACGAGATCCACAAGACCGGTGGAGAGGCTAAGGGGATAAATAGCACCCCTGCATGAAAGATAGAGAGAAAATTATTATCCTGAGAAAATAACGCTTCGTATTATATACGTCTAAAGCATTGGAGGTGCAACTTTTAATAGAAGCGCCAACACCACAATCACCAGAAATCAAAGAGAAGCATGAAAACGCACAAATTGATAATGTTAGTCGATAAACTTGAACCACGTTGAAGCAGCCTAATCAGTTAGGTGGCAAACGACTGCTTGCTATGAACTTCTCCAGAGCATCTCCCCCTTCCGCAAATTCCGGGCTTCTCCCAGAATTAGGGGTGTGATAAGAGAGTATCGAGTCCATTGAGACCGAGCGAGAGTACGGTTTTGGTCCAGTAAGTTTCGTTAAATCGATGCATGAGCGAACAGGGGGCCGGTGAAAACTGCCCGAAAAAGGCCTACCGGAACGGAGAGGGGACGAAATATCAGCGGGCCATCGCAGCTCGTTCAAAGTGTTGGTTGTAGCAGCGGAGGCGGCGAGGCGGAACGGCCCATTAAAGTCACTTTGATTGGTGCAGCAGAGATTGAGTGATGAGCATTGTGAAGTAATAAAGCGCATGCAAAATAAAAAGTTAGTACGTGAGCAATGAGCATGCTACGAAATGACTTAATCTCAAGATTAAGTTAAAACCCAAAAGCAAAACATGCTAAAACCACACCAAGCAAAACCAAACAAAACATCTGCCCCTTCTTATGCTTCATCGAGTCAGAATAGTGAAGCCTCCCACCTACCAATTCCACCACGTAGGTGAATATGGGGAGTTCACTATTACACCGAGTTGTGCTCAAGTGTCAATTGTTGAAGACTGAAGAGTCGTAAAAAGTTTTAAGCACGTTCTCAAAGCTCTAGAATTAACTTTTCGTGCACCAGGGAACATTACCTTACTTTAGCTTTCCCCAAGGCTATTTTTTAATCGATAGCCCTAACGGCTTAAAACACGGCCACTTACGCAGTATATACAATTCCACAAACACAGGTGAGCAAAGTCAACCGGCCGCAAACATTTTGAACCAAGTTAACCATCAGGGTTTGCTTGCGGTCAGTACGCGTGGAACTGTATACACTGAACTTCTCGTTTTGCATTAAACTCTGCATTTGCGTTATATTGTGAGATACTGCAGCTTCAACTTCGTCGAGCAAATACCAACTAAACCCAAAACTTTCGGGCTGATCTAGGATCGGTAAATACTCCTCATCTAGGATGAAAGAAATCCCATTACGCTGAAACCAATATTATTACGCAATCCAAATAGTGAATGACCAATAATATTGAGCAGTGCAATGATTTAGATGTGATAAAAATTTGTGTTAAGTGCTGGTGGAGATTAAATACATGCACAAAATCACTTCAGCATAAAGTCACGCGATTACTTCGTCGATGCTTGGTTTTCTTTGCCCGGATAACGCAGCCCCAAAGCGCGGTATAATTCCCCAGCAGACGGAACAGGAGGGGATTCCTCGGCCCAGGGGTTGACCTGTTCTGGGCTGGAGTAGTACCGGCTGGTGTTTGGGGACCTGAATCAGAGTTGAAGCCTTGGTAAAAGAACTAAAAGTTTTTACAAGTTCCGATTCAAACAAGCCCATCATCAGCAGAACAAATGTGAATGAAATAAAAATCGTTTTGCAAAAACATTGTGCTGGATTGCATCAAAAATATGTTAGGATTGAGGTTTTGCAGTGAACAAAAAAAAAAAACTACGAATGAAAAAAAATCAATCTTTAAGACAAGAAAAGGTTGCAAGAAGTAACGCTCATATCAAGCTGTAACGACTCTTTAGATGGAGTAGACCGAAATGTGAAACGGTTAACTACAGTAACTGTGCAACTTTATTCTGCATTCGATACTAGACGCACCTACAATTTTGCATTTTGGATTAAGTTTATTGCTTACTCTCGGAAAGACTACCGACGAAACAGCCAGTTACGACGATATTTTACGTTCGGTAACCGTAAATGTTTTAAGTTGATTCAAAAGGAACCTGTTTTTAACTGAACTACAGAGGTTAAATAATACTCGGACTGTATTGATTCTTACTTGGTAGCCAGGGTGGAAGATAGAGGGGAGGTGTTTGCACCAACCCCGGACTGCCCCATGCCGTCTGCTTCTCCGCGAGAACTGCGAAGTGATCCGTTTATGATGTCATTCTAAACAAAATCAAACGTATGTAAAGCAAATAGATAAAAAACTAACTTACTACTTGCCTAATTTATATCGTATATTTTGCATCTGATGTGCCAAGCTTGATAGAAGACAGGGACGATGTCTTTCAATTTTCAAGTCAATTCAAATCAAATCGGTTATTATACTCGCTATATTACGCTGAAGCGTGGAACGAGTTGGCGGGGCCCATCTCTGCGTCATTACGCCCGGGCGACACAGCTCCTTTCGAAGAAATGTCGCAGCAGAGACAAGCCGTTGGCAACACTGTGTCCGATTTGACCGGACCGATATTCAAACCCCATACCTCCCGCCCTAGAGACGAACGCGTTACCGCTCGACCAAGTGGTCGGCTAATCATGTTCTTTAATTATGTATCAGTAGTATTTCTACAAAGAACTAGCAAATTCATATTGCATTTCGCTATTTTCAGCAATTCCAGTCTACATCAATAAAATCACTAAATTGGAGCAAGTACCTTGACACCTTCATTCCAACTGGCCGACAATCCTTTTCTCCTTGATAACAATTTGTTATTGTGATGTTCTTTTGGAGAAGTTCGAGTTGATGATTCTTCTACAAAAAAAAAAAAAAAAAGACTTGAAAATGAACATGCAAGAACTAACGACCTGTTAAACATGATGGCCGTATCAAAGTAGTGTGAAAATTCATCTACTCAGCATCAAACGGAGCAACACGACATCAAAAAGAAAGAGATAAATCTACCACTAAACATAGTGCAGTGGACAGCTGGAAAGTAGGAATGACTTAAGACAGAGTTAAATTGCCTTGAAAAACAAAACTGCTACACTTTTATAATAGTATTATGAGAGCTATTCCATGCTGAAATAATTCAAATTTTGGACCAGAAATGGTCCAACGTGGCAATGTTTAAGCTACACCAACCTCGGAACGGAGTCAGTTGTAGAAATTTGTTTTGAAACCACTTTCCCTTTTCCTCTTCGAAATCCTGACGGTCTTGACCAAGCTGAAGTAGAGCTTCTGTGTAGATCTTCCGCTCCTGCAATTAAGAACTGCTTATAAAAAGCTGCAAAAATGAATGAAAGAGATTTTTTACTTAACCTACCGTCAAAATTTTTGATCTTTTGCAAGACAAAATAAATCTGACCTTTTCAAATGCAACTCGCTGCTGGTAAAACCTCGACTTTGCTTTGTCCAACTCGACTTTCTCCTCCA
This sequence comes from Trididemnum nubilum, assembly GCA_963965965.1. Classification (NCBI taxonomy): domain Eukaryota; kingdom Metazoa; phylum Chordata; class Ascidiacea; order Aplousobranchia; family Didemnidae; genus Trididemnum; species Trididemnum nubilum. The sequence goes on along the minus strand of OZ014473.1, from coordinate 9,365,843 downwards.
AGAAGTAAGTGTCGTTAGGCATCGGCGGCTTCTTGCTTCCTAAACATATTTTCGCGTTTAACCAGGTAACAGTTCTGACTGCAGAGTTTGCAGTAAACTATAATTATTTGCCAAACTATCTGAAGTAGGAGACAATTAAAAGGGCAGCTCGTTCGTCCCATCCCAGACTTTGCATGGCTTAGGTACAGTCTACACTGAGCGTAAAATCGTGAGCGTACGGGTGTTTTTTTTATCTATTATTAAGAAAAATTCGGAACGCCCGACGCACCGTCTTACCAGCGTACATGCTGCCAGTTGGTCAAAACACGTAATACGCTCACGATTCTACGCCCAGTATACTGTAGACTGGGTCTTACCAGTAGATATAAATTCTAAATTGAAGCAACTAACACTGTACACTACGTGTATGCACAGACATTTTAGACTAAGTCTTAAACCAGTCACTACCCAGTGTTAGTCGTAGCGGAACGTAGTTGGTTTGAGTTGAGCGGATCTAATAATTGAAAAATTGCAAGCACCCGGCTCAATACCCAAACCGGAAACGGGTCGATGTGCCCTTCAGATAAGCACGGAGTTCTACTTCTAACCAAGGCTAAGCGGTATAGGCGTTGTGAAGTACACCAGGGATCGGAAACCCCTGCAACATACAAACGATGTCGTATGCCGTGATTTTATACGGCATACGACATCGTTTTCAAACAGTGGTCTCCAAACTGTGACACGCAAGCGCCTTCAAAGACATCTAACGATTAAAACTTTGTGTCCGAAATCCGCCCGAAGGCAATTCCAATTTATGGCGAAGACCTTTTTTTTATCTTCACCCGAATTGGGGTGCTTATTCCCAAAATTTCGGGCAAAAACAGAACCAGTTTTGCAGCGAAGACCTTTATTTTTTTGGTGTTCACCCGAATATGAGTAAATTTTATTTCGTTTTGTTTGCGCAATTCCTTATCGGCACGCGCAAACTTAAAGTTGCCGAATTGACATAGAATTTTACAAATTGGCACAATGGAGAGAAAACGTTGCCGACCCCTGATGCACACTATAGGGTGCCTCGTGATGAAACGCCGAGTGCCCGACGCATAAACGAATGAGCAAGGTAATAATCGTTTTGATGAAACATCATCCTCCCTCACAATTACAATAACTAACCTTGGCATGACGTCATGTAGTCGATAAGTTCTTGTTGCTCCTTGATCACTTTTTCATATTCTTGAAGTTTCTGTTGGGGAGATTCTTTCACTAAAAAAAGAAAGTGCTTGAATGATTTTTTCCCAAATCACAAAAAATTTTGAACCTTTAAGCTTTGTAGTGGCGTAAATGAAAAATTTCAACACCACTTTGCCATACAGTATAAATCACATTACGAAACTACCATCCAATCAAGGTATGCGCGAGCAAATTGTCCACCGTGATTGCTATTACAAAATTTTGATTTCTTTCATTAGCACTCCCGCCATTACAAAGGTCCAAGCAAATTTGCATTCTGATTAATTTAAACCTGAGAAAGATGTAACCTCAGTGTTTAAACGAACAACTAAAAAGCGAGTTTACGGTAGCGGATACCATCACAATCAAGCATTATTTTGCAAGAGAATGTTGCTTTCTTGCCTAGGGAAACGAATTTGTCATGAGCAGAATCGTAGGTGCTATTCTTAGCAGTACCTTCAGTTTTCTTAACGAGATCATCGGATTTGAGTCGTTGTTTATGCAACTTCCGGAGCGCTTTCCACTTTGATTTGAAGCTTTTCTCAATGTCTTCCTTCACCAAGCTGTACGGCATCTCGAACACCCCTTCTGACATGTCTGGCGACAACTCGGAATCTTCCGACTAAAATTTTAGATTCGCTGATGGTTTGTGATTTGAATCAGTAGTCGAAAAAGAGCTCGATTAAGAGGTGATAATTTTGAAAAACAGTTATCCAGGCGCGGAGTTCGCATACATTAAATTGATAAATACGTTAAATTGTTACTTTTCTTATTGCTTATTCTGCTCGTTTCGTTGCTAAGCATTTTCATTAGGCTATCAATGAATCGTGTGACAAGTGTATATTAGTTAAGCAAACAAAGGGTTACAAATAATGTCGTCATTTCTTTGCCAACTGAAACACAACCCTTCATTATCAATCATCAAACTTATTCTTATTTACAGCGTAAGTTTAGTTCATAAAACTAACTCTCCATATTGATGCCATTCTCGCTTGAAAGTTGAATTAGGTTAAATGGTACGTTGCAAACACGTTAAGCTCGCAAGGCCGTAGCGAAAGTTCTAGCAAAACTCAGCAAATTATAGACGGTGTAATGGGCTATTCAGTTCGTTCGTGCGTATACACCAGGCATTCTGCGTGAGTGGAACAACACAAACTTAGAGCACCATTTTTGGGGTTCTGTTTGCAAGTCTTTCGTCAGTCAAAGCACCACAACGGGTGAACTGCTTGGCCACAATGGGAATTTCAGTTGAATGTGACACAGATACTTCTACGCAAACTTACATTTGATGTTTTTACGGAATCAAAGCTTTCCCGTCTTGAAGCATCTTTCGTTGGAGTGCTCATACTACTGCGTCTGCTATCTGCAAAATATTTCATAAACAATTGAACATAACCGTTTAGACTTAAGAATATTCGAATATTAAATCTTCTTAATTTTGTTCAGCATCTTTGTAGATTATCTTTAATCAGCAAACGGAAGACTCGAGAAGTGAAGAGAATTGAGTTATTAACCATTACGCCAATTCAACTTTTTACGGGGCTCAAACAGAGATATCCAACAGAAACTACTGAATTTTGAACGCAAAGTTGATTCATCAAGGCCAAAGTAGACGGACCAGAAAACAAAGCCAGTCGATGCTTGGTAGAGGAAGATATTATAAATCAAACGATGCGATGGAGAGGTTACAACTGTACATACCCTTGAATGGAAAAAGTACTCTTAAATCTGCTAACTCTGTCGACAAGGATCGATCAATCGGATGATGACAACTAATTAAAATCTGTGTATCGAAACTGCAGATGTACGGTTAACGACCATCTCAGTAGGCGTTATACCTGGATGTAAAACCTTCTCGTTGAGAGCGGCAATTAGTTCGTCTTGCATTTGCTTTAAATACTTTCTCATGTCCGCGTTTTCACTCAGTAATTGCCGTTGAGAGTCCTCGTAATTAGTGATAATCAAACGGTACATCTCCTGCTCATTGCTGAAGTTAAAGTAAACATTGTCAAGCTGATGATAAACAAAAAGAAGAGCAGAGAAACTTTTTGAACAATCTGATCAAAAATGCACCTGAAGAATACAATATTAAACTGAGAAACACGAAATATATTAAAAGTGACCTTTTAACGAAAATATTTAAAAATATACATAATATATGATATTAATAAGGTGTATGTTCTGTTTACAAAAGGCTGACATTTCAAAGCCTGAGAGTCCAAACGAGCAAAAAAAATGGGTCCACGACTTTTCGGCGCGGACCTTTTTTTCCCCAATATCTGGTGCTTTTTGACTAACCCTAACCCAAACCCTGAATAACTGAACTGTCAAAGAGCACCGAATTGGCGCCGGAACGATCTGTGCCAAAAACGACTGGTAACGAAATAGGTGGCGCGGAAATGGTCGCACCAAAAAGACCTGGTCCCAAAAAAAAAACACCAGCTTAGCCAAAAACGGCTTGGCTAAGAACCACTTGGCAAAAACTAGCTGGCTGAGCTATTCTTAACAACCTTGTTTACAGCCAGATCCGCAATCAGAGTTACGGTCTTCTAAAAAATACGACGATAGCTTACTTTTTTTTGCTCTTGTCTGTGTTCCACTTTCCGCGCTTCCCATCTGCACGTTGAAGAGAATTAAGCAATTCGATACCCAGCAACCGCTCATGACGCTTATCCTGAAAATGACACTGATCAAAAAACTAGTCTCTAATGATTAAATAGAACCCATTATCTACACTAGTGTTTCCCTTGTCTTTTTGCTAATCTGTGGTGTCCAAAAAATAATACAGCTGTGTCTTTCCAAGCTGTAAAAATGTCATCGTGCCTAATTTTTGCACCAATGCAATATTGAATAATACTAAAAACTATCTAACACACTATACGTCAAAAACTAAAACCCTACAATCTGCTTCATCCGTAACTGGGACCATCAGGGGTGTCTTATTCAAACAGAATTGTGTTTAATCGGTTGATTTCAAACTCAACTCATCATACTACAACTTATATTTCTACAAATTTGTCAACTTTTTTAAAGTTAAGCTAATCGTATTGCCGAAAATTGATAGCCGTGATCCAACAAACAGCTGATTTGCTGATAAAAATTGGTTTAGTTATAACTCCAAACACTTGAACATTTTTGGTTTTATTTTGCGAGTAAGTATAAATTTCAGCAGATTATGTTTTTTAGAATCAAATTAAACCAAATCAAATTGGTCGAGCGATAACGCGTTCGTCTCTGGAGCGGGAGGCCTGAGGTTAAAATCTCGAGCCAGTCAAATCGAACAGTGTTGCCAACGGCTCGCCACTGCTGCGACATTTCTTTAAAAAGAGCTGTGTTGCCCAAACGCAATGACGCGGAGATCGGCCCTGCAAACTCGTTACACGCTTCGGCGTAATACAGCGAGTATAATGAAAGATTTGATTTTTTTAGCAAATCAGCGAATTAATTTGATACAGGGTGATTCAATTTTAAAAATCACTGCTTTCGAGGCCCTTCTAAAACCGATTACTGGCTACCATTGCTATCAGCAGTAAGTTGTGAGATACTGTATTTACTAACCTGCAGCAGCTGGTGCAATTTTGACTGAAGTTTCTCAATTTCTTGGACTTTCTTCTTTTTCTCATGTTTGTATTGACAGTCACGACTGGCAAGGTCAGATGACATCTTGCGACATTTTTCCTGCTCACTTTTGTATTTCTTTCGGAGACTCTCGATGCGTTGTTGCAAATGAGCTTCTTCAATACACTTTGACTTCAATTCACGATCCTTGCTAGCAGCGTCTTCCTATTACAATCATGAGTTCAGTTTGAAAAAACAAAATATAGCTGTACATATCAGTGGGAGTGCTAAATAGATATGTTAACCCTACAAAAATCAAAAATATTGCGAAATCTTGCCAAGGATGCTACTGCTTGCCTTTTCCAGACCACACAGATTGCTAATGACGAGAAAAACAAGTTCAAGTTTTCTTACTTTGTCAGTAAAGTACTTCCAATTATTTTACTACGATTAAAAAAAGATGAAAGGTAAAACTACATTCAAATTCCGAAAATAATAACTAATGCAATGAAAAGTAATGCAACAATTATCTATTAAAACAGAACATATTTTACTTTGGCTAAAGAAAGTAAATGTTGCGCTCTGGCTGCATCACTTTCAAAATTCCGCAGATCACTGGCAGTATCTGAATGAGCTTCCAAGCTTCTACGATAATTTTGAAGAAGATCATATGTTACATTCACCAATAAAACCTGGTTCAATGCCCCATTCACTTTAATTGAAGGATATCCATATACTGACAATTCCTAAAACAAATGCATCAAATATGAGTTTTTTTTGTCTCCTTAACTCTCACATTAAAAACAATCAAATGCATCATTACAACCCACTATTAACCACGATAATACTGTAGCAACTCTTGCATGGAGAAAACAAAAAACCTACCATATATAGAAACACTTGAAACCAAAAAACAATTCTATTCCTCACAGAACTTTTCAATTTTCAAGTCAAGCTTGTAAGAAGTGATTTTTTTGGATCAAAAATTTGTAAATTCCATTTAGTTTTTCTACCAGTGAACTAAATGCATATCTAATGTTTAGTGCCAATAAGGCTATGGTTAGTGCCAATAAGCGGTGGAAACTCCATTCTGTCTTTTCTAATGCTGAACATCAAGAAGGAAACCTGTAAATTTTAATTTTACTGGGTTTAATTTGAACCAACTGAAAATCAAAACTTGAGGCTATTGCTTCAGTAGCAGACAAGATATTCACTCAACCAGTGATTGGCTGAATGATAATAATGAACAGGATTGAAATTCAAACTAAAAACCTGGCTAAATGCGTTACCAACTGCTACAGTCCATAAATGCTATTTGATGCTGTTTATTCCATGTGCAGTTGTGCACTGAGACATCTGGTGTGTGTGTGTGTTATTTTTGAACGTTGCTGCACTTGCATCCTGGCCATGTCGGACTATTAAATTGCCAGTGAATAAGATTTAATTTTAAGGAATATATTCACCTGGTCTAAAAAGACTGAAGATTCCGCAAAGTTCTCTTCAGTGCAAAATGATGAAATATGATTAGCAAGACTGGTTGACCTGCTGAAATAATAATCGAATAGCATTGTCTGTACTTTTTACATGTAGGAACAATTTTTTAGAACTTTTCCATTTAATATTCCTCAGCCAAAAATTTACTTTTATATTGTACATTGCTTATTACAGTTTTTGAGATATGCCCTTCCCAATATTGGAAATTAGGGTTTGCATTTTCATTTTATTTTGCTCAATATATCTGAGATAAACAATAATACATCTGGCATGATAGATATGCAGTATACACATCAAATTGAATTACAGATTAGACTCTAATTCTTAATCACAATATTTTTGATGGATGATAAGATGCAAAAAGACCAGTGTTTCCATAAGTCTTCACCTTCTGCATAAGCCCCGGCAAAGGTACAAAAGCACCCTAAAGTTTTTGCAAAAATGCGGTAGCTCAGGTTTAGTAATGCTGCCTGTCCACTTTAAACCACCAATCTCCAAATAAAAAAAGGTCATCACGATGCAGACCCGATATTTTGTGAAAATCACCACGTGATCTCCAAAATAAATAAAATAAAAAAAAGGTCATCGCTAGTGTTGCACTAACTAGAATAATGCGGTTTTCTAAAATAATTCTAGAATAAACGTTTCAAATCCAAAATTTTGAATTCTATTCTAGAATAACTTGGCAAATTGTGATTATGCATAATCAATACAGTTCTATAGCAAAAATTCAAAAAAAAAATTATTACTCCTGACTAACTGCAATATCTTGATGTCCTTCATGGTCGACTCCTGGGAAGCCATGTCAACTTCCACTGGCAGTTAGGTGGCTATAACAACCACCAACCCTGCAGCTCGTTGTTATAGCCAGGTGGTTGTTATAGCCACCTAACTGCCAGTGGAAGTTGACATGGCTTCCCAGGAGTCGACCATGAAGGACATCAAGATATTGCAGTTTTGATTTCCGTGGTCACGCAGAGGGGAATCCTTGTAGTAGGGATAGTCTATGGCTGTCCTTACTTCAAGGATCCAGCGACTTTTTCACTTGTTTCTAAAGTACCACAAGTGAAAAAATCGTTTATTCCCTACTAAAGCATCTGCCTCTCTGCAAGCCGATAAGGTTTGCCAGTTAGGCCAAGATGTTTGTTCAGCTGGGAATACCTTTGAAAAGATAGCTGAGGGCTGCCGATGAGAGCTAAAAGCTCGAAACAGCGCTGTCCAGCTCTGTACTCCTGACTAAGTTAGAAAACTGTCACTTCTTCATTGCTCAGCGTCTGCAACGTTCTGATTCTCAGCATTTCCTACATGCAAACAGCATCTTTTTCAGCAAAACATGATCTCCAGCAAAACAGCTTTGCTAAGATTATGGAGTTGTGCATGCAAGCTTCAGGGTGAAGCATATACACCACAAGTTTGTTGCACACGATTAGTTTAGTTCGTAGAACACACGCGTGCACACTTGAGTGCAATGCACTATCAATGAAATGCAACTAGGCAGTTAGGTTGCTTAAAACGCACCATGCTTCGCGTTTTGGTGGCACGTTAAAAGATTTTTTTCAAATCCAATTACCCGATAACAAATGCGTTTCAAGATTCGTATCTTCAACAATTTGAATCTCAGGGATGCGAAATTCTTTGTACAACCCTAGTCATCGCATTGCAACCCTGATATTATCTGCAATTTGCAAGGTGATCAAAAAAAGTCATTGCACCTCGAACCCTCTGCTCTCTGCATTTTGCAGAGTGATAGCAAAAACATGGTCATCACGTTGAAAACCTACTGAGGAGTGTAAAAATAACCGGAAATGCCTGAAATGTGGAAGATTCCACAAGTTCTCGCAAGCATGTCCTGTGCACGGAAAACAATGCTTCAAATGCAAGAAATGGGACCACTTTTCAAATAATGCTTCAAATGCAAGAAATGGGACCACTTTTCAAATATGTGCCTGATCAGAAACATGCATCAAGTTGAACAAGTTGGCGATGAATACAAGAAAAATGACGAAGGTGAGCTACAGTTTTCCATAACTAGCGTGAACAAGTGCAACGTAGCAGACAAACTCTTTGTCGACCTTTATTTACACCCTTTTCATTTTTTCGTCAGATCCAAAGTGGACTCCGGTGCGGAAGTGAACATACTCCCTAAGAACATTTGGGACAAATATGATCCCAAAGCTCATTTAAATCCTATACGTGTGACATTGTCTGCATTTGGTGGCGGTTTGATAAAGCCACTTGGCTACATCAAAATTAGATGCAAATGTAATGATGTAGAGAGTTGTGAAACGTTTTATGTTGTGGATTGCATGTGTAGCCCTATATTGTGTTTGCACACTTGTCTGAACTTGAATTTGATAAAAATTTTGTTCAAAGTTAAGAGCAACGAAAACACAGTTGCAACAAACTATCCACAGTTGCAATGTCTGCTCAATGCATACATTAATGTGCTTGACAGCATCAGTTGTTTAGACAATGAGTGTCACATATTCATTGATTGCAATGTTGCGCCAACTGTCTGCCCACCCCATCACATTCCATTTGCGATTCAAGAAAAAGTTAAACTTGAATGGGACTAAATGGTTAAAAACAAAATAAATGAGCCAATTAATTACCATACTGATTGGGTGAACACCATTGTTGTTGCAATGAAAAAGAATGGAAAAATTTGTTTATGTTTAGACCCACGTCCTCTAAACAAAGTAATAAAACGACAACATTATGCGCTGCCTACTTTCGAAGATATTGTTAGCAAAGTTGCAGGCGCAAAATATTTTTCCATCCTCGACGCTCGTTCAGGTTATTGCAAGTACCTCAAACTCGACAATAAGAGCTCTGACTTAACCACATTCAATACAACTTTTGGCAAGTACCAGTATCGTTTTTTAAGAATGCCATTTGGGTTGAATGTCTCACAAGACATTTTTCAGCGCAAAATCGAAGTCCTTCATGGACTTCCCAACCATGGCACAATTATTGATGACATATTGCTTGGGGCTAACAGTAAAGATGAAATGCTGAAAACCTTCGCCTGACGCTTCAGAGATGTCAAGAACGCGGTATTAAGCTCAATTTAGAGAAATGCCAATTTATAATATCCGAAGTTAAATATTTTGGTCATGTAAGTGTGGACGGCATTAAGCCAGACCCTCAAAAAATTCAAGGTTTACGCGATTTTCCTGCTCCCAAGTGTAAGGCTGATATCCAATCCTTTTTAGGGATGATAAATTATTTGAGAAAATTTTCCATTGACATCGCCGAATTGACCACCCCACTCAGAGACTTGCTAAAACATGACGAATGGAAATGGAATGAAGAACATACCCAATGTTTTAAAAATGTAATTGATGCCATTGCTGCTCCCGATAAACGCCTACAGTTTTATGACCCACAATGCCCTTTATACCTTCAGGTCGATGCTTCTAGTCACAGATTAGGTGAAGCATTAATGCAGGACAATGGCCCAGTTGAATTCGCCTCGCACGCTCTCTCAGAGACCGAACAAAAATACGCCCAGATAGAAAAAGAGATGCTTGCCATTGTTTTTGGCCGCAAGCATTTTCATCAATACATATTTGGACGTAGAGCTGAAGTACATTCTGACCATAAAGCACTGGAAGCAATAATGAAAAAACTGTTAACCTCGGTATTGGCCCGTTTACAAAAATTATTGTTCAAACTTCAAGCCTATGACATAACCGTTAGGTTTCATCCCAGTAAAATAATAATCCTCGCAGACGCGTTGTCTAGAAACCACTCCGCCAGAGTCCCCAATAATAGTGATGTTATAGATGTAGACATGTTTTATGCAAATATTAGTGAAGTGCTTGTGTGCGACGATTTGGAAAACATGCGCAATGTTTCGCTGCACGACACGGAGTTAAGTGTACGGCGTCGCTATATATTGCATGGCTGGCCTGATCCTTTAAGCAAGGTTAACAAAAGTGTTCGTTGTTTTTGGATATATCGCGACGAGTAGAGTGTTGATAATGAGCTTGTCTAAAAGGGGAAAGAGTGGTTGTGCCATCTGCTCTTTGAAAGGACATTTTGAAATGCTTGCATTCCAATCATATGGAATTGACAAAACCACACAGAAGGCACGAACATACTTTTTCTGGCCTGGCATGACCAACGATATATACAGACTAGCGTCAATGTGCAATGTTTGCTTGGGCTTTCAAAATCAAAATCCTAGACAACCACTTTTATCATATCCCGTTACCAACGATTTATTTTTTTGGAATAACTGCAGTTATTTGCTTGTTGTGGACTATTATAGTAAATTTTTTGAATATTTTGAATTGAAAGATGCTAGCAGTGAATGTGTTATACAGCATCTCAAGTGTTTATTTGCTTGTTATGGCATACTAAAAGTCTTCATCTCCGACAATGGACTCCAATACAGTAGCAAAAATTTTGCTCAATTTTGTAAAAAATGGGGCATAACCCATTTGACATCTAGTCCCCAATATCCAAGGTCCAATGGATTTGCAGAAAAATCAGTGCAAACCCTAAAAAAATTATTGTCAAAGTCGTTGAAAAGCGGCAGTGATGCAAATCTTGTCATTTTGCAGTACTGGAATACTCCCATTGGTAACGAGAGATCTCCAGCACAACTATTGATGGGTCGACGTTTACGTGAAACTCTATCAGTCCTTGAAACACAATACCTGCCTCACACTATAGATCCATCCGTGGTGAAAAAAAATTAGACAGAACGACAGGAGAGACAGAAGCATTATTATAATCGTGGTTGCCGACCGCTTTGACCCATTTACGATGGTGACTCAATTCATTTTAAAAAAGGAAATGTCTGGAAGCCTGGAACCTTTAGGAACAAACAAACCGCCCCACACTCTTTTGACATTAAGATTGAGCATGGCCATATCTTCAGAAGAAATCGAGAACACATTTACAAGCCTGCATTTGACCCCATTATACCTCCCAATGAAGATCCTGAAAACATTATAGAACAGCAAACCTCGGCCACAACTGCTTCCAACTAGCAAGCCTCCTTGACTGCAGTTTCCAGATACGGGAGACCCCATCGCCCTCCTAAATTCTTTAGCCATAACTTTGTGACTTGTTACTTTGTGTTGAAAAAAAGGAGGATGTAACATTATGCAAATCACACTGGTTCCGCTTGATCAATTTATTAGATTTGCATGTCTTTTCGTGCATGAGTAATTTTATCGTGAGCATTTTGCAATCTGTGATTTTGCGTCATTCTGATTTTGAGTTCGAACAAGTTATAGTGTTTGAGTTTACTCCGTTATCTTATTTTCAATATAATCTTAGAAGTATCAGTGCTACCTTCAGTTATTTTACACTGTAATTCAAAAAAGAGTTAAAACAAAAAGATAATGTTGTAATTATATTACATCAAGTACAAAAACATTGGGCTAATGCAATGGTATCTGGTATTCATAATAATTTACCATACCTGTTTAAAGCTCGAATAATGCTTGAAGTCATTCTGGTAAAGAAACAACAATCTAGGCAGCAAAATAATTTTGGTGCAATGTTTTTTTAGACTTGAGATGAAAAGTTGTTATAAAAAGAGTCATACAGAAATCAGAAAATAGTTAAGTTTAACAATGTTTTAGTTCAAGCTACTTGTAAGCAATTAAAAAATTATGTTCAAAATTAAACTATTAGATAACGTGAAACCTAGACCAAAAACTAAGCTGTAAATTGGATTACTGTAGCTTAACCATTACCAGTTAGCCTGTGAGCACACTGGTATCTCAGATCTACTAGTCAGAGGATGTTGTTAAGTATAAGCTGTCAGCTTTTTTTTGGAACCTCTATGACTCGTAGACTATGTGAGTGCACGCGCGCTCTCACTCCTCTCGTCTGTGCACTGATTAGGAGGAATAGGGCTAGATTTGGGGAATAGCTTAATTTGGGGATTTGGGGAATAGCTTAAGATCGGAAAGCACGTACACTAATACACGGATTGCAGAGCTTCCAAAAAAGCGGACAGCTTATATTTCAGATTTAACGACACCCCTCTCAGACAGTGTAGGCTACCATATGTACCAGTACATCTATGTTCTGGTATAACAAATAGGCAGTGGGTGCTGTTACGTTACGTAGCACTTTACCCGTAGGATAACATTACAAAATTTGTAACGTATTAGCGGCGAAATATTTTTACGTGAATTTTGCCTCTTGGTTCTCATCATGTTCAGAGAAGCAACAAGATTACAAGTGCAAGAGCGTGTTGCATCAAAGAAGACAGAAGCTGCAAGGGTAATACTTTTTACGGCGCATTAAGAATAAGATGTGTTAGAATGCACTTAGACAGGCCGTCCTAACAAACCAATACTTTTTTTAGGACGCTATTGAAAATCAACTCAAATCTAGGTTATGTAATTAAACATTTAATTGGAATTTAATTAAAATCAACCAAAATCTAGTTTTTAATAAAATTAGATGCAAATTCATGCAGCAATAAATGCAGTACAGGTAGACTATGTACTTAAACACCTCTGTCCTAAAAAAAGTTTTAAACACTATCTAAATCATTCAAAATCTGGTTTGTTTCTTCAAAATCATCAAACTAAAGTGATGCAAAGTTTAAGATAAATGACTAATCATCATAATTCAAAGCAAATTCTAAATAAATTTGTCCTAAAACATCTCTGTCCTCAAAAAGGTACAGCGTCCTAAAAAAGTTTCAAAAAAAGATTAAACTTTTTTAGAACGCCATCAAAATCATTCAAAATCTGGTTTGTTTCATTAAAATCATCAATTTTAAGTGATGGGAAGTTTGAAGATAAATGACCAATCATTCTAAGCCTGCCCACAAACTAAATGCAACCCAAATTCTTACTAAATTCATCCTAAAACATCTCTGTCCTAAAAATAGTACAGCATCCAAAAAAAAGTTTAAAAAGCGTCTTAAAAAAACTTAAGAAACTTTTTTTAGGATGGAGATGTTCTAGGACAAATTTATTTAGAATTTGCATTGAATTATGATGATTAGGCATTTATCTTCCAACTTTGCATCACTTTAGTTAGATGATTTTAATGAAACAAATCAGAATTCGAATGACTTAAATGGAAAATACTATATATAAAAGCCGGAAAAGTAGGAAAAGGCGGAAATCGTGCAACAAGGCAGAAAAGTAGGAAAAGTCAGTTAGGTCAGGGTTAACTCTAACCACTGTCAGCTATGCTTTAACCCTAACCACCTTTTCCTACTTTTCTGATTTTGATAGTGTTTAAAACTTGGCAGTGGCTGCTGTTACGTTACGTACAGTGTTCCCTCTAAGTTTTCACCTTCTGCAAAAATGCCGGAAGTAGTGCGAACATTCTAAACTCAATGTAAAAATGCCGAAAATTTTCTCATCATTTTTGTCCGGTTTAAATGTGATCTCCAAAAAAAAAAAAGGTAATCACGCCGATGGAGGCGTTTTTTTCTCCGATTTTACGTTGTTCTCAAAAAAAAAAAAAAAAAAAAGGTCCTTTGTCTAAGTTTTTTCTCCGCGATTTCTGCGACATATCAGAGCGAAGTGCCGTGAACCGTGGCTCTCTAAGGTTTTTGGCGGGAAACAAAAACGCCGGTTTTTGGCGGGAGTAAAAACGCCGGAATTCGCAAAATTTCAGTGCGAAAATGCCAGAAAAAATTTCGCACTTTTTTGCGCTTATAGGGAACACTGGTTACGTAACACTTCACTCGTAGGATAATATTACATAATTTGTAACATTTCAGAGGTGAGATAGTTTTACCTAAAATTTTGCCACTTACCGTTAGCTCTTGCAATGTTTATTGAAGTGACAAGACTGCAAGTGCAAGAGCGTGTAGCATTGTAGAAGTGCAAGAGTAATTATTAATTTAGTACTTTTTTTAGGACCCATTAGGACACATCATAACAAACTGATAGGCCTACTTTTTTGGGGATGCTATCAAAAGTCAACTCAACTTCAGTTTATATAATCAAAAGTTCAATTAGAATTCAATCAAAATCAACAAAAATCTAGCAACGACTATGAATCTAGTTTTGAATAAAACATGATATAAATGAGAATTCACACGGTAATAAATGCAGTATTGGTACTGAAACACCTCCATCCTAAAAAAAGTTCAAAAGTTTTTTACGGCTTTTACAAGTTAAATAGGCCTACGGCTTTTTGACTCTTTTAAAGCTAGGTATCGGTAGTGTAGTGTAGGGGCATGCGTCTCCCAATTCTCGTATACAGGTTTGATTCGCTGCAATTGCGGTGGCATGTTTTGCAATTAGGAAGATTCACGGTGCTCTCTCTTCTTTCTTTTACTTCAAAACCTTGCATTAGAGTTGGGGTTTGGGCAGCGATGCCACTCTGCGAGATAGCAAATCTAAGTACAGACACAATGTTTTTGATTACCCTTAAATTCATACTTTTTTACGACGGAGGTGTTAGAACCCGTAGGCCTACTGCATTTATTACCGCATAAATTTAAATTCGCATCTAAGTTTTTGTTCATAACTAGATTTTAGTTGATTTTAATTGAATTCCAATTAAAGTTTTAAGGAAAAGGCTTGGCGCACGTTCCGTGCGCGCAGACATTTTGTACTTAAGGCTAAAAAACCAAACTCAAAGCACTAGCCTTAGCCCTAACCCTAATTCTAGCCCTAACCCTAATTCTAGCCCTAACCCAAACCCTAACCTAAACCCTAACCAAACCTATAATCATAATAATCAAAATAAAAATTTCTGAAAACCAATGACGTCATCAGAAGGTTTGTTTATTTAACCGCGCACGTTCCGTGCGCCAAGACACTTCGTTTAATTAAATAAACTAGATTTAAGTTGATTTTTGATAGCGTCCTAAAAAAAGGATCGGTTTGTTATGACGGGTCGTATGCGTTCTACAGTCCTAATGCGTCCTAAAAAAAGTATTAATTTAATAATTACGCTTGCGGGTTGTGGCTTCTCCCTTCTACGATGTAACACGCTCTTGCACTTGCAGTCTTGAGTCTTGTCACTTCAATAAACGTCGCAAGAAATAAGTGGTAAATTTCACATAAAAATATCTCACCGCTGAGATGTTACAAATTACATAATATTATCCAACGAGTGAAGTGTTACATAACATAACAGCAGCCACTGCCTAAATTTAAACAATTTCTTTTTACTCTTTTTTTATTCTTGACAACAACAGCAAATGCATGGTAACACAATAATAACAACAACCTGACTACTACAGTATACTGGCAAATTATCAGTGATAAACAATAAGCCTAATGAATTCAATTCTACAGTTTCGAGTTCTCTAGGATCTGAACATGAAATAGGCTACCGTAGATAAATTAATGGTACATACCGGTAATTAGTCATTCAATAATGCTCCTCACGTCTACACCACTTCCGTTATCTATTCAACCACATATGATCTGCTAAAACTTAAGTATTACTGATTGTGCATGCTTGATTGTTGCAAGTTATGGTAGGACTAGCCCTATATCTCCAGTAGGGTAGTAATAGTACGTGGTGGTGCTTTACTGTTTACCCATAATAATTTTTCTCATGTTTTGCACTCTGTACCATAATTACAGTAGGCTATAAGTACAGAACAGTAAGCTGATAAGCTTACTCGCTTGTGACCAACCGTACGTGATAAGCAAATTGGCTACTTGTAATCAGCAAATAGGCTACTTGTGAAGGCTAACTGAGAGTCACTTCTGCTACAGCGGTAGAACTACATTTTGAGCACAAAAAGTGCACATGTGCACTTTTTGTGCTCAAACTCTAATTCTACCTCTACTCGACCTCTGGTGTCACCGTGCACAGTATACAGGTATACTACAATTCAAAAAGTTGGAAGTTAAAATGCGCCGGATTTTTGCTCCAACCAACTTTTTTATTTGCGCCACTTCAAACAAACTAGTTGGCGGCGCCGCACGCGGATTAAGATGATAAAAGTTAATTGCTGCCAAAATTCATGCTTTTTTCTTGCTCTGCAACCTTCCATTTAAAAACCGTTCTTTGCTTTTCAGGGATCGTCAATGTTAGGGAAATTCTCAACGTAGTGGTGCCTCACACCCTCCTGCCCTTTCCTTTTTTTAACACTCTTTTCTCTTTGCTCTTTTAGTCCGCTCTTGAGACCGTCATTTTTTTTTTTTTTTCCCTGGTAGTATATTTAGGCGAGTTTTCTTGCACGAAGTTCTTTTTCGTTTTCTTTTGGTTTCTGAAGTATTAAAAGATGTTGTACATGTTCACGTAAGTGTTCAGTTGTTAGTTGTAGATGAAGATGACCGATATTACCACACTGGTGACTGCCGATTTCACGCAACACCTTCTAGTTTTGAAACGAGAGAGAAGAAGAGAACAAAAAAATTCAGTTTAATGAGAAATCAATTCAACAAAAATACGATATGGAAGGTAGGCTTTGGATTATACACAGTCCAGATATTTTTAGAGGCCGTGTTCCACCACGGCCAGCCACAGCACTGACAGTAGGCCTACCTGTTAATGAAGTTCACAATCTGCTACTAGACACGGCGCCTCAGTCATCAAAAACAAACCTCCGAACACGCCTAACTATAGTTTTGTGTCGTTCGGTCCAGTTTTGCTGCCCAAATTTTGGGAGCACGAGGCTGGACTGTATTTTTTTCCACTGCAGAAAACATTTTCAGAGTAAAGAGAATAACCGATAATGAAAACAAATAAAGATAGCCTATTAGTTGATTTATTCGTGCGTGTGCATTATGGCGTGTGCTTCCCAATTTATGGCGTAGGCATCAAAGCCGCATTATTGCAGCACTATGTCCGTCCGGTCGGAAAATGAGAACCTCAAATGCCTTCTACATTAAACTGGGCTAGCTTTGGACATTACTCCATCGCAATTGCTAGCTCGCATTTACACTTTCTCAAGAACACACACAACAGCTCATTTTTTGTAGCTGTTGTTAATGTTCTCCCACCATGCCAGCAACCTTCTAAATTTCATTTCAAAGTCTTGGCATAAGTGTTTCAAGGTTTTTGATTTTTTTAAGGGAGTTTATATGCCTTTTACTCCAAAAGGTCTTGCCTGGCCAGCACGACCACCTGCTAGTAAATAGGCTTGACGAATAAATTTTTTTGTTCCTTCCAGGTTTCTCTTGACATGATGCCGAGAGCTGCAGATCTCGCGGACACCATGTCTAAAACAGTATCTTGCAGCCGCAGTCGAACTCATCACACAACACTGTTTTCCAGCTCGCGCATGTTTTTGGAGGATGCCGCTAGGATTAGTTCTGATAGACCGCGGACATCGCACGCACAGTGGAACTTTTGCTTCGTAGTTTTCACTTTCTGAACGTTAGTTCGTTTTTCATTTTTGTTGATGCAGCCTCTTGTCTCGCGACTTTTAAGACGATGTTGTTAATGTGTAATATCTATCACTTGCAAAGAATCGTCCTTAATGTAAGCTTAATACTTTTTTTCTTTCGCCATCATTCTGCCGAATTTGACGGAGGAGACAGCCCACTGTTATAATCTCACGGGGAATCCGGCTGACTGTTTACTTTGTGCTTTTTTAACGTTTTTTTTTTCATGAGCTACATGCCGCAATCTCACAACGCATAACACATGCTCGCTATATTTTATTGCAGTTCTGCATACAGCCGTATGCAGTTTCGTGACAGCCGAAATCAATTTTTGATATTGATAGTTATAGTTTTTATTTCTGGCTCAACAGAGCAACGTTTAAGATAATAAAGCTCTCTACCAAACCAGGAAAAAGAAAACAGCGACAAAACGATATACGTTGAAACATGTACAGTTCAAGTCTCATTAGTCACACTCGAAAAGCAAGGGCAAGGCATTGTTGCTGAACCTAAAATAGCAATCACAAAGTAGATAAAAATAATAAAAAACAAGCAAATTTACAACAAACTACATACAATATAAAACATCTTCAAGGAAATGAAGAGGGTAAGGTGTTAAAGTAGGGTATAGAGATCGACAGATGGAGTGAGTAAACAGTATAAGGTGAGGTCGTGAGGCATGCTTAACGTTGTATAACCAGTACTTAAATTGTAGGGGGGCCGGTTGAGCGTTCCCCCATCGAGATTGAGCGTCCCCCATCGAGATTTCAGCGTCCCCCCATTGAGATTTGAGCGCTGGTTGATGAGGGGAAAAAGACGTACAAAGTTCGGTCGAATACAGCACCAAATTCCGCGGGAATAGTGATGTAGAAGAAAATACTTTTCTGGTTTCTGACCTTCTTGTTTCTGGTCTAGACCTAGTGTAGGAGCTATCCCGACTCTGGGGGGAATTGGCGAACCTACACCAGCGCCCGGCGAACTGCGTAGTCTGCCGACGCACTGCAGGACAAAAGCGCAACGTTTTAAATGCGCGGACAGCCCACAAACTTGAAAATATAAAACACAGATTTATTGAGGTGCGGCCTTGGTGCTCTATTACGACTACAAACACAAATTTGAAATTAATGGGCCAAATACTCGTGATTTAAATTTTGCTGCGACTTGATTCTGAAAAACAATATTCATACGATTAACAAAGTGTTCAGTCGCAACTGCTATACGTAGTTCTATAAAATGTCGCAAATAGTAGTGAAAACTACAGGTTTACAATTTCCCCATTCACGATAGATAACTTTTAACCTCAAATATTGATCAGACTATTACCAATGCTGTAAACTTATATCAAATCTTTAACTGACATCGTACTCACATGCTGCTTTGTACTCAAAAGGAGAGCTCCGAAAATATGCGTCCTCTCGCGACCACGTCAAATACAAAATGACTTGAATCGAGGAGCTACGAGCTAGACATGTGATAAACTCTATTGTTTGACCACGCCATGCAATGAAGCACGACGGGTACCGCAAAATTAAACTAATCCATTCCAAACATCATTAGCGGAGACCTCTCAAGAAACACAGAACAGCTATTTGGCTGTAACACCTAGTTTCCGGCGAAGACCTTTTTTTTTATTTTTTTGTGGAGATTACCTGTTTTTGGCCGCAAAAACCCATAAATTTCTGATGTCGGGCAGAAAAAGCGTTTGAATTTCGGCTAAGACCTTTTTTTTTTGGAGATTACTTAATTTTCACTGAAAAATCGCCTCAATCCAATACAAGGCTATTGAAAGTTTGGGTCAAGTTCGTTTACCGTTGGATCAAACTTCCGAAAAAGCCCCTTTCTTTGCCAAATCCTGGCTTTGCGCCTAATCTTCATTAAAGTTCAGTTAATGCTGCAAAAGTGTCCCCCCATGCAAAATTTCACAATTTAAGAACTGTGTATAACCAATTATTTTCTATCAAGAAATCTTGCACTAACGACTTGAATGTGGTTAGAGATTTTACTTCTGCAATTGATGAAGGTATTCTATTCCATATCACTGGCCCTTTATACTTAATTGATTGTTTGAATTGATTCAACAATATGCAGGTAAGAATTTAGGGTTGCTCCTGGTTTGACGAAATTTATTTTGGAGGACTCAGAATTATTTTTTAGTAAGGTCAATAACAGTTTGCCAAGACCATATCAATACATGAAGCAAGCTAATTTATTTTCAAAAAGCTGGTTGATTGTTAACATGTGATTTTGTTCCAGGATGGCAGTACGGTACGATACCTAAGGATGGTGCGGTACGCCCTATTTTTTGTTAGGAAGTACGGTAGGCAGGCTGATACGGTACGCCTTTTTTGTAATGCTACTGGTCCGATACGTTGGTACGCTGTTTGAATTTGCCTACTGAGCGTTTTGTGTGCAACATGCGGCCGTCAATGAAGATTCGTACGGCCGTGCCCGGCGTGCGCATAGTCTAGGACAAACTATTTTAGCTATACTGCATATTAACTCCATTGTTAGAAATGTCCAGCATTTTTTTGCATGTTATGTTGCGTCATAAGGACTTTTTTGGAAAGATCACGTCACTACATGTTGAAAAATAAAGTTTCCAATTCCAGAGACCAATGGGGATTTGGGGGCAAAGCCCCCAGCCGCCGGAGGCACGGGGGTCTGGGGGCGGAGCCCCCAGCGCTCGAAAATTTTGCATTTTTTTGCAAAAATAGCTTCATTTTAGGGCTTTTTTGATTAAAAAATAATGCTTTTAAAACGTGGCTTAGAAATTGGCAGTGCAAACAAGATTAAACTGGTGGCATAAATGGGCTATTTGGGAGGTGGCTAATGGTAAAATGTTAGTTTTCTTGTTTAGATGCTGGTAAATTATAAAATCGAATATTTCAGTAAAACTCACACGGAGTAATCTATTTCGTATAGGCCTACAGTTTGTAGAGAAAAATGATTGGGGGGGAATCTAATGAAAAGAGATTTGAGAGAAATGATTGGTTATTAACTAATACTGAAAAGCCTCCCCCCCCCCCCCCCCCCGTATTCCTTAGTTTATAGTATATTTGTTGATGACACCTATGTTTAGCATTTTTACACTTGCGATCAAATTTGATTGCTTATTTTTTACCATTTTTCAAAGTTTTCATTATTTGTTGGTTTTATTTTTGACAATTAGCTCCCCCCCTGAACATATGTTTCAAAAGATGTTTTAAATCACTTTTTAGTCCACTCCAGTACATAAAACAGTCTCAAAAGTGCTAAAAACGTAATGTTTTTCCCATTCTGCATTTTGATCGACATACCAATGGGGAGGCTATAGCCCCCCCCCCGCCACCCCCCCCCCCCCCTGGCTACGCTACTGGTTACCGCTCAGGTATGCCCTAATATATCATAGCTATGTCGCGAAGACTAACCGGTTTTAGTCATTTTTGTTTTCGATTTTGATTTTTTGGACAACGTTCGTGCTCTTCGTTTGCTGCTAAATTAAAGCTTTCACTAAAATTTATATCTTCATCAGAAGTAATATAAACTTAATTAATCTACCAAACAAACTTTTTTTCTTTAATTTTACCTGCTTTCTTATCATGCAAATAAATATATATATTTTTTTTTTCTACGTAAGTAGAAATTAGTTTGCAACGCAATCGCAAAGGATTCGCCATGCTCTGCGACTCTGCGGAGACTCCACGGAGAGTCTACGGAGGCTGCGCTGCGAATTGATTCGCTAAGGAGTCGCAGTGAAATTCGCCAAAGTGTGAAAGCGGCATAAATATTGTATATTTCTAAAAAACTTCGGTTTTTCTATTTGAATTAATAAACTTTGGGCTTGAGGAAAGCGCAGTTAGCAAGGGAACTGTTACATTTGTGCTTTCTCAATTCTTAGAAATCAGCACGAAGCACGCTCGAATATATCGGGAACCCACTATGACGTCATAATGCTTGTTAGAAATCTGCTAATTTCCAATGCTTTAGTGCAATTATTGATCTTAAATTAAAGCAAGGTCTTCTTGGCTGCTCAAGGTTTTTTTTATCGAAGTTAAAGGGTGGACGTGACGCTTTTGTGACGCCATAATGCATATACATATTGTTTAATTTTCTATTAATGCTTGCTATTGGACAGCCTGATTTAGCCTAATGCCAGTGGTGAAAAAAATGCAAGATAACCAAAAAGAAATAAATCGGATCGAGTGAAGAATGCAGTCGGGAAACGACTATGACATCACAAAGCTGTTACAAATTTACCAATGTCAATTGATTTGACTGCAACATTTTCTATCACATAGTAAAAGGATTTGGTTGCAGCTAAGTTTTGTAGGGAGTAAAAAAGGTCGAGATCAACGCTCTCGTCTGTGACGTCATAATCCATTTAAGTTTTGTTTCAATTTCCTGTTCAAGCTTGCTGTAGAGCAGTCGCACTTTAAGCTAATAATAAGCATTGAATAAATTCAAGATAGCAATCGAAGTATGTAATCGGTAGGCTACTATGACGTCATAAAGCTATTACGAATTTTAAAGTTTCAACTAATTTGACTGCAAGTTTCAACCAACTAATTTGACTGATTTATCCATGATAAATCATAGCAAGATTTTGCTTGTAGGTTGCAGCTAATTTCATATCGAGTTTCATATCGATTTCATATTATGGCCGGAACTGAGCGCCAGCTTGGACAATTGCAACAGACACTGATAACGATATAATTGAGGTGAACTTTCCAGCACGATTCCGCGCAAATCGCAAGCTTGTCAACTGTGAGCAAATCATAGCTTCAACAATACGAATGGTAATGAGCAGTAGCGTAGCCAGGGGGGGCGGGGAGGGCTCGAGCCCCCCCCATTGGCTTGTGAAGTATGCAAAATCGCATGTTTTTAATGCTTTTGAGGCCGATTTGTTGTGAAAAATTGAAAATAGCCCCCCCCATAGGAAAACAGCCCCCCCTCAAACGTTTGAATTTCCGAATTTGGCCGAAAAATCAGTCTCAATTTCGGCGAAGACCTTTTTTTTTTTTTTTGGAGACCACCTGATTTTGGGTGGAAAAAAACTTCGAATTTCCGAGCTTCCCGAGAAATTTCGTCTGAATTTTCGGAAAAACCGTGTGAAACTGATTCAAGAACAATGAAAATTCGGGTCAAGGTCGTTTGCACTTTTCTCCCCCTTTCAAAATAGCCCCCCCCCCCTTTTCCAAATCCTGGCTACGCGCCTGGTAATGAGGATGGTGTTTCAAAAGCAGCGCAATACCGGGATTAACAATTAACAAACCACTCGAAAACATGAAACAAAGAACTGGCTCGTGCTCATCTCACCGCCTAGCCAGCACGCCATTTGGATGTAAAGCTGCTCACGTCATGGAATACCTCAGATCAGTCAACGACGATGTGTAGCGTCGATCCGCTACAATCAGTCAACTAACACAAACAAGAAATGTATGGAATTGATGGCATAGTAAGTTAACCAACCATAAAAACTTTGAGGCTACGCAGTCGAGGCGGTTTAAGAGCTAGGATCAAGTGATTATTCTTTTCAGGATTCTATTCTATTCTTTTCAAGCTCGAGATCAGCTATCGTCGCGGGTCTCTTGTATTAAATTCTGAAAAAATTTGTTAGAGAGTTGTTTTGGCTACATTTAGTAGTTTGATTGACTCTCCAGCATTCAACATTGCTGTTGATGCGGAAACGCGTTCATAGAGAGTGAAGAGCACTGGCAACAATAAAGAACTCAACGCAATTGTAGATGCCTGATAGGTATCTGCAGTGCTAAAAGATCCAGCACTAGAAACACCGTGCAGGGGTGCAAATCTTTGTTGAGCATTGGGGGGGATAATTTGCAATTTTAGCCCAATTTTGCTCTATTTTCAACATTGGGGGGATGAACCTCGACCACGATTTTTTTCTGGTGAGCAAATTAAGTGAAGACCTAAAAATGGAACACTTTTTTCCCCAAATTCAGGTGAAAACCGAAAAAAAAAAGGTCTTCACCGAAAATGGAACACTTTCTTTCCTCGAATTCAAGTGTAGACCTGCGCTCAGATACACACCAGAGTCAAATTATTGGAGGGGATGCAGATGAAGACCATACTCAAATTATGGGGGGTATATCCCCCCATCCCTTCCGGGTTTTGGCACCCCTGACACCGTGGATATGGCAACACAACCGCAGTGTCGAGAGAGCTAGCATAAACAATCTTAACTTCGAAGAGCCGTTGAAGCCTGAAAAGGTTTTTACAGCACTAAACACTGCTTACACTACAATCCCACAAACTCTCAAATTTCGAAAAAAAACTCAAAATCCACAAAAAAAGCAAAAACGTACCACAAGCCTCTCAATTGCAAAACCAATGCAAAGAGGAAAAAAGCTTGTAGCGTCGTCTGCAACAATCAGTCAACTAACCACAAACAAATATCTGGAATCGATGATATAAGAAGTCAACAAACCAAAGCAGCTCTGGGGCTGCTCAGTCGAGTTGTTTAACCGAAATCGGGAAGCGTCCTTTCGACACCGAATGACGCTGCGAATTGGTGACCCCTACTTGATGACGATGCTTGCAACCTTCCTCTTACACTCATTGAAGGTGGCTTCCTCGCTACAGCGATCTTCCAGCTCAAACCAGTACAAAGAGGAAGGAAGCCAGTCGCGTCGTCCGCTACACTCAGTCAACTAAGCTAACTCTAAACAAATATTTGGAATTGATGGCATAAGAAGTCAACCGACCAAAGCAGCTTTGAGACTGCGTAGTCGGGTCGTTTAACGCGATCGGGACGCGTTCTTTTGACACCGGATGACGCTGCAGATTCAAACTTTGACGGACACAAAAAAAATTTTTTCAGCGTGCATGCTTTGTTTAGACCTATCATGTGATATTTTTTTAGAGTTCGAACACTTGTTTAAAAAAAAATATGACATAAGAGTGGAGTCTCAACTTCTTGCTTTTCTTGTCTCCCCTCCCCTTTTCTTCACTTCTTAGTCAAGTCAGAGACCGCAAAATCCTATTTTTCGCTTCATTTTGCGTCCTCTGGGGGTAAGGTAGTGTGGTGCCCCACACCCTTTTGTTCTTTTCTTTTTTTCAACGCTCTTTAATTTTCTCTTTGCTCTCTTACTCTGCTCTTGATGCCGTCTTTTTTTTTGTATTGGTATATATACACGATTTTTCTCGCACGAAGTTCTTTTTTGTTTTCTTTTGCTTCTAAAACATTAGAAAATGTAATACATGTACATGTGTGTGTTCAATTGTTTGTTGTGGATGAAGATGACCGATTTCCCACACCATCCACGCTGTAATTTACGCTGTTAAAGAGACTTTGCCCCAGGCTAAGCTAAATTTGCGTTTTCAGCGCTAAATTAGCGCACCATATCCTGAGTCTGTGAACAACATGCAAACTCATTAATAAAGCCTGTACACTACAGAGCACATCATTGTAAAGGTTGTCCGATGTGTGAGCAACAATGCTGTGTAGCATCAAAGTCCAGCACAGTCTTAAGACAAGTAAAAGTAAAATAGGATACATTGGAAGTTAAGTCGAGCAGAATTGCCTAGAACCTCTCAACTCGAAGACTTTAAGTTCCTCGACGGCTTTCTTGTATTGCAAAGATATGAGTCAACGTTATAGTTTGTAAGCTTGCATTTATTATTCTTATGGTATCGGTATATTATTTAGTTTGTCGTTTTTGCTTGTGGTACTGTTGTGTCTCTCATGTCATGTGAGATTAAGTTCATGCCCAGGCTATCCAACCTGCCTCAGCGCGTATCCTTTAGCTTCCCAACTTTTTCATCACCGTGGCCTTTTTTCAATTCCAAAATTTTCCATGGTCCACATCTAAATCTTCTGCTTAACCGCAATTTTTAAATTTTTTGGTGATCTCCAACAAAAAGTAGGTCTTCACGCCAGATAGTCTATGAGCTGAAAGCTGTAACGTGTCGTTTCTTTCCGACTCTCGGGGGGCTACTTTTTAAAAATAGATATGAGAAATATACAGTCACACCAACTTCCAACAAAAAGTTCTCCACTCGAAACCCTGCAGTATTTTTGTAAGGCCATCTTGAATATGGCAAAACGGATGAATATACCAACGAAAAATTACTGCGCAGACGTGCACTAGACCGTGACGCATCCAATCGGAACGCGACATTGACGCGCAACTTTGGGGATTTCTCTAATCAGCTTTTTTTTTCTACTAAGAGTTTCGTCCAGGACCGTGGCCACCGGACCTGCTCATTACATAGTATTGAAGTCAGAGAATGAAGTAAACAAAGATGTAATCGGGCAAAAAAGATTAAAAGTGAGTGCACATACAACATTTATCTGATCACAAAATGTACTGCAATGCTCTTATATGAAGTTGAGGTGTTAAGCGTAGTTTCAGTGTGAAATTACGCTATTTACACTAGGCTACATCATAATTAGCTTTTAAGGTATAATTACTGGTTTAAGGTAAAAACACTATAAGTCCTGTACCAAAAGGCCTAGTTGGCTTACGAGATTAACTCTACTAGAAGACGGTCAAGGTCATTTCACTGTCTATTTCAGGACTAGAATATTCCTACAGTCGAAGGCATCTTGGCTAATAAACAGCGAAATTTCAAGTTAATCCATAAGCGTAGCCAGGAGGGGGAACCCAAGGGGCCCGGCCGCTCCCCAATTAAAATACCACCTATGATAAAAACTATAACAACATACGTAGCTTAGCGATGTTTAGTTGCAGTTACGGAGGACGAGGGAGCCCCGGGGCCACTAACTAACAACCTGGGGGCCCGAGGGCCCCTAGCCAACGACCTGGGGACCCTAACCAACAACCAGGGGGCCCTTAACTAACGACCGGGGGGGCCCCAGGGATCCCTAACAACCAAGGGGTCCTGGGGCCGCTAACCGACAACCAGGAAGCCCCCGGGTCCCTAACTGACAAACCAGGGCTCCAGGGCCTCTAACTGACGGACAGGAGGCCCTGGGGTCCCTAATTGAGGACCAAATCCTCCCAGGACCCCTAACTAACAACCAGGGGGCCCCTAACTGACAACCAGGGAGCGCTTGGGCCCCTAACTGACGACCAGGGAGCCCTGGAGCCCCTAACTGACAACCAAGGGGCCCCAGGGCCCTCAACTGACGACCAGGGGTCCCCAGGGCTCCAAACTAACGACTAGGATGCCCCCGGGCCCCTAACTGGTGACAACGGGGTCCCACGGCCCCTAACTAACGAGCAAGGTGTCCCGGGGCCCCTAACCGACAACCAGGGGCCCCAGGGCCCCTAACCGACAACCAGGGGGCCCCGTAGCCCCTAATTGATAACCAGGGTGCCCCGGGCCCCCTAACTGATGACCAAGGGTCCTGCGTCAGAGGCCCTGTAATTCAAATTTTTAACAATTTATATGCAAAACCTGAGAAAAATCTAAGAGTTTTGTGCTAAAAGTTGCAACCCCAGGCCCTCGTTTTACGTTATTATGAACTTAATGCTATAACACAGGCGGTAATGCAAACCCCCAGTTGAAATACTACCGATGATAAATATAATCAGAGCATAGCCAGTATGTTGTCCTTGTCCGGAATTATAGTTTCTTTAATTTAGGATTTACGCGTACAAAAGTAAGTAATAATAATGACGATCACCTGTCCACGTCATAATAATGTCATGCAATTCCTAAAGGTTTCAAAAAACTGTCAAGTGAATTGACTCGAGTCCTCCACGTTTAGGAAAAAAAGTTTTTTTTTAAATTTTGCTTTAAAAGTTTTTTTTATGAAAGAATTAAGGACGCGATCTTATCTCAAAATCATAGGCGTTGCCAGAGGGGTGGCACAGGGAGCCCGGGCCCCTCTATTGAAATGCCACGAATGACAAAAATTTAACAAAAAACCTTGTTTCTTCATTTTCAGTTTCTCTTAGCATCTTTGCGTACAACAGTACAGGCGTACAACAGTAATTAACAATAAATAATATTGACGACCAGGGGTCCCGGCTAACCTCCTTAATTCAATTTTTTCAACCAATTGAAACGTATAACCAAAGTGAAATCAAGGATTTTTTTGCTAAAAGTTGCTACCTCAGACCCTCATCTAAACTTTCTATGAACGTAATGCAATAACCAGCGCCGTATTTGCCATATGGCTCAGTACCAGGGCCCCGCCCTCAGATAGTAGGACTTTTTTTGGTCTTCACTTACATTTGGCAGGAAGATGTTGCAAAAATCTCTTAAGTGCCAGGGACCCCGCGCAATGTAAATCCGGCCCAGGAATAACATGTATAGTAAAGCGTAACTCTCTATTGTACCATTTTTCAATAACGATTTACCTCCACCTCGCCAGTTTTTAGCACAAAATACTTTTAAAAAAGTAGCTCGGGAAAATGCTCTTTAAACAAATTATTGAATCTCAATTGAGAAGGCCTGGGTCCCCTGGCCGTACATGTACTCCTACAACTAGTTAACTTCATGACAAAACAAAAAATCTTGAAGAAAAATCTTTCAGCGGATTACTATTTACTGCTAAAATATTGCAGGAGGCAATGTGCCATATTTACCCCTACATGGACCAAATCACTTACAATTAAAATTTTACTCCATAATGCAAGATTTTAAACGTGTTTTGGACTTTAATTGCAAGTAAAAGAAGGATTGAACAGTTAAATTTTTTCGATTGGCTTTCAAATGTTAAAAATCTAATTCT
Source organism: Trididemnum nubilum (assembly GCA_963965965.1). Lineage (NCBI taxonomy): Eukaryota > Metazoa > Chordata > Ascidiacea > Aplousobranchia > Didemnidae > Trididemnum > Trididemnum nubilum. The sequence goes on along the minus strand of OZ014473.1, from coordinate 9,337,646 downwards.
TTCAAATGGCTGTGAACACGTGCGATATGTGATCCAATGGGATTAAAATAGCTTTTTTTTTCCAAAAACTTATAAAAATCGCCCAGCGGCCCCCAGACCCCGTCTGTGATACGTTTGAGTACTCTAGCTTACTCAACACGTCTCCTAAGTTAGACATTTGCTCTTTTTAACTAATAGTTTTCGCCCCTTTCCTTTACCAAAATCCTGGTTAAATTCCAACGGGCTACAGCTTCAGATCTTCCATTCTACGATATCTTTGCCCCATAAAAAGTTCCTTTTTTGAAAATTTCTGATAACGTCATTGCAAGGGATTTGTGGTTTGGGACCCCTCTATCAAAAATCCTGGCTACGCCTATGAGTTAATCTATGCTTTTTGTGCATACCGGTAGACTTAACCGAGTGACAATTAAAGTTTTCTGAAAAAGATTTAAATAAAACTGCCGTTGCACTGTATACCTAAAAGAAGATTATTTATGATTTAACTGAAAGAATGTCATTTAAACCCAAACAGTTTTGTCAAACCAACTGTAAAGGCAGGTAGCCAAATAAAAGTAACAAGCGAACTAAAGGGACTTTTTTAAATCAGGTAATTGGGACTTCCGCGACGCTTCGCGTCGGAAGTCCCTTTTGTTTTTTTCCGGCAAAAATTTCGAATTCGGCAACAGAGGCAAAGAACGCTATAACTTTGAAACGGCCAAAGATAGAAACTTGAATTTTAGAACTTAGATGGGGCACATATGAACCATTCTTCGTGCAAATTTTGGGGGCAATCGGTCACGTGATACGGGTTTACAAGCTAAAAACTGAAATGCCAATCGGAGGTTGAAACAAATCTGGCGCGAAAGATAATTGCACCAGGAGAATAAAATTTTCAAATGTAAAAGCGTCTGGGCATGCAGTTTCAGCTCCCAAAAATAAATTATGACGATTCGGACCCTTTTTTTTCTTTATTGGGACTTCCGCGACGCTTCGCGTTGGAAGTCCTTGTGTTTTTTCCGGTAAAAATTACGAATTCGGCAACAAAAATAAAAAACGCTATAACTTTGAAACGGCTAAAGGTAAAAACTTGAGATTAGATGGGGCACATATAAATCCTTCTTAGTGCAAATTTTGGGGGCAATCAGTCACGTGATACGGGTTACCGAGCCGAAAACTGAAACGCCAATCGGAGGTTTAAACAGCTCTAACTCGAAAACTAATCGCACTAGGGAAATAAAAGTTTCGAATTTAGAAGCGTCTGGGCAAGCACTTTCAGCTCTCAAAAATATATTATGATGATTCCGACACTTATTTTTCTTTATTTATTTGTTAAGCAAATCACATTATGGTGACAAATACTACCAAAGCTAGAAACTTGAAATTAGGACAGATGATAAGCCTATACATAAACTTGCGTCCCTCCGATTTTGGAGACGCTACGTCACGTGGTTTGGGGCAGATGCACCTTAAACTTGTGACAGCGAAGTTTATTAAGCGATTGTAGTCACGGTCGCGCGCGTGCTGTCATGGCTGAATAGTTAAAGGCGCCAGTGCTTAAAACCTAGGTCATGGGTTCAATTATCTACTTGGCCATCACTTTCATCGAACCAAGATTATATTGGATCTAGCATATTAATTTTTTTTCGATTACGACAAAATCGCTTTTAGTATTTTTTGTTTGACACTAGATATGATCAGAGGGTATTAGGTTTCATTCTCTGTGAGGACTCCCCAACAATCACTTTTTTAAGACGTCAAGCTAGCACGCTAGTTTTTTGTTGCTATCAGTAGAAATTTTAAAAACAAAAATTTTTTACATAGTTTGGGGTTACTAACCCCCCGAAACCCCCAAAGGGACCCAAAACATCACTTTGTTGAACGGTTAAGCTAAGATGCTTTTTTATCGGTAAATATTTATTTGAAAAATGTTTTGACAGGGTGCTACTTTTTTTGATATCAGGAGATTATAAAAGAGAGAAATACATGGATATAGTTTGGGGGTACCACCCTCCTGGGGACCTCCCAAATATCAATTTTTTGAATTGCTTAATTTCCGGAGCCAGTTTTTTTTGATACCAGTAGGTATTTAGAAGAAAAATATTTTGACGTGCTTTGGGAATACTACCTCCCCGAGAACCTCCCCAAAAATTAATTTTTTGAACGACCTAATTTAAGGTGCCTTTGCGTTTTGATATCAGCAGATATTTAAGAGACAAATATTTTGACGTGGTTTGGGGGTACCAACCCCCAAAATCAATTTTTTGATTGGCTCAAGCTAGATCAGTAGTGTTTTTTGTTATCAGCACATATTTAAAAGATGAAAATTTTGACATAGTTTGGGGGTGCCATCCCCCCCAAGGACCCTCTCAAAATGGACTTACCAAAAACCAAGTTTTTGATTGGCTCAAGCTAGGGCACTAGTTTTTTTTGATATCAGCACATATTTAAGAGACGAATATTTTGACATAGTTTAGGGTACCACCCTCCGGAAACCCCCGAAAATACGTAGCCTCCCAAAAATTATTTTTTTGATTGGCTCAAACTAAGGTGCCAGTTTTTTTTTTTTTTGATATCAACAGATACTTAACCGACAAATATTTCGACATAGTTTGGGAGTGCCACCCCCCCGGAACCCCAAAAAACAATTTTTTGAACACCTTAAGCTAGAGTTAAGCTAAGCCTAAACGAAAAATTCTGAAACCACCGAAGTTACAAACTTGAAATTTGGAGATATGAGAAGTCTGTATATGAAGTTGAGCACCAGCATTTGTGGAGTTGCAACGTCTTGTGGTTTGTGGCAGACGCGCCAAAAAACGGAGAACTAAAATAGAAGATTTTAATGATTGGTTTTATCAAGCATACACATGTCCTGCAGCGGCCGAGTTCCTAATGGCGCCAGCGCATGAAACCAGTGTGATGTTATCGACCAGGATTCAAGCACCTGGTTGTCCATCGGTTTTCTAATTCCAATATCATTTTGAACTCAGCACATTTTTTTTGATTAAGACAAAATCGTTTTTCAATTTTTTATTTTGACGTTAGATATGATCACAGGGTATTCCGTTTCATTCTCTATAAAAATCCCCCGAAAAATCAATCTTTTTTACGGCTTGAGCTAGGGTGTTACTTTTTTTGACATCAGTAGATGTTTAACAGACAAATACTTGAACATAGTTTGGGGGTATCCCCCCCCAGAAACTCCCAAAAATCAATTTCTTGAACAACTTAAGCTAAGAATCCAGTTTTTATTGATATCAGGAGATACTTAAGAGACAAAATGTTTGACATAGTTCGGGGGTACCACCCCTCCGGAACCTTCCCAAATGGACCCCCCAAAATTAATTATTTACAACGGTTGAGCTAGGGCGCTAGTTTTTTTAGACATCAGTAGATGTTTAAGAGAGAATTTTTTACATAGTTTGGGGGTTCCAACCCCCAAATAAACCTCCCCAACAATCACTTTTTGAAAACTAAATTTAACAATTGATTTTACTCAATTGGGTTCATATGCTGAGATGGCATAATAATTAAACGCATCAGGGTTTAAAATTTCGTGATGGAACTGAGCTGGGTTCAAACACTTAGTCGGACATCAGTGTTGCCCCAACCACAAATGATTTAAAATCAACATTTATTGTTTCATGAGACAAAAGGACTGTGTTTGAATTGCATATGATTATTTTTTACAGAAATATCGGTAACCTTCAAAGCATAAAGGAGAGAATGATGGTAAAATGGAACTGGCAGAAGTCCCGTATTATTTTCCTCCGGGAAAACGAACATCTAGTGTTGATTTTGTTTTTGTCTGATTTTGCAAGAAAGCGGTGAAAACAAATACCGGTAACTAATGTGACAGTTTTGAGGTTTTTTCACCGTGCGTTTGGTAAGTATTTCTCATGTTGTTAAATCGGTTTACGCTGACACACAAGTTTTTATGCATACACTTATAATTGTATAAAATTAAAATTCCCAGAATTCAATCAAGTACAATAAAAAAACTTTATTGCATTAACTTCCTAACCACGAATCCTCTTTTTTCAACAAAAATGTTTGGCTTTCAAAATTGAGCTGATTTTGAACCCCATACATACAATATACTCACGATACGAAACGTAACTCGTACATTCAAATTAATGCAGTTCATAGAGCTGGTATAGTGGTATTACCAAGTATCTAATACGAAAGAGACGCATTATGCAGTTTCATTCGATCTCAACTCAATTCAGCCCGATTCCCAAACTTTGAAAGTTCAATCCTATCCGATGCATTTTGTAAAACGTTTATATTCAAAGTTTCTCTGAAGACATGAATTCACTGAAGACAAGACATGAATTTACTTGGTTTTAAATAAATTCCATGGCTATAATTATCTCTGATACGTTTACAAATAAACAAAATGGAATTTGTATGCTTTTGAAACGATATTTATTGTGTCATTGATGTCAGGTGTATATTAATGAAAGTAAAGGAAACACACGTAAGGTACCGCTACCGTATTTGTTTTTTTTTTGACTACTCCGGTTAAACTTGTAATATTTTTTTGCATGGAGTGTTTTAAAGTTTTTTTTGGTTTTAACTTTTAAGTTTGTGGGAAATATAGTACTATAATATTGTCGCTTGCTTTCTTGACCAATTTAAAAACATTACGAAAAAAAACTTCGTTTGTTTGGACAATTCTAAAACAACGGCGACAAAAGGGCAAAAATAAGCACAAGCAGTCTAAACTAAACGTACAGTTACTTAAAACTATTAATTATGATAAGGGTAAAATATTCACGATGGTGTGACATGAAAAACTTGTTCATACTGTAAACGAAATAAAAGATAATACTTAGAAATTAGTACTTTCGAAATATTTTAGAATCTTTAAGCAACTGAATTTTTTTCACATCCTTTTAAACTTTGAGTGAGATTTAAAACAAGTCCATGGGAAAATACAGTTGAGTAAACTGCTAGAGCTAATAGCAGCTACACAAGTATACAACTAAAGAAATCACCATATAATCCCTGCCCGATCAAATCAGAGAAAGCATATAGGCCAAAAAGAAATCGAGCAGCAACCAACTCCGTGCATGGAATCTTTCAATTCAAGTCTACTCGAGCATTTCGAAGTCTCTGCTACAAGCTGGTAACTGGTAAGGACAAAATTGTTTCGCACAAAGTAAGGTTGTTTTTCATAATACAAAAAGCACAACATAAACCAATCATCTATGAACAGCTACCAACGACGTTTCTTTATTTCTGAGCTTTTCCGAAGTTTGTACTAGCCTTTTCAAGAACAACCAGCATATACTGCAAAATTTATCAATTTGAAGATCAAAGCCAAAAATTTTACGTTTTTGTCAGCTACAGTAATAGACAAATAGCCTACTTCAAAAGTTAACAAATAGTCTTGTTTTATCGCAAACTACATCGCATTTCCGAAAAAAGTTGGTGAAGTGAGATCGTTTCTTGCTCAGCAAAACGAGGGCGAAAGCAAAAAAACGTAGACTGAGTTTCCTTTAGTGATAGCCTACGCAATGAAATCAGTTCATATGAGTTGATAAAAGCATGATAAACGTAGGTAGGAGAAACTACATAAAGCCATGAACAATACCAAAATGCAATATGTGACATTAAAACAAGCGGTTATTAAATCATTAAACCATCATCAAGCACTTACCTCAGCTACAAAAGCTTGCTGGTTGCTGACACAAAACCATAATACCTTAGCATCACTGAAAAGTTCAAAAAGTTCTAGGTAATTTTCCTCCTTCGGCACAGTCCGAAAGTTTATACACTGTAGTGCATTGCGTAGAAAAACACTATGAAACCTTGGCGATGTTTAATTTTTTGTTCGAAAGTACGAAAACAGTACTAAAGCTCACGCAAATTTTATAAATTGCTCAAGGACTCAATTACCGTGGCACTCAAAGTTTAAAATGAAAAGTAAATGGACCCATAAATACTTGTCATTACAGGACTTGATCATAGCAATAAAACTTGTATTTCAAAGAAAATGAGTTAACTCAAACTTATACACAAATTTAACTATAAAGCGGCAAAAAAGGCTTCTTCAAATTGAATATCGCAGGTTTTGAATGTGAACGATGCGCCTATTAATACAAGTTTCATAACCCGCTTAATTGCTTATTGCAAAAGAAAAAAAAGTGATTAAATCGTATGCGCGGTTTCAGACCTAAAAGGCTACCAACGCAGAAGCCAAGGGAGGAGCAACCAGAATGGCGATGGAAAGGTTGTTTTCCTACAAGATTCAATCCGGCAGCCTATGGATTACCAGTCCGCTGCTCTAGCAGTTGAGCTGAAAAAAAACTCCTTCGCTCGCTTAATTTTCTTATTTCAACTAAGCAACGTGCTTTTTCTATGACGTTAATAATAATTCATCAAAATGCCTTTGATATTTGCAGGTTGAAATTTTGAGAGAGTACAAAGTTTTTCGCTCAGTTTGCTTTAAAGTGCGCCAATTTGGTGGATAGCTTTACCTATGGCTTTCGGCACTAGCAGCCTTTAAGCCAGAAAGCATACAAACGATTAAAAAAAAGCTCGTTTTCATACAGCAGCTCAAATTCCTTAAATAATTATTGCTTTATAATGCAAAATTTCGCTGGAAATGCAGCAATTGATATGGTAATGCAATAAATTAACATTGCAGGTGGCTATTGCATAGCAAGCAAACCAATGCAGTATGTGCGATAATTAAAACGAGTATATTTTGCATTCAATTACACAAAATCGTTTTGCATCATTGAATCAGTTTTGCATGAAATGAATGCGAATGTTACAGTTTGAGGTTTTTGCCTGCTTGATGCGTATATAAGACCAGGTTAAACAGAACCGTCTTTAGATAATCCAGTTTTTTACCCATATTTGGAAAAATTCAAGGTTTATTAAAAAATTGCGGAGTTGTACTCCATTAAAAATTAAAGATCACCTTAAATAAAGACCATTTAGTTTAAAGCGGTTTCAACTGTAATCTTTGTATCACATCTACAAAAATTCGCAAGAACAAAAAACGACTTCAAAAAAATGAATCTACAGTATACTGACTACATTGTTGTGAAACTAAAGGTAATATAATCAGCTGATCAAGATGAGAATTATAAGTAGATAATAATGATTGTATGAAACGCCTAAACCAATATACATAACTGCGTTAATCCAAAAATTTATTTTGAATTGATTGATTGATTGTTTTTATTTTTGTATAGAAAGACACATACAACAAAAATATGCTTCAATATAAAACTGTAGGCAATGTCTTTCTAGTGAGAGGCTGCAAAAAGACCAAGGTCCAGATTCAGGAAACTGGTGCGGTCGTCGAGTCGGCAGCCTCTCACCTGGCGATTACATAAAAAACACAGCAATACAATACGTCAAGCAATGCAGAAAGAAAAAAAAAAAAGAAAACAAATCAGAGTACATAGTGAAAACAGTGCAGCAATTTACATGTCGAATTGTTAAGAAACATGGTAATAGTATCAACCAGTTTAAATTTAAAATTACTAGGTATTAAGACATGAGCAAAACCAAAAATCATAACGAGCATTTAAATTGCTAATGGCAGCAGCAGCAGATAAATTTAAACGCATAACAATAAAACTAAGCACCAAATAACTAGACAAATTCACCCTCATATTTATTGTTTGTATCGAAGGATTTCTTCAATTTTTTTTTAACAAATATATTAAAACTTATTCTTGAATCGCTTTCGAGTTCAAATGGTAACTATTTTGGAAGGTGAAGTTGAAAAGCCTAATTTTTAATTTGGGGGCAAAATAAACCCTTTAATAAAAACTGGGTAAAATTAACAATAAAATTTAATTGTTATCTCCAAAATATTCAAGCTGATATAAAATCAAAAATTTTCGGGTAAATTCAATTCAATTTGTTTATGAAAGGGTTCAGTTTCAAAATTTAAAATCGTATTTCTCAAGAAAGTTACGCAGTGTTTTTCTTGCAGTGTACTGTACAAATTAATTTTTCTTTGTGGGATAAATAGTCGAATTTTTACGTTATGTTCTTGTTTTTTTCTTTTTTTTTTCTAAACGTTTTTCTGTATAATTATCTATTTGCAACAGTATAAACAAGTTACGCACGCAAAAGATTTGGTAAACCTTATTTGTGTATTGAGACAAAAATAATTAAATATTTATCATATTTAAGAAAGTGAATATCATTTGTCAAAATCTCTTGGGAAAAATTGGTTTGACTTCGCAATCTACTCTAAAGCCTACGTGTTTTTAATATTACATATGAGACAGAGAATAACCAAACCGTTGCAGCATTTTTCAAGTTACGTCGTCGAGTTTTCAAATGCTTACTAAGCCATTTTCTTGACTATAACAAAATCTATAAGTTTGAATAGGAAATTCCTTGTGGACATCATACACACTACTCAAATATTCACAAATATAGAATTGCTCAGCAAAATTAAGGTAGGTCATTTATGAACATTAAGATAAATACTAACAAAGTCAAGGTTGATCGATGAATTAATTCAAACTGGACAATAATTTCACGTGCATGCCTAACACAGCTGTTGTACATGCGTGCATGCTTAACACATTAAATTTGTAAATTTCTGAGCACGCAATTTAAATGAAAAAAATAGAAAGATGAAACCTTAAACAGAGCATTCAAATAAAACATGAAAACCTCAAAAGGTAAAAAAAAACGCTTTACAAGCCAATTTTCTGGCACTTTCAGATTTAATTTCACAGCAACAACAACAAAACAAAAAGAAAACAGGATCCGAAAACCAGAACCAAAAAACGGCAACACAAAGTGAACAATAGGTATGTTCAAGACTTAAAGAGGATTACATGACTATGATTTGCAAACTCATACAGGAAAAAGTCGATCAACTCACCGGGGGGTTCATTACATACTCTTTGTTATTTATCGAATGTTCGTTATTCGAAAAATAACAAAAAATGGTATTACATGCTCCAAAAATAACGAATGACTGGTAGTAACCTTTCGGAAATTGTCACAAAAACTTCCATTGCTATCGAATGTTCGTAATTCGTACTTTCGTATTTTTCAGTATTACATGTTCAAATTATATGAATAACAAATAGCGAATATTCGATAACTACGTCATTTTTTTGAAAATATTTCGAATTCAATAAAACATTCGTTAACTTTATTTTTATCAGTCTTGACACAATATTTTATTGTCGATCAGTATAAAAAGTCGCGAAAATGCAAATACCGTTACGTTTTTATCGTTTTCTATGTTTATATTGTCTTACACAAGAAATTGATAAATCATTTTGGAAAAAACATTGTTGCCAATAATATGGTATATACCAAAAACTTAACAAAATAAAAATTACTGATAACAACCTTGAATTGGGCTAGTTTATCTCGCTTGATAACACAAAATCTTTATCTGAAACGTATTGGCGACGTAAAGCCTACTGTATACACGCAATTAATAAATTCATCAAATGCAGTTAATTAAAGCTAAGTTATTTTTGAACTCAGACTGAACTGAGTAAGAATTCGATCAAATTTTACGATGTAAACTTTGGAACAGTATTCTTTATAAATGCTTTATGAAAGAATACAAAAAGCAATTAATGAACAATCACAAAACTATATGCCACTAAATAAAATTTGATCGCCGTTCAAAAAAAAAATAATAATAATAATGAGCAATAACGTTTTGAAATCACCAAAATTTTTTCAAGTTCCACTTGCATTAATAATTGAGTACTGTTGTTCCACAATTTGCTATCAGTCTTCGCAGGATTAAATGATCCAGTAAAAAACAGTAGTTGCTCGACCTTATACCCCTTTCACTCATGTTGTTTCATGTTTATTTTTGAAGAACTGGCTTTGGTTATTGAAACTTATACCAGTGATATTTTTTCTTTCTAACAAGTAAATGACCGAAGCTTATTAATTGACAACAGTTGAAGACATGAAATAATTGCATGAAATAAATGAAATACTTGCAACGTTTATTGCAGAACAATTCCAACCAATTATGATAGATTGCAACGGCTAGAGCTGAAGGTGACACAATTATGACGTAAGAGTCGGAACAGAGTTAAGAAAATAATTTCATTCTTTTCGAATGAATTTTTCTGTTAGGAACGGAGCATGTTATAGCATTCGGTGTTATTCGAAAAAAAAAACAACTTCGAACAACGCATATGAGTAACGAATAGCGAATATAAATAACAAATTACGAATACCGATTATGAATAACGAAATACCACATATGAATAGCGAATTATGAATATGAATAACGAGATATCATAACAAATAATGAATGTTTGGTAAATAATGAAGAGCATGTAATGACCCTCCGCGAAACAACATCAAGCATATAAAACGACCAGAACTATGTAAATAGACCAGCAATATTCTTTCGTCGTAACAGTACACACAGAATAAGGGAAGTTAATAATTAACTTGTATAAAAACCTTTTGGTTATAAAGGCAAGAAAGCGTGTAAAGCACAAAGAAAAACAAGATTAAAACGTACAAATAATAGTCATAGGCACCACCATTCCACCACTAAAAACAGCATGTTGAAAATATCTTAAAATATAAAATAATAGCTTTCTGTAAAAACCAGTCTAACACAAAAACAAAAAACACAGAAAGCACAAACACGAACACAATGCACCGAAAACAAAAGCGCAATCAAACTACGCAAAAAAAAACACCTAATCGGATTAAGTCTTCTAATGCTTGTTACGCAGACTCAGCTTAAAGTATAGTGTTATTGGTCAAAGCACGCAAGCGATACACTCAGATTTGGTCAATCTAAAAGGAACATTGAACTGATCTTTCACAAATTTTTTTGTTGTTGAGAAAACTAGAGAGTGAAGGTGTTGAGGTTCTTAAATTTACAAAATGAACAACCACTGAGAATTTCAAAAACTAAAACAAAAGTTTTCAAATAAAAAACACTTACAAAAATACAAATAAAAGTTTTGGGAGCTTCATCTTCAGAAGCTTTTAACCCGTCGAATCTACAACAACTCTGGCATTGCAAGGTAATTCAATAGGGAACAGAAAACAGCTGCTGGTACCTTTTCGCCAATGTCGCTAGCTAGGAGCAAGTAGCATAAATGCAAATGCAGCAGGTCTAATCATTAAATTAATGCACGGTATACCATTAAGTTACCACGCAGCAGCAGCTGGTCACAAGAATACACAAAATAAAGCTTAGAAATGCATTATTCTGTATATATAGCATCTGCGTAATCTACATTTCTGTTATTGTGCCAAGCATGCAGAGTGCAGATATGTGTAGGTTTGGTATTTCGCAAGTTCGCATAAAACTGACGAGTTGTTTCCTGGTAAGTGCTTCTGAACCATGCATGCTGTAGCGTTAGTTTCACGCAAGCTATAATTAATGAATGTTTTCCTGGGGCCCTCGATCAATATCACCAAGCGCAAACACACCAAGGTTTGACAACTCTTTGAATTATTCATGAGGATTTGCGCTCGATACAAACCTATACAATGTGCTCCGCGTCTTTTTTCAAGGATGTTTTTTCCGACACTCCATTTTTGGCCATTCGTTCTACGTTATCTTCATCTTCAGCTCTTTCTTCTTTCACGCTTTTAAACATGTCATCGTCTTCTTCAATCAGAAACGGAGACAGAAAAACGTGCATAAAAAAGCCGTAGAATCTGCCGCGAATAATCGCCAAGTACACCTGCAGCACAAGCGTTAGGCCCGAAAAAGCGTTAACCTGGTTGTCGTCTTGCGACACAAAGGCGGTCAGAAGCCCAAAATACAAAGACATGGAAAAGTTTCGAGCGACGTAGGCAAACATGCCGGCATGGTAAGAAAACATGTACATCTTTCTCCATCTTTTTGACAATCTCAAGCTGCTTTTTCGTAGCTTTAGCAAAAGCGTTTCGCTGCTTATTATCTTCACAAAACACTCCAAGATCCCTAGAGTAAAGTACTCAATGCAAATAAAACTGATCACAGCAACCCATTGAGGAGTGCTAAAATATTTCCCTTTTCCAGTAGCGAGGAACATATCCTTCCGATACATAACCGCAATGATCGAAAAAACAACAGCTGTAGCAGTCCATATCAATCTCATCCAGAAAATGCGCATCCTAAAATATATCACAAGTGAAAATCAATGTTTTCAGGGACTTAAGTTTGATAATTGTTTGAGTGGCGTCCAGTTTGTAACTAAATGTATATCACTATTGCACTGGCTGTACTATTTCTTGCGAAGCCATTTTTCAAGTCCAATTTTTATGCTATAATGGCTAGATAGATTCGATGACATGTAGCGCAAAGTACAATTTAATTTACACGTTACTAAATTTGCGTTTGGTTGAAATCAGGTTTTGAAGCGTTCACTATACTAACCGCAATAGCCACTTGATCCATCGAAAGCACGAATAATGTTTTGAAAGGGGCCCTGCTATGAAGTAGATGAGAATCCACGAAGTGAATACCTCCATGCATGGAAGGCTTATTATGACTTGTGCATCCCAATCTCCGGCTTCTAGAATAGAAAAATTGCGAATCGAGTTAACTTCAAGTTGCGAGGTCTAAGTATGATTACGCCAGGTCTCTTCACAGGCTGTTTTGTTCTCTTCACCGACTCTTTTACCAGCTTCTTATAGGCGCATCAAGAGAGTGACAGAAACCGAAATTCAAAATAGTTTGAAATCTGGGCAATAAATAAACGAGTATGAAAAGTTTCCTTTAGTAATATCTTTCCACTAGCTTTTATCGCCTAAATTTTAAATCATTTCGAATTTTACATTTAATGTTATTCCCTTAAAAGCTTAACGGCAAAGTTGGGAAATTATAGCATTTTTCCTTAATTACCAGCATACGCGATGAAATATTGGTCGACTCCGAACGACATGCAAAGATAACACACAAAAAAAGCAACTATGGAACTTCCTTATCCTCAAAATGAGTGGGAGTCCAACAAAATTTTAATATTTTCATCTATTCTGATGCTGTTCAATTTTTTGGTTAGAATTAAACCCACCAGCAGCTTTTCTTACCACAAAACAAAAGAGCTGGCAAAATCGCGCGAAGCGCATAAGTATTGTAGATTACTATCTGAGTTTCATAATGCCAAAGGCAACAAAGCTTGATTTTGTTAACAGCAAACTAAATAGAAATGCTTAAAAGTAAACTACCCGTAATTTTACAAACGTGCGGCCTTGACGTTTTTAAAATTTGTTCCCAAACGTGCTTTATAGATCTGCCCCTGCATTTAATGGTTCTTTCCGGCAACGAAATTTTTGCGCATACAACAAGGTTCGACAAAATTAAAACTTTTGCTGAGAGCAAAACCTCATCAGCAAGACAAGCTTTTAAACGCAGCTGTTAAAAGGCCCTAATTCTGTTACCAACGTCAATATTCAATACTGTGCTGTCATGTTAATGGTGGTGTCTTAATTGGTGAGTTTTGCCTACAGCAAGAGCTTTAACATAGCTGGGCACGGTACTTTGCAAGAGTACCGCGGAACCGGTACTTGAAATTCAAAGTATCGCGATACTTTAAAGCAAAGTGAGATTGAAAGAAAAAATGATTGGACTGGTTTGCATGACCACGTTTACACGGCCATCAAACGCCGCCTTTACGCGATTTGGTTCGTTTCCGCGGCTAGTGTGAAGATGCACAGCAGAGTTGTAAACGGGCCCACTAGTTCAGGCCCGACCGGCCCGAACCCGAAATATAAGTCCAAACCCGGCCCGAACTAGAAAACTAATTTGAAGCCCATATCATGCCCGAAAAAAAAACGAAAGTTAAGTCAGGTCTGAAAAATTTAGCAATGTTGCCCACTTATTTTGATTATATTTTTGTGCACGTAAGACAAAAAACACGTCTAAGGGCGGAATTAAGCCCAAAATTTTGTTAACTTTTGGCCCGAACCCGACCCAAAAAGTCCGGCCCGACTTACAACTCTGATACACAGTTTGTTTTGGATAAATTTTACAACAGATTAGTAAGTAATACTAGTAACTACTAACTGGTGATGAAATCAATTCTATAGAGTATCTAACTTACGGCTACGTATTGTACCGTACTCGAGTTCTATCACTATTAGTCCAGTAGTAACCAAACAGCAGTCATCTTTAGAGAATTACGTGTATAAATGGGCACTAGGCACGGTAAGCTAGTTTGGCATACATCAGCTCCCAATCATCACACAAGTGACCAGGGATGGAAGCAATCTGCAGTCGCATTTTTAAATGACGTGGACTCGACTCAAGTCAGTGAAGAAAAGACTAGGGTTAGATTAAATTTGAACCGACTCACAACTTAGTGATAAATTTGAATGTGGATTTTCAAGAGTCAACGAGTTTGAATGTGGATTTTTAAAGTCATTGAATTTGAATTTAGGTTTTTCAAAGTCAATAAATTTGAATTTAAAAATTAAAAAAATAAATGGATCCAACCCTGGAAGAGACTTATTCCAACTATGCAAGCGACAATCACACAACACAAAAGTTATTCATTAAGGGGTTAAATTGAACTTTTGCTAAAGTGTGTTGTTTCTATTTGTTTTTCGTTGCTGCAGATAGTTCTAGTTTTGTTTGTTTACAATTACGTTTGGCTTGATATTCTTAGCCGTGCAACCATGCATTTTTAGTTTTTGTTTTGCTTATTTACAATTAACTTTGGCTTGATATTTATAGCCATGCAACCATGTTTAGTCAGTCTTGACGTGTGATTCTCAGTGCTTCATCAGCATAAGCAGAACTTCAGTTTCACACAATAATCAAAAGAGCAACATTTTCGTGATTTCTTAGTCTTACAAATTGATTTTCACTTTGTTTCAATTCTTTTAATTTATTTTTTAAAAGTTTACCGGTACCTCTGAAAATGAAGCAATGTACTGCGATATCCGTACTGCCTACCTATCAGAGTTGTAAGTCGGGCCGGTTTGGGTAGGGTTCGGGTTAAGATTGGCAAAATGTCAGGCTTAATATATCGATTTGGTTTTTTTTCGCCTTTAGGATCCTGTGAAAGCGCAATTCAAATAACTTTGCAACACTGGATGTCGACTTCGTGCATCAATGCGATTAATTATTATTACACAATTGACATTGAGTCGCAATTTATCAGTAATGAGTAGTTTACTCATAGGCGTAGCCGGGGAGGGGGGGGGGCATGGGGCCCGGGCCACCTCCCCAATTGCCTAGCAACCGATGAAAAATTTGTCGCCAAAACGGTTAGTGGTTTTCAGTACCCGAGCTAAGTTTGGTTCGTGGATTGTCTGCACAACGTAAAGACCTTTTTTTAGGTCTTCATCTAATTTTCAGGACAAATAAGGCTTCTCAGGCAGCGAAGACCTTTTTTTTTTGGTCTTCACTTAATTTTCGGGAGAAATTCGGCTTTTTAGCACGTGATGACCTTTATTTCAGTCGCTTTTTAAGTTAGGTACCCACTCTGCACTTTGAGGTTCAGGGGTCCCCCAATCCAAAATTGGTCTCCAACTAAATTTCGGACCCCCAATCACAAATCCTCAATCGAACTGTGAAGACTCCTCTTTTCGGTCTTCACCTATGAGGTTTGGGCCCCCCCAATCCAAAATTTTGGCTACGTCTATGAGTTTACTTACGAACAAACCCTTACCGTTTTTAGATCTGATCTATTTTTCGGGCTTGGCTTTGGCTTTACATCACTTTTCGAGTTCGTACTCGTCTGCCCATTTACAACTCTGCCACCAATAAGCTTTAATTTATCCAACCTTGTCGTGGGCAAAAAAAGCGCAGCTAGGACAACACCAAAACGAATTAGCAACTAGGACAACACCAAAACGAATTAGTATTTTGCAGGAAATTTTTTGATCAAAAAATGAAATATCAACGGAAACTAAATCAAATAATAAAGCTTCGTAATGCGAAAGTCTATAACTTTAATTGTAAAAGCACATTAAATTAGTGGTACACTAACTTTCTTCATCAATTTTATCCAATTCTCTCACAACGGTGTTTTTGAGTTTTATATTTAAAAAGTCTTGAAGCGCCGTGTCATTCTCTTCTTTTTCTCGTTCTGACGGCGTCACTGTATCTGGATATTCAGTTGGATCAAATACTCCCAAAGCTTCACGCTAAAAACAAACCGTCAGTATGACTACCGGTATATACTGTAGTTTCTTGCAGATGTTCTGAGACAGGAGTTCTAAAGCTTTTTTCTCCAATTCCCCACTTTTTAGTTTGCCAACTCTCCATTTGATTTCCCACCATCTTAGGCTTAGCTTTTTGTGGGATAAAGGTATCGCAGAATGGAAGATCAGAAGCTGTAGCCTGGTTCGGCATGTAACCGCGATTTTGCTGAACGGAGATGGAAAATGTCTAAATTGGGAGACGTGTTGAGTAAACTGGTGTAAGTCAAACGTAACAGACGGAGGTCTCAGCCGCTGGGCTATTTTTGGAAAAAAGAATTATTTTAATATCATTGAACCTTATTTTGCACGTGTTTAGAGCCATTTGAAAAAACTAGATTTTTAGCATTTGAAAGCCAATTGAAAAAAATTAAATTGTTCAATCCTCCTTTTACTTACAATTTAATCCATAACATGTTTAAATTTTTGTATTTTGGTGTTAAATTTTGTAAGTGACTTGGCCCAGGTAGGGGAAAGTAAGGTACATTGCCTCCAGCAATATTTTGGCAGTATATAATAATCACTCGAAAATTTGCCGTTAAGATTTTTGTTTTGTCGTGAAAATAACCAGATGTAAGAGTACAAGTACAACTACAGGGTCCAAGTCCCCACAATTCAAATTCAACAATTTGTTGAATGAGCACTTCCACTAGCTATTTCTTTTTCAAAAGTATTTTGTCTCGTAAAAACTGGACAGATTCTGGTGAATTGTAATTGAAAAATCGTACGATAGGTGGTTACGCTCAGTACTTAAATTGTAGGGGGGACGTGTCCCCCCATCGAGAGTTAGCGTCCCCCCATCGAGATTTAGCGTCCCCCTATCGACATTTAGACGTCCATCCATCGAGATTTGAGCGCTGGATGATCAGACGAAAAAGGGCGAGCCAGCACGAATAAATCCAACAAATTCCGGCCGAATATAGTTCAAAACTGCGGCGAAGACCATTTTTTTGGTCTTCACCTGATTTCGAGGAAAAAAACGCTTCAATTTTCGGCGAAGACCTTTTTTTTTTTGGTCTACATTCAATTGCGCGGACAGAATTTGCATAATTTTTACTGAAGTTTGGTCAAGACTGCAAAAACGTCCCCCCATGCAAAATTTTACAATTTAAGTACTGGTTACGCCTATACTAACCATGCTATTGTTCGGGACCCCTGGCACTTTGGGAATTTTTACAAAATCTTTCAGCCAAATATAGGTGAAGACCAAAGTCTTAATATCTGAGTACGGAGCGCTTGGGACTGTGCCATATGGTAAATCCAGCCCTGGTTATTGCATTACGTTCATAAAAAGATTAGATAGGGCCTGAGATAGTAACTTTTAGAACAAAAACTATTAATATCTTCCAGGCAATACATTTAAATTGGTTAGCAAAATTTGAATTGAAGGGGCCCGTGTCCCCTGGTTACCAATACTATTGTTAATTATTGCTGTACGCGAAAAAAGAGGGCCCCTTACCCCCTGTCTTAGCCTATACAATGATGTCACTTTCACCCAAACATGACTTACAATACCACATTTATTGTTTTATGTTATTTTATTAAAACAGCTTCTAAATGGTTGTGATTAGTAAAGTAAGTCAACATGTGATGTGTTAAATTTTGAAGCAGTGTTTTTTTGTCCGAGCAGTCATTCCCCATTTGGCAACTCCGCTATTCCCCACCAGTGGGAAATTCCCCACAGGTTAAGAACCACTGTTTTAGAATAATTGTTTGATTTATAGCAACTATTCGGTTCTTTTCTGAGCGTGTGAGCACTGTGCAACTAAACGTCAAGCCATAAAAAAACGAGATCTGCAGTGGAGAGCTCGGAAAAAGTTGGCCATTTCCACACCACTCAATGGAGTGGATACACCACGGTCTACCAGGTACCAACACAATCAGTCACAACACAGGCGATCGCTACTGATGAAAAGTTGAGTATGCACTCATCAGCCTCTTTTTTGCAAATCTTAGGGTTGGTAGGTGGCTTCATTATTTAGTACACAAGTGCGGAAGTATTCAAAGGTCGTTAACAAACTTACGCCAGCATTGTATCACGAATGCACTGTGGCAGTCGTTGCACTACATAGGCTAGTAACTACATCATCTAGGTTTGGGCGCTCTACTACAGATGATGGTCGAAAACCTAAAACTTTCGTTTGATCTCTCGAACAGAATTATGTTCAGTACAATTTTGAATTTTAATCTTTAGAAAATGCAACCGAGTGGAAAGGACTTGGTCAAGGAAATAATGCTACAATTTGGTCAAAAGCACCAGCACAAAAGGAAAACCTACGAACTTGACAGACGTTTTGATTGCTGTTGGTACTCGCAAATATTATCCTATTTTCCAATAGCCCAATACGGTACCAGCTACCGGTACTTACCTTTAAAACAATTACATCAATTTCATTATAAAATATAATTGCAGTTCCAAAAATTCTGAAAGCTTGCACCAATAAACTCAGTACCACGTAGAATTTTGAGAGAATTTTTTTTGCTTCTCTCTTCTTTCTTTCACTTTTAGTCTCAGACATATTCACAAATTTTTATAGGCCTGTCTACTGTTTTGAGGTTGTTTTTTTTGTTTTAACGTAGTCAGTTGGTCTACCAGAAAAGCAATCTTCCCTCTGAAAAACGAAATAGTCATGTAATGTTGTCATGCGCCCAGTAGAAAGGGTCACACAAATAACATTACTCAACCAATCAGAATTGATTGACGTTCAGCTGTGTAGTTTCAGAACTTTCCGCAAATCTCAGGAGAAAATAAATTCAATTACTGTGTTACGTAACACTGTAACAACAAATCGATTATTACTTGCTAACGTGAAAAGGTAATAACAGCCAATTTAGTAATTAAGTTTTATTGCAGCTACCAGCTAGCTAATCTTTAAAAGTAATTGTAACTACATTTTATTCACCAAGTTGCCTTGGCCAGGAGACAGCGAAGGGACCTTTCGGTCTTCGAGTCAAGCTGCCACCTGCCCACCTGTCTACCACACACGGTGGAGCCTTCACACTGTCCCTTTAATTGCTGAATGTCAAGCAGGGAAGCTATGAATACCAATTTTTATAGTTTTTGGTTTGACTCGACTGGGAATCGAACCCAAATCTACCGTTTCAGTAGCAGACGCTCTATCCACTCGACCACTGATCGGTTTAAGCCATGCGCGTATTTTCAAGTCAGGCGCGTAGCCATAATTATGCAAGGAAAGCAGCTGCTTTGGGGGTCTGGGGGCGGAGCCTAAACCGTGATATTTCCGAAGTGCTAAAACCGTGATATTTTCTTTATTCTGCATTTACAGCCCTCACCCCCTCCCGCTAGCAATGCTACTGACACAAACCTAGTTTGAACTGCTTCTACTAAGTGCCTACTGCAGAAAGCCGATGAATGTTGAGTAAAAGGAGCAATAACTGCGGTTTTTATAACTGCGGTTAACTGGTATTGGAAATTGTATATACCAGTAATGACATATTGGCAAACAATACAAAACAAAGCAAGGAGGTTTTTTTTTTTCACTCCAATCGCCCACTTTAAATTCTATAAAACATAAATAAGCATTATGAACTTCATTAATTTTATTGCTATCCAATCTGTAGTTACAGCATTTTTATTTTTTAGTATGCTTGGAGCTAGAACAATTCTAATGTTGTCTTGCATTTTCTTTACATGGTGACTGTGAGTTTTGTGTATACACTGTACAAAATGTACATATCTTTGCAACACTTTGTTTTAATTTTGCGTAAAATTTTTTATCATAGAAAGTAGCAGACTGAGAAAATCTAGAAGCTGTTTTTTTTTTTTTAACCTTAACTTGGTGAGGTGGCAGTAGACTTAGATGACCTTTCGGTCCTTCGCTGTCTCCTCACCAAGTGACTAAATATCGCTTTGACTCTGCAAGTTTGTGTGTTTGGTTTTAAAGGAATTGCATATTTCGATGCTTTGGTGATAGACCTAGAGGAAGTTGCAGTTTTTTTCTTGTGATATGACGTCACTTGGTAAATAAATAAATATGATGATGATGATGGTTGCAACGGGCATTTAGCTCTCTCACCAAAAACTACGTAACATCACTAGGGAAAAAAATTACTTGCGGAAAAGTAAAACTACTTTTTATGCCACAGATTTTGTTAGAAAAGCATTAGAATTTTTGTAGTTGACCTTAAGGCGTCTAGCGCAGAGTTGTAAACGGGCCGCATAGTTTAGGCCCCATTCCCAGCCCGAACCCGAAAACTAATTTGAAGCCCAAATCATGCCCGAAAAAAAACGAAAGTTTAGTTAGGTCTGAAAAATTTAGCAATGTTGCTAAGATAATTTTTGATTACATTTTTCCGTACCTAAAATAAAAAGCAGGTTTCAGGCCCGAATTAAGCCCGAAATTTTTGTCAACTTTAGGCCCGAGCCCGACCCGACTTACAACTCTGGTCTAGCGATGCTGCAAATTGATAAAAGTTCCTTAATGCTGTAGTGGTTTCAAAACTCTAGTTCGCTACGTTGTAACTAACATTGCCATCCACAATACACGGACGCTCCAGTTATTAGTAATTTCTAAATACTAATTTCTAAGTTCAACGTACTGCATCAGACATGTTTCTTTAGCTACAAAGTAAAAATAAACCTCGATCACTCAATGCTTTTCCGAAATTGACAATTTCTTACTCGAACCTTCACTCAACTGTGCCAGTCTAGCGCAATGATTCGACCGAAGTTGGTACTTCAGTTACAGAGAAAATAGCTGGGCACAAGGAAATGTATCGGTAACAATGCTACGTTTCCTAACTTTCGAAGAAAACATTTTTAAAGCATGTTTAAACTTTGTGACAATTTATATTCAACAGCTTTCAAGAATTAAATCAACCTGTTGCTGAACCTCGACCATCTACGTTACACTACTATCCATCTGTCAGACACAGAAGCGTTTAAATGGACGTTTGAGACGAATGACGACAACTGAACCAACTGAGAAAAATCGCACTTGAGTTTTTTAAGCGCGCACATACACGCTTAAGAAACTATTAGAACTTATAGAGTGAATTCACGATGCGCGAGGTTTATTCGCGCATGTGATACGGTTAAGAATAATAGTGAGGGTCAAATTGCGCGGCATGCGCTAATTTTAAAAAAAGGGTCAAACGACAAAGGGTTGCAGTATTGAAAATGTGTCATGCACAGTAGCGTAGCCAGGGGGGGCGGGGGGGCTCGAGCCCCCCCATTGGCTTGTGAAGTATGCAAAATCGCACGTTTTTGGTGCGTTTGAGGCCGATTTTTTGTGAAAAATTGAAAACAGCCCCCCCTCAAACGTTTGAATTTCGGATTTCGGTCGAAAAATCAGACTCAATTTCGGCGAAGACTTTTTTTTTTGGAGACCAACTGATTTTGGGCGGAAAAAACCTATGAATTTCGGATTGCGGCCGAAAAATCAGACTCAATTTCGGCGAAGACCTTTTTTTTTTTTTTTTTTTTGGAGACCACCTAATTTTGAGCGGAAAAAACCTTCCAATTTCCGAGCGTTCCGAGTGAAACTGATTCAAGATCAATGAAAATTCGGGTCAAGGTCGTTTGCACTTTTCTTACCCTTTCAAAATAGCCTCCCCCTTTTCCAAATCCTGGCTACGCGCCTGGTCATGCAGGCATCTCATTGAACCATAAAGTAGCCTACTGTACATTTATGAGGTTTTCGTGATGACGATGTTATGAAATTTTCGGAAATTGCCCTTTTTTTTATTAGAATCAGTAAATTTTGGGATGAGGCTGGCGGTTCTTAAATTTTCACGAATTTCAGTCTCATTTGTCCTTAAATTTCATTGGAGAACAAAGGGACTCAAAATCATTCCTTATTGATTGAAAGCTGCTTTTTGTGACTTACAGACAGCGTTACCATCTGTCCAGTGGCGTAGCTAGGGGGGGGCCGCCCCGGGTGTCACCATTTTGGGGTGACACCGTTTGGTTTTTTTTTTCTTTTGAGACCAAAGACCCACTGATTGGCAGGCAAAGAGCTTTTCTTTTTTTTTCGGTCATCACATACTTTCGGACTGAAAATCAACTCGTTTTGCAGCGAAGACCTTTTTTTTTTGATCTTCAGCTATATTTTGGCCGATAAAGGGTGACACCACGAAATCACGCCCCGGGTGCCACCATTCTTAGCGACGCCTCTGCATCTGTCTACATCAAAAAATAAGCCCGCTGCTGAGCGATGACGTAATAGGTTACCACTTCTTAATCTCTTTATTGCAAAAATCATATAGGAGATTGATATCGCTTTGGTATCAAGTTTTCCCAGCGATTAGCAAATTTTTTAAAAGTTAGAAATGCTTTAAGTTATTACATAAAGCAATTATAAAATGAAGAAATAATATATTCTTTTTTATACAAGCAAGATGCAGTATATTTACTGAGTTAAGCCAAATTTGAAAGCAGGGCGCCAAACCGCGCGGGGAGGTGCTGGGGGACGAGTCTTCCCAACTTTTAGGGCAGCAGAGGACGCCAATGCTTTTGTACCCCCCAACTTTGACTTGGCAAACACTTCTCTGAAAAGTAACTATACAGTCTAAATCCAGTTTTTCTTTTTAAGTGAAAGTAATTGGTTTTCGATTACGGAGTTTGCAGGGATAATCTAGCGGGAGGAAGAGGACGATCCAGCTTCCAAGTACTGCATTTAAATTATTTTTGAACTATAATTTCCGCGAGCATTTTCGAAAATGAGGCTACTACACTAATGTTATTCGCATTACCTTGAAGCCTTTGTCACAGACAGGCGCGTAGCCAGAAATTCTCAATCGGGGGGCTGCTCTGGGGGTCTGGTGGTGGAGCCCCCAGCCGCCGGAGGCCAATGGGGGTTTGGAGGCAAAGCCCCCAGCCGCAGAGGCACGGGGGTCTGGGAACGGAGCCCCCAGCGCTCGAAAATTTTGCATTTGTTTGCTAAAATAACTTCATTTTAGGGCTATTTGATTATAAAATAATGCTTTTAAAACGTGGCTTAGAAATTGGCAGTGCAAACATGATTAAACTGGTGGCATAAATGAGCTATTTGGGAGGTGGCTAATGGTAAAATGTTAGTTTTCTTGCTTAAATGCTGGTAAATTATAAAATCGAATAGTTCAACAAACTCACACGGAGTAATCTACGAGTATTTCGTATACAGTTTATCGAGAAAAATAATTGAGGGGGGGAGGCTAATGAAAAGAGATTTGAAAGAAATGATTGGCAATTAACTAATACTGAATAGCCCCCCCCCCCCTATTCCTTAGTTTATAGTATGTTTGTTGATGACACCTATGTTTAACATTTTTGCACTTGCGATCAAATTTGATTGCTCATTTCTTACCATTTTTCAAAGTTTTCATTTATTTGTTAGTTTCATTTTTGACAAATTAGCCCACCCTGAACATATGTTTCAAAAGATGTTTTAAATCACTTTTTAGTCCACTCCAGTACATAAAACAGGCTCAAAAATGCTGAAAACGTAGTGTTTTTCCCATTCTGCATTTTGGTCGACATACCAATGGGGGGGCTATAGCCTCCCCCCCCCCCCCGCCAACGCTACTGGTTGCAGAGTTCTAAACGGGTCGGCTAGTTCAGGCCCGAACCCAAAAATATAAGCCTGAACCCGAAAACTAATTTTAAGCCCAACTCATGCCCGAAAAAAAACGAAAGTTTAGTTAGGTCTGAAAAATTTAGCAATGTTGCCAAGATATTTTAATTATATTTTTGTGCATCTAAGACAAAAAGCACGTCTCCGGCCCGAATTAAGCCCGAAATTTTTGTCAATTTTAAGCCCGAACCCAACCCGAAAAGCGCAGCCCGACTTATAACTCTATATTGTCGGTATTGCATTGCGCGGGCCCTAGGCACTTTTGGCTTTTATAGCAACTTGCATGGCAAGAATATTTTTGGAAAAAAAATCATTTATGCCCAGCGCGAAAGCAGAATTAAACTTTTTTTAACCCAAAGCTAAAATTGTAAATATGGCATTGTTTTTAACGATTTGTCCTTGATATACTGTAGATCTAAAAGCGATTCCGCGCTTAAAGCATCCTTTCATTTATTATTATTATTATTAACATTTTCCTGCATTGCATAAAATGGGGTCTGGGGGCAACGCTCCCAGCCGCAAAGCAAGTTTTGTGATTTTTTGGAAAATAGCCATTTGGATGATATTTCGCGCCTTTGTAAATCCCCTTCGACGGAATTGCTAAGATTTGATCTTGGAAGACCTTGGACAGAATTAAATCACTTAGCCCCACGTTAGCCTCGCTTGTAGTTCCTGGTCAAGCTTAAAACATGTCCAAAACAATTCTTGTTTAAGTTAAGTTTTATGCCTCAGGCGAAGCAACCCTAATAGTGTGCCAAAGTGCCATGTGGTAAATCCAGCCTTGCTTTAAGCTAAAGCTAAAAGCGAACATCGTACGGCACAAAATAAGATGCATACATTTATGCAGATATAAACGTTTTGTTTTAAATTGGAGAGCAAACGAAACCAAAGTTGTCCAATACAACATTTTGTCCATTACAATGACCATGTAATTGCTACAGAGCACATTATGGAATATGGATTAACTTATGCTACAAGCACCAGGGCTGAAGCTCTCTCCTTTATCTTAGCTAAATCATTTAGAAAATTTAACCAAAATATGCAAACTTTTAAACGTATTTTGAGTTTGATTAGTATTAGGGCGAGGCTAAATTAAAGGGGTTGGCAATTTAATTTTTTTTAAAGGCTTCCAAATCTTAGCAATTTCGTGGTTTTAAATGGCTCTGAAACGTACGAAATACCATCCAAATGACATTAAAATGATACTAATATTAATGAAAAACATTATGAAAATTGCCCAGCGGCTAGGGGCTTTGCCTCCACACCCCCCTGGTCTCCGGCGGCTCGGGGCTCAAACCCTAGGCCACCGTTTGTGATACGCTTAAGATGCATTAATTTGATACCAGTAAGTTTATGGTGTAGGCAGGGCCTCAGAGAGAAAAATTTTCAGGGGTTACGAAGGTCGATACCGGGCCCCAAATCTTATTGGGCCCCCAAGCCTTATCGGGGCCCACGCCGTTAAATCATTTTTTGTCTGATGGGAGTAGATCTTCATTTAAAAGTGAGGGGATAACGATATTCGCATACAGTTAGGACCTATGAAAAACACAGCTAGACATAAAATTGGTTTAAATCCAGCTACGGGGTGTGGGGGAGCGCTCTGAGCTCCCCCAGCGGGGTCCGGAGCAGAGCCCCGGAAGCTTTAGCACTTTTTCTGTTTCTCGAGGATAAAATACAGCATTTGATCAACATCCCAGCACCAAACTTGCTTAAATTGACAAGCAGAAAACGTGATTTACATGAAAGAAAGTATGTGAGGTGTGGATGATGACATTGACGCAATATTATACAATATAATGACTTTAATACTGCAAATCCAAATACTTTACCGATAAAAGTTTTACCAATTTAGCAGGTCGGATAAAATATTCCCCACCCAAAATCTTGATTATCTTGGCAATAAGTTTATTCGTTAATATACCATTGCCTAGATTGAGCTAGAGGATGGATGGACATAAAAGGCAAATAAGGCAGGAGCACAGATAGAGTGAGTTAGCTAATGATAGTAGTATTGTAGGTCAACTTTGACTCCGCTGTCTGAGGTTGAAATGCTTTTGGATCTCTGGAAATGTGGGGCCTCGTACATTGTTATACCGTAGAATTAAGGCTCTCAAGTCAGAGAAACGTAACTAAACGTTAATTTCGCTGCAAGTGTTTGGCTTTTGATACATTTTCCTTTTTTTTCAATCAAATCGGCCACTATTGGATGCCCTAAAGGCTGTGAGGCAAAAAAAGCGACCAATTACCAGTACTGAATAGGTTGACTGATATTTTGGCTTTAGGCAAGTTTGATTACGGTGTTATGGTGCGATACCAAAACTTAACGCGGAAACCTGAACTCTTCCGGGCCCCCTAGGCCTGGGTACGAAGTACCTCCTGAACCCCCCTCTCGCAGGCCCTGGCTGTAGGTAGTACTAATGTAGCGATACAGGAAGAAAATTTGCAACGAGAAACTCTTCTTAACACTGCGTTAACTAACGACGCCAAATAAAAATTTTTTCTTTGTCTTGACCTGATGTTGAATTGTTTAATTTTACGGGTGATGCTGAGTAGGCTACCTCATAAGTCATCACTCATCATAATCAAAAATAAATTTACCAGTGCAATATCTGTTTTAAAGCATTCGATTTCAGCTCTTTTGAATCTTCAGCGACATCTCGCGAAGCTTATACCACTTCGTTTGCTTTTTGGTCGAACAATTGCTGCTTGTTCGGCTATTCTCAGCGTGACTGCTGGTTGATAGCCTGGCGAAACCAGACAGTAATAACAGGACACAGTGCTTCTCAAACCCGAAAGAATGTCAGAAAGATTCAGACAGTGTATGATGAAGCAAGAAGCAAGTAAAGCATTAATCAAATCAATTGTAGCATTCTTTTTTTTTTTTATAAGAACTAGTATATTTTGGGTTAGTATTTCCACAATTTTTCAACCTCATTTGTTCTTAAATTCAACTGAAGACTGAAGTGACACGGGTTCATTTATGCCTGGTTCAAGGTTGTTTTTCGGATCGATCATGACTCTTCAAATAGCCAGTAACTCTTTTGATAAATTAACAATGGCAACACAGAAAAAGCAAAAAAGCTCTGCTGATTGCTTACAATTAGCCTACATGATTCTGGCTCTGTTAAATATTTTTTCATGCTGAGGCTGGCTTTGCTTTTAATTTGTTCTTAAATTTTGAGCAAAAGTGAGGTCCTTGTTCTTACAAAATTGTTCGAATTAAAGAAGTGTAAACCTTAAATCACTAAATTATCCTATTTCTCTTACACCCTGTTTCGTCTTTCTACCCACTAAAAAAGAACGCAGCACCTAAAAAGTAAAAAATTAACCTTTTTTTACTCGAACCCGTAAATTTTGAGTTGAGGCTGGCAATTTTTAAATTTTCGCAAATTTTCAGCCTCAATTTGTTATTAAGTTGTTCATAACTTTATTGGAGAATACGGTAAAACAATTTTCTTCGTATTTGATTAGAAGTTGTGTTTTGTTATACTGTAGATCATGGCCTTACTGCTAGGCAAATCAACAACCGCAATATAGAAAAAGCCAAGAAAGCTTGGCTGATTACTAACAAATATACATTAAACTATTTTTTTCTTGTTGAAGCGGATATTGTTGTTGAATTTTTAGCAGCTGCCGTTGGGCTTGATCTACACAGCTACAGGGGGGATGTTTTGGAAAAGCTAAGCGTTGTTGCAATCCAGAAATAAAATTGCAGTGGTCGAGTGGATAGAGCGTAAGCAACTGAAACGATAAACTGGTGTTCGATTTCTGGTCGGGTCAAACCAAAACTAGTAAAATTGGAATTCACAGCCTCCTGTTTGATGTTCAGCATCGAAAAGGGAAAGTGTGAAGCCTTCACCGTGTGTGGACATATGGTGTGGAAGACAAATCAGCAGGTGACAGCTTGACCCGAAAACCGAACAGTTCCTTTGCTTTCTCTTGGCCAAGGCAACTACACTAATAAACTGTAATTCGTCATTATCGTCACCATCCCATTTCTAATCCGTTTTTTCTCTGTCGATAGAGTTGGCCGGATATTGTGTGGTCATTGTCTTCACCACGCGTCGCCATTTCATTTGATCACTTGCATTTTCTTTTACCAGTTTATTATTTTTTTTCATTTCATCCTCTACTTTTCTTTTTCAGGTTTGTTTCGGTCATCCTCTTCCTCTATTAACTCGCACTTCAAATTTCAAAGACTTCACTATCATATTTTCATCTTCTTTCTTTAAAACATGACAGTACCACCGCATACTACTCGCTTTATCCAGCAAAGACTCCTCTATTTTACCCAACACGTCGATCAACTCCTCGGTGTTTCTTCCATCTAACATCTTTACAAAAAACTATAATTACAATTAAACAGTAATTCCAATTACAAATTTACAATTAGCAGCTATGGCAGTTTTATGTTTCTAAAAACAACAGAATAAAAAGGAAAACAGCTGATAAAGAAATCAAAACTTTCCCACGATCCTATTTCACCAGTTTCACATTTAAATCTATCACCATTACTAAAACCAGTAACAAGAACGTCGGGATGTGTAATAAGCACTCAAACACAAAAATGTTAACGGAAAGCAAAACGAATTTACTAAATCAAAAATCTCATTTGTGCTAGGTTTTGTTGCAGTTTGGTTTTTGAGATACAGCATACAGCAAGTATCCACGAACCTTAAAGCATATAGTACTCAATATCAACCAATTACTGATTATTTATTCAACAATCTAACTTAAAAACGACAAAGAGCAACGCGTATAATCCGCACCTTTGCAGTACTAAAGTGTACATTCGTAAGCGGTCGTCGACTACTCGCAAAGCTAGATGCCAGCCCACAGCACGTTGCTACGTTTCCGGTCTGAGCGTATGCCAATGATGTATTTGATAAGCAAAGCAGTTATTGTAAACCATATGCAAGGCAGTGCCACAGAAAAATGTTGCTGTAAGGATTTTCCTTGGATACTTACAAAACATGAAAACACAATTTTACCATATCACTGTACAAATTAAATAGCTTTTACAGCAGAAAAATAAATATCCAGTACTGTTAAAACTGTACCAATGAAAAGGATAAAATTGATGCACGTGGCAGAGAAAGTTGGGTAAATTTCTACGACTATAATAATATGCTGTTAATCTCTTCAATTACAAAATCACATGGAAACTAGTTGGGCATAAATGCACCTACTGAAAGATACACTTCATTTTTCGCTTTTTTGTGGGAATGACATACAGAGCATTGAAGTAAAAGTCGATTAGTAAGAAAATTGAATTTGTACTATACAATTACACTATGCAGTATGCAGCAAACAATGGCTCAATTCGACTCTAATTATTACCGCACAAAAATGCATCACTTTACACTTCTCACATTTATCCTTTTATTTGACGACTTTCAGTTCGCCAAAAAAGAACAGACCCAAATTGAAAAAAGCAACCAAAAACAGTAGCCAATAACCGGACCAGAAAACAGGACAAGTGAAAAAGAGTAATTGTGGACAGGGGTGCCGATCTTTGTTGAGCATTGGGGGGGACAATTTGCAATTTTATCCCAATTTTGCCCTATTTTCAACATTGGGGGGGGATAATTTGTAATTTTACCCTAATTTTGCCCTATTTGCAGCATTGAGGGGTTAAACCTCGACCACGATTTTTTTCAGGTTAGGAAACTGAGTGAAGACCAAAAAAAAAGGTTTTCACCAAAATTGGAAGACTTTTTTCCGAATTCAAGTGAAAACCAGCGCTCAGATGCACACCAGTGTCAAATTACTGGGGGGGATGCAGATATAGACCATACTGAAATTATCGGGGGGGGATACAGTCAAATTATTGGGGGGATGTATCCCTTCGGCACCCCTGATTGTGGATTGTAGTTTTCGGCCTTTTTAAACTGTTTTGTGTTAAAAAGAGGGGCAGGGGAACCTTGAATAGAAAACCAAAAGGTTATTTGGTGCCCCAGACATTGCAACTATTCTATTTACTCTGTGAGTATTCATTTATTTATTTTTATTTTTTCATATACGTGCATTGTCAAATAATAATAAACTAAACTAATACATAAAAAAAATCTTAAAGAACATAGCACGGATTACTAAAAATTCTTTGGTAAGTAGGTCGTGTAACATTGCTATAATTTTCTTTTTTGACATAATCAATACACCTGCGCAATGCGCACTCGAAGGCTTGGAAAGGAGGTATAGCAATTATAGGCCATTTGCTGTAAATTCTAGTGCGTACCTTGTAAAAAATCTGAAGCGGCAAGAAATTTTCAGCGTAATTAAGTCGAATTCTAATCAAACAATTCCCTTGCAAAAGTTTTTCACTTATTTTCCTGCCGCATTTTCATAATTTGATTTAAAGTAACAAGCGGATGAATAGAGAAAATGTGCAAACCAACTAATCAATAGCGCAGAATTGCGATCACGTGATTCATCTCGCAGGTAATTTTCAAGATTTTATGTTGGCTGAAAAAGCAAGCTTGGGTTCGTTTCTTATCGATGCCTTGTAAGTTTAGGATTAAGGACATGGATCAACGGGTGACAGTTGTCGAATTTTATAACCTTAAAGTGTTATATACAATATTGCTTCAGTTTTTGTAAAATATAAGCAATAAAAATAGCTGAATTTTGCAGATCAGGCCTATAGACCGTAGGCACGCCTACAGTTTGTCAGCAGTAGCAAGGTCAACTTGGTTTGGCCTTCTTCTTATTTGGAAAAAAAAAGCTTTCAGCAACCTAGCAGTGATGTTTATTGAGGTTTCAAAAAGTGGGCCATCAAAAGTTTTCGCGCATTATCGGAATAAAAATGCAAGTTATTTTCAGTAAATACCTTACGAGGCACGGATAAAAATAGCAAAAATAACAAAGGCAAAGCTAAACAACAAACATGCATAGCACCATTAAACCAAGCTTAAAATGTTATGTAGTTGAAGGGTTCTTAACCAATGAAAGAAGAGGAATGGGTGTTATAAAAAAGTTGAACTCCTTCGTATGGAATTAATGGTTGACATGGTTGATCGCTGATCCAGCTCAAGTCAAAATAAATTCCAGAATTTAAACTTTTTTGAATTTTGTCATACAATGATTTTCAAACTTAAACTTTAGTACAAATGACTTTACATCTCGAATCCTGCCTATCTCCTGAAATCTAGCTAGGATGCCTGGAACATCGGGTTTGCCAACTCTTACAAAAGTAGCGCTAAAACAAACAAATGGGTTACAATTAAATTTTAATAAAATCATTGCCTTATTGGGCTAAAATAATACATGTGCGCTCGTTTAAACGATCTTACTATAATTGTTTGTACGCTATCCCGTAATTCAAGATGTCCCTGGATCGGCAACCATGTTACTAAATAGAAGGTTTCCAGGCAAGAAATTCCTGAAGCAGAAGTCCACATGCTACAGATTGTTTGAAGAGAATTGCTAGATAGCATCAGTCTTACAAGTTTAAAACTAGATACTGTACAGAATACGACCAAATGGTAAAGAATGTAATATATATTACAGCAACAAGAATAGGATGTGTATAAACATGTGTATCAACGCATGTATGGCATTCGATACCCTGTATGTACATTATTTTGCACTTGAAGACAACGTACACACTGCATGTTTCTTTATGTAAGTATTTAGCGAGGGTCTTTCCAAAAGATAAATGCAAACGTGGTCAAGATATAACCCTAAATCAGGGCCAAAAAGCTATTGTTGTCCCTGACGCTTGTTGACTAAAAACAGCTCACAGCGTTGTAGAGTGAATTTCATAATTTTTTGCGAAGTAACTTATAGAAAAATCAATCGATGACATCATTACTCGAAGAGAGTTGATAACGTTATATGAGGCTGCCACATTTGCTTATCAGTTAATATGCATACGAAAGAGCAGATACTCCGCATTAAATCGTAAATTATTCATGAATGTTCCCACTTTCGCAGATAATTGGATAGAAGTTTAGTAATGATTGCAGTTGGCAGAACTCTTGGTTTAACAGCGTCTAGATATTTCCCTTTTCAAAAAATGTCATCAAATTCTAAGGTCTTGGAGGAATTCAGATTTTGCAGAATCTTCTGGATCGTTTCCAACGTGTCTGCATCTGGTTTCAGTAAGTAGCTTAGTTTCAGCCACTTCACCATTACCATCATCGCTAGCATCATCATCCTGTTGCAGTTGTTTGTACGTGTCATCATCGTCTTCAACGAAGAAGATAGAAAGTAGAGCGTGCATAAAAAGTCCATAGAACCTTCCTCTGATCATCGCTAAGTAAATTTGCAAAACAACAGTAATGCCTGTATATGGATTCTTTGAAATAAAGTCGTCAAAATTGACATAGACGCTTATAAGGCCAAAATAAAGCGAAAAAGCAAAATTTCTGATAGCATACGCGAATAGACAAAGATAATAGGTGTACACTTGAAGCTTTTCCCATTTCTCTGGCAAGCGATTGGCGTTCTTTCTGATTTTCTTTAGTATTTTTTCAAAACTCATCATTTTTACGAAGCATTCCAAACACCCAAGAAAGAAATATTCAAAGCAAGCTATGGCGAGTGTTGCAATCCACAATCCATCTACTACAAACTGAGAGTTGCGTTTGAGGTCATACATAGCTTGTTTGTAATATACCACTACTACATTGTACGTAATGGCAGTGGCTGTCCAGACTAACCTCATCCAAAAAATTCGCATCCTGAAATTCAAAAGAAAACTTATCATCATGCAATATGAACTGAGACACTGAGCTACAATATATTGTTCGAGTACATAGTTACCGAGATCTGTCTCGCTAGATTTCAAAGGAATGAAGTTGTTGCTTACTTGACAGTAAACCAGAATCATGGTTAAGCGGTGTAATTTTGAAATCGTGATTTAGCTAATTATTTTCATAAAAGAAAAATCCTCAGAAGAACAACTGCATTTGACACAATTGGATGAGTTGTTTATATCTATCGTTTTCTGTTTTGCTTCAATTAGCAGTTGTTTGTAGTAAAACAACGTGATAGTTGCTGCCTTTGAGCGCACTGCAAACAATTTGTGAGAGCACGAAACAAATAATAGAGTAGTTTGTCCGATTACGTCATACGAAGTTATTCATTGGAACGACCGACGCTCGCGTCGCGTGTTCCTTTGTTTTTTACTCGGCTATTTTCCTACTAGCGAGTGCGAAGTTTCAGACGTTTGTTTATAACTCGAGAACGGTTTGGTCTAGGTACATGAAATTTTGACAACAGTTTTGAGATTAATGAGTTAGATGTTTGTACCAAATTTACAGGCAATAGGTCTCGTGACTTCGGTTTTAGCGCCCGAAAACCGCCCCGCAAGTTTGGCGTAAAAAGCAGTCTCATTCAAAAACGGCCAAGTACGGCAAAAAATATTTTACACGGTTGTATGGTCTTACTATCAGGCGCGTCGATTTCTCGAAATCTTTGGAGGGGTACAACTTAATAAATAGAACTTTTTTGGCGAAATCTCTCGAATTTTGTTTGCATTGTTTATACATCGAATATTTTGTTTGCATTATTTCTACGTCGCAATAGCACATTTGATGCAGTTTTTTTTTTTTTTCGGTGTTAAGTCGTTTAGGAAATTAGCGTTCGGTACGTTAGAAAAAAAAAAAATTCATTGCGGCTAAAAATGAGTTAGTGGGGATAAAAGGGTATCTTGAGATATATAATCGTGTGAAATATTTTTTGAATGCAACCTCTTTCACGCCAAGCTTTTGGGGCGGTTTTCGGGCCCTAATTTCAATGTCACAACTTTGAAAACTTTAAAAATCGTAACGCCAAGTCTGTCCATATTACTTTAAGTGACGACACCCATTAGCGTAGCCCAGGAGGCAGGCCCCTCTCAATTAAAATGCCCTCAATGATAATAGTAAAACAAAGCGTACTGTTCTTTCAGTTTCTTTTAACATTTTTCCGTACAACAAAAGTGCACGCGTTCAACAGTAATTAACAATAATATTAATATGAACGAACAAGGGGCTCGAGCCCCCTCAATTAAAAATTTTGCTAACCAATTTAAGTGTATAGCCCGTGCGAAAACAAGCCTTTTGTCTTAAAAATTGCAACCACGGCCGGATTTACTAAATGGCACGGTGCCAGGAGGCCCCCGCGCTTTAATGGTGGGCCTAAGAGTTTTTTTTTTTCATTAACTATATTTGACTGGAAATTGCAGCGAAAATCCACAAAGTGCCAGGGGCCCCGTACAATGTAAATCCGGCCAGGGCAGAAAAATGATTAGTTATAGGCTTTGGCCATAACCATCTATTGTACCAACTACCAATTAATTTTCAATAACAATTCACCTCCAACTCGCCAGTTTTTACACGACAAAATGCTTTTGAAAAAAAAAATTAGCTAGCGAAAATGCTCATTGAACAAATTATTTAGCTAGCAATAATGCTCATTTAAATTGAGGGGGCCTGGGCCCCTAGGTCGTTACATGTACTCCTACAACTGGTCATTTTCAAGACAAAGCAAAATCTTTTAAGGCAAATCTTCAAGTGGATTATTATCTAGTGCTAAAACATTGCAGGAGGCAATGCATCTCACTTCCGCCTACCTGGGCCAAATCACATTAAAAATTAACCTCATGATGTAAGATTTTCAACTTGTTTCGAACTTAAATTGTGAGTAAAAAGAGAATTGAGCAATTTATTTTTTCAATTGGCTTTCTAAAAGTTAAAAATGTAGTTCTTTCAAATTACTCTAAAACCGCGCAATATGTGATCCAATGGCATTAAAATAGCTATTTTTTTTAATTACAAAAAATCTCGCAGCGGCTGGAGACTTTGCCCTCAGATTCCCGTTTGCAATACATTTGAGTTACAATAGTTTGCCTACCATATCTCCCAATTTAAACATTTTCACTTTTCAACATTTACTTCAAGTCCTCCCGCTTCAGCAAAATCCTGTTTGCGCGCCAAACCAGACCACGGCTTCTGATTTTCCATTGTACGATATCTTTGCCCCGTAAAAAGTTCTTCATTTCGAAATAGTTTGATGACATCATTGCATGTAATTTGGTCTCCCTAGCCCCCCAACTAAAAATCCTGGATCGCGCCTATGATGACACCGTCCCTTAAGTCCCACCCGGATGTCACGATTTCTAGCGACGCCACTGCCGTTCCGTACTTGTTAGCGTTGCGACTTCCACAACTGAACTAAATAATCAGCCTGGCTAAGTGATACTAATCTTTTACCAAACAAAAACCGGTAGTCTATTTTATCCGCAATGGTCCAACGGAGCATAAATTATTTTCTTCAATCGAAGAGCTGCTTGGTTTTGGTGCAACAGTTTTACTAATAGCAAAGCGAAAATCTTTTCATAAATAATTAATGATTGTAAAACAGGCCAATTGCATAAAAAAGCTAGAAGTATTCCTTGATGACAAACTCACTATGAACCAGCACGTTGAACACCTTGAAACCAAGCTATCGTTGCTTCTGGTGCAATCTATAACTTACGCAAATATATATACCTCAAAGAGCTTTAATGTCTGTTCATTATAGTTTAAGAATATTCTCATTTCCAAGTTGCAATTATTTGCAGGGAAAATTCTTCCAAAATCATTAAACAAAAACTACAAGCCAAACAAAATCGAATCATAAATACATTATGCAACAAATTTGGCAGAAAAACTAGATTAAAACCATTATATGAACAACTGCAAGTACTAAATATCGATGGAATTTACAAATTAGAATGGTCAAATTTGTGACCAAAGTCATTTTGAATAAGTTGCCTGTATTTTGCGGCGATCAAATAACGATTTTTAGAACTTTGTCCTCTATCCATGCGTACTCGACCAGAAGTGCTTCTCCCAATAACTGTTATGAGCACAGAACATCGTTGGTAAAAACTAATCAATCGCTTAAAATTTCTGGTGTTAAAATTTTGGAATAGTTTACCCAGACATATTACAAAAGATGAAGTTTAAACTTTCAGTGATAAAACATTATCAAAGATACTAAAGCTTTACTTTTTGAAATCCCATACCTGTTTATAAGTAAAACCATCATTTACTTGTGTGGAAATTAAAATGCAGGCCTATCTGCGTGTGTGTGTTTTTTTCCCTTTTCTTTTTTACGATTTTTTTTATTTTTTTCTAATTACCAAAATCAAAACAAAACTTTCCGTTAGTGTCGAAATTCTGCAGCCGAATTTCTAAGAGAAAGAGCAGACTCGGCAGCTGTGTCCCTTGATTAAGCGACGTTCTTATTTGTTCTTTCGCTCCTTCTCGTCGAGCTAAAACTTCTTTTTAAATGTTTGCTGAATATGCGATTTATGTATTTGTTTTTGCTCGGCAATAAAAGATTGCTACCGCTACTACCTTCTACTACGCGCAAAACAGCAATGGAAAAACGAGCTTTAGCCTACCTTCATCAAACGCTGCGAGTCTCAGGCTGCTCTCGCCCTTCAGTGCTCTGCTGCAACAAAAAGGACTTTCCTCATCTATTCACTGGCAGATACAAAGTCACATAATGGGTTTGTGACGTACACAAATAAAAATTGTGCAATATATTGACTAGGTAATAAACATACTCATATTACTGTGAATACTATTATAAAATCTTGGCCGAGCCAGTGATATGTGATGTTTAAGATTTTGAGCAAGAAAAATCTGTAAGAGAGAAGTGTTATTTTGTTAGTATTTATGATAAATAGCAAACATGTTCATTTTATTGGGGGTCCTTTACTCTTTGGATCCCCCAATGCGTATCTTTGGGGGGTCTGAACCCCCCTGGGAATCGACGCGCTTGCTTACGATACCTCATCCCAACCAACCCGCTTTTGGCCGCGATGAGGTTCATTTCTTTTTTTTTTTCCTTTTTTCTGTCCTTTTTTTTTCTTCCTAAGTTTTGTACGTTCGTCTCCTAAACCACAAAACATCGAAATCCAATTTTTGTGCAAAGTTGTTAAGCTGGAAAGCGCAATTATTTCTCCCCAAATTTTTTGCGACGACTACCCCATAAACCCCCCCAAATGGGGCCTCAAAAATCAATTTTTTTAAAGGCTTAAGCTTGGGCGCTTGTTTTTTTTTGATATCAGCAGATATTTAACAGACAAACATTTTGACATAGTTTGGGGGTGCCACCCTCCTGGGGATTCCCCTACGAGACCCTCCAAAAATCAATTTTTTGAAGGGCTCAAGCTAGGGTGCCAGTGTTTTATGATATCAGCAGATATTTAACAGACAAATATTTTGACATAGTTTGGGGGTGCCACCCCCCCAGAGACCCCCCAAATGGACCCCCGAAAAATTAATTTTATGAACTGCTTAACTTAGAGTGCCAGTGTTTTATAATATCAGCAGATATTTAACAGACAAATATTTTGACATAGTTTGGGGCTGCCACCCCCCCGGGAACCTCCCCCAAATTCAGTTTTTTAAACGACTTAACTTAGGGTGCCAGTGTTTTATAATATCAGCAGATATTTAACAGACAAATATTTTGGCATGGTTTGGGGGTGCCACCCCTTCGGGGACCCCCAAATGGATCTCCCAAAAATCAATTTTTTGAACAGCTCAAGCTAGGGTGCCAGTGTTGTATGATATCAGCTGATATTTAATGGACAAATATTTTGACATAGTTTGGGGGTACCTTCCCAAAAACTCGCCTCCCCCGAAATTCAATTTTTCGAATGGCTAAAGCTGGAAAGCTAACTGTTTTGAATATTATTAAATATTAAACAAATATTTTGACATAGTTTATGGGTACCATTCCCTCGGGAAATCGAAAACTGGACCACTCCTAAATCAATTTCTTTAAATCATTTGTTAAAGAGCTAATTGTTTTTAATATTAAGTCTCTAAAAAATAAATATTTTGGCATATTTAGAGGTGACAACCCTCCCCGGCAACCCCCCAAATACATAGATTCCCCAAATCTTTACTTTTTATTTGAGCTAAAACAGTTTTTTCGTACATATTTGTAAGACAAAGAATTAAAAATACAAATAGTCGTCTGTTCGAGATAGAAGTTTAGAATTGTTGTTATTAAGGCAAAAACAGATCTGGGACCAATACAATGCAGAGTGTCATATGGAAATATATAATATGTACTAGACATTACAGGATAGCTTTGTACGCAATTTGAATTTACGCTTGAGCTACGATATATGTATCTATAGTACTGATGATGAAAGCTTTAACAGACAAATTGTTGTTAATCACTTAAGACGTTGGTCTAGCACATAATTTGATAGGATTTTCACTAGGCTATTAATATTTTTCTATTTGTTCAACCTGCAATTTTTCTGACAGAATTTGGACAGAAAAACAGTCTCAATTTCGGTGAAGACCTTTTTTGTTTTTTTTGAAATCACTTGAACTTGGGCTTAAAAGCCGACTCAATCTGAGTGAAAACCAATGAAAACCTGGGTCAAGATCGTTTGATGTTGTTTCCAGCCTCCAAAACAGCCCCCCATCAATGCAAATTCCTGGCTACGCGCCTGCAACAATTTTTAAAATCGTGACTCAACATCACTCAACACTAAACGCATTGGATGCTCTTCACCCAGACTGTTTCTATATTTCTCTTTTATAAAGGTCAGAGCAGAAAATCCCATCTCACGTAAATACGAACTTGGAAAAGAGATAATAATTTTTAAGGCTTCTTCATAGAATATTGGATATTCGTTTGCTTAACTATGAATTAAAGATAATCAAAGTACTGAGGGCTCTACTTGTGCCAGCAACCCATTCATAAAGCTTTGGCAACCCACATTTGGGTCGCGACCCATGCTTTGAGCAGCTTGACTCAATGCAGCTTGACTCGATGACCCGAAAAAGGTCTTTCGCTGTCCTGTTTGCTTGATAGTAAGTAACTTAATCTACAGTACTCATATTTTTGGAATAGTTTATTAATTTCCACGCATTCATCAACAATTACTTCTGTTAAGTGTTATAGTAAATTAGCCCACATTTATTTCCTTGATTGGCATTAATGTTCATTCTATTTGCGCGTGTGGATATTTATTAATATTTTTTTATTGGTGTTTAAGTTTCTGGAAATTGAACTCAAGTGAACAAATAAATTGAATTGAATTGAGAAACGCAGGCTTAACCTGACGGGTTATTTTTTTAGAATCATAAACGATGAGGTTGATATTTTTTGACATTGTTTGGGATTTCTACGTTTCTGGAGGTTCCATAATCAGATATTTTTGAATAATTGCTGATTTTACGGTAGACGAAAAGTACTTTTGAGCGTCACAGCATTACCTACGCGTCGGTCGTTCACTGGGTTCGCTGGCAAACTCCCATGTAGTTATTGTAGATTTTTCCTTGACTAAAATCAATACTAAAACCTCCATTCAAAAATTGTGGTTTCGCCATGAAGTTGACTGTTACGAATGTTATGCCTGGATTTTCAGTACAGCTGGCCTTTAAAGTGAAATGGCTAGGTGTGACTAGTAATAGAGTTCGAAATTTATAGCTGTTTAATAGCGTATGGAAATCCTTTGGTCCTTAAGCTACCTCACAATGCCTAATTAATCTTTTAGGAGATTGTCTATTTCTTTATTTTCTTTCGCAACCTACAACAAGCGACAGAAAATCAATCTGCGCGCTGTAAACACGATAAGCAAAAAAAGAGGTGAAATTGTGTTCATCTTCTCTCGTATTGTCGCTTCAAATGCCAGGGCATCCGTTGATTATCCAATGCTGGGTATCGGTGTTCAAAGAAATAGTCCCTTAATTCCATGGGTTGTTTCGGGGAGCAGGTGTGGATGATATGGTACGCAGTTTGAGTCTCTTCGAATTCGCACATTGCCGTTGTTGCTAGGCGCCATTGGAATATGTTGGAACTTGAACAAAGTACGTTACTCACAGTGTAAAGTATGCAATTAGTAAGTGCAATCTTCACTTGTTTTAGTAACTTTTTTTGTGAACTTGTTGCGCAAAGTTGACGTCGTAACGTAACATTTTTGAAACGAATTTTACCGTACTTTTGAATCGTTGGTTTTCATAATTTAAAATGAAAGTGGTTTGAAAGAAGTTCAAAAAATCGTAATTAAGAAGTAAAACTTAAAGATCTTTCGTCACCGGACACCGGCATTAGCAAATGGGATTGTTTGCAATAGGCATGTAACCACGATAATTCTTCCATTTTAACCAGGGTGTCGGAGCCGGAGCTCGGAGCCAGAGCCCCGGAGCAGGCCATTTTTGCCGAAGCTGGTGCTCACATTTAAATTCAGGTGGAGCTGGAGCCGGAGCAACGTTACTGTAGGATAGCTTACATCTCCAGATCTTCTTAGTTGCTTATTGCTTTTCTTTATCACTCTTTTTAATTTGAGTACAACTACAAAATGCAAAGTCATAAAACGGCCTTGTAAAAAGTTTAAAAGGAGCTTTTGTTAGATCTAATTGTAACCATTTGCACTATTCTAATCAACTATCAACTAAAATCAACTATTCTAATTGTAACCATTTGCGTTACATCTAATAAGATTGATTGTTGTTCTCTCATTAAAAGCTATTGCGATCAAAAGATTTTTTTGTCCTAAATGGATGGGTCATCTGTTAAAAAAACTTTGCCTTGTGGTGACCGAGTAAATATAATTTAATATTTTTCCTTGTATAATTATCTGCGGTATCCGGTTATTGGCACATATCGCTCACTGCTATGAGTGGTATTGTGTAATAAACGGATATTGCGAAACAAAAGGAATTTAATTAATGTTGTTTTTGTTTTCGCTTTTCTTTGTTCACTCGCTATATACATACCGCCGCTTTGCTTTATGTCGTCATTATTGCAAGTATAATTAGTTTATTATTCTACTTCATGATATTAAAGCATTACGTCTTGAGACTCATCGCGAACGAACTCACCAAATTGGTGACCCGTGTGAGGATCGTGACCCCCGGTAGCGCCTCTAAATTGGTGCTCCGTGTGTCGTGTGATTCCCCCCGCAGCGCCACCAAATTGGTACTCCGTGTGAATTGGCTCTCCTTCTGCTCTTCCGTGTCAATCGATTCCCGTGTAACCAATAAAGTGGTGCCCCCAAGTGAGCGCAACAAAATTGATTTTCAATGTAAGTTTACAAAAATAGTCTAATGAATTTCCGTTCCACCAAGAGGCATTCAGATTTCAGAAAAACGAATGAAAGCCTCAAGCTAGAAGTTTCCATAGCTCACAAAGAGAGCAAGTTCAAAAGAAACAAAATAGAGCGAACTTTCAACTCAAGGACTGACTGTGATACAGAACGGCTGTTTCAGTGGTTCCATCGAGAAAACTTGAATGGGACTTTCTAAATCCGTGAACATTCAATTTCAAGTAAAGTTTATTGTTTTTATGCAACTGTTTAAACTCATTTTTTTTTGCTTTAGCATTTGAACATTACCATTAACTATCGCTGCTTCAAAACGATATCCTACTATTCACGAATATAAATGCTAAGTCATTCAGATGTTTGATTGATTTTTGCTGAAAAATAGTGTGATAAGCTTTCAAATTCAATGAAGTGCACACTCGTGTGACCTGTCTACTTAGAAACAAATGTGTAAATTTTTTCTGCTATTTCATAACATAATTTAATCGAACTACTACCTATTCGAAATGATGAATTTTCCTTTTCGAATTGGTTGATCATAAATTCAAAATCTTTGTCGTTGGAAATGTGAACTCGAACAGAATTTTGTGCCGTTTGAAAAGCACTACTAACTTATACATTACTACCACAAATACTTGAGTAGCTATACCGATAATGGGTGTCCTATAGTTGACCTTGTTAAAATGCATAATGCTATTTGCATTTTCCTCCTTACCTCCTTATAGTAATTGAATTTCTCCGTGTAAAAACCAATGTTACGGCAACTGCACTTATTCCAGTCGAAATGTTTACAGCGAATGGAAGGATGTGGCAAAGCCTTGACTCAGTCAAATATCTTGTGCGGATTGTCGTTTAATATTGTTGCTATTATTAATTATTCCAAGCAAAGTCTCGTTGATTTTTTGAAAATGATTATACTACGCTAAAGGGCAAGAGAAAAGCCCCATATTATTATATTGTGTTGTTTTGCATATTTTTTGCGCTAGAATGCACCACGTTGTCCTAAATGGAATAACTAAGTAACTGATTTCTTGTCGCATAAACATAGAAAATATTTCTATTGTCATCTTTCAGGTTTTCAACTCGTTCAACATTTAATTTCCCACTTTCGGCGTTTCAACACACCCTTATTTAACCCAGTCGATTTTCTATCTGCAATTTTGTTTCGATGATTTTTTTTTCAATGCCAATTTTTTAGCTTTTTTGCCTAAAACATCATGCGTCGAGTAGCAATTTTTCTACCTGCAATTTCTTACTAAATTAACTAATTAACTACCCGCGCGCTTCGGGTTCGCGAACTTTGAATTATTTCGCCACTTTACGTTATTAACGGTTGCGCAGCTCAGTGGTACAGCGAAGTGGTGGTGGTGATGGTGCTACCCGATCCCCTACGAGGGATGAGGGGCGCGGAGGAACTCCGTGGAGGCCCAAAACTCAGGCTACACCCTAGGGTCTGGAGCAAAGATCGAAAATAGAGAGTAAAGGCTCAGAGGCAGGACAATGAAAGAAGATGATTGAGTCCTGTAGAGGATATCTATAGACGCTGCAAGAAGAATTCACCTTGCGGCTGATCCTGCGTAGACAGGACAAAAGTAAGAGCCTGTGGCCATGGCAGCAAAGGCGGGAAAGCTCACAGTGTATGGGGCGTGGGAGGACCAGTTCTTCCGGAGAGACTGGAAACACTTGATAGTTGAGATAGGAGTGAGAAATGTAACTTCTCCATTTGTGATACAGGCGTCGGGTCAGTGATCGAAACATTGCTGACTAATGATTCGATTTCCGAACTGCAGATACGTCGTCAGGTCCTTGAGAAAGGCAATTAACGCTTACTTTTTATTAGAGCCATTCTGACCGTTTTGGTGGCCCAGCCTGACGACGTACAAATATTCGCATGAGTGCGGTTAGACGAAGCTTTGCACGCACGAAAAAGTTATTGTTGACACATTAAAAAAACGACTACGGTCTTTTGGTCAATACAACTTTCCACATGCCCTCTAACCAAATTCTATCTATAATATCATTAAAGCGCCATGCAACAATAATTTTGATTGACTGAGTTTGAAGACGCAAATGCAACTACATTAATGATATTAAAATGAATAAATGTATAGCACATACGGATTCAATGAAACTAAGTTTTTCAATGGTATCTTAAGATAGCTACTTTCAATGGACAGCAATAACCCAAGAAAAAAAACACATCTAAAAGGATGGCTATTGACTCTATGACCGTCTATTCCAGTCTACGGATGAGTATTTCAATATTGTTTGTTTTCTATTCGAGTACACTTTTTTTTCTTAAGTGAGTATGAGTAAATTCTAAATGAGTAAATTTTGGGCTGAGGCTGGCTGTTCTTAAATTTTCACAAATTTTCAGCCTCATTTCTTCGTAACTTGTTCTTAACTTTTTTTGAGAATAAAGTGGTATATGTGTATTCTCGCTAGGATTAAAGTTGCTTTTAGTTGTAGATCATAGTTAGCGATAAACAAATCAACCATGGCCAAGAAAACTTGGTTGATTACTTATAAATGCGTTGACTAGTCATTGTTCTTAAGTATCTTTTTTCATACTGATGCTGGATTATTCTTAATTTGTTCTTCAATTTTGAGCAAAAATGAGTCCCATGTTCATATACAGTTCTTCCAAGCAGAGATGTGGAAGCGGCAATTTTTGAATCGCTTCCGCTTCCACCCTTAGCGCATCCGCTTCCACCGCTTCCGCTTCCACACTTGATGACGTAATTTTTGCTTAAAAATTTTTGGCAAAAATTTTTTCCAGCCAATTTAGGTCAAGATAAAACAGCTTGTTATCATCATCTAAAAAACATCATTATACTTCAGAACCAAACAATGTAATTGTATTCATTAGTTTTTGTTTAAATTTGTTTAAACTTTGTTAACATTTGCAGAATTTTGTTTTTGTTTAAATGACTTGTTTGTGCATGTGGTTAGCTACAAAATTTTGCTAGCATCGTGTATATTTAGGACAGCAACATAAAAAAACATTGCAAGAATTGTGCTGTTATACACAGTAGCCAGTGCCGTCTCTAGAGCAAACGAAGTGGGAAGGCACTAGCCAAAAACGAGGGGGCACTAAAATAGACTGAACTTTTACCAGGGCCTACGAGAGGGGGGGCAGGGGGGACAATGACCCCGGGGCCCACGGAGTTTAGGGGGATCATCGAAGTCGCATGTGAAGAGATTTATTTCTTTTGGAGATCACTTAATTTCGGCTGGAAAAACCGTTGATACTTCGGAGAAGACCTTTTTTTTTTCTTTGGAGATCACTTGATTTTTCGGATTAAACAGCAGCATTTTCTCTGTCTATTTTGGATTTTACAAAACCACAATTCCGTCACATTTGAGCTGGCCCCGGGCCCATGTTCGGCTCTCGGCGCACCTGACTTTTACACATAAATCTGATATTGTACGGCGACAAATTGTGCGCACTTTTAAAAATTCTGTATTCATAGGCTGAAGCCGGCAGCGTATCTTAGCTCATCGTTTCGTCTGCGGCCCCTCATCGCTTGAAAAACCTATTTGCAGCAATGAATGCGACTAGACGCACAATCAGGATTTTGCTTAAAGGAGAGGGCTCGAACCAAAAGTTTTCTTTGCTTTTTTTTGCACAAAAATTATCGAATTTAGGGCAATGCTGAACAAACTGATGTAACTCAAGCGTGTCACAGACCAGAGTCTGGAAGCCGAGCCCCCAGCCGCTGGGCGATTTTTGTGATTTTGAGGCAAAAAATAGCGATTTTAAGTTTTGACATCATTTCAACACAAGGAGGCTAAAGTGCCCTTAGTTGCGCCACTAACAGCAACCAAAAAATCTTGAGTGTACTCTAAAAAAACAAAAATAGCTGGTCCTAAAAAAATTCTTTCTCGTATTGTTTCAAGTATTAACCACCAACAAAGCACCGGTAACGTTTCTCTAAACTTATACCTCTCTTTTCCGCGACACAACCGCAAAAGCGAGGTAATAAGCGGATTATTGCGTCACGTTCATGTACAGCAATTGGTTGCCAGCAGTTTCGCAAAAAAATCGAGAGAACGTCAAAC
This sequence comes from Trididemnum nubilum, assembly GCA_963965965.1. Lineage (NCBI taxonomy): Eukaryota > Metazoa > Chordata > Ascidiacea > Aplousobranchia > Didemnidae > Trididemnum > Trididemnum nubilum. The sequence continues at coordinate 9,292,847 of OZ014473.1, read as the reverse complement.
GAGAATTATGTTTGAATATTATTATTCCTTTTTTCATCATTGTCTTCTGTCTTGTCGTTGCGTGATTTTCCAAAAACAGTTGCTTTTTTAAACCGAAATGTGGGGGCACAAGCAGCAGTTAGGGGGGCATGGCACTCCTAGCCCCTCTTTAGCGACGGCACTGACAGTAGCCTACCATATTAGAATAATTCTTGTAGCAAGCGGTACTTAACAAAAATTAAGACAAGCATTATAACATCACGCTTAAAAGTCATACAATAATAAACTTTGTTTGGGATACGTTATGACGCTTTCCTATGTTTGCGTTTCAAGAACATATTATTGCAGAGAAAGAAATTAAAAGGGTGGAACTGGAAACTTTGTTTATGTTGGTGAATTACTGTGTTATACGAGCATGGCCCCAGATTTTGGAAAAATGGGTAAAGCACTATTTAAAAATGTTTTTGAGAAAATGTATAAATTTTAGGACTAAAATAGAGAATTTTTGAACACTTATAATATTAAAAATAAATTGGTTAGCAACATGGTTTATCTTTGAGTCGATAGGGGTGGGGGCTACCCCGAATTTAAGTGAACCACAAGCCTTTAAAAATGTTTCTTTGCAAATGATGATCGATCAAACATTCGCTTTTTGTTGTTTATTTTTTAAAAAATTGCACCACATTTAAGTTTTGACGTTCGATATGAGTGGCCAAAGTGGAAGCGGTACCCTTTTATCGCTTCCAGCTTCCGCTTCCATGAAAATTTGCCGCTTCCAGCTTCCGCTTCCACATCCCTGCTTCCAAAAGTGTATTGGTTTGCATTATTTTATCCACCATCAACCTTGAATCAATGAATTGAATGAATAAATGAAAAACGAGAAACTGACGGTGTGTGTAGACTTTGAGAAAGAACAATATAAAGCACCAAAGCAGAAAAAAGTTAGTACTGTAATATAATTATGTGGTGCAACAAAACCTTATTAAAAGTCTAAGCACACTAACTTCAAATGCAAGTAATTGTAACTCACTTTACAAGCCACTTCATCCATTGACGTAAGGAAAATTTCTTGGATAAGGGCCCAAGTATTAACCAAATAAAAAGGTAGGCCATCAACACTTCTAAAGATACAATGCTAACTAAAACCGAGTTATGCCACCAATTCTCGATCTCTGCATCTACAAAAACCAAACGGTGTGAATGCTGTGCCTATAAGCAATCAAGTCCAATTGTCCGTGAACGGTTTTTTTCTGACGACCTGACACAAACTCAGCTTGTGACGTAATGCCTTGTTATTTTTTTTACAAAAACTACATATGATTTTGTTCCAAGAAACCCCTCACAGTCTGTTTCACCCTTAACGGGATTATCAGAAGAGTACTTCTAAACTACATACAAAAAAAGCATATTGATTAGTTACACTTGGAACATAAATTTGTTAGCGGTATTAACAAAATAATGCATCTGCCTGGCATCGAAACTTTGTTAACATTGTGTTTATAAAATACTACGCATTTTTTAAATCTGATTGACTCATAATTAGGTAACTTCCATTCGACTAAATTTGGAAGGTAGGGGGCTAAAAGCATTAAAACAACTCATACGAAAACTCAATAGCACTGCCGGTAGGTTTATAACTTATCCCGAAAAGGGTAGTTTCGCAAGCGCACAAGATTTCATCAACATTTTTTAGCCTAAATTTATTTTTGTGCCTGCATTTTATAGTTAACTCGGAACGTTTGTTAAGCAGTGAATTCATTTTTTGCGCCCTAAATGGGGTAATGCACCAATCGTGGGTAGACTTTAATCCACGGATTAACAAAGCTTTATGATTAATAAAACGGTACGGTAACTTTCAACATCTGTAGGCCGAAACGTATACGCAGAAATTCAAGAATTATCTCTCCGAAACTTCAAATTCACTTTATTACAAAGTACCGCCTACTGATGAGTTCAACAGCATAAAAAAGAGCAAAACTAATAATCTTCGTTGGTGCACTCGCCTTATATTATGATTTGACATCAATCGCACATGAGTAGATAGGACCATGACGTTTCGTAAAATGGAATTAAAATATTTAAGTGTTTGACAGTGTTGTTGATGTTACAACATACTTGTTTTGATGTTACAACATCAGTACACGCAAAAATGTTTTGAGGAAGGGCTGAAATTCTCTCGACGATATTTTTCATCAATATGACCCATTTTTAACTTTTTACACATTTTCATGCAATCAGAAAAAAGCCGTAGGAAAGATGAGTCTTAAAAAAAGAGTTTTAAAAAGACTTGAACACAGTTTTCCCCATCTACTTCAAAAGAAATGATGTTGAAGTAGAAAGCTAGTGGCTAGGACTTTGCAATAAAGTATGCTCTGTATGTACAATGTGCATGTAATGCATTCATTAGCAGCACTGCGCCTCTTCATAAATTAGTACGAGTACAGCACAGCATTTATGGGAAATCGCATCGTAAAAATAGGCTATTTCTAAGTACCATGCTATGGAACCCGATCTCTTACGTAAAACGCTGCTGCATTCAAGAAGCAGTTTATAGGAAAATTCAGGTTGCATAATGCATAGCTCATTGATAGGCAAATTTAGTTTATTGCATCCTGTTTGTCTGAGTTAGGCGCTTAATCGTTGGTAGAGTTGAACTATCCGTTTATGATGAATAAAAAAATGCAATATGCCAGCGCACTGTGCTTCGTTCATAAGTACAGGCTGTGCTGTGTCTCATTCTTAACAACCACTAAAAGCTGAGATTATGCTATCTCCAATTCTCATTGTTTTAAGATAAAACTGAAAGCAAAAGTATCTCAAGTACGAAGTAGGTATAGTAAACTCACTTTTATCATCATAACTATCAGTACCGGTATCTGACTCCTCGGGAGGCAAAGCGGTATTGAATTCTACCGTAAGATCGCGTCTTCTCCTAGCCCTCAAAGACGCGGGAGAATGCCCATATTCAAACGACTTTTTGTCTTCCGAATTTTCATCAGCCATCGAATTATTACACATCGGTTCGTCCATCTGAAGAATTTGTTCTTTCTGGAAAAATTAAACAAGCATTTAAAAATTTTGAATAAATAAAAAAAATTCATTCATTTATTCATTCACGTTTCAAGACAACCAGTATACGGAAGTACAGTAGGCTACAGGTCATCATTTTTGTGACCTGTGCAACAGCGGCAGAGAGTAGCAAAAAGGAAAACCGCAATTGATCACTTAACAAGAACAAACGACACCCAGTTCACCTCTACTGTACACTTTTTTCGTGTCTGCAGTCTTTATTTTGTAGCTTCATCTCGAAAAAAAAGAAGAATCAACAAATATTATAGATCCGAAAATGGAATCAGAAAGTTGTACATAGAAGAAGTACGTGATCTTAGTGCAACATATCTAGTGGGTACAGCGGCCCACTAGTGGGTAGGAATCTAGAAAAGTTAAATTGTTTGATCAGTCTTTATTTTACTCACCTTAATAACAATTTTGTAAAATTGGTAGTAAAACACGAACCCAGTACCAGAAATCCTGAGTAGCTGCAACAGCAGAACTCCAATTAATGTAAATCCTTTAAAAAATGAAACTGCTTTCTTGTGACGGCCTTGATCCATCTCCTCAAATATTATTTCTAAACTTTTCAAATAAAACTACCACAAAATACTGTAAACCAATTCACAGCAGAAGATACGTATTTCGTATAAGCAGAAACTAGCGATAACTTCATATAAAAACTGAAGCTATGCAATGCCAATAGAAGCAGATTACTACAACACTAAAACATTGAAAAATCCTACAAAACCCAACAGTCTGTTAAACCCAACAGATTTCATTAGAAAAATGTACTCCTGTTGATCCCATATTCCCATTTGCGGATGAAACAGGCCGTTGGGTTTTATGAGGTTTTAGATTTTTAATACTCTGGTAATTTGCTGTGAAATTCGCTCTAACTCTTCGTTATTGACCTCTTTTTGAAATCCTAATATCAACCAGAGACAAATGGCAGCAAAATACAAAATAAACTTAAACACGGGGAAAACACCCTAAGACTATCACCCTAACATTCCTCCATTTTAAGTTTGAATCTAGAAACTTTCCAGAAAACAATTATTTATTCCAATGACTTGCTAACACTTATCATAGTAATAAAAATACTCGACTTTTTTAATAAACTTCTTCTACCCAAAAAAACTTATGCATCCAATATCAACTTTAGTTTATTCGCCTAACTTTCAACTGCATGCTGCAGTCACGACTACAGTCTACTGATGTGACCACTATCACCAACTGAGTCGCTCACTGCCTTTTCAACCACTGCTGCATAGTTGCAAGTTATATGCTTATCATGAGACATAACAGCTTGGTCATTTTTCAATTGCAACTTAACCTACCGTATCCTGCTGTCTTCAGATCGCACTCTGTAAACGAAAGCGTTGAAGCAAATCGGTTAAGATTTTTTTCTCGAAGAACTGATTTTAGAACATTTCAACAATCTTAAAATGTCGTGTACTTGATGGTACATGTAAATTAGGTTTAAGTAAATAATCTTGCAAAACGCAAAGATTCAAAATGTTAATTTTGAGGTTATTCAATTTTAGCCAAAGGCTGTACGATGATTGCGCCGTTTCAATACACCACTTGACGTTTTGTTTGCTTTGATTCGACGAAGTGATATCAGGTTTAGCAGCTCACATAAAAACGTCACGCTCTTCGGTCGCTTTTCATTGTTTTTCTGAATGGACAAAAGGACAATCTCATGACGTCGACTTCACATATGTAGCTTATTCTGAGCCAATATGACGTTATCAACTTAGCGTTTTAAAAGTTGAAATAAACGTGTTGAAAAAGTGGTTTTAGGGCACTCTTAAATGAAATTGTTCCGTAGCTATTAAACTAAAATGAAAATACCTTTGACAAGATGTATATTCAAAGCTGAATGCAGTACCGCTACCGCATTATTTCATTCTCTTTCTTTCCTTTAGACTAGCATTCACCAAAAGCTGTAGGATCACTTTAAAAGCAGCAGATTGAACTATCGAGAATCAAATTTTGTACACCAACTTTCAGAGCAAAACCAGGTTTAACGTTACCATGATGACAGCACTGGCATTCATTTACATTTTTAGTTTACAGTGATTTGAAATAAAGTAAAAAATTGGTGATGCAGTAACTTAGATAATATTATAATTAGTAGTGTAACTAGGGGAGGTAGGATGTCCCTTACTTGGGGTCAAATTTCAAAATACACATCTTTGTGTGTCTGACCCTCTCAAAAGTTTCCATTGTACCAAAAACTGCCTCATACAAAGTTTTGTTGCAAAATTTTGCTTTTTCGAGGTGAGGCAGTGATCTCAAAGTTGGCTCAACAAACACCATTATATGCATGTAGGCAGTTTTGTAATTAGTACAATACTCATGTTTAAAGAAAAGTTATTGCTGCACAAAAGTAGATTTCTTCATATTCGGAACATTTGCCTGATTATTTACAACAATCTGTAAAGCATACTCATGGGCGTCGGAAAGGGGGGAGGGGGGGCAGTGGAAGCCATGCTCTGCCGACACCCTTGAGCATACTGCATTGTTTTTCATTTTTAAAGCGACTTGATTGAGTGGTGGCGCTACCCAACCCCTTCCGAAGGACGGAGAAGCAAAGAAACTTCGCAGAGACCTAACAATCGAGCCACACGCCAGGGTGCAGACTGCAGAGCCAAAGATAGATTTGTTGCTGCTGTTGCGCATATTTATCCTCCTGTAACTGGACAGCGTCGGACGCTGACTGTCGGACAATCCGCACACTTTTCATTACATTAACTACTTCGTGGTTGGAGGAATCCGCAACTGCTTAGAAGTTTCCCTTGACCCAATGTTTCTGGGGATTTCTTTGAATTCTTGCCCACTGAATTTGCTGCTTGTTGAAAGCCACCAAGCAGAGATAATCATCATAATGCGTCTTATCCAAGGACGCAACAACGTGACCAGAGTGGGGGTTGAACCCAGCAGATCATGCAATTAGGGTCGTCGTTAAAGCAACGCCTTGACCCATTCGGCCACGCTGGCATTTGCAAGTACACAGACGCCCAGAGGCAAGACAAGAAAGAGATGATTAAGATCCTGTGGAAGGTGCCCACAGTCGCTGCAGGAAGAGCTTTCTTTACGACTGACTGACTTGCGACAATTGTAATAGGCTTCGACCTTGAAAGCGAAGGCGGAAAGCTCATAGCATATGGGGCATGAAAGGACCAATTCCAACGGAGAAACTGTAGGAATGGGACCGTTGAGATGGGAGGAGGAATGTGGAAAAGTGACGTCTCCATTTGTGACACTGGGTGTGACGAGTTTGGGAAATAGCTGGGGAGAGAAACAAAGGGACCATCGCAGTAGGCAGGAAGGTTCCAGCTTCGGGAAAAAAATCAGCATGCTTATTTCCAAGAATACCAGCATGATTGGGGACCAATTGGAAGTTTAAAATGGCACTGTTGGAAAGTGAGGAGACATGAAACCAGACATTTTAGAGGAGTTGTAGCCAAAGATGTAAGGAGTTCTGTGAAAGTAGGAAAAGAGCCGATTGGGAGCCGTAACAGGACTTACTAAAAGTTTTAAGTCGTCTTTTGGTTGTTACACCAGACAAGTTCGTGCTCCAGGGGATAGGTTTCAGCTGTGAAAGTGGAGGCAATGGGTAAGCAGAGAAAAGCGTAGAAGGTATTTGCGTTTGGATTATATGGCATACACTCCAGCACCACTCGTCTAATGAGGGAAGGGACAGATCCATTGGCCCACACATTCGCGTTTGAAGGAGAGAGAGTAATCGATTTGAGCGTATTTAAGGTGGGATGAGCTAGGGCCACTGCAGTTAGATATGGAAGATGATTCGGTAAATTTGATAGAGTCCAAAGGGAATTTGGGGACATATAATTAGTGACTCGTGCTAGGATAGAAGAATTTCTTCTGTGGATAAGCAATATCACCAAGAGGGTTTCTTTAACCGGCTGATCAATGATTTTGAGGCAAGGGCACCGCGGTTAAATAATTCTGAGAGAAGGAGCGGAGCACTTTCAAAGCATGAAAGTGCCAAGTGCTTCAAAGTAATTTTCAACAGGAGAAGTTGGGTCTCAAAGAGAAGCAATGGGATAGGCGTGAAAAAGAGGCATCCACGAAAGACCTTGCTTGCAGCTCTGTGGAGAATTTCTAATTGGTTGGTCAAACATATCAACTTTCTACTGTTTTTGGTGACTCACTCAAAAATTGTTATGTTTTGTTTTTTGCATTGGCAGAGCTGGGCACCCGCTACTTGAACAGTAGCGCTGCCGCCGCTATTTGGCAAAAAAAGCAGCGGCGCTGCCGCTTGTCGCTACTTAAATGAAAAAGTAGCGCCGCTGCTGCTGCCGCTACTTGCATACAAAACAGCGGCCGCTGCCGCTACTTTAGAAAAATATCAAGCAAAAAGAACGAAGGCATTCAAATACGGTAGCCTACTCAGTAGTGAAATTTTAACTTTATTTGCGAAAGTTACAATTCAAGCTTTCAAACATTGGTACAGGTTACAATTGGCATTAGCAGGCTTAAACGGTAAACAAAAAAGCAAATCACAATTCAACTGGTGGTTGGCATGCTCCTTTCAAAAAAACAAGCATTTTAAAACGCTGATTGGTTGAACCAGCGCTTTAGAAACTACCTTAAGAAGTTACCTTGGAAGTTACACTAGGAAGATAAATTCCTTGTCGCATTTTCTACGCAACTAAAAGGCAATTAGGAATAGTTTAAATCACTTAAATAAGGTAAGGTCTTAACACGATGGCAAACAGTATTCAGCTTCTGTACACTTCTGTCCCGGCTCTTATAGCCCTGAAGTAATCAATGTTTTTATCATACGCTCGGTCCTCAACCACTAAAATAATTCTTCGTGTAGAGACAAGACAGAAAAATTTATGCGACAGAAAAATTTATTAATCGACCAAGTTACAAACATTTCTGGGAATTTTGTAGAAATGATAGGTGATTAACATCCCTGCGGTGTTTTCATCCAACTTTGATAAACAAGAAGATCAAGCGGTTAAGAACTAGTGTTTATGAACTCGGAGAAGGTACGTACGCAGTAACGACATATTCTATAACGCGGGCAGCATGCTATTCGCTGCCATGTAGGTACATGTTAAGTAAATGATTCACAATGCGATTCACGTTACACGTATTTTTTCGACGAGTATAATTTCATAACTAAATTATCTTTCAAACTTATTTATTACCTGGTTCGATTTATTAGTTCAATTCTCAGCGCACGATAAATTTAATTCTCAGTATTACTGTTCACTGTTGTAGCAAAATTTATTTTGCTATGCATTGATGTGTGTACTGTCCTTGCAATGCACGATTTATACTGTGGTCTGTGACCAGATAGCCAACACATCATTTGTCCAACTAAATGCCAGAATTTTATTGAGGGAATATCGCAAAAAACCGTCTTTGCGATCTGCAAGTCAGGCCCGATGCCAGAATAGAGTGACTGGGGAGGCATAAAAAATTTTGGAAAGGAAAAAAATATACTTCGAATCCGAGAGTGTGAACCAAAAAACAAAGTTTTTAATTGCGAAATTCCACGAAATCTGGAGTAGACCAAAAAAAAAGGTTTTCATCTGGAAATGTGCGCGGATTTTCACGAATTCTGGGGTAAAGACAAAAAAAAAGCTCTTCATCTCAAAAAATGCGCGAATTTTTTCGAATTCGGGGGTGAAACCACAAAAGATATATCTAAAACAGTTCTTGCTCCCAAATTCTGGGGTGATAACCAGTATCTTGGGAGTCTCAGGCCTCAAACTGCGCTCCAGTGGCACAAAGCCTGTTACTTTTTTTGGGGCACATTCCACGCTTGGGGGGCACAATTCTTGTTTGGGAGGGGGGACACAAGCAGTAATTTGGGGGGCACAAGCAGTGATTTGGGGGGCACGGCCCCAGAATGTCTCCCGTGGCGTTGGGCCTACTGCAAGTTTACAGCAATTTATCGAACTGTAACTATCGCATTTTCGTTAAAGAGATGCTGCTTGAAATCGGTTTTATTGAAGAAATGAGAACTATTTGAGGTAATAAAGAGGTGCCCAAACCTTTTTCCACAATTTCCTTTATTTGCGAAAATACGATTCAATTCGTTTGACTCCACACCATTGTCAACCCTGCATTCGCAATTTTGTGACATTACAAAAGGCATAATTTTGCAAAAATTCTCGCAAACTAAGAAACGCGATTACCAACTGGTAGCGGTAAGTAGTCTAGCTATCACCAAATCCGAAAACTTTGCTATTGTCAATAGAACCTGTAAACCATTAGGCTACCAGTACTGATCTACAGCACGCCTTTTGCGATCAATGCGATGTCAAAAAATTTCGAAAAGCAGGGTTGCCAATAGTACTAGTCAAACGGATTAAAACGTATTTTCGCGAATAAGAGGAATTCGGAATCGTGGAAAAAGGTTTCGGGCACCACTTTATTACCACATGTAGTTCTCATTTCTTCAATAAAACCGATTTCAAACTGTATCTCTTGACAATAACGAAAAACACCTGCATTAAAAATAAACTGTCTAGTGAGTATGTGCATTCTGTACTAGTAAGAAGGGAGTGTCAGAAACCGACTATTTTTAGAACTTACTACTTGCTTTCATAAAGAAATGATTGGTCTTGTTTTATGTGGAGTTTCAGTTGCTTGCAATCAGGGCCTCAGAGAGAAATTTTTCCAGGGGGTACGAAGCTCGATGCCGGGCCCCCAAAGACCAAAAAAAAGGTCTTCACTGAAATTTAGACCCATTTTTTGCCCAAAATTAGGTGAAGACCAAAAAAAAGGTCTTCACTGAAATTAAGTCCCATTAAAAAAAAGGCCAAAGCACCTCAACGCGGGAACCTGAACTCTTCCGGGCCCCCCTAGCCCGGGTACGATGTACTCCCTGAACCCCTTCTCGTAGGACCTGCTTGCAATTCTCTCAAAATGATGACCACTGATAAACTTTACCAACGCATTGATTATTGTTGTACGTTAATTTACACACTGAGTTTAATTTGGCCCGCTACCAGATCACATTATTAGTTGAAGTTTGGTTCAGAAAAAATAGGACCACGTACAATAAAACTCGCTTTTAGCAGTTTTATTGTACGTGGTTTTATTGGATTTTATTAGCAGTAGCGGCAGCGGCAGAAAAATTGCTTGAAAAACAGCGCTGAAGCGCTGCCGCTTTTTTGACCGAAAAAACATAGAAAAAACAGCGGCGCTGCCGCTTTTTGGTGGTGACGAAAAAAAGCAGCGGCACTGCCGCAACCGCTACCGAAAAAGTAGCGGCGCTAGTAGCTTTGCCGGTGAACAGCGCGGCTGTGCCCATCACTGTGTATTGGTCATATCCACAAGAGCTTGTGACAGTGGTTCGCCTTCTTCGACATTCTCAGAAACTTTCAACATGGTACATTTTGTATTCAAACCTACGTTACGATCACACAGCCAACCAAATTTAAATCCACTATAAGATACCACAAAACACTATTCATCTTAGGTAGAGCTGCTTTTTTGAAAAACTGGTTGATGATGCAAATAGTGAAAACTGCACTTAACTACTGTTTGTCGTAACCGAGACGTCACCGTAATTCCAAAGTTAACTTTCAGATTTGAATAAACGCTATTGTTATGCGAGTTGAGGTCACAATGAAGCAATAATAGTTAGGGTTCATAGCAGTGGTATTCCTGTATAAGAATCTACATTAAAACTGAAAAACTTTGCGCCACTTTTAAATTTCATTTTAAAAGTTTAAAATTTAAAACGTATCATTTTTTCATTACATGAAACCATTTGAAAGGTTCAGAGGTGAAACTTTTCGAAAGGTTAAGATAAGGGACACCCTAAGGAGAGGGGGCTACAGTCCCCCTCCATTGGCCTGCGGATCAAAATGCAGAATAACAAAAACACCACGTTTATAGCACTTTTGGGACTGTCTTTCTCACTCAAAATGACTAAATGCATCGTTTGAAACATTTAATTAGGGGAGGGGGCAAATTTGTCGAAAATAAAACACACAAATCAATAAAAACTTTGAAAATTGGACCCGAAATAAGCAATCAAATTTGATCGCTGGTTGAAAATTGCTGAAGATAGGTTTCATACAAATAATATCAGCTCAAGAATAGTAGGGAAGGGGGTTATTTAGAATTGGTTAATTACCAATCACTTCTCTCAACTACCGTTTCACTAACCCCGCCCCAATTACGTTTCTCCGTAAAATATACATGAAATAGATTCCTCCTTGTAAGTTTTATTGAACTATAGGATTTTATGATTTACCGGTTTGTAAATATGGTAACTGAAATTTTTCATTACCGCCTTCCTCATAGCTCATTTATGCAACCAGTTTAATCTTGTTTTTGCACTGCTAGTTTTTATGCCACGTTTTTGAAGCAGTAATTTTTATCAATATAGATCTAAAATTAAGCTTTTTTTGCAACAAAATGCAAAATTTTCGATCGCTGGCGACTCCGCCCTCAGACCCCTAAAGGACTCCGGCAGCTTCTTGAAACAGCCCCCATAGCAGATTTCTGGCTACGCTCCCGAAGATTGCAATCGAAACATTGATGGCACAAAGATCTGTTTCTATGGCCAAAGCAGTGTTGCGTTTTGGAAATCGTACTTAACATATATTCATCGAGTCCTAAAGCCAGTCGACAAATTTTTTGTTGTGTTTCCAAACTTTTAAAATTCGCAGAGTAATATGTGTCAGCAGGCGCGTAGCGAAAAAATCTGCAATGGAGGGACTGTTTCGGAGACCTGGGGGCAAAGCCTCCAACCGCCGGAGGCTATTGGAGGTCTAGGAGCGAAGCCCCCAGTCTCCGTAGGAGGGCCTTTTGGGATTTAGGAAGCGGAGTCTCCAGCACTCGAAACTTTTTAATTTTTTTTTCAAAAGTAACTTAATGTTAGGCCTATTTTAATACAAACTAATGCTTGCAAAGCTTGTCATAAAAATTAGCAGTGCAAAAACAAGATTAAACTGGTTGCATAAATGAGCTATGTGGAAGGTGGCTAATGGGAAATTTCAGTTCTCTTATTTACAAGCTGGTAAATCATAGAATCCTATAGTTCAATGAAACTCACAAGCAGGGCCGCAACTAAGGGGGGCCAGGAGGGGGTGGCACCCCCCAAACCAAAACTTTCGCCCCCCCCCACACCAACAAAAGGAGAAAATATTGATTAGTGTATTGTAAGGCAGGTAATTAATGATTTGAACTGATGCAAAATATTGCGTTTCGCAAAACTTTTATAATTGGTACATTGATTGAGATGGCACCCGGTATGCATGTAGCATAATCGCAATTCTTGCTTGATTTAGCTGACAAGCTACGAATTGTTTAGTAAGTAAAATTTTAGAAGAATATTGCAAAATTTTATTGTGATGCAGTAGCAATGACTTCACAATCGAAAATTTGACGTTAGGTGCAGTTGTGTAGTAGGGCAGACCCTTTTTGGGTCATTTCGGAGTTTCATCTTGCCTGGGTGTTAGATTTTTGTCTTTGGCCAAAAAAATGGAAAATCCAAAATTTTTTGAAATCCGACCCCATTTACATACTGACCCCGATGCTTTTTTGAACCGCGCCCCCCAAAATATACTAATATCGATAGAAATAGAACCATTAGTTCTAGATATGCAATGTTGGTACTCATATTTAATGCTTTTTAGAGAGGAAGACATCTACGACCTGGAAAGTTGCACTAGGATTACTTTGAATTTTTTTTCAATTTTCGTAATTTGTTATTAAAAGAAATATAGCATTTTAGAATGGTTGCCAAATCAAAAGTCGGTCAGTTTGAGTAAATAATTTACTGTATCAAGAATCAATTTTACTCAAATGCACACCACTATATTTGTTCGATTTCTGAAATGGGCAATGATAGTTGGGCATTTGAGATGTCCTTTTGTGATTTTTATATTAAACCATAGCTTATTTTCTCCCAAAAGTTGTACAGATGTTTTTAAACCAGTCATTATTGACCAGATTTTTGACAACTTCTTGTTTGGAACTTCACATTTCATTCCTTATTTGCAGAGTTTGGTTATTTTGTGCTTATTGCACTATTAATTATTGGAAGTTTATGTTATATAGATTTCTTTTTGAGTAGTACGGAGGAAATACAAATATGGTAGTGTGCAGAACCAGTCCTCTCATCAGGCAATTTGAACAGCAAGTGACAAAACTACAATACTAAGTTGACAAACTCAACCGCCTGCTGCTCCCCTTTATAAAATTAGAATACTATCACCATCCCAATCACATGGAAAGCAGCATTGGTAATGTGGAAAACACTGACTTTCCAGCAGTCAAAGACCAGAGATTACCTGTTGGAGTGTTGCAACAAAACATGGCAAAATGGGGTCAATTGAACAATTCCAGATTCAGATTTATTTATTTACTCCAGATTTTTAAACACACCCCATGTAAATACAAATGGTTGGGAGACAACGAAAAGATCGTATGGTAAAAGTCAATTGCCACCCTACTTACGGTTCATAATTAAATAAAACTATGATAATGCCAAATAAATTTGTAAATTTCGAAATTCAAACAGATATTACATTCTAGTGAATACTACATAAACAAAGGGAAGGAAAACAAAAAGCAGACCACAGCACACAACATTCATTGATAAAAGAGAAAAAAAATAATTTCGACTGTGGTCTGGAACCTCATACCATCTAACATCTCATGCAGTGCCCCTTTATCCATCTACTAAAATTCACCTAGATATAGATTTCAATTTTGCGGTCTAAGCTAATATCAAGAGATTGGAAAAAAAGCAATTGAAGATCTGGAAAAAGAATCAAGCAAGCATAAAATATTAAAGCAAAATTACATAAGTAAAATACCGAAATCAGTTGTTTAGTGATATGGGAGACCGTTTTTTTGTGAATTATTATCTGTTTTATTTTTTTGGTGTTAGAATTAGCAGAGTAGGATTTGCTGACTAAAACACCACAAAGTTGGCTAAATTGGACCATGCCAATTTCTGTGCTGACATTAATAGGCCAAATGCATTCTTGAAAAGTTAACCAATAAATTATGGTGAAAGACCAGAGTTAATATGAAGTGGGTTCAAACTTAGCTAGGGATAGAAATTAACATTTTTGAAGTTACATTTAAAATTACAGAAACTGCGTGGATTATAATTTTGTTTGTTTAAATGCAATTACTATCATGTCAGATATTACACAAAAGCTGCATCTAGGCATTTTTTTATATTGCCGAAGCAAAAGCTATACGTCAAACAGCACTTTAATTGAACTCCTAAAACCATTCCACCAAAAAACAAATAAAAGTAAAGAAAAAAAAACTTTTGGATGTTTTTATTTGACATATCAAATAACACAGCATCTTCATCTAGTTAAATTGTAAGTGCCCGCTTTCAACCAAGTACTTAAACTCATAGAATTGCAATGTGCATTTGAGTAAGTGTGATTATTGCTGCAGCACATCGTTTTCTCAAATTGACCGACTTTTGACTTGACAGCACAAGCTAAAATGATATAATTTTTCTTTTCAATAACAAATTACGAAAATTGAAAAAAAATTCAAAGTAATCCTAGTGCAACTTTCCAGGTCGTAGATGTCTTCCTCTCTAAAAAGCATTAAATATGAGTACCAACATTGCATATCTAGAACTAATGGTTCTATTTCTATCGATATTAGTATATTTTGGGGGGCGCGGTTCAAAAAAGCATCGGGGTCAGTATGTAAATGGGGTCGGATTTCAAAAAATTTTGGATTTTCCATTTTTTTGGCCAAAGGCAAAAATCCAACACCCAGGCAAGTTGAAACTCCGAAATGACCCAAAAAGGGTCTGCCCTATTCTGGTGTAGCACGCTGGCAACAGCAATGAGTGCACAACTGCACATGGTCGTTTTCACCTTGGCCAAAAGGTTGTTTAGTAACTGTTGTACTCCGCCTTTTGTTGAGTCCTATTTAGCTCTAATGGATAGGTTTGTCATGAGAAGTAATAGAGACCTTCACCCAGTCCGAATCCTGCTTCCTCTGAAGCTACGGATACTCCTTTCACTTACTTATCTGCAAATGCTTCTGGTGTCCCTAGTTATCTTAACCTTCTGGCTTCTTCACGTCCAAACCTGAATTTATTCCCGAAAGGCGAAAAAAACCGCTACTTTCGTCCCGGATGGCTTCGAACCCATGCCCGCATTAACCGATGAACTGAACTCAGCTTCAGAGGTTGCTAAAAGCTTTCTCATTTTTGAACAAAACTGCCCAGCACATAGATGTAGCCAGGGGGGCCCGCCTCCTCTCAATTGAAATGTCACCAATGACAAAAACGTGACAGAAAAAGTTTATTGTTACAGCAGTTACAGCTTCTCATAGCTTTTTTTGCTTACAACTGTAATTAACAATAATATTGACAACCAGCCTCCCTCTCTCAATTCAGTTTTTGCCAACCAATTTAAATGTATATATATAACCCGGAAGAAATTGAGAGTTTGTATTCTAAAAGTTTTTATCTCAGGCTCTCATCTAACCGTTTTATTAACGTAATGCAATAACTAGGGTTGGATTTACCATAATATGACACAGAAGCAGCTAGGGGCCTCGCGCTCAGATGGCGAGACTATTTTTTTGGTCTTCACCTATATTTGGCAGGAAGATGTAGCGAAAATCTATAAAACGCCAAGAGCCACGCACAATGTAAATCCGGTCCAGGCAATTACATGGTTAGTAAGCGTAACCATTTGTTGTACCCTTTTTGAATAAAAATCCACCTCCACCTTGCCAGTTTTTGCGCGACAAACCACTTTTGAAACAAAATTACCTAGGAAAAATGCTCGTTGAACAAATTATTAAATTTGAATTCAAGGGAGCCTTTCATCCGAGATTTGCAGTGCTACATTCGAGATTTGCAATGCTGGTGGAAGGAGCTAAATAAACCGAGCAGCTTCGTTTGCGTTGATTGTCTACTGCGAAAGAAATTTTCAAACAAAGTTTTATCTAGCATTACAGATTTGTAATTCGGGAATTTGCTGGTAAGCAAGATGTATGAAGATATTGCGTTAAGTCAAAAACTTATCGAAACTCGTATATTGAATTTAATAGTAGTTTTAACGGAAAAGGTAGACAATTTTGACTCTAATTTGTCAGCACTTGGTACACGCTATGACAAAATTGAAAATACTCTCAGCAATAAAATTAATAAAATTGAAAATCAATTGCAAGAAAAAGCAGACAAAAGCGAATTAGAAGAGCTACGATTAAGATTACTGCATGTTCTGGAAAACTCAAAGAAAGACCAAAAAGCCTCTGCAGTCATGAAAGAATTGTATGAAAAGAGGTTAAACATTTTGATCCATGGTATTCAAAAAAACCCAGTAAACGCGTGGTAGAGGCCTGATGAGACTTTAGCACATGTGTGTGATTTTATGAAAGCGGGTCTACTAATTAAAGATCCAACTGAGATCGCTCTGTCATCGAATACTGCAAAGTGCAATGTTGTTTAGCAAGCAAAAATAAAAATTGACGAGGCCAATAATTATTAAATTAGTAAACGCTATGGACAAACGTCGAGTTTTTAGAAATTTACATAACCTTAAGCCATGTAATCAACAGAGGCGTTTATCCCAACAAAGAAATGCTTACGTAACAGAGCATCTTCCTATACAATTTCAGGAAGAACGTAAGCAGCTTTTGCCACGTTTCAAAGAAGCTAAAAGGCTATCCAAAAATTTTTCTTGAAGGCAGAAGATGGACACTTTGCACTGTATATTGATATCATCAAGGTGAAATTGCATTAGTCAATTGTAGAATGAGTACCGGGAACTGATTGTTTCTTTATCAGCCAACCCATTTTACGTGATATACCGTTCCAGTTTTTTCTAAATTTGGTTAATTATAACCAATCTTGTATTGTTGAACGGTTGATTTGGTTGATTATTGTTGACCCATTTGATTCTGCTTGCTTTAGATACATCGTTTGGTGAGCAGCGCGAATCGCGGACAAAATACTGTACAGTAATAACAAGGACTTCTTACACTTTTCAGAGCGTACAAGCTGTCATAGCGAGTTGTTTCTAGTTTTGTTCTGCGTACTGCGGTAGTTCACCTTTACAGTAAATAGTATGTTTATGTTTGCGGAGAATCGATTTTTTCATAAGTTTTCTACATTAGCGTATAGTATAACGATGCATTATTGGATGCAAAATGAGATACTGAAGTGATCAAACATAGAATCAAACTAGGCAAAACAAGCACTCATTTAAACCGCAGAAATAGCCATTCACTGTGCCATGCTCGAAATAAAAATTTTTTTTCTTCTATGAAACGAACTTTATGTCTCGCCTTGTTGGCCTTCATTTGCATGCAAACTCCCGTTTGTTATATACCGTATATACTCGCGGATAGGTCGCAACTTTTTTCTCATATTTTTTTTTTAAAAATACGGGTGCGACCTATCCGCGCGACATACCTTGAAAGTTTTCGGCTATTGCAAGTACCGTATTTTCCGGCTAATACGCCGTTATAGACATAAATTGTAGTGGAAATGTGCTTTTGCCTCTGTGGTTCTATGGAATAAGGGTGCATGTGCTTGTGCTCGCACATACCAATGCGAGGCAGTTTCATGCGCGCACACGCACATGCGACCGCTCAGCGTGCGTTGGATTTTCCCGCTTTCTTGAGAAAAAATGGTTTTGCGATTTTAATGTTCGATTTCGAAGTTATTTGTGTTTAATTTATTTTAATTTTCGAAGTTTATTTTAATTTTCGAAGTTTATTTTAATTTTCGCACAGATAACTTCGAAAATTTATTTTAAATTTTATTTTAAATTATTTTTAAAATTTATTTTAAATTTCGAAGTTATCTGTGCAAAAAAGCTAGGAAAAGGGATTTTTATATCCCTAGATTTTTAGTGCGACTTATGTGCGAGTCAACTCTAAATTAAGCTTTTTTAACACAAAACTAATAGTGCGACCTATACGGTGGCGCGACCTATAGGCGAGTATATACGGTAGCTTTTTTTTTATGTGCTTTTTTATTGTTGTGATGTCGAATTCCGATAGCAGACCATCTTGCTAGGTTGCAGTAACTTCTGTGTTTTAGATGACTGCAATTGCTAACGGCGAGTTATTGTGTCAAGCAGGCACCCTTAATGATAAAACAGTTTTCGATGTCGATAGTATATCTAACTTTTTGTCTCAATCAGCTCAATGTAATATAAAAAATTGCGAAATTTTTGATCTGAGCGAACAGAAATTTGACTTCAATGATAAAAGCTCACACTTATTTATGCACGTTAACATTTCTTTTCTACAAGCTCATTTGGACGAACTAAATGAATTGCTTCTAAATACTACAAACCCTTCCTCCATTATCTTTATCTCCAAAACCCGCATTACAAAACCACATTAATCAATGTGAATATTCCTAACCATACTTTTGTCCTTCTTCCCTTACCTACTAAGGCTGGTGGTAATGATACATACGTGTGAAGGTCTTTGAAATTTTCAGAAAATGAAAGTTTACTCTTGCAAATGGAAGGATGCGAAGACCTTTGGTTTGATGTTGAAATTCCTGCCCTAAAAAGTAAACATGTATTCGCTGTAATTTATCGTCATCCCCGCAACAGCATTAATGCTTTTATTGAAGCTCTAGATGAAAACATGCAACGACTAAATAACAAAAAAGTTAGAGCTGTAGTTATGGGGGACATCAATATCGACTTAAATTCCAGTGAATAAATTTCTTCTCAAAGTGAATATTTGAATGTGCTAAAAAGCAATGGACTCTCCAATTTGATGACTAAACCAACGCGTGTAACTGCAACATTACAAACTACAATTTATCATATTTTACCAAACAATTATGATTCTGCTCTAACGCCTGGTGTTTTTTCCTTCAAGTTAGCTGATCATTATCCAATATTTTGCAAAATTTCTACCCCCATCAATAAATCAAACAACAGTGAAGGCATGTTTATGTTAAGAAATAACCAAGCTGTTGGTGGTAAAAAGTTCCGTGATGATTTGGAAGCTGCCCTTATACCCTTAACGTATCATCTTATCCAAACTACTATAACTCCTCAATTAGTTAAAAAAAGCTTTTAACAACTAGTTAACTTAATTACTGAGATAATCGAAAAGCATGCGTCCCAACAAACAGCTTCCCGAAAACAAAAACGCATTCACAAGAAACCATGGATTAATAGCGAATTGCTAAAAATGAGTAAGCTTAAACAAAATTTGTACAATACCCTTCTCCTTAATGGAAACGAATCTAATAAACAATACCTTAAAAAGTTTGCCAGCAACCTAACACGTATGAAAATGCAAGCCAAAAGAGCGTACTACCCAGGGGCGCCGAGAGCCGAACGTAGGCCCGGGGCCAGCTCAAATATGACGGATTTCCGGTTTTGTGAACTCCAAAACAGACGGAGAAAATGCAGCATTTTTGTTCGAATTATGATGTGATCTAAAAAAAGCTCTTCACCGAATTTCTAACGGTTTTTGCGGTCGAAAATAGGTGATTTCCAAAAAAAAAAGGTCTTTAGGCTTCACATGCTGATTTCTCAGTGTCATTTCGATGGGCCCCTCTCGAGCTGAAGCCAACGGCCTTCCTGAAGCCCATGGCCCCCTAAAGTCCATGAGCCCCGGGGTCATTGTACCCCCTGCCCCCCTCTCGGTGGCCCTGGTACTACCATGCTACCATTTTTGAGAGAAAAAATAATCTAAAGCGACTGTGGAATTTTATCAATAATGTAATTCATACGCAACACGGTCATCTACAAATCTCCCATTTAAATTAACACTGGACAGTAATGAAACGGATGAACCAGGCGAAATTTCAGCATGTTTTAACGAATACTTTGTACTAATTGGAGAATCAATTGCCAAAAAGGCTAAATTAGTAACTAAAACTAATTTTAAAACCTTCCAAAACAATTCCAAGACTCAATCTATTGTATTGGGTTGTCCTCAACCTATTGAAAATTATAACATTATTAACTCGTTAAATATCAATAAAGCATCTGGATACGATATTATTTCTTTCTTTTTACGAATGGGAGGGGAAATTCTAGCACCTATCTTGTCCTTATTATGCTATAGCCATGCTTTTGAATTGGGAATATTTCCATCCATTTTCAAAATTGCGAAAGTAGTGCCAATTTTTAAATCTGGAAATAAACAAATAGTCAAAACTTATCGTCCTATCTCACTTCTCCCGACGTAATCTAAAATCCTTGAAAAACTTATTAAAACTATAGACTGATTAAAGTTTTTGGCGAGTATCAAGTGCTTTAAGAATTTCAGTATGGATTTCGGGAAAAATTGCTTGACGTTAGCGTATTTGCTTTAGTTGCAATTCAAAGCAAACAGCAAACTGCTTTGCTACTTATGGACGTTCGTAAAGCATTTGACACTGTCTCTCATAATATTCTGCTTTAAAATTGTATCATTATGGAATTCGTGGCACTGCATATACGCTTCTGGAAAGTTCTCTCTCGTTTCGAAACCAATTTGTATCCGTGCAAAACCACCACTCCTCTTTAAAACCAATTAACATTGGTATTCCTCAAGGATCCATACTAAGGCCTCTTTTATTTCTTATATATGTAAACGACATTCCAAATTCTGTATCATGCAATCCTCGCCTCTTTGCCGATGATGCTTGTCTTCTCGTGAGTAGCCCTTCACTAACTGTTTAGGAAAATGAATGTAACAACGAAATGAATAAACTGCAAATAAGAATTAGTGCTAACGAACTTCAGACAAACCCTGAAAAATCTGCAATAATTGTGATTCCCTCTAAGTTAACTGCACAAACAACAAATCTGAGTATATTTTATAGCGAACGCCCGATCAATTGTTTTGAATCCTCAAAATATCTTGGTGTAAACCTTTATAACAAACTTAATTTCAAATCCCACATATCGAAAACAAAGTGGCCAAATCTGTCGGCATTTTAAGCAAGCTTCGTTACTAATTTCCTTCTTCTGCACTTTTTTTGCTATGCTATTCTCTTATTCTCCCTCATTTTTTGTTTGGTCTCCCATTGTGGATAACGCCAACCAATCTTACCTCAATAGACTACAACGATTTGCAAAACAAAGCTATGCGAATTATTACTGATTCCAAGTCAAGAATGGGAAATAGCTAAAGTTATGCACCAACATTCCCACCATACCCTTCCTCAACCATTTTCTACGTTCTTCACCCCTATTTCCTCAGTACATGAGCGATTTACCAGAGCAAAAACTGAAAACGAACTTTACATTCCAAAATTTTCTACAGCACGTTTCCAAAAATCTTTTAAATATCAAGGAGCTAAAAAATGGAACTCGATCCCAAATGATTTTAAACAACTAACTTTCCACACATTTAAAATTGAGTACAAAAAGAAATTACTTGAAAGTTATTATTAATTTATATATTATTAATTTATATAGTTATTATATAATCCATTAGCAAGCAATTTTCTCAAAAATAATGTCGCTTTAAGCGACTGCAATTTTAGGGAGGCTGCTATTTCCTGTCGAGAATGTTGAACCTGGTTTATTTAAGACATCTTGTTGCTTTTTGTTGTTATGTTTTAATTATTCAAATATAGTTGGTTTTCTGCAACTTGACAAATAAATTAATTCTGTATGTCAGTCCCTTAGTCGCATATGTTCTCCTGCAACTGGTTATTGTTATGACAAAACAAAAATCTCTATAGAAAATCTTTGAGTGGACTATTATTTACTACTAAAATATTGCACTAGGTAATGTACCTTGCTTTTCCACTACAGAGGTGGAGTCGAGAACACAAGGCTCGAGGCCAAGGCCAAGGACAGCCCTTCCGAGGACAGACCCTCTTGAGGCCAAGAACAGAAATGCTCGAGGCCAAGGACCAAGGACACAGGCAGCAAGTGTTCTCCAAAAAAAAGGTCTTCAAAATATTTTTCAGGCGATCTCCAGAAAAAACGGTTTCCAAACCAATTTTTCAAGCGGTCTACAAAATTTCAACGTTTCCAAAAATAATGCTGTCCTCGAGCCGAGGACAGGGCAATTTTCGAGGACTTGAAGCTTCCAGGCCAAGGACTTGACCTTTGAGACCGAGACCAAGGACTTCAAAATATGTCCTCGAGAACTCCACCTCTGTTCCACTACCTGGGCTAAATTACTCACAAAATTTAACCTCAAAATGCAAGATTTTAAACATGTTTTGGACTTAACTTAAAGTAGGATTGAGCAATTTATTGTTTCAATTGGCTTTCGAATGTTACAAATCTAGTTTTTTCATATGACTCTAAACACGTGTGCATTGTGATCCAATGGCATTAAAATAGCTAGTTTTCCAAAAAAAATTACAAAAAATCGCCCAGCCGCTGGGGGCTTAGCCCCCAAGACCCCCGTCTCTGATATGTTTGTGTTACCTTAGTTTGCTCTAATCGTCTCCCATTTTACACAATTAGTTTTGGGGGAGTTTAAGCTCTATTCCTTTAGCAAATTCTGGTTTTGTGCCAAATGCAGGCCACGGCTTTTGATCTTCCAACGTACAATATCTTTGTCCCCCAAAAGGTTCCTCTTTCGAAAATTTCTGATGATCTCATTGTATGAGGTTCAGAGTTGTAAACGGGTCGACTAGTTCAGGCCCGAATCCGAAAAAATAAGCCCGAGCCCGGCCCGGACCCGAAATTTAATTTGAAGCCACAATCACGCCTGAAAAAAATCCGAAAGTTAAGTTAGGTCAGAAAAATTTAGCTATTTTGCCAAGTTATTTTGATTACATTTTTGCGCACCTAAAACAAAAAGCACGTCTCAGACCCGAATTAATCCCGAAATTTTTGTCATCTTAGGCCCGAACCCGGCCCGAACCCGACCTGGAAAGCCCGGCACTACGTACAACTCTGATGTGGTTTGGGATCCTCCAAAACAAAAATCCCGGCTTCGGCTTTGGCCGAGCATGCTCTTATTGTAGAAAAAGGCAGCAATTTTTTGGTCCCCTTTGAAAGAAATTTTGCCCCCTTTAGAACAACGCTCTAGTTGCGGCACTGCTCACAAGCAGTAATCTATTTCATGTATATTTTATGGAGAAAGATAATTGGGACGGGGCTAATGGAACTGGATTTGAGAGAAGTGATTGGTAATTAACTAATACTGAATAGCCTCCTCCCCCTTATTCCCGAGCTTATTTTTTTGTATGAAACCTATCTTCAGCATTTTTCAACAAACGATCAGATTTGATTGCTTATTTGGGGTCTAATTTTCAAAGTTTTTGATTTGTGTGTTTTATTTTAGACAAATTAGCCCCCTCCTTAATGAAAAGTTTTAGAATATGAGTTAAATCATTTTTTGGCCTATTCCAGTGCAGACGGCAGTCTCAGATGTGCTAAAAACGTGGTGTTTTTCTTGGGCTGTAGCCCTCCGCCTCCCCTTCCTGGCTACGCTACTGTATGTCAGAAAGTACGGTAGACGAAAAAATACATCTCGTCGCCTAACTAGTTTGCTCATATCGAGCACAATGAACTGGGAGATAAACAGGCAAGGTAGATTATTTACTTCACAACAAACAAGACATTAGCAATACCTCAAGGTTGCCTATCGGGCCTTTATTCTTAAAATCTACGCTAAGTAAACATTAACAAAAATTTACATGGCGTCGAATAAATATTCACTAAGTTACGTGTGAGCCTGTTAGCGAAATTGAAAAAACAGAAGTACTTTTGCGATCAAAACAGTTAATGAACAAATTATTACCTTTGTCAAAGCGGATTAGCGAGACTTATTAGCTTACTTGTTAACAACTTAAGCAGTAGACTTTCTGCGGAATTTCTTGCTAAACATTAAAATTACTTTTTTTAGAAAACCGCAATTCAAAACTAGTCAAAATTTCAAGTTACCTTGAGGCCAGTTTTGCATCAAGATATATTAAACAGTATTGTGCACTCTTTCATGAAAATCAGAATAAATTGCCAAACAATTGTCAACTGGGAATTAACTGATCGTATTGAGCAGAAGCATAGGTGGGCAAGTTAATGCAAAACGTTAGCTTCGTTAACCACTAGTCCGTTAACAAACTTTGCACTTCCGTTAACGTTAATCCGTTATTTTCAGCTTTAATTAACGGAAGTTAATAAAGTCCGTTAATCCGTTAACATTTTGCGTGTAATTTACATTTCTTTTTATTCACTCGCTTCTAGAACACGTATTGACGCTGTTGAGCTGATTGTAAGGAAATATTTATTGCTATGGTGGTCGTTTTGTGTTTTGAAAGATACATTTTACAGTCTTATCTAATTTCAAGATAAAAACAAGTTCAAATGCACAACGAAGCTGCAAGATATTAACGATAAAAACCTTAACGGAAGTTAACAGAACTTAACGGAAGTTACTTTAGTCCGTTAACAGTACTTAACGGAAGTTAATTTAGTCCGTTAACATGAAAAAACTTTTTAACGGATTAACGAGTTAATGAAAAAGTTAGCTTCGTTATTAACGGATTAACGATTAACGGACTTGTGCCCACCTATGAGCAGAAGTATATCGGAAAATAATAGTAAAAAAAATCACGAACTGTGGATTAGATGATTTTTTAAGCATGCTTTTTCGCATGTTTTTTTCACAGGGATGCATCGAAAAACATAGTGCTACACGGAGGTGCAACTAAAGGGGCCAAAAGGGCCCTTCCTTAGTCAAGTCATCTAGAAAATTGCAAGAGTGTTAAAACATGTTTCGATTTGATCTGAAAGTAAAGCGAATTTTTATATTTATATACCACAGTGGCTGAGCAATTTAGTGATTCAACTGGTTTTTAAATCTTTGCAATTTAGTTCCTTTAAATGGCTTTAAGCCCGGTCTACACTTTAAGTAAAATTGTGAGCGTACGAGCGTACTTATAGTTTATACCGACTTACCAGCCTACAAGCTCCATTTGATTAAAGTAAACAAGGATACGCTCGTACGTTCACGATTTTATACACAGTGTAGACCGGTCCTTAATAACGTGCGAAATTTGATCTTGATGGCGTTAAAATGGCGATTTTTCTAAAAACTCACAAAAATTCTCCGGCGGCTGAGCGCTTCGCCACCAGACTTCCGTTTGCAATACGGTCGAGTTGCACAAATTTTACTCAGCAGGCTGCCCAATTGATACATTTTTCAAATAAAAATTTCAACTTTGGGTTCAAGCCTTCCCATAGCAATACCCCGGTTGCGTTCTTGGGTGCCACACACCTTAAAAAATTTTGTTCTTAACACCAACCTGAGAAAAAATTCAAGCTAAGTTGGTTTACTTTATGTACTAATGTAACTTTTTTCTTTGTTGAAACGGCATGATTTTGTACCAGCATTGCTGCTGCAAACACTGCAAGTACACACGGCACTGCTAGTGATAACTAAAGGCTTGTATTTCGGCATTTGTTTTTTTAACTTTGAAATTACAGTATTTTAGCCACATTTACTGTAAGTTAAATATGCTTTGGTGCATGCTAATAAAGAATTGCTATCACTGTATCTGATCAGCCCTCATTCTCAACAATACGCAGAATAAAAACACTCATTGTATCGTATTCATATGCTTTTTAGCCTTAGGCTATACTTTGAATATTTGACCACAAATAGAGTGCATATTTTTGAATAAAGAAAACTTAAAGAAAATTCAAACACAGCTACACTGTCGTTCAAAACTACTTGAAATTGACTGATCATTTGTTGCGCCATTTCGATATTCAGATTTAAATTAGTTGATCTTTAGCTATATTTCATTAAGCGAGGTTGGCGCTGGCGCGACAAACGTTATCAACTCAGAACGAAAAATTCACTCTCGATTGGGTCAGGGCTGTAATAATCCTACACAGGGGTGTAGCCAGGATTTGAAAAAGGGGGGCTTTTTTGAAAGAGTGATAAAACTGCAAACAACCTTGACCCAAATTTTCATTGTTCTTGAATCAGAATCACACGGTTTATCCGATTTCGGCCAATTTATTCTTGAAATTGAGACGGATTTTTCGGCCGAATTCGGAAATTATAACGCTTTTTCAGCTCAAAAACAGGTGATCTCCAAAAAAAAAAAAGATCTTCACCGAATTTGAGACGAATTTTTCGGCCAGAATCGGAATTTTAAACGCTTTTTCAGGCCGAATCACGACATCTGCTTCCCAACTTCGACGCCCAGTTTCCTTTGGGGGGGGGCTGTTTTCATTTTTTCACCAAAAATCGGCCTCAGAAGCACCAAAAACGTGCAATTTTGCATACTTGACATGCCAATGGGAGGGGCTCTAGCCCCCCCTGGCTACGCTACTGATCCTACACCAGATTATCGAGGTGCGGTCTTACGTACGAATATTTGACCTGCGACACGGCTTGACTAACCAGGGCTGCAAATTCGAACTTGAACTCGAAAAAATAATTTTTCTGAACTCAAACTTGAACTTAATAAAAACTGATCGAGTTTGAATTCATTAAAATGAAATTTAAAGATAAAAAACTTTTCAAAAAGAAATATTTTTTGTTGATCACGCCATGAAATCGAGGTAGTCGTTCACTTGTTTTTGCCGTGGCGACCAAGAAAAAACACGTATCCAAAAAGATAGCGATTAAGTCGAAAAGTAGACTTTAGTGTTTTGGTCAGCCTGAACTCAAACTCAAAAAACTAGATATTTTTGCCAAACTTGAACTCGAAAAAATTAAATTACACAACTCGGACTTGTTAAAATAGGCTGAACTCGAACTTGAACTTCAATAAAAATTAATCGAGCTCACAGCCCTAAGACAAACTCAAAACTTTTCTTGGAGGCAAAAACTTAGCAATATGACAGTGCCATAATTCGAAGCAGAACATCCTGACGCGAGACAACTCACTAGGGAATCCTTACGCCAGGGACATTATGACGTTAAAGTTAAGGTTAAAGCGTCAGGATGTTCCTGCTGGTGTCAGAAAGTCCGGGGTGAGTTGTCTGGCGTCAGGTCGCTCGCTTCAGAATGTCGCGGACCCGCCATAATTATGAGCAGCAAAAGTCCTTATAACTTAAAGGTGCCAATTATCCTAACTTTTAAAGGAATTCTAAACAAAACTTTACGAAATTTCCGCTGGCCAGCGATGTAAAAAACGCTGAAGACCAAAAAAGGTCTTCGGACTGTTGCAAAAATAGGTGATTCGCGTATCTGTAGGGTGATTTTGGTCGGAAAATAGAAAAGACTGGGCGAGAGCCGGATATAGTTTCATCGCTGGCCGGACTTTGGTCACTCCTTTTCTAATTATTAATAGAATTGCTTTGCTGACTAAAGGTTTTTGTTAACAGAAAAAGCAAAGAATCTAAAGTAAAAGACAACATATTGCTTAACAGTAAAAAAATTAAGTAACGTTTTTGTAGATATTGCTACTTATAGACGAACAGTTGTTATAATACAATTCATAAAATTTCATCATTATATTCAGTCAAAATTATCAAATTAATCAAAAATACGCTTTTAAATTTTATCAAATCAAGATCAAATCTTTCATTATACTCGCTGTATTACGCCGAATCGTAACGAGTTTGCGGGGCTTATCTCCGCGTTATTTCGCCAGGGCAACACAGCTCTTTTCGAAGAAATGTTGCAGCGGTGACAAGCCGTTGGCAACTATATGTGTCCGATTTGACCGGCCCGAAATTTGAACCTCAGACCTCCCGCTCCTGAGACGAACGTGTTACCGCTCAACCAACTGGCCGGTTTTTAAGTTTTGCATTTCTATTAAAGGGGCAACGGTTAAGTAAGTTTTTAAGTGTTTAAAGGTTGAGGACATAGTGGAAAAAACTTCCAAACTCAAGCATTTTAATCAAAACTATGTCCACACTATATTTTTTCAAGGTCGGAATTTAAAATGTCTGCAAAGAATTATACTTAATCTAACCTTTTAAAGACATCACCACTAGGCCACCCGCGAGATGTTAACTAATAAGGCCCAAATCTCGAAGGCATTACTGATTGGCCATTCTGTCAATAAACGTAATTTCATCAAAAGTACCCTTTGGACAAGAACAAGCTTTTAATGGATGTTTTATTGCCGAACCAAGTTAGCGATAATTTGATTAATTTAATGCTCACTGCATACTGAAATTAAATTACTTTATTGCTCTTCATTGCGAAAATGGAAACTTAAATGTACTTGAATCACATGACCATAACAAAATAAATATAATAAACCACGAAACCATAGCACAATAAACGTAAAGCAAATCAAAGGAATTAAATAAGCAAAAAATATAGTACAAAACAGCTTCGTCTGCGTTAGATGATGTTGCGTACCACAATATAGAAAGTGCTCGTGTACCAATCAAACTGTAGTATATAGTATGCTGTTAATTTGTTTGAATCGACGGCCGAAGAAGTAGATAAAAATCAGTGCAACGGTCTGTTACAAGGTTCAGTTTTGGCGCCTACTCTAACATTTACACCAACGACTAACCAGCATTCCCGAATGCGTCGATTCGTATGCGCGGACGACTTGTGCCTGGCAACGCAGTCAAAACAATTTGCAGTTATCGAGGAAAGGCTGGCAAGGGCACTAGTTAAATTTACTTTCTTCTACAACCAAGGGCATCTTAATCTTAGTTCTGCGAAGACGCACGGCTTATGTGATTACAAAGTTGACCACAAGCTCAACATCCAACGGAATAAAACTAATTTACAATTTACCCACAATCCAGTCTATATTTTGATATCACATTAGACAGAACTCTTTCATATAAACTACGCACGTGGATAAACTAAGAAAGAAGATAGCCGTCCGGAATAACCTGCTACGAAAACTGGCAAATTCCAGTTAGGGAGCGGACCAGCACACACTAAAACTAAAACAATTAGAGGTGACGCTGTGTTACTCAGTGGTGGAGTATTGCACGCCTGTTTGGGCACGATCTTGCCAATTACTCTTGTTGACTACGGGCTTAACCGAGCCTGTACATTGTACAATCGTCACTGGAACCCATCAAGGAACCCCCCTCAAGCTCTATACCGCTTGGCCACAATTGTTCCACCAAGAATCCGGAGGGACTTGAAACAAGAAAGAAATGTAACAATTGTTGGACCCAAGACACTCACTGCATGAACACATCTTGCTCCCTCATCACAGCTCAAATCACGCAAAACTTTATCAAAACTTCTGCTTCGGAAAATAGCAATACAGCAACCGAAACATTGAAACAATGGAACAAAATATACCTTTTCCAATATCCCGTATCCCTAGTCCTTCATACACCGTCCAAACTGCAGTAATTTACCTCTGACAAGAAAGAATCATATTTGGTCTGCCCTAAGCAGGCACGTTGTCGTGTAGACCTTTTATGATTGTGTACAAATATAATATTGATAATAATTGTGTATTATTGTTAGTACCATTTTTGGTACACGATTATTATTGTTGCATCACAATTCATCAATAAGTATAGTTTTATATAGTCAAAGCAAATTAAAATTAACCTGAAGCTTTTTTAAAATCTAAGTTTCGAGATTTTTGGACCTGGTTTGGGCACTAAATTATTTTTTAGATTCGGGCATACATATTTTCAGTTTAGCCCTGAACTAGTCGGCCAGTTTACAACTCTTCATCTGTATATAGGGCTGTCGAGGGAAATCTCAGGCCCGGGGACAAAAAAATACATGCGGATTTCTAAGCAGGGCCATTGAGAGAAATTTCGTGCTGAAAAAGATCATTGCCGAATTTCGACTTGTTTCTATACGGTATTTAAGAAGCTTAAAAAAAAAGATCTTCACCAGATTTAGTCTGTTTTTCTCACGATTTTACGGTGCGTGCATACCGTTTCTATAATTGACTTTGAGTTATGCCGGCTTCCGTTTCTCAACACTGCTAAATTCGTGTTGAGCTCAACATTGAAGACGTTAGGGCTCCTACATGTGAGCGGGCTCCCAAAAAATTGCCGGGCTGGGTACTTTTACTCCCCTTATCCCCCCTCTTTACGGCATGTCGTTATTATAGTGTATACTAACACTCACGATGAAGGCTTCATGCAGTCTCGCTTTGCCAGGCAGAAAACCTCTGAATAGGCAGATTATAATAGCACGAATAAGTAAATGCAAAATAATGTTGTAAACTATTTCGATTTTAGCCAAGGGGAGCTATGCTTTTGCATATTTTAAGACCTCTCTAGGAGTATTTATAAATATTAAATTCGAGTGCAATCATAGTTAAATAGCAATTTAGCAAACGCTAACGGGTCTAATGTTGCACCAGTGGCGCAAGCAGAGGGGGCTAAAGGGACTTTAGTCCCCCCCCTTTTAGCCGAGTTACTTAGAGCTTTTAACCCAAATTACAAGCGTTTAAACATGTTTTGGACTTGACCTGTGAGTAAGGGTATGGCTTGAAAAGTTTGGACAATGGAATTCTTCAACTAGCTCTCAAATCACAATTCAGTTCTTTTAAATGGCTTCAAAAAGGTACAAAATTTGATCCGAATGGCGCTAAAATAACTTTTTTTTTTTTTATAACATCGCCCAGCAGGTGAGGGCTTCGCCACCAGACCCTTATGGCTTCTGGCGGTTAGGGAATCCGCTTCCAGATCTACGCAGGGGCGGCGCCGAGAACCAGACGTGGGCCAGGGGTCAGCTTAAATATTGGGCACCTCCAAATTTTGGAAAAAGATCTTTAGGGGAAAATGCCACATTTTTCTACGGGTTTTCATGCGTTCTCAAAAAAAAAGCTTCGTTATTTCACAACCTGATTTGTCATTGTCATTTTGATGAGCCCCTGAAGTCCATGGGCCCCGGGGTCATTGTCCCCCTGCCACCCCTTTTGGAGGCCCTGGACCAACGTATGTGATACAAGTGATTAACAGCATTTGGCTCAGCAAGCTACCAAAGTGAGAAATTTTTCGAGCAAAAAAAATTTACCTTTTAGTTCAAGCCTTCCTTTGGCAAAATCCTACTTGCGCGCCTGCTGTGTTGCACGCTACTTCAGTCACTCAATGCTAGGCCACTGCTGTCTATATAGTACACACTAGAAAGGTATCCTAAAACCAGCGGCGTAAGTAGAGGTTTGAGCCTGGGGCAACTTCAAAAGAAATTCGCTGCGTTTTCCTGCCAATTTTAGGTGAAGGAAAAAGTCTACACCAGAAATTTGCACATTTTTTACCGTCAAATTTTTCCCCAATTTCGTTGCTTTTTTCCAGAAATTTGTTGCAACCAAGGGGCTCATTTCTACGAAGGCCCATTTAGAAGGGGTCACTTCCTGTCCCTCTCCGTCAGTTACACCAGTGCCTATGGGCATTTTTGCATCATGTAACTTTTCTTTCCTGGTTCTTAGTTATAATTGCTTTTTCATTTTTTGATTCTTTATCTTTACGAGAAAGAACCAACAGTCAAGCTATAAAATGCACAATCGGATATGTAAAAAGATAGGCTAGCTTAGGCTGCGAGGCTAGGTTAGTCTTGCTGACAAATTTACACAATTCAGATTGTATTCTATGCAGTACTGCAAAAATACCACCGGTACTTCTAAAGATTTACCTCCAAACAGAAAAGTGGAGCATTTGGGGGGCTACAGCCTGCCTTTAGCCAAATCACTTAGAAATTTTAACCTAAATTGCTACGTTCAAACTGGTTTTGGACTTGACCTGTGAGTAAAGGGGGGGGGGGGGGGGCGGACTTGAAGGGGCTGAGCGATTTAATTTTTTGACTAGCTTTCAAATTAGGCGTTTTTGAGTAGCCTACAACGATGCATTTAGAATGATTCATGGCCTTCCTTGGCATACCAGTGCCCGTGTCGAGCAAATTGTTGCTGACGTACTTACCTTTGACGCAGTTATACCAGGTTTATACAGTACGTAATTCGCTTTTTAACTTTGTTAAACGCGGTCGTGCATCGGCTAATTTTTGGATCAATGCGCTGATGAATTCTGATGTCTTCTTTGAATCGAAGTGCTTTTATGTGAAGGCTACTGCGTTTAGCACAGTGTATGAAGGTGGTATATCCCACGATTTTGTAAAGAACCGTCTGTTGCCTAATGTAATATGATTTTTTATTTAACATACGTATGTTTGTTTCTTGGTGTTTTTTGTGCTAATGATATGGGCGGTTCGCCTGCTATACCCGTCAATAACAAAAAAATAAAAATCTTAGCAATCTAAATTATTCCTACCTAAATATTGATGTAGGCAAAATTAATTAAATAGTTCACAAGACATCAAATCATATATCCTAAGTGATGCTGCACCAGTGCTGTTTATGCAGTGGATAATCTCTCAACCACAAACAACCATAATTTAACAAAACTGCAATATCTTGATGTCCTTCATGGTCGACTCCTGGGAAGCCATGTCAACTTTTTCACTTGTTTCTAAAGTACCACAAGTGAAAAAATCGTTTATTCCCTACTAAACCATCTGCCTCTCTGCAAGCCAATAAGGTTTGCCAGTTAGGCCAAGATGTTTGTTCAGCTGGGAATACCTTTGAAAAGATAGCTGAGGGCTGCCGATGAGAGCTAAAAGCTCGAAACAGCGCTGTCCAGCTCTGTGCATAATTTAACAAGTTAAATTATTCCTGAAGTGAAATAGGCAGAACTAATTTAATAGTTCACAGAGACATCACCTCTTACAATCCTACATTATCTGACCAAACCTTAATGCTGTCTACACGTCGAAATGGGTAATCGTTTCATCCGCAGGTGAGGCGGAGCGTGTGGCGTCGCCAGAGCAAACGTAGTGAGGGAGCACTAGCTGAAAGTGGGGGGCACAAAAATAAACTGAACTGTTGCACATAAAAACTGATCTTTAGATCTTGTACGGCTACCAATATGCGCAATTTTAACATTTCTGTGTCCATGTCTAAAAAAAGAGAGACCTATAAGGCCGGCAGTGTTTCTTAGCTTGTTTCGTCTGCGGCCCGCAACTGCCTGAAAAATCTATCTACAGCAGTAAATGCTACCAGACACGCAACCAGAATTTTGCTCAGAGGGGTGAACAAAAAGTAAATTTTTTATACAAAAATTGCATGATTTAGGCTCCGAGCTAAACAAACTGATGCAACTCGAGCGAGTCACAAATGGGGGCACAGTCATTAAATATGTAATGACTGTAGACGGGGGCCTGGGAGCGGAGCCCCCAGCCGCTGGGTAATTTTTGTGATTTTGCAGCAAAAAAGAAGCGATTTTTACGTCATTTTAATCGCACTTCGCTCGTTTTATGAATGAATGAATAAATGTTTTAAAATTTCATGAATGAATAATTGTTTCAAAGCCATTCGAATCACCAAATTACTAAAATTCAGGTTATTTCAAAGAAGAATTAAATTTCTTAGCCCCTTTAGCTCCCCCTTACTTCAGATTAAGTCTAAAAAACGTTTAAACGCTCGTATTTTGACGTTAAACTTCTAAGTGACTTGGCTTTGGGAGCTTAAACCCCTTCACCCTGGTTGCGCCACAGACCACGACCTCAAAATCTTGAGTATACTTTAAAAATTAAAAAAACTGATCCTTGAAAAAATAGTTTTCATGTATTGTTTCATATCATGATCTCTAACAAAGTACAGGTAACGATTTTGTAGGCTTACTTCTCTCTTCCACGACACATCCATAAAGGTATGTTAATAAGATGGATTATAATGTCAGATTTATGTACAGCAGTTGGCTGCCAGCAATTTCGCTATGAATCAAGAAAACTTCAAAGGAGAATTATGTTTAAACGTAATTACTTTTTGTACCATCATTGTTGTTGTCTTGCCGTTACGTGATTTTCCAAAAACAGTACTTTGAGTCAGAGGTGGAGTCGTCAAGGACGTACTTGGCCTCGAGGACGTCCTCGAGGACACATTTTGAAGTCCTTGGCCTTGGCCTCGAAGCCTCAAGTCCTCGAAAATTGCCCTGTCCTCGGCTCGAGGACAGCACTATTTTTTGAATTGTTAAAATTTTGTGAAGCGCTTGAAAAATTTTTTGGAAAACGTTTTTTTGAGGAGATCGCTTGAAAAATTTTTGTGAAGACCTTTTTTTTTTCTGTTTTGGAGATCGCCTAAAAAATTTTTGTGAAGACCTTTTTTTTTTTTGGAGAGCACATGCGCTTGTGTCCTTCGTCCTTGGCCTCGAGCATTCCTGTCCTTGGCCTCGAGAGTGTCTGTCCTCGGAAAGGCTGTCCTTGGCCTTGGCCTCGGATTTTTTTTGTGTCCTTCGCCTTGGCCTCGAGCCTTGTGTCCTCGACTCCACTTCTGCTTTGAGTAAACCAAAATGGGGGGGCACAAGCAGTCGTTAGGGGGGGCACGGCGCCCCTGGCCCCCCGTAGCGACGGCACTGTGACTATGTATGGGTGGCTGCTTGACTTGAAAACCGAAAGGTTCGTTCGCAGTCTCCCTTACTGATTGACTAATATTTTCTATTTTTGTTTTCGTTTGCATGACCGTTCCTTTGTTGGTTAACCAGTCATAATCATTAACGCAGTACCGGCAACAATCCTATAGGCTTACATTCCTATTCCGCGACACATGCGTAAAGGCGTGTTGATAAGACGGATTATTGTGTCACATTTACGTAAAGTAGTTGGAGGCCAGCAATTATGCAAAGAATCGAAAAAACTTCAAACAAGAATTATTTTTGAACGTAATTATTCTTTTTCTATTTTTGCCTGTTGTCTTGTCATTGCGTGATGCTCCAAAAAAGCATTCTGAGTAAACTGAAATGGGGGGGCACAAGCAGTCTTTGGGGGGGGGCACGGCCCCCGTAGCAACGGCACTGGGCGGAGCCCCCATCGCGGAAGCATTCCCGTGTTTCGAAGTCAACTGACTTCATTATCAGTGTAAAGTTAGAGTGGTCGACACAGCGCAAGGAATTTAGCAAATTAGTTCGTATTGCTAAATTTCTTGCACTGTGTCTACTCCTCTACACAGAGCCTAGCAATTTAGTTCTTTTAAACGGTTCCATAAAGGTACAAAATTTGATCATAAATACGCTAAAAAGGTTTTTTTTTTTCTGAAAAAATCCTACAAATTGCACAGCGGTTTGCTAGGCACGTTGCTCAAATGAGACATTTTCAAGCAAATAAATTTACCTTTGGGTTCAAGCTCCACTTAATAAAATCCTTATTGCGCGCCTGATAGAGAATACACTGCACTATGTCACTATCGATCACCAGTCCTGCATAACATTTTTAACTAAAATCTAAAATCACCTTCAGCTTAGAGATCATTGCTTTTTCTCGAGCGGCAGACCTACTAGGCTACACCACCTAAGTAACTGGCTGTAACACTATGGTAGTACCTATACAGCGCACTTGTCTGAATTCTTAAAGGTCTACAAAGGACTTAAGGGATTGTGCTTGCTGATTATGATAGTGATATCATTGTCATTGATTTGATATGCTTAGTGTTGTCACAGATACGTTTATGAAGTCATTTTGGTTTTCGAATCTGTCTGCATCGCACTAAATTTTGGTCCTTAAAGTAACTGGTTTCAATTAAAGGACATGCTCTTTTTACTTAGGAATAGGCCAAAACTCATTAAAATTTGTTTTGCCAAGGATATTCGGTTAGTTTTGAAACAAAAGCAGCAAATTTCAACAAAAATTTTGGCCTTGAACCACATGCCATTTGTCTTTGGAAATTTGACGTCATTTTATTGCCACTTGGAAGAAATTCGGCACTCTTTTGGGAGTTCTTGAAAAAATTTTCTCAAGATTGACAGGCCTTTCAATTTATTAGTACTAGATTGCTAGACAATTACTAGGCTGCTATATTTTCTGGGTACGCTACCATGGCAGACGTGTGGTGTAACTCATGGGGTGGCATAGGCGTAGCCAGGATTTTTGATTGGGGGGGGGGCCCAAACCACAAATCACACGCAATGACGTCATCAGAAATTTTCGAAAAAGTAATTTTTTGTGGGGCAAAGATATCGTAGAATGGAAGATCTGAAGCCGTAGCCTGATGGCACTTTGCCAGGATTTTGGTAAAGGTATAGGGCGAAAACTAATTGTTGAAAAGTGTAAAAGTCTAACTTGGAAGACGTGTTGAGTAAGCTAGTGTACTCAAACGTATCAGAGACGGGGGTCTGGGGGCAGAGCCCCCAGCCGCCGGTGGCTATGGGGGTCTGGGGGCAAAGCCCCCAGCCGCTGGGCGATTTTTGTAAGTTTTTGGAAAAAAAAGCTATTTAAATCCCATTCGATCACACTTCGCACGAGTTCAGAGCCATTTCAAAGAACTAGATTTTTAACATTTCAAAGCCAATCGAAAAAATTTTGTTGTTCAATCCTCTTTTTGCAATTAAATCCCAAAACACTCTTAGAATCTTGCATTATGGTGTAAAATTTTAATTGTAAGTGACTTGGTCTGTAGGGGGAAGTAACGAACATTGCCTCCTGCAATACTTTAGCAGTAAATAATTAAGTTCATAATAACGTTAAACGAGGGCCTGGGGTGGCAACCTTTAGGTCAAAAGTCTTAGATTTCTCACAGGTTTTGCATATAAATTGTTAAAAATTTGCATTAAGGGGCCCCTGGCCCGGGAACCTTGGTCGTCAGTCAGGGGCCCTTGGGCTCCCTGGTTGCCAGTTAGAGGCCCCGTAGCCCCTTGCTTGTCGGTTAGGAGCCCAGGCCCCATGGTTGTTAATTAGGGGCCCCGGGGCCCCCTGGTCGTCAGTTAGGGACTCCAGGACCCCTTGGTTGTTGGTTAGGGGCCCTGGGGCCCCCTGATCATCAGTTAGGAGGGTCCAGAGGCCTCTCGTTGTCGGTTAGGGGGCTCCTGGCCCCCTGGTTGTTGGTTAGGGGCCCCTTAGTTGTTAGATAGGGGCCCTGGGGCTGCGTGGTTGTGAGTTAGGGGCCCTGGGGCCCCCTGGTTGTTAGTTAGGCACTCCGGGGCCCCTGGTTGTTGGTTAGGGGCCCTGGGGCCCCCTGGTTATCGTTTAGGGGCCCCCTGGTTGTCGGTTAGGGGCCTGGGCCCCCCTGGTTGTCAGTTAAGGGGCCCCTTGGTTGTTGGTTAAGGGTCCCTTTGTTGTTAGTTAGGGGCCCTGGGGCTCCTAGTCATCAATTATGGGCTCCCTGGTTTTCAGTTAGGGGTCCCGGACCCCCTGGTTGTCGGTTGAGGATTCCAGGGCCTCCTAGTTTTTAGTAAGGGCCCCCTGGTTGTTAGTTGGGGGCCCCGGGACTCACTTGTTGTCATTAATATTATTGTTAATTACTGTTATGAGCGTAATTACTGAAAAAAAAACTGCAACTAAACATCGCTAGGCTATGTTGTCATAACTTTTTGTCGTTAGTGGTATTTTGATTCCCCTGGCTACGCCTATGTGGGGTGGTTCATTTATTTTTTGACTTCTTTCGAAAAAATTGTTGCTGAGTGTCCCCAGTAATTTAGCCGGGGGGGGGGGGGGCTATTGCCCCTCCTAATAAGCATGCAGAATATGGAAAATACCACGGTTTTAGCACTTTTGAGCCTGATTTCTGCTTTGAAATTGAAAATAGCCCCCTCAATGGCATTTCCAATTTTAGGTTTCAAACATTTTTTTGATTTTTGATTTGGTCAGTCAGTGTATAGGGACATTGAAACCGTGACGATTTTAGGGGACGACATTTTTTTTTTTTTGGTCAGCACCTGAAATCGGTCGGAAACAACGCTTCAATTTTAGGTAATGACTTCTTGTTTTTGTTATTTTGGTCATCACCTTAATTTGAACGGATAAATCGTTTCAAATCCAGAAGTATTTCTTTCTCTTCTGATAATTTTTGGCAATGACTCCTGGAACAAATCCCCCTCCCATTGCAAATTTCTGGCTACGCGCATGGTTGTTCCACTGATAAAATTTTGCTCTAGACAAGGTTCGACGATAACCAGCAATAATTTGCGATTTTGCTTTGATTCTAGCCAGAATGGAATAACTCGAGTTCCAGGGACTCGACTCAAAATGGACTCGAGATGCATTTTTTGATGACTCGGACACGACTCGACTCATTATTGATTGTTTTGGGCAATGACTCGGACTCGACTCGACCAGCATTTAGGATTCGACTCGACCAGAAATTTAACCGATCAGTGGTCGAGTGAGTTGAGCGTCTGCTACTGAAACGGAAGACATCTAAGACGTGGGTTCGATTTCCGGTCTGTTCAAACCAAAGACTATAAAAATTGGGATTCACAGCTTCCGTGCTTGACGTTTAGCAATTAAAGGGACAGTGTGAAGCTTCTCATCGTGTGTGGTAGACAGATGGGCAGGTGGCAGCTTGACTCAAAGACCGAAAAGGTCCCTTTGCTGCCTCCTGGCCAGGACATCTGGTAAATAAAATATAATTACAAGTACAATTACAAAAAGACTCGATTTGACACGACCCGAATTTTTTCCCAATGACTCGAGCCATATTTTAAATTTTATTCACAATTAAGAATCAACAAAATTCATGCTTCCTTTTGTAAAATACGTATTTACAGTTTCATATATGTCAAATAAATTTAATTTTGCGAAGTGGTTTAATCACAATAAGCGGAGTCCCGACTTCCAAAGTAAGTGAAATTTTTGTTTCCAAGTTTGATTATTTTTTATAAATGACTAGAGTCACTTTTTGTAGTGACTCGAATCGAGTCATTTCATTTCTTCGTTTTCCGAAAATAACACGAGTCGACTCCAGTAAATTTTATTCAATAGACTTGACGTGATTCAAGTTAACAGATCCAAGTGACTCAACTCGAGTCACTGAAGGATACACTTGTTTCGAATCAAATCTTCCAATATACTAGCTGTAATATACCAAAGTGTGTAACGAGCCTAGCCGGGTCGATCTCAGCGTCATTGCGCCCGGGGAACACAGTTTCTTCGAAAAAATGTTATAGCGGTGGCAAGACTATGTCCGATTTGACCGGACTGAGATTTGAACCTATGATCTTCTGCTCCAGAGATGAACGCGTTACCGCTCGACCAACTGGCCGGTTGTCTTGTTCTAACCATGATTCAAGGTAGTAGTATCTCCCTAAAGTAATTTTACTTTTGCGAAGGTTATCAAAACTTGTTATGGTTGTCTTTCTCCTCAAAAAATAGTTTTGGTTATTGCAAAACCATTCAAACAATCATTCTTGCAACCTTGGTAGATACCACGATAAGCAATCAAGAAAAAAGTTTTGTTCATATCGAACAGTGATTGAGAAATATATAGCTCCTTGAACAGATCTGCGATTTGGTTAGGTCGAGCACTCCCGCTGGACACGAAAGTGATATTTTTTGTGCAAGCTTTAAGACTCTGTCTTTCAGCGAAGCAGTCAACTTTATGTTCGTTGCTGACCATGCGCGTAGCCAGAAATTTGCAATGGGGGAGCTGTATTTGGAGGTTTTGGGGCAAAACCCCCAGCCGCCGGAAGCACGAGGGTTTGAGGGCGAGCCCCCAACGCTCGAAAATTTTACATTTTTTTTGCAAAAATAACTTAAAGGGCTATTTTCATAAAAAATAATGCTTTTTAAACATGGCATAGAAATTGAAAGGGCAAACATGATTAAATTGGCTGCATAAATAGGCATTGTGGGAGGTGACTAATGGCAAAATTTTAGTTCTCTTGTTTACATGCTTGTAAATTATAATTAACTATAGTACTGATTACCATGTTTAAAAAGCATTACCATAGGATTTAATCCTATAGTTCAATAAAACTTACACGGAGCAATCTATTTCGTCTATATTTTATAGAGAAAAATAATTGGAGGGGGGCTAATGGAAAAATATTTGGGAGAAGTAATTGGAAATTAACTAGTACTGATTAGCTCCCCCCCATTCCTGAGTTTATAATATATTTGTTGATGAAACCTACGTTCAGCATTTTCACATTAGCGATCAAATTTGATTGCTTATTTTTGGCCATTTTCCAAAGTTTTGGTTAAATTGTGAGTTTTGTTTTTGACAAATTAGCCGTTCCCCCTCCCCTAAATATATGTTTCAATCACTTTTTAGTCCATTTTTATGCAAAAAAGAAAACAGTCTTAGAAGTGCTAAAATTGTGGTATTTTTCTTATTCTGAATTTTGGTCTACAAGCCAATGGGGGGTTTAACCCCCCTGACAACGCTATACTGTTGCTGACAAAGGTATAAACCTCAAAACGGCAGGCCGTGATTCAGACTGCAGCATCTTTAAAGAAATTAAAAATTTGTGACTTTCTAGGCCATGAATTGAAAACTGTCGATTAAATTAAAAGCATAGTCAAATTCTGACTCTTTCATGTAATACTCTAATATATTAAATTTGATTTGATAGTAAGTGCGACAAGTTGTATTTTGTATCGTTTTCGTAATTTTGTTGTAATAAAAAAAAAATTGGTCGAAACGGCAGGCCGTGCAGCGATTGAGAAATATAAAGTAAGCACGTTTAAATGGAACAGGTGGCATTTTTCGACTCCTATGTTGATTTTTTAAAGTCAATTTTGATCTAAGTAGCCTATGCTGAAAATTTTGCAATATCAATAGCCTTCTTTGACATTAACTTGGCAAAAACAGATAAGATTCGACCAATGTTCGACAAGGTACAAAAACCGTACGTTATCGTAGATCCAGCGCTACAAACCCACTAACCCCTACAGCATCCAAATTTACTGGTCAAGTCCAAAAAACAAAACAAACGTAAATTTGAAAGGAGTAGAAAATAAATAAAAATGTTCGTTAAGAATTTGCGACTGTAGAAAACAAATTTTGAGTGTTGCTATTTTTTTTTTTTCTTCAGCTTGACGCAATTTCGTAAAATATTGCGTTGACCTTGGTCTTTCAAACGATTTCTATCTACGTGGTCACCTTTTCGGTGTTTGGTTGGTCGCCACTTTTGATACTTTTTTGCCGGTACTTGCAGACAATGCATGGTGTGGAATGGTAAATGGAATTAAACGGAAATTTCGGTATGGAGTATGTAATATGCCAGAATGGAATAGAATGGAACATTTCACAAATGGAATGGAAAACAATCTTCCATTCTAATTCCGTACTAGATTTCGCACATGATTTTACAGAAAAATATGATTATGCAGATAATGATATAAAAAAATGTTTTCATCAAATTGTTTAGCAGCTAATTATCTGTCAAGAAATAATGGTAATTTGGTTGGATACATTTTGCAAACAATGTAGATAAGCCTAACACATTATAGCATTATCTTCATAGCAATTTGCAGCATTGACGCTGATCTTTGACTGGATTAATTTTTGTTTCGAGATTGACAATTTGCCAAGTAATAAAACTTTTCTTCCATCCTAACAAAGATTTGTGTTTATTTTCCTATCCCCGATTGAGCTTAGTTTTTTTTTTTTTTTTTTCATGGTTGGCATTTTTTATAAATGTCTTTGGCAGTTTGGATATGCCAAATTTTATGGTTAAATTGATTACAATCTTGCTATCATAAAATTCTGTGCATGCCGGTCGGTCTATCTTCCATTGATTCACTGGTTGATATTTTCATGTTGAGTGCATTTTTCTGATAGCTTATTGTGTTAGTGCTTCGAATTTATGAGATGCGTTGTTGTACGAAACAACTACTATTGCTATCGGCTTGCTGTTATGACTTATCTAGTGCCGTGCGAGAAGAAAAGTGGTTAAGGCGAGAAATGGAAAAAAATGGAAAAAATGGAAATTTTAGTTATATTTTATTTTTTTACTCACTCAAGTTTTTTGGTCATGTTTCAGCCTTGTACAGAAGATATGTAAAGTAGCGTAGGTAGCTAAATAATGCTCAATTAAATTAGGGCTTATAAAGCACAATCGTAGTTAAATAATTGTTTTTTAAATGGTCTTTAGGTTTGTTGAGACCGGAAGCAGCCCAAAGCGTAATTTGCACCATCGCAATGCTAGCGCATCTTACCAAGTGATCGCTTACTTTCGAAAGCGACCACTCGCAAAGGTACGCTTAACGCTGCCAAAGTACGGTACAGACTACGTTTTGCTTCCGGTCTAAACGCACCTTTACTACGAAAGTATGAAATACCGTAGAATACGGGAAAAAATTTTAGAATTGATGGAAAGATTTTTAGTTTCGAATAATAATGGATTACAAGAAAATTGCCACTATGGAATATGGAAAAATTGTGTTCAATTCCATACCATGCCCTGTTTGCAAATGGCGCTGCGGTAAAAAATCCAACTCAAACTCGAGGGATGGAGGTTTTGCTTCCCTGCCGTTGCAAATTTCCATGAGCATGACTTGTGTGCTTGTATTCAAAAACTGTATTAAGTTCTTAATTTAAGTTCTTAATTAAAAAAAAGAAAAAAGTTTTTGCTTCAAAATTCTTCTGGGTGGCAGAGGGGTAAGGTGTTAACTAGTCAGAGACCACCACAACTTGTTATACCCCAACATATATTACATAATATATTCTATTTGAATAAGAAAGCATATAGTAATTATTTAACTTTAGTCCCAGAAACAGACAGTTGAGACATGATAAATTGTAGTGATCTGTAACTATAGTCAATATAAAACTACGTTTATTGTGTGCAAAAAAATTCTCCTGCTGACACTAATTTGATATCCTGTTTTTTGTTGTTGTTGTTTTTTTTTGTAATAGTTATTCTGCATTTTTGGGTGGCACTGGCTCAGCATCATAGTCGCTTATTGGTGACTTTTAACATTTATTAAGTAATTTATGTGTGGTGTACTTAAAATAAACACTAACGATTGTGTAAAAATGCTTTTTTATGTTATCAACTTTATGAAACTCTTTTTAGTTCTAAGGCCGTCATCTTACAACAGTACTTAGGATTTTCAAATGGACACCACACAAAATATAGATAAGCTTAGTCACGTACTTAGTCTAGTCAAACAACGCGTTTACGGTTTCCAGAAAGATACATTTTTTTACCTATATACCGATGCTCAGTACTGTCTGAAGTTTCCGGCTAGGGTTGAAGACACTTTTCCTGTCCATTTACGTTATAATGACGTCATTTCAGCAAAAGATGGCTAAATTTTTTAGCTTTGTTAACTTTTACTTTATTCATTCTCACTTCTCTTATGGTTGGACCAGAATTGTCAAACTTGGGTGACTTAACAAGTGGGACATGGGCAACCTTCAGATGCATTAATGACGTCATAATGCTGGATCAAAAATGTTACTAAAATTGTAAAAAAATAACCATTTTGAGTGGTTGTCAATTCCTATAACTTTTGTTATATTTGATGTAGAGCCTTGACGTTACTATTGAAAAAGTACTTGCAAATTAGAAGACACTATACGAATTTGGTTTACCTTCATCTACGGTTTCATACAATAAATAACACTAAAAATATGACACCCATTTTGCAATATTTGTCGTATTTCAGCGTTTTGCTTGTCATCCTAGGCAAAGTTTATTTCAATAATAATATTTGCTTCCATAATTCATATAAAAGTAGAATATTTTTAACGTATTATAAGTGGAACAACGTTATGACGTCATATTGATGACGTCATACGTTAGTAAATAATCACAAAACCTCTCCAAGTTTGTGCTGGTCTTACAGATAAGATGCTATTAAGTTTTTCACGGACCGCACAAATGAGAGCAAAAAAGTGATGACGTCATCATTTATGACGTCAATATTTCGAAAATATTTTTTGCAATTATTGCTGTAATTGATAAAGGAAAATTTTTACACAAATTTAAGCAATGTACTATAAAATTTATTCAATTTTAAGAACTTTGATGTTGCAGGTGATGATCTCGCATTTGGATGAAACATTTTATAAGTTTTAAAAGCCATAAATAACCTAACCTCAATAATTTAATTTTTTTATTACAAAGACAAGTAGCTTGACCGTCAGTCCATTGAGAAATCAACATCCTTCTTCTCCTCAAAACAATCATCGAAATCATCTAATTCAATCAGCACTTCCTGCTGGCGTTCTTGTTCTAGGCTATCTACGATGTCAACCAAAGCGCTGGGAAAAATGGGTCCTACTTGCCAAATCGGTTTCAAAAAGTTTATTTTGGTTTTTGAGTCAATCTTGCTTGCCTTCATAAGGATTTGGTGCTTCTATGAATGTTTCTTCTGCTCGATTATAAA
Source organism: Trididemnum nubilum (assembly GCA_963965965.1). NCBI lineage: Eukaryota > Metazoa > Chordata > Ascidiacea > Aplousobranchia > Didemnidae > Trididemnum > Trididemnum nubilum. The sequence goes on along the minus strand of OZ014473.1, from coordinate 9,248,912 downwards.
AGGCAAGGCGATGATTAATTCCGAATATGCAAAGAAGCAAATTACCAAAGCACGGTGGAAGTCTAGCCAAATCAAGTTTTAAGTTTGATGTAAGAGTTAGATAATCTCCAATTCTTTTTTTTTATCATTTTGTTTCGCAAAAAATTTTGTGATTGAGTTTCATTGTCTTCGTACATTAAGCAAATAAATGATTTCAGGTCTTTACATAATTGGTTTGAAACTTCCCACTCATCGCCAAGTTTTCTGCAAAACAATATTTTGTGTGTGGAGGAATTTGTATGCTCATTTTAAGACTTTGCTTTAAACCTGAAAGCATCTTAATGGTGTGGTCGATTCAATTTTTTTAGAGAACCCATTTTTTCTTCTCTACAAGCACTCGTAACGTTTTCACCAGTCAACACACAAATTCCCGCAAGCATGGAAAAATACTTTTCTCCAAACTTTTCCACCAGAAAATTGATGTTGAACTTTTGACAATATTTTCTGTAGCAATATCAAGTAAAATTTGAATGCTGAATCAGTACATAATTTTGGGTTCGAATCCTACTGTGGTTGATTGATATATGGTTGATTGATGTTAAGGCAGGTACACAGCTTATTACATCGAACTGCAGAGGAAGTTTGAGAGACATACTGCCCCAAAGCAAACCAACAACTACTTTTGTAAATTTGAAGAAAAGTTTGCTTGTATGTAACTTTAAGTTAGATTTAGCCGGCTCGAGATTCGAACCTAAGACCTCCAGCTCAAACAAGAAATTTGCAGTGATTTTTGGATAATATAAACCTCTCTGGTTCTTCATCAAACATGCCATAGCACAAGTTAAATAACCTAATATTTAGTAAAAAATAGCATTCTATGACAGCAAATTATAACTAACAAAAAAACAAAACAAAGTAAACATATCTTCGTGTTGGACACCCTCCAATTAATTGCCCCCATTCCATTTTATCCTTTGACTAGCGTTTCGGGCCACATGTCATATTATTGTGCTATACTCTTACAATAAAACAAACAACAAAGAATAATTTTCAAAAAAGAACTAGATATACAAAAATTAACCTAAATGATTAAGCCATTTTTTGAAAAGTTCTTCAAATTTCTTTTTGTGCTAGAGACAAAACTTGAAATGATAGGAACAATTATTTTTATCTGTAAATAAACATTCAACTGCAATTAAACGTAGAATACTTAAAAGTCTTTGAAATCCAAGAAACAAGAACAAAACATTATTTTTTAAATTTTCTAAACCTTGTTGCCATATGGCAATACTTGTGGAATAAGGGTTAAAATGAGCAGACAAATTCCTTCACACACAAAATATTGTTTTGCAGAAAACTTGGCGATGAGTGGGAAGTTTCAAACCAATTATGTAAAGATCTGGAATCATTTATTTGCTTAATGTATAGACAATGAAACTCAATCACAAAATTTTTTGCGAAACAAAATGATATAAAAAAAGAATTGGAGATTATCTAACTCTTACATCAAACTTAAAACTTGATTTGGCTAGACTTCCATCGTGCTTTGGTAATTTGCTTCCTTACATATCCGGAGTTAATCATCGCCTTGCCTTTTATAATCGAGCAGAAGAAACATTCATAGAAGCACCAAATCCTTATGACGGCATGCAAAGTTGATTTAAAAACCAAAATAAACTTTTTGAAACCGATTTGGCAAGTAGGACCCATTTTTCCCAGCGCTTTGGTATAGACATCGTGGATAGCAGAGGTGGAGTCGAGGACACAACGTTCGAGGCCAAGGACCAACTTTTCTAGAACAGACCCTCTCGAGGCCAAGGACAGGAATCGTCGAAGCCGAGAATCAAGAACACAATTTTTCTAACTTAAGCTGGGCAATTTTCCATATTTTGTAAGCGCAAGAGCGTTTAAGATATTGCATTTCGTTAGGTTTTTGATGATAGTTCGAAAATAGTAAAAATAATAATGAATGCACAAAAATTGGTCTTGAGAAACATTTTCACTAAGAATAAAAAGGCCAAAACTGTCGAAAACGTTTTATTTTATGAAATATTTTTATTTTGTAAAATACCATAAACATTTATTGTGTAAAATAAAATGTTTACTACAGCTTTGGCTCTTTTATTTTACTATTTTATGTCACAAAATAAAATGTTTATTATATTTTACAAAATAAAAATATGTTATAAAACAATATGCTTACGACAGCTTTGGCTTTTTCATTCTTAGTGAAAATAATGAATGCCAGCATTTTGAAGTTTTACACGTTGCAGCTGATGTTAACTACGTATTGTATAGAGGTGTCGTGACAATGCAACAAGGCTATAACCAGTAAATGGGAATATAGCTAATATAAATATACAAATGGTCAACTCAATGCCTTAATTTCATCAGTAAGGGCCCCGATGCAAACGTCCACTGATTATGGAGTCCCACTTTTTTAGTAGTTTCCCTAAACGCAAACCATATTGTTTGTCTGAACGATATTTTTCACAGGATCTTTCAAACATTGTTATCTAACAAGTAGTATTGCAAATGCAGTAAATTTATGTTTTAAAAATGACTTGAGGTACCGCACTGGGTGTATTTGTAAGCCCAAGGTTTTGACATAAAAAACAAGAAAAAACGGGGCTTTGGGGCATGTTCTGGGTTTAACCTGCACCCTGGTCACATTGTTGCGTCCTCGGATAAGACGCTTTACGATAATTATTTCTGCTTGGTGGCTTCGAACAAGCTACAAATTTAGTAAACAAGAACTTGGAGAAATTTAAAGGAGCATTGAATCACTGAAAACTCCTAAGCAGGTGCGGATTTCTCCAACCACGTAGTAGTCATGGCAATGAAAAGTGTGCGGATCATCCGATATTTAGCGTCTGACGCTGTCTAGAGACAGGAGGATAAACTAGCGCCACAACAACTTATTTTCTTTCTTCATATCTTTAATAATATGCATTTGCATACTGGATTTAACTGATATTGTCTATCCACTCTCAGGATTCAATAAAACGGAAAATTGCTGGTGAGCTCTTAAGACTTTTTAAGTTTTAAGATTATGCTGAAACTATTAAGTTGTGGTGATTGAGCAAGTGCTTTATTCTGAACAAAACAAGAGCCAAGAAAATATCCCAATGGCACTGTGACAATGTTCTACGTCAGATTAGTATGCCAATTGTAAGTATTGGAATATTGGTTGATAATAGCACTTTCTGCAAATTATAGCATTGCAAAGCTACTTCTAATGGGTTGTCTAGTTGCCTCCTCTCATTAGTAAATACAGTATGCTTTATAAAAATTTTGTTATTGATTGTTCATTGATTTAGCTCGGGATCGAATCTAAAAATCAGCATTGCCAGGAATTTACTAAAATCATTTCTTCATAACTCTGCTTTGTGAATTTCTCACATCCATTAGGCTTTTAGCTTCTCCTTTTATTCAAATCTTATTAGCTTATCAATATTTAGTCAGAAACGCAATAAAATAATTCTTACTTTTATCTGTTTTGCGATCTTGATTTGAAAACGATAAAATTTGCTTGTAATCTTAGCTAATATATTGATACGATGATACACAAAAAACAAAAAAATAACCAAAGATTATGAACAAACGTATTAAAAAATATAATAACAGCATAGCAAAACGCATACGATACAAGCTTTGCTATGTTTAATCAGAAGAGCAAGAAAATAATTTTTACTGTTATTTTAACTGTTTTGCAATCCTGATTTGAAAATGTTAAATTTCGATGGTGACCTTTGTTGACATTGATACAATGATACACCAAAAAACAAAAAATAATAGACGTTATAAACAAGCACAAAAAAAATATTAACTTCACAGCAAAATGTCTGCTATACTCTATATTAGTAATATGCAAAGCTACTACAGAAATAAAAAAGCCTCCATAAAAGCAGCATACAAAAAATATCTTTGAGTCAGTTTATCGACATAAATGTATATAGCGCAAAAAAGCAAATTTAATACATTAGTTCGCTGGAAATCAGCATAATTTATGCATCAATTCAACACATAATGAAGAAGTAATAAAGTTATGCCGTTAGGTTGGACGAAGCCGTGCTATTGCCTAATAGCAAAATACGATTACATAAAGAGGTTATGAAACCAAATCTTTACACTATGACAAAATATATAAAGCAACTACTCTTGACTGGTTCTATAAATAATGTTTTAGAGTGCTTACAATAAAAAATAAAAAAATATTTGCTCTTTTTCATAATTATAATCTAACCTTGGGCGCATATCAAATTGCAAAGTCAAGAAATTTACACTAATATTTTTCTACAAACGATTTTAAAAAACAACAGCACCAAATACGTTCAAAACTAGAAATGTGAAAATAAATTCATTTTCAATAAAATACTAAAATTTGCTTTTCTATCCTGCTTCGAAAATGAATTTGTCTATAATAGGTTTGCGCTGACGCAAAACGTAGTTGATTGTTTTTCGTGTTCTAATTTTAATTTTTGGTTGATTATTAGCAGAGGTGGGCAGTGGGCACGAAAAACATTTTAGTAAAAGCGCAGCGAGTTTTTCAAGCGCTAAAAAAATTATCTTTCTCGTTTTTTGAAGCGCTGCGCAACTTTTGCTACGAGCTATTTATTGTTCCGTAAAAGCGCAACCCAATTTCCGCTTGGGATTTTCGTATCAAGTCAAAGCACAACCTATAATTTCCGCAATTGAATGTAAAAAAGATATCAAAAATTCCGCATTTTTGCCATATTGGTCGGAAAAGAAGTAAGTTATTTCCTGAAAAATGTCGACATTTGACAATATTACTAATGAATAAAAACAAAACTAAACAATAATAGTTCAAAGCATAAAATTACGCTATTAACTGAAAAAAAGTTTTGAAAGCGCAGCGCAATTAACCCGCAACAGATTGTGAAAATTTTGGTCCGTAACACAACTTCTGCAATGACGTAAAATTAGAAATTAAAGGCAGCGCAACATTCACAATTGCGAAGGTTGCGGAAGTTACGCTTTGCCCGCCAATGATTATTAGGCATTTTCATTTTGATTAATAAATACTGTATATGCCAGTGTCAGTGTTTATTTCCATTTTATTGGAAAAAAATTTCTACCAGCATTTGCTGATGAATTTGCATTTCATTACTAGGATAATGCTGAAATTCTCGAAGATTAGATTCTGATAGCAAAACTGATGCGAAACCAACACAAAATTAATTTGGTATGTAAATGTAAGAAAACCATCGGAATTTTTGCTTCTACCTCCCACGATCTGCAAAATGTACATCGCAACTACAGTAAGTATGAAAAGTAAACATAACATATGTTACAAAGTAATCAAAAGCAGAAAAAACCAATCAACAGCATCAACCGATTAACATTCCAAATGAAGCGCTAAACAGAGATGGAGTCCTCGAGAACGTCCTTGGCCTCGAAGACACATTTTGATGTCCTTGGCCTTGGCCTCGAGGCCTCAAGTTCTCAAAAATTGCCCTGTCCTAGGCTCGAGAACAGCACTTTTTTTAAATCGTTAAAACTTTGCAGATCGCCTGAAAAATGTTTTGAAAGACGTTTTATTTCGGCGAACACCTAAAAAATTTTTTGTAGACCTTTTTTTTGGAGAACACTAGCGCTTGTGTCCTTGGTCCTTGGCCTTGGCCTCGAGCATTCCTATACTTGGCCTCGAGAAGGTCTGTCCTCAGAAGGGCTGTCCTTGGCCTTGGCCTCGGCCTCGTACTTGCACAGTTACACACTCAGTAAAGTCTTTGACTGTAAAGTAGCATTATTTGTCTTAGTGTTTCTAGCATCATGAAAAAATTAGTTTATGTCACAAAAAAATTCAGCTACACAGTGATCTAAAAATACGCTTTGTGCATAAAACTACCAAATCTCTGCTTTAAAATGCTTTCCGATAATTATAGAGGAGACAGCCTTGCTATAAAGTACTTTCTACACAACTGTAAAATGCATCAGCGCTATCAAAATTTTCACTCCATTTAACATAACAACCAGCATGTAGTTCACTGCAAAGCTATTAGCACAAACATTCACAGCTGGTGACACTCAGTGATAAGGGGCAACATCCGTTGTCTTTTGCATCTTATCTGTTTTCAAGTTCAAATTTTAGTTAACTATAACGCTAAAAATTTCATTCACCAATCACCAAGGATTAAAGTGCATGAATGATAACAGTAACATAACTGGGAGGGGCTGAAAAACTAACTAAGAAATTTAAAATATTATCCTTATATGCATGCTTTTTAACGTGCTTTAAACTTGACTTTCAAATAGCTCTAAAAATGTGCCAAATCTAAATGGCAGAATCAACGTCAATTTAGAAAAATTACAAAATCGCCCAGTGGTAGAAAGCTTTTCCTCAAGACTTCCGTCTGTAAATCGCGGACAAATTTTAACTTTGAGTGCAAGCCCCTCCCCTCCTTTCGTAAAATCCTGGTTAAGCATCGGAATGATAAGAATTTTTAATCGTAAAATATAGTTAGATAGTAAGCAGTTTTAATCTGTGACGGAGTTTTCAAATTGCTAGATTTGAATCAGAGCTTACAACAAAACTCTCTAGGTATTCCTACCAACTTTTCCGCGCTATATTTAAAAACATATTTGTTATTATACTGGCATGACAACAAACTGATGGTTTCAGCATCTATGTAATATTGTGATAAGAAGAGTTTGAATTCAGTTAATTAAAAAAAAGTGCTCGACAGTAATGCCAGCCAGAGCGGATATCAAGCGCAGTACACGTCACATATAAAATTTTTTTAAAAAACATAGTTTGTTTCACCCGTAATCGGGATCTTCAAAGATGTCTTATTCAAATAGAATGAATAAAACATTCTATTCATTCTCTAAGACACCCATGTTGATTCCGATCACTGCTGAAACAGACCGCAGGTTTTGAAGTTTTTAATTTTTGCACGTGACATATACCATGTAATGTTGGCATAATCCGTCTAAGATGTGCTGCTTCCACGTCATCAAATTGCGAATCCACCAGAAAAATGTAACGTTAAAAATAAAGTATTAATCTCACAAAATTATGTTAGCGCAAAAAAAAAGAAAGTTGAGAACGCTAAACTTTTTGTTGCTTCACAATGCATTCATCAATTTTTAAACGAATTGATTCAATTTTGCTTGCAAGATATTCATTACGTGGCAAACGCATGTATATTTCAGATGAAGTTTTGAAATGAAATAATGCTTTTGAAAACATTTCCAATTCCACGTAACAGATACCAATGTTGTAATTTGTCGTGGCAAGTCTGGTATCTTTGCACGCGTTGATCTGAGCTTGATAAATTTCATGAGCTTTCTGTAGATAGGTAAGCGCTTCCTCAAATTGTTGTTTTGTTATGAGGTATTCGCCCATGTAATTGAAGATGTTAGCAATCTGAAAGTCTTCGTTCTCGTTTGACGCGTTATTTTGAAAAACTTTTAGTGATTTTTCAAAACAATCCCATGCTTGATCGTATTGCTGCCAACCAATTCGGCATCTACCGATGTTGCATTGTATGATAGCCGAATTTCGGTTCTTATTGTGTAAATTTGATGAAGTATTTTGAAAAGCTTCAAAAGCTTTCGTTAAATGTGCCATTGCTATATCGTAATTACACAGATCAACATGACATCGACCTATTAAACCTATTGTCACAGCCAAGTTCATATCCGTGTCAGCATTTAAAACTGATTTTTTTTGGATTGCAAGTGATTGGTTTAAATGTGCTAATGCTTCATTATAGCTGTGCAAATTTGTATGACATCGACCTATCTCGTGTAATGTCAAAGCCAAACTTGCATCAGTGTCAGCATCAGTGGTTACATTTTGCTCAATTTTAAGAGATCGGTTTAGATTTGCTAATGCTTCATTATAGTTGTGTAAATTCAAATGACATCGACCAATTATGTGAAGTGTCATAGCCAAGTTCTTATCAGTGTCAGCGTTAGCAGATGAATTTTGTTGGATTTCAAGTGATTGGTTTAGATTTACTAATGCTTGATGATAGTTGTGCAAGTCAATGTGACATTGGCCAATCTTTTGCAGCGTAATAGAGACGTCTTTGTCTGTGTCAGCATTACTGGCTGTGTTTTTATAGATTTTAAGAGCTTGACGTAGATTAGTTATTGCTTCAGCATAGCTGTGCATATATTCATGACATAAACCAATAAGCTGATATGATGCAGCTATGTTGCGATCTTTGACAGGATTAAGAGTCAAATTTTGAAAGATTTCAAGAGCTCGGTTAAAGCTTTTTATTGCTTGGTTGTAGTGTTCCAAAAGATAATGACAGCGACCAATCTCATGATGTGTAACAGCAATCGTTGAGTCTGTGTCGATGTGAAGTGTCGTGTTTTGCAATATTTCAAGAGCTTGGTTTAAATTAGCTAATGCTAAATCGTAGTTTTCTAGATTTATATGATGCTTGCCAATAGATGTAAATGTAAAAGCAATTTTTCTGTCTTTGTCAGCATTCAGTGTTACGGTTTGAAAGATTTCAAGTGCGTTGTTCAGATACGTCAATGATTCTTGATGATTATTCAATTTGACTTGACAGTCACCAATGCATGCAAGCGATTCAGCGATATCCTCGTCTACATCTGCATTTAGCGTTGTGCTTTGCCTGATTTTTAGGGCTTGGTTTAAGTTTGTTAAAGCTTCGTCATAGTTTTTTAACGAAACATGGCAAAAACCAATATTATGATAAATTGCAGCTATGAATCTAACGTTAGCATTTGCATTTTGGTAGATTTGAAGCGCTTTTTTGTAATATTGCAACGCTTTTTCTTTTTGATTCAATGAACTCAAGCAAAGACCAATTTCGTTGTTAATAAATGCGATGTCACAATTGTAGTTGCTGTTTTTAAATTTGGTGTGATAAACGTCCAACAATTGTTTGTAAAATTCCAATGCTTCGTCATATATTTCGGCTGAGTATAACGTTTTTGCAAACGATTTAAATAAGTTGTTTGGACGAGATTGATCAGAAGCAAATGTTAAGTTCTGGTGTGCCATTATCTCTTTGTCCAAGTTTAATTCTGTTTCAAGTTTTTCGAGACATGCATCAAAATCGAACTCACTTGACTTCCAAAACCGGTTTTGAGTCAAATCTGTCGGAAAGTTAGTTAAAACTCCTGTTCCAAATGCTAAACCAATCGTGATGTTGATGAATTGTGGTTTGGAATAAAAATGCAGTTTTGTGAAACCTAATTGTTTTGCTACCTCACATTGTAAACAATATGCAATTTGAAAGTAGTTGATAGTGCTTGCCATTCCTACAATATTCAAAAACTTTTCAATGCCATTTTGCGTCAAATCAATGGCGTTGTCACACTGTGATGTCATGTTCGTGTAAACTCTCAACCTCATTTCACATGCAATGGCGATAGCCAGCCGTAATTTGTCTGCTGCGCGTTCGGTGATTTGTTTATTTTTCGCCATTTGATTGATTATATCGAAACATGAGTTAGCTGAAATATTATGTATTCTAGCCAATGCTGAAATGAACAAAGTACTGCTTCGATAAACCAATTGTTTGATGTTGATGTTAAGTTGTGATTTTAAGTTGGCCAATCGAAATCGTGTCGAAAATTTTTGTAAATCATCTTCTACCTGCTTTTTTACATCATAGATTCTGTCAATGTGTGACTGTGTGTCTCGATATTTTTGAACGCAATCAGCAAATTGTTTAAAAATCTCTGGATTTCCATACACAAAGCATGTTTTAGTTAATATATCAGCTACATGATAACCGTGTTTCAACTCTGCATCAGAAGAAAGATAATTTAACATTTCACTAACTGGTTTAATGAGTTCAGTGGTGAATGGTTTGTTTGTGGTGTGTTGCTGTCTGCCTAATGGAAACTTACATGCATGAGGCATCATTCCATCGAATGAAATGCCTCGTTTTGTGACGTCATCATAATACCAATCGCCCAAACTGGAGTTTTTGTCATTCAGGCTGTAGATGTTCAAGCTCGGTACAATCGTTTCTTGAACATTTAAAACAATAATATGAAAAATCACTGAAAACCATTTAAAATATACCAAATGCAATTTGTAGTTTGGATCATCAAATAAAATAATAACGTGCTCAAAATCGGAGTAGGGTGTGATTTCTTGACGAGCGAGGGATCCCATTCCGACGATAGCGTATTCACAAGGAGGTTTCCCCATGACGTACTCGCAAAATTCACTTAGCTCGGCCATGATTTGCTTATATTTTTTAGCAATTATTTTGTTAATTTGTTTAATTGCAATTATTTTTTCTGCATTTAGGTTGTTTGATTCCTCTTTTGATGAATTGTTTCGTAGTTTTGGTAGATTTTTTAAGAATTCTTGAACTTCGAGTCTTAGTTCTGTTACCTTTGTTTTGACTTCTTTAGCTTTTTTAATCAAGTCCACATTTTGATTCTTTGCGTTCGCCATTTCAAGAACAAGTTGACATAACTCGGCGAGATCGGATTTGATTTGCTTGACGTTTGAAGGTTGTCGAACAATGGCAGCGTTTAGCAATCCAGCACTTTGAATGAGCGCAATTTTGTTTGGGCTTTTTTGCCTATAAAGCAATCCAATTTGGTAGAGGATTTCAGCTGCCTTTGCAGGATTTGTTTCTTTACCTAACAAGTTGCAATAGTTTTTTTTCATACATAAAGCTAGTTCAATTTCCTGCGCTCTCTCCCTTGCCAGTGCCTGTGTCATCTTTGTAATTAAAATACTTAGTTACGCAAAATATCTTAGCTGCTTTGTATTTTCAATTATTGCTGGCTTCGAAACAAACTTTATATACCGGTTGCTTGATTTTTTGTTTTAATTTGACGCATCAGGAAACCTTGAAATAACTTCGAATCGTGATCTTAGTAAATTCGAGTCAAAAATTTTGGATCGCTACTTATTTTTATTTAAAACCTCGTTTTAATGCTGGGGTATTTTCCGCTTTGAACTATATCGTGATATTAGTATAAAACTGATATCCATTGTAATATGGATTAATGTCAGTTATTATACATTTTGTTATTTTGTATGTCGCTTCAGCTTACAACTATTTTTTTTTTGAAATCTTGGCTGTTTGTTCAGTTTAACGCCAAATTTGCACAAGTCTAACATTCCGACATTGTTTATGGAGCATCGTTTGTCAGTACTCTTTCACGTTTACTGTACTTCGTTATACAGCCCTGCTATAGATTTATCGTCTTCATTTTCCTGCCGCCATCTATCGCAAAAAGTTACTTTAGTGCTATTCTTTGGATGAAATTAAACCCGCTTAGAAGCAAGTAGTTTATCTTCCAAATTTTTTGGTTTACGTTTGACTTCTTCGCATTGTAAATTTACTGCTTGTTTGGAACCACCAAACAGAGATAATCATTGTCAAGCTTGTCTTATCCATCGATGCAACATCGTGACTATGGTGGAGATTAAACCAAGATCAGGCAATTCAAGTTGTTGAAAAAACGACACGGTTGACGTCTCGGCCAAGCTGTCATAATAAAGTTGTAAACTTCTTAATTAAATTTTGCTAGCAAGTGAATGAAACTGGCAGCATCTGCACAGGTGTCGGCCAAATGCAGACCAAGTGTAACATCACCGACCAAATGAAAGTTGTGCATGAAAATTGACTATCAAAAATTTCCAATCTTTATTTGAAATAACCGCAAAAATATGTACACAATAAAAATGAACTTCTCAAGAGAAAAATTACAACGTCTTATTTTGATTAAAAATCGTGCTGAAAAATGTCATCGAAGGGAATAAACACTTAAAATCATAAGCTATGAAAATTCTGTAGAAACTTAGAAAAATGTTACAGTGCAGTTGTTAAAGTGATTTTGGTTCTGAACAACTATAATTCTTCTCCAAAACAAATAATTTCCAAAACTCATTGCCGCACAATAAAGAAAAAGGTATCAACAAAAATCTAAGCTTCTTTTAATCAGCAATCGAACACAATTGATAGATACCTAAGAGATCCGACTACGGCTCCAAGTCCAAGGATTGTTTTTCCACATCTCTATTATTACTCTTGATTAACATATTTTATAAATTCAACCTACTGAGCTTAAACTGCCTAAATAGGGCATTTTACAAGAACTCTGAGGGTTTGGTTTTCTTGATCAATTTTCGGATTCCATTTGGTAGCGAAAATAATTTCATGATCCCAGTCATGATTTTCGTTTTTAGCAGATTCTATACAATGTGTGTGGCAACCAGGGCATGGTATGGTGTGGAATGGAATGGAAGATGAAATGGAACGAAAATTTCGGTACGGAACATGGAAAATGCTAGAATGGAGTGGAATGGAAGATTTCAAGAATGGAATGGAAGACAATCTTCCATACTTTTATACCAATTCCACACTATATTTCGCTCCTGGCATTTACAGAAAAATATATACGCATAGTGATAACTAAAGATATGTGAAAGCGTTTTGCAGCTAGTTATCCGTCCACAAATTAGTAGGGTAATTAGGTCATGTACATTGCGGAAACAGTGTAGGCAATGAACCATCAGATCATAAAATATGTTCATTGAAATTTGCAGCAGCATTGATATTGTTTTGAGAAAGACAATTTGCCTTGTGCCGACGCCAAAGCAAACAAAGTAAAGGGGTATGGAAATAGACTGAACTTTTGCACATTAAAACTGATCTTGTATGGCTGCAAATTATGAGCAATTTTAAAAATTTTGTATTCATGTCTAAAAAAGAGACATAAAATTATACTGCCGTTAACGCGTTTCTTAGCTCTTTTTGTTTACAGCCAATAATCACTTGAAAAGTCTACATGCATCAGTGACTGCAACCTAAACAATCTTAAGTATGCTCTAAAAATCAAAAACATTTGGTCTTTCAAAAAAGGAAATAAACGATTTTGTTGGATCTGAGCTAAAGCGCAAACGCTTATCGGCCTGTTGTGCATCCCGACCCATACTTTGAGAAACACAGGCTCCGGGCTTACAATGCCTTGAATTGAATACGATGCAAACGTTCATGGTTTTGAAATTGATATGATTAGCCTGATTACTTGATGCTTGATGAGATGTTAGGTTTAGAAGTGTAAACTTTGGATGATAAATCTAGTGTTTGAAACTTGAACCACCAAATATTTGGTATTTAAAAACTTCAATATACTTCTAATGTAAGTAATTTTAGTCAAGCAGGTAGGATTGAATGCTACTATTTCTTTTTGCATCATTGTCGGTTTTCTTGTCATTACATGATGTTTCAAAAAACTATTTTTAGTTAACCATAATGAAGGGAAAGGTCTCTTTAGCCCCTCATAGCGACGGCACTGAATTTACGAAGTGAGAAAACTTTTTTTTCATCGTAACAAAGACTTGTATTTGCTTTACTTTTCTCGATTGAGATTAGTTCTTTGTTGTTGTTTTTTTTTTGCATTTAAACTTTTTTCAGTATTTTTGTAAAATGTTTTTTGCAGTTTGAATATGCCAAATTTTATACTAGGTGTGATTACAAACTTGCAATCATAAATCCCAGTGCATACCAGTCTACCTATTGTCTGTTGATTAAGTGATTGATATCTTCATGTTGAGTGAATTTTATGGTAGCTCATTGCGATAGTGCTTCAAATATGAGATGAGATGCACGTACCATCAGAGGTGGGCAGTAGCGCGCTACTGCAGTAGCTGCGCTAGCGATAGCGCCGCTATTTTTAGAAAATGAGCTATCCGCTACCGCTACTTATTTCAAGTGATTGTAATATGTTTAATGAAATCAAAAACAGATACATTAGTAATTGGTATATTTGGTTTACAAAATTGTTAGTAAGGGTGAGAATGCCGAAATAACTTTGTTTGTGACGTTGTAATGATGAATTTATTACGTTTTGCTATTTCCAGCAATAGATTTGTACGGGTGATCATTGTCATCTAAAGTCTGAGCTAAACTATACCCACATGGCCGTGGTTCGATAGCAATTGTATCTGAACAGGAGTAGCGTATAACCAAAGTCTACTACAGCTATAGGTTAGTTATTTTAAACTGATAATAGGTCTGTAGGCAAAAAGCGAACTAAAAAATTGCAAAGATGCAGTTAGGCAGCGGATTAGAGACTTGCGCTCGCTTAGGCTGCATTAAACAGTTAGAGGCTGGAAACAGAGTAATGTGCTTGTAAGGAGGGGGCACAAAAAAGATTTTTTGGGGGGTGCGGTTTGAAAACAACGAAATGCAGTAATTTTTTTCATTAATTTTACGTGAAAACCAAAAAAAGGTCTTTATCGAAATGCGGTAGCTTTTTCCGTCAATTTTAAGTAAGCAAATCAGCAAGGTTTATTTTAGTTGATGATCAAACAAAAAAAAAACAAAACAAAAAAATAAACTTTGAAAAAAATTTTGGGGAGTTCTGTTACTGTGATTTGTTGTTGCTGTCAAACCATTTTTTTGTTTGTTTGTTTGTTTGCAAAGCAATGTTCAGGGTTGATTAAGAGTTTGTGTTTGTTTTTGTTTCAACAATAAGCATAAAATATAATTAACGAAAAATTTCGAAGCATAGCTGTAATTTGAGCAATCTAAATTTCAACCTATGGGCTTCGACCCAAAGTTGGGTCGCCTGAAAATTCTTTTGGGTTGCTTGGTTTCTTTTTGTAGACATCCATAAAGGGTGAAATATGCATAAAACCATAAAGTAATAATAAAAAATGACTCAGCAAACCCGCTGAAACATGTGGATTCCCGAAGTGAAAACCTTTTTTTTTTTTGGTCTTTACCTCACTTTCTGCAAAAATGGCTCGTTTAATGTCACACATTTGACTTTTTCAATAACTTTGGATCGCTTGGAAAAAGGTTTGAGAACTACTGATCTTAAGAACATAAGCGCTCTATTTTTGATCACAAAAATGTCGTTAATAATTTATGGAATACTTTTTTTTTGAAAGAACAATATTACTTTTATAAAAGCACTAAACTCTGTTTTTCTCAAAATTAAAAAAAAAATCTGGAGCAACGCTAGCCTTAGCAGAAAAAAAAAAAATTTATAGAGCATTATCTGATTTAACTCATTTGCAGATAATCAATGGCGTTCTCTTGATCTTTTCTGTATTGCCATAGTTGATTTTAGTGATTTTTGTTACAGTATAGGCTTAACTGTGATTACATTTTATTCATCTAGTTGCTTTGGCCTGGAGATAGCAAAGGGACCTTTCGGTCTTCGAGTCAAGCTGCCACCTACGTATACTGTAGTAATTTTCTACCTGAATTTTAACTCAATCGCACAATGTGTATATTATGTTTTATGTGATGTATATATTGTGTTATTGCCGCCTGATGAGACTTGAGCAAGGTCGAAACGCGTCGCCATAGCGCAGCGCATATTGCATTAAATTGTGTTCAGTGTATTGCTTATGTTTTACCACACTTGGCGGAGGTTTCACACTGTCCCTTTAATTGCTGAACGTCAAGCAGGAAAGCTGTGAATACCACGTTTAATAGTGTTTGGTTTGACCCGACCGGGAATCGAACTCGAGTCTACCGCTTTAGTAGCATACGCTCTATCTACTCCACCACTGATCGGTTATTAATAATAATGATCTACTTTAAAACAAAAGTTAACTTTTAAATAAACAAAAATAGATATGCCGCTTTATACCTAATTTAATTTACGTCACTTTATATTCCAACCAGGGTTAAGAGCAGATGAGGTTGAAAGTACCGTACGTAAAAATATAAAAACACTCAGCCCAAACCCAAAATATTCTGATTTCAAAAAACGTATGGTTTTTCAGGTACGCTTTTCAAAAGACAGTCTATGATGACCTAATTTATCTTCTTAATTATCCCATTATATACCCTATTATTCATAAGTAACTGCGAAAAAAAATTTACACGTGTTTCAAAGTAGCGGGTAGCGGTAGCGGGTAGCGCCGCTACTTTCGTGGTAAAGTAGCGGTAGCGGTAGCGCGCTACTTTTGAAGACGAGTAGCGGGTAGCGATAGCAACGCTACTTTTTAGGGCAAGTAGCGGTAGCGGGAGCGGCGCTACTTTTGAAGCAGCGCGTGCCCATCTCTGCGTACCATACTGCTTACCTTCGCGAGCGACTACATGCAAAGGTAAGCTCAACGTTGCGGAAGTACAGAGTTGGCCAAAAAAAATTGCACCCTTAGACAAAGTGTCATAACTTTTTTTTGCAAAGAGATTACAATTTAAAATTTTTACCATTTTTTTACAACGATATATTGCGTAGATGTTTAAAATTTTAAAATGAAATTCCGAGAAGTTATAAAATGACGTCCATTTAAACATTGAAGACTGCAATCTCTTTTGACAAAAAGCATTCAAAAGTTTTTTTGCAGGTAACGTAACTTTTTTTTGTAATTGGCCTTTCTATACTCATTGTGACGTAACAAAGCCTAAATGCTAACAAATCTTTTTTCAAATGGTAATAGCTTTGAAATTATCTTATCTCAAAGATCTTAATCTTATCTTAAAGAGATCTTCATCCAGTCGATTACTGCGTTTGGAGCGCTCTGGAGCGAAATGTTTACCGCGGAAGAAGATTTGAAAACACCATAGAATTGGAAGAAGCCATTCTTCAAGAGTAGGAAGCATTGCCCCCAGCGGTAATCAATAACGCCATCGATGGGTTTCGATCTCGTGTGCGGTTGGTGATAGCAGAAAACGGACAACACATCGAAAAATATTGAACGAATGAACAATCGCTTACTATTTGTGCCGTGGTAATTTTCATGCAATTGCAGTTTGTGATACTCACTATTTAAACACCTGTAATTTTGGTATTTTATGGAAACTTTTAATAAAATTTTACACAGCTACGCAATATACTGTCGTAAAAAAACGGTAAAAATTTTTAAATGTTATCTCATTCCAAAAAAAGTTATGACACATTGTCCAAGGATGCAATTTTTTTTGGCCAACCCTGTACAATACAAACTACGCGTAGCTTTCGGTTTAAACTTGCCTTGGTTTGAAAGTATGGAATGGAATGTGGAAGAAAACTTAAAGCGGCTTTTACCGAAAGTCCGTATTTACGCATATGCGCAAAAAAATACGGATATGCCCATAAAAAATACGCATATGCGTGTGAAATTTTTACTTTCGCTGGTTTGTTTTATATTGTCTTTTACCGAACATGCGTATCTACGCATGCGTATTTTTGCATGCGTTTTTTTACGCTTGACAAAGAATAAAATACGGACACGGTATGCGTATTTTTCAGGCATTTATAAAGAAATTTTTTTGTAGAGGACTTCATAAGGTTCCTTAGTGTAGTGGTCATGATAATTGCCTTTGATACGTTCAATTTGGGTTCGATTCCCACCATATTCTACACTTTTATTTTTACACAAACGTAATAGACTTCTTTTTTGCAATCATTTTTGGGATCTTTCGTTTCGATATTTTCACAAAGTTTCTAAAACTAGGCCTAAAGTACTTAATTAATCAACGTTTTTCTTTATAGTTTAGTTCCCGTCAAATCCTAGCCTATCTTTCGTTCTCGCTACAATACGCCGAAGCGTGTAACGAGTTGGCATGCCCATTTGTTTGGCAATTAGGGGTGCCGATCTCTGTTGAGCAATTGGGGGGAGATAATTTGCAATTTTACCCCAATTTTGCCCTATTTTCAACTTTGGGAGGGATGAACCTCGACCACGATTTTGTTCAGGTGAGCAAATTACGTGAAGACCATAAAAAAAAAGATCTTCACCAAAAATGAAACACTTTTTTTCCAAATTTGGGTGAAGACCAAAAAAAAAAAGAAACAAAAAGGTCTTCACCAAACAAGGAACACTTTTTTCCCCCGAATTCAAGTAGACACTTACGCTCACATGCACACCAGAGTCAAATTATTGGTGGGATGCAGATGTACACCATACGGTATTCAAACTACTGGGGGGGATACAGCCAAATTATTGGGGGAGATATATTCCCCCGGGTTTCGGCACCTCTGTTGGCAATGAAAGGTTACTAGTAGCCTTTTGCTAGCCTACCGTGTTTTTGCGAGCAAATCAAACTAAATGCTATAGAAGCAACGCAGTCGATGTTTTGCTTTGATTTTTCGATTAAGGTAGTTGCTCTCACGGCAAACCGTAAACTAGGCATTTCCAAGTTTTACGAGTTGTTGAGCGAACCACAAACAAATCAACCACAGTTCATTAAAGAATGTTCTCATTGCGTTTGTAAATATCTTTTGTTGTTGCAAACGTTTAAAACATGCGATTGTTCACGTGCAAGATCAAGGGTGAATGGACGAGTGGTTAAGTTATTGTGCACCCACGTGACTCTGTGCTGGTTTGGGTCTGGAGGTTCAAATTCCACCAAGGACAACAACTTTTTACAATGAGTAACAGAATTTTAGAAAATAATAGGTTGTTTTTAAAAAAGATATATAAAATTAGGAAAAAGCAAGTTTAGGGAGAATTAATCAAAAAAAGTACAATCAGATATTCTATTGCTCGTTAAAGGTTTTGTCATAGTAAGTTTAATTCCAAAGCCAAGAAAAGTTTGGCCCATGGCCTAATTTTGGACCTAGCATAACCCTTAAAAAATAAGAAGCTTAAAATTATAGTTAAATACATACCCAGTACTAAACTGTAAAATTTTGCATGGGGACGCTTTTGCAGCCTTGACCAAACGCATTCGGAATGCGAAAGTACTTAAGTGGAAATTATGTAATTCTGTCCCCGAAATTGAGTGAAGACCAAAAAAAGAAAAAAAAGGTCTTCATCGCAGTTTGGGACTATTTTCGGCAGGAATTTGAGGGATTTATTCGTACTGACAAACCCTTTTTCGTCTGATCATCCAGCGCTCAAATCTCGGTGGGGGCACGCGTCGCCCATACAATTTAAGTACTAGAGGGCTACAGGCTGCAAATTCGATTAAAGATCTATATTTATGCTTAGCTTTTATAACATGAAACGTTACACTACAGTTTTGAAGCTCCCGATAGGTTAGTGGCGTGCTCAGGCGTCAGGCGCGCAACGAGGTTGCTAAGAAAAAGAAGGGCTTGAATCTGTAACGTACGTGTTTGACTTATTAATCCACATATCCAATTGCACTTCCGTTTGTGGTTACGTTGGAGCTGACGCCACAAATCCAAAGCAAAATTTTCTCGTTTGAAAACTGTCCAAATTGAGCAAGGCTGTTGAGCAAATTCACACTACTAAAGTGTTTACTTACGGAGGCTTGAGGGCGGAGCACCGAACCGCTGGAGACCATGGCTTGAGTCATTACAGCCAAGGCCTCACAGAGAAATTTTGTCAAGGAGTGCCTTTACGGAGACCGAAAATTACAGATGTGTTCCACCGGAAATGAGTGCTATGATGAATGATCACGCTATAATTATCACTACCACTAATTGAGTGCGTGAACTTATACCGGTAAGATCAGTAGCGTACGCAGGATTTTGAAAAGGGGGGCCAGAAACTTCAGAAAATTTGAGAGGAACATAGGTCAGAATTTGAAATAGTCACAATCAGATTTCGCCCCATTTTTCGCCCAAAATCAGATGAAGAGCAAAAAAAAAACGCCTTCACTCAAATTTCGTCCCATTTTTTGCCCAAAATCAGGTGAAGAGCAAAAATAAAGGCCTTCACTCAAATTTCGTCCCATTTTTTGCCCAAAATCAGGTGAAGAGCAAAAAAAAGGCCTTCACTCAAATTTCGTCCCATTTTTTGCCCAAAATCAGGTGAAGAGCAAAAAAAAAGGCCTTCACTCAAATTTCGTCCCGTTTTTCGCCCAAAATCACTCAAATTTCCAGCTGAAAGCCTGATGCCCAACTTACAAAGGGGGGGAAGGGGGGGGGGGCCATGGCCCAATGGCCCCCCCTAAATACGCCCCTGGGTAAGATCTTCCGCCGCCCCTAAACCCGGGTCGATGCGCTTCCTGAACCCCCTTTCGTAGGCCTTGATTACAGTTGCACCGGTACACTATGTGTACAACCGTGACAAAACTTGCTGTTTTGAAAATGTGATATGGTAAGTTTTCAAGTAAGCCTACAGCACTCTCTATTAACTGCCCTACATTTTTCTGAAGTCACCAAGTACCCTGTTTTTTTTTTAATGAAAAATAAATTATTTTCTAAGCCTATAATTTATTTTTATTTTTTCCTGTAATGTTCACGGTAAATAATTTAATAGAACCCCAGCAAGATGCAGCTCTATAACAGAAAAGTTGGTCAAATTGCCAAATTGGTCGGCGACATGTTTTCATTTACGATGTCAAAAGCGACAAACACAGGGACGGACAACGCTTACAGAACGTTAGGGAAAGCATCTGCGTGGAAATGGGAGTTGATGGCATGGATCGTAAGTGCGGCTACAACCACGCAAGAGTGCGAGTAAAGGAGTTTAAATCTAACCAGGGCCAGTGAAAAACATTCAATCTGGGCCTGGGGATAGATCCAAAAAAGAAGTATCATTCTATCCAACTGCCATTTTATTTTTTGGTCTTAAAATGAAACAAAATAAAATTTATAAATTTATCACGGAAAATTTCGAAAATAATAATATATTCTTAATCACATCAATCGTAGGCCACAATTTTTTTGTTTAATAAATTGTAATAGCTACAGAATGCCATTTACGTTCTTATGTGACTTTCGACTAAAATTGATGATCTGACCTTCCTATTGAGATGTTATCAGCGACATTTTAAAAATCAAATAAAAGGTAATATCAAACTCACGAGCCATTTATTTCATGTTTTTGAGATACGCTTGCTAAAATACGCATACGCGTATTTCCGCATATCAATAAATTACCCTGCGTAAATACGCATATCCGTATTTACGGATATGCGTTTTTTATACGCGTATGCGTAAATACGGACTTTCGGTAAAAGCGGCTTTAGTATGGAATGAAATATGGAATGGAATATTTTTGGTATCGAATGGAAATGGAATAGAAGAAAATTGCCAGTATGGAAGATGAAAAAATTGTCTTCCATTCCATGTCATGTCCTGTTGACAGGTGCTATCTTTATTCGAAGTTTGCAACCAGCTTATACAACATAGAAGAAATCACGATGTATGTGTACTTTATAATGCACAGTATATGATCTAATTTTGTAATATTGCATGTTGTTTGATTTTACGAATAAATCACATCTAAACCGCGCCTGATTGTAATTAGTTCGGATGATTGAAGTTCTATTCTAGATGCAATAAATTAACAAACAGCGCCCCTTCACATACTACTTTGGTGTACTTGCACAAAAGCAGGTCCAATCTTTTAGCGCTTTCCCACTTACGATGGAACTTGAAATTTTGGATTGGTATGACTTTTTCTCTCCCTTTCTCTCTTAACAATGTTTCAACATGAATTACTTTAAAACGGCACTCTTTTTCACTGCAAATAAATAGCGCGATATGTGCTACTAGGTGGTATTTTCATTATTTCTTCAATTTAGTTAACAGGCCAATGATAAGGTAATAATGGCACTTCCATATTTATTTACTGTACGTAAGCAACATTTCATAATTCTCAACATTGATGGATTGCACGTGGCGTCATCGCGCACCGCTGGACGTCAAAATTGCGGATTGGCGCTATGTAAATGCATGCAAAATTAGTGATAGTAAAGATACAGGGCGTATTTTTAGGCTCTAAATCAGTTGATTCTTTGTAACATCAAAGTTAATGCTTGATGAAAGCCTGCAAGAACTGAAAAAGGTTTCAATTAGTTAAAATTCAGTTTTTGTTTGCTTTTTTCAGTGACGTAAATTTGGCCTGCTGTCAAGTAACCCATGAGAATCGTGTAATACTTACTGATAGTGGTTGCTTGCTTCGGTTATCAAATTCAAGGTGTACTATTGACGGTGCTGAAATCGAACAGTTGTATCTCTTTCATTCGCGACAAAATTAGCGCATTTTAAAACATTTGCAATTTCATAAGTCTATTTTGCACGATCTATGGTGATTTTTGGAATTTCGAGTAGTCACTGGGGTTGGATCCATCCATTTTGTTTTTAATTTTTAAATTGAAATTCACATTCATTGACTTTGAAAAAACTAAATTCAAATTCATTTGCTTTGAAAAAATAAATTTAAATTCAAATTCATTGACAGTGCAAAAACTGAATTCAAATTCAAATTTATTGGCTTCGCTAAACTCGAATTCAAACTCAAATCCAAATTTATCAATAACTCGTGAGCGGATTCAAATTCAAAATTCAAATTCAATTTAGTCTTCATGTCGCAAGTGACTCCTCACTTGCGACATGAAGACTAAAAAACTAATTACTGATTGATGATGATCATGATTATTGATAACCAATTGTCATGCTATAATAATAATTATTGTGTACTAATAATCGTATTGATCTTAAATGTTGGGTTGGATCCAGGGATGTGGAAGCGGAAGCTGGTAGCGGCAAATTTTCTTGGAAGCGGAAGTTGGAAGCGGTAAAAGGGTGCCACTTCCTCTCATAGGCGTAGCCAGGATTTTTGATTGGGAGGCCCCAGAGTTGTAAGTTGGGCCGGGCTTTTCGGGTCGGGTTCGGGTTTGGGCCTAGTTCGGACCTAAAGTTGACAAAAATTTCGGGCTTAAATCGGGCCTGATACATGCTTTTTGTCTTAGGTGCACAAAAATATCATCAAAATAACTTGGCAATATTGCTAAATTTTTCAGACCTAACTTAACTTACGTGTTTTTTCGGGCATGATGTGGGCTTCAAATTAATTTTCGGGTTCGGGACGGGTTCGGGCTTATATTTTCGGGTTTGGGCCGGGTTCGGACCTGAACTAGTCGGCCCGTTTACTACTTTGTGGGGCCCAAGCCACAAATCACATGCAATGACGTCGTCATACATTTTCAAAAGAGGAACTTTTTGTGAGGACAAAGATATCGTAGAATGGAAGATCAGTAGCCAAAACCTTGTTTGACGCTTAACCAGGACTTTGCTAAACGGAGAGGGCTTAAATCCAAAGTTAAATAGCCCAAATGCCTAAAGCGGGAAAACGCGTCGAGTAAAGTTGTGTAACTCAAATGTATCATACGGGGATCTGGGAGCGGAACCCCCAGCCGCAGAAGGCTATGGGGGCCTGGGGGCAAAGCCCCCAGCCGTTGAACAATTTTTTGTAATTTTCTGGAAAAAAAGCTGTTTTAATGCCATTGGATCACATTTTGCTCTTGTTCAGAGCCATTTGAAAAAACTAGATTTTTAACATATGAAAATCAATTAAAAAATTAGAATGTTCAATCTGCCTTTCATTTACAATTTAAGTCCAAAACACGTTTAAGATCTTACGTTTTGGAGCTAAATTTTGTAAGTGATTTACCCCAAGTAGGGGGAAGTAAAGAACATTGCCTACTGCAATCGTTTAGCAGTAAATAATAATCCACTCGAAGATTTTTGTAAAAATTTTTGTTTTTTCATAAAAATAAGTACTTATAGCAGTACAAGTACGGCCAGAGGGCCCAGGCCCCCTCCATTCAAACCCAATAATGTGTTCGATGAGCATTTTCCCTAGTTATTTTTATAAAAATTTTTTTTCACGTAAAAGCTAGCGAGGTGGAAGAAAATGTTTTTGAAAAATGATATGATAGATGGTTAGAAGTACTTACCAGCATGTTATTGCTCGGGCCGGATTTACATTGCGAGGTGCCCCTGGTACATTGGGGATTTTCGCAATATCTTCCTGCCAAATATCGGTGAAGAACAAATAAAATGTCTTACCATCTAAGCACAAGGCACCTGGCACCGTGCCATATGGTAAATCCGGCCCTGGTTATTGCATAATGTTCATAAAAATGGTTAGATGAGGGCCTGACGTTGTAAATTTGAAGACAAAAACCCTTAATTTCACCTAGGTTATACATGTAAATTGGTAGCCAAATTGGCTTGAGGGGCCCCGGGCCCACTGGTTGTCAATTTATTGTTAACTACTGTTGTACACGTATACTGCTGTACGCGAAGATGCTAAAAGAAACTAAAAAATAAAAACTTTTTTCACATTTGTATCTTTGGTGCATTGTTGTCATTTCAATTGGGCCGGTCTGGGCCCCTTGCCCCACCCTTTTTGGCTATGCCTATATCTGAGCACGGGGCCCCTTGCACAGTGCCACACGGTACATCCGGCCCTGGTTATTGCATTACGTTCATGAAAAAGGTGATACGAGGACCTGAGGTTGCAACTTTTAGAACAAAAACCCTTGATTTCACCTAGGCTCTACATTCCATTTGGTTGGAAAAATTGAATTGAGGGGGCCCGGGCCCCCTGGTTGTTAATTTTATTGTTAATTGCTGTTGTACGCGCTTACTGTTGCACTCAAAAATGTTAAAATAAAGTGAAACTGAAGAAACAATACACTTTTTGTCATTGGTGGCATTTTAATTGTGGTGGACACGGGGCCCCCTGACCCCCCCTCCCTGGTACATTTATGCTTCCGCTTCCACTTTAGCTATTCACATCTTACATCAAAACTTGAACGTGATACGATTTTTTGAAAAATATACTACGAAAAGTGCATGTTTGATGATCATTATTTGCAAAGAAACGTGTTTAAAAGCTTGTGGTTCACTTAGATCCGAGACTGCCCCGATCCGTGTGAACTCAAAGATCAATCACACAGATAACCAACTCATTTTTAAAATCATAAGTGTTCAAAAATTCTCTATTTTAGTCCTAAAATTTAAAGATTTTCTCAAAAATACTTTTAAATTGGGATTTGCCTATTTTTTGGAGCCATACTCATATAAAACAGCATTCACCAACATAAACAAAGTTTCCACTTCAAGCATTTTAATTTCTTTCTCTGCGATGATATATTCTTGAACAGCAAACATGAAGAGAGCGCCACAACGTCTCTCAAACTAAGTTTAAAATTGTATGACTTTTAAACATTATGTTATTATGCTTGTCTTAATAATAGCATTACTAAACATGGTTTAATTGCGACAAACATTATTCTAACATGGTACTGTGTATAACCGCATAATTCTTCCAACGTTTTTTTATTTTGCTGTCCTAAAAGTACATATACGCGTTGCTAGCAAAAGTTTGGAGCCAACCTCATGCGCAAACAAGTTATTAAAAAACTGTTTGTAAATAAGGAAGCTTTGCCCCAATGCTGCCCAGTTGTAACCACGTAAAGATTTGCACTTAACAGTGCAGATACAGTTGGAATAAGTTATTATTCCGAGCGCTTGGAAATCCGTTCGCAGACCCCAAACAATCGCTCATTATTTTAAACTCCTGGGTAAACGTTCAGAAAAAATCACATCTGCTGAAACATAACGACCATGACTCTAATCAATTGGACTTTTCGCTTCAAAAGCCCTCGAAATGCGAATTCCTGACTACGAACATATGCGCAGATCTGTGCAATGACAAACTACTGAATACCATTATATAATTTGGTTCTATATGGTGTTTCTAAGATGATGACAACAAAGCAGTTTTATTTCGACTTATCTGGAAAGAAATTAGCCGAAAAATTTTAAAATCAAAAAATTGTAAGCAAAAATTATACGTCATCAAGTAATGGAAGCGGAAGTGCTACGAGTGGAAGCGGAAGCGATTTAAAAATTGCCGCTTCTACATCCTTGGTTAGTTCCATTCATTTTGTTTCTATTTTTTAAATTCAAATTCAAATTCATTGGCTTTAAAAAAAATACATTCAAATTCAAATCCATTGACTTTGAAAAAGCAAAAATTCAAATTCAGTGACTTTGCAAAAGTAAAATTCAAATTCAAATTCATTAATAACTCGTGAGCGGATTCAAATTCAAAATTCAAATTTAATCCAACCCTAGCAGTCATTAGCACCTAGCGGCTTACTGCTATGGTTGTTAGAAGTTAAAAAGCATAAGCAGTTGTTTTCAGAGAATTATTTCAAAACAGATATTATTCAAATTTCAAACTAATGGTTTAACAAAAAATTTTACACAGAGCTGGACAGCGCTGTTTCGAGCTTTTAGCTCTCATCGGCAGCCCTCAGCTATCTTTTCAAAGGTGTTCCCAGCTGAACAAACATCTTGGCCTAACTGGCAAACCTTATGGTCTTGCACAGAGGCAGATGCTTAAGTAGGGAATAAAGTAGGACGTCAAGATATTGCAGCAAAAAATTTTACACTAAGATTTAAGTGATGGTGATCGAGCTTTAATTTGCATCTATTTGGAATTGAAGTAATGGTGTATTATATCATTCATTAAAAGTGTCTATATTAAACGTTAATCAGCCTCGAGGTATTGCTGTGGATAGAATTTTGATGTATGTATGTTAAGATATAGTCGAATTTGCGGCGTGAACCAAAGCTAAAAACCAAGCTAAGTGGATAGCAGGCACAATGGACAATGAGATTTCACGTAAGGCATAACTTTCTAGACCTAGACTGAGGTACTGAGTTGCGTAAACTGCTTAAATTGCTCCAGGTAACTTTCAACTAAGGCTTTAGGCTGTCTACAAATGTTTTTACTTTACAATCAAATTCTTTAAATATGCCCACTGAAGAAATTAAACATTGATTTACGATAATGTCCAATACTTTGTTTTGACATTTTGACGTCAAATGGTTATGACTGGAAAAAGTTATGACGTAGCTGCAATCCATCAATACAAAAATATTTTACATACCAAAAAAGACCCAAATCGAAACGATCCAGCAAGCAAGTTAATATTTAAGTGTGACTGTAATTCACAAAACATCAGGTGCGTATAATAAATTGGCTAGAGACTGTATTAGTCGGGAGTACTCTCTTTGTTATTTTGAGCAAATTAATGAGAAAACTTAAAAAATCTTCGTTGTGTAAAGGAGTCCAAATATATAAAAGACCTTTGCCGTTCTAAACCACAAAAGTGGGGGCTCGAGGAAAGTACATCGTTTTCTTCTCGTTCTAGATTTTTGGATAATCGTAAATGATCCATAGACTGCTCTGTGGCCACATTTATCACAGCTGATTTGGTGTCACTTCCTAAATCTCTACTTTTCATTAAAATATTGACCTTTGCAAAGTTAAAAAATGTTTAAAAAATTGAATCTCTCTCAAAATCAAGAATCAAATAAAAATAAAGCGATAGCTCAGCTGCAGTGACATCAAGCAGCCTAATTTCAAAAAACTAAGAAACCTGCGCCAATGAAATAAATAAAATCCAAGTTTTTATTTTTTTGGAATAAAATTAATTTTGACCCATATGGATCATCATCAGTTGTCTTAATGATGACCTGCATGAGTCAAAAATAATTTTATCACTAAAAGATAATGACCCGCTTCAAATAAGATAACTGATAATGATATGCAAGGGTCAATATCAATTTTGTCGCTAAAAAATAACTATTAAGATTTTAATAGTTTGATTAAAGCTGTTTTCTTAGTCTTTTTTTTTTTTTTAGTTGAAATTGAGCAACTTGGCAATTCTGGCACGTAGCATTCGAGCCGTTAGGACGTGTTTTTTTTCTCTCGCCGATTTCGCATTCTACAGAGCTAACCAAAGCAATACTACCATTATGACAAATAAGTCTAAGCAAAAAAGCGCTTCAGATGAAAACTTTGCGCGAACATAGCTGCAGAAAAATTAAAAACGAAAATGAAGTCAATGTTCGATTAGGCTTTTTGAGAATATCAGAAAAAGCTACGAAGAAGAAATTGCGGCGCTTAGGGCCCAAATTGTTGAAATGAAACAAAGTCAGAATTTTGTATGCGCCCAATATGATGACATGAAAAACGAATGTGAAAGTTTAAAAAAGAAAAACCAAAAACAAGCATTTTAACTTAAAACTTTAAAAGTAAATTCCGCGGATATGAAAGAAAAAGCAAAAGTAGAGGTATCCAAGTTGGAGGGTCTAGACCAATACGGTTGAAGATAGAATTTGGAATTTGAAGGTATTCCTGTAACTGAAAACGAAGACGTGGTAGACCTTGTAGTAAAAATTGGCAATCTCGTTGGTGCCAAAGTTAAGAGAGGTGACATTTCAACCGCGCATCGTTTACCCCCCAAACGCCATTCCAAAGTAGGTGACCCTCATAGGATCATTGCAAGATTTATAAGTCGAAATGTCCAAAACGAGATTTACAGTAAGCGTGCTGTGGTGAAAAGTGTTGATGAAAAAGGTTTCCATTACACAAAATGGAAAGAACAAAACTTTTTATTAACGAAAATTTGACCCAAGCCAGAAAGCGACTTTGTGGCTGACTAAACAAAAAGCTAAAGCAAAAGATTATTCCTGTACATGGACCATGAATTGTAGAATATACGTGCGAAAAGATGACGCAGCATCTTCTATCAATATACAATCTGAAGAAGATTTGCATGCTCTGTAATTATGAAATTTAATGTGTTATGTGCGTACTTGTGTTTTAATTTTTTGTAAATTTCGCTTCCCAATCTTACAGTAATTGCCCTTGGGGCAATCAAGACAAGACGTTATGTTAAAGTTTGGGGTTGATGAATTGGTTGCCGATTCCATCGCGCTTTCGGCTTTGAATGGAATAACTATACTGTATTTGCCATCTTAATATGGTTACTTAGTAAAAAACATTAAGCAGTTAGAAGAGTTTTTAAACAAATTTTCTCGAAAACCTGATATTATTTGCATTAGCGAAACTAGAACAAATGACAAAAATATACGCTTGGTTGCTCTGCCAGGATATTCTTTTTATAGCAACAATTCTTCTACTAAAGCCGGTGGAGTCGGCATCTTGTTGTTGACTCTTTCAATTGTCACGAAATTACAAATCTGCGTTTAAATCTATGAGGTTGTGAGGACGTATGGATTGAGGTCAATTTAAATGATAAAACAAATCTTGTTGTTGGTACAGTTTACAGACATCCGCAACCAAATTATTTAAAATTTTCTCAAGCCTTCTACAACAATCTTCCTAAATTAAAATGAAACAAAAAATTTGTGGTCTTAGGGGATTTTAACGTTGACTATAGTCATTATACCGCCGACTCGGCTGTTAAAATGCTTGCCGATAGAATTAGTAGTCTGGGTTGCGAGCAATTAATTTCCTGGCCAACTAGAATTAGTCCAAGTAAAGCACGTTGTGGCAAAAGTTGATAAATGACATTTTTTGAAAAATGAGTTTTACATAGATTTCAAGTTATTAACTAAAACTAGTTTCCCTGAGAAGAAAATTATTTTAAATTTCCGTCATTTTTTGGTAATAATTAATTTAATCTGTTGTACTTGACAAGAAGGCCAAAAGGAAATTTCAAAACTGTAAACGCGATTGTCTCGAAACAGCGAAATGCGACTTATCAACTTTTGCCCAAACGTGCTTCAAGTAAACAATCAATTTTAGGTCACATATATGTCAACAATTCGATGATGAATAGTGTCGTTTCACTTGCAGTAATTACCCATTCTTTGTCTGACCATTTTCCAACAATAGTTCATTTAAAATTCAAAACTAAAAGAAAAGATGAAAACAGGCCATTAATTAGAATTATCAAACCACATTTAATCGAAAATTTTGTTGACGACATAAATTCCAAACTTCAAAGCTTGGAAGCACCTAATTTTGAAAAATTAACAAATGTCTTAACTGACATTGTTCTTAAACATTTTCCAAAAACAAAATTATCCAGAAAACAATTCAGCTTTGCAAAAAAACCTTGGATAACCCAAAAGATTTTGAAATCAATTAAAAAGCAAAACAAACTTTTTGCTAAGTATCAGAAAACTCGCAGTGATGCTGATCTCAAAAGCTATGAATCTTTCAGAAATAAATTAATAACTCATCAAAAAGAAACTGCAAAAACGATGTTTTTTCAAAAAGAAATAGGTAAAAGTAAAAACATTTCCTCAACATGGAAAACAACTAACAAAATTCTAAGAAAAGGTAAACATAACTCCTCTTCATTACCCTCTAAACTGAATGTCAATGGAATCCCCTTAACAAATCCCTCAAGCATTTGTTCCGAGCTCAACAAATATTTTTGCAACATTGGCCACGAGATGGTCAAATCTATTGATAAATCTTCAATAAAAGCAAATTCGTAGTCCTTTTACGGAAAGCGAGTCTCACATTCCATCTATTTTGAATCCACTAATGATGAAGAGATTGTGAATATTATAAAAGACCTAAATCCCAACAAAGCACCTGGGTATAATGATATACCTACAAAACTTATCAAGGCAGCTGCACAGTGCACACTCGCTATCTCTTTTTCTATCTAGCATTTTTAGTTCACGTTTGGAGAGTGGTCATTATCCGGATGAACTTAAAATAGCGCGGTTACACCTTTGCAAAAAAGGAGGTTCCAAATCTGAAATGAAAAATTACCGTCCTATATCAATCCTCTCTGTTTTTAACAAAATATTTGAAACAATAATTAAGCGTAGACTTTTAAATTTTTGGAAAAAGTACAATGATTTTGTTCCGACGCAATTTGAATTTCGAGAAAATCATTCCACTATCCTTGCTATTGTTCATCTAAATGAACCAATTATCAACGATTTGAATAATAATAATAATAGTGTTTGCGCTATATTCGTGGTCTTAGCTATAGCGTTTGACACTTGTAATCACAAAATACTACTTTTTAAATTGGATCAATATGGAATAAGAGGAGTTGCCAATGATGTTATTAGATCTTATCTCACAAACCGTAAACAATATGTAAGTGGAAACGGCTATTCATCATCGTTCTTAGATATAAACATTGGAGTACCCCAAGGCAGTGTACTAGGCCCAATTCTTTTCCTCATTTATATCAATGACTTATCTAATTGTTCCAACTTTAAGACAACGTTGTATGCAGATGACAGTGTTTTGACGTTGTCCCATAAAAATGTAAATTGTTTGCAAACCATGTTGAATTTCAAATTAATAAAAATAAATGCTTGGCTCAAATCAAATCAATTGTCACTAAATGTAAATAAAACCAATTTTTTATTCTTTACTAAAACCAAAGAAAAAATCTTTCCACAAATAAATGATTGTAAAATAAAACAGGCCAATTGCGTAAAATATTTAGAAGTATTTCTTGATGACAAACTCACTTGGAAAAAACACATTGAACACATTGAAACTAAATTATCGGCTGCTTCTGGTGCCATCTATAAATTACGCAAGTACATACCTCAAAAAGCTTTAATGTCAGTGTATTATAGTTTACGAGTGTATTCTCATCTCCAATATGCAATTATCTGCTGGGGAAATTTTTCCAAAACCAATAAGCATAAACTACAAGTCAAACAAAATCATATCATAAAAACATTATGCAACAAATTTGGTACAAAAACTAGATTAAAACCATTATATGAACAACTGCAAGTCCTAAATATCGATGAAATTTGCAAATTAGAAGTTGCCAAGTTTATGGCAAAAGTCAATTTAAAAAAATTACCTGTATTTTGTAGCAATCAATCAACAATTTTTAGAACTTTGTTCTCTATCCATACGTACTCGACCCGAAATATTTCATCCAAAAGCTTTATGTGCAAAGAACATCGCTGGTAAAAACTAATCAATTGCTTAAAATTTCTGGTGTTAATATTTGGAATAGTTTACCCAGACATATAAGAGATAAAGTTATAGCTTCTAGTGACAAAACATCATCAAAGATACTAAAACTATACTTTTTGAAATCCCGTAACTGTTTACAAGTGAAATCGTTTTTTACTTGTGTGTATATCAAAATGAATGCCTATCTGTTTGTTTGTGTGTGTCTTTTTTTTTCTTTTTTTCCCTTTTCCTACTTTTTATCAATTTTTTCTAATTACCTAAATCAGAACAAAATTTTCCTTTCATTGTCGAAATCTTACAGCCGATATTTGCACTAATTCTAAAAGGAGGAGCAGACCAGGAGACCGTGTCGCTTGATTAAGCGACGTTCTTATTTTGGTCGTTCGCTTCTTTTCGTCGTGCTAAATCGCGTCTTTTAATGTTTGCTGAATTAGCAATTTGTGTATTTGTTTTTGCGCGAGAATAAAAGAATACTACTGCCAAAAATATGTAGGCTATATTAAGCAACCATACAAAAAAAAAACAGATACAAGGAACGCAACATACATTAGTACAACGTGCAATAATTTTTCTTTGTTTAACGGAACAGAATTGGTCTTTGTCACCTGATGCGTCCCTTGAGCAAGGATTAAGGGCGTCTGCTCAAATCCGTTTGTTGTCATATTGTCATTGATTATTATTCATTTTGTGAAACAATGTTCCACGTGCTCTTGACCTGAACTCCCTTAACTGAACTTGAACATACAGCAATATGTATTATTGAAGCTAAACAAAAATATACTCACACTGCACATAATCCACACACCACATAACATAAAGGGAGGATGGACATGAAAAAACGCACGCACACACAAAAAAAGAATCAATCATTCTCAGACCATAAAGTTCAAAAACAATAAATTAAAACCCCTTCAACCTGTTTCGTCTTTTGATTTGCCAGAAGAGTTAGAATCAGATAAAAATATGATACCCGATAAGAATAAGATAAGACAAGTAGAAACAGGCGGTTGGGGTTTCAGTTTATTGCTTTAGTTTTTAATTTATGTGCTCTGTAAATGATTGATTGAGTTAAATAATCCCTCAGAAATCATCGAGCAATTTGAGAAAGCACTAACCTTCACAACAATCAATAAAAAAAAATTATGTGCAATACGAATCAAAATTTGTACTCAGCAGCGTAATATTTTCAAACGAAGAAATGATTAATCTATTGAACATGCATTAATAAAATTATTTTCAGTAATTTTTCATGTTTATACGTAATGTGCAATTCTTTTAAGTTGAATAACAAAAAAGCTAAAAAATAAATCAAAAGTATAAAAAAGCAATTTATCCATTTTTTATTTTATTGTTGATGCATTTTAGCATTACATAGTTAAAAACATGAAAGGTATAATGCAAGTGTGATGTAAAAGTACAAAGCAATCAGCGAAACATTATTCATTCATAGTCGATTGTTTATTTAAACGATATCATCCGAACAAATTGTAGGTAAAGCTTTTGCTTTACGAGTATTTATAAGAGTACTTGCATCAGAAATCAAATTTTTCATCAAATAAGCACTTTTTTTGGTCATATTTTGCTTTTTCTCACGGAACTAGATCTACGTTTGGAACAAAGCAATAGTGTATCGTTATTGAGAAGTTTCCGATTGGGTATAAAATTGCAAGTACATCTGGAGTAAGCTTTTTTTCGAGAAAAGCGTATCGTAACTAGACATTTAAAACAGGCAAAAAATTGCTGGCTTATTGTTCTTTTATTAAGGCTTAAAAATGAAATTGCAAAAGATAAAAACAATAACTAATACATAAAAGGAACAATGTTCCGGTTTGGAACAAACTTTTTTTGTTAAAAGCTTATATTTTTCTGCTTTGCTTACTACATTGTTTGAAGTATGTAACTGCCTCCAGAGTGTAATGCTGCAAAACACAAACTGCTGCTGGGATGCTTAGTTTACCGACGTTACACCAGAAGCAGACCAGTACCCAAAAACGATTTCCGTTTTGTACAGTAAAAGCAGTTGAAAGGGTACTGTAAAACAAAATTATTACTATACAAGTCCAGCCGTTTTGTAGTAATAGCGTTGCAATACAGTACTTAACCAAAAATTTTGAACGCATAAATCTAAAATAAAAGGTTACGATTGTGTAAAATTACCTCAAGCACAACCAAGCAATACCCGCGCAGCCCTACACCAAAATTGATGAAGTCTGTATGTGCTTGATCAAAACGTTTTTGGGACTTCCACGACGGAAGTCCCTATGTTTTTTCTCGTGCAAAACTACGAATTTGGCAACCAGAGGTCGAAAACGTTATAACTTCAAAACGCTTAAGGTAAAAACTTGAAGTTTAGAACTTAGATGGGGCACATACGGATCATTCTTTATGCAAACATTGGGGACAGTCGGTCACGTCACATGGGTTTCGGGGCCAAAAACTGAAATGCCAATCAGAAGTTTAAACTGCTCTAGCTCGAAGACTAATTGCAGCAGGAGAATAAAAGTTTCGAGTTTAGAAGCGCCTGGAAATGCAGTTTCAGCTCTCAAATTTGAATTGTGATGATTTCGAATTTTTTTTTTTGGTACTTCCGCGACGCTTTGCGTCGAAAGTTCTTATGTTTTTTCCGGCATATTTTACGAATTCGTAAACAAAAATAAAAAACGCTATAACTTTGAAACGGCTAAAGGTAGAAACTTGAAATTTACATCTTAGCTGAGGCACATATTAATCATTCTTAGTACAAATTTTGGCGGTAATCAGTCATGTGATACGGGTTTTCGAGCCAAAAACTGAAACTCCAATTAGGTTTAAACCACTCAAGCTCGAAAACTAGTGGCACTAGGAGAATAAAACTTTCGAATTTAGAAGCGTCTGGGCGTGCACTTTCAGCTCTCAAAAATAAACCATGACGATTCCGTCACTTTTTCCTTCTTTCTTTCTTTCTTTATTTATTTATATATTCAGCAAATCACATTATGGTGACAAGTACTCGAAAACCACCAAAGCTAGAAACTTGAAATTTGGACAGATTATAAGCCTATACATGAACTTGCGTCCCTGAAATTTTGGAGGCGTTACGTCATGTGGTTTGGGGCATATGCACCCCAAACTTGTGACAGCGAAGTTTATTAAGTGATTTTAGTCTCGTACTCGCGCGTGCTGCTGTGGCCGAATGGTTTATGGTGCCAGTGCTGATATCCTAAGATCTGGGTTCAATTCTTTAGTTGGCAATCGCTTTTATCATACTAATATTACATTGAATCTAGCAAATTAATTTTTTTTTTGATTACGTCAAAATCGTTTATATGATTTTTGTTTGACACTAGATATGATCAGAGGGTATCAGGTTTCATTCTCTGTGAAGACGTCCCAAAAATCAGCTTTTTAAGACCTCAAGCTAGCGCGCAAGTTTTTTTTTTGCTACCACTAAAAACTTTAAACACAAGAATATTTTCACGTACTTTGGAGATATAGTCACCTACGCGCACGTGCTTCTGTGGCCGAATGGTTTAAGGTGCATGTGCTTGAAACATAAGACCTAGGTTCAATTATCTACTTGGCCATCGCTTTTATTAAACCAACATTATATCGAATCTAGCATATTAATTTTTTTTTTTGGGTTACGACAAAATCGTTTATATGATTTTCTGTTTGACACTAGATATGATCAGAGGGTATCAGGTTTCATTCTTTGTGAAGACATCCCAAAAATCAGCTTTTTAAGACCTCAAGCTAGCGCGCTAGTTTTTTTTTGATACCACTACAAATTTTAAGAACAAGAATATTTTCACGTACTTTGGAGGTAGTCACCTACGCGCGTATGCTGCCTTGGCCAAATGGTTACACGCGCCAGTGCTTGATTCCTAAGACCTGGGTTCAATTATCTACTTGGCCATCACTTTTATCAAACCAAGATTATATCGAATCTAGCATAATAATTTTTTTTCGATTACGACAAAATCGCTTTGAATATTTTTTGTTTGACACTAGGTATGATCAGAGGGTATCAGGTTTCATTCTCTGTGAAGTCGTCCCAAAAAACACGTTCTTAACACCATAAGCAAGCGCGCTACTTTTTTGGGGTGTCAGAAGAACTTTTTAGAACAAAACTATTTTGACATAATTTGGTGGGACCAACCCCCCAAAACCCCCAAATGGACCCAAACAAATATCAGTGTTTTCGACGGCTTAAGCTAGGGTGCTACATGTTTGATATCAAGAGACAATAAAGAGACAAATACCGTGACATACTTTTGGGGTACCGCCCTCCCGGAGACCCCCCAAGTGGCCACCCCAAACATCAAATTTTTGAACTGCTTAGCGTAGAGTGACAGTGTTTTTTGATATGAGTCGATATTTAAGAGGAAAATAATTTGACGAGGTTTGAGGTACCGCCCCCCCTTGGGGACCAAAATTGACTCCCGAAAAATCAATTTTTTGAACGGCTTAATTTAAGGTGCCAGTGTTTTTTGATATCAGTAGATATTTTAGAGGAAAATATTTTGACGTGGTTCGGGGGTACCAACTCCCCTCAAAGACCAAAATGGGCCCCCCAAAATTCAATTTTTTGAATGACTTAATTTAAGGTGCCAGTGTTTTTTTCATATCAGAAGATATTTAAGAGACAAATACTTTGACGTGGTTTGGGGTACCACCCCCCTCGAGGCCCCCCAAAAATCAATTTTTATTTGGCTCGGGCTAGGGCACTAGTTTTTTTGATATCAGCACATATCTAAGAGACAAACCTTTTGACTTCGTTTGGGGTATTACCCCCGAGGATCCCCCAAAATGGACCCCCCAAAAATCAATTTTTTGATTGGCTCAAACTAAGGTGCCAGTTTTTTGCGATATCAACACATACTTGACAGACAAACGTTTCGACATAGTTTGGGGTTGCCAACCGTCCCCTTGGGGTCTCCCCAAATAGACACCCCCAAAAACCAATCTCTTGAACGACCTAATTTACGGTGCCAGTGTATTTTCACATCGGTAGATATTTAGAGGCAAATAGTTTGACAGAGTTTGGGGGTACCACCTCGCTGAGGCCCCCTTCCAAATGGACCCCAAAAAAAACAATTTTTTGATTGGCTCAAGCTAGGGTGCCAGTGTTATTTGTTGTCAGTAGATATGTTAAATACAAATATTTTGACGTGGTTTGGGGGTATGGCCCCCTTCGGGGATCCCCCCAAAACCAATCTTTTGAACGACTTAATTTACGGTGCCAGTGTTTTTTGATATCTGCAGTAGATATTTTGGAGACAAATATTTTGACGTGGTTTGGGGTGCCACCCCCCTGGGGACCCCCAACAGACCCCCTAAAAATCAATTTTTTGATTGCCTCAAACTAGGGCACTAGTTTTTTTTGATATCAGAACATATCTTAGAGACAAATCTTTTGACATCGTTTGGGGTATTACTCCCGAGAACCCCCCAAAATGGACCCTTCAAATATAAATTTTTTCTTCGGCTCAAACTAGGGCGCCAGTTTTATATTTTGATATCAAAAGGTACAGCAGACAAATATTTCGACATAGTTTGATGGTGCCACCCCCCGGGGAGCCCCCCAAGGTGGACCCCCAAAATCAAATTTTTGCACGACCAAACTTACGATGCCTGTGTTTTTTATATCAGTAGATATTTCAGTGGCAAATATTTTGACAGAGTTTGGGGGTACCACCCCCCGAGGACCCCCCCAAACGGACCCCTATGAATCAATTTCTTCCACGGCTTTTGTTAGAGATCTAGTTTTTATTTGATATTAGGAAAAACTGAAAAGACAAACACTTGGACATACTTTGAAAGTGACACCCCCCGAAAATCCCCAAATGAACCCCACAAAAATCAATTTTTGGACAATTTAATCTAAGGCTTCGTTTTTGTTTTTTTACATTAGCGGGTATTTAAGCGACAAAAAATTGACATAGTTTGGGGGTACCCTCCCCACCAAAACTCACAAACGTCATTGCGTTGAACGGCTCATGCTAAAACTCCAGTTTTCTTGGACATAAAATGGGGGTACCACACCCACGGAAATCCCCACGTAAACCCCACAAAAATCAATTTGTTGAACTTAAGCTAAGGCTCCAGGTTTTTTTTTTACATCAAGAGATATTTAATAGACAAAATATTTGACATAGTTTTGAGTACTCCCCTCCGGAATCTTCTCAAATGGACCACATAAAAATCAATTATTGTGAACGGCTTGAGCTAGGGCGCTAGTTTTTTGAATATCAATAGAAATTTAAAAGACAATGTTTTACAAGGTTTCGGGGTACCGACCCCCTGATGAACCTCTCCAAAAATCCCTTTTTGAAAGCTAAATTTGCCAATTGATTTTAGTCGGTTGGGTTCATAGGCTGTGATGGCGTAATGATTTAAGGCGCCAGAGTTTGAAATTGTCGTGAATGAACTGAGCTGGGTTCAAATACTTAGTCGGACATCGGTTTTACCCAAACCACGAACGACTCAAGATCCACATTTATTTTTTTCATGAGACAAAATCAGTTTGTTTGCATTGCATACGATTGAGTTTTACAGAAATATCGGTATCCTTCAAACTATGAAGGGGAGAATGATGTTGAAATGGAACTGGCGGAAGTCCCGTATTATTTTCCTGCGGAAAAATGAACATCTAGTTCTTTATGTATTTATTATTTGAGTACAAATTTTGATTCGTATTGCACATAATTTTTTTTTATTGATTGTTGTGAAGGTTAGTGCTTTCTCAAATTGCTCGATGATTTCTGAGGGATTATTTAACTCAATCAATCATTTACAGAGCACATAAATTAAAAACTAAAGCAATAAACTGAAACCCCAACCGCCTGTTTCTACTTGTCTTATCTTATTCTTATCGGGTATCATATTTTTATCTGATTCTAACTCTTCTGGCAAATCAAAAGACGAAACAGGTTGAAGGGGTTTTAATTTATTGTTTTTGAACTTTATGGTCTGAGAATGATTGATTCTTTTTTTGTGTGTGCGTGCGTTTTTTCATGTCCATCCTCCCTTTATGTTATGTGGTGTGTGGATTATGTGCAGTGTGAGTATATTTTTGTTTAGCTTCAATAATACATATTGCTGTATGTTCAAGTTCAGTTAAGGGAGTTCAGGTCAAGAGCACGTGGAACATTGTTTCACAAAATGAATAATAATCAATGACAATATGACAACAAACGGATTTGAGCAGACGCCCTTAATCCTTGCTCAAGGGACGCATCAGGTGACAAAGACCAATTCTGTTCCGTTAAACAAAGAAAAATTATTGCACGTTGTACTAATGTATGTTGCGTTCCTTGTATCTGTTTTTTTTTTGTATGGTTGCTTAATATAGCCTACATATTTTTGGCAGTAGTATTCTTTTATTCTCGCGCAAAAACAAATACACAAATTGCTAATTCAGCAAACATTAAAAGACGCGATTTAGCACGACGAAAAGAAGCGAACGACCAAAATAAGAACGTCGCTTAATCAAGCGACACGGTCTCCTGGTCTGCTCCTCCTTTTAGAATTAGTGCAAATATCGGCTGTAAGATTTCGACAATGAAAGGAAAATTTTGTTCTGATTTAGGTAATTAGAAAAAATTGATAAAAAGTAGGAAAAGGGAAAAAAAGAAAAAAAAAGACACACACAAACAAACAGATAGGCATTCATTTTGATATACACACAAGTAAAAAACGATTTCACTTGTAAACAGTTACGGGATTTCAAAAAGTATAGTTTTAGTATCTTTGATGATGTTTTGTCACTAGAAGCTATAACTTTATCTCTTATATGTCTGGGTAAACTATTCCAAATATTAACACCAGAAATTTTAAGCAATTGATTAGTTTTTACCAGCGATGTTCTTTGCACATAAAGCTTTTGGATGAAATATTTCGGGTCGAGTACGTATGGATAGAGAACAAAGTTCTAAAAATTGTTGATTGATTGCTACAAAATACAGGTAATTTTTTTAAATTGACTTTTGCCATAAACTTGGCAACTTCTAATTTGCAAATTTCATCGATATTTAGGACTTGCAGTTGTTCATATAATGGTTTTAATCTAGTTTTTGTACCAAATTTGTTGCATAATGTTTTTATGATATGATTTTGTTTGACTTGTAGTTTATGCTTATTGGTTTTGGAAAAATTTCCCCAGCAGATAATTGCATATTGGAGATGAGAATACACTCGTAAACTATAATACACTGACATTAAAGCTTTTTGAGGTATGTACTTGCGTAATTTATAGATGGCACCAGAAGCAGCCGATAATTTAGTTTCAATGTGTTCAATGTGTTTTTTCCAAGTGAGTTTGTCATCAAGAAATACTTCTAAATATTTTACGCAATTGGCCTGTTTTATTTTACAATCATTTATTTGTGGAAAGATTTTTTCTTTGGTTTTAGTAAAGAATAAAAAATTGGTTTTATTTACATTTAGTGACAATTGATTTGATTTGAGCCAAGCATTTATTTTTATTAATTTGAAATTCAACATGGTTTGCAAACAATTTACATTTTTATGGGACAACGTCAAAACACTGTCATCTGCATACAACGTTGTCTTAAAGTTGGAACAATTAGATAAGTCATTGATATAAATGAGGAAAAGAATTGGGCCTAGTACACTGCCTTGGGGTACTCCAATGTTTATATCTAAGAACGATGATGAATAGCCGTTTCCACTTACATATTGTTTACGGTTTGTGAGATAAGATCTAATAACATCATTGGCAACTCCTCTTATTCCATATTGATCCAATTTAAAAAGTAGTATTTTGTGATTACAAGTGTCAAACGCTATAGCTAAGACCACGAATATAGCGCAAACACTATTATTATTATTATTCAAATCGTTGATAATTGGTTCATTTAGATGAACAATAGCAAGGATAGTGGAATGATTTTCTCGAAATTCAAATTGCGTCGGAACAAAATCATTGTACTTTTTCCAAAAATTTAAAAGTCTACGCTTAATTATTGTTTCAAATATTTTGTTAAAAACAGAGAGGATTGATATAGGACGGTAATTTTTCATTTCAGATTTGGAACCTCCTTTTTTGCAAAGGTGTAACCGCGCTATTTTAAGTTCATCCGGATAATGACCACTCTCCAAACGTGAACTAAAAATGCTAGATAGAAAAAGAGATAGCGAGTGTGCACTGTGCAGCTGCCTTGATAAGTTTTGTAGGTATATCATTATACCCAGGTGCTTTGTTGGGATTTAGGTCTTTTATAATATTCACAATCTCTTCATCATTAGTGGATTCAAAATAGATGGAATGTGAGACTCGCTTTCCGTAAAAGGACTACGAATTTGCTTTTATTGAAGATTTATCAATAGATTTGACCATCTCGTGGCCAATGTTGCAAAAATATTTGTTGAGCTCGGAACAAATGCTTGAGGGATTTGTTAAGGGGATTCCATTGACATTCAGTTTAGAGGGTAATGAAGAGGAGTTATGTTTACCTTTTCTTAGAATTTTGTTAGTTGTTTTCCATGTTGAGGAAATGTTTTTACTTTTACCTATTTCTTTTTGAAAAAACATCGTTTTTGCAGTTTCTTTTTGATGAGTTATTAATTTATTTCTGAAAGATTCATAGCTTTTGAGATCAGCATCACTGCGAGTTTTCTGATACTTAGCAAAAAGTTTGTTTTGCTTTTTAATTGATTTCAAAATCTTTTGGGTTATCCAAGGTTTTTTTGCAAAGCTGAATTGTTTTCTGGATAATTTTGTTTTTGGAAAATGTTTAAGAACAATGTCAGTTAAGACATTTGTTAATTTTTCAAAATTAGGTGCTTCCAAGCTTTGAAGTTTGGAATTTATGTCGTCAACAAAATTTTCGATTAAATGTGGTTTGATAATTCTAATTAATGGCCTGTTTTCATCTTTTCTTTTAGTTTTGAATTTTAAATGAACTATTGTTGGAAAATGGTCAGACAAAGAATGGGTAATTACTGCAAGTGAAACGACACTATTCATCATCGAATTGTTGACATATATGTGACCTAAAATTGATTGTTTACTTGAAGCACGTTTGGGCAAAAGTTGATAAGTCGCATTTCGCTGTTTCGAGACAATCGCGTTTACAGTTTTGAAATTTCCTTTTGGCCTTCTTGTCAAGTACAACAGATTAAATTAATTATTACCAAAAAATGACGGAAAT
Source organism: Trididemnum nubilum (assembly GCA_963965965.1). Lineage (NCBI taxonomy): Eukaryota > Metazoa > Chordata > Ascidiacea > Aplousobranchia > Didemnidae > Trididemnum > Trididemnum nubilum. The sequence continues at coordinate 9,207,401 of OZ014473.1, read as the reverse complement.
TTAAAATAATTTTCTTCTCAGGGAAACTAGTTTTAGTTAATAACTTGAAATCTATGTAAAACTCATTTTTCAAAAAATGTCATTTATCAACTTTTGCCACAACGTGCTTTACTTGGACTAATTCTAGTTGGCCAGGAAATTAATTGCTCGCAACCCAGACTACTAATTCTATCGGCAAGCATTTTAACAGCCGAGTCGGCGGTATAATGACTATAGTCAACGTTAAAATCCCCTAAGACCACAAATTTTTTGTTTCATTTTAATTTAGGAAGATTGTTGTAGAAGGCTTGAGAAAATTTTAAATAATTTGGTTGCGGATGTCTGTAAACTGTACCAACAACAAGATTTGTTTTATCATTTAAATTGACCTCAATCCATACGTCCTCACAACCTCATAGATTTAAACGCAGATTTGTAATTTCGTGACAATTGAAAGAGTCAACAACAAGATGCCGACTCCACCGGCTTTAGTAGAAGAATTGTTGCTATAAAAAGAATATCCTGGCAGAGCAACCAAGCGTATATTTTTGTCATTTGTTCTAGTTTCGCTAATGCAAATAATATCAGGTTTTCGAGAAAATTTGTTTAAAAACTCTTCTAACTGCTTAATGTTTTTTACTAAGTAACCATATTAAGATGGCAAATACAGTATAGTTATTCCATTCAAAGCCGAAAGCGCGATGGAATCGGCAACCAATTCATCAACCCCAAACTTTAACATAACGTCTTGTCTTGATTGCCCCAAGGGCAATTACTGTAAGATTGGGAAGCGAAATTTACAAAAAATTACAGTAAAACACAAGTACGTACATAACACATTAAATTTCATAATTACAGAGCATGCAAATCTTCTTCAGATTGTATATTGATAGAAGATGCTGCGTCATCTTTTCGCACGTATATTCTACAATTCATGGTCCATGTATAGGAATAATCTTTTGCTTAGGTTTTTGTTTAGTCAGCCACAAAGTCGCTTTCTGGCTTGGGTCAAATTTTCGTTAATAAAAAGTTTTGTTCTTTCCATTTTGTGTAATGGAAACCTTTTTCATCAACACTTTTCGCCACAGCACGCATCTACCCAGGTGTATCTTTGCTGAAACATCATGCACTGGTAACACTTAAAAGACAACGGCCGTGTGAATGGTGTCACCTATCTTACTCACTAAAAAAGATATTTAGTGTTGCATGAGCCTCTATTAATCAAAAGCTGTTACAGATATTGAGCAATTCGTTAAGCAACCACTTCGCCTAAACTGTCGAAATCATACACAGTCTGTGTAACGTGCTGTGAAGATGACAACAACAGCAAGAGAATGAATTGCTGGCTCAAAAAAGTAGATTAGTGAAGCACTGTGTACTATTGCTGGAAGAAAAAAGCAATGGATCGGAAAAAAATACTACGTCACAAGAATAGCTGCTCATGCTAGTCAATAAAATCAAAGCTATCATTGCTGTTTGCATTGCATTAACTGTATTTTTCCGGTAATACATCATTTATGCAAACAGTTGTGTTAAAACTTGAAAAAAAAATGTTAAAAAGGTAATGCACTTATGAAAAACTTAAGTTGTAATAGAAATTTAAAAAAATTAGAAGTAACTCGAATGCTAAATTGAAGATTACCATTGTCTTCCTCTCTGAAAAACAATAAAAATGAGTACCAGCATTGTGTATCTAGCACTAACAATATTAATTTTATGAGTATTCTCAGATTTGAGGAGGCGCGATTCAAAAAAGCCCCGGGGGCAGTATCTAAACGGGGTCCAATTTCAAAAAAATTTTGTATTTCCCATTTTTTTTGGCTGAAAGCAAAAATCTAACACCCATGCAAGTTAAAATTAAAAAATGACCCTAAAAGGGTCTGCCCTACTTTCTTATGACCAGTTGATCAAGTGGCAATGCATTCGTCTCTGGAGTAGAGGTCGGAGATTTAAATCAGCCTGGTCAAATCAAACGCAGTGTTGCCAGCGGCTTTGTGTTGTTGCGACATTTCTTTGAAGGCAGCTATGTTGCTCGGGTAATGATGCTGTGATGGGCCCTACCAACTTTTTGTGCGCTATATATTGCATGTATAATGAAAGATTTGATTTGATTCCTTTCATGATTTTTTTTTCAGAGTTAAACCATTCAGATTTTTAAAAAGTTTTTTAGAGTTTAATAAATTTAATGTAATGTAGTGCATCTTATAGCTTGGTGCACTTTGTGCATAAAAACAAAAGCTATAGAAGCCATTTGGTGCGCTTTATGATAGAAAATAATAATTTTAGAAACCATTTCTCGATACTACGGCAGCGGGCCAATTAACAGTTATATGTTTCAATTTGCTGCGCCTTATGGTCTAAAAAATGCTGTAGTTATATTGTTGCTAGAATTAATTTAGATAGAATAAAGTATTCTTTGTTTAGTGTTGAAAACAAGTTGTTTTTTTGCTTAAATTTTGCTTACTTGATTTGATAGCTTTGTTCTGTAATGCAGTACCGGTACTTTTGTAGGATTTAATGTGACCGGTTTGATGCAAGAAGATTTGATGCAGCGGCGATATGGCTAGGGTTTTGCATCAAACATCTTTCGGGTCTGGTTTGGACTAAGATTAAAGTTGGCCAAGTTAATCGTCTTGTATCAACTGGTTGCCTCTAAAAATTTTGGACTCTTCTCTGAGTGCAAGTGTTTTATGCATAATTGGTATGTTTTTTGATATGTCTGCTGCTAATGACGGTTTTGGACACTTTGCAGAATTTTGAACTTTTTTTGGTAGGAGTAATTATTATTTGTTTTACTCTAGGTCTTCCAATGTGTAGAAGATAATTGGAAAATTGTTGGAACTGCATGATTGAAAATCAGAAGTAAGGCCATCAAGTTCCATTAATGTTTGTTGAGTATTTCTACAACATGCTTCATGCTCAGCATACCCTACTAAAAATTGATCATGGTTTGGGTTAAGTGCTGTTGACCAAACATATGACATTTTCTCCTTTAGTGAAAAGATTGAAAAGCAGAAGTAAAGCTATCAAATTTCCTTTATGTTTATTGTGTATTTCTTCAACATGCCTCATGGTCAACACACCATAATGCAAATTGCTCATGGTTTGGGTCAAGTGCTGTTGGCTACAATTGTGAAATTTTCTTCTTTTCCCACCATGAAATCAATCCAGATGTTGGTGATTATTAATGCTTCATACAGTTGCTGCTTGACTTTTCCAGGATCTAGGCATGACTCATTTCCAAGTTTTGTAATTGAAATGTTGGTGATGTGTAATAAAATATCTGCTTTCTGAGACTGATTAGAGATTGGTACCATTTTTAATCCTCTGGCTATTTTTTCTTATAAGTTTTGATTAAACCTAGGAGACAGCTTTTGCTTTGAGCAAAACTCTTGAGGTAAACTTTCCCACAAGTTTTGATTAAATCTCTGTAGTAGCTTTTGCTTTACACTTATTTATGCATCAATAGTAATATGTGCTTGTCTAATCTGCGCTGATATCTACGTAAAGTGACAAGCAGATGAAAGGTTCCTTACTTCCTTCGAAGCATTGCAATCGTAAGAGATGCCCGATGTGTTACTTCATGAAATATTAACTGCTTTGCGCTTAAAATTTTGTACTTTTGCATGCAACAAATTTAGTTTATTGAGTTTTTAAAAATATTGAATACAGTTGTATCACAAAAGTTGCAATATCTGTTTTATTGAGAGAACACAAAAGTTCCTCCTCGGAATACAATGAACTTATTGAATGCTCTTGTCGCACAATCATTTTTTTGCAATTTCGGTGGTATAATTATATTACTGCAGTATACAGGGTAATTGAAATTTTTTAGCTACCATAGTTCGCCCTATTTCGTTTTATGTTTTATGGAAGTGCAATTAGCTGGATATCTATGAGATTTCTCTCAATCTTCGGCTAATGATAGGGTAAGCATTTCTTTGAATAAGTTTAGGTTTAGCGGTTGAGGAATTGAATCCAAAACTTTTATTGTCAAATTCTTGTGCATTACTGTGGTACAAAACTACGAGAGTGGTAGAAAAAAAAAGCGTTTAGTGGAAGCGTTTGTGTGAAAAAAGAAAAGAATACTGCAATACGCATGTCAACAAAAACTTTAGTTATGAAATCAGGAGTTATAATGCAATTGAATCTGATTAACTACAAGGAGTTAACACAAACCGCTTGGGGGGAGAAGTCAACACGATAATGATAAAATGCGTGCTGTTTTTGCAAAAGGGAATTAAACACGAAAAAGATTGCAGTTGAATGTGATATTGCATCACTTGATTACGCATTATTCGCGCAGTCAAATCGTTTGACAATTCGAGAGGATAACCTATACCTGCATGCTACGCATCATGCACCGTCTATTGTGTTTCCAGGAGTGGACTGGATAAAGTTTATATAAAAGTTAATATGGGAGAGAAGCGAAAGACACTCAAAATTCGGCTTAAACGGACACGGGGCAGAGATGGAGTAGAGGGCACAAGGCTCGAGGCCAAGGACACAAAAAAATATCCGAGGCCAAAGACAGCTCTTTTGAGGACAGACCCTTTCTAGGGCAAGGACACAGGCGCCAGTGTTCTCCAAAAAAAGAAGATCTTCTAAAATTTTTTTCACGCGTTTTTAAAAAAGAAGGTCTTAAAAATTTTTTTTCAGGTGATCTCAAAAAGCAATTTTTTTCTACAAAAAACGATCGACAAAATTTTAAGGATTCCAAACATACTGCTGTCGTCGAGCTGAAGAATGGGAAATTTTCGAGGACTTGAAGCTTCGACGACAAGGACTTCAAAATGTGTCTTCGAGGACTCCACCTCTGTAAACGGAATGTAACAGTAGAACTGAAAAGCACTTGACAGCCGAAAACAAAATGTACTCTGCAAAACATTGCGATCAGATCTTTCCACCGAGTCACCCTCCGCTAAGAGGAATTCAAAAGAGGAAGAACAGGACCTTTGAAACCAGCACCTAGTACCCATCAGAGCGGCCCGACGCCACGGGGGCACTCTGAGGCCGTGCCTCCCCAAATGACTGCTTGTGGCCCCCCAAGCGTGGGCTGTGCCGCGAAAAAATTAACAGGCTCTAAGCTACTGGAGTGCAAATCGAGGCCTAAGACTCACAAATTGGTGCTTATCGCCCTAGAATTCGCGAGCAAGAACTGTTTTTTCGTAGTTTTTGTGGACTCACACCGGATTTCATGAAACTTTGTGGACGAAAACTTTTTTTTGTTTGGTCTTCACTTCAAAATTTTTGGAAAATCGCAAGATGACTACGAAAATTTGTGGACAGTTTTGAACTGAAGATCTTTTTTTTTTGGTCTTCACTTTGGAATTCGTAAAAAATCGCAAGAATTTTGAGATGAAAACCAGAGTTTGTGGAAATTATTGAACTGAAGACCTTTTTTTTTGGTCTTCACCTTTTTCGTTTGATTCACACTCACGAGTTCACATAAATGAAAAATAAACTTGTCTTGCCCCCCCCCCCCCAGTTACGCTATCCTGTGCCGGGCTTGCGTCAGTGGCTTATAAGTTAATTTTTGTAATTTTGTTGTATTTACCAAGTTGCTTTGGCCAGGAGACAGCAAAGAAGCCTTTTGCTCTTCAAGTTAAGCTGCCGCGTCTTGTCTACCACACACTGTGAAGTCTTCACGATGTCCCTTTTTATTGCTGAACGCCAAGCAAGGACTCGAACCCAGATCTAGCATTTCAGTAACAGACCCTCGATCACTGATTGGTGCAAATATGTTTTTTTCTTCATCCAAAAAAACCTTCGCTACCTACTAGCCACCACAACACTCTTGATTGGCCATACGTTATGTTTTTTTGTGAGGAAGGTTGAAAAAAATTCACGTTTAAATTATCAAAAAGACAATACTACTTCTCGTGAAGCATAATCTGACCCAAATTTAATCGATACAAAAAACAATTGTATTAAATCTGTGATTTCCTTCTTCCAATTCAGCACAATATTTTGGCCACCCACAGAATACGCTGCTTAGCCGTTGCGCTCGTAAGCGCCGTTTTGTATAGTGTAGACACCTTCGACGTACGAGCGTAAAAAATTTTGTAATTTTGTACGCACAATGTAGACAGGCCCTTGGTCGTTTACGTGCTACCTGGCCTACTCTTGTCCTTTAGATTACAGTGCTCTTCAACCGGTGTGCACCCTAGGGTGCACCAAAAAAGTTAGGGGTGCACCACTATGAAAGGGTACACAAGGGTGCATTGCAAGCTCACCGACTATATACGCAGAACCTGTTAAACAATTGTAAATAAAATGGAATTACTGTATGATTAGACAAACTGACAGTAACCATAAGTTTGAAACTAGATAAACACATTTTGTAGCAGTAGGGCAATTATTAAGCATCAGACACTTTCCTACTATTTGTTTTGGGTAGTTGTGTATTTGTGATTCATGTACTTGCATGGCCTACGACAAGAAAACGGCCCCTCGAGAAATCTAACAACGAGAAAATTAGAGGACATCTTTTGCGCGTCGCTTTGTTTACTGTAGCCGCATAAGTTGCTCTTCTAATTTTTTCGCAGTTAGGTGACATGCGCGGCCGTTTTCTTTCAGTAGGCCACGATACTTGCAAAACAAAATTAGACCACAATCGTCAGTGGACTAGTTATCTGTAGGTTTGCGGTTACGTCAGTCTACTAAACTAAACCACATTATGAAGTACACCAGGCCTGCACAACATACAGCCCGCAAACCCTTTCATTGCGTCCCTCGAAATGGTGACATGTGATCTCAAGCATAATCTCTGCTAAGCAATCCATGTTTGTCGTTTTGTGACATGGTGTCTGATGCGATTGTGTGTATGTGTGTAAAACTGAATCTGCGTTTTACGTTCATACTTCTGCGGCGGAACTTTTCTTAAAAATTGCCTCTGTGGCAAAAACAAGTTGCATCAAAAATTTTTTCTGACTTTCCCCTTTTGCACGACTTCATGACAGAACATGGAAGCAATTTTCAGATGCAACTGCTTCCAGTTATAGAAGAACATATTAAATTGCTGCAAGAAAATTTGAGAAGTACTTTGCTGCTGAACAGAATGCCACACTTGATGCTAATTCTTGGATATTATGCCGTTTCACTTATGATAATATTACTACTAAAACCGAATATCTAATTGACCTTCAATCAGATTTCGGCACGATATTATTTAAAGAAACACAATATACCGAATTTCGGTGCACGCACTAAATGTGCCAGAACACAGCAGCATAGCAAAAAAAAGATTTCTGTTTTCATTCAAATGCCCTCTACATATGGATACGAAAGTGTTTTTTTTATTTGTGTGAGATCAAATCTCAAATCAAAACCAAATCTTTCATTATACTTGCTGTATTACGCAGAAGCGTGTAACGAGTTGGCGGGGCCCATCTTTGCGTCATTGCGCCCGGGCAACACAGCTTCCTTCGAAGAAATGTTGCAGCAATTTGACCGGCCCGAGATTCGAATCTCGAACCTCCCACTCCAGAGATGAACGCGTTACCAGCAAAAGAAATTCTTTTACATCGATCTATTGATGAGGGGAGCAATTAAAAAAGATCTCGGTATAGAATGTTGGTTGATAATACGCAAAAGCAAAATAGTGATTAAAGATAATTTCTTGACTTTGTTGAGTGCTCTGTCTTGCGTTGTTTTTAGTGCAGACTGTAGAGCAATTGTCTTTTTGCATAATAATTTTAAAGTGGCTTTTCTACCTCATTTCAAATTTTAAGCTTAAGGTGGATAAGCTCGTCACAAGAGTTTTTAGGGTGCACCATAACAAAAAAGGTTGAAAAGCACTGCTTTAGAACTCGTGTCTTTTAGGACTCGTGTCCTTTAGGACTAATGTCCTTTAGGACTCGTGTCTTTTGAAACTCGTGTCCTTTAGGAATCGTGTATTTTAGGACTCGTGTCTTTTATGACTGGTGTCTTTTATGACTGGTGCCTTTTAGGACTCATGTCCTTTAGGACTCCTGTTCTTTAGGACTGGTGTCCGTTAGGACTAGTGTTTTTTAGGACTCGGGTCCGTTAGGGCTTGTGTACTTTAGGACTCGTATGATTCATAACTCGTGTCCGTTAGGGCTTGTGTGCTTTAGAATTCATGTCCATTAGGGATTGTGTTTTTATGACTCGTGTCCGGATACCAAAATTATCTATTGTAAACCGCAACTGTATGAGCAGACATAGGTGCAGCCAGGGAGGAGGCCAGGAAGCTTGCCCCAATTGAAATTCCACTAATGACAAATTATGACCAAAAAGCTGATTGTTTCTTCAGACAATTTCGAATAGCAGCAAGAAAGCTAACATTAAATATTTAGCCTCATGGGTCAAAAAGACCCGTATCGACTTGTTAAAGGTTAACAATAATATTGACGATCAGAGGGGCCCAGGTCCCCTCAATTTACTTTTTGCCAACCAAATTAAATGTATAACCTGCCGGGTGAAATTAATGGTGTTTGTCAAAAAAGTTGCTACCTCAGGCGCTCATCTAGCCTTTTTCTGAACGTAATGCAATAACCAGGGCATAATTTAACATATGGCACAATGTCAGAGGCCCCGCGCTCAAATGGTAAGAGTTTTTTTTTTATTTCAAATTTTTAGCAGCAAGATGCTGCGAAAATCTCCAATGAGCCAGGGGTCTCACGCAATGTAAATCTGGCCCACGCAATCACATAGTTAGTAGGCGTAACCATCCGTTGCATCATTTTTCAATAACAACTCACCTTCACTTTCCCAGTTTTTACTCGACAAATACTTAAAAAAAAAGCTGGAGAAAATGCTCATCGAACAAATTATTGAATTTGCATTGAGAAGGCCTGGGCCCCCTGGCCGTGCATTTATTCCTACAACTCGTTATTTTCATGACAAAACAAAAATTGCAAGGGAAAATCTTCGAGTGAATTATTATTTACTGCAAAAATATTGCTGTAGGCAATATACCTCACTTCTGCCAGCCTGTGCCAAATCACTGACAAAATTTTACCTCGAAATGCAAAATTTTAAACGTGTAAATTGTTAGTTATAGAAAAATTGAACAATATGATTTTTTCAATTAGCTTTTACCTTAAATGTTAAAAATCTAGTTTTTTTAATTGGCTGTGAACATGCGCAAAATGTGATTTAATGGCATTAAAGCAGCTTTTTTTTCAAAAAATTACAAATAATTGCTGAGCGGCTGGGGGCCTATTTCTCAGAACCCCTTAGCCTCAGGCGGTTGTGGGCTCCACACCAGTTTGTGATACGTTTGAATAACAATTTGTTTGCTAAACACCTCTATCAATTTAGACATTTCCACTTTATAACGTATTGGATTAAGCCCTCTCTTTTCAGCAAAATTGTAAGTGAGCGCCAAACACAAGCCATGACTTCTGATCTCCCATTTTACAATATCTTTGCCCAAAAGAAAGTTTTTCTTTCAAAATTTTTTGATAGCGTCATTCATACGATTTGTGGTTTGCCCCCCCTCCCCTTCAACCAAAATTTCTGGATACGCTTATGTGAGCGGATGTTTGATTTTGCTGTCAGCATTACTAAAAATCGAACCAAGTCCTCTTTTACCTGCCATTTTTATTGCAAAAAGATCTTTTTTACTAGCCATTACCCAAAAACACTGATATTCAGATGCACTTATGGATCAATGTTCTACCAATAGTTGAGATAACACCATCAAACGTGGTAGCCAAAACAGAAATTGGTATCATGAAAAAAATTTTAAATAGTCAAACATTACAAATATTTAGGAATATAATATTTTGAAAAGTTACCTTAAACGTGCGTCTTCTCTTCACTAACAAATCTAATTCATGTGATTGGGTGTGTCATTTACATGCTGTAAGTAGTTTCGTTCTATTTTAATGGATAATTTAAATGCGATTTTTCAGTGAGTTATAAGATTTTCTACGGGCATGGGTGATCCAAGTTTTTGTAATTTTAAGCAAAAAGAAAGCGACATTCGTCACAACATGCAAAACCATCACTTTCAACACCAGAGATTTGCAGACAAAGAAAAAACCCTACTGTCTAGGACACACGGCCGACGCTTCATAGTTCACACTATCCCTTTAATTGCTGAACGTCAAGCAGGGAAGCTGTGAAAACCAATTTTTATAGTCTTTGGTTTAATCCGATCGGGAATCAAACCCGAGTTTATCGCTTCAGTAGCAAACGCTCTATTTTCTCTGCCACTAATCGGTTCAAGTATGATTTATTATTTTTAGATCTGCTTATTTGCGTAAAATATTTGGAAAGTTTCAAGTCCTCGTCCAACAAAAAAGAAATACGATAGATGAATTCCTTGACGTTCTAAAAGCAAAATTGACCTTTAATGGCAAATAAGCTTCAATTTACAGCTGTTCAAATTTGTGATGAAGTTTGCGTGCCGAGTAAGTTCACAATTATTGATAGCATTATTTGGCGCGAAATCAGCTTTGCTGTCCTTACTCCCAACAGACGATTTCTGGCTTGTTTGTCCGATTCAAAACATGCTAATCTAAAACCAGAAATTGGGGATGGATTCCGTCCTTTTTTTTTTGTCTTATGCAAAGAAAACATCCTATTTTTTTTCTTTGGAGTCCTCATTACTGTGTAACCTAGTATATTGTACTGCTCGGTATTCTTGCAGAAACCCCAATCACGGCAATTACAACAAGCAATAGGCGGAAAACAAGAACTGGTCAATTATTTTGCATGAATGACAAGCAGTGCAAGTGTGTAGAGCGAAATAATTTTTTTTCATGAAAAACAAATCCAACACGCTTAATATTTGATTGAATTAATTTTAATTGCACGGCGTTACTTTTCTCCACTTTTTTAATTTTGTAATGTTCAGATTAAGCAGTGCTATTATCTGAGCGAGCTAATTGGTTAGGGATGAGGCCAAAATAACGGAGCATTAAAATAAAGGAAATTTTCCCCACCAAATAATAATTTTGTTGGTTGCTAATATAGTGCAAAAACTTTCGTTAAATCTCCTATTTTAGTTATAAATTAACCCTTATCAGAACATACGTTGACATTTGTCAACATTGATTTTTTGTTGTTTGATTGCATTTACCCCTTATATGCTAGCTTAGTGCCATTCACTGACGATGGAAAACTTCTTATTAGCTTTCTAATGCAGTGATATGAAATTCCAAAATTGTTTCTACAATGAGTTATTTGCGTTTTATCTTAATCGGAACATTTGTTGACAAATGTCAACAAGCAGAAACAATAGCAGAATAACAGAGACATACGGCTTTTGAGATTTAAAATTACTCTAAATGACTTGTTGTTTTAGTGCATATTTATCATCCAGTTGCAGAACAGCTTCTTGCGCTAACTTCTGGACGATCCGCGCACTTTTATATTGCAGTAACTACTTCGTTGCTTGGAGGAATTCAGCGATCCAATATTGTTCCTGTGGATTTCTTCGAATTCTTGTCTACTGAATTTGCTGCTTGTTCAAAGCCACCAAGCAGAGATAATCCTCGTAAAGCATCTTATCTAAGAACCCAACAACGTGACCAGGGTACGGGTTGAGCCCAGGTCATTCAACGAGGGTTGTCATAAAAGCGACACTACCCGGGTCGAATAATTTGGATTCAAACTGCACCCTGGTTACGTTGTTGCGTCCTTGGATAAAACGCTTTACGAGGATTATCTCTACTTGGTGGCTCCGAACAAGCAGCCGATTCAGTAGACAAGAATTCGAAGAAATTTACAGGAACATTGGATCGCTGGAAACTCCTAAGTAGGTGCGGATTCTTCCAACCACGAAGTACCGGTAGTCATTGCAAGGAAAAAGTGCGCTGATCGTCCAACAATTAGCTTCTGACGCTGTCCGGTGACTGTTGCTATTATTGTAACTAAATAATTATTGTTACAGCTGATAATTATCTTTTGTTTCAACACAACTACCAGCAACTGTAAGAAATTTGCAACTGCATTTAGTGAAGTGATTTTGGTTGGAGGATGTTAAGTTTCTGTCAACAGTTCTTGTATCTCAGACGTACTGTAGTTGTAGTTGCCTACTTACATTTCAAAATACTTAGCTAGATAATAGTACCTGTCAGAATTTAGAACATAAAATCAATCTCAATACTAGTTGATAGTCATACACTGTACATTTGAAGTGCTAACTCATGCAACTAGTGTTGCCGTCGAGGGTAGGCTTGGTCTGCTTTCCTTTTTTGACAGGGTAGGCCCTAGCTCACTGAGCCCTAACCTACTGACGGAAGCTTTGAAAAAGTCTATTGACTTTTGGTGAAGTTCAGGCGCTGCACCAGGATAGCGCGACTGGGGGAGCAGAAACAATTTTGGGGGGCGCAAAAGCTTCAATGCTCCAAATTCGAGATTGTGGACCAAAAAACAAAGGTTTTCATCGCGAATTTCCACAACTTCTGGGGTGAAGACCAAAAAAATAAATAAATAATTAAATGAAAGATCTTCCCCTCAAAAACTACCCGAATTTTCACAATTTCTGGGATGGAACCAGCAAAAAAAAAGGTATTTACTGCAAAATCTGCAAAAAAACAGTTCTTGCTTACGAATTCTGGGGTGACAACCAGTATTTTGAGAGTACCAGGCCTCGAATTGCACTCCAGTGGCACCGAGCCTAATACTTTCTTTGGGGCTCAATCCTCACTTGGGGGTGCACAATTCTCATTTCGGGTACGGCCCCAAAGTGCCTCCCTTGTGGTGCCGGACCTGATGAAGACCTTTTTTGGTCTTCACCTATAGACGAAAAATGACTATGTACTGAATTGCGGTCAAGACCTTCTTTTCTTAAACTTGACGAAAAAAGCCATATAGACAAGATATTCAGCACAAATTTCTACCAGACGACGTCAAAACCTCACCACCTCTTCGTCCGAACCAACCCACTTTTTGTTGTCAGGGCCCAACCCACGCCCAACACCACTGGGGGCATTTCGGTGCCTTGCCCATCTAATCACTGCTTGTGCCTCCTAAGCAAAAAATGTGAACTGGCCCAGTGCAACTAAAGTGCGTTTCGGGTCCTGTGCCCCCCCAAAAATACTGCTTGTTCCCCCCTCCAAGCGTAAGTACACTTTTGTTCTAGGACGAAAGCTCGGTTGAACACTATGACAAAGCCTCAAATTTTGTGAATGAGACCTTTTTTTTGCTTGACTTCATCCCTGAATCTGTGGACATGAATCGAAATCCGCACCATAGAATCCCGTCGTGACCCCCTCCCGCCAGGCGAGGATCGTGCCCCCCTGCAAAAATTGCGCCCCAAAAGCAGGAAACTAGCCCGGAGCCCTGCTGTGCAATTTGGGAGGAAGACTTTTTTTGGTCTTCACCCCCGAATTTAAGGGTAAAATTATTTTATGCCTCCCAAATATTGTTCGTGCCCCTCCTCCCCCGGTCACGCTACTCTGGCGCCACGCCATGCTGTGAGATTGATCAGTCTTGCATGTCCATCACAAGAAGACAAAATATATATTTGAAAACACCGCGCATTAGCATTGAAAAACACGTAAAAACGGCATGTTGACAATTGTCAACACATGTTCCGATTAGGTCACGTAAAAACACTGTTCTGATAAGGGTTAATACAGTATAAATATCACCAATTTCAACCATGACGTCTTATACTATGACAGCGAGCCAACGACTTTATGGCATGACTATTGATCGGAAGGTCGAAACGTTTGGCTAAAGATTGCACTTCGGTTATGCCTTGCTCCGAGCTCCCCTCCCAAGCGAAAGCAAACTTTTGTACCAGCAAACTTTTGCCCTAAAACAAGTCACCACAAACGCTCTTCTATAAAACAGCCAGAAAATTCGAGTAATCGTGCTTCTTGTGTCCCCCCTCCCAAGTGGGTTAATATCAAAGTTTCAAAAAGTGATCTATAACGAAGAGTTAAATAAATATCACAGTATGAAAAAATTAAAAACCTATAAAACCCAACAGTCTGTTTCATCTGTAAATGGGGTCATCAGAAGTAAGTCTAAACAATTTAAAAAGTAGAAATTAAAATCAAAACTTTAAAGCTAAAAACTTATAAGTTTTTATTTTAGGTTTGAAACTTTGAAGTTTGGTTTTAAGCTTTAAAGTTTAGATTTAATTGTCTACTTTTTAAATTGTTTACAATGATTTTACTCCTTATAATCTTTTTTACGGGTAAAACAAGTTTTGGTTTAATAGGTTTCAATTTCGAGTGCTTTCCTATTATAGTATTTGCTGTAATTAACGCAAAGTAATAGATAGCTTGAGCCTGATTTAACCCACACCTTGGAAAGGTTGTTACGTCTCTGCATATTACGATGATTTATTTGTTTGTTTAATGGTTTTGACCAAGCAGTAAATTCAATTTGAAAAAATCCACAAGATTAATAATGGGTCACCGGAATTTTTTAAGCCGGCCCGGATTCGTCGAAGCTAGTACCGTCGCTACGGGGGGCTGCCCCGCCTAACGACTGCTTGTACCACCCTCTTCCCCTATTTCGGTTTAATCAAAACACGTTTCTGGAACAACATCACGTAACCACAGCACAACAGGCAATAATGGAAAAAGGAATGATAACGTTCAACTGTAATTCTCGTTTGTAGTTTTCTCGACTCTTTTCAAAATTGCTGGCCACCGAATGCTGCACATAAATGTGACGCAGTAACCGTTTTATTAACACGCCTTTATGGATGCGTCGCGTAATAGGAATGTAAGCCTATAGAATCGTTACCGGTACTTCGTAAGTGATTGCGACCTGAAACAATACGTGAAAACAGTTTTCTAAAACACCAGCTGTTTTTGTTTTTCAGAGCACTGTCAAGATTTTTTTAGGTCGCAGTCGGTGGCGCAACCAGGGGAAGGGGCTAAGAGGGCTTCAACTTCTTTAGCCAAGTCATTAGGAAGATTTAACTCAAAAATACTAAATTAGACAATTTTTGTCTAATTTAGTATTTTTGAGTTAAGTTAAACTGGGGTCTGAATTAGACAATTTTTGTTCTTAAAAAATTTACTTTTGGTTCAAGTCCCTCCCTCTTAGCAATTAAAATCCTGGGTGCGCTTTTGTTTGCATTCACTGCTGCAGAAAATTTTTTCAAGGGATTATATGGACCGGATAAAAAAATGAGCTAAGACACGCTGCCGGCCTAATACGTCTCTTTTTTCAGACATGAATACAAAATTGTCAAAAAATAACGCATAATTTGTAGCCGTAAACTATCAGTTTTTAAGTGCAAAAGTTCAATTTATTTTAGTGCCCCCTCACTTCGTTTGCTCTGGCGACGGCACTGGTCAAGTACTTAGTCCTTTTCGTAATGAAAAACGTACGGCTCATTTAATAGAGTTCGCTCTTGACGCAGTCCTGTGACAACAGGATAAATAAATGCAATTACAACAACAACAACAGCAAAGTCAGCAAAAACTAAATAGATTTCAGTTGTTTTCGGATGTCAGCTTAAAATTTCGCATAAAAAAAGTTTAGCTTATAATCCTTATTCTAATTACAGTATGTGTCTTTGTTATACCATAATGTCAAAGAACTTGAATTGTTTAATTTTTACGAATCAGTCTTGAAGTTTCGGTGATCAATTCTTGGCCAGCTTCTCTTCGTCTGTCAATCGGTTTCAGAAAAAAAGTCGACAAAAACACAAAAAACATTATTACAACCAAAGAAATTAGTGCACTCACAGCGTTTGTATACTTGGTTAGAAGTCGAACGAATCCTGCCAACACTACAACACCAATCGAGCTAAACCCATTTACCCACACTGATACTACAGTTTCGTCTTTAGGATACGTGTGTCGAGTCACAACGTCCAAAAGCGGGATTATACAAATCCGAACAGACAAACCCCACCCAATATTTCCAATGAAGAACCCAGGCAAGAATTTGCAGTAATAAGAAACCAAAATCAAGCTTACACTCCCTAATAACATACCAGCGCCCACCTTTATTTGCAGGGTAGGTCGTTGAAAACGCTGCAAAATTCTGTTCGATAAAAAAGCACTTGGAAAAGCAATAAGTGCAAATGCCAGTATGATAAAACCACTCATTGACGACGCTGAAGCATTCGTTTTTGAGTCATCCAAGATAACGTGTACAAGTTGAGTTAAATGTAGCATTTCGACAATAATTAAATTAAAGGTAATACCAGTTATAACGGAAATTAGAAGAAAGGTCCGGTCTTGGAAAAGCTCTTTTGTGCAAGATACAAAGCCGCCCCACGTTCTAGTTTCTTGTAAGGTGGTGTCGATGATGCGTTTTTGCGCGAGAGCAAGAGTCGGTGCTTTAATGGGCAAATCCTTTGCAAAGGTAAAGAAAAACAACAATAGTAAAACCAAAATCACTCCAACTGCTGAGTAAATGTATGTCAAAGTTTTATATGTTGCTTTATTCCATTCGATGAGGTCGGTGTTATTCTGTACAACACTTGAAGTATTTTGAAGATTTGGAGTTTTTAGCAAGGCAGGTATAATATTACTCCCTAATACCCCACCGCTTACTACTGATGCGGAATTAAAAGCAATAGCCAAGCTAACTTGATTGTCAGGAAACCACAGAACCGCAAAAAATGCAGCCGAACTGAAACTAACGCAATAAGCAACTCCTTGAAGCAAACTTACTCCTACCATCAATGGAAAAAGAGAAGGGTAATTAATTGCCACTAAAATGCAACTACAGGACAAAAGCAAACACAAGCTACCACAAATTGACATGGATCTGAATCCAATAACTTTGGCAAAGCACAAGTAAGCAAAAATAGGTGTTACCGCAGCGGATCCAACGTACAATCCCAAACAAGCCCAATCAATTTCTGCTAAACTGACATCAAAGTAGACAACCCAGATTTCGTTACCAATTGAAAAACTTTTCGATAAAAATATAATGGCTGCGGTGTAAATACTAATGGCAGCAAGTAAAACCCAACGTTTGGTGTAAATTTTTACCAAATTCGAGTTGGTGTTTTCTTCTTGTTTGTCTGCAGCGATCATTTTTCTCTAGAAAATGGTTTTGACTCTTGATCTTTCAGCACCACCAATACGAATTTACAATATCATGAATCAGCAATATCAAATATAAAAAGTAGGATATAAAATAACCTATAGTTATGAAAACCCTGATCGTCAATAGTATTGTATTAACGGTTGAAAAGTGTAGAGCAGTGCTCTTCAACCGGTGTGAGCGATGCACCCTAGGGTGCACCAAAAATGTTAGAGGTGCACCATTACAAAAGGGTACACAAGGGTGCATCACAAGCTTATCGACTATATACGCAGAACTTTTTAAAAAATTGCAAACAAAAATAAACCATGATTAGACAAACCTACCGTAACAAGAAGTTTAAAACTAGATAAACACATTTTGTAGCAGTAGGGCAATCATTAAGCATCAGACACTTTTCTAGTATTTATTTTGGGTAGTTGTGTATTTGCGATTCAATGATTTGCATGGCCCACTAAAAGATTGCATGGCCTACTAAAGACTGACATGGCCCACTATGTCCACCTATCAGCGAGAAAATTAGAAGGGCAACTTTTGCGTGCAGCTTTGTTTACTTAGCTCGCAAAAGTTGCTCTTCTAATTTTCTCGCTGCTAGGTGATATGCGCAGCCGTCTTCTTTTAGTAGGCCATGGTACTTGCGATACAAAATTTGACCACAATCGCCTGTAGCCTAGTTTAAAGCATCTGTAGATTTACGACTACGGCAGCCTACTGAAATGAACCACTAAATGGGAGTACAGCAGGTCTGCACAACATACAGCCCGCGAAGCCTTTTATTGCAGCCCTCAAAATGGTTTCATGTGATCTCAAGCATAATCTCTTTTAAACAATCCATATTTGTCGTGATGTGGCGTGGTGTCTGGTGCAATGGTGTGTATGTATGCAAAACTGGAATCTACGTTTTAAGCACATATCTTTGTGGCAAAACTTTTGCAAAAAATAACCTTTGTGGCAGAACTAAGTTGCATCAAAATTTTTTTCAGGCTTTCCCTTTTTGCATGACTTCATACCAGATCATGGAAGCAATTTCAGATGCAACTGCTTCCACTTATTGAAGCTCATCTTAAATTGCTGCTAGAAAATTTTAAGAAGTATTTTACTGCTGAACAGAGTACCACACTTGATGCTAATTCTTGAATATTACTTTCTTTCACTTATGATGGTATTACTACTAATGCCAAACATTTAATTGATCTTCAATCAGATTTCAGGATGAAAGCATTATTTAAAGAGACACCATGTACTGAATTTCGGGTGCACCTACTAAACGTGCCAGAATACAGTAGCATAGCAAAAAGGGCGATTTCTGTTTTCATGCAAATGCCCACAACGTATTAATGCGGGGCCACGACAATTGACGGCGACAAACTGACCGCAAACCAAAGGACGCCGATTGGCTGAAAAGGGCGATCATAAAAATATTTTACTATCCCCAGAGCCATCTTACTCAAACCCTCATTTTGTGACGAAATCACTGTGACGAAACCGTTGGTTTGCGGGCAGTTTGTCGCGATCAGTTAACTTGGCTCGTATTAATGCAAAAATGGATTTTCTTTCTTGTGTGAGATCAAATCTCGCAAAAGAAATTCAATCACACACATCGATCCATTGATGAGGGAGCAATTAAAAAGGATATCATTCCTAGGTTTGGAATGTTGGTATGCAACAGCAAAAAAGTCATTGCAGATAATTTCTTGAATTTGTTGTGTGGTCTGTCTTGTGTTATTCTTAGTGCAGACTGTAATGCAATTGTCTTTTCGCATGTAAATTTTTATGTGGCATTTTGCCTCATTTCAAATTTTAAGCACAGGGTTCATGAGCTCGTCACAAGATTTTTTAGGGTACACCATAACAAAAAAGGTTGAAGAGCACTGGTGTAGAGTATCCTTGTCTCCAGCTTTTTGAGGGTGAAGCCATAAGTGAGAACGTAAAGACTGAAATACCCTTGAATTGCCTTCGGGAACCTATTCGTTTGCATATGTCAGGTTGTGAATCGAGAAGATCTGGAGCCCTTTGCCGACGACGCGCTGATGGTTACTTCGGCAACAACTATATTGATAAAATTAGGATTACTCATCGCAATTTATTATTGGGACTTTGTGCGCACGTGCAGGACGTTTATTTTTACTCGGTCATTATAATAGATGAGCATCGAAATTTATTTGACTTGTTCATAACTAAAAATCTGTTAAAGCTAGAAACTTGAATTTCCGACCCAATGGGAATCAAGGATGGCAGTACGGTACGGTATGGTACGATAAAATTTGAATATAGCGTACTTCAAAAATTTACCGTACCGCACTAATGTAACGTACCAAAAAATTTTTTTTCCTTGCGTATCGAACCTACGTATTTTTCAGTGGATGGTACGCTCTAAACGCACCGTACTTAAAAGTACGATTCGTAGGTCAATCAAAGCTCTAAAAGTACCGCACTTGAAACTTATGGTACGTAGGTAAAAATTTGCTAAGGTTTTTTCGAATTTCTCGTTATCTGCGCATTAAAGAAAAGGATGACCTGCATATATAGTATATCCTAAAATAGAACTCATAAATATCAGTTTTGCCAGGTTTGTAGCTTTTCAACTCATGTGACGCATATTAGTGTTAGTTTTGGGGGAAGAAAGAGGAGGAGAACAAATTATCAGAAGTCAGAACAGGGGTCAAAAGTAATTCGCTGCAACATGCAATATATTAACACAAGTACAATACCTCGCGTCGTCAGCTAGTCGCAAACTTTGTTACGTAACGTACTTCATTGGTTACGTAACGTTTAGTACACACATTCAAATAGCGTACTAACTTATCCGTACCCGTATCTTCACAACAAGCAGCCCGTACCGTACAAGTGTATTGTACTTTTTAGCAAAAACAGATGCGTACCGTACTGTCATCCTTGATGGGAATAAATGAAAGCGTCATGCATACCAATTTTGAGGATGTTAGGTCACGAAATCGTAATTTAGAAAACCAAAATCAGGTAAAAACGGCCATTTTCCGTCAAGAATTGATTAACTCGCTTATAATCCCAAAATAGTTGGAAGAGGAATACTAAAATTAAAACTCAATGTTGATGCAAATGTAAGTTTTATGCGTACCTCGTTTGGGAACACTTAGTCACATGACCAACATTTAGCTCACAGAATTCAAATTTTGAGCAATTATACTGTAGAGATTAAAAAGGACTAGGTCCCGCCTATAATTGGGGGTTTCATATCGAGGGAATTTCTTTTAAACAAGTCTCCAAAATTTTTGAACAGTAGAAACTAGATGAGTTAAATTTTCAAAATGGGTAACTGTTAAAAATAAGTAAAATATAACAAAATTCGAAGTGCCCCGATGAGAGAAGAGTCTTTCTTCAATGGGTCTTTCGAATTTCAAAATTGTTTTACCACTCAAGCTAAACAGATGAAATTTTCAGGATAGGTAATTATAAATGAAATATGAAATGCGATAAACTTTCGAGGAGCTGTATTGAGGGGGTTTCCCTAAATGGGCTCTCCAAATTAAAAAAATCTTAACCGCTTTTCACGTTTCAGTATGGGTAATTATGAAAGACAGTAGGAACATAAAAAGTTTGAGGGTACCACGTTGAAGGCTACTCCACAAACAAACCTCTAAATTTTTTTTTTTTTTTACCACGTGAGCTAGACAAATGATCTTTCATGAATAGGGAGATGCAAATAAAAAATAAAGCATGGTAAAATTTGGAACTGGTCATTTGGGATATTTCCTCCAAAACGGCCTTTCAAAATTAAAAATTTGTTTTTTGATCCAGACAAACAAATTTTTCAGAATAAGTTAAGGTAAAAATGATATGAAACATGACAAAGTTTTGAAATGTCTCATTGGGGAAATCACCAAACGATTCCTTCAAAATTTGAAGTTTTACAACATGCGGTAATTAAGTAAAATTATATAAATAGGTTGATGTAAGCAAACAAAAAGATAAAACATGACAATAGTTGGAGATGGGGAGGGGTTAAAAGAATCCCCCCGAATTGGTTCCAAAATCTAGTTTTTTAACTGTTCAAGCTAGACTCTGCATCATTACTTATGAATATGTAAGAATTTGATTTTTTGTCTTAATGTAATAAACGGATTTAAATAGTTTTCCTGTCTTGTGATCTTTTCCCTTGCTGAGGCAGGCATTATTCTGATTTTGCTCTTAAAATTTAGGAAAAATGAATGAGCAGAACTGCCCGCATGAAATTGATCTTTTTAAAAAAGTACTGCACCAGGCTAGCTGAGGGTATAGGTTTGAATGTTGGGAAAGTGTGCCAAAATTATGGTGAAGATATTTTAGTTTTTCTAAATCGTCTGCCATAATTGTTTATATCAGTATCTGAAATTCCCGACAGAGTAAACTATCTCAACTGCTTTGATTGCTACTCAGATGTGATGCATGTAAGACATTTGCATGCCATTTTATTCAGCTGAAATGTAGGAAATACCAAGTAATTTCTAGCGTGAGATGAGTTCGTCAAGGGGGAAAATTTTTCGATCTATGACTATATAATGTATTTGCTTTTGCTTCAATTTCCGACATACATGTGCTTGCTATTGATC
Source organism: Trididemnum nubilum (assembly GCA_963965965.1). Taxonomy (NCBI): domain Eukaryota; kingdom Metazoa; phylum Chordata; class Ascidiacea; order Aplousobranchia; family Didemnidae; genus Trididemnum; species Trididemnum nubilum. Next base: position 9,185,904 of record OZ014473.1, on the reverse strand, counting down.
ACGCGTTATACATGTGCTATTGATCCGCGGCATCGCATTTTCTAAATAAAACACTTTGACACATTTTACACATTTCGGGCTCCTTAAGATGTTTGGTTGGGTCTTCGCTATTTTAGCAGCTTCAAGTATCAAAGGGCACATGACAAACATTTCCTCGTTCGCTTTAATAACGAGTTTTTTTTTAAGAGGCGCTAACGAACGAAATACTCGCAAACGTAAGAGGTCATTTTTGCACGTGTACGTAAAGCCTTGCGAAAACCGTTACGTCATTCTTTCTCGCTAAATTTCTTCGAGCGATTGCGGAAAGCAGTTCGAGTAAAAAAACGTCACATTTTTCTCGCCAACTTAAAGAGGATCTTGAAGCACTCTTTAAGCGCGCGAGAAATCTTTTTGGTTTACAAATTCAATGGCGAAATGTTGAAAACTTCTAACTCATGCGAATTTTTGCTGAAAATTAATTCAAATCGTCGCCTTGTTTGCTATTAGACTGCTAAAAAAAAGCGAATTGCTTTGAGAACCATTTGCTGTTTCGATTGATGAAGATATGCGAAGTAGTGCAAGTTGACAAAAATAGTAACACACTCCTTTCATAAGAACGATTTTCTAAAACACGAGGCTCAGTTTTGCTCAAAATTTAAGAACAAATTAAAAACACTGCCAGCCTCGGCAGCAAAACAAACCAAAAAAAAAAAAATTCAAACTAATCCAAGAAACTAAAATTCGTGCTGATTCAAAACGATAAAATTTCAGTGATTTTCTTGTGTTTGCAAGAAAAATTGCAACTATTCAAGGTTTGCTGCTCTGCGTAAGCAATTGAGAAATTTTTTTGGCAGTTGTTCAACTTGAAAAAAGCTTGCTTTTTTGCTTTTGCAATTTTACGATGCTGCAAAAGCAAGAAAAAAGCCTTCACTTAAGTCTTAAGCAGACAGAGCTATAGGAATTAAACAGTATTTCAAACATGCCCGCTGAAATTGATATCGATGCTCTCAAAGTTTTTACAAAATCAAGAACAAATGAGACTGAATTATAGCAAAAAATTAAAAACAGCCAGTCTAAACTCAAGATTTGCCGGTTCTAAAAGGGAAGTGTACTTCGGTTCGCCCACTTTTGAAAAATTTTGAAACCTTAAGACCTAAAGTTACCGTTAACATATGAGTTTACCCCCCAACAACCTCAAGGGCGCTTTACTTCATTTAAAAAAATATAGTATGGAAAAAGTTGTTCTTGTTTTACATTGATCCAAAAATATAATTAAATTCTGTCGTTCATTTACTAATTGTCATCAGTTGAAGAATTTGCTTGCGTAGAATAATCACGCATAGCTTAAAGTATCTTTTTCCATAACAATGCAGTACATACAGTACAATATGCTTGAACGCATTATTTTGAAGTAGAAATGCATCTGACGTCACAATGAGATATTTATTACGTACTAACACAAGTCACAAACATCCCCAATGGGGCCCGCCCCATTGCGGATTTCTGGCTACGCGCCTGTTATGTGTTATTTGTATATGTTACTGTTGAGCTTAGCACGTTTATAATGCTAATATAGCAATAAAACGAAAAAGATAACATCGTTGTTTAGCAAACGTTCCTTAGCAGAACAGTCAAGTTCAGAACCTCCATCTAAACAATCGATAATAAACCAAGGAGAAGATAGCGACGAAAATTCGGATAATGGTAGTGGCCTTGCTAGCGATTTAAGTTTAAGCTATGATAGTCGAAGCGGTACTGGTACTCCCACAATGATAAGTAAGTTTGCAAATTTAGCTGAAAGGATGGCTGAAGACTTGATCTGGAATGGAAATATTAAACTGCCTTTTACAATGTACGGTTTGCAATAGACCCATAATATGATAAGCTCAGGGACGTGCGGTCAGGGGAGGCAGGTGAGGCCGTGCCTCACCTGTAGAATTGTACAAAGGAAAACGCGAATAAAGTATATAATTAAAATAAAATGGTTTCACACAAATCAAAATATTTATCAAAAACTTTATTAGTTTTTGTCATATTTACTTTTTTTGTGTATTCACTGCTTTCATGTTATGTCTTTCGCATTTAAACGCCCAAACTATTCGGTGTAATATTGCTATCACTACGGCGTGCCATTGAGCATCGCTTCAAACATGCGAAGTGAGGCATTATCAATTGTGCCTCACTTCAGCTGAGCTAATTTTAATGAAGAAACTAAAAGTATGCCTTTTTTTCTCAGACAAATCGCGGACAACGCATAATGCTTTTATATCTGATTTTGCGGCGCGCCTCACCTGTGACGTCATAGAATGAGAAAAAGTTTAAGCAGTTTTTTTTGTAGTCTTTCGTTCATTGCGAAATTGAACAAGTTATTTTTCTAGCGAAATAAAAACAATTAAATTCGAGAAAATGAACTAAAATGGAAGAAAATTTAGTCTCAAAGCTGAGAGACTTTCTAAACTAAGTTTTTAATCTAAACTTGACGTTATTGCTAAAAGAAAACCGATTTAAAAGATTTGCTCGAGACATCATTACGAAAGAACCCCTCAATTCAGAAAGAGTAGAACCGTACTCAAGAAAAGAGTGGTTGCGCTATAAAAATCTTCATTTTTGCTTTCATGCTTTTAGCGAATAATAATGTTGGGACTGAAACCGGGTTTTTGTGACTTAGAGAATTTGCCAAGAAGGCTTAGCAAGCACGAAAACTTCAATAATGTCCACATTCAAAGTCAAATAATAGGCTAAGCTACCTAAGGTAGCGTAGCCAGGGGGGCGGGGGGGGCTTGAGCCCCCCCATTGGCTTGTGAAGTATGCAAAATCGCACGTTTTTGGCGCTTATGAGGCCGATTTTTTGTGAAAAATTGAAAATACCCCCCCCCCCCCATAGGAAAACAGCCCCCCTCATACGTTTGAATTTCCGAATACGACCGAAAAATCTGACTTAAATTCGGTGAAGACCTTCCTTTTTTTTTTTATTTCGGAGACCACCTGATTTCGGGCGGAAAAAACCTTTGAACTTCGGATTTCGGCCGAAAAATCAGTCTCAATTTCGGTGAAGACCTGTTTTTTTTTGTTTTTTTTTTGGAGACCACTTGATTTTGGGCGGAAAAAACCTTTGAATTTCGGATTTCGGCCGAAAAATCAGTCTCAATTTCGGTGAAGACCTTTTTTTTTTTTTTTTTGGAGACCACCTGACTTTGGGCGGAAAAAACCTTTGAATTTCCGAGCTTTCCGAGAAATTTCGTCTCAATTTTCGGACAAATCGTGTGAAACTTATTCAAGAGCAATGAAAATTAGGGTCAAGGTCAATTGCACTTTTCTCACTCTTTCAAAATAGCCCCCCCCCCCCCCCCTTTTCCAAATCCTGGCTACGCGCCTGGCTACCTTTATAGATTTTGGAAACTTCAAGAATTGATTTGGCTTTAAGTGAACAGCAAAAATTAAACGAACAATTAATTATCGAAAAATTTGGTTTTCGTTTAATGCAGGGCTGCCCAACCTTTTTACTGGTACGGGCCACATTTACGGGAGAAAAGTTATTGCGGGCAGCATGCATTTTTACTAAGATTAAACTCCAAATAATTGCAAGCGTGTTGTACAAATCGGTGCTCACTTTGGCCAGTATTTCGGGTATCTGTCCCAAAAACTAGGTGAGGACCAAAAAAAAAAAAAAAGGTCTTCGCCACAAATTGGTGCTGATTTTGGTCAGTATTACGGGAATCTGTCCCAAAAACTAGGTGAAGACAAAAAAAAAAAAAAAAAAAAAAGGTCTTCGCCACAAATCCGAACTGATTTTGGGAGAACCAAACAGAAGAAGGTTTTGGTTTGGACCTTTTTATTTCCCAGAAAATGCTAAGGAAGCCTTTGCATGACGAAATCAACCACGCAAAAAGACCTTGCGGGCCACACAAAACAGCTTCGTGGGCCAAATGTGGTCCACGGGCCACGGGTTGGGCAGCTCTGGTTTAATGGCTATGGAAACAATTATTTGCTTGTCATTTATTGTCTTAAATAATTTTTTTGCAAACATGTGTGTGAAAAAAAATTGTGCCTCACCAACCAAAAGCCTCACCGCACGTCACTGGATAAGCTGAGTTTATTTTTAAGTTAAGCGGACAAGCAAGTGGAATCGCAGTCGCAAAACTAACAGTGACCAAATACTGGAGATTTTGGCAAATCTTTGTGAAGCTATACCTTATTACAAAAAAATTAAGTTCTCATAGATTGAAGCAAGACTGTGGACTCGTGGAGTACAGGAGTCGAAACTTTAAAAAATATCGGGAGTTTAAAAGCCTGCAATGCAATATGTAAACAAAGGGAAAAAATTGGTCAGTATATCCTATACACTTCAAGAAAAAAATTGAGGCAAGTCCCTAGCTTATCAGGTATCCTTCTTTTTGTCGGGTTGTATGTCGAGTTTAATGTGTACATTTGCAGTGTGTTTACTAACAAATAACAATGTAGCATTTTTGCTGTGACTAAATTTGCGACTGTTTTATTATGGATATTGAATAGGCCTAATATTATTGCTATAGTTTTTGATGATTAATTACGGCTTGGAATAACATTTATGGGCGCACTTTTTTAAACAAACTACGTTGTTTCGGTAACCTTTAGCGACATGCTGCATTTGCAGTAGCTAGTGCTAAAACAACGAAAATCGCTGTAAGCTTATAACCGCGCGTTATGAAAAAACTGGATAGACTTTGGGCCCCCCCACTTTCAAAATGGTTCCGCCATTGCTGGTTACAAGTACCGTATTGCTCTAAGTCTGTAAGTCGTGCTATATCAAAATATCATGAGAGCAGAAATCAAAAGAATACCAGATGTATTTTTTAGACTTTCGCTTTAAAACACAAGATGTTTTGGCTTAGATTCAATAAGTGAGATAAGTTCGCAAGCTATTGGAATCAATTTAACATAATCGCTGCATTAATGAGGTCTACTGGGTTTAAAAAGCTTGCAAATTTTGCAAAAGTAAATGCAACTAATATTAATGCTAGCTTTGTTAAATCAACATTTATTCTTCTGGTTGGTTACTCCAGACATGTGCAAAAGTGCAAATATATTGCTGTTGTTGTCGTTGTATTTTGATTGCGTTTAGCATGATGTAGACAAAACAATCAGAATTTTATTTACAGTCAAATTTAAAAGCTCTCCAGTCTGTTTTACCCTTACGGGAACATCAGAAGAGAATTTCTAAACAACATATATAAAAACAAATTTATTAGTTACTTTTGAAACATAGATTTGTTAGCGGTTATTAACAAAATAATGTGTCTGCCTGGCCTCGAAAATTTGTCAACTAAGCCACAAAACAGCTGTTATAGGACTTTTAGTTTAAAAGGCGAACAACATTGTGTTAACAAAATAATATGCGAGTTGGGTTTGTCGTCGGCTACGTTTCAGAGTTACTCATTATTTGGTAACTTTCATTTTATTGAATTTGAAAGGTAAAGGGTTAAAAGCACTCAAACGACTCATACGAAAACGCAATATAACACTGTCATCACGTTTTTACAAAATATTTTTATTTTTACAAAAGAATCATATTTTTACAAAAGTTCGAATTGGAATAACGTTAGGCAATTTGACGCATTTGGGGCTCTTTAAGGCGGTTGATTCTGTCTTTGCAGCTTCAGCAGCTTCAAGTATCAATTTCGCAAAGGTAGGATTGTTGCGTCGCAGTACCGTGACCACTGCCATTCTGGCCTCGACAGTGTAGTCAGCTTTATTTGAGTTCTGCTGCATTTTCTTCAAGTACAGTAGTTGATTTCAATGAAATAAGTGTTACTTTCGCAGTCTCCAGATTCAATTAAACTGTGATTGCCGGATGTTTATATGCAAAATTTAAAAACATTTTAAAAACATTTTAAACCATTTTGAAATTTAAAAACATTTTAAACCATTAACATGCTTTTTTAGACTTATGAGGATTAAATGGATAAAAATGCCATAAACTTCGCAAACGTAGAACATTTAATTGATTTGCTCGGCTGTTCTCGACTTCGCAGCAAATAAGCTTGTTTTTTCGAAGCAGTAAGTTTCAAGTACCGTATTGTTCTATATATGTAAATCGTGCTGTATTAAAAAATCATTAGTGCAGTGACCAAAAGAGTATTGGTAATTTTTTAGACTTTCGCTTTAAAACACAAAATGTTTTGGCTCTGATTCAATGAGTGAGATGAGTTCGCAAGCTATTTAAATCACATTGATGTAATCGCTGCTGTAAAGAGGTCCAGAGTTGTAAACAGGCTGATTATTACAAACCCAAACCCGGCCCGAACCCGAAAACTAATTTGAAGCCCAAATCATGCCCGAAAAACTCGAAAGTTAAGTTTCAAAAACGTAAGCGTTATTGCCAAGTTATTTTGATTATATTTTTGTGCACCTAAGACAAAAAGCACGTCCCAGGCCCTAATTAGGCCCGAAATTTTGTCAACTTTAGGCCCAAACCCGATCCGAAAAGTCGGGCACGACTTACAACTCCGAAGAGGTATATTGCGTTTAAAAGCTTGCAAATTTTGCGAAAGTAAATGCAGCTACTGATAATGCTAGCTTTCTTAAATCATTATTCTTCCGATTGGTTACTCCAGAAATGTGCAAAAGTGCAAATAAATTCATGTCGTTTTCGTTGTATTTTGATGCCGATAAGCATATAAACAAAGCAACCATTTTTTCACAAAAATTTGAAGTGGAATTATGTATCAAACTTGTTTACAACTTTTGGTTGAGCTGAGCGAATAGTACAGTTTATTCTTTGATAATTTCTCTTCCAACTCTGCTCAGCTTTTTCAACAGCAGAGAGAAATAGCAGAGAAATTACAAAAGTAAACCAACACTTTATTCACACCGCGCTCAACTCAAGTAACAGCAATAAATCCGCCTTCACTGTACACAGCATATTCCATATTTTCGTATTTATAAAGCAGCGAACGTGCATGCGATTTTTGTACACCTGCCTGTTTACCACGCATAGTGAGGGTCCACTATCCAATAGTCCATGCTGCCCCTTTCTATAATGAAGAACGTCTTTTTAGTCGTTGGTTTAGTCCCACTCGTAATTGACTCAGGTAACGAAATGGATTTTTAATCAACACCTCACGTGCTACTGCTCACCACCACGGAAATAAGTTAACGCGCACGTATCGAGTCAACCAGTGCTACCGTTGAAAAGTAGTCGAACTCCTGTTCTGCTTCGAGGATTTGAGACAATGTTGATATCAGTACAACATGAATGTCTCAGCTCTCTGTTTGACTTGCGGTAGCGCAGTGGTAGAGATTGGGAATTTGACCACAAGGTTGAGGGTTCAAATCTCAATTTTTGCAGAATCCCAAAATGCGTAAAATTGCGAGGAAAAAGTGGTCTGCAATTGCATTCATCCAATTATTTTTAGAGGCATTTTTCTGTTTTTGCGAACATTTAAGTTCAAATCTTATTCGTATCATTGTCTATTTTCTTACACCTTACTGAGGCAGATTTAAATTATAACTTAATGTCTTCTATGTTTTTAATATCGGATTTGCAAAGCTATGATAATTCCAAAATCATGTGCAAATGAAATTAAAGCCAAATGAAAAGATATGCGATTCTGTAATTCTTTCCCAAAACTTGTAACTAAACCACACAAAATGTAGTTGCATAAATGACAAAAAAAGCAATGCGTTAATTGAAACAATAAAATTTTTAAGCGGTTTGGAAGTGATTGCGTCCAACATCAATAGAAAGTAAAGTCTGATTCAAGTAAATGACAAAAAGTACTATAATAAACAACGAAAACCATGCAATGAACGCAATATAATTGGCAATAAGACAACCTATAAATTAAATTAAACTGTATCATGCAATAAAATGTACTATACCATTCAAAAATATGTCACTGTGTCAGAGATGGCTCCACTGCTGCTGCTCTTGTGCATACCATTGCTGGTGATGTGACTCATTCACAAAATTACTTCAAACTGCTGATTCATTTAGACACATTTGTAAGAACAAAAGAATAGTAAGTACAACAAAAATATAACAAAAATGTAACAAAAACTTTGTGTGCAATGTGAATTCAAGCTAGCTTACGTGATTGAAGCAAATATTTTCAAACAAAGGAATTTGTGAAATTGCTTTTTCATGAATTGTCACAAAAAAAATTGTTTTTTATATAATTTGATAATATTATTTAAGCCTTGTATCTAAATAACAATAAAATTAAATCAATGAATTAAATCTTAATTTTAGATTTTAAATTATTTTGGCATCGACACTGACCAACACTCAAAAAGAAAAAAGGTTAGCCTATGCGAGACGTAAAAATACAAAACAATCAGTGAAAGTTACTCATAATCGATTATTAGAATGATATTAATCGAACAAAAACATCGATTAATAAGTGCTGTTACATCCAAAATTAAAATCTTCTACGTCATTAGATAAGCAGTTTTGTGATGTTCCCTTCTTTACACAACGCTATACAGTAGCTTAGAAATGTACATGTAATGCATAAATCAAATCACGAAAGACTAAACAATCACAAATGCCCGATAAAAAAAAATAAAAAAAACTAGGAAAAGTTTCTTCGTTGAAAGCATAACTGGTATTTTGGGGTATAATTTGAATAATGCAAGTGCCTTCATAATCGGAATGCAGCAAAACACAAACTGCTGATGGCGTGCAAAGTTTACAGACAAATCATAAGACGCAATTAAACTAAAACGATTTCAGCTTTGCCAAAGCAGTTTGATAGAGTGCACTTATTCAAAAATCCAGATATAATGGTTCACGTTATGCATTATACTGCACAAAATGTAGGTACAAGATATTTCATTTTTTGCTTTTTTTTTGGCAAAAAAACTCTTGCAAAAGTCTTCGTTGATAAGATCATGGCATGCTTCCATACTTGCAATGCGAAGCAAACTTTTTTTTTTGTTTTTTACACTTTACTTATTCAATTTGTTGCTGTGCTTTTGAGTCCGTTGTAAACGAAGGTTAACAACTGGAAAAACAAAATTCAGCAGTATCATAAACACTGAAAGTAAACCGTAGTTTGCGAAATAATGGGCCTACTAACGAAAGAAATATCTTTGCATCTAATGACGCAAAAAAGCGGAAAATCATACAAAAGAAAAGGCAACGCTTTATATCTTATGCGACACAATTACACGCAACAATAGTAGAACCTCTTGGAATAAAATTTTGAAAAGATTTTGCACGTTTGCTTGAAATGCCATTTGCAAACTTTTTTTCAAAACAAGAACAAGAAAACTGGAATTTGCAACCAATCGAAAATTGGAAATAAAAATTTGATCTAGAAGCTAAAGGTAGACCAGTATTAAATACGCAAATTTAAACAATAATTTGACCTACAACCGTACAAATGGAAAGTGACTGATATAACTGACAACAATGTGTGGCAGTGACTTTTATGATTAATTTTGCATTTACAGTACTTCCAAATTAAAGCAATATCATTGTAACAGAGTTCAAGTAAATTCCAACTTTATAAGCACCAGAGGTGTAGTCCTCGAGGACGTCCTTGGCCTCGAAGACGTCCTCAAGGACACATTTTGAATTCCTTGGCCTTGACCTCGAAAGTGAAGTCCTTGGTCTTGGCTTTTGTCTCGAAGCCTCAAGTCCTCTAAAATTGCCCTGTCCTCGGCTCTAGTGCAGCATTATTTTTGAACTGTCGAAATTCTGTTGGAAAACGCCAGAAAGCTCGCAGAAAATTTGCGAAGACCTTTTTTTTTCTCCTCCATTGGAGAACGCCTGAAAAAAATTTTGAGGACCTTTTTTCTATTTTTTTAAACGCCTGAAAAATTGTTTTAAAGACCTTTTTTTGGAGAACACTTGCGCCTGTGTTCTTGGTCCTTGGCCTTGGCCTCGAGCATTCCTATCCTTGGCCTTGAGAGTGTCTCTCCTCAGAAGGGCTGTCCTTGTCCTTGGCCTCGGATTTTGTTTGTGTCCTTGGCTTTAGCCTCGAGCCTTATGTCCTCGATGTCACTTCTGATAAGCACATGCACCACACAATAACAAATTCTGACGATCGCAAGTAACCGAGCTTGGGCATTTGCAGCAATATAATTTTAATTGTTACTGAATGTTGATGCCAGACTATTTGTAAACAAGCGTTCATGATGTTTAGAGTATGTGATGTTGACATTGGTTAAACTGAAAACTTGTTCACCAAAATTTTTCTTGATTGCATTGACCAAATTTTCCTGCAAATGCTGCTTCAATGCTGCTAATTTGGTAACTTTTTTTTAAACTTATGGCTGATGGTCAAGCCGAGCAACAGCTAACACAACATAATTATTTTGTAATCCTGTGATTGGAATTTAATTTGATGACTATTGTTTAGCATGTTCAAAATTTGGTTCTGTCTGCTCAGGTCGATTGTTCCTCATCTCATGCTAAAAGCTTTGATAGTTAAGTCATAATTACACTTATAGTTTGCTGGTTTATGAGTCACAATAATCTTTATAATAATGCATTGCAATGTTTACAATTTCAATAGAGTTAGAATTTAATCAGCAAAATGAGGTAACCTTAGAGTACGAAAAACAGTAATTATGGATAGAAGTTGGTTTTTATATTTTTGTAAATTTTTATTTTTATTTTCAACTCGGTGTTTAACATCGCTTACGTGGTCGTTGGTCCAATGTTGATTTTGATTCTTTGGATTTTTTTAGCAATATGCACAAATTGATCAAAAATATCAACATTTCCATAAACAAAACATGTTTTTGTCAATATGTCTGCTAAATGATGGCCGTGCTTCAAATCTTCTTCGGATGTAAAATAATTCAATATTTCACTAACTGGTGTGATAAGTTCAGTGGTAAATGGTTGATTTTTGGTGTATTGTTGTCTGCCTAATGGAAACTTACATGCATTTCATCGCATGAAATGCCTCTTTTTGTGACGTCATCATACTACCAATCGCCCAATCACAGGAAATTTTGTCGTTCAGGCTGTAAATGTTCAAGCTCGGTACAATGGTTTCTTGAACACTTAAAACAATAATGTGAAAAATCACTCAAAGCCATCGTAAATATTCCAAATGCAATTTGTAATTTAGATTATCAAATAAAATAATTATATACTCAAAATCAGAATTGGGTGTGATTTTTCGACGAGCGAGGGATTCCATTTCCTCAAAAGCGTATTCACAAGGAGGTTTTCTTATGACGTACTCGCAAAACTCACTTAGCTCTGCATGATTTGATTATATTTGTCAGCAATTATTTTGTTGATTTGTTTAACTACAATTATTTTATTTTTGCATTTAGTTTTTTTAATTCCTTTTTAGAAGCATTGTTTGGTAGTTTTGGTAAATATTGTCAGAATGTTTTAATTTTAATTCGTAATTCTTTCATTTGCCTTGCGAATCTTAACTCTTGTTCGTTTATAAATGTTTTGTTGAGCCGCCACAAAATTTTAATTAATTAAGAAAATATAAATCAGCTGGGTGCAATTTGATTTTTATTTTAGACAAAAAAACCAGAGCCAGGATAAAATGGATCATTCTATTTCGAGACGTTTCGACTTAAACTAAAGTCATTATCAATCTATAAAAATCATGACGTTAGAATTGTTGAAAGACCATCAATACAGACCAAAACGATAAACCGGAGGTAGCAGTTAATAACCAGGTCAAGGGTAAAATCTAAAACTAAACCAAAATAGAAATGGAAAAAACATATTAGTAATTTGCCTCAGATAACCCAAATTTAATGAATTTAGGCAAAATAAATAAATAAATAAAAACCTTCTAACCACAATGGTTAAAAAAAATAAAAAAAAAATTACAAAACTTACCTTGGGTATTATAATTCCAAGTGAAGACCTGGTTATTAACTTATCTCTCTTTAAATCAGTACTGTACTCTCAATAAAATTTGGTGCTAAATTCAAAGATCCACAGGTCAAACTGGCAACTCACTTACAGTTTAGAGACAAGACTAATAACTGAACTAATCAAGTACACTTATGGAACAGTAAAATTTTCAAGAACTAAGATATTCAACAAATCAGAGCTCTAAAATTTCTCTCAAAAAGTTAACGGTTCTTACTAAACTTTGCACTTTTGCATTTAAATCATAAAGGTAGTTAAGTGATACGCAAAAATATTCAGTAATTTTGATAATATGACATCATAAAGAGACAAGGTCAAGTGGAAAAATAAGAAAATAAAAAGGGACATGCGACAGACATAAATTCCAAAAGAGAGGGTAAAATCAAAAAAAAAAAATATATATATATACTAATGGAAGGGGAAGAAAGGACAAAAAAAAAAACTTAACAGAATTGACAAAATGTTCGAGCCACATTAGCTATTGAATACATATAGTGGAAATGAAGATCCATCTACATTAATATCTGGTTGATATTGCTGAATTAATAAAGTCTCTTTTATTAATAACTCCTTCGTGTTGTGAGCTGAACATAAAACTTCTGGATCATTGAAATCAATAATATGGTTGGGATTTTCAAGGAGATGTTTGGTGACATCTGAATGCTGGTTGGGACTAGTTGCAGGATTATGCTCGTGTAACCGTGATTGCAAATTACGTCGGGTTTGACCAATGTAGACCCACCACAAGAACAAGTTAGTTTGTATACAACATTGTGACGATAAAGCTTAGGTTGCAGTTCTTTGTGCTTAAACATGTCACCAATTTTATAGCAATCATGCACAACATTTAAACTTAATTTTCCTGACAATTGGCGTCGAAAAAACGATTTTAATTCTTTTTCTATATGAAGAGATGTATGCCAATGAAAGGTAATCGTAAGATTAAACGAGCTGCTCGTTTAATCTTACGATTACCTTTCATTGGCAATACATCTGCTCGTTTAATCTTACGATTACCTTTCATTGGCAATACATCTCTTCATATAGAAAAAGAATTAAAATCGTTTTTTCGACGCCAATTGTCAGGAAAATTAAGTTTAAATGTTGTGCATGATTGCTATAAAATTGGTGACATGTTTAAGCACAAAGAACTGCAACCTAAGCTTTATCGTCACAATGTTGTATACAAACTAACTTGTTCTTGTGGTAGTGTCTACATTGGTCAAACCCGACGTAATTTGCAATCACGGTTACACGAGCATAATCCTGCAACTAGTCCCAACCAGCATTCAGATGTCACCAAACATCTCCTTGAAAATCCCAACCATATTATTGATTTCAATGATCCAGAAGTTTTATGTTCAGCTCACAACACGAAGGAGTTATTAATAAAAGAGACTTTATTAATTCAGCAATATCAACCAGATATTAATGTAGATGGATCTTCATTTCCACTATATGTATTCAATAGCTAATGTGGCTCGAACATTTTGTCAATTCTGTTAAGTTTTTTTTTTTGTCCTTTCTTCCCCTTCCATTAGTATATATATATATTTTTTTTTTTTGATTTTACCCTCTCTTTTGGAATTTATGTCTGTCGCATGTCCCTTTTTATTTTCTTATTTTTCCACTTGACCTTGTCTCTTTATGATGTCATATTATCAAAATTACTGAATATTTTTGCGTATCACTTAACTACCTTTATGATTTAAATGCAAAAGTGCAAAGTTTAGTAAGAACCGTTAACTTTTTGAGAGAAATTTTAGAGCTCTGATTTGTTGAATATCTTAGTTCTTGAAAATTTTACTGTTCCATAAGTGTACTTGATTAGTTCAGTTATTAGTCTTGTCTCTAAACTGTAAGTGAGTTGCCAGTTTGACCTGTGGATCTTTGAATTTAGCACCAAATTTTATTGAGAGTACAGTACTGATTTAAAGAGAGATAAGTTAATAACCAGGTCTTCACTTGGAATTATAATACCCAAGGTAAGTTTTGTAATTTTTTTTTTATTTTTTTTAACCATTGTGGTTAGAAGGTTTTTATTTATTTATTTATTTTGCCTAAATTCATTAAATTTGGGTTATCTGAGGCAAATTACTAATATGTTTTTTCCATTTCTATTTTGGTTTAGTTTTAGATTTTACCCTTGACCTGGTTATTAACTGCTACCTCCGGTTTATCGTTTTGGTCTGTATTGATGGTCTTTCAACAATTCTAACGTCATGATTTTTATAGATTGATAATGACTTTAGTTTAAGTCGAAACGTCTCGAAATAGAATGATCCATTTTATCCTGGCTCTGGTTTTTTTGTCTAAGCTCTTCATATCGTCCCGTTATTCTGCTCTGATTTTTATTTGTTTATCGCTTTGTTTTATTTGCAATTCTAAAAAGAATATGAGATTTTATTTTTAAAAAAATCAATTTTTAAAGTCAATTTCAACCAGAAAAGTTTCTTTTGCCTTAGTATTGACTATAATGTTTTTCATGATAATTTGTTAACGCATATTTTTGGTCAATTTTGCTTCATTATTAGTTTTTTGCTCGATTTCTATTAATCGATTGACTGCGAAGTGCAAATCTGACAGAATTTACATCTTTTGGATCATTTCGTTTGCTACAATTTTTTTTATCACTACTGTCATTTAATCTAGCGAATCAGAATTTAACGCAGGAAAGAAAACCAAAGTTTTCAAACTTTTAGCCAAAGCTGATATAACACTTGTTCAGGCGGTGCAAATCAGCGAAACCTCCGAATTGCTTAAGGAACCTATACGGGCAACCTTGTGTGGAAAAGTATCTATATGCTCCAGTGAACGTTAAATCTATTGAGAACCTGCACTTCTTAATTGCAGATTATTATTTTTAGTCCATGTCTAGACGGGATTTTTTCTTTCACAAAAAGTCCCCCAAAAAGTACAGAAGTAAACACATTTTCTCGCAAAATCTCTCTGACTTGCAACAGCCTTGATTTGTCCCAAGTTCAACGCCAGGGGTGATCTTAAAATACTTCATTATGTTGCTCAATCATGCCAATTGTTGGATTAGCTTTTGTGAGCATATGAATTTCTCAATAGTTTTTGGTTTAGTTCTCTTTTAGCAAAATCATGGTCGCAGCGAGCTTGCGGCTATTGATACATGATTTGAAACAAAATACCGTATACTTGGCTTAAACAAATGCATATTAGTTCAATGAAAAAGTTTTTTTTAATTTATCAGTTCAACAATAACAGAGTTTTTCTAATAGCGTGTTTTTCGGCCGATACAGTCTCTAAACCGTAAAATCAAAAGATTAATTTTTTGTGCTTGAGTAACTGCAGAAAAATTAGGGCTTAATAAATTAGACGTTTGCACTGAGATATCAGTATGATAATATTACGGTCCTTCTTGCACTATACGTCAAACGCGTCTCTAAAATGACTTTTTTTCACGTCTAAAATTTTTTTTGCGAACATAATAATTAGATTTATAGTCAGTTTTTTAATGCGCACTGTGCACAGATTTGTTCATATTTTTTACACGTTATTTAACTTTTCTGCTTTGCTTTAAACTTGTGATACCTCTTCAAAATGCTTTTTATATGAACTTCGTAAGCTCTGGTAGCGACTTATAAATCTGCTGAAATTTAATATTTGCTGAGCTGATAAGAGTTCTTGTTTTTCACCCAAGCCAACGTCTGCACAGTAATAACAGGTCAACATCAAGTGTAGCAAATATTTAAGAACACCTTGAGTTTGAAGTACAACATACGCATTGATTGCTGTGGACTTAGCAAGCACGACAGTCATTTGATCTCCGTAGTAGATTTACCGCAATCATAATATAAATACTTTAATTTTTTTTTTTTTTTGTAAACAGCTCATTTCAAATCACTGTACACTACACATTACATACCAGGAATTGAAATATGACTTAAAATGAAGCATGTACAGTCTATAACAAAATTCTTCAAGCATTTTTCTCGAGCTGTAACTGTATACCTGCGTTTGGCCCACCCTGTATAGCTCAATAATGCCGAGGGTTTTGCAATAAAACTCGCCAGCAATTAAGTGATTTTGAAGTTAGAAAAACACTATTCCTTGTAAAGCATGCTGTAACTGGAATGTGACATCGCAAGCAATATCCGGGGACTTCGCGAAAATATTTTACTTTACTGAACTAAAGAACTTCACAACTGCGCTAAGCGTGTTTATGGTTGTTGATAGTCATATTTGAAATACATCGCTTTCGAATTTCATAACGTTCCATTAACTTAGTCAAGTTTGTGTTTAACTGGTTTCCAAATTTAAATGTCTTGAAAAGGTATCTATAAATATCTATCAGATCTCGTTTCAACTTTTAAGGAGTTAGTTGAATTTTCGCTTAGCAGGGCAATTGTTAAAATTGCGGTTACAAACAAAACCCTCGTTAAAACAAATATTTCGACAATAACCCTTTGCTTCGATTGAAACACAGAAAAAAAACTTATGATCTGAAAATGCCAATATGATTTTTGGATTTTGCAAGTTACATTATCTTGACCAGAAGTTTGACACACTATCCTAAATATCAAATCTACACTCTAACTAGCCCACTGCAACATTTTTTGAGAAGAATTTTATACCAGCACATGCATGAACAGTTCGATAAATTTTTCTCAAAATCTAAGATCTAAATTAAGCTATGCCTGGCTTAGCAATTAGCATAGAAAGCGATACGTACACAAACAAAATTTAGAAACAAAAAATCAAATTCGAATAAATTTATAAGTGAGTCTTAACTTTATGATGACTTCACATTGAAAACTTATAATAATTTACTCAACTCTATGCTTTCCAGAACGCTAGGTGTAATGTTTAAAGTCAAACAACTATTTACCAAAAATCATCTAGTTCTTTTGCACATTGAGCTCTTTTTAGTTTATTTTAGCAGCTTGGAGGTTATTCGCTTTCAAAGTTTAAAGTTCTCTAATCAAGTAACGACAATGAAAAAGCTATGAGGAGCTCTTTTTTTCCTTTTTAATGAAATAACATAGAGCAATCTTTAAAATTCCAGCGACTTTATTACATCAGCCAAACTTAACACTATCCATGGCCAAAAATCAGCTCATATTTTACGGGTAGTCTTATTCTGAAAACTCTATTTAACAGTGCGACCCAACGGCCAATATATTAAATATTATAGAGTATATTGTATTGCATCCTTTATTCAGCACAAAAGCTTTCTTAATAAAATTGTTCAAAAACTTTGAAGAGCAAGTAGAAGATTTTTTCAACGTCATCAGTGACAGTTTAGTAAAAACACTCGTTCATACGGCTTAAATCTAACCAGGCCATTAAGCTCAAGTACTTCAACGTGTTAAATGTTACAGTAATCCCAGGGGTTTTAATTTTCTACTTTTCTGTTATACCAATTCATAGTGAGACATTAATGTACAGTTTGAAGGTCCATTTAAGGGCTAATATTGTCCAACATGGCATTGCCAAGTTTGGCATGTTTTATCTTTTTCTTATATTAGCCTAGCGGTACTCTTTGATTATATCTAGCTGGAGTATTTTGTAATAAAGTTTTTAAAACTTTAAGAAGCCCATTTGGCATGGTCTTCTCAATGTGGCCAATTTAATTTGTTATCTGTAGTCTTTGATTCTTATTAACTTATCCAATAGATTTAGTTACTTTAGCTATTGTAGTTAATAGTTGGAGGTGCCAACACAATTGGAGCACCCCTATAGTATGAGATCCTCATTTTTTTCAAATCATATTTTTACCAATTTTGAGAATTTGATTTGTCTAGCTTGAGTGGCTAAAAGTTTTGAAGGACCCGTTGAAGGAGGACTCTCCAATTGTGGCACTTCGCATTAGTGATATTTTATTTATCTATTCTGATTTTATCTTTCTTTTATATTTACCTATACTGAAAGTTTCGTATGTCTAGCTTGAATGGTTGAAAAGTTTGATTTCTGAAGAACCCCCGATTTGGTACCACAAACTTTATGTCAAATTTTATCTTTCTTTCATATTTGCTTGTGAATCCTGAAATTGTGATGAGTCTAGCTGACACAAGTAATAAGTGTGAATTTTGGCGTCCTCATTTGAGGGGTACCCCATTGTCGTACTCCCAAATTTTGTCAAATTTTATCTTTTCATATTTGCCTATTCTGAAAATTTCGTCACTCCAGGGTGAGTGGTTCAGTTTTGAATTTTGATGTCCTTGTTTGAGAGGAATCCCTTCATTTTGGTACTCCCAAATTTTGTCAAATTTTATTTTTTCTTCGTTTTCGCCTATCCTGAAAATTTCATCAGTCCAGTGCAGGTGGTTAAATTTTGAGTCCTTGTTTGAAGAGGATTCCTTCATTTTGGTACCACCACATTTCGTCAAGTTTTATCTTTTCTTCGTATTTGCATATCCTGAAAATTTCATGTGTCTAGCATGAGTGGTTAAAAAGTTGGAATTTTGGCGGCCCTGTTTGAGGGTTACCCCCATTTTGATATACCCAAATTTTGTCAAATTTTATCTTTTCTTCATATTTTCCAGCCCTAAAAATTTCATGTGTCTAGTATGTGTGCTTAGAAAGTTTGATTCTTGGCAGCCCCATGCAAGGGAGACCCCCCTCTTTGGTACCCCAAATTGTTTCAAATTTTATGTTTCTTTTAAATTTACTTAACTTAAAAACTTCATGTGTCCATCTTTAAAGGTTAAAAAGTTTGAATTTTGGAGGTCCTTGTTTGGAGGTAACCTCCTACTTTGGAACCCATAATTTTAGTTTGGTTTAGTTTATTTTTGATATCTACCCACTCCGAAAATTTTATTTATCTAGCTTTAATGGTTTAAAAGTTCAAAATTTTGGTGGCCCCATTTGAGGGGGAACCCCCCATTTTGATAACCCCCAATTTTGTCAAAGTTTATCTTTTCTTCATATTTGCCTACTCTGAAAAGTTTATGCATCAGGCATAAGTGGTTGAAAAGTTTGAATTTTTTCGACTACGTTTGAGGTGGACCCCCATTTTGGTACCCCCAAATTTTGTCAAATTTTATCTTTCCTTTATATTTACTTACCTTAAAAATTTCATGCATCTAGCTTAAAAGGGTAAAAAGTTTGAATTTTAAAAAGTCTGTTTGGGGGGAAACCCCCCATCGTGGCTTCCCCAATTTTTGTTTGGTTTAATTTATTTTTAATATCTACCATTCCGAAATCTTGATTCATCTAGCTCCAACGGTTAAAAAGTTTAAAATTTTGGAGGACCTGTTTGAGCTGGATCCCCCAACCTGGCACCCCCAATTTTAGTCGGGCACAAGTCCTCCCTGATATCTTTAATCGCTCAAACTTTGAATACACTGCGTTTTGCGGTTTAAAAGTAGATACTAGCCGGAGAAGAATAAGAAAAAAGAAAAAAAAGTAAGAAAAAAAAAAAAGAAAAATAGTATTCAAGCTGAGGTAAACGAACATAACCGAAAGAGAGGTGGTTGATAATGTGCTCAAGAATCACAAACTATTTTTTATCAATATTGGTAATTACTGAGATATGTCGGTTCAAAATCGTCCACTTTCTGCCCATTTTTGGCCAGTAAAATTTTGTTCACGTAACCAAGCGCCCCCAAACTTGGTTTGCACAAAGCATTCATAAGCCCCACATTGTGTCCAAATTTCAGCTTTGCACATTGAGTGGTGTTGGAATTATAAGCAATTTATTAACTTTTCAAGCCAAAAATTACCGTTTTTTTATGTTTTTTTGTGTCTCAATTCACGATCACAAGACCTAGGATCCCCAAAATTGGCACACAAGACGCTTTTAATAATTGTTGAGTTGAGTTCATATTTCAAGTTTCTAGGTTATATCGTTGGTTAGTTATAAGCAAATCAATCCTCAACTGCCAAAATTCGAGAACAAAACGAATGGTAGTATCTACGCGCTCACGCGAAGTCCCAATGAAACAGAACGAAATGGTTCTGCCCAGCGTTGGACTAGTGGTATTAATGTAAAGTAAAGTTTTAAAGACGGAGTTTAATTTGAACTATGGAACAAGTGTGGTTGTAAAAAGTGTTTTTTGCCGACTTTGCTTTTAGGGGTTTTTTGTGCGGTGAAAATGTATTATTGCTTGTGGGAATTTTTGCTCGTGACGAGACTGTCTGATTGGTGATATTGAGTTATACGTAAATTAAGAACCTTATTAAATAGAATCAAAGTCACTGCTTTACAACATTTGTCTATTTTGAAAAGAATTTAATTGATGAGTCCATCCCCACTGGTTTATCAAATTTGTTGAAAAGTTGCATTCACTTAACGCAGTGCAAATCAATTAGTCTTTTTTAGTCAGTAATTCAATTTTTTATTACTAAGTTGTAAAATAAGCTGTTACTCAGGGGTGCAAATCTTTGTTCAGCATTGGGGGGATAACTTGCAATTTTATCCCAATTTTGCCCTATTTTCAACATTGGGGGGATGAACCTCGACCGCGATTTTTTTCAGGTGAGCAAATTAAGTGAAGACTAAAAAATGGAACACTTTTTTTCTCCAAATTCAGGTAAAGACCAAAAAAAAAGGTCTTCACCAAAAATGGAACACTTTTTTCCCCGAATTCAAGGGGAGCATCTGCGCACAGATGGACGCCAGAGTCAAATTATTGGAGGGGATGCAGATGAAGACCATACTCAAATTATTGGGGGGATATATCCCCCATCCCCCCGGGTTTCGGCACCCATGCTGTTGCTAATTACATATTTTATTGATAAATGCTTTTTTTTAGTACCGGTATTTTATTAAAAAATGTTACTTCATTCCATTAGATTTGAGCTCGGTCTTGCAGAATTACCTGCTGCCAAAGAAATTGAATTTTCATTACTGGGAGTCAGAATCTTACCACTGTAGTCTCTTCAAGTTTACCATTATTCATGCAATGCAAATCTTTTACGTCACTTTGAAGTAAGGTTAAGATGATCAGTCATTTTTACTCCAAGGCAGGTTGAGTCCAACTCCTTACCGCTGCGCGATCCGCATGTACAGATTTTATTTTTGTCCTATCATAATTTTTTTAACAAGACGAACAAAAACTTGAAAAACACGATGCATTTTTTACACACAGCATATATTTACACGCACTTGCGTGATTTGCTGCGAAAGAGAATCGAAGCTTAGCCCTTGCAAATTTGAGTTTGATTCTTTGCCGCTACGCCATCCGCAAGTCCTTTATTGGATCATAAAATAATGACACAATAAAACTCCAGATGCTAACGACATCGAGCGACGGAGTTTTCATCTCAACATTACGAAGACTGTTGGCCTACAGAATGATGGGTTCTTCTCGTAGCATAGGAATAAAAGTGCTCTAAGACAGATATTCTGTACTTTTTTTTTAGTTTACAGCACTATCTACTGCAAAGTTGTTTTTTTTTTGTTTAACATTGATTCTATAGTATTTCTATTTGAATAAGGTGATTTACTATGTATAACTGCTAGATCTACTTAAATTAGGCTTATCAATAATTTTGCTCAAGTTGCTGAACCCAACTAATTGGCAGAAACCTTTCAAAGTGAAGAAAACTTTCAAAGGCAGAAACTTTTCAAAGTGAAGAAAACCTTTCAAACTGAAGAAAATGCCCAACAACTCAACACCAAAAAACTTGTTGAAGAAATATTCATCTATTTCAAAGCAAAAATTACCAGTGGATGATGAAAAACTGTCATCAGTTTTAAAAACCTTGCTGGAAAGTGATTCATCTTTACGGCATAATGCTGTGGCTGAAAATCTCAAGTCTAGGCCAACCATGAATGAACCAAATCCAAGTGCTGATATCACATTGATAAAGCAAATGGTAACTGATCAAAACTTTGTCTCTGGTGTTGTCAGGGAGCTGTCAGAATTACGGCTTTACAATCAAGATTTCACCACTGCCATCAACCTTGAAATTGAAAATAAAATTAAGAAAGAGTATGTGAAACTACAAGAAGATTATGACAAAAAATTTGTTAAAATGCACGCAGAGTTTGAAAAGTTATCTCAATATTCACGCCGTAACTGCCTGATTATTCATGGCATCAAAACAAAAAATGGGCTGAGAACAAATGAGGTCTGCAAAAAGTTCTTCGAAACAAATCTTGGAATCAAAGTTGAAGACTATGAAATCGATAGATGTCACAGACTTGGCAAAACTACTGAAAATGCTAGTGATGATGAGGACACCAGTACAAAAAAATCAAGCCACAACCAATAATTGTAAAATTTTGCAGACATGACACTAAGACCCACATTTATTTTGCAAAAAAGAAATTAGCCAAAACGTCTTTTTTGATAACTGAATATTTGACAAGTAAACGGCAAAGATGTATTAGCCTGCTGATATAAATGAGGAAAAACGATTCAATTCATTCCTTCTGGAATCTGGATGGGACTATCTACTTCAAAAAGGAAGAAGAAGGGCAGAAGCTAAGCGTTCTCGATGTCATTCAGGCAAGTCAATCCGGTATAAATTTGTAAATATTGAAACTGGTTTCCCTTACTCATGACTGACACTTAGCACGCTGCTAGATACCTACTAACTACTGTATTTTGCTGAAGTCTAATCTATACCGGTAATCAGTACTTAAATTGTAAAAATTTGCATGAGGGGAGGCTTTTGCAGTCTTGACCAAACATTATTGGAAATTATGTAATTCCATCCTCGTGATGGAATGAAGACCAAAAAAAAACGGTCTTCGCCGAAAAATGGAAGTGTTTTTTTCCCGAAATCAGGTGAAGACCAAAAAAAAACAGGTCTTCATCGCAATTTGGGACTATATTTGGCCGGAATTTGTAGGATTTATTCGTGCTGGCTAGCTCTTGTTCGTTTCATCATCCAGCGCTCAAATCTCGATGGGTGGACGTCAAAATCTCGATGGAGAGACGCTAAATCTCGATGGGGGGGACGCGTTTCCCCTACAATGTGTCCCCCCGCGTCCCCTACAATTTCAGAATATATACAAAAAATAAATGGCCCAAACCATCAAGGAAGCAAATCCCCAATTTTCTAACGTCATAAGTTTCAGAGACTAATGCATCATTCTGGCATCAGTATGGGTTTTAACTGGAATTAGAATAATCACTAAAATTATCCCAAGGTCCAGCCGTGGCGTTTAATTTTCCTCCTGTCCGGACAGCGTCAGACGCTAACTGTTGGACGATCCGCACACTTTTCAATGCATGGACTAATTTGTGCTTGTAGGAATCCGCATCTGATTAGAGTTTCCAGTGATTTAATGTTCCAGTGGATTTTTTTCAATTTTTGTCCACTAAGCATACTGCGTGTTCCAAGCCACCAAGCAGAGATAATCATCGTAAAGCGTCTTATCCAAAGACGCAACAACATTCAGCTGGATGCGGGTTGAACCAAAAAGGTGTGAGTTGAAGCACTTTTTAGTGTTTGCCTTTAATAGTGAACTGAACCAATCACGGATTAATCATTTGAGAACAAAAGCAAAAAAATGCGTTAAGGCATTGCGTTAGTGCGTTACCAAGTCTAAACTTGCGGTTTGAGGCAAAAAATAGGTATAGTCGCGTTCCAATCCGGGGAGGTCAGCATTGCTAGGAGTGCAATGCATGCAAAACTATAGATAAAAAATAACCGAGATTATAAAAAAACAGCTGTTTAATTACCGGGATGGTCGCGGACCAGGCTTTTTCTGCATTTTCCAAACCCATAAAAGATTTTGTTTTTACTTCGAGCCAACTTCAGCGTAATGCATAGCAATTATTTTGCAGCAAGTACAATATTTGCGATGAAATTTATGGACTTTGTAGAAACGTTTAGCTATTCCAAAACAAAAACAAAAAGCAAAAACGCACTTTCACGGCACTACTTGAACAATGATCTTACAATACATAGTATTGTTGAGTTATACAATCAAAAACAAACAGAAATGATTGATGTTTTTGACGTTAAAACATTTTTTCTCTGGTGAATTTGTCAAAGTTGGGTGACTCTTATTTAGGGATAAAAATAAAAGCTGTATTTTCTTTAGCTCTCCCCTTCAAATTGGATCCTTTTCACCAGAAAAAAAAACACTCCTGGTGAAGTTTAGTGCATTTTGATTATTGTTTAGGCGTGGTACAGAGGGGTAATTTTTTGCAAAAGTTGCAAAATTTTCAATGAACTGCATAGTGCATATAGTATGCTTATATGCCATCAACTGCATTGATAGTTGGTATAAATGTGTAAAACAAGCAAAGAGTACCACGTTTACAATAATATTACACTGAGATTCATGTCACAATTGTTTCAATTTGCTTTCATGAACAACTTGCTAGGCAAAAGCTGCTGTAATTCAGAAGAATACATAAGTTAAATTCTCAATGTTCGTTTTGTTAGGTTAGAGTTATTATTATAGCATCTGGGTAGGCACTTCGATGATCAGAAACTGCTTGCAGTAAATATTGTAGCTGTTCTTCATTTTTGGTTAAGAGTTTATGACAGCATAACAGCATTTCCACACTCAGCAATCAGCATTGTCGTTAGTAACTCTTTGAGTTTTTGACAATAAATTTCGAAGATCGAAAGATTTCTAGATTTGACCAGAATCTAGGATCTGCTCGAAGAAACTTGGAAGCAATAGAAAGTATTTCAAAAAATATGTTTGTCTTGGTAATCACGAAATCTTGAAGATATATATCTTTTAGAAAGCCAAGTGGATTTGAGGTTTTTTCGTACATTTTTGCTAATCATCTTCATTTTGGAGCTTGGAAACAATGCGCTGCTTTGTTTCAAAAGAAACAGCATAATCAAAAAAGCAAAGAGCAACTAGCTCTTCAGACAAATACCATAGATGTTTAGACATCTTTTGAGATCTGGTATAGGAAATGCTTTGTTGAAAAGAGCTCGCGATGAGGAGCTTCAAATGCTCTAGAAGCAGTACGACAAGCTTCAGTAAAGACTTGCATTGCGAAAGCACGGAGTTTCTTTAAAGCTTCTTCCTCTTGAGCGATGAGACTAATCTGTTCTTAAACCATTCACATTGTTAAAGCATAAAGAAGTTTGCTCAACCAGTGCGGGGTGCACAGGCCCAGGTGCACGAAACTTTGCACCAAGTGGTGGAGTTCCTCCTGGAAGCAAAAGATAGTTTCAAAAGTTTAAAGTAATCATCTCGTGGTTGTTTTTTCTCGAGGTAGTTAATGGAAAAGTGCATCATGCGATGGCTAGTTTCCTCCAAAATAATTGAGAATAAACTAAATTTTGTGAGCGACTCCTGGCTCATACAAGTTTGTGCCAATGCTCCTGCACTTCGACTCGTTTGAGAAGGGAATTTTTTCCCCTAAAAGAAGCTCTGTAATATGATAGCGATGAGGTAGGTATAATAAGTCTTTACCAAGTGTTTGTCCTAGCAAAATGCAGGTCCCACTTCGACGTTCAGTATTAGTTGCCTCTGTATCAAATGATAGCCTAAGCTTTACCAGCTCCAAAAGCTAGTTTGGGTCTTTCAGAAGCCGATTAACACTCAACCCTGAGAAAAGAACCGGAAAGCGACCTACATATTTTTTGGTGTCAAGTCTTCCACAACTTACCATCTCAGTGAGCTAGAAGTGCTTCTTTGGCATGAAACTCACTTTCACTTATCTTGTTTTTTCATTCGTCCCTCTTCAGCTTTTCGCTTTTGTTTGATCCAATCCTCTTCAGAGCAGCCAGTGTTTCATCCGCACATTCCGTATAACCACGCTTTCCTATTTCTTGTAGGTCAAAGAGAAAAGAACTGAGCCTATATAACCTCCACAACACTCCCGTAGTCAACGAATCTTAACTTGCCAGCTAGTTGCTGCTACTGCAGCAGTATAGCCCCAGCACTGTCTTGAAACTCTCGGAAAAGTCGCAAAGCAATAAGCAAACAATTAAGATTCATTAGAGTATTACAAATTTAGAAGAACTTCACAGGCCAAGGAAATTCAGTTATGAAGAGAAAAAGTTTGTTAAACTTAAAGTATCTTGGAAGAAGCATGCGCAATTACGCATTTACTACTGTATAACAAAAAAGGAATGTTGGCCAATAAGCACGGTCACCTACTTTGATTCATCGCTGTAACTTTGCATTAGGATCTTAATAATGCCCTTCCACCAGCTGTAAGCCTATTGCTTGTAATGATACAGGATGAAAATATTTCGACCTGCTTGTACCACCTCTAAACATTAATCAAATCGTGTACAATTTTACATGATGTGTTTTTTCAATAAATAGATCCATTTCGGAGGCGTAGAGCACAATTTTTCAGACTTTTAAACACGAAAACAAGTTGTTTTGAACTATGGAGATTATTTTGGACTTGAAAGAACTAGCTTTTAATCAGAATAATCAAGATGATTAAACGCATTATGCTTTTGAAGTGTGGTTCGAGGGTGCTTTATTAGTGATCTACCGAGACTAGCTCATCAGTAACGGAGAGGCGTGATCATCAAATGCCTTCTGCTTTATTGATAACCTCAAGCAAGCAAATCGATATATTACATTTTTCACCGTATTTGTGCAAACGAGGACACAATCTAGTAGCAAAGCTTAAAATTTTATCTCAATGGATGTTTGTTTTTAGTTTTTTGAAAAAAAGCGTAGAAGGAATATAGGTGGTACGAATCAAAGTTGGAGTCCTCGAGGACGTCCTCGCCTCGAGGACACATTTTGAATTCCTTTGACTTGGCCTTGGCCTCGAAGCCTCAAGTCCTTGAAAATTGCTCTGTCCTAGGCTCGACAACAGCACTCTTTTTTGAATTGTTAAAATTTTGTAGATCGCCTGAAAAAAAATTTTGAAGACATCTTTTTTAGGAGATCGCCTGAAAAAAAATTTTGAGAACCTTTTTTTTTTTTTTGGAGAACGCTTGCGCTTCGTGTTCTGGTCCTTGGCCTCGAGCATTTCTGTCCTTGGCCTCGAGAGGACCTGTCCTCGGAAGGGCTGTCCTTGGCCTTGGCTGCGGATTTTTGTGTGTCCTTGGCTTTGGCTTTGGCCTCGAGCCCTGTGTCCTCGACTCCGCCTCTGGTACGAATAATAGTCATTAAAAGCAGTGGCGTCGCTAGGGGGGTGGCCCGCGCCGGGTGACACCATTTGGGATGATGTGAAACCATAACTCCACTGATTTGTGGTAAAAACTTTGTGTTTTCATTTTGTTTGATCTACAACCTCATTTGGACCAAAAACCCTCTAATTTTACGGCAAAGATGTTTTTTTCGGTCGTGACCTATTTTTGGACCGAAAAAGGGAACACCGCGAAATCCCACCCCAGGTTCCACCATCGTTAGCAACGCCACTGATTACACGATATCTTTTATTTTAAACTGTGCATAGAACTTGGACTCACAGAATCGACAACCCCGAAAGGAATTGAACCTTAAAACTTGGAAGTTTGATGCTTTACCACCGCACTTTTCCCTAGTTTCATTATAGTTTATGCGATGCAGCTTTTGCCAGCATCGTGTTGCCAACGTCAATGACGCAACAAAAGTAAGATAAATTTTTCAATACAAAAGGTTATTGATTTTATGATGCAATACTATGATTACGGAAGCGTCGAAATAAGGTTTTTAAAAATATTTATTTTGCTACTTTTATTATTGTTCGTATAGCCGTTCAAACTTTTGCCAGTTAAATATTTTTGTACGTGATTGCTTTATTAGACGAGTTTTTTATTTCATCGGCAAAAGGAATTGGTTTGCTTAATCAAGAATAAATCGTACGTTTAGGTATAAATTTAACCTTACAGAGTAAATCTTAACCAAGCAAAATCTTACGAGATACATTATCTGGCTAATGCACTAAAATAAAGCAGAAATGAAAAATTGTCAAAAAAATTTTTGAGGGACTGAAAAATACGCAACAGAAAGAATATACAATAGAAATGCTTTTTTCTGTATAAACGCTATGTGCGCTCTCCTTCATAACAAATGTAGTTTCAAAGTAACAAAAATTTTTCATTTATCACTATCTAATAATCTTTGGTCCGTGGGCAAAGGCAAATAATCTTTGGTCGTAAATTGACTTTGTATCCTGCACTTCCTCGAGTACCGACATTTTGGCGTTACTTCAACCAATGTCATTATATAAACACTTTCCTTTTGCTTTTATGGTGTAGATTGTTTCCTTGTCATATTGTGACTGAAATTTATTTGAAATAAGCATTGTGCTGATTACCAAAACGCTAATATGTAACCGAAAAAAAAAAGCATGTTATGCATGATAACGGAATAGCAAAGTTTTTTTTTAACATTAACTAAGCTAATACCGGTGTAGTGTTTGATACTACTGGTGTATGCGGTATAAGATTTGGCCTGTATTGCTTTGCAATGACATCACAGACACAGGTGGATTACATTTGGTAAGGTCTAATTTCTCAACCCTTGTTTCTTCATTCTAATGCTGAGATTTTACAACCAGTTCAGCTGCTCTAAAGCGCCACCTAAAGAACTTAAGTTTTAAGACTAACTGAACTTTAATTACAAGTGGCAGTCGCAGGCCACGTAAATTAGTTTGAATATCTTCAACCTGTCACAAACATGGTTTTGCTCTTAGCAATTGTTCTTCAAGATTTCTCAAGGTTCTTAAGGTCAAGGCAAAGTCAAGAAACCTTGTTTGGATTTTCGAGTAAAATAATTTGAATAGAAGGTCAACGTTTTGAAGAAAGATTACTTACCTTGGACTGAAGTATAATGGAGGTGTCAATAAAATAAGAAAATACATTTGTCGATCGGGGTACTAAAGGTTGTGACAATGCAAGTGCTTCATATTTCTACAGCTAGATCCTTGAACAGTCGTTGATGATGTGGTGGTGATTTGTTTCTTTTGCGACCACATTTACAGTTGTCATCATCTCTTTATCTTTAACTTTCACTCGAATCACTAAAGCTGGCGACAATTGCCACTGTTCGTTGTTTTCTAACCGGTACAATGCATAGTGCGTAGTAAACATCATGCTTAGTAAATCGATCAGATTGCAAGTCAACTGCTGGTTTGTTCAACGTAAGTTTGCGTGTTTGTATTGAGTCTTCGGTTTATACCGCGCTGTAAAAAAGCACTCGAACACCTGTTCTATGTTAAAGATCTGTGGCGATCTCAACACTATCAGTACCATAGAAGTATGGCTCGCATTCTCGTTGGCTTGCGGTGGTGCAGTGGTAAAGAATCGGACTTTGACTGTCAAGGCTGAAGGTTCGATTCTTGGTTGTTTTTGAATCCCAAAATGCGTTAGTTTAAGCAAAAGAATTGTTCTTAGATCTCACAATGACTTCGCGTTTATCAATTTTTTTGAAATATGTTTCTGTTTTTTGCGGGCGTAATGGTTCGAATCTCAACGGTAGACTATCTTTTTATCAACCTGTATGAGGCAGGCTCTCATTATAAAGGAACGTTTTCCATATTTATAGGCTAATATCCGACTGCAAAACTACAATAATTGCAAAATCACAAGCAATCGGAATTAAAGGCAAAATATTTAATGAAAATGCAAAGGAGAGGACATGCAGTTGGTAATTCAATTCGGAAACATACGACAAAGCTGCAGCAAAATGTAGTTGAATAAGTGATAAAAAGTACACAAAATAAGGTGATAGTAGGCAATATGACAGATTACAAGTTAAATTAAAGCGTAATGCTCAATGGCTATGCCAGTGATGGTGAAGCAATATTCATATATTTGTTCCAAATTGCTATCATTGTTATAGGCAAATTTGTTAAACCAAAAGATATATAAAATGCAACGAAAAATATTTAATTTTAGATTTTAAAGCATTTTGGAACCGATTCACAATACAATAGCAAAAACATGTGAAAAGTAAGCGCAAGTGTGACGTGAAAAAGTAAAATAGTCAGTGAAACTTATTCAAACAGAATTATTTATTTAATATAAATAGCACAAAAACATTGGTAAAACTTTTCGATCAATAAGCGCATATTGAATCAGCAGCTTTTTGGTCATGTTTTGAGTTTTTCACGCAGTACTAGTTTAGAGATGCACAATATTGCCCTCTATGTTTGCAACAAAGCAAAGCCGTATTGGTGAAACATATAGTTGTCGAAAAAGAGCGAAATCCAAACATATCCACTTAATATGTTTTCAGAAGATGGAATTCAAAGCATTTTTTTTTTTTGATGCTTTGATCCAACTTGTGTCTGTACTTTGAGAGCAGTGTAAACGAAAGTCCACAACTGGCGCAACAGCTAGAGTTCATCAGCATAACCAAAGGTGGGCAGACACGGATACTTCAAAAGTAATTCGGTACTGGTACTCGGTACTTGCCTTCGAAAGTAATTTGGTAACGGTACTCAGTACTCTGTGACAAAAGTATCAAATTACTTTTCCGGTACTCGGTACCGGTACTTTTCAAATTTTTAAGAAGTAGGTCAAAAGGTCAACTACTGGTCTTATCACGAAACCGTGCAGTGTGACACCTTGTTGAGCTCAATCAAGAGTTCCAAAGATTTTTAACCATGAACTTGATATTTGTCTGTGTGATGTAAGAGCTCCAGTGCTTGAATCATTGTTTACGTTAGTATTATAAAACTTATCTATCAATGATATTAAATTTATTACTGACATCTAGGACTACAAATTTCAAACTACAAAATGCAACTGAAACTATTGATGTAAGCACACCAGCAGCTAAGCAGGGAAGCTAAGTAGCTAAGAGAATATGATACTAGTAACAAAAAAACAAACTTTGACTCATTAAAATTTCATTCAATGATTGTCAACCTAAAACTATAGGTTTTCGTGTTTCGACCAGTAACTTAGGCCATCTTCATGGCTAGCATTTAGAAGCATAAGTTATTCATCTATACAATTTATTATTGTAACATACAGTGCGATTGAGCTATCGCGACGCGTTTCGACCTTGCTCAAAGGTCTCATCAGGCGAAAAAAATAACACATATTTAAACATGCAATGATATAAAACTGCAATTAAAATTTGAAAACAAAAATTAGCAGCAATTTTAAAATCATTGAAATACATTGAAATCATTGAAAAAACTTTGACTCTTTGTTCCTCATGATCAATGCGGCAAATACTAGAAATTTAATGGGGTAAATTTCAAAAGGGGAGGCTTAAACTGATAGAGACCCAATGTCTTAATGAATCCTCATATGAAAGAGTGAAAGTTAGGTCATTATTCCCTAAACCCATAGGTGTAGCCAGGATTTTTGATTGGGGGGAGGCCAAACCACAAATCGCATGCAATAACGTCATCAGAAATTTTTGAAACAGGAATTTTTTGCTGGGCAAAGATATCGTAGAATGGAAGATCAGAAGCCGTGGCCTAGTGTTGCCAAGTAACTAGGATTTTGCTCAAGAGAGAGAACTTAAATCAATCGTTAAAATGTTCAAATGTCTAAACTAAGAAACGTGTAGAGTAAACTAGCGTAACTCAAACGTAGTAGGACAGACGGGGGTCTGGGAGCGAAGCCCCCAGCTACTGGGCGATTTTTTGTAATGTTTTGAAAAAAAAGCTATTTCAATGCCATTGGATCACATTTCGCTCGTGTTCAGAGTCATTTAAAAGAAACAGATTTTTAACATTTGAAAGCCAATTGAAAAAACTAAATTGTTCTGTCTTCCTATCAGTTGCAATTTAAGTCCAAAATACGTATAAAATCTTCCATATTGATCTTAAATTTTGTAAGTGGTTTGGTCCAGTTCGGGGGAAGTAAGGTATTTTGCCTCTTGCAATATTTTAGCAATATAATAATCCATTCTAAGATTTAACTTAGAGATTATTGTTTTGTCATGAAAATAACCAGTAATAAGAGCACATGTACGGCCAGAGAGGCCCAAGCCCTAGCGATTCAAAAATTTGTTTAAGGAGCATTCCTCCAAGCTAATTTTTTTTTTCTCAAAAATATTTTTTCGCGAAAATACTGGCGAGGTGGAGGTGAATTGTTATCGAAAAATGTGCGATAGACCGTTATGCCTACTTACCATGTTATTTCCCACGCCGGATATACCTTGCGTGAGGCCCCTGGCACTTTTGGGATTTTCGCGACATTTTATTGCCAAAATAGGAAAAGACCCAAAAAAAGTATTACCATCTGAGCGCGGGGCCCTTGGCACTGTGCCGTATGGTAAATCTGGCCCTGGTTATTGCGTTACGTTAATAAAAAGGTTACATGAGGGCCTGAGTAAGCAACTTTTAGAATTATTTCATTTGGGTTATACACTTAAATTGGTTGGCAAATATAAATTTGAGGGGGCCCTGGCTCCCTGGATCAATATTATGGTTAATTGCTGTTGTACACGTGTACTGATGTCGGCAAGATGCTATAACAAACTGAAACTAAAGAAACAAGACTTTTTTGTCACATTTTTATCATTGGTAGCATTTCAATTGAGGGGGGCCGCACCCCCTGTCCCCACACTCCTGGCTATGCCTATGCCTAAACCGTATACTGACAATTCTTTACTCTTCGCGTGGGTCTCACACAAAATCTAGATAAATCACAATTACGTAAATAACTGGCTATCTCCAACAACTCTAACTCGGTCTGCCGACTGGCTATCGCTAACAATTCTAACGCTTGCCAACTGAACTGCAGAAGACTAAACTTCGACTTTGTTTAAATGTTAAGAACTTTTCATGCGATGTGACTGCGTTTCTGCATCAAAACTTTTGTTATTACTCCCCAAAAAAATTTGAAAAAGTACTGATCGAATCGAAAATAGGAAAGTACCGGAAAAAAGTACCGATTTAGCAAAACCAAAGTAATTCGGCGCCGGCGATTATTTTGGTACATATTTTAAAAAGCACCAGCGGTACCGGTACGGAAAAAGTATTTCTATACAGTATTGGGAACAAAAGTAATTGGGTACTGCCCACCTTTGAGCATAACTACAATGAAAGATAACTATAGTTTGCAAATTTATGGGCCTGCTACCGAATTTGCATTTAATGACGCAACACTTACGCAGGAAAAGAGGCAGTGGTCTGTAACATAGGTGAAAAAAAATACACAGCACCACTAAAAGTTTTTGATCAAAAATTTGAAGGGATTTTGGACATTTGTTCAGAATGACATATGCAAACTTTCAATTAAAATAAAAAACAAGAAAACTAAAAATACGAACAAAGGAAAAACAATAAAAGTACAATTAAACAATACAAACAATAAAACAATTAAAGTACATAATAAATTCACTGAGAACCAAAACAATAGTAAACCAGCATTAAATGCGCAAATTCAAAGCAATAATGAGTTAGGGGGAATTTGACCTAGAGTATAACTGAAATGTGAAAAATGACTTGCTAACAACCACGTGATGTAATTTTTATAATTAAATTTGCACTTACTTCCAACTCAAAAAAATAGTAGCGCAGCTGAGTTTAAGTGCATTATTCCAATTTTTTAATCATAACATGCCGCGAGGCAACAAATTCCGGCCATTATAAATAGCCAAGCTTGGGAATTTGTAGCAAAAGAATCTTGTTCCTAATGTTGATTCCCACTATTTTGCGTTGCATTTTCAGTACGTCAGAATCAAAGTGAAATCTACGTTGGTTGAAATTTGGATTTAGCATTTCATTACAATTAAATAACATGAGTTAAACTAATAAGTATTTGTAAACGTTTGCGATGGTTTAGAGTATGTGGTGTTAATATAGCTTAATCTGAAAATGTTTTCACCGAAATGCTTTCACCGAAAAGACCCAGTGCCCACCTATTTGGTTAGTACGACAGCACTGCTAATTATGTAGGGTACAGTCGTAAGGCAAACCTGTGATTTAAACTCAATTCTAGCTGCAGGAAGCAGTTCCGTGATGAATGATTGTTCAGAATGATTAAAATTTGATTTCGTGTACTCATTTTGGGTCTTCCTCATTGCTTGTTACAAGTTTCAATAGCCACCAAGTCATAATTTCACTTGTGGTTTGTGGTTTATGAGTCACAGTAATCTATAAATGTTATGAGTTCATTTTTAATAGCGTTGAAATTTAATCAACAAAATCGTAAAATCTTGCAGTAAATCGAAACTTATGGACGTTTTGATGAAGATCTTTTTCATTGCATTGTTATAGTGCCTCACTTATTTTTTATAAAAAACAGCAAATATGAATTGAGGTTAGTTATTAAATTGTAGTGAATTTTTATCCTTATTTGCATAATTGTTTAAATTTTCATACTTTTAGTACAGCAGTATTAGATTTATTTAAATTTGGAATCATACTTGCTTCGCGAAGGTTGGCAACCTTCGTGAGTGGTTGCTTCCGTCACTTGCTGAAGATAGACCAACCCCTCAATAGCAATTTCGTCTACGTGAATCTAAGCAACCGCTCGCGGAGTTTGCTGCCAGTTGAAACCTTTTGCAAGTTGTTAGTAACATCAAACGTTGGTTGCTTCGCGTCCAATGTAAATACACCTTAATTGTAACGACCGACGCTCACGTTGGGTGTTTTTTTAGTTTTTACTCGACCATTTTCAAACTAACGAGGCGAATTTCAGGATTTTGCTTATAACTCGAGAACGGTTAGGTTTAGTTAACTGAAATTTTGACAACAGTTTGAGATTAATAAGTTGCATGTTTGTACCAAATTTCGAGGCAATAGGTCGCCTGATTTAGTTTTAGGACCTTTAAGAACAAAAGCTTGACTAAAAAACCATATTTTTGTACGTTTCAACTCGCTCAATTTCTATCACAAAAATTGAAATTAAATTGTGCTCCTGGCTTTGATGGTCTCTCTGCGTATCATATAGTTTTTGCGCATGAAATACTACTTTTGCATATCTGTATGTTTTTTAATTTATGTCTTGTTCATTGTTACGTCCCTAACTTGTGTAGTTATTCAGTGCTAAAACCTATTATAAAAAGCAAACATGATGATGTCACAGCTATTTCTAATTACCGACCCATAGCTTTGGCTACAATAGTTTCGAAGTTTCTTGAGCTATTCATTTTGCATATGGTCAAAGAATTTTTGGTTAGTGTTGATAATCAGTTTGGTTTTAAGTCTCTCATAGTACGGATTTGTGTCTGTTTTTACTTTAACAAATAATAGCACAGTACAACCATAATGGCAGTCCAGTATTTGTTGCTTTCCTTGACGCTTCAAAAGCTTTTGACAAAGTGAATCACGGTGTGTTATTCAAAAAATTAGTGGAAGCTAAAGTGCCAATGATTTTTATCCATCTATTAGCTAGATGGTACTCCAGCCAACGATCCTGCGTTAAATGGGATTCTGTTTACTCTGAATCTTTTAGTACCACCAATGGAGTGAGGCAAGGTAGCATCTTGAGCCCTTTTCTATTTGCCATCTACATGAATGAGCTATCGCTGATTTTGAATAAACTTAACATTGGATGTTTTATTGGTAACCGGTGCTTGAATAATATCATGTATGCAGATAATACAGGGTGTCCATAAAGTCCGTGTGCACTTTAAAAAATTTATAACTTTATTCTTATTTGTGATAGAAATAATCTGTAAAAATGTTAGGAAAGTTTTATGTATCTAGTTTTAAGTACAGCTGTTGAATAATTCTTCACTACAAAATTTGTAACAATTTTTAGATAAGTAAATTCTGCGTGTTAGACAGTTTCTAAATCAGGAATTTCCAAACAGATGGACTGGAAGGAGAGGATCATTTTGTTGGCCTCCACGTTTGCCAGAT
The DNA here is from genome assembly GCA_963965965.1 of Trididemnum nubilum. Lineage (NCBI taxonomy): Eukaryota > Metazoa > Chordata > Ascidiacea > Aplousobranchia > Didemnidae > Trididemnum > Trididemnum nubilum. The sequence goes on along the minus strand of OZ014473.1, from coordinate 9,150,510 downwards.
TTGACTCCATAAGGTTTTTTTTGTGGGGACATGTGAAAACAATTGTGTATGCAACCAAACCTAGTTATTTGACAGCTAAAATAACTAATGTGATTTCAGGCATTACTATAAATCAGTTGGGAAATGTTTTTCGTGAACTGCAAAATCGTGTTACTCTTTGTATTGCAAATGATGGAGGACATGTGGAAACTTAAATAAAATTTCAATAAAACCTTACAAAATATCGATTTTCTTCTTTCAAATCCTTTTTACAAATTATTTCTATAGCAAATACAATTAAAGTTATAATTTTTTTAAAGTGCACACGGACTTTATGGACACCCTGTATATGCTGTCTTACCCCGAGCTTCAAGGGCCTCTAAAAACTTTTTGATATTTTGTTGTGATTATGCAAATAGGCATGACATTACTTTTAACTGTACTAAAACTAAGACCATGATGTTTAAGACTAATCGTTTAAGCCTGTCTTTTGAGTCAAAGTTTCGCCTATGCGATAACTCAATCAACTGTGTCAAAAAAAATAAAGTATTTAGGTTTTGTTTTGACTTCTATGACGATGACGTGAACAGGCAATTACGTTCTATATATGGCTCTGCCAATAAGTTACGTAGGAAATTTTTTTGTTGCTCTAAAGCTGTAAAAAACTGTTTATTTCGTACTTTTGTGTCTTGTCTTTATGGAAGTACTGTTTGGTGTATGTATCAAAAATCGACATTTACTCGTTTAAGAGTAAATTATAAAAATGCTTACAGGATATTGTTTAATCTTCCTCGACGCACAAGTATGTCTACCACGTTGGTCCAAAATAATGTGCCTAATTTTCATGTTTTGATCAGAAAGCACACAGCAAATTTCATGCTTCGATGTATCAACTCGTGCAACGTGTGGTTATCTGCGCTAGTAAGATCAAGTGACTTTCGGTCCGGTCCATACAATAATCATTTTGCGAACTTGCACCAGAATACCTAGCTTGGACCATATACTGATAACGCTTGAACAAACGATTGGATTCTATCTTGCTTAAAGCTTTGTGTGTTTGGGTTTGATTAGTGTGTAGTTGTGTTTATGCCTTTGTACTGCTGGACCGATCTTTTTTGTGTCCGTCAATAAATAAATAAATAAATGAAAATAAATAAATAAATAAAAAATGGTCTACTTCAAAAACGGCTTAAATGCGGCAAAAAATACTTCACATGGTTATATGTTTTAAGATACCCTTTGATCTCTACCAACCCACTTTTGGCCGCGATGAGCTTTTTTTTGTTTTATTTCCTTTTTTTTTTTGTTCCTGAATCTCGTACGCTCTTCTTTTCCTATACCACAAAACATCGAAATCTAATTTTTGTGTAAAGTTGCTGAGTTGCAAACGCAATTTGGTCTCCGGAAAACACTCCCCCAAAAAAACAAAAAAAATAAGGCCCCGAAAAATCAGTTTTTGGAACAACTCAAGCCAGGGCGATAGTTTGTTTTAATATCAGTAGATGTTTAAGAGACAAATATTTTTAATATAGTTTTGGGGTATCACCCCCTCACCCACCTGCAGAACCCCCCAAAATCAATTTTTTGGTCGGCTCAAGCTAGGACGATAGTTTTTTTCATATTAGTAGATATTTAAGAGACGAGTATTTTGACATACAGGTAGTTTGAGAGTCACTTCATGGGAACCTCCAAATGGACCTCCAAACATCAATTTTTCGGACGACTCAAGCTCAAGCCCTTCAAAATATATTAAGAAACAAATATTTTGATTTGGTCTGCGGGTACCATCCATTTGGGAACCCTCAAATGGACCCTCTCGAAATCAATTCTCATTAAATGATATACGTCAGTCGTTCAAAGGGCTTGCTCCACAACAAGCTCCAATCTAGTTTTGTTTAATATTCTGCAAAATTAACTTCGTGCTGTGGTAAAATTGTTTTTATTAAAAATTAGATCGACAAGTTGTATGTACTAATAACTTGTATCCAGTACATCTTTGTACCATGTGAGTAATGTTACTGAGTAATGTTTCTTGATTTATCGAAAAAGTTTTAATTTACTTTTGACTTTTGGTGAGTTTTTGTGAAGAGTTTTTTCATGTAGTTCTATTTGTTCGGCAAAAGCTTACATAAATGGTTTGAATACAGAACTGATTATCAAGCACTCTCTGTTTGTTGTTAAACAGTTATCTGCGAGGAGATAAGCCTAACAATTTGGTAACTAACCTAAATCGAAAAAATAACCAATCAAACTTCAGACTCTCTTAGCCAATCAAACGTTTTACCACGCATTCGTCTAATTTTGAACGAATTAATTCAATTTTGCTTGTTATGTATTTGTTATGCGGCAAACGTTTGTAAATTTTGAGAGCTTCTTTAAGATGATAAGAAGCATTTGAATAGCATTTCAAGTTCATGCAACAAATACCAATGCTGTATTGAGTCATACCTAGTCTGGTATCTCTACCAGCGTTTATCTGAGTTTGATAAATTTCACGTGCTTTTCGTAGGTACAGGAGTGCGTCTGCAAACTGTTGTTTTGCTATTAGACATCCACCCATGTAATTGTAATTGTTAGCAATTCGAATGTCTTTGTTCTCGTCTAATGTTGTATTTTGAAAAACTTTTAGTGATTTTTTGAAACAATACCATGCTTTATCGGATTGTTGCAAACCAGTGCGACATCTACCGATATTGCATTGTGTGATAGCCAAATTTCGATCTTTGTTTATATCTGATGATGTAAGTCGAAAGATTTCAAAGGCTTGTTTTAGATGTGTTAGTGCTTCATTGTAGTTGCACAAATCAATATAGCAGTAAGCAATGACTACAAGTGTTACAGCCAAGTTTTTATCCTTTTCTGCATTGGAGGTTGAATTTTGCTTGATTTCAAGTGATCGGATAAGATTGGCCAATGCTTCATCATAGTTGCGCAAATCAATGTGACATCCCCCGATCTCATGAAGTGTCGTAGCTAAGCTCCTATCAGTGTCAGCATTAGTGGTTGCATTTTGTTTGATTTCAAGTGATCGATTTAGATTCGTTAATGCTTCATCATAGTTGTGCAAATCAATGTGACAGCTACCAACATTATGAAATGCAATAGAAACGTCTTCATCTGTATCCACGCAAATTGCTATTTTTTTATAAATTTCAAGAGCCTTACTTAAATTTCTTACTGCTTCATTGTAGTTGTACATGTTGCTGTAACATAACCCAATAAACGAATATGACGCAGCTATGTTCTGATCTTTGTCAGCATTAAGCGTTAAATTTTGAAATATGGTAAGAGCTTTGCTGAAGCTTTTTGACGCTTCATTGGAGTTATTCAAATAATAATAACAACGACCAATGTCATGTTGTGTAGCAGCAATGTTTGCATCCGTGTCAACATTTAGGGTTGTATTTTCGAAGATTTCAAGTGCTTGGTTTAACTTGATTAACGCCATGTCGTAGTTTTTTATTTCTAAGTAACATTGACCAATAGATTTGCATGTATAAGCCACTTTCCTCTGGCTATCAGCGGTTGGAGTTAAACTTTGAAATGCTTTAAGTGCTTTGTTTAGACATTTCAATGCTTCATGATGGTTACGCAACTTGATATTACAGTCACCAATGCATTTAAGCGATTCAGCAATGTCATCATCTACATCGGCATTTAGCGCAGCGTTTTGTCTGATTTCTACGGAATGATTTAAGTTTCTTAATGCTTCATCATAGTTTGCCAATAAAATATTGCAAAAACCAATGTTGTTATGTACCGTAGGAATAGATCTAACACTAGCATTAGCATTTCGGAAAATTTCAAGCGCTTTTCGATGATATTGCAATGCGTTTTCTTTTTGATTTAAAGATAAAAAACAACCCCCAATTTCATCGTTTGAAAATGAAACGTCACAATTGCGGCTGTTGTCTGTAACGTTGCTTTCATAAATGTCTAACAATTGTTTGTAAAATTCCAGTGCTTCATCATATATTTGGGCTGAAAGTAATTTCTTTGCAAACGATTTAACTAAATTGGTTGGATGAGATTGATTAGAAGCAAAAGTAGAGCTCTTGGGTGCCTCTACTCCTGCATCTAAAGTAGTTCCTGTTTCAAGTTTTTCGATACATGTATCAAAGTCAAACTCGCTTGATTTCCAAAAACAACTTTGTGTCAAATTTGTCGGAAAGTTTGTTAAAGCTCCCACTCTAAATGCTAAACCAATTGTAATATTGATAAACTGCGCATTGGAATAAAAGTAAAATTTTGTAAAATTTAGTTGCTTCGCAACCTCACATTGTAAACAATATACAATTTGAAAGTAGTTGATTGTGCTTGCAACTCCCACAACGTTCAAAAACGTTTCAATTCCTTGTTGTGTGATTTTGATGGAATTGTCGCATTGTGATTTCATATTAGTGTAAACTCTCAACCTCATTTCACATGCAGTGGCGATAGCGAGTCGTAATTTATCTGCTGTGTTGGCAGTAATTCGAAAGTTTTTTGCCATTTTATGAATTATATCAAAACATGAGTTGGCTGAAATGTTGTATTTTCTTGCCAGTGCTGATATAAATACAGTGGAACTACGATAGACTAATTGTTTGATATTGATATTGCGTTGAGATTTTAAATTTCTTAATCGAAATCGTGTTGAAAATTTGTCCAAATCAGCTTTAACTTGGTGTTTGACTTCGCTTAAGTGGTCCAATGGTGATTTTGATCTTTGGTATTTTTTAACACTATGCTCAAATTGGTCAAAAATATCAACATTTCCATAAACAAAACATGTTTTTGTTAATATATCAGCTAAATGATAGCCTTGTTTCAAATCTGCTTCAGATGTAAGGTAATTCAACATCTCATTAACTGGTTTGATAAGTTCAGTGGTAAATGGCTTTTTTTCGGTAGGTTGTTGTCTGCCTAATGGAAACTTACATGCATGGGGCATCATTCCATCGAATGAAATGCCTCGTTTTGTGACGTCATCATAATACCAATCACCCAAACTAGAATTTTTGTCGTTAAGACTGTAAATGTTCAAGCTCGGTACAATAGTTTCTTGAACATTTAGCACAATGATATGAAAAATCACTGAAAACCATCGAAAATATTCCAAATGCAATTTGTAGTTTGGATCATCAACTAAAAGAATAATGTGCTCAAAGTCAGAATAGGGTGTGATTTCTTCACGTGCGAGGGATCCCATTCCGACGATAGCGTATTCACAAGGAGGTTTCCCCATGACGAATTCGCAAAACTTACTTAACTCGGCCATGATTTGTTTGTATTTGTCAGCAATCATTTTGTTGATTAGTTTCATTATAATTATCTTTCCCTTTTTTATTTTGTTTGAGTCCGTTTTAGTAGTATTGTTTGGTAGTTTTGGTAGATAGTCTAAGAGTATCTTAACTTCAAATCTTAGTTCCGCTATTTTTGTTTTGACTTGTTCAGCTTTTTGGATCAAATCCACATTTTGATTTTTCGCGTTTGACATTTCAAGAATATGTTGGCATAACTCGACGAGATCGGACTTGATTTGCTTGACGTTCGAAGGTTGTCGAAAAATAGCAGCGTTTAACAATCCAGCACTTTGAATAAGCGCAATTTTGTCAGAACTTCTTTGCTTATAAATCAACCCAATTTGATAAAGGGTTTCAGCTGCTTTTGCAGGGTCGATTTCTTTTCCTGATGCATCGCAGTAGTTGTCTTTCATTTGACACGCGAGTCCTAACTCTTGTTCATTATTTGCCATAATTCACAGAACAGAAAATAATTTTAGAGCAACTTATTGAAACTCAAGTGATTATGATAATGCTAATGCTTTGTTTATAATGTAATTGTTACTGTACTTTTTTAGTTTATTTCTCTAAAAATATTGCAAATTTTATGAAACTATAAAGAAAGATAGTCGTTCTTGAAAAACAAGATTAACATTTTGCTCATTAATTTGAAGACGAAACATGTAATTCCAAAAAAGGATTCAAAAAATCAAAACTCGTAAAAACGTTGATCAAACTTAAACTTGTTTCACAGATCATAATCACAGAAAGTTGAAAATAAAGAAATTGGGCTTAGAAAATGTGAAAAGCGTCTTGGATTTATCGAAAAATAAATTTAAATTTTTTGCCTTTTTTGTGTTTATTTTTTAGTCCATACCGCTAACTTTACTTGAACTTACCTTTAAACGAAATAACTTAACTTCCTTGTGCAAAACGTATGTGTAAAAATCAATTTCATGATTATTGTTATTGTTGTATTGCATATTTATTCTCCTTTCGCGGGGCAGCGTCAGTTGCAGCGTCAGCATAACTGTTAGACGATATGAACACTTTTCATTGCAATGACTCCTTTTTGGTAGGAAAAATTCGCTCCTGCTTAGGAGTTTTCAGTGACCTAATGTTTCTGTGGATTTTATCAAATTCTCGCATACTGAATTCGCTGCTTGTTCGAAACCACCAAGCAGAGAAAATCACCGTCAAAGCGTCTTATTCAATAACACAACAACGTAACCAGGATGCGGGTTGAACCCAGATCATAGTATCAGGATCGTTACCATCTCCGCCACGCTGCCGACAGCTCATATGTAATGAATATTACCTACATAAAATATCGTTTTTTTGTTGGTGGTACCTTGTTAGTGTATACTAAAGGCAGACCCGGCGCCACGGGGGGCATATTGAGGCCGTGTCCCCCCCAAATGACTGCTTGTGCCCCCCCCAAACAAAAATTGTGCCCCCCTCCCAAGCGAGGACTGTGCCCCGAAGAAATTAACAGGCTCGAGGCTACTGGAGTGCAAATCGAGGCCCAAATTGGTGGATTGCATGACGTTTTTGGAATGAAGACCTTTTTTTTTTGGAGATCACCTGTTTACGGCCGGAAAAATCGCTTGAATTTCCGATTCCGGCCGGAAAATGTCTTGGAGTTTCTGGGAAGACTTTTTTTTTTTTGGAGATCACCTGTTTTCGGCCGGAAAAACCGCTTGAATTTCCGATTTCGGCCGGAAAATCCCTTTGAATCTTTGCTTCTCACCATGTTCATTTGAACCAGACTGGGAGAAATGCTCGAATTCACACAAAATAAAGTTCTCGTGCCCCCCAAAATTTATTTCTGCCCCCCCAATCACGCTATCCTGGCGCCGGGCCTGACCAAAGGTACTCAACTGGTTTTAGTTTAGCAAAGGTCCAGATACAAAAGATAACAACGGGACAGGTCCAGTCCCGCCAATTAAAGATGTGTAATTTTTAATGCAGATGCAACATGTTTAAAAATCACAAACTCGTGTATTTCTTGGTTAGACTTATTTTAGCGCAAAAATGACACTTTTTACTTCTTACGAGTTTGTGATTTTTAAACATGTTTAGGTTCCAATTCAGTGGTTGCAACTTGCCAGTCTGTGGTGAATTAAAGTGCAGAAGGCGGTACAAGACGGTGGTGCAGGTGTTGTTTCGTAAAAAAACAGCGAAGCTTATTCTTCTTTTTTTTAACTATAGTCTATATACAACTTCTGCTTAACGATAGTCTCTCTCAGGCGCGCAACCAGGATTTTGCTAAGGGGCGGAAAGGAGGACTTGAATCAAAAGTTAAAATGTTTTTGTTTAAAAATGTCGCAATTGAGCGTAGTGCTGGGCAAGTTGGTGCAACTAAAGCGTATCGTAGACTGGGGTCTAGAAGACAGAGCCCCGAGCTGCTGGGCAATTTTGTGATTTTTCGTGAAAAAAAATAGCCATTTTAACGCCATTCGGATCGCACTTTGCACGGTTTTCAAGTCATTTGATAGAATTAATAGAATGCTTAGATTTGGAAGCCAGATAATGAATTAAATTCTTAGCCCCCTCAAATCCCCATTTATTTACCAGTTAAGTCTAAAACGCGTTTTAATGCCAGCATTTTTGGTTTAAATTTTCAGAGTGACTTGGATAAGGGGGGGGGCTGAAGCTGCTCACAGCTGACAAAACAACAACTCATCTAAGCATGATAAAGTGAAAAAGGCAAACCAAAAATGAAAAAGAAAAAAATGGTAGCAGACGAAAACAGCTAGTAATCGTCCACGGACAAAACAAATCTGTTACTTAACGTCAACCGTTGTTTTTAAACGAATAATTACTAAATTCGCGTATTGCTATCGTACGTTATTCTGCTGTATCGAACGAGTGCAGGCATAATCAAGAAACCGTCGAGGTCCGTATTTAGTGCTGTGGAGGTCCGGATGTGGAGCACGGTCCGCCAGATGAGTAGCCATGGTGTATACTGTATATATGGCGTATTGCAGACATAGGCGTAGCCAGGATTTTGCATTGGGGGGGCACACCAGAAATCCCGTAGGTGAAAACCAAAGCAAAAAGAGTCTTCACATTTCGATTTAGAATTTGTGATTGGGGGTGGGGCCGAAATTTAGTAGGAGACCAATTTTGGATTGGGGGTTGCCCATACCTCAAGTTACAAAATGATGACCAAATTTCTAATACAACTGAACTGAAGATCAGCGCGAGCTGAAACGCCTCTTTTGTCCGGAAAATTAGGTGAAGACCAAAAAAAAGGTCTTCACGGTCTGCGGTCGAGCCACGAGCCAAACTTAAAACGGGTTCAGAAAACCACCAGCCGTTTCGCCAGCAAATTTTTCAGTGGTTCCGGGCAATTGGGTAGAGCCTGGGCCCCTCTCCTGGCTACGCCTATGATTGCAGATAGTTTTCAAAAGTATTTAGTAAATGCGTCATGATAATTGTTGAAAAATTTGACGCTATTTTGATGAGGAGGTTTTAGGCTTGGTTTCATAGACTGCTTGCAATATAAAAAAGTGTCTCCTTGCAAGACTAATACTTTTCTAATAAAAGGTCATTGTGGTAGAGAATTGCTTTATTGATAATTTTTTGTGGCTTTGAGTTAATCATACACCGTACAGTATAGACGAATTTGTTTGTTGGTAAAGGGTACCTAACCTTTTTATTCATACTGCTTTGCACATTTTTTTACATCGATTTTTGGGCTATGCTCCCAAAAATTTAATCAAACACCAGGAAAAAAGAGGTTTAAAGCCTTTTTAGCTTAGTATTTTATAGTTTTATAGCTCTGCAATTCCCTGATGTTTATAGCTTTCTCAGTCAGAGATACTTCTCGAAATCGGTTTTATTAAAGAAATGCGAACTACTTGAGGTAATGAAGAAGTACCCCAAACATTTTTTACATTTTCCCTTATTCGCAAAAATACGATTTAATTCGTTTGACTCCATACCATTGGCAAACCTGCATTTCGCAATTTCGTGTCATCGCGAAAGGTCTGACATCACGAAAGGTCTTCTTTAGATCAGCACTGGTAGCATAGGTCTACAGCTATCAGTAACAGAAGCTCAAATTTCTGATTTGGTTAGGCTACTGGTAGGCCAGGCTGGTGTTAAGTTGAACTGCTATACACGCAATAGCGGAAAGTCTGCGAGAAACTTTGCAAAATCAGTCTTTTGGGGTGTCACGAAAATTGAAACGCAGGGTTGCCAAAGGTACGCAGTCAAACGGTTCATATTTTCGCAAATATGAGGTTTGTGGAAAAAGGTTTGGGACACCTCTTTTTTACCTCAAGTAGTTTTTATTTCTTCAACAAAACATACACTACTGGCCATTTTATTATGGATTTTCCAAAAAAATAGGTTTTGGGGTAATTGTGTATGATTTATTCAAATAAAAGCACACAATTACACTGGAAAATGAAATAAACCAGTAATCAAAATTTAGTTTGGCCCCCTTCGGTGTTTATCAGTGCTTCCACTCGTCTTGGCATGCTTTTTATGAGGTTGATGCATTTCTCCTTGATTTGGGGAGAATGAAACCAGACATGAATCAGTCTTTCAATCAGCACATTTTTGTTAGTTATGGGCACTGAATGGACCTCCTCTTTAAGGAGATACCATAGATTCTCGATTGGATTTATGTCTGGGGAGTTTCCTGCCCAGGAAAACAGTTTGAGTAGGTTTTTTGCACTCCACGACTTAATCTTCTTAGCAGTATGGCTTGGTGCGCTATCTTGTTGAAAAATCCAATCACTTGGAAACTTCTAATCTTTTGTTTGCGTCAAAGACGTTTTTCAAGTACAGAAATATACTTTTCAGCGTTCATTGTTCCATCTACGATGAATAAGCGGCTAGTGCCATGAATGGAAATGGCACCCCAGACCATAGGCGTAGCCAGGATTTTTGATTGGGGGGGCAACCACAAATCACATGCAATGACGTCATCAATAATTTTCAAAAAAGGAACTTTTTTGTAGGGCAAAGATATCGCAGAATTGAAGATCTGAAGCCGTAGCCTGTTGGCACTGAACCAGGATTTTGGTAAACGGAGAGGGCGAAAAGTAGTGATTAGAAAGTGCAAATGTCTAACTTACGAGACGTGGTGAGTAAGCTAGTGTACTCTAACGTATCATAGACGGGGTTCTGGGGGCAAAGCCCCCAGCCGCTGGGCAATTTTTGCAAGTTTTTGGAAAAAAAAGCTATTTTAATCCCATTGGATCACATTTCGCACGTGTTCGCAGCCATTTGAAAGAACTAGATTTTTCACATCTGAAAGCCAATCCAAAAAATTTGATTGTTCAATCCTCTTTTTACTTTCAATTAAAGTCTAAAACAAGTTTAAAATCATGCACAATGGTGTAAAACCTTAATTGTAAGTGATTTGGTCCACGTAGGGGGAAGTAAGGCACATTGCCTGCTGCAATATTTTAGCAGTAAATAATAATCCACTCGAAGATTTTTCTTAGAGATTTTTGCTTTGTCATGAAGTTAACCAGTTATAAGCGTACATGTACGGCCAGGGGGCCCATGCCTCCTCAATGGAAATTCAATAATTTGATCAATAAGCATTTTCCCTAGCTATTTTTTTAAAGGCATTTTATGCGTAAAAACTGGCGAGGTGGAGGTGAATCGTTATTGAAGAATGTTACATTGCGCGGGGCCCCTGGCACTTTGCGGATTTTTGCAACATCTTCTTGCCAGATATAAGTGAAGACCGATAAAAGTCGTACAACCTGAGCGCGTGGCCCTGGCACTGTGCCAAATGCAAATACGGCGCTGGTTATTACATTACATTCATAAAAAGGTTAGATGAGGGTCTGAGGTGGCAACTTTTAGAAAAAAAACCTTGATTTCACCCTGGTTATACGTTTAAATTGGTTGGAAAAATTAAATTAAAGGGGTGCGTCGTGCCCTCTGGTCGTCCATATTATTTATTGTTAATTACTGCTGTACGCGTGTACTGTTGTACGCAAAGATGCTAAAAAAAACTAAAAATGAGGAAACAAGGCTTTTTTGTCAAATTTTTGTCATTGGTGGCATTTCGATTGAGGGGGCCCTGGCTACCCCTTATCTACACCTATGATTTTGAGATAAGATCGCGCCGTAAAGTTTTTTCATAAAAAAAACATTTAAAGCAAAATTAAAATAACTTTTTTTCCAAAACGTGGAGGACTCGAGTCAAGTCTCTTGACAGCTTTTTGAAACCTCCAAGAATTGCATGACATTATTATGACGTGGACACGTGGTCGTCATAATCATTATTATCTTTTGTATGCGTAAATCCTAAATTAAAGAAACTGCGATTCCGGATATATTTTATGACACTGGCATCGTAGATTATAGACAGTAAACTAAAATAATTTTTTAGACTCCATTCCGCTCCTTCCATCAAGCTCCACTTCTGTTTAGACTCTATTCAGTGTCGTAGCCATGAAATAGCTTCAGAATATCACATAACCTGGCCTCGGCGATGCTTACTCTACGCGACATTTAAAAATGAAAGTGATCTTGATCTTGAAGATCTCACAAAAAATGTGATCTTCTAGATCAAGATCAGATCATTAAAATAATGTGATCTTGAAGATCAAGATCAGATCACGATCTTGATCTTTAAGATCACGATCTGATTTTGAAGATCAAGATCGTGCCCATCTCTGACGTCGGCCTGTCTCGAGAGTGTTGGTTGCCTTTAGGTTTAAATTTTTAGTTGTGGAGCAAACAGCTCACATTTTACTTTGTATTCTGAACTTTTAATTTGAAACAATTTTTATTTCGCCGGCAAGATCTAGATTTTATTTTGTTGCCTGTTAGTCTCAATTTTAATAAACTCCGATAAAAATACTGTCTTCGCTGTATATTTGAATTGCTGAGTGCAGCTACGTCTGCGAAGTCTAAGGGACCAGCAAGCCGGAGTCAAACTGCATAACGAATACCCGTGTGGCTCCCTCGGGATATGAACCAACTTCCGAGTTGGAACAACCCAGTTAGACCGGATTTTGGCTTTAAGAATAAACTCAATGACTGATGCTCACTCAGTTTAAAAATTTACTTTTGAGCTAGCTGAGATTTTTTCTTCTCGAGTTGTTCATTTTTAGGTTCTATTTAACTGCACAGCAACTAACTTATTTCAAGCGTTTTTTACCGAACACGCGCTTTAAACGCCTGCGTGCGAAATGCCTAATCGTATGGGGCAGCGTTTGCGTACCCTAATTTGTGCAATGTTTTTTGCATATTTAATTAAATAGTCATTTTAATTAAATGTCCGAAAATAAATATACAAAAAAAGCACGTGCAAAAATAAATACGCAAAAATTTTGAACATTTATTACACGGTAATTTGCGCAACGTTTTTTTTGCATATTTAATTAAATAGTCATTTAAATTAAATATACAAAAATTTATGCCGCAGAATAAACCGTTGCAAAAATAAATCGACAAAAAATTGTTACCAAATTTTTGTTGCTGCAAAAATAAAAAATTTTTGACACAAAAATTGTTGCTGCAAAAATAAATCCACCAAAATTTGTGTGGTTTTATTTTTGCAACATGATTTTTTGCATCAAAAATTTTTGCATTACAATTGTATGTGTCACAAATATTTGTCCATTTAGTTTTGATAGCAAAGAAACAAAACACGCCGAAATAAATATGCAAAATTTTGTGACGCAAAAAATGTTGATGCAAAACTTCTAGTAGCAAAAAAAACGCGAGCAAAAATAAATCGTCAAAAATATTCGACAATTTAGTTCATGTCCATAATAAATGTACCAGCTAGGTATAAAACTGGAACTTCAAAACGAAAGCTTCGAGATGTACAGCAGCCTGTAGTACGGTACTAGCCCGATTATGAGACCTCTCGCGGGGCTGTGAAATAAAGGTTCATTCACCCGAACCTTCCCGCCCGCATAATTTCAAACCTTCATCATTATGGACATGAACTAAATTGTCAAATATTTTTGACGATTTATTTTTGCTCGCGTTTTTTTTGCTACTAGAAGTTTTGCATCAACATTTTTTGCGTCACAAAATTTTGCATATTTATTTCGGCGTGTTTTGTTTCTTTGCTATCAAAACTAAATGGACAAATATTTGTGACACATACAATTGTAATGCAAAAATTTTTGATGCAAAAAATCATGTTGCAAAAATAAAACCACACAAATTTTGGTGGATTTATTTTTGCAGCAACAATTTTTGTGTCAAAAATTTTTTATTTTTGCAGCAACAAAAATTTGGTAACAATTTTTTGTCGATTTATTTTTGCAACGGTTTATTCTGCGGCATATATTTTTGTATATTTAATTAAAATGACTATTTAATTAAATATGCAAAAAAAATTGCACAAATTAGGGTACACAAACGGCGCTCCATATATTTTCGCGTAAAACAGCTTTATCCTCAATAAACATACTCGTATATTTTTCGGAAGCAGGACAATGTGAAGAGCTTTGACAAAAATACCAGAGTCAAGATTAAATGAAACATTTTATTTACGAGACGTTTCGACTTAATCTAAAGTCATTATTCAAACACATATTTTTCAAATTTTGACTCGAGTAAGGCTAATCTGAAGCTTTTTGCGTTTACTCTCAGCATTCACTCAACCTCGTAATGTAGACTTCTTGATTACATTTTTTTGATATATATTTCAATGAAGGTATTTTTGCCTTTTATATTTTTTGCTTTTTTTGTTAATTCGTTTGCCTTGTATGTTTACACTTTTTGCACATTATATTTCAAAGACGGCGGCAAACATATTTAAGGAATCGATTGTTTACCTACACCCTAAAACTGTCGTTTTCCTGTCCAATTTTGTTACTTACCAGCATCCTACTTTGTAAATATGAGTTCAAGGCGACTTAAGACTGAAAATCATGTTTACCGTAAATAAAGCTTTAATAAATTCTCAGCTCGGTAGCTTCCAAGTGCTAAACTGAACAAAACGTTCAATTACGGTTACAACGTCAACCAATTCCGGCATTTAACTAGTGTAACGTGGTTTAATATTAAAGCCCCTATTTGCCCACTTTTAAACATTTGTTTTTTGACAAAGCAAATAGGAACCAAGAAAATAACTGGAAGCGACGACTAGAAGTGCGAAAACAATGATGGACTGCTTAGCTTTGGTTGATCAAAAAGCCTCTTGTAAAAAACAGCGCGCGGCAATCGTCTGCTGTATTTTACCTTAAAATGAATAAAAAACAAAATATATGCAATGAAAAACAATTTTTGTGAGATATCTAAAACGGGCCCAAGCCAAAATTGTACGGTTTGTTCATGCTTGCACATTACACGCGTATCACGCTATACCAGAGTGGTAAACGGGCCGACTAGTTGCCCGAACCCGGCCCGAACTCGAAAATATAAGCCCGAATCCGGCCCGAACCCAAAAACTAATTTGAGCCCCAAATCATGTCCGAAAAAATCCGAAAGTTAAGTTAGGTCTAAAAAATTTAGCAATGTTGCCGAGGTATTTTGATTATACTTTTGTGCACCTGAGACAAAAAGTATGACTTAGGCCCGAATTAAGCCCAAAATTTTTGTTAACTTTAGGTCCGAACCCGAGCCCGACTCGAAAAGCCCGGGCCGACTTACAACTTTGCGCTATACTGGTAGTGCTAAGTAGCAGCAATACTGGCTAATAAATTAATAAACCGGGCCACAGTATGAAGGAGAAAACGCGGGGTCTGAGGTAACTGCCCTAGTTAGCGTGATTACCTTAATTAGGTTGGTGATCAAACTGCAACCTTAGTCGTTACATCAAACTAATGTAATGACTATGCTACAACTTCCAAAATTTTAAATACCAGTAGTGCTTTGGATTAAATTTTCATTTCAGGACTTGCGAAAGCTGCGTGAGGAAGGTTAATTTTTTGCTGTTTAATTGCGTTTCACCTTCACGTATTTTTGCTTCGCAATCAGCAAACTTTTTTTTATTTTGAATTTTGTTTTACTTTTGTTAAGACGTTTTAAAAGGGCATTAGGTTGAAGGCTTTTTTGCTCGGTATTTTCTCAAAGCATTTTTACAGATCCAGTCGCGTAGCCAGGATTTCGCAAAGGAGGGGGGCTTTTTTTGAAGTTTGAAACAATAGTGAACGAACTTGACTCAAATCATCATCAATCTTAAATGAGATTAAGACGTTTTTCTGCCCAAAATCAGGCGATCTCCAAAAAAAGAATAAAAAAAAGTTTTCTCCGAAATTCAGAGCGCTTTTCTGCCCGAAATCAGGTGATCTCCAAAAAAAAAGAAGGTCTTCATATGCAATGAGGCCCATTTCCACTTGTCGACATCATCTCAGGATCTTCTCCACTCTCACCCCAATTTAGCTTGGGGGGGGCTATTTTCGTTTTAAAAGAAAAAATCAGCCTCAAAACTGCAAAAACCATGCTATTTCGCATACTTTTCAGGCCAATGGGGGGCTATAGCACCATTTTCCCCCCTAGCTACGCTAGTGGACAGATCAGAAGACTAACTGAACCAAAATTGGCTTTTTTACTATTTTTCGTTCCGAGATATAAAGCTTAAATTTTCCCTTATAGAAAGGCTTTTTTATCTTAAAAATTTTGCGATTAGAAACAAATTCTTGGAAACGGCAAGATGTAAAAAGTTCAAATTTAGCGAAAATGCGTTTAAGTTTTTCCCAACATTTTGATCAACGATAAAAAAATTGACTTGAATGCCCCTTTAAAACAAATTGCTAATTTTTGCCTAATCCAAACTCTTTATAATGATTTTTTTTCCACAACTGTAAGGTAGCCCTTCCTCACATATCTGCTTTCCCATTAGGCTAGTGTGTGATCAGCATCTGAATTTACATATAGCCTATCTTAGCAGCCCACCCGAACCTTCAAAGCACACACGAGGGCAATTTCTGCACTTTGCCATCGTACCCTCTTCCCAGATTACTCTGATCAAAGTCTAACAACAAGGTCACCAGAAAGAGGATTCTCGACCAGAACCACACTCAAGCGGGTAGCCAGAAATTCGCAATGGGGGGTTGTTTTGGGGGTCTGGGGGCGGAGCCCCCAGCGTTCGAAAATTTTGCATTTCTTGCAAAAATATCTTAATTTTAGGGCTATTTTGATAAAAAATAATGCTTTTAAAAGGTGGTTTAGAATTTGGCCGTGCAAACATGATTAAACTCGTTGCATAAATGGGCTATTTGGGAGGTAGCGAATGGTAAAATTTTAGTTCTCTTATTTAGATGCTGGTAAATTATAAAATCTAATAGTTCAATAAAACCCACAAGGAGTAATTCATTTTGTATACAGTTTATAGACAAAAATAACTGAAGGGGGGGGGCTAATGAAAAGAGATTTGAGAGAAATGATTGGTAACTAACTAATACGGAATAGCCCCCCATTTCCTAATTTTATAGTACGTTTGTTGATGACACCTATGTTTAGCATTTTTACGAAGCTTGCGATCAAATTTGATTGCTTATTTTTGAACATTTTTCAATTTTTTTTTTGTTGGTTCTATTTTTGAAAATTAGCCCCCCCCCCCATTAAAAATATGTTTCAAAAAACGTTTTAAATCACTATTTAGTCCACTCCAGTGCATAAAACAGTCTCAAAAGTGATAAAAACGTAGTGTTTTTCCCAATCTGCATTTTGGTCGACATGCCAATGGGGGGGTCATAGCCCCCCCCGTCCCCCCCCCCCCCCCGGTTACGCTACTGATCACACTGGCACTGCACTTAGCTCAACCGCATTGCGCTAGCATCACTAAGCATGGACACCATATTGACATCACATTAGCAATTTACCACAATAGTACGCTATATGCATATAATGATGTTTGTGGTGTTTAAAAATTTTGTAGCTTATTGGGTTAATTAATTTCGTTGTAGAAGCAGGGCTATGTTTGCTGCGTAAATAACTAAACAATAA
The DNA here is from genome assembly GCA_963965965.1 of Trididemnum nubilum. NCBI lineage: Eukaryota > Metazoa > Chordata > Ascidiacea > Aplousobranchia > Didemnidae > Trididemnum > Trididemnum nubilum. The sequence continues at coordinate 9,133,375 of OZ014473.1, read as the reverse complement.
CGTTGCGAAAGATTTATGTTCTTTTCGTAAAATTTGTTCTTATGTACATTAGATTGTAAAATATTAAGTGACTTTCTTTCAGCAAAGTCAAATTCGTCATCATTAAACGCTTTTCGTACACACATCAAATCAAACTTTTCATTATATTCGCTGTAATACGCCGAAGCGTGTAACGAGCTAGCAGGGCCCATCTCCGCGTCATTGCACCCGGGCTACACAGCTCCTTTCGAAAAAATATCGCAGCGGTGGCGAGCTGTCGGCAACACTGTGTCCGATTTGATCGGCCAGAGATTTGAACCTGACTTCCCGCTCCAGAGATGAACGCGTTACCGCTCGACCGACTTGCTGGTGACAAACATTATCGATATCGATAATACGCTGACGCTGTTATACGGTGACTTATGGTAAATACAATCATATTTGTTGGCGCTCATTTAGTAAATGCTGTGATGGACTTTAATTTTTTTTCAACCTACTAGCTCTAGTTGTTCTTTTTCTATTTTTTGGAGGGACTTGCTTTCAAATACATTGTAATTCCAATTACAGATTTATTTACAAAAACGCTTGGGCCGAGAGACAGCTACTTCCGTCCCCACATGAAGCAAGTCACCCTCGCTGCACTTGCCTACCAGCTACCACTCGTGGCAGAGATTTCACTTTGCCTCTTCTTAGAGCTGAACATGTAGCAGGTAAGCTGTGAATGCCAAGTTTTTTATAGTTTATATTTTAACCTGCTGGAAATCCAACTCCAGTCAATACTGTTTCCGCAGCAGTCGCTCCACAAGACCACTGATCGGTTTATGTTTAAAAAATAGTTCTCTCTGATGTCTTTCTTTCATGTAAACTCAATCTGATTAAACTACGGTGGAAGTAAGCTTCAGTATTTATATGGTAATGCGCTGCTGTCGGGATACATTCATCCATCATTAGAATCCTATTAAAACAATCAAAGTTTTTTGTTGGATTTAAAGTCTATAGGCCTTATCCCACTTTGAAAATAAGGATTTGGTAGCTTCACTAGAGTTTTTGTTTGTAAATTGCTGTAAAAACATTGAAAGGAGGCGGAGCAGTAATTTTTTTGTGATTTGGCTTTGTTTTTTCAAGATTTGCTTCGAGAACAATGCACTTGTTTCGTAAAACCTTTTGAACTTTTTTGTTGCTGAAACTTTAAATATAAAATAGATTTTCACTGAGACTGAGTTAAATACATTATAATGATCGATTCTTTTTCGGGCTATTTACGCCCGTAAAAGTATTCGAAAAGTCAAATAAGTTTTTATTGACTAAAGAAGAAAAAATGGCAAAATTGGACAAGGCTTCAAAATGAATTTTGTCTTTGTAATATTGTTCTTGGACATAAACCTAGTCTTACGCGAACGAATTAAGCTTTACTGATTGTTGTGGTATTATGCTTGTGTTAGGATTCATCATTTCTATGATATATACAGTATGTTTTAAGATAATATAAAACTGTTTGTTTTAGTTGAACTCTTTACATCTTACCCCTTTAGAAAATAGTGTTTTTGTTGGCTATAATATAGCTTTCATTGGCTCTGTGTGAGCTACACAGTACAGCACATCGTACAGTACTGGTACGGTGGTACCACTAAAACTCAAATTAAGGCCATCACAACAAATAATCGGCGGAAAACAAGAACTGATCAATTAATTTACAGGAAGAACAATTATTGCAAGTTTGTAGAGAGAAATAGAGTTTCTGTTTATGCAAAATAGACTTTGCACCCTTACATTTGGTTAAATTATTTTGGGTTGTACGACGTTACTTTCTTCCACTTATTTCAACTTTACCGTATAATGTTCCGATTAAACCGTGCTATCACCAGAGCAAGCTAATGGTTGAGGGACACGGACAAAATAGAGAAGCATTAAGACACGGCAAATTTTCCCCATCAAAATTCGTTTTTGTGGTTCCTAATACAGGCAAAAACTTTCTTTTAACCAGGCATTTTTGTAACAAATTAGTATTTAAAACCAGGCACTGACTTCATGACGTGATTATAGATTAGAAGATCCAAACGTTTAGTTAAAGAAAATTGCGGTTTGGTAGTGCCTTGTGCGTGCTAGTAAGATTTTTTGTAAAAATACAATTTTAAAAGCGTTGTAAAGAATTTATTCAGTCTAATAATGATCAAAAAGTTATTTTGAGAGTGCCAGCGCATTGGGTAAAAAATTTTACAAATTTTTGATATAATGGCTTTCTTGTTATATTGGTAACGTCTTTTGGTAACCGCATCTTCCAAATAACTAATTTTACGCATTTAGCAGTGAAACAATGCATTGCACCGTATAAGGCAGTGATTCTCAACCGCAGCTCTTGGTTATTCTTTCTGTGGCTCTCATTAAATGTTTGAAAATGAATCTGCTTCGCACTGTTTATGTAAACTTTATTGAACCATTTTCATTTCAATAGCAAAACCAATACTAAGATGCGCAGAGCTGGACAGCGCTGTTTCGAGCTTTTAGCTCTCATCGGCAGCCCTCAGCTTCTCTAACAAAGTTATTCCCCAGCTGTAATTTTTTATTACATAATGACGACAAACAAACACAACATGTCACAATTGTTTTCAAATTGTTTTCGATGTTAATCAATTGTAATCTTTTTATTCTTTTGTTGAAGGTATTCTCCAGCTGGACAAGACTCTTGGCCGAACTGGACAAACCTGACAAGACTCTTGGCCAAACTGGACATACCTTAAGGGCTTGCACAGCAGCAGAGGCTTTGTAGGGAATAAACAATTTTTCATTTGTGGTAATTAAACAAAAAAAAACAAGTGAAAAAATCGCTGAACCCTTGTAGTAAGGACAGCCATAGGCTATCCCTACAACAAGGGTTCCCCTTGTGTGACCATGGAAATCATAACGGACAAGTTTAACGTCCTTCGTGGTCGACTCCTGGGAAATCAGCTGGGGAATAACTTTGTTAGAGAAGCTGAGGGCTGCCGATGAGAGCTAAAAGCTCGAAACAACGCTGTCCAGCTCTGTGCATCTTATGACTCGAGCTGCTTTGTAGCTGCAGGGTTGGTGGTAGATCTGGCCACCTAACTGCCAGTGGAAGTCGTTATGATTTCCCAGGAGTCGACCACGAAAGACGTCAAACTTGTCGGTTAAAAAACCAATACTATTAAAGTAATAAATTTAGTCAAGTCTTTTGTTGCTTAGCTACGAGCATCCCTTTTGCCAACAGTCGAGAATAACATTGCATAGTTCTACTTAGGAGTTACTGGATGTTAGGGTTATTGCATTAGCTTGGTTTCTTTGCTTCGTTCTCATTTCCAATTAAAAGTTGTATTCTTGTTTATATCAAACAGAAGAGAGGGGGCCTTAACTTAGTCTTTCAATAGATTGGTTGTAGAACTAAAGTTGCAAAATACTATGCTAATGCAGTAACAAAACCAAAGGGGTCTAAAAGGGCTGAACAGCCGTGCAACTTGTAAAACTCAACATGGGCAATTTTTGTAAATTTTTGGCAAAAGTTTGTGGTCAAGCGCCATTAGGATTACAGGCAAGTGAGGTAGTACTGTCCCTGTAATCTGAAGACACGAAGTACCGGAACTGCAAAAAACATTATAGTGATTAAAATTTAATGTTTTGAGAACCAAAAGAGTCCTTTCTAGAAATAAAACGTAAAAAAGTTTTTGTTGATCCAAAAATACATTACAATTTTCAATTTATGAAGAAATATCTTTTTTTAATACTGTATAAGCAAATACTCGCCACCAAGTGGCGTTGAAAAGTGCATTAAAATCAATAATAACAAATTAAAAAAGACAATTTTTTTCGGAAATTTTATTTATTTTTTATTAATTCGAACCAAATCTAACCCAACTCAAATTCTTACTCTAAAGCTAACCCCAAACCTAACTTTAACTCAAACCCTAACTCAAATCTAATCCTAACCTTTAAAAAAAGCAAATAAAAAAGCGCGGCGAATAGTTATCTTTTTTTTTTACTTATAAACTTGAAAAATTTCTGTGAAAAAGTCGCTACCAAACAAGTTGCGTGTGTTAAATGATTTCTAAATGTCGTAAAATAAATTAGAATCTTGTGGAATGTATTTGGTTAGTCTGTGGCATTCAATTTAGTTCCGTCGATTTAAACTGACGCTAGGAAGATAGGGTGATGCTACAAATTTCAAATGTAGAACTCAAGGATCCTATGTCTGTAACCATAAGCATTACTCTCAAGACATGTAAGTTACTAACTTAGTTTGTAGCCCTAGTTGGAACGATCGACACTGGCGTTACTAGTGGCGGATTTAAGGGGTCCGGATCCCCCTGCTCAAACCGGAGAAACATAAGCAAAACTTCTAACACATAAAATTCATTGCAATAACTGCAGCAACATCCATTTCTAGTCCAGACTGGTAAAATACTCAGTGGGGTGGTGATGAACATCTCCGATATAATCTTGTTTTTGTAAATGCAGACGAATTAGGTTAAAACTTGTGATTTTTTTATTTTATGATTTACAAGCTTGCAATAAAAACGCTGACATTTACCATTAACCGCCCTTATGATAGCCCATTTACTCATCCAGTTTAATCATGTTTTTGTACTGCTATAATTCCTGAGCAAGGTTTTTAAATCATTAATTTTTGCAGAAACAGACCTAAAATAAAGTTATTTTTGCAAAAAAAAAATTCAAAATCTCCGAGCGCTGGGGACTCTACCGCCACATCACCTGGCCTCCGGCGGTTGAGGGGGTTGCCTCCAAACCCCCAATAGCCTCCGGCGGCTGAACCTGCCCTTATTTAATTAATAATTCGTTTTTTGTTATTTTTTAGTGATTAAGCGACGTAATCAGTAAACCTGGCTTTGTTGAAGTTTTTAATTGTTACAGTAGAGAGCATTGTGATGGTAATGACTGTACGTACAGTATTGCAAGTGCCCTTTGAAAAAGCTGCCCCCCTTACCCCTCCAACGTTCCGGCACCCCTAAGAATTGCACCAGGCTAGCTGTGGGTGTAGGTTTAAATTTTTTGAAAGTGTATGGAATATATGGTGAGAATATTTCATCTTTATAAATCGTCTGCCATAATTGTTTGTACCGGTATTTGAAATTCCTGACAGTGTAGACTATCTTGACTGCTTTGATTGTTACTGCGGTTATAGTGCATAAGATATTATTTGCATGCCATATTTTATTGAGCTGCTATTTAAGAAATACCAAAATAATTTCAAACGTGAGTCGAGTTTGTCGAGTGAAAAAATTTTTCGATCTATGATAAAACTATGCATGGTTTTGCTTCAGTTTCAGGCATAAATGCACTCGCTATTGTTCCGCGACATTGCATTTTTTGGCGTAAAAAGTTTTTGCATTTTGCTTTCGAAATCTAACGCATATGCTGCAATCAGGCTATTTACCGCACATAGTATTTGAAAGAAACAGGAATGAGCTGCTAGTATAGAAGTTTGAAGAAAACCTGCGTAAATTGACCTTTCTAAATGTTAATTAATTTGTGATCCATGTGACCGCTTGTGGGCGCTTGTGTGCACTTATTAACTGAAATGTGCTTTGTTGATCTTTTTTGGTATCGAGGCGTGAAGAGTGGGTTCTCGAAATTTTTCTTGAATGGTGCTCACGCCAGTGGGCTAATAAAAGAATAAGAAACCAACGCTCTCGATACTGATAAGCTAGCTAAGATGAATAGCAGTGCCAAGGGAAGCCTACAGTATTTATGATTTAATCAAATTCAGTTGAGGGGGTTCTGGACAAGAGCACTTGGGATATTGTTTCACAAAATGAATAGTGATTTAATGACGATAACAAGGATTTGAGCCGTCGCTATAAATGGATTTGTGTTATTGTCATTAAATCTTTATTTATTTTGTGAAACAATCTCCCAAGTGCTCTTTTCCTGAACCCTTTAACTGAATTTAATTTACGCTCACCAAGTTAGTGGCTTGAGCACTCTCGGTTTAGGAATCTCTCGACTATGACTCTTGTCTTACCCTTTCTCAAAATTTGCATTTATGATTTGTATATTTTGTGCTGCTTATTATTGAAGTATAGATTAAACTCTTTCAATTTGCTAAGAAATTTGACACACTTAGGCTCCTTGATGTGCTTGGTTCGGTCTTCGAAACTTTAGCAGTTCCAAGTATCAACTTCGCAACTGACCACTGCCATTCTGGCCTCGACTGTGGTGTTACCACTATCGCTGTTCTGCTGCATTTTGCACAGTTTCAAGCATAGGCGTAGCCAGGATTTTTGATTGGGAGGGGGAGGGGCAAACCACGAATCACACGCAATTAAGTTATCAGAATTTTTCGGAAGAGGAACTTGTGAAGCAAAGATATAGTAAAATGGAAGATCAGAAGCCATGGCCTATTTTGTCACTGTCACGAATAATAATTTTGAATGCCTGAGATACGATTATTTGCTGTATTTTAATGTGTACATGACTGATTTACTACTTTTGCCGCTTTTTTTGATTTAGAATATTCGAGATAATTTCTTTCTAGTATATTCTGCTATTTTCTGCAGTTATCGATTGTTTGGGTTGTTTACGATTTCGTAATTGCTATAGTTTGACTTGAAGTTTGTGATGTCATAATTATGTCGAAGTTTGTTTATCGTAATCTCATGTATTTCTTCTATTGTGACGTATCAAGGATTTTTCTGGGATATTCAATAGCTTTTGTCGTAGTATAAATAGGCGGGTCGTTTTTCGTTCAATATTCTAATATTCTAAGAGTGGGTGATTTTAGGTATTAGTGTCATAGGCAGTTAAGCCGAGTTTGTGTATCTGGGGTTGGCTCGTATATCCGTTTAGTACGAGGTGTGAGTGGAGCGATTTTGCTCAGTGAGTTGGTTTGTGTTTTAATCTTAAATAGAGAATTTGGTGTGCTGCTTTCTGAGATTCAAGAAGCTAAAGGAACTATCAACTGCCATTTTCGATTCGTCAATTAACATCTCAGTTGTTCTGTAGTTTCAGCCGACGTGGGCAATTCTAGAGATTAAAGATTGTACTCTAGCCAAATATCAACAATCGCGACAGTCGCTTAACCAGGATTTATGTTGAGTAAAGTAGTGTAACTCAAACGTATCACAGAGGGGCTAGAGGGCGAAGCCTCCAGCCGTCGAGCGATTTTTTGTAATTTTTTGGAAAAAAAGCTATTTTAATGCCATTGAATCGCATTTTGCATGTGTTTAGAGCCATTTGAAAGAACTAGATTTTTAACATTTGAAAGCGAATTGAAACTATTGAATTGTTCAATCCTCCTTTTACTTGCAATTTAAGTGCAAAACACGTTTAAAATCTTACATTTTGGTGTTACATTTTGTAATTGATTAGGCCCAGGTAGGGGGAAGTAAGGTGCACTGCCTCTTGCAATATTTTAGGGTAAATAATCATACACTCGAAGATTTCACTTGGAAATTTTTGTTTTGTCATAAAAATAATCAGTTCAGGAGTGCACTTACAACCAAGCCCAAGGGGCCCAGGCCCCCTCAGTGCAAATTCAATAATTTGTTGAATGAACATTTTCCCTAGCTAATTTTTTTTTCAAAAGTATTTTGTCGCATAAAAACTGTCGAGGTCGATGTGATTTGTTATTAAAAAATGGTACAATTGATGGTTACGTCTGCTAACCGTGCTACTGCCCGAGCCGAATTTACATTGGGCGAGACCTCTAACACTTTGGGGAATTTCGCATCATCTTCCTGCCAAATAAAGGTGAAGATCAAAAAAAGTCTTACCATCTTGGCGCAAGGCCCCTCGCACTGCGCCATGTGAAAAATGTGTCCCTGGATGTTACATTACGTTCGTCAAAAGGTTAGGAAAGTGCCTGAGTTAGCAACTTTTAGAACAAAAAACCTTAATTTCAACGGGGTTATACATTTGAATTGGTTGGCAAAAATTAAATTGAGGGGGTTCTGGCCTCCTGGTTGTCAATATTATTGCTAATTACTGTTGTACGCATGTACATGTACTGTTCTACGCGAAGATGCTAAAAGAAACCAAAGAAACAATTCATAGGCTTTTTGTCACATTGTTATGATTGGTGGCATTTCAATTGAGGGGGTGCCAGGCCCCCTTGGCTCCCCCTGGCTACGCCAATGGTTTCAAGAACGGTGGTTATTGCACTGTGCAATGGAATGAAATAAGAGTTCGAACTAAAAAATTGTTATGGTTTTATTGAAAGGCCCTTTTGCTGTCTTCTTGTTCAATTGCAAAATTTGAAAACATTTTGAACAATAAACATCCTTCGAGTCTACCATGAACTTTGCAAACGTAGGACATTTAATTGATTTGCTTGTCTGTTTTCGACTCCGCAGCGAATAAGCTTAAGTTTTTGGAAGCTATAAGTTTCAATTACCTTGTTGTTCTATATCTGTAGGTCGTGCTATATCAAAATATCACGAGTGCAGCGATCAAAAGAATACTAAGTAGCTTTTTTGTTGGTTTTTTAGACTTTCGCTTTAAAACACAAGATGTCTTGGCTTTGATTCAATGAGTGCGATGAGTTCGCAAGCTATTGTAATCAAATTGATATAATATTGCATCAGTAAAAGGTCTTATACGTTTAAAAACTTATAAGACCTTTTACTGATGCAACTAATATTGATGCTAGCTTTCTTAAATCAACATTGATTCCTTCGGATAGTTGCTTCGGACAGGTGCAACAGTGCAAAGAAATTACTGTTGTTTTTGCTGTCAATGTAATTATATTTTTGGATAAGTTTGAATTGGAATTACGTAGCAAAGCTGGTTTACACCCATTAGCTGAGCTGAGTTTTTGGCGCAGATAAAGCTTATTTATTCTTTTATAATTTCTCTTCAACTCTGTTCATCTTATTGCAGCAGCGGAGCGGAGTAGCAGAGAAGTTACAAAAGAAAAAAAACAACTTTAATTACACTGTGGTCAGCTCTAGTAAACGCAATGTATCCGTTTTCACTGTAGTTTACCCAGCATATTCTAAGTTTTCATAGTCAGAAAGTAGAAAAGGTGCATACGATTTTTGTACGCTTGCTTGTATACTACCCATGGTGGAGATCCACTCTCCAATAGTCCCTACTGCCTCTTTCTATAATCGAAAAGCGTCTTTTTAGTCGTTGGTTTAGTCCCACTCATAATTGACTCCGGAAACGAAATGGATTTTAAATCAACATGTCACGTATTACTGCTCACCATTTCCGTAATAAGTTAGCGCGCTCATATTGGGTCAGCCACTTGCTATCTTCCAGGAAACGTAATCGAACACTTTTTCTACTTTGAGGATTTGTGGCAGTGTTAATATCAGTTCAACATGAATGTCTCGGCTCTCTGTTTGACTTGCGGTGGCGCAGCGGTAAAAATTCGGAATTCGACTCTCAAGGTTGAGGGTGTGATTCTCTGTTGTTGCAGAATTCCAAAATGTGTAAATTATGAGTAAAAAGTGTTTTGCAATTGCATTCATTTAATTATTTAGAAGCATTTTTCTGCTTTTGCAGTCATGTAAGTTCGAATCTTATTCGTACCGTTGTCTATTTTTTGGCACTTTGTTGAGACAGATTCAAATTATACCGTAACTAACGTCTTCTATGTTTTTAATAGCGGATTTGCAAAACTATAATAGTTGCGAAATCATGAACAAACGGAATTACAGCCAAAAGAATAGATATGCAATGCTATAATTTTTTCCAAAACTTGAAACTAAAATTAAAAAAATGTAGTTGCACTGTATACATGACAAGAGCAGCAACGCGGTAATTACAACCGTAAAAGTTGTTAGCGTTTGAGATTTTACCACATCGATCGTCATTAAAAAGTAAAATCTCATTCAAGTAGACGACAAAAAGTGCTACAATAAACAACCAAAACCATGCAATGAACGCCAAATAATAGGTGATAACGCAACCTACAAAGTAAATTGCATTTGTTATGCAGTAAAATGTACCTTAACATACAAAATTAGGTCTCGGTGTCAGAGATTGCCCACTGTTGCTGCTGTTGTGCAAGCCAGTAATGGTGACGTGACATTCATAAGATTGCTTCAAACTGCTGATTCATTGACGCACATTTGTGAGAAAAATAGAATATAAAATGCAATAAAAATAAAACAAAAAAGTAGCAAACACTTTATGTGCAATGCGAATCAAAACTTGGTTATGCAATCTCAGCAAAATATTTTCAAACAAAAGAATTTAATAAATCGCTTTTTGATGAATATACACCAATGCAATTGTTTTTTGTATAATTTGATATTATTATTTGAATTTAGTAATTAAATAACAATGAAATTACATTAATGGATCAAATATTAGTTTTAGATTTTAAAGCATTTAGGCACCGATACTGTACAATTGTACCCAAAAAAGGTGAAAGGTTAGCGTAAGTGTGACGTAAAAATATAAAACAATCAATGAAATTCATAATCGATTTTTTTAAATGATAATCGAACAAAAACGTCGGTAAAACTCATCGATCAAAGAGTGCAGTCACATCCAAAATTAAACCCGTCTACGCCACGAAATAAGCAGTTTTCATTTATGTTTTATTTTTCATACAACACTATAATTGAGAAATGCACATATTATTTGAAGTAAAGCGAAACTGCATCTGTGATACAAATAGTTGCCAAATAGGGGTAACACTGCAGGCATATTCTTTGCTTAAAGGGGCATTGAGGATTAATTTTTGAAATTTAACTTTAGAAATATGATAAATAATTGATTACCAACGTTTTTGTCCCGTATTTTTATTGTTTGACGTTAAATAGCTTTAAGAGAAAGATTTTGACTTTACAGGAAAATATTCGGCTGCGGCAATATGACAACATCAAATTTGCATTAGTGATTTTATACGAGATTCGTAAGATTGTAGTTCTCAGGGAAGAATAGGTTTCTGCTCTGACTTTGATGACATAAAATTGCTTTTCAAGTGCAAAAATGCACTTATTGGTTTGAATTTGCTACTTTTAGCAAACGCATATGCGATTTGTTGCGCTTAGGAAAAAACGAAACATAGGCTTAGGCAAATAGGCTAGCATAGCCTACTGATTAATTAAGTTAGTTAGAAGTTGTTTGTTGCTATTTTAAGAGTAAAACTTTGTCTAAAAAAACAGTTAAAACTTTATCTAATGTAATACCTTATACAGTGTGTCCAGTACTTAAATTGTAAAATTTTGCACGGGGGATGCGTTTGCAGCCTTGACCAACTTTACAAGTACTTTATTGGAAATTATGCATTTCCGTCGCCGAAATTGAATGAAGACCAAAAAAAAGAAAAAGGTCTTTGCCGCAAATTGAAGTGTTTTTCTCCGAAATCAGAAGTATGGGGCGCCGTTTGTGTGTACTAATTTTTGCTATGTTTTTTTTGATTATTTAAATAAATGGTCATTTTAATTAAATATGCAACAACAAATGTTCAAAACAAATATTGTAAAAATAAATATTGTAAAATTTTTGGATATTTATTAACTAGTCAATATTTTTACATGTTTATTTTTGCCAGTCTATTTTCGCCGGTTTATTTTTGCCGGTATATTTTTGCATGTTTATTTTTGCATGTTTATTTTTGCTAGTTTATTTTTGCCGGTTTATTTTTGCCGGTTTATTTTTGCCAGTTTGTTTTTGCATGTTTACAGTATTTTTGCCGGTTTATTTTTGGCAGTTTAGTTTTGCACGTTTATTTTTGCCAGTTTAGTTTTACCAGTTTATTTTTGGCGATTTGTTTTTGGCGGTTTATTTTTGCCAGTTTATTTTTGCCAGTTTATTTTTTGTCAGTTTAGTTCGTGTCCATGGACAATTTTTGCATGTTTATTTCATGTCCATTTATAGCGGGATTATCACAACATGATGCGGAAGAGTCTTCAAAATTGTGTGATGGAGAGATGGTAGGAGTTAAAGACTAGGGCATTTGCAGATGCACTTTACAGCTGTTCGGCTTCAACGTAGGCATACCCGAGCGCTGTTCGAGACTTACCAGTACAGAGTGCCGGAACTGTGTTAGGTGTTGGCTACTGATGAGTTAATAGCCTGCAGGAGTTAACTGGTTAAGGTATCGTACCGGTAATACCGTATGCTTTCTGCCTACCTACTTTAGCCTATCTGTTTATGTATAGACTAACCTATTAGCAGATTAGTAGACAGCACAGCGCAGTTCTGCGAACCGAAACTTCGAAGCGGGTGAGGATTCATCCGACATGTAGCGGCACCGTCGCTTTCCCATGATAAGAGGATAAACATGGAATCAATCAATCAATATGTCATGAGTTTGGTAGGTCCACTGATAGCGGCAGGCCCTGATATTGCAAAAAAGAACGTGTTTGTGTTTTTTTTAGTTTTAAATTTTTTAAGACAGCCTAAGCCTGTGAGCTAATCAAGGGTTTTATGTTCCTTTGTTGACATCATACAGAATGCTACCGCACAATTTGGAACAAACATATCATATTTTGCAAAAAAGAACATTTTGGTAATGTTACCATTTGCAATATCAGCGCCTGCCGCTACCAGTCAGCCATTAGACCTACCAAACTCATGACGTATTGATTGATTGATTCCATGTTTATCCTCTTATCACAGGAAAGCGACGGTGCCGCTACATGTCGGATGAATCCTCACCTGCTTCGACGTTTCGGTTAGCAGAACTGCGCTGTGCTGTCTACTAATTTGCTAATAGGTTAGCCTATACATAAACAGATAGGCTAAAGTAGGTAGGCAGAAAGCATACGGTATTACCGGTACGATACCTTAACCAGTTAACTCCTGCAGGCTATTAACTCATCAGTAGCCAACACCTAACACAGTTCCGGCACTCTGTACTGGTAAGTCTCGAACAGCGCTCGGATATGCCTACGTTGAAGCCGAACAGCTGCAAAGTGCATCTGCAAATGCCCTAGTCTTTAACTCTTACCATCTCTCCATCACACAATTTTGAAGACTCTTCCGCATCATGTTGTGATAATCCTGCTATAAATGGACATGAAATAAACATGCAAAAATTGTTCATGGACATGAACTAAACTGACAAAAAATAAACTGGCAAAAATAAACCGCCAAAAATAAACCGCCAAAAATAAACCGCCAAAAATAAACTGGCAAAAATAAACGTGCAAAACCAAACTGGCAAAAATAAACCTGCGAAAATAAACTGGCAAAAATAAACTAGCAAAAATAAACCACCAAAAATAAACCGGCAAAAATAAACTAGCAAAAATAAACATGCAAAAATAAACATGCAAAAATAAACATGCAAAAATAAACATGCAAAAATAAACATGCAAAATTAAACCGGCAAAAATAAACATGCAAAAATAAACATGCAAACTTAAACTGGCAAAAATAAACGTGCAAAAATAAACTAGCAAAAATAAACTGGCAAAAATAAACCGGCAAAAATAAACCGGCAAAAATAAACATGCAAAAATAAACATGCAAAAATATACCGGCAAAAATAAACTGGCAAAAATAAACCGGCAAAATCAAGCATGCAAAAATAAACATAGCAAAAATAAACTGGCAAAAATAAACATGTAAAAATATTGACTAGTTAATAAATATCCAAAAATTTTACAATATTTATTTTTACAATATTTGTTTTGAATATTTGTCGTTGCATATTTAATTAAAATGACCATTTATTTAAATAATCAAAAAAAACATAGCAAAAATTAGTACACACAAACGGCGCCCCATACAGAAGACCAAAAAAAAAGATCTTCACCGTAATTTGCGTCCATATTTGGCAGGGAATTTGTAGGATCTTATAGTCCTGGCTGGCTCTTTTTTGTCTGATCATCTAGCGCTCAACTCTCGATGGGGGGACATCTAAATCTCGATGGGGGGACGCTAACTCTCGATGAGGGGAAGCGTCCCTCCTACAATTTAAGTACTGAGTGTATCCAAAACCATTGCATTTTGGTGACGATTTTTTTCGTTGCAGTTTGGCAGCACCTCAATCAATTCAGATATTTTTTTGCAAAAATTAGCAAATTTGAATTGAAATTGGTTCTTAAATTTTTGTAAATTTTTATCCTTATTTGCATGGTCGTTTAAAAGTTGATATTTTTGGTATCGTACGTGGCTTTTTCATATATAGCATCATACTTTTTTCTCTTGTTTTTAATTATGGTTTTCATGACAAGGCTGGAATCAATCTTAATTACTTTTCAAAATTGTAACAAAATAAGCTGCGTCTTGTCGTAAAGTTTTTTTTCAGAAAAAATTATGTCGACGAATGACTTGTAACCAGTATATCTTTAAACTAAGTAGTTAGATTATCAAAAACATTTTAACTGAGTTTTGAATTTTAGTGAGTTTTTGTGAAGAGTTTTCTCGTATAGTGCTATTTGTTTGGCAAAAGCTGACAAAAATGTTTGGATTGCTCAATTGATCAGCAAGTATTGCTTTGTTTGTTGGCTATCTGCTTTCAGCAGAAACATAAGCTAAAAATCTGATTCCTGAAAATTGTGCATAACACGCTATTTCAAAAAAAAACTACTTCACATTGTTAGCCAGTTAATACGTTATGCTAAACATTCATCTACTTTTGAACGAATTAATACAATTTTGTTTGTATTGTATTTGTTAAGCGGCAAACGTTCGTAAATTTTGAGAGCTTTATTGAGATGATTTGAAGCATCTGAAAATAATTTCAAGTCTATACAACAAATACCAGTGTTGTATTGTGTCATTGCTAGTCTGGGATTTCTACCAGCGTTTTTCTGAGTTTGATAAATTTCACGTGCTTTGTGTAGATACATTAGTGCCTCTGCAAACTGTTGTTTTGCCATCAGGCATTCGCCCATATAATTGAAAGTATTAGCTAGTCTAGTGTCTTTGTTCTCTTCTAACGTCGTGTTTAGAAAAACTTTTAGTGATTTTTCGAAACAATTCCATGCTTCATCGTATTGTTGCAAAGCAGTTTGACATCTACCAATGTTGCATTGTGTAATAGCGAAATTTCGATCTCGGTTTACATCAAATGAAGTATTTTGATTAATTTCAAGTGCTCGGTTTAAGTTGGTCAGTGCTTCATCATAGTTGTGCAAATCGATATGACATCGACCGATCTCATGAATCGTGCTAGCCAAGCTTCTATCAGTGTCAGCATCAGTGGTGGCGTTTTGTTTGATTTCAAGTGATCGGTTTAGATTCGTTAACGCTTCATCATAGTTGTGCAAATTAATATGACATCCCCCAAACTCATGAAGTATCGCAGCCAAGCTTCTACCAGTGTCAGCATTAGTGGTGGCGTTTTGTTTGATTTCAAGTGATCGGTTTAGATTGGCTAATGCTTTATGATAGTTGTGCAAATCAATGTGACAGCTACCAACATTATGAAATGCAATAGAAACGTCTTCATCTGTGTCCATGCTACTGGTTGTTTTCTTATAAATTTCAAGAGCCTTACTTAAATTTGTTACTGCTTCATCGTGGTTGTACATTTTTTTGTTGCATAACCCAATTGATGAATATGACGCAGCTATGTTCTGATCTTTGTCAGCATTAAGGGTTAATTTTTGAAAGATTTTAAGAGCTTTGCTAAAGCTTTGTAACGCTTTGTCGAAGTTATTCAAATCATAATGACAACGACCAATGTCATGTTGTGTAGCAGCAATGTTTGCATCCGTGTCAACGTTTAGTGCTGTATTTTGCAAGATTTCAAGTCCTAGGTTTAAATTGGTTAACGCCATATCATAGTTTTTTACTTCTATGTAATATTGACCAATAGATTTGTATGTATAAGCCGCTTTCCTCTGGCTATCAGCGGTTTGAGTCAAACTTTGAAATATTTCAAGTGCTTTGTTTAAACATTTCAATCCTTCATGATGGTTACGCAACTTGATATTACAGTCACCAATGCATTTAAGCCATGAAGCAATGTCTTCATCTGCATCGGCATTAAACGTTATGTTTTGTCTGATTTCCAGGGCTCGGTTTAAGTTTGCTAATGCTTCGGCATAGTTTTCTAATGAAACATGGCAAAAGCCGATATCGTTATATACTGCTGCAATAAATCTAACATCAGCTTTTGCATTTTGGTAGATTTCAAGCGCTTTTTTGTGATATTGCAATGCGTTTTTATTTTGATTCAATGAACTCAAACAAAATCCAATTCGATTGTTAATTAAAGCAACGTTCCAATTGTGTTTGCTGTTTGTATATTTGCTTTCATAAATGTCTAACAGTTGTTGGTAAAATTCTAATGCTTCGTCATATATTTCGGCTGAATGTAATTTTTTTGCAAACGATTCGAATAAGTTGTTTGGGGTAAATTGATTCAAAGCAAATGATTCGAAGCTTTGACATGACTTTACTCCTCTATCTAAATTAGTTTCTATTTCAAGTTTTTCGATACATGCATCAAAATCAAAGTCGCTTGATTTCCAAAACCGACTTTGTGTCAAATTTGTCGGGAAATTTGTTAAAGCTTCCATTTTAAATGCTAAACCAATTGTGATATTGATAAACTGCGGGTGAGAGTAAAAATGCAGTTTTGTAAAACCTAATTGTTTTGCTACTTCACACTGTAAACAATATGCAATTTGAAAGTAGTTGATTGTGCTTGCCATTCCTACAATATTCAAAAACTCTTCAATGCCATTTTGAGTCAAATCAATAGCATTGTCGCCCTGTGAATTCTTATCCGAATAAACTCTCAACCTCATTTCACACGCAATGGCGATAGCGAGTCGTAATTTGTATGCTGTGTTTTGAGATGTTAGTTTATTTTTTGCCATTTCATCAATTATGTCAAAACACGAGTTTTTTGAAATGTTGTGTTTTCTTGCCAGTGCTGATATAAACAAGGTGGTACTGCGATACACTAATTGTTTGATATTGATATTATGTTGTGATTTCAAGTTGCTTAATCGAAATTGAGTTTAAAATTTGTCCAAATCAACTTTAACTTGTTGTTTAACATTGTTTAATTGGTCTAATTGTGATTTTGTTTTTAGATATTTTTCAGCACCATTTACAAATTGATCAAAAATATCAACATTTCCATAAACAAAACATGTTTTTGTTAGTATATCAGCTAAATGATAGCCTTGTTTCAAATCTGCTTCAGATGTAAGGTAATTCAACATCTCATTAACTGGTTTGATAAGTTCAGTGGTAAATGGCTTTTTTTCGGTAGGTTGTTGTCTGCCTAATGGAAACTTACATGCATGGGGCATCATTCCATCAAATGAAATGCCTCGTTTTGTGACGTCATCATAATACCAATCACCCAAACTAGAATTTTTGTCGTTAAGACTGTAAATGTTCAAGCTCGGTACAATAGTTTCTTGAACATTTAACACAATGATATGAAAAATCACTGAAAACCATCGAAAATATTCCAAATGCAATTTGTAGTTTGGATCGTCAACTAAAAGAATAATGTGCTCAAAGTCAGAGTATGGTGTAATTTCTTGATGAGCGAGGGACCCCATTCCGACAATAGCGTATTCACAAGGAGGTTTCCCCATTATGTGTTCGCAAAATTGGCTTAGCTCGGCCATGATTTGTTTGTATTCGTCAGCAATCATTTTGTTGATTTGTTTCATTGTAATTTCCTTTCCTTTGTTTATTTTGTTTGATTCCGTTTGAGAAACATCGTTTGGTAATTTTGGTAGATCGTCTAAAAATATCTTAATTTCAAATCTTAGTTTTGTTATTTTTGTTTTGACTTGTTCAGCTTTTTTGATCAAATTTACATTTTGATTCTTCGCATTCGAAATTTCAAGAATATGTTGGCATAACTTGACGAGATCGGATTTGATTTGCTTGTCGTTTGAAGGTTGTCGAACAATGGCAGCGTTTAACAATCCAACACTTTGAATAAGTGCGATTTTGTCTGGACTTTTTTGACTATAAATTAATCCAATTTGATAAAGGATTTCAGCTGCTTTTGAAGGGTTCGTTTCTTTTCCTGATGCATCGCAGTAGTTGTCTTTCATTTGAGAAGCGAGTCTTAACTCTAGCTCTCTATCCGCCATGGTTCACAAAACGGAAAAAATATAGTGAAAGTTGCTGAAACACAAAAAATTATGATGTTAAAGTCTTTTTTATCCAGTAATTTTTACTGTACTTTTTTAGTTTATTTCTCTAAAAATACTGCGAATTATGTGAAACTGAAAAATAAGTGGTAGTGATTGTACTTGAAAACTCAAACATTTTGCACATTTGTACATGAAAAAATATTTTTTCAAAAAAAAACAAAACAACGAATTATTTGAAATTAAACGTTAAAAAAAAGATAATTAAGCTCGTATCAATGAGTCTATAGAAAGCTGAAAATAAGAAAACCCTTTTGGAAATGTTGAGAACTTCTTGTTTTGTTATCAGAAAAATTTTAAAGTTTTTTTTATAACTTTATTTTTTGATCTATCTCGAACTTTACTTGACTCACATTTAGACCAATTAACTTTACACCCTGTGCAAAACAACAGCCATGGCACATCAAGTCCATAAATAATGTCAAGACAAAATATTGTTTATTTGGGGGCATTTTGTTGTATAGGCCTATATGTACATGAGGCATTACATTTGCTTTCAAAAGTATTTGGTAAACGCACCATGCTGCTACATGTTAAAAAATCTGTGGCTATTTTGATGCAGAGTTTTTGGACTTGTTTTCTTATGCTGCTGAAAATGAGCACATCTATTTTGCGCTTGGAATATCAATTGTCATCTATTTGAAATACTAAAAGTGTGGTCTTGCAAAACTAATACTTTTTTAAATACAGGACATTGTGACAGAAAAACGTTCGATTTATTATTGATTTTTCCGTGGCTTTATGATTATCATAGCAATCCGACCTCAGGGTTGCCGAGAGGGAAAAAGTGTTGTTTTTGCGACAACCTTCATTGCGTGATCTGTGTTCAACCCGCATCCTGGTCGCGTTTTTGCGTTCTTGGGTAAAACGATTTGGGATGGTTATCTCTACTTGGTGGCTTTAAACAAGCTGCAAATTCAGTCGACGAGAATTCGAGGAAGAAATCCTCAGGAATAATCGGATCATTGGATATTCCTAAGCAAGTGAGGATTTCTCCTAACACGACGCAGTTATTGCAATAAAAAGTGAGCGGATTATCTTGTCTGGCGCTATCCGGTGACCAGAGGATAAATAGACATTACAACTACAGCATCACTATAGAGTTTTTTATTGGTAAGGGCACTAAACCTAGTTCATATTGTTTTGCCCATTTATTTAGGTCGAGGTTTAGGCTACTTCCAAACATTAAAAATAATACCAGAAACAAGAAGTTCGTAGCTTTCTTTATATTGTAAAACTTTCGAGTTTCTGAATAGCTTTCTATGTCTCAACAGTATTTTACTACCAAAACTTGCTGTATAATGTTGCGTTTGAGAGCTATAGTATACTCTTTCGGCCACCCATTCTTTTTTTAAGATAACAAATTTTGTTTACTAGTTTTAGGCTAATTCTTTATTGCAAAATCTTGTCAATGTATTTCAAAAGTTGTTTTAAAACTGTGCTTATACTGCTTATAACGTAGTATTGAACTGATTGATGATGTAAGTAGTTATGTATATGGCGTGTTCGGTGCACAGAGGTCACGTGACTGCACTGTAACCGTCCTTGTGTCTCAAATTAAGAGAGGTCACGTGACTGCACTGTAGTCGGCCCATTCTCAATAAAAATCATTCAGTGCAAAGCAGGTCACCTGACTCTTAAAAAATGCACTGGAAACAAAATGACTTAAAATGCACTGAAACCGTCCTTGTGTTTCAAATTTTTTTTTAAATCGTGGTTCTCAGTCCCCCCTCCCGATGTTAGTAGGAGGTATTAAACTCGCAATGGAGTGCTTGTCACATGTAACCAACTTGTGCTCATAATTGCGCTTCAGTCGCGTTTAATTCTTTTCAATAATTAGTTTGATTTTGTCATTTTCTATAGGTTTCACTTTAATTGTAAAGCCATTGCTATTAAATATTTTCACTTTGGGTTTACCGTACGCCTTTTGTATTCTTTCAATGTCTTCTTTTGATAGAACATCACTTGATACTTTTGACCACTCGTGTTTATAAGTAGGATACATGATAGAATCTATACTTTGTGAATGGGTTAAACCTAAACAATGACCTATTTCATGAACAGCTACTACAAATAAGTTGTGTTTGGGAGGTGTTTCTTGGTCTGTCCAATCTTCATCAGCATCAAAATGTAAATCACCCCCAATTCCTGAACCTGGATAAAATCCATGAGCTAAAACACTGCCTTTACCTTTAAAAGGGAATCCATCGCCATGTTCCTTGGCACAAAAACTAATTTTTATGTCACAGGGCTCATTTGGCTGTACTTTCTTAAATTTAAGTGCTGTAGGTTTATCCCAAACTTTAAAAGCAGAATCAATTTGTTTGTGTATCGATTCTTCTGTAAGTTTTGGTGTTAAGTTCGTGATACAGTAAGTTAAAACACGTTTATTCCACTTTTGTTTTATATCTTCTATATTTTCTGGAACTGATAAATTTGAAGGTTGAAATCCACAAAACATCTTTTATTTATATGTAGATTTAAGTTGCTCTAATTCTTCAATCGGAATCCAGCTATTAAAATCATTGCTGTATCCAGACCACTTAACTAATGCCGATTTCTTTTTATTATCTTTGCGAACAACTTTTTCTATTCTGAATTTAGTTTGATTCGTTTTCAAAAGTTCTTGTTCATAGAAAGTTCCAGAAATTAAATCACCACGAAGATCAGTGATTTCGTAAGTGTGTGGATTGGTATTTAAAACTTTAGAAATTAAAAACAGTTCCTCTGTCCAGTTTGGAGTAAAACCCTTGTCAAAAAGTTTTCGCTTGTATTTTGAAAGTCTAACTGTGTCACCAACTTTAAATTTTGCTTTAGTTTTTATTGGTTTAATTTTAGCGTACAAATTATAGTAAACAATTCCTTGATTTTCTTTTTCACTAGCTTGAACAGGCGTCATTTTCACGGATGAATGATAGCTGTTATTGTACTCATCAACTATCTCAGGTAGCATGTCTAAGTACTGAGTTGAACTTTGTTTTGTAAATTGCTTCCACATTTTATTTTTGATAGTGCGATTCCAGCGTTCGACAACAGAACTTTTTTCTTCATTTTCAGTTGAATATAATTTAATGTTGTGTTAGTCCAACAGGCTTTTCGTATTTTTGTTGTAAAATTCTTTTCCCTTATCAGTCCATAAGAATTTTGGGATTCTTTTTTCTTTGAAGATTTTCTTGAAAGCATTAGCAACAGTTTTACCCGTTTTGTCTTTCAAAGGGACTATCCATCCGAATTTAGAAAATACGTCAATCACCATAAGTAAATATCGGTAACCTTTATTCCATTTGCTAAACTTTTGCATTTCTACTAAATCAGCCGCCCATATTTCATCAATTGATTTGCTTATAACTCGGCGTCGCAGAAACTTTTTCTTTACTGGTTTGTGTAGTTCATCAGCCAATTCTGTTTGCCACGACGCCTTTTCCCGTTTTTTGCACCTAATCCTAGTTTATATTTTGTTCCAATTGCTGCTTGAACTAACTTTTTATCAAAAGATTCTCGAATACCTTTGGTTTTGGTTTGCAATAAACTGTCTAGCATATCTTTATCACATTTTACTTTACCTTTTTTATTGTCATTATCACGGTAACAAATATCATGTTTCATAGCAATAGCATCTACCTGATTGTAAGGTTCTTGTCCAGGAAAAGGCTGATCATTTTCATCAAGCTGCTTATCTAGTGGATTATATGGTCCTGTATATTTATGACTTGGAAGAGTAAATCCACCTTTTGGCTTTGGTAATTTTCCTATTAACTTGTGAACGTCTAACAATCCTCCTTGTTTATCGCTTTTTATAAAAGTATATTTAGGAATGCCACAATTTTTGCAAATACAGCGTAACATTAAACGACCATTTCCTTTTGCTTTTACCATTTCTTCAGATCCTGGAATGCACTTAGTTTTTCTTCTTTCTCTAACACAATAAGTTTCCATCTTTAATATATGATACATAAAACTTTATAAACATTTCATTAAAAGGTGTAGGTTTTTCATGAAAATCTAACAATAGTTCGTTTGCTGTTCTCCCCTTATTTCGCTCTGTTATATAATACACACAGTAGTAACCACAAAGAATTGAGTTAATATTTTGAATTTGCGCATCATTGTAAATAACGTTTTTGTTTGTAGTGCTTATATATTTAACAACTTCATTTGGGGGTACAAGTCCAAAGCTGTCGAAGTATTCTACTTTATCTGATTTTTCTTCGTTGTAAACACAAACCCAATGAGTTCCACTACCCGCAAAATAATCTTGCAAGTTTACGACAGCTGACTCATTTTTATTCATTGCTTTTGGTAACATATCTTTGCTAAATGTTCCTCGATAATTGTCACACTTAATCATGATTTTATCAATGTCTAAGTTTGTTAATGGTTTCATTTATTTACTGCTTTATTAGTTGCTCCTTGGATGGCCCCGGAAGCAGCTGCTAATCCTAAAGTTGGCAAAACCTTTTTAGCTAAAAACGGTAACACTAGTTTTCCTAAATTAAGTAAGCTGCTTAAGAAACCACCTTGTTTTTGCAATTGCGTTTTACTAAAGTTTATTTGAATACCGTGTCCAGACGCTTTTGCTCTGTTAATTCTATTTATCTGTCGACTCGTCAGTTGCAAACTAACGTTGCCTTTAGTCTGTAAACTTGCATTTGTTAGTCTAACACTTACACTAGTTTTGCTTTTATATGCATTTGCAATTTTTTTCTTTTGATTTTGTGTCCAGTTCAATGAGTAATCGTGGTACATTTTATATTAGACTTTATAAAATCAAACCCAAGATCGGAACATTTTTGAAAGGAGAATTTTTTCCTAGTATTAAACCTTTTCCGAGAATCTGAGGTTCGTCGAAGCGATAAGACCTACCTTGTCTTTTTGTTCTAGGCAACATAAGCCCTTTACCCTTTGATCCAGGTAACACAAGTCCTTTTCCTCCTAACAAACTGGGTAGCAAGCTACCTGCTAAACCTGCTAAAAGAGTTCCAATAAAACCACCCTGTTTTGAAATTTGTAGTTTTGATAGCTTCAAAGTAACACCTGAACCTTTTGCTTTAGCATCATTTATTTTGTTAACTTGCGTCTTTGTTAAACCAAGAAAGTCTGATCCTTGTAACTGGTGGTTATTAAATGTGAGTGTAAGCCCAGTTTTGTTTTGAAAAGCTTGTTTTATTTTTTCTTTTTGAAATTGTGATAAATTTAATCCGATTTTAACATACATTTTTATTTATACTCAGATAATTATATTCATTCGACCTGAAAGTCCTTCTAACTGAAGGTATCTATCAGAAAGTACGACTGCATAAACATAGAAAGCTTGGTCAGCGTTATTTGCAATATTTCTAAAGTTACCACCAAGACTAAACCTTATTTCAATATCTGCCGAGCTGTTTTTAAGTCGTTCATTGTGTTTACTAACATCAAAATGATGAATTGGATACAAACTAGCCCAGTCTTCAGCTGATAATTGACAGCCCGTGTCAGCATCTTGGTATTTGTTTACAGCCTCTAGAAAACTCCTGTATAAACGCGAATAATTTCTATTTTGTGGAGTAAAATTACATTCAAATTCTCGTTCAGGATATTGAATGCTGTTTATTCTACAACTAATACGTCTTAAGTTTGCATTGTCAAAAATCATATTATTTAGCTGCTGGTTGTTATCTTGTTCACTCGATTGAAACGCAACAAACACATGCCTAGGAAGTTCTGTTCCCGGCTGGGTTGTTATTCTCCAAGTCATGCTTGTTTCTGTTGACTGAAACATTGTTCGATACACTCTCATTTGTTCAAAGTATAGCTGTTTTTTATGTCCTTTTACTAACATAGCATTTATTTCCGATTCAACTCTTAAACTTGGTTTCACTTTAGGCATCCACAAAGAGATATGACTTACGTTAAACTTACCAGCAGCTACACCATTTGCACGTAAAATATAGTTATTAGATGTTTCTCTATCCACGACTATACTGTGTTTAACACCCCTAAAAACCTTATCGATATCACGACAAAATCCAAATATTTGGGAAAGAGGAAGCATTAAAGTAATTTGCTTATTTCCTGTAGTAATGTTCTGTCTTGCGGTGAAACCAATATTTGCTTGTAGATTGTTGTTGTATATTTCTACAATTGCTCTAATACCATCACGTACAGCATTTGCATTTGCATCATCAGCTACACCACCAAAATTTTGTTTAAGAGATGGGGAACCAGTTCCAGTGTCTTTAAACCACAGCATGTTAGAGGCGGTTGATCTTGAATAATCATCACTAAAGCTAACTAAATTGAGTATTGTTGATGCTTGAGGTAGATAAAGGTTTATGTTTTCTATAGTTTGGTTATTTAATTGATATTGCGCAGTTTGAAATAAAGACCAACCGTTATTTACCAATGAAATTACGTCATTGTTATTGTAATTAGCATTCGCATTAGTTTGAAGTTTTCCTCTGATTTCTAGGTATGCTTTATGCGGTAGAAGAAAAACATCTTCATCTTTTGTTTCAATAATGTGCTGACCATCTTTGTTCATGTTATTGGAGTCTCTCGGAAGGTATTCGACATATTCGAACTCAGTAATCGAATTGTCGACTAAGTTTGTTTCTTTAATTTGCAAATATGGATTCGTTAGTTCTGTCATTTTATAATTAAGACATATAATTTTTAAATCCTGATCCAGCAATTAAATTACTTAAGATAGCTCTCGATTTGTCGTTGAGATTTTCTAATTCTCTGTCATTGATAATACGCTTGTTTATTGGTATATTTTCTAAGACTGGTTCTAATGTCTTTTTTGTGGGTTCTAAGGCTTTTTTCAGTAAAGGTGCAGCTAGTTTTTTAATCTCAGTCTTCACTCCAGTAGGAATTCTGTTAAGAATCTTAGAACCAGTGCTGATTACGTTTCTTACCTTGTCGTAAACATTTTTAAGCAAACTTCCACCTATGATTTTCTTTTTATGAAATCTAGTTTCTCTTTGTGATAACATTTATAGTTAAACTACATAATCTCTCTCAGGTGAACATAGTAAGTCACTCGTTCATTATTCATATTTACAAAATTGTTATCTTGATCTTTTATAGAGAATCGGATACTATCAATTTGACTTAAATTTTTGATTGGAACGTAAATGTTTTGCTTAGGTTCAACTTGAATCAAATATCCCGGTGGTACGTTTGGACTAAGAGTATAAAGTAAGTTACTAGACGCTCCGTTTATGTAACTTTCATCAATTAAGCTGCAATGAATCTGAAGGCTGTTGATATTTGTAATATTTACAGGATTTTGACTATTATGAATTCCATTTACACCCAAAAATGCCAAACCAAATCCTAAAACGTCACCTATTGAATTTGGAATTCGAAAATCAACTATGTAATCATTTTTAAGTTCAATTCTTGATTTTAATGTATTAAAATTTGGTGTTATAGTTATATTATTTTTGTCATCACGTCTCTGTTCCATCAAGTACTTGATTTCATTATTGAGATCTTCAATATTATAGCTACCTGGAGGAATTGATAATAATCGTGCAGCTACTCCATCTGGTGAATAAAAAAATTTATTATTGCTGCTCGTTATGTTATGCCAAGAGTACCATATTTGAGCATTGATTAAGGACATCTCGTAACTTTTTTTAATGTCTAGTTGCAACGGTGGATTAAAGCTAGTTATAAAATCTTCTGATTTTCCTTGTCCTTTCCTAGAGTCAAAGAAAAGTGGTATTGATGTCATTTTAATATATTGTCAAATAATTTTTGGTGGTCGCAGTGTGAAATGCATTTGTTTAATTTTAGTTTTTTCAAAATGTTTGCAATTTCTTGATCCAAACGTTTGTTATTATTGCCGGCTTGTTTGGCTGCTACTAGTAAATTAAGTCTTTCACAAAGTTTGTTGGGATCTTTAAGCCCTCTTCCAAAGGTAAGTTCCATTCCTCCTAATAATTTATTTAATTTTTCTCTGTACTTTTTAAAAGTTTTTATTTGCTTATCAATCACTTCTGTATCAGCATCGCGTCTTCTTCGTAAACCACCTAATCTTTGATTGATTAATCTAGCTCTGTCTTTCAATGCGTTTATGTAATCTGGCCCGCGTTTTACAAGCTCCACAATATCAGTCTCAAAATTGTTTTGTGTAAGCAATTCTTTTTCTTCGTTATCGCAAGCACTCTCAAAATGCACAGTATAAATTGATCGAGGTTTATCTTCAATGGCAAGCTGTTGCTGTATGTGTTGAATTAGTTGGTCTTGCCTTTTATCAGTTTTTTTCTGAGTTTCTTCAAACGTTTTAGTAATGGGACGAAATATTTCAGAGGCAGACTTTTGCAGTTGTTGTTTGGCTACAATTTCTTTTTGCAGCTTTTGTTTCAAACGCTTTCGGTTATTAATATAATCCTTTACAAGTTTATTTCTGTTTTTCAACTCTTCTTCATTTACAAATGGCATGTTTAGTATGTAGCATATAAAGCTTAAGCCCACAAATGGTCAAAGCATTTTCTGTAACGAAGGGGTAGGTGTTTGGCTGTTTTGTCCAGCACCATAAAATTGTAAGGATCTTTGGTTGCTTCACGGTAAATCGACTCCATTTCTTCTTTTGTTATACCTTTAGCATGATCGTCAGTAATGTGTCTGATATCTTTGTTGTCTAAGTTCCCGAAAAAAACAAAACAGTTAGTGTTTCTTCTTATGTACTTCGGAGTGTTGAAGTATGACTGAGTGAGGTAAATACAGTTGCAATTTCTGTTTCTAGATAAAGAAAAGTATTCCATCAGTTTTTTCATGTTGTCTAGCTTAATATCGTCAAAAACTATTACTTTCTGTTGAGGGTCAAGCTCTTCTACGGGAGGCAAGTCTTCAGGGCTTAGCACTTCAATACCTTGCTCTTTTAAAAATCGATACTTATCTTGCTCAGGATTAACAGTATAAACACAACAAAGGGGTAATTCATCCACTTGAGAACCATGTTTAAAAGCAAATTTGTTTTTCCTGATCCTGTTGATCCTACTATCATGTAATGGCAATCTGGTAGAAGATAATGATGTTTGATTTGCTTGTAGTCCCCACTTAAATATTTATCAAAGTTTATTATATTCATTTATAATAAAGAAGGACAAAATGAATATTTCAAAATTTGGAACAAGTGGAAGTCAATCTTCAAGTACTGCTAAGGTTGTAGGTATTGAACACAAAGTTTCCAAGTCAGGAGATATAATGTATGGTGATTTAAACTTAAACAACCACAAAATTACAAACTTAGCCAATCCTGTAACAGAATCAGATAGTGTAAATAAAGGATTCTTGGATAATGCAATTAGCAACATTGTCCACTTTGCCGAAAGCTCTGAGTTTGGTTCGAGGTTGGCTACTTTAGGTATAAACAACGATGATCAATATGTTGTATCGCCCTCTCAAATTCAAATTCAGAGGTCTCAAATATATGGTGTGGAAGTACTTGGTCGTTTACCAAACAGGGTCTTTCAAATAGAAAATATTCCACCTAACAACGCATCAATTGAATTAGGTGAATCATTGATTCTAAAAGGACTTGTTGATCCCAGTCTACCTTCTGATGCGGCAACTAAACAATTTGTTGAAAATTTAGTTACAAATGTGAGAGATATTATTAACTTACAAGGATTACACACTATCATAAATTTACAAGATCCCACAGCACCAGGTGAAGCAGCAAACAAAAATTATGTTGACCAAATAACGCAACACATTCAAACCGAAGACGATAATGTAACCATTTCACGAAACTTAGATATGAAAAATCATACCATTTTCAACGTAGGTAGACCTTCCGAACCTACCAGTGCAATAAATAAACGTTATTTTAAACGAAATATATATCGTCCAAAATTTCAAATATTTTTGGGTGTTAGTATTACTCCGTCTTCAACACCTGGTTCGAGGCCAATTCCATCAAGTGCTATTCATTCAGTTCGTACTAATACAGATCACAATTTGCATTTCGTGAGTGCACCTCTTGTCGCTGGGAACGATTTTCTGTCTTTGCAATCCGATAGTATTCATTTGAGAGATGAGGTAACCAGCAGTTACATCGAAATAAGCGTAAGCGGACTTGTGAAAGTTACCAGTTATGATGATGAAGACAAATTACATATTGATATAATCCGTGTTAGTGAAGAAGAAACAGATAAAATAAGTGAAACAACAGTAACACCCCCATTCGATTGCTTTAATTTAAACTGCATTGTTTTTCCTAATCCTTCTCGAGATGTGTTTCGCATACAGTACAACTATGTTTCTTCAAATTCTTCGGTATCAATGATTATAAGCAGCGTCGTAATTAAAGTTAAACAGTTTGAATTGGGTGATCAACCAGAAACGTAATTGTATATCGTAAAATAAACAATGGACTTTAACCACATTAGTAGAAAATTGACTCAAGAACAAGTGAATGAATTGACAAAACTGTATCACACTTATCACAAACAGTATTGGTGTTATAAGAAAATGTTTAAAAAATTTAAAAGAATGGACTTAGCTCTAAAGCTGTCATCTGTTGTTTTTACTACAACTGGGGCCATGGTTGGTTCTGTTACATTAAATCCGATTTTCTTGGCAAGTGTTAGTGGTACAGGTGTTCTTTTACAGACAATAACAACGCAGAAAAATTTTTCCAAAAAAACTGAGTCTTGTAGATATGCTTATCAATCGTATCAGAAATTACTCAACAAGTTAAAATTGTTTTTAAGATCTGGTGATATTGACGAGTTTTTCGAAAGAGAACTTGCTATGGTTGATGACCAAGTTGCTGATATATGTCCACCAATTTCTGAAAGCTATGAAAAATTACATGCTAAACGATTTGTTTCCACATGATTTCATATTTTTTACGTAATGCATCACTAATTTTGTATGAAGGTTGTTTGGAAATGTCTAAATATTCTAAGATTTTATTTATAAAAAAATCTATCTTAGGAAACCTTTTATTAGTGAAGCTTTGTAGCTGGTTTTCCACGGTTGTCCAAATGTTCATAAATGCTTGTATTTCATCAGCAGACAATTCAAGACGTTGTAATTTATTTTTAACATAAGCAGTTCTGCAGTAAACTGATTTACGTAAAACAACATTACGTGGGTTATAATCAATCCAGTCGTTTACGAAATATGGGTGATGAACTACACCACAGTTAATACAAGTTCTATTTCCATTTATAATTTTTATGTCAAGATTTTCACAACAATTTTCATCCATCTTTTTTTTATAATAGCATATATTTTTTTTAATTAATAATGACCATATGCAAAACTATCAATTCCATTAGAAAGAATATATCGTTTATCATCAAAACACGAAAGAGACTTCTTGTTGATTTCAACGGAATAAATTTTGTGGTTTTCACTTCTAATTGATTTCATTTTATGAAACATTTGACGATTATTGAAGAGCGTGTTTTTGTAATCTTTGTGCTTTAACAGATTCCTCACAACATTTTTCTTAATTCCTTTTGCAGTTTTGCAACCTCTTTCATCATTTGTGACGTAGCTGTACATTTTAGATCTAAGTCCAACAAATTCTACTATTGGCACACCTGCGGTTTCATCTTTCATCTTTCCAATTACTTTCTTATTTTTTAGGTCATAAAAGTCTGAGGTTTCTTTGTAACCACTGAAGTCGAATTTGTCTTTGTCAGCCCAAAAATCTTTGTATACGTCTTCTGTTTTTATATCATATGTTACTGAATCTGTATCTGTAAATAAGAGTTTTGCATTCTTACCATATTTCTCTTTAATGTAATTGTAATGAAAATCATACATCAACGTTTTTGAAATATCGAGAATACACATTCCTACATACGTGGGGCGGTTTAGGGTTAAAGATTCTTTGATTTTATGAACTGCAACAAGATTTTTATTAAATATTTTGCTGCTAACGTAGGTTGGTTTTGCACAATGCTTTAATAGTTTTTCTGGTTCGTTGATCAGAGTAACATTGACACGTTTACGAAGATTTTCAATTGTTTTTCCAAACACTGAGTTGTTCATAAGTTTAAAAAAATCTTTCTCAAAGTCAGACTTGGCGGTTTTTCGCTTTTCTGTATTGAAATCAATATACTTTCTTAACCAAGGTGATTCATTAAATTCTAATACCCGATGTACTTTTGTAACTTTTAAGCCTAATTCAATATACTGCTTTAAGTTTTTGTAATAAAGAACATAACTCTTTTTTGACTTTAAATTAGGTATTAATTTTTTAACTCCTTCAACTTTTATATTAAACTGAGTTTGTAATTGTTTACAGTAGTCTGAAAGGAGGTGATGTTTAATTTCCATTTTTTCTGGAGCTAGTGGATAGTCATTATGACTATCATGAAGGTATTCAGGATAGTCCAGGTCAACTTCTAGTATTAGTCCTTTTCCTTTAGGTAAATTTGCTAAATCAATTTCTTTTTCTGATAGCCATTTAAAACCACCCGTTGGTAAATTTTGGCTCATTGCCCATCCATATAAATTGTTTGCATCAAGATATGTAATATAATTTGATGGCTGCTTTGAATCGTAATTATTCATGTATTTGTTGTTAGCTTTAGCATATCTTTTAGAAATGTATGAAACTCCCCCTCTCACACCTTTTTCAATGAAAAGAAATTTGTCAATATCTGTCATTAATTCCAGTTTTATTTCAGTCATTTTAAGCATTGCATCCCATGATAAACCGGGAGAAGTAAAATAATGGCAAGGGTCTAATTCGTAATATTGAAGACAAGTCTTTCGAAATTTCTCAAATACATCTGCTAACAGCAAAACATCTGACTTAAGGTACAAGTCGTGGTATTGTCCCATGGATTCCAACTTGAAAGTAGTCCACACATTCTGCGCATGCTTGTAATCCTCATCGTTTATATCTTCATCTGCTAAAAGACTATAGAATTCCTTTTTTGGCGGGAGGTTTCTGTCGTCAAACTTATCAAAGCTGTTCATATAATCGTAGGGATAAACTCCTTTTCTTTTCATTAGTTCTAGTTTTTCATCCTGAAATTCTTGTGATGTGTATTTTAAGTCAGAAAGTGGAACGTTCTTAACCAGAGTTTCTAATGAGCTACTCATGAATTGGAAGCTATCGATAAATTTTAAATGTTTGCCTAAGAAAAAAGCCATGTATTTTTCTAGATTGTTTGGAATTACTTTGATATCCTTCTCAAACTTTCCTATTTCTTGCATAATAAAATGTGAATCATAACCCCTTAAATTATGAAAGATTACTGGTATCTTATGAGTAAGTCTGAAGTTTCTATTACATTCATTATGTGCCGCCCCTCTGTATTTTCCTGTAACGTGACAATGATCTCTAACCCTTTTGTCTTCCTCAGAAAAGTCTTTTTTACAAATGTGACATTTTGTAGCTGCTTGAAAGTTTTCTTCATCTTTGTTCGTTAAATCCATAGGTTGATTGAAATGTTCATTTTTCGTTTTTTCACAATAATCAACTTCTTCCAACATAGCTTCCAAAAATTTATAAATAGCGTTTTTACCTCTATACAATTGAATTGGTCTACTGAATTTATCGTCATAGCAACAAACTACCTTGAAGGAATAGCCGCAATCGATGTGTTTTTGGTATCTTTCTGTGTAGGACTTTTCATCATTTGGCTGACAGCTGTCAATCTTTTGAGTTATTGCTTCAAAATCAGCATATATAACAAAGGGAACTGGTTGTTGTTTTTGAAAGTTATTAAACTTCACCGAGCTACCTTTTTTGGGCATTTCTATTGCTTGCTTTCCATGTATTATTATGCAGTTTGGTGTGTGTTTGTGTAGAATTTCCTCGCTGCTAAAACATTGAAGACAATATCTGCAGAAATGTTTTCTGTGTTGGTGCTTGCTTTGATTATACATAAATCTATTAAAGTCTTTTATCCAAACATAATGTTGCTTTTCGTCTTCCATTATCAATAATAAATCGAGAGTTGTTTCAAACACCTTTTTAGACACAAATAAAGGAAAGCGTTGCTTGTTTTCATAACCAATAACATTAATGCTGATGTTATTTTGTTCTTCAATTTTTGGTATTTGCTTGATAGAAACTGGAAACTCTATACCGTCATAATTTAGTGTGTCTACATATTTTTTGTAATGACTTATTCTTTCACGATTGCTTTTACTTTCTCACTGTATACTTTAGCTAAATGACACCACCTAAAGCATTCATTGTCTTTGTTTTTGATGTTAATTAGTCCTTTCTTAGCATTTCGAAGTTCTTCCGGTAATGCAATGTAACTTGATCCGTGAAGAGGGGTATATTGAACTAAGTTAACATAGTGCCCATCAACAGAAAATATAGACCATCCGGAACCTTCACTAAGCCAATTTCCAATTTTATTTATTATTTGATTAGATGCATTTTGTAATGTTTCACTTACATCATCTTTATTTAAGATGACAATTGCTCTGCTGTTAAAAAAAGCCGTCTTGGTTACTGCTTTGTCTTCTGTTTGTTTTTCAAAGGTTGTTTTAAGAGTGACTGTTGCTTTCAATCCTTTCATTTTAACCAGGTCTAACCGCAATTTATCTTGCACTACTTTCTCTGTTTCATTCAATTGTTTTAATGGGCTAAAATCAACAATATCTACATCATAAGATTTAGTATAGTTTTTCAGAGCAGTTTTGAGTAACTGCACTTTAATTACCCGTTTAGGAAAAAGATTTAAAATTTTTTGAAATGCTGCTGAAGCACTTGCTTTAATAGTTGGTGGTACGTAAGCCATCAGCCAATCGGCAAAATCATTTATACGCTTTTGAACTTTACCAACTGTATTAAGAGCTATTTTCTTTAAGGTTGGGGGAAAATTTCTAAAGGGTGACGGTTTTAAAGTAGAAACTCCAATATCTGGAACCGCCTGATCTAAAATATTTGATTGGTTCATTTTATTATATAAGAGAAATTATCTTTAAATACTTTTTATACTTAAGAAAATTTTGTCTGTGGTTAAATAAAAATGAGTACTAAATTAGTGATTGAAAATCGTGAGTTTTATTTTCATCCAACACATCAAGCATATGCTGGGAGCATTGATGGATGCGTTGTTCATGTTGTTACTAGAGAACCAACATTTGGTAGAATAACTGAGAAAGGATATTTTGAAATGACTGTCCAAGATTACTGGGGTCGTATGTATGTTCATAATTTTATATGGGAGTGTTTTCATGGACTACTTAAAGATGGACAAAAGATTAAACATATTAATAAAAAATGTGAAGACAACAGATTAATGAATTTAACACTTCGAAGTTCAAATGTAAAAACCAGCTATGTTTAATTAGAATGACTTCATAGGGAAGAAGTGAAGCTGATAACAGATTGGATAATTTGAAACTACACAGTTCAAGCAAGCGGCCCGCTCCGACCGCGAAGTGAAATTCTTAGCTAGAAGCAAGCGCGGCCCGCTCCGACCGCGAAGAGAAATTCTGAGCTAGAAGCAAGCGGCCCGCTCCGACTGCGAAGAGAAATTCTGAGCTAGAAGCAAGCGGCCCGCTCCGATCGCGAATTTGACTTCACTGGGATTCAAACCTGTTTGTTACTGTAAAAATAGAGCGACGCCTCAACTCACTCGGCCATCGCACCTCGTTTGTATGCTGGGAAATAACGTGTATTTAAGTAAATACGTGATTACCTCGTGTTTGTTGACAGCCAAACAGCTTCGCAAGGAAAGCGGCTCGCAAGAAAACTGTTTGTTTTACAAAATTGTTTTTCAATTAAGCGTGCAACAGTTTTGAGTTCATGACCTTCGAGAAAACCGATTGCCCTACGTCGCAATATGTCACGTCTTATATAAACAATCGCAAATCTGTAGGATATCAAACAATGTGTGATAAAAATTAAAGTAGGCTGCTTCAACAAAAGATGGAAGCTGGTTCTGACAACGACAAATAAAATCGACAATGAACACAAGTTGGTTACATGTGACAAGCGCTCAATTGCGAGTTTAATACCTCCTACTAACATCGGTAGGGGGGACTGAGAACCACGATTTAAAAAAAAATTTGAAACAAAAGGACGGTTTCAGTGCATTTTAAGTCATTTTGTTTCCAGTGCATTTTAAGTCATTTTGTTTCCAGTGCATTTTTTAAGAGTCAGGTGACCTGCTTTGCACTGAATGATTTTTATTGAGAATGGGCCGACTACAGTGCAGTCACGTGACCTCTCTTAATTTGAGACACAAGGACGGTTACAGTGCAGTAACGTGACCTCTGTGCACCGAACACGCTATATACATAACTACTGATGTACCGCCACTTTATTGTCAAACTTATTGATGCGCAAGGAAGGCTTCATGAAGAAGCTGCGCTAAAATAGCAAAGAAGACTTGATTATTATATTTGGTTTACACCAGTGCCGCGTCCATGGGAGGGATGGAGGCAAAGTGCGCTTCAGCCTTTTCCTTTTTTGCCAAGTCACTTAGAAAATTTAACCCAAAAATGCAAGTGTTTGAACGCATAAGTAAAAGAAAGGGTTTAAAGAGCTGGGCAATTTAATTCTTTGACTGGCTTTCAAATCTTTGGTATAGTTCTTTCAAATGTCTTAAAAAACTAATGAAATTTGATCCAACTTGCGTTAAAATTGTTATTTCTACGAAAAAATACAAAAATTTTCCCGCTCGCCCCCAAACTTCAAGGTCTCCGGCGGCTGAGGTGTTGCTCCTAGTCTCCGGTCCGTGACATCGTTTTTGATTAGTTTTAATGTTTTTGACCAACCGCAATAAAAAATACAATCACAGATGAAGCGAAAAAAATAAGTACCTTTGTCAAATGTAGCGTCTCAGGAACTGCGAGGTCATCTGGTTAACAGCAACTCTGAGAAGTCATAATTGAAATATGGCACGCTTATACGTTAGTGTTGCTCTTTCTTATTTGTTCAGCACGAAGCCAAGTTGCGATATTTTACAAATCAGTTCAAGCCCTCTTCTTCAATCCACTAATAAAACTTTTCAAAAAAAAAAACTGCTCATTCTAAAAGATCATCCATTAGTTTTCACTTTTCAGTCACTGCTTATTGCAATATGCAACTCAGTTATAAAATTTTATGACATGCTTAAACAGGTCCAGTACCGACAACATACAGTATAGGTCCAGGTAACGCTATGTAGATCCAAGAATTTCATTTTTTAAAACCCAGTTTTTTTCACAATTTGAAGCAAATATCACACTTTTGATTTTGAGTTTGACAGCAATCTAATTTTTTTATTATCGTTTGCGTGCAACCTTGAGCTATAATAATTGAAGTACAAACTTATTGACTGAAGCTCACTCGATTTGAAAAGTTACGGTCAAGTTTGCTAAAATTTTCTCTTCACGAATTGTTACAATTTAGGTTCTTTAACTTGACATCTCGAATTTTAAGAGGTTTTAACCAAAAGCGCGTTAACGCCTCCGCGTAAATGCCTGTTCCGTTAAAGCAGCCTTAACCTGCATGAACTTTTTTTCTCGATTTTTGGCTTGAGTTAGGCTAATCTGAAACGTTTTGCAGTTACTGTCTGCGTTAATTAACCCCGCCATTTAAACTTCTCGATTAGGTACCTTTTTTTGCCTATTAGGCGGAAATATGGTCAAGGAATCGCTAGTTCACCGAAACAATAAAACTGTCATTTTCAGTCCAAGATTGTTACTCAGCATCCCACTTTGTAAATAGAACGTTCAAGACAACTTAAGTTTGAGCAACATGGTTGCCTTAATCAAAGTTTTCAATACATTTCTTTGCTTAGTAGCTTTCAAGCACTAAACTGAACAAAACGTTTAATCTTTTCAATATCAATCTATTACGGCATGAGACTATTGTAAACGGTGCTTTAAAACAAAGCCCAGTTTTGTCCTGTGACAAACTTTCTTTTTTCAACCAAAAAAAAAACATAAATAGAAACGAAGAAAATAACTGGAAACAACGACTAGAAGTGTAAAAACAATGATGATGGACTACTGCATGATTAGTTTTGGATTGATCGAAAAGCCTGTTTTCTTCATCACTATAGCATTGCAAAAAAAGACAAAATAATGCAGTTTATGCTCTCAAATACCAATTGTTCGTGGAACCTGTAAAACAAGCCCAAGCCAACAATTGCACCGTTAGTTACGCCTACATACATGTCACGCGATACTGGTAGGGCAAAGTCGCAATTAGACTAGCAAGTATATCCATAAACCGAGCTGCAGTATGAAGGAAAAAACGCGGGGTCTGAGGTAACTGCCCAGCTAACGTTATTTGCTTCCAATCAGACCTTAGTGGTCAAACTACAACTTTCGCAATTGTAAAAACTGCTTTGCTGTTGATTTTTCATTTTATGACTTGCGAAAGCCGCGTGCAAAAGGTAATTTTTTTGCTGTCTAATTGCGTTTCAGCTTCAAATATTAGCGAACTTTTTTATTTTGAATTCTGTTTATGGGGCGCCGTTTGTGTACCCTAATTTGTGCAATGTTTTTTTGCATATTTAATTAAATAGTCATTTTAATTAAATGTACAAAACTATATTGTCAAAGTCGAAATAAATAGTCAAAAAAAACTGCGCAAAATAAACCGTTGCAAAAATGAATAGTCAAAAAACTGCGCAAAGTAAACTGTTGCAAAAATAAATAGTCAAAAAAACTGCACAAAATAAAGCGTTGCAAAACTGCGCTGCTGACTTTTTTGTATATTTGGTAGTGGAGCGTGACAAAGCGCTATCGGCTGCTCTTGGAGTGCATTAAAGACCAGCCGAGAGCGCATCAAAGAGCAGCCGAGAGCGCTTTGTCACGCTCCACTACCATTCATTATCACATTCATTGCTTATTTTTGTGCAGAAAGACACAGAACACACTAAAGCAGGAAAAAAAAGGAAAAAAAAAGAAAATATTTACAAAAGAAACACAATGTTATGGTCTTTCCTGTGAGAGGCTGCGAAAGGACCAAGTGTCCATATCCGGAAAGAAATGGCGCAGTCATCGAGTCTGCAGCCTCTCACAATCGGACGACGTCATAAATACAAGTGTGAGCGATAGTTGTAATTTATTTAGTGTAAGATACATTATTTAATAATTCAATAGTAGAGCGAAGAAATATATAATTGGATGTAACGATATATGTACAGTGTATATACATTGTAAATTACAAAAGCAACAACACGATAAAAAGTAATCATTAAAATAAGCAACAGAACATGGCGCAATAAATGATTTTGCATCGAATACCAATAGAAAGTTGAGGATGTTATTTTAGTAAAACTTTGATTTTTTTACAAAAAGATTTTAAACTAGATTCATTTATAGATTTAATATCAGAAGGCAATTCATTCCATAGTTTACAACCAGTGAATTTTATTGATCTTTGTGTGGTGGATTTAATACACTGAAAATTTACTGCCCAGTTATCATTACAAGCAAACCTGGTAGGATACTCGTGTATTTCCGAGGGAATAGTATAGTAATCGTTAAAACATTTTGGAAGAATTTTTTTTTTAAAACTAAATATAAATTTCAAAACTTCTAATTTGTAAATGTCAATTAATCGTAATAAATCTAGTTGGTCATATAATGGAGCAATTTTTGTTTTAACAAAAGGCAATTTAGTGATGACTTTGACGATGTAGTTTTGTTCAATCTGAATACGGTGGGTATATTTAGCAGCAGCGCTGCCCCATGATGTAACACCATAATATAAATAAGGATATACAATGCTATAATAAACATTTAATAGTACAGATTGAGGGGCATGGTGTCTTAATTTACAAAGTATTCCTCTTGCGGTAGATAGTTTTTGTACAACATGTCGCGCGTGTTCCTCCCAGGTCAGCCTGTGATCAATCATAACACCCAAGTATTTCACAGCACTCTTATTTGGTAAAGGACCGTTTGGGGTATTGATACAAAAATCATAATTAAATAAATTTTTTAAATTAGAAAACAACACACAGTTAGTTTTAGAATAGTTTAGTGTAAGTCTATTCGAACAGATCCAATTTTCAAGTTGGAGAAATGATTTCTCGCATTTACTTTTGAGTTTTTCAATACTGACATCGCTACAGAGCAATACCGAATCGTCAGCATATAAAATCGTTTTGGATTCACAAGAATTAGTCAGATCATTTATATACACAAGAAAAAGAAAAGGCCCAAGCACGCTACCTTGCGGCACTCCGATCGAGATAGGTTGCAAGCCAGATGAGATCCGTTTTTCTTTGTTAACTGTACACTGAGAGCGATTTGACAAGTATGAATTAAGCAGTTTGTATGCATTTCCGCTAACGCCTTGATATTCTAATTTGTCAAGCAATATTTGGTGGTTTACGCAATCAAAGGCTTTAGCAAAATCTAAGAAAATTCCACAAACTGTTTTATTTTGGTCAAGTTCAGTTAATATCAATTCATTTAAGTAAGTAATAGCATTATTTGTTGAGTGTTTCTTTCTAAAGCCAAATTGACAATTAGCAAATAAATTATATTTATCCCAGAATTTGGAAAAACGTTTATGCAGAATAGTTTCAAACACTTTATTAATTGGGGACAAAATGGATATAGGCCTATAGTTACCTAAATCAAGTACAGATCCGCCTTTATGAAGGGGAATAACTTGTGCAATTTTCAAAATATCCGGATAGTTTCCTGATTCTATACATTCATTGAAAGAATCCGCAAGGTATCCGGCTATTATATATTTAGATTCTTTGATTATACGAATCGGAATGTCTAAATAACCGGGCGATTTGTGATCGTTTAAGTTGGAGATAATTTCTACGATCTCATATACATCTGTTGGTTGCAGAACAATAGATGATGGATTACGTTTACCAAAAAATTTGAAGTGATTATAATTTTGGGTAGGATTGGTAGATTTAGCAGCAAGTTTTTCTCCAATTGTAGCAAAGTGTTGATTCATTTGATTGCAGATTTTTTGAGGGGAACTAATTATTTGGCCGTCGACTTTAATAGATTGTGGCAATGTAGTTTTCCTTTTAGTTTTTCTTAGTAGTAAGTTTATGTAATTCCAAGTGTCTGAGGAATTATTAGCATTGCTGAATAAATTTTCAAAATAATCTTTCTTTGCTTTTTTTTTAATGTGCGTCAGCTTATTTCTATACTTTTTATATTCATTGAAAATGCTGCAGTCCCTATTTTTTAAATAATTTGCATAGAGTTTATTTTTGTATTTGATTAGTGCAAGGATGTCTGGGGTGATCCAAGGACATTTTGCAGTTTTATATTGCCTTCGACTTTGGATTTTTGCGGGAAAATGTTGGTTGGTGAGATCACCAATTAAATTGCAGAGTTTTTCAAGATTGTTGCAATTGAACATTTCAGGTGAAAATAAAGCATCCTTTAGATCACTTAGAAAAGATTCAATGCTTTCTTGTTTAATACTTCGAATATATGGTCGTTGGGATGTTTTAATAGATGGTATACATCGATATTTTAAGCAGAGCGGAAGATGATCAGATATATCTTCTTGTAGAATTAGAGTGGATACGTTACTAGCACATGTGGCATTTATATAAGCGTGATCAATTGTGGAACTACAAGTTGCACATATTCTTGTCGGTTTGTTAATAAGTTGCACGCAACCAACACTATTAATGTGATTAGCATAATCTTCAATAGTTTTCGATGTACCAATTTTGTCATAGTGAATATTGAAATCGCCCATCACCAGGTAATTTTGGTAAGTTTTGAACGATTTAATGATACTTATGAAAGCATCTTCGAATGTTTTTATATCATTAGCAGTGTTGTTGGGGTGCCTGTAAACGGAGCCTACTATCAACATGTCATTATCTTTAAGTGTTAATTCAACCCAGACATCCTCACAATCTGTTATATTAATTTTAGTCTTGGATAAAGGTTGGCATTTAATATTGTCAGACACATAAATGGCGGATCCACCTGCACTAGTTTTAGAGTTGCAATAAAATAAGTTGTATCCAGGCAATTCACAAAATTTTATTTTACTGTCTGTTAATCTGGTTTCACTAATACATAATACTTCAACTTTTTTGGGAAATCGGTTTAAGAAAAGCTTCAAATCATTAAAATGTTTGTCAAGGCTAACAATATTCAAGTGAACAATTAAAGCAGAGTGTTTCATCGGACCTGCAACCGTATCCGTGGTAAATTCTGCCAAAGTTTTATATTCACAAATAACTTTATCAAAAATCTGAATGTCGCAATCCATTTTATCTAAGAAGCATTAAACAAGAAATCGCAAAACTACATACAAACTTACTACAATTGATCCAAGTCACTTTCAGTCCTTATCAAAACCTTTTCACTTTCTTCATTTTTCCGTACAAAAATTTGCCCGTTTTGAGTCCAAAAGTATTTGTATTCCAGTTCCTTCGCTTTCTGTTTGCTAAGCCAAAATAGGTGTTTGCGTCTTTGAGTTAAATTTTCGTTTATAAACAGTTTTTCCATCCCCTCAACTGGGAAGTCTTCGATCATTTTGGCGTTAAAGCGTTTATCATAAATTTCGTTTCGAATTTGGCGGCTAA
Organism: Trididemnum nubilum; assembly: GCA_963965965.1. Taxonomy (NCBI): domain Eukaryota; kingdom Metazoa; phylum Chordata; class Ascidiacea; order Aplousobranchia; family Didemnidae; genus Trididemnum; species Trididemnum nubilum. The sequence continues at coordinate 9,092,919 of OZ014473.1, read as the reverse complement.
CCAACCGCACGATGATGGTTGGGTGGTTTACAGGCTTGTTAAGTCTTGTTCGACCATATCTTTGTTTGACCGGAAGACGATGTGCAATCGAAATGTCTTCCTCCTTAATATCTACGTCCAATTTGCTTATTAAATCAAGCGTGATTTGTGTCACATCTTCATCTTTTCTAACTGGTACCCCCTGCAATTCCAAATTTTGCCGTCTGTTGTATTGCTCAATTTCGTCGATTCTGAGCTGATCTTCAACTTTAGATTTTTGTAACGTATCGGTTGTTTTGGTCAATTGTCGTAGGTCTTTTGTTTGCAGCTTATTAGAGCGTTTTAAACTATCACAATCTTCAGTTAGATCATCGTGTTTTTTTGATATAAAATTTTGACTTTCACGCAACTGTATCGCTTCAAGTTCAAGTTTCTTAATTCTTTCTTCTAGTGGTTTGGTAGCTTTCAAGATCATAGTTTCAATTAAGTTTTCTAGCTGACTTTGAGAGAATTGCACAATTTTTTCCGAAGAATTGGCTTTGCTGCCTTTGTTTTTGTTCGAAGTTTCTGGCATTTTATCAGAAATAGCTAGCTCACAATAAAATGCACGTGCGTTGTTGCTAAAAAAATAGCACGTCTGCACTGCTCGACTGTAAAACTGACGTCTGCACTACCAAATATACAAAAGTCAGCAGCGCATTTTTGCAACGCTTTTTTTTGTGCAGTTTTTTTGACTATTTTTTTGCAACGGTGTATTTTGAGCGCAGTTTTTTTGACTATTTATTTTGACTGTGACAATATATTTTTGTACATTTAATTAAAATGACTATTTAATTAAATATGCAAAAAAACATTGCACAAATTAGAGTACACAAACGGCGCTCCATATCTGTTTCATTTTTGTTGAGACGTTTAGCCTTTTTAAAGGGCATTGGGTCGAAGGTTTTTTGCTTGGTATTTTCTCAAAACATTTTGACAGATCTGAAGACTGACTGAACAAAATTTGGGCTTTTTATTACCTTTCGTTCCTGAGATATAAAGCTTAAATTTTCCCTTAGAAATGCTTTTTCACCTTAAAAATTTTGCCAATTAGAAACAAAATCTTGGAAACGGCAAGACATAGAAAGTTCAAATTTAGTAAAAATGCTTTCAGGTTTTTCTAAATATTTTGGTCAACAGTGAGAAAATTGACATGAATACCCCTTTAAAGCAAATTGCTAGTTTTTGTCTAACCCGAAGTAATTATAGTGAAGTGGCGTTTATAATTTGTATCTTTTGCGGTGAATAATTTCGTTTGTAGGAGCTGGGCTACGCTTTTGATGAAATTTTTGTTAAAAGCGTAATTCTTGCGTATTCCTAACCTAAATAACCTTATACAATTTATTTTATTTAACACAATAGGACGCTTTCAGCATCTGATATCAGATTTTGCAAATAACGGGAACGTAAAGCGTATGTTTCGTTCAGTGATATGGATTGAGGGTCATAATTTTAAATTTGATAAAACAAAAGTTTGTTTCCCAACGACATTCAATGAATCCAGGACCGTATCGAATCGTCAGGAGGGGAGGGTAAGGGACAAACACATACCTCAAATAAAAAAAAATTTGAAAACAAAGACATAGGCCTGTTTAGACAGAGCGCGAATGCGGAAAACGGCACGAACCACGCGGAAAATTGCCTAATTTTCTGCGCGAATTGCTGTTCTGATAAAAAGCGGTTTTCCGCGCGAAAACCGCAATCCGTTTTGTATTAAAACCCGATTATTTTCCGATATGAATTATTATAATGCACGAATTATTATTACAAACACAGCTTGTTTGTAAAAGCGAATTCCACCATATTGCAGAAGTTGTAGCTTATTCGAAATTTTGATCCTGGTCGATTTTGAGAATATTTTAATTGACGGCGACATTTAAAAAACAACACTAATTACTACTAGAGAGCAATCGCTTTTCTAATCACTCACCTGTATAAATGAGTTTATTTTATTTTATTATTATCTTTCTTCAGCGAATACCGCCTTTGCGTTTGCGCCGCTTTCTGTGTTCGCTCTGTGTATAAAGGCCCATTTATACAGAGCGCGAACACAAACAAAATTTAGTTCGCGCGGAACACCGTGTAGATTGCCTCCGGAGCAAAATTTTAGGTGCCGTTTGCGACGGCTTTTTGTGTTCAACCAATTTGCGCTCTCAGTTTAGGCTACGTCACCATGAATATTACGCCACTGCACATATACAGACCAATAAAACACTAATGCAATTCAACGCAGCTACAGTAAATTATGTAATAATTATGCGGACGTAGAAATTTATTGAAAAAGATCTTCTTAACATTTCTTGGCGTACTATTTGGTGCCATCAACATTTGACATTGTATAAACTTTGAAATTAATTTTAACCGGGCGACTTAATTTTAATAAACGATTATGCTACTAACATCGTTGTTACTCTTTTGGTAAAATACCAAACATTTTAAGCGTTATTATCTCATACCTGTCGGTCTAAATATCAATAGCGTAGTACAATCTTCTTTTGCTGTATAGGAACAGTAAAATTTAGCTCTAAGGCGACCGCTTTAAATGTTCTTTAATTTTATTGAAACAATATAAAACTGTTTGTTTCAATATTGAACTTTATGTAAACCTATCTCATTTCGAAGAAATTTCTCGTTATTTATTAACTTTTCGCTTGCAAACTCGCAGTGGACAATAGGAAAAGAAGACAAACAGTTTGAGAGCTTTGAAGATTTTTTCTGGATTTAACTTTTTATTCTTCACTAAGATTTGCACAGAAAACATCGCATTTGTTTTGTACAATCTTTTGATCTTTTTCATTGTTTAAATTTAAATTAGCAGCCCATTCCTTTCGGTATTTTTATGTCCACAGAAGCTTTTGAAGGAGTTAAGTCAGCCTTTATTGAAAAAGGAGTAAAAAGGTAAATGAACTGACGTTTGAATGGCGTAATATGATTATCAGAGATGGAGTTGAGGACATAAGGCTCGAAGCCAAGGCCAAGAACTCAAAAACAGCCCGAGGCCAAGGCAAAGGACAGGCTTTCCGAGGACAGACCCTTTCGATGCCAAGGCCAAGGACACAGGGGCAAGTGTTCTCCGAAAAGAAAAAAAAAAAGGTCTTCAAACTTTTTTTTCAAATATTAAAGGTCTTCAGTCAAAAAAAAGGTCTTCAAAAAAATTCTTCAGGCGATCTCCGAAAAAAGGTCTTCAAAAATTTTTGTCAGACGATCTCCAAACGAGCAAAACGAATAAGGAATAAGGTCTTCACAAACTTTCCGCAACGTTTCTGGCATTTTCAACAAAATTTTAACGATTCAAACAATAGTGCTGTCTTCGAGCCGAGGACAAGGTAATTTTCGAGGACTTGAGGCTTCGAGGTCAAGGACTTGACCTTCGAGGCCAAGGCCAAGGACTGCAAAATGTGTCCTCGAGGACGTCCTTGAGGCCAAGGATATTCTCGAGGACTCCATCTCTGATGATTATGCTGTCATCATGTCCATTACCTTCGAAACTTATTTTAAGTGGAATGATAAAACACAGCTTGTAATAAAAGAAGTCTTGCCCCATCCCACTTTGATAAAGGTGAATTTACGCAGTATCTGCAATGCGCATTTTCATACATTTTTTACGTACGTAAAACGCATACGCTTTTCAGTACGGAAACGGACAAAAATAGATACGCAAATTTTGCACGTTTTGTTTGCACACAGCATCCGTAATTTCCGGGATCCAGTACAAAATTCCGAATGCACAAAATCCCAAACAGACAAAATCCCGAATGAACAAAATTCCGAATTGGACAAAATCCCGAACGAACAAAATCCCGAATGGAAAAAATCCCGAAGTACAAAATCTCGAGTTGGACAAAAGGCCGAATTGAACAAAATCCCAATTGGACAAAATCCAGAATCGAGCCAACTTCAAAGATAGAGAAAGTCAGTATTAATAGTGTACTCACTTCTCACTGTTGGCTTTATAAGCACTAATCAATATAAATAATTAATTTTCCGACAAAACTGCATGTCTTTTATTCGCTTTTGTCGTGCCGACCTAGAAAAACAGCGCATATACAAACATAAAGTGATCAAGTCAAAAAACTTTGCTGTTTTGTCGAGTTAAGTACGTGCGAAGCAGTTTGTCCTATACCGAAACCCTTGCATTTTTCGTGTTTGACGTCATCTTCTTCAGTTTGCAGAAAAAGAAATTAGGCTGCATTTAAATAAATTAGCGAGTTTTGTTCTTGACAAAAATGCAAGCAATTAAGAGATGAAGAGGAAGTTGGCCCTCGAACAAACTTCCTGAAAATAAAATTTTCTCTGTTTCCAATATTGTTTTCTTTTTTTGTCAAGAACAAAATTTGGTATGAATGTTTTCAAAACCAAATACTCATGTTTTTTGTCGTGACTAAAAGGATTTCCTTTGAATTAAACCAAAACCGGCAAAAGAGCAATAAAGTTTAGAAAATTATACTTCAGTTCCATGGTAATGTGTTATGGTCATTATATGTTTTAGTGCTGCTTTTTCTTTGTAAAACATAAGAAAAACCTCTGACGAACATGAATTCACGAGAAGCGTAAAACAGTTTGATTAAGAAACTTACATTTTAATTTTTCTTTATTTTATTTTATTTTTGATTGCATTATTTAGAAAAATTACGCGGAAGGTTTTCGGCAAAATGCATTATATCCTTGTCAAAGCATCTAAACAATATAACAAATCACTAGTTTTCACATAAAATAAAATTAATTAACTCTAACTTTTGTTTACTTTTGTAGTAGTTCGAATTACAACCAACTAATTACGTCAACACATGTGATTAAATGAATTAAATAGTGCAGTTAAATGTTGGACAAGCGACCGAAAAAGTTTACAGAAGTTGTCACTACCAATATATTTGAAATTTAAAGAGAAGCAGTACCTATGATTGATTTTTAAATTACTGTAAACCCAAAATGGTAAAAACAATCAAACACTATCAAAGCAATCAAAAATCAAAAACTTTTTTTCCTGTAAAAAAGGATTTGATCGCTTAGGAAGTGTTTAAACGTTCGATCACCTATCATTTTGTCTTGACAGTAATTTGGAAATCACCCATATTCTCTTTTAACTTAAAATATTTATTGTGACAACTTTAGTATTAGGCAACGACAATTGTTTCGCCCGCTTATCTAACATTTAACTGCACAGTTGAATTCGTTTGATCGCATGTGATGATGTAATTTGTTTAAACATAAGTATACTGTAATCAAATCTTTCATTTTACATGCTGCACTACGCTGAAGCGTGTAACGAGTTGGCGATCCCCATCACAGCGTCATTGAGCCCAGGCAACACCGCTCATTTTTGGAGAAATGTCACAGCGGTGGCGAGCCGTTGGCGACATTGTGTTCGATTTGACCAGAGATGGAGTCAAGAACATAACGTTCGAGGCCAAAGCCAAGGACTCAAAAAAAATCCAAGGCCAAGGACCGACTTTTCGAGGACACAGTCTCTCGTGGCCAAGGACAGAAATGATCTAGGCCAAGGACAGTGGACACAATTTTTCTAAATTATGGTGGGTAAATTTTCCATAATTTTTAAGAGCGAAAGTACTAAAGATATTGCATTTTGTTAAGATTTTGATGATAATTCGAAAATAATAGTTTTTTAAATGATAACGACCGCCATTTTGATGTTTGACTCGTTAGCAGGTTGATTTTTCACCGTAGCAGTATCGTAGTATTGAACCAAGGCCATTATCTGCGAATGGAAACATAGCTAGTACTTAAAATGTAGGAGAAGCGCATACCCCCCACGGTAGTTAGCGTCCACCCATTGAAATTTGGCTTCCGCTAATCAAAAATTCAGGGTCCCGTCTTCCCCCCCCCCCCCCCCCCATACAGAATAAGCGGGAAATACTTGTTTTTTCTAATTTGTTTTGTCTTCATTCGAATGTGGCGGTTAAATATCTCGCAAAAAAACATATATCGCACAATAAAAAAACATCGCACAATAAAACCACAAACAACAAAATTTTCAAATAAAACCTTTTTGGTTTCGTCTTCATTTCAAATGAGCGGATAAAAATCGCACAAACTGGGGTGAAGACCTTGTTTTTTTTGGTGTTCATTCGAATTTGGTTGTGAAAAAATCGCAACAGAAGGCGATTATTTTTGTTTTTCTTCTGATTTCGAGGCAAAATTCGCATCAAGTTGCTATGGCATTGCAAAGGCATCTGGTCAGGCTGCTTAAGCGTCCTTCCATGCAACATTTCACAGTTTAAATGCTGAATAAAGCTAAATTATAAACGTCGAAATGGTCATTTTTAAGGCCATAATTTCATTAGTTACGGCCTCGATGCAAACGCCCACTAATTATGGATCCCCACGTTTTCAGTAATTTTCTAAACGCAAACAGCATTGCTTGGTTAAACCATTTCTTTTCAAGGAGTTTTTCAAAAATTATTTTCTAAAAATGTTGCGAAATACTGTGAATTTATGTTGTTAAAATGAATTGAGGTACCGTAAAGGGTATATTTGTAAGCTCAAAAGTTTTTGGCATTAGAAATAGGGGGTTTGGGGTGAGGGCAATATCTTCATGCCCCCAATAAATAATTTTAGTGATTTTTTGAAACAAAAATAGCAATTTTTGTGACTTTAAAGAAAATTACACATTTAAATTTTCAAAGCAATTTGAAAAAAAATGCCGTAAATGCTAAAATTGAAAAACTTTAGTTTTCTCACAACTTCCCAACTCTGTTTTTAAGCCAATCTTTTTTTTACTTTTCAGTGCATTTTGTTCTTCTTACATCTATAATGCCTGCCAATGAATGAGCGCAAAGGTTTTGGCTGCCAAAAGACACTTTGTTAAATTTACGTAAGGTATTTAATAACAAAAAACCTGAGGATCCCAGCTGGTTCGTATTAAGAAGGAAGGCATTGGAGACATTAGCCCCATGCCCTCCTCAAGAGGTCTACAATAATTGTTAAAACGAAAAAATAACAAACCATTAGTTTTTTCTAAAAACGCCCAAGTTTTTGTGGAAGCTTGTAAAAAAAATATTAAGTACTCCAGGCATTCGAACAATTCTAGTTATATTTAATTTCACACATACTGTAATTTAATAATTCTTCATGCAGCTTTTTTTTGTGATTCAATAGTTTGTTCTTTGGGATTCTCAGCGGTTATTTCCAACACACAAATTATTCAGTGGACGTAATTTTACCCCCCAAACCGTTTGCCAGTAATTAGAGTTATTCTTTCTCATCTCAAAGTCTCGTATTTTAAGAACAAGTTGGCCTTTCCTTACAAGATATACTAACAAAATTACGGTAATATGTCAATATGCCTTCCCTGGTAATACTGTATTACATTGTACTATCACACACATACTTTCTTCTAAATTCACACCCAAAATAGGTTCGGTTATGTTTTAGCATTAACAACTGAAAATGGTTTGTCCAGACCCTCGGATTCCTTGTTATGGCTCTGTATGGCTTTACAGAAGTGCTTTGCAGTTTTACCACCAGTAGTATATAGTGCTCCAAATGCATAGGTATTGCGGCGTTCTCCAACTGCGGCGTTGCGGCGTCTTCCAAAATGCAGCGTCATCCAATTGCGGGGTTGTCCAATTGTAGCGTTATCTAAACAGGGCGTTGTCTTAATGCGGGATTTTGGTGGTCTTAACCAGTGTTTAAATTTCAAAATTTTGCATGGGGGGACGCTTTTACAGCCTTGACTACTCACATTTGGCATGCGAAAGTACTTTCTGTCGCCGAAATTGAATGAAGATCAAAAAAAAGGTCTTTACCGCGATTTGGAACCATATTCGGCAGGAATATGTTGGATCTTTTACTGCTGGCTGGCTCTTTTGTCTCTGATCATCCAGCGCTCAAATCTCGGTGAGGACCCTAAATCTCGATAGGGGGATGCTAACTCTCGATGGGGAGACGCGTCCTCGATGCTAACACTAAGAATCGAACCCGAAACTTGGTCAAGACTCGAAGAGTGTCTTTCCTGAGGACCGAACCACCGCAGGTGGTTTGAACTAACTCTAGGTAGTTCTAATTTCAACCCAACGGGCACAAATTGTCTAAAAAACGTCTAACACGAAAACTGGTCTCCAAATGTTTATATTTTGCAAAATGCACCATGTTGAATACACGTCTTTACAAAGACGTCGAATAAGCGCAAAATTAAACAATGTGTCAAGATTTAAGAGTGACGTATATTCGACTTCTTTGCATAGACGGCTTTTCAACTGTATGCCTTTTTGCAAAATAGACAACGTTAAGACAAAAATTAAGCCATCCAAATTATATCTTCTGCATAAATCTAGACCATGTCTAAACGTCTATTTAACTAACTTTGTGCCCACGGGAACCTTAGCTAGTTTTAGTTTTAACGCTAAGAATCGAACCCAAAACTTGGTCAAGACTTGAAGAGAGTCTTGACCAAGGATCGAACCACCGCAGGTGGTTTAAATTTGTAAGATTTGCTTGGGAACCAGCTATGGTTCAAGTCTATAAGTTCGTAAGGTTTGTTTGGTAACCAACTATGTTAAAGTTCGACTATTAGTAGAACGAATTCAACTTACCTGAAATCAAGCCCGGTAGTATTTGAATTCAAAGCTATAAAGAAACTGTGCAATACAAAAAATATCGTAATTCACTAAATTGAGCCTTATCTAAAGCTAAGCAATTATATTACAATGATTAAATTGGCGCTGCTAGAAACAATTCGGAACGGATCTGGAAAACTATACATGATTTATATAACATCAAAAAAAGAAAACCTTCACTACCACACAAATTAGTATTGAATAATCATGACGAAACAACCAACCCAATTTCTATTGCCAATTATTTTAATAATTATTTTGTAACTGTCGGAGAAAAACTAACCAGTTCGATTCCAGTTGTAAATGAAAAAATATCAAATATTGTTCATTCTCAAAACCCAGCAAATTCATTTTTTATGTCTTTTTCAACTGAAAAAGAAATAGATTCGTTAAACCGAAAAAAAGCAATTCACAAACTTGATGTAAAAACAAAATTCCTTAAATCTCGGATACAAGGTGTTAATCTCGGATACAATAAGAAAATTTTTCAACAACTTCATCAAGGAAGGCATATATTCCAGTTGTCTAAAAAATTGCTGAAGTTATCCCAGTTTTTAAAAAGGATAATCAATACATGGCTACCAATTGTAGACCTATTTCTTTTCTGTCGCAATTTGATAAATTTTTTGAGAAGTTAATTTACAACAGAATCTATTCTTATGAGCAAAAATACAACCTCTTAAATGAAAAACAAATCGAATTTCGTCAAAACCACTCTACCATACATGCGATCAGCCACATGATCACTCCTTATTAAAAAATATAAGCGAAGAAAAATAGAGTTGCTGTAATTTTTTGAATTTGTCAAAAGCTTTTGACACGGTAAATCATAGAATTTTGCTGCAAAAGTTAAAAACCCAATTTGGCATTTGTGGAACCCCACTAAAATTACTTAAAAGCTTTTTAAGTGAACGACAACAGTACCTAAACTTTGGGGGATAAATATCTGAGTTTGCCAATGTAACCAATGGAATTCTACAACGTCTTCACTAGGTCCACTTTTTTTCTTATTATATGATAATGATCTTCCTACTACATCCAACTTTAACGCAACTCTATTTGCAGATGATGCATATTTACAAATGAGCGACCACAATTTGCTGTTTCTTCAAAATCAAGTTCTAAAAAAATAAACCGCGGGTTAAAAAAGAACAAGCTTGCATTAAATTACGAAAAAACTAGTTACATTCTCATTCATTAAGGTGGGCTGAAAAACAATTTTTTTTTTGAAATCAAAAAAGTTACCTATCCCAATTGTTGTCTTTTTGATGCAAAGAAATGAAAATTCAAGCCACTAAGCTTTCTTTACGGGCTACAACACCATTTTTTGACTATTTTCACCACTAGAGGGTGCTGCATCAAATATGTGACATACACATGGCATCAGCTGATGACGCTCTTCTATCTGATCATTTGTTGAAAATTTGGTAAAAATTGATAGTGAGGGGGCAGAAATATAAGCATTTTTGTATAAATTTTTGCTCGACAGCGCTACTAGTGGTGATATTATATTATGCTATATCTTGAGATATACTTGTCCAAATGAAACAAAACTAATGTCTAACCCTATGTTTTCGGGGGTGGAGAACTCATTTTAATTGTTGGTTTCATTCCAGTGTCACCACTAGAGGGCACAATTCAAATTTATTAATATGTAAAACATTAAAAAATGCCAAAATGTCTGTTTCAGCTTGGCTTATATAGCAAATTGTTGTGGACTTTCTTGCATGCAAGTTTTTAAGCTGTCGAGTAAAGCAGATTACTGGTGCAGTATACCAGTCTAGTGTCATTTTGGCAATAAAGCTGAAACTGAGTATGTTTGTACAGAGAGAAGGGCTTGTTTGCCTTCTAAAAAACAAAAACGTTGAATTTGGCTTGTTTTTAATAAAAATAGGCCAATTTTCAGCAACTTTAGGTAGTTTTTCTTCCCACTTACTGGATTTTTTGGTCCTCCTTCCTGTATTTTTCTATGGACACCCATAAGTACTCGTCAATTAATGAACAGTATAAAAACTATACATTATCAGTATCATCACAAAATAAACAATGGGCTCCATAATTAATTAATGAAAATCACATATCAGTATCAGCACAATGCAATAATAGGGCACCAACAACAGGAAGCCTGACAAAGACATTACAAACAGGATGCAAAAAGTAAATACTGGTAATTCAAGTTACTGCAATCACTCTAATGCAGATACGTTGAAGTATTTCTTGGATGCAAAACTTTTCATAAGCTTTCGCGACTTTATCTTGTTCCTGATATGTCCATCTCTTTGGTCATGACCACATACTGCACCAGCTGCCTCAGTTACGGTCTTAACATGTCTTTCAATGTTTTGACTGTGGCATTCAAAATTAAACTTCAATGGAATTCGTTCCAAAGATCTGATACAATCATTGCTATAATGTTTTAATACAGGAGGCATTGTTTTCCACTGTGATGATGGCGTCATTTGATGATATGATGAAGCTTTAAAATTTATGAGAGGTTTCCTGAATACTCTAACTGGCACTTCAATGGGAGGGTACTTGCTTACATCAGATAAAATTTCAACCTTCTCATTACTGGCATCATCACAATCACTTTCCTCTTCCTCTTCTTCCATCTCTTCTTCTGAAACTTGCTCATCATTTTCTCTCAGTTTCAAAATTATATTTACTACTTTTCTTCTTACTGTCTCATCCATATCAGCTAACATTGCAACAAGAATGTTTTCACCATGGGCAAAATAACTGTTGTTGTTCAAAACTTTGTAGCAAATTTCTCTAATTCTTTGATCAGGAAAATTGTTTATTCTCACTATCATGTTGTACAAGTTCATGGATCCCTGAGTAAGTTTTTTATTATTTTTTATATCGAACCAGCTGTGAAAATATACTTTGATAACAAATTGAACAATCAAACATAAATTTTTAGTTGGATTAGCTTGACTGATATAGAATCGCAATACTCGACATGCAAGGGTGAGCCAACGAGAATGATTTAGAGGGCCAATTTCAAGATGGGACAAATCTTCATCCACCTCTCCAGTTATAATTGCCCAGCACATGCGATAACCATTGTACTGATCAGTGGAAAGATCATCAATGACTTCATTGGACAAAAAAGGAAATGATGGATATGGAATAGACTTGAAGTTGACTACCTGCCACTGACTCACTGAGCCATCTAGCATAGAACCTATGGGACCAGAAAACTTTTCGGGACTTTTTGTTGATCCATCCAAAGTACTCAAAATATGTCTCAGTGGTAGCTCATTTAAATGAAGCATGCATATATCCCATTGAAGAGGTTGTTGCAAAAACAATTCTAGGTAGCGAATTGCCCCTTTATTGCAACCAGTATTTACATTGGTTCCATCAGCCTATACTAGTGTGAGTTTGGATTCCAGATCTGTTCCTTGAATAACTTGCCAGAGACCATGTGCAATATCAATGCCTTTACCAGTCGCAGGTGTAAAATGATCAAGATAGAAATCATTCGGTTCTCCAGTAACCACATAGTGATCTTCCAGCACTGTAGATTTATAGTATTTATGGTTTATTTCTTTAACTGTTAGAGTGGCATCTTTACGACCATCAAATCCAATCCCGTTAACCTGCTCAAACTGAAGTTTCTCTTCCTCCTTAGTTTTTTTCCGAAGTTTTCCTATCTCTGCTCTTAATTTGTTTTTGTTGATTACATTTTGTCTTCGATCAGTAGTTATTATACCATAATCAACCAATACAGCTGAAGCAATAGCTGCACCGACTCTATCACTCACATGGAATCGTTCGCATGTCATGGCAAGAGTTGGAAGAGGCATTCTATTTTGAGGTGTTTTGTCAGTCTCAGCAATAAATTCATCGTAGTCAGTTGCTTTATCCTCATCAGTTGCACTCGAATCGTCCGACAAAGCTTCATAGCTTCGTTTTACACCTGTAGTGTTGTTTTCTGTTTCATGATTGGCTTTAGCCTTTTCAACTTGGATAATGCGAGACTGAAATCTAATATCAGTTGATGTGAAAGGTACTGGTTCCAGTGTACAGAAACCAAATCTGGTTGTGCTTTGATTTTCATAATATTAATAATCAGCCTTAGTCATTTTAAGGAAGTACTGTTTTTCCATTTCTGATCGCAGGTTTTTGTCCTTTTGAAAAACATCAAACAAATTCTTAGTTTTTCCCAGGAATTTGTCGACATCACTGTAGTATTTTTGTTCTCGTTTTGATTTATCATATCTGTATAGTCTACTAAACTCTGTCATTTCAGTTCTCAATTTCTTCCGAATACCAGCAATTGAAATTGGATACACATTATACTTAATCCATAACTTGAAAACCTCTTCAGAAACAGTTGTTAAAGTTTTGTCAGTTAGGTAGTTTCTATAGTAGAGACACCTATCTATCATATTCTTCAAAGTAGGCAATTTTCCAAGAGGAAATCCATCAATAGGAACAAACTTTTCATTTCCTATAACTTTGTCAGTTATTTGTCTAGTCTTATGCTTAGGCATGTCTCTTTAAATAACTTTAAAGTTTAAAGCTAGTGTAACAAGCAAATTATAGACCTGAAAAAGAGATTACAAAAACTTATGATTTCAAGTTTACTTTTAACCCCTGCATTCTTTACTCATAGAAAGGCTGCATGAATGATTTTATTACAACTAATAGAGCAATACAACTGATATGCTTTGAGGTCTAATGCATATCATTCAATGGTCAATCATCTTTCTGAAAGATGTCTAAATCAAAAGAGGATTTTTTGACATTTTTAAAGCTATAAATTTCAATAAATTTGAATTGCGCCCTCTAGTGGTGACACTGGAGTGAAAGCAACAATTAAAATGAGTTCTCCACCCATGAAAGCCTAGGGTTAGACACCAGTTTTGTATGATTTGAATGAGAATATCTCAAGATATAGCATAATATAATATCACCACTAATGGTGCTCCTGAGCAACAAATTCTTACATAAATGCTCATAAGTTTATTTATAGAACACAGCACCCTCTAGTGGTGAAAATAGTCAAAAAACGGCATCGGAGCGCATAAAAATGGCCTAGTGGCTCGATGGATATTCAATGCCACAATTTTTTTTTTTTCTACAAAAGTTGTTTTTTGGTCAAAAGACAACTTTTCAGAGGGGTATTTTACTTTAAAAAAAAATTTCTGCCCACCTTATCGTTCATAAACAGCCACAAAAGTCTGTTTCAGAAAATTTTAAGTTGATAGTGAAGGATCAAACCTTGATTAGAAATAATATTGCAAAATATTGGGGAATTACAATCAATGAAAACTTAAGGTGCGTTTGGACTGGACGCAAAGCAACGCGAAGCGATGCGAAGCAACCAAAATTTGACGTCATCGACAGCTCCCGAAAGCTTGCAACCGATCGCGAGTAGTTGCGCAACATTGCTTGCTTGTAGGCTGTAGTAAGATGACCTACTAAATCACTGATTGGATTTTTACGATTGCAGTTTGCTAGAAAATAATGTAAATAGTATATTTGTATGGTTTAGTGCCTATTTATCAGTCCAAAAAATAGGTTGTTGGCAAAGTTAGATTCGAGATAGCCCTAGGCTAGCCAAGTTAATTTGGATCTAGACAGCTAAGGATGTAAATACTAGAGTGATTTTTCATAGCTATGCTTGATCTCAGAGCTTCATTATAACGAATACACCAAAGCAGTAGGCCTAGCCCCACGACATCCTGCTTTCAAAACAAAACTTTTTATTCTGTGCAGCATAGCAGAAGCTATTGTATCAGTCCAGTGGTTCTTTTGGCTGAGCAGCTTTTGCTTTTTTGTCTTAAAGTAAACTAACATGGTGTTATTGTTTTTTTCAGAATATAAAATAACCCACCAACAGGCTAGTTTTGAATGTGTTGATAGTGTTTTTACCCATTGTTTGTTAGCTTGTTGTTTTAAAAGTAACCTCAATTGAACAATTGCTTGAATACTGGAAAATTTGCAAAAGTTTTTTCGCTGTCCACTTGGCCAAGCCAACTTGGTGAATAAAACTGCATTTGAATTGGTTTTAAGCTACATACGATAGCTCAGATACAAAAACATCAAAAAAAATTTTATGAAGTTTTGGATTGGCCTAATTAGTAAAATTACTTCTGTGAATAGGAACAAACGGAATTTTTTCTTATGAATGTCTTCTGAAAAGTCTTTATGTTTCCGAAGATTTGTAACAGTGATCAAGTTGAACTGGAAGCATTGGTTTTGGAATCCACCAAGTTTAATAATCATGAATATTGTAGTGTGGTAGTGATTTTTTACTCCAGTCCTATGTGATGAAAATAGAAGTGTTAAGTGTGTTAAATATTCGTTTACTGTGTCTTTGTGTAATATCTGAATTTAGTTGTATGTGAATTTCAAAATATTTTTACTGTCTCTTAAACTTTTAACTGCTTTACATGGTGAATAAAGTGACAAAGTAAACAATTTTAAGTCTGAAGTTCAATCATTACAATTACAGTCAGTGTATTAGATGAACTAGAAAGCCAATATATGTATAACCAGTAGAAAGTGAGTTCTATTTTTTTGCTGAGGTTACTATTATTGGTAGAGAAGTACCCGCCAAGCAAGTTCATTAGTATTGTTCCATTGTCATTACTCACCACTAAACAAAAAACTTGATACAGCATTTATAATAATAATAATTGGACTGGGGAAGGAAGCGTCAGTTACATGAAAATGTGAGAACTAACAACACTTTTATTCAGATGCTTGAGTAACAATTTTCACAAACAAAATCTAAATGTTTTTTTTTTTATCAGGGGTATTGCTAAGAAGAGGGGGCTTGACCTTACAGCTATAAATTTGTCTGTATGTTACAAACGGTGGTTTGGAGCAAAGCCCTTTTAGGTAAACGCGACCATCGCAACGTAGCCTACTGGTACCGCAAGAAAATGCAAACTAATAAAATGCTCTCAAAAGCATTTGACTTCGCACTAAACATTGATACGAGCTCCACTAGCAAATAACACACCAAACTTAGTTATAGAGGCTGACTTTTCCTCGAAGCAACTGCTGGTATCACTGTGCTAAATTCTTGTCCTTCGATGATGGTGTCAAATCATGCAAAAACTGCAATGTTTTTTTGCTTCCGAAAAGTTTGACGTCCTTTTTGCTTTCTCCAGCAAATCAACACAGCAATCCATTGCACAAGAAGCAAAAAATCCACTACATAACTGATGACAAATCCAGCTTTCAGTTTCACTCCTAGCGTTAACATTGGGGGTCTTCAAAAACAGCACTAAATAACACATACAAACAACTGTTTAAGCTTACTACAGGTATCATAACATGCTTGCCTGAAAAAGAAAAATCACATCAAAAAAACAACATAGTTTGTGCTCTAAATGTACCTGTAGACTAGCCTATTGGTTTACACTCTACAAGATACCGGTAGATCTACCACTACCATAATGAGACATGGATGGTGAAAGCATTTAAGGATTTGTTAAGCGAGTAAACACCTAAAGAGAACTTTTGACATCTGCTACCAGCTTTTTGCGTTTCTGCATTAAAACCCAGAACTGTCATCGTCAAAACAGATTATGGCAAGTTTTCAGTGGAAGGATCTAAACAAATCATTGATAGCTAGTAAATAGGCTAAGTACTGCTACGTTTTTGAAGAAATGACTTGTCTTTTCATTTCCAAATTCGATCTACTGTACTTCGTTTTTCCCTTATGCTTTACAAACTTTTTTCTGAAGATTGTTTGTTACCGGTACCTGAGCTATTAGTCTAGACTCTTCTTTGCGGTTATTGCATGATAACGTAATATAAACTCAATCTTCGTTTTACAGGTAATTCCAGCACGCTCTGACGAAACAGAACCTGTGATTACTGTAATAGCGCTTCAATAATAAAGTACACAACGCTTTCTGCCCATTGAATACATTTTAAAAGTAAGTTATTAAAATTAGCCTATGAAGCGACCAGTTGCGAAGATTAGCAACCACTTGCGAAGGTTGGCAACCTTCGCGAGTGACGTAATCGACCACTTGTGAAGGTTGGCGAAGGTCGCCAATCTTCGCTTCGCGTTGCTTCGCGTCCAGTCTAAACGCACCTTTAATGTGGAGTCTGCACTTAAAGCATGTTTCGGGACAGCTAGCGAGATATGCTCCGCTTTTCTATGGAATGTGTTATCATGTAACAAAAGGTGCCTTAAGCATGCTGTATTATCGGCTTGTATATAACAAACTGCAATATTTTTCAATATGTTTTTGTATATAGTCTGGGGTACCGCTGCTATGAAATATTTGAACGAGATCCACGTAAATATGAACAAAATTATCCGAGCTATAAATAGTTTTCGATATTCTTTGTCATCTCCTCTTTACAAAAAATTATACTTTCTTAAACTGACAGAAATTTACCAATTAAAACTGGCTAAATTCATGCATTAACTTCAAAACAATAAACTACTAAAACTTTTTCAAGATCTGTTTTGCAAAATTGACACTGTGCAAGGTCACAATGCACCAGACATAGCATCAAAAATATCTTTTTTCAACCAAGAGTGAAAAAATGCATTACCCAAAATCTATTGGTCTTTAGAGGGTCTAAACTTTGTCAAACATTGACTATGTTTACAAAAACAAAGAATTTAATACCGCTTTTTTTCAAAAAACACTACAAAAATTTCTAATTAGCAAAAACTAAATCGACCTGAGCTACAAAATCATTCAATTTCCCAATTTATTTACAGCTTGACATGTGCTGTTTACGTAGGCGTAGCCAGGGGGGCAAGGGAGCCCGCCCCCCCCCCAATCGAAATGCTACTAATGATAAAAATGTGACAAAAAAACAACTTGTTTTTTCAGTTTCAGCTTCTTCATCATCTTCCTGTACAACAGTACACGCATACAATAACTAGATGGGAGTTTGCCAGTAAACCCAGTGAATAATCGACGCATAGCTAATGCTGTGACGCTCAAAAGTACTTTTGTCTACCCTAAAATCAGCAATTATTTAAAAATATCTGATTATGGAACCTTCAGAAAAGTAGAGTCAAAATATTTGTCAGTTAAATATCTCTTGATATCATAAAACTCTGGCACCCTAGCTTGAGCTGTTCAAAAATTGATTTTTGGGGGGTCCATTTGGGGGGGTCCTCGGGGGGGGTGGCACCCTCAAACTATGTCAAAATATTTGCCTGTTAAATATCTACTGATATCAAAAAAAAGTAGCACTCTAGCTTGAGCCGTTCAAATAATTGATATTTGGGGGGTCCGTTTGGGGGTTCCCCGGGGGGGTGGCACCCCCAAATTATGTCAAAATATTTGTCAGTTAAATATCTACTGATATCAAAAAAAAGTAGAACCCTACAGTAGCTTGAGCCATTCAAAAAATTGATTTTTTGGGGTCCCATTTTGGGGTTGTTCCCGGTGGAGTTGCCCCAAAAAATTTCGGGAGAAAAAATTGCGTTTGCAGCTCAACAACGTTACACAAAAATTAGATTTCATTGTTTTGTGGTTAAGGAGAAGAAGAGCGTACAAAAACTAGATGGGAATTTGCCAGAAAACCCAGTGAACGACCGACGCATAGCTAATGCTGTGACCAAGGATGGCAGTACGGTACGGTACGTTCAGAATTTGCGTACTACGTACCTTGAACCGTACCGTACTAACGTCCCACACTCGTACCATTACAAAAAAGCGTACTGTACCAACGTACCTTTTTGGGGCCCCATTTTGGGGGGGTCCCCGGGGGGGTGGTACCCCCAAATCATGTCAAAATATTTTTCTCTTAAATATCTACTGATATCAAAAAAAACTGGCACCCTAGGTTAAATGGTTAAAAAACTTGCTTTTGGGGGGTCCATTTGGGGGGTCCCCGGGGGGGTGGTACCCCCAAATTATGTCAAAATATTTGTCTCTTAAATATCTACTGATATCAAAGAAAAATGGCACCCTAGGTTAAATCGTTAAAAAATTTATTTTTGGGGGGGTCCATTTGGGGGGGTTCCCGAAGGGGTGGTACCCCCAAATTATGTCAAAATATTTGTCTCTCAAATATCTACTGACAACAAAAAAACTGGCACCCTAGGTTGAGCCGTTCAAAAATTTGATTTTTTGGGGGGGTCCCAGGGGGGTGGTACCCCCAAACCATGTCAAAATATTTTTCTCTTAAATATCTACTGATATAAAAAAAAACTGGCATCCTAGGTTAAATGGTTAAAAAACTTGCTTTTGGGGGGTCCATTTGGGGGGATCCCCGGGGGGGTGGTACCCCCAAATTATGTCAAAATATTTGTCTCTTAAATATCTACTGATATCAAAGAAAAATGGCACCCTAGGTTAAATGGTTAAAAAATTTGTTTTTGGGGGGTCCATTTGGGGGGGTCTCCAGGGGGGTGGTACCCCCAAATTATGTCAAAATATTTGTCTCTCAAATATCTACTGATATCAAAAAAAACTGGCACCCTAGCTTGAGCCGTTCAAAAAATTGATTTTTTGGGGCCCCATTTTGGGGGGATCCCCGGGGGGGGTGGTACCCCCAAATTATGTCAAAATATTTGTCTCTTAAATATCTACTGATATCAAAGAAAAATGGCACCCTAGGTTATATGGTTAAAAAAATTTGTTTTTGGGGGGGTCCATTTGGGGGGGTCCCCGGGGGGGTGGTACCCCCAAATTATGTCAAAATATTTGTCTCTCAAATATCTACTGATATCCAAAAAAACTGGCACCCTAGCTTGAGCCGTTAAAAAATTGATTTTTTGGGGCCCCATTTTGGGGGGGTTCCCGGGGGAATTGCCCCAAAAAAATTTCAGGAGACACAATTGCGTATGTACCTCAACAACTTCACACAAAAATTAGATTTCTATGTTTTGTGGTTTAGGAGAACTCGAGCGTACAAGATTTAGGAAGAAAAAAAAGGAAAAAAAAGGAAAAAAAAAGGAAAAAAAAAAGGAAAAAAATAAGAAAAAAACCTCATCGCGGCCGAAAGTGGGTTGGTAGGGATGAAAGGATATCTTAAGACATATAACCATGAGAAATATTTTTTGCCGTACTTAAGCCGTTTTTGACTTAGACCGCTTTTTACGCCAAACTTTCGGGGCGGTTTTCGGATCATAAACCCGAAGTCACGTGACCGATTGCCTCGAAATTTGGTACAAACATAAAACTCATTAATCTCAAACTGCTGTCAAAATTTCATGTAGTTAGACCAAACGGTTCTCGAGTTATAAGCAAAAGTCTGAAATCTCGCACTCATTAGTTAGAAAATGGCCGAGTAAAAACAAAGGAACACGCGACGCGAGCGTCGGTCGTTCCAAACACGCGACGCGAGCGTCGGTCGTTCCAATTAGGAAGAAAAAAAAAGGAAAAAAAAGGAAAAAATAAAAATAAACCTCATGACGGCCAAAAGTGGGTTGGTTGGGATGAAAGGGTATCTTGAGACATTTAACCCTATAAATTATTTTTTGCCGCACTTAAGCCGTTTTCGACTGAGAATGCTTTTTACGCCAAACTTGCGGGGCGGTTTTCGGGTTCTAAAACCGAAGTCACGCGACCTATTGTCTCAAAATTGTGTACAAACATACAACTCATTAATCTCAAACTGCTGTCAAAATTTCATGAAGCTAGACCCAACCGTTCTTGAGTTATAAGCAAAAGTCTGAAATTTCGAACTTGTTAGTTGTAAAATGGCCGAGTAAAAACAGAGGAACACGCGACGCCAGCGTCGGTTGTTCCAATAATAATTAACAATAATATTGACAACTAGGGGCCCGGGCCCCCCTCAATTCAATTTTTCAAACCAATTTACATGTATAACCCAGGTGAAGCTAAGGGGTTTTATCTTAAAAGTTGCTACCTCAGGCCCTTATCTAACCTTTTTATGAACGTAATGCAATTACCAGGGCCGGATTTACCATTAAACAAAGGCCGGGGGCCACACGCTCAGATGGTAAAATTTCTTTTGTCTCTTTACCAATATTTCGCAGGAAGATGTTGCAAAAATCCCCAAAGTAACAGGGGCCCCGCGCATTGTAATTTCGGCCCGGGCAATAACATGGTTGGCAAGCGTTACCATCTATTGTGCCGTTTTTCAATAACAATTCTCCTCCACTTTGCCAGTATTTACGCGACAAAATACTTTTGAAAAAAAAAGATTAGCTGGGGGAATGGCACATTGAACAAATTATTGAATATGAATCAAGGGGTCTGGGCCCCCAAGCCGTAAATGCACTGCACTCCTATAATTGGTTAATTTCATGACAAAACAAAAATCTCTAAGGAAAATCTTTGAGTGGATCTAAGGAAAAATCTTTGCGTGGAATCTAAGGAAAATCTTTCATTTACTGCTATAATATTGCACGAGGCAATGCACCTTACTTCCCCCTACCTGGGCCAAATCATGAAATCACTTACAAATTTATCACCAAAATGCAAGATTTTAAATAAGTTTTGGACTTACATTGCAAGTAAAAGGAGGATTGACAATTCAATGGTTTCAATTCGCTTTCAAATGGACAAAAATCTAGTTCTTTCATATGGCTCTGAACGCGTGCGAAATGTGATCCAACGGCATTGAAATAGCTTTTTTTTCACTAAGTTACAAAAAATCGCCTAGCGGCTGGGGGCTTCGCCCCCAGACCCCCATAGCCTCCGGAGACTCTGCCACCAGACGACCATCCTCTGTGGTACGTTTGAGTTACATTGGTTTACACCTTCTTCCTGTAGCAAAATCCTGTTTAAGTGCCAAACACAGGCCATGGCTTCTGATCTTCCATGCTACAACATCTTAGCCCCCACAAAAAGTTCCTCGTTTGAAAATTTCTGATGACGTAATTGCATGTGATTTGTGGTTTGGCCCCCCCTCCCAATCAAAAATCCTGGCTACGCCTATGGTTGTTTTTTTTTTCCAACTAACGTTGTTGTTTGCTTTCTCGCATATTGAAGATTACTGGTTTACATCCGGTTAATTAATTTATTGCGTCCATTTTATTCTATTTTTCAAATGTGAACTGAGCAAACTAGGAAGCGCCTTGACTCGTAAACTTTAAAGTTTTTCGGTGTTTCCTAGCCAATACTTCATGTTATGAAAAACGTTTTATAATTGATAATCGTGTTTTTTTTTTTTTCCCTTTATCTCAATGTATTTGGCTAACAATAAACTTGATATGATTTGATTTAATGCTGAACCGTGTCGAAGAAGCGGCATAATGAAAACCATCATCTGATTATTGCATATGAGTATCACAATGGTGCTTGAATCATAGACGAGATCCAGTATTTTCTCTCATACAGCCTTATTAGAAAAGTTGATACAGACCACTGTCATTTTGGCTAAATGTAATTTGTAACGACAAATTGCTTATTAGGCTACTTTTTCTGAGAAGTAAGTAGCGACTACGATAATTTCATTACTTTTTCAAAGTAATTTTTAGTGAAGCAATTTTATTACTTTTTTGCAGTAATTTCCCCACCACTGACTAATAAAGAGTCCGTGATCCACTGGTCCACTAAATCATCGCGCTTTTTGCTTTTTGATCGGCGTGGCGCAAGAAACAATATGTGCTAGGTTAGATTGTCCAAAAATCAGGCGCAAGACTTGCGCAGCAAGGCAAGTTTTATTTATTTTATTTATTTATTTATTTATTATTTACTGGCAATGAAGTAGTCCGACATGGTCGGGATGCATACGCAACAACGTTTGGAAAAAAAAATACACAACGATTACCGGTACACACACAAACGTGTTCAATAGCACATAAAATAGACAGCATCAAATAGCATTCAGCTAGGTTGAATAGCGCTTGAGCATTAACATGGGTAGTTTCAGTAATCAATTTGAGAAACTACAAGCACCAAATCGTTGACTGCCTTTCAGTACCCAGATAGAGAATCAAAACAAATGTCGGATAGGGCTTGTTTAAACTTTTTGAGATTAACTGCACCATCAAAAATGCTTTGGGGAAGATTATTCCAGATCCTATGAGTGCGATAGAAATAGTTGAACCTACCAAAATTATTAGCAGGATAGTTCACACTCTTCAGTTGCAAGCAGTGACGATTGCGTTTGTGTTTACCATCAAATTGTAAAAATTCATCAAAGTCTAAATCAACATTACCACACAACATTTTAAACAAAAACACTAGGTCAAATTTAATCCTTCTGGTTTCCAAACAATCCAGCCTTGCGATGGTGAGCCTTTTTTCATATGGTGTGGTGCAGTCATGAAAACAACGGTAAAAAGCACGCTTTGTAAACTTTCTTTGGACTAGTTCCACTAATTTTTTGGACTTAATTAAGTGGGGAGACCAGACTGGGGTAGCGTATTCTAGTATGGGCCGAACAAAAGTTTTAAATACAGTAACTAACGAATCAAGGTTACGTGTTTGAAAAGCTCTAAGAATCATATTACCTCTTTGAGATGCCTTTTTCGAAATAGCACAGCAGTGAGCAGAATAGCTTAAATTAGTGTCGACGATAATACCTAAATCCTTAATCGAGTTAACATAGCTTAAGGTAGTACCGTTAATTTTGTAGTTAAATTTTGAAGAAAATGACCCGATTTGCATTACGAAACTCTTTTCAACTGAAATATCCATTTGCCAATTCGCAGCCCATTCTGCAATCGAGTCTAAACAATTTTGTAATTGCTCTTGATCAACATCAGACTTGACTTCTTGCCAAATTTTTAAGTCGTCTGCGAATTTTGCAAATTGCACTTTACCGTCTAAAACACTGGCTAAATCATTGATGTAAAGAATAAATGCAAGAGGCCCTAGGCAAGTGCCTTGACCTATACCAGATAGTACAGGCATTGCATTTGATCTAGCATTTTCAACTAAGTTTCGTGCGAACACGTATGCATTTGGAGCGTTGCCATTTTTCACGTCCTCCTTTTTTTTCTTTTTTATTTTCTCGTTTTCAAGCTCTTTGTATTTTATTTTACGATTATATTATATCTTTAATGTCACACGATGTGTCGTTACAATTTTTAGATGCCGTGAAAAAGCCGCCTAGGCTAGTTCTGCTTTAATTGCAGTTAACAACTACAAGCAAGATTGATTCACTGGCAAAAATCATAAAATGTTAAACATGTTGTATCTGACGTTGCTGTAAAAATGTTCTCGGACTCCAATGGTTAACAATTTTTTTTTCTGACTTGGCGCGATTTTATTTTTTCATGAAAGTAAAACCACACATGGAAAATACGAACCTGTTCGCTATGGAAGCATCAGTATGTCTAGGTAGTTAAAGGTAGAAAGGTTAAGTTTCCACCAACTTGCCAGTAATTGCGGTACATTTTATTTTATTTACCAAGTTGCTTTTGGTCAGGAGACAGAAAAGGAATCTTTTGTTTTGGTCTTCGAGTCAAGCTGCAAAGTGCCACCTGTTTACCACAAACAGTGGAGGTTTCACACTGTCCCTTTAATTGCTGAACATTGACTGCATAGTCTTTGGTTTGACCCGACTGAGAATCGAAGCCGAGTCTACCGTTTCAGTGGCAGACGCTTTATCCACTCAACGACTGAACAGTTTCTGGTATATTCTAGAATACACAATGATTCTACTTTGTAGCCTACCACTTTGCCCATCGGCCAACCCTGATCCCTAGGGAGTTTTAATGCAAATACATATCGTATGAAATTTGATGCTTTTCAAGGCTTTGAAACATTGCATGCAAGTATATTTTGCTGTACAATGTGTTCTGTACTGTGCGCTCACTGAAACATGACTAATGTTGAAATGTTGGCTTGGTCTCTTGAAGAAACAGTAATAAAGACTATTTTTGAGCAAAATATGTTACCTTGGTGTTCTATTCACTGAATTTTTCTGCTATTGAGCACAGATTTAAATATCAAAATTGATTGAAAACTGTACGTTTTCATTGCAGAAGTTGCTATTTTTCATTAAAAATAACTTTTTTGTCAATTTGGAGCATCTTAATGCTAAGAGAAAATGGTTACTATGGCCGTTGCTAGGGAAATTACACAAGTAAATTTAGTGAAATAGGTGAGTGTTTACCACCTTAGAGAATGACTTTACAGTTGAGACACATTCTTGAAATTCACGTATGATATAGTTGTGGCTGTGAGCAAACTTAGTGCAAAATTTCAGATTTCTAAAATGTTGCCCACATTGTCAACCAGGGCTCACAAGATGGTGCAATTTCGATTTTTTCAGAAAATGGGGCGTATTTGATTCATAATTACCCAAAATCTGTTGCAGCTACCCCCTTCATATTGTTTTACGACAGTCTCATATATATACTTAAGGAGCATTGCAAGTTTGATGAGGCTGTAATATTTGCGATGTAAGGTATACCCCCTCAAAAAAGGGTAAAAAAGTATGTTTTTGAAAAAACGAGCAGTTTTGAAGGTCTCTAACTCAAAATTTAAACTCGGTATCAAAAATTCAAAACCATATCTGAAATTAGTGGGAAAATGTCTGTAAAAATTTCAATTTTGAGCAATCTGAGTAACTTTAATCCAAAGATATGAGGACTCAAATTTGGGCAAAAATGCAAAAAAAATTTTGCAGCTGAGGGGGGCATATTTTTTGAACAAAAAATGACCTGAAGCTAAAACTTTGCAAACCTTCATTATTCATCGAAAAACCCATTTTGATGAAGTTTCAGCAAAATCTGAGAGGGTCAAGTGGGAATTTTTCTGAAAATTTGCTGTTTTGACATGGAATGACCCAGTAAGCATTTGAGTTTGGGTTGATTTATGTCAGAATTAATAAACAAATAAAATTAATTAATAAAAAGTTAGAAAAAACTAAATAAAAATTTCTGGTGAAATAGAGCCTTCTTTTATTTATCATTAAATGGTTTGAGTTAATGATCACCACCAAATAATTTTTGGTAGTAAACGTAGTGTAAACAATAAATACGGCTTCAAAAAAGTTCAAAAATTTTGTGAAACTGCAATTTTTTAGTAGCCTATAGGCTCCTAGCTTTATATTTGATTGGTTCAAAATTTAGGGACACAATTGGCATGTCATATTTTACAGCTTTGTCCACAACTGTAGAAAGAAATTAGGGCACCAGCCACCAGCAGGTTAGCAAAAAGTTAGAGAAAACATTGCCTTTTCA
Source organism: Trididemnum nubilum (assembly GCA_963965965.1). Lineage (NCBI taxonomy): Eukaryota > Metazoa > Chordata > Ascidiacea > Aplousobranchia > Didemnidae > Trididemnum > Trididemnum nubilum. The sequence continues at coordinate 9,067,269 of OZ014473.1, read as the reverse complement.
GATTTGTTCAATGCATTTCTATATTTTATGCAGAAATGAGATAAAAATGCTTTCTTTACCAAACTTTTAAAGCAAAGGTTAGCTACCAAATTTTTCTTGTTATCAATAAATTTCTTTTTCAAATCTAAATAAACGTGTAGTTTTGTCAAAATGAAAACAGATACCAGTAATGTTGCAAAATGTCTAGCAATATCATTTCAAGTAAATCAGAAACCATGGACCAAAAATGTACTGTCTGCTGTATATACCGGTAAATTACATTCAAATATTATTCGTGAAGTGACTTTAGCGAACATTATTTAAAAGATTCTTCGTGGTTATCGCACCACCATCTAAATTTGTAACTTCATATAAATGTTTGTGACTTAAAATTAAGTTAGTTTAAAGCAAAAATTTCACATTTTTTTAAAGAAGTGGCTAGTGTTACTGTTACATTATGTAATGCCCAAAAATAGAATAAGAGAACAAAAAGTGAGCACTCATTTGCTCATTTACTTTTTTTTTTTATTAGTTGTCACTAGGGTTTGGGTTAAGATTAGCATTAGGGTAAAGCTAGGGTTAGAGTTTGGGTTAGATTTAGGGTTGGGATTATGGCTAGGTTAGTGGTTTTGTTATTCTTGGGTAACATAACAGCAGCCTCTGCCTTTTTTTTAATCAAAGTGAATTGGCGCACGAAAGGTGCGTGGTTAAATAAATAAAAATGTCGATGACATCACTCGTTTTCGGAAATTTTTATTTTGATTATTACAGTTATAGGTTTGTGTTAGGGTTTAGGTTAGGCTTAGAGTTAGGCCTAGGATTAGGGTTAAGTTTATAGTTATGGCTTAGGGTTAGTTTTTAAGGCTTTATTACAAAATGCCTGTGTGTAGGAATGTGCGCCAAGCCTTTTCCTATTTTAATTTGTGAAAAAAACTGGGAGAGTGAACATTTTTGCTTTTTTCAAACCATGCAAAGTCTGAAAGTAGGATCAATGAACTCTTCTAAATGGTTGACATTGGTACTCAGTCTATTACATTCCGAGGAAAAAATTCAATAATCATAATAAACCAAACCTTTATGTTACATTTCATCAGATGCTTTTGAAGTAAATTTTTTGTTTTTGTTGAGAATTGTTAGACAATAGACATACTGTATATGTAAGTGGGATACAAGACCAGTGTTCCCTATAAGCGCAAAAAAGTGCAAAATACTTTCGGACATTTTCGCACAAATTTTTCACGAGTGTGAAATGGTGTTTAATTCCAGCGTTTTTCATTTTGTCGATTGGTGTTTAATTCCAATACTTTTATTTTGGAGAGACACGGTGTCTGGTGCAATGACCATTTTTTTGTTAGTGACTCGCAAAACACAGAGAGCAGCGGATTCGCGGCAAAATGTTTCTTTCGTCGGCAGCGTGGCCGAAAGGGTAAAGGCGTCATTTTTACGATGACCTCGATCGCATGATCTGGGTTCTACTTGCACCCTGGTCACGTTGTTGCGTCCTTGGATAAAACACTTTACGATGATTATCATCTTTGCTTGGTGGCTTCGAACAAGCAGCAAATTTACTTAGGAAGAAGCCAAACGTTAAGCGGAAAACTTGGAAAATGGTCTACTCCTAAGCGGGTGAGGATTCGTCCCAAATAAAAGCACCGCTGTTGCTTCCTTGTGAGTGGAGGATAAATATGGATCAATCAATCAAACAAAATAACTTTTTTTAGATCACCCTGCAAGTCACCGAAAATACTGAGTCTGCGTCGCATTAACCCTTTTCCATTCCTTCGAGATCACCTTTTTTTTGAGATCAGGGTTGTAAAAGGTGGCATTGCGAAGCCTGAGCTATGGATTGTCGCAAAAACTTCAGGGTAGTTTCGTACGTTTTTTTTTCGATGCTTATGCATAAGGTGAAAAGTTAGAGGGAACACTGTACAAGACTACTGCAATCTGTTTCAAAATTAATCAAAAAGATCTGATTTTGTTTAGCTGTTACTGCTGTGTTATTAAATTATGTATGATATTGATACCAGTAAAAAATCTTGAAACTATCTGTATTATTTGGTGTTTGAGAGTGTTGTAATATCCAAGATAATTAACCATGCGTCGTGCAAATGTTGGTAGGTATTCAATTTTATTCATCAATATCCTTACCAAATTTTTTTCTTGAAGAGTTGTTAGCAGATTTGGCTTGTAATATAACTTTTAAATGACTCTATTTTTAATCAATTTATCATAGCTTCAAAAAAAATGTAAAATTTAATAAAAAAACTTCAATTGATAGTAGATTTACAAACTGCCATGATTACAGTATGAGGTATGAAAACGTACAGCGCCACTCAGTTTGTTCAGATAAGCTTCATGTTTATTTATAAGAAGTGGCTAATGTGATGTTATGTAACGCCCATAAAGAGAATTAGAGAGGAAAGACCGAGCACTTGTTGTGTTAGGGTTGGGTGAGATTTTGAGTTTGGGTTAGGGTTAAAGCTAGGGTTACAGTTTGGGGTTAGGGCTAGGATATCGATTTTCTTATTCTTACGTCATGTATCAGCAGCCTCTGCCTTATTTTTATAGTTCAGAAATAGATTAAAGTTCTGTATATGTGGTTTAGGAGAAACATGCTTAGATGAAACTATTGTTTTGTATTTTTTTAAAAATGCAAATACTGATTAATTCCTCAGACCACATAATACTGTATTCCTTTTTGTTTAATAATGATTAATTAGCTCCAAATTTTAATGGTATGTCATGGCATTAATTTGAATGTTAATGGTTGAAACAATATTCAAAATTGTTTATTTAAAGAAATTAAAAAGAAATAAACCTATTGTCAGTGATCTAGCTTTCAAGTGTATACAGCATTTGTTGCTGAAATAGCAATTTTTGGAATTCTGAGTGGGTGAAACCAAAGACTTAGTGTTCACCAATTTCCTGCATGGCATTTACCATCAAAGTTGTGAAACTTCCACCTTTGGTACAGTGTAAAGCCTCAACTGTGTGCGGTAAACAGGTGGTAGTTTGGCTCAAAGACTGCAACTTTGGTCGTTTATGGTGTCCTGACCTAGACTTCAAGTTGTTAGTGAATAAGCATGGAAGTATTAATCATATTGAGTTATTCAGGAGACCAGCATTCCATTTATGAAGAAGAAAACCAACGCATGGAAAATGAGTTAAGAAATAAAGTATCAGCTTTGAAATCGGTATGGTTATTCTGGCTAGTTATCATCAGATATTTGTTGAATGAACTTCTTAAAATTGGCTGCAATAAATTTCAAGGCTAATGATTCAAGTAAAACACAAGCTTGAGTAAAGCTGGATGAGGTAGTAAAGCTGGATGAGGTACACTCTGCCACATTGCTTAATTAGAAGTATCCTCTTTGGAACCCTGCATGCCCATTGTATTTTGAATATTTTTCTTCTGCCATTCATTTCAAGTCCCAGTGCTTCCGTCAAAATGTTATTCCAATAATGCATTTTGTTCCAACCAGAAATAGCATTCAAGCTCTGCAATTTTTTGTGAATTATTATTATTATTGACTGTAGTTGTATCATTTATTTAGTGTTTTTGACTGTAGCAGCAGCAGTAGATATTATTCAACTTTGGATGAATTCAGTGTGCCAATACTTCAGCTATGGCTTATGAAGTTTGATTTGGCTGTTTCAATTATTGGTGTGAGAAATAATAAACTAATGTATTATTTATTAATACTGAAACCAAGTAAGTATGTGATGATTAGAAAGGAAGAACTCAAAGCATAAATGGCTAGCAGAAAATGTGATGTATAATATTTTTATGGGTAGTAAAACTAATGTTATATTTATAGCTATCCATTAACATTGGAGAAGAAGTAAGAAGCCAAAATGCTTTGTTAAATGACATGGTATGTATTTGATGATTCTTCAGTTTTCAGTGATCTTAGGCAATTGACTGAATATAATGACAACATGGTTATTGTAATTTTTTTGATTATCTGGTAGAAGCAAGCATGCTATGCAGGCTTGGGTGAAATTTTTTTTGTGTTATTAAAATGCCTGATGTTGCTGTGTGCCGTCAGTCTTCATGAATATTATTCAGTGATGAAAAAAAAACCTTAGTAATTATGCTGGATAATTCAGTAAAATTGGTTAATTTTAAATTTGGTAATTGGTAAAGAGCAAAGTTCTTTTCCATCAATTCAGCATAATGCTGAAGAACTCAAGAAGGGTGGTCAGTGGTCACTAGGCCAGTTTGAAAAGGTGACTTTACGTTTAGGGAAAGCTTGATAGCTGGATCAGTGCTATGTTTATTTTGATGGACTTGATGAAACTTTGCAGGCTGTATTCTACAGTCAGCAACAGTCGGGAATTCAGGAAACTTTCAGCTTGCTGAGTGTTTGTTCACTATATCGTATAGATATGATAAACTATTATCTGGCTGACATAATAAATTGAATGTTGCTTTTTAGGACGACGATATGGGGAAGGTTGGTGGTTTTTTAGGTTCAACTATGAAAAAATTGAAACACATTTCCAGAGGAGGATATTGCAAAATGTACTTTTACCTCGCTTTATTTTCTTGTGCCGTATTTTTAGTAATGTATATTTTGATACGCTTGTCATAATGTTTTTTCGGGTCCACAACAACTGACCGGTGCAAAGTGACCACGACCCAACTGACCGCCATCTAAACCTAACCCTAATGTTGGCGGTCAGTTGGTTTGTGGCGGTCGGTTCGTGTTTTGATTTGACTTGAAGAGGACGACCAAGAGTCTCAAATTTTTCTAAATGTTTACAAGGCATTTTCCGTAACCCTATCTTCTCCTGTTAAAGTCTTTTTGCATTTGCTTTTCAGGTTAGAATTTTAGTTGCCTAAATGACCGTAGTAGTTAGACGACAAATCGTAAAGTATTTTGGTTAAAAAATTCAATCTGTGTCGCCACCTCCAGGGTTTTTGTTTTTTCATTGGCATTGCAGAACTTGGAAGTTAATAATTAGCATAAGTTTAGATAAATTACTTAAAAAAAACAAAAAAGAAAAAAAAATGCTACTGAAAGCACCTCTGTGGTTCCATTGAGTTAGCGAAGTACAACATTAAAAGGGCATGACACATTACATAGTGTTTGAAAAAATGTAAATGATTTTTTTTTTATGTTTTAAGTCTAATTGTATTTTTTGTTATTTGAGATTTGAGTAAAACTACTTACACCAAAATGCATAAAATTGTTTCATTGCTCATTTGTTGCGTATGGTAATTGCTTGTAATTAAGTTTTCGTTTTTTCGGCACAATTTTTTGTATTTGAAAAGCAGAAAAATGGAAAATTAACAATCAAGCCCAAGAACTGGCAAGAGAAGTGGACACAAGAAAGCTTTCAAACTTTTTGAACTGAATGCTTTTCTATTGTCGCCACTTCCCTGCTTGACGTTCGGCAATTGAAGTAACAGTGTAGAGCTTCCACTGAATCGGTGCATGGTGGAAGTGGCAGCTTGACTACTAGATCAATAGATTTTTCGGTAGCACCTAATCGCAAGAACAACTTCGTAAGCAAAATGTATTTACGATTCTTGCAGCTTTTTGTAAAACCGATTAGTGCAATATCATTTTATTGTTTACGTTGAATTGTGATGTTGGTTACAAGATGGCATTCTAGCCTTGAGCATCTGTGGTGGTTGTATAGGACAAGGTATGCAATCACCCTCCTTTAGATCACTTTTCTCAAATAAGTCTCTCGTTGTCGCATAAAAAAGACGTTAATTTTGAATCCATATAGCAGTAGCCCAGAAGTGGTTACACTTAGATGGACTTCGTGTATTCGTTGGTTTGCTGGAAAAAAGAAACTGCCGGTAGAATAAATTTTGTTGTTAAGAGTTTGTTGTTGTTGAGAATCGCCTGTTGGCCTGATTCCCTGCTATTCTTCTTTCAGCTTTATTGGCTGTTAATTTCTGTTTGGCTTCGGTACCTTGCAAAGTCTTCCATTTTTTAAGCACAACTTTTCCAAAAAAAAATTCTTAGCTTAAAACTCGTAGCCGATTTCAATGCTTTATTTGCTTTAAGATCGCTTGCGAAACGATAATTTTGACTTCGGAGCTTATGGTTGGCTTTGCCGATTAATTGCTTTTTTGTTTCGGCCTTTTAGTTTTTCGGCTTAGCCTGATTTCAGCTACCTTAAATTCCGTAAATAGTGAGAAATTGTTTTGTTTTTTACTCATTTCGATTCATGCCAGCTCAGCTGACGAGGTTTGGTATAGCTCCTATCTGAACCACCGAGTCCCCGAAGTCTCTTCGGAGGAACTGCTCCTTTCTCGCCCTATTCGCTGTGAGCTTTCCCGTCTTCGCTGCCATGGCCACAGTTTTCTTTTATCTTCACATTTTCACAGGATCAGTCGGAAGGAGAACTCTGCTTGTAGTGCCTGTGGACACCCTCTACAGGACCTCAATCATCTCCTCGACTGTTCTGTCTGAACCCCTTCGTAAATCTATCTTTGGCTCCTCTCTATTCTTGATCTATGTTTCAGCCCTTGGGGTGTGGCCCGATTGTTGGGTCTCCGCGGAGTTCCTCCGTGCCCCCATCCCTCGGAAGGGGTCGGGTAGTACTACCACCACCACCAGGTTTGGTATTGACCGAAATAGCGCTATCCTGAGCATTGCTTGGAGGGTTATTTTACTCTCAAATTTCTTTTTACTACAGAGAATATTTTTTCCTGCACGACCTTTTTGCTTGGTGGTAGTTCGGTCAAGAAATTGACTGAGCTCTATGACTTAACAAAATACTTATGCTTTGGGCTTTGCTGGTACCGATTATCAATGAAATTTTTCCTAGCCTATGCGAATCCTGTAAGCAGAATAAATTGTTTTTTGCGTGAAATGTGACTAGTAATAAAATGGATTTTTTGATCACGGAAAAATTGAAAAATAGTTGGTGGTCTTAACTGCCTATAACTGAAATGGTCGATTCTAAAAAAAGTCGCATCGTTTCTGTATCCTACCGGCTTCACTAAAACATGCAAAATTATAAGCAGGCTCTCTAGACTTAATCTAACGTTGATTTTATGTTAAAATTTAAGATTGGGCATTGAGGTAAGTGTTTAGTTTACGAGTTTTGACCCTTGTGCCAAGTTGACTTGTAATCTTGCATGTTTTAGTAGAACTGATCTTCTGTATATTGTCACTGAAGCGCCTATATTTTTGTGAAGTTATTTTATCATTGAAACGCTTGCTGGATGTCAAAACCTTTGCAGCTATTTCTAGGGACGTAGAGTCGAAAATCTCTTCTTTAGTGAGTAGTCTCGGGAGTAAAATTTTTTTGCCGAGTCTTTCCCGGTTTTTTGAGCGCACCGTTGTGGTTCCGTAGCGGAGCTTCCATTGTACCATGCTCTCATCATCCAAAAAAAATCCTGAAAATTCTAACCGACTTCGTGCCAGGTGCTACTAGTCGACTAAATTCAGTAGAAGAGTAGGAAAAAATGTTTAAGAGGGATCTGAGTCTAAAGAATCAGAAAAATTGGTTCACAATCAATCGACTCCGATTTTTAACGTTTTCCCGACTCCGATTCTGGTTCAAATCAAAATTTTTAACTATTTTTTCGCTTTTTAGAGCTGCTTATTGTGTAAACTTAGTCGACTTTTTGACGCGAGAGGATTTTGCGCGGCTGAAATGGTTAAAAAGACGATTTGATGTCAAATCCAAACCTTATCGCGACCGTGTCGAAACCGCTCGTGTCAAATAGTCGTCCAAATTTACTAGCCTTAACTGGTATTGCACCGCTGCTACATGTTTGTACTGCAACAACTTTACCCAGAATTCGAACTTCCAACTTGTACATCTTTTGCTCTAACCAACTTCCACCGACTTTTTGCCGTTTAATTGGTGTTTAAACAAGCTTAACACCATAAGAATAATTGTAGAAGTCGAATATTTTCTTGCGATTGTTTACATCCATGCAAACGTGGTTTTTGTTGAGTATTGACATTTACATTGCTTTTGTTGGGAATAAAGTTGTGGTGATAATTAAAAGCTTTATTTTGAAAAACTGTCATTTTTTTAGAATAGTTTACAATCTATTTAGTTGCCTGACCTAATTCTCTAAAAGTCTAAAATGAATTGTTTCAGATGCGCCACCAGGATTTTGGTATGGGTTGGGGGCTTGAATCAAAAGTTAAAATTTATTCGAAAAAATGTCTCAGTCGGTTGGCATGTTGAATAAACTGGTGCAACTCCGAGCGTTTCAATACACGAGGGTTCGCCTCCCGCCATTGGACGATTTTTTCGAAAGATAGATCGATTTTAACGCTATTTGGATCACATTTTACACGTTTTTTAAAGACATTTGAAATAACAATTAAATTGCTACGATTTAATAGCCAGTTGCAAGAATTAACCTTACCCTACCCCCTTGCACTATTGGTCAGGTCCGAAACACGTTTAAACGCTTACATATGGGGGTTGAATTTCTCGTAAATTGGCTAAGGAGGGTTGAAGCCTCTTTATCCCCCCGATGGTTGCACATTGAATTGAATGCTAACTTGATTCTTGATAACTCGCATTAACTTTATCATTTAAGAGATTTGAAGGTGTCGGGTTTTGTGAGCTTATTGGTCAATCGACAATCGCACCATAGACTTTTAGAGTCTGTGATTTCACGGTATTTGAAATACCACACTTACTTTATTGAGACAGAAATAAACATAAACTGCCGCTACGAGAAGCATCAAAAAAATTGTTGGGAGATAAGCTGCAAAGCACTTACGGCGAATGAGCATTTTGGCTTAAGATTAGCCTTTTTTCTTAGAGTCGAATGAATGCTGAATATCGTGCGTTTTTTTAGGATTGCCACGTGCTGCAAAAATGCTACCACACTTGGCATTTAAAATAAATAACGAAGCACTTAAACACCGTACATCGAAGAGCAAAGAGGCACAACCGTGGTAAGCCATACCGCAATGAGTCGGTAATTTTGTTAAAATGGCCAGTAGTGTAATTCAGTACTAACGTTTCTCTCCAAAACGCCATACGGAGTGCATGGTGATAAAATTACTTAATAATTGCGCAGTTGTAAGCTTCTATAGGATTTTAATGAAAAAGTTTATACCTGGTGTAGCTAATTTGGGGTGAAGCGAAAAGAAAAAAATTCAAGAGGAAAAAGTGTTTCAACTTCGAAAATTCACAAGATTGGACGTGTGATGCAATCTTGCAAAACATTAACGGATTTACTATCTAGCATGACATGGAAAGTAAGTTATGAAATTGAAGATTTAATATTTTAAAAATGGAGGAGTCCGTGATTGCCTAAAGCAACAAAACTTTTGAGTCTACGACGTTTGTTAAGCTGTCAGTATTGTTTCTCGTTGACGTTGTTTTGCGTGTTTGTGGGAGCGGAAGGTTGGTTGTAGTAAAGGTGCACCTTGATTCTGTGCTTTCGCAGTTGTGATGGTACTTCCCATCCCGATAATCTCCATTTACAGTACAGAGGTCCTAGACTGCAAGCGCTTGGGCATCGTAATTCTTTTTCACTCCTCGTTTTGTCAAGCACACAGCCATGCGTAGTTGTTGCAACCAGGGCTTCTCCGTGAAGGAGCTGGTAACAGTAAGGCACTCCACAGCGTGCTGCCGAGGTGTAATACCTCGATGGGCTTGGAATTTGTCCAAGGTTAAGGCAACAGGGTTTTCCATTTTCTCGTAGGGCGACCAATAGAAAAACGGTTTCAGTTGACTTTCTTGGCTTTTAGCTGGAAGGGGAATCCCTGCTTTTTCGGGAACTTTTATCTGGAAAGGAACAGGAGGCTTTTTAACTGCTGGAGCAGGCTGCAACCCAGGGGGTCGAATAGCGGCGAAACTTTGAAATTGTCGCATATTTGAATTACGTCGACTTATTACGTCAGTTTTAAAAGATATTCTAGAGTCTTTGCGAGTAAATTTTGATCTGTTTTCTCTCAAACGTAAAGACTCTGGCACCATCGGCAAGCCCTCATCAGGAACTATCGAGTTTGTTTTTTCTGATATAACTCCTAGCTGGGGCGCTGATTTGGTGAAATTGGTGGATGTTGACATAGAATTCTTATCTGTAGTTTTTGTGGCAAACACAGTGGATTTTGAGGTGACGTTTGGGACCTGGGCAGACGTTTGTAAGTTTCTTAAGTTTCCGATACTGGACAGTTGGGCTGTGTATTTTGCATTACTCGGGGGCGGATCGAGGGAATAGCTAAGTTTGTCGATAGAATATGAAGATCGAGAGGAAAACGTTGACGTTGCTGAGGATTTTCTATCACCTTTCCGGCTGTTTGTCATTGATATCACCGAGCTTCGACGACTGATGATGCGTGAATTCGACTGTCGTCGCCTCATAGCTCGAAGTTTCTTTTTAGTCATAGCCAAAGCATACATCATTTTCTCTGGGGGAATAGCTGGTTTTGGCACCAGTGCGTACGGAACGGAGTTGGCTGGCTTTTTGGAGTATCCATCTACCAAGACAGACGTTCCCACTAATGCTCCTTCTTTCTGGGGCAGGCCCTTGAACGTTGATTTTTCAATGCCGTGCATCAAAAGCGCTCTTATTTTTGCTCGTTCACACCAGCGCAAAATCCTGCAGTAAATGGTCATAGTAAAGGAAAAGTCTTTCCCAGTTTTCCTCCCCCACTGGCGGGCGATCAAGAATTCAAAGCATGCGCGATGCCGGTGGCGTAGAACCATCTAAACGCACAAGAAATTTAATATGCTGCTTAACCGACTTGCAAATGTCGTTACTTCCCAAAAGTGGGTTACAGAAACAATCAACTCTGGTACGGTTTATGTTTGCTACAGTAAAATTTTCCTTATTGCTCGTTACTTTTCATAACCTATAATAGTTACTGAATAGTTGATGCCACAATTCATCCCATTATCTCCAAAGTTAACCGATAAAATTCAGAATCAAGAATTCAATAAGGGAAATTGAACATATTTTCATCTCTTTCTCTACCAAAAAAGTCTGTTGCTTATTTGCTGGCAATGCTTACTTGTAATGGAGTTAATCCGTTTTCGTCTTTCGTGATGAAACAAAGGGGACTGCTTTTTACGAATAACCTTAGAATGGGGAGATGTCCTTTGAGACAAGCCACGTGGAGGGGGCAGCGCTTAGTTTCGGGATGCTCGCTCTCGAAGCACCACTTGCGAAACGGATGAATCCCAACTGGCTCATGACCTCTCGCCCCACGCTGTAATGACAGATTTTTATATTATTGAGTTCAGTATTATTTGGGCCATTTTCTGAATTTGTTAGTGTCGTGGTCGGCAAGCTGCTTAGTAACTCTCGGAAAACAGCTTTCAGTCTGTTGCAAACCTTGACCGAAGTTTTTATTGATCTTTATAATCCGATGCCTTACGTGCCTTTTATGCAACGTGCTCCAAAGAAACGCTTCGGATGTAGGCCTATTAGTTATTTACTGTATGTGCAGGCGCGTAGCCAGAAATCCGCAATGGGGGGGGGGCTTTTAGGGGGTCTGGGGGCGGAGCCCCCAGCCGCCGGGGGCCAATGGGGGTCTGGAGGTTTTGGGGCAAAGCCCCCAGCGCTCGAAAATTTTGCATTTTTTTGCAAAAATAACTTCATTTTAGGGCTATTTTGATAAAAAAATAATGCTTTTAAAACGTGGCTTAGAATTTGGCAGTGCAAACATGATAAAACTGGTGGCATAAATGGTCTATTTGGGAGGTGCCTAATGGTAAAATGTTGGTTCTGTTGTTTAGATGCTGGTAAATTATAAAATCTAATAGTTCAATAAAACCCACACGGAGTAATCTAGTTCGTATACAGTTTATAGAGAAAAATAATTGCTGGGGGGCTAATGAAAAGAGATTTGAGAGAAATGATTGGTAATTTACTAATACTGAATAGCCCCCCCCCCCCCCCCCTATTCCGTAGCTTATAGTATATTTGTTGATGACACCTATGTTTAGCATTTTTACACTTGCGATCAAATTTGATTGCTTATTTTTGACCATTTTTCGAAGTTTTCGTTTATTTTGTTAGTTTTGTTTTTAACAAATTAGCCCCCCCCCCTGAATATATTTTTCAAAAGATGTTTTAAATTACTATTTAGTCTACTCCAGTGCATAAAATAGTCTCAAAAGTGCTAAAAACGTAGTGTTTTTCTCATTTTGCATTTTGGTCGACATTCCAATGGGAGGGGGCTGTAGCCCCCCCCCCCCTGGCTACGCTACTGTGTATGTGTAATTGCAGCAGTACATACATATGCAAACGACAAATATGCACTGTATCTTACGATTTTACGTACAATTCAGCAAAAGAAAGAATTTAACACATAAAATGTTACTCAGTATTCCTCACAAGCAACCAAATTCATATGTCAGTTTGCCAACTTCAACAGATAAAACAGTAACTTAGAATCAAATAGCGCAGTCTTGTGATCAGAGGAGCCATCGGCTAAAATTACCTTTAACATGGCTGTAGCGAGACCCATGTGTCCGTAATACGCTGCGATGTAGAGAGCGGCTCGCTGCTGGAATGCTCGCACAGATTTATCCCATGAAAAATATTGACTCACTATCTTTTCGTGGCCTGAAATTTAAAACAAATTTTGTTCAGATCATTTTTACGACCAAAAAGTGAAAACAATGCAGACGTTTCTTCTCTAATTTTCCAATTCTAAGACATCTTATTTATTTTTGGGGTTCTGATTAAAAAAATAATCGTTGCCTCTGTAAGCTTGCGACTAAGACTGAAAATAATTGATACTTGCTTTGCTAAATCAAATTCAATTTGAATTTTGGCGAAAGAGCTTCGACATGATATTTTTAAAGCGAACAAACGTGAAAAAATTTTAAAGCGAACAAACGTGAAAAATTAGCCAAATTCTGGCACCTTAAGGGCTGCAGATTAACGGATCAATGGTGTGGTGAAAAGAACGTCTATTACTGAAGCGGTAGGTGGACTCGGTTTCGATTCCTGGTCAGGTTAAACCTACGACTAAAGAAAACTGTGACTTACAACCTTTCCTGCGAAACGTTCTGCAATAAAAAGCGAAGAGTGAAGCCACCACTCAGAGTTGTAAGTTGGGTCGGGTTTGAACCTAAAGTTGACAAAATTTCGGGCTTGATTTGGGCCTGAGATGTGCTTTCTGTTTTAGGTGCACAAAAATATAATCAAAACAACTTGGCAACAATGCTAAATTTTTCAGACCTAAAACTTAACTTTGGGATTTTTCCGGGTATGATTTGCGCTTCAAATTAGTTTTCGGGTTCGGGCTTATATTTTCGGGTTCGGAACTCAACTAGTCGCCTCGTTTACAACTCTGCCTCCACTGTCTGTAGTTGATAGATGGGCAGGTGCATAGGCGTAGCCAGGATTTTTGATTGGGGGGGGGGCCCAAACCAAAAAACAAGTCTTCACACTCCGAGTTAGGACTCTTGATTGGGAGGGGCCCGAAGTGTAGTTGGAGTTCAATTTCGGATTGGGGGGGGGGCAAACCATCACTTAGACAGTAAATCACTTAAACAAAAAAGGTCTTCACGGATCGAAGAGCCGATTTTGCCCCGAAATTTAGGTAAAGACCAATTGCGATTGGGGGGAAAGGCGGGCCCCCCCACCCTGGCTACGCTAGGGGCGCCGAGGGCCGAACGTGGGCCCGGGGCCAGCTCAAATATAACGGATTTCCGGTTGTGTGAACTCTAAAACAGACGGAGAAAATGTCGCTTTAAAAAGGTCTTCACCGAAATTACAACGGTTTTTCCGGCCGAAATTAGGTGATCTCCAAAAAAAAAAGGGTCATCGGGCCTCACATGCTGATTTCATAGTATCATTTGAGTGGGCCCTCCTGAAGCCCATGGGCCCCCTCGTGGGCCCCCTAAAGTCCATGGGCCCCGGGGTTATTGTTCCCCCCTGTCCCCCCTCTCGGCGGCCCTGGGCTACGCCTATGGGCAGGTGGTAACTTGACTCAAAGACCGAAACCCTCCTGGCCAAAACAACTTAATGAGTAAGACTACAACTTTTTTAAGTGATTCCAAAAAGCATTTTCATACCTACTATCGCTGATAGAACGAGTTCATTCCACCCGTCCCACAAATCTAGAGTTATCCGCGAACCGATTTCGATTCCATAATAATCCAGGGTGTTTGTGTTGTACATTTCTTTTCGTCTCCGTGCACTTCTCGCTCTTGATCCACTCCGACTGTTGCTCTTTGCAGAGTTTGAAACGGAGTTGTCCGACTCCGCGTCGAAAGAAAGCCGAAAGATTGAAATCGGAATTCCAAGTCTGCTAGAAATCATCGAACTGACCTCGCCAACTTTCATCTACAAAATTTATTGTAATGAGTGGAGTTTGAATTGAACCGATTTAAAAAAAAAAATGCTCTACGGCGTAGGCCAGAGCGAATATCATAACATAACACAGTGCACGTCAAATGTTAAAATCCTACAGTTTGTTTCACCGATAATCTGGCTCATCCGGGGTGTCTGCCAAAAGTAACACAAAGTTTAAAATGTAAAATTAAAAAATTAGTTTCCCGTTCCGACTCCGGGGCTATATACGGCTCCTGGGCGGCCTAAACTACACCCAACTATAGTGGAGAAAAACTGAACCTGGCCCTCCAGGTTTTTCTCCGATAGTTGGATGTAATTCAGGCCGCCCAGGAGCCGGATAGGAACCGGGTACTAATTTTAGATTTTAATTTTTGTGTTACTTTTAACAGACACCCCATGATGATCCCACTTATGGGTGAAACAAACTATAGGGTTTCATAGTTTTAATTTTTGACGTATACTGTGTTATGTTATGATAAACGAGTAGAATAACAAACATCGGTAAAGCTACACATTATAATGATAAATTATGGTTTCCCAAAAAAACAATGCTCGCGATCATCTAAGGAATAAACCAGGCAGTCTGCACCTGTCTAACCACTTCCAAGCAAAATTCAGCTTGCAATTTTTCACCAAGCTGTGCCACCATGACAAGGATAGACTGCTTGCCTCAATTGGTTCTCACTTCTCCATAACGCGCGCATTCATATTTTGCTCGCTCAGACTTTCATAACGGAAAGTCCGGGGTTTCGTTCTCCTGCTGGTCATATCGGGCTGATTCTTGTCAACAAATTTCCACCTGTCCAGTGTCCACTTTTGCATAGTCTAAACCACTCCTAAACCTAAGTAGCATAAGTGCAATGACATATGGGAATTAGCTCCGCCAACTCACTGCTCGACTTAGCGTAATTTTGCAAACAAAAAACTTGATTTGTGATTTAAATTACAACATTTTCTTACTGTTAT
This sequence comes from Trididemnum nubilum, assembly GCA_963965965.1. Taxonomy (NCBI): domain Eukaryota; kingdom Metazoa; phylum Chordata; class Ascidiacea; order Aplousobranchia; family Didemnidae; genus Trididemnum; species Trididemnum nubilum. Next base: position 9,052,061 of record OZ014473.1, on the reverse strand, counting down.
GGGATTAATATCTTCGGTTATAAGTAGAGTTTCTTGGTTGTAAGCCAGTTTAACTATTAGTTTTGGTTTCTCCACAATCTTTAGTGCAGCTTTGATGTTGGATCCTGACGTTATTCCAATGTCTTGAAGCACCCACTTGTCATCCAGCGGCGCACCTGTGACAAAACAATCACATTAATATGCATCAATGATTGTAGATTGTTATTGGAGGGCATTTTTTTCTGCTCCCACAGTTCTCTAATAGCGGCATGCCTCTCGTAACTTGAGAACAATAATTAATGCTGTCACATTTCTAAAGTGAAATTCGCTCCCGTTAGTTCGCTTTTGTGTAATGTTTAATGATGGCACATCACACAGAAATGCTTTCTGAATATTGGCACTCCGTTTAACTCCGCCTCTGTGACATTTTATGAGAGATATATCCTTGAAAAATAGTAAAATATAGTAATTAATGCAGTACCCTATCTTTAAACCAAAAATTCACATGATATTTATATCCAATGGTAAAACTTGAAAATTGGCAACAAAGTTTAAAATACAAGCTTGAGCTCCAAATTTTAGTTGGACTCCACACTAACCACAATTTAAATATAAGAAACCTTCCCATAATACTTATACATGATTTCTCATAATATTTTATTCATAAATATTCTTGACATGTGCAAAAATCTTACCTCCAAATTTCATTTCCAGATATTTTCCAACTTTTTTGTCCTCGGTTGTTTCCACCATAATCTTGGAGTTGAACATCCGCTTCAGACTCGCCACTGTGTCGTCAGGCTTCACGTCCAACGCTATTCTGACGTCTTCGTAGACTATTGTGACCCTCATTTCTATCAAATTCATGCATGAGTAAGAAACAAGTCACTTTGCATCTGTTTATATGATGTCTATTTAAGCGTTATCGCACCAACGCAAAGCAGTCTTTTGTCCAAGTTCTGTTTTTAAGTTTTTCGTGAGACTTGGTCGCCAGGCAGGGTATTAACTGCTTGCCTCAATATAAAATAAACGTTAAGTGTTTTTTTCAAAAGCGCAATGACTCATGATCAGTTCGAGAATCGAACCGAGAACCGGTAATCTTGCGATCACCTACAAAACCCCAGTAGCGTAGCTAGGGGGGGCAAATGGTGCTATAGCCCCCCCCATTGGCCTGAAAAGTATGCAAAATAGCATGTTTTTAGCAGATTTGAGGTTGATTGTCGCCCTAAAACGGGAAATAGCCCCCCCAAAGGAAAATAGCCCCCCAAAAGATCGTGAGATGAGAAGTAGATAACTTGTTTTTGGACGGAAAAACGCACTGAATTTCGGTGAAGACCTTTTTTTTTTTGGAGATCACTTGATTTTGGAAAGACAAAATGCTCTGAATTTCGGTGAAGACCTTTTTTTTTTTGTTTGGAGATCACTTGATTTTGGACAGAAAAACGCTCTGAATTTGCCTCAATCCATTTGAAGACAAATGAAAATTCGGGTCAAGTTTGTTGACGGTTGAATCAAACTTCAAAAAAAGCCCCCCCTCTTTGCGAAATCCTGGCTACGCGACTGCAAAACCTCTACCAACTGAATGCGCCGGTCGTTGGGCCGCTGCTGTTATCAATCAAATAAAGGCGTATTACGCATCAGAACTTAAGTATGCCTTGAGTAAAAGCTTGAAGACGACTCAAAAGAAGCTACGTAAATTAATCTGAATTCGTATTTTTTGGAAATGAAATTTATATTTTTCACTTTTTAAAGTATATTTCTAGTCCGGCATAACTTTACGTCAACTACCGGTACATTTTTTAGTCTCCCTTAAAAATCTCTGAAGAAAATGTTAAATTGGATGAAATTAAGATGAATAACTGCGGTGCAATTCCATTAATACTGTACATTGCTGCTGCATTTACGACGTGTCTTTTTGAGGACAGTTTTTTTATACACATAGCCAAACCAATTTAAAAATACGACTACGCCGGTAAGAAATTTAAATTTTTGTGTAGAGTTTTATAGCGTTTCCTTTAACTCATTTGCTTCCGTGTACAGTATAGTTACAGTAGAACTAGCAAAATTAAATCGATATCTAAAAAAAGATTGCGCAGCAATGTTTATAGAAAGCACAAAATTCTTACCTGCTTCTTGCGCAGATACAGCAGTGCTCTTTTAAAATTATAGAACTGATGACAGCTTAATGTGTCTCGATTTATTGCTACGTTTTGTAAAAGATAGTTGTTACTAAAGAAAAAATGGATCAAGTATAGAAAAGGTAACTTCTCTCTAATTTAAATTCTAAAGTTAGAATTAATGATAGGTTACTAGCACAACAAGAATCTTTTGCAATACTGGACAATAGTGGCTGTCCGAAATACATAAATTTGATACGAAATGTCTTTGATTTTATTGTTGTGTTAGCGAAGCCGTCACAGTATTGACAATAAATGGACTTTTCTATTGATTTTAATTTAGATAGTTAAAAAAGGCAACGATAACAAAGAAATTCAATATTGTTAACCGAAAACATAAAACAGGGCTTTTATTTTAGCATCAATATTTTGTATAATTAACCTTACAAGCTGCAAGGCGATCAATTCTTAGGGGACGTGGAATGGGAGAGTCGGGGATTGATGGCTGATAAAGTTAAGTCAATAATACAACGTACTGTATTTGAATGACATTTCGATTTAATTTGACGTGAAAAAGTGAGTTCCTTCCTTGTATTTGTAAGTGAAAAAAGAACTTCTACTGTTTGATGAATTTCTACAAGCCGCTGAATATTTGGCTGCCCGCAGATTCGGCGTCCTCACGGTCCCTTCGCCGCCATCTTGTCGCGGCCAATGCACCATTAATTTTCGAACATATTTCTTGGTGTTTATTTTTTAGTTTGGCTTTTGTTCAGCTGCGTATCCTCTATGTTCACAGTAGTCCTAAGTAGTGTTGTGGTTCTTTTTTAGCGTGCAATAAAACGTGAAATTGAAGTATAGGCACGTACGAGCTTTCATTGCTGGTTGGAATTATTTTTTGATTTTTTTTTTTCGATTTCATTTTGAATTTTTTGGATTTTTCGTTCGAACAAATTGTGATTGTATGTATTGTATGTATGTTTACTAGAAGTTACTTCATTTGTAAGCTACTGATAATTTCATTTGTAAGCTACTGAAGATAGCCCAGCTGATAAACCACCGATTGGCGCCTGCGGAATTGCAGGTGTAGCCAGGGCCGGATTTACTATAATTATGGCACCGTGCCGGGGCTCACGTTTGGCTAGTAACTGCGATCTAGCGAAGAACTAGTAATTTAGCCAAGACCTATTATTTTGTCTTCATTTTTATGGCAGAATAATGCAAAGAAAATCTCTAGCAGAGACGTTTTTTTGGTCTTCACTTTATATTTAAAAGGATAATGCAACGAAAATCTGGTGAAGACCTTTTGTCTTTGGAAGCTTCATCTCCACAAGAGAATCAAAAGTGCCAAGGGCCTGGATGCAGTATCGGTAAAGAATTAGGTCCTAATTTGGGGAGTTCTTTATTTTCTTTAATATTATTTTCTTTACTCTACAAATCCACAATCCGTAAGTCCATGTTTGTTCTTGCAAATGATTTTATTTCGGTTCTACTTCAAGTGAATGTTTCATTATTTTTTCCCAGATTGCAAGTTTTTTCTTTCGTTTTTTCTGTTTTGATGCTTTACCGAATCTTATTTTGAAGTCGAAAGAATCAGTGTGTGAGCATTGGAAAAAATTGACTTTCAGTTATTTGTTTTTACTTTTTACTTGCTTCTAACCGATTTTGATACATACACAAGCACATAATCGTATAGACATCATTTCAACCATTTTTTATAAACAACTCCATGTCTAAATTTCTTTCTGACTGGCGGAATACATAAGCACTTATAAGCCATCAAAACATAGTTTTCACTTATCATCGTTATCAAGTTTTAAGTGGTCATTTAAAGTTGCTTTAACCAAAGCTTACAACCTCTTGACTTTCTCAACAAAAACTTATGCGTGTGAAATCCTTTTGTTACCCAGAGAAACATGAATTTTACGCTTTACAAAGACTGAATTTAATCATTAACCAGCATTCATGACATCTTCCCCGTATTGTTGTCCAGTGAACTGACACGAAATAGGCTTTTTGTAGTTAGTGATTTTTGTTTATTTATGATGAGATAAAATGCTCTAATATTACTGTTAGTTTTACTGTAGCTTTCACAAAACTGTGAAAAGAATAAACGGAGCAAATCTTCCTCATCACGCTCTGATATTTCTGTACAAAAAAGATCATCTTCTTATCAACGAATGGATACTACTTGTTGATTTAATCTGAATACTATTAAACATTTTACGATTTTGAGTTAGAGTTATATTGCTTTTGACTCAGCTTCAACCTTTTCAACGAATTCACAGTAGTATCTACATTTTTAAATTAGCAAATTTTAAGTAAATCAATAAATTTTAATTTAGTGAAAAAAAAACAAACAAATTTTGAAAAGGATGAATTTGAATTTCAAGCCCCCAGCGTTTTTGAAACCTTTTTTTCAATGAATTAGTCTTGCTTCAAAAACTAATATTCCACTTCACTTTACTATGATTATAACTTACTTTCTTTAGTTTCAGAAGGCCAAAGTTTGTTTAATCAGCGGATATGAACTCGTGATCTTTTTTGTTTGGCCGTGACAATAATCCAAAGAAATTTTTAAAGGCGCCTGGAGACAGATTTGTAAGCTGAAGGCATTTGTTCTCTATCGTTTGTTATTGTAGCTTTTGAAAGCTCGTGCGTACATAATCTAGGGTATTATAGCTCAATAAACACTGAACTTTTGCTCTCTCGGTAACAGTTTACAGTATTTCTTTTTTAGAAAATTTTAGAATTGTAATTGTACGTTTATCCACCAAGTAGCCATGAACAGGAAAGAGGAAACAGCGAAGGGATCTTTTCGGTCTTCGAGTCAAGCTGCCACCTGTCTACCACAAACGGTCGAGGTTTCGCACTGCCTCTTTTATTGCTGAACGTCAAGCAAGGAAACTGTAAATACCAATTTTTATGCTCTTTTGTTTGAATCGATTGGAAACGAACTCGAGTCTACCGTTTCAGTAGCAGACGATTTATCATACACTCGACCAATCGAAAATACCATAGGTGGGCAAGTTAATGCAAAACGTTAGCTTCGTTAACCACTAGTCCGTTAACAAACTTCACACCTCCGTTAACGTTAATCCGTTATTTTCAGCTTTAAAGTTAATAAAGTCCGTTAATTCGTTAACATTTTGCGTGTAATTTAATATCTTTTTATTTACTCGCTTCTAGAACACATATTGACGCCGTTGAGCTGATTGTAAGGAAATATTTATTGCTGTGGTAGTCTTTTGGGGTTTTGAAAGTTACATTTTACAGTCTAATTTGATTTCAAGATAAAAATAAGTTCAAATGCACTAACGAAGCTGCGATCGGAAAATCTTTGGAAATTGCGATCAGCGATAATTAATAGACCTATGAGGCTGCAGCTTATTATTTGCCACAAAAAAAGAGCTCCTTTCTTCGTTCTCTTCTTTAAAACTCGTGCTAATACGCAACAAGTGTTACCTGGTTTGTACTGGTTTGTACCGGTACGATGAATGAATGGTGCAAGATATTAACGATAACAACCTTAACGGAAGTTAACAGAACTTAACGGAAGTTAATTTAGTCCGTTAACATGAAAAAACTTTTTAACGGATGAACGAGTTGATAAAAAAGTTAGCTTCGTTATTAACAGATTAACGATTAACGGACTTGTGCCTACCTATCGAAAATACCGTGGGCAGAGATGTGGACTGTGGAAGCTGGCAAGTGGCAGCAACCTCGCTAAGTTATAGACTTGCATGGTGGCACAACAAATCGAAAAGAGAGGATTCATTTAGAGAACGACGGCGTACTGAAATGTAGCAAATTTTGTTCACCAACACTGATTCTTCAAGCCAGTGCAGGATTTATGTGGCGGGGTACCCTTGGACCAAGTTTGGTGGGGGCTTCATTTTCTGATGTTGCAACAATTAAATCAAGTGTATTTCAACAAAATGCTCGAAAAATAGGTCATCGCAGGCCCACAACAACAAATTGTTTAGAGGGGCTTGAACTCAAAAGGTCAAATAGTTAGCTTGAAAAATATTTTTATTTTGGCAGCGTGCTGAGAAAAATGGTGCTACTCATGCGTATCGTTAATCATAGATGGGGTCTGTGTGCGGAGCCCTCAGCTGCTGAACGCTTTTTGTGTGATTTTTCAGAGAAAATAATATTTTTCAGAGAAAATTTGTGTCAAATTTCGTACCGTTTTTAAGCCATTCGAAAAAATAAATTTCTAAGATTTGAAAACCATTTGAAAAATTAGACATTTAAAGCTCGGCCCCTTGCCCCCCGTAAATCAGCACTGCTTAAAGCTGCTATAATAATTATACTCGTACACTGTAGTGCAATTGTATTCATTTGATTTATTTTATACAGTACTTATTAGAATATGATTACCTGCAAAACGTTTTATTTAAATAGAGTGGCAAAAACTCCAAATGTTTAGGCTGGTTTAGCTGAAGAAATACAGAACTGTAATTTGCGGAGCGTGTCAAAGTTAACCGTTGCTGCTGTTAAGAAAATAAGTTAAGAAAAGTTAACCCAATTTTTTGTGGGATAAAACACCGTCTGTGAAAAGCAAAATAAAGAATTCCAGTTTCTCAAAGTCATTTTTGAAGATGCTACAGCTGGAAAAAATTCACAAGCATTTTATGCGAGTTAGCGGCTGAAAAGATTCAAGTGATTTTCTTTATGGCTACGTCTTGGCAACTAACCTTCCACATTCATTTTGTCTGTTGTTACCAGCATTCTACATGTGTACACGTACAGCCCCAGATAGTATTCATGTGAAAATGAATGAAATAAGCAATAAGTCAGTTTATTCATGTACTAGTATATACCATATGTTACAGTCGGCTATATAATAACCGATTTGAGCGGCTCGAGACTTGAACCGAAAACCTCCGGTTCCGGTTACCACTCAACCTGCAGGTGTTAATTAGAAGCAAAGAAAGCAAAATTCTACGCAACATATTTCACAACCTTTTGCGTATTTTTATTAAAATACTCAAGCGTTTTCGGGTTAACAACATAAAGACTTCATAAGAATTTAAAATGTACTGTTATGAGAATACTCATTGCTGTGTATACCTATACTCGATCAACGACGAACTCAAATAACCATAGATGGGCAAGTTAATGCAAAACGTTAGCTTCGTTAACCACTAGTCCGTTAACAAACTTCACACCTCCGTTAACGTTAATCCGTTATTTTCAGTTTTAATTAACGGAAGTTAATAAAGTCCGTTAATCCGTTAACATTTTGCGTGTAATTTACATTTCTTTTTATTCACTCGCTTCTAGAAGACGTATTGACGCTGTTGAGTTGATTTTAAGAAAATATTTATTGCTGTGGTGGTCTTTTTGTGTGTTTTGAAAGTTACATTTTACAGTCTAATCTAATTTCAAGATAAAAACAAGTTCATATGCACAACGAAGCTGCAAGATATTAACGATAAAAACCTTAACGGAAGTTAACAGAACTTAACGGAAGTTAGTTTAGTCCGTTAACAGTACTTAACGGAAGTTAATTTAGTCCGTTAACATGAAAAAACTTTTTAACGGATTAACGAATTAGTGAAAAAGTTAGCTTCGTTATTTACGGATTAACGATTAACGGACTTGTGCCCATCTATGCAAATAACCCTGGCAGCACAAGCAGGCGCGCAACCAGAATTTTGTTAAGATATTTTTTTGCTTTAAAACTGTCTTCATTTGGCATCATGCTGAGCAAGTTAGTATTATTCACGCGTATAACAGAGAGGGGTCTGAGGGCAAAGCCCCCAGCCGCGGGTCAAATTTTGTGGTATTTTTTAGAAAAAATACTGTAGCTATATTTTAGCGTCATTTGGATCAAATTTTGTTACTTAGTTTTGGGAGCCATTTAAAAGTACTAAATAGCTAAGACTTGAAAGCAAATTGAAAAATTCAATTGCCCAGCCCGTTCCAGCTCCCCCCCCCCCCCCCTGTGCCGTTATTCACAGGTCCAGTCCAAAACATGTTTAAATGCTTGCAATTTGGGTTAAAATTTCTAAGTGACTTGGCTAAGGAGTGAGTGATCGAACCCCCAAGGTTGCACCAATCAGCATAAGTTAACGAGATAACTAATATAAACAGCATGCTGGTATATAGAGGAAAAAGGCTATGTCAAATCAAAAAAGAAAAAATTAATAGAATGCCGCAAAAATCGAAAGCCAAGGTTCAGAAAGAGAAATTGTGGAAGGTCATGCTGAGCTACAAGCCTACAGCCAGGGATGTAAAAGTGGCAATTTTTGAATCGCTTCCACCTTTAGCGCTTCAGCTTCCACCACTTGAAGACGTAGTTTTTGCTTAAAATTTTTTGATCTTAAAAATTTTCGATCTCCCCACATTGGCCTGGAAATTATGCAAAATTCCACATTTTTAGTGCTTTTGAGGCCGATTTTTGCTCCAAATATGAAAATAGCCCTCCCAATGGGATTGGCGATCAAAAGTTGTGAAGGACTTGCTGTGATTTGGACCACAAAACTGGAGTTTTTTTTTTAGATCCCACCTAAAGTAGGTCAGAAAAACTGACTGAATTCGGTGGAAGACCTCTTTTTTTTTCTTGGAGACCACCTAATTTTGGCCGGAAAACCGACTCAAACTGATCAAAGATTGATTAAACTCTGACTCAAGATCGTTTGATGTTTTTTTCTAGAATCCAAAACAGCCCCCCTCCCAAAGCAAATTCCTGGCTACGCGCCTGACAGCTACCCTGCTTAACGTTCAGCAATAAAAGGGACAGCTTCCGCCGTGTGTGGTAGATAGGTGGCAGCGTGACTCAAAAACAGCAAAGGTTTTTGATCGATTTAAATTGGCGAATAAACTGTAATTAGCCTGCATTATTGTTACTTCGCTGCCAGAATATCTGGCGAGTGGCGACTATGGATGAGATATATTACGATTTGTTTTTAAAACCCCAAAACTTCAGATTTTCGACTTATGTCCACGAGATTTTGATTATTATTAACTGTCAAGAAATTGATTAAACTGCTAATTTTATTGAGTGTTTCGTGCTAAAGTATTTTTTACTTTTTTGGCAACATAACTAACAGCTAGATTTAATCGTTATGCGTTGTACTACTTTTGTCCTCAATGAGATAGCCTATTTCTTGCACGTTGTCAGGTGCAGTTGTGATTTGGGTGTGCTAGCCTAGTAATTGTGGGATAGTCGTACGTTAAAAATGTTTCTTTTTATGAGTAGACTACCGTATTTTACTGTCACAGCAGATAGACCACGAAAGTTAGTCTTTTGTACATTAGAGTTAAACTGATTACTACAGTGGCCTACCGGTATTAAGAAGCTAGGAGTACCAGTAGCCTAGTTTACAGGTTTATTAGGCCTATAGAGCAGGGGTAGGCAACCTTTTGGTGTTGCCGGGCCAAAATCAAGCTCAATAATTGGCCGCGGGCCGTAAATAAGGTTTCCACTAATTCTGGGTGAAAAAATACACTAAAATGTTTATGTTAGCACGTCAAGTCAACAAGACTGGTGATGTTGTTGTTTGTTAAATTTTAGGTAAGGTAAGGAGTCAAAAACATTTTGTGTTTTGATTCATAATGATGCTTGATATTGTACTCTATTGACAGCAATAGGTTCGTTGCAAATCAAACAAGCAGGTCTTCCAGGTGATATATGAAAAAGAAATACCGTAGTTTTTCCCATTTTTCTTTAAAACCTCTGAATTTCTCAGCAACTTTTCTACGTTTTGGTTACATTTTAAAATTGCTAAAATGAATTACAAAATCTGTGTTTTCTAGCTATTAACAAAAAACAAAACGGAAATTTATTTATTATTAAAGCAAACTGCTCAGTGGCAAACAAATACAACATTAGATAGCATGTAACTGCAATTCCTGTAAAAACGCTCACTCTCCATGTTTTTATACGTCAGGGTGCAAACTGCGAAGTACTTGATGCGTGACTAATTTTTTTTTCTTTTTCCACCAGTCCTTAACAGATTAAACCACGGAAATGCTTCCAGTCAAATCTACTACGTCATGCAATTGTTTAGAAGCGTGGTTTCAGTTCAATTGAATAGTGATCGCCAAACGTCTGTTTGCTACACTAATTGTCATGATTACGTAAAGAAGTCGCGGGCCAGATAAATACACAATTTCGAAAAGAGGCCGCAGGCTGGATGAAATCTGTCGGCGGGCCGGATTTGGCCCGCGGGCCGCAGGTTGCCGACCCCTGCTCTAGAGTATAGTTACCCACTTACCGGTATATAAAGTAGGATTGCCTAGACTACTGTAGAATGTCTCCACTGTAAGTTGTAACTGGAAGTAATGAGGAGATGAAAATTATGGTGGAAGCAGCCTGGCAGTCAATAAATTTTAACATTGAAGAATACAATTTGAGATCATTTACCGTTACCAGGGCTAAACTAGTGTTTTCTGGTTTTGTTTAATTATTAACACTAAACATTGAATTGTCAGATCTAAGATTGTGGACACTGGTTTCCATTCCAGTAACTGTAAGCTGAAAGCTATATCTACAGTAGGCCTACTGTACGGTATCTCATTAGGTTAGCCTAGCTTATTTCAAATCAAATCTTTCGTTATACTTGCTGGATTACGTCGAAGTGTGTAACGAGTTGGCTGTGCCCATCTCCGCATCATTGCACCCGGGCGACACAGCTCCTTTCGAAGAAATGTAGCAGCGGTGGCGAGCCGTTGGCAACGCTGTGTCTCTGGTCTGATTTGACCGGCCCGAGATTTGAACCTCAGACCTCCTGCTCCAGAGACGAACGCATTACCACTCGACCATTTCATCAAGCTAATTTCTGAATCTGGAATTGGGAAAATTTCACCTTCAATAAAGTTTGTATATAGTACAAAATGCAGCCTATCTTAATCTGTAGCCTCCTTAGCTGCGGTAGCTGCTAGGCTGCAAATTCAATCAATTTTCTTTTGAGTTCAGCCAATTTTTTTTAGCAAGTCAAGAGTTCAAGTTTGGCTTATCTAATTTAATTTTTTTGAGTTTAAGTTCAGCAAAAATTTAAGTTTTTTGAGTTCAGGCTGACAAAATATTGCAGATTAAATCGAACTCAAAACACACTGGCATACCGGTATTACAGCATGTATAATGAAGGATTTGATTTGATTTGAAGTCTAGCTGCTAGTAGTGTACTTTTTGACTTAATTGCTTTTTTTTTTTGTATACATGCTGTTTTTTTAGGTTGCCACCACATAAACAAATGAACAACAATCTCAATTTACATGGTATATCACAGCAAAAAATATTTCTTTCCAACAATTTTTCAATCTTTTTTTAATGAACTTGAACTCCTACTCAGCCAGTTTTATTCAAGTTTAAGTTAGGAAAAATTATATTTTCAAGTTCAAATTTGGCAAAACAGCCAAATTCTTTCAAGTTCAAGTACACAGCCCTTGGTTAGCAGATCAGAGCTAACCTTACTGCTCTACAATTGTTGATTGTTTAAAGTCCAAAGCTCATTGACCAAAAGCTACTGCTACCGGTACAGGGTAAGCATATTAGTATTAATCAGCTGTTTAGACAGTTCAAAGTTGGAACTAAGCTACAACTGTGTACTGGTGTATAGTAGCTACAGGTATGTACTGGTAGTAGTCCACAATCAAACAAACAAGTTCATTGATATATATACTGTATATACAGTTGGTCTGAAACAAAATTAGCACTACTAGTATATATTTCAGATTTTACAATAATTCAGTACAGTAAATAGGCTTGGACTGACTGATAATAACATTAGCAAATGACATAATACCAGATATCACTTTCTGCATTCATTTTTCAAGCAATCAGCTGATTAAGCAGCAATGCCAGATGCACAGCGCAGAATACTGAATTTGTCAATTGTAAATTGCTGAAATTAATCTAATAGGCTCTGAGGTGCTGGGCTGTCTAAACAAAGGACATTGCAGATTGAAAACGTCATCCTTATCTGTGACAGCTTATGCGTAGTGTAGGACTTTAATTTAAGGTGATCTACTACTGTAGTAAAGAACTAAGAGTAAGAATCTTACTACTGGCTGATCGGTACTATTTTGATATTGGTAGCTTGCAATTGTTAATTTTGCTTAGTTTAACAGTTTTTAAAATTGAAATTACATTTTTAGTTTTCAAGTTGCCTTCACCAGGAGACAGCAAAGGGACTTTTCGGTGTCCATGTCAAACTGCCATCTGCCCACCTGTTTATCACACATGGTGGAGGACTGGAGGCTTCACACTGCCTCCTTTATTGCTAAACATCAAGCAAGGAAGCTGTGAATACCAATTTTTATAGTGTTTGACCCAATTGGATTGGTCTAAATAGGCATAGTAGGCATTGGTACTGTAGCATGATAGAACAGGTACACCACGCCGAATTGCTCTAACCTAGCATAGTTAGTAGCACTACTCTATATTATATATACAAGGTCTGTTCAAAAAGTATCCGACTTTTTTCTCTCTTGCCAACAAATTATGAGCGAATCGCTCGTGTGACGCATGGCAGCACACACGTACATTCATGCGTATGTAATCGTGAAGCTTTTTAAGCCGTTTCGTCTTTCCTTTCTCTTTCTGTGAAGCATTTAATTCAGGTGCGTAGCACATGTTTGTCGATTTTTTAATTTCCAGCAAATTTTATTGCAACGACAGAAAAAATTATACAGCGGTATTGCATCAAGTTTTGTTTAAAACTTAGTGATAATCAAGTTGAAACAATTCAAAAAAATTGACAAGCTTTTGAAAACAGTGCCTTAACGCAACTCAAATAAAACTGTGGTTTAAGTGCTTTAAAGATATTCGTGCATCTGTTGAGAGTCATCACCGCTCAGGGAGGCCATCCACAAGCCGAAATAATGAGGAGATGGATCAGGTGCGTGAAAAAGTGATGGAGGATCATCGTATAATGATACAGGAAATTGTTGGAGAAGTGGGAATAAGCACAGGCTCATGTCATACCATACTAACTGAGGATTTGAACCTGCAGAGAGTGTCTGAAGGCATCGTGCATTTGATTCCCGTGGCATCGTGCATCATGAGTATACCCCAGAAGGCCAGACAATCAACGAAGAGTACTACCTGGAGGTTCTACGTTGTCTTCGAGATGCTGTTCGAAGAAAGCGGCCAGACATGTGGGCAGCAAAGAATTTTTAGCTCCACTATGATAATGCCCCTGCTCATACCGCGCATGTCCAAGCTTTTCTCATCAAAAACAACATGCCAATTGTTAGACAGGCGCCTTACTCTCTCGACTTTGCTCCATGTGATTTCTGGCTGTTCCCCAAACTAAAACTAACTCTGAAGGGAGGCGATTTCAGTCCAGAAAAGACATTGTGAAAAAATTGACAGAGGAGCTTCAGGGCATTGTGTAGGTGGAGTTTAAAAGGTGTTTTTAGAAGTGGCAGAAACACTGGGAAAAGTGTGTGCACCACCAAGGGAAACATTTTGAAGGAGATTGAATAAAATTCTCAAAATTCATTGTGTTGTGTGCTTTGGACAAAAAAGTCGGATACTTTTTGAACAGCCCTCGTATACTACTATATAATATATACTTCTGCTATATATCTGATATTATGCTTACTAATATATAGCAACAATATATATTAGTAGGCAATGCCAGCTTTAACCCAAGATACAAGTTCTTCTTAATAGCATAGTATGTCATGTATAGTAGGAACAATTTACCATCATCAACACTAACCTTAAATCAAACCGTAACCTACTAAACACTTTGGCTATTTAGAACTATTAATTTAACAGGTGCCATAATAATCTGAGAAATCCTGTAGGCCTATTGGAGTAGTCTAATAAGATATATCTGATATACGGTAGGATGGAAAGTATTGTAACTTTTTCACAATTTGGGATGTTTTCGTTTTTCTTGTATTGCTAAAAAGACTTGTTAGTCTACTTTGCATTATTTATAATTTGTCAAAGCATCTAAAATCTACGATAATGGCAGAGGTAAAAATATTAGCAAGTGATTTTTAATGGCTTATTTGCTTTGTGTATAGTTATAGCTGTGCTGTGGCTTTGCCTTGTATCTAACCAGTATTCTTTATTCTTATGCTGGGTTTTGGTACAGTTATTTCTAAAATGCGTTTTAATTTGCTCAAGCAAGCAAGAATCGAAAAATTTCCCGTTTAGAACGATTTCAGTTATTGTGTGAACTTTTTAATCATGAGTACAGTATATCAACCAAAATTGAAATTGAAACAGTTTTGTATTAACCATAGTCATGTAGGAGCATAGCTTACAGTGTTTTAGGGGGTTGCTTTTGTTGAAAAACAAGGAGCAATTTTAGATTTGTTATAAATGATAAGGGTGTTGGAGAATAGTTAGCCAAAAAAGAATTGAATTGTGCCTACCCTGATTTCCTCATCAAAAATAAAAGTTGATATAAATAAATGTGTTAATATTTTAACAGTACCAGCAGAGTTATCCATACCAGTAAAAGAGCTTATCTTTTTTTATCTATGATTTCTTTTTCATCTTAACTATTATTAACAATGTATGATGAAGTGCTTAATTTGTTTATTGTCGTTATTATTATTTTTCATCTTTGAAACTATTATTTATATATGATTAAGTTTGTTTTGTTTATTAGTTCTGGTTAGCTTTTATGTTCATATAATTTTGTTAACATGAATTTTGATTATTTTGGCTTAATTTTTGAAGTCATTATTATATCAATTTTTTATATATTTCAGAGAAAAAAGAGAAAAGATGATACTTGGACAAGACAAGAGTTGTCACCAGCATTAAAACGTAAAAGTGATCAACGAGACAAAAAAGAAAAGCCAAGAATTGAAAGAGGTATAATTATTACTGTACAGTAACATTACAAAATACTGTACGGTATTACGTTTTAAGATGTTGTTAAATCAAATAAATTTTGTAGTGTTATTTTCAGGATGGACTTATAGCAATGGACCTCAAAGTTGTAAACATGACATGCTTTATTACCATATAGCTTTTAACTTGATTTGTTGACTATAGTTTTACAAATTGGTTTAATATAGTTTGTTCATGAGCTCCAAGCAGGTTGATTTTCTCTTGTTAATATTCATTCCCTAAACTTCACATTCTCTAGCTTGTGATTTTAATTCATTGTCAATTTTGTATTTTTGTGTACAAGGATGTGTGTACCTCTATTGCAAGATATAGCTGTAAAGATGAACAGATGTTTAGAAGATTTTACTTGAAACCAGTACTTAAATTGTAGGGGGACACGGGGGGGACGCATCCCCCCATCAGGAGTTAGCGTCCCCCATCGGGATTTAGCGTACCCCCATTGAGTTTCAGCATCCCCCCATTGAGGTTTGAGCGTTGATTGATCAGACGAAAAAGGGCCTGGCAGCACAAATAAATCCCATAAATTCCGGCCGAATTTAGTCCCAGATTGCGGTGAAGACCTTAATGGTGTTCACCCAATTTTGGGGACGGAAAGACATAATTTCCACTAAAGTACTTTCGCATTCCGAATGCGTTTTTCATGGCTGCAAAAGCGTTCCCCCATGCAAAATTTTGCAGTTTGAGTACTGGTTGAAACCATATAATTTTTTTTGAATCATGCTGTATTTTGCAGTAGATTTTGTTTACAAGTACATTTTCTGCTCACAAAAGTAGACTGTTTTGTTGACTGTCTTTACCAACTTTAGACAATTGAATTCTTCTTTTTTTAGAAACTGCCAACACTTCAACAGATAAAAGAAAAACAGAGTCGAAATATTCGATTGCTTCCCATCAATCAGATAAAGTAGGTAAAATTTGAAATTAAACCTCCGGTATTATCTGGCCTGTGTGCAGGTAGCTGCTTGACTTAAAGACCTGAAAGGTTTCTTTGCTGTCTCCTGACCAAGGCGACTTGATGAGACTGATTTATGGATAAAAACTACTGAGGCACCTACAAAAAAAAAAATCAGAAAAAGTGAGATTTGACTACATTAAAGATTTTTTGTGTTGTTTTAAGTTGAGAAGTAAAATAAAAAAAATCAGTTTTTTGGTTTCTGGCACCTATTGCACTATTGCAGCTTAGTGAACATGTACTGTGAATTTTTGCTTAGTATGGCGATAATATTGTATTGTCCATGCCAATGTAGATTGATGTTACTTTCAGTAAATTAGTTTGGCAATGTGGCTAATTGGTTTTCATTAGTGGTTGCTAAGTCTTGAAAAGAAACTGAAAAGAAAGGCAGTTGCAAACCACATAAAAAAGGCGAGCCAAAGTGAAAAGAATCAACAAACTCCTGAGTTAATTTGAAGTTACTCAGAAAAACTGTGATTTGCCCTACTGATATTTAGTCTGACTTTATGTGATTCTGAATTGGACGGTATTGCTGAACATTATAGATAGTATATTTAAGGAAAGGAGGAATATTGAATTGTTCACCGTCACGTTTTTCAGCTGCATGTTTTTGGGTTTAGTTTAGAGTTTGAGACTTTGATTTTAGTACTGGGTAACTACTAGAGTACAGATTTGAGTGTTTTTGGACCAGAAATTTCAGTTTTGCTATAAGTTGAATCGGTAGGCTGCATGATGGAAATGGTAAATGTGTCGCTTTTTACGACAACCCTTCTCTCAAGATTTGGGTTCAACTCATAGTATGCACCGTGGTCACGTTGTTGCCTTCTTGGATAAAACGCTTTATGATTATTGTCTCCGCTTGGTGGCTTCAGACAAGCATCAAATCCAGTAGACATTTCGCAGAAACCATCAAGAACATTTGGATCACTGGAAACTCCTGAGCAGGTGTAGATTCCTCCAAATATGGAGTAGTCACTGCAATAAAATGCGCAGATCATCCAATATACTGTATAACAGACCAAAACTTTTAGGCATGGGACGATTATACGCTGGGATTGTTATGCGTGTGGACTTTTATACCCTTGAGCCAAATTTTGCATTTTTTGCAAAGATTCAAAATTTTGTGGAAAAAATTTTGCAACCATTTAAAACTTGGCTCTGATGCCTATTAGTTCTGCGACCTAATAGTCCCGGCGTATAATCGTTCCATGCCTAAACGTCCACGCATAAAAGTCGTAGACGTTTTGGGTATGAGACTGTCCAGTGGCTTGAGGATAAATAAGCACCACAGGAACAACGTCAATAAAAAGTCAATAAAAGTTGAAAAAATTCAGTTGTTAGCATGATTGTAACGTGACTATTATTATAGGCAAATAATGTGCTTCAAAAAGAATCCGAAAAAGATCTTGGTAAACTAATGAAAGTGGAACAGAAGCCGGTTGCAGGTCGAGGAAAAGATGCTAGTTCGCCGAGTTCAACGCGTGTAAGCTTAAAATCTTCACCGTCAGTTCCAAAAAAATCGGATAATGTGAGATCTGGCAAATGTTTTTCAAGTTTTTCAGCTGATATAAGTTAGAAAGTCGAAGTTTACGAGATCTGCAGAACGGGATCCATCTTAGCCCAAGCAAATTGGCAAATGCAGCAATAATAATTAATTTAGTTAAGGTTAGTGTTGGATCCGAATATCCTATAAAAGAATACCACGTAACAATGCAACTCGTTGTTGTTGTTGTTATTTACCATCTCTTTTCTGTATATGAGAGTATGATGCTGCAGGAATGCTACGTCGCAGAACCCTAGCCGAACTGCGGAGTGGATAACCCAGAAAGAAAAGTGGCCATTTCCACACCACTCAAAAGAGTGGACGGTGGGCAATCCATCTCCGCACAGGTGGTCACCACTAATGAGGACCCATTGGTCGCCTTTTGCAACCCAGTAAGTTGGCGGCTTCACTACTCTACCCTCAATGAAGCACGGGTGGTGCAACTCTTTGTTATACTTGTTGAATTGCGCCGAAGCAGCCTGGTAGCAAGGTAGTGCGACCTGTTATTATTGTAGGCAAATAACGTGCTTCAAAAAGAATCCAAGAAAAGTCTTGGCATACCAAAGAAAGCGGAACAGAAAGAAGTTACAGGTCGAAGAAGCGGTGCAGGTTCGCCAAGTTCAACGCGTATGAGCTTAAAACCTTCACCGTCAGTTGCAAAAAAAATAGAAAATGTGAGATCTGACAAATGTTACAAAGTTTTTCAACTGATGTCAGTTAGAGAGTCAAAATTAACGAGATCTGCAGAACCGGATCTATCTTAGCCTAGCAACTTGATGAATGCAGCCAAAAATAATTCAAAAAAGTTATGGTTAAAGTTGAATCAGAATATCTTATAAGAATCCATAACAGTGCGACCCGTTGTTGTTATTATTCGGATTTTTCCTCTGGGTGAGAGTATGATGCAGTAGAAATGTTACAAAACAGAACTCGAGCTGAACTGGGGATCACAGGAGTGAAAACTGGTCTTTTTCACACCACTCAATAGTGGGCACTTCATCCCCACACAGTTGTCCGCCACTGACGAATATTTAAGTCCCCATTAGTCGTCGTTTGTGACATGCTGAGTGGTTGGCTTCACTATTGTTGCCCGATTGAAGCTCGGATGAATACAACTCTTTGTTACAATTGTCGTATATCGCCGAAACAGCTTGGAAACAAGATAGTATGACCTATCTTGGTTATTATTATAGACGAGTAATGTGCTTCAGAAAGAATCCAGGAAAGATCTTGGTAACCCAAAGAAAGCGGAACTGAAGCCAGTTGCAGGTCGAGGAAAAGGTGCAAGTTCGCCGAGTTCAACGCGTATAAGCTTAAAAACTTCACCGTCAGTTCCAAAAAAATCGGAAAATGTGAGATCTGGCTAAATTTTTCTGTTGCTTTAAGTTATAATGTAGTCTGCAGACGCGGTATCTTTTCTAGCCAAACTAATTAAGTCTCTCGTTCTAAACTTCTTGATCAGAAGTCCGTATTAACTTTACTGAAGATTTTTATCTGAAAAGTTTTTAACGTAAAATGTTGCTGATGGTCACCGTTAAATTTGCGTCATTATAGGGGCTTGTTTTAGAATAAGGATTTGGGTTTAGGTTGGAGTTGGACCAAAAATAGTAAAAAAAAAATTGGATAAAGTTTAACTTAGTCGATAAAATATTTTCAATACAAAAACAAATGATTGGCTAAAATTATTTGATTCTATTAACAAACGGAAACCTTCCAGTTGTCGAGCGATAACGCGTTCGTCTCTGGAGCGGGAGGTCTGAGGTTCAAATCTTTGGCCGGTCAAATTGGACACAGTGTTGCCAAGGACTCGCCACCTTTTCAACGTTTCTTTGAAAGAAGCTGTGTTGCCCATTGGCGAAATGACGTGGAGATGGGCCCTGCCAACTCGTTAAATGCTTCGGCGTAATACAGCGAGTATAATGAAAGTTTTGATTTGATTCTTATGAACAGATGGATTAATTCATTCATTATTCAGTCTTTCAATCAAAAGCAAGGATTAAACATTCGGTCAAAAAATTCTTGTGCAATTCATCTTTGCGTTTGGGGTCGTTTAAAGATTGAAAAGCACAGCATAACAGTATTCTAGTATGTAAAATCAGATCTTTATCCTCACCGTGTTATGACGTAGCGTGGTTAGTATTGGCCCATCTTCCCGTATTTGTGCTAGGGTTACGCAGCTTTTTATTGAGAAAGTCATTGTTGAATAAAGTTCGCTTATTTAGGTTATTTTCATTGCTAACGTTGTTATTATCGTAGGCATATGTGCATCAGAAAGAATCCAGGAAAAGCCTTGGTAAGCCAAAGAAAGCGGAACAGAAGCCCGTTGCATATCGAGGGAGCGAGGCAAGTTCGCCAAGTTCAGTGCGAGCTAGCCTAGTAACTCCACCGTCAGTTGCAAAAAAATCAGAAAATGTGAGATCAGACAAATGTTAAAGAAGTTTTTCTTTTTAATTTAAAGCGTCATGGCTAACGAGTTCTGCACGACAGGACAGGATCCATCTCAGTAATAATTTGTTCCATGATGTTAATAATAATTGAAGTCTGATGTTTTGACGTTTGCAGGCCAGAGTTTAATGTTTAATCGTTTTGCGTGCTTCTGGCCTGAAGGCTGTCAGTGCGGGAGCCTAGAGAAGAGTCACAAGCGCGGTGTCTACTTGAAAAACAAGCAATGCGAAAAAGTTACACTCGCCGTTCTGGTGGTTCTTCCCTAGGCTTCCACGCTAATAGCCTTTAGGCCAGAAGCACGCTAAACGATTAAAGGATCCGTCTTAGCCTAGGCAACTTGGTAAATAAAGCCAAAATCTAATTTTTAAACGTTGCGAAATCAGCCGAAATAGAAATAACAAATGGAATAGATTCGAACATGACCAATGGTGCTCCGACTAGACCCGAACCCAAAATTGTAATCGTTTTTAGGTTTCAACGCAATTAACAGCACCTTAACTGGATAAATATACCGCTATTTAATTCGAAGCATATCAAACGTTTTCGGCCTAAACCGTTTAAATCCTGATCAGGATGTTTGCTGGATTAATATCTGCGACAAAAGCAAACATTACCGTGACATAAAATTACGTATAACTGACCAATAACTAATATTCTACGAAGAAACACATTTGAAATTATTAACGATAATCTAATTGCGATGTTGTTGACGTTGTGGGCCGGAGATGTGAAGTTTAATCGTTTGCCTGCTTTGTGGCCTAAAGGCTACTAGCTTGAAGCCTAAAGAAGAATCACCAGAACGGCGACTATTTAAAACAAGCAGTGCAAAAAAGTTGTGCTCCCATAGGATTCGAAAGCATCCAATGATTAAATACTGAAAGTGACTCGCAGACATGAAAAATATCACAATTAAGTTATTATTAACATCATAGTAGAAGCGAGTTACTAGAGAGATCATGATGACAGATAACTAGAGGAAATACTATATATAATCACGTAAGAGCAAATTAGGCCACCTAAGAATTAATACGAAGCAAAAAAACAGGAGCTTTTGTCATCATGTCGCTTATTTGACGACGAACTCATTTTTTTATCAAAAGAACTTCTTGAATTTTAGTCTAGTACTCCGCTTGGCGTCTATTTAAAGTTTGGAAGTGAGCTTACCGATCTTTTTAAAATTTGGAAAGAGTTTGCCGATCTTTTTGAAATGCCGATCTTTTGAAAATCTAGAAAGAGTTTACCGGTTTCTTTTCAATTTTCATCGCAAAAATCGGCACATATGCGTGTATGGTCTTTTATAGCACTCTTGTGATCCATCAAAAACGAAATGTTAGTGAGCTCTTGCAGCTAAATCTCGAATGTTTTACACGAGCGCATGTAGCATTAAATTACCCTTAACTTCAAACCAGATTGTTTGTGAACAAGTTCGCAATAATATCTAAGCAGAATCGCAATTCTGTCAAACTTTTTGTAAATTGTTTGGATACAGCAACCGGCAACTACTGAATTTTAATGAAAAAGAAGTTTTACATTCATCACTTTTCAATTCGTTTACTATGAGATAAAAACAAAACAAACTTTGCAGTATTTGCAAAAAGAATACCGACCCAAGGGTTCAATTTCTCTGAAAAAAAAAAAAAAAAAAAAAAGTTAACCTAGCAGGTAGAGCTAACAAAACACCAAACCAGATTTCTATTTAATAGGACACATAGCAGCAAACCGATTACACGCTAAAAAAAACGACGCCGTTGCTTGCTTAACGTATGGCCTGTAAAGATTTAGTAGACAACATAACAGTTAAACAGCAAATAAAATAAAATCTTAATTACGCTCATCGTATTGGGCTGAAGTGTGTAACGAGATAGTTTGACTCCCCTCCACATCATAGTGTGCCACACCGCCTACACAGCTTCTTTCGAAGAAAGTCAGTGGTATAGATGTAGGCATAACTGGTTACGTTGTTATTACTATAGGCAAGTGTGCTCCGAAAAGAATCCAAGAAAGATCTTGATAAATCAATGAAAGCGGAACAGAAGCCAGTTACAGGTCGAAGAAGCGGGGCAAGTTCAGCGCGTATGAGCCTAAAAGCTTCCCCGTCCGTTCCGAAAAAATCGGAAAATGTGAGATCTGGCTAATATTTTTTAAGTTTTTCAGTTGATATAAGTTAGAGAGTCGAAGTTAAAGAGATCTGCAGAACGGGATCCATCTTAGCCGAAGCAACTTAATAAATGCAGAGTCAAGATCAGAGTTGGATCAATATATCCTACAAAAATTTGAAAAGACTATACTTAACAATGCAATTCGTTGTTGTTATTGTAACTACCCAGTTCTTTCCTGTGAATGATGCAGCAGGAATGCTACACCGCAAAACCTGGCTGTACTGGAAAGTTGTTATTTTCACACCACTCAGAGAGTGGTCACCCCATCCCCAAAAACGTGGTCTAGGCAGATGGGTATTGGGTACCCATTGGTCGTCTTTTACGACCTGCTGAGTTGACGGCTTTACTATTCTTCCCCGAACGAAGCACGGATAAGTGCAACGTTTCGCTATACTTGTTGCTTTGCGCCAAAGCCAATAACAAGGTAGTATAATCTATCTTCACGTGTGCCAGAGCTACACCAGCTCATTTGGATAGGGGCATGATTGAATCGACATAACGCCGTTTGATTGCTAACGTGGTTATTATCATAGGCATATGTGCACCAGAAAGAATCCCGGAAAAGCCTTAATAAACCAAAGAAAGCGGAACAGAAGCCCGTTGTTGGTCGAGGAAGCGAGGCAAGTTCGCCGAGTTCAGTGCGAGCGAGCCCAAGAACTCCACCGTCAGTTGCAAAAAAATCAGAAAATGTGAGATCAGGCAAATGTTAATAAAGTTTTTCTGTTGTTTCAAGTTGGAGAATCAAAGTTAACTAATTTTGTAGACTTTCCTTAACCAATATAGCTGAAGAAAAATATAGTTGAAGAAAAATTTTAAACGTCGCAAAATTAGCGCAATTATCATTTCATAACAAAATTGAATAGAATTCAACAATATTGATGGTTGATCCAATAAAAACCGAAATTAATTTCATTTTAATTATTTCAATTTTGCTAGTTTTGCGATGTTTAATAATTTTTTCATTAGAAAAGTGAGCAGTTTGCTACATTTCTCAACAGCTTAAAACATACATAAAGCCGACCCATTATCACAGCAACTACATAGATTACAATCAACAGATAATTAGAAGAGGCTCCTTTTACAATTCATCTGTTTTAAGTTAGCACACAAAAAAATATCGTTTTCTAATCAAATTTTGTTGGCAGGGGAGAAAGTCCAAAGAAGAAAGAAGACTAAGGTGCGTTTTTTTCTGCTATTTTTGCGCATTTGTCAAAAAATATGCTTGGTTTGTAATGCATTCTTGTGCCCTATACTGAACTAAAAAAAAAAGATTACTGTGGTGTAAGGAGAATTTGCAGCAATAAGCTGGCAGCAGTTTTGTGAAACTGTCAATCTCTTGTTTTCCTGCATACGTTTCAAAGCACCAAAAACATCAGAGTTGTTAGTCGAGCTGGGCTTTTCGGTCGCGTTGGCAAAATGGTTGGGCTTAATTCGGGCTTGATATACGTATATTTGACTTGTGTTTTAGATGCTATGAAAACTTAATTCAAATAACTTTGCAATGCTGAACGCGATTTCGTGTAAATATCAATGCGATTATTATTGCACAATTAATATTATTATGTCACAATTTATCTGCAACGAGTAATTTCATGAGGAGCAATAACTTTACACATGTTTAGATCTAACCATATTTCGGGGCTTTTTCGAACCTAGTTTTGACGTCAAATCCCTTTTTGGGTTCGGGCGCGGACTTCTCAGCCCGTTTACTACTCTGCTTTGCGTGTAAGCCTTGTTTTTTCCATCCATTTTAAAACCCAGTTTGAATAAACATCTGCTTGCTGAACTTAGGGTTTAACGTTTGCACAGGCGGCAGTATTTATTCATACACGAAAAATAAAACTTTGAGTTGAAAAGGAATAATATGGCTTTTTTATAGCTCCAGGCGTCGTGAAGATGAAGAATTGGAACGGGTAAGCTACTCAAGAATCAAGAATAACTTAAGTTAAGTGAAATGACTAGAACTAATACTCAGAGTCGGGCGACGAATCAATGATTTGTCTCAGTTTAAACTTAGTATTCACTGAAGATACTCAGTTCGCATGCTAATGCGAATTGTATATTTTTATCAACATCAGTTATTGTCACCCGATTTTCTTAATTTAACGAGTTTGGTCTTTAATGAAGGTGTCACCAAGAATGTGTAAAAGATATTATCTCCACTGTTGTAAATGTTCGTCTTGTTGCTTTTGAATATTTGAGCATAGTATTTGTTGATCGATTTTTTATTCCATACCCCCATAACAGGAATTTAGCTCAAAAACAACATACGGAACTTAGAAAAGCGACACAATGAGTTCTTGCGAGTTATCATCGCATCTTCTCATTTATTTTTGTTTAAAATTCCACTGTAAAACATAGAAAAAATGGTTTAATCTTTGGGTTTTTCATTTGCTTGAAGACTTGATTAGTTTATTTAGTGCGCTGACTATATTTTTTTAGGAATTACGAAAATATGAAAAAGAAGAAAAAAAAAGGCGAGCAAAAGAAGAAAAAGTAGAAACCCCACCTAGTGAGCTTGAAAAGGAAGAAACACGAAGAAAAAAAGACGAAAAACGGCCTCCAAAAGCAGAGAGGAAGCATTCCAGTGACGTAAGACGGAGTGAAGAAGAACAAAGAAAGCGGGAAAAAGAAGAAAGACGTCAGCATAGAGAGCCCAGGTAGATCGAAATCTATTTATTAGGATGGGGCAGCCAAAGCTTTTACCTCAGCTTTAAGACAAATCAAAACACCTAGACTGAACCTAGCCTTAAAACAAATCAAAGCACCAAGAACAGGTGGACTAAATCAACAACTAATGTGCACTTGCAGCAGGAGTTAATTTTAAGATTAAGAAAGCGTTTTCAATCTGCAAAATAAAAAAGCATAAAAGACTAAAGCACTGCACTATAAATTTGTAGCTATGCCGGTCAACTACAAGCAACAGAAAAGATGACGTTGTGCGATATACCGATCGTCGCACCTACAGGTCATTGAAGACATAGAAATTTTGCACAGTCATTATGACAAAAGTTAACGCCAATTTGTCCGTGGTGTCCTGAGGAAAAACACTCGACGCATATTTCTTATTGAGGACGAGCAGTCTACCCGTTATAATTGCCCAACCTGACTAAACACTTGCAAGCAGAATTAAAAAAAAGTGTTCTGCGTTGCTGTGGTTAGACAGACGCAGCAGGGTGCCTGGTTCATACAAACTAGCGCCAATTTTTAATTTTTGAATGTGTTAGATATCACACATAATTATACCAATGGGCTTATTTTCGCTTACTGATTAAACCTATGGCCTTAGATACGTGTTTTATTGATGATGCCTCTCATTATTCAGTAGTAAACCTCCAGTTAGGGAAATTAAATAAATCAAAAGTTCAGATGATGTGGAACAAAAATGCTTCAGCTCGAATTTCATCATAAATTGACCGGCAAAACAAAAAAAAACAATAATTTGAGATGCTGTCAAGCGGTTGTTTGTAGTTGGCCGTATAGTGCAGTAGTTTAGTCTTTTGTGCGCTGCCTAGCCAGGTGTTTTACTATATCAACTTAGAGAAGAGCGGTGGCAAGAAAAAGAAGAAAGGAGACTCCGAAATGAAGCAAACTCTCCCAGTTCAGAAAAACGACGGCTTGAAAAAGAGGCGAGAAGGCGAGAAAAAGAAGAAAGACATCAAATCCGAGAAGAGCGGCGGCGAGAAAAAGAAAGAAGACTCCATAGAGAGGAAAGCAAGCATTACCGTGATGAAAGACGCGAAGAAAAAGAAAGAAGGCTTCGAAAAGAGGAAAGCCGACATATTTATGGGGATTTAGAACTATCCCAAGATAAAGAGAAACAGAAAAGAGAAATGGAAAAGCGCCACTCGGAAAAAGAAGATCGAAGGCGAGAAAAAGAGAAAAGAAAATACGAAAGAGAGGATAAACGAAAAAGGTAAGTCTTTTTTGCCAAGCTCTCTAATCTTTATCAAATCATTCTAAAGGAGCATTTTGTTGTGAACTTGATCTCTTAACGGTTATATCATTAATTTGGCTAGAATTTTTTTTATTTTTCGAGTTTTTTCTCTTAGCTATAAAGTTTTTATGGTTTAAACTGTTTCCACGACTCCATATTATCCTTATGGCTAAGCTTTCCCGAATTTATCGGACAAAATTATGTCTGATAAATGGTTAAAACGAAGACTTGATTAAGTGGGACATTAAAGCGGGGTTGATGACATGTTTTTTTGTCTTTACAGGCCGGATGAATCAGTTTCGAGTAAGGTAGGTGTGTTTGCTATTCGAATGTGTATATTCGTGATGAAACAAATTCGTCTGTCTAAGTGTTTCGCCAAAAAAGTATTCACTTCAATGGTGTGGCGCGGTGGTTTCAGTTTATGGCAGTGGTGAAGAATGTGGCAAGTTTGAGCATTAGTTCCACGTTGCAGACGTCCTTCTGTGTGAATCCCCGTCTTAGCTAAAATTTAGAACCGCAAACACTAAGTTAAAGAAAAGTAGTTGCATACGCAAAAGCTGTTCATGGACGTTTTGACGGAACTATACCAAAAAATTAAACACTTGATCAAGCAGTTTTTTTTTGCAATCGTGTATGCTGAAAGAGAGTTACGCAAAATGGTAGGATACCTGGCACGTCGATTTCTTTTTTTTCAGTCGAAAAGTGATTATTAGATCATAGCTGATACTAGCATTTATATAGTCAAAATCGGGCACCCTTTACAGCCTGTTTTGGCTCACGAGATCATCAGAACTTTTTCTTTCTGAGGATCCCGTATGGGCTGACTTATTGCTGACGATGGGGTTTGGCTTGCTCATGTCATTTGTAGTAATGATGTAACTGGCACTGTGCGTACGATTTAGGCACTGACACTATGAAGCGTCTGTTGAATAAGATTTACTGAAACCCATCTCAAGAGCCTAATGGCGAAATAGCTTGTTATTGAAGAGTTATCATACAGTTCTTTAGTTGTTTTATACTTTGAAATATAGCTTGAAATGAAATGATTCGTTAAGTGTTTTGATGGCAGTACTGAAAGGCTTGTTTAGCTTTGTAAAATTAATTTGTTTCGATATACTAAATGTCATTTTACGTGGTTATAGTCATGCATAACTTGAATAATTCTAGGACTTGCGACAACAAAAGAAGCATAGCCTCGAGAAATTCAAACCTAGCAGGCAAGTACCAGCGTAAATTCAAATTTTCAAACCACAACAAGTCGGACAGAAGACACTGTTATTAAAAATTGAAACAACAAAATGGGTGTAAATAGAATTTAGGTTATCACCCACCTCCAGGAACTCGAGCAATCCTTAGTCACCATGTTTTCATGCCCCCGTTACGAATGAGTTCTTCATCTTTTATAGGGCCCAAACTTTTTGCTTATTTATTCAAATTACGTTCAATAGACGCCAAAGACTTAGCCATTGTGACCTGACAATAAGGTAAATGATTGGATGATTAGCCAAATCATTGTCTGTCATTTGTTTCTAAGTAGAAGCGGGTTGTTGTTAAATTTCCGTTTGCTTAGCTAACTTCGGAACTCGAACTTTGGCGTAAGTGCACATTCAGTGCTGAATTACATCAGTTTAACTTCGATGTCTTGTTTATAATTTTACAAAGCTTTTATTCAGGACTGTAGTAGTAAATTTGTTTGTCAGGTACAGTACGTTTACCTAATTTTTTTGTTTTGACAGCAATAAAACGTCAGAAAGCGTAAGTTTGTTTGATTATTTCTCGGACCTGAACTTTATGCTGAGCGTAAAATCGTGAGGGTATAGGTGTAGCCTTAGTTTGTTTTAAATAAAAATTTGGTTCGCCCTACTTACCGCTTTACCAGCGTACAAGCTGCCAATAAGTTAAAACAAACTAAGAATACGCGTGTACATTTACATAAGGTGCCAAAAAAGTGGCGTATGAATACTTATAAATATATCATACTTATAAATATAAATACTTATAAACGTATAAACAAGTGCGCAACGGAATGCCAGGTTATAAATGCCTAGAGTTGCGCTGGAGAGCCTGGGAAAGAAATGATCTTAATGGTCGTTTCTGCCTTACTCGAAAACTATTACTTCTCAATAACTGTTATGCGAGGAGACCACTTTTTGTGGGCTAATTGTTGTTTTTTTTGTTCGTTTTTGTTTTGTGGTCATTGATTGCCTTAAACGAGGACTGTGGGCAAAATCAATGGTGGTATCGAAAGTTAGAGCAATTGTGTTAGATTAGATTGGTGTTGATTTCATTCCTCTTGGCTAAGCCGTCCCGGGATATTTTACTTCAAACACGACGCGGGGGCTTCCATGATTTTTACTTTTTATTGGCGACCCTGACATTGATAACATCGGCGACGCCAATCCAGTTCTTACCTGTAATAACGCCTCAATTAGACTACTGCATTGAGTTTTTTCCTGCACATTTAATCAGTAGTTTAATCTTGTTAGCTGACCAAATTTGAGTTGGAAATCAGGTAGACTGTACAGTAACTTAGCGCTTACTTTCTCTTTTTCTTACTTATACGTTTGTTACACAAAATTTAATTCGTGAAGATGACTTGAAATTTTCAAAAAATTATTCACTAATTTGGACATTTGAGCCAAAATTTTGAGCGGAACAATAAACCTAATGTAGATATTGAGTATTTGTTGGTGACCTACGTCCTGCCTGGTGGGCAACTTCCCTGTTCTCTCTGAAAAAGATGGGGACAAATTTTGATGGATAAGACATTTTTTGTTGGTAAAGTGTAGGGTATAATCAATGGATCATGGTAAGCTAATTTCAACCTGACATAATAAGGTTTTTAACTTCAGTATTTTGCAGGCTGTGGAAGTGGCTTCGGATATTGCGGATGTGCAGAAAGCTGAATCATCATCGTAAGTGTTCGGCTGTCGTGCTATTTGCTGAGTGAGATTTAAACTTTTCTTGGTAAAGTTTTGTTTTTTGGAAGTACCTAATGAAAAACTTTCTTTCTTTGATTTTTTTTCCAACTTTTTGCACAATGTTAAAGGGGCATTCAGGTCGGAAGTTTTTTTGCCCGCTTTCTCAAAAGGAAAAAAAAATTGATAAATCTGAAGACTACCTTTACCAAATTTGAGCTTTCTACGACCTTCCGTTCTCGAGAAACTTAGATTTTCCTTTAGAAAAGCTTATCCTCTTAGAAATGTTGCCAGGGTTGCCAATTTGAAACAAAGTTTGAAAAAATTACTGATTGTTTCTAATTCTCAATAAGTGTTTTGCGGCAGAGTTGTTTTCAAAACAACGTAAAGGTTCAGAGTTGTAAATTAGCTGCTTTTTAAGCCAACTTTGCAAACGTTAATCTTCTGTCACAGTAATACGGACAAACTGGCAACACAGTAGTAAGACGAAAATTATTGGTTTTGAACTGTAATATCTTCGAAACCGGAAGACGTAGAAAGCTCAAACTTGATTAGAATGCATTTTAGGCTTTTCCCACCAATTTGGTCAACAGTAAAAGCCATTTCTTGAATTCGAGTATTCATTGGCACATTATTGATCATACTTGATTGTTTAAGCTGCTTATTGAATCCCCTTTCCATTTCTCACTGTAATTGCAATTACATTCTATTCACCAAGTTGCCTTGGCCAGTAGACAGCGAAGGACCTTGCGGTCTTCGACTCGAGCTGCCACCTGTCTACTACACACGGTGGAGGCTTTACGCTATCCTTTTTAATGCTGAACGTCAAGCAAGGAAGCTGTGAATACCAAGTTTTATAGTCTTTGATTTAACGCGACCATGAATCAAACCCGAGTCTACCGTTTCAGTAGCAGACGCTCTATCCGCTTACCGATCGGTGGTCGAGTGGATAGAACGTCTGCTACTTAAACGGTAGTCTCGGGTTCGATTCCCGGTCGGGTCAAACCAAAGACTATAAAAATTGGTATTCACAACTTTCCTGCTTTACGTTCAGCAATTAAAGGGACAGTGTGAAGCCTCCATGTGTGTGGTAGACAGGTGGGCAGGTGGCAGCTTGACTCGAAGACCGAAAGGTCCCTTCGCTCTATCCTGGTCAAGGCAACTTGGTGAATAGAATGTAATTACAATTACTATCCACTCGACTACTGATTATTTGTTAATGGCGAGATTTTATTATTTCAGACATTCCGCGGTGGTGTTGGGAGAAGTAAGTTTTGTTGATCAGTCCCTGAAATGTGCAATCAATGAATTGTCAACCGAACTACGAGACGGAATTCATTCGAGGTTGGACGATGAAGCTGCTTACCCAGCGGCTTCTAAGTCCAAGTCAATGGTTAGTTGGTCACCCCTCAGCAGTGCGGTTTGGACTTTTATGCACGGACGCCAAGAAGTTTTTGCATTGGGACGTTTAGGCGCCAGTGCCCGTCTTTAAACTTCCGTACACTATTTTGAAATGACAGCGATTATCTAAAAAAATTATGCGTCCAAGTGAGATTCTCCCAAGCAACATTTTTCGAAAAGAAAACATCAATACCAAAAAACACCAAAACATGGGTATGAAATAGGGTGTACCAAAAAAAACCAACCTTCTCCGATTTTGCTATAACTTGGCAGAATGGTGCATTTTGGTGAAAAAACACGTGTGTTAAAATTTAAACAAAATCCAACTTCATTTGACGCCCTAGAAGTGACGTCATAGTTTTGGTGGGAAGCCGCGACCCCAAAATGAATAAAATCGCCATATCTTGGAAACTACTTAAGCTAAAAACGTAATTAATAGCTCATTTGATGCAGAATGTTGTAGGATTTTATATCACACTTTAATACAACATATTGAGCAAAGATGAGTGGTTTAGGTGTAATTTCAAAAAAACTAATAGTTTGCATTAAGCCTACTTATTCCTAATATAGATTTGAATATACCGTGCCTTTTGTTTCAGCAAGCTATAATAAGTGTTCAATATTTTGTATCTATGTCAATTTTTTGTGCTAAAAAAACAAAGTTTGATTACGCCGTTGTATTAGCCTAAATTAAGTATCTATAAGTTGTAGGTGAACTGCTTGATTCTAATTATCAGCTGTCAGCAGGCTAAACAATAATTGGTACGATGTAGGCTAGCTAGTTTGCATCATGGCCAGCTGGCTACTAATGGTATAGTTTGTGCAAAGACATCAATACAAACAATGTACAATTAACCTATGTATATGTTACAGTACTCAAGCCAAGTGTATTTGTAATTTGCAAATAAGCTTTTAGCACAGACTTAGGAAGAATATGATTGGTAGCCTATTTAAAGGCTTACTTTGTTTTATGTCACACTCACATGTTAATGTACAAAAGATCACTAGTGTGGTGCATGCTGTAATGTAATAGTATTTTCATGAAAGCATTAAAGCATTGCAGCATTTTCACTAAATGTTTTCTATGTTTTAGGTTGTTCAAGCAAATATAATTCAAAGTCTAGACTAATGCGGATAACCGAACATGATTAACATTAGAAAACAAACAAAATTTTGGCCTTTTGAAAAACCGGTTTTGGAAATTTTTATTAGTTTTACCAGTAAACCTCCTACAACTAAAAATGTTCTCTTACGATTTTACACCATTCAAAAGGATATGCAAGAAAGAACAAGCAGGCAGTCTAGTCAAAGAGCAGCAGCAAAGCAAACTCTTAGAGAAATTGAAACATGGTGGATTAAAGCTGTTTTTTTTTCGCCAATCCAGCAATTGACTTGCTGCAAAGGTGCTTGAACTGGTAAATGAACAAAAGCAATTGTCACAAGGTCACTTAAAATTCCCGAAGAAAAAATTACACCAGCAATTTAACGAAAGCAAAGATTATTTATGCAAAAATCGAAAGAAACCTTTTGGACTGTAAGTAAAGAACATGCAGAATATTTGAGAACTGCTGCTCAAGCCTCCACTAATTCAAAAAGAACAGAAAAATTTCAGGAAGACTGGCAATTTTTGTAAAATATGAAAATGCCAGGTAGGCCTGGATCAGTTGGGCTCGTGGAGGTAGAGTTTAAAAGATATGGAACTCAGCTGGTAAAATGGGATTTGCTACTTAAAATACAATGGACAAAATCACTTCTCTGGCATTTTTTCTTTCACTATTTTACGTAAACAATTGTTGCACTGCATCAGTTGTAGCAGATCCACTTATTCATGACTTGGAACTGTGGAATCAATTCGAATCCATGAAAACACAGAAACAAGTACTTTAAAATTGTTTCCACCGTTGTACCTGAAATTTGCAAACTCAGCACAGGAAAAGTTGGACCGTCACCTTTGGTATGTTTCTGAAAGGCATGTAGTTTTTTTCTATTTAGCGAAAAGCTTTTAGCAATGGAGAAAACAGAAATGTGTCGAAAACTAAAACCTTACAGACAGAAAGATAACGAAGGGACAGATGGTGAGGGCATTGTAAAATCCCAGATTTGACCTCTACCACACATTTAAAAGATTTGATTGGTGCAGACTCTCACACACTTTTAAAGCTTTTTCCTGCTGCTTCCAACTTATTGATTTGCATCCTAAAACCTGGTCGCAAAATGCTGATTTTGAAGCAGTCAAAGCAATGATCGAAAACCTACCTGCCATAAATGATGCAGCAAAGAGAGCATTGGCTCTTGTCACAAACATCCTTTTTTCTCCTGATGCTTCAAAACTGCATCGCAATAAAAAAGACCTGACAACTGTGCGCCATTCAAGTCGCCAGAAGTTAAAGAAACACGTGTAGTTAACAGCAGCAACATGAGTATGAACAAAGGTGTAATTCACGCCATAAACAGATCTTGAAAAGCTTTGATCCTTTGCTACAGAACTTGAGAGGAGAATCGTTATATTGTGTGGTGCAATAAACTAATAGGTGATTAAATCATCCAAAATAAACTCTTCATTCTCCGAAAGAAGAAATCTATTGATTCTATTATCTAAAACAACCTATTGATACTGCATTTTGTGCTATTGTTGTGCAGAATTACGTGTAATTTGAGCGTTAAGTGAACTTCATATAGTAGGTGAAACGCTATTAAAAATTAGCAGCAATTTAAATTCATTAAAATTTTTTCTATTTAATGATTGTCAACCTAAAACTATAGGTTTTCGTGCTTCGACCAGTAACTTTGGCCATCTTCACGGCTAGCATTTAGAAGCATAAGTTATTCATCTCCACAATTTATTATTGTAATATACAGGGCGAATGAGCTATCGCGACGCGTTTCGACCTTGCTCAAGGGCCTCATCAGGCGAAAAGAATAACACATATTTAAACATGCAATGATATAAAACTGCAACCAAAAATTTGGAAACAAACATTAGCAGCAATTTAGAATCATTAAACTTTCAAACATGCAATGATACAAAACTTGTTCAATGCTCATGTTTCATGTTTCCATTTGTACACGTAATATTGCAAAAAATCAGTTTTTTTGAAATAACACCTAAACCACTGATCTTAGCTCAATACGTTGCATTAAAGTGAGATATAAAATCCTATATTCTGCATCAAATGAGCTATTAACCACGTTTCTAGCTTAAGTTGTTTCCAAGATATGGCAATTTTATTAGATTTTGGGGTTGCTGCTCCCCACCAAAACTATGATGTCACTTCTAGGGCGTAAAACGACACTGAATTGTTTTAATTTTTTTAACACACGTGTTTTCTCACCCAAATGCACCATTCTGCCAAGTTGTAGCAAAATCGGAGCAGGTTGGGTTTTTTTGGTACACGCTAGTGTGAAAGTTTTCTTCTTGGAGAAAATCCTTTTCTTATGACAAAACGCGGCGTTAAATTGAGGCGAAGACCTTTTTTTTGGAGATCGCCTTTTGAGCGCAAAATTTGGCAAGAATGGGTCGAAGACTCTTTTTTGCTTCCGTCTTTGGCTTCTCTTGAAATCATGAAAAACTTAGTGAAGCTTCTATTCCAAATTACACCAAAATTTCGCCAAAAACCATTAGCCATCAACTTGCAAGTCAAAAACATCAGATATGATTTAAAAGCATCAATGCTGGGAGCACTGTTGTGAACGACTAAAATGGGAATCGGTATTCAAGTTGGAGCTAAATTCACGATAGTTAATGACATTTCAACATCTGTCAGTATTTGAATTTTTGTTTGTTTGAACTAATGGGATTGTAGGATTTATTTCATACTGAAAATAATGATGATTTTTCACAATAATACCAGAGCATTTACAACAAATTTTAAAAAACTTGAATGAAAATAAACCAGTTCGAACTAAGCAAAATGTGCAGTGGAACTCGCCAGCTTGCCTAATTCGTTACATTTTTAGTGCAGGCAAACATTTTGTGTTTTGTGTTTATTCCACTTATTTCTCAATTCTCATTGTCAAATTCGCTTTATTCGACATCTTTTAAGTAATTTGAAAAGCTGTAAGTTTGCCTAATTTGTCCTTTTTTTTAAGTTCACTTAAATTGCCGCTTTTTTCATGCTCGTCTAATTTGTCACCAACCCCGCAGAGGTAACGAAGTAGATAGACGAATTGAATTATTTAGCGTAAAAATGAAATATTCGATAAGTATGAATATGAAATAATCGGTAATAGAATGAATATAAAACAATATTTCACTTAAATAGAACTGTTTTTCTATTGAAACTTGACAGACAAGCAAGCTTGCAACAAGCAATGTTTCATCTTAAAAATTCACCAAAAACAAACAAATCAGCTCGAATTTGAGTGATAATAATACTTGCTCGTAAGTCGTAATACGTTAATGTGACACTCCACAATATTGCTATTTTCAAATGGCTGTGGTCATAATTTAAATCGCCTTGAAAAAATTGACTTGATTCTGGCGCCGATACGTCCCGATCAGGTTTTGGTACCCCTGTCCAGCCGCAATCTGATGAAGCATCTCATGGCCATTCTTTGCGGTTAAAAGATGTTTTGGCGATAAAAGAAATTGTTTAGGTGGATGATTACGATTACGAAGATGAGGAATTTGAAGATTATGACGATGACTTTGAAGACGAGGACATAGAGTTGGTGAGAAAACGCAATCTCTTTGGGATTTATTTTATTAAAAACAAAAAGAGTAAAAACAACGCATTTAAATTAATTGTACATTCAACATGTCTCTGAAAGACGTGCCACGCCACACCAATAGAAATGTTTGGTGACGGTGCTAGCTTGACCCCGTGACGGGGCCGGGATGACTCCACAGTCTGGCCACACCCGAAGGTCCGGACAAACGGTCAAAGATTAAGAGGAAAGAGCCTTAAATAACTCTTTGGGTCGAGGCTTAGTTTTAGATTAAAGTTTATTTTAAATGCAAAACTCTTTTCGGTATTATGCATTCTTTACTTAATTAGTGATTAGGTTTAGAAATACTCTCAAAAAAAGATTTTTTAAAAACATTTGAAAAATAATTAATCAAAAATTCAGTTTTGCTTGATTGCTATAAGCCTGATTTGGTGTGGCTTGTTTTTTTAAGTAAACAGTTTTAAAGTAATTAATCATTATTGAGAAATTGAGCAGGCTATATATTTACGATTGACATTATAGGCAATTTCACAAAGCATAAACTAGATTGTGTGTGCATTTTTCATAGAGAAAGAATAGTTTTTGATTCTATGCTTGTGCACTTTTACGTCTGATTTATGCGAGATTGCAGTTTGAGCTAAGGTGAGTAAATGTATTTGTTTTATTATAGTTGTGCATAATAAAGTGAAGGTAAGAAAGTATAGCGAAAATAAAATAACCAAAAAGTTGGCGCAGCTACGCTTAGGTAATTAAAGTGCGGTCTACACTGAGTGAGTAAGCGTGAAGTTGTGAGCGTTCAGGCCTATCTTCGTTTATTATTTACCTTAAATGTGGCACTCCAAACGTGGAGACTCCAAGATAAATAGTAAAAGGATATGTTTGCATGCGTAGGATTGTGCAGACTAGGTCAAACCGGTGATATGGTTTAACCAGCTGTAGTGCGAAGTCTATAATTTTCTGCTTCGAAATTCGCCCAAATTTTTTTCTTAATTGTTTCGAGTTTCGAAGAATTGATAAACGCTAGGCAGTCTGCAGTACATCAGATGACTCATAGAATTTGCAGACTCGGGAGATCGTTCTCAAGAAAACTATCGAATTCAAATCCTTGCAAATTTGGACCTGTGTACTCTTGGCGTACAATTTTAAGCATAGAAGCGTATCCTTAATTGTTTTCCTAGTCCGCCGGTAAACGGGGCCTATGGACTTTGGTTTAAATAAAGGATACGCTCGAACGATCACGTTTTACGGCTACCCTCAGTGTATACCGGGGCGTACAATTTCGTGATTTTGCATCGAAATTTAGATATCCACCATGGTGGCGGAAGCAGTATTAGAATCTCTCATCAGCGTTTAACTCGACCCCTGAGAAGAGATAATTACGCAGGTTTTCCCATCGTATCCCTGAAGATTATCTGACAACTACTAGTAAAAATCATAACCTGTATCTGAAACATGAAGCACTTCTAAATTGAACTGTTCAATTGGAAATATGAAACACCAAACGCATTGGGCTGTAAATATTTCGTTAAATGGAGAATGACGTACGGTGCGGAATCATCATTTCTGCCCCTGTCGATACGAAGTTATGATCTTAATTAAACCACAGAACTATTATCACAGATTTGCTTCAATGTGGCTTGGATTTATATAATTCGTCTCTTTGTTTCTTTGTAGTTTAGAAAATGACATTGGTGCATTTAATACGTAATTTGCTACCAGCAGAGTGAATCGCAAATACAAAATGGCGTTTTGGCTTAGCAATGGAGGCTATTTTTACCTAGAAACGAGGTACCGGTAGCGATAGATTTGGACTGGTTATCCCCAACTGCTTAGATTTTGCTTTGCGCTTGCTAAATTTTATATTGCTAACATTTGTGTAAATTGCAACCCTAAATGTAAACAAAACTTTATTTAGTTGTATCTGTCATAAATAATTGAAAAAAAAACAGACTATAAGAGTATATTTGCTAAACGGAATGGTATTTTGGCAAATCCCTTTTATAAGTAAAACATTGCTTGAACTTTGGTGTGATATTGTGATATATATTGATATCGTTTTCAGGTTTGTTTTTTTTTTTGCATTTCTTTTTGTGTTATTTGCAATAAAAAAGAACGTTGTATCAATTTGCTCGACTTGATGTATTTTGATTATAAGTTGCTTAGCTAGTATTGTGAGGCATGAATGTGTTTATTATGAAAATAGTAAGCAATTGCTTGAAGATTGTCGTAGCCAAAACCATTGTTATTCCTTTGAAAACTATTTAAAACTTGAAGCCGCATTTCTAAATGATGGCGCAAGACCCAGTCACAAAAACTATAAACAAAATTCACAAAAAAATATTTCCAAAAACACTAGTTTGTAGTCTACAGATGATATCTGACAACAAGAAGTAGGCATCTTTGCACTGTTCATTACTGTAATAAACAGCTTGCTGTAAAAGCTTAAAGGGAGGTTCAATGATATGCTGCATTAAAAATTATTGTTTTTCAGCCTATGGCCATGCCATCAGAAGAAGTACAAGATATTGTTTACGCTATGCAACGTGAGAACGAACGTATTCAATCAGCAAGAACACATTCCGAAATGAGTGAGGAGAAAGCCGATGATTATTTTGCGGTAAATAGATTTTTTCTTATCAATTCTTTCTTCCGTATAAACCAAGCATTTTGCGTCTGTTTTACTTGTAACCACATTAAAACAGAGCAACCCATGGTTTTATCCGTTTACAAGTCTTTCATGAGGTCGTATGACCTCGCTCTTGACAGTAGACTGCTTGACTCTTAGAAGAAACATTAATTGATTCGTATCTATCCTCCACTCTCGAGGAAATGACGGTGGCGCTTTTATTTTGGGCGAATCTATTCCTTATCCGCTTTGGAGTTCACTGTATGCCAATAGCTTAGTTTGACTTCATCCCATGTAAATTTGCTCTTGTTCGAAGCCACCAAGTAGAGATAACCATTGTAAAGCGTCTTATTCAAGAACGCAACAACGTGACCAGGGTGCGCGTTGAACCGAGATCATGGATCAGGGTCGTCGTAAAAGCGTCGCCTTCACCCGCTGCCGACTTGCGCGTGAACAATTTTTCTCAATAGCGAAACAATGCATTTGACTAATTTTCGAATATAGAGATAAGATGCATGCGGTATTTTCTCGTTAAAAATACGGCTGTACGAAGTTGAAAATGCTCGTATTAGCGATTGCGTTTAAGAAGCTTGCGCTCGAAACAATTTGAGGAGATAGATTTTGAGAATCCAAAGTATATTAACTTTTTTGTTGTTTTTTTTTAGTCGCCCATGCCTGAAAATGAGGGACTGACCCCCTCTACGCTTGTTGGGATGACTAGCATAAACTTTGTTGCTGCCAAAAAAGGGACGAAGAAGAAAAAGGTGTCAAAAGCAGTTATGTAAGTTGAATTTGACTTCAAAAGTGGCAATTAATACTGTAAGTTACTAATACTTTCAATTCTCTGGCTTAAGAAAATCTTCGCAAACATTCCAAAACACTGAGAAGAACATGAAAAGTCGTTGTAAGGTGGAATCATACTACATTCTTAAATCCCCAACAGAAAATGAAGGCCTGAAGAAGCACGTAATTAACGCGTGCAACGAGTCTTTAAAGCGCGTAAGCTTGTAGCAACCATTTATGTAATAGAAGGTATGAAAAGTCTAATAGTTTTTTCTTAGCCAAGAAAAAACAAACTTGCTATTATTTTTTATGAAGACTATTGCAACAAGACAGTTTTTGCATTACCATTATGGTTTAATTTATCACAGGAAACGACGTAATGATTTGATCAATCTCATTCAACTTGATTTCATGTCCTTTGATCTTTTCGAGCTATCCCCCGTCACAGAATATAATTTTTACATCAAAAATTTTGGGGGTATAAACGCACGACAGGTATGCTTATTCTGCTGTTAGTTTTTTGTTGAAATTTACAAGCTACCTTGATGACTGATTTATAAGTCAATGCACTTATAGCAAGTTTCAAATAGTAATTGCAAGTTTTCATTTATTTTTGCATAGTCATGTTCATTTTTGCACAAAACAACTCACAAAATGCAGGGAACTGAATAGTGACAGGAAGCTGCAAAGGGACCTCCCGGTCATGGAGTCGAGCAGCCACCGATCAAGCTGCCTTGGCCAGTAGAAGTGATCATTCAGTCTTCCAATTCAAGCAGCAAACTGTTTATTTGAATCAACCGGGAATCCAACAAGAGTCCCAAGTCTGTTGCAGAAGCTCACGCTCAATCCACTCGATGAGTGTCATGAACCAAACTAAGAATACGGCTCCATCTTTGGAGCATAATGTTGGGAACTTCGAAATATATTTAAAATGAAACACAAAGCCGCACAACTGGAAACATAACTTGACGTTTCGTGAAACTATTTCTCACACTCTCACAAACGAGGTTCCATCTTGCTTTGTATGACGTCAGTATTTAAAAAATGAAAAAGAGAAAACAACGGAGGTGTGCTGGTACCCTTGTGGTTTGCTTGGTGGTTTTATGTACTTCAGTATTTCTTTTTCCCAATTTGTAGGTAGCTACTCAATGCAATGAGGACGCATTAGAGGCTGATACTCAAACTGAGAGTTCTGATACGTTGGATAAGTGGACTCAACACCCACAAGACGGTCCTCTCGTTTGTGGCGGTAAGCTACAGGA
Organism: Trididemnum nubilum; assembly: GCA_963965965.1. NCBI lineage: Eukaryota > Metazoa > Chordata > Ascidiacea > Aplousobranchia > Didemnidae > Trididemnum > Trididemnum nubilum. The sequence goes on along the minus strand of OZ014473.1, from coordinate 9,012,439 downwards.
AAGCATAGTATGGCGAAAAAACTAGGAAATGGCGCTGTGGCAAAAGTTTGTGGTTGTTACTACACGTCTCTTACGTTTGGATGAGAGCATGGAATGTTACATCACAGAACTCCAGCTAAAATGGAAAAGCCGAAAAAAAGCGGCCATTTTCACACCTCTCAGGAATCGGGCTCCCTATTACCACACCGTTGACCGTCACTGATGGGTATCCATTGTGGCAAGGGGCCACACTCATTTAAGGCCGCTGGAGTTGATTTCTTCTGACTCTGCTGATACTACAAGTGCATATCAATGCTTGTGTTGAATTAAAAATGTTTTTTGTTTTGATGCTAGCTTTAGTTTTTTGTGTTGGTTTTGTCATTTTGTGCATCTCGGTGTCGCTGCGATGTATTGGGTTGGAATCACACGGCCTATTGTTCGACTCCTGTTGTTGCTGTTTTCGTTAGTTTGCATTTTGTATTTAAGAAGAACCAATGTCAGGTTAAAGAAAACAGATTTGTACCCGTTCCAAGCTTCACCTTATGGCTTAGCCTTTTAGTGTTGACAGAGCAAAACTTTTTGTTTACTAATGCTCCGTCCCATAGGCGCCGAAACGTTTAGCCATCAGGTGGAGCGTAGAAATGGTGTTGTTGTTTCGAAAAGAAGACGTTACAAAAACATTAGAAAATCGAATATGATGAAACTTTGTGTTGTAGGATCGCAGATTGACCCTGAGGCCGCCAATATAGAAGCATTGCTCTCTTTACTACGTGAAGATTCGCAAAGGTATGGAAGCTTTCTCGTTTACGCCGGCAACCTGATGGAAACCTCTTTTGCGGAGGAGAGGTACTGGAGTGGCAGCGGCAAGGAAGGAAGTGTTTTATCGTGCTGTGAATCGTGCACTAAGTTCAACACCAACTTATCATATTTACAAGGTGAGCGTAAAGTAGGACATAATATAGTTGTAACCGTTTGAGCTGTGTGGAAATAGCAGGTTTTCTCTCCCGAGCTCTCCAGTCCAACTTGGGTTTTGTGGAGTATCATTTTCGCTGCTCCGTGCTCTCAACTACAGGAAGGAACCGGGTAGCTCGTGCAACAAACCGATGCAAAAAAATTTATTTGGAGCGTGCACATTTTCAATATCACGAAATCATTTCTATTTACTTCGGCTTTTGTTTTTAGGCCGTGAAATTTTGCACACTGTGTTTGGGGAAGGTGGAATGATGGCGATTTCATTCGGTGCTTCCAGCCACAAGGTGGCACCAAGGCTCGATAGTAAAGGGTTAATTACAGTTTGGAAGGGTAGCAACACCCAGCAACCGGATAAGTAAGAGAAACTTTTGTTACAGGCCCACTTCAAAAAAAAAATTGTTTTAGTATATCGCTGCTCTAGCTAGTTGTTAAATATGCTTTTATCAAACACTAATTTTGAAATAAAAGTGTTACAAAAATTTAGCTCACTGGAGTACGTAATGCAATCAACGCTACCAATAAGCCCCTCATCTAGGCTGTTTCACAATTTCACCACTTTCGAATTTTTTAACGGCTACCCTTTCTTCTGATGGGATTTTTGACGCTGATCACGAAGTTGACATTATTTTTTATTATGACGTCATCTTGGGTACCCCGAGCAATGATGGCGTCATTTTTCTTCGGTAGAAATATGAAATTTACACCAAACGACGCAGAACATATGAGTTCCTATTTGTCCTCTATACACTATTTCGTCGTATCTGCACTAGAAAAATATTTATTCTCAAAAAAACTTTTTTTTTATCATTATCGCACTTTGGCAATAAAATGCCAGAAAGTTGGAGAAAGAGTGATATGTAAGATCGTGTGGAAATTACAGAAGTATTAAGCTGTTAGAGCATGGCATGAAAGTGATTGAAAGAATTTTTGAAAGAAGGCTACGGAAAGTTGTGAAACTGGATGAAATGCAGATGGGTTTCATGCCAGGTAGAGGTACGACGGACGCTATCTTCATTATGAGACAGTTGTTGGAAAAATATGAGATGGCCGGAAGAGATCTATATATGGTATTTGTTGATCTTGAGAAAGCCTTTGATCGTGTTCCAAGAGAGGTGATTTGGTGGTCGCTGAGGAGAAAAGGGGTACTTGAAAGGGAAATAAAAGCAATAATGGAATTGTATACCAATATTGAAACATCCGTCAAGGTGGAATACACGAGATCGGAGTCATTTGATGTAAAAGTCGGAGTCCATCAAGAATCGATATTAAGTCCTCTTCCGTTTGCGTTGGTGATGGATGAAGTGACTAAAGACATCAGAAAAGGAGTTGTAAAGGAACTGCTGTATGCGGATGATATTGTGTTAGTCGGTGATAACTGGGAAGAGGTAGAATCTCGATACACTCGATGGAAGAAAGCATTACATGAGAAAGGAATGAAAATAAATGTAAACAAGACAAAGGCTTTCTATACAAGAAGAAATTTTGTACGAATGCAAATGCGAAAGTATCCTTGCTCTGTATGTGGCAAAGGAGTGGGAAGGAACTCCGTGCAGTGTACAAAATGTCAAGACTTGGTGCACAAGAGGTGTTCTGGAGTTCATGGAAGTTTAACCAGAGAGAAAGATTTTACTTGCAAAAAATGCATCCCTGGTGTGGTGTTTGAAGATGAAGATAATATGATAAGTTTGGATGGAGACAACATAGAAGTGGTGGACACGTTTTCTTACCTTGGTGAGGTAATCAGTACGGAAGGAGGTGCTCAGGAGGCTGTAACATCAAGAATTAGATTGGCATGGAAAAAATTTAAAGAGGTTTCGAATGTTATATGTGGAAGAAGCATATCATTGAAGGTTAGAGGCACCTTATACAAAAGCTATGTGAGAAATGCTCTCACTTATGGTGCTGAATGTTGGGCATTGAAAATGGAAGATGAAAGGAGGCTGAAGACCACAGAAATGAGAATGTTGCGAATGATATGTGGGAAAACCTTGAAAGATAAAATGAACAATGAGAAGATTCGGGAAATGACGGGTGTAGTGAGATTGGAAGAGTTTCTGAAAGAGAAAAGGTTGCGGTGGTTGGGACATGTGGAGAGAATGGATGAAGAAAGGGGTCCAGTAGAGGCACTACTCTTGGAAGTTGAAGGGACAAAAAAAGGAAGACCGAAAAAGAGGTGGAAAGAAGTACTAGAATGTGAAATGACTGCCAGAGGTTTGCAAAGGTTGGATGCTCAAGATCGTGAAAGATGGCGACTAGGCTGCAAAAACCAGCTGACCCCTGCATGTGGGGAACCTCTGCTGGGCTCCAGAAATAGAAGGAAGCACATTCCTGGAGCAAAATGATGATGATGATTATCGCACTTTGGCATTACTTTATTCATCAAATGATTTTTGTACTGTTACGCATAAGTTTGTTCCGGGGTTACTTGTGCTATTACGCCACAAATGCGTTTGTGTATTATTTACAATATTTAGCACATACATCATAGTGCAGTTTTTCATACCTAACAGTACTCTACTACAGTGTATTTTCTCAAACATGACAGGCCCTTTAACCTTGCCATTTGGGTTGAAGGGAAAAATTTCTTGAACAAACGTAAAAAAGTAACTGAACCACCCTATGAGTTACACCTCATGTATGTCATGAAAGCCTACTCACAAAATATACCAGCCTTGTACAGTAGTTGTCTCAAGGAATATCACCTCTCGTCAGCTAGGCTAATTACGTAGGCTTATAAACTCTCAACCAAAACTAGAAGAAATGGCGCCCACGAGGTGTAACTCATGGGGTGGTTCATTTCTTTTCAAAAAAATTTTTCTCTTACCAAACGGCAGGGTTGAAGGACCTTTCATTCTTAAGAAATTGATCACTTATATTCTCTACCAAATAGGCCCTCTTGGGGAGTTGAAATGGGCCCAATAGATGGAATACTACATCCGCTATAATTCAACGGTTATGTTGGCACCATAAGTTAGCTGTTGTAGCAGATATGCTGGCTTATTGATGTTGGCTTGTCGGCCACAAAATCTGCACGTCATCATATCCGCTAGATTGTGATGCAAACATAACCGTTGAATTATAATGCAAGTAGTATTCCATTTTTGGGCTTATTTCAACTCCCCAAGAGAGCCTATTTGGTAGAGAGTATTATTGAACAATTTCTTAAGACAAGACAAATTTTATTTAGTTGCTCAGTTACAATATAATGGCAGTCATAAATTTTTTGGAATTGCGACACGGAAGTTGCTAAAGGACCTCGCGGTCATCAAGTCAAGCAACCACACTAATTTTCAAGCGAACTTACTGATTTAGCCAGTGCTATTGAGATTTGAGTATTTTTAGTGAAATGCACCGTTGTTAGATTGTATTTACTTAATGGCACGTCATCGGCCAAACCATTTAAGCCTTCCGAGGAATCGGAAGATCTTAATAGTCATTGCTAGACGTGCAGGCGACTTATTGCTAATGATTTAGCAAAAAAATTTTAATATTGAATTTTAAATTTTTTGTAAGATAACACACTAATTTCTTGAGTGATGGAATAATATGGCAGGATGACAGGCCTTTCGACCCCGCGCCAGGTCAACTGACCGCGACTAGCTGACATCGAACAAACTGATCGCGAACCAACGGTTTCGTCACAGTGATTTTGTCGCAAAGTGAGGGTTTGGGCAAGATGGCTCTGGGGTTAGTAAAATATGCTTATGATTGCTCTTCTCAGCTAATCGGCGTCATTTGTTTCGTGGTCAGTTTGTTCGCGGTCAGGTTGTCGCGGTCAGTTGTCGTGGACCCTGCCGTTTGGTAAGAGGAAAAGTTTTTGGAAAAGAAATAAAAAAAAGAAATGAATCACTCCATGAGTTAGACCACATGTCCTTCGTGGGCGCCATTTTTTCTAGTTTCTGTTGAGAGTTTATAAGCCTACGTAATTAGCCTAGCTGACGAGAGGTGATATTCCTTGAGACAACTACTGTACAAGGCTGCTATATTTTATGGGTAGGCTATCATGACATACATGAGTGTATCTCATACGTTGGATAATTTTTTACTTTTGTTCAAGAAATTTTTTCCTCACCAAATGGCAGGGTTGAAGCGCCTGTCATTTTTGAGAAAATGCACTGTTGTAGAGTACTATGATGTATGTTCTAAATATTGTAAATAATAGACAAACGCATTTGTGGCGTAATAGCACAAGTAACCCCGGAACAAACTTATGCGTAACGGTACGAAAATCATTTGATGAATAAAGTGATGCCAAAGTGTGATAATGATAAAAAAAAGTTTTTTTGAGAATAAATATTTTTCTAGTGCAGATACGACAAAATAATGTATGGGGGACAAGTAGAAAATCGTATGTTCTGCGTCGTTTGGTGTAAATTGCCTACTTCTACCGCTAGTAGTTTACGAGATATGCCAAAATAGGAAAAAATGACGTCATCACTGTTCGGGGCACCCCCAAGATGACGTCATGATAAAAAATAATGTAAATTTGTGATTAGCGTCAAAGATCCCATCAGAAAGAAGGTAGCCGTTAAAAAATTCGAAAGTAGTGAAATTATGAAACAGCCTACCCTCTCCATTATACGAACCGACCACGGCAAAAACTGACCCGCGTCTAAGCTAATTAAACTGGCAAATTAATTAACTGAGCTATATGCAAGGTAGTTGTTCTAGTTACGTTGTGATATTACATCATTTTTGTCAGTAGACTGTTATCATTGTTATTCCACAGAATCCTTGTTTGTGACGGACAGCCCGTCACATGTTGCTTTGCACCGCAAAAGAAAAACCTACTGTTTGTCGGAGCGGTAAGTTGTTTATTTCATTTTTAGCATGTTTCGGTGTTGACGCGAAGGCGCTTTCATGTTTCGTAGGCAGCCGTGGATAAGTTTAAGCAAAGCTTTTGGTGTTCCTAAAAGTTTTTATCACTATACTAAGAGTTTGCAGCATCTGTCACTGAAACAGTACGTCCGGAACGGTCAGTTGGTCGAGCGGTACGCTCTTATCTTTGGAGATCAGTTCGTGCCGATCAAATCGGACACAGTGTTGCCAACGACTCGCCACTGCTGCAGCATTTCTTCGATTTTCAATGAGCTGTGTTGACCGGGCGCAATGATGACATGGGCCCGCAAACTTGTTACATGCTTTGGCGCAATACCGCGAGTATAACAAAAGATTAGGGTTGGTTTGATACCGACTGGTCAAAACGTTCAGCATAAACAAATCTAGCCAAAGCATTTGATTCCTGTTTGATGTTCACCATTAAAAAGGGTTAATATCGAACTTTCAGTCGGCAGTGAGAACGAGAGTTTAATGGCGTCGTTTTCACGACAGCACTAACCGCATGATCTGGGTCTAAGACGCTTAACGATGATGATCTCTGCTTGGTGGCTTTAAACAAACAGCAAATTCAGAGCACAAGAATTCGAAGAAATTTACTGGAGCATTGGGTCAGTGAAACTCCTAAGCAGGTGCGGATATCTGCAATCACAAAGTAGTTAGCGCAATGAAAAGTGTGCTGATCGTCCAATAGTTAGCGTGTGACGCTACTCAGTGACAGCTTAACAACAACACTTTATTTTTCAATTTTCTATTATTATTATGCAGGAAGACGGCAGTGTACTGGTTTACGATCTCAGTGAGCCTTCAACTAGACACCAGAACCGAGAAATTGAAAAAAATAAAATGTCAGTTCTGAGAACTCCTACCTACATTACAGGTAACTGATAATTATCAGTTATCACAACATTGAATCTTGTACATTAGCTCAAAATTGACAATTTTGAATCATGCACAAGTGATCGTTTCAAGTTTCTAAACTTTCTCAGTTATGTGTTTCGTCATTCAACTCGTCAAGAAGATGTGAAAATGGTCTCGAAATACTGTACTATCCAAAAAATATTAAACCTCCCATATTTACTATGTTATACAGGCAATTTTTTTGATAAGTTTACTTATTTAATTTTTTAGGGTGGCAAAATGATGCTCATTCATCTCCTATAGTTTGTATTAACCTGGTTGGGACTTCAATGAGTTCGAATCAATTTTTTTCGCTTGATGATTCAGCTAGGATATGCATTTGGGTAAGTAGTAAGTTTTTTTTTTCTGATTCGAAGTATATGTGATAATAAATTTTATGGTGACGTAAAGAGAACTTCTAGTATTTGAAAAATTACAATGAGTTGTTGAGATATTCGCTTTTTAACTGATGATAGTTATCCATATAGTTCATATTATTCTGAAACATATTAGTCTACAGTAGTTCAGTTTCCCCAATGGAGCTAGTTTTTTGCCCCAATAAAGAATACATCCCGTGTTTTGTCGCAAACACAAAAGCAATGCAAGACCAGTTGGCGAATCGAAACGGAAGCCGTCAAACCATTTACTTACATCACGCAAGCAGACCATTAACTCACTGTTATGAATATTCTAGAATGCATCCGACATTACAGTATTATTTTGTAATTTCAGACTGTAGTTGATATTTTGTCGAGCTTGGATGACGACATGGGCTTAGCACCATTAGGCCGGATCAAACTGGTTAAAACTAACCCGATTGACGTCACAACAAAAAAATGGTGAGCGTTTGGGGTTATTATGATAAATCTAAAACTTATGACTTAAATGTGGCAGCGTTTTGCCACTAGGCTAATTATGAGTATGAAATCCACATTGTAGAATATAATTATTATTTTATTTAATGAAATGTGGGCTTTCTGTCATTTAATCCAGCAAGTTCTTGTTTGTTGATCTACATCTAAAATTAACTGAAAGTCTGAAGATTAAGTAGCAATCCGCCAGAATTTTTCGATCGATATATTTTGCTTTATACTATCAAGGAATCTTCAGGTGCCTCATTCAAACTCAGCAGATTCCCGGTACATTTTTGCTGCTTGTAGACGCTCAACAATTAACATTTTGTAAAAGTTCAAAACATTTAAAGAAATAAAGATATTAGCATTCAAAAATCAAAATATAATGCGTGGGACTTTATGCTTCAATAAAAAAGAAGTGTGAGACTTCAGACAGATGTCTTTGGCCCTTTCAGGGCCGAAATTGCTTTGATTTTAGTTGCTTTGCTTTTATTTGCTTTTGCTTTAATTTTGGCTGATTGTTTGTTAATTAAATCTTACTTTCAAAATAAAAGATGAAAAACGTAGACCAGCCGCAACAAAGACAAAATTTGATTATTCTTCAGCGCTTCAAACCAAGGTCTCGGTGGTCGAGCAACCTGTGCCATCTGCCCAGATGCAAGTGTATTTTATGTCGGTATGGCATCGGTGAGTTATGTTTATCTCAAGTTGCTCGAAATAAATGGGGCTTTGTAACTTTTTAGGGAATCAATCTTGTCTCAACGATAGTTACGTTGGTCCTCTGGATTGAAATTTTTTCGTTTAACTGGACCGGCCAGTTGGCCGGGCGGTAACGCGTTTGTCGTTCGTCTCTGGAGTGGGAGGTCTGAGGTTCAAAACTCGGGCCGGTCGAATCCGACACAGTGTTGCCAATGGCTCGCCACCGCTGCAAGATTTCTTTGAAAGGAGCTGCGTTGCCCGGGCGCAATGACGCGCAGTAGGCCCGCAAACTCGTTACACGTTTCGGCGTAATACAGCGAGTGTTATGAAAGATTTGATTCGCTCAAAGTGACGTATTAGTCCATGCTATTTGGTTTGCCAGCCAGCAGTGGCTTTGGCTGGATTTACGTGTTTATTACTTCAACAAAAAGTTTCCGCAACATTTATCCCCTTATCAGGACCTGAAATAACAGGATAGTACCAGCATGTGGTTTGTAGAGGAAAACTACAGAAAACCAACCAAAATGTCTTCATCAGCGACTACAGTGAACTCCAATGCTCAGCGAGCGGTTCTGAATAGGCATAGAAGATTAAGAGATTGATTTGGTTTTGGAGTCGCGGTGGCGTTGGCGTGCTATGCCTATTGACTATTTAGAGGAATCCGCCGTGTTGTTCTAAATAGTCATAGTAGGATTAGGATTGCTTACGCCTATCCTAGAAATACTTCTATGTCTGTTTAGAGCAATTTGGCGTTAAATGCAATTAACTTTAGTAATTGTAGTTATTTGGAACAACCCCTCACCGAGTGCTTGTAAGTGAAACTTCATTTTTCAGGGATCGGTGTTAAGCGTATCACGTGAACGAGAATTGAAGTGTTATCGTTCCCACAGCATGGGTGACGTCACGTCGATATCAACGAGCAGCTTGAACATGATGTTGATGCTGGTTTCGTACAGCGATGGCACGCTGGCATTGTTCCAAATCAAACAAGGTAAACCAAAATACTGCAGCCTGCTGAGTGCTGATTTTAGAATTTACATGTACCGAGAGTAATTTGGTTGGTCTGTCGGCTTTTTCCTTTGAATGAGAGCAAGCATGCTATACCATACATCTGGAGAGAAATTGCTATTTCTGATCATTCTAAAGAGTGAATGTCGGGCGGTGGGCGATTACTTTTCTTTTTTACCACACAGAGTTTGGTCCATCCAGTACAACAGTTTAGTAGTGGCATCTAGCTAGTAGTTATTTTATTAAAGAAACTTTTTTCTAGTATCTCCAGTTATGGCGTGGTCACTTAGTGATAGTGTGTTGTTTTGTGATTGGTCGAATTGTCGCTCGTCAGTATTTTTTGCACTCGATTCTACCAATCATCTACACGTTTGGGATTTGATGGCGATGGACTCTGGACCAGTCGTATCTGATTTGCTACAGAAGAAGTAAATGATGTTTCTTTTTTTACTTGCTTGATTTGTTTTTCAGTTTTGATTTGCCACAACTTGGCCGCGAAGGACATCAAACTTTTTCAGTTTTGATTTGTTTTGTTACTTTATATTTCTCAGTTTTGTTTCAAAATCAAAACATGCTTTCCAAGACCACTTACATGGTGGTTGTTTGTTTTGTTCTTGATAACATCTCACAAATCCCATAGAAAGGTGCCAATTTGATGAAATTATGGCTCCAAACTGGGTGCCCCTCTTCTAATAACCTTGAGGTCCCTTTTAGTGCCATCCTATCTACAAATAGAGAGTGTTTGTTACTCTTTTTGGAAAGTTAATTCCATTGAGACAGTCTGAAAATTTTTTATTTTATATTTATCTGCTGCAAAACTACACCATCGTTTGTCTTATAATACAGTATTTTCAATCTGCATTGAGTTGAATCAAGGTTGTAGATTTCATAGTTTTGTTGAACCAAAAAGTTGAGAAGATCTTTGTACCCTGCTATAGCTTTTGTTTATGCAACGTTTGTTTTGAAATTGTGGTAATTTCTTGTGTTTCATGATTTTAGAACACTGCGATTTTGCGTCGATAGTTACGCCAAGAAAAGCACAGATTTGGTAAGTAGACATATTTCTTTTTTATAAGAGGTGTAGTTTGTCCTTGAAATTTGCGAATAGCGCTTCGGTGACTAGTATTATGTTGGCTGAAACAGATTTTAGTATTATTCTATATCTGTCTTGATAATAACAATGATAACAGTGTCGGCTATTATGACAGACATGTTGTGTTAACTCATGGGGTGGTTCATTTATTTTTCGACTTCTTTTTAAGAAGCTTTTTCCTTGCCTAATGGTATGGTTGAAGGGCCTGTCAATCTTGAAAAATGATAACACAGTATTTATATTTCGCATTTATCTGAGTTTGAGTAGCCAACTACTACTAGTAAGGTACTACTGCGGCTTTAATGCTGCATCACCTAACTCGTATTATGCTCAAAATTCTTCATCAAGCCCATTTTTTGTTGATTGCCAAAAATTATCAATTAATTCTGGTAAAATAAATAAAAATATGTGAGACAACATCTTGTTCTAAATGTTTAGATGGTGGCTTACGATTCGTGTTCATTTGAAGTGCATCGAATATCGCCACATTTCACTGATTCTGTGACGTCAGACGAATCTGAACTCATGATGTCACAGTTGCTTTCATTCGGATGAGTTTTTTCATCAAATTTTAGTTTTTACTTTTTTATGACCCGCTGCAATTGAGTTAAGAAATAAATCTTTATTTTTTAGACATTGATTTTTGGTAGCTGCTGATAGTAAAAATGGGTACATCGGAATTTAGGAATTCATCCTTAAGTTTAAGTACGAGCGTTAGCATAGCTTAAGTAGTTAGCTTAGCTTAAGTTTAACCCAAGCTAGTAAAAGTTAACTTAAAAATTGAAAGCAATCAGAAAATATGTCTTCAGATTTAGAAAAATCGACCACAGGAAAAACTTAATGCTCTTAATTAATGGGAAAAAAAAACTTTTCAAAGTCATTTAATTTTGAAAATAAAGGTTCCATTTATGTACTGGAATGATGTGTGTATTCTATGATTTTGTTATGGGGACTATATCCAGTCTTATGGATGAACAAGATTGTTCTTGATTGAAATCGCTCCATTTCTCAAGGTTTTCAAATTATGTTGTCGTAAATTCAAATAAATATCTTCAATTATTACAGATAGCTCTAGGCTAAGTTGTATACAAATCAGGGATGTGGAAGCGGTAAAAAGGTACCGCTTCCACTTTAGCCATTCATATCGAACGTCAAAAACTTGAATGTGGTGCAGTTTTATGTAAAATATGTGACGAAACGTGAATGTTCGATAGACCATCATTAGCAAAGAAACAGTTTTAAAGACTTGTGGTTCACTTAGATTCGGGGCAGCCCCCTCCCCTATCAACTCAAAGATGAACCATGTAGCCAACCAACTCATTTTAAAAACTTTAAAGTGTTCAAAAACTCTCTATTTTGGTCCTAAAATTTAACTATTTTTCTAAAATATTTTGAAAAAGGATTCTGCCCAATTTTTAAACATTTTGGGCCATACTCGTATAACACAGTATTCACCAACATAGACAAAGTTTCCAGTTTCAGCATTTTAGTTTCTTTTCACTGCAACAATATATTCTTGAAAAGCAAGCAGAGAAGAGCATCATAATATTTCTCAAACAATGTTTGATACTGTATTGTAAGATTTCAATATTTTTAAACTTTTTTTTAAAAGCTTGTCTTCAACGAGGACTAAAGGCAAAATCAATGGGGGTATCTAAAGTTAGGCCAATCGCATAAGACTAGATTAGCGTCGACTCTATCCTTTTTGACCCAGCCATTCAAGAGACATTCTATCTCAAACATGACGTGGGTGACTCTAATGTTATAAATTTTAATAATTTTTATTGGCAATCCTGTCGTTGATAAGCATTAGCGTCTTAGCGACGCCTTCACGGTTCTATCTAAAAGCAACGATTAGGCTACCGCATTGAGTCATTTCGCTGCGCACTAATCAGCTTGATCTTGTCATCAGAATAGATCTGAGCTGGAAAAAAGAGTAAGACTGCACGATAGACTAGGTCACAAACGTCTAAGAACAAGCAAAAGTAAGGCTAGTAGAGTTGTTAGAGTAGGCTAGTCGGGCATTGTTTTCAACTTTAATGGAAAAGTTTACTCTAGGGTCACAAAATACTGCAAGCAAATACAATAGGCCTACTCAAGTAATGGTAGTCTTAATATCCGGTATGAGTTTGGACGGTGTAGCCTCCTAGTAAAATACTTGTTGCTCTACTAGGTTTGGATTTAGACTGAAATGTATCTGCCAGTTTGATTTTTACTGAAATCGCTAGGATACCGAAAAGTCTACTCTTTTTACCAGCTCAGATCTATTGTGGTGATAATATCAAACTGATTAGTGCGTAGCGGAACGACTCAATGCGGTAGCCTAATCGTTGCTTTAAGATAGAACTGGTAAGGCGTCGCTAAGATACTAATGCTTATCAACGACAGGATTGCCAATAAAATTATTAAAATTTATAACATTAAAGTCACCAACGTCGTGTTTCAGGTAGAATATCTCTAGATTGGCTGGGTCAAAAAGGACGGAGTCAACGCTAATCTACAGGGTTGCCACATCCTGGAAAATGTTTATAAAGTTTTCACGTGATTTACCAGGGCAGAATGTGAAGTTGTTTTTGTTTTATTATTACTGGTACCTTGTAATTGAACAAAGCCATTGTTGAAGTAATTTGCATTGTGAAGTTCGTTCAAAAAGCTTTATTGTATTGTTAAAAGACCGAGCGTATTTGTATGCTGGTGCACAAACAAAAAAATCGCTGTCTTAGCCCTAACCCAACCTCTAAATCTAACCCAAACTGCAATCCTAGCTCTAACCCTAACGTTAATATGAGCTCCCATTCCTCTGCTCGTTACTCTCTTGTTCTTTTTAAGCAGTTCTTACTTGTACACTAGAGTGCAAATGAACACTTCCTTGTTAAAATGCCAAAATTTGCACTTCGCAATACAGTATGTATAAATTATTGAATATTATTAGGAAAAGTGAATTCATGGACAGTAATTTATTGCAATGCGATACTCTGGTAACAGTATTACTGCTAGTAATAGCAGGCTATAGGCCCTCTATTAGCCTGTTGGCCACAATAAGAAAAATGAAACGTTTATCGCACCACACTTTTAAGGCAGTTTTTTGCTGTAATATGGATAGTGAAGTAATTTAAAGCCACTTTTGGAACATGATTTTGGGGAAGGGCTAATATTGGTCAAAAATAAAACCAGTAGCAACTAACTAACTAAAAATAAACAATCAATTCGATCGCTTGATGCAAAATGCTTAACGTAGGCTTTGTAAAACAATTATATGGGGTATATTCAGCATTTAATTCTCTTAGTTACCAATCAACTCTCTCAAATCTCGTTTCATTATCCCCTCCTCCCAAATTGTATGTTTATCTAGCATTATAAACCACAGACGATTTGGATTAATACTTTGGAGTTTTTTTAAAGGAGGTGCCTATTTGCTCTCTAGCATGCATGTAAATAAGCTCTGGTAAAAGAGAATAAGAGAGCAAGAGTGGGTGCTCATGTGCTCAAATGTTTATATTTTTTAAATTGTTGTTGTTAGTGGTTAGTTGGAGTTTAGATTTTGGGTTTGGGTTAGGATTAACGTTAGGGTTAGAGCTTGGGTTACAATTTGGGTTTAGTTTTAAGGTTAGGGTTAGGGCTTGTATAGAGTTTTTTGTTTGCACCCTGGCGTGCAAAAAAGCTGTTTTTTTTTTATAAATTATGGGAATTTTTTGTTCACTGGCTGGAAATAAAGCTAGGAATGAAGTTTTACCATTACCCATCACTAGAGCTCGACCGACATATCTATTGGTCAGCTGATATATTTTGGCCGATATCAGAGCGAAGTCGGTATATCGTATCGGCTATCTACTGCCGATAAAATATTGGCTTAGTGCAATTACCTTAAACTGTTTATGGTTTAGAGCAAGCACGAGTTTCTTGCATTCTATTTGCTTAGTATGACTTGTGTTTGCAATAGTCTTTGGAGGAGGATTAGTGAAGCTTTTAGTGTCAAGTTAAGTGAAAAATATAGACAAAATTTGGTAGTTTATGAGATATATATCAGTATCGGCCTGAAAAAGTCATATCGATCGAGCTCTAGCTATTACCCACATGCTGTAGCTCATTTATGCAACCGGTTTATTCGTGTATTTGTAGTGCTGATTTCTATGCCACGTTTTAAAAGCAATAATCTTGACCAAACTAGGCCTAAAGTTAAGTTATTACCGTATTGCAAAAATATTGCAAAATCTTCAAACGCTGGGAGCTTTGTCCCCAGACCCCCAATGGCTTCCGGCGGCTGGGGGTTCTGCCTCCATACCAAAAAGCGCAACCCTCCTGTTGCAAATTTCTGGCTTTGCACTTGGTTAGGAGTCAGTACTAAGAATGCAAATGCGTTACATCAAAATTTTTCGTCAATCACAAGTACGAAAGAGTAGGTGCATGAAAGAGTGATAGTCAAAATTAAATTTTAAGTTCTGTAAAAATCTTAAACAGTCCTGGAAAAGTCCAGGAAAGTGCCTTAAAAAGTCCTGGAATTTGAATTTGCAGTTTCTGGCTACCCTGAATCTAGTCTTATGCGATTTGCCTAACTTTAGATACCCCCATTGATTTTGCCTTTAGTCCTCGTTTAATTATTATTGCTATAAGTACCGTTTGCTTCAAGAACTATTCTACTATGCTACTACTGTACATAACCGCATGTTTCTTGCAGTGCTTTTTTATTTCGCTGTCCTAAAAATATACGTTGCTTGCAAAAATTTTGAGCAAACCACATACTCAAACAAGTTATTAAAAAAAAAACTTTCTGCAAATGTGAAAGCTTTGTCCCAGAGCTACCGAGATATAGCTAAGTAATATTTGCGCTAAACAGCACAAATGCAATTGAAGCAAGTTATTATACCGAGCCCTTGGAAATCCGTCCCCATACCCCAAATAATCGATCATTATTTTAAACTTCTGGATGAACGCTTTGGGGCTGTTCATAAAAGACGTCCGCACTCAGGGGGGGAGGGGGGGTTAATAGATTTGCGGACAAGGGGGGAGAGGGGGTTTCTGGAATGCGGACGTCCTTATTTCAACTTTTTCCGCGACGGAAAATCGCAGATTGTTTTATTCCGTTTTCGGTTTTCCGGGCCAGTGTGAACCACGCATAAAACGTACAATCACGTGATTTAAGGGCGCGAAGCGCACACAAAACAAATCACATGACTGTACGTTTTACGTCACCTTGCGCTGTGCTTGCTTTGTGTAAACTTTGTATTAAAACTTAGTATATAATTAAACTTTGTAATTAAACTTATTATATAATTATACTTTGTATTAAAACTTAGTATATAATTAAACCGTGCAAACTTTGTATTAAAACTTTGTGTGTGTCAGTGTCTAATTAACGCATTTTTGTGTCCGCATGGACAAGGGGGAGGGGGGTGGTTTAGTCATTGCGGACATGGGGGGAGGGGGGGTCAATTTTTTGCAATTTTGTGCGGACGTCTTTTATGAACAACCCCTTTCAGAGAAATTCGCACCAACAGAAACATAACGATCACGTGATTGAACTTTTCGCTTTAGGGCCGCTCCAAATCCGAAATCCTGACTACGCCCGTGCTCAGATGCTTGCGATGACAAACCACTGAATATAATTTGGTTCTGCATGATGATTTTAAGATGATGATAACAAAGCTGTTATAATTCGACTTATTTGGAAAATATTTTTCAAAAAAATTTTAAGCAAAAATTACGTCACCAAGTGACTAAAGCGTTTAAGGGTGGAAGCGGAAGCGATTCAAAAATTGCCGCTTCCGCAACCCTGGCTCAACTAATCAGTAATCAACCGTATAATACTAAATGTTTCAATTTAATTCACGCCTAAATTAAAGTGCCAGTGTTCAATTAATAGCAGATGCACAAGTTATCATGATTCATAAAGTTGGATTGCATTTTTCTCCAAATATTAAGCATGAAAGCTGATATCAGGTTTTTCTTCGGGTTGGAAGCGCTGGCAAGATGCAATGCAGCAGGTGGTTTGACTATTATCAGCATTTCCTTTGGTATTCCTACTTTCAGCCTCAAAATTCCCGTAATCCATGCATCTTCCAAGCGGACAATCGGCTCCGTTCTGGAATGCATCCATAATTTCTTTGCCACTTCTACGCTGGTAGTATACATCCCACCAAGACAAAAGTCGGGCCAATATGGCCACTTGTAGTCTTCTTCGGAACAGTAGTATTTGCTGTCTCGGTCCCGAACAGGTACTACGCCAGTGCGGTGTCCAAACATGCAAAATATTGGGAGGGTAGGAAATTGTTTGACGGTTTCCATAATTTCTAACAAATACTCCTGGACCCATACAACGTTCACAAACATGTCATCATCGACAACGGAATAAAGGTCATCCAGCGAAAGGTTTTCGGATGCCCACTGCATTCCTGCTAGCGACTTAAAGACGAGGTTGCTAAAGGAAAAAAACAAAAGTAGATTTTATCTATCTTACTATCTATGTGAAAGTAGAATTCTTCTTGCAGCGTTTGTGACTATCTTTTCATTTGCCCCACATCTGAACCTTTCCAGTCAGTTTTTAGTTTTTTGGTGATAATGAATGATTAATGGATTACTTAACTCATCAAAACCACATTGACTATTGCAAGCCCTACCTGTAATTGTCGGGAATATCAATTTGCAAAATGTCTTTGTATTTTGCGCATTCGTTTTCAACGTTGTCCTGTTTTTGCTCTACTTTCCCAATCACGAATATGTTGTAAAACTCTCCCCCCTGGTAATGGCGGACCGACCCCCATGTCCTTCGAACCGCCTGTCGTAGTAGGTAGTTGTCGTAAGATGATTTGATGAACGTGAACATTTTCCACGTTTTCTCTACAAAAATTTTGTAAATTTTTCTTAAAATTTCTCACCTCTCCTATCCTCGTAGCACACTCCTTTAAATTGAAGTTTAAAGGAGTGTGCTACGAGGATTGGGTCACTGAAGTACCAGTTACAGTATGTAAAAGCATTGATAACTAGTTAACTACGAATTTATAATCGAATTTCTTTGGAGAATCTCACCAAGATTTGAAGTTTCATCGGCGATCATTTCACATTGAAAATACGATTTATTGTAAACGCTCAGTAATGAACAGAGCAGTAGCCTGGCCCAACTCAGACTGGAAAATTTCAACAAGCATTACTTTAGCAGACTAATAACAGTTATCGTTTGCTCCACCTGGAGAAACAAACAGTTACCGTTTGGTTAACAGTATCAGTTGCCCGGCCTGGAGAACGCATCCGGCTCCGGCCTAAAGCGAAATTTTAAAAAAAATTGATTTCGGCTGCAATACAGTCAGTAAGATTATTATTAGTCTTTTTCAAAAACAATTTAACTACGAATACCTATGCATTTTTCTGTTCAGTGGTTCTCGGTGGGGGGTGGGTAGGTAAGCCGCTGATTGCTCCGAGCGATCGGGACAGTCGTAAAAGGTGGCCGATGGGTACCTGGAGGTATTCTTAGCCTGCGGGGTGTTGGAGTGCCCATACTTTTTAAGTTGTGCGAAAATGGACACTTTTCCCAGTCCCGCACATTTGCTTGGATGTTATGAATGTCTCACTATGCCTTTCACCATAACCAAAACAAATATAGCATTGTCCCTTTTCGCCACCACTTTGGATTTTGGTGAAACTTGTGTACAATAGCGTAGCCAGGGGGGCTCGAACCCCCCCATTGGCCTGAAAAGTATGCAAAATCGCACGTTTTTGGTGCATTTGAGGCCGAGTTTTGCTCCAAAAATAAAAACAGCCACCCCCAAAGGAATTTGGGAGCCGAAAGAATGCTTAAAATTTGAGAAATCGGCCGAAAAATCGGTCTCAATTGAGGTAAAGACCTTTTTTTTTTGGAGATCACCTGTTTTTGGGCCGAAAAAACCTTTGAGATTTCGGCCAAAAAATCGGTCCCAATTTCGCTTACAGTTTTCTCAACCTTCCAAAAACGCCCCCCTCCCCCCCCCCCCTTAACGAAATCCTGGCTACGCGCCTGCTTGAGTAATCTTGGTATTCTGCTGAGGACCTTTGCTAATCTCACCTTTGTTCAAGCATTTACTTTTCCAGCATTGCGTTTCAAAGGTGGGCATTTTAAGAAATTTTATTCTTGGTCTCTGCATGAGAAACAAAACTTCATTCTCGAACTCGTCTTTACTTTCAATGGTGTTTTCTGTCGTGGTGTTTGTCTTCAGTTTGTTCGAAGGGCTGGTTTTTGATGTGTATTGACTTGTAGAATTTCTCCTACAATTCTTGTCGTATCTTCTATACAATGAAAATGAACATCAAATCTTTCGTTATACTCGCTGTATTACACCGAAACGTGTAAATGAGTTAGCGAGGCTCAACTCCACGTCATTGCGCGCGGGCAACAGAGCTCCATTCGAAGAAATGTTGCCGCGGTGGCGAGCAGTTGGCAACACTGTGTCTTATTTGACCGGTCCAAGATTTGAACCTCTGACCTCCCGCTCCAGAGACGAACGTGTTGCCGCTCGACCGTCTGTCTGAGTGGAAAATGAACATACCAAGTGCAACTCGTACCACCAGAGATTTTTCTTGCTTTGCCAACAAACTGCAAACCAAAAGGATCTTAAAAAAAAAACAGGCATCGGAATTAAATAAAGTTATTTTCATCATTCTGATAAAAGTTATTAAGCCTAATTAATTGTTGAAGGTGTTAAGTGAACTGAACGCAATATTATCAAAATTATTCTGCGAGAACTTGATGACATATTCAAGGTTTGTATACGTATAAACACACTAACGATGTACTGTACATGAATAAGTCGGAGATCGCAGTTCTAATTCAACTTCATGACTGCTAATTCTGTTTTGTCTCGCAAAAATTCAATTATTGAGGCAACAATCATAAAATAAACAGAAATTTAGTTGATTGCGAAACAATTGACATTGATTGATTACGGATCCTATACCGGTATACCTCCCCGAAAAACACCTTCCAGAAATTACATTTCCCCGAAAAACACTTGGCCGAAACTACATTATCCCGAATATACATTTCCCTGAACGTGCATTTTCCAGCAATTACATTTCCCTGAACGTGCACTTTCCAGAAATTACACTTTCCTGAACATGTACTTGCCAGAAATTACATTTTCCTGAACGTGCACTTTCCAGAAATTACACTTTCCTAAACATGCACTTGCTAGAAATTACATTAGCCCGAATGCTCATTTGGCAGAATTTACATTTGGCCGAAATTACATTTCCCCGAAAACTTATTTGCCAGAAATTACACTTGCCAGAATATACATTTGGCCGAAATTACATTTCCCCGAAAGCTTATTTTTTAGAATTTACAGTATACTAAACAAAATTTACGTTTGGTCGAAAACACATTTCCCCGAAAACTTATTTTTCAGAAATTACATTTCCTCAAAAATTCATTTTCTAGAAGCTATTTTTCATTTGAAAAATTATACTATGTTTAGGTTATTTATTTCTAATAAACAGAACAAACTTTTAGTTGAATTAAGAAACGTTGCGATAACAGTTAGCTTACTGAATGAGAAATAGAATCTAGCTTATTAGTCAATTTGCAATCATAAGTTGTGCTTCCAGCGTAACAAAAATTAGCAATTAAATAATGATGCTAGCATGTTCACTGAGGCAAAGCAAGGTTACTTTAACCCAGGTTACCCTTTTTTAGAAGAACCAATAAATTTTAAGTTGAGGCTGGCTTCTCTTCGTTTTTTGCCAATTTGCTGTCTCATTTGTTCTTAATATTTGTCCTTGAATTTGATAACGTTCATGTCAACTTAAACGACCATGTTTTTAAAGTTATTTTGGCGTCTAATTCCGAATGCTCTGTCAGCTTGAGCAAAGACTTTTTTGCTTTTTTTGCAGCATTGTAGAAATGCAAAAGCGAACAAGTACGGAGTTTTTTTTTTGACTTGAGAACATTTAAATATTTATGAGTTGCTTGCGCTGTTTGAAGTAGCACTCTGTAATTTTAGAATCGTTGCAATATTTTGCTTGTAAATACTGGAAAATTACTAAAATTTCATCGTTTTGAATTTGCACAGAATTTAGTTGCTTTTAAGATTTGAAATTTATTCTTTTTTGTTTCCAATCTTTTTGTTACTGATGGAGGCTGGCATTTTTTTAGATTCTGAGCAACAATGAGCCTCGGGTTTTTATGAAATATTATTGTTATAAGAAAAAATAGTGTAATTCGTCTTGCGTTCGCGACAAAATTAAATCTGCAGCTATAGTACGAAGCAGCCAAAATCTACATCAAATGCAAACCAGCAAAACAACACTTGTTGCATCCTCGGCTAAAGATTTCGCGCTTTAGCTTACAAACACTCAAAAACGCAGCAATGGCGTATTAGGCCGTTTGCTGTAAATTCTAGGACGCTTAAAAAT
This sequence comes from Trididemnum nubilum, assembly GCA_963965965.1. Classification (NCBI taxonomy): domain Eukaryota; kingdom Metazoa; phylum Chordata; class Ascidiacea; order Aplousobranchia; family Didemnidae; genus Trididemnum; species Trididemnum nubilum. The sequence continues at coordinate 8,991,721 of OZ014473.1, read as the reverse complement.
CGAGTTTGTAAAAAAGTTTGAGTGGCAAAAAAATTTTGATGCAGATAGACTGTATTTCATCCTAGGAGGTTTATATAAAAAGTTCTCCAAAAATTACCCTGCAGTTTTCGAGCAAATGGGGGTTGAAGTTGTGGGTTTTCAAAACTAAAAATTACATATTTTCCGCATAATGCGCAAATTTAAATCCTTTTATCATTTCTATTTGCTTATTTTGACAATTTTTCAGATGCACAAATGTCTAGTTTGGTTTTAAAGTTAAATTAAGCAATCCTCCTCAGCGCTCTCTAGCACTACTAGCGGCGAAATGTTTCTTTTGTGTTTATTTAAGCTTTTAATAATTTTCCCCTTAATTTTTCAGTGCTTAACCATCGATAGGAGTTTACTTCATTTGTTTGAACGTACCAAAATGACATAAACTTTTCCGAAAGCACTGGGCTACAGATAAAATTCAAAATACATTTATTTTGGGGCCTTGTTTGACTAGAAAACAGTTAACAAAAATCAATAAAATTAACTACAAAAACAAACTTATTTCAAAGCTGGTTAAATATTTAAAATAAGTATATCAACTTATAACTGCACAGATATAAACAGGATTTTTGATGAGTGTAGTTTTGAAATGACGTAACCGGTCAATGATGACGTCACAAAATAACGTAACGAATGAATGAAACGTCACAATATAAATTGCAATATGAAGTTTTTGTCAAAATTTTGCAAAACCACAATATTTTTTGAGTTGATGAAAAGCAAAATCGCATTCTTTGGTAAAAATCAATTTTTGACGGGTATGCTAGGTGAATTCTAACCCTAGGGTGCATCCGAAGCTAGTAGCAATTGAAGAATAAATTAGAACACTTTTGATTACTTAGGAAAGTGCAAAAAATAAAGCAAAATATGCTGGTTGCCGGTGATGTCTAAAGCTTTAACAATGCTTGGAGAAATCAAAACTTATTCTATAATATCACCGATCACATTAATACAAATTATTTTAATTGTCGTGGTCATCAATCATCACATTCAAGTTGCTCACTACGTGTTATTGGTCATCAATCATCACATTCAAGTTGCTCAACTACAGCATTATGGTATCCGTGGTCCAAGTCTTCAACTAATAAAATCGTTCCTGGAAAGAAAACAATTTGTTTCAATTAATGGTGTCAATTCAGATTTACAGCATAATAGCTTCGGCGTACCTCAAGGTTCAACGCTTGGTCCTTTACTTTTCTTGATTTATATAAACGACTTACCTAACGCTGTCCTGGGTTCTACAACACTTTTTGCCGACGACACCTGCCTTATGTTAAAAAATTCAAACCTCTTGACCCTACAAAATGATTTAAACTCTCAGACCTCCTGTTTAAATAAATGGTGTAACTCTAACAAATTGACCATCAATCCACAAAAATGTCACATTCTTGCAATTTCTCCAAAATCGAACAAAAATGTAACTGACTTCTTTATTAAACTTAATGGAACCGTTATTAGGGCTGAAAATAGTGTTAAATATCTAGGAATCAATCTTGACTTGAACCTGAACTTTCGCAAGCACATTGAAGTTATTGAAAATAAATTGTCTAGGTCCTTAGCTATATTGTTTAAACTAAAACCAGTATTACCTCAAAATGCGCTTCTAAAATTATATTATGCTATGGTTCATCCTTATTTGATTTACGGACTAGTTGCCTGGGGTTCAACTTTCCCTTCTTACATAGAAAAACTTAACATATTACAAAATAAAGCGGTTAAACTAATCGGTGGAGGAAATTACCTCGATAGGGCTACTCCATACTATTCAAAACTGAACATTTTAAAACTCCCCGACTTATATAAGCTTGAAATTGCCAAATTCGTACATAGATTTATGCGTAATACCCTTCCACAATCCTTCTCTAATTTTTTCGCAAAGGTAGGTCAAGTCAACACTCGTACAACAAGATCTTCTTCTAAACCCAACAATTTATATATACCTTGCTATAAAAGTAACAGGATTCAGCGAAGTATCAAATATCAAGGTGTAAAAGTTTGGAACTCAATTCCAGTTGAAATTCAAAATCTACCCAAGTCACGCTTTAAAATTAAATTGAAATCACATTTAATGCAAGCTTATCTAAAAGAAATAAATTGATTTTATCTTGAACATTTGCGGTTAACTGGTCAGCTTTCAACCTGGTTACGACCTTCTAATCGTCTGTTCTATATTAAACCGTTAAAAAGCAATCCGGATGGCTGCTCGACTCGAAGACCGAGAAGGTCCCTTCGCAGCCTCCCAGTTTCCATTCGTGTACCTAATTTGCTTGTCAAATCCTTGACTTTGTTTTTTGTTTGTTTTTTTGACGCGAGTGGCGACAAATAAACTTCTGTTATTATTGTTCGATAGTTGAAGCAGACCTGGAGTCGAGGACACAATGTTCGAGGCCAAGGAATGAAAAAAAATTCGAGGCCAAAACCAAGGACCGACTTTTCTAGTACAGACCCTCTCGAGGCCAAGGACAGGATTGGTCGAGGCCTAAGCCAAGGACCAGGGACAAAATTTTAAAAAAAGCTATGGTCGGCAAACTTTGAATGTTTTTAAGCGCGAAAGTGTAAGACATTGCATTTCGCTAAGTTTTTCATGATAATTTGAAAATGGTAGTTTCTAAAAATAACGAATGTTATTTTGAAGTTTTACGCGATAGCAGCAATTTTGATTACGTTCCATAGCGGTATCGTGGTAATAAAACAATTAAGACCGTTATGCGAAATGAGAGTAACTAACTTCTGAACATGGAAACGGTCAATTTTAATACCTTAACTTCATCAGTTAAAACCCCAGTGTCAACGTCCTCTGAGTGATTATGGATCTCTTATCCCCACCGTTTTAGTACTTTTTCCAAAACAACCTTTATTGTTTGAACGACTTCTTTTTGCAGGTTTTTAAAAATATTATCATAGTTTTTAAACATTGTATAGCGACTACGATATTATTATGTAAAAGTATTGCAAAATAGAGTAAAATAATTTCTGTTTTTAAAATGAATTAAGGTACCGTATCCAGTATTTGCAAGCTCACGTCCTTGGAAAAAACGGGGTCTGGGGGCGAGGGCAAAGTCCACATGCCTCCGTTGAACAATTTTAGTGACTTTTTTTAATAAAAAAACAATTTTTGTGATTTTGAAAGAGGTGAAACAATTAAATTTTCAAAGCAATTTTAAAAAAGAAAATACCGGTAACGTAAAAGTTAAGTTGAAAAACTTTAGTTTTATCACATTTTCTCCAATCCTAATTTTAATTAAACTTTTTTTTACACATGATATCTTTCTATAGCTCATTAATTGCCTATCCATGAATGAGGGCACGCGTTTCTGCCGCCAAACGTCACTTTGTAAAATTTAACATAAGGTATTTAATGGCAAAAATAACATGAGAATCTTAACAGGGCTGTATCAAGGAGGAAGGCCTTGAAGAGATTTGCCATTTGTCCGGGGTCGCCCTCCCCCTCTGAAGAGCTCACAATTGTAGAAACGTAAAAATAATTAATCATTATTTTTTTCGAAAAAGGCCCAAATTTTTCAAGGGAGCTTCTCCTCATCTTAATGACGTCGTGTTAAAAACTGATTAACTGCAGCGCGCATCTTTCCAGCCATTCAAACAATTATAGTTATATTTAATTTTACGCTCACATTTTTAACTCCTCATATAGCGTTTTTTTCTGATACTGTATAGTTTATTATTTGTCGAGGACAGAGGTGGAGTCGAGGACACAACGTTCGAAGCCTAAGCCAATGATACAAAAAAATCCGAGACCAAGGCCAAGGACTGACTTCTCGAGGCCTAGGACAGGAATGCTCAAGGACACAAGGCGCAGGTATTCTCCAAAACGAAAAAAAAGGTCTTCGCGCCAGGAAATGCCCATTTCCAAGATAAAGTGAAAAAAGCTCATTGCCATGGATCATTTTCAACAATTTAATATCCTCGGCCGAGAGCAGGGTATTTTCGAGGACTTGCAGGCTTCAAGGCCAAGGATTTGACCTCCGAGGCCAAAGCCAAGAACTTCAAAATGTGTCATCGAGGACTCCGCCTCTGTTATTTGGGATTCTTAGCGTCAATTTTTAACGCAAAAATTGCTCAGCAAATGTGGCTTTTTCCCAAATCACTAAACAGTGATTAGAGTGCTGCTCTTTCTTATTTCAAAAAAAATCTTCGCGATTTTTGCTCGCATACATTCAGAACAAGGTGGCTTTCTTAAGATAAGTTTTGTTAGTTATATCACGGATACACTAACATACTCTGGTTAATATGCTATCCCTAGTACAGGTGCGTGGCCAGAAATTCGCAACAAGGAGAGGCTGTTTTGGGGGTTTGGGGACGGAACCCCCAGCGGCTGGAGGTCTAATGGGATCTGGGGGCCAAGCCTCCAGCCGCCGGAGGCACGGGGGTCTGGGGGCAGAGCCCCTAGCGCTCAATAATTTTGGATTTTTTTCCAAAAATAACTTAATTTTAGGGCTATCTTAATAAAAAATAATGCTGTTAAAACGTGGTATAGAAATTGGCAGTGCAACATGATTCAATTGGTTGCATTAATGAGCTATGTGGGAGGTGGCTATTGATAACATTGCAGTTCTCTTGTTTACATGCTGGTAAATCATAAAATCCTATTATTCAATAAAACCCACACGGAGTAATCTATTTCGTCTATATTTTATAAAGGAAAATAATTGGGGGGAGGCTAATGGAAAGAGATCTGAGAGAAATGATCGGTAATTAATCAACACTGAATAGCCCCCCTCTCCTTTATTTCTGAGTTTATAACATACTGTATTTGTTAATAAAACCTATGTTTGGCGTTTTTACACTAGCGATCAAATTTGATTGTTTATTTTTGGGCATTTTTCAAAGTTTTTACTGATATTTGATTTTAATTTTTGACAAATTAGCCTCTCCTGAAGATATGTTTCAAAAGATGCTCACAATCACTTTTTAGTCCATTCCAGCGCAAAAAACAGTCCCAAAAGACCTAAAAACGTGGTATTTTTCATATTCTACGTTTTGGTTGACAGGCCAATGGGGGAGGCTATAGGCCCCACACCCCCTCCCCCGCTTTCCCCCTAGCTACGCTACTGCTGTGGTAACTGTCTTACGTTTTATTATCACGCACATATACTTTTTTCCGAGTCCATACTCAGATAAGCACGGTCATGAGTTAGCATTAGCAACTCAAAAATGTTGGCGTCAGGAGCCCGGATCCCTTGTTATGGCTCTTGATGGTTTTAAGGCTTTGCGGTTTGTACCACCCGCAACGGAAATATTTGCAGAAATAAGAATAACAATTCTACACTGCCTTTTGCCCCTCATTCTCCGATTAAAGCTTTCACACAATGCCATTTAAAATAAGGTTTACTATGACTTGGCAATCACAATATATGATATTTTTCAAATAAGGAAAAAAAATGAATTGAAAAGCTAGAATTTTTGGTTATTTTTTGTTTGGTTATTTTCCTTTTCAAACAATCAAAAAATAATGCTGTCCTTGAGCCAAGAACAGGACATTTTTGAGGACTTGTAGTTGTAGGCTTCAAAGCCAAGGACTTGAGCTTTGAGGCCAAGGACTTCAAAATGTGTCCTCGAGGACTCCACCTCTGATTTAAACTTTGTTAAACAGAGTGCTACTTGGCAAAAATTGAGATAGCGTTAAACAAAATCTCAAATGACAAGTCGCAGTGTCTTCATGGGAGTTAGGTCTGGAAGTACAAATCTGTTCTATTTTATCTAGGAGCCTGCACAACAATGCTAGGTCTACAAATACAAATCTGCATTAGGCCTAGTTGTTTGAGAAACAATGCTAGGTCTACATGTTGTGTGCATTTTCAAATCTAAAAGTCTCAACCATTTTCGCAGCACTGTCATAAAATTACCACTGATATCTGAACACAGCAGATTGCGACTATGTTCTGCTTGGCAGGTCATATAATTTTATTATCTCTGTACCAGTAACTATAGGCTATTTTAAAGAACTGTTTTGAAACGATGCTTCATAATTTCTGCCTGGCTCGCCATATCACTTTTGGTTATCAAGTAACTGGCTATCTATACTGTGTAGACCTAGGTCTACTTTAAAGCGATGTTTCATCATGGATACGAGTATTTATTGCAAGTAATTTGCCAAAAATTTCTTTTTAAAACAAATTTAAGAACAAAATCCAACTATTGCACCCACTTAACCCAATTTAAGCTAACATAGTAAGAAAACTAACCATTAAATCAGTGTGGCCTACCTCAGGACATGATCCAAAGCAGTTTTTAAAAATTCGTTAAAGGGAAAGTCCCCAAGTAATTCTATTCTATGATTGGTCGATTCCGGTTGTCTGATTGTATTCATCCGTATTTTAGAAGCCAACTTTCAGGTCAAATTTGAAAAATACTGCAGGAAAATAAGTGGAGAACTTTTGCATGTGAGTTTGTGAGATAAAAATCAATGTATTTAAGCAAAAAATAAGCTGCCACTCAAATTTTTTTACAAGGTGAACGCTAGAATTTACAGCAAACGGCCTATATATTCCACAACCAGCTTCAAAGAGATTTTAGTTGAAATCTACCGAGAAAGCCACTCCTACGGAAAGCTCATTATGATGTCAATTCCCGCCATGTACATTTCATACAATTTAAGAACATTTCATTAGCAGTTCATGCGAAGGTAGCAAGAAAATAATGATTCCTTCACATGACGTCACCATTAAAACCAACGAGCCGTGCTCTAGCAAAAACTGACCGCATTATGCAGTGTAATGAACAACGTAGAATAAATGATCTTGTCGAGATTGTTGTTGGGGAGGTAGCTGGACTGCAACTGTTTAGGATGAAAATTCGAATTTCCTGCTGTTAAGAATTCTCTGCTGTGTACTTTTGACCAGAGAATTTTGAGTTAATATTTGTTTGCAACCAGGCTCCTGCCAATCTTTCGAATTGAACAATTTCACCAATTTACACATTGGTGTCATTGAAACATTAATTTTTGCTTTAAATAAATTTTCCCTCAAGGCGCGTTATGTACCTCAAATCAAAATGACAGTTCCGTGCGGTGTTTTTTTTAAATTCTTCAAATTTATTGAAACGAATAGGCCTATTTCATTATATTATTGTATAATTAATACGAGAAAACGCTCACCAAACGAGCTCCATTAAAGCAAGACTGTAGGCCAGTGCTTCCCAATCTTTTCATCACCGTGACCTAGTTTCAATTCGAAAATTTTCCAAGGCCCACATCTAAATCGCTAGCTTAATCGCAATTTTCAGGTGATCACAAAAAAAAAGGATATTCACGCCAAAACCGTAAATTTTGTGCTAGCTCTCTAACGGGCCCCACAGCGCCAATGATCAAGACATTTTTTCAACCGAATTTGCAATTACCCAAATAGCTCTGTAGCCCTCCACAAAATGCTCCTATGGCCCATAGGTTGAAAGCCACTGCTGTAGGCCATGTGTAAGCGTATAATGGTCGTGAAATTTCAGTTTCGTCTTTTCATACGTGTAAGTCTGCACTAAGGTCAGTAGCGTAGGCAGGGAAGTGATGCAGTGCCGTCGCTACAGGGGGCCGTGCCCCCCGATTTCAGTTTACTCAAAATACTGTTTTTGCAACATCACGTAAGTCAATGATGGAAATATAGCAATAATAACTTTCAAACATAATTTTCCTTAGACGTTTTCAGATCTTTTGCCAAGTTGCTGGCAATCAACTGGCGTACATAAATGTGACGGAATAACCCGCCTTTTTACTGTAAGACGCCTTTACAAATGTGTGGCGGAAGAGAGATATAAGACTGCAGAATCGTTACCGATACTTTGTTAGTGATTATGACATGCACGATAGGTAAAAACATTTTTTTCAAAGAGCAGCTGTTTTGATTTTTGGAGCACAAACAACATTTTTAGGTCGCAGTCAGTGGAGCACTATTGTGAAGGGGCTTAGACCCCCTTAGCCAAGTCACTTAGAAAATTTTACTTCAAAATACTAGCGTTTAAACATATTTAGATTTGACCTGAAGCAATGGGGGGAGGGCTAAAGGGGTTAAGCAATTTAAGTCTTAGAAATGACGTCCGAATTTTAGCAATGTAGTCATTGATGCGGCTTCAAAAAGTGCGAAATGTGATTAAAATGCCGTTAAAATCGCTATTTTTGTGGTGTGAAATCACAAACATTGCCCAATGGTTGGGGGCTCCGCCCCCAGGCCCCAGTCTGTGACACGCTCGAGTTGCATCAGTTAGTTTAACACAAGGCCTAAATTAGACAATTTTTGTGCAAAAATAATTTTTGTTTCAACTCTCTTTAGCAAAATCCTGGTTGCGCGTTTGGCAGCATTCACTGCTGCAGATAGAGTTTTCAAGCAATTACGGCTGGGCCGCAACTCAGGGGGGGGGGCAGGAGGGGCGGCGCCCCCCAAGCAAAAACTTTGCCCGCCCAAACCCAAAGCGACAATAGAAGAAAATATTGGTAGGCCTAAGTAGACTATTGTAAGACTGTTGATTAATGATTTGAACTGATGCGAAATATTGCGTTTCACAAAACTTTTATAATCGGTACGTACATTGATTGTGGTGGCACTTGGTTTGCGTAAGCCTAATGCATTATCGCAATCCTTGCTTGATTTAGCTGACAAGCTACAAATTGTTTAGTATAACTGCAAATGAAAAAATGACTAACATTGTTCAAATGAATAAAATTGTTTAGTATAACTACAAATGAATAACAAGCTACAAATGACTTGAAGACCATTGGTCCCTTCGCAGGCCTCTCTTTGCTGTTTATCATTGTGCAATTCTGTGTTATTTTGATATTTTTATTGGCAACAAAAATATAGTGTTCTGTTCTGTAAGTAAAATCTTTGAAGAATATTGCAAAATTTTATTGTGACGCAATAGCAACTATTTTACAATAAAAAAATTGACGTTAGGTGCGGTTGCGGTAGCACCAGGGTAGCTCGCTGGCATTTGCAGTGAGTGCACGTGGTCACTTTGACCTTGGCCAAAAAGTTGTTTAGTAACTGTTGTACACTGCGTTTTGTCTTGTTTGGCAGTAATGGATAAGTTTGTCATGAGAAGTATTAGAGACCCTCACCCCGGTCCGAATCCTGCTTCTTCTGAAGATACCGATACTCCTTCCACTTAATTATCTGCACATGCTTCTGGTGGCCCTGGTTATCTTAACCTTCTTGCTCCTTCACGTCCAACCTAAAATTTATTTCCGAAAGGCAAAAATAACTGCTGCTGCTGTCCCGAACGCTTTCGAACCCATACCCGCACCAACCAATGAATATAACTCAGCTTCAGGGGTTGCTAAAAGCTTTCTTATTTCTAAAACAAACTGCCCAGCACATAGGCGTAGCCAAGGATCCCGCCCCCAATTGAAATGTCACCAATGACAAAAATACGACAAAAAAGCCTCTTGTTTCTTCAGTTTTTTCTAGCATTTTTTGGTTACAACAGTAATTAATAAGAATGAATGACGACCAGATCCCCTCAATTCAGTTTTGGCCAACCAATTTAAATGTATATATAACCCAGGAGATATGGAGAGTTTTGTTCTAAAAGTTCCTATCTTGGGTCCTCATTTACCTTTTTACGAACGTAATGCAATAACTAGGGCCGGATTTACCATAATATGGCACAGTACTAGCAAGGGTGAGACTTTCTTTGGTCTTCACCTATATTTAGCAAGAAGATGTTGCGAAAATCTTCAAAGTGCCAAGGGCCTCGCACAATATAAATCTGGCCAGGGCAATAACATGGTTAGTAGGCGTAACCGTCTATTGTACCATTTTTAAATAACAATCCACCTCCGTCTCGCCAGTTTTTAACGCGACAAAATACTTGTGAAAAAAAATTAGCTAGGGGAAATACTCATTGAACAAACTATTAAATTTGAATTCAGGGGGCTTGTACCTCTTGGTCGTATATGTACTCCCGCAACTGGTTATTTTTCTGACAAAACAAAAATCTCTAAGGAAAATCTTCGAGTGGATTATTATTTACTGCTAAAATATTGCAGTAGGCAACGTACCTTGCTTTCCCCTACCCGGGCCAAATCGCTTACAAAATTTAACACCAAAATGCAAGATTTTAAAATGTTTTGGACATAACTTGTGAGTTAAAGTAGGATTGAACAATTTAATTTTTTCAATTGGCTTTCAAATGTTAAAAACCTGGTTTTTTCGAATGGCTCTAAACACGTGCAAATTGTGATCCAATGGCAATAAAACAGCTAGTTTTCCAAAAAATTACAAAAAATCGCCCAGCTGTCGGGGGCTTCGCCCCCAGACTCACGTCTGTAATACGTTTGAGTTACATCAGTTTGCTTACCACGTCTCCCATTTTACACTTTTTTGGGAGGTTTCAGCTCTCTCCCTTTACGAAAATGTTGCTTATGTGCTAACACACTGGCCACGGTTTCTGATCTTCCAATCTACAATATCTTTGTCCCAGAAAAAGTTCTTCCGAAAATTTCTGGTAACGTCATTGCACGTGATTTGTGCCCCCCTCCTAATCAAAAATCCTGGCAAAACCTATGGCCCAGAATGCTCGTTCTGTTGAAAAAGGAAGCAATTTTTGGCCTCCCCTAAAAGAAATTTTGCCCCATAGAACAACGCTCTAGTTGCGGCACTGTATTAGGGGCCGCAGACGAAAGCGAGATTAGAAACATTGTTGGCCTCATAGGTTTTTTTTTAGACATGAATACAGCATTTGAAATACATATTTGTTGCCGTACAAGATGTGAAGATCGGTTTTAATATGCAAAAGTTTAGTCTATTTTAGTGCCCCCCACTTTCGGCTAGTGCCCCTTCGCTTCGTTTGCCCTGGCGACGGCACTCCTGGGGTAATGGCTTCAGCTTTTTGAGACAGCAGTCTTTTGCACTGGAATGGACTCAAAAATGATTTCAAGCAGCTTTTGAAACAATTACTCGGGGGAAACTGATTTGTCAGAAATAAAATACACAAATAAGTAAAAACTTTCCAACTGGCGAAAATAAGCAATCAAATTTGAGACATTGTAATTGTAATTGTAATTTTGTAAATTTTGCCAATTTGATCGCTTGCTACAAAATGCTGAACATGGATATTCATCAAAAAACTCAGAAATAGGTAGGGGGCTATTCAATTTTAGTTAATTACCAGTCACTTCTCTCAAATTTTGTCAACCACTTCTTTCGAGTTTCGTTTCATTAGCCCGCTCCCCCTCCAATTACCTTTCTCTAAAATGTACATGAAATAGATTACCCCTTGTGAGTTTTACTAATCTAGGATTTCATGATTTACCAGCTTGTAAATATGAAAATAAAATTTTACCGTTTGTATTCACCTTCTACATAACCCATTTCTGCAAACAGTTTAATCAAGTTTTTGCACTGCTAACTTCTTGTGCCACGTTTAAAGCAATGGGTTTTATCAAAATAGGCCTAAATTTAAGTCCGTTTTGCAAAAAATACAAAATTTTCCAGCGGCTAGGCGCTCTGCCCCAGACTTCCAACGGCCTCTGGCTGGGGGCTCCACAATCAGACCCCCGAAACAGCCCCTCATTGCAGATTTCTGGCTACGCGCCGGACTAAGATACTTCAATGATGCAACGCTTGTATGCTGATGTTTTTGTGAGTTTCAGATACTATCGAAATACCTTAATATTACCAATAATCGAAAAACACATCAAAATATCATCACAAACTTCGGAAGAATAGTTCGGTTCTGAAAATAACACCTATTTTTGTCAAAAACCAAAAATATTTCAAACCCAGCCTTGTTTGTCAAAATTAGTTACAAAACGTGCTTAGTTACGGCTTTCCTTTGCCCTTTTTATTCTACACGCAGCTTAATAATTTTTGAAAATGAACAAGCTTAATTATATACTGTATGAATTTTCGTAAAGTAAATTCTATCAATAACGAAATTTCGGTTTAATGTGCATGTCACGAATAATAATTTTGAATGCCTGATATATGATTATTTGCTGTATTTACTGCGTACATGACTGATTTACTGCTTTTGCCGCTTTTTTTGATTTAGAATATTCGGGATATTCTGGATAATTCCTTTCTAGTATTTTCTACTGTCTTCTATGAGTATTAGTCACCGGAATTATTAGTTGTTTACATGTCTTAATTGCTATATTTAGACTTGAAGTTTGTGACGTCATAATCATGTTGAAATCTTATCGTAAGCTCGTGCATGTTTTTCTATTCTGACGTATCATGGATTGTTCTGGGATATTCGATAGCTTTTGCCGTAGTATAAATAAGCGAGTCGTTTTTGATTCTATTATTCTAATATTCTGAAAGTGGATGATTTTTAGATATTAGTTTCGTGGGCATTTTTGCCGAGTGTGTGTATCTGTGGTTGGCTTGTGTTGCCGTATATTTGGCGATCTGAATTGGGCGATCGCGAGGGTGTGTAAGGTGCGACCTGAACCTGGTCGGTCGCGGTTAAGTCTTTTACGATCTGAATCTGGTCGATCGTAAGAAGTGTTAGTGGGGCGATTTTGCTCAGTGAGAGTGGTTTTGTGTTTCAATCTTAAATAGAAGTTTTAATTTAAGATTGGTTTGTTGCATTCTGAGATTTAAGAAGCTAAAGGAACTATCAACTGGCATTTTCGATTCGTCAATTAACATCTCAGTTGTTCTCTAGTTTCAGCCTACGTGGGCAATTCTAGGGATTAAAGGTTGTACTCTAGCCAAGTATCAACGATCGCGACAGTGCATAAAATCTGGAAAATGAATTTTCGGGGAAATGTAATTTCGGCCAAATGTACATTCTGGCAAGGGTAAATTCTGGAAAATAAGCTTTCGGGGAAATGTAATTTTGGCCAAATGTACATTCTGGCAAGTGTAATTTCTGGCAAATAAGTTTTCGGGGAAATGTAATTTCGGCCAAATGTAGGCTACATTCTGGCAAGTGTAAATTCTGGCATATAAGTTTTCGGGGAAATGCAATTTCGGACGGATGTTTATTCTGGCAAGTGTAATTTCAGGCAAGTGTTCACTCTGGCAAGTGTGATTTCTGACAAATGTTAATTCTGGAAAAAGAACGTTCAGGGTAATGTTTTTCTGGCAAATGATTTTCTGGGAAATGTTTTTCTGCGAGGTGTAAGGATACCATTGATTACTTCAAGTTCGTAGATTTGATGTTGATTCCCTTTTCGATTTACTATGCTGGTGGCGCTTGATTAGTTTTTGGTGGAGTTTATGTCATCAGCATAAATTTTTATTTCGCTTAACCATGTTGCGGGTTACACTTTTTTCATGAACATTTTATAGGAATACGATGCTCATTTTTGTCTCAGCATGGGATAAATATTAAGAACACATGCTAACACATGGCATTTGTTAGGTTTCTAATCAGCAGAGTTTTGTAGGCCTTTTCTATAGTGCCGTTGTTGATTTGTTTAACCATAATCGAAATCTATAACAAAAGATAAATTTTTACTAAGCAAGAGTAAATTTTTGTCACTCTTCGTGGAAATTTAAACTATCGGAGCAAGTTAATAAGCAGTTTAAAAATTATTGTTTTTTTTCTCTAGCGGGTACGCTATTCATTTTTGACTAAAAAATAGTTTAAAAATGTTCTACTGCTAAAGACAAAGTTGATTTGTTTTACATCCGGAGTGTGTAGCCCTAACTTGAACTTTTATATCCGCAGCAAAACCATACGGAGTATGACGTTTTGCTAAACTGATATTCTATTATGTAATAAAGAATAAGAATATTTGAGTTGAATTAAAGCCTAGGTCTCTCCTCAGAGTTCACAGAGATGATCGCATTAACCGCTCGATTAACTTGTCAATAGGCCTACTTAACTTACTTTTCAATAACTTGCGGTGTCCTTCTTGTTGAAATGTAAAGAAGACTTGCCAGCACCAAGCAAATGCTCCAACTCAATGAGCTGTTTTTCAAGCGCTTTAAGATTCTCATTGCGATTCATTTTAGGATAAATATATAAGTTTTTAAGATAGAAAAAGTCTTTAAATTATTCATGACTAAATTCAAATAGATTTAGCTCTTAATTTGTAACAAAAGGCATTCCAATACCTCGACATTCACTGGTTATTCTCTGCTAGCGTTACAGCTATATAAGCAAATGAATTGCACTGCTAAAAAAACTTTCATAATGCGTGGTTCGCCACTCTAAATGTGTCCAATTGTTGTTGTTGTAGGGCATATTTATCCTCTTGTCACCGGACAGCGTCAGCAGTGGCGTCGCTAGGGGTGGCGGCCCGCCCCGGGGGTCACCATTTTGGGGTGACACCATATTGTGAAATGAAACCATATTTCCACTGATTCAGTAGCGTAGCCAGGGAGGGCGGGGGGAGCTATAGCCCCCCCATTGACATGTCGACCAAAATGCAGAATGAGAAAAACTACGTTTTTAGCATTTTTGAGACTGTTTTATGCACAGGATTGGACTAAATAGTCATTTAGAACATCTTTTGAAACATTATATTCAGGGATGTTTCTCTATAAACTGTATGCAAAATAGATTACTCCGTGGGAGTTTTATTGAACTATTCGATTTTATAATTTACAAGCATCTAAACAGGGAAATAAGATTTTATCATTGGCCACCTCCCAAATAGCCCATTTATGCCACCAGTTTAATCATGTTTGTACTGCCAATTTCTTAGCCACGTTTTAAAAGCATTATTTTTTTAGTCAAAATAGCCCTAAAATTAAGTTATTTTTGCAAAAAAATACAAAATTTTCGAGCGCTTGGGGCAAAGCCCCCAGACCCCCAAGACAGCCCCCCATTGCAAATTTCTGGCTACGCGCCTGCACTGATTTATGGTAAAGATCTTTTTTCCATCCTCATTTGAACTGAAAACCAACCAATTTAGCGGCGAAGACTTTTTTTTTTTCTTTTTGTTTTGGAATTCACATATTTCTGGGCGGAAAACCCACTACTCTGACGGCAATAACCTTTTTTTTTTTTTTTGGTCTTCGCCTATTTTTGGACCGAAAAGGGCTGACACCACGAAATTCCGCCCCGGGTGCCTCCATCCCTAGCAACGCCACTGAGCGTCAGATCCTAAATGTAGGACGATCTGCTGGTTGGAGAAATCTGCCCTGCTGAGGAGTTTCCACTGATCCAATGTTCCTATTAATTTCTTCAAATTCTTGTCCACTGAATTTGATGCTTGTTTGAAGCCGCCAAGCAGAGATAATCATCGTAAAGCGTCCTATCCAAGGACGCAACAACGTGACCATGGTGCGTGTCGAACCCAGATCATGCGATCAGAGTCGTCGTAAAAACGACGTCTTCACCCTCTTGTCGTCGCTTCTGACTAATAGTGTGGGATCGAATGACCTATTGGAATTCAATTTCAATCTGCGAAGGATTTCGGCTATTGTTGTTTTATTTGGATCAACCGAAGTTGGAATTGGCACATTCGTAGCAAAATATAGCGATGCCGGTAATTCGTTTAAAAACTTCTGTACCGTCACATTTTTAGGCGTTATATCTTCGGTAGTGTTAAAGCAGCTATGCTTCAATGTTTTCAATTTTTCTTGAACTAATACTTTGTGTCAAATTCAACTGACCAAGATGCTTCTTTAAACTTAAATTGGACTAACTCTTTTAAATAAGACCATAACAAAATTTGTTGAGTCAAGACGTTCGCATAATAAACTTTCTACTGTCGTAATTGCGGTACAAAAAGCTAGTTTCGTTGGTATATTCGTACTTCACATTATCGTATATGTACAGTATGCAAAACGTGGACTGGCATCGCTTTGACTAAAGCTACAGGAAATGAAAAAGAAATGTTGAATTGAACTTGTTCTATTTACGCTAATGTGCTGCAGTACAGCTCGTTAACTTAGCATGGTGGTGAAAAGCAACAAAAACTATCGGTGCTTTTTTTTTTTTCAAGCATTATAGATTGTTGGCTAATCTGCTTTATTGGTGAGACGGCTAAGTCGATACCGAGAGTTTTGGCTCAAGAGTCGAATGTCAGATCACAGGAAAGCTTGGTTCGGCCGTTTTCTTTTCAAGTCCCCTTAGATCTAGAGCTGCTATTTTTATATTCTTTCCTGGTTGGCATAATGATCAAGACCTATGGGTTATAATGGCTCAATTGTTGGGTCTTTGCATGCAAATATCAACTTCCTGTCACAATAAGGGCTATTTTTCCGCTTCAATTTTTTTTTTCAGGCCTATTTCAAGTTACGAGCTGCAGATTGGTGCATGGTTGTTTTATGATGTGTCACAGCGAAGACAAAAAATTTGCTTGGCGTTTTTTGATACAATGGAATGAATCTACTGTATAATTAATATACTGTGTTGAAACGGTCGTAGACCAGTTGTTGTGGTCGAGCGGTAACGCTTTCGTCTCTGGAGCGGGAGGTCTGAGGTTCAAATCTTGGGCTGGTTAAATCGGACTCAGTGTTGCCAACGGCTTGGTATAGCTGCTACATTTCTTCGAAGGCGCTGTGTTACTCAGGAGCAATGTCGTGGAGATGCGCCCCGCAAACTCTTTACACGCTTCGTCGTAATACAGCGAGTATAGTAAGATAGAAGATTTGATTCGATTTGAAGCGGTCGTAGCCTCGTAACGTCCATGCATCACTGTGCCTGCGTTCAGGATGAGGAGCGCCGAGAGCCAAACGTGAGCCGGAAGCCAGCTCAAATATTAGGCATCTCCGGTTTTGGGTAATCTAAAACAGAAGGGGAAAATGCCACCGTTGTCTCGGGATTTTGATGTGATCTCCTCCAAAAAAAAAAAGATCTTCAAGGCAAAATGCCACAGTTTTCGCCGGATTTTGATGTGATCTCAAAAAAAAAAGGTCTTCAAGACAAAATGCCACAGTTTTCTCCGGATTTTTTGATGTGATCTCAAAAAAAAAAAGTTTTCAATCTTTCACACACTGATTTCTCAGTGACATTTCCACGGGCCCTTTGAAGCCAATGAGCCCCCTGAAGCCCAAGGGCTTCATGATAGGCCCCCCTAAAGCCCATGCAATGGGCCCCGGGGTCATTGTCCCTCCCTGCACCCGCTCTCAGTGGTTCTGTACAGGATACGCGTAACTTGGGAAAATATGCAAAGAATTGGCTGTTTGCCGACAGGCGCAAGATATCGGTGCAGTATATTTTAATTTTTAAGATCCTGCGATAAAACAATGAAGCAGTGTGCAGGCAGGCGCGCAATGAAAAGTTTGCTAAAAGGGGATAGAACCTAAAGTTCAAGTTTTTGTTCGAAAATTGACTCATTTAATCGGCGTGGTGTGCAAACCAATACAACAGAACTGACCACAGACAGAGGTCTGTTGGGGGTAGAGCCCTCAGCCGGCGAAGGCTATGGGGATTTGGCGGCGAGGCCGCAGAATGGGGATTTGAAGGCGAAGACCCGCAGCCGCTTGGCAATTTTTGTGATTTTTTGGAAAAAAAATAGCCTTTTTTACGTCATTTTGGTCATATTTTGCTTCTTTTGTAGAGCCATTTGAAGAACTAAAATAATTGCAAAAATCGACAGTTATTACCAAGAATTAAATTGTCCATCCACCCCCCTAACTTACGTGTAAAGTTTAAACGCTTGTATTTTTTGAAAATTTTTCCAAGTGACTTCGCTAAGGGGAGAACTGAAGCCCCTGAGCCCCCTGGTTGCGTCAGTGGATGGAGGGAATTCCAGACTGAAAAATTCAAATGCACTGCGTCTGTTTTAAGCACCACGCCAATCAAACTGCTAAGAGCATCCCGAATAAGTGGATTAAAATTGCTGCCAAAATTCTTTCTGATTTCTTCTCACTGCAAATTGATCTAAAAAAATGGGGATATTTCCACTGTTCATGTGATAATTTACGTTGTTGGTGGGTTTCTGTTCCGCGCCAAAGCTATTTTTGCAATTGCTATTTTTGCGATAATTTTGTAATTTACAAAATCTTTCAGAATTTTGGCGCAAGATTTTGTAAATTATGGTGCTGAGAAATCCGGTGCAACAAACCAAATTTTTATTTTCCATTAATGGTGGGTGGAAGCCTGGAAGGCAGGCAGGGTTATGGATGTATGGAGTCCAAAGGGACTAGTAAAGAATGGCAGCCACTGGCAGGTTTAAAGAGACTGAAACTGGAGGCAACAGGTGCTGAATCTGAATGGTTTGTTTTAAGTTAGGCTACCTGCGTACCATGCTGCTCAATAATACACCTCAATCTCGTATTTTAATGTTCAACTGTGAAATAGCCAAAAAAGCATTGTATGTGCTGTACCCGCACGCATTTGAACATGTGGGAGCTTCGCTGCAAACAACATTGTCTGTACTATTCGCTGTAGTTCATCATTTTATTGCAGCTTTGGGTGATAACGTATTGTGCATATTAACAAGGAGCATCTCGACTAGGAAACCTTAGGGTTATTTGGTGCTTCTTGTGTTTTGAATGTGACCTCTGACTTGTGTGTTGAACCTTTGTTACTCTAAATTAAATTTGAAACATGTTACTAGCTACTGCCGATTTAGACGAATAAAATATTGGTATGCTTTCTGAATCCCCGCTTTTTCCTTGATTAGCTACCAAACCTATAAAAACAAAACGAAGGTTTTTACTCCTAGGGATCGCAAATATCGGAGATTTTCCGATCGCCCCTGCTTTAAGTTACGAAGTGGCTTAGCGCACGGAACGTGTGCCAATTAAACAAAGATTCTGGTGACGTCAATCGTTTTCGGAATTTTTTTTTATTATTACAGTATGAGTTATAGGTTTTGGTTAGTGTTTAAGTTGGGATGAGGGCTAGGATTAGGGTTAGATTTATTAGGCTTTATAACAAATATCTGCAAGATTTTGCGATTTAACATGCGAACTTACCAGTGGGGATACTGAGTTACTGACTGTATTTATGAAAATCAATAAAAGAAGGCCTAGCGCCTAGGCTACAGTAAGTGTAATATTCAACAGTTTTGCATCTGAGATTGTACAGTGCTGTTTTAAAGAGCTAAACTTTTTACTTTTAGCTAAAAATTAGCTGTTCATCAATTTATCATAGTTTTAAGTTGGTTTAGACAAGTTTAGTCATGAATAGGCTACTGTGACCCTGAGTAAGCAGTTTCACTTTCAGAGTGTATGTTTTTGCAGGCCAATGTATATCAGCATAAAAAGACGATATAATGTTCAACATTCAGACATTGTCGACCGTTAAATATCGACAGGCCGATTATCAGTTGAACTCTAATGTTGAGTCTTTCTCCGTGTTCCCTCTAACTTTTCACCTTCTGCGTAAATGCCGGAACTAGTGCAAAAGTTCTGAACTCAATGTCAAAATGTCGCAGCTCTTGAGGCGTTCTCGATCAGTGGTGCAAAAATTTCCTGCCAGAATTTTGGCTTCTTCCAAAAATAAAAAAAAGATCCTCGCGCTAACGAAGGCTACTTTTTGTCGGTTTTTAGGACGTTCTGCAAAAGAAAAAAAAAGGTCATTGGTTTGAGATACGCAAGTTTTCTAAGGGCTTCGTGCATCAGTGGCGAGAACAGCAGCTCTCTACTAGAGATGGCGCGGATAACAAAAAATGCATCCGCATGCTGCGCTGCGTCCGCAAACTTTGTCCGCATGCTGCACCGCATCGCATTCAAACACAACTAAGTTCATGCTGCACCGCACCGCACCGCAAGTTAAACATCTTTTAAATTTTCACTAACATCAGAAAAAAATTAGCTCTCTAGCTTATGACCTATAAAAAAATTGATTTTTGGGGTATTATTTTGGAGAGTTTTCAAAAGAGTTGCTCTCTCAAACCATGTCAAAATATTTGTTTTTTGAACATCTTCCGGTATAAAAAAAAGTAATGCCTTAGCTTGAGTTGTTCAAAAAGCTAATTTCTGGGGAATCCATTTGGGGGCTCCTGGGGGGTGTTGGTACCTCCATACTATGTCAAACTATTTGCTGCTTAAATATCTACCAATATAAACAAAAAACTATAATCACCTTAGCTTGAGCAATTAAAAAAGCTATTTTTTTAGGGCCCCATTTTGGGGAGGTTCTGGGGAGAAGCCTCAAAAAAATTCAGGAGACAAAATAGCATTTGCAGCCCAACAAATTTACACAAAAATTAGATGTAGATGTTGTGTGGTTTAGGAGAAGAAGAGTGCATAAAATTTAGAAAGCAAAAAATGAAAAAAGAAAAAAAACTTAATGCGGCTAAAAGTGTAGGTAGAAATGATAGAGTATCTTACGAGTTTACGACATATAACCATGTGAAATATTTTTTGCCGTACTTAAGCCGTTTTTGAATTAGACCACTTTTTTTTATACCAAACTTTTGAAGTAGTTTTCAGGTCCTAAACCTGAAGTTATGGGACTCTTTGCCTTGAAATTTGGCACGCACAAATAACTTAAGAATCTCAAACTGCTGTCAAAATTTCATGCAGCTAGACCAAACCATTCTCGAGTTATAAGTAAAAATCTGACACTTTGCACTCGTTAATTTTGAAAATGGCCGAGTAAAAACTAAAAAACATGCGACGTGAGATCAGCGGAGTAAAAACTAAAAAACATGCGACGTGAGATCAGCGTTTCAATTATAGGCTTTCAGGTTTAATCTGCCTTGTGTGTGCTTGCTATCAGTTTTTCTGCACCATGTTTTGGCAATCAAAAACAATCTACCCAGCACCAGTACCAGTCTACCTGATGATTTCATGCAACTACTGTACTAATCCTGAACCAATAGCTCAAATAATGAAATATAAGGTATCACGTCCTCTGCATGCTGTCACAAGCTACTACACTTGTATGAAACTACCCTATGTATTAATACCTTTGCCGTTTACATGTGTGTTGGATTGTGGAATAAATTTTGCTACTACGTATATGAGATAGGCTCCAGACATAGGACCGAAAGCCTAATTCTTGATGCCATGACCTGTTGACGAATAGGCTACACAGAACTAACTCTTTCACTCTGAAATGCAAGTGCATGTGTAGTAGAAACTGTTGTCTAGCCTTGGGCTTGTACCAATACTATAGGCATAACAGATAAGCCTATTGCGTAAAGGGAGGGTGTGTCGCTAGGCTTTGTTTTGTGTCTCTACTCTGATGATTGTTTCCAACAAATGTTTCTTCTACTTTTGTCTGCCTTTGTTTCATCTTTTCACCGACAGGGGTGCCGAAACCCAGGGGGGTGGGGAAATATATCCCCCAATTTGACTGTATCTCCCCCAATAATTTGAGTATAGTCTGCACCTGCATCCCCCCAATAATTTGACTTTGGTGTGCATTTGAGCGCCGGTCTCAACTAGAATTTGGGGAACAAAGTTTTCTTTCTTTAGGTGAAGACCTTTTTTTTGGTCTTCACTTAATGTTAATTTGCTCACCTGAAAGAAATCGTGGTCGAGGTTCATCCCCTTAAAGTTGAAAATAGGGCAAAATTGGGGTAAAATTGCAAGTTATCCCCCCCAATGCTCAACGAAGATCGGCACCCCTGCTCACCCAACGTCCTAAACCTTTCCTAGTCTAGCCTACCAAAACCAAAATCTTTTTGTTGGTGTCAAAAAAAAAACACGTTCAGCCGATCAAAACTAAGTTTCTTGTAGCCCAAATAGCCGATTCTAGGATGCTCCGAATTCTGAAAAAATAAACTTGAACTGAAGGCACCTTTTCCTGTTTCAGTAGCATGCATTGTTTTCAATTCATACCGCATAATAGTTACATCCAGACTAACCATTATTGTTCATAAAGAGAAACTCACCAACAATAATTGTAAAAAAATGTAAAAAAATTTTTGGACGCGGCGCTGCGCTGATGCTGTGACATAATGCAAATTTTAGTTGCCACGTTGCGCGGCGCGGTGCACCAACAACAGCGTGCGGCCGCGTACGCTGCGCTGTTGCCATCTCTACTCTCTACGGTTTTTGGCGGGATATGAAAACGCCGGTTTTTGGCGTAAGATAAAAACTCCGGACTTCGCCAAAATTCGGTGCGAAAATGCAAAAAAAAACTTGCACTTTTTTGCTCTTATAGTGAACACTTGGCTCTTCCTACTAATTCATAATTGTATAAAATTTATTAGGAAGTGGCTAGGCTAGCGTTATGTTGCATAACACCGATAAAAAGAGTAAAGAGTGAGTCGTTATTTGCTCATTTACTTTTTTTAATTTTTTAAATTATCGTCAGGGTTTGGGTTAGATTTTGGGTTTGAGTTAGGATTTACCAAACGTTACGGCTGGAGTTATGTTTAGAGTGTGGGGTAGGCTAGATTTATTTAGGTTTGTGGTTAGGGCTAGGATAGGCCTAGCGGTTTTCTTATTCTTAGATAACATAACAGCAGCTTTTGCCTATATAGTGTTTATTGTAGACCTAAGCTTTTTTAACGCTCGTACCAGTAATTCAATTAAATTTTACCATTAAACTGCAAAAAGACTACAGTATTGCAGTCTTGAGTCAGCTGTCACAAAAGCAATAAAGATCTGAGATAGCATTGTGTATGCAATCCATGAGCTGTGAGCATATGCAACTCAGCTCTAAACATTGCAAAAACTGCAATAATGATTATCGGTAAGTTTTGACAAGGTTTGAAATTTACGTAATTTGGAATTACATGTTGGACAGCACCATAACCAATAGCAGCATAAGGAAACAAAAAGTGGATGCCGATTGGCTGTTTTTTTGTTTTTTTTTCATCAAAGTGACTTGGCACATGGAATGTGCATGGTTAAATAAACAAAGATTCCAGTGACATCACTCATTTTTGGAAATTTTTATTTTGATGATTATGATACAGTTCCTATAGGTTAGGGTTAGGTTTTTTAGGTTTTACTTTTAGCATGCCAAGCCTTTTCTTTTTTTATAGTGGCATTCCTGCAGTAGCTGACATGCTGATTGAAGTGATTTAGTAAGTCATAAGGCTATTAGTATTACAGATCTGAGATTATCATTAGGTTTTTAGTAAAATTTTATCTTGATATAGGCCTACCAGTAGACTATTATTTAATTGTTTTAAAAGGCAAATATTTTCCCAGTTATACCACATATTGCTGATTGTAAATGCTTCGCTTAATTATAACTTTTGGATTTGGGGTGATTTCTGGAATTTATCTTGAACAACATTATCATGTTCCTGATGTGAGGACTTTGTATCCTAAATGCAAAGAAATTTTTGAACAATTGTTTCCACCAAAAGATGATTGACAGTTAACCAAGTGAAATCTTCAAAGTTTTTATGAAACATGTGCTTTTGACTAGTGCAGCAGAGGTTGATGATGAATAAATGTCTTAATAAGCTTGATTGTTATCAATATCATACTGTACATATGGCATTATTTTGATAGTTGCTACTAGTACTACTAGTGTTTTTTACACCATTGTCAGCATTGTGATTAAATACATTGATTAACTCCTAAATTATTGTGATGTCAGAAAATAAACAGTGCCAAATGAAGAAATTCCTTTTAAATGCATAATGATTATTAGTACTCAATTATTAAAAAAGAATTACTTGGAAAATTCAAGATAGATATTGAAAATTTAAGATTGTCCTGACTACTAGCTGGATAACACCAATTTCTCATTCTACATTAAAATAGAAAATGCTGGAGATGAAATTTGTGGTGAATTGAGAATTAATGTGATAATGTTAGACCTGTGCTTTTTTTAATAGCAATGGTTTGAGTTTGATTGCCTGTCAGTCAATGATGTTAACTAACAGTAACAGTACACTATCGGGTATATAACTGCACTGTAAGAACAATTTTATGAGAACATGAGACTAATTTTGGCTCAAAGTTTATGAGCAATGCTAGCCACTAGCATTTTTAAGTAATCAAAAACTCTTTCTTGTCACTTTTTGGATTGCCATCGTTTATTTACATAAAAGTAATAGTGATTCATTCGAAAACACCACTTTCAAACAAGCAAAAATAAATGGGTGTCACTCAATTCTCCAATAAAATTAAGCGAAAATGACACTGAAATTTTGTGACAACTTAAAAATAGCAAACTTCAACTCAAAATTTACTGGTTTTTGTGAAAAAGTTTGTCTGTTCATGTTGTTCATTGCCTATGATCATAGTGTTGTTGTAAAGCTGTGTTTATTTTTTTGCTTATAAAGGTCACATGTGTAGTCAAATGTACAAATTTAGGAATATTTTGTTCTAATTTTTAAAGGTTTGTGGTCTGATGATAGTTGCCTAATTGTGCGTAACTCTACTTTAAGTGACCTCGAACATGAATGTAATCAGGAAATGCAAAAACTCTATCAATGGTGTTGCGCCAATGAACTCCAGATTAATCCCGAGAAATCGGAAGCATTAATGATCCCTTCTCAAATTTCTGCACCTAAAACAGATCTCCTTATCACATTCAATGATAGTCCAATAATCATCTGCATTGAAACATCAAAATATCTTGACATAAAGTTAGATTTCAAATTGAATTACCAACCCTACATTTCCTTGGTCAAGAACAAGGTAGCTAGATCGGTCGGTATATTGAGTAAACTACGCTATCTTTTTCTCTCCTCTGCACTCCTCTTGTTATATTATTTGTTCATTCACCTCCACTTTTTATTTGGTCTACCTTTATGGGGAAACACGAACCCAACTCATCTTACCAAGCTTCAACGCCTTCAAAATAAAAGCCGTTCGTATAATAACTAACAGTGAGCTAAAAGCGTCAATTAATCCCCACTATTTCAAATTAGGAATACTAAAACTACCTGAACTTTATAAATTGAAAATTGCTAAACTAATGCACCAACGCTATAAGCAAAACTTTCCGCACTGCTTCACAGAATTTTTCAAATCACGTAACGCTGTTCATAAGCGTTCAACCAGATCAAAGTCAGAAAATAAACTTTATTTACCGAAATTTTCCACTTTGCGATGTCAAAAATCTTTCAAATATCATGGTTCTAAAATTTGGAATTCCATCCCATTTGAAGTAAGAAAGCTACCGTTCAGTAAATTCAAAGCTAATTTTAAAAAAAGTCTCCTCGAAAGCTATTGCTAATGTGTAATATCTTATAGATGGGCCCAAAATACAACATGTTGAATATATTTGCAAAAAAAATTTTTTTTAGTTTCTATTTTGTAATAATATGTCACAATTGCAATTTCTGGGTGGCTGCTTAACTAGAAGACCTGAAATATTGGTCACTTTGTAGTCTCCTGCTGAGATTGTTTTACGTGTCATTTTCGGTATTATGATTCATTCTAATTGGCGAATAAATTCTATCTGTCTGTCTGTCAGTTTTATTACTGCAAGCTTAGTTCTAGGCTGTAGGACTTGTATGCAAATTTTGTTTGTTTTTGGTCGTATTAGCTAAACTTTTCAGTGGAGCATACTTTTAAACATAACATTTGCTAGGACTTATTAGAACTGGTACTGATATGTTGAGTTTACAATTGTAGTGGTCATAATTTTTTTATGATTAGAAATATTCTGTGTTTTGCAAGAAAGACAAGCTATTGCACTTTGTCAAAGATTAATTATTGCACAATACAGGTGTTTGTGTGTTTACCATTGTGTTTTTACAATTGCTCATCATATGATACTAGCATCACAATTTTTAATTATTCAAGAACCTAAAATGAATTGAAAGCAAGGTCTGTGGTTACCTATTTTAATGATTTGCTTTTATGACTTAAGTTAATTGATAATGTCATTATCATTTTGTTGGGTTGATTTAGCTTCTGTGAAAATATCATAAGTCATAACATATTTTTATATCTATGTATATGTACTCGAAAATGCATAACTATTTTTAGCATTGTATTGAGATGGTTATTAAGTCTTAGTACCTTTTTCACTGCGAATTAGGCTACTGTATTTTATGGGGTTTGAAACACAGTAACAATAAAAAGCTTTTGTTGCTATTTTTTCTTTTTCTTACATAATGAAATGAAACATGTAAAGCTCTAAACACATAAATAAAGCTCTAAATTAAATCATGAAGAGAAAGAGTGTATAACCTGATCCATATATAAAGCGCACCTGAATATAAGGTTCTCATTTCAGTGTTTAGAAATTTTGACTATTATAAGTGCGTCTTATACAGGGTGCGGCATTAATAACGCCCTTTTATATCTTTTCATTTTGTTCCCAAAAATCTTTTTTTTTAGTTTAGAAGATCACCAATGTGGATATTGAATTAGATCTTTAATAAATTTGAGATATACCTTTTACTTTTATTTATCTTTAAAATGCATTCATATTATAAAGAAAAAAAGATATTAAAAAAGGGCGTTATTTATGCCGCACCCTGTAGTCCAAAAAATATAGTGTAATAATTACTAGGGGTGTATGAAAAGTATTAAGTATGATATCATTCCTTATAGCTTTTCTGATGCTTAGAACTTTTCATACGCCCCTCGTATGCCACAGTTGATTGATGCTTTATGAATTTTTTTGACTAATATATTAAATTGTGGTTTGGTCCTTTCTTGTCATGTAAAGATGCATTCTCTGTAGTTATATGGGTTGGATATTTTTGTAAATATTTAACATTGATGCGTGCAATATTTTTGTGACGCTTAAGGCAAGACCTGTTGTAAACTATAGCTCAGAATACTGTAGAATGACAACTAAGCACAAATCGCGACTTGGTGGAAATGCTTTGCCTTTTTGTGCCGGAATTGCATGTGGAATCGCAATATCTGTTCTACTGTTTTTGTTGTTTGCTTCCCCAGCACTTTTTGGACAGTTTTGGTTCAAAACTACTCAAAATATTGCGTTACATGTTGGTTCTGTGGGAAACAAACAACATGATTCACTCTTGGCAGATCTTGGTGAGTGAATATGAATCTGCAAATACTAAATTTAAATAATTTAGCAAATAATAATTTAAACTGTTTTTGTCTTGTTAATATCGCAGTAACATGAGTATAATTTTCAGCCATTTTGACATACTTTAATTATGGGTTTTCAGAGTGATTGCATACCAGATGACCTCACGATTCCTTTGCACTGTTTTAGGCACTACATATGACAGCAATTACTTTGTACTAATCCGGTATTAAAGTCTTCTAAGTGTCGTATTTCAGTGAATTTGTTGACTTTTAAGTTTTCTAAAGATATGTTTATCATGTTGCAAAAATTTATTAGCCCGTTATCCAACAAATCACTGATTCACTGACAAAAATCGGCTTGGTTGGAACACTGGCTGTGAATAACAATTTGGTCAGCTGGGAATCAAACCAGAGAATTAGTCTACCTTTTCAAAAGCAGATGCTCTTTCTAGTTAATTACTGGTTGGTTTATTGATTGGCTTGTGTATTTTCATATGCAAGTGTTGACCAAAAGCCATATAGTAACATAGAATATCAGAAATCAATGAACTTTTACCTGCTCTTTTAGTATTATAGAAGGTGTTGAATTAGCTCATATGTAGAACTTATTCATTCAGGCGATGGAATAATGAAACGAAGATTGACTCAAAATACAGGCGATGGAGAAATGGAAGCTGTTGCAAATAAATCAATACCAATTGAGGTTGACCCGGAACCAATTCCTGTGGAAGTGAGGAGATATAAACTTGTTTTGTCAGAGATTTTGTAACAATCATGCATGGACTTGGTAGCAGCTTAGAATTGTAGATTTATTTTTCAGATTATACGCTATGCAGGACTTGCAGGCCTTATTTGAATCGATTAGATGTTACAGTTAAACATACAATACATGCAGTATTGTCAGTTTCACACATCTTAGTTTGACATGCATTGGATATATTGAGAGCAAAGTCTCTGGTAAATTGAATGTAGTATCACCAGTTTATTTTTCTCTCAGGGTAATTGGTCAAATGTCCAATTTTATAATTTTTTTTCGATCATTTAAAAAGTTTTCCAGTCATTTGCTAGGACAATTTTCGAGGTTGCGTGCAAAAATACACGAAACTTTTTAACAGTTTTTAGTCCTTGTGATGGAAAAAATAATCCAAGTATTAAGTACTGTATATGTAATATCTAAACCATTCTGACACGATTTTAGTTTGTATTTTTCTTGCAAAATGTAGAGTTGTGCTTAATCAAGGCATAGATACACTAGCTAATAGCTATCCTATAACAAGTGCAGTGTTGGAACTACCAGTCAAATTGCTTAAATCCATAGCTTATTTGTTTGGTGTTTGAGCATCTCTTTGAATGTATGGACAGCTATCTTGCAGACAGTTGGTTGTATCCTCATCCAAACGGATCAATCCATCTGTTCCATGAAGTGGAGAGTAGAAATTCATAGCTAATCAAAGGGTAACTGCCAAAAAAATTACTAGTCAAGTCAAATGTCAACTCTTGGTTACAGGTACTTCTGACAAATGGTTGCGATACTTTTCTTTAAAACTGCAATGTGCTGTAACAGTAACAAACATAGTAGAATTTTTTCATATTTAGGATTCTGCATGGGAGAAAAATCTTTCCCCAGCTCATATTCCTGGTTATTTATCTCAAGAATTGAAGCTGAAAAAGAAAGTTTTCGTTGGTTTAGTGCACCCTTCTATTGGCATCTTCTCATTGCTTGATTTGCACCAAAAGACTTGGGCCAAAGGTTAGTTACTTGTGTTATTGGGACTTCCGCGACGCTTTGCGTCGGAAGTCCTTATGTTTTTTCCGAGAAAAATTACGATTTCATAAACAAAGTTTGAAAACGCTATAACTATGAAACGGCTAAAGGTAGAAACTTGAAATTTAGAACTTAGATGGGGCACATATGAATCCTTCTTCGTGCAAATTTTGGAGGCAATTGGTCACGTGATACGGGTTTCCGAGCCAAAAACTGAAATGCCAAATGTAGCTTTAAACAGCTCTAGCTCGAAAACTAATCGCACTAGGAGAATAAAACTTTCGAATTTAGAAGCGTCTGGGCATGCCCTTTCAGCTCTCAAAAATAAATTATGACGATTCCGACACTTTTTTTTTCTTTCTTTATTTATTTAAGCAAATCACATTATGGTGACAAATACTCCGAAACCACCAAAGCTAGAAACTTGAAATTTGGACAGATGATAAGTTTATTCATGAACTTGCGTCACTGCAATTTTTAAAGCGTTACATCACGTGGTTTGGGGCAGATGCACCCTAAACTTGTTACACCAAAGTTTATTAAGTGATTTTAGTCACGTTCGCGCGCGTGCTGCCATGGCTGAATGGTTGAAGGCACCAGTGCTTGAAACCTAAGACCTGGGTTCAATACTCTGGTTGGTCATCGCTTTTAGCAAACCAACATTTTATTGAATGTAGCATTTTTCTTTTCGATTACGACAAAATCGTTTATAATATTTTTTGTTTCACACTAGATATGATCAAAGGGTATCAGGTTTCATTCTCTGTGAAGACGTCCCAAAACTCAGCTTTTTAAGACCTCAAGCTAGCGCGCTAGTTTCTTTTGCTATCACTAGAAATTTTAAAGACAAGCAAATTTTGACGTACTTTGGAGGTAGTCACCTCCGCTCGTGTGCTGCAGTTGCCAATTGGTTAAAGGCACCAGTGCTTAAACCTAAGACATGGGTTCAATACTCTGGTTGGTCATCGCTTTCATCAAACCAAGATTATATTGAATCTAGCATATTAATTTTTTTTTCGATTACGACAAAATCGCTTTCAATATTTCTGTTTGACACTAGGTATGATCAGAAGGTATCAGGTTTCATTCTCGGTGAAGACGCCCCAAAAAGCACTTTCTTAACACCATAAGCGAGCGCACTACTTTTTTTGGGTGTCCATAGAAATTTTTAGGGCAAAACTATTTTGACATAATTTGGGGGTACCAACCACCCAAAACCCCTAAATGGACCCAAACAAATATCAGCTTTTTTGACAGCTTAAGCTAGGGTGCTACATCTTTGATATCAAGAGACAATAAAGAGACAAATACCCTGACATAGTTTGGGGGTACCACCCTCTCGGGGATCCCCCAAACGGCCACCCCAATAATCAGTTTTTTGAATGACTTAACATAGGGTGCCAGTGTTTTTTGATGTCAGTAAATATTTAGGAGATAAATATTTTGACGTGGTTAGGGGGGTATCACCCTCCCTTTGGGGATCAAAATGGTCCCCCAAAAAATCTATTTTTTTAACGACTTAGACTAAGGTTTTTTTTGATATCAATACATACCTAACAGACAAACATTTTGACATAGTTTGGGGGTGCGAACCCCCCTCGGAGACCCCCCAAAAAAACAATTTTGTGAGCGACCTAATTTACGGTGCCAGTGTATTTTCATATTGGTAGATATTTAGAGGCAAATATTTCGACAGAGTTTGGGGGTACCACCTTGCTGAGGCCCCCTTCCAAATGGATCCCCAAAAAACAATTTTTTGAATGGCTCAAGCTAGGGTGTCAGTGTTTTTTGCTGTCAGTAGATATTTAAGATACAAATATTTTGACGTGGTTTGGGAGGATCCCCTCAAAACCTATCTTTGGAACGACTTAGTTTACGGTGCCTGTGTTTTTTGATATCAGCAGTAGATATTTTGGAGATGTTTATTTTGACATAGTTTGGGGGTGCCACCCCCCCGGGGACCCCTCCAAAACAGACCCCCCAAAAATCAATTTTTTGATTGGCTCAAACTAGGCCACTAGTTTTTTTTAATATCTGCACATATCTAAGAGACGAATGTTTTGACATCACTTGGGAATACCCCCCTCCCGGGTACCCCCAAAATGGACCCATCAAGCATAAATTTTTTTGTTTGGCACAAAATAGGGTGCCAGTTTTCTTATATCAACAGATACTTAACAGACAAATATTTCAACATATTTGAGGGTGCCACTTCCCCTCGAAACCCCCCCAAAGTGGACCCCCAAAAATCAAATTTTTGCACAACCAAATTTATGATGCCTGTGTTTTTTATATCATTACATATTTCATAGGCAAACATTTTGACCGAGTTTGGGGGTACCACCCCCCAACGACCCCACAAATGGACCCCCTAAGCACCAATTTTTTCAACAGCTTGAGCTAGAGTTCTAGTTTTTATTTCATATTATGAAACACTGAAGAGACAAATACTTGGACATACTTTGAAAGTGCCACCCCCCAAAAATCCCCAAATGAACCCCACAAAAATCAATTTTTAAACGACTTAATCTAAGGCTTCAGTCTTCTTGATATTAGTAGGTATTTAAACGACAAAAAATTGACATAGTTCAGGGGTACCACCCCTCCGGGAACCTTCCCAAATGGACCCCAAAATTTAATTATTTTGAACAGCTTGAACTAAAGCGCTAAATTTTTTTGGATATCATTACATATTTAAAAGACAAGCTTTTTTACACAGTCTGGGGGTACCAAACATCTATCCAAAAAATCACTTTTTGAAAGCTACATTTAACAAAAGCTCTAAAACCCTCAAAGCTAGAAACTTGAACTTTGGAGATATGATAAGTCTATATATGAAGTTGTGCAGCTGCATTTTTAGAGTTACTACGTCACGTGGTTTGTGGCAGACGCACCAAAAACAATAACGAATTTTAATAACTGATTTTCGTCATGCATACGCATGTGCTACTGTGGACTAGTGCTTAAAGGCGCCAGCATAGGAAACCATTGTGATTGAATAGACCTGGGTTCAATCATCTAGTTGGCCATCGGTTTTCTAATTCCAAAATCATATTGAATCCAGCACATTTTTTGATTAAAACAAAATCGTTTTTAAATTGTTTATTTTGACATTAGATATGACCAAAGGGTATCCGGTTTTATTTTCTATAAAAATCCCCCCAAAATCAATTTTTTTAACGGCTTAAGTTAGGGTGCTAGTTTTTTTGATATCAGTAGATATTTAACTGACGAATACTTAAACATAGCTTGGGGGTACCCTCTCCCCTAAACTCCCAAACGTCATTGCGTTGAATGGCTTAAGCTAAAACTCCAGTTTTTTGGACATAATATGGAGGTACCAGACCCCCGGAAATTCCCACGTGAACCCCACAAAAATCAATTTGTTGAACTTAAGCTAAGGATCCAGTATTTTTTACATCAAAAGATATTTAAGAGACAAAATGTTTAACATTGTTTTGAGAACTCCCCTCCGGAACCTTCCCAAATGGACCACACCAAATCAATTATTTTGAACAGCTTGAGCTAGGGCGCTAGTTTTTTTGGACATCAGTAGATATTTAAAAGACAGTTCATTACATGGTTTGGGGGTACCAACCCCCAAATGAACCTCTCCAAAAATCACTTTTTAAAAGTTAAATTTAACAATTGATTTTAGGCTGTTGGATTCATATGCTGAGCTGGCATAATGATTAGAGGCGCTAGGGTTTGAAATTGTCGTGAATGAAGTGAGCTGGGTTCAAATACTTAGTCGGACATCGGATTTACCCAAACCACAAATGATTTAAAATCAACATTTATTTTTTTCATGATACATAACCAGTTTGTTTGCATTGCATACGATTGAGTTTTTCGGAAATATCGGTAGCCTTCAAAGTATGAAGGGGAAAATGATGGTGAGATGAAACTCGCGGAAGTCCCGTATTATTTTCCCCCGGGAAAATGAACATCTAGTTGCATAATGTGCTTTTCGGAAATTGTATTTTTGTTTTAAAATCAATCTGTTTGTGAGCCTTAAAACCAGGTGAATTTGTCCCAAAATTTGAATCACTGCAACGATTTTTTATTGTTTTGAAACTGAGCTGGTAAAGAACCACATATTGTCAGTAATTAGCACACACAGTGTATGCCATCAGACTGGTAACTTTGCAATGTTCCCACTAGGCCGATGTTTCTCAGTGAATTAGCAATTTGTTGAACCAAAGGCAAATAATTTGTGGCAATATGATGAATATAACTTTAGAAAAGTCGCAAATAGGTGGAAATATGACTTTTAGCTCGTATTCGTCTTTTACATCTTAGGGCACTATTTGTTTGAAAAATTTTGGGCACTTGTCGAGAAGCCAGAAAGTTAAAGGGAGCACTGAATTGATATTGTTTGTCAACGTTTTTCCTATGTTGTACTAAGTTCAAACGATGTGACAGCTGCACTCTACTATAGAATGCTAAAAATTTGTTTCTGTATATCTTGCTGCTTTAAACCCTTTCAAGCCAAAACTAGCGTTACAGACTAGGATGGCTCATGTGGTAGTTTGCTTATTTTGTAACTTTTTTTCAGACTGGGTCATGCAAGGGAATGGTGACATGACGATTTATGTGCCGTTGGGCTTGCAGGTTACTACTGCAGAGTCTATCAACGTTTATCATATGACAGGTATTTTTTACATTACTTTTAGTCTTACATTTGTAAACCCATCCACTAATTTTTAATTTTGCTGGAAATCGGATAATTTTAACAAATTTTGCTATTGCTGTGCATCACTTGTATTGCATCTTTATTTACTAACTTATCTGTGCTAGGAGATAGTAAAGGGACCTTTTGCTCTTCTAGTCAAGCTGATATGTTTGGCCAAAGGCTTTTTCTGATCAACTCTTAATTTAGGTGGAGTAGATGTTTTCATTTTTTATGATTCCGTTTGCTAGTGATAACTTTTAGAATTTTGCATTTGTCTTGCTGAGCAGACTTTAACTGGTGCCCGACATCGATTTTTCAGCACAACCGTCACAAAGACAAGACGAACCATCAGTTGCGATGATATACCAAGTCTTGAACGATATTTGCAACCAGCACATTGATTCACACCATCATTTCTTCGTGGTCGGTAGCAACACTTACGTACATTTACCGAGGTTGCTAAATTTCACCAACCACTTGGATGATTCCATGAGATTATATTTAGGTGAGTGTTAAGTTATTACAGATTAAGTTAAATTTTGAAATTGTGGTAAACAAGAACAACGTTTTTTTATTATTTTCAGATAATTAATATCTACTATACATTGTGAAATCTATCTTCTTTTTTTTTCAGTAGCAATTGTTAAATCTCATTAGCGAGGTTTGTGGAGTACGGCAATCTTACATATCAATCCATATGTAATCCGTAATGTAAGGTATAAGATTTTGGATAAAGCACAGAACAACAAAACAGTTTTGGCATTCAGAGATATTTTTGTCATGGAAATATTTACACTCTGTTACACCTTCTGTGAAATGGTACAGTTGATGGCTGAATTCTTGAACATTTGTTGTTCTTCGAACCATAGTTTTTTGGTACGAACTGGTTTAAACAAGTGATTAAGTTTGGTCGAATTTTAATTGATTTTCCAGGGAATAAAGTCGCGAATGATGAAAGTGAGCGTTCGTTTAGCAACGATCCAGAATTCCATTGTGGCATTGGACCTGGTTTCATCTTGACGCGACATGCATTGCAGCACTTGTGCCCACGCCTCATCGTTTGCCAACGAGATCACGTCAGCTACAACGTTCCTACTGGGCTGCAGCTATCGAGATGTGTACTCCGGTTTCTAAATCAAACTTGTAAATCAGCCGGCCAGGTAGGATGTTTTGACTCTTAGTCTAATATGCGTGCTTTGAACGTCGATATCCGACGAGTACCGGTATCTTGAGTTCTTTTGATGAGTCTGTTTGAAACAGCTTGTTGAGGCTGCGATTTGAGTTCATTTCAGTGCTTGTTCACGTTTGCTAGTTTTGTTAGTATCCTGTGCCGTAGCATCCCGGCCCATCTGGATCCGCACACTGTTCTTTTTTGTTGTTTGCTCCTGATTCGCTCAAGTAAGCTAATAGAGTGCACATATACGAGTAGAAAGTTCTTTTTTACTTTTTATGTTTAAAGAAAGGTTTTGGTAAAGTAGTCACTTTCCATAGATTCATTCCTTGCATGTTTCAGCATCTTTTTCACCAAACTAATGACAACGAATTGGAAGCAATAAATGAAAACGACAGTCCTTTTAAGGAAAGCATCTCCATACATCCAGTGGACAGTGAAGTGACGGAAAATAAACTTCATTATTATTTCTTATCTCAGCAACTGAATGAAACAAAAAAGTAAGTTGGTACATTTTTAAATAAAAGTAAGTTGCAACTACGGTAACTTAGTTTTAAAGCAACGAGTATAACGTTGCTGTTTTAACGGTTATACATCCTGTGACGAAAGGTTAAGAACACTTTGTGTTTTTTTTTACAATTCTATGTTCCCACTTCTCAACCTCTTAACTTTTGTCTTACAGCTTACTTTAACACAATTTTTGTGCCGTTCAATTTTGGTAAGTAAGAAACTAATCATGCAAAAAAAAAAAAAAATTGCGTGAAAGTAAGCTGCAAAAACAAAGAGTTAAGTGGTTTAAAGTGAGAAGACAGAGTTGCGAAAAACATAAAGTGTTCTTGAGCTTTTATCACAGGGTGTACTATTGCTGCAAGTCCAGCTGCCACAGACATTTTTTTATACAAGGAAGAGATATAAACATGTTTTGATGTGAGTGGAAATTGGTAATTTGTTCTGATGTGAGTGGAGATAAAATAAATAGGTCATTTTTCTAAGAATGTAGCTACTTATTCGTGTGTCCAATAAAAAAGATTGAAGGAAATGCCAGAAATATCATCATTTGTCTGTGCTGGTTAACGAAGAGTTGGAGCAAATATCACAGAAGGTTACCACAGTATTAAGATATTAAAAATTAAAAACCTATAGAACTCAACAGTCTTATTTAGGACAGTAATCTGTTTCACTCGTAAATGGGATCCTCAGGGGTAAATCTTTTGAATAAGGTTTAGCACTGAGGATTCCATTTAAGGGTGAAACAGACTGTTGGTTTTTTTTTCGGTCTTTAATTTTTAATGTTTTAGTACTGTGGTAATTTACTGTAATAACATCATTAAATAGATGATTTATTTTTTTATCTTCGCCCGCAGATTAAAAGCAACCTCAACACAAAGTCAAAAGTTGATAAACGACGACAAAAATAGCATATGCCAGTGAATGGGGTCTGGGAAGCTGCAAAGATACCTAGCTTCTCGGTCATCGAGTCTAGCACTAAGCAGCCAGCGAAAATTATACATCTTTGCTGGATTCATGCAACTGAACGTAACCAAATATGTTGTTCATCACTGCAAACTTTTTTCTCAGACGGAATGAGTACTACCACAACATCATCCAATCGATGGATCGTGTGCTGGTACAGGAAGGCGGGATGGCTGATGATAGATTGATTTTGGGAAGAAATGGGAATGATAACAAGTACGACGTTACCTGCTGCTTGCAGCTAAATGTGCTGAGTAAATGGTCTTCGGTGATGGCATGTTGATAGTTGAATTTTTTTTTACCAATTTGCACCTCTCAAATAAAGTAGAACGCCTATTATCCGAACACGACTTTAACCAAAGTAATTAGAGCGATTGCTGTACTCACGTCTTAAATTTAAAAAAAATTAGTGATTACTATACTGCCAGTGCTAATTAGCTCTGGCAGTGTAGTAATCACTAATTTTTTTTTAATTAAGGCGTGAGTACAGCAATTGCTCTAATTACTATATACAGTACAATAAATCACAGTGTCTGCACTGCATATGATGTATTTTTGTAATTCGTAATACAGTATTGTATGTTGCTGTTGCTCATATGATAAATTTTTGTAATATTGTATTTTGTTCGATTATCCGAACAAGTCGCTTATCCGAACCACCCCTGGTATTGATTAATTCGGATAATCGGCGTTGTACTGTATAACAATGCGTATGAAGCTATTTTTTCCCCTTTTATTGGTTCAATTCTATGGAAGTTACCATAGTTACCATACTATGGAAGTTACCATAGCTTCCATTTACACACATCAGAAGTATTTTTTCACCTCCAACCACTCCAGTGCTGTGTTACTTGTGGAAGCTTGATTACGAGTATATTGAAAAATTTTGGAGACGCCTTCGTCAATTAGAAATGTACCATCCTAAACCCATATAGAATACTGTGGTTTTTTGCCGTAGAGGTTTTTCGCTTGTGAAATTTGATGTGAACCGTTATTCCGAAAACGTGCTTTAAGTGAATTGAAAGACTTTTTTGTGACGCATTTTCCTATGGTGTTATATTGTATATTTTCATTTTAGAACTCTATTTTCTGAAAATTCCTGACGCAGTGAGTGCTTAAGTCAAACATGTGTCGAAGTTAGTAATTGTTGCACGAACAAAGAGACTGTCAGATACTCTTCTGTCAATGAGACCTATTAATACTATAGGTATCAGCATGGTGACATCATATCCTGGGATAAAATCGAGTTTGATGGAAACCACGAGAAAGTTTTGGTTGCTGATGGTGCAGAGCCAAGCAGCGATCTAACAGAGTCTGACAAAATTTCGTTGGATAAAGTGAAGACATTCGCGCTGCGAGAAGTCAAAGTAAGCCAAACTTTTAAGTTGCTAGCTTGTTAGCTGTTTACTTACATGTTGTTCTGATCATTCTTGAGAGTAAATTTGGGCACAATACCTGCTTCGTGTATAGATGCGGAGCATAAATACCACCACCAATTACATCATTTGGAATGGTATTTTGAAATCAACGATGATAGTGATAGATAATGGTTGCTAGTCCGAATACGTAATTACGTATACTTCTAATGGCTAAACCTATATTGCTGATTATTGTTCAAATGGTTAATCGATTTTCAAGCAAATTTGGGCACAAACTGATTGAATCGTAAAAACATTTCCCATTTTAAGATATTTTTTCCCATTATAAATTTCGAACATGTCTAGAATTTCTAAGCAGCAGCAGCGTTTGAGTTCAATTTCCGTTTCAGAAAGAATATGGCTGGATCACTGACCTCACAATCAAAACAATATTTCGTCGCGTGGTTCCTGGAGTTGGATTTCAATACATGGTCGATATTGACTGGGACAATAAAGAAGTGAGAGTTATTATATTTCCCTGCGTAAGGCGCGGTCTACAGTTTGCCCAAATATTGTTTAGCGACAGATAAGTGGTTGAAAGGCTGCTGCCTACCGTGTTAAATGCGTCCTTGGTACCTTTAGAAAAAATATTTATTACTTAGCACTTACGTACCATTGTGGACCAGCAGTCCATCGGTCGTCATGGCCCCAGCTGACAAAAGACTTCCAGGTGTTGGTGTTGTTCGACAGTCGCAAAGAATTTGGTTCATAATCTCCATTGATACGATCAGTGGTCGAGTGGATAGAGCGTCTGCTACTGAAACAGTAGACTCAGACTTCATTCCCGGTCGGGTCAAACCAAAGACCATAAAAATTGGTATTTACAGCTTTCTTGCTTGACGTTCAGCAATTAAAGGGACGATATGAAGCCTCCACCGTGTGTGGTAGACAGGCGGGCAGGTGGCAGCTTGACTCGACGACTGAAAAGTCCCTTCGCTGTCTCCTGGCCAAGGCAACTTGTTTACATTTAAAATTTCATGGACTGAATGAACTGGATTTATTTATTTTACGTATGGCACTAGAAAAGTTACAATCTGTGTCCGTTACGGTCAGCTTATTGTAGTGATGTCTCTTTCAGGTTGCCACTGTGTATATCGACCAGCCCTACGATCGTATGCGCCCGCTTGGTACCCAGCTGGCTCCCAGCATCAAAGTGAACTTTATTCTGCCCATGCAGGACGGGTCCCCCCATTTTAAGGAGTTCATGCAAATGTTTGAGCAGGTTGTGTGTTTGTTTGTCTAAATAATGTTGTAGATGAGTGCATGAATGTTTTATTTATAATATTGGTTTGCAAAATGCGCAAAAAGTCACGTAAAAACGACCCTTTAATGCCCGGGCATTAAAGCGGTTTAAAAAAAATTTTTTTTTTGCATTTCCTGATTAATAGGGGTCGTTTCAACACATTTTTACCAAATTTATGTTTATGTCGTGTTTATATCGTAAAATAATTGTTGTTGCCATTTGGCAACATTGAGCAGATAAGGTAACTTTTTGTTCATTTTTTAATTTTCGTTCACTTTTTTTTTCGGTTTTTACGTGACTTTTTGCGCATTTTGCAAACCAATATTATAAATACTAGGTATTATTCACATTTTTGTAAAACGAAGTATAATAATAACACAATGTTTTTAGTTTTAGAAAAATTGTGTAAAAACTTCAAAATTAACATTTTTTAGAAAATTTTAGCGCAGATGAACACGTCTTACTCTGCAGAGCATTGTGGTAGAAAAAAAAGAGTTACCAATTTCTTCTCTTAAACAATGTGCTGAATAACGTCAGTTACCATTACAAAAGTGCAAAATGTTAATTTTTGGGGGTAGGGCGCGAAGAGAGCTGAAAAAGAGGTGTGCCAATTGGCTACATGGGGCATTAAAGGGTTAACTATTTATTTTTCAAATAATCCGCAATTTCTATAGTGAGTAATCATCTTGAACTGGTGATACTGTATTTGGACCAACTTTGATTATTTTGAGGATTCTAAAAATGCTCAATTTAATTTGTTAGCCTGTTGTTGCACATATGCTCTCGCTTTTAAACTACAGTATGGTATTCAATCCCCTATCCAGTTGCGTGCGAACGGCTTGGCACCACTGCAACATCTTTCCGTGAAAAGCTATGTTGTCCAAACGCAAGGGTACGAAGATGGTCCTTGTCAGCTCGTGATATGCTTTGGCGAGTCAAACAAAGATTTAATATTTTATTTTGATCTGTTGCGCAGGCTTGCATGTCCGCCGATAGGGCCGGTGACGTATCACTGCTGGTGGTTCTCTACTTTCCTTCAAGTGGAAATGAACCAGAAAGAAATGAAAAGAGCTCGGAATCTCTCAAACTTTTGAACCTTTACAAACAGAAATATCCCGATTTGTCTCTAAGGTATAACACTGATGCTATCACAACCCAATGAGTTTAATTGTAAAAACTTCAGTTTTTCGTAGAAGCCAGTATTAATTTGAACACGCTTTTGCTAAGTAATTATTGCTATTTGGATTTTAACAATAAACTAACGCGGTATATAATAATTAGTTCGTTTAGCTAACGCTTCGCGTAAAATCCTCTTGATAAATTTGATTATAGTAGGAATAATTGTTTTAAATCACGCCATAAAGTAAAAATAATCATTTATTGTTTTGTTAGAATGGCTCATTAGAAATTGTACAGCCTTAGACTGTTTTGTAGGTGGATAAATGGCGGTTCAAATGCATTTTCTTACATTGACGGAGTTGGTATGGCAATACGTGCTCTTCCTGCAGAAACGCTACTCTGTTCCACTGATTTATATGTACAGGTAGTTTATTCATCCGTTTTTAATTATGCTATTAGGTGTCATCATAAGTTGTTAATTTTTATGTATGATTTGCACCACATGTTTATTTCTCTAGTAGACTTGGTCAGGAGACAGCGAATTCTTGATTCGAGTTCTTTTATTCTTTGATTCAAGCTGCCACCTGTTTTACTTACACATATTGGAGGCTCCACGCTTATTGCTGAATGTCAAGCAGGGAAGCTGTAAACTGTAGCTTTCATAATCACAAAGCGTTTCTGCGTCAATGGCACAGAAAACAAAACGTTTAGTCTTACAAACGTTGAAGAGCTTAGCCGTAAAGAAAAAAAAAGCGGGGTAGATGATGTCTCAAAAGCTGGGAAGTGTGCAAAAAAGTAGGAGTTAATTTTCAAGCCTGTAAGTTATAACTAATTTTAAACCAGTACAGATTTTTAGCTGCTTTGTATACGGCCCGTCAAAAAGGGCATCTTAAAGTAAGCAGATAACTTATGATTGCATTTGGATAAATCAAACGAACTTCCAACCAAAATTCATCATTAGATGTTCCTATCCGTTTTGTCGATTTGGTTTTACGCTCAGTTGCTCCTACAGAATATTTTATGGAAAGCTAACGATTATTGTTATATTGGACGATAGACTGAAATAATCAATTTTTGCCACTAGATGTCTCCGGAGTTTCTCCACCACGCTCGACTCAATACAATACCTGGCGAAAGACTTTACTTTCCTGCCTCCTTTCAACAGTTCCAAACGGAAGTAAGTCTTGTGGAAAAAAGTATTCTTACTGATTTCATACGCAGTATGCACACCCGACAATTAACTAAAATTTAGAAAATGTCGCTACTTACTGTATTTGTAAAATTTGACCAGGCAATGGACGTCTGTCTACTAGCCATTGTCACGTCATATTCAAGTTGACTAAACCCTACATCAGTTTGCAAAATTCGAAACAACTCATTAACATCTGGAAATGCTGCAAATTGTAGCTATCGTATAGTCAGTAATACCAGCGTATTGCTTTTTAGAATGGCGAAGTGCAAGAAATTTCACGTCAAACTGGATTTTGGCGCTCTTTTGATCACAATATATTTTGTGGTTACAAGCAAGATATAATGAGAGCGTGTGGTGGAGAAAATTTTGCAAGGTAAAAACTTGTTGGTTTGATGGAATCTACTGATATTCTGACTTTCTTCCCAGCTCAAAAATGGCGAGAGAAGAAATGTATTTTACTTAAATTTTCTTTATTTTTCCGCCATAATTGAAACTTAAATACGTCGAGAAGAATGTAGGTTACCAAGATCAAGCGCACAGCGCGAGCATCAAAACCGAAGTCTGACGGCTCAAGTATCAGTGCAGCCAGTCAAGCGACCAGCCATACAATGAGGCGATCTCAGACTTATTCATCATTCAAGAAAATAGAAATGTCTTCTATTTTCCTAAAACTCGAATGCTGTTTTTCACATTCGCTCTTCTCTTTGTTGATCTAAACACTGCTATAGCGTCTCTCAGCTCAGCTTTGAACTGTGAGATAGGATGGCAGCATGGTTTTCAAGCCTCGCGATCGCACGAGCTTCATTTGAAGCATTTGCAACACTTTCAATGCGGATGCAAACTCCAACAAATGCCAATAGTTAAACCAAGATTAATAACCGGCTAAAGGTAATTACTTCTTATCCACCAAGTTGCCTTGACCAGGAGACAGGGAAGGGACTTTTTGGTTTTCAAGTCAAGCTGTCACCGGTCTACCACACTCGATGGAGACTTCACCCTGTCCCTTTAATTGCTGAACGTCAAGCAAGGAAGCTGTGAATACCAATTTTTGTAGTGTTTGGTTTGATCCAACCGGGAATCGAACCTAGATTGGTCGAGCAGTAGCGCGTTTGTCTCT
The DNA here is from genome assembly GCA_963965965.1 of Trididemnum nubilum. Classification (NCBI taxonomy): domain Eukaryota; kingdom Metazoa; phylum Chordata; class Ascidiacea; order Aplousobranchia; family Didemnidae; genus Trididemnum; species Trididemnum nubilum. The sequence goes on along the minus strand of OZ014473.1, from coordinate 8,949,837 downwards.
GGTGCGGAAGGTCTGACGTTCGAATCTCGGGCGGTCAAATCCGACTCTGTGTTGCCAACTGCTCGCCTTCGCTGCGACATTTCTTCGAAAGGAGCTGTATCGCCCGGGTGCAATGACGTGGTGATAGACTCCGCCAACTCGTTACACGTTACGACGTAATTCAGCGAGTATAATAAAAGATAATATTTAAACTTTAATAACTCAACTGTTGAGCATAAAAACTTTGATTCTTAGATTTTTCAACAAAACTGACTGCTTTAATTTTTTTTGTCTCAACGGTTGAGCTATTAAACTAGATTTAATTGATATTTGCTAGTGATAGCAATCTAGGTGAATGTCATCAATAGTTTTGTTAGAATTGAACTCGGTATTCCAGTTATTAAAATTTGGATTCAAATGCTTCATCCCTGCACCAAGTAGCAGCGGAATACTTGGTTGGGCATAGTTTCGGCATTTTTCTGTGAATGAGAGCGTAGTATAGTGTATATTGTTTACCACGAAACCCAATTTAGGTTGGAAAACCAAAGAGAGAAAAGAGGCCATTTTTCACTCCACCCATGGAAGGAGTAGTTTGGCACCCCTTACCACACAGGTGGCAATTTCTGTGATCAATAATAAACTAATTTTGTTCTTTTAGCGGAGCTGATCTTTATGAGCGGGCATTGGCTTCTGGCCTTGATGTATTTCGAGCCCCAGAGCATGCTCTATCAATGAAATGGTCGGAACGAAATTGTCAGAGTGATTTGCTGTCAAAAACGGAACAGACGTCATGTGAAGAGACGTCGAAAAACATTCATATGCATACTAGTGTGTTGAGATGATGTCGAAACGCTGCTTAGTTTTTGATCCTGTCTTCAAATCTTGCTCCATTGTTTACGGCTATGCGGAATGACAATTTACTGGCCTATACGTAATGTTGAGGTTCGGGACCAGAGATGGAAACCGGTCGGGTCGACCGGCCGGTCGGGTCGAGATTCTTCGACCGGCCGGTCAAGCCGGTTGAAAAACCGGTCAAATTCTCGTTTCTGGCAACTAACATCTAAGCACCAACCGAAATTTATATATTTAATTATAAATAAAACTTTTTATAAAAAATCAGTATTAACAAACCACACCTTTCAAAAGCACTTGTTGAATGGATTCAAGCTGTGACTAATATTCTGTGACCATTAAGACATGCACATCCAGGGACGTGTTTAGGGTGGAAGTATTGTGCCACGCCTCCCGATTTTGGGCCACGGCACAAAGTAAAAAGTGCAAAATATATGTTAAAATTGCGTAATCAGATTGTAATAAAGCATGCATGTGGAAGAGCAAACCCGGCGCCACGGGGTGGCATTCCGGGGCTGTGCCCCCTCAAATGACTGCTTGTGCCCCCCCAAGCGAGGAATGTGCCCCGAAAAAATTAACAGAAATTGATGTTATCCACCTGTATTTTCGTAATTTTTGTGGACTCACACCGGATTTCATAAAATTTTTGGGATGAAGACCTTTTTTTTTCTTTTGTTTTTTGGATATCACCTGTTTTCGGCCAGAAAAACCGTTTGAATTTCTGAATTTGGCCGAAAAATCCCTCTGAAATTTAGACCTTTTTTTGGTCTTCACCTTGTTAAATTTCTCGTGCCCCCGTGCCCCTCTCGAATTTACATAAATAAACTTCTCGTGCCCCCCCCAAAATTTATTTCTGCCCCCCCCCCCAGTCATGCTATCCTGGCGCCGGGCCTGTGGAAGAGGCTTGCGCTACCTGGCATTTTAGCATCATTTTAATCAGCTTAAGAGTAGAAGTGGCGCAGATTTCAGATTTTTTACTATACATGCTAAAATCTTGCCACTTGGAAAAGCTTGTTTCAACTTAAATTTACCACACTCTACACCTTGCAAAAAAGACATAGCTCTTATTTTTTTTATATCTAACTAGCCATGGCTTGTTCTGAAGTAGCAGCATTTCTACACACTGCTGGGGCACATTATATTTCAAATGTTTTCTAGCCAATATCATAACAGTTTAGTGTTTTCAATCAAAATAACGGACGCGTTGCGTTCACTGGGATGGTTATTCTTAACGACTTCGTACTACCAACGAGTTTATTTATTGGTTTGACGTTTCGCTTCCCGTTCTTCAGAACAATTTTCGGCAGTGCTGCCTTGGCTGTTACAAAAAGATAAATGAGAAAAAAATAACAGCAGAAGATAGGTAACAGTAAAAACATACAAACATCACAATACTTGTACTATTATACCCAAAAACATTATATAATATTGAAAATTATGTCACAAACAGCGTGAAAACAGAAATACTGAAAAATTATGTCACTAACAGCGTGAAAAAAATTAATAATATTCATCACAACTATAGGCTGCTTAACTAACAGTTTGAGAAAGTATGAAAAGAATTTATTGCAAAACACTATGTACTAGAAAAGGTTTTTAGCTCCACAGAGATTAAAATTAATTGTTCCGTCCGTATATAAATCTCTGTGGAGCTAAAAACCTTTTCCAGTACATAATGTTTTGCAATAGATCCTTTTCATACTTTCTCAAACTATCAGTGAAGCAGCCTAGGTGTTATGAATATTATTAATTTTTTTTACGCTGTTAGTGACATAATTTTTAATAATGTTATTGTTCCATCATTTTAATGTTTTTGGGTACAATAGTACAAGTATTGTGATGTTCGTAAGTTTTTACTGTTACCTATCTTCTGCTGTTATTTTTTTTCTCGTTTATCTTTTTGTAACTGCAAAGGCAACACTGCCGAAAAAAAGTTTAGTGTTTGCTGCTCGGCAAATTGCAAATAATCTGTCACCAACAGCTAAAAAATTGTAACTTCATATTTTTTGCCTTTCGCAAAATATCATTAGAAAGAACGCCTAATAATTTAGTTTGTGCCCTCCAGTGCTTTTTATGCTTATTTTGAGCACATTTTGCAATGCTCAAAACAGGTCTTTCAAACCGAAACTCAAGCAAAAAAGGTCTAAAAATTGAGTCGTTTTTGCAAAAAACGCAAAATTTTTTTGCGTTTTTTTCTGAGACCCCCGTCCAAAGTCACAAATTTTAACACCTAATCCATGCCCTCACCCACTTTTGAAACTTTTTCATTAGATACTTTGAACAGTGAACAAAAACCTTCTGTAAAAAAACCGGTCGACCGGGCCGGTCAACCGGCGATGATTTTGAAATTTACCGGTCGGGTCGGGTCGAGAAAATCCTGACCGGTTCCATCTCTGTTCGGGACTATGCAGTTTCAAGTGACTTTCAACCTTAAAGATGTTGAAATATGGAACCATCTGATTCGACCGCAACGCTGCGCTTACGAATCGATTCTAGGGTATTATCATGACTCAAATTTACGTTTAGGCTTTGGTATTGTAATTTATCGCTTGCACAACAAGTTTAAATGAAAATGCGGTTGATGTTTTCACTTAAAATGATATTGGAGTTACGAATACTTTCACTGTGGTGACCGTCTAAATAAATGATGCCGGAGTTTTGTGATTACGACCCTGCCTACACTTCGCGTAAAATTGTGAGCATACGAAGGTATTTTTAGCTTATTTTAAAACGAAATTTAGTACGCCCGACGTACTAAAGCTGTCAGTTGGTTAAAATAAGAATGATGCGTTTGTACGCTCGCGATTTTACGTCCAGTGTAGATTGGCCGTAAAGGGTATAGCCAGTACTTAAATTGTAAAATTTTGCATGGGAGGACGCTTTTGCAGCCTTGACCAAACGCATTTGGCATGCGAAAGTACTTTAGTGTAGATAACGTAATTTCGTCGCCGATATTGAATGAAGACCAAAAAAAAATAAAAGGTCTTCGCCGGAAATTGAAGTGTTTTTCTTTCGAAATGAATTTTTCCCCGCAATTTGGTACTATGTTCGGTCGTAATTTGTAGGATTTATTCATGCTGGCTGGCTCTTTTTCGTCTGATCATCCAGCGCTCAAATCTTGATGGGGATACATCTAAATCTCGATGGAAGGATGCTAAATTTCGATGGGGGGGGGGGGACGCGTACCCCTACAATTTAAGTACTGGGTATAGCATAAAATCAGGAATTATATCGAAGCGATTTTTGTTATGTTCTAGCTGCATTGAAAAGGGATGATACCCAAAGCACGTGTATTTAGCTTTTGTTATTATTAGTCGATTTTAGAATGCAGTATTTTGATTATTGGGTGCGTGATTTATCGCAATATACTATACTGTATTACGCGTATTTTGTTTTTTTGTGCTGGTGATTTGGTCATATGCTTACTAAATTGTTTACTGTGCAATTTTTTTTTAGTTCTTCGGGTTTGCAACTTGCCTTTGATCTACAATTTTAGCTGTCAATTTTTCGGTAATTTCCATTTGCCCCGTGGTGGGTCGAACCCCGAAATGCATCCATCAACACCGATCTGCTGGCTTATTCTTTTTCGACTAATAGAGTCAGTTAAACTACAGTGATTTCCTACGGCCCACTTTGTCTACATAGGACTTACAGCGGCTCCAACTGCAGCTTGCGGATGTAGTGCACTGGTGCTGGGCCGCAGACTACAGATTTCATCACTACTCTGGGATATCGCTGGATGATAAATACCGAAGTTTGCCACGACATTTAAAACGGTGGGGCTACAGCTTCTCCAAAGAATAAGATCAAAAACGGTCTTCACCTACTTGCTTCTCGAGCTGGTTGGATTTCACATGTATAAACGGCCACAACACCAGTCCTGTAACATATTTTTCCATTCTACCTTTTTCACTCTGGCAAACAATGATAATTACTGAATAACTTTTTTTGAGTTGCGATCGTTGCAATGTACCTCAGAACTTAAGCATAAAATGTGCAGACTTATGCAGATATCGAGACTTCGATTTGCAGTGCTATATTGGTAGTACCAATTTATTATCGTGAAACAGGTAGTATTTAAAACACCTTCAAATTATCTTTTATGTACGCCGATACTTGTCGCTGTTTAGTGGCGTGTTAAACCTTGACATATTGATACATTTTGAGATACCGGTATGTTGTTTTCTGTTTTAGTTTTTGCCTTATGCAATGAATTGACGCAACTCAAAAGGGTGTAACGAGTTTGCGGAGCCCAAACACAACTCCTGTGGAAGAAATGTCGAAGCGGTGGCGAGCCGTTGGCAGCACTGTCTGATTTGACCGGCCCGAGATTTGAAGTTCGTACCTCCCGCTCCAAGCTTATACACGAACGCGTTATCCCTAGACCAACTGGCCGGTTAAGTTGACGCAACATACTTGTTTTTTCAAGATGTGCAGGTCGTTTCAAAAAAAAATTACTCTTTTTTTAAGAACACATGGCTAATTATTTTGCTCAGACGTGAGAAATGCCGACCTCAAATGTGCAGGGTTGCTCATGGTACATTAGGGTTCCCATTTACACTCACTGGCCTCATTTTATTTGGTGCAGTACGGAGTCAAACGGATTAAACCTATTTTGGAACATAAGGGGAACTGTGGAACTAGGTTTAGGACTCCTCGTTATTACCTCGAGCTGTTCTCATTTCTAATAGGATATATCAGGTATGTGCGGCTACAGCAACATTAGATGCGGTGAATCATCCAGCCAATTTCGGTGGTTTACAATAGCTAAAATTGAACAATAATTTTTGATATTTTTTGTTTTAATTTTGGGACTGCGGTTGCAAAGATATTCAACAAATACAAAAAGATATCCCCCGACAAAAAGTTTTTGAAAACTCTGAGTTTTGTTCTTCCCGCCAAAACCTCAGTAGGCCTAATACCAGTTTAGAGAACTGTGGTAGGCCTAATAGTTTAGAGATAGTTTATTTCTAAATAGTTTAGGCCTAACTATCTCTAAACTATTAAGTCTAAAACTATTAAGTATTAAGTCTAATAGTATTAAGTCTAAAACTATTAAGTCTAATAGTTTAGAGATAGTTAGGCCTAATAGTTTAATAAGATTACAGTAGGCCTAATAGTTTAGAGAACTGTGGTTTTGGCGGGAAGAACAAAACTCAGAGTTTCCGAAAACTTTTTTCGGGGATATCTTTTTATATTTGTTGAATATCTTTGCAAATGCAGTCCCAAAATTAAAACAAAAAATATCAAAAATTATAGTTCAATTTTAGCTATTGCAAACCACCGGAATTGGCTGGATGATTCACCGCCTTTAAACCTAAGTTGTATCAGGTAAGGTTGGTATGAAGGCTGTGTTCGTAGCACGCACTTAACATAAAACTGCAAAATGTTGTGCTATGAAAAGTTTAAATGGACTGCGACAGATTTTTGCGTTTTTGCAAGACCATGTTCCAATTTTTGCGCAGCGCCAACCAGTGTGCTACAAACAAGCTAATAAAAAAAGGAGAAATTTTCTGCCAAATTTCTCGTACATTTCTTCTCGCAGCCATTTGACCTCCACAAAATACCTTCGCCCTTCAGTACTGCAGTTTCAATGAGTTTTTTTTGTTTCGCCGCGCCAAAATTATTTTTGCCTTTTTTATCCCGCTTAACTTGCCAACTTTTCTACCACCAGGGTAGTGAACTATTGTATTGTACACTGTACAGTAGGCTTATGTAGCGTACATACTTACGTAGTACGTAACTTGTACCGGTTATCAAGTCAAGTTTATTTTACCATATATTACGTTAGAAGTACAGTAAGCAGGTAGGAGGCAGCGACGATACAGTACAGTCTAGCCTAGTAGACTAAGCTACTGTATATGCTCAATGCTGTAGGCCTGCCTCATCAGTCATCGTATTGGCGGACCCAATACGGTACTTGTGCACAGGCTGCGCATTAATTGTAAATGTACTGTAAGTTGTAACATACCGGTAAGTTCTTTGCCTTAATGCAGCCTACCATATTACATTATTTTGCATATACCGGTAGGTGTAGGAGCAATTTTGCTTTCAGTAGGCTAGCTTTTCATTCCAGGCAGTAACTATTTTTGTTTACAAGACCGTAAGTGTAACAAGACGATGCTAGCCGCTAGGTCTACTGTAGCATAGGCAGGTAGGTCTGTCCAGCACTGTAGTGCCTGCATCCATGGATTTAAAGATAAAGAAAGAGAATAATGTCAGAATGTGTATGTACCGTACAGTATCTGCGTAGCCTATTTTTTTACTTTTTTTAAGGGTCAAGATTAGGGTTTGAGGGAAATGACTAAAACAAAAGGTGGAAAAGTAGGGAAAGACGTTTGGGGTTTGCGTTAGGATTACCCAGCGGTGGGCAGTAACGAATTAACTGTTACAAATTACTTTCTTAGTAATTTTTACAGTAGTGGCATTACTTTTTCATGAATGTACGGTAATTTTTGAGGTAATTTTATTACTGTTTTAGAGGTGCTGAAATTACTCATTACAAATTATATACGGTACTTTTTAAATGTTACTGTACTTATAGACAAGGTGCAGATCACAAAAAAGTGTTTGCAGTTAAAACAACACGCTGTGTACAGTATCAGTTTGCAATGTGTTTGTGGTGACGTTGCTGTTCTGGTATCAAGGAGTAACACTTGATTGGCTGCTTATGTTAGATTCCTACCAATCAAAATAGTTTTTGTGTGAGAATGATGCATGGTCGTGCCATTAGCCACATACCTTTCAGCACGTCAAAAGAAATCATTGAATATGATAGATTAGTTGAAACACAAGCGCAATAGCATTTGAAAAATGATGGTCAAGTTTTGTAGTTGCGCGGTTATATTTTGTTGTCGGTTTGTTTAAGTGTAGTATAAATAAGTACGGTAGTACTTTGGCTTTATTTACGAAAAATTTTTTTGTTTAATACTGACAGATTATGTGCTGTTAAACATACAGTAACTTAGTGCAGATAAAAAAAAATCAATCATGTTAAAAGCGGGTATCGATCTCTATAATCTAGACTTCCTAGAACAGGCCTGCACAACATATGGCCCAGCGAAACTTTTATTGCGGTCCTCAAAATGATTTCATGTAATCTCAAGCTTTATCTCTAAAGTAATTCGTACTTGTTGAATTGTGATGCAATAGCTGATGTAATTGTGTGTATGTACGTAAAACTGGATTCTACAGTGTGTGCTTTTTTGACCAGCATTTTTACTTTCAGTTTATTTGTCAGCATCCAGGTAGTTGAATACTTGTGTAGCATACCACAATGACTGGAAACAAGAAAAGAAATAATAAAAGAGAGGGCAGAGTGTTTAACTCAAAACGAACTAACAAATACTTGTTTACAGTTGTAAACTCAAAAGTTCTGTGTTTAGTTTGCCTAAACGTGGTTTCAGTTCCAAAAGAATATAATCTTTGATGCCATTTTGAAACCCAACATCCGAATCTCGCTGAATTAGATGCTTATGAAAAGAGACTAAAAGCATAAAGTTTAGCATCAATTTTCGCTTCGAACAAAACTATTTTATACCTTCAAACAATGAAAGTACTACAGCTGCTACCAGAGTTACAGTAGCTACTGCTACCAAAATACAAGAATTAGATGTTTTACATGCAGGTAAAGAGGCAATGGTTGTTTTTTTACTTTTCCACAATCACAAGACGTTTCACCGTAACAGTGGTAGCTACAACAGCGAAAGCACATGGTCCGCGACAAGTAGGTCTGCATTGTTATGACCCTTGTACTGCAACGAGTTGTGCAGACCTGTTCATGGAGTATAACCAGTTAACATTTATCTATGACCATATACTGAATAGCAATATATTGTTCCTTTTTTGTACCAATAAGTAAAATTCTTGTAGCAACTATCACAAAACAAAAAATTGGAAAACATTTTGTGCAATACAATTCAAACAACATCAGAAAAAAAAATTAAAACATAGATGAGTATTGTTTTGATTAAAATGTTCATATCTTCGAATTTTAATCAAAGCAGTTCTCAAGTTCTGTACTGTCAATCAGTTTTTTTAATAAATAAATATGTAGAAAGCGATTAGAATTTTAGAATTACGTCTTTCTGACATTTTTTTCATAACTTTTGACAAAAATATTAGTAACGAAAATTCACAGTATTGCTGGTAATCACTATCAAAATAAAAAGTGTAAAAAAAATTATGGTGCGAGAATTACGAAAAGCATGATATTATTATTAAGATTGTCACTAAAAATGGATCAGTTTGTGTTTGTAATGCGAGAAGACCTAGACTCGAGATCAAGACCAACTGCTAAGAGTTGTAATGCTGCAATTGCTGTTAAAGGGAATACTTCAGATTCTGAATCAACTAAATTGTTAAATTTTGATTGCTCAATTTTGCTTCATAACGTTGGTGTTAAAGGCCGTGCTTTAGTGCATCAAAAGCTACAATAGCCAGATTTGCGATATAATCTTTGACTGAGGAAACAAATAGTCCAAAGTTTCAAACCTGCTTAGTTTCCAAACAATTCTGTACTCATTTAGGTTAAATAACTAAAACAATATTCTTTAATGCTAAAACAATATTCTTTAATGCTAAACCGCGTCGAAGAGGCAGCATAATGAAAGCCATCATCTGATCATTGCATATGCATATCATAAAGGTGCTTGAATCATAGATGAGATTTAACATTTTCTGCCACACAGCCATAGTAGAAAAGTTGTTGCAGACCACTGTCATTTTGGCTGAACGTTTCATTTAAAGTAATTTGTAACGACAAATTACTTGTTACTTTTTCTGAGAAGTATTGACTACAGTAATTTCATTACTTTTTTAAAGTAATTTTTGGTGAAGTAATTTCACTACTTTTGTGCAGTAATTTGCCCACCACTGGGATTACCCTAACCCAAATCCTAACTGCCTTTTAGCATGATTTCCGCTTTTTCCTATTTTTTTTCCCTTTTAGCACGGTTTCCGCCTTTTTGCAATTTGGTAATGTCTGGGTTTGAGCAATGAGTTGTGGTTTGGTATTACGGTATATAGCCTATGTTATCAGCAGTTTAAAGGATTTTGAGTTTGGGTAATTGTGGATTGTTTAGTTGGTCAGAATTTCAGAAATAAAAAAAGGCAAAAATTTCAATCTTGTTAACTGTTCAGAGTTTCAGGTTTATGGATGCAAACACTCTCTGCTGTATAAAACTAACCATAACTTTAGACTCTCCTGTAACTCAAACCCAAGCCTTTACCTTACTTTAACTGTAACTACACATAACAAGTGAAGTTCCATCAACTGGGGCAACTTTGAATACTGTAGAATCACTGCCTTGTGGTGCCTCACACCCTCCTTTCTTTTTTTTCCAACACTCTTTTCTGTCCGTCTCCGCTCTCAAGACCATCATTTTTTTTCCCTTTTTTTGTAGTAGTATGTATATAGGTGAGTTCTCTTGCACGTGCTTCTTTTTCGTTTTCGTTCTTGTCTGAAGCATTAAAAGATGATGTTCATGTACACAAGTGAATTTAATTGTTTGTGGTGGATTGAAACGACCGATTTCCCTCACTGGTGACCCCAACGTGATTGACGCCTGGGTGGCGGTGCATGTGACCTATTGGGTGTGCTTGTGTGTATAGGCGTTGGTGCCCTAATTGTATTAGAGAGAAATGAGATGGAAGTGTTCAGTTGAGCCAATTGTTCGCGAACCGCTGCGAGCGCTTGATCATGGCGCCTGTCCGAAGCTGTTCTGGAACTCATTTCTCCTGATCCGGCATTGGACAGCACACTATCATGATCTTCAGCTACAATCCTATCCGCTGTTGCAGCTAATTCATCTAAATCTGTATGCGGATGCACGGCAATTGTTCACCTCACACTTGCTGGAAGCTGGTCTAAAAAAAGCTTGCGAAGTAACCATTTTGGAGTGTGGTCTTCTCCAATCAAACTACGTATGCGAGCTAGCATTATTGTTGAAATATTGTTGAATCATTTAGACATGTCACTTCCACCACTTTTAAGCAACAAAACTACTTGATTACTGAACATAACACTAATGGCCTTAGCAACTGGACTGCCATGACTCAAAAAAATTGTTTGCTAGTGTGATAACAGAAAGCCTAAACCATTGGCCTATTCTTTCTCAACAAGTGTTTAAAGGATTTGGGGTGACTTTGAACGCTCAACCAACATGCACTTGACCTTCACTTATCAGGCCTAAACTGTAAATGTTCAAAGTTGCCTTAGTCTGGGTTGCCTTTGAATGCTTTTATCAATCTTAAATATAGGGGCTTTCGAAAATATTTTTATGGATTGATGTAACGAATTGGATGGATACAGTTTTTTCAAACAGCTCTGAGCAATAGGACGGAGTCATTTTTGTGTTCAGTTTTATTGATGATAAAAGTAAAATAATTTTGCATCGAAGTAAAATGCTGCATAAAAGTGGAACAATACAGCTAGCTTGTTTCAAACAACTATGATTGCACACTTACTCAGTACTACTGGTACTTGGTCTGCCATGTGGGGCGTGGGCATGTGTTGCTTCAATAGTCTAAATTACTATCATGTTGCTAAATCAGTGTTCCGATTAGGCGGATTTTTTTCAGCAAATCGGCGATTTTTTGGAACAAGGGCAAATAATTTTTGGCAACATGGTAACCATAGCTGTAAAAAAATTCAACAAATTTGTGGAAATATGATATTTGGTAAACTTTAATTACAAATTGGTACAAGATTTAGGGCACATAAACATCGTTTTAGAGCATTGTAGTCTGATGATCATAAGGTTATTTGTTTAAGGCTACAATCGTCTGATGAGACACAAGGATGTTGAAACTGGTTGCAGATTGTTTCTTTTTTTTTTCAGTGACTCTCAGTCAACCATTACACAGCTCAATCAAAGTCATTCTTTTCATAAATTATTTTGTTAAAATGATGGTGTTATTGTCACATGACTTTGCACTAGTCAAGCAATAAAAGAAAAAAAATTAATCTAAGTTTAAACACTAACCTAATCAGAGACCACTCTTGGTCTTGAAAAGTATTGAACTGATACCCAGTAATAAAAATTGTTTTATTGTTGAATTCAAAGTCACCCCGGTTGACAGTAACAACTGCTTAGTTATGTAAGTCTGAAGTGTAAGCTTCCAGCTTCTGGCTATTTTAACTTGAAAATGTTTTGTAAAAATTGCTGCATTGTTAATTTAAAATTTAAACCAGTGCAGAGTGCATAAACTATTGAACAAAGGCTACAGCCTGGTATTTAGCATTTAGAGATTTGCAGTAGCTTGTTGTTATCTTAAAGCCTCACTCAGTAATGCTAAGCAGCAGCGCAGTTCTGAGTTTATGATACTACCGTTTTTTTCTGTGTTTAGGCCTATAACAGATTGGGTCTAAGCCAGCAAATCACTATATCAGGTATTAAATGCTGCTAATATGTGATTGGTTAAAGATAGAAAAAGCTTAGCTTTTGTACACTGCATTATCAGACTGTGGATCCAAAATTACAGAAAGTTTTTATAGCATATAATTCCAGACAGCAGATCCAAGATCACTGGCATTGATATCCAGTTATTCATACTGCACCTGATAAGAGTTGTTTACATGGTCGACTTGGGATGGTATCGTTCATTACTGATGAACAGTAGTCTCCGCAGTTGTTCAAAATCAAAGTCTTTGATGTTTTGAGTCTTCAAGCTATTGGTAGGCCTAAAAAGAAGTAGGCTACCTGATTGGTTGCAACAAATTTGATTTATGTTTACAATTGAATTTATGTAAATGAAGAAAATGGATCGTATTCGTCGACCCTTATTGAAAAATTCCTCTTCGCACATCAAGTACACACCTATTTCGTAAGATTGAGATATATTTTGGCATGCAAGTCATCTGGTTATTTTTAATCAATTTACAATTGATTAATTTTGCAATCATTACTAATTTATATGTTGTAATTTTACTGTAGTTGCATAATGTTATACATGTAAGGGTAATATACCAGTATACTATGACCACTAATTTGAATTTTATTAATTTACTCAATCAAAACTCTTAATCCAGGGTTGTCACATCCTGGAAAAGTCCTGGATTTTTTTTCCTGTTCTGGAAAGTCCTTGAATTTTGTTTATAAGTCCTAGAAAATAATTGGAAGGTTTTCCCTTGATTCACCATGACAGAATGTGATTTTTTTTATAATAACTGGTACCGGTGCCTTGTAATTGTACAAAGCCATTGTTGAAATAATTTGCATTGCAAAGGTTTTTAAAAAGCTTTTTTGTATTGTTAGAAGACAGAGCTTATTTGTGCGTTGACGCACGAATAAAAAAATCGCTATCCCAGCCCTAACCCAACCCTAAATCTAAACCAAACTGTAACCCAGCACTAACCTTAATGTTCATTTTAACTCAAACTTAAAAGCTTCCCAGACGCTAACGATAATTTAAAAAATGAAAGAGAGTAAATGAGCTCCCATTTTTCTGCTCTTTGCTCTCTTATTCTTTTTAAGCAGTTGTTATTTGTATGCTAGAGTGCAAATAACCATTTCCTTGTTAAAATGCTAAAATTTGCTCTTTGCAGTACAATATGCATAAATTTATTGAATATTATTAGGAAGAGTAAATTCATGGACATTAATTTATTGCAGTGCGATACTTTAGTAGCAGCATACTGCAAGTAGCAGTAGCATAGCGGGCTACAGGCCCTCCATTGACCAAAACAAACCATAAGAAAAATGCAACGTTTTTGCACTATACTTCTGAGGCAGTTTTTTGCAGTGATATAATAAACTTTGAAGTAATTTAAAGCCACTTTTGAAACATTATTTGGGGGAGGAGCTAATATTGGTCAAAAATGAAGTCATTAATAACTAACTGAAAATGGTTGAAAATAAACTCTTCCATCACTTGATGCTAAATACGTAACGTAGGCTTTGTAAAAAAGTATAAGGGTCTATTAAGTATTTGATTCTGTTGATTACCAATCACTGCTTTCAAATCTTGTTTCATTAGCCCCTCCTCCCAAATTATCCTTATCTAGCATAATAAAATACAGACGATTTGGATTAATGTCTGTGAGTTTTTTCAAAGGATGCGCCTATTTGCACTTTAGCATGCAAATGAGCTCTGCTTATAAAGAATAAGAGAGCAAGAGTAGGTGCTCATTTACTTACTTTTTTATATTTATTGTCGTTAGTGTTAGTGTTTAGATTTTGAGCTTGGGTTAGGATTAACATTAAGGTAAGAGCTAGGGTTACAGTTTGGGTTCATTTTAAGGTTGGGGTTAGGGCTAGGATAGCGTTTTTTTGTTTGCTTGCTGGCATGCATATAAATTCTATCTTTTTCAAATGATAGGAATTTGTGGTTTACTGGATGGAAATAAAGCAAGGACTAAAGTTTTACCATTAGCCATCCCCAGAGCTTGACCGATATATCGGTCAGTCGATATTTATCGGCTTAGCGCTATCACCTTAAACTGTTTATTTGGTAGAGCAAGCTCAAGTGCTCTTGTGTTGTATTTGCTTCGCATGACATGTGTTTGCAATAGTCTTTCTTTCAAGGAGGATTATTTGTGAAGCTTTTAATGTCAAGTTAATTGAAAAATTGTGACAAAATGTTCGTAGTTAATAAGTTAATATATTAGTTATCGGTATTGGTCTAAAAAATTTCAAAATATTGGTATCGACCTGAAAAAGTCATATCAGTCGAGCTCTAGCCATTACTCGTTTATTGTAGCCCATTTATGCAACCAGTTTAATCTTGTTTTTGCAGAGCTTACTGCTATGCCACATTTCAAACGCAATAATCTTACCAAACTAAGCCTAAAATTAAGTTAGTATTGCAAAAAATTGCAAAATCTTTAAGTGCTGGGGGCTTCACCCCCAGACCCCCAATAGTTTCCGGCAGCTGCGGGCTCTGCCCTCGTGCCCCCTAGCACAGCCCTCCCATTGCAAATTTTTGGTTTTGAACCTGGCTAGTACTCAGTACTAGAAATGCAAATGCATTACATTAAAATTTTTCGTCAATCACTAGTGCAAAACAGTGCTCGTAGATGCAGGAAAGAGTAATAGTGAAAATTGAATTTTAAGTACAGCAAAAAGAAACTTAACAGACCTGGAAAAGTCCTGGAAAATGACCTAAAAAAGTCCTGGAATTTGATTTTGCAGTTTCTGTGGCAACCCTGTTAATCACATCTTCTTGGAAGTGGGTGGTTCCGTTAGAGCACTGAGCGAACAAAAAAAATCTTTAAAATGTTATTTGTTTGTTTGCTTGTTGGTCAGCGAAAGGTGACATTCCAATGATTGCAGAGTTGCTTTAATAACTCGTTAGAAAAATGTTAAATTGTTTGCTGCAGAAACTAAGTTTGTTTGTAGTAAACATATGGTACCGTACTGTAAGAAGCTAGAAATACCACAACATAAAATAAAATTAGCAAATAAAGTGGAAACACTAATACAGATTAGAAATGTTTGTCAGGATTTCTCAAAATTTTGTCCGTTGATATTGCTGCTTGTTTGATGTCACCAAGCAGAGAATAATCTTACTATAGCAAATTGTCTCATCTCAAGGATGCAACATAGCGATTTTGTAATCAACATGCCGGCTAAACCCAGGTCATAAATCAAGAGTTGTCATTAAAATGACACCTTAGTTCTCTCAGCCATGTTTTCTCAGCCTTAATTCTCTCGGGATTTTATCTTTATTTGTCTATGTAGTTTGTTCTTGTGTGCATGTATTCTGACTAGTCTTTTGTATCTTACTTTGTCTATGTCATATGTAATCACTTTATGAGAAAATTATTTCTACCATGAAGTATCGGTATTTGGTATCATTGCCAATAGAATGGATTTTATGTATAATCTAATAGTGCAATAAAAGTCTGATGTGATAACAAGTCTTTTGTAATGTAGTACAGTTACATTTATTACCACCAACATTTATTATTTCTGTATTACTTTGTAGAATTCATTGACTGTTTGTTATGTATAATAATACCTACCATTTTTGTTGAAAATGGAGTAAGTATTTTTTACTAAAGGTCAAAGACCGAAAGTCCTGTCACTTTCTCCTGGCCAAGGCAACTTGGTGAATAATATGTAATTACAAATAAAGATTTATTTTTTAGGAATTACATGGATAATGAAAACGAAGTAATACCAATGGTTTCTATGGGATCAGCTCCTCCTAATATATTGCAAGATAGTTCTGAGAATGACAGCTCAGAAACTTTTTCAGACAGTTCAAAACGGCGGTGGCCAGATTTTGGAGCTCTGTGTTCATCATTTCTCACATGGTATGTATTTTGAATTATGAAATTTGGTAAGGATGCAAGGTGTATGCTGTATGCCAGTGGCTCTCAACATTTTTTCAAAGTGACCCAATCTTATTGAAAAAATCAAATGTGTGAAATGTTGCGACCTCTGTATATTCTGATTAGGCTTACCATCGTTTTGAGACCAAAAAACTTGACAGCCATAGACTACCTGATTTTTTCTCAAAAAACATTTTGCAGAATGTGAGATGAAGACCAAAAAAAAAAAGGTCTTCACTCCTGGGACCCTCAAATTTTCGTGGGTTTGATCTGACTCGTAGATGGCAAAAGTTTGTTTATCACAGATCTTGAGGTGAAGTACAAAAAAACTAAATAAAAAAAAAAGGTCTTCACTTCTAGGCTCTGTAAGATTTCCATGGGTTCAATCAGACTCGTAAATGACAAAAGTTTGTTTACCGTGGATATTGAAATGAAGTCTAAAAATGAAATAAAAAAGAAAGGTCTGCACTTCGGGGATGCACAAATTACCACTGATTAGGAAAAAAACAAGCGACCGAAAAGAATTTTTAGGCGACAACCCATAGGTTGAGAACCATGGCTTTGTGCAATACCAGTATGAAGGTTCATACTGTCGACCAGGGGTGCACTCAGAAATTTTTAAAGGGGGGGGTTCAGTTTTTCAAAAACCAACCATTTCTCAGTTGTGGTTAATTTATTTCATTCATTAATGAAAATGCATGGTGTTATAGTCAAATAGGGTTTTGCTGTAATAGGCTAGTTGCATTTTGTTACAACATTTGTTTATTCTGAAACCATGTATAAATGATTTCGAAAGTTGCTGGTTGTGAAGATTGTGCTTGAGAGAACAAGTTACCATTATTATGAGGAAATTGCAAGAATTGCCAGCCCCCAGCTGCCGGGCAATTCTTGCAATTTTTTCGAAAAAAAACAACATTTTAATGCCATTTGGATGACATTTTAAAGAAATTAGCTAAAAGCTAAATTACTAAGATTTGGAAGAGTTTAAAAGAATTTATTTTGCTCAGTTCAATCAGGCCCCTCACACTTACTGATCACGTCCAAAATTTATTTAAATGCTGAAAGATTGCATATTTGGTTTACATAATTTTTTTAGGTGAATGCGTTTTTAAATTCGAAAAGCTTGTTAGTGGTACATACAGAATTTCAAAATAGCTTTTAATAACATCAAAGCGATCATTTCCACTCTTTGAAAAAGGATACCAATAGCCTTGAAAAAGGCTGTTTTAGATTGTGCGTTTTTGTCCAGCTCTTTTCATGAATCTTTGCAGGAATGAAGAAAACTTTAAATGAGGTGGTATACGTAGAGGTCGATTACATGGAAATAGACGTTGGGGTGTTATTATGATCAATGATGCTGCAAAAATCACCTAAAGCACTTTAAATTTAATGCAAAAATATTTCAAAAAATTTTGGAAATGATAGCTCTAACGTTATTACAACTTGCTTTTAAATTCCTGAATACGATTGCAGAATAAAAATCTCGACGTTTGAATGTAATTTTGTTGTGGCTTTCATCTTCAAACAGTGTTTTTTTTTTTGCAAAAGTGCATTTAGCCTTTTAGTTTTTTTTAAACAAGGTCCACTTTTTTCACTAAATGGCCGTCTGTCTCTTTTTATTTTAGTGTCAAGCTCTGTTCTGTTCATAAGTTTTTGATATAATAACACACACACACACCGATCCAGCACAGTGGTGCCTCAGCAAGACTGAGTAGCATGTGACATCCAAGTACCAAACATAAAATGGCAGTACAGCATTGTTAGTGTCATTGATAGTATATTAACCACTTCGAGACGGGATTTTTTTTTGTTGCTTTACCTCTCAGACGGTATTATTTTTCTAACTTTCACTTTCTCATATCTTTTGCGTTTTTTTTCACTATCACCCGTTTTGATGACGTGATAGGACGTGACCGACATGCACATGATAGGAAGTAATTTTATGTTTATGCAATGTATTATAATGATGTCATTGGCCCGTATAGTGTGTATTGTGACATCAAGCATGACGTCACGACATAATCAGTAGCTACGGATATAATGTTATAATGAAACAGCTACGTAAACGAAATGAAAGCAGCAAAATACAGTTACGGATGAATCGAGACTGTAGTCATCCTCATTTCCATCTTTGCTAAAACTTGCAAGATCCAAACTATCAGCAATACTACTTTCACTTGACGATCCTGAGCTAGCCAAATCCATCTGGGACATAGCTTGATCAATCGTAATATCAGCTCTTCTACGCTTCATGTTGCAACTATTACAATATTTACAGTACCTTAGACAATCAGTACTAATAGCACAATATTACCAGTAACCCAATTACCACTAATAAAACATAATCAATAAATTCAATAAATTATATGAAAAAAGATAAAAAACCTCGTTTTTTTCTACACCTTTCCTGCCCTAACATCTAGACTACTGCGTTCAATCTACCTTTCTTTTTTTGTTTTCGAACAATGCGAAGAAGGTAAATCCCCCTTCTATGTAACCAGACTACTGTGAAGCAATACAGCGGTTGCAACGTTCATTTATGGTAGCCGTCCTTTTGGTAAAGCTGATGGACGTACATATACGTTCTCCGTCTTCGAATGTAAAATAAAATTTGACGTACATGTACGTTTCCCGTCTCGAAGTGGTTAAAGATATCCATTATTCAATATCCATGGATATATCAAATGCACATTAGTTACACAATGTTTCTGTCAGCAATATTGTAGGTGAGACAAATGCAAAAATTTCAATTGCTTGGTAAATATAGTGTGGGATTAAATTACCACCCTAAAACATCTAAGTGATTAATAACAACTTACGAGATTATTTAGTGAAAAGTAGATATTGCTGAGTGTAAGACACTGCATTATATCAACAAAATTATGTTGTTGTTTGAGTTCCAAACGGGGGGGTTTGACCCTCGAACCTCCCCCTTTATGAGTGCTCCACTGCTGTTGACCAACATTATCTTTACATCTGTGTATTAGTGTTTGGCTGCCAGTAATCTGAATCGACTCATTGGTCAAGTTACTGCTGTTTTTTCTCAGAAATGTGAGGCTTCGCATTTGGATGCTTAGCCAATTTTCGTCAGTAAATCACCAGTTTGTTTGATCGCTGGGCTGTGCAACCCATGGCCCGCAGGCCACATTTGGCCCGCGAAGCTGTTTTGTGTGGCCCGCACAGTCTTTTTGTGTGGTTGATTTCCTCATGGAAAGGCTTACTTAGCATTTTCTGGCAAATAAAAAGGTCTAAACCAAAACCTTCTTCTGTTTGGTTTTCCCAAAATCGGTTCGGATTTGCGGCTTTGGTCTTCACCTACTTTTTCCCGTAATACTGACCAAAATCAGTGCCAATTTGCAGCAAAGACCTTTTTTTTTTTTTTTTTTGGTCTTCACTTACTTTTGGGGACAGATACCCAAAATACTGGCCAACATGAGCACAAATTTTGTACAACAAACTTGCAATTATTTCGAATTTAATCTTGGTAAAATTGCATGTGGCTCGCAATAACTTTTCTGCTGTAAATGTGGTCCAGCCCAGTGTTCCCACTAAGCCGATTTTTTTCAGCGAATCGGCGATTTGTTGGAGCAAGGGCAAATAATTTTTTCCAATATACCAGTAGTAAACATAGCTTTAGAAAATTTGACAAATTTGTGGAAATATGACATTTGGTATGCTTTAATACTGGATTAGTAAGAAATTTAGGGCACATAAACGTCTTTTTAGAGCTTTGGGCACAATTGTTTAAAGAAAATTTGGGCACTTGCCGATTAGCCATAAAGTTAGAGGAAACACAGGTCCAGCCCTTATCTAGGGCAAACAATTTTGGTCAGTCACATAAAGATAGCTGTAAAAAAGACGACAAATTGATGAAAAGGCAATTTTTTGTAGGCTTTAATTCCAGACTGGTGTGAAATTCAAGGCTCAAAAATGTACTTTAACAGCTTTGGACACAGTTGTCTGAGAAAATTTAGGTATCTGGAGACTAGCCAAAAAGTTAGGGATACACTGTCATAGGGTAGTTTAAAAGAGTTTGCAAATTGATAGGATGTTGTTTCTTCTTTCTTCATTGCCCGCTTTTCAGTGAGAATTGCAGGGGCAGCAGCTTGAGATTAAGCTGCCACATTTCACTGTCTTCCATCACCTCCATTATTTCGTCTGGGTGAAGTTTCAATTGGTCTTTTCCCATTTGCTGTGGCAAGTAAAGCTTGTTTGGGAAGTCTTTCTTGAGGCATTCTGCTTACATGGCCAAACCGTCTCAGCTGAGATCTCTCAGTTCAGAGAAGTAATGGCTCAATGTTTAGAGATTTCAAATCTCAAAGCTACGCCCTTTGGGTAGCGTATCGATAACGCCTTTGATTCTTCCTAAAAAACTCCACATTTCGAATGCTTTTGCTTGTGATCACACTTTTTTTATCATTACCAAGATTTATGACCGTAGGTGAGAATGGAGACAAAAACTGTTTTGAAAATTGAAGAGTTTTGCCTTTTTCAACAATTCTCGTTTCATAACAATCGAATAGTTCAAAGCTCACATTGCTACACTGGCCTTGCCAATTCAGGTGTCAGGTGCCAATTTCAGGTTCTTTGTATTGCCTTTTGTCGCTCGTGAATGCAACCCTAAGGTACTTGAACTTTTCGACTTGCTTCAGTGTCACTTTATTCACTTGTAATGGGCACTGATCAGGGTTGCTTGAAAGGTAAAGCATCTCAGTTTTGGATGTGCTTATTTTCATTCTGGCGGTGTCAGATGCATCTGCAAAGCTTTTTACAGGTGGGTTTCCACAGTATTCGTTTTTCGTCCGTTTTGGTCGTTTTTTTTACGTTTTTTGCTTCTACGTGAAAAAGTATGCGTTTTTTCATACGCATTTTTGCATGTCCATATCCTCACTAACCAAGACTGTCACATTCTGGACAAAAGTTTTCGGAAAAAAAACTTTTGTGAAGGATTACTGCTCTATTTTGAAATATCACTTTTATCGTTCATACATTAAATTTTATCTTTATGTAACAGGCTATGTAGTGCGGATATGGACTTATAAAAATGCACATGAAAACGCGCATACTTTTCACGAAGAAGCAAAAACGTAAAAAGGTATACCATGTAAATTCATCTAAATGCATGTTGGAGGCCCGATTCTGTGGAAGAAAGCAGATCCAAATTATCAGTGAATAGCAGACGGCTGATTTTGCAATTTCCAATTGTGCCACACTCATCAGCTTGGCTGCATTTTTCGATCCATTTCATGTAAACAATGAAAAGGAGAGGAGACAAAATGCACTCTTGTCGGAGTCCAGTGCTCACATGGAATGGATGTGATTGCTTGCCATTTACCCAAACACAAATGTCCAGTTGGCTGTAGAATGATTTAATGGCACGTAACAACTGACCATCATTGCCACACTCTTGCTAAACCTTCCAAAGTTTATCCCGAGGAACTTATTCATATGCTTTTTCAAAATCGACAAAGCATGCAAAGAGATCTTTGCCATACTATGACTTCTCGAAGATTTGCTTCAGTGTGTAGATGTGGTCTGTGGTGCTGCGACCTGGATGAAAACTGCACTGGCCATCCTCCAGTTTTGATTTCACGATTTCTCGGCATTTTCTTTCAAGGCATTTGGCGTATACTTTTCCTGGCAAACTAGGGAGTGATATTCCTAGATGTGTAGTTCACATATTGCTTGCAACTTCCTTTCTTCAATATTGGAATAATCACACATGTTTGCCAATCTCTGGCAGTTTTTCCGACCTTCCACGCAACTTGACACACTCACATTAACCAAACAATTTCTTCTCCAGTCAGCGCTTTCAACATCTCGGGTCTGATTTCATCTTCAGCAGCAGCTTTTCTAGATTTTATTCCAATAATTGTCTTTGCCACTTCTGCTGCAGTGAAAACTTCCTCTTGCCATAAATGTTTCTCTTCTTGTGTGTCATGAGTCGATGCCTTTAAAGGATTCAAAAGATCTTCAAAGTATTTCCTTCATTGTGAAAGGATTTCATTTTCATCCATGAGAATGTTACCTGTGGAATCCTTGATGGAGTAGGTGACACTCGATCTTTGGCTATGTAAACGGTGGATGGTCTGCCAAAATATTTTGCTTGCCGAAAAATAGTTGGAATCCAACTTACAACCAAACTCTTTCCATGACTTCTCCTTGGATTTTTTACTGCTTAAGTTGCTTTTTTTCGCACGTTAGTGTACTTGGATTGCAAATCAGATCGCGATCTGTCCTGTAGCAAGGCCTTGAACACTTCTTTCTGTGCTTGAATAGCTTCTTTAATCTTGGGGTTCCACCAAGGTGTTCTTACTATTGCCCGCCTCTCTAGGTCGTTTTTCCCAAAACATTCAACAGCGGATGAAATGATCACTGATCTAAACAGCAGCCATTGCTTCTCAATGTCCTCAGATGCATCAAAAAGTTGTCTGAGCTTTGATTATGTACTGGAAATAAACTGTTTTCTCTGTCCTCCAAAGCTCTCTTCTCCGTCCTGGGATTTTGTTGTCAATGTTTTGTCTCTGGTGTTTCATTAATATATCAGGTACAAGTTCAAAAAGATCAGTAAGTTTGGAATTGAAAATTTGAGCAAATTTGCCAGTTTGAAGTAGTTTTGGTAGAGAGCTTATTTTCAATAACCATATTGCAACGCAACTCAGAAACAATAAAGTGGTGTTTCTGAATTGTGTTGCAATAAAGTAGTTTTAATCAGCAATTGCCAGAAAATTATCCAAAACCTTGAAAAAAGGTTTTGAACTTCTGCTTCAGCGCTAAGAAGATAATTAGTTCCATTATGTAGTTTATGAATAAAGGCTTTGGCTATTTTGTTTTTTTTAGCTGCTGTGGAAAGAAGAAACAGTTGTCGCCTCGCACTGTGCTTATTGGGCATCGATCTAGTTTTGCACGATATCCTCCAAATAAAATATCCAATCAAAAATTTAATGCCATCACTTTCTTACCTGGAGTAAGTTTAAAAGAACAGAATCAATAATTAAGTGGCTTTTATCGTTCACGCGTATATGCGCGGCAGAAACACGCTTGTCATTTGACTGCAGGCATTTCGCTTTTTTTCTTAGTTTTGCGTTTACTTCGAAGAAGATATCACTCTTATTTCCGCTAATAAATAATGCGTGGTCAGTAAAAGCCGCTTTAAACTGAATATACCAGAGTCAAATCAAATCTTTCATCATACTCGTTGTATTAGTGCTAAAGTGTGTAATGAGTTGGCGGTGTCCATCTCCACTTCATTGCGTTTGCAGGCAATGTGTCTATCTCATTGTGTCTGCAGGCAATGTGTCCATCTCCACTTCATTGCGTCTGCAGGCAATGTGTCTATCTCATTGCGTCTGCAGGCAATGTGTCCATCTCCACTTCATTGCGTCTGCAGACAATGCTGCTTCTTTCGAAGAGATCTTGCAGCGATGGTGAGCCATTAACAATGCTGCCTGGTTTGACCGGCCTGAGATTTGAACCTCAGACCTCTCGCTTCAGAGACGAATGTGTTACCGCTCAACCAACACTATGCAGTATGCATTTTGATATGTCTATGAGATTTTAAATTTATTCGGAAAAGCGTTTGGTTGGATTGTTCATTACTGATTCCTAATGGAAAAGCATTGCTTAGTCAATGCTATATTTCGATATTGGTGCTGTGAAAAGTGGACCAATAAATGGTTTAATTGGTACAGTAGAAACAAATTCTAGCATACTGTTTGAAATACTTGCGGCCGCTTGCTTACTCCCAGTTCGATTTCTGAACTCGCAGTGCATTGTTGTGTCCTTGAGAAAACACGCTTATTTCTCATTGGAGCCAACCTGCCTGCTTATTGTGGTGGCCTAGCCAAACATTGTGGTGACCTAGCCAAACAAAAGATTGGGGTGGCCTAGCCAAACAAAAGATTGGGGTGGCCTAGCCAAACAGTGTGGTGGCCTAGCCAAACAAAAGATTGGGGTGGCCTAGCCAAACAATGTGATGGCCTAGCCAAACATTGTGGTGACCTAGCCAAACAAAAGATTGGGGTGGCCTAGCCAAACAATGTGGTGGCCTAGCCAAACATTGTGGTGACTTTGCTAAACAAAAGATTGGGGTGGCCTAGCCAAACAATGTGGTGGCCTAGCCAAGCAATGTGGTGACCTAGCCAAACAAAAGATTGGGGTGGCCTAGCCAAACATTGTGGTGGCCTAGCCAAGCAAAGGATTTGCGTGCAAAACTCAAACAAGGATACTGTGTGTTGGTGTGGTTGGGCAGATTCAGAGTGCCTGGTTTGTACAAACAAGCTAACTTGGCGTTGACTCCATCCTTCTTGATGTACTTGTTCCAGAGATATTTTACTGCAAAGCTGACGTAAAGGTCTCTCAAATCATTAGTTTTATTTGCAACACTGACGTTTCAGTGCAGTAGTTTTGCCCAAAGAGGCTAAAGTATGGGTCGCTGTTTGGAAAAATATTATTTATTTTGCAACACCGCTGTTTTGAGCTTATTTATTATGAAATTATATCCAACAAAATACTCTCTAAAGTTGAAACAAAAAAGCCTACAAAAGATATCGTAAATTTCCGATATATATCGGAAGTTAACGATATATATATACGACAAAATGCACTCTAAGTTGGAACAAAAAAAGCCTACAAAATATATCGAAAGTTTCCGATATGGTTCATATGAACCACATTGGAAATGTAGAGAAGTTTTCACGTGACTTTCGTGACATTATTTTATGACCAAAACAAAAGGCGGGAAACTTAACACAAAGGTAACCAAAAGTCAAAGCTTGCTGTAGTTCTGTTGTTGCATAGTATGGTTGTTTTAAAAGCTCTGACAGCAGGGTTATCTCATTAGAGAATGCTGGCAGCTTTGCTTAAATAATGTTGGAGATGTTGACGTACGTAAGCTACTTTCGGTTGAACTTGTTAAGCAACTCGACCGAAGACAAATAATATCACAATTACGAGGGGTGTATGAAAAGTTTTAAGCATCAGAAAAACTAAAAGGAATTTGAGATTTAAAATCATTTATTTTTCAACATAGTCCCCTTCTAGGGCTGAACACTTGCTCTAACGGTGCTGAAGCGCTTTTATCCCAGTGTAAAACAACTCTTTTGTTTGAGACTCAAAAAACTCCCCGACTGCAATTATGACGTCATCGCTGGCAAAATGTCAACCAGCCAAGGCTTTTTTCATTTGTGGGAAAAGATGAAAGTCGGAGGGGGCCAGGTCTGGCAAATAAAGTGGATGGGGGCAAGTTCAAATCCGCAATGTTGAATTGTTGCCATGGCAACCACGGAGGTGTGAGCTGGTGCATTGTTTTGGTAGAAGAAGAATCCTTTTGTGAGCTTCCTTGGCCTTTTTTCTTTGATTGCTTCCCTTAGACGCTTCAGTTGTCCAGAATAATGCTGTCCAGTCACTGCGTGGCCTTTCTGAAGGTATTCAATCAGTATGATTGCCTGGTAATTTAGTTTTTTTGATGCTTAAAACTTTTCATACACCCCTCGTAGATTATCATTGTTACTCGTTAAACTTGCAACGCAATTTTATCTAGGCCTATATCTGTTATGATAAAGTAAGCTTACTGTTAGTTGTTTTCAAACTGATGGACCAGAGGTAGATTTAGTGTGTAGAGGTTTGGCACCCTCTGCTATCAAATTGCCCAAATTTTGTGCTCCTTTCACTCAAAATTAATATTTTAAATTTTATTTTGGAAAGTTATTCTTCGATGTTTGTTTGTTTCTTTAGTAGCGAATAGCTCAAAAACACATAGTAAGTGTAGCAATCAGTCAATTACAGTGATAAATTAATTGATGTGTATGTTGTTCTACTGTATTATATTGTTTCAAGTTTTCGAGAAAATAAGTTTGCTGTTTACTCATGAAGAATGCACTCACTGGAAAGCTGCCAGCATTTTCTAAAGAGATAACTCTGTTGTCAGAGCTTTTGCAACAACCATACTATGCAACAACAGAACTACAGCAAGCTATGATTTTTGGTTACCTTTGTGTTAAGTTTCCCGCCTTTTGTTTTGGTCATGAAATAATGTCACGAAAGTCACGTGATAACTTCTCTACATTTCCAATATGGTTCATGTGAACCATATTGGAAACTTTCGATATACAACGGAAATTTACGATATAATTTTGTAGGCTTTTTTTGTTCCAACTAAGAGTGTATTTTGTCGTACCTATATATTTTGGAAACTTCCTGTATATATCGGAAATTTACGATATCTTTTGTAGGCTTTTTTTGCTTCAACTTTAGAGTGTATTTTGTCGTATATATATGTACATATCGGACAAATTTCATGATAAATAAGCTCAAAATAGCGGTGTTGCAAAATAAACAATATTTTTCCAAACGGCGCCCCATACTACAGGTCTTCGTGGTTTAGCGTAATTGCGACATTGGCTTAGGATAGAACTAAGATGGTGTCAACATTAGGGTTGCCAATAAAAATTTTGATTAGAGAGCCCTTTGTCGTGTTTGAAGTAGAATATCTCTGGAACGGCTGGGTCAAGAAGGATGGAGTCAACACCTATCTAATTTCATACGATTGGCCTAACTTGAGATGCTCCATTGGTTTTGCTTTTAAATAAGTGGAGCTTAAATTCGACTGGTTTAAAAAAGTGCTCAACAGCAGTGGCCAGAGCGTATGTTAACATAATATGACGTATACAGGGTCAATGTGTTCATGATAAATCATTGCTGACTTTTAGGATTAGTATTTTTTCTCTTTATTTAGGTCTTATACAACCAATTTAAATTTTTTCTCAATCTCTACTTCCTGATTATAGCATGTTCACAATTTGTGCCAGCCCTCAAAGTTGGTTTCCTTTATACCTACTGGGCTCCTCTGGTAAGTGCAAGTATTTAAATTTAATTTAAAGAATGTATAAAATTAAGTTACTTTTACAGCCTTTCAAATCTTTTCTCGTGTTTCGTTCATGTCAATCAGTGAGTTGGTTGTAATTGGTTACATCTGTCTATTGGATGGAGTGTCTGCTACTAAAATAGGAAATTCTAATTTAATTTTCAGTCTGATCAGACAAAAAACTTAATATTGGTGCTAGCAGCTTTCTTGCATGGCATTCAATAGCTAACAAGGGACACTGCCGAGATTTCACTCAAACACTGCCTAGACTTAAAATTGGTGTTTGCAGCTTTCTTGCTTGACATTCAATTGCTAACAAGGGACACTGCCGAGATTTCACAATATGTGGTAGAGAAGTAGACAAATTACTTGGTACGGGTAGGTGGCAGCTTAGACCCTTGACCCCATAGTCAATTTGCTGTCTCCTGGCCAATGAAAGTTGATACACAAAGATGTAATTGCAATTAACTTAACCGTCAATTAGCATCTTTTGCTGATTACAGGCTTTTGTTTTGAGCATCACTGTACTTCGCGAAGCTATTGATGAAATAAGGAGGTACTTTCGAGATAAAGAAATCAATGGAACCAGATACAAGAAATTAAATCGGAAAGGAGCAATTACTTACATTAAAAGTTCAGATATTCAGGTTTGCTTGTTGCTGTGGCGTACTTTATAAATTTGCATCACATGTTCCACAGCTTCAAATAGTCAGCCTAAAATCTTTAAGTTGTACAAGTTGGTTCACTGGGTTCGATTCTAGGGCTGGCTTCAGCTGAACACAAAGTATATATTTATGGTTATTCGCTCTGCATTTTTATTTTGTTTTGGTGTGTTTATATTTTTAGGTCTCTGATGTCGTGGTAATTGATAAAGACCAACGAATACCCGCAGATTTGATATTACTGAAAACATCCGAAAAAACCGGTAGGTTATCTTCTGTAGAAACATAGAATTAGTGGTGAACTAGCCCTATAGCTACTGAAAGAATTGCTGAGATATCGCGTTTATATCTCATTTGATTGCCTCAGACAGCGACATCGGAAGGAATTTTCTGCTGCAGTTGCAAGCTGCCAGGTTTCTAACAAGTGCTCAAGGATAAGGTTTAGTGTTCAAACTTAACGATATTTAGCGCAGAGGCATAATCGTGCAGTCTGTGGTAACACTTTTGGCCCTGGTATATAAGCTGATTCTTAGTTTATTTGGCAAATTTTGCGCTGTAATTCCACAGCCTAGCCTTGGTTAAAGTTAATAAAGAATATGCGCACGATTTTACGCCAAGTATAAATATGCCATAATGGTTTGCAGTGCTCCTGTTTTACGCTGAACATCAAGCATAGATGCTTTAAATACGATGTTAAAGTCTTTGATTTAACATAACTGCTACAATAGTGGACAATTTCTGTGTTTGATTAATTGTTATTTTCTGTTATATTTTCAAATTTTGTTTTTCCATAATTTGGAGCAGTGGAGTTGTAATCTGCCAGATCTTGTTAAGAACAGGAGTTTTGAAGGAAGGGGCATTGCAAAAGATGTTCAGTCGTTGGAGATTTCAGGCCACATTCGCACGTAATAAATAAGAGCCTTTGAGAAACAAACTACTGGGCAATTCGGTAGCTGCTTCAGTGATCAATGTAAGTCCCTAGTAAATTTTCGCTTGTTCGCAGGTACTTGTTTTGTACGAACTGACCAATTAGATGGCGAAACTGATTGGAAGTTGAAGGTTGCCATTCATGGCACACAAGCGTTAAAACGTACGTCTGATTTGTTCAATTGTGATGCGAAAATCGGAGCGGAAAAACCTCACAATGACATTCACCGTTTCATTGGGTCTTTTTCCATGGTACGTATAGATTATTAAAAATTTGGCTGTATTGCGAGGGCTTGCTTGTACGAAAATTTAAAGTGAAAATTAAAGTTAAAAAAAACTTTTATCTTGACATGAACGTGGTTAAGCATCCAGTTAAGTTATATGCAAAAGATATGAAAATTATTAATTCAGTAATAGAGATGATGCGTGCTCAACTGCCCTTGAACACCCCTATGTTTAACTTCAAAATAAATTTGATTGATAATGGAAAGAACCAAACACCACTCCCAAGCACGGGAACGGGAGAGGGCAAATGCCAAAAGGATCAACAAATGTACTGGCCACGAGGGGAACGAAACTCGTATGCTCTTAAATAAAAAATTATACATCTTCATTTACCCAGTTACCTGGGCCAGAAAACAGCAACGATACTGTTAGGTTGTTGAGTCAAGCTGCCATACGTCACTCGATGAAGGTTTCACATTGTTGTATTCAAAGCTAAATGCCAAGCTGGAAATCTGCGAATTTTTAAAGGCTTTTTAGCCTAACCGGGAATCGAACCCTTGTTTACCACTTCTGTAGCAAACGGCCAATCACTAGTCACCGCTGTTTTGTAACTAGTAGGAAGCTGGTTTCAACTTTTTTAAGTGCAGCTACTTGAACTTTTGACACTTTTTAACATCTTTTTCAGGTTGACAAAGTTAACAGAGCTGCCATAGCTGAGCCTCTCAGCATTGACAACGCTCTATGGGCGGACACGGTCCTTGCAAGTGGTTCTGTAACAGCTGTAGTACTTCACACTGGAAAGCATACTCGAAGTGTTATGAATACTTCTAACCCGGGCACAAAGGTATGCTACTGTTTTGCGGGAAAGCGGCTTCATTGGGGGAGGCCCCAAAGATCGCTTTTCTTGTTTTAGAAGTTTTTACCTTTACGGTTATAACTTTAACAAACTTTTCCCACATTGACTAGTATCGAATAATTACTGTACAGCTGCACACGTTTTTCATAAATCGTATGAAAGAATTGGCGTACTGTCACGTGCCGTGCTGAAATGAGTTGAATTAATTTCGCATCATGATTGCAAATATGCCATACAATAACTAGTTTGGATATGAAATAATGCTAACGAAATCTTCATCCTAAGGTCATGTATGATTGTTAATTATGCTGCATCCAGGCAACCTTTATCTCGAATGGTTGAAAATTTAAATAGGTCAATCGATTTCGAATGGTTGAAAATATCGTACAGCATGATATCAAAACTAAGTCTCAAATTGTACTATTTGTGCAATTACATTTCTGCAAAAATTATATTATAGTAAGGTTATAATACTTTGTTCCAGATTGGGCTTGTTGATAAAGAAATCAATTTTTTAACGAAGATTTTATTCAGTCTGGTTATTTTACTTGCCTTTGCACTCATTGTAGTAAAGGTAGGTGCTTTTAAGAATTTTCACCTTTAACTTTTTGTGTTTTCAAAATTAAAGGGTTCTCTTTTTTTAAGATTAGCCCAAAAAGTAGTTCAACAAAAGCATTTGTGTCAGAGCTGTCTTTACGAGCGAATTTGATTTGAATGTTGCAAAGTCATTTACTACGTCGTGTTTTTCAATGAGAAATAACTTTGCAATATCAGTGGTTTCTGGGTTTTCTTTCAAAAATCTATGTATCAGCGAAATTCAAAATACCGGTAAATCTCGATGTTAATCTGAGATTTAAAATCGAAACAAAAAAGGTGTATAGCTGAGCTTCGGTTTTTGATGTTAGGAGAAAAAGAAAGTTAAGGCAAAATGGAATATATGATAATAAGTTTCAACTCACTTATCAATTTTTCTTCAGTCTTAGCTTGCACTCAACTTCGTTCAGACTTTAATGCTGCCGTAGATCTGAGCGACAATTAAAGAAACAATATTTTTAACAATTAAATTAAACAATTAAAGAAAAAATATCATTTTCAGGGGTTCTACGGCCAGTGGTACAAGTTCATGTTTCGGTTTATTATTTTGTTTTCCTACATTATTCCTATTGGACTCCGCGTTAATCTAGATTTGGGAAAGATCGTATACAGCTGGTTTATTCAGAGAGATGCCATGATACCTGGAACTGTAGTAAGGTTAGTTTTTAACTCCTGGTAAGCTTTACTAAATCAAATCTTTCATTATACTCGCCGTATCACGCCGAAGAGTGTAACGAGTTGGCGGGGCCTGTCTCTGCGTCATTGTGCCAGCGGGCAACAAAGCTCCTTTCGAAAAAATCTTGCAGCGGTGGCGAGCCGTTGGCAACACTGTGTCCGATTACACCGGCATGAGATTTAAATCTTAGACTTTCCGCTCCAGAGACGAACGCGTAACCGCTCGACCAACTGGCTGATAACGACTTTTCTCTCGCGTTCTCGAACGTATCTCTTGAAAGATTGTGACATTTCTCTTTAGCATTTTCTCATCCACGGAAAAAAGCCAGGTACTGGTTCATTCCAATCATGAGTTCTACTAATCAGCCACGCTTTCGGAAATCTCTTTGCAGCGTTTGTATAATATGGTTCGACCAGTTCAAAAGACCGCTTTTGTTAGAACTTTTTAACTATTGTTTGCTGTCATTCCTGCGACAGTAATATGCTTTATCCCAACTTCCAGTCAGTAATGGTAGTTGTTAAAGTAATTT
Organism: Trididemnum nubilum; assembly: GCA_963965965.1. Classification (NCBI taxonomy): domain Eukaryota; kingdom Metazoa; phylum Chordata; class Ascidiacea; order Aplousobranchia; family Didemnidae; genus Trididemnum; species Trididemnum nubilum. The sequence continues at coordinate 8,918,396 of OZ014473.1, read as the reverse complement.
CTGGCCAAAGTCAACATTTTAAATGCATATTTGTTGTTTTCAGAACCAGCACCATTCCCGAAGAGCTTGGCAGAGTCAATTATCTTTTAAGCGACAAAACAGGAACACTGACGCAGAACGAAATGGTGTTCAAGCGCTTACATCTTGGCTCGGTTTCCTTTGGTTTGGAGTCTACTCGTGAGGTAGAACTAAATTTTTAGGTTGTTCAATTATTTTCTAGATCCTAATTGGGAAGCCGGAGTCTGCGTTTGCAATGTTGATGCTGAAAAATATTTTGTAAGGCAAAAACAATTTATTTCGATCCGGTTATGCGTTTAAGCGCCGAGACTATTAGTCGCCTGGACTTTTATGCGTCGAGACTTTTAGGTACCAGAGGTAAAAAAAAATTTTTTTTTCAAAAAATTTTTTAACATTTTTTCAAAAAAAATTAAAAAAAAAGGTCATGGGCTCAATTCTTCTGGGCACTCCCATTTCTTGCAAATTTAGAGTTGGGCTGATAACTTTTGGGCAATACCATTGTAGCTCAATGTTGGGCATAAGTCTGTAAATTGTAATATCGCACTGATGTGAGGAAATGATCCATGTCCGGTTTAAACTGTGCGTAAAATCGATAGACAGAAGGTTGGTACTCCTCGCGTGCCGCCTACAAGCTGCCAGTTGGTTAAAATAAACTGAGAAGAGTGTAGACTGGACGCATTTTAAGGAAATGTACCCATATTGTTACAATCTACCGCTTTTTCTTTCTCTTTATTATGGGTTAAATACGATATTAGGTGGCAGCCAGAGAGATCGCCGAATCGAAGTGATAAAATAAAGGTTGCACTTCGAAAATACGCAAACTGGACCTTAAACCTAATTTTCGTGCTGCCCAGTGAGATAACTACAATATTTTGTTCCGTTTAGATTGTTGATCAAATCAAAACAGGTTTTGACGACCCAAAGTGGAAGAGCAATAGTGTTGGCAGCAGCTCTGATGACAAAAATTTCTTTCGCAAAAAAGATTTAAAGCAGAAGTCGAGATTGCATTCAAACCTTTTAGAAGCAGTTAAAGGTGATAAGCTGATTGTCGTGATGTAATAAATTGGAAACAAGGTTGTAGTCATTATTAAAAGTTAATGTTAATTTGGTATCAATGTTCTTTTGATTAAAAAGATTAAAGCCTTGATTACACGCTAAAACTTTATTCGGACTCAGCTACGTCCATCATCAGTAAAAATAAAATCTAAAGCAGCAAAAAGTATAAAAATTGTGTAAACGATCTCGCATGAAAGTAGCTCCAATAGATAGCTGTAATAACGCTCATATACGTAGCTATACTTGTTGGATGTAAACAGCTTACGTATATGAACGTAGTTACAGCTTTCTGTTGTAGTGAGGCTACTTTTATTTGGGATTTACACATTTTTTATACTTTTTGCTGTTTTAGATTTTATTTTTTACCTATGATGGTGTAGCTGAATGCAAAACATTTAAAAGTTTGACCGAGTAAATCTGTGAGTGTTTTTAGTCAAATTATATAAACTGCCGTATAATCAGTCCCGAATGTTCCTTTGATTTATTCATTCGTATTACCCAGGCACTTGGAGACTACACCTGCCTTGCTACACCAATGCAGAGCATCTTGTTGGGTTCTGTTTGCAAGTCTTTCGTCATACTGGGCTACCTCAACGGGTAGACTGCTTCACCCCAATGAGAAATAAGTCTAAAGTGTCTTTTCCAAGAAGACAACGACGCATTGCCAGATTGGGGATCGAACCAGAAACCTTTGAATCACTACCAACGGAGTTATTATCGCCGCGTTTTTATAATTTTTTTTTATTGTTATTATTTTTTTTTTTTTATACGCAATTCTGAAAAAACAAAAGTGAACACAAACATGAATAGATCAAAAGAATGCAGATGACGCCGAAAACACTTCAGAAGTCGGCCATAGCGTTTTGATCGGGCACCTGTTTCGATTTCATGAGAATTTCAGCTCTAAAAATATAGGTTTTACGTCATAAACTGAATTATTTACTTTGTTAGACTCTGGTTAAATTCCTGGTTGGGTCGACCCAAAGGCATTAGATTAATATTCACAGCTTTCCTGTTCATCTTCAGCATTAAAAGAAACAGGATGAAGCCACCACCGTGTATAGTAGCCGGGCGGCGGCTTGATTCGGAGGCCCTTTCACTGTCTCCTGATCGAGACAACTCTTAAAAAAACTGAAAGAACGATTGAGCAGATCTTTATCCAGTTTTCCTTTTAGCATTGGCGTTATGCCACAACGTCACCCCGGTGTATGATGAAGTGGAAGGGAATAACCCCGTCAATGTCAAAAGCAAAACTTATCAAGCTGCTAGCCCAGATGAGGTAAGAAAACGAATGCACCGTTTTGTCCTAGCGATTACGGTGTTATTACAAACTTGACCTTTTAATGATAGTGGTTCAACCCAACCCCTTCAGAGATATTTGTTGGCAATACTTCCAATATGGGCAATTGGCCATACCCCAATGTCTGGATCAGACGTCTTAAGATCGAGAACAGCAAAAATAGCTGTACTGACATTTCGGTTTCCTGGTTGATTCTGTACGACTTAAGTGTTGAGTTTGCGCTTTTCAAGCCACCAGGAAGCAGAGACAGTTGCAATTCAGTCCTAATCTAATGTGACAACAGTGGCTGTTTAATCTAGATCAGGATTGTCATAGAAACTACGTGTTACCAAACTCAAGTGATATGCCCTCAAGAGAAGGTGGCGCAGTAATTCTTTCTTAAAGACTAACCCCAAATCAAACCCCAACCTTGACCGTTAAAAATGCAAATGACACATGTGCGGACGAATAATCTTCATTTTCGTGTTATTTTTGTTAACGAAATTTTCCGGTGTTATAGTCACTCCCTTGAACTAACAGTTCGTTGATCATTGATGCTTTAAAGGTTCAAAACGATTTCACTAGTGATAGTTGAAGGAAAGACAAGAAAAAAGCCGCCGGGGTCTTGCATTTGCAATACAACGAGTCCCTCTTTACGTGTCCAACCAAAATCGAAACTGTTGAAGCTTATTTTGGACGTGAAGCTTTTGCAGTTTCCATGGATGGCGTTAATAGTTTTCGCGGATATCTCCACTGATTATAACCGATCAGTAGTCGCGTAGATAGAGCGTTTGCTATTGAAACGGTAGACTCGGCTCGATTCCCGGTCGGGTCAAACCAAAGACCGTAAAAGTTGGTATTCACAGCTTCCGTGCTTGACGTTCAAGCAATTAAAAGGGACAGTGTGAAACCTCCACCGTGTGGGGTAGACTGGTGGGCAGGTGGCACCTTGACTCGAAGACCGAAAGGTTTCTTCGCTGTCTCCTGCCAAGGCAACTTGGTGAATATAATATAAATTAGGGTGTTTCATTTTTTCACCATTTTTGAATTTTAAAATGCCTGGGGTCCCTATAGGTGGTATTTCGGGTAAAAAGTTTGCACCTCAATTTTTTTTTCAATTATGACGTCATATTGAGGTGGTCCACGACGTTTGAAATTTTGGGGGTCCGAAATCGCATGGTATGGCCATATCTCCCGAACCGCTCATCGTAGGTCAACAAAATTGGTGTCAAAATGCGCGGAAGAATCGATTTTCTATACGCGATGTATAGCAACCTATACTCTATCAGTTTCAGAAAAAAAGTTATTTCAAAAAAAAGAATTCTACATCTATTTTTGAAGCAATGAAGTCATTCAGTTGAAAATATTTTTTGTTTTTTTCCACTCTTATCGCTTTTATTGCGTAATAAAAGCGATCATGTGCATTAGGTAACAGCGAAACGTTGATAACTAAACGGAATTAATGAAGTTGTGCAGGGAGAGTGCCAGTTTGAATTGTATTTCGAGTTATGGCGTTGAGATCCAGTGTTACGAAGTCGATGCAATATTGCAAGGAGTTAGACAAAAACGTGCTACCCCTTAATGAAGATGTAGTTGGTCATTATTTTCACGTGAGAAAACAACTTACTGAAACGAATCCCAAATTTTTTAACAAGATGCCCTACTTCAAAGATGTGAAAGATCAGGTCTTGATTGATGTACTGTAGTAGGCCTGTGGACCAAGGCTGGTCTTCCGGTACTCAGCAAACAGAGGATAGAAGCCAAGTTGAAAGATCTGATAGAGAAGTATAACACTGCAAGAAAGAAAGTCATGACGCGTGGAGATAGTAAAGTTGACGAAGGGTGGTTGCATAGTTTATTTGATGTGTGCACATGCAAATGCTTTATTCCCGAAAGCCCAGTGGTTCATAACAAAAAATGTACATGCAGCTGCGAAGTGGCAGATAGAATACCGGTAAAAAAAATTTCTTTTTTGCAAGACCAAAGAAATGATTGGAAAATGTATATTGGAGTTCTGGATATGAGTCACACTAAAAAGGAAATAGAGCGAGGAAATCATAAGAGGAAACGGGAGGTAAACAAAGAAGTTGAACAACCCAGCACTTCTGGTTTAAACTCAGCTAAAGTACCAGTACCCGAAATCCAAATTTCCAAACTTAGAAAAAGGAATACAGCAATAGTGCATGAATTTCGTAGCAGTGAAAGCGAATCTGATCAAGACTTTAATGGGGAAGTTGATCAAGAATATGAGCCTCCAAGGGCAGCTGTGGGAGGAAAACTATATAAGAAAGTCCATTCCTATTCAATAACTGACAGGAGCTGCGTGCTGGCAGATCGAAGGATGGTATCAATTCGACAGCAGTCTGATATTTTGAAATCAAGCCTAGGAAATGAAATAGCTGCATCACCTTCGACTGTGTACCGACAACGAGAAAAAGTGCGAAAAAGAGCTTTGGCTGAAAGTGAAAGTCTTTTAAAAACCGCTTCTGCAATACAGTTGTGCTACGACGGATGCATGGTAGATAAACTAGACAGATATATCTTTCTTGGTCAATTTTATAGTGATGCTGATAAGAAGATGCACGAAAGTGTGTTTGCAGTTAAATCTTTTCTCAAGGGATAGTCTGTCACTGCAGAAACAGTTTTTAACACCATCACCCGGGAGGCTTGTAGTTTTCAACTTTCTCACATTTATTCTGTTATGGCTGACACGACTGCTCTCAATACGGGAAAAAAGTCTGGAGTTAATGCTCGGCTGGTGAAGTACTTTAATAACGAGCTAGGTCATGATATCCATACTCTTGAATGCATGTTCCACACAAATGAGATTTATCTTTCCCACGTAATTTCCTATGTTGATGGCCAAAAAAAGGGGCCTGGAGCAATGCAAGGTGGAGCTTTGCTAAACTTAATAGCATTGGATAAGCCGAGCAGGGAAAAGTTAACACCAGCCAATCAATTGGACGTTCCAGTGACCAGGATAGCTGCCGTGCACTTGAGAGCTGAACTGGAGAGGTTTTCGCAGAAAAAGAGCAGCAAAGTTGACGATCACAGCTTTCGAAATGATCAGCTATGCATGCTAGTTTTGGCATGTTACATCATTGCTGAAGTTCCAGATAATTTAAAGAATCTGCTTTTTTATAAGCAAGAAAAAGTTTGCCATTCTCGATGGATCACTACCGCAAATGGATATATACGAACACTAATTTTCAACTCCAGTAATCTCACTGCTACACAGAAAGCCAAGCTACAGAAGATCGTTTCCTACGTAATATCTGTATACGTGCCATCCTTTTTGATGATTCATTTACACCCCGAAGCATCTGAAGGTCCTTTTCTTCGCCTATTCCAACGTGATCTACTCTGCTCTTATTTTGAAATTGAACCAAATATATCTGAAGTTGCGATGAAGTACTTCTTGTCACATGCTTCGCAATGGCTTTCCTGGAAAAATGTTGCGTTAAGTGTGTTTGCCGAAGTTGCACCATACACTGCTGAAGCAGTTAAAACTTCCGAGTCTTTCCCCAAAGACGTGGATGTATGTGCATTGCTTCAAGACCGTTCAACTCTTCTGAAGCAGTTCTTCACAGCAAAGAATAAGGAAGCCCCGTGTATAACAACTGATATCACACCAATGTTCTGGAAATCCATCGAGAACCACAATCGCTCCACCGAACGAAGAATTGGAAGATTGAAAGGACTGATAAATAATAAAATACAACATGATCCAACTCAACTATCGCTGTCTGATTTGCGTTTGCGTGCTCATTTGTGCAACATGGAAATTAGCGAGTTTTGAGTGAATTAAAACTTGAGAGTTGTATTGCGTCGCGCGTGTGTGTGAGTAGCAGATGTAGCGGTATTCAAGCAAGCAAATATGAGTACCGGTAGTCTAGTGGAATGATTTTAGGCAGAAAAAAGTCGGAATGTTTTCAGCTGAACGTTATAAGCAACAGAAGAGAGCAGCATATGCCACTCTATAATTCTGCGTTGAGACGACAAATTTAGTTTTTTTGAAAATATTTAGTTTTTTTGAAAAAAATTTAGTTTTTTTTTTTTTTTTTTTTAAATTTAGTGTTTTTGAAATAACTTTTTTTCTGAAACTGATAGAGTATAGGTTGCTCTACATCGCATATAGGAAATCGATTCTTCCGCGCATTTTGACACCAATTTTGTCGACCTACGATGAGCGGTTCGGGAGATATGGCCATACCATGCGATTTCGGACCCCCAAAATTTCAAACGTCATGGACCACCTCAATATGACGTCATAATTGAAAAAAAATTGGGGTGCAAACTTTTTACCCAAAATACCACCTATAGGGACCCCAGGCATTTTAAAATTCAAGAATGGTGAAAAAATGAAACTCCCTAATATAAATACGTGAATATAATATAATAATATATTTACTATATAATATAATAATATATTTATAATAATATAATGTAGTAACAATAATATAATAGTACGAAGGTTGCAAGAAGAACATCGAGCGAAAGACAAAAGAATGTACATGGGTTTTGTTGATTTGGAAAAGGCATTTGACAGAGTATCTAGGAGAGTGATGGAATGGGCAATGAGAAAGAAAGGTTTGCCTGAAATCCTGGTTAAGGCGGTGATGAGTCTTTATGAAGGAGCAGAAACGAAAGTTAGAGTTGAATCGGGTTTGTCGGAAGAATTTTCTGTGAAAGTTGGTGTACATCAAGGATCTGTGTTGTCACCTTTGTTGTTTGCAATGGTGATAGATGAAGTAACGGAAAATGCAAGGAAAGGATGGATGAAGCAAATTCTTTATGCAGACGATTTGGTCCTAATGGGGGAGACTATGGAAGAATTGAGAGAGAACTTTGATAAATGGAGAGAGGCGTTTGAAAGCAAAGGGATGAGAGTCAATCTTGGAAAGACAAAGTTGATGGTGAGTTAGATGGAGGAAGAAGCTTTCGACAGTAAGAAAGATCCTTGCGGCGTGTGTGGAAGACGAGTTATGTCTAACTCGGTGTTATGTAGAGCATGTGGTAAGTGGGTCCACGCAAGATGCACGGAGAAGAAGAAAGTTTCAGTTTATGTGAACAAAAACTTTGTTTGTAAGAAATGTAGAAGCGTGGTAAATAACTTTAAGGGATTAGCAGATGAAAAATTATGTGATGGTGTGGAAACTGTGAGCAAGTTCACTTATCTAGGTGATAGATTGAATGCAACTGGTGGGTGCGAAACGGCGGTAACAGCTAGATCAAGAATTGGTTGGATGAAGTTCGGGGAATGCAGCAAAATACTTAAAGGCAGACGATTTTCATTGAGGATGAAAGGAAAGATTTTCAAAAGTTGTGTAAGATCAGCTATGTTGTATGGAAGTGAAGCATGGTGCTTGAGAGAAAAAGAGATGGCAATTTTGAGAAGAACCGAAAGAGCTATGATTCGAGCGATGTGTGGTGTGAAGCTATTAGATTGAAGAAACAGCGAGGAGTTGATGGACATGTTGGGCATAAAAGAGTCTTTAGATAGGATGGCTAAAGCAAGCAGTGTACGGTGGTACGGTCATGTTTTGAGGAAAGAAGATGAAAATGTGATAGTGAAGGCTTTGAAATTTGAAGTGAGTGGTAGTAGAGGAAGAGGAAGACCGAAACAAACGTGGAAAAAGCAGGTAGAGAATGAGATGAAGAAAAATGGACTTGGGAAAGAGGATGCATGTGATCGAACGAAATGGCGAGGAATAGTAAAGACAATGACCATACGAAATCCGGCCAACTCCGTCGACGGGGAAAATACCGGATCCAACATGTGATATGATGATACGATTACCGTTGTACTTTTATTTTACAGATTGCATTGGTGAAATGGGCGGAATTAGTTGGCCTCACTCTTTTTTATAGAGATATTAATTTTGTGGAGCTCAAGTCGCCATACGGTGTTACGATGCGGTACGAAATTTTACAGGTAATGCATTAAATTGTGTGATTTCAAAATATGCCGCTGCTCTTAGTTACGGAATAATACGTCTCTCAACGTAAGCTGTGATCCTGAAAATAGTTTTTTATACATGCATGATTTCATTCTCTAATTTCTTTATACTTTCAGCTTCTTCAAATTTTCGCGCAATCAAGGTTTGAACATAAGTATACTGGGTTTGTTTTTTGCCCAGAATTTTCGGTTGAATATCCAAATTTGGAAATAAGTTTTCGATCATTTTAGATATTTTTCGTTCTTTTTCGCAATTACAACGCTATTTTATGGCTAGTTGGCAGAAATAAGCAAATTTTTGAGGTATTTTGATCAAAATCTTGTCGATTATTCGTATAATACAAACTTAAGTCAGCGCAGTATAATACATCGCTTTCTAGCTGTACTAACTTATTAGCACCTTCAATTGTAATTACATATTTATCTGCTAAGTTGTCTTGCCTTGGATAGAGCGAAGGGACCTTTTGGTCTTCGAGTCAAGCTTGTTACATGTCTACCCAGAATTGTAAGTCGGGCCGGGCCTAAAGTTGACAAAAATCTGGGCTTAATTCGGGCCTGAGATGTGCTTTTTGTCTTAGATGCACGAAAATATAGTCAAAATAACTTGGCAACATCGCTGAATGAAGACTTCATTTACGGATCAGTACGATAATTGGTCTACTTGTACAATGATTAGGAAAGCAGACAAAAGTTACTTATAAAAGGAGCGATTTACCGCTTACGTTTTTCAGACCTAACTTGACTTTCGGGTTTTTTCGAGCATGATTTGGGCTTCAAATTAGTTTTCGGGTTCAGGCTAAAACTAGTTGGCCCGTTTACAACTCTGTGTCTACCACACACGGTGGAAGCTTCACACTGTCCCTTTTAATTGCTAAACGTCCGGCAGGGAAATTGTGAATAGCAATATTGCAATCTTTGGTTTGACCCGACCTGGACTCGAACCCATGTCTACCGTTTCAGCAGCAAACGCTTTATCCGTTTGACCACCTGCAGATTAACTATTTATGTTTAAACATTTTATATTTCTGCAGCCTCTTTTTATTTTGCGACATACCTCCCTATGAAGTTCTGCTTCGGTGGAAATTAATTTTGCTTTTCACTGCGTTTTCAGCTTTTTCCGTTCACTTCTGAGAACAAACGTATGGGAATAATAGTGCGCGATTTGGAAACTGAGCAGATCGTCTTCTACTTGAAAGGCGCCGACATGGTGATGAAGCCTATTGTGCAGTACAACGACTGGTTAGAGGAAGAGGTAGGCTGTTTAGTGTTTAATCATCTTGCTTGATGTAATGCCTGATTTCTGGCACTCATAATTTGTATGATGTACTCGGTGGCTTGGTTGTACCTGCCCTACCCTTTCCCTTGGATGAGGGGATTTTTTTGTACCTTATCAGGGTACAAAGAGAGCTTTAAAGTAGAGCAAGTTTTAGTTAAAAACAAAACAGCCTTAAAATCAAATTTCGTTCTTAACGTTTTAAAACTAACTTAGTTTCATCATCAGTAAAAGTAACTTTACTGATGATGAACCAAGTTAGTTCGAAACGTTCAGAATGAAAATAAATTTTAAGGCCGTTTTGTTTTTAACTAAAATTTGCAAGCTTGTCGTTTTTAATGCACTAAGTTAGAGTAGTTATGATACCGAAAGTGTAAAATTTCATTTGTTGGCAGTAAGCTACATTTTGTTATGGAACAGTTGTTATTATTAACCCTTGCAGTTTCTCGTCTTTGGTAGAAATTTGCACTGGCGTTGAACCCTCTGACATTAAGCTTTACGCCCTGTGGTGTATGCGCGAAGTGCAAACTTGTCGAAAATTAGAGGATATCGTTTTAGAAAAGCATGGAAGTTTTGCAAGATATAGAGTAGATGAAGGAAGAGAGACTTTTGATGTATAAAAGAAATGGATGGGGTTTGACAACCTCAGTTAGAATTCCTGATATTTAACATAATCTGAATTTTCAGTGTGGCAACATGGCTCGAGACGGCCTGCGAACCCTAGTGGTCGCCAGAAAGATTTTGTCACAGGAAGTCTACAATGATTTTGAGGTTGGTTGCGATAATTGAAGTAGTGCAGAGCACAGAAAAACGTGCTGCACTTTTCCGGTTATGACCTGTGCCACGTGGGGTAGAATACACCAGTGGTTTTCGAACTTTTTTTGGTTGCGGCACACTTCGAAGTGTTCGATTCGACTGTGGCACACCTAGAACTGCTGCATCAAACGTACGAGCATAGCACTGCGTTTACTTTGTTTGTTAAAAAAAAATTATTTAAAGCATTGCTACCTTGAGCAAACTATGCAAAACAAAAAAATTCTTAAGTCATTTTAATGTCAACCAATACAGTGCACAGTATACTCATTGAGCAAAATGTGGTTGTTTTTGCACACGAAGTCTCTGAATTCTGGGCTTGGCATTTGTCTGGTACCGGAATACCATATTGTGATGTCATTATAGACTATGAAAAGTAGATACGGTACGCTACGTGTATTTTTATGAAGTAATTATGCGGTTAAATGCAGTTAGATAAACTTTGTATGGCAAAGTAAATTGCCAATTATTTTTTCAAAACCCACAAGTAAGATGAATGGTCGTTATGTTTATTATATAAGTATACATTTTAAAACCTTGCGGCACACCTGCAGCTCTCTCGCGGCACACAGTTTGGGAAACCCTGGACTAGTGGACTACACAACCTCTAATCGTTAGTATTCAAATCAAATCTTTCATTATACTTGCTGTATTACGCCGAAGCGTGTAACGAGTTGGCGGGGCCCATCTCCGCGTCATTGCACCCGGACAACACCGCTCCTTTCGAAAAAATGTTGCAGCGGTGGCAAGCCGTTGGCTACACTGTGTCTGATTTGACGGGCCCGAGGTTTGAACCTCAGACCTCCCGCTCCTGAGACGAACGTTAGCATTAAGGTTAGTAATGTAAAAAAAAAGGAAATTCCTTTTGGGTATATTTAGATTACTCAATCATTTATAAAGTAGATACGGTACGCTACGAGAATTACTACCAACATTAAGGTTGATCAATGAATAGGTTTAAATTGATTAATAACTTCACAATTCACATGCATGTCTAAAACAGCTACAAGCTCGTCAGTTAGGCTGACTTATTTCGTTTTTGGCCAATCACTTTATCGAGATATCCTTCATTGGTTGGTTGATTCTGTTTGATGAAGCAGCGCTGAAGCACGTTTCTGATCATTTTGCATGGAAATTAATAATGTCATAATCATTTTTTATTACGCCATAGTGTTGATCAAATTATTAATTGCATCTTACAACATCACAGCATCGGTATAAGCAAGCGAAACTCACAATGGTAAACCGCTCGTCACAAGTCAATGCCGTCGTCGAATCAATAGAGCGTGACATGGAGCTGCTTTGCGTCACTGGGGTTGAGGACAAACTGCAACTGGACGTCAGACCGACTTTGGAAATGTTGGGAAATGCTGGGGTTAAAGTAAGTTTTTCGTTAAAAGTCGGTGGTTGTTTGATTCGAAAACTCTTCGTGGGTCCCTTCACAGTCGCCAGTTGTAAATTTTTATTTAAACTATTCTAGCTATGTCTGTGTATTGTGAATCCAGAACAAAAAATTTGAATACAATAGGGAGAAATTTCTGAGTTAGTAAAATAGTTGCAGTGTCGCATTAAGATAGCGCAATAACCAGACAACTATTTTAACTTAACCGAGCTCGAAAACATTGTCGTTGCTGACTTTTTAGTTAATACTTATTACTATAGCTGGCTGAGGTTGGCATGAAGACATGCGGCATGAAGACTCTCTTCGTAACCCTTCCAGTTTTTGCATTTTGTTTTGATCTGGACCAAAATATAATCTGATTGATTGGAACCGCCTGCCGAGCGAGCGTTTAGGTCCAATTTGTAGGGTCCTATTGATGTTACATTAGGTGTGTTTTATGCCTGGTTGTCTACCCTCAGAGATGTGCTACTAAAAACTTTCAGTCTGATGCAACATCAAACCGAGATGTCTCGTATGTGGCGTGAGTTGGGCAACTTTGAAGATATGTGAAGAAAACGACTTCTGTGAAAAATAGGTTCGATTTCGCTTTGTTTGGGTGTTAGGCCTTTGATTTTCAGCAAATCGAAATATTTTCGGGTTTAAAACGATGTAAATTGTATTTTTTCCTGTTTTTAAATGTTGCAGTCGATTTTTTTTAATGTTTTCAGGTCTGGATGTTGACCGGTGATAAACTTGAGACTGCGACTTGCATCGCTAAAAGTTCTCGGCTGGTTTCAAGAGCCCACGATATTTTCATTTTTCAGCAGGTTTGGTGAAATTATTTCTTAGTCTTTGTATGTATGACCATTGACCAGTGATGGACAGTGGTCATTCGAACGTTAAATATTCCTTTCTTGTGAGGCATCAGGCTATAGAATGTATTTCATTACATTGCGACGCTTAGCAGTGGTGGATTGTTAGAAGCATGTTTTGGAAAAAAGCAAATTACTTGTGTTTTCAAAGTTAGATCACGTTAGATCAAATTTGTAAGCAAAACATGTACTTTCAGGTGGCAAATCGCGATGAGGCGCACCTTGAGCTGAACTCTTTCCGCCGTCGCGCCCCTGATACCGCCCTTGTCATTAGCGGCTCTTCGCTCGACATTTGCTTGCGTTTCTACGCCGTCGAATTCGTCGAGCTCGCCTGCCAATGCCCTGCTGTTGTGGTCTGTCGATGCTCGCCAACGCAAAAAGCCAAGATCGTACATTTGCTCAAAAATCATACAGGCAAACAGATATGTGCAATAGGTAAGCGCTTACGGAGTCCGCGAGTGTTTTTGATGCGACGACTGGTTGAAGACGCTCGCTCTTTTCTCTTGAAGACTTTTTCACGCGAAACCCTAACCTGGCTGCGTCAAAAAGACCACGCGAGAAAGTCCCGATTCCGCAGTTACTTACTGTAATGGTGTGTTGGGTTGAGCAATGAGCATGTGGCTGCTAACCGAAAAATTTCTTACTCCTGGTTCGATTCCGAAGTTAGAAATGGGTGGTTGTGTTCTTTAGAAGAACGCTTTTTTAAAAAAACGTTCGTTCACCGGGTTCGAGCAGCTTTCTCAGTCCGCATGAGGGCGGTTAACCCTGATGAAAAAGTTGCTGGTAGAATCCAAAACACGATGCTTTGCGTTGGTGTGGTTATTGCTCATACACATAGTACCTGATACATAGTACGCTGTTACTTACTAGCTGATGGTGTTTTGATGACTTTTTTGCTTTGGTGGAAATTGTACTGCTAATTTGTAAATATGACGGAGCACAACCCAGTCAGCCTTCTTGATCACGTGCTAATGCTTATTTGTTGAATTGACCTTAGACTTGTCATATGACTTCAAACTTCGCTCCCCACACGTCGTTATTGTGTTGGATTTTTTTTTTGACTTTCAAGTTTTAACCGGGTTAGTTTGACGCATAGTTAGTTGGTTGGATGCTTACTGCTTAGTGGAGTTTCGTCTCAGCCAAGGGATTTCATTATTGACAAGGAGGGCATTTGCAATAAAAGAGATCATCAGCTATCAAGTCTAATCAATAATCTTTCTTGTTTTAAATGGAAATGATGCATTATTGTGAGGTCCAATTAATCGTTTCTGCTTCTCACTTTTCGTGGTGTTTAGGTGACGGTGGTAATGACGTAAGCATGATACAAGCTGCACACTGTGGTATTGGTATTATGGGGAAGGTATAGTGCATGTTTCTGCTTGGCAATACTGGAGTTACAAAATTTTACTTTAAACATTGAATATCTGTGCTTCAAATGACCTTCTATTGTTGTTTTCTTTGGGAAGGAATGCTGTATGACTCAATTTTTTTGTTTGTTCTGCTCATAGTTCTTCACTTTCAGTCAAAGACTGGCCAAAATTTGAAAGAATTTTTTTTGCCATGATGGCGTTTTTGATATCAAACATTTGTATCGTCCACTGCTTGATTTATTTTGATCAAAGTTTTATCTTTATAGCCTCTCTATTTTGCTTCGAAAAAAATGAACATCAGCTCGACATGAAAAAGTTCTTTGTTGATTTAATCATTAACGATGATTGAATCCTTAGCCTTCTGGTAGTGTACTGTTTTGTGCATATTTCCTGATTGGCAGGAGCCTGTTTAACCATGTAGTGCTTTTGAAAGTGCCAGTTTAAGCTTCCGAGTCAATTTCCATCCTTAGTGCCGAAGACTCCGGGCTCCATTCGAAGTCTGGCATTCCTCGTCGCTCAAATTTCGAAAGATGCAAAAGCGCTTTGTTTTCAGGAAGGGCGACAGGCTTCCCTCGCTGCTGATTTTTCTATTACCCAATTTCGCCACTTGGGGGCGCTGTTAATGGTGCATGGTCGCAATAGTTATAAGCGTTCAGCGTCACTTAGCCAGTTTGTAATTCACAGAGGTTTGATCATTTCCGTTATGCAAGTAAGTACCCTTAGTAGCGGCATGTTTCTACATTGCCGTCTACCAGTTCGATCTAGCGTGGAATCTTGATGTTACTAATCGGCAATAGCCTATATATGTTATCTCCAGCATTAAAAAGAATAGTGGGTGGTGGGCTGATGACGGCTTGGCTGTTTGACTCACAAGACCACAAAAAGTCTCTTGGCTGTCTTCAGGCCAAGGCAATGTAAGTTTTGACACGCCCCTCGCGATGTCTCCTGCACCACTGATGGCCGTGGGTCTGACGATTTAACATGAGAACAAGTTTTTGCTTATTTAAAGAATAATCTCACCAAGATGAAGTCGCATTTTCACCAATTAGTGGTCGAGTGTATGGAGCTTCTGCTACTAAAACGGTTGATTTGGGTTCGATTCCCGGTCGGGTCAAACAAAAGACTAAAAAATTGATATTACGTTCAGCAATTAAAGGGCCAGTATGAAGCCTCCGTCGTGTGTGGTAGACAGGTGGCAGCTTGACTCGAAGACCGAAAGGTCCCTTCGCTGTCTCCTGGCCAAGCCAACTTGGTGAATAAAATGTATTTACAATTAACAAAAAATTACAATTTAAGCTATTGTCTAAATTGCAAGTAACCACAAACAAAAAATATTCTGTAACAAATTAATCCCAAAAATGGTCAACTCCAAGTTCACTTTTGAGTGGATCGAAATGGTCACAAATTTGAATTCAGCTTTGATGCTGGAAGGTTGTGGAATACTGGCGCGAGAAGGGTGTGGCTGCAGAGATTAGTGGTATAAGGCAGAGTAGGGGGTTGGCTACCTAAGTACGTTCTCGGAATGCATTTGTAATGCAGTAATACTGCTTCAAAGCTGCTGTGTTACCATAGTTTCAAAATATTATTTTGACATTTCAGGCAGTTTTTTCTTCCATCTTTTATTTTTCTTCTGTTCCATTATACCAAGGATTTCTGATGGTCGGGTAAGTGAAATTCCTTTATCTTTTTGGTGTTGTCTATTCCTAGGATATGTTGACAATATTAGGAATATTTATGACGCCTACAATTATTTTTGTGATGTCAAAAATCTGTCTCTGTCAAAACTTTTAAGGAGGAGTGTCGAAGAAATGGTAATTTGCTTGATGTTATTAGATGGTATAAGTCCGAACCTTGGACCTTACTGTTTAAAGTTTTGAAAGACTTTATTGCTTTGAAGCGAACAAAAATTGACAACTGCTTTGAAAGCTATGTACTTTTGTACATCTTAATATGTTGAGTTGCGGAATACTTTTCAGGCGGTTGTGGTGCAATACAAACGCTATAGAACTCCAGCTGGGCTAGAGAACCATACAAAAAATAGACCACACCACTCAAAAAGTGGGCAGTTGGGCACCCGTCACTACAGAGGCGGCCACCGTTAATGAGTGCCCTCGGTTCCCTCTTAAGGCGGCCCGCTGGGTTAGCGGCTTCCCAAATCTTCCAGGAGAAGCACGAGGCTCCCAAGTTTATGTCTCATTGCATTTTAAAATATTGGCGCAAAAAAAGCTTAATTTTCTTCAATTTTAGTTACCCAACTGTATTCACAATGTTCCCAGTCTTCTCGCTAGTACTCGACCAAGATGTCACACCGAAACTAGCTCTGCGCTACCCTGAGTTATATCGCGAGTTACATAAGGTAATAATCTGCAACTTAATTAAGCGGTGTTAACCCAGCACGTCCCTCCAGTCTCTTTGAAGGAGACGTTATCTCGCCCCATACGCTATGTCGTATGCTGCCATGGTTATTGGTTACCGCCTTTTGCTATCCTCTTATGTACGTGAGATCAGTCGAAAGGAAAACTGCTGTGCTTGTGGGCATTTTTACAGGATTTAGGTAATCTCGAGCGTTTTGTCTCGGAGCCTTTTTTTCTCTCAGTTTAGTAGTACTAGTTCCTCTCAATCTTTGACCTTTGGCTGTGGCCCGATTTTCGGGCCTCCATTACTCGCTTTCACCCTTTAAAAGGTCGGGGAGCACCACCCTAACCCAGATCTTTGATATGCGGTAATATTGTTCCATCTTGTTTAATTGCTCATGGCTGTTCCACAGTCTTTTTGCTCTTCACTACTATATCATATATTTGCCATGCAACAATGCAAAATTTTGTGCGGATTAATTATGTCATTATTGAAACACCATAGCTTTTGTAATGTTATTGTTTGCTTTCAGGGGCGCTCACTCTCGCTCAAAACATTTTTATTGTGGGTCCTTATCAGCACATATCAAGGTAAAAGTTAATATTTTCAGCAGAGGTGGAGTTCTCGAGGACACTTTTTGAACCCTTTGGTGTTGGCCGCGAAGCTTAAGTCCTTGGTCTTCGCTTCAATAGTTGGATCCTCGTCTCACCTCTGATTTTCAGTTTCTCGCAGTTTATTGTGGACTTCAACGGCTAAATTAGGCCTTTAGTAGTCAGTTAGATTAGAGCTAAATATTGTAAGGTTTGTTCATTAATGAACCACGCCCTTTGCGTCTGTCAAATCACACAAACGCCGAGCACTTTTTTTGTCGTTCGTCAAGTTAAGCGTCAACTACGGGTATGCCTCTGCCGCCGCTCTAATAAATAAGTGTTGTCTTTCCCGAGGACAAAGAGACGAATTGCCAGTTTAAGAATAGAACTAGTAGTTGGTCATATCGTGAGCTGAACCGCTTCAACAAATTTTTTTTGTTCGCTTTACACCAGACAAGAATAAGTATGTCTGTTTATTCGCCTCCTCAGAAGGTTTCCATTTTTCGAGTCGATCTGGCTTAGAGCTACCGTTTGTTGTAGGCGGTGCTATAATGTACGGTGCGTTGCTGCTTTTCGATTCCGAATTCATCCATGCTGTCAGTATATCGTTTACCTCTCTCATCCTCACCGAACTTATCATGGTTGCTCTCACTATAAGAACGTGGCACTGGCTCATGCTTGTGAGTGAGGCTGCTAGTGTGGCAATTTACGTGGTAACCCTCATCATTTTCAAAGATTATTTTGGTAAGTTGACGATCTTATGTTTTTGCGAAACGTCGTGTTAGCTTAAACTGATCAATGGTCGAGTTGATAAAACGTCTGCTGAAGCAATACACTAAAGGTGCGTTTACGCTGGACGCGAAGCGTTAACCGTCGCGAGTGGTCGCTTACGTCACTTGCTCAAAATAGGCCAACCCAGTGGGGGCCACGGGGCCTTGGACGAAAAAATATCTATTTTGGTCATTATCCTTCAAAAGAAAATTCTGGAAAAAAATACCTGCGGTTTGAGATGAAGACCTTTTTTTTGGTCTTCACCTGATTTCGGACAGTTTGGTATTGCGACAGCCAATTTTCCAGCCGCGCAGTGGGCCACTGGTGGTGAGAGACTCTAGAAGGGGGCCACAGGCCATCTAAGGTTGGGAACCACTGGGCCAACCATTCAAAAACAATTTTGTCTAAGTGAGTTAAGCAACCGCTCGCGAAGTTTGCGACCGGTTAAAACCTTTCCCAAGTGATCGATGACGTCAAATTTTGGTTGCTTGCGTTGCTTCGCGTTCAGTGGAAGCGCACCTTAACCATAAGACTATAAACATTGGTCTTCATGAAAAATAAAAGCGTAAAAATCAATCCTCTATTCTGCGTGATGGTGGTCGACCAGCTAAGTTCTAGAAAGACTAGAAAACCAAAATCTTTGACCGGTCTCGTAAAATGTTTACAATTTACATGCTTCGCCGTCATAAGCGAATATAATTGATGAACCTTTTCAAGAACTTACTAAAAATGCTTACTTTCAAACGCTGTTCAAAGTACAAAAATACTGTCATGTTATCTATTCAGCTATGTTATTGTTGGTTGATGCTAGTTACCCGTGCTCGTGCTGTGCAAACTAAACTAGAACATGCAAAAAACACAACTCGAAGGCAGCGGCGGCGATAGCTCAGTTGGTAGGAGCGTCGGGTTAGTAACGTGAGTAGGTTACTTGGTAATCGAAAGGTTGCTAATTCCGGGGTTCGACTCTCTACTCTGACTACGCGTCGTGGTGTCTCTTGGAAAGACGCTGATTTCGTCGGACGAGTTAGTCGCCTGCGGGCCTATTTTGACTTAAAGCTTGCATTTGACAAGATTAATAGACAGACACATCATCATCACATGTTGGATCCGGTACTGTCGACGGAGTTGGCCAGATTTCGTATGGTCATTGTCTTTACCACACCTCGCGATTTTGTTCGATCACATGCATCCTCTTTCACCAGTCCATTTTTCTTCATCTCATTCTCTACTTGCTTTTTCTGCGTTTGTTTCGTTCTTCCTCTACCTCCGCTCGTGTTAGGAAAACTATTGTCTCGTGTTGGCGCAATATGGTTTTTGCAACGGTACTTGTGCGCTGTTTGCATGCAATTGTTTACTGTTTTTTGTTTATTTCAGACAAGGAATTTCTCACCAGCATTGGCTTTGTTTGGCGAGTTCTAGTGTTGACAACTGTCAGCTGTTTTCCGCTTGCCCTGCTCATGTACTTGAGAAAACGTCTTTCACCGCCCAGCTACTCCAAACTAGACGAGGACTGAGACTTTGCACTTCGTTGATTTTTTGTTGTTTGTCGAATTCTATTTAAGTTGTTGTTCTTCAGTTGTTTTCGTTTTGTTGATGGTTTCTAGGATAAATTTTGCAACAAAATGCAGTGGTTTTGGAAAGATGAACGTCGTAATTGTTGCATAGACTTCATAAGAGACCGTTGTTGCACTTAAATTCAGGCCTAGCTAGTACCAATCTGCCTACCTACCAGGCCCACCTGAGGCTGGTTGAGAAGTTAAGATTTCAACAGAAGATGAGGCAATAATCCCCAAACCAATGGTACCAAACTGTCAGACACACGCAGATGTACCACTGGCCTATGGTAAATCACTAAACTAGAAATAGCCAACTGTAAGACTAGCTTATTGAAATAGCATACAAGAGTGTCAATAAACTATCACCAACTTAAGCTAGCCAAAACTATGCAAGCAAAACAACCCATCATAAAACATTGGCCTGTGACACAAAGGAACTTTAAACTCAGCCTAGCCTATACAAACAGAACATCTAAGTTGCTGATAACTTGTGAGGCTAAGAAAGTCAAAAGTTTAAGCATATAAAAAGGATTCTCAACCGACCAAAACTAACTCAATACGGTCATATACACAGTAGCCTAGGGTAAACCTGAAAACTGACACTGTCCCTAGTCAAACATGCTAGATATCTAATCACGTTAAACAGTAATGTTGTTACAGACAAAAAACTGTCACTCCGCAACTATAAATGGGAATTGGCAGAACGTAGCGATAAAGGCCAGAAATGAACACATTTTGAACTATTCACAAAATACAATTTAACAAATGTATGCAAACATAAAACAAGGAGAAAAAAGGGATTGCAAGACATACGTCCATTACAGTAATATTACCTCAAGTAGATCTCATTTCTTCAGTATCGATTTACGACATAAGGGCACAGAGACGTAAATCTGCAATCTGCGCAAACATTTTCGTGCTTGAAAACTATTACGGAAGCAAAGAATTCGCTTTTTGAATTTACGGAAGCAAAGAAAACAAGTTTCTTGAATTCGCTTCCTTTTTCCAGTTCTCAATTATCGCACAAAGCACTATCCTAAACTGTTTTAAAGTCCCGTACACTAATCTTGAACAAACGTTTGTAAAAAAATGTTTATTTTTAATGAGTGTATTTGCTTTACGTAAGTACTTTAGCGGTTGTTTTCAAACGCAGTCATTTAACCGTTGTTCTTTACTACAATCCGTTAAGCAAACAATTATAATTAGTCTTTTGTCCCCGTGCAAAGCCAAATTAAATCACTCATTTTCTCGCTTTATTTCGGCGACTTCGTGTGAGAAGTTTGCGGAGCTCATGAGGCAGGAAGCGAATTCAAAAAACTTCTTTCAAAACTTGGCTTTCAAAAATTTTTTTTAAATACTCATTAGTCAAGTTCGTTTCTTTGATTCCATAATTATTTTCCGAAGCACAAAAATGTTAGCGCAGATTGCAGATTTACGTCCCTGCGCCCGTATGTCCCTTTGCCCTTATGTTCCTGTGCCCTTTTGTCTGCGCACTTATGTCGGGTTTCTCTTTAGTATTGTGTTGCTCTATCATAGTCTTCCCACCAACTATTTTGACATCTTTAAAACCGATCAGTGGTCGAGTGGATAAAGCGTCTGCTGCTGAAACAGTGAAATCCGGTTCGAGTCAAACTAAAGACTATAAAAATTGGTTAAAGAGACAGAGTGAAGCCTCCACCATGTGGGATAGACAGGTGGGCAGGTGGCAGCTTGACTCGAAGACCGAAAGGTCCCTTTGCTGTATCCTGGCCTTGGCAACGTGGTGAATAAAATGTAATTACAATAATTTTGTAAAGTACTTAATTTTTTTAACTAAGTCAAGTAATTAACCATATTGCGGAAGCGAGTGGAAAATAGCATGATATAAATTTAATAAAGCTTTAGTGTAAACGGCTTTACCTTCACTAGAATTCCAACTAAACGTGATAACGTTTTTACAAGTTTTTGATGAGACAAAAGAAAAAGATTTGTCAAAAGTAACACCCATATATTCGGCATTTTTCAATACCAAGATATCCGGTAAAACATCATCGTAACAGTTTTTGGACTGCTTGCCATTTTTGTTTTCCTTTGGGTTTATAATAATTGGTCGCCCCTTGGATACTAAGGCAAAAAATGGGTGCCCATTAGTCGCTCCTTGGATAGGCGATTTCAGTACCGCACTTCTATCCTGAATAAAATACGGGGGCTCTAATAGGTGAGAAGTGTTATCATTCCTACATCTGTTAAAAAGAGTGTATTACACGGACTACTTCTGTTTACGCGCAAAATCCCGGTTTGTACTCGATCCCAACTGAAGCAAAGGCCAAAAGTTTACTTCTACAAATTTGTCGTCTAAGGTATACCTGCAGGTAATAAGGCCTACTTCACATACTTTTTGAAGTCTGCAAAAACCTACTCGCCTATTTGGGATGAAACATTGCATGGTAGTAGATAAAGTCCTTAGCAACCTCATATCAAAATTAGATAAGGCCATGATATTACTGTTTAGCGTGATCTCACTTTAACGAAAATTTTTTGGATGCTGGTAATAAGGCCCACTACTGCAAACCTACAGTATAATCAGGGTTGGAAGCAGGTACGGCGCAAGAGTAGCGTGACTGGGATGGGGGGGCACAAATAATTTTCGGGGGGCACAAAAACTTTATCATTTCAAATTTGCGAGGGTGAACCAAAAAACAAGGGTCTTCATCGCGAAATTCCACGAATTCTAGGGTGAAGACCAAAAAAAGGGTCTTCATCGCAAAGCCTGCGAAAAAAACAGTTCTTGCTCACGAATTCTGGGGTGGTAACCAGTATTTTGGGAGTTTCAGGCCTCGAACTGCACTCCAGTGGCACTGATCCTGTCACTTTCTTTGGGGCACAATCCTTGCTTGGGAGGCACAGTTCTCGTTTGGGGGGCACAAGCAGTAATTTGGGGGCTACGGCCCCGGAATGCCCCCAGTAGCGCCGGCCTGGTTGGAAGTCGATGATGCTTAACAGCAAAGACGAATCGATAATTCACACAAAAAGTGAAGAATTGTCGATATCAGAAACAAAAAGCAAAGACTAAAGATTAGTAACCGATGCCGAAATGCCAACAAAAATTTTATTCCTTTTTTCATAAGGATGTACACAAACTTTTGCTGTATTAATCATTACATGAAACTTGTGAGAAGAAAAACAAAGGATATTAAAATAAACACTTTTAGGATAGTTACAGGCTGTCAAGTTGGTGAAGTAAAAAGAGAATGAATAAGAAATGACTGATGAACATAAAATAAAGACAATTTTCAAGTATATTATATTGACGAAAAATGAGATAATTTCGGGAAAAAAAATGAGACTACATAAGCGCCACAACAGCAATCACCAGAATTCAAATCAAATCTTTTATTATACTCGTTGTAATACGCCGAAGCGTGTAACGAGTAAGCGGGGCCCATCTCCGCATCATTGCGCCCGGGCAACATAGCTCCATTCGTGGAAATGTCGCAGCGGTGGGGAGCCGTTGGCAACACTGTGTCCGATTTGACCGGCCCGAGATTTGAACCTCGGATCTCCCGCTCCAGAGACGAACGCGTTACCGCTCGACATACCAGAATTACTGAATTAAAATAATGCGGGCCCCAATGCGTAATCTATTCGTACTTGTAAATAAAATAGCATTCACAATACAGTCAGCGATAGTAAAAATATTGCAATGTGTGAAGTAGCAAACAGTGCCGGGTTTATGTGGTGGAGTGCCCAGGGGCCCAAAGTTGGAGGGAAGCCTGTTTTTCTACAAAATGCAGGAAGCAAATCAAGCATATTTCAGCGAAATAATGAAAGATTAGTCATCAGCACAAACAGCTGAAAGACAGGTGCTCAACCAGGATTTAAGGTTTGAAACTTATCTGCTTTGCAATGATGGATTTCACAGACGGGGGTCTGGGGGTGGAGACCCCAATCGTCGGCGCCCGCTGGGCGAATTTTGTAATCTTTTGGCAAAAAAAGCAAACTAGCAATTTTACTAATATTAGGATGATCTTTGACAAAATAAATTACCTTACCTCTTCAACCCTCACATTTATTTTCAGGTCAAGCTCGAAACATAATTAAAAGTATGCATATTTGGGTTAAATGTTTTAAGTGACTTGGCTAAGCGAAAGAGGTGGCTGAATACCCTTTAGCTCCTCCTGATTACGCCATTTGTGAAAGAAAACGATCATCAAAGGTTAAGTGTAGCTGAAGCAGACGTGTAGCCAGAAATCTGCAAGAACAGGATTTCTTCAGGGTCTGAGCCATTGGGGTATGGGAGGCGAGGCTCCAGCTGCCGAAGGCTCGGGGCCTGGGGGCGCTTTTGAATTTTTCAGAAAATATAAGAGTTTAAAATAATACAAGGGTTTGAAATTGTATTAGGCTTCACCTGTAAGTAAAAGGGGTGGGGGGGCTGAAGGAGCTAGACAATTTAATTCTTTCAAAAAACTTCCAATTCTAACAACTTAGTTGTTTCACATAGCTTCAAAACGCGCAAAATGTGGTCCAAATGACATTAAAATGGCTAGTTTTACCGAAAAATCACAAAAACCGCCCAGCGGCTGGAAGCTTTAACCCCAGACCCCCATGGCTTTCGGTGCCTGGAGGCTCCGCCCACAGTCCCTTGTCTGTGCTACGCTTAGTTGCAACGGTTTGCTTGTCACGCTGCCTCATTGAGGAATTTTTCGACAAAAAAATTATTTTAGGGTCAAAGGTTACGCGCCTACCATACATTATGGAGGGTGACATCACAAAATTCCGTCTCTGGTGTCACCATCCGTAACGACGCCACTGTAACAGCCTAACCGCTTTTATGCGCTATTATCATGATTATTCTAAATCCATCCAGTTTCGGCAATTTCATAAAAAATACAACAAAAAATCCGCTTTAATTCTTCACAAAAAAACAAAAATACATATTTTTTACAATAAAAATCAATTCAAAACTTTCACTCCAATTCGATTGTTGATTTTTTCAAAAAAAACACCATCCAGTCATATTTCGACAATTTTATTACTCTGTCAAGCATTTTATCAATTACCAATTTTATCAAATTTTTCTTTAACCTTAAACAAATCAAATCTTTCATATTCTTGCTGTATTACGCTGAAGCGTGTAACGAGTTGGCGGGGCCCATCTCCGCGTCATTGGGCCTATGGGCGACACAGCTGCTTCTTTCGAACAAACGTTGCAACGGTGGCAAGTCGTTGGCAACACTGAGTCCGATTTGACCAGTCCAAGATTTGAACCTCTGACCTCCCTCTCCAGAGACGAATGCGTTGCCGCTCAACCAAGTGGCCGGTTAACCTTAAAAACGATAGTTAATTAAACACTAAATAACTTCTAGACACCGCAATATCATTCAAATTAGACCTGATTTTCTGGTTTTAACTATGAAGAAATTTTACGCCATTAAATTTTTGGTTAGTCGAAGATTTCTGGGCAATTTAATCAAACTAACGCATGTTTTATTTAATCTGAAACGCGTTTTTTAATTTGACGAAAGGGAACATTTCCTATTCAGCTTAGAACGGTTTTTAACTTGGCCAAAGGGAACATTTTGATTTTTCCTTTTGACATAATAAATAAAAACATGTCTAAAATTTCAGGGCAAACTTTAACATAGTATTTATTACGTCATCGTTTGACAACAAAGGCGCATAAAAACTGGATTATTTCGGAAAGTTAAAATTGAAAAATTAAAAATGTTCCTTTTTGCAAAAAGAACAGCTGAAAATCAAGGCCTTACAGCAATTGATCAAAAAACAAAAATATCAGTAGATTATCAAAGAAATAATGAAATAATGACAACGGTTTCAAAATAATGAAATTGAAAAAATAATGAAAAAAATAAAATAATGACACACTTGACAGCCTGATAGTTATGTACAGCAATATAGCAGAAAAACGAAACGGCATAAGCTGAGGGTAAAGGCAGACTTAACAAGAACAAAAGTTAAGTATAAAGATTCTACCAATAGCAACAGAGCTGGGCACCCGCTACTTGAAAAGTAGCGTCGCTGCCGCTATTTGGCTAAAAAAGCAGCGGCGCTGCCGCTTATCGCTACTCAAATAAAAAAATAGCGCCGCTGCCGCTACTTGCATGCAAAACAGCGGCCGCTGCCGCTACTTTAAAAAAATAAATAGTACAAGGAACGATGGCATTCAAATACGGTATCTAATGGTGAAATTTCATCTTTATTTACGAAAGCCTTTTAGATATTGGTTCAGGTTACAATCGGCATTAGCAGGCTAAAATGGTAGACAAGTAAGCAAATCACCATTCACGTAGGTGTTGGCATGCTCCTTTCAAAAAAACAAGCATTTCAAAATGCTGATTGGTTAAACTAGCGCTTTAGGAATTACTTAGGAAGTTACCCTTGGAAGTTACACTAGGAAGTTAAATTCTTTATCGCATTTTCTACACAAACAAAAGGAAATAAGAAATATCGACTCAAATAAGTTAAGGTTTTGCCACTAAAGCACAATGACATACAGTATTCAGCTTCTGTACAATTCTGTCCCGGCTTTTATAGCTCTGAAGTAGTCGATCTGTTTATCACACATCTCGGCCCTCAACCACTAAAATAATTCTTCGCGTAGAGATCCAAAACGAAAATTTATCAATCGACCGAGTTCCAAAACATTTCTTGGAGTTTGGTAGAAATGGTATGTGATTCACGTCCCTGAGATGATTTCGTCCAACTTTGACACAAAAGTAGATCGAGCGTTTAAGATATTGGTGTTTACGAAGTCGAAGGAGATACATAGTAATGACGTACATGTTAAGCAAATGATGCTCAATGCGATTCATGTTACACTGAGTATTTTTTCTACGAGTATAACTCCATAACTAAGTTGTCTTTGAAGCTTATTTATTGCTTGGTTCTATTTGTTCGTTCAATTCTCAGCGCACTATAACCTCAATAATTCTTAATTTTACTGTTAACTGTTGTAGCAAAATTTATTTTACTACGCATTGACGTAACTACTCAGGCCCGGCGCCACGGGGCGTAGGCGTAGCCAGAGGGGGGCCCAGGGGGCCCGGGACCCCTCCAATTAAAATGCTACCTATATGATAAAAATGTGACAAAAAAAACTATTGTTTCGTCAGTTTTGATTTCTTTTAGTATTTTTTGCCTGCAACAGTAATTAACAATTATATTGACGACCAGGGTGCCCAGGCCCTCTAAATTCAATTTTTGCCAATCAATTAAAATGTATAACCCAGCTGAAATTAAGGGTTTTTATCATAAAAATTGCTACCTCGGGCTCTCATCTACTTTTTAAAAACGTAATGCAATAACAGGCGGGATTTACCATATGGCCCAGTGCCAGGAGCCCTGCGCTCAGATGGTAAGACTTTATTTTTGGTCTACACTTATGTTTGGCAGGAAGATGTTGCGAAAATCTTTAAAATGCCAGAGGCCCCGCGCAATGTAAATCCGCCCCAGGCAATAACATGGTAATTAAGCGTAACCATCTATTGTACGGTTTTCAGTAACGATTCACCTCCATCTACCTCGCTAGTTTTTACGTTAAAAAATGCGTTTGAAAAAAATTATGTATGAGAAATGCTCATTGAACAAATTATTGAATTTAAACTGAGGGGGCTGGGGCCTCTTAACCGTACATGTACTCCTACTACTGGTTATTTTCATGTCAAAACAAAAATCTCTAAGGAAAATCTTCTAGTGGATTATTTACTACTAAAATACTTATAAAAATTTAACCCCAAACTGCAAAATTACAAACGTATTTTCGACCAAATTATAAGTGAAAGGAGAATTGAAACAATTTAATTTTTTTCAATTATTGGCTTTCAAATGTTAATAATTTACTTTTTTCAAATGGTTCTGAACACGTGCGAAATGTGATCCAAAGGCACTAAAATAGCTTTTTTTTCCAAAAAATCGCCCGGCGACTGGGGGCTTCATCCCCAGCAGATCCCCGTCTGTGATACGTTTGAATAGACTATGTTTTCATTTGGACCTTTTGGTTTAAGCCCTCTCCCTTTAGAAAACTCTCGGCGAAGTGCCAAACCAGGCCACGGCTTCTGATCTTCCACGATATCTTTGTCCCACAAAAATTCCTCTATCGAAAATTTCAGATGACTTCATTGCATGTGAGTTTTGGTTTGCCCTCCCACCCAAACAAAAATCCTGGCTACGCCTATGCACGGGGGATGGCATTTCGAGCTGTGTCCCCCCAAATCACTGCTTGAGCTCCGCAAGCGAGAGTAAACTTTTGTAGTAGCACAACTAGCAAACTTTTGCCCAAAAACAGGTAACCACAAACGCTTTTTTCTATGAAACACCAAGACAGATCAAGTGAACGTAATCAAGTAGCCTTAAATTTTGCGATGAAGACCTTTTTTTATATTTTTAGTCTTCACCTCCAAATTTGAGGGCAATATCCATACCAAAGAAGGATATCACAGGATTTGGAGCAAAATATTCACCAGATCGCTACCGCAGTCCGAATTCGTCTGGTCTCGGCTGCGTAAGCGTCCCCCAGCCAAGTTTTTGTGTCCCCCTTCCCCAAACACACTACTCTGGCTCCGTACCAGGTACTGTACTGTTCTATTCACAGTGCACGATCTATACTGTGGTCTGTGACCAGATAGCCAACAACTCATCTTTATTTGTTGTACTAAATGCAAGCATTTTGAGGAAATATCGCGGAAAACCGTCTTTGCGATCTGCAAGTTTTGAGCAATTTATCGAACTCTTTTTTGCATTTTCGTTAAACAGATACTGCTCGAAATCGGCTTTATTGAAATCGGTTTTATCAGTTCAAATTGACCCGCTACTAGACCACATTATTTGTTCAACTTCGATTGAGAAAAAATCCGACCATGTGCGATAAAACTCGCCTATACATACAGTAGAAGATCAACGACGAAACGTCACAAAGGTCTTGTATGTTCTACTAAACTGAGATAACGAGATAACAAGAACAGAGTGAAAACAAGCGGAGAGTAAAGACTCCAAACGGTAACGTGTGAAAATGTGAATTGAAAAAGTCTTGGAAGGAGTTTATTGGCAGTAGCGGCAGCGGCAGAAAATTTGCTTAAAAACAGCGCTGAAGAGCTGCCGCTTTTTTGGCTAAAAGAGCAGCGGCGCTGCCGCTACCGCTACCGAAAAAGTAGCGCCGCTAGTAGCGCCCGCTGGTGAACAGCGCCGCTGTGCCCATCACTGCCAATAGATAAAATGTATGCAAAAAGAAAAAGAAATTGAAAACAAAGAGTCTGCGATAATCGATTATAGAAAAGCAAAAAATATAGTATCAATTATCGATTACTAATCGATTTTTCCAACCCTGAGCATAATAAAGGAACAGTTATTGCACATAACTTTTATTGTGTCAAGAATAAGTTGAAAAAATAATAAAGAAGCCCAGCAAAAAGTTGTGTTTTGTCGCTAAATTAATTACAGGGTAGCAAAGAACCCCCAAAAATCAGCAGAGCTGAAGTCACTAAACTATATGCTCAAATTTTGGAAGCCAGATGATGTCAATTACACAGTTTGAAAACAATTTACGTGTAACAGACACTCGAGTGTTAGTGATGCAAACAATTTTTGTTTATCTTAATGTGACAAAATGGCTAAAAAAAATCTTGCTTGGGTCTTATTAGCTGCAAAGCCTACCACTATGTTACCTAAATCATAAAATTAACACAGCCATAGAACTTTTCACTAGCTTCTAAATTTGCATAAACGAAATACAAAGAAATATTTTACTGCCTCATCCAAAAAAATTGTCAACTGACAAGCTTAACCCCACAATTTTTGAACATGACTAAGTCACAATTTTTACATCAGCATGTCAAAAATTGACTTGAAAATTTCAATTCGCTGTAGCGATCTCGTTTTGGCAAGGATTAATCTCAATTTTGCGGATCGGATTTATTTTAAACATGTTTCACCTTAATTAAAAAGAAAAAAGTCCGGTTAACTTCTTAGATCTGGGCAGTGGGCCTTATCACCTGTTGGGCTTATTATTACCTTCAAGTACCTTATCCATTGTTTTCAAATGTTTCAAGATACAGCACAAGCAGTATTATATGCAGATTGCTAACCTGATGTCAGTTCGATAAAAGAGCACTGCAATACAACGTTCATTGTTCCTTTTGAAAACATATCCAATCAAATAAAAGCCGATGACATTCTACTATTGTGCCAATCGCTAGGGACACAAAAACTTGCATTGTGGCAAATGGTTGACTATATTTTAATAAGGTTTGGTTTGTTTACATAATTTTTGTTCTTTCACGCAACGTAAAATTTTTATTTATATTTTTAACACAGATCTTTAAGACCTTTTTTGAAAAAGAAAAGGGCTCTAGTTGTCAAGTAGAAACAACAGTCATTTTGTATACAAACTAGCGAATGTTTGTGAAGGGTATTTTTTGATAATAAAAACATGTGTTAGTTATTGGCTTAAATCTGGGCAGCTTTCAGCTGCCCAGAGAGGAAGAATTAAAACAATTACTTGAATGTAGAAAATGCCGAAGTAGTTTCATAGGGTAGGCCACTGCAAAAGGCGCTGATCCGATCAAAAAGAAATTGAATACATTTGCCAGCAGTGGGGTAAAAGTACGAATGAGTGATTTTGAAAACAGGCGGTAAAAAACAAAAAAAAAGTCGAAAAAACTTTTGCTCAGTTTCCTCTCAAATGTTTTTGACGGCTTAAAACGTACAAAATTATCAGAAATATTGTTGAGATAAATTACGCCATTGCTGTATGGCCATGAAACCTTTTAGCAAAAAACAAGCGAAGCTTAGCCTACGTATGTACAATTATGTAGCCTACAGCCATAAAAATAGACGTCAAGGACAATTTGATCTAACAGCTGGATACAAGACACCAAAACATAAATAAACAACAAAATAAAATAAAATTTCAAAAAATAAAGTTTAGTATCACCAAAACAAAAAATTTGCTGGGCAGATAAAGACTTTACTTGTAGGCTACAAGACAGACTAATTTAGTATCATATGAATAGCAATAAAACTTCTCTATGTAGTAAAATCATTAAATTGATACACGGTACCTGCTTTTCAAGTAAATTCAAGGCAACTTTTTAAAAGTTGATCTTCTGTCACAATTAATGCTGGCAAAATGGCAACACTGAAGTTAAAGGAATTATTGTTAACTTTCAACCGCAATATTTTGAAAACGGCAAGCCGTAGAAACTTCAAGTTTGGTGAGAATATATTTTAGGTTTATCCAAACATTTTGGTCAACTGTGAAAAACTTGACTAAATGCCCCTTTAATATTCGTGTAATATATATTCATTTTTCAAAAAGATATTGTTGCTGCGTGTAGACAATAATGGTATAACTGCTTATATCAACTGTAACTTAAAACAATATACAAGACAAAATGAGCAATCAACAAGCAAAGCAAATTATTGGAAATATCCTCTGCTACACAGCACTTGGTTTTATTATTGCATCACAAGCGAACCGGTACTGGTCGATTATCACTACGGCATCTGGGGGATTTGCAGCTGAAGTACAGTATGGATTGTATCAATTGTGTAGCTCAGGATTTTGTATAAACTACGGTAAATTTAAGTTTTTTATAGTTTTACTATCAGTCGATTACATTTGTTTTTTATAGGAACCAGAGTTCTCTAATAGAAAACTCTGTAGGAACCAATAAATTTTGGGTTGAGGCTATGGCTGGCTGTTCTTAAGTTTTCACAAATTTTCAGCCTCATTTTTTCGTGACTTTATTGGAGAATAAAGCGACAAAAATTTTCCTCAGCTCAAAATTCAGTGATTCTTACAAAAAAAATGGATAAGATCTTTTACGCAACTTTTATAAAAAAGCAAGAATATTTGAAAATATATGGAGAAAAACACAGAAACAAGCAGAGTTGTAAGTCGGGCCGGGCTTTTTCAGGTCAGGTTTGGGCTTAAGGTTGACGAAATGTCGAGCATGATTTACGCACTTGCCTTGTGTTTGACTTTTTGGCGTGGAAAAAGCGTAATGATTGATGTAGCTTTGAAACTCTGAATGACCACTTCGTTTAAGCATCAATACGATTATTACTGCACAATTACTATTCATCACAATTGGTCAGCAGTAAGGTGTTTGTTTTCACCGAATATGTGCAATAACTGCACACATTTTCAGACCAACTTAACTTTCGGACCTGATTTTCGATTCAAATCAGTTTTCGGGTTCGGGCCAGCTGTATTAGTCGGCCCCAAAAAGATATCACAAAAAAATATAGTTCAACATTTTTTTTCAGATTGGTCCCCAGACACAACTGAGGAATGGGCCGCATTCGCCACCCGAATCCTTTTGATAATATCGGATGGGTTTATCGGAGTCGCTTTCATAACCAGCTTTGTCGCTCTCTGCATTGGTAGCAATAAACGAAGTACAATTTTGAGGACGACCGGAGCTTTTAATATTGTAGGAGGTCAAAGAATTTTTTGATACGTGATCAGTAATGAGCAAGGTCATGTTAATGAATTCGAAATTGACTTGATTTGGTGGTAATTTAATTAATTTCGTCAAGTTTTTCTGCTTGACATTCAGCATTAAAAGGGGCAGTGTAAAGCTTCCTTATGGGAAGGTGGCAACTTGACTCGAAGACCGAAAGGTCCCTTCGCTGTTTCCTGGCCGAAGTAACTTCGTGAATATAATTATAGTACAATGGCACCCTTGGCTCAAAGACAATAAAAACAAATAGGGGAGAAAATGGGAATATATGAAACCAGCTTGCGCTTTTGTTTTACGCTATATTTATACACATTTTTTTCAAGATAATTGCATGAAAATCGGCGAGTAGGAAGGAATTGATTTAACGTTACAATTCGAACCAAGTCGTTCAAAAATTACGATTTTAATATCTGAACAATTTAAAATCGAGGGTAAAAAATTGGTGTCGTAATATGGGACACCTCATTGTTTCTGCTTCTTGAAAAATGTTAACGTTGTCTTTTTTTTGCATTTCCTCCAAGACAAGTTTGCTATTAATAGAAACGTTAGACTGAAAACTAAGAAGATTGGCGTTGAAGGAAAACCTTATAACGGTACTTTGTTTGGAGTTGTTTTTAGCGTTTCCACAATTATTGAAAAATCAAATCTTAACTTCCGTTTTCTGACGTGACCCTTGCTAATTGAAAAGATTTTATCTTTATTTTTTAATTTGATTCTCAGTTTTTGTCATAATTTTAACTTGGCAGTTGCATACAATGGAGTAATGAAAATATGAGACAATTAAACTGTCAACGTTTCCACAATCATTGAAAAATCAGATCTAAACTTTCGTTTTCTGACATGACCTAGCTAATTGAAAAGATTTTATCTTTATTTTTTAATTTTTATAGTCAGTTTTTGTCATAATTGTAACTTGGCAGTTGCATACAATGGAGTTCTGATAATATGAGAGAATTTAACTGTCTCATATTACTTAATATTATTTAATATGAGAGAAATTAACTTAAATTTGGAAAAGGCTT
The DNA here is from genome assembly GCA_963965965.1 of Trididemnum nubilum. NCBI lineage: Eukaryota > Metazoa > Chordata > Ascidiacea > Aplousobranchia > Didemnidae > Trididemnum > Trididemnum nubilum. The sequence continues at coordinate 8,885,620 of OZ014473.1, read as the reverse complement.
CTTAATTTCTTAAGGTTGTGATGAAAATACCTGCTTTCAGCTTAACCTCGCGTTTTCACGTATGTTTTGACTGGTACCTCTCAAAAGTGATCACCTTTTCTCTATTCAACCAATTATGCAACATCAATATTATATATCGATGTGGAAAAATAGATTTTGGTAAAAACTGATATGTTATACTGCGTCTCAGTTTCAATATTGGACACACAAAAAAGATACTTAGAAGTCTAATATACAACCCATATTACCACTTTCTTTTTTGATAGTCTTTTAGTCAATCTGGCCCTAAACACTTGCACACTGCACACGGTTCAAGCGCTGCCCAGTTTTTTTTATTTTTTTTACTTTCACGTTATTATTATCGTTTGGAGGGGGCACATTTTGTAGTACCGAAAAGGTTTAAACTTCCACAGCATCCGGTCCAGTATAATAATACTATAGATACGAAAAGATAGACATAAAATATGTCCAGTTGCCTGTCTTTTTGGCTTAATCACGAATATAGTTAAGACCAAACAGGAAGAAAAATTATAGCTAAATTGTTATCAAACCGGGCGCAACCAGGGAGTTTTGAAAAGAACGAAACCCACCTCATTTCTTAGCTATTCGCGCAGGGTATTCACGGAAAAAAATTCAGAAGTGCTTTGGCTTGACCAAGTAAGAGGGGCTGAGCAAATTTTTTTAATGTCTTCAAAATCTCAGCTATTAGGTTCTGTCAAATAGGTTTGCAAACGTACGAAAACTCACCCCAATGGCTATTTTTTCTCGAAAAATTGTCCCCGTTTGTTAACGATTGAGACGTATCAGTTTGCTTAATTCGCCGCCGATGCAAACATTTCTTCAACAGCTTTTGTTTAAGCCCTCTCCCTAGCAATCCTGGTTGCGTGTTTGTTAATACCTCACCCGGGCCAATATTGGAGTCTAAAAATTTGTCACTTTTAGGTTCGGTGATTATCATCGCAGCAATTGCATACATTGGTTTGGCTTTGACATCGTTCTTCAGCTTAAATCTGGCGGCGTTAAACTTCAATCGGAATTTCTACGTGGGATTTTGCTACATCTTTGCCTGGATTTCTGGTATTCTTTTCATTATCGGCGGAGCTCTTCAGATCGCTTCTGCTGAACCTGAAAGGGTAATTAAAACACAGCATACATTTTAAGTATCTTTTCTGGCGCGGTTCTTGAGTCTGATTGTTGCAGCTTCTTTTTGATCATTTCAGCTTTGTTTTTCAGAACCGTGCCAGAATGTAGTAGACATTAACAAATTATCCGTGCGAGGCGAAAGAAGGAGGAGGGAACGAGCACCTCCCTCTAAGCTCTCTATATAGGCCTACACTTTTTTAAATTCCAACTTAAATTTTTTGTTCAAATCAAAAAATTAACACAATAAAAAATCTTTCGAAGATACACACAAATTTGTTGTAGAGAATTTGAAATGGAAGCTGCAAAGACCCTTAATCTCGGTCAGCGAGTTAAGCAACCACCCCTCACTTAATCATGCCAAGCTGCTGATGGGCACACCAAACCCATTTCTTCACCACACCAAAGCATGGTCCAACCAAATTGCATCAATGCGACTGCGAGGAAGAGTCTAGAACACCAAAAGAAATGCAGTCAGAACCGACACGCTCGAGTGATTTCTTGATAATTGCTTGACTTAAATTCACAAAACTCGTTCATTGTTGCGTATTGTTTATTACAAAATGCCTTTGGTACGTTTTCCGAAAACTTTCGAACAATCACACAAAAATAAAATTGGAAAATCACCCAAGCGTGTCGATTCTGGCTGCATTTTTTTGGTGTTCTAGACTTTACCCGACTGCGATGTCACAGGCGATGATTACCGCCAATGTTTCCCACTAAAATTATTAATGCTGCACTAAGTCGAGAAAAACAACAACGTGAAAACTGAACACGTAAGTCAATTTTTTTTTTCTGGAGGTGTTGGGTCGAGAGGAACAAAGTTAACGCAAATCTTTCAGTAAGAACCCCATTGATTTTTGCCAGTAGCTCTGCTTTTTGAAGACGTTGCCCCGCCGCGACAACTAAAAATGAAGAGTTTTGTTTTTCAGGTTCAACCGGCGCAAACAGTAGTGTGGACGACACAGCAACACGCCACCGTAATACCTCCAGCTACGTACCCTCAGAGTTATGACGGAGGGTATTACAACCCCACTGCTGCCGCTAATTACCCGCAGCAAGAAAAATTACGGGCTTCGTACCCCAGCTATTAACTTAAAATTTGTCACATTTGTACTGCGGTAAATTATGTCACAATGCAGTTTATCTCGAGTTTTTCACTATTATAGTATTATTTATAGGTTTTGTTGTTTTATTTTTTGTATTTCAATAACATCTGATAATAATTAATGCTTGCTCGAAGTGGCAGCTAGACGAGTTGCCCGAGTAGGGATAAGCAATTTTCAAGCTAGGCTCAACGCAACTGTTATCGCAGTTGACGACTAATTGTCAAATCTATGGTTATACTGTACAAAGTAAAATTTTTTCAGGCGGGAAACCCCCCGGGCCTATAGGCCTACTCTGGCTAAGATCCTGTGCTCGCATACGGCGAAAAAAATTTTTATGAAAAATGTAATCGAATTACTAATTTCTAGTTTTGAAAGAAGTTTGCTTTAACTTAAAAGAAATTGTCTGCTAAGAGCAAGTTTGATTCCGAGGCAAAAGTTTGAGTTTGTAGTTAATTTTTGTGGAAAATATTGTAATTAAAAAACCATCGACCATGATTGAACATGTTGTATTACACCGAAAAGCTCGTTTTACTGACCGCGTGTAATACCCATATCTTTTATACGTAAATGCAATCAAAATATCAAAAGACAGGCGTATTAGGCGGGATCGCTAAGGCGGCACTAACATTAGTTTTCCGAAACACATTTATTGTGAATTGCAGTATTAATGAATAACGCGTAACACTTATTCTATTTGGTCGTTCTACTGCTGGATCAGAATATGCTGCAATTTTACGAAGCACTTTTTTTGCTTAACACGTAGGTTTTCAACTACTTCATTTAGCGAAAATACATGTTGTTAAGTTACCTGGTGAATGTAGTGAAGTCAATTGCGCCGACAGTGCCCGATTAAAAATCATTTATTTTTACGACTAATTAAAGCAGTAATCAGCAAACACAGAGCAGCGGCTAGGTCCCGGTCCGTGAAGAATTTCTTACCGGGACGCGAACTTTTAGCTTCATACCTTTATAGAATTTTTTGCGACGTTAAAGTATAATTCTTGCGTCATTGAATCTTCGACTTCGAAGTGATCTGGATGATGACGGGAAATGATGGGACTATTAGCACATGAAAAATGATCCCCGAGTTATAGTGTTTTTTTTTTAGCAACGCTTGCGACGAAATAATAAACTTGGCTTTGAGCAAGAGCTGAATTTACTGTATAGTGAGCTGTATTGGTTATTTCAACATGGCTTGTGTCAAATAAGTTTAGCATCGAGGAAGTGCTGAATATGCTGTGTTAATGAGGTAACGGCTTGGTTGCTTTAATTAGTCAAAAGCTAAGCAAAAAAACTGGCCTGCTTGTAGAAGAGTCACACACTATGCTCAAAATTTTCCTCAAATCGCAAGCCACTGGAATATCTGCACTTAAAGAAAATCCTTATCGAGTGAAAGCCGGAACTGTCTTTCGCGTAAAAACTGTTTGGCGTATCCTTAGTAAGGATGCAATTAAGCTAAGTGTAGATTAAGCACAAACAGTTAGCCTTACTCGCATGACAAAAAATGTGTACTATGTACAAAGATATGATCTATTTATTACCTAGTAAAGAAAAAAATTACAATATTCAGCAATCACATGGCACGAACTGGCATTCCAAAGCTTTGTTTCACCAATAATTTATTAGTTTTAATCTCATTTTCTATGTAATTTTTAACTTTTGTTGAATCTGTCTCAAACTCTTAACCCTAGCTCTAAAATTTACCCTCAATTTAAACCCCAACCTTCCCTCTTTAAAATGTGAAAACAAAACTGTGCAGATGAGTATTAGTAACTTGTGAGATTAAAATTTTCCTGTAAAATAACCATTCTGACAAAATATTTCTTTTAGAATTTAATTTAACTTATTTGTAATTTTTAACAGCAAAAGCAGCAACAAAAAGCAGCTTGACAGCGGAAGCAGTTTAAAAAATCAATTGCATTTGCAACAAAACGTGCGCCTTTTTAGACTGTTTCAGCTTTCAGGCGCTTGGAAGTGAAAACAAAAATCAATAGCAATTATGCAGACACTAGTCATATGCTGTCGCAGAAACTGCATTTTTATAACCAAAGAGCAAGTTACATATTGTGCATGATATTTATTAAGTAAAAGATAGTGTGTAACATAACAACTTTGTAACTACATTCTATTCACCAAGTCACTTTGGCCAGGAGACAGCGAAGGGACCTTTTGGTCTTCGAGTCAAGCTACCATTTGCCCACCTGTCTACCACACACGGTGAAGGCTTTATACTGTCCAATTTTAATGTTGAACGTCAAGCAGGAAAGCTGCGAACACCAATTTTTATAATCTTTGGTTTGACCTACCGGGAATCGAACCCCAGTCTGCCGTTTCAGTAGCAGACGCTCTATCCACTCGACCACTGATCAGTAGCAGACGGTCTTTCATTTGCAATAACTATCGACAGGTATTTGGTACTTTCTCGACAACTGGAGCAATGAAATATCACCTGCTTTCTTGGCCAAAAAAACAATTTATGCAGTAAAACGTAGAAGCACTTTCAAACAATAATGATGCTGTTTAGTGTTGGCAAAATATTAAAGTCAACATAGAAACTGATTCAATCAACCACTAATTTAACGATCCAAAGGTTATCTTAATTAAATCATCCATAAATTCGGCGTAAGGGCAAGAAAGGAGAGCAGTTGTAATTTAGAGGCTGAAAATGCAATTTTCAGCGTAAAGCCAACTAAAACGGCAAGAATTAAATTCCCATAACAAACGATTGCTACAAAAGCACAAGCTGCAAAAAGGAAAATATTAAATGTGACTTTTTTGTCTACAGGCGCTATTTCTTCTAAGTAAAGATCTACCACGTTAGCTCAATTTATTAGCTAAACAATAACGAGTCAAATGCTATTTACCGGTAAATCTGATAAAAGCTATTGAAAAACAAAATCAAACCAATCAAAAAACATTAAAACGTCCACCACAACTAAAACACTTCTATTTGCTGCTCGGAAAAGCAACCCACCAAAATCGCACATTAATACTAAAAACAAGAGTTCAAAACATCAACACAAAAAATAACACTCACATCATGTTGAAGAAGAAAAACGATAGTGAAAGATTAAAGATTTGATCGACGAAACCTTAAAAAAGCACAGTAAAAGGTGACACATTTGATCGTTTGCTACAATGCTTTTGAGTGCATGAATGCGAAACAGTGGAGCAGCCAAAATGATAGCACAAGAAAAACACTGTGGAAAATAACGCATTTCATAAAAGTTGGATTAATGCAAGTTAACGTAACGATTAAGTGGAGTTAAGCAACCTGTTTATTTTTTTTATTATGGGTCGTCAAATACGAAGTGGTAAATGCCCGTAGCACAAATTATCAAAAAACAAGCAACATAGGCTTGCTCCCGTTTGTTGTGTAAACTGACCTTAAAGAGATTCTGCTCGAAATCGGTTTTATTGAAGGGATGAGAACTACTGGAGGTAATAAAGAGGCGCCCCAAACCTTTTTCCACATTCCCTTTATTCACGAAAATACGATTTAAGCCGTTTGACTCCGTACCATTGGCAACTCTGCATTCAGCATTTTATGACATCACAAAAGGCATAATCTTTGCAAAACTTCTCGTAGACTAAGAAACGCGATTACCAACTGATAGCAGTGAGAAGCCTAGAACCAAATCTGAAAATTAGGCTACTGAGCTGGAACCTGTAGACCTAGGTTACCAGTATGATCTACAGCACGCCTTTTGTGACGTCACAAAACTAAGAAATGAATGGCTGCCAATGGTGCGGAGTCAAACAGATTAAAATGTATTTTTGCGAATAAAGCGAATTGTGGAAAAAGGTTTGGGGCACCTCTTTGTTACCTCAAATAGTTCTCATTTCTCAATAAAACCGATTTCGAGCAGCATCTCTTTAACTCGTCAAGTGCGTGTTGCAGCATAGCTGAATGAAAGGTTAGCGAATTGCAAGTGAGTGAGAAAAAAGCAAGCGACTAACTACAGAGATGCGAACTCGAAAACTGTTTTTCTTAATTTGTAACTCAAATAATATTACTCAAGTTCCTGTCAGTTGATAGTAAAAAAGAATCATAAAACCAACACTGAAGAATTTCAATAAGTTAGATGCAAATTGCTGGAGAAGTAACTATTCTTCATGTAAGCTAGTTTTTTTCTAAGCTTGCTTTCGTTAACGAAACTCAAAATCGGAAAATTCAAACACTTAAAATGTGAAACTCGAACGAGATTTGTCAAAAATGAGCTAAAACTTAAACTCGCACAAAAAAAATCAATCGAGAGAAAGCTCACATCTATGGCTAACTGTATGATTAATTGATAACGTGAACTGCAATAAAACAAGCATGCAAAAAGAGTGAAAAAAGTTTCACTTCTGCCTTCACAGCATTTCGTGTTTCCAACGTTTCTGAGTTGCAATAGTACCTTCAAAGTTAACAGGAAAGTTGGAGCAGTTAAGACATACAAATCGCAAAATGAAAGGTGTTAATTGTCAAACAGTGTTTGAGGAACGATAGTCAGATGTTGTGTGCACCGTTCGTTTTTGATCAGAAACAGAAAACAAAAGCAAAGGATCATGATTTACTTCTGGAGTCTGAAAAAACATTTCAATCAAAATTTGCTAATGTTAGTTATAATAAAGCAAACAAATTAATTTGCAATTTTCAAAATCAATTTGTGAATATCTTGCTGGAATATACACGAGCCATGGGAATTTTAATACACAGATTGTTACCTGGACTTTGGAAGTTTTGCTACCATTTAACGTAGGATCATAACGACGTAGTGAAAAAAGTCGTCTGCGAAGATCATTTGTTCTAAAAACAAAAAGATACTTGGAACAACATAGCAGTCTCCAACGGCTGTAGCCTTTAAATAAGAGTCAACGAGATTGAAATAATTTTACCAAATATGGGCTTACAATTAAAAAGTACGTAATGTTATCAACTGCAAGTCTTATGAAATTGAAGATCACTAAATCAGAATTCATTACCTCTTATTTAAGACTCAAAAGCCAAAAAAATCCAATGCAAAACTCTAACTGGAATTTTTATATTAATCCTTAAAACGGATAGCATTTAGAGTTCAAATGGCAGGGATTATAACATTATTATGTTTTCATGGTGAAAATAAAAAGATGTTTTATTACACTTTTTATTTATCTATACACAAAGCCTACCTTCTCGTTTATTTCAGTTTATGTTAACAAAAAGTTTCAAGAAGAAAGTTTCAGTTTATGTGAACAAAAACTTTTGTTTGTAAGAAATGTAGAAGCGTGGTAAAGAACTTCAAGGGATTAGCAGATGAAAAATTGTGTGATGGTGTGGAAACCGTGAGCAAGTTCACTTATCTAGGTGACAGATTGAATGCAACTGGTGGGTGCGAAACGGCGGTGACAGCTAGATCAAGGATTGGCTGGATGAAGTTCAGGGAATGCAGCAAAATACTTCAAGGCAGAAGGTTTTCATAAAAGATGAAAGGAAAGATTTACAAAAGTTGCGTAAGATCAGCTATGTTGTATGGAAGTGAAGCATGGTGCTTGAGAGAAAAGAGATGGCAATTTTGAGAAGAACAGAAAGAGCTATGATTCGAGCAATGTGTGGTGTGAAGCTATTAGATCGAAGAAACAGCGAGGAGTTGACGGACGTGTTGGGCATAAAAGAGTCTTTAGATAGGATGGCTAAAGCAAGCAGTATACGGTGGTACGGTCATGTTTTGAGGAAAGAAGATGAAAATGTGATATTGAAGGCTTTGAAATTTGAAGTGAGTGGTAGTAGAGGAAGAGAAAGACCGAAACAAACGTGGAAAAAGCAAGTAGAGAATGAGATGAAGAAAAATGGACTGGTGAAAGAGGATGCATGTGATCGAACGAAATGGCGAGGCGTGGTAAAGACAATGACCATATGAAATCCGGCCATCTCCGTCGACAATACCGGGATCCAACATGTGATACGATGATATATGACACAAAGCCTACCTTCTCGCAATATAAACACGATATGAAATAAAGACAGTTAAGAAAATCAACACGATTAGGGAAACGGGAAGTGCAATCTGGAGAGTTTGGTTTGCTGAAGGGTCATCGACAACAGATCTGAAAGATAGAGCCATAAGAAACTCACAGCGACTGCACAAATGATACAACACATTTATAATTGATACGGTAAAAATTACTAGAATTTAACAATAAATTGTATGAAAAGCTTTCCTGGTCCAGATTACAAAATAATTTACTTTTCAGTTTCAAGTCAGATCTAAGCCTTGGATATGATTTTTATTTGCGTGAATTTAGCGAGGCAGTCATCTGGAGTAATTTTACAAGCATGATATTACATTCTGGTACCTTTACTAAACAGAAAGATTCTGGTACCTTTACAAAACTAAAAGATGCATTGCTGTCACCGTGATATGCTGGTAGCATCACATAAAATACCAAAAGTAAGACTTCTGATCTGTGATGTATCAAAATGTTTAATTTGAAAACTTTTGAAAGAAATCAAAAATTTTACTGTTTATACTTACATGATAGTAGCAGTGCTGGTATCATTGCTGTACGACTTATTGCTCCACGATCCCATTAAAGCAGTATAACCAGTACGTGCAGAATTTGTCACATTCATTTATAAAGGCCAACAGTACTTAGAACTGTAGTAGTCCATAAGGCTATGGTTGACCAGCTATGGTCTTATCGACTCTACTGATTCATTATTTTGACTATTTAACGCTATGAGTACCGTCAGACTAAAGTATGGTACTGCAATGCAAAAAAATGGAGAGAATAATTTCACCAAAAATTTTCAAGTGTTGAAAACAATAAAATGAAGTTGAGAAATATTCATCCACACATTTCACATTAAGCTATCAGCAAACTTAAAGTTAAATTATAAAACAAAAAGATGTAAAACCACAGATATTTGGAATTTAAATACTGTAAATATTCCATAGAGTATTTACCTTAAAACACTTTTAACCTCTTACAGTAACAGCTCAGAGCTTCACAGACTAGCTGCTAAGATTAAAGGACTCTACAGTCTCTTAGTTTATTAAACTCTTAAACTAAGCCAGGCTAGTCACTACCAGTAACTGATTAAGTGCTAAGTAGCCAACTGTAAATCAACTCCATTGCAGAAGTGTGGTCTACTGCAAAAGTAAATTTGAAATGTACAGTAAAAACTGCAGGTAAAATAAAACAATAATAACAAAGATGCCGATCCAGCACAGTGGTGCTACAGCAAGGTTGAGTAGCACATGGTTTCCAAGTATTAAAATAATGGCCATGTTAAAAAGAAAATAGTTAGCATTGTTAGATCTGGTATTATAGGCGTCGATTTTTTGTTGATTACGTAAATTCTGAGGGGGCGAAAAGTTTTTGCAAAGTTTGGTTAAACTAAATCATTTCATCTCAGTCTGAAATTTTGCCCCCAAATTCAGGTGCAGACCAAAAAAAATCTTTGCTGCAAACCGGTTCAATTTCAGCCGGAATTTCTGAATTTTGCCCTCCAATTCAGGTGAAGACCAAAACAAAAAGGTCTTTGCAGCATTCTGGTTCTATCTCAGTATAAACTTTCCGATTTCTTGTTGGTATTACTTGCCAAAAAACTGAGGAGGCCAGACATATTTCGCCCCCTTCAGTATCACAACCGAGGGGGCCCAGCTTACTCACCTCCCCAAAATCGACGCCAGTGCCTGATACCAGTAGTTTAAGGAAATACCTTAATTAACAATTATAACTTTTCGACTATTGATTAAGTTAAGTACTAGTTGGGTAGTTGGGAGAGTGGTTTATGGGTTGTCCGGTTAATTCTGAATTAAGGCAGTTTAAAGCTGCTTGTTGAGCTACCAGTACCATAGTGCCTAACTGCCATGCCATCTAGTCTATTACCCTTACCAGTAGGCTACTTATTATTAACAATAACAAACTTTTTATTGCAGGATTTACAGCTAACAGGATAAAATTGCAAACTAGATGGAGGCTATATGTAGGGCATGGTATGGAATGGAAAACAATTTTTCCATATTCCATACTGGCAATCTTCTTCCATTCCACATTAAAAATCTGCCGTCCATAGGCATCAATTTCTTGTTAAGATTAAGCAAATTCCAAGTAGGCGAAAAATTTTTGCAAACTTTGGTAAAACTTATTTTCAATTGAAACAATTTTGCTTTGCTGCAGCTTACGTGTACCCCTACAGCAGTTGTAAGTTTAGCAACGGTTAAGTTTTGCCCATACTAAGTGGCAATTTTTCGCAACATTTTTTTAGATCATCACTCGTGTGTAAATTAATGCAATCTTAAAAACTTCTTAAAAATATTTTTTCAACATGCTTAGTGCCAAGTAGGCAATACTTGCCAAAAACGGAAGGGGGCAAGACATATTTCGCCCCCTACAGTTTTAGACCCAAGGGGATGTCACCTTCCGGCCCCCTTAAAATTGACGTCAGTGCTTCCATCCCATACTAAAATTTCCTTCCATATTCCATTCCATACTTCCATACCAAGGTAAGTTTAGATCAGAAGCAACAAGTAAATTGTATTGTACTTTTGCAACGTTAAGTGTACCTTTGCAAGTAGTCAGTTGCACAAGTAGGTAGTATGGTTTGATGCATCTCATCCTATATTTGAAGCACTATCGCAATAAGATGCCATAAAAATGAAAATATCAACCACTTAATCAACAGACTATCTGACAATTCGAGGTCTGTTCAAAAAGTTTGCAGACTGAAGTCATAACACAAAATGTACTTTCTACAGCAGTTACAGGTCTCCTTCAAAGTACTCTCCTTCCAAACACACACACTTATCCCAGCGGTGTTTTTAATTGCGGAAGCAGTCTAGGTATGCTTCTTTTTTAATGCCCTTGAGCTCTTTCGTCGCATTTGCCTTAATCTCTGGAATGGTCTCAAATCTTCTTCCTTTCAAAGGTCTTTTGAGCATGGGAAACAAAAAGAAATCACATGGAGCAAGGTCAGGTGAGTAAAGGGGATGGGGAAGAACAGTGATGGAATGTTTGGCCAAAAACTCACGAGTTCTGAGGGCTGGAGCAATGTCATGATGGAAAAACCAGTCACCACTCCACCACAATTCTGGCCTTTTCCGTAAGATGGCATCCCTCAGACGTTTCATAACTTCAATGTAGTAGGTCTGTTTCACTGGGGAGCCTTCAGAAAAGTACTCGTGGTGGACAACTCTACTAGCATCAAAAAAAACTGTGAGCAGCACCTTGATTTTGGATCGAACTTGGCAAGCTTTTTTGGGTCTGGGGGATGTTTTGCTCGTCCACAGTGAAGATTGGACCTTTGTTTCCATGTCATAACCATAAACCCATGACTCATCACCTGTTATGATCTTTGACAAGAATTCTTTATCATTTTCCGAGTGATCAAGCAAATCCTGAATGACTTGAACACGATGAGCTTGTTGATCACTTGTCATCAGATGTGGCACAAATTTTGCAGCAACACGATGCACCTTTAATTCTTCCGTCAAAATGCTTTGGCAAGAGCCTACCGAGATCCCACATTCTTCAGTAAGCTCTCTTACAGTCAGACGTCGATTCACTCGCACCAGAGTGTTGATTTCATCAATGTGTGGGTCATCAGTTGATGTGGAAGAACGTCCAGAACGCTCATCATCTTCAACAGACAGCCGACCATTCTTGAAACGTTTATGCCACGTGAAACATGTCGCTCGTTTCATGGCAACATCACTGTAAGCCGTGTTAAGCATGGCAAACGTTTCCATAGTAGATTTTCCCAGCTTGACACAAAATTTCACAGCAAATCGTTGCTCTTTTAAGTTATTTATTTTGAAAAAAATTTGTAAAACTTAAAATCCGACGAACTAAAAAACTACCTTAACTTAACTGAACATAACCAGCACTAAAATAAAGATATCTGCAATCAGAAAATGGCTTCATAATCAGCTGATCTCTGTGAACCTAGCGACACCAAGCGAATGCACTTGAAACAAATAAGAGCTGCGCAGTTCAAACTGTCTACAAACTTTTTGAACAGACCTCGTAGGCTTAGCAATGTGCACTGGGTTTAATGATTGCAAGTTTGTAATGACACCATCTATGAAATTTGGCATAGCCAAACTGCCAAAAACATTTTCCAAAAATACAGTTAACTGCAGTTAATCGAACACGATCTGTTTTTGTGAATAATATCCAATTAGCAAAGTAGTCAGATTAACAATTTAGCCTAATTAGTGGTTGGTAATGTCGATACGTCAATCACACAATGCCGATCAGCACTTGCATGGCCTTGGTTAGAGAGCAGATCTGTGTTCCCTCTAACTTTATGGCAAATCGGCGAGTGCCCAAATTGTCTTTAAACAATTGTGCCCAAAGCTCTAAAAAGACGTTTATGTGCCCTAAATCTTGTACCAATCCAGTATTAAAGCACACCCAAAGTCATATTTCCACAAATTTGTTGAATTTTCTAAAGCTATGTTTATTATATTGCCAAAAATTACTTGCCCTTGCTCCAACAAATCGCTGATTCGCTGAAAAAAATCGGCTTAGTGGGAACACTGGAGCAGATAACTCATCACAAACAACATAACTGCAAAATACCTCAAAGTAGTTTTATTTATTGTGTTATAAACAGAAAAATTATAATTATTTCCAATTATTTGGTAAAGCACTCTTGGGCAAATGCTGCAGTTTAATTGTTATGTCCAATTAACCATGAATTTTCTAATGCATTTTGCACTTCTGTTCCCAGAATTTTGCTGTCACAATCTGATACTGGTAGCGAGGTTTGCTGATTATGGACGTAAAACACTGTACATTACAATGCAGGAATTCCGTTCTTTGACTATTTGTATCTGATGGTGAGGGCGTCCAATTAAAGGAGATCTGATTAATGGAGTTGACTGTAACAAAAAAAGCTTTCAACACAAAAAAGCAACAACAAACAATTATATAAGCTCAATCAAGGAGAGAAAAGTAAATACAAATTTTTGTTACGAAGGAAGAAAAAGTTTTGTTACATAGCTAATTGTCATTCCCAAAATAAAAATTAAGCCAAAAAATAATTTAATTGTGTTGTTTTGACGTTTGCAGGACCAAAGTTTTGATGTTTAATCATTTACACGCTATCTGGCCTACAAGCTACTAGCATGGAAGCAAGTCCACGACTTTTTGGCACGACCATTTCGGCATGGCCCTTTTTGGCACCAATATTCTGTGCTTTTTACTAACACTAACCTAAAGCCCTAACCCTAACCCTAAATAAGTGAACTGTCAAAGAGCACCAAATTGGCGCCGAAACGATCTGTGCAGAAAATGTAAGCCAACGAAATAGGTGGCGCCGAAATGGTCGCACCGAAAAGACGTGATCCTCATGGAAGCTGTGTTCCCTCTAACTTTATGGCTAATTGGAAAGTGCCCAAATTTTCATGAAACAACTGTGCCCAAAGCTCTAAAAAGATGTTTTTGCGCTCTTAATTTTGTACCAATCCAGTATTAAAGTATACTAAATATCATGTTTCCACAAATTTGTCGAATTTTCTAAAGCTTTGTTTACTATATTGCCAAAATTTATTTCCCCTTGCTCCATCAAATTGCTGATTTGCTGAAAAAAATTGGCTCAGTGGGAACACTGCATGGAAGCCTAGGAAACAGCCACTGGAACGGTGACTACTTACAACAAGCAATGCCAAAAATTTGCCTTTCTACAGAATTAGCTCAAGTGGTAGAGCAGTAGACCGATAAATCCAAAGGGTGCAGGTTCGAATCCTTTGGGATAACAACTTTTTTGCATTGCTTGTTTTTAAGTCGTCGCCGTTCTGGTGCTGGGTGGCTCATACCTAGGTTTCCACGCTGGTAGTCGTTAGGCCAGATAAAGTCAGTCACATGTCAGAATCAATGCAGCTGTAAACTGCAATAAATTAAACATACAAGAACCCAGCACCAAATCGCAATGAGCTATCGGTACCATAAAACTACACTATTCTATAATATGATCATGATGCAATACTCATGACAAATTACCCAATTAATTTGTAACAGATGATTAGCTGCTAAACTATTTCATATCAGATATATTTTTAGTTATTTTATCACCATGCTAGAATTGCTAGATCCTGTATCCGTAGGCCTATGTTTTTCTGTAAAAGCCACATGCGAAATCTAGTGTGGACAGATGGAATTGGTATGGAAGTATAGAAAATTGTCTTCTATTTCATTCTTGAAATCTTCCACTCCATTCTGGAATCTTTCATATTCTACCAAAATTTTGTTTCATTCCATGCCAGATGCCCTGTTTATACAGCAATATCGGAAGTGGCTAGTCTTGTGTTATGTTATGTAACGCCCATAAAGAGAATAAGAGAGCCTAGAGTGAGCGCTCATTTCTTATTTTTTAAATTATCGTTAGGGTTGGGTTAGATTTTGAGTTTGGATTACAATTAACCTTAGGGTTAGTTCATCATCATCATCATCACTATATTTATTTATTTAACCAAGTGACGTTATATCACAAAAAAAACTGCAACTTCATCTAGGTCCATCAGCAAAGCATCAAAACATGCAATTCCTTCAAAACCAACACACAAACTTGCAGAGTCATAGCGATATTTAGTCACTTAGTGAGGAGACAGCGAAGGACCGAAAGGTCATCTAAGTCTACTGCCACATCACCAAGTTAAGGTTAAAAAGCAGCTTTTAGATTTTCCCAGTCTGCTACTTTTTATGATAAAAAATTTTATGTAAAATTAAAACAAAATGTTCCAAAGATACGCACACTTTGTACAGTATATACACAAAACTCACAGTCAACTTGTAAAGAAAATGCAAGGCAACATTAGAATCGTACTAACTCTAAGCATACTAAAAAAATAAAATAAAAATAATACTGTAACTACACATTGGACAGAAAATAAAATCAATAAAGTTTAAAATGCTTATTTATGTTTTATATAGGATTTAAAGTGGGCAATTGTACTGGAAAAATATTCCTTGCTTTGTTTTGTATCGTTTGCCAATATGTCATCAGTACCGGTACAATTTCCAATACCAGTAGGCTATACATCAACCTCAGTCAGTTATCGCAAAAATACTTATAATTGAGAGGCACATCAAAATGAGAGATGACGTATTGTATGAATGTGTGATAGATGAATGCACCAGCTCCGCAATTCAATCAATAGAATAGGTTATTGTTGAACTTAAGCATAAATATGCAACCATGTTTACTGTAATTACTACTGCATTTCTGATAAAAAGCTGTTATTCTACGTAGCTTTTATCGGTTTCATAGGTTGATACAAAATGAGCTTTAACAGCTTTTTTAAATCTGTAGAATAAAACTTCTTTTAAACTGCTTGGAATTTCATTCCAAATTTTAATTCCTGCGTATGATAGAGACTTTTGCCCTAATCTTGTTCTAGTTCTAGGAAGAAAAAAGTTGTTTTTGTGGCTCAATCTTGTCTTATGTGTATAGCAGTTTTTATCAAAATTATCTAAATTTGCATTTAAGCTTCTTATATTCACGCAAAGCTAAGAAAATTTACACTTTTTGTTAATAATAATGGCTTCGGCCTGTGAGCAGTATTTTGAGTCATCCAAACCAGTATCTAAATCATTTAATAAGCTTTTTATCTTGTTGTCTACCTGTAAGCATTTAGCTGGGAAAAACAAATTATTTGTGTGATTGATATCAAAGTTTAGTTTGTCGTCAATTCTCATTTCATTGAACAATTGCTTATGATCTAGGGTTTGAAAAGGAAACAATTTCCTGTAACAATTTTGGCAGAGATATGATTCAGTAGAAGAACAAAGAGTGTGAAATTTAAGAGGACTAATGACTGTGCATTTGAAGTGAATCCATCCATCACACATATCACACTGAATAACACTCTGGTTCTTTTTACAAGGTCTTGAACATATTTCACATGAACATTTAACTGGCATTATTAAGCAGTCAAACAAATAGCCTATAAGATATAGCACTAGTTAGACAAAACAGCAAAATTTAAAATCAGCCCCAAAATATGAAGAAAAAGTAGGTTTGAAATTAAAATGAAAACAGCTAAAAGGTATCTTTTAACATGCTGGTAATTATAAATTTATACACAAAGGTACAGCAAAAATGTCAGATCCTACAATGAATACAAATTACAAAACTTAATCCGTTGTACACTAGGCTACTCTAGCCTATAGACAGCTCAAAAATAAAAACCTTTACTTCAAGGAAAAATGAGTTCACACTAATGGACTATTGACTATACAAAAGACGGTTGAGAGACAGTATTGACTATACGCTCAGACGGCAGAGTGTCAGGTTTGTGATTGAAAGATTGCTAATTCCTACTTCGATTCTCGAAAGATTTGCAAATAGTATCAAAAAAAGTACTTTGCTTTGTGCTGGTGTGAAAGACAGATGCTTAGTGCCTAGTTCGTACCATTAACGAACGATTTAAAAACTGTTCAATTGCAATGCCGTTGTCACACTGCTGGTAACAAAAAGTGACCAGTTTCCTTTCTTGACCATAAATTATTGTGCAAGAGTGCCAGGTACGCCGATGAAAGCAAAATAGCGGATATTCGTTTCCCATTGGACGGTGCTCGATTGGTTTTCGCACAAACTTTTCATCAGAACTGATGACAAGAGATTTTCTGCTAAGAATTTGTTTGAGTATACCTTGAAACTTCAATGGCATTCTTCTTTACAGGCAAGCTTTCTTTTTCTTCATTGTTTTCTATTTACTTCTTCGTTGTTTTCTATTTAACTTTATTTCGATGTCTAGCCTAGACTCTGTCTGCTTCCATTTCCTTGTTTTGAACTTGATCTTATTCAAATAGAATGATATGCTATGGTTAGAGTTTGGGTTAGGTTCATGCACTGTCTGCTGCACTGGCGCGGTTTCCTATATCAAATCCCTGCTGCACCGGCGGCAGCTATCGTTTCTTTTTGCAATTCAATTTACTATCTCTCAAGCTAGCATCGCTGCTCAAACCCTAACTCTAATCGTAACGTTCTAGAGAAAAAATAGAATTTTGTAGTGAGATTGCTCTCTAGCGCTATATATTCCAAGCGTGTTCAGCACGAAGCGAACCAGAGTGCTCAGTTCGGCAGGCAAGCACGCTTACCACTACACTACCGAGTCTTCGCATTTGATGCGTCAAAGTGTCGTATTTGACTTGAATTAATGAGAAAAAAGCAATGTAACAGGCTGCCAGTGTAGCAGCGATTTGATGTCGGAAAGCGGCGCCGTTGCTCTAGACACTACCTTAGGTGTTTAGGGTTGAGTTGACGTTAGGGCTAGGACAGCAATTTTCTTATTCTAATGTAACACGGCAGCCTCTCTGCTCTGTCTCTAATATATGAAAGTCTATAAGCAGTCTGTATGAAACTATAGTAATAGGCATCCATAGCAGATTAGCCTACTGATTTCATGATAAACATGCTGTAGGCTACCATTATGCTTAAACTTATCATATTTTTGAGACACAAAAACGAGACAGATAAAGAAAACCAGAATTTTTCTCAAAACAATGCGAAAAATGTGAGGTGGAGACCAAAAAAACGAAGTGACTTGACGCATCAGGCATTGAACACATGTGATTAAATGAACAAAGATTTAGGTAAAGTCACTTGTTATCAAAAAGTTTTATTTTTGATTACTACACAGCACAGTTCAGAGTTACCAGTATACTGGTATAGGTTTGGGTTAGGGCTAGGATTAAAGTTAGTTAGGATTAGGTTTTTTAGGCTTTATTACAAACTGTCTGCGCTGTGCGTGCATCCGTGCGCCAAGCCATTTCCCTCAAAAAAGGTCTTCACCTCAGGAATCCACAAGTTTCCGCAGGTTGGTATGGTAAAGGTGAATTTACACAGTATCCGTTTTTTGTACGTTTTCGTCCGTTTTTTTACGTTTTTGCTTCTTCTTGAAAAAGTATGCGCTTTTTCATCCGCATTTTTATAAGTCCATATCCGCACTAACCAGACAGTCACATACTGAACAATAAGTTTTCCGAAAAAATTTTTTTGTAAAGGGGTACAGCTCTGTTTTGAAATATCGCTCTTATCCTTCATACACAAAATTTTTGAACAAAATTTTTACCTACATACAACAGCCTACTTAGTGCGGATATTGACTTATAAAAATGCGGATGAAAAAGCGCATACTTTTTCAAGAAGAAGCAAAAACGTAAAAAAACGGACGAAAACGTACGAAAAACGGATACTGTGTAAATTCACCTTAAGCCTAATCATCAATAATCATGCTTAAATTATTCTTGTACTGCCTATGGATTCTATCAACCTAACAGCAGGGCATGGTATGGAATGGAAAACGATTTTTCCATATTCCATACCTACTTGCAATTTTCTTCCATTCCATATCAAAAATCTTCCATTCTATACTAAAATTTTCTTCCATATTTCATTCCATACTTCCATACCAAAGAAATTTTAGACTGGAAGCAATGCAACGTATATTTTGTTGCTTTGCATCTTTGCAATGTTGTAAGCAACCGCTCGTGAAGGTGCGCCAACAATACTAAGATGCAACGGCCGGTATCTGGTACGCATATTGCACATGGTTTAATGCATAGGCGTAGCCTGGATTTTGAATTGGGAAGAGGGTTAAACCGCAAATTATGCAATGACGTTATTAGAAGTTTTTGAAAAGAGGGACTTTTTATGGGGCAAAGAATGAAAGATCAAAAGCTGGGCGTCTGATTTGGCTCATAAACTGGATTTGCTATAGAGGAAAGACTAGAACCGCAAGTTTGAAAATTTTTCTATCCTATCAAAATTGGGAGACGTGGTGAGCAAATTAGTGCAATTCAAACATGTCACAGAGGGGGCATGGGGGCGGAACCCCCAGCCACTGGACGATTTTTTGTACTTTTTTGGAAAATTAAATTGTGGATTGAAGGACCTGCCTTCCTCGTGGAGGGACAGGAGGACGTAAAATCGCTTAGTCCTGCTTCAGTTGTTCGTTTGGCTTTGTGTAAGGAGAATACGATCTTTGAGACTGACGACAAAATTCTTAAACTGATGCAAACTTCGCGTGACCTTTATGCGCTAAAAAAGCGGTTTGCCTACTTGCTCGCCTTTGTGGAGTTAGTAAAAGCTAAATTTAGACGTAAACCTTTTCGTAAGCCAGAGTTCGATGCTGCTTCTCTGGACCGAGCCTTTGTTGAGGCTATTAAGTACGTTCAGAGACAGTGCTTTGGACCTGCACTTGAGGTGTTAGACAATGGTTCCGCGGATGACTGTGAAATATTTATTAAACGCTTGCGCAACCTTGCTCTTAATTCTGAACAAACCCGGCAGGTTAATGAGTTAAAAACGCTGCGTAACTTGCGACCTTGTTTGGGCTCGGATTCGATTTTGCGTGTGGAGGGTCGTCTTGAAAACGCCGACCTCCCCACGGATACGAAACACCCTATAATTTTGCCCAGCAGACATGCTTTGACACGTCTAGTTGTACTTTATGAACACTCGGACGCGGGACACGCTGGTCCTTCGTATACTCTTATGAAGACTCGGCAACGGTTTAGGATAATCCATGGAATTTCTAGTGTAAAGCGCTATCTAGCGGACTGTGCTAAATGCTCCCTTAAAAAGGCAAAACCGATTCGACAGCTGATGGCAGATTTGCCATCTTTTCGCGTTACTGCTGTGAATAAACCGTTTAAGTTTTGCGGAACTGATTATTTTAGTCCTTTCTTATATAAACAAAACAGAAGCCAGTGTAAAGCTTGGGGCCTTTTATTTACTTGCCTGTGCACTCGTTGTGTTCACGTGGAGGTTGTCACGGGATTGCACCTTAACAATTTTATACTGGCCTTTTCTCGTTTCATTAACTTGCGAGGCCCTGTAGACACTTTCTTTTCGGACAATGGTAAATCGTTTTGTGCAGCTGAAAAACAGCTGCCGTTGCTGCTTGACTCGACTGAATTCCATAATTCTTTGCGGAAACGTTCTAATAATTGGGTTAGGATCCCTCCCTACTCCCCTAGCCAAGCCGGGAGTTGGGAATCTATGGTTAAACTGATTAAAACCGCTCTCAGCCAAGTTTTAGGAGAGGCCAGACGTTTGCCCTCTCTTGTAGAATTGCAAACCTTCGTTTCTGCTGCTATAAGAATTGTTAATGATCGGCCTTTGACTACCTTAAGTGATACGCCTAACGATCTGTCTCCACTCACACCGTCATGTTTTTTGGGTCAGCAGCTATCCCCTAACACCCCTGTTAGCACCTTTCACGATGAGGGGGATTTGCGCCGTGATTTTCAATAATGCGCTACGCTGGCTCAGCGGTTTTGGTTACAATGGATGAAAGGTTATCTCCCTTGTCTACAAGGGCGTAATAAGTGGAGAACTTTTCGTGAAAATCTTGTGGTGGGACAATTGGTCCTTGTAGGCGATGCAGAGGATTTGTCCAAACGGGGGGCCTACCGGTTGGGTCGGATTCACCGTCTTCATCCACAGTTGCGTGCTGGTAAAGAAATAGTTCGCAGGGCAACTGTCGCTGTTCCAAAGAAAAATGCAGCAGCTGGCGAAATCGAGTATATCCTTAGGGATATTTCCAAGATAGCTCCTGTATGGAGTGTTTTCTTTTGTTTACCTTTGTTGTTGCGTTTAAGTGTAGGCCTAAATATTGTTGTTGATTTTAAACTGTGCTAGACTGTGCTCTTTTTCTTGTGTTGTCTGTATCGCTCGAAATATATCCCGAAATATAAAGTCCTTTGCCGTATTGCTCCCCTCCGTCACTCGAATTATTATTTGTTTTATTTATGTCACTGCATATTTTAAAAGTAAATTTTTCGTTACTGCTCATGTTCATCATAATTTTTTAAAAAAACCCTTTTTACTTATTGTTTGCACGTATCGGTGCTTTCATTTGTGTTTTGTGTTGAAACTTCATTGTCGATTCATTTTCAAGGGGCCGCTATGTTTCAGCACCGATCTGTTTTATTTGCCCCACTAAATTTTCGAACTCCGCTCTTTTATTTGGTTCTTATTTTTGCTGTGTTAGTCTGCGCGTCATTGTGTTTTTTAATTTTCGCACGTTTCGTTCAACGCCTAATTTCCGGCACAACGCGCAGCTCTTTTGCCTTTTTGCCGAGTTCTAGCGTTTTGTCTTTCATTTCATTTTGGGATTTGAAGCAAACGGACGTTTTATTTTTGTAAGTTTAGTCACACGGCATCGTTACTTTTATTTTGTTCCCTGGGTTAATTTTCAAATATTTTATTGCCGTGCCGTGTAGCTCTTTAATTTATAACAATTTTTTTCAATAAACCTCTATTTACTGGACTTCAACTTCTATTTGTTGAAACAGCAGGGACGGTGACAGCCCCAGTCTCGAATCGCTGGGGCAACCTAGAAAAGACCTATCTTTACGCTGTAGTTACAGAGGGCGTCTGTAACAGGCGTTACATAACGTACGTACGGAAACACTAGCCACTTCTAACGCAATAACAAAATTGATTAATATAGGCCTACATTTTGGCGCAGTACCAGTGTACTGTGTAGTACCGGTACTGTAGAGTAGACACAGTGATGGGCACAGCGGCGCTCTTCACCAGCCGCTACTTTTTTGGTAGCGGTAGCACCGCTCGTTTTTTTCGTCACCAGCGACAAGCGGCAGTGCCGCTGTTTTTTTAACCGAAAAAGCGGCAGCGCTTCAGCGTTGTTTTTTAAGCAAATATTTTGCCGCTGCCGCTTCTCCTGTAAACTTCGTCTAAGATTTTTTTGATTCACATTTTCACACGTTACCGTTTGGAGTCTTAACTCTCCGTTTGTTTTCACTCTGCTCTTGTTACCACGTTATTTTAGTTTAGTAGAACATACAAGACCTTTGTGACGTTGCTATATTTTTTCTGACTATGTGTCCGCTATTTTTAACTTACTATGTGTAGGCAAGTTTTATCGTACGTGGTCCAATTTTTTCTGAACCAAAATTGAACAAATAATGTGGCTGGTAGCTGGCCAAGTTGAACTGCTAAAACCGATTTCAATAAAGCCGATTTCGATAAGTATCTCTTTAACGAAAATGCGATAATTACAGTTCGATAAATTGCTAAAAACTTGCAGATCGCAAAGACGGTTTTCCGCGATATTTCCTCAAAATGCTAGCATTTAGTAAAACAAATGAAGATGATTTGTTGATTTGTTGGCTATGTGGTCGCAGACCACGGTACAGTCGTGCACTGCAAGTAGAACAGTACAGTAATAGGCCCGGAGCCAGAGTAGTGTGTTTTGGGGGGGGGCACAAAAACTTTTGGGAGAAAGCTTACGCCGCTGAGACCAGACTCCTTCGGAATGCCGCAGCAATGTGATGAATATTTTGCTTCAAATTCTATGTTATCCTCATTTGGTTTGGATTTTGCCCTCAACTTTGGAGGTAAAGACCAAACAAATAAAATAGGTCTTTATCGCAAAATCTTAGGCTACTTGATCACGTTCACTCGATCTGTCTTGCTGTTTCATAGAAAAGAAGCGTTTGTGGTGACCTGTTTTTGGGTAAAGTTTGTAGGTCTTCTTGTGGTAGTACAAAAGTTTATTTTCGCTTGGGAGGCACAAGCAGTGATTTGGGGGGACACGGCCCAAAAAGCCCCCCGTGCATAGGCGTAGCCAGAATTTTTGATTGGGGCAGGCCCAGCACCAGGATAGCGTGACTGGGGGGCAGAAATAAATTTTGGGAGGGCACGAGCAGTTTATTTTGTGTGAATTCGAGAGGGGCACGGGAGCACGAGAAATTTATCCCATTCTGGATCAAGTGAACAAGGTGAGAAGCAAAGATTCAAAGGGATTTTCAAGCCGAAATCGCAAATTCAGGCGGTTTTTCCGGCCGGAGGCAGGTGATCTCCAAAAAAAAAAAAAAAGGTCTTCACTGAAATTGCTAGGGATTTTCCGCCCGAGATCGCAAAATCAAGCAGTCTTTTCGGCCGAAAACAGGTGATCTCCAACAAAAAAGCTCTTTACTGAAATTGCAAGGAATTTTCCGCCCGAAATCGCAAATTTAAGCAGTTTTTCCGGCCGAAAACAGGTGTTCTCCGAAAAAAGGTCTTCATCCCAAAAACGTCATGAAATCCGTTGTCAGTCCACAAAAAACACCAATTTGGTCCTCGATTTTCAATCCAGTTGCCCCGATCCTGTTAATTTCTTCGGGGCACGGTCCTCGCTTGGGGGGGCACAGTTTTCGTTTGGGGGGGCACGGCCCCGATATGCCCTCCCGGAACGCCGGGTCTGGATAGCGGGGAGGGCCAAACCAAAAATGACATGCAATGACGTCATCAAAAATTTTCGAAAAAGGAACTTTTTGTGGGCAAAAAATATCGTAGAATGTATGATCAGAAGCCGTTGCCTGGTTTGGCACTTAACCTAGAGTTTTCAAAAGGGAGAAGCTTAAACCAAAAGTTAAAAATGAAAATATGTAAATTGGTAGACGAGTGTAAGCAAACTAGTTTAACTCAAACGTATCACAGATGAAGGTCTGGGGCCGAAGCCCCAGCTGCTAGGCAATTTTTTTGTAATTTTTTGGAAAAAAGCTATTTTAATGCCATAGGATCACATTTCGCATGTGTTCAGAACCATTTGAAAGAACTAGATTTTTAACATTTGAAAGTCGATCAAAAAAATTAAATTGTTTCAATCCTCCTTTTACTTACATTTTGGTCGAAAATACGTTTATGATTTTGCATTTGGGGTCAAACTTTGTAAGTATTTACATGTACGGTCAAGAGGCCCCAGGCCCCTCCATTCAAATTCAATAATTTGTTCAATGAGCATTTCTCCCAGCTTGTTTTTTTTTTCAAAAGTATTTTTTCGCATAAAAACTAGCGAGGTGGAGGCAGGGCCTCAGAGAGAAATTTTTGCAGGGGGTACAAAGATCGACTCTGGGCCCCGAAATTTAGTAAAGCACTTACAGATGAATCAAAAAAGGTCTTCACTCAAATTTGGTCCTGGTTTTTGCCCAAAATTAGGTGAAGACCTAAACTGGTCTTTGCCCAAGATTAGGTGAAGACCAAAAAAAAAAAAGACTTGACGCGACTACCTCAGCTTTTCCGAGCCCCCTAAGCCTGGCCCCCCTAGACCCGGGCCCGCGTACGATGTACCCCCTGAACCCCCCTCTCGTAGGCCCTGGGTGGAGGTGAATTGTTATTAAAAATAGACGGTTACGCCTAATTGCCATGTTATTGCCCGGGCCGGATTTAAAATGCGCGGGGTCCCTGGCACGTTGGAGATTTTCGCAGAATAAGTGTTGACCAAAAATAAAGTCTTACCATCTGAGCGCAGGGCTTTGGCACTGTGCCATATGGATCACGTCCTGGTTATTGCATTACGTTTTTAAAAAGGTTAGATGAGAACCCGAGGTAACAACTCCTAAGATAAAAACTCCTAATTTCAGCCAGGTTATTCATTTTAATTGATTGGCAAAAATTAAATTAAGGGGGCCCGGCCACCTGGTCCTCAATATTATTGTTAATTACCGTTGTACGCATGTACTGTTGTACGCAAAAAATGCTAAAAAATATTGAAACTGACGAAACAATAGGCTTTTTTCACATTTTTATCATTGGTCGCATTTCAATTGGAGGGGGCGCGGGTTCCCTACCCCCATTCTGGCTGCGCCTATGTCCCGTGACGCCTGGCCTGAGTAGTTACATCAAGGCGTAGTGAAATAAATTTTTCTACAACAGAAGGGTCCAGGTGCATGACGATCAAACTACCAAAATCAAGTTTTCGCGAAAATCAAAAAACAAAGTTTAAAACCGCATTACCCAAATTTTAGACCTATAATTGTGGCGAAAAGTGTGTTTTCAAGTGCATGGATTGTTAGAAAATGCCAATTTGCAATTTCAATAAATTACAAAAATAGCATCTTTATCAAAATTATAAAAAATATACACAATTCTGGAGTTTGATCGTTTTATCAAGCAAAGTGGAGTATGATCGTTATTGTTTGTAAGCTATTACGTGACTTAGGCATATGCCGGTAACCAAAAGCGACTTGATCTGCAGTTAGTACAATACTAAGTTCTTTTTGCGTTATAGCTAATTCAACTTTATCAACTACTAGCATCTTCTCAAACTCTAAAAAACAGCAGTTTAATGTTCAATACCATGTTGTAAACAACACATCAAAAATAAAACATTATCACTGTAACACGCATACACAAAATCATACCAACACTGGACTCAGCCATCCATGAAATGAATTGCAAAACTCGGACGATGCGTCATTTATTGTGCACAATACGGTACACGAGTTCAACTCTCATCCTACGCTATACTGTCCTACCCATTATACAGCCTTCCATTGGCTTAGTCAACTGACAATTAACCATTCTCAACATGGTTTTAATCTATGTAAATAACCAAGATGCAAAAATACTGAGAGCAAAAGATTAGGCAACTCAGGTTGATAGCCTGATAATTTTAACGCAAGTGAGATCTAATACTCACCACAATTACGATAGGCTACAGACTGACTGCACCTCTTCGAAAAAAATTACCCGTGATTATGTACTAACCTACTGCTGTAGCCATTTTGATGATAATTATTGTTGACACACATTACTGTTTTTTTTATAGCCTTGGCCTACTAAATCTAGGAACTTAATTTAAACACAGAGCAGCGCCTAGATATCAATCGAGACAAATAAAATTTCACACTTCATTGATTTTGCTAAACGTTGATCGTTTTTTCACAAAAAAGTGGAGTTTGATCGTTTTATCGCTACATACGCATTTTTCAATGCCGTTGTTTGAGCGATGTATAGATCGTTTTTCCGCTGGAACAATATTTCACACGAAACTACAGAAAAAACTGTATCAATTTGTGCAAAAAAAAACAGAAATCGCAAAAAATGGAGTTTGATCATTGGACCCTTCAACAGTTTACGGTAAAACTACGAATTGAATTTTTAGAGTGCGCTGAAAACAGAACAAACAAATAGAACCATGTAATAAATAAGCTTTAAAGACAACTAAGTTATGGAGTTATATTCGTAGAAAAAATACTTAATATTAGTGTAAAATGTATCGCATTGAGCATCATTTGCTTAACATGTACGTCATTACTACGTCATTACTATATATCTCATGAATCGAAGCAACGGAATAGTAGCAAACAATAAATAACTGGAAGCAAAAGCATTATGACTCGACAAATCAAATGCTTAAACCGCAGTGCAGTCGAGCCAGTAAACCTCTCTGCGCTCTCTTTTGGACCCGCCACATAAGATTCAACCAGTTCAACAAATGTAGGTTTCAACATATTTGAAAGTTGGGGAATCTACGTAATCCACCCTAACTTTAAAAGAAAGATTTTGATTAAAATCGATGAGGTTATGTTTCTGGAATTTAATTTGTGAGTGTTATCAAAGTTGCCACATGAAAACAATTGAAACTTTGCTTCACAAAAATTGCACAACATAAGTCAAACAACCATTACCGGTAGCAAATTTTTTTTATTATGGCTTTTGCAATTTATTACGTCACATCCTGCGTCCAATTCTTACTCCGCTTTCACTATGGCTTGATTTGCTTTAGGCCTATTCACAGACAAAATAATGCAAAAGTTAGGTTAGCTGATTGGTTTGTGATCGTAGGTAATACCAATACGCCTAATGGAGCGGAGTGGAAGAACAAGCTTGGAAGAATATCACAAAGCAATAGCCAGTGGTGCAAACCTTCGTTGAGCATTGGGGGGATAATTTGCAATTTTACCCCAATTTTGCCCTATTTTCAACATTGGGGGGGGATAAACCTCGACCAAGACTTTTTTCAGGTGAGCAAATTAAGTGAAGACCAAAAAAAAGGGCTTCACCTGAAATGGAACACTTTTATCCCCGAATTCAGGTGAAGACCAAAAAAAAAGGTCTTCGCCACAAATGCGAATTCAGGTGAAGACCAAAAAAAAAAACGGTCTTCACTAGAAATGGAACACTTTTTTTAAGTACTGACCTGCGCTCAGATGCACACCAGAGTCAAATTATTGGAGGGGATGCAGATGAAGACCATACTCAAATTGTTGGGGGGTATACAGTCAAATTATTGGTGGGGATATATCCCCCTCTTGTTTCGGCACCACTGGCAATAGCAGTTAGTCAATTTACCCGTACTGTTTATTTTTCGTTGCAGTTAAATCGATTTCAAGCTTCTAAACCAATAATTAAGGTAAATATTTTGTAAACTAGAATGTGGCATATATATCGCAAGAGATATCCTGGGACTTCGCGACAGCATCCACATTCCGAGTAGACAATTCTTACCGAAGTTTAAAAAAGAGCGTTCAAATTAATTGCGTGTGTTTTACGTGTGTTCGTTTTCAATCAGATCTAGAGTACGAACAGTGCAATAATATACCGCGTTCGAATTGCTTGCATTTCCATCAAAGAGCTTTAACTGCTCGAAATCAGTTCTATTAAAGAAATGGGAACCGGAACTATACGAGGTAATAATTAAAGAGAAGCCCCAAACCTTTCTCCAAAGTTTTCCTTATTCGCAAAAATACGTTGTAATCCGTTTGACTCCGTACCATTGGCAACCTTGCACTTCGAAATTTTGTGACATCGCAACAAGGCGTAGCCTACCGTGGATAGAGTATGCTACTGGTAGTCCACTGTAGGGCAATACGTTCCAGTAGCAGTAGCCAAATTTTCAGATTTGGTTATGGGCTACTTACTGCTATCTATTGGTGATCCAGGCGCGTCGCCAGCGGGGGGCAGGGGGGCATTGCCCCCCCGATTTTTGTTTTTGCCCCCCCGATTTATTTCTTGCCCCCCCACAGTATTTTTACTTAAAAGTGAGCATCTGATTTGATTTCGGCCAAAAAGCCTTCGGATTTCGGCGAAGACCTTTTTTCTTTTTTTTTTTGGAGATCACCTGATTTTCCTGAAAATTCGCCTAAATCCTATTCAGAAATAGTGAAAATTTGGGTCAAGTTCAACGCTGGTTTTCAGCTTTGCCCCCCCCTCCGATCTCGCTAAGCTGGCGACGCCCCTGTGGTGATCACGTTTCTTAGTCTGCGAGAAGTTTTGCAATTGTGCTTTTTGTAATGTCTGATAATTGCGAAAATGCATAGTTGCCAATGGTAATGAGTCAAACGGAGTAAATCGTATTTTCGCGGATAAAGGGAAATGTGGAAAAAGGTTTGGGCACCTCTTTCTTACCTCAAATACTTCTCATTTCTTCAATAAAACCGATTTCGAGCAGTATCTCTTTCAGAGGTGGAGTCCTCGAGAACGTCCTTGAGGACACATTTTAAGTCCTTGACTTTTTAGCCTCGAAGCTCAAGTCCTTGGCCTTGAAGGCTACAAGTACTCAAAAATGTCCTGTCCTCGGCTAAAAGACAGCATTATTTTTTGATCAGTTAAAATGGAAAATAAGCAAACAAAAGATAGCATGAACTTCTAAAGTTCTAATCTGTCAATGTGTATCAATGGGCGTCGGCAAGGGCAAAGGCGGATTTAGGGGGGGGGATGGGGGGGATGCATTTTGGCCGAAAAATCAGCCTCTATTTCGAATAATTCGGCTCCAGTTAGGGATGCATCCCCCCCCACCAACCTAAACCTAACGAACCCGGCCGAAAAATCACTCCCAATTTTGGTGAAGACCTTTATTTTTATTTTTTTTGTTTCTTTTCTTTGGAGACCACCCAATTTTGGGCGAAAAAAACGCTTGAATTCCCGATTTCGGTCGACCTTTTTTTTTTGGAGACCACCCAATTTTGGGCGAAAAAACGCTTGAATTTCCGATTTCGGTCGAAAAATCACTCTCAATTTTGGTGAAGACCTTTTTTTTTTTTTTTTTTTTTTGGAGACCACCTGATTTTGGGCGAAAAAAAGTTTGAATTTCTGCCTTCGGTCGAAAATCACTCTCAATTTCGGTGAAGACATCCGAATTTTTGAGGTTTTGTGCTTAAAATCCCCCCCCACCAAAATTTTCTAGATCCGCCACTGGGCAAGGGGGTACTTTTCACACACTTCTCTTAAACCTCCTTAATTTCAAAAACTCTTCCATTTTTAGTACTTAATATACTGACTCTATTCTTATTGGCCCCCCTCTGAAAAATTTTCTGCCGACGCCCTTGTGTGTATCCTTTCCATATTTGAAAATAATACAAAATGATAGCCAACAAAGCCAAGTCATACTGCAACTTATTTTAAATGGCATTGTGGGAAAGCTCTAATCGAAAAATGAGGGGGTAAAAAACTTTGTAGAAAAAAGTTGTTTTTTTTCTACTAATGCGTGCTTTCGGTGCAGGCGGTACGAACCGAAAAGTAGTAAAGCAACCCAAAGCTATAACAAGGAATCCGAGGGACCAGACAAACAATTTTGAGTTGCGAGTGTTACAACATGACCAAGTGGATTCTGCGTGTGAATTTGCAAGAAAGTACGTGCGTGATAATGAAAAATAATACAGTATTAAGCTTTGTATTACCAGGGATGGCGTATTGATATTATACTAACGTAAATATGTTAGTATGTCTAGATGCAACTAACAAAACGTATCTTGAGAACGACAACTAGCTCTTAATACGCGAACGCGAAGAATTTATTTTAAGATAAAAAAGAACAACTCTAATCACTAGCAAGCTTTCTAGGGGGCAAAACCACATCTACTGTACAATTTGTGCCTTAGAAATCGCCGCGAGGAATCCCACATAACAGACTGTTTAATCACAAAAATGATGCATGAAGAATTATTACGAAATAAAGTGTGAAGTTAAATATAACTAATCAAAATCAAATCTTTCACTGTACTTGTTCTATTACGCCGAAGCGTGTAACGTGTTGGCGGGGACCATCTCCACGCCACTGCACCTGCAAGCAACTGCATTTTTGAAGAAAGGTTGTGGCGGTGGCAAGCCGTTGGCAACACTGTGTCCGATTTGACCAGTTCGAGATTTAAACCTCAGATCTTCCGTTTCAGAGACGAACGCGTTACCGCTCGACCGATATTTTTGTCGAGTATAAAGTTATTTAACCAATACAATGTACACAGAACAGGTACATTTTTTTCCTATTTCCAACTCATAAGTTTTCAATAAAATAATTATTTCGGTAAATTAGATCCTTTCTATGCGCTACCATAGGCGTGACCTTGTTTTGTCGCATTTATGACTTGGTCTGAAAGGTGATGTTTTTATTTTATTTTACAGTAGCTTTTAAAATATATAGTTTCTCTTCACCAACTTAGAAGTCAAAGCGCACTATCACATACAAGACAGTGCTATTCATGAAACGTTCTGCTTGATTGAGCCCAATAATTTTAAACTTTTAAGCGTGACAGTGATATTTTGGGTTTATTAAGCGATCACTGAAAACGGTAAGCAACACACTAGATTGAAAAAACAGTTTGAGATTGGTTTAATCAGGGATATCTAGGTTTAATGAAGTAAATGATGTTCTTTAATGAGACCCACTAGGTGGCGAAGAGAGCAGCTCAAATAAAATTCGTTGAGGCAATGCAGTTTTTGCATGTCTAATTTTCTGGCAAGATATTTCGGTCCTGGTTCGTTTTCCTCTTCTTTTTGTTTTCACTTTTTGAGAACCAACCGAAAAAGGTACAAGTGAGAAAAGCGGTTGTAAAAAAAGAGCGAAATAAATTCAAATTGTTGCCTAAGTAATAAACGACAGCAATTATCGTACCTTGATGAAGTTCAAATCTATGCTACGTCAAAGACGATTCAAGATTCAATTTGAAACTTCAAGGAGATTCCATCCAAGCGAGACTAAATATCCACTGTAGAACTAGAAACGGCAGACTATCATCCTGTGGCGTTGCTAAGGGGTGGCGGAGGGGGCGGTCCGTCCCGGGTGTCACCATTTTGGGGTGACACCATTTAATGATACCAATCGAACAAAAACGAAAACAACAGTATGTTTAACATCATTGGAAAAGTTTACCACACTGAAATGGACTTAAAAATGATTTAAAATACGTTATGAAACGTTTATTTAGAAAGTTGGAGGGGGGGGGGGCGCTAATTTGCCAAAATTATAGACCACAAATCGGCAAAAACTTTGAAAAATCGTCAACACTAAGCAACGAAATTTGATCGCTTGCTGAAACATGCTAAGTATAGGTTTCACAAAAAAATATAAGCTCAAGAATAGGGGGGGTGGGGGGTGGCAATTTAGTATTAGTTAATTACCAATCACTTCAACTTAAATATCGTTCCATTCGTCCCCCCCCCAATTATTTTTCTGTAATAAATATAGACGAAATATGTTTAATGTTTGAGAGTTTTATTGGAATAGAGTATTTTATTATTTACGGTACCAGCTAAATTGTAAATAAGATAACTGAAATTTTACCATTAGCCACCTCCCACATAGCCATTGCCCATTTATGCAATCAGTTTAATCATGTTTTTGCACTGCTAATTTCTGCCACATATCAAAACCAATAAATTTTATCAAAATAAACTTAAAATTAAGTTATTTTTGCAAAAAAAGCAGAAAATTTTTCAGCGCTGGGGGCTCCGCCCCGAGACCCCCGAAACAGGTCCCACTGCAGATTTTTGGCTACGCGCCTGAGACTAATTATGTTTTTGCTCTGCTAATTTTTATGCCACCAAAGTTCTTCCTGATGCTACGTATGAAAAGCATTATTTTCAATCAAAATAAGCAAAAATTAAGTTAGTTTTGCAAAAAAATAAAAATTTTCGAGTGCTGGGGGCTCTGCCCCCAGACCCCCAATGGTTTCTGACGGAGCTTCCAGACCCCCGAACACAGCCCCTGTCCCCATCGCAGATTTTTGATTACGCGCCTGATACTAAACGTGTGCTGCTCATACTTCCAAGTTCTAGAATCTTACAAAGAAAAGCTATTGACCTAACCAAATAACGGCCGCTATCTACAGCAATAAAATAATAATTCCATTTTTCAAATATAAGCTTTTGCAGTTTACTATACATTATAAAGGGTGACATCACGAAATTCCGCCCCGGGTGTCACCATTCTTAGCGACGCCACTGCTATCATCTATGTCCAATGCACAAATACAGTAACTAACTTCCTAAACCTTTTAAATCCTGAAATATACAGTAACCAGTCGGAAATAACTGCCAAGCAGATAATCATAGTTAAAGTTTTAAATGCGGAATTTTTATGACAATCCTCATCATATGATCTGGTTTCAACTACTACCCTGCTGGTCAAGTTATTGCGTCCTTGGACAAAGCACAGCCTAACTATCTTAGCGCGGCGGCTTCGAACAAGCGCCAAATTCAATGAACGAGAGCACAAAGTAATCCAAGCACGTATAGGAATATTGGATTGATGGAAACTCTTAAGTTAATACGGATTCGTTTTATAGCACTTAGTAGTTATTCCAATGAAAAGTGTGCTGGTCGTCCAATAGTTAACGGTTGACGCTGTCCTCAGGCCCGGCGCCACGGGGGGACATTCCGGGGCCGTGCCCCCCCAAATGAGTGCTTGTGCCCCCAAACGAAAATTGTGCCCCCCCCAAGAGAGGACTGTGCCCCGAAGAAGTTAACAGGCTGGGGCTATTGGAGTGCAAATCGAGGCCTAAGACTCCCAAATTGGGGTTTACCGCCCGCATTTTCGTAATTTTTGTGGACTCACACCGGATTTCATAAAACTTTTGGGACGAAGACCTTTTTTTTGGTCTTTACCTTCTTCATTTGATTTACACTGGAATAAATTTCTCGTGCCTCCGTACCCCTCTCGAATTTACATAAATAAACTTCTCGTGCCCCCCCAAATTTATTTGTGCCCTCCCAGTCACGCTATCCTGGCGCCGTCCTGGCTGTCCTGAGACAAGAGGATAAATGATATGCAACCAAACTCTTTTTTTGTGTAAAAGCTGGTAACTTTTGAGTTGAAGCTGGCTGCTCTTATTTTTTTGCCAATTTTCAGTCTCATTTTTTCTTAGTTTGTTCTTAAATTTTGAAGCCCCCAGCGCTCGAAAATTTTGCATTTTTTTGCAAAAATACCTTAATTTTAGAGCTATTTTAATAAAACATAATGCTTTTGAAACGTGGCATAAAATTTGGCAGTGCAACATGATTCAACAGGTTGCATAATGGGCTATGTGGGAAGTGGCTAATGATAACATTCCAGTTCTCTTATTTACATGCTGGTAAATCATAAAATATCCTATTATTCAGTAAAACTCACACGGAGTAACCTATTTCGTCTATATTTTATAAAGAAAAATAATTGGGGGGGAGCTGATGAAAAGATATGTTAGAGAAGTGATTGGTAATTAACTAACACTGAATAGCCCCCCCCGTATTTCTGGTTTATAATATATTCGTTGATAAAACCTATGTTTGGCGTTTTACACTAGCGATCAAATTTGATTGCTTATTTTTGGCATTTTTTGAAGTTTTCATTGATTTGTGTCTTTAATTTTTGACAAATTAGCCCCCCCCCTGAATATATGTTTCAAAAGATGCTTTAAATCACTTTTTAGTCAATTCCAACGCAAAAAACAGTCTCAAAAGAGCTAGAAACGTGGTATTTTTCTTATTCTGCATTTTGGTTGACTGGTCAATGGGGAGGGGCTATAGCCCCCCCCCCCCCCCTGGCTACGCTACTGCTGCTAAGGCTGGCATTATATTTGTTGTTCTTAAATTTTGAGCAAAAATGAGTCTTGCGTTCTCATAAAATTGTTATACAAAAAGAGTGTACCAGAATTTCACAACACGTTTACAAGTTTAAACGTTTCGTTCAAAGTTCAACTAATCACCCAACTATCAAGACGAATTCTATTACGTTGATGATAAAGGCATTATGCGTGTGTTTATGCTTAGTACGCAAAGAAATGCTGCATACCAAAGACACGAGATAGAAATGCGAAAAATTTTCAGTCAATCTGGGTAAATCCATCGCTTCTCGACGCAGGTCTAATTTGCATGTCCAATGCGCGTAAGGATTATTTGCATACAAAGTTACGTTTAAACTCAGGTTGCGATAATACTGCGCGGGTTCTAATCTTTAAAGACACGTCCGATGTAAGTTGATAATTGCCGATGCCCATTTTACTGTACAATCAATGTTGAGATATGATATTGCAAATACGTTTTGTCTCTTTGAGGCATTGATCATTGTTTGATTTTTTCTCTCAAATTGTTTGATTTTTGTGAAACGACTATAACTTTTTTGTGACCTACCAAAATGAAAAACGTCACTAAGTAAAAATGTAATCAAATCAGATCAAAATCAAATCTTTCTATTTATCCGCTGTATTACACTAAAGCGTGTGACGAGTTTCACACATTACACAGTTCCTCTCGAATAAATGTCGTAGCAGTGACGATTTGACCGGCCCGAGATTTGATCAGAACTCTTGCTCCAGCCACAAACGCGTTACCGCCTACCAAACTGGCAGGTAATGAAATATATGTAAAATTTAAAAAAATGTTAAATAAAATACTGTAGATTATGAAAGCAAATTACTGTGCTGTTTTTTTTCCAAAATGAAAGTATACAGTTACATAAAGCCTTATAACAGTGCGGTGTAAAGTAGCTTGTAAACATGATATCTTGTACCTGTTTACACTGCCGACTATGGCCCGACATGGTTATCTACTATAATGTTCAATAGCTCTAGTAATTATGACCGTAACATGATGCTTTAGCATATCAAATAATGAAGCCGGCTACAGATTCAGTAAAACTCACAGTTCATTGAATTTAAGTTGTTGTGATTGAATTATTCTAAGGTTAACGTGATAGTCGGATTGTGGCTTAGCTGATTATAATCAAAATGACTAAACAAAAATCTGCTTTAACCTGTTTATGTGTGATAGTGCATAACTGCGGTATGCGGTTGAACCAGCAATGCTTCAAGCTAAAAAACATTCTCAGAAAGAAAAAGGTTACCTTTGGTTGTGCAAACAGTAGGAAGCAAGCAAGAATTACAGTATGTTGAATATAGAGCCGCGATTGAATTGATGTACTTGAGATTGGAGTACATCTTAAAAGGGCATTGAAGTCAAGTTTTTCACTCGTGACGAAAATGAATGGATAAGCCTAAAATGCATGCTCATCAAGTTTGAAGTTTCTAAGTCTCCTCGTTTTCAAGATATTGCAGTTCAAAATTAGCCGTTTTCCTTTTATTTAAGACTTTCCATTTTGTCATTATTGTGAGAGAAGCTTAGTTTTTGGAAAGTTGGTTTACATTTACTGAAGAGCAGCTAATTTTACAGTTCTACAGTAAACTTACGTTGTTTTACAATAACTCTGCCTCAAAATATTTATTGAGAATTAAGAACGTGCAGTAACTTTTAAAATTTTGTTTCTAATTGGCAACCCTGGCAAAATTTCGAACGGGAAAAAGCCTTTCTAGGTAAAGTCTAGAACACCAACAAAAAAGCACTCAGAATTGACACGCTTGAGTGATTTTCCAATTTTAATTTTGTATGTGTGTTCGAAAGTTTTCGGAAAACGTAAAATAGGCATTTTTTAATGAACAGTATGCAACAATAAAGGAATTTTGTGAATTTAAATCAAGCAATTATCAAGAAATCACTCAAACGTGTCGATTCTGACTGGGTTTCTGTAGGTGTTCTAGGCTCTTCCGCCTTTCTAAGGAAAATCTAATCTGTTATGTCTCTGAAATAAAAGGGCGTAGAAAGCTCAAATTTGGTGAAGTTAGTCTTCAGGTGTGTTAAATTTTTTTGAAAGGAAATCGAGCAAAAATTTTTTTTCGACCTGAATGCCCTATCAAACAAAAGATAACTAGCCATGAAACTTACTTTTAGCGTTTTGGTTTTGCATACTCGACCTTAAAGAATTTGAGGTTCTGATTCACCCTCTTCAGGGGTTTATAAGATAAAGCTCTTTCAGTTTTTATGCTTTGAAAAAAACAAATTTCAGATGTAGTAAAAAATGCAAACAAGCTTATAGCAAATCTAAAATAATAGTACTTTCGTAGCATAAATCCAACATTAAAAAAGCATATCGATTAGAAATTGATGCAGCGTAAAAAGTACAATTATTTCGATCACATAGTTATCCGTTCAAAAAAAAAACTATCAGTGTGTTGTCCAACTAAAATGTCACAATATTGGCATTGGGTCTGTTATAACTCGTTATTTGGTTCAACGAAATATGAGTAGAAAAATTATGCTAAAAAAACATTCGTATATTTACTAAACGTGTAAAAGAATATCTGAATAAGAAGTTCTATTTGAATAAGAAGTTCTCTTATGATGATCCCGTGAAGGTGAAACAGACTGTTAAGGGTTTCTAAATTTGACTGTGAAGAAAAATTATAATTTGCTCTGATCTCTGATCATTGAGCTCTCTTCAGTTGGAGATACCAAAAAGAACAGTTAAAAGAATATCTTTAATTAATCAGCACTAAGCATAATTGCAATGCTTGTTTTTTTGTTTTTCAATATCGTGTGAGTGTAACATTTGTAGTATATGTAAATTTTTGATAAAATTGCAACCTGGCGAGACAGAGGCGTTGCTACGGATGGTGGCACCCGGGGCGGGATTTCGTGGTGGCACCCCTTTTCGTACCAAAAATAGGTGAAGACCAAAAAAAATTCTTCGCTGCAAAATAAGTGGGTTTTTGGTCCAAAAGTATGTGAAGACCAAAAAAAAGGTCTTCGCCTAAAAATTAGTGGGTTTTTAGTCCAAATGAGAATGGGGACGACCAAACAAAGTGAAAAAAGTAAGGTATTTACCACAAATCATCATAATATGGTGTCATCCCAAAATGGTGACACCCGGGGCGGGCCGCTCATCCCCCTCTTGGCAACACCACTGTGGCGAGAAGCTGCAGACTCGACGACCGTGCCAATTCTACAAGAACTAGACCAAGGTCATTTCGCAGCCTCTCACTAGAAAGACATAATTGCCATATAAGTAGAGTTGTAATTTATGTTTTGCTGTATGTGCTTTTATTTCTAAAATGGTGACGTCTTTCTAAACAAAAATAAACGTACTACATTTAGATGGAAAATTAGATATCGATTTTTGGTGAAGTTTTTTTTTCGTGCATATCCTATATCTTGGTTGACAAATTAAAAGCAAATCATAGATAAAAGTTACCCGAAACCCATGCCTCTATTTATGAGGTTCTTACTGTAGCTATTTTATTTTGCTGCAGAAGCACAGTGTATAAGCGAAAATGAATTTTAGCACATCATGTCACTTTGGGGTTACACTTTTGTATCTTGTGGGAATCGCCCTTATTGGTACGTCACAAGCTACTGTGTCATGGATCAGTGATTTGGGAATACGTTACGGATTATACCAGCTTTGTGCGGCTTCATCTTGCGTCTTTATCGGTAAAAGTCCGTTTGTTTTGCAAATAAAAAACACAATCAAAATGCCTAAATACATTTAATAACTCACGTTTCTCTTGTCACTTACAGTATTGCTATTGCGTCTTCAGAGTTAAAAATTGTATAATGTTTAGCGAAACGTCAGTTATTTATTTGCGCATTTTGGCTGTAGTTTTTATTTTTTCTTTGTTTTATATTCCGTTTTTCTTCTAGTATTTTTCTTCATTTTGACAGCTCTAAAACACGAAAACTTTTGAAGTAAAAATCCAATGGAAATAACTTCAGAAATTTATCAAAATTGGACATTCCAAGTACTCGATATATTATATCGCATGGATATTTCCTAAAAATTACAGCCTTATTTAGTAGAAGCGTATCGAAAACTGCATTAAAATTGTGTAAAAAATAAGCATTATCTCTAGCCCCATTGCAAGCCTGAACTCAACCAAACTTGTTGTTCTATGTACTCAAAGAAATTTATCTTGGGACGACATTGGTTTTTGATAAATAATTGTTTATGAATCTTTTATAAATAGTTATAATGAATCCTTCATCAAACCTCGTAAAAAATTGTCGCAAGTAGATGCAGTGATTTTATCTTTTTCTACAAGGATATTCAAGTCGAGTTTTTCACCATTGACCAAAATGCTGGGTAAGCCTAAAATGCAATCTCACCACACCTGAAGTTTCCACATCTTACGGTTTTCAAGATACCGCAGTTCAAAATGAACAAATTTTCTCTTACTTCTGTGTTGCCAATTTGTCAATATTATGACGGAAATGTAGGTTTTCGAAAGATGGCTTACATTTAGTGAAAAGCAGCTAATTTTACGGTTCCAAACCTTTGCTTTGTCTTGACAACAACTCTGCCGTAAAATATTTATCGATAATCAGGAAAATATACAGTAACTCTCTGAAATTTTGTTGCTAATTGGCAACCCTGGCAAAATTTCAACGGTGTAAAAGCCTTTCCAAGGGGAAATCTAAGCTGTTATATTTCGGGAACGGAAGGTCGTAGAAAGCTCAAATTTGGTGAAGTTGGTCTTTACACCCGTCAAGATATTTGATAGAAAACCGAGCAAAAATTTTTTCGACCTGAATGCCCTTTTAAGAAGATGTGCGGTAGGCTGGTTGGCTGCATAG
Source organism: Trididemnum nubilum (assembly GCA_963965965.1). Taxonomy (NCBI): domain Eukaryota; kingdom Metazoa; phylum Chordata; class Ascidiacea; order Aplousobranchia; family Didemnidae; genus Trididemnum; species Trididemnum nubilum. The sequence goes on along the minus strand of OZ014473.1, from coordinate 8,847,007 downwards.
TGCGAGATGACTCAAAGGTGAGCCACTAAGCTCCTTTTGACTCGCTGTTTAGCCTATGTTTTTGTACAAAATCGAGTCCTTAAACAATAGAACAGCGTAATTAAAATTTGTTATCATTTTTTTGTTTAGATTGGTCCTTTCACGATGAAACTCTAGAATTTTTTGTTTGTCGCATTGTTTTGTTAGTTGCCGATTTGTTTGCGGTTGGTGGAATTTTAGCTGCTTTCATTGCGTTTTGTTTGCGTCCAGAAAATCAAAAGACAGCAATGAAATGCGCCGGTAGCTTCAACATTGTGGCAGGTAAACTTGATTTCTTGCTAAAAACTTTTCTGGTCCTACAACTGAATTTAAAAACCCTAGAGAGGATGGAAACACCGAAAAATGCAATATTTTTGGCTCGAGTTTGATACATTAAGTAATTGGGCTTCCATGACCCACTAGCGGCTGAGTTTTATAACGTTTATGAGACACCTGTTTTATAAATGTGAAGTTTCGTCGTAGGTGACATGGAAACGAACAATTATTTGTAAATGCGATGCAGAAGGCTTAACTTTATTTTAGGCTAGGCTGCAGTTATAGTTCAATGCTTGAGGCCAGAACTCTCCTGAAACGTGCTATTGAGTCTGAAGAATGTCTATCAATTATCGATCCAAAAGTGACACACCGACCAAATACCAAGTACAGTATCGAGCATGGGGCCAATTATTGAGGTTCTACGTCATCCACTCTATATTCATATTTATGACGTTCACGACACCCGAACTGGCCTTTTGTATTTTAAAAGGGGTGAAGCATCCAACCAATTCCGGTAGTTTATTACAATAGCTCAATCAAAATATTATTAAAAAATTTTTTTGTTCTTATTTTGGGGCTATTGCAAAGATTTTCAACAAATACAAAGAGGTATCATCCCTAAAAAGTTTTTGGAAACCTGAATTTCTTCTCCCAGCCTGAACTTCTAGAAAAAGGGTTGGTTTACCAAAATTGGAAATATCAAGTGATGTTACTGAAAGGGTAAATATTTTTCGGTCTTTCTCTTTCTCTGGAAATTCAGGCAGAGAGAACAGATTCAGGGTTTCCAAAAACTTTTTAGGGTGGGGTATCTCTTTGTATTTGTTACATATTTTTGCAACCGCAGCTCTAAAAGGAGAGCAAAAAAATTTAGAAATTAATTTTGTTTCGATTTTAGCTAATATGAACTACCGTAATTGGTTAAATGCTTCAACCCCTTTAAAATTTATGATTGGTTAAATTTTGTGCTTCGTTAATCCAGCTAATTCGGGTTTATCCAGTAGATTTTTTAACTTTAATTCAGCAGTGCATTCTGTATTTTTGCAGGTATTAGCGTGTGGGGTGCAACTGGGGCTTTTACCGCTTTAAATATCCTGGTCGGTATCGTCGGCTCATCTGACCAGGCCTATTTATACGGATACATCATCAGTTGGATTGCCGGATTTGTGATGCTTTTAGGCGGAGTAATTGACGTCATGGCGGCTGCACATGAGGTATGAAATACAGTTGCCGAAAAGCTGTTGTTTTTTTTCGTTTTTTTTTTTCGAAAAAGATAAAGACGTAATTAAGAACCAGCATCATAAAACGATAGCAAAAAACTGATGTAAACTGGTTAGTTTTGTTTCAAATTGTAGCCTTAGTTTAAATGAAAAAAATCTTAAAACTTGCCTTTTCTGAAAGTCATAAGCGTATTGAAAAACGTTTATTTTTTAAATTTTGTTCGTTTTTGGACATATCGCGAGCTTAAAAAAAACTTTTTTAACAAATAAGAAATGCAGCACTTGTTGCAGTAAGTAAAGCAAAACAATATTCAATACCATACTTCAATAAATTTATCCTATTAAATTTGTTTAGGTTGAAGTCCCACCTTCTGCTCCTGTTGTAAAAAACTTTGACCTGCTTCCAATAGACTCAACACCTCCTCCTCCATATAACCCCGCATACCATGCAGCCTCACACAAGGCTGCTTCAAGTCTTTATCCTTCAACGGTCTAAAATGATGGATCACAAAAAAACAAAGAGGCATTCCGAAGCAAACAGCGCCAAGGGTTTCCAGCTCTGATTTGCTATTATTGTACAGTCATACCATACTTTGGACTCTTTATTAGTAGACTGGAAACTAACAGTTTGGTCTTTTTTCTTCACTGTTTATTTTGTTCTAAAATATGCTGATTTGTCCAATCTGCATGACTTCTTTCTTCACAATTTACTCGTTCTCCGAAGATGTGCAATCAAGTTAGTAGAATACATCTGACCGCAAAAAGCTTCGCAGCAAGAGGAAACTTTTGTCTTCAATCCTCTTCTCTTTTTCTCCGCTGGTCTGTTTCTAGTTTACTAAATAAAGAGTCTGCAGTCAAACAATCTTATTTGAGGAGAACTTTGTACAACTTCGACCATAAAGATCCTCCAACCACTATAGGCTGCTGGTTCAACCACTAGAAGACCTAGCACGATATCGCCTCGGGTCCTACGGATAAGATTACCTGCAAATACATTATTATGTGGAAATATCAGCGCAAATTCATTGCCACTGCAAAAATGCTCCACAGCCTTTTGTTTTATTCGTTGGCTGCTAGAAATATTCTGCTTGCACTTATCCGCTGCCTATTGCCAGCGTAATTTAAAATGTCATTTCTGTTTATACTTGCAAATAAAAAAGCGAACTTCAAATTAAGCTACCAACTCTAACAGTGTATCTCACGCTCATCCAAATGCATGCAACTAGCATGTGTTGTGCAGTTAGTTTACTTCATTCATGAGTTTCTGTTTAACAAGTCTAACCACTTCAATGCAAAGCAATCTGTTATGATCAATGCTCAAATGGACAGAGCTCCTGCTACTGAAACAGTGGACTCTGGTTCGATTAAAACCCAAAACTATAAAAGTTAGTATTTACCAGCTTCTCTGCTTTGACGTTCAGCACTAAAAGGGACAGTGTGAAGCCTCCACCGTGTGTGGTGAACAAATGGCAGCTAGACACCAAAACCGAAAAGTCCTGGTGAATAAAATATAATTACAATTGCAACCTTTTTTTAATATTTTTTCGGGCCTGCAACTTTTTGACGTTATCGGTTTTTCGCAACAGGTTTTTAAGTGGCTGGTTTTGATTTAACGCAAGCCCGTTTCCCCCAAAGACATTTTGACGTGAAACTCAAACCCTGTCCGTCAAAACGTTTCGCGTATAAAAAGTACCAGTGGCTACGATAACTGATAGCCAACTTGGACCTAAGCAAATTAACGCTTCAAGATTTTTCCAAGGACACAATGACGCATGACTCATAAGCTTAGCCAGGAGCCCCCGCCCCAAATGAAATGCCACCAATGACAAAAATGATGGCACAAAGCCTATTGTTTTTTTTTTTTAGTTTCTTTTAGTAGTTTTTGCGTGCAACAATAGGCTATTCGCGTACAACAGCAGTTGGCAATAATATTAACATTAACGACCACAGGACCCGGGCCCCCTCAATATTAATTTTTGCCAATGAACTTAAATGTACAAGCCGGAAGAAATTCAGTGTTTTTATTTTAAAAGCTTCCATCTCTGGTCCGATCTAACTTTTTTATGCAATAACAGTTATGATTTAGGTCCTCCCAGCTGACTTTGGTATTGCAATAACGTGATTAGTAACCTTCTATTGCATATAATGTTTCAACTTTAAATACAATTCACCTCCACCTCCCCAGTTTTCACGGGACAAAATAGTTTTGCAAAAAAAAAACTAGCTAAAGGAAATGCTTATTGAACAAATTATTGAGTTTAAATTGAGGGGGCCTCGGCCCCCTGGTCTTACACGTACAGTACTCTTAAAACTGGTTATTTTCATGACAAAACAAATATCTCCTAGGCAGATCTTCGAGTGAATTATCCTTTCATGCAAAAAATGTTGCAGAAGACAATGTGCTTTGCTTTTTCTGACCTAGGCCAAGTCACATATAAAATTTAACTCAAAAATGCAAAATTTTAAACATGTTTTGAACGTGACCTGAAGTAAAGAGAAGGATTTTTTCAATTGGCTTTTAAATCTCAAAAACTTAGTTCTTTCAAATGGCTCTAGAAACGTGCAAAGTGTGATCCAAATTGCATTAAATAGTAATAGCTATTTTCTCCGAAAAAATTGCCCAGCGGCAGAGGGCTTTGCCCCCAGATTCCCATAGCCTATGCCCCCAGGCCTTCGTCTGTGACACGATTAAGTTGCACTAATTTCCTTGCCGTGACTCCCAATTTTGATATTTTTGTAAAACTTTTTAACTTGAAGTTCAGGTTCTTCCCTTTAGCAAAGTCCTGGTTACGTGCCAAAACAGAACTTAACTTCTGATCTTTAATTGTCTGTCCCATAAAAAGTCCCTCTTTTCGAAAATTTCTGATAAACCCCCAATCCAAAATCCTGGCTACGATAATGGGATGACTCATAAGCTTAGCCAGGGGCCAATTAAAATGTCAGCACCTATGAAAAAATGAGACAAAAAAGTCTATTGTTACAGTTTCTTTTAGCATTTTTCGCGTACAACGCTTTCTGTTAGCGTTTTGCGAATAATATTGACAACCTGTGGCCCGGGGCGGCGGGGCCCATCTCAATTAAATTTTTGCCAACCAATTTAATTGCATAATCTTGGAGAAATTGAAAGTTTTACCCTAAAATTTGCTATCTCAGGTCTTTTTCACGTTCTCATCTCACCTTTATATGAGCGTAATGCAATAACGAGGGCCGGACTTACTATACTATGGCACAGTGGCAGGAGTCCCGCGCTCAGATAGTGAGGCTCTTTTGGTCTTCACCTATATTTGGCAGAAAGATGTTGCGAAAATCTCCAAAGTGCCATGGGCCCCACGCAATATAAATCCAGCCCAGGCAATAACATGGTTAGTAAGCATAACCATCTATTGTACCATTTTAAAATTACAATCCACCTCCCCAGTATTTATGCGACAAAATACTTTTGAAAAAAAATTAGCAAGGGGAAACGCTCATTGAACAAATTATTGCATTTGAATTTAAGGGACCTGGGCCCTCTGGTCGTACATGTACTCCTACAGATGGTTATTTTTATGACAAAACAAAAATCTTTAAAGAAATCTTCGAATAGATTATTATTTACTGCTAAAATATTACACGAGACAAGGCACCTTATTTTCCCCTACCTGGGCAGAATCACTTCAAAAATTTTACCCCAAAATGCTAACTTTTAAACGTGGTTTAGACTTAAACTGATAAGAAAAAGGAGAATTGAACAAGTTTAATTTTTTTAATTGGTTTTCAAATATTAAAAATCTAGTTCTTTCTAATGGCTCTGAGCACGTGCGAATTGTTATGCAATGGCGTTAAAATAGCTTGTTTTTGCAAAAAATCTCCCAGCGGCTGGAGGCTTCGCCCACAGACCCTTATGGCCTCCGGCGGCTAAAGGCTCCGCCGCCAGACCCATTTAACTTACACTAGTTTACATAACACATCTCCCAATTTACACATTTTGTTTTGAGTCCTCTCTCTATAGCAAAATTTCGGTTAGCTGCAAACACACAGGACACGGCTTCTGATTTTCCAACCTACAATATTTTTGTCCCACAAAAAGTTCGTTCCTCTTTCGAAAATTTCTGACGTCGTTATTACATTTGATTTGTGCCCCACCTCCAATCAAAAATCCTGGCTAAACCTTTGGCATGGCTAGTCCAAGAATCGAACCCGAAACAGAAACCTTTTGATCACTAGTCTGACAATCTACTGAATGTACAACGTAGCGGTTTTCATATAAGTTGTATCAATAAATTTCTGCTCAGAAATTAAGTAAATGCAAATAGCTTCGGCTAAGAGACACTAAAGATCAATTTCGATCTTCGACTCAAGTTGAATGCTTTCTGTCGACCACAGTCCTCGTGATGGCTACAACCGGTCCCTTTTTTTTTAAGGCTAAGCGCCAAAGTAGGGAAGCTGTGAAAACAAAATTTTTCGTTGGTGTTTGACTTGACCCGCGCATATTTATGAAATGTAACCTTACGTATGTTTCATGATTATTAATGGGAGATCCAGAGAATCAAACCCAGACCAAAGAAGCACAAAATAACTTGGAATCTTTTACAACCTATCGCTTTTTTTATTTCGATTTAATGCAATGTAACAGTACTGGACGATTCGACAGCGCAGTCTCTGCGGCAAAGGATTCTAGCCCCGCGTTCATTTTCCGCAAACCAGCAGGGCTGCGAACTCAATAGATTTCTATTTGAGTTCAAAAGTTCGGCCTATTTTAATAAGTCCGAGTTTAAGTTCTCTAATTTAATTTTTTTGAGTTGAAGTTCGGTAAAAGTATCAAATTTTTCGAGTTCAGGCTAAAATATGAAGTTTACTTTTCAACTAAATCGCTTTCCTTTTGTTTACATACTGTTTTTCTAGGTCGCCAAGGTATAAACAAGTGAACGATAATCTTCATTTAACTGGCGTTATCAACACAAAATTATTTTGTCCGACAATTTTTTAATCTTTATATTTGATTTTAATGAACTTGAACAGTTTTTATCGCGTCCAAATTCCGCAAAATAACCGAGTTTTTTCGAGTTCGCTACCCCGCGCAGAACCTTGTATTTGAGTTAAGCCCGCATTGCCAGCCTGAGACTAAGTAAATCGATGTCACAAAGGAAGGGTAGCTTGGAAATATGTTACCCGGAGCTGAATTAGTAGTTAGTACAGTAGTCTACCGCTTCCGTAATCAACGCTCTCACCCAGGGCTGCCCATACTCCGTTTCGCGTGCCGTACAAGAAGGTTTTGCGGCCCGAGAACGGTTTTGAAATGAGCACAGAAATTTTGCAAGATACCACATCAATTTTTCTTTGTTTCGTCATCACCTAAAATTCCGGCGACAATCATATCAAAATACGGTGAAGATTTTTGGTCTTCACAAATTTCCGCCAGTTTTTGCTTCAAATCTCACTAAAAACCGTTTCCTAGTTTGGCCGGCACTGATTGTGCGGCCCGCTCCTCAAAAAGTTTGGGCATCCCTGCTCTAACCATGCGATCAGTATGATTTACCGAACTATTTTTTAAAAACTCCGCATTTATTTTCCGCTTTAACTAAGTCAAACGATTGATCACATGCGTAATTTCAACCAATCAAGACACGAGTTTTTATGATTATGAAACCGCAAAAGCACATCAATTATTTTGGGCAGAGCCTTTGAAAATGGGATGGATACTCACGCATACTTAAATCACAGCCACAAAATACTGCAAAGCATGATAGACGTTTCGGTTACTTTCCTTTCACCATCGTCGATCTTAATCAAGAAAAGTTATCAGACTAGACCAGATTCTATTTGATAACACTGAAAGTGGCTAAAGAAAAATAACCGATAAGTTTTTTTTTTAATATGCTGTACAGCATTTTGACTGCATTATTTTTGATTAAATTGTTGAAGGAGTCTCTTTACCATGCTCCTACGAAAACATTGGCGTAAAAAACAAGATATATACTTAAATTTCACTGCTGCGGTCGTACGGCCCCCCTCAGGTGAAAAGAAATTGGATTTTAAGAGGACGAGACCAAACAATACTTCTATAAGATGGTACTGAACGATCCCAGTTAGTGATCCAGCACAATCTCCAAACATATACACAAAAATCTGTGTCTCCCAACGGTAAATGATAGGTTTACATATGGTTTACATGTATAGAACTATAAGATCCGAAACATTACGGAAAAATAAATTTTACTTATAAAAAACTTTATTGCTTAAATTGTAGGATATACCAGCAATCAACGCAATGGTGTTTGCTGTACTTCGAATTGCAAAGCCTTGTACTTGCCGAAATGCATGATATCAATAACTTGCAAAACATCGCAATGCAACTCAATTACAATAATTTGATTCTACTGCAACTCTAGAAATATTTTGAAAACGAAGCTTGGCCTATTCAAGGTCGCAAACGCTGAACATTTGAGGTTTTAAATAATTTGACCTGGAACTCGAGTTAAAGTTCAGGTTTGAAATACGTTCGAACTGGTTAGCAACACAATAATTAATTTTCTACGAAGACAAAAACCAGACTATTTCAAAATAAAAAATACAATTAAAAACATAATAAATCGCTTATTTCATTTAACGCAAAATTTCAAAATGATTTTCAGCTTTAAGTGCTGTTTACCGCAGCCGACGGGTGGAGTTTAGTGCAACATTTACGTAGTGTAATTTGATAACACTTAACGTGCACCGATTCCAACTCAACGCAGCTAATTATGATGCAACAAACAAACATTACACTTAAGCTCACTCGCCGTAGAGGCAAAGCTAAAAACTGTTGAAAATAAAAATCTCGATCAGTTATGTTTCCATTTAATGCAGAGATGTCCGAAATCCAGGGCGCGATCAAATTTTATTCGCCCCCCCCTCTTCACCTGTTTTTGAACAAAATTATCTAGCAAAAATGCAAATATATCACCTACTTTTACGACTCAAATGCCCCCAAACTTGGCCGGATACTTGTTTCTTGTTGGTTTTTACCCTTTTCTGGACCAGCTATTGGCCCACGGGCACTTTCACAAAGTCCCGTTTGGCACTCCTTCAAAAAAGTTTGGGCTCTGCTGATTTAATAAAACAAAGCTGAAAGGTGAAGCATTTTGAAAAGAACTGCATATCCAGAAAATTAAATGTGAAAATTTTCTACAAAATCTCAAGGATTTAGACAATTAAACAAACTCTAGCAATAGGAAACATATACGTACCAAAATTTTACAGCAATAGCATATAGTTTCAATAATGTCAGCATCCGCACAGTCTTACATTTTCCATGCATCATATGCCACGTAGTGTGCTTTTTTATTCTTCATGCAAAACTTGGGAGAAAAAATAAAGACTTTTGGAGCAGCTTTGCAAAGAGTTTGAGCAGTGGTACATTTTGTTCGAGACGTTTCAACTAGTAGGAAACTATTATCGGGTACATTGAATACAATGTTAAGGTTGTTTTAGTTTTAGTTGAAACATCTCGTTAAAAATAACACATTTTGCTCCATTTTTCCTTTCAGTTAAACTATTTTTGGACGGGTACCTTTATGGAAATATATGCAGTTATTTTGGACAACCAAATTCAATTACAGTACTAAATCAGTTTTACGGACACTGAAGCAACTGTACAAACTGTCAAGATCCATGAACAGTTGGATACCAAGATTGAAAACCTAGAGCAACTTTACGGAATTAAATCGGCTATACCCAGCTAAAATTCCGTTAAAGCCACCGAAAACTTAATAAACGAACGGTAAAAATTAAAGAACATTATTACTGGAGTAAAAGCGTAAAAATAATACGTTAAAATAATTGCATTAATTTGATTTGGCAACTGACACAAATAATTTTGTCTTTTCATGGTACCGCGAAACAAAATTTCTCAATCATTTTCAAAAGTCACCTAAAAGTCAAATCAACACGAGTATCATACGAGCACAATTCCGGTGACCAAACGGGGTGAGTACCAGTTATAAATAAAAAGAACTTCTCTAAAAATAGTACAAATTATATCAACAAAAACAACTTGCAAAAACAATTTCGATTTGCAAATCAAGTCATCGGTTAACACGAATTAAATGAAGATTTCGCGTAATTAAACAATTGTGTATCTAAAACGCATATAGGGTAAACCACTGAAGCAAAAAATTTAGTCAAAGGAAAAAAACGTGCGAAATATTTGTTTATACTTCTTTGATTAAGATTTTGCGGGGTTAAGATTCGAAACAAACGATATAACTAAAAAGTTGGAGTTGATATCAAACAAGAAAAAATTTTCTATGAAATACAGCTTTGCTAAAAAATATTTTTGAGACCATTATTTATTTACAAGCTACGAGGATGCTTCAAACAATGGCACAATTGTGCTGAAAAAGCACAGGCTTGAGAAGTGAACTTCAGTTTCAAACAATCAGTATTTTGACTTGAAATAACTAGATATTTTTGAGGTAATTTGTACCTTTTTGATGCACCCTCGTATAGTGAGCAATTCTCTACTTGTACGTAAAATGTCAGGTTCAATACATTTCATTAACTACATAGGTTATGACACCATGCGCGAGCGAACTAGGCACCAGTCAAAATATACGCATTGTAGACAAATAGCCTGTTTACATATCCACTTTTCGGAACTGGTTCCTGGTTCTGAATAGTAGTTATTTTGCTGGCACTTCTTCGCTCGAGTTTACATGCACATTTCAACAATTCGGTCATGCATGTACGCAGAACCAACCAAGCGGAAATTTCAAAGAGCAGTAAAGCGAAATATGTCGGTGGAAAGTTCAAACAATCAAAGCGAATAACCTATTCTGTTAGTAACCAGATTATTTTTGATGTTTTTTTTTCATCATGACAAACTAAATTGGTATGTTGCTGCTTTGTATTTTGATTTTCTGTTTTGTGTTGCTGTTGTGCTTCGGCACTGGACCGGCTATTATTATTATTATGAAATGAAGTAGACTTGAGATTTTGTAGGCTAGTAAAATGCAATGCAATACAACGTAAATAAATGCTATACATGAAATTCTTAGCTAAACATCGCTATTATCATTAATTATTTCTGATTTATCAATACCATGCTAAAAATATGAACATTTGGGCATGTTTGCCTTGGTGATTAACTCTGCTTGGACTAAGACCAATGGGTAAACTAAACGTAATTGATGTTTTCAACCAAGAACAAACTGTATTTCAGATTTAGATTCACTACCGTATTTGCATTAATAAGATTAGCCTACAAGGCTAACCTTTGCTAACTAGCTGAGGTAGGCCCATGCTTAGGGCTTCCTGTTCCTCGATTCATTTTAGACCAAAGTAGCTTAGTACACACTACAAATACCAGCATAGGCCAATTTACGATAGCCTAATTGATTACGAACTCATGTAGGCTTCTAACCTAGGTCCCACCAACCTGCAAATACAGCCGACTACTGAACCTAAAACGGTCAGAATTTTTGAAACTGCAACAGGCCCACCTCTGGTAGCAGTTCCACAATAGAAACCGTGGTGAAGTAATTTGGAACCTTTTTTGTGTGTGACCCTGCAAAGGCCAGGCACCAGAACCAGTTCCGAAAAGTGGACATGTAAACAGGCTAAAAGTTAGGGCTGCATTTACCCACCGCGTGCTTCACTAAAAGTTTTCGGAAAGGAGCATATGTTACCGATTTCGCTGGTTCTTTTTTGGTAAATAAACCACTATGTATCTGATCGAAGACACGAAAATTTTTGTTAAGAACTGCAGCAAATATTACAGATTTGGGGAAAACTCCAGTCAAAACAGACCTTCACAATCTAGCTCTAACTCCAAATGTCACGTATTCCGGGTGCTGAAATTTCGCTTTACCTTATCTAATCATTATCTTTTAATACACACTTTCAGTTCGTTCGAGAAAATGCAAATTTTTCAACGTTTGTTAAATGCTGAGTTTGCAGGCTATTCGTTATGACGTCAGAACCATTGTTTGTTACGTCACGCCTAGAGCAAAAGTGGGCTGGCTAGTTCAAAGGCAGCCACAAAACGTCATTTTTTTGGTACATAGTCACACCCGTGCATAACTGCCACGACCTCAATGTGTTTAATTGTACTTGCGCTTGCCATTAGCAACAGTGCGCTTGTGCAAGCTTTTACTGTAAACAGTATCGTCTTCGTCTTTAAACTGGACTTCGTTATCGTCTTCTGACTTCACCTTCTTCGACCTCTTCGTGTAGGCCTGGATCCAGAAGTTCGAAAAGAGAATAAAGAACATTGTGCCTGGAAATCAACATCATTGAATTTTAGGGAGAATTCAGAGGTTTGAATTTTAGCGAGATCCGTAATTCATGTAAGGTTTAGTACCCGTGAATGGAGGTGGCTGAATCTACCCAATTTGTTTTTTTTTTGGTGTCCAAACACCTTCACACCACTATTCATTGAGTGATATTAGATTATACTATTACCGTAACTAACTTTCAACCAAAAATTTTCATGTAATAAAAGAAAATACAAAATAATCATGCGCAAAATTTCTGTTAACCTCTAATAGATGCTAAGGTTTCGAGAACTTAGAGCGGATTTAAGCTAAGGTTATAGTAATTGCAATTACATTTTTTTCAACAACTTGCCTTATGCCTTAGCCAGGAGACAGCGAAGGAACCTTTCGGTCTTCGAGTCAAGCTGCCACCTGCCCACCTGTCTACCACACACGGTTGGGGCTTCACACTGTCCTTTTAATTGCTGAACGTCAAGCAGGAAAACTGTGAATACCAATTTTTATAGTTTTTGGTTTGGACCGACCGGGAATCGAACCCAAGTCTGCCATTTCAGTAGCAGACGCTTTATCCACTCGACATCTGATCGGTATAATATCAATGAAAAAAGTACTGTATGTAAAATGTAGATATTTTTTGGTGAAAAATAGCTGCAGTAAGAAAGGTAGACAGACTCAAACACGATTCGGTAATGTGAACAAATAATTTCTTTCATTTTCGTTAGAAAGTATTTAAAGCCGACACAATGGCGCAGAAATGGTTTGAATGCATAATAGCGGAAATACGTGTCGCTCTAAACAACAGAGACCGATGGAGATTCAATGAGATTGACTGCGAAATACAGTTTGATCGTTGGTACAAATGGAATTTGGCCTTTGAGAAATTAATTTAAAAATCCGTGAACAGTTTACTTTACATCTTGTGTTTAATGATAGTGAATTTTTACGAATTTTGTAGTTGTATTGTAATTGTTGCTTACTTGACTGTAAAAACGATGCTAAATCATTGTTCCATATCGGTAATACTTCAAGTAGAGACGCAAACCGCTATATTATATCTGATAGTGCTTTAGCTTTTAGAATTTTGCGGCATATTTCTAGAACACTTAAATGGTGTTTGTCAAAGACATGCGATGTGATTTTCAGAAGGTAAAGGCATTACAATAATTTGCACGTACAAGCAGCTCAGCACTATTTGCTTTTGTTGCAATTATGAAAACTGGACAAAAACTTCGTATACAATCTAACAGTTCAATCGATATGCTAACAAGCTAATTCGGAGAAAAAAATGAGCCTCCCGATAGTTGCATTACAATAAACCAACTGCACAAACAAGTTCAGTAAATCAGCCAGCAAGAATGATGTCATTTTATGAGAAGTCGGTGCATTAATAACATGATATGTTAGCGTTATCATAAATGCGAGAGGATACGCAGTGCAAACGCAAACAACTAACAAACTATGTCCCTCACAAATTGACTATGATTCACATCATAATGACTACGGGTTATTAAAATTCCGCATTCAATTATGCTGAAATATTAGTTTGAAATTGAAGTGAAAATAACTGAAGAGATTTCTCGTTATCTTTATGCCTATATTTCGAAGTCAAAACAAACAATTACAAAAAACCTTAGCCATGGATAAGTTATCAACATGTTTGAGAAAAATCATAACTTTAACAGGAAAGCAACGCAGTTTTTGTAACAATAATTGTCTCACTTTCAACGAGAACAAGGGTAAAAGCAATCCTAAACCTGTGCTTGCGTATTCTAAAAATGCAATCACCGTGACGTCACAACGTGGAAACGTGACATCGGCAAGCATTCCGTTTAGTGAAGATCAGATTCTTGCTTGCAAAACTGTAATACTTCTTGCCTTGCAGACGAGAATGGTTTTCACAGTTGCAAAATTTATCAAAAATAGCAACTGGTGGTTTTTACAGCAGATTTTAACCGCATTGGTTTTGTAACACCAAAACGAGTTATGTCGAGGCAAACTTAATTTCTTTTGAATTTGAATTTTCTTCTTTATGATTTATATGCTTTCAATTCAATTCAATGAATGCAAGAGAAATACCACATAACCTACCATATGAAGCGATGATATATTTGAATACTTGTGGATAGACGCATTGATGGAACAAAGTGATATTCATCATATGAGCAAACACGACAACGAATTGCACCTGAAAAATACATATTTTTCACGCATACTTCAATGCTTTGGTTTAAAATGTTTTAATGAAATTTCTGTTGGTTTAAATGCAACAGCAAAAATTCCGACATTAAAAGAAGTTTCTGTCATTCAAAGAATGAAAATTAAGCTGTACCTGCGGTCAGAGTATGAACATATATGCCAGAGAGCACGATTAAAAAAGAAAATTCTCTATCTAGCCTATTCTGATGAATAAAAAAAAGGTGTGACCGCAGGCAATTCATTCATTCATACGTATCACATGGGCTCTATGCGTCAAACCACAGAACAGCGTATATATTTACAACCCACAAAACAGTAATAATTCAGGGTAAACGATCATTGTGCATTTGTTGCTGATGCACCAACGTGTGATGTATGGGTAGGAAGGATCTTGAACGTTACTTAATATCAACATCAAGTTCGAATATTTGAATATAGGCAAACAATTCTGAAACATTAACAGCCCAGGCTTATTTTGTTGTTAGATGCACATCCCAAACATCAATTCTAATAACGCCAATAAACAATACAAAGACGAAAAACTTTAATAATAAGCCAATTGTGATGTTTTTGACGTTTGCAGGCCAGAGTTTTAATGCTTAATCGTTTGCATGCTTCTGACCTAAAGGCTACCAGTGCGAAAGCCTAGGAAAAAGCCACCAGAATGATGTTTTTGACGTTTGCAGGCCAGAGTTTTAATGCTTAATCGTTTGCATGCTTCTGACCTAAAGGCTACCAGTGCGAAAGCCTAGGAAAAAGCCACCAGAATAGCGACTACTTAAAAACAAGCAATGCGAAAAAGTTGTCTTTCTGCAGGAATCGAACCTGCAGTACCGGTTCACTGCTGTACCACTTGAGCTAGAGAAGACGTCTCCTCGCATAATGCTTAGTTTTGGCTATTTAAACCCAGCAACTTGCTCTTTCTATGATTTTAATAATAAAACGTCAAAAACATCATAATTGACTTATTATTAAAATCATAGAACGAGCAAGTTGCTGGGTTTAAATAGCCAAAATTAAGCACGCGAGGAGCATCTTCTCTAGCTCAAGTGGTAGAGCAATGGACCGATAATAATCCAAAGGGTGCAGGATCGATTCCTGCGGGAAGACAACTATTTGGCATTACTTGTTTCTAAGTAGTTGCCGTTCTGGTGGCTCTTCCATACGCTTCCGCGCTGGTAGTCTTTAGGACAGATGGCACGCAAACGATTAGACGAAAAACTTTCTAATTATTTAAAAACAATTCAAACGACAGACACAAAAAATCAAATTTTACAATCACAAAAAAATCTCAACACAATAAAACACTGGTACTGCACGCATTGCAAAGGAAGCTAGCAAATTGGTTATTAAATATCGACAAATATTTTACCTTTATTAAGCTTATTTAATTCAAAACAGAGTGGAATAAATTGATAATGCAAAAGAAAAAGATTTATTGAACGAATCCATTTATTCACTGGACCATATTGGAAACCGTACGCGAACAAAAAAATTGGCCGATATCACAAAGCAGAATTGTATAATGTATATTCTTGCACTTGACTTCAGTTGTTTATTTGCAATAAATAATCCAAGACAAGCTTAATAAAATGAAGCAAACGCATTTCATTCTTGATAGGATAAGGAGGCTGAATCCAAAATTTTGATTGGTTTACACGTAGTAGATCATTGGAGCAGATTGATGTTATTAGACACAAAGAAGTTTTTGTTGCGAGCTTGTCTAGTGTTACACGAGCACATAACACCCTTCTTTGTTTCTGACCGCAGACAATAAAGCGTAAGGGGGCTCTAAAAACTTTTAACTACCAAAGAAGGAAATTACTAATGAAATAATACCGAAGACTAATCCATGAAATTTTGAATAGAGATAGTAATCAAGCTTCAGCATATAATTTCAAGACAAAAAGTGAAAAATGAAGCGATGCCGTCATAACACGAATACATCACGCACTGAGGACATGACAGCTACCACACCACCGGTGCGTCAATGAAACGTGCCGACGGTTTACTATGGTATGCCACGCAGCTGGTAATTACTCATGCACAGCAACTGTATTGTCTCACGCCATTCATATCACTTTCAGCTAAGAAAAGGTCATTTTGTACCCTTTTTTGTAAAATGTTCACTTTTCTAGTACTGTTTTTCAGTTCCAAGTTGAAAAAAATAAAAACAAATAAATGCATGAAGAACCACAACCGAGCCACGAAAGTTGACAAAAATGTAAAAAGAATACTGTTGTTGGTGATAAATTTGGTCTGTTTTGATGGTTACTTTGGTTAGCCTATGGCTTAAAAAGGACATATGGAATGCCATATGCAACCTTCGTTGAGTGACTAACTACAAATGATCTTTTCAACAGGGGTTAAGCTACAGCTGTAAGCCAATAGAAATTGTTGATTCTTGCCACAATTTTAAAGTCTTGCTGATGATTTTACCGTCTGCTTTCGTTCACAGTAAAACCTTCGGTAAAATCAACTTACAAACGTTATAGAGTGACCCTAAAATAAATATTGATTTGCATTAAATTCTGTAACAATAATAGAGTTGATCTCGAAACAGCAAGTAAACAAGAAAAAAAATAGTGAAATGTGAGTGAGCTGTAAAGAATCAAACATCAACTTCAACAAAGTGCGAATTATCATATACTTTCAACAATGGCTCTCCTTAATGCTTCCCGCAATCGAGATTTGACCATTATGGTGTCCTTTAAACACACAAAGGTCTTTCGAGTACATTTAATTGATCTTGATAACATTGCCAAGTTCAGTTCACTATGCAAACGGCATTAAGTTCATATTAGCTTCCAGAGATTACGACATTAAATGCCTTAAGCACCAAGCAGGGCGTGGCTACTGTCTTCCGATGCAATTACGAGTCGTGATATTCAACGTGATTTAACAAACATTTTGTTCTGGGCATTAACCTTTGTGCAAACCTAAAAGCGGGAAAGAGCTATGTTTGGAAAAAATTTTTCACTCAAAACAACAGTACTACAGTAAACAAGCAAGCAATTCATACTAATAGTCCAACATCACAACAAACTGACTCAGTACGCAGAACCAACTGAAGACTGTGTCGTTAATATTGCCATCAAGCCAAGGATTGGCCTTTGTCAAGGTCCAGTAGCTTAGCTTGTTGAATGGAAATGTATGACCGCTTCGTGAAGCTATTGTTCGTCAGCTTTGATACTTCATGCAGACCCAATGTCGTCACTTTTCTTAGTTTCTTGAACGTTACAGGATCCAACATTCAAATGATAGGTAAAGCGGTACTTGTATTTAAATATCTCCACTATTTTCGTTCGAAATAACAAATAACAAACAATTGAAGTAACAAACTGTCGAAATTTGGAAACACCGAGACATTTTGCTACTCTATTCAAACGTATCACTAAATATTCACGTTATGTAGGTTAGACCAATAAAATACTAACAGCTCATTCGGTTATTGAACTGTATTTTTGCTCCATCATCAAACGTACTTTCGGACATTCGCGCCCAAGACCAGCAAGCATTCTTAGACGAATATTAAATCAAACACAAACCTACAAAACTAAATATAGGCGTGAATTTGTTATGTTAATGACGTAACACTATTACCGAGATACAATGAGTAAACTTTCAGAATTACGTCTTCAACATGAACAAACACCAGACTCTGATATCAGAGATTATAAAATACCAAAATCATGACCAGCCAACCGCTTTCTCAAGATTTCATCCAATTAACTACGAATTTTGTCGATATAAATTTTAAAAATGCTGATTAACGAGATATGAATTGAAACTCCGGTGATATGATTCGAAAGAGGGGCGAGAGCAGAACACTTGGGGCTGTTGGGAGCGAGCCAAGTCAACTGACCAAGATGGCTATGGGGATAGTCAAATATTTTAAAGATCGCTTTTCTCAGCCAATCGGCGTCATATCCGACTCCTGGGCGGCCTAAGGTACACCCAACTAGCGGAGAAGACTGAACTAGTTCAGTTCAGTCTTCTCCGCTAGTTGGGTGTACCTTAAGCCGCCCAGGAGTCGGATATGGCCTCGGGATCGGAACTAGGAGCAATTTTTAATTTTTTTAAAATTTTTATAACTTTTTTAATTTAAAAATTTAACCTTTACCTTTTAATTTTAGATTTTAAAGTCTGGGTTACTTTTGGCAGATACCCCTGATGATTCCGATTACGGGTGAAACAGACTGTAGGGTTTTGAATTTTTAAATTTTAATTTTTTACGTGTTCTGTGTTATGTTGTGATAATCAAAACAAGAAGTGAAAATCGCCATGTGAAGATTTCAGGCTTGGGATCATTGCTCAATGTCCTGCGAAGTCTCAGCTCTAAACTGGAGCAAAAAAGAGACCTTTTAAAAACATGAAAATGCCTATCCAGGGGTACCTGGGTGTACGCATCACAACGTTAGGCCTAACAACATTTCGCTACCACAATCCCAACATATTTGTACAGCATATCGTACCATTTGAAAGACGGTCAGGTATTTCTTCCACCAGAGGTACTTTTGATAGGCAGGTCCCATAGCAGCAATAGCGTAGTAGGAGTACATCACCACGTGAACGAACGAATTAATCATTCCGTGAAAAGTTCCCAGTCCACCTACAAGAAAAATCAATTACGCATCTTAAACAAATCTTTTACTGACTGGGTTGTATTGACTCCGCTTGGTTTTGGTACAGCGGAGTCTGATGTCCTTGAATCGTTACTTTTTTGTAAACATGAATGGCCAGTCATTTTTTGATGTTCTAAAACTGTGGTTCCCAACTTCTGATGGCCTGTGGCCCCCTTCCAGAGTCTCTCAACACCAGTGGCCCCCTGCGCGGCTAGAAAATTGGCTGTCGCAATACCAAACCGATTGAAGACCACACTAAAAGGTATTTTTCCCGAATTTTTGTTGAAGACCAAAAAAAAAAAAGGTCTTTATCAATGTTCCCGCTAATTTTTTGTGCCCTCTGTGCGCAGAAGTTTTGGCGTGTGCGCACTTTTTGTGGGAATTCTCCCAGAATTTTGAGTCCAAAACCAAAGCGGTTTTAGTGTCCGAAATCAGGTGAAGACCAAAAAAAAAAAGGTCTTCATGACAAACCGGAGGTATTTTTTCCAGAATTTTCTTTGAGGGATTTCCCAGAATTTTTGTTCACATTTATGACCAAAACAGATATTTTTTCGTCCAAGGCCCCGCGGCCCTTTGCTTAATGTCCCGTGGCCCCTTAAGGGAGCCATTGGCCCCCAGTTGGGAACCATTGTTCTAAAACTTGTTAAGTATAATGCGCTTTTGGAAGTGATCGGCATTAAACTGTGGTGCTAGCGACATTAAATCTCTTTTCGGAGCTCAGCTGTGGCAAATTGCGTTTGAGTTGAAATGAAGGAAATGGAATGAAAAATCTTTTCTTAATATTTTAAATTTAGTCACATGCTACGGCAACATGCCATGTTACGAAAATGTACACAAGCAACCAGCAACAAAAGAGCAAACATTATTCGCCAATTCCTTGCACTTGATACGCTGTAAGTACGAGTATAGCACACTTCTATCCTACACATTTGCACACAAATGGAAAAGATTCGAGCTCAGAAAGAAGAAAGGCCAAAGCTAGTCAAGCCCAGCAAAGCATTACAATGGATTATAAGATTTGAAAGTCATTTACTCGAATAAAATTGGTTGCAATGTTTGATTTTAGAATACGATTTGCATAACAAAAACCAGAGGAAGGGCAATGGAAACTGAATCACCTGTAGTAGTGTGCTACGATTGCAAAGCCGTATGCCATTTGATTGAAAACATGTCTCAAAACATCTCAGTAGAAATCGACAAGCCATAAAGAGTTTCATAAATAATGGATATGCAAGAGATGTGATGGATTGCCTTCAACTTATCAGTTGACAGCCGGTAGCTTCAAACAAGAAGCCGTAACTGGTAATTTGCTAATTGTTTAACTTTAACCTTGAAACACTGGAATTTCAAATGTTTCTGGTAACTTTAGTTCAAATTACTAATGCACACAAGCAAAGTTTCCGCAATATTTTTTTAATCAAAGGGCCAGTACACTAAAATTACAGCTAAAGTTTTATAACAGAAGGCGTCCTATCCTAAAATTTAACAAAGACCGCCAGGTAAATTTTTGTGCTTGATATAGCGTAATTAAATTCACCCAGTTCTGTGCAGGGGTACCGGAATGTCGAAAGGGGATGGGGGAGGCAGGTTTTTCAAAGGGCACTTTCAATACTGTACGCACAGTCAATATCACCAACAATTCAACATTGCTCTCTAATACTGTCAAACAATTATACACTTCAACAAAGCCAGAGTACTGAGTACGTCGCATAAGCGCTAAAAAATAACAACAAACGAATTATCAATCAAGGGCAGATTCAGCTGCTGGAGACCATTGGGGGTTTGGGGGCAACGCTCTTCACCGCCGGAGGCAGGGGGGTCTGGGGGCAGAGCCCCCTGGGCTCAGAGATTTTGCAATTTTTTTGCAAAAATTATCTTATTTTCGGCCCATTTTAGCAAAAATTAATGCTTTTAAAACGTGGCATAGGAATTATCAGTGCAAAAACATGATCAAACTGGCTGCGGAAATGGGCTATGAGGGCGGTGGTTAACGGCAAAATATCAGACGTTTGCAAGTTTTAACCTAATTCGTCAGCATTCAAAATAGATAATTTCGGAGACGTTCGTCCCCACCCCCACCGAGTATTTGACTGTTTAAGTCTGGACAAGAAATGGATCTGGCTCCAGTTAGTGCAATGAATTTTATGTGTTAGAAGTTATTCTTATATTTATCCAGTTTGAGCAGGGGGGTTACGGACACCTTGAAACCGCCACTGGTAACGCAACGTTGATCGTTCCAACTAGGGCTACAAACAAAGTTAGAAACTCGAATGTCTTAAGAGCAGGCCCGGCGCCACGCAGGACATTTTGGGGCTGTGTCCCCCAAATCACTGCTTGTGCCCCCTCCTAATGAGAAATGTGCCCCTCGAAGCCAGGATTGTGCCCAGAAAGAAAGTAACATGCCCGGTGCCACTGGAGTGCATTTGGGGGCCTGTGCCTGCTTGTACCCCCCCAAGCGTGAATAAAGTCCCAGTTTAGGACAAAAAAAACGAGTGAATGCCAAGACAAAGCCTAAGATTTCGTGCCAAAGACTTTTTTATATGGTCTTTGCCCCTGAATTTGTGGGCAAGAACTGAGATCCGCATTGTAAGATTCTGTCGCACCCGCCAGGCTATAAACGTGCCCTCCCCCCCTGAGCGAGATTTGTGCCCCAAAAGAAGGGGAAAACGACTCGTCTCCACGGGGGGTAATTTGGGATGAAGACCTTTTTTTGGTCTTCAATCCCGAATTTGAGGAAAAACTTTATCTGTGCCCCCCAAAATATCCCCCCGTCACGGGACTCTAGCGCCGGGCCTGCTTGAGAGTAATGCTTAGGCTTGCAGACACATCATCCTCGAGTTCTAAATTTGAAATTTTGTAGCACCCAATCTTCCTAGCGTCGGTTTAAACTGAGGGAACTAAATCGGATGTCATAGGGTAACCAAATGCATTCCATAAGATGATTCATTTATTTTACGTTGTTTAGAAATCATGTAATATACGCAATTTGTTAGGCAGTGACTATTTCACCAAAATGTTTCATGCTAAAGAGAGTAAAACGAAAATGAGAACCTAGGAAAATAAATGAAAACTGAAATCATCCACACTTTTTTATTTGCTTTTTTTAAAGGATAAGATAAAGGTTTGAGTTAGGGTTAGATTTGAAGTTAGCTTTAGAGTAAGAATTTAAGTTGGGTTAAATTTGGGTTAGAATTAATAAAAAATTAGATAAAAATTTTCGGTAAAATTGTCTCTTCCAATTTGTTATCGATTTTTATGAACTTTTTAGCGTCGCTTAGTGGAAAGTACTTGCTCATAATAAAAAAATATATGTTTTCATAAATTAAAAATTGTAATGTATTTTCGGATCGACAAAACATTTTTCAAAGTTCTATTTCTAGAAAGGGTTCTTTTGGTTTGTAAAACACAACACTTTAATCACTAGAATGTTTCTTGTACCTAAAGCACTTTTTTGTGTGTCGTCAGTTTCGTCGCGCAGTACTGCCTCTCTAGCCCCCTTGCCCCCCCGTTCCGGCACCACTGGTTTTGTGTATACGTCCAGAAAATTTAATAAGTTTGGTTTAAATTTGGCGTAAAATTGAAAGCATGCCTTTGAATAATTGTTCAGTTACAACAAACAAAGGATAAGCAGAAGCGTTCTACTAATTTCTAAACGTAATCCACGATTAGGGGTCAGTCTAAACTGGACGTAAATTCGTAAGAGTACCTGCAAATTTTTGGTTTATTTTAAACAGAAATTTGGCACGCCCGCCATACCGCCTTACAAGCAAACAAACTAAGAATAAGCTCACGATTTTAAAAACAGCGTAGTCTGGGCTAAAAAACGCGAGGTTGAATATTTCATGACGTAAACACCAACCTGGTGAGAACTTGACTCCAAACCACCAGGTGAACGCCATTAGGGTGTGGTGGAAGACATGGAGGAAGGATACGTGTTGAAACTTTTTGTGAGCGATGAAAAACAACTGAAAAAAACAACAAACTAAATGAGTACACAGCCTTTGGGACGACAAGCTAACGTGTGGAAACGCTTCCATTGGAAAAAGACCCAATTTCAATGTCACTTCATCAAAATGCGGCTAGAACAATTTTGGAGCTAGTACGCAAAAATGTACAAAACCTTACATTGTTTTCAGTCACTTTGACAGAAATATCGAAACGTTTTTGGTCATTCACAAAGAGTTTAGGTCAATAACCGTTACACAAGTGAAACAACCAACCTAATCGGGAGTGACCCCTAATGTATGACTATGTATTTCGCTGTCTATAAAATCGATTAATACTTAAAACCAAAGTAACAACAATTTAGCAAAACAGGATGTGCACGAGTTAGTAAGGTCGATTTCCGGAATTACCGACATTGCAATATTTCTCTTGATTGATAAATGGCACCGGATACAACACATAAACTTTTGCAACAAAACGCAATAGCAAAACTGAGAGCTTTTAAGTCGATTTGTAAAGTGTAATAACAAACAACTCTTACATTCATGGCTATACAGTACATGGTATTCAGTTTATCACTACACAAAATGAATTCAGAAAATACAGCTAAAATTCCAACAATCTTACAATATCAAAATTAAAAACGTAAAAACTGCATAGTATAAACCGCGAACAATTTATATTTTAATCACCAAACTGTGGAATCAGTTGAAATACTTTTCAAGAAATGCAAACAACAATTTTAATGGCTTATTGAGCTAATCATAGGATGGCTCACTAACAGAAAAGCTGCTGTGGTACTTGAGATGATAATCTTACCGTATCCAAAAATTCAATATATTTCGATATCCAAAAGAGATAGCAGACTCGAACCATTCTCAGTGCCTTGGGTGACATTGAGTAATCGCATTCTTGACATACAAGGGAGTAGCCAGCCAACCAGCCCGAGGCTAGAAACTAAAAAATAAGCATGTATGTTAGAGGTTACAACTTGTAATTACCTAAAACCTCACCAAGTTGCTCATTCAGTAGGCAATGAAAAGACCTTGCAGTCCAGAGTCAAATTGTCATCTAACAGTGCCAACTTAATTACTGGTAAGTTTCACACTCTGCCTCTTTGGATGGCTAATTTTAAAGAGATGTGACAAAAGTTTTTTTTATCAAACTGTAATTTAAACTGAAATCCATCGATTTGCAGAAAATGCTTTCTCCACATGTTAACTGCCAATAGAAACTAAATATCAGTCGCACAAATACAAATCAACATATAAAATAACTTCCAGCCAAATGACTGATAAGTACGGGCAAGTTTTTGCAACTTTTGCACTTTTTCTTACAGCTTCCTAAATGCAAAAAATTTATGTAGTACAATGTTTTAAGCTGTTTTTAGGAATTTTAGATTGCAACTTTTTCTTTTTTACATGCAACTTTTTCCTGCAATTTTTTCAAGTATTGCACAAAATATTAGAGTGATTCAAAACGCATGGTATAAAATTACTTCAGTACAGTTCTATTGTCTTTGATTTGCATAACAAAGAGCTATGTGATGGATTAGGACGAAAAAGTAGGCTTACAACTTTGTGCATTGTGGAACAAAATTTTAGCATGCTAGGCAAACTATTGGCAAAAAATCGCCATTTTCCCCAAAGTAATGTTTGCAAGTATTTGGCACTATATGTAAATAAATCACTGTCAATTAAAATTATGTGCATAAATGCAACTTTTGTCACAAGCAAATGCAATTTTGTTAAATTTTTTTGTGCAACAAAAACTTTCCCTACTGATAAGGATAAATTTGACAGTATATAAAAATCATCCTTTACTCTAATTTCTGAGCTTTTATCAGCAGGAGACAACAGAAAAACTAGCAATTAAAATAAAGAACATTTAATGGAAAATTTGTTGAGGCAGCTGTGCCAAGCTTTCAATGTCATTTTATGATCATACTTATAATTTTACGCCTAGTGCTAGACTATGCCATATTGGTGGTTTGATATCCACACTTGCACAACCGAAAATAAAGCTTTAAAATGATAAATTCACCATCTCAATGTGATTGCAGCATATTCAGAAACTCATGTTAGCGAACTTTTACATAATAAGTATTCCTCTTCCTTGAACAAAAGACACAGCATCACATTGAATCAGCATATATGACTGGACCAACAAATTTATCATTCACCAGAATTCCTTGCCAGTTAATTTAACAAGGGTTGTTATATTAATAAAAACAAATTATGGTACCTCATAGAAAATGTAGACAGAGAACACAACCATAGCAACATTGTAGACAACAACCAATTTACGTAAGTTGAATGCAGGTCTATCCTTCATGTATCGTGGACCAGCATATAACACAACAAAAAGATATGCAAGAGTTCCAAACAGATTGAGGAATGGTCGATCCATAAAAGGATATTCAGACACTCTGGGATCTACAAAATGTGAATATTATAAATAACAGGATTTATGACAAACATCAAAAACTTTTTAAAAAAGGCTACTGCATTGAGCAAGAAAAAATTTCTCACAAGTAAGGCATTACGCCTACCAGTACAAATCCATTGTTTGTGATAGTACCACAGCATGCTCAAGCAGATATTTCCAAATACATATACTCCAAAAACATATCACAACATACACAAAAAGTTTACTTTACAACTTACCAGCTTGTGCCATTGTTTCATTGTATGTTTGGATCAAACTATCAATAATGGATGTTGCCATCATTTTAATTATTTGAATAAATTTCGTCTAAAAAATCTAACAAAAATCTATCTCAAAAAACAACTCATATTAAAATATAGTGCAACCACTAACCAGTGATACCATTTACCACCACATATAATTGTCAAATTTTTTACAAGCAAAAATCTTAAATTTTGGTAGAGATTTCAAGCTTTATTCAGTTAGAGACAAAATTCACAGACATGCTATTTTCCTCTTGTTTCCCTTGTAATGGGTTTGGCATGCAATTAATTTATTGTATTGGCTTTTAAATATATCTTTGCAATTTCTGCACTTTATTTCCTTTAAAACCCTTCTCTTCCAAGTTGGATTGCCAATTTTACTTGGAAAAAATCCGTGCCTACTTAATTAACATTGTCATACGGCATACAGTCCACCTTTTTGAGAGAAAATTAAAAGGGCCACTTTTCACTAATTGTCTTGCAGCAGTTTGTCCTACTATCTATTGTGTTTAATTAGTTCTACCATCAGTGTCAACCGTACACTTAGTTTTATGCAGGCAGGCAATATAAAGCATCACTGTTTTTTACTGTATTTAAATTGCAAAAAAAATTTTGCTTATTAATGATTTTATTTGATAATACTGTTCATAATTAAGCTTTACTCAACAAAATTAGTTAATATTGCATATGTCTAAACCATGTTTTGAAAAACCTATATTGAGGCAGTTACAGTTTGCAGTATTAACAGCAGCTTAATCTGTGATACAGCAGCAATCGTTAAGAATACTAATTGAAAGAAGACTAATGTTCAAAATAGGAAAAGTTTTTGTTGTCCACACAGGCTTTTGATGCCCTTGTAGTAATGCTGCAAAGCAC
Organism: Trididemnum nubilum; assembly: GCA_963965965.1. NCBI lineage: Eukaryota > Metazoa > Chordata > Ascidiacea > Aplousobranchia > Didemnidae > Trididemnum > Trididemnum nubilum. The sequence continues at coordinate 8,820,929 of OZ014473.1, read as the reverse complement.
TGCTTCTTTAATGAAAGATTTGCATAGCAAAGACTACAACTGAGTTTTAACAGCACGAGTCCAAACTGATCCTTTAGAACTGAGATTTTCTAAGTATCACCAAATGAGTGACTACAATTTTTGGTCAGTTTATGAGCAATACAGGAAAAACATCTGAACAAATTTTAACCACAAAAAATCTTCTCAAAGAGTCCATTTCAGTATCGAAAAAATGTTCGTCCAGATCAAACCAAAGCCATTGCAGATTGTACTGCATTATTTCAAAAAGCAGATTCACAAAATAGTTGGCAAACTTGAATACTGTAGTTCGGAAAATACTGCTAAGAAAGTACCTAAGCTGCTGTTGTTACAGGATAAATTGCTTAAAAAACTGCTAAACACATTTTACAGAGTTGAATGTCAAAACTCATTGACTACCACTGGCCCACAACAGAGCTCCAGTGAATGATTACCGGTACCTTTTGAAATTATACCGAGTCGGTCTTATTTTTCCTTTGGTGGACTTGGTAAATTATGTGTCGAAATCTTTTGCAAAACTAGACACAGCTAACAATATTTTTTGAAATCAACTTCACTTGAAATAGATGTGGGTGAGAGTGTTCTAACCATACACACTTGTGCACACGGCACAGTGATTCCAGTGTGAACAGCATATGGCCATGGCCAACATCACATTTATCAATATTGCATAATGCATTATATCCAATGTGTATTTTAATAATGCGCAAAAAAATCAGTGAATAAAGTTTTCAAAGATGCTGAGCAGCAGTTTAAGCATAGACAAAAACTGGCCAACTACTAAACAATTGCTTTAACACAATACTATCAATAACATGATTGAGGTAAGAAAATAAACTTTTTTTATAAAGTGTTGCAAGTTGCATTTAAACATTGGTTATATGATTGACTTTGTATTAATCTATCACACAAGAGATCTAATTAGCAACCTTGTGGATATTATCCAAAACTGCATTTGCTGTAGAAATCTGTATTCTCTTCTTAGCTTGATTACCATACTATTTTACACTCAAACATTATTCTACGTTAATTCACCTTTAAACACAAGATAGGTATGTAGCATAACTGGGGTAAAATGCATAGCCCGCATTGTGAAGCACTTTGCAATTATTTAGTCAGCCGCATTACAAGATGCGATTAGCGAAAAGTAACCCTTCTAACTTTCTTTCGAAAAGACAGACCGTTAGACCATGTGTGCACAATTGCACAATACTGCGTGAAGGTCAGTTCCTTACTGAATCACACTAAGAGCATCAAATTATTTGCCAGTGCAAGTGTACCTGGTACATCTGACACAGCACGCTAACGTTGAGATTGATGTTGTCTTGAAATTTTGAGATTAGGCTTTATAGGCTATATCATATGTGCATCATTATACACACAAAAGAGCCAATGATGTCATTGATAATGACATGCATACAGCAGGCATAGTCAGATGGACAGCATAATTTCTTCACATTGGTAATCATTCAACTTCAAATGTCAGTAATCGTTCAATAATTAACCCACAACGAGAGAAGCACAAGCCTTATTTTTCAGTTAGCAGAATTACAGTAACTGAGTAAGCAGGTATGATGCTATTAATTATTTATCAGGTTATTATGTGGTATTAAGGCTTGAAGACATCCACTTTTGGTAAAACTTCAGATCGAAACTCGAAATCCTAAACACCAATTTCTGATTAGGTATTGTAAACAGGTAGAGAGGGTAGAATTTAAGACTCTTGCACTGCCAGACTGCTACTGATATCTCATACTATACCGGTAGGAGTACGCTACAGATACAACCACTGAAGTTGCACGAAATCGAAACGTTATAAATTTCAACACTATGGCTATTCAGTATTAGAACTCACTCAAACAACAGCACATAAACCAGTAAATACAATACTGCATATAATTAGTCTTATTAACTGGAACATGCCCAAAACAGCATTCTGGCCCCCACACGTGCACACTTTTCTCAACAATCTTAAAATCATTAATCGGTTGTAATTCGTTTGCGCCACCGCCTGACTAGCTTTTTAAAATTCAAAAGATATCTTTAACCACTAGGTTGTGCAAATGCTAACTAAGTATTTGGAGTGACACTGACCAGTTGGTTGAGCCATAGACTCTTTATTAGTAGACTGGAAACTGACAGTTTTGTCTTTTTTTCTTCACGGTTCACTGACTCGATATCGCTATCAAAGTCTCAGTTTCTGTCTGCTTTGGTTGCACCATAGACTCTTTACAATCAGTACTAGGCTAGCCATGGGCGTAGGGGCTCAAAATGATTTGGGGGGGCACCAAAGTTTTGCCCGAAAAATGACTTGAAAGTTGCCTGACAAATCAATCGTTTTTTTCTGTCAAAATAAAGGTGATCTCCAAAAAAAAAAGGTCTTCACTCATGTTGAGACGGTTTTTCTGTTCAGCGCTCGCAATATTTTTTTAGTGGGCAAACTTGCCCGAACAACATGAACTTGCCCAAAATTTTGACGAAAAATTGCCCAAAAAGATATGAAATTGCCCGAAATTTTGACGCAAAATCGCCCAAAATTTTGCTCGAAATTTCGACACCTTACATCAACCGGGGGGGCCGGTGCCCCCCCACCTCCTACGCCTATGAGGCTAGCCTAAGTAGCAAAATGTTTATAGACCATGGACTCGATTAGGATAATGTTGTGGCTTATAGACTTCATATAAACGATATACAATAGGCTAGGTTGAAATAAACTTTGATGCAAATAGTGTTAGAGCAGATCGAAAGCGAGAAGCGCGATGCTAGCGATTTAGTAGTATCCTTTTTCAACGATAGCAGCTCCATGCAAGCAAGAGATAGAAATCTTTTAAAAAAAACCTTAGATCTCAGAAAGACGCAGGGCCTCTTTTAAGGGCTTTTAGGGGGGCAATTCCCCCCTAAAAGCCTTTTGCCCCCTAAAATAAAAAAATTGCCCATGTTGGGCAATTGTTTTGAAAGCAGTTGCAATGCACTTTTCGTTAAGAAAAGAGCTTTTTTTTTAATTTTAAGATATTTTTTCCTAAATATTGGCGAAACTGCGGCTTTCAGGCACTCTAAATGCAAAATGGATTCATTGCTTGAATGCTTGCTTTCGATTATAGTACGTAGCTATGTATCGTGATGTGATATTGTCCTACATTCCCGCTTCTATTCATCATGTGCATAGGGTCGGTCATGCGCATAGGGTCGCAAGGGCAAGGGGCATTGTATGTCCGTATCAGAGGTGGAGTCCTCGAGGACGTCCTCGAGGACACATTTTGAAGTCCTTGGCCTTGGCCTCGAAGCCTCAAGTCCTTGGCCTTGGCCTCGAAGCCTTAGGTCCTCGAAAACTGCCCTGTCCTCGGCTCGAGGACAGCACTATTTTTGAACCGTTGAAATTTTGTCGGAAAACGCCATAAACCTCGTGGAAAATTTGTAAATACCTTTTTTGTTTTGCGCAATTGGAGCATAGGCTTAGCCAAGCGGGCCTCCCCCCCAATTGAAATTTCACCAATAACAAAAATGTGACAAAAAAGCCTATTGTTTCCTCAGTTTCATTTTGTTTTTAGGGTTTTTCGTTTACACCAGTAGCGAACAACAATATTGAAGACCAGGGGCCCCGGGACCCCCTAAAATCAATTTTTGCCAGCCAATTTAAACGTAAACCTAGAAGAAATGGATAGTTTTTGTCCTAAAAGTTGCTATCTCAAGATCACATCTAGCCTTTTTATGAAAGTAATGCATTAACCAAGCCCGGGTTTACCACAATATGGCGCAGTACCAGCTAAGGGCCCTGCGCTCAAATCTTGAGTCTTTTTATGGTTTTCATCTACATTTGGCAGAAAGATGTTGCGAAAATCTCCAAAGTGCCAGGGGCCCAGCGCGATGGAAATCCGGATCGGCAATAACATGGTCAGTAGCGTAGCCAGGGGGGGGGGGGCGGGCTATAGCCCCCACCATTGGCCTGTCAACCAAAATGCAGAATAAGAAAAACAACACGTTTTTAGCTCTTCTGAGACTGTCTTTTGCGCTGGAATTGACTAAAATGTGATTTAAAGCATCTTTTAAAACATATATTCAGAGGGGGGGCTAATTCGTCAAAAACTAAAGTCACCAATCAATGAACACTTTAAAAAATGCCCCAAAATAAGCAATCAAATTTGATCGCTAGTGTAAAAACGCCAAACATAAGTTTATCAACAAATATATTATAAACTCAGGAATGAAGGGGGGGGGGGCTATTCAGTGTTAGTTAATTGCCAATCACTTCTCTCAAATATCTTTCCATTAGCCCCCCACCCCCAATTATTTTTCTTTATAAAATACAGACGAAATAGATTACTCCGTGTGAGTTTTATTGAATAATAGGATTTTATGATTTACCAGCATGTAAACAAGAGAACTGCAATGTTATCATTAGCCACTTCCCACATAGCCCGATAATGCAATCAGTTGAATCATGTTGCGCTGGCAATTTCTATGCCACGTTTTAAAAGCATTGTTTTTTATTAAAATAGCTCTAAAATTAAGTTATATTTGCAAAAAAATGCAAAATTTTCGAGCGCTGGGGGCTCCGCCCCCAAGCCCCCGTGCCTCCGGCGGCTGGGGGCTTTGCCCCCACACCCCCAAAACAGCCCCCCCTCCAATGCGAATTTCTGGCTACGTGCCTGACACATGGTTAGTAAGTGAAACTATCCATCTATGGTACTATTTTTCAATAACAATTCATAAATTCACCTCCACCTCGCCAGTTTTTACGCACGAAATATTTTAAAAATAAATTAGCCATGGAAAATGCTGATTGAACAAATCGTTGAATTTCAGTGAAGGGGGCCTGGGCCCCCTGGCCTAACATGCACTTCTATAACTGGTTATTTTCATGACAAAACAAAAATCTCTAAGGAAAATCTTCGAGTGGGTTTTCATTTACTGCAAAAAGGTTGCACGAGTCAGTGCACCTTACTTCCCCCTACCTGGACCAAATCACGTACAATTAAACTTTAACACCAAAATGCAAGATGTTAAACGTGTTTTGAACTTAAATTGCAACTAGAAGGAGAATTAAACAATTTAAATTTTTTTAATTGGCTTTCAAATGTCAAAAATCTAGTGCTTTTAAATGGCTCTACACATGTGCGAAGTGTGATTCAACGACATTAAAATAGCTTTTTTTTCCAAAAAATTACAAAAAATCGTTCAGCAGCTGGGAGCTTCGCCCCAAGACCCCCGTCTGTGATACGTTTGAGTTACACTGTTTTTTTCAAAACGTCTCCAAAATTACATATTTGCACTTTTCAACTATATTAGTTGAGGCCCTGTTCCTTTGCAAAATCCAGGTTAAGTGAAAAACAGGCAGATTTTTGATGACGTCATTGCATGTGGTTTAAGCCTCCCCAATCAAAAATTCTGGCTACGCCTATAAATTGGAGATTGCCTGAAAAACTTTTTTTAAAGACCTTTTTTTTTGGAAAACACTTGCGGCTGTGTCCTTGGTCCTTGGCCTTGGCCTCGAGCATTCCTGCCCTTGGCCTCGAGAGGGTCTGTCCTCGGAAAGGTTGTCCTTGGCCTTGGATTTTTTTTGTGTCCTTGGCCTTGGCCTTGGCCTCGAGCCTTGTGTCCTCGACTCCACCTCTGGTCCGTATCATGGTTCGTTTGGCGTAGCCAGGAGCCTGCAAGTCGGAGGTCGCGTGGAGGTGAACTAATGTCACAGAAAGTTTCGGTACTGGTATCCGGAGCGATAACAGATATGAAACCCTTTGTTTTTATTAGCGCCTTTTCACTTTGATATGCCTGTATAATAAACTTTGATGATAAACTTGCATGTATAATAAACTTGAGCTTTGATTCTTTTTTTTTTTTTCTTTCTGGAATTGGTTTACTGTTGCTATTACAATTGGATGTTGGATAATTTTGCTATACGTCTTTAAATAGTTGGTGAGCGTAAGACTTACAGCGAAATTAAATGGAGTCTTTGAAAGTTATTACTTTTTTATGCAGTGCATCATTAGTTCAGAACTTTATTAGTTATATGTTAGGGTTGCCGTACGGCAGGAGCCGGAGCTTTCATCAACACCTGCCAACCATTTTTGCTTCGACCGCTATCAACGATCAAGGTCAATTCATTGACACTACGCTAGAAACTTTTGATGAAATGAAGCCGCCGAACGAAATAGCCAAAAACGATTATGGAGTACGGCTATATTTCATGCTAAGAAAAAGCAAACCTCCAGTTACAGATTTTTTGTCCACGTTTTGCGTGGTGTGTCCCCATAGTATGACAGTAGAAAGGTGCGTTTCCACATACAATCTTCTTCACGCTAAGCACCGCCAAAGTGCTTCTGAAGATACCCTAATAGATAGGCTCCTCATTTATTGGAACGGAGTAGCTACGGCCGATTACGACCCAAGACCTGTCGTCATGCAGTTTCTATTGAAAGAACGAAGAAAGAAGTTTCCACACATCGAAACTTACAGCAAGCGACAGTTTATCCAAACGTTTTTTGAATAAAAGCTGAAAATGAACAACCCAAAAAGCAAAAAAATGAATATGTTGTTTTTATAATGAGATTGTCTCAATATTTCCTAATTTCGTTGTTTCTTCAACTTTTGTTTGTTTGTAGCTAATTGTGGAAATTTTTATACCCAGTGTTCTGCAGTACACTAATACGGTAATACGCACCGTAAACACTTTTCTCAATTAAAAATTACAGTCTAATCGCGAACAACTCTGAAAGGGGGGTCTGGGGGGCTTTGCCCCCCAGACGTTAGGTTACCTTTAGGAATTTGCCCCCCTAACGCAAAAGCTTAAAAGAGGCACTGGAAAGACGTAAGGTGCTGTAAATCGCAGCAAAGTTTTGAAACGCACGACCCACATAAAAAGCATGCACGGATTGCACGTGGGAAAGGCTTACGCTATACCTGGCATTTTAGCATTATTTTAATTAGTTCGAGGGTAAAAGTGTGCAGATTTCAATTTTTTGCTCATGCCGATATATTTCTGCTTTAAAAAGTTTTTCTACTTTTCATTGTGGCGCATGTTTATCCTCCTGTCACCAAATAGCGTCTGACGCTAAATATTGGACGATCCGCGCACTTTTCATTGCAATGACTACTTCGTGCTTGGAGGAATCCGCACCTGCTTAGGAGTTTCCAGCGATCCAATGTTCCTGTGAATTTCTTCGAATTCTTGTCCACTGAATTTGCTGGTTGTTTGAAGCCACCAGCAGAGATAATTAATCATCGTAAAGCGTCTTATCCAAAGACACAACAACGTGACCAGGGTTTGGGTTGAACCAGATCGTACGATCAGACTCATCGTAAAAACGACGTCTTTATTACCATCTCGGCCTCGCAGTCGACTTTACTCAACTCAAGTTCACCACACTCTAAACTGCAACAAAAAAGGTGTGGCACTATTTCTCTATATCTAATGATCGAACTAGACAATGGCTTGTTAAGAAGTGAAATTTCAACCAGCTGGTGGAGGCACGTTATATTTCAAATGTTTCGCGGCCAATGCCAATAAGTTAGCGGTTAATGCTTGGCATGTTTCAAAAAGTCTGTCACCAATAGGTACAAAAATTTATACTTTATTTCTTGGCATTACGTATAATACTTGTGGAAAAGGATGGCTAAATATATTCCGTACTTAAATTGTAACATTTTGCATGGGGGGATGCTTTTGGAGTCTTGACCAACTTTTGAGGAATTGATGTGTTTCCGTCGCCGAAATCCTGGCTGGCTGTTTTTCGTCTGATCATCCAGCGCTCAACTCTCGATGGAGGACGCCTAAATCCATAGATGGGCACAAGTCCGTTAATCGTTAATAACGAAGCTAACTTTTTCATTAACTCGTTAATCCGTTAAAAAGTTTTTTCATCTTAACGGACTAAATTAACTTCCGTTAAGTGCTGTTAACGGACTAAAGTAACTTCCGTTAGGTTCTGTTAACTTCCGTTAAGGTTTTTATTGTTAATATCTTGCAGCTTCGTTGTGCATTCGAACTTGTTTTTATCTTGAAATTAGATTAGACTGTAAAATGTATCTTTCAAAACACAAAAAGACCACCATAGCAATAAATAGTTCCTTACAATCAGCTCAACAGCGTCAATATGTGTTCTAGAAGCGAGTGAATAAAACGAAATGTAAATTACACGCAAAATGTTAACGGATTAACGGACTTTATTAACTTCCGTTAATTAGAGCTGAAAAATAACGGAGTAACGTTAACGGAGGTGTGAAGCTTGTTAACGGACTAGTGGTTAACGAAGCTAACGTTTTGCATTAACTTACCCACCTATGCCTAAATCTCGATGGGGGGACGCTAACTCACGATGGGGAGACGCGTCCCCCCTACCATTTAAGTACTGAGTATATTATTTAGCTTGTGCCCTTCAGTTGTTTTTACACTTATTTTGTGCGTGGTTTGCATTGTTCAAAGCATACCTTTTAATCCGAAATTTAATCTAAAAAGATCTTAACACTGAGTTATTTTTGTAAAACAACGTAAAAATCTCCGAGCGCTGGGGGTTTCGCCCCCAGACTTCCTTATCATCTACGGCGGCTGGGGACTTTGACCCAGACCCCAAACTAATGATGCCAATTTTAAGTTTTCACTCATGCACACCCCTTTGGAAAATCTTGCCTAAGCCTACGCCACTGTGCATAAATGACAAGTAAAAGTTTCCAGGCGGGCTAAGTTTTGCTTTGCCTCGTCTAGCTAACACTCCGAGTCAATTTTTTTCTACTGCGCTATCAGCAAGTCTTATAAGCATAGGTGGGCAAGTTAATGCAAAACGTTATAGCTTCGTTAACCACTAGTCCGTTAACAAACTTCACACCTCCGTTAACGTTACTCCGTTATTTTTCAGCTTTAAAGTTAATAAAGTCCGTTAATTCGTTAACATTTTGCGTGTAATTTACATTTCGTTTTATTCACTCGCTTCTAGTACACGTATTACGCTGTTGAGCTGATTGTAAGGAACTATTTATTGCTATGGTGGTCTTTTTGTGTTTTGAAAGATACATTTTACAGTCTAATCTAATTTCAAGATAAAAACAAGTTCGAATGCACAACGAAGCTGCAAGATATTAACGATAAAAACCTTAACGGAAGTTAACAGAACTTAACGGAAGTTACTTTAGTCCGTTAACAGCACTTAACGGAAGTTAATTTAGTCCGTTAAGATGAAAAAACTTTTTAACGGATTAACGAGTTAGTGAAAAAGTTAGCTTCGTTATTAACGGATTAACGATTGACGGACTTGTGCCCACCTATGCTTATAAGCATACTCTTACACATTTTGATACCGTTAAAAACAGAAAAAAAATACACATTTTGTCGAATTCGAAACTCAATTGGATTTCAATCTTACAGTTACCTTGTAAAAGAGGTTCTTTTATAGTACATATCCAGAGGTAGTCAGTAACAAAGTTGTTTTATTTGGTGATTTTACCATGATTTTACTACGACCTGACGTAAAAAAAAAGTTATTCTCAAAAATTTGTTGTTTTTGGTGGGTACAAGCATTAGCAGTTGAGACAGTATTATACTGTGAAACTACTTTCATTACAGAGAATTAATTTGGACTACTTTCACTTAAGTGAAAATAATTCGCCGTACTTCTATTTTCACTTGAAGTAGATTTTTTCGGAGTAAGTAGCAATACTTCTGTTTTTCGGCTACTTTGACCACCTCTGTACCTATCTCCTTTTGTGCTGATTTATTAATTCAACTGGAAACTTCTTTTGGCTTGTTTAGTCGGCTGATCTAGCTTCATGGCTTCAGTTGTAAGCTTTGAATTACCTAAGTTTTCTTATGCTTCTGCTTGTACTGTGCATTTGAACTTACTGCGAAAAACTTTATCGTGTCGAATAATTCACGCGTGGCCAAAAAACTTCGCAGCGAGAGGAGTCTTTGTCTCTTCAATTCTCTTCGTTTTTTCTTCGCGCGTCAGTTTCTAGTCTACTAATAAAGAGTCTATGGCTGAGCGGTAAAGGCCCGTTTATACAGAGCGCGAACGCGAACCCGCACTCAAACTACGCGGAAAACCAGGCGGTTTTCCACGCGATTCGCTATTCTAATAGAAAGCAGTTTTCCGCGCGAAAACTGCAATGTGTTTTGTATTAAATCCTGATCATTTACCAATGTGAATTATTGTAGTGCACAAATTGTACAAAACGGTTTGTCTGTCACGGGCTCACGGCGAATTCCACCATATTACAGAAGTTGTTGCCTGTTTGGAATTTTGATCCTGATCAATTTTGAGAATATTTTAATTGACGATGGCATGTAAAACACAACACTAATTACTGGAGAGCAATCACTTTTTTTTTGATGTCATTTAAGAGAACAACTCTTAATGTTTCATTGGAAGGAACGACTCTTTATTTTTTTAATGTCATAACTGATTTTTTTACAATGTACTGTTTTTATGAGAACAATTTGATAAAAACACGAGCGAAATTTTTAAAAAATGATAAATTCTATTTTGCAGTACCGTAGCCTATCCGGCGTTTCCCTTAAAATGGTGACCAGGTTTCAACTATCATAGCCAGTGACTTGTACTGTTTTGTCCAATGATCAGAATCAACAACAAAAAGCAATGTTTAATAAAGAAAAAACAAGCTTGTGTCACTCCAATAAAATTTAAGAACAAATTAAGTTTAAATTTGCAAACATTTAATAACCGTCATCTTCAATCTAAATTTTACTGGTTCTCATACAGAACAGAAAGATTGCACTACCGGCCAGTTGGTCGAGCGGTAACGCGTTCGTCTCTGGAGCGGGAGGTCTGAGGTTCAAATCTCGGGCCGGTAAAATTGGACACAGTGTTGCCAAAGGCTCTCCAACGCTGCTACATTTCTTCAAGATGGGCCCCGCCAACTCGTTACACGCTTCGGCGTATTACAGCTAGTACAATGAAAGATTTGATTTGATTTTATGAATATTTACACCGAAAAGAAAAGCCTTAATTACCTGAAAAACAACGAAAATGATATTATGAGATAATAATGTTTAAATGTTTTTATATTTCAATTTAAGAGTAACTAGGATGTTAGCATAATTGTTTAATATTACAGAAATTAGGTCGGATGGTTGAAATTAATTTCAAACTTCATGCTAGGGATGTGGAAGCGGAAGCGGTTAATTTTTTGTGGAAGCAGAAGCGGAAGCACTTTGATGAAAGAGATTGGAATCGGAAGCGAATGAGGAAGCGAAAGTGTTGAAAAGGAGCTGGAAACGGAAGCAATTTTTTCAAAATCAGGCGCTTCAGAATTTTCAAACTGGCTACAACCGCTGGGGTAAAATGTAACAATATTAAAATAATAATGTTGAATCGACAACCCGGGCATGGTATGGGATGCAATGGAAAATGGAATGAAATGGAACGGAAATTTCGGTATAGAGTATGGAAGATGCCAGAATGGAATGGAATGGAAGATTTCAAGAATGGAATGGACGACAATCTTCCATACCAATTCCATATTAGATTTTGTACATTGCATTTAAAGAGAAATACAAACCGATGTCGTGTGGTGATAAATAATATTGTCACAGAAGTATTCAACTTCAATATCTACGCGTATTATTTGTCGACAAATCGCGGTATACCGTGCTTATTTATACGCGTATTGCGCAAACAGTGTACGAATTGCATCATTGTATACCTAAGTACATTGCAATTTGCAGCATTGATGTTATGGTTGACGACTTTGACAGGTTTGACTTGTTTTTTTGTTTTTTGTTTTGAGATTGGCAATTTGCCAAGCCCTAAATTTTGTTTTCTTAGATCGCCATGAAAACTTTTATTTGCTATTTCATTCTAATTTCAGCTTAAATTTATTTATATTTTTAGTTTTTCGGTTTATAATAATTCTTTTTGGTGTTAAAGCTTGGTACTTCTACTACGGTAAATGTTCTTTAGCAGTTTGGTTATGACAAATTTTATGGTTGATATGAGAGCAAGCTTGTGCGGTAATCATTAAACCATAGGCATAACCAAGGGGCCCAGCCTTTCTGCCTCCCCCTCAATTGAAATGCTACCATTGATAAAAATGATGACACAAAACCTATTTATTCAGTTTTTTAGCATTTTTTGGGCGAAACAGTGCATGCGTACAATAGCAATTAGCAATAACTTAATATTGACGACCAGTGAGACCGGGCCCTCTCAATTTAAATTTTTGCCAACCAATTTAAATGTCCAAGCCGGGAGAAATTCAGTGTTTTTGTTCTAAAAGGTGCAATCTCAGGCCTTCGTCTAACTTTTTTATGCAATAATATGTTTTACGCCCCCAGCTAACTTTTATGTTGCAATAACATGATTAGTAACCATTCATTGCATCTAATATACCAATTTGAAACAACTTTAAGTTCCACCTTCAACCGTACCAACTTCAAATAACAATCCAACATCCATCTCGTCAGTTTTCACGCGACAAAATGCTTTTGAAAAAAATTTAGCTAGGGGAAATACTTATTGAACAAATCATTGAAGTTGAATTGAGGGTGCGTGGGCTCTTGGTCGTAAATATTCCTAAAACTGGTAATTTTGATGACAAAACAAAAATCTTCAAAAGCAAATCTTTGAGTGAATGACTTAATGCTAAAATTGTTGCAGAAAGCAATGTACCTTTATTTCCCCGACCAGGCCAAGTCACAAAATTTAACCCCAAAATGCAAGATTTTAAACGTGTTTTGGACTTGGCCTGAAGTAGAGGGAGGGATTTGGTCAATTGGCTTTCAAATCTCAAAAATTTTGTTCTTTCAAATGGGTCTGAAAACGTTCGAAATGTGATCCAAATGGCATTAAAATAGCCATTTTTTTCCAAAAACCTACAAAAAATCGCCCAGTGGCTGGGTGTTTCGCCCCGAGACCCCCATAGCCTCGGGCGGCTGGTGGCTCCGCTCCCAGGCCCCGTCTGTGATACGTTTGAGTTGCGCTAATTTGCTCACCACGTCTCCCAATTTTGATAATTTAGTAAAACTTTTTAACTTGCGGTTTTAGTCTTTTCCCTTTAGCAAATACTGGTTAAGTGCTAAATCAGACTTCCAGCTTTTGATCTTTCATTCTTTGTCCTATAAAAATATCTCTTTTCAAAAATTTCTGATGACGTCATTGCATGTGATTTACGGTTTAGCTCTCTCCCCAATCCAAAATCCGGGTTACGCTTATGCATTAAACCATGTGCAATATGCGTACCACATACCGGTTGTTACATCTTAGTATTGTTGACGCACCTTCACGAGAGGTTGCGTACAACATCGCAAAGATGCAAAAGCAGCAAAATAAACGTTGCATTGCTTCCAGTCTAAAATTTCTTTGGGATGGAAGCATGAAATGAAATATGGAAGAAAATTTTAGTATGGAATGGAATAAGGAATGGAAGATTTTTAGTATGGAATGGAAGAAAATTGCCAGTATGGAATATATAGTAAAATCGTTTTTCATTCCTTTCCATACCATACCCTGTCTACAATACCAGTTAAATAAAATAGCTTACAAAGTAACTTGCCTGTTTTTTTTACACTAAATACAATTAGCTGTTTCCAACTGAGCAGGGATATGGAAGCGGAAGCTGGAAGCGGAAGCGGTGGAAGCGGTTAAGTTCTCGTGGAAACGGAATCACTTTGATGAAAGAGACTGGAAGCGGAAGCAAACTCGGAAGAATAAAACTTCAAAAGAAGCTGGAAGCGGAAGTATTAAAAATTTAACTGCTTCCAAATCCCTGCTTTATGCAATGTCAAATGTTTATTGCAGCGAATAGTTTGCAGCAAATAGCAAGCAAATAGCAAGCAATGTTTTTTGCTTGGGCATGTTTAATTATACCTTATGAAAAGATTGTCATTGATCCATTTCTTACCATAATCTTATTGCTCCGCCTGTAAAAATAGCAGCTATTGTCCTTATTTGTTTTCGTTATCTGTCGTTTGTTGTAGCTTACTTTCTTTTTTTTTTTTTTTTTGGCTGTGTCTTTTTTTTTTTTTTTTATATTACGTTACTATTTCTAACTACTGCTTGAACGCCTTGGTAGGGTCCTGGGGTGCTAAAACTTAGTACAAAACCTGATGACTTGGTAATGATTTACTAAAACTTAAAACTGCTTTCATGATAAATAAGCAATTAACTGCTTGCCGGTGAATTCCAGTACATCGCACAGCAAGGTGACTAAAGCCATTGCCGTTTAAGTTGAGTATCACCGGACTCTACCTTAACTGGTGTGAGATACACATCATCAACATTGCAAAGACACAAATTTAGTTCCTCTCGTGGGTATGCCTTCGTTCTGACTTAGATATCGGAGAGATCACAAGTTTGGTACTTTGTACCAGCTAATTATTTTGACGCAATGTGGATGGTGTGACTCGTATTGCTATATGTTGTGTATAATTGTTTTGATGCATATGTATCGATTGCAAAATTGTTATTGTCTTGATGCTATGACCAGCTGCTACTTGAAAGGGTTTCCGGACCCGGTGAGGTTTCATTTTCAGGGTGGTTTTTCTTTCCTCACCATGCTCCGTTGAGCTAAACATAGTTTTGGGTCGGTTGCGCCACCCGTTGACCACCTACGTAACCGTGCCTGGCCTTGCACTGGTCACTGTCCCTCTCTTTTCTCTTTATCAATCATTCGAACAACTACTCCAGCCGTTAGTTTTACTTCCATTTTGTGTGCCTGCGTGTATGTTGATGATTGTGATTGATTAGGCCTACAATGTACTTTGAGCTCGTGTGACAGGTGTAGCAACCATGCAAATAAAAATCGCTTTTTTGTGTTCAGTATCCTCTGCAAGTCTTAACGTCTGACGTTGTGTCGCTACTTCCTTTTCCTGACTCTACGTGTTATTATTGTGTTACCATGCATTTGCTATTGTTGTGGTGGTCAAGAATAAAAAAAGAATGAATGAATGAATAGTACGCCAATAAATGTTAAGAAAATCTTTTCAACAAATTTCTATACTCGCAATATGTAGCATGATTTAGCTGCGCTAAATTACATTCGAATGTTTTTTGTCTGTATCAGTGCAGTGACGTAATATTCATGGTGACGTAGCCTAAATTGAGAGTGCTAATTGGTTGACCACAAAAGCTGGCGCGAGCACCGCCTAAAATTTCGCTCTGAAGGCAATCTACGCGGTTTTCTGCGCAAACTAAATTTTGTTCGTGTTTGCATTCGCGCTCTATATAAACGAGTTCATTTTACTTTATTATAACCTTTGTTCCGCGAACGCCGCCTTCTCGTTCGCGCCGCTTTCAGCGTTCGCGGTGTGTACAAACAGGCTTTAACGATTTCATCTCTGGAGCGGGAGAACTGAGATTTAGATCTATCGGGCTGGTCAAATTGGATGCAGCGTCGCCATAGGCTCGTCACCGCTGCAAAGTGCAACATTTCTTCAAAAGAAGTTGTGTTGCCCGAGCGCAACGACGCGAAGGTGGGCCATGCTAACTCGTGAAACGCTTCCGCGTAATATAGCGAGTATAAAGAAAGATTTGATGTATTATCAGGAGTGCGCAATATCTTTTGGGTAATAATCAGGTTAGCATGATTTCGGCGCAACTCGCAACCTACTTACGTTGTTCGTCCTTGAATAACGCGCTTTACGATGATTATTTCTGCTTATTTCCTTGAACAAGCAGCAAATTTACGTGGAAAGAAGTCAAACGTCAACCTGAAAGCTTAGAAAATGGTCATCTCCTAAGCGGGTGCAGATTCGTCCAAAAGATAGGACCACGGTCGTTTTTCTCATGATAGGAGGTTAAGTATGCATCAACCAATCAACTTGAGTTAAGTAAATTATTTGTTTTCGGAAAAAAAAAAAAAGAAAACACGATCTCTTGTTTTACAGCCTTATTTATATACCAAGCTTTAAACTGTTTTGCGCTTATTTTAACTGTTAATTGATTGTTTGCTGGCACCACTCCTGTATCATCCCGACAAAGAAAGCAAAGTTAGCTATCTTGATTGAACATGATGAGAAAATATTAATCAGAATGAGAAATTGATTAAACTTGATGATTAAAAAAGGTTAGAAAACTTGATGAGTAATTGCCAGCTAGCCGGTAATTACGATTACTCAGTAGCAGGAGTGCAGGACATAAAATGTAACTATCTCAAAAGGGTATTCAGGTCGAAAATTTGTTCGCTCAATTTTTTCTCAAAAAAAAATTGACAGATCTGAAGACCAACTTCCCCAAATTTGAGCTTTTTACAACCTTCCGTTCCTGAGATATAACAGATTGGATTTTCCCTTAGAAAGGCTTTTTCTCCTTAGAAATTTTGCCACGGTTTCCTGAGATATAACAGATTGGATTTCCCCTTAGAAAGGCTTTTTTTCCTTAGAAATTTTGCCACGGTTTCCTGAGATATAACAGATTGGATTTCCCCTTAGAATGGCTTTTTCTCCTTGAAATTTTGCCACGGTTGCCAATTAAAAACAAAATTTCAAAAATTTCAATAAATGTCAGCCAGTTTTCCCAATGTTATTATTCTGTCACAGTACTGACAAAATGGTAAAACGGTAAGTGAAAAACGGCTAATTTTGAACTGCAATATCTTGAAAACGGGAAGGCGTAAAAACCTCAAATTTGGTGAGAATGCATTTTAGGCATATCCCAACATTTTGGTCATGAGTGAAAAACTTGACTTGAATGTGCTTTTAAAGTAGTTTCCTCTTTTAACATTGATTTAATTTATTGAAAAACTCGGCTCTTGAAATAGCTTACAGAGTGCTTCATTAGTCAGAATGCATCTTCGATTGAGAGGTGATACCTCTCGAATAGCATTAGTTAGGAAATAATACCTCAAAATAATCTATGCCTCATGCAGACATTCATAATACATTGTCGACTTGCATGAATGGCCTAGCATTAGACATTTGGGGCAACAATTACCTGGAATATCAGTTGAGTATCAAAGTAAAACCGGTGAGTTAGTCGAGAGAAACGCGTTCGTCTCTGGAGCGGGAGGTCTGAGGCTCAAACTTCGGGCCGGTCAAATCGACACAGTGTTGCCAACGGCTTGCCACCGCTGCGACTTTTCTTTGAAAGGAGCTGTGTTGCCCGGGTGCAATGACGCGGAGATGGGCCCGGTAAACATAGTCACTAAATATATAAAGTAACAGGGTGACGATAATCGGTCAGTGTGAACATGAAGCAAAACTTATTGTGGACCTGGTTTAATCGATTAAACAAAACACACAAGATCAAATTCATTAATATTTGGCGTTATATAATAAGCAGTATAAGCTTGTAGAACAGTTCGCAAAAACAAAGCACAGTCGAATACGGTACGAAGATAAATTACTGACTTCCTTTTCTTTCTATTCAATAGAATATGATATGGTCTATACCGAAAAACTGTCTACTTAAAATTACTTTGTCTCTGATGAAACACTCTCATTGGCAACGGATCAACAGCAGTAGTCTATGCTTTCAATTTATATATTTTGAGTGCTTTATGCAGCCCCGATAACTTACCAAAAGTAGAAAAACAGCAATACAAGCAGCAAAATTTTTAAAAATACTGTAGAGCAGTGATTCCCAAACTTTTTTACAGGCGTACCATTTTAAGGTTTTGTTCAGAGTCCGTGAACCACCTACTATAAGTTTTATCTGACTAGAGCAGGGGTGGGCAACCTTTTCGTTCCATGGGCAACATGCAGACCCAGCAAGGTTCCAATTGGCTACCACCATTCCAGCTGACCACAAAAAGGTCACCGGCTGAACATTTGGCATTTGTAGCCGATTTAATGGCACTGACCAAAAAAAAAGTCCTCTCCTGAAAATAAGCCAAATTTATACATAAGCTGAAGTACCTCGCGTACCACAGTTCGGGAACCACTGCTGTAGAGCGTCACCTCTTCTGCTGACAACAGAGTGAACAAACAGCATCTAAGAAAACTTGGGAAATTTTGATATTTTTTCCGCCTTATTGATAGCGTTGAATAAAACAGAAAAAGAATTACCGTGGTAGAGTTGTGCTGGACCGGTATATTATTATTATTAATTATTTTTGCATGAAATACTTTGGTTAATTATCCGCTTTTAAAGAAACGATTTTGCGATTTGTTAGAAACAAATCGTTAGAAACAACAAAATTGTTAGAAGCAACAACAACAAAAAAATTTGCAAAAAATTAAGCGAATTGTTAGAAAAAACAAAAAATTTTGCGATGGTTTTGAAGGTTGGTTCTGGTAAAGTGATGGTCATAATTTTCAAATAAAAACCATGGGCTTGAAAACTTGGGGAATTTCGGTATCTTTCCCGCTCGATTGATAGCGTTAAAAAAACAAAAAGATAATTATTTTTGCGTGAAATACTTTGGTTAATTATCCGCTTTTAAAGCAACATTCTTTGTAGAGCAAGTTCTGTCCATCACCGCCACATCATTCTCTTAACATCCAGCAACATGCAAACTTTGGGTAATTCCCTTGAAAACTATGAAGCTTAATTTCAAAAGCATACGGTTCGCACCATTTCAGACAGGGATATGATTGCTTTTTTCTCCCGTTTCATTGTTTTGTCTAAACGATCCAGATTCTCCAAAAACGCGCTGGCAGCACTGATAGCGGTTTCGTCAGTAAACTCATATCTAAACCAAACACTTAGGATCATTATTCAGTAAAATCATTTGTTAAAAGCGTAACCGCTTATCGATTTACTGTAATCAACTCTATCTACGCGAGAAAAGCAATCATTTCTATCTCTGTGTTGTGCTGTTTTTATAGTGCTTGTATTGGTTAACAAGACTTGAGAAAGACGTTTTCCTGCTGGCCCTTAAAGGAGCAAATCCAAAATTTTGCTTAAGGGACTTTGACCAAAAGTTAAAAATTTTCTATTCAAAAAATGCCTCATTTAGGCGGCGTTTTGAGCAAACTGGTACAACTCAAGCGTACCATAGGCGGGGTCTGGGCCGCCGG
The DNA here is from genome assembly GCA_963965965.1 of Trididemnum nubilum. NCBI lineage: Eukaryota > Metazoa > Chordata > Ascidiacea > Aplousobranchia > Didemnidae > Trididemnum > Trididemnum nubilum. The sequence goes on along the minus strand of OZ014473.1, from coordinate 8,802,010 downwards.
AGGCCTTGGGAAACAAGGAGGAAAGCTTCCAGCGGCTGGCAATTTTTGTATTTTTTCGGAACAAAATAGCCATTTAGATCACATTTTGCACGTTTTAAGAGCAGTTTGAAAGAACTAAGCTGCTAAGATTCGAAAGGCAGTTGAAAGAAATGAAATTGCCCAGCCCCTTCAGCCCTCCCCTTTACTAACAGGTCAAGTCAAAAACATGCCTAAACACTTGCATTTTGGGGTAAATTGCAACTTTATTCAATAACAAAACATTGCCTACTTTGTGTTTGGCAGTGTGAGATTCAAACTCTTGTTTGCGTTGAATCGCACGAAGCATCGTAGAAAGCAACGAGTCCGATACACATCAACTGCTTCAAAATAAGACTGGTCTTGAAATATAAAATTTTCTTGCTTGAAACCATTTTTTCTTGATACAGTGGGCAATGGGGTTCTGAAAAAACAAGTGGAAATAACGTTCTTAAAAAATTCTGAAAAAACTTTCCAATTATACGGTTGGAAAGTTTGTTCGTAACGGGTTGTGCTATGCCACGCCTTCTTTAGCCTAAATATTAATTTTGCGAAAATAAATTCAGGCTGGAGAGTGGAGAGTCACCATCAGTGTCGGGAGTCGCAATTTTTTCACTGAATTGGTGGTCAAAATAAAATCCTTAATGAGTCGGGAGTTGGTGTCGGAATTTGATGCAGAAGTTATCGAATTGAATTGTACTCAAAGTTTGAAAAGTACACTCAGCAGTGAAAAAGGATTAAAACTAAGCTGCTAATTTTTTTTAGTCGGAAAATTTTGAAAAAAAAATCATTTGGAGTTGGAAAATTTAAAAAAATCAGGACGGGAGTCAAAGTCAGCTGACTTTTAATAGATTTCCTACAGCCAGAAATATCGAACACACGTAATCAACGTGCTGAAGTTGGGTACTGTTTTTTGTTCGTTTGTTGTTTTTTTTTTGGTTCTTTTTGTTTTGTTTTTATCGATTCTCTTTTTCTATTTTTTGTGGTGCAAAAAGTGCCAAAAAAAGCGAACACATAATAAACAAAAAGAGTAAAGTTTTTGAAGTTGCCATGGATAAAGCAATTCTCCAACGGATGCATAAATCATGTCAACTCAAATATACTGTAAGATGTGAGTATGAAACTTGCGAAACTGAAGCAAAGGTGTTTTCTGATCGTATTACGGTAAAACTCCTTATATGCCGAACCTGCAGTATTGACCCAGTCACAAATTGGCAGCATTGACAAAAGAAGCGAGAGATCGCAAAGGACAAGTTACAGTAGCTGTAGCTAAACACACAAAGAGGCGTCGAATTGCGCCTTTTTGCAGATGTTTTCACAACATTACAACAAATACCTGAAAAGCACGTCACGCTGCAACAAATACTTAAACAGCACGATGACGTCACTGACCTGATGCACATGCAACCATACTCGTTTGCAAACCAGTGCAAGTAGCTGTAGTGATCTGAGAAGTGAACTACAGCGCAGTTCCATATCAGAGTCGTGATGACGTCACTGGCACTTTTTCCTTGAAGTACTGGTAAATAGTCAATTACTGGTGACGTCATTTTTTCGTAATCATCTTTGATAATTGGCTCAAGTTTTTCAATGAACTCACGTACTACGAGGTAATACTAAAACACAAAAAACTGTATAGTAAAGAGCTTGCTTAGTTTTTCATAACCAATCTGTACTACTACCGATGAGTTGATTTGATGTTTCACCTCCCAAACCAGTAGGCTTCTTTGGAACAATTTTTGGCAGTGCTGCCTCTACAGTTACAAAAAGATGAGAAAAAAAATAACAGCAGAAGATAGGTAACAGTAACAACACATGAACATTACAATACTTTTATTATTATATCGGAAAACATTACAATGATGAAACAATAACATAATATCAAAATCAAATCTTTTATTATACTCGCTGTAATACGCCGAAGCGTGTAACGGTTTGCGAGGCCCATCTCCGCGTCATTGCACCCGGGCAACACAGCTTCTTTTTATACTCGCTGTAATACGCCGAAGCGTGTAACGGTTTGCGAGGCCCATCTCCGCGTCATTGCACCCGGGCAACACAGCTTCTTTCGATGAAATGTCGAAGCCGCGGCGAACCGTCGGCAACACTGTTCCCGATTTAATCGGCCCGAGATTTGAACTCAGACCTCCCAATCCAGAGACGAACGCGTTACCGCTCGACCAACTGGCAGGTCAATAACATCATGTAAAATTTTGAAAATTATGTTACTAACAATATAAAAAGGGGAATACAGTATAAAAAAGTTTTCTCTAAGTTGTTCTGTTTATGACTGGAAAGGGAGAACTCGAGCTCCCCAGAAGCATATTTTCGAAAATGTACCCTGTTTTAGCGCTTCAATTTGTAATCTTTGGGCTGGCATCGCTGCCTGAAGCGCCAACTTTTTGGACACTAGGCTACAATGATAACGCTGCCAACTTGTAAAAATGTCTTAAAATAAAGAGAAAAAGCGGAAGATTGCATCAATATGAATATTTGTTAAAAAGCCTCCCAGAAACAATGGAAAAAGATCTATTGTAGTTGGCTTTTCGCATTGACGAAAATCGAAATGGCGTAATTTGGTAGGTTGAAAAATAGGTTTATAGACATCGAAACCGGTTTCAAAAACAATACGTTTTTCTGTTTTCAAAACCAAATTTTTCAAAACCAAATTAGTAGTCAGGTCAAATTTAGTTCTCGAAACAATTCCGACTCATTTCTCATTGATAAAAATTCTTTTTTAATCTTTGTTTTATACATTTACATTGCTAAATCTTAGTTTTTCGAAGATTTGTAAAGCGTGATAAAAAAGTTCCGTCTCCCACAAAAGTTTATTTTTGAATTAGTTACCTTACACGACAATGACGTCATTCTTTTAGTTTATGATATAATTTATAGTAGGGGTGGCAACCTTTTTGCTACTGCGGTCCGATTTGAAACTTGAATTTTTTTTTGCGGACCAGTCTTGAAAATGAACGCAAATTGTTGAGCAAACAAAGATTTGATTATAATAGTTATAGCTTATAACAGTTACCGTATTAGTGGTATTTCATACAACTTTGATTCAACGAAAACTTTGAGCTTGTTTCGCTGCAACAAGACGCTGCCACCGAGGAATTATGGAACGCAACGACACCCGCAATGTGTCCCTCATGATCACTCTGTTTCAAGCCTGATCTGGTGCTCCTTTACCTTGCTAACGTATATACGAGTATCTGCTACCAACTAGCCCAACATACAACAAACTGACAGTTGCTTCCCGCAACTTTACGATTTGAGAACCGCAGCGAAAATGTTTTGTTGTTGCTTCGCGTTGTTGGCTAAATTATGTCGTGAAAACGTGCATTGTTGATCATAGGCTATGTTATAGAAATCAAGCAATAAAACACATAGTTTTTGTGTAACGTCCAAAAGAAATGGCGTCAAACTTTTTTCAATGAACAAATATTTGAAACGGTGGTTCTTAACCTGTGGTACGCGTACCACTAGTGGTACATTAAGGTCTGCCAGGTGGTACGCGAGTATTTTCTAGGTGGTGCCTTTTTTTACAAAAAGTCTAGATGGGGCTATTGAAAAAATCTGGATCAGAGGCTCCCAAAGGCGTTGACACCAAATTGCGAAGAAGATCTTTGTTTTTCTTTTTTTGGTCATCAATCAAATTCGGAGACAAAATCTTAAATGGCTGCGGCAGTCCGGTTACCTTTGGTGTGACTAATTGGATCAAATTCGTAGTTGTACAAGAAGTGGTACGCGTTGACAACACGAAGTGCCTAAGTGGTACGAGGTCGTGAAAAGGTTGAGATTCACTGATTTAAAAAGAAAGGATGATTTTACACATACTACAGGCACTAGCGTACGCAGGATTTTCGGAAGGGGGGGGGGGGGGGCAGGAAATTTGAGAATATTGAAGACCAAAAGAAAAGTTTCTCTACTCAGATTTAGTCCGGATTTTTGGCTCAAAAGTCGGTGAAGACCAAACACAAAAAAGTTTTCAGTTAGATTCTGTCCGTTTGTGTGCTAAACTTACAAAGGGCACCATGGCCATGGCACCATGCCCCCCCTAAATACACCCCTGATTACAGGAAACCTACAGAGCACCGACAAGTGCAACGCAGCGGCGCTAAACCCCGAACTAATCGATTGCGGTGCGGCCCAGCACCACGGTAGTTGCCGACCACGGATTTATAGGATTTCGATATGAAAAGTACCGCAAGTCAATAATGGCACCATGAATGTGAAAGTGTTTGGCAAATCGGCGAGTTGTGTGTTGTCTCGCTATAGAAACTCGATAAATTTGCTTCAGAGTAAATCTTGAGCGTATTCTATTCACATAATTTTCATTACCTCTTTCAAGAATTTGTGGTATGGTAAGTCGTCCTCAAGATTTTGTTTAAGGTTAAGGTTGTCGTAATAAAATCTTTCACAATTTTCTTGAATTCCATGAATAAAATCATCATTATCGATTGGGAAGCTTAGCCATGGCTTAAATAAGCGGTCCGCGAGACTTCCCGTGTTTCTCGACGATTGGCATTCCTATAAATCATATATCAAATCAAACCGTCACTATGCACCTTGCATTACGTCATAAGGTGGAAGGCCCGGTTTATACGTGACATGCGTTCACAACTTTACATCCAAGTGTTGACATCCACCTTTTGACGTAAAATTGCGAGCGCACTGGTAAAGTCTAGAACACCAAAAAAATGCAGTCAGAATCGACACGCTTGAGTGATTTTCCAATTTTAATTTTGTGTGTTTGCTTGAAAGTTTTGGGAATGCGTAACAAAGGCATTTTTTAATAAACAATATGCAACAATGAACGAGTTTTGTGAATTCAAGTCAAGCAATTATGAAGAAATCACTCAAGCGTGTCGATTCTGACTGCGATTTTTTTGGTGTTCTAGACTCTTCCGAGTGCACTAGCGTGGCTTTGTTTTCTTTTTTTGAAACGAAAAACAACAAAACTTCGGTACCACAGTCGTGTTGTTTCAGCAGCATAGCGCTTTTTGAAACAAATAAATATAAATTTTCTACGGTTACAAATGTATGCCAAAAGTACAGTAGACAGGACCTACAGGCCGAGCAATTGACATCTGGAGCCATTCGCCATTCTTATGTCATTATAGATGATGATGTCATTACGGCCCGTAGCTTCTGTGCAATATTTCTTAAGCGAGTCCATGGTCTGGGTTTACTAGTTATTGCGAAGAAAATTTCGTAACGGTGGTGAGTTACGTCCAATTTGATCTCGGCAATTTAACTCCAAATCACCTGTTTCTGTGGTAAGCATGCTAACCGCTCTACAAACAGATTTACTTCAAACATAAAAACCGAGCAGAGAATTAAACTGGGTTTAAAAAAATTCTTAAAAATTGGTTGTCAAATAAAACATCTAGACTTCAGAAAGTTAGTTAATAACTCTAACTTACAACGGATCGTAATATGCAGCACCTATTTTAATGTTACCAAATCAAAATGCGCTCAACGGCACATAAAATCATCTCACAAGCCAAACTACAAACTATGCAAGAACAATTTCATACAAAATGTAAGTGAAAATGTCATGTTGCATCGATTGACTTCGAAAATCAAACAAGACTGCAATGCGGCAGCAATTTAAAAGAAATGATACGGTATAATCAAAATCTCATACAAAGCAGTAATGATTAAACCAACCCCAAATTATACAGTTTTAAAAAACTGTTCAAGCGTAACAACAATAGTTTACTTAGTCCAGGCTGTGATTATGCTACTTAACAACTACCGTTGAAGATTGAATTACGACTGTTTGCAAAAACTTCTGTACGAGTTAAAAATTACTCTACATACGAACTTGTCTATACCAGGGCTTCCCAAACTGGGGGTCGCGTAACGACCTTCAGGAGTCGCAAAGAGTATACCAATTTTTACAAGAAAGGGTGAAATTGGTATACTCTTAGCGATTCATGACTATCGCTAAAAACTTTTGCAATTCTGCAAAACGTCATTCGTAACGTAGCCATAGATTCTACTTAAATAGGCGCCCTTTCATAATGAGACCTTATTATATACGATGACAGCAGATAAGACTTTTCCCCATTCGTATCATGTAGCACAGCTGGATGCCCAACTTGTTTTGTCACTATGGTGTATGACATAATAGAACTATGCAGACCAAATTCAATGCTTGTATAATGCTGTAATCAGTATCGATGGGGGAGGGTATAGCCAGTACTAAAATTGTGGGGGTAACGCGGGAAGACGCGTCCCCCTTATAGAGAGTTAGCGTCTCCCCATCAAGATTTAGCGTCCCCCCATTGAGATTTCAGTATCCCCCCTAACGAGATTTCAGCGCTCTCCATTAAGAGTTAGGGTCTGGATGATTAGACAAAAAAACTGGCTATCAGCACCAATTAATCCCGAATTCCGGCCAAATACAGTACCAAATTGCGGTGAGGACCTATTTTTTTGACTTGCAATCGAGTATGGGGACATAATCCCTTCAAATTTTGATGAAAATCTTTTTTTCTTTTTGGTCTTCAATCGAATTCGGGGACAATATCTGAGCTTGAAACAAAATTTCCACTGAATTTCAGCCGCATTCCGAATGCGTTTGGTCAAGGCTACGAAAGCGTCCCCTCGTGGAAAATTTTACGGTTTAAGCACAAAGTATAGCTCCCCCCCAATTGGCATGCTAAACAAAAAACAAAATAAGAAAAATACCACGTATCAGGACTTCTGAGACTGTCTTTTGCACTGAAATAGACTCAAAAAAAAAAGAAAACATTTGAAGCATTTCATATTTTGAAACGTTAATTTAGGGGAGGGGGGGTAATTCGTGAAAAATAAAACTTACAAATCAGAAAAAAAAAATTAAAACATAGCCAAAAATTAGTACTCAAATTTGGTCGCACTTCGAAACATGCTTAACATACAGTAGCTTTCATCATAAATTATATAAGCTTAGGAATAGGGGAAGGGCTATTCAGCATCAGTTAATTACCAATCACTTCCCTTACACTTCCTTCCATTAGCCCCCCTAATTGTATATTTTTCCATAAATTACGGACGAAATAGATTACTTCTTGAGAGCTTTATTGATCTACCGGTATAGGATTTTATGGTTTACCAGCTTGTAAAAAGAGAACTGAAATTCTAGCAATAGCTACCACCAACATAACCCTTATAAAAAATTGCAAACATAGGTATAGGCCTAGCCCTAAAGGTTTGGTGTTCACCGGGCATAAGTAAAATAATTCTGCTTCTGGCGTTCTTCCGGTGAAGTCATAGTCACAGCAAGCTCGATCTTAAAAGCCTTGTTGTTTTTATTGACGTTTCGTTGGTCATGACGACCAGCATCATCAGAAATCGTTACTGTATTTCTGATGATGTTGGTCGTCATGACCAACGAAACGTCAATAAAAACAACAAGGCTTTTAAAAGATCAAGCTTGCTGTGACTATGACTTCACTGGAAGAACGCCAGAAGCAGAATTATAGCCCTTATAATTACGCTTTCGCACTGCTAATTTTTATGCCACGTTTTGATAACATTAATTTTTATCAGAATAGACCTAGAATTAGGTTATTTTTCCAAAAAAACACAAAATTTTTGAGCGCTTGGGGCTCCGCCCCCAGACCCCCGCAACAGTCCTCCCCATTGCAGAATTCTGCCTACGCGCCTGGCTGTAGTACCGATAGTTTAGTAGAGGAGTTGGAGCCTATTATATATAGGTGAGTAGACGTGTAACTACCATACTACTACTACTGGTTAGATTCTGTTAAATGGATAGCTAGTTAAAAAAGTCGCAGGATAACAGTAATAAGCGTACTGAAGATGATGTTGAAGCAGTGGTAAAAATAAAGACAAATGCAAACAGGGTGTTTGCAAATGTGTTTGCATTTTGTACGCATTGAGTACCAGTGCCTTGTGGTTATTTTTTTCCACTAAAAACTACCACAAATCCACAACTTACAGTGTTTATTATAGTAACCATCAGGGGTCGCGAAGGTTTTTAGAAGATTAAAGGGGGTCGCGAGCAAAAAACTTTGGGAAGTCCTGGTCTATTCTACAGCAAAACAGCCTTACAAAAACCGCCTGAGATATTATACAAGTTACAATAAAAGGGTATTCTTTGCACCTATCCTTGCTGTTGACACTTTTTTTGTCGGTACCGGTACATTTTTGGAAAAAATTAAAACAAGACAAAAAAAATACATAAAACAAAAGGAATCAAACGACGTGGCAAAACATTGGGCTCGTAAAAAAAGAACTATGGTAATCATTAACTCCTTGTTAGCATAACTAGTCTTTAGCAAGGTTCTTTGCAGACTGATTGACTTTAATTGGGATTGAACCTAAAAAAAAACATCATCATACAAACCTGCTAATTCGTTCCGGTAATTCCGTACACTTTTCAACTTACATTTAACGCTTTGTAGTTGATGTATTGAGTAAATCGTGTGTGAGGGTCCAACAATTGACGCAAGATTGACGTAGGGGGAAGTACCGTTCTTGCTTGTGACGCCATTACCGAAGGAAAGACAAAATGAACATGGTTATGGGCAAGACCGGGGGCAAAAAACGTAAGCTGGGCCTGGGCATGAGCTTTCGCCAAATTCCAATCCCTTGATTGCGGAGTGTATACAATTCCACTTTTGTCAACAATTGATAATTGGTCATCCGTATGAATCCGCACCTCTCTCACATCCCAGTAGTATCCGTCAAACACCCGATAATCCTGTAGTTTGAAAGGCAACTTCCAAGCAATGTCACTGTCTTTTTCTAAAAACATATGCTGTTCATTTTAAATTACAGTTAATAAGACTTTAGAAATTAAGTTTCTTGACTTTTCGCTTACGTTTGGCACCATTGTTTGGTTCTGCTTCTCAAATTGCCTGTTTTTTGCTTTTATTTCAAAAACAAAGCAAAAAGTGATTCCATTTATTGAACGTGAAAGAATGGGCTCATTTGTGACGATATCTATTGAACACAATTCACTCAGTGCATTACTCGGTCATTATTTTTGGTGGGCTTTGTGAGGAGTGTTAATTACAGAAAAACTATTTTCTTACCTTGTGTTTTAATTAAACATCAAGTTAAAGCCATATAAGACAAAAATTCAGAGAAAAACTTGTTTTAAGAACCATTAAGAGCAATCGTAAAACCTTTGTACTTAGTTTAAATATTTTTTGCCTTTTACGCGGAGGTGGAGTCGAGGACACAAGGTTCGAGGCCAAAGACACACACAAAAAAAATCCGAGGCCAAGGATAGCCCTACCGAGGACAGACCTTCTCGAGGCCAAGGCCAAGGACCAAGGACACAACGCAGAAGTGATCTCAAAAAAAAAGGTCTTCGCTTCAAAACTTCGTAAATTTTCCAGAAATTTCTAGCGTTCTCCAGAAAAAAAAATGTCTTCAAAATTTTTTTCGCAAGCTCTCTGGCATTCTTCAAGACGAAACAAAATTGGTCATAGCCTTGGCCCATTTTCCACAAGTCAAAAAACAGTGCTGTCCTCGAGCGGAGGACAGGGCATTTCCGAGGACTTGCAGGCTTCGAGGCCAAGGCCTTGAGCTTCAAAGCCAAGGACTTGAGCTTTGAGGCCAAAGACTTCAAATTGTGTCCTCGAGGACTCCACCTATGCATTTACAATTTACCCATCAGCAGATAGCACCGTGGAATGATGTTGAGCCTGCACTTCTGAGTGGTGCGCAAATGATATTTAATTCTCTCCCGAGTTCGCTTCGTTTGAAAAATGTGACATTCCGTCGCACAACGATGCTTTCATCCACAGACAGAGCGGGCGACTCCAACCAACAGTTATTTAAATGTGTTCCAAGTGATGGGAGAAGTGAAAAACGGGGCCAAACCATGTAAGAGATTGCTGCTTTGTAATATACTATGTTTACTAACCTCCTCTTTCTAAACCATGACAAAATACTGAGTTCATGATGACGTTTCGCATGACGTCATCCTCGATTAGAGGAACTTGCTGCTTTTGTCCCACAAGTTTGGAAAACTCCATCAAGCTACCGAAGGTTATTTGCTTCACGTAAGAACTGCTGCGGTGTTTCGTAAAATCCAATTTCTCTTCGGTTGATAATTTTTTCACCTCAATCATTTTACCGCCGTGAAAGTATGCTAATTCAGCTGAAAAATATGTTGAAAAGCCATACATCAACCTAGCTCCATCATTGATCTCTGCAAACTCTAAGAGAGAGCCAGACGGTGTGTGGAGCTGTGGAAAACATCAATCTATTATATCGCATAAACCACGTACATAAAATACACATTTAGCTGTTAATCCCTCATCAATCCTGAAGCTGAGTTCAGATTTAGTTTAAAATAGGTTAGTCTGAGGATTGACTCATTTCCCCGCCGTTCGCCTTTATCTGGAAAAGTTGAGAGCGATTTGTTTGGGCAATTCCACTGCTATCAACTTTTTTTAAAACTTTTTTATTTTCTATTTTTGGCACTTGAGATTCAATCTGTTTAATAAGCGGAGTTCAATCTTGCATGGTCTTCAAATCGTGTACTTTTGTTTTTCTGTTTACCCTAATCTGACTGAGAATTAAACAGAAAGTAATCACTAGTTAAACCGGTTGGAAATGCTTAAACTTGCTGCACAAATCAAATTGTTCAAAAACTTTGCAAAGTTTTGTTTGCCTTCGTTACTCGTTATTTATTGGCGTACTCGTACACCATACACTTTTTAGACCCGGTATGCACTGGGCGTAAAATCGTGTGTGTTCCAACATAGTTTTAGTTTATTTCAAACAAAAATTCTGTGTTCCTGACGTACTGCCTTACCAGCGTATACGAGCTGAACGTTGGTTAAAATAAATTGAGGAAGCGCACGTACGCTCAGACGTTTATACCCAATGCAAACCAAGGCTTTGAATACGTTATTGTTCGTACCTTTTTCTGGCTCTGATCTCCACAAATTAAACCGCCTTATCAAGAGTATAAAATGCATTAATAGAAATGTCAGGGAGACCGGTATAACACAAGCCATCCAGGTCATCAATTGAAATACATCGTGGACGTAGCTTTTTTGATATTTTTTCATATTTGCAAGATTTTTTTTCAAAACCACACAGAACGAAAATAACAATAAGGTGATCTGTGTAAAAAAAGAAAAAAGCTATTAAGCACTAGTAAAAACATTTAAAAAACGAATAACCATACTACTATAATACCAAATACGGCTTGTGCAAACAAAAAACCTTATTTTTAGTGCTGATAAAAATAATAGAACAATTTTATGATGACTTGAAACTTCATGCAATGAGGCTTGACTTTCTCAAGTGCCACTTTTGAAGCTTTAAAGAGTGGTAAGAACCGCCTTATTATGCCAATTCAAATCTTGATTTGAGTTCCAGCTCACTCCAACAGCACAACACGAAAACATAAACTACTTTGATCTACTTTGTATACTCTACACTGCGTGTAGATGTGTATACTTATTTTGCACTCAAAATCGCGTTTTTAGCAATCCTTAGGCCTTGTCTTCACCGAGAATTTCCCAAATCTCCAATCTGCGGAAATTCCGCAGCGAAAATTATCGGAAATTCTCACGGAGTTTCTCGGCGGAGCAACTGGACCGAATTCAATACTAACCTAAAACTAGACTATAGGCAAGAACTTGTAAGAAGCCAACTTGCTGTTTTCTGATTACTTTCTGATATACTTCATTACTGATATTGATCTGATTGATACGAAAATAAACCCAGAGTTGTAAGTCGGGCCGGGCTTTTCGGGTCGGGTTCGGGCCTAAAGTTGATAAAGATTTTGGGCTTAATTCGGGCCTGAGACGTGCTTTTTGTCTTAGGTGCACAAAAATGTAATCAAAATAACTTGGCAACATTGTTAAATTTTTCAGACCCAACTTAACTTTCGGGTTTTTTCTGGCATGATTTGGGCTTCAAGTTAGTTTTCGGGTTCGGGCTTATATTTTCGGGTTCGGGCCCCAACAAGTCGGCCCGTTTACAACTCTGAAATAAACAGCTCAATGGCATCGCTTGAATGCCACCAACATATAATGAATTCAAGTTCACATCAATTTTCGTTTTTTTGTGATTTATTGTAATTTTCGCGCGATTGTATTTTGGTAACTGAAATCTTCTGCAGTAGCTACACATAATATGCCTACATCGTGATAAAGAAAATATAAAATATGGCAGTTAAAAGTGGATAATGAGCGGATTTCTATTTTTCAAAAGAATTTCTTAGCAATGTTTCGAGCGCGAAATCGATTTTTTTCGCATATAGAAATGACTGTGCACTTGTGATCATACAAAGATTTTTTTTCCGATTGTAAACGCTTTCTATTGTTATGTAACTATCATTTACTACGTCACACCCATTTCTTTTGCTTCGTTGTGCTTTTTCACTTATTAGTAATGTAAAAAATCCAAAGAAACTCTGTAAAAATTAGTTTGCCACTATTGCACTTCACTGCTATTATTTTTATTTCTTATTCTACAGCGAAGTCTTGAATCAATCAAATAATCTTTAAATTCAATTTTTTTAATTGAATATTTAAAAATTTGAATTAAATTTAATTTAAATTTCTCAATATTACAATCAATCTGCATATAACAATGACGATGAAAATGTTTGTAATGTGGTAGTATCAGCTATTAGTGCATGGTCTCTCATTTAAATTCATATTAGTGGAAGTTTTCAAACAAGTTTTAAAACTTAAATACCCTCTTTTTGTTTAAAAAAAGCAATTTTATAAAAACACAAGGTCCTTTTTAGCTCAATATTCAAGAACAAATAAAAAAAAATAATGTCCTTGGCAGAGATGGAAACCGGTCGGGTCGAGATTCTTCGACCGGCCGGTCAAGCCGGTTGAAACACCGGTCAAGTTCACCTTTCTTGCAACTAAAAGACATCTAAGCACCAATCAAAATATACTTATACCTTATCATAAATAAAACTTTTTATAAAAAAACAGTATGAACAAACCATACACCGTTTGAAAACACTTGTTGAATAGTTTCAAGCTGTGACTAATATGCAGTGACCATTAAGGCATGCACATCCAAGGGTGTATTTAGGGTGGGAGTATTGCGCCACGCCCTCCCCCCCACCCCCCTTTGGGCCACGGCAGAAAGCAAAAAAGTGAAAAATTTACGTTAAAATCGAGTAATCAGATTATAATAAAGCATGCTTGTGGAAGAGGCTCACGCTACCTGGCATTTTAGCATCATTTTAATCAGCTTGAGAGTAGAAGTGGCCCAAATTTTAGATTTTTTAGTACATGCTAAAATCTTGCCGCTTTGAAAAGCTTTTTGAGCTTAAATTTACCACACTCCACACAGGGCAAGAAGCACATTGCTCTTATCTTTTTATACCTAACTAAGTAGCAGCATTTCTACAAACTGCTGAGGCACATTATATTTCGAATATTTTCCAGCCAATGTCATAACAGTTTAGAGTTTGTTGCTCTGCAAATCGCAAGTAATCTGTTACCAAAAGCTAAAAAATTGTAACTTTATTTTTTGGCCTTTCGCATACTATCAGTAGAAAGCACGTCTAATAATTAGGCTTCTGCCCTCCTGTTCTTTTTATGCTTATTTTGTGCACGTTTTTCGCTGCTTAAAACAGGTCTTTCAAACCGAAACTTAACCAAAAACAGTAGCGTAGCCAGGGGGGGGGGGCTTTTAGCCTGTCTTTTGCACGGGGGGGGGGGGGGCTTTTAGCTCCTTTGAGACTGTCTTTTGCGCTGGAATTGACTAAAAAGTGATTTAAAGCATCTTTTGAAACATATTTTTAAGGGGGGGGGGGGGCTAGTTGTCAAAAATTAAAGTCACAAATCAATGAAAACTGTAAAAAACGCCAAAACATAAACAATCAAATTTGATCGCTAGTGCAAAAACGCCAAACATAGGTTTTATCAACAAATACATTGTAAACTCCGGAATAAGGGGATGGGGGCTATTCAGTGTTAGTTAACTACCAATCTCTTCTCTCAAATATCTTTCCATTAGTCCCCCAACCCCCAAATATTTTTCTTTATAAAATATAGACGAATTAGATTACTCCGTGTGAGTTTTAGTGAATAACAGGATTTTACGATTTACCAGCACGTAAACAAGAGAATTGCTATATTATCATTAGCCACTTCCCATAGAGCCCATTAATGCAACCAGTTGAATCATGTTGCGCTGCCAATTTCTATGCCACGTTTCAAAAGCATTATTTTTTATAAAAATAGCTCTAAAATTAAGTTATTTTTGCAAAAAAATGCAACATTTTCAAGCGCTGGGGGCTTTGCCCCCAGACCGCGTGCCTCCGGCGGCTGGGGGTTTTGCCCCCAGACCTCCAGTCTCCGGCAGCTGGGGGCTTTGCCCCCAGACCCTCAATACAGCCCCCCCATTGCAAATTTTTGGCTACGCCCCTGACCAAAAAGGTCTTAAAATTGAGTCATTTTTGCAAAAAACGCAAGAATTTTTTTTGCGTTTTTTCTGAGACCCCGTCCAAAGTCACAAATTTTAACATCTCACACATGCGCATACAATCAGTAGAAAGTATGTCTAATAATTTAGCTTCTGCCCTCCTGTTCTTTTTATGCTTATTTTGTGCACGTTCTTCGCTGTTCAAAATAGGTCTTACTTAACCAAAAAAGGTCTTGAAATTGAGTCATTTTTGCAAAAAACACAAGAATTTTTTTTGCGTTTTTTCCTAAGACCCCGTCCAAAGTCACAAATTTTAACATCTCACACATGACCCCCTTTTTTTGAAAATTTTTCATTAGATACTTTGAACAGTGAACAAACCCTTCTGTAAAAAATCTGGTCGACCGGGTCGGTCAGAAACCAATTGACCGGCCGGTCAACCGGCGATGATTTTGAAATTTACCGGTCGGGTTGAGAAAATCCTGACCGGTTCCATCTCTGGTCCTTGGGATGAAAAAATAATAAAAAGCACCAAATTTAAGAAAAATTGGTTTTTGTTTAAAAGTGCATTCAAGTCGGAAATTTTTTTGCGCGGGTTTCTCTCAAAAAATTTGACAGATCTAAAAATTAACTTCAGCAAATTTGAGCTTTCTACGATCTTCCGTTCCTGAGATATAACTGATTAAATTTCCCCATAGACAGACTTTTTTCCCGTAGAAATTTTGCCGAGATTGGCAGATTGCAAGGTATAGAAACTTATTGCATGTTCCTGGTTCCAATAAATGTTTTGCGGCAGAATTATTGTAGAAGGAAGTAAAGTTTAGAACGGTAAATTTACCTCAATTAATGTAAGGCAGCATTTCAAAAGTTCCTTTTCTTGTCACAATACTGACAAAACGGCAATACTGAAGTAAGAGGAAAATTGCAACTTTAAACTGCAATATCTTAAAAAGGAAAAGGCGTAGAAACTTCAAATTTGGTGAGAATGCTTTTTTGGCTTATCCCAAGATCTTGGTCAAGAGTGAAAAACTCGACTTGAATGCCCTTTTAAGCAGTACGTAGGGTATCGTAACGCAATGGTTCTTAACTAGCAGGGCTCGACAAATATGTTTCAGGGACACGGCGAAAGCCCCCCGAAATTTGACACAAGGCTCTACAGGCATAGACTTCCGGGCATTTTCTAGTCTAGTAGTGGTAAAAACAAAGAGACGAAACAAGCTTGCAGGTGAAAATGACATGAGACTTGCCCTTTCCGAATCACTGCCTCGAATTTCCCAATTGGTTGCAAAAAAAGAACAGAAATCATATCGATAAAAAATGGTTTATGATTAAATGTAGTTGGTTTTTATATATTTGAGTGAAAAAAAAAAATTGGGGTTCAACGAAACCTCTCGGAATAGTACAAAGGTTTGCTGATTTACAAAAAGTTAAGAAACACTATCGTTACGAAATGACCATGTTCAAGCAATTATAGCCATCGAACTACGGTTTTGCAATCATCGTCAATTATTCAAGACTTTTAAATCAAGAATGAATTTGTGCTGCCACTTCATTCTCTAATATGTGACCGAAAATTCATGAAAATAACTTCAATAGCAGCCTGCCTCAATTCAAAATTTACTGATTCTTAAACAACACTCAAAACAGTGCCCATTCTAGTCAAACGCTTATAATTTAACTTCGTTTTTTAATGTGAAAAAAAAAGCGTTAATGACCTCATTGACCAGCAGCCTGCAACTAGATCAAGCAAATATTTGCAGAGTTATTTCTGTTCTACAGCAGAGGCTAAGGTTTGTTCGCTTCAACTTGAGTTAAAATGTTTATTTAGTTTACTTGAAATAGCGATTAAAAATCTTTTTAAAAAACCACTGCGTTTTTGCGTAAATCGCTAAACATACTAGTAGTTGTTTCGTTGTTTAAAAGTCTACCTAACGGAACTAACTCTTTTTAACTCTATTGGTTGCTGGTTGTCATGCCACCGAGTTCATTAACATCATAAGGCGGATTTTACCGATCACGCGTATTTACCAGCGGTAATAAGCTTGATATCTTTTTAACGCAAATGCAAAAAAAAAAGGCAAAATGCTTGCAGTCAAATGACAAGCGTATTTCTGCGTGCTAAAACGCGTGAGTGGTGAAAACCGCCTTAAAGAAAAGTTAGAAATTAACTTGTTAGCTACAAAAATTGACTATTTTTTTTTCAAAATAATTCGCTTTGCTTTGGCGATGAAAACTATCATTTTTTGAAAAGCTTTAAAGCTAGAAAATAATGCTGTAAATAGTTTAAAATAATATAAATATACATAATAATGCATCTAGTCTTCTTTGAAAAGCATTGCAGTATAACATGAATGTGTACAAACATGAACAGTTGGTTTATAAGAGCAAGCGCAACCACCGAAATCACTATGGCCGAAACAAAATTCACAAATATCTTATGAGTTATGACATCTTTACTCAACTTTCTAGTCGCTTTCTTGTTTTAACCTGCAGATTACGAATGCGTCCAAAGTAGATAGCTGTTGGTATGTGTGTGGGGTTTCGTTTTCCTATTTATCGTGTGACGTAACATCTAAGCAATAAATATAGCTTTTGCTTGCCGAGGTGTTGTAGTGTCGGAGTTCTTCATGTTTTTACATGATTCGAGTTTCCTGCAGTCTCCTGAAGTGTTTTCCTACCCACACAGAACATTGCCACCTACTGTAATAAACAGAATGATGCATTTCAACTTCTAAATTACTATATTTTTGAGGTTTTTGTAAACTTTTATAAAGTTTTTATAATGTCCTTAAAACTCTACTTTTTTAGTGATAAGTCTAAATCGTTTATTTAATTTAGGTTCTATTCTAAACATTGAATTATGGATCAATCGTAAGAGGGCCAAAAAAATTGGAAAATATGATATGGTGGACATGAAATACAAAAGGGGGCACGGCGCATTGCATTTGATAAATTCGCTATTAGAGGTGGAGTCGAGGACACACGGCTCGAGGCCAGGGTCAAAGGCAGGCCTTCCGAGGACAGACCCTCTCGTGGCCGAATGCTCGAGGCCAAAGCCAAGGACACAGGCACTAGTGTTTTCCAAAAAAAAGGGTCTTCAAAAAAATCTTTCAGGCGATCTCAAAAAAACAAAAACAAAAGAACAAAGAAAAGAGGTCTTCAAACAATTTTTTCAGGCGATCTCCGAAAGAGGAAAATAAGAAAGATCTTCGCAAATTTTCCGCGAGGTTTCTGGCTTTTTCCATCAAAATTTTAACCATTCAAAAAATAGTACTGTCCTCGAGCAGAAGACAGGGCAATTTTTGAGGACTTGAGGTCTCGAGGCCAAGGACTTGACCTTCGAGACCAAAGCCAAGGCAAAGGACTTCAAAATGTGTCCTCGAGGCCAAGGACGTCCTCAAGGACTCCACCTCTGGTCGCTATGTCGTTGGTAAAAACAGTTCCCGCTTATTTTTCATGTAGGGGCTAACGGCCGACGAAATATATACATGCAAACAAAACAGCGAGGTTAGAGACCGACACGGTTCACAAGTTCGTAGTCATGATTGAATAAATAGCCTACGTTTTTATATCTTATTTTTGATTTTTTTTCCTTTTCTTTTTCAAAGTTGAGAAGACTGTTATTCACATGAGAAGGCTGTGAAATCTAACTACAATGTGCAACAATAATAAATACGCTAAGTTGTGTGCTCGAAAAGGTTTTCAAAAAGTTTTTTTTGGTTCACTTTTACTTTCAAGTTTTCTCAAAATTTTTGTCATCAGGACTAAAAGTTTTCTAACTACAATGTTTTTATACTTGCCTGATGTCATACAATATAAACGCTACCTGCCTCGATCTATTTTTTTTTTTTTTTGTTAAGTTTTTCCACGCTGCATTTTTACTGCAGGTTGCTTATTTCTAAAAACAACATAACATTAACATTACTGTTAACTATAGTTACAAACCATCACAACTAATCATGCCCCAACAGTTTGTTTTGTTTGGATGAGACTCTTTAGGGGGCTAAAATTTAATATATTGAGATATTTGCTTTTTATAGACTTTAGCAACTCCATTTAGTTATCGATACCCCGTTTAGACCAGTAAATAAAGTGTTGAAAAAGATATTAAATAATAAATTGGAAAATTGGATTTAACTCAATTCGCTCACCATTCACAGTAACTTCGTACAATCAACCCCATGTTTAAATTCCTACCTTTAAACAACATTTCGCAGCCAGCTACTATAAAAATAAATCTAAATTGCGTACCTGGGAAGAACCTTGAGCTTGAACGTGACAATAATCTAAACAAAATAATCAACTAAAGATACAATCCTAGAAAGAAATGAAATCATGCTTATTTCGCTCTGATTTATCATCGAGCACTAATAACAATCATTGAGGGTTGCCACGTTCAGCTTGGGCCGTATGAGGGTAATCACGTTCAGCATAGGGCCGTAGTTTGTGGGGTGCTGCTAACTTACAGACTGGCCGTATGACGGGTTATTAAATTACTTTTTTGCTAGATCAGTTAAAAGTAAGTCCAGGCGGATTGACGATTGTGCAGATTTAATTTGTTGGCCGCATTCAAGTAAATATCAGTGGTGTTCCGTTTGGGTCCTTCGTGTTTATGCTGAGAGTATCTTCAGCGACCTACTAATTCTTTGGTCTCGCTTGCGCTATTCACGTTACAATGGTGATTCATCTTATATTCTGATTTGTGTGCTTGAACAAATTTAGATTGTCTAGGTATATTAACAGCTTCCTGGTTGCCTCACCTTTTCCTAGTATTGCATGTTTACGTGATCATTTTATTTCATTTAGACGATGTTAAATTTTAGCCCCCTGAAGAGCCCATACGAGCGAAACAGACTGTCTGGGCATGACAAATTACGGTGATCTGTAGCTACTAACTGGTTAGCAATACCCTACAACTTCGCTTTGATTCGCCGTTGAGCACTTTATCTGGTTCGCTGACCCCAACGCTGATAGGCTGACTAATATTATTAACATTGTCCAATACTTTATGTTAACCCCTCCCTCCCAAGAAAATAGGGGTGAAATTTATGCTTACTTTACTTTTCAAAACACTTTTCAAAAATTTTTCACACTCTTTTTATCAATCTATAGGCCTTCTTTACACAGCGCGTAAAATCGCGAGCGTACGAGCGTATCGTTAGTTTACTAATTTTAAAACACAAAATAGTACACAACGCGTTTGCACGTAATCAGCAGTTTATTTTCTTGGCCTTTTCAACATAGTTATTGCTTTGCCTTCAACAGCAGACAATTGGCAGCTTCTACGCTGGTAAGGTGAAACGACGAGCGTAGTGAATTTTTTTTTTAAATAAACTAAGGAGAGGTTCGTACGTTTACGATTTTACGCACAGTGTAATCCGGGCCGCAGTGTTATTTTCGTCTGCAGTATCTCAAATCTGTCAAACAACAGGGACTTGCAAGCGCTTTTATCTGCTGATATAATAAGCGGCATTTTTTTCTTTCCGGTTCACTGAATAATCAACCTCACAGGAGAAAAGAAATCTCTGAGTTTCGGACGTAAATATAGTAGTCCGTGTCAACAAAGTTTATATTTTTGTCAAACACAAAACTAAGTTTCAAAAAAAACAACAAAAACTATTTAAACTGACAGTCTTTGCTGTACATTTCACTCTGCATAAAATTAGCCCAGAGGATTATTTTTGCGAGTTTCCGCATACCCAACGTACTAGATGCTAGTTGAGATATTAATGTCATAATGTCACCCCGTATAACCTTATAAACAAAAATAAGGCGGCTTTTACCGACCAAGCGTATTTGCACTGTAGAAATACGTATATCATTTGTCTGCATGCATTTTGCCTTTTTTCGTTTTATGCATTTACTTTCAAAAGATATCATGCGTAATTCCGCTTAAAAATACGCGTGATCGGTAAAAGCCGCTTAACCCGCCTCTGCGTTTTGTCATTGCAGTCAGTAGCGTAGCCAGGAGGGGGGGCAGGGGGGGCAGGGGGGGCTATAGCCCCCTTCCATTGGCCTGTCAACCAAAATGCAAAATAAGGAAAATACCACCTTTTTAGATCTTTTGAGACTGTTTTTTTGCGCTGGAATTAACTAAAAAGTGATTTAAAGCATCTTTTGAAATATATATTCAGGGAGGCTAATTGTCAAAAATTAAAGTCACATATCAATGAAAACTGTAAAAAAATGCCCGAAAATAAACAATCAGATTTGATCGCTAATGTAAAAACGCCAAACATAGGTTTTATCAACAAATATATTATAAACTCCGGAATAAGGGGAGGGGGTTATTCAGTGTTAGTTAATTACCAATCACTTCTCGCAAATATCTTTCCATTAGCCGCCCCCCCCCCAATTATTTTTTTTATAAAATATAGACGAAATAGATTACTCCGTGTGAGTTTTATTGAATAACAGGATTTTATGATTTACCTGCTAGTAAACAAGAGAACTACAATGTTATCATTAGTCACTTCCCATGTAGCCCATTAATGCAACCAGTTGAATCATGTTGCGCTGCCAATTTCTATGCCATGTTTTAAAAGCATTATTTTTTATTAAAATAGCTCTAAAATTAAGCTATTTTTGCAAAAAAATGCAACAATTTTGAGCGCTGGGGGCTCCGCCTCCAGACCCCCAAAACAGTCCTCTCCCATTGCGAAATTCTGGCTACGCGCCTGATTGCAGTGTTGCCTGACGTCATTAACACAAGAGCAAAATACAGCAAATCAAATTTTTCAAAACTGCTAAAAGACTCTTGAAAAAAGTTTTAATGAGAGATTTTTGATTTTTCGATGATGAAATTGCGGAACCAGATAACAAACAAATTCAAGTATTTGTAATGTAGTTGTACAACAGGCATTCTGCTGGTGTTGTAGGCTAGCTTCGAGAAACCACTCAAGGTGCTACTCAAAAGACCAACTTTATTACTAACGTTTCGCTTGCTAGGATCAACTAGCTTCATCAGAGCACTGCTATCAGTAGAGATAGCAAATCGCCATCAACTACTGGAAGCAAAAAAGAGAAAAACGATCCCACACATTGCTGTAGTAAATAACCAGCGAAAAAAATTCAAAACAATGCTTACGATGTTGCGATAGGCTATAACGTCATACAGATAAAAATATAAAGGTGCCTACAAAAACAAATGAAAGCAGTTCGAATAAAAATAGTTTTTCCGAACTTGCATCGCAGCAAAATTACAATAAAACTAACGCTAAAGAAGATAAATCAGAAAAAAATTTGACATTGGGAATTAAGTAACTTTCTATAAACAACAGGTAATGCTAACCAACCGTTTTTGTTGAGGACTTGAGGCTTTTCATTGATACACCAACTTTCAGTAAAAAGACGCTTCGAGTAGTCATGCTTCACTTTTAAAATTTTGACTTCGGACAAATTAATGAGGTGATCATTTTTCATCCAATGCTGGCAAAGTGCTGATTTCTCGGCCGTTGAAATTTTATTGCTCGTTGATATGTTTCGTTACTCTGGATTTGAGTTTGAGGTCCTGTTTGGTTTGTCCGATATAAACAAAAGCACAATCCTGACCGGAAACTTCGTAACTACGCTGGACTTTTCATCCTGATTCAATTTATTCGATCTTTTCGAGGAGAGAGAAATCTGCCAACCGTCAAAAAAGGATTGAACGCCACTTTAACACCGGTTTCCAAAAGTACTCGTATTCGCTTGATTTTGTCCGAGACACTTTTGATTTAGAGTAGAATCGTGAACCCAAAAAAGTTAATTAAGTGTTAGCTGGCTTGCCGGTTTTACTCGTAGAAAGGGGATGGGTAAATGTAAATCAACTCAGAAACCATTGAGAGCCAATATTGCTTTTTTTCTGAGATCAAGATGAGATTTACGTTCAGATAATTTTTCAATGTGGTAGTGATTCGGTGGTGCAAGGTTCTAGCAAACAGGCAACTTTTGATGTAACAGGTGGTGGGGTCGAATTGTAGATAACGGTGGGTGTAGGTGAATTTGTAATATATTGTGGTTTAGAGTTGGTAATTACTAATTAGCACTGCAGTTGACCTGAATATCCAACAACATTAAAGAGCTATTATCGTCCAATTCTTTCCATTCCAAAACTTAATATTGGGGGAAATGGAGTTAATATGGTTGTGGAAGTCATCAATTACTGATAATTTGATAACACAAAACACATCAATAACAGCACATCGTAACCAAATTCTAGGGGGTTCTCGAAAAGTAGTAAGAGCTTAACGCTCAATGTGATCCATAAAAATATTAGCTACCACCAGTAAAATACAAGATCTCATAGAGGCATCAAAAATTTGCTTATACAAAATGTTTTTAAAAGAAAAAACAGTGGAATGGAGACAGAGCTCAACACATTTTATGACATCACTAGCTGTTAAGTTCGTACGCTCATGCACCAAATTATCAGACATGAGCAAATTAGAAATAATCGACAAAGTTTCAGGCACAGAAATAGATGTAAACAAGCTCATCACATCGAAAAAAAACTAGACACTCATTATTAAAACACTGGAAATTATTAATTTACTGCACAAATCGACTAGAATTTTGAACAGTTTATTCCAAAGAAAGCAAAGGAGAAAAGAATGCTAACTAAAAACTTAGCTAAACAATAAAGGTGCGTTTAGACTGGACGCGAAGCGAAGGTTGGCGACCTTCGCCAACCTACGCGAGTGGTCGCTTACGTCACTCGCGAAGATTGCCAACCTTCGCGAGTCTTCGCGAGTGGTTGCTAATCTTCGCGACTGGTCGCTTCATAGGCTATTTTAATAACTTACTTTTAAAATGTATTCAATGAGCAGAAAGCGTTGTGTACATATTATTGAAGAGCTATTATAGTAATCACAGGTTCTGTTTCGTCATAGCGCGCTGGAATTAAAACGAAGATTGAGTTTGTGTTATGTTATCACCATAGGTGGGCACAAGTCCGTTAATCGTTAATCCGTTAATAACGAAGCTAACTTTTTCATTAACTCGTTAATCCGTTAAAAAGTTTTTTCATGTTAACGGATTAAATTAACTTCCGTTAAGTTCTGTTAACGGACTAAAGTAACTTCCGTTAAGTTTTGTTAACTTCCTTTAAGATTTTTATCGTTAATATCTTGCAGCTTCGTTGAGCATTTGAACTTGTTTTTATCTTGAAATTAGATTAGACTGTAAAATGTAACTTTCAAAACACAAAAAGACCACCATAGCAATAAATATTTCCTCACAATCAGCTCAACAGCGTCAATACGTGTTCTAGAAGCGAGTGAATAAAACGAAATGTTAATTACACGCAAAATGTTAACGGATTAACGGACTTTATAAACTTCCGTTAATTAAAGCTGAAAATCACGGATTAACGTTAACGGAGGTGTGAAGTTTGTGAACGGACTAGTGGTTAACGAATCTAATGTTTTGCATTAACTTGCCCACCAATGGTTATCACGCAATAACCGTGAAGAAGAGTCTAGACTAAAAGCCAAGGTAACAAAACAATCTTGAGAAAAAAGTTCGTAAAATATAAGGGAAAAACGAAGTACAGTAGATCGAATTTGGAAATGAAAAGACTAGTCATTTCTTCAAAAACGTAGTAGCACTTAGCCTATTTACTAGCTATCAATGATTTGTTTAGATCCTTCAATTGAAAACTTGCCATAATTTGTTTTGACGATGACAGTTCTGGCTTTTAATGCAGAAACGCAAAAAGCTGGAAGCAGATGTCAAACGTTCTCTTTAGGTGTTTACTCAGTTAACAAATCCTTAAACGCTTTCACCATCCATGTCTCATTATAATAGTGGTAGATCAACCGGTATCTTGTAAGAGTGTAGACCAATAGGCTAGTCTACAGGTACATTTAGAGCCTAAACTATGTTGTTTTTTTGATGTGATTTTTCTTTTTAAAGCAATCGTGTTATGATACCTGTAGTAAGCTTAAACAGTTGTTTATATTTGTTATTTAGTGCTGTTTATGAAGACTCCCAATGTTAACGCTATGAGTGAAACTGAAAGCTAGATTTGTCATCAGTTATGTAGTGGATTTTTTGCTTATTGTGCAATGGATTGCTGTGTTGATTTGCTGGAGAAAGCAAAAAACATTGCAGTTTTTGCATGATTTGACACTATCATCGAAGGACAAGAATTTAGCACAGTAATACCAGCAGTTGCTTTGAGGAAAAGTCAGCTTCTAAAACTATGTTTGGTGTTTTACTCGCTAGCGGAGCGCTTATCGATGTTTAGTGCGAAGTTAAATGCTTTTGAGAGCATTCTATTAGTTTGCGTTTTCTTGCGGTACCAGTAGGCTACGTTGCGACGGTCGCGTTTACCTCAAAGGGCTTCGCTCCAAACCACCGTTTGTAAGACACAGACAAACTTATAGTTGTAAGGTCAAGCCTCCTCTTTGGTTATGTCCCTGATAAAAAAAAACATTTAGATTTTTTTATGTGAAAATTGTTACTCAAGCATCTGAATAAAAGTGCTGTTAGTTCTCACAGTTTCATGTAACTGACGCTTCCTTTCCCAGTCCAATAATTATTATTATAAATGCTGTATCAAGTTTTTTGTTGAGTGGTGACTAATGAGAATGGAACAATATTAATGGACTTGCTTAGCAGCTACTTCTCTACCAATAACAGTAACCTCAGCAAAAAATGGAACTCACTTTCTAGTGGTTAGATATATACTGGCTTTCTAGTTCTATCTGATTACACTGACTGTAATTGTAATGATTGAACTTCAAATTTAAAATTGTTTACTTTGTCACTTTATTCACCATGTAAAGCAGTTAAAATTTTAAAAGACACTAAAAATGTTTTGAAATTCACAAACAACTAAATTCAGATGTTACACAAAGACACAGTAAATGAATATTTAACACACATGACACTTCTATTTTCATCAATTAAGACTAGAGTGTAAAATCACTACCAGACGACAATATTCATGATTATAAAACTTGGGGTAGTCCAAAACCATTGCTTCCAGTTCAACTTGATCACTGTCACAAACCTTCAGAAACAAGAAGACTTTTAAGAAGACATTCAGAAGAAAAAATTCCATGTTTGTAGCTATTCAAAGAAGTGACTACTAATTAGGCCAATCCAAAACTTCATAGAAATTTTTCGATTTTTTGTATCTATCTAGCTCTTGTATGTAGCAGTGTAGCTTGAAACCAATTCTAAATACAGTTTTCTTCACCAAGTTGGCTTGGTCAAGTAGAGAGTGAAAAAACTTTTTGCGAGTTTTGCAGTATTCAAGGAATTGTTCAATTGTGGTTACTTATAAAACAACAAGCTAACAAACAATGGGTAAAAACACTATCAACCTACTCAAAACTAGCCTGTTAATTGGTGGGTTGTTTTATATTCTGAAAAAAAAAAACAACACCATGTTAGTTTAAGTTTACTTTATGACAAAAAAGCAAAAGCTGCTCAGCCAAAAGAACCACTGGACTGATACAATAGCTTCTACTATGCTGCACAGAATAAAAAGTTTTGTTTTAAAAGCTAGATGTCGTAGGGCTAGGCCTACTGCTTTGTTGTATTCATTATAATGAAGCTCTGAGATCAAGCATATAGCTATGAAATATCACTCTAGGATTTACAGCTTTAGCTGTCTAGATCCAAATTAACTTGGCTAGCCTAGGGCTATCCCGAATCTAACTTTGCCAACGACCTACTCTATGGACTGATAAATAGGCGCTAAACCATACAAATATACTATTTACGTGATTTTCTAGCAAACTGCGATCATAAAAATCCGATCAGTGATTTAGTAGGCTATCTTACTACAGCCTGCAAGCAAGCGATGTTGCGCAACCGCTCGCGAAGGTTGCGACCGGTTGCAAGCTTTCGCGAGCTGTCTATGACGTCAAATTTTGGTCGCTTCGCGTCGCTCGCGTTGCTTCGCGTCCAGTCTAAACGCACCTTTAAGGTCCTAGCATTTATACACAATAGTTATGACATCACAATTTGCCATACTTGTGACTGTGACTTAATTATGACATCATAACGACAAATTAAGAGGCTGTAATGATTACTTGAGAATAGCCTAGACTCTGTGCACGTCGGGCACGGTCGCACGAATCTTCATTGACGTCCGCATGTAGCACATAAAACGTTTAGTAGGCAAATTCAAACAGCGTACCAACGTACCGTACCCGTACCACTACAAGAAAGGCGTACCGTACCAACGTAGCGTACCCGTACCATTACAAAAAAGGCGTACCGTACTTCTTAGCAAAAATTGAGGCGTACCGTACCGTACCGTACTGCCATCCTTGCTTATCGGCCTGTCGACCAAAATGCAGAATAAGGAAAACACCACGTTTGTAGCACTTCTCAGACAGTCTTTTGCCCTGGAACGGACTCAAAATGATTTAAAGCATCATTTGAAACATATATTCAGACGGGAAGGGGGGGTCTAATTTGTAAAAATAAAACTCACAAATCACTGAAAAGTTTGAAAAATGACCAAAAATAAGCAATCAAATTTGATCGCTAATATAAAAATGCTGAACGTTAGCTTCATAAGCAAATATACAGTAAACTCAGGAACGGAGGGGTAGGGGCTATTCAGTATCAGTTAATTACCAATCACTTCTCTCGAATCTTTTTCCATTACTCTCTCCCAATTATTTTTCTACATAAAACCTAGACGAAATAGATTATTCCGTGTGAGTTTTATTGAACTATACGATTTTATGATTTACCAGCATCTAAATACGAGAACTAAAATTTTACCATTAGCCACCTCCCATGTAGCCTATCTTTGCAATAAGTTTAATCATGTTAGCACTGTCAATTTCTATGCCACGTTTTAAAAGCATTATTTTTTTATCAAAATAGTTCTAAAATTAAGTTAATTTTGCAAAAAAATGCAAAATTTTCGAGCGCTGGGGGCTCTGCCCCCAGACCCCAATGCGAATTTCTGGCTACGCGCCCGTGTCATTGAGCTCTTATGAGGACCGAAATACAATACAGCGTTTCAAATTTACGCTGTGCTTATATAAACACTAAAATAATAATTACTCCGCCATTAAATTAATTTTGCTCAGAAACCGAATTCAAAACCAAACTTGTAATCCATAGCGTAGCCAAGAGGGCTGTGTCCCCTTGCATTTACTTGTAGACCAAAGTGCACAATAAGGAAAATACTACAAGTTTTGCCCTTCAGAGGTAGTTTTTTTGCAGTGATATGGTCTCTAAAGTGGTTCAAAGCCACTTTTGAAACATGTCATTTATTATGATTTTTTTTGAGGGGAGGGGTATTAACTTATTTGTCAAAAATACCGCTTACAAATTAATCGATAAAAACTTCAAAACATTGCTAAAAATAAGCAGTCAAAATCATAGGTGGGCACAAGTCCGTTAATCGTTAATCCGTTGATAACGAAGCTAACTTTTTCATTAACTCGTTAATCCGTTAAAAAGTTTTTTCATGTTAACGGATTAAATTAACTTCCGTTAAGTGCTGTGAACGGACTAAAGTAACTTCCGTTAAGTTCTGTTAACTTCCTTTAAGGTTTTTATCGTTAATATCTTGCAGCTTCGTTGTGCATTTGAACCTGTTTTTATCTTGAAATTAGATTAGACTGTAAAATGTAACTTTCAAAACACAAAAAGACCACCATAGCAATAAATATTTCCTTTTAATTAGCTCAACTGCGTCAATACGTGTTTTAGAAGCGAGTGAATAAAACGAAATGTTAATTACACGCAAAATGTTACGGATTAACGGACTTTATTAACTTCCGTTAATTAAAGCTGAAAATAACGGATTAACGTTAACGGAGGTGTGAAGTTTGTTAACGGACTAGTGGTTAACGAAGCTAACGTTTTGCATTAACTTGCCCACCTATGGTCAAAATTGATTGCTTAATACAGGGGTCGGCAATTAACGGCCCATGGGCCGGATGCGGCCCGGAAAGGCATTTTACCCGGCCTGCTACCTTTCCTTTTTTCAATGATAGATATGCAGCAATAAAGTGCCGAAATGATTCTCACCTTATTTTTTGAATTTTTGGCGAAGATCTTTTCATTTTTTTTTTTTTGGTCTTCGCCACCAACTCGACCGAAAAAAGACCTGAAGTTTCGGTAAAGACCACTATTTTTTTTTTGGTCTTCACCATCATTCCGACCAAAAAAGGCCTGAATTTTTAACGAAGACCTTCAGTTTTTAGTCCGCTAGAATGGTGGCGGCCCGCTGGAATCTTGTTAGGACTGAATGTGGCCCACTATTTCAAAAGATTGCCGACTTTTGGCTTAATGCAAAAGGCTTAACGTAAGCTTCTAAAAAATAGAGTATGGGGGGGCTATTCAGCATTTAATATATTTAATTACCACGAGGTTTGAAGTTGACTTGTGAGTAAAGTAGGGGGTTGAAGGGGCTAAGCAGTTCAATTCTTTTAAATGGATTTCAAATTGTATTTATTTAGTTTTTTTAATGGCTCTAAAAAGATGCGACATTTGATTTGAACAACGTTAAAATGGCTACTTTTTTCTGAAATATCACAAAAAGTGCCCATCAGTTAGGGTTTTACTCCCAGACCCCGGTTTGTGAGCAAAATTCGGGTTGCAGTCAGTAAAGCAACCGAGCCCTTCTCCTTATCCAAGTCACCAGAAGTGGAGTCCTCGAGGACGTCCTTGGCCTCGAGGACACATTTTGAAGTCCTTGGCCTTGGCCTCGAGGCCTCAAGTCCTCGAAAATTGGCCTGTCCTCGGCTCGAGGACAGCAGTATTTTTTGAATTATTAAAAGTTTGTGAAGCGCTTGAAAAATTTTTTGGAAAACGTTTTTTCGTGGAGATCGCTTGAAAAATTTTTGTGAAGACTTTTTTTTTTTGGAGAGCACTTGCGCTTGTGTCCTTGGTCCTTGGTCTTGGCCTCGAGCATTCCTGTCTTTGGCCTCGAGAGTGTCTGTCCTCGAAAAGGCTGTCCTTGGCCTCGGATTTTTTTTGTGTCCTTGGCCTTGGCCTCGAGCCTTATGTCCTCGACTCCACCTCTGCAAGTCACCTGGAAAACTTAACTCACATAATCATGCGAGCGTTTAAACGTGGTTTGAATTTAATCTGTAAAAAAAAGGACTGTAAGGGCTGGGCAATTTAAGAATTTCAAGTAAAATCCTATTGTAATCTCAGCAACTTTGCTCTTTCCAATGGCCTAAAAAACGTTAGAAATGTGATCCAAATGACGGTAAAATGGTTATTTCAAGAAATTGCGAAAATTGCCCATCGACTGGGGGCGAAGCCCCCAGGCCCGTGAATAATACACTTGAATTGCATCAGTTTGCTCAACATGCAGCCCAATTGCAACATTTTTTGAGCAAAATTGTTTCTATTTTTGGTTTCAAGCCCCTTACCAAAATCGTGGTAGCAGCTGTAAGGTTTTATTTGATCCGGTAGTTAATGGATACGTCGCTTGCCCCCCCTGCAAAAATTTCTGCGGGCTCCTCTGATGCTGTACATGTAAAACAGGTAACTACAGTATATCCTTGATATTTGCAGAGTTATTTCAGAATTGAAAGACCAAACCCAAATTGTATGTTCAAAATACAGAAAAGAAATTACAATGTACAAATAAATTGTATTTTAGAATCAAAGATAGGCTTTGAGATAAAGTAAATTCTTTAGGTATACCCCTGAATTCTGATACCGTGATAGAAAAGATTATACAATTCATCAAGATATGCTTGCAGATAAAATAAACATAGACTCTTACAATTCGCGGAGAAAAAGAAAAAGAGAAAAGCATTGAAAAAAAAGTTTGCTCTTGTTGAAATGGTTTATTGCTGGCACGCGTATTCGACTGATTTGATTGGACACATTCATAAAACGAGTGAACCGCAAAGAAAAAAGTCACTCTGATTGGACCAATCGGCATATTTCAGAAGTTGGAACAAATGATCCGTAAAGAAAAAACAAAAACAAAACTGAGTTTCCATTTTACTGATAAAGAGTCTATGCCGCGATAAAATAATTAAAATATATTACACAATTCAAAAATGCAATGTCACCACAACTTTGGATTTGAATTTAGTGGCGTCGCTATAAATAGTGACACCCGAGGCGGAATTTCGTAGAGTCACCCTTCATAATATTTAGTAGGCTGCAAAACGTCATATAAGAAAAATACCAGTACTACTTCATTACTGTAGATAGCAGTTGTTGTTTGACTAGCTTAATAAGTTCTCATTGTAAGATTCTAAAACTTGGAACTATGAACAACACACGTCTAGTATCAGGTGCGTAACCAGCAATCTGCATTAGGGAGAGGGCTGTTTTCGGGGGTATAGGGGCAGAGCCCCTAGCACTCGAAAAAATTAATTTTTTTTGGCAAAAATAATTTTAAGGTTTTTTTTTTTGCAAGCGTGAGTAAAGTTTTGTTCTTGGAAGCAAAACACAGGTGTACGCCAAAACTAAGCCTATGATTTCGCGCCGAAGACCTTTTTTGTTTTCTTTGGTTTTCACCCCTGAATTTGTGGGCAAAAAGCGAGATCCGCACCATCAGATTCCGCTGCGCCCCGCCAGGCAACGAACTTGCCTTCCGAGCGAGACTTGTGCCACCAAAAAAGGTCAACGGCAAGGATGAAGATCTTTTTTTTTCTTTTTTTGGTCTATCCTCTCGAAGATGAAGGTAAAATTGATTTTTGTGCCCCCACAAATATTTTTTCTGCCCCCCCCCCCCCCCCAGTCACGCTACTCTAGCGCCGGGCCTGGCAGCATAGAAATTAGCTGTGCAAAACCATGATTAGACTCAGGCGCGTAGCCAGAAACCTGTAATCAGTGGTGGGCAGTAACTAGTTACAATTGTAACTAGTTACTGTAACTAGTTACTTTTTTAGTAACTGTAACTGTAACTTCGTTACTTTTTTTCAGATGTAACGATATTTGTAACTAGTTACCAGTTTAGAGCCCTAAAAAAAGTTACAGTTACAGTTACTTTTTGTACAACATGCTTTGAACCAAATTACAGATTTTTTATGAATTCCATTCAAAATAATTGTATTACAAAGCCAACACAGGACGCACAGTCGCATGTCTGATCAACCATAACCTTTTATCCATATTTTCTTCACTGTGTTCACTGGACTATACATGTGGTTGCTGGTTAAAGTTTAAGTTAAAGCCGTCAGGCCTGTTTTTAGTCCAAATTTTTAATCACTAAAGTAACTGTAACTTGTAACTGTAACTGTAACTAGTTACTTTTTCAAATTTGTAACTGTAACTGTAACTTAGTTACTTTTTTTGCCAAGTAACTGTAACTTGTAACTAGTTACTTTTAGAAAGTAACTTGCCCACCACTGCCTGTAATGGGGTGGGGGCAATTTCGGGAGTCTGGGGGCGGAGCCCCCCAGCGCTAGAAAAAAAATTTTTTTTTGCAAAAATAAAAATTTTAGGCCAATTTTGATAAAACAATGCTCTTGAGATGTGGCATAAAAATTAGCAGTGCAAAAACAAGGTTTACCTGGTTGCATACAGTGCCGCAACTAGAACGTTGTTCTGGGGGGGGGGCAAAATTTGCTTCGAGGGGGTCCGAAATTGGGTTGGTTTAGTTTTCACCAAGTTCTCTAATGATCTACAAAAAAAAAAGGTTATCATGCCAATTTGGTCTACTTTTCTCCGAGTTCTCTGTTGATCTCCAAAAAAAGGGCATCTCGCCAGATTGGTCTACTTATCTCCTATAGTTCTCTGTAGGTTTCAAAAGAAAAAGCCACATTCTTGGAACTGCCGCAAGGAAAAGGGAAGTTTGGGTGGGCATGCTGGGCAGTTTAGGAGGGCGAAATTTTTGGTTAGGGGAGTGCCGCCCCTTTTTGCCCCCCTAGTTGCGGCCCTGGTTGCATAAATGGGCAATGGCTATGTGGGAGGTGACTGATGGTAAAATTTCAGTTCTCTTGTTTACAAGCTGGTACCGTAAATCATAAAATGTTACAGTTCAATAAAACTCATAATGAGTAAACCATTTTCGACTATATTTAATAGAGAAAAATAATTGGGGGGGGGGGGGGTGGCGAATTGAACAATATTTGAGTCGAAGTGATTAGTAATTAATTAATAGTAAATAGCCACCCACCCTCCTATTGCTAAACTTTTTTTTTTTTATGAAATCTATATTCAGCGTGTTTGAGCAAGCGATGAAATTTGATTGCTTTGTGTGGGCGATTTTTCAAAGTTTTTACTGATTTGTGGTTTATTTGGCAAACTAGCGTCCCTATACTAAATAAATGTTTCAAAAAATGCTTGAAATAAATTTTTATTCGAGCCCATTCCAGAGTGCTGATTATTTCCAATGATGTTAAACATATCGTTGTTTTCTTTTTTGTTCGATTGGAATCATAAAATGGTGTCACTTCAAAATGATAACAACAGGGGCGGCCGCCCCCCTTACCGACGTCACTGTTTAAATTCAATATTAGTTAGTCAGTTGGTCAAGCGGAAACGCGTTCGTCTCTGGAGCGGGTTAAATAAAACACAGTGTTGCCAACGGCTCGCTACCGCAGCGACATTTCTTCGAAAGAAGCTTGTGTTGCTCGGGCGCAATGACGCGTAAATGGGTCCCGCAAACTTGCTACTCGCTTCGGCGTAATATAGCGTGTACATTGAAAGATTTGATTTATTTGATATTATTGCAAAGTAAACTGAAAATCTGATTTTTGATCTTTTTTGCAGGATACAATATTTTTTTGTAATGCGATACTTTGTTCAAAACTTCTGACGTCCTCCGTACTTCGTTTAGTGTTTAAAAGCCGCTATGAGTGGTAACCGTCACGTGGCAGCAGCGCAGTTTCAAGCAAGCCAACTTTGGACAGACACTCCAGATGCAGAAGTTTTAGCAGGGGGTTTTCGAGTTTACCGCAACAAAGCAGATTGAAGTTCGCTTGCAGCGGTAAAATTACCGTGTTTTTCAGTACAATTTCGATGGACTGTCGGACTGCAGTTGGTCTGTGTTATAACCATAGATCCTACAATTACTCATAACTGATGAGTGATAACTTATAAGCAATGACCAAAGTAGCCAGGTAGCGTACGGCACTGAGTAGAGAGCGTCCTATCACTGTGTCAGCCTGTCAATGTCATGCTGCCTGAAACAACAAAAACGTCGGAGGACTCGTAACTACAGTAACGTACTGCCAACAATGTAATGAGCTGTGAGTCGTGACTTATTAGAGATTACACACACCGTAGGCAGGTAGGCTATCTTAGACCGCAGACTGAGACTGTCAGTAAGAACAATGAAGTTTCGTGAATTGAGAAGGGAAGAAAAAAAGCCGTAGCCTCGTAACTGGTAGGCTAAAGTTGTCTTTTGTCTCCCATAGTTTAGTACAATAGTAGTTGTACGGAGTAGGCCTACTAATCAATAATTGGTAATCATTGCCTACTAACACAACGGTCAGCGATATGTATTGTTAGATTGGACCATTTATACTTAGCCTATGTTTAATATGGTACCATACTCTTTCTAGGCTGTAAACGTAGTGACCAACCAGACCAATACCTGTACAGAATAAGCCAGGCCTAGTTTGTCAACTTCGGCAGGTTTCAAGTTTTCCATTACAGAATCAAACACAAAGGTTGGAGGATGGTTTTGCTATCTAAATTTCGGGTGAGTTGACTTGAAGTAAAGTTTGTGGTGGTGTCAGATTATATCAATGGCAAAGCCTGGTTAACAAGTCAACAGATCAGACATAGTACCGGTAGGTTTACACGTTACTAAATGCCAAAAAAGATGTTTACAAATTCTCTGCTTCTGACATTGGGCACTTTTGTGTCATTCCATCATCCATGTCATTGTCAGTGTTGATCCAAGCCAGAGCACCCACCATTTCAAGGTATTAATGAATTTAATTACCGGTACCTACACTGATAGAACTTTAAGTGTTGATCATAAAAATTTAAACTTTTTTGTATTATTATTAGTATCGGTATACTTGCCTAAGACGCCATGTACTGTATCAGATATATCCATGGGTGGGCACAAGTTCGTTAATCGTTAATCCGTTAATAACGAAGCTAACTTTTTCATTAACTCGTTAATTCGTTAGAAAGTTTTTTCATGTTAATGGACTAAATTAACTTCCGTTCAGTTCTGTGAATGGACTAAAGTAACTTCCGTTAAGTTCTGCTAACTTCCGTTAAGGTTTTTATTGTTAATATCTTGCAAATTTCATTCATCAGACCGGTATAAACCAGTTTGCACTGGTAATACTTGTTGCGTATTAGCACGAGTTTTATAGAAGAAACCGAAAAAAGGAGCTCTTTTTGTGGCAAATACAGTAATAAGCTGCAGCCTTATAGGTTCTATTAATTATCGCTGTTCACAATTTCCAAAGATTTTCCCATCGCAGCTTCATTGTGCATTTGGACTTACTTTTATTTTGAAATTAGATTAGACTGATTACACGCAAAATGGTTACAGATTAACAGACTTTATTAACTTCCCTTAATTAAAGCTGAAAATAACGGATTAACGTTAACGGAGGTGTGAAGTTCGTTAACGGACTAGTGGTTAACGAAGCTAATGTTTTGCATTAACTTGCCCACCTATGGATATATCTGTTAGGCTAGTAGAAGCAATTGGATTTACCGGTCTGCCGGTAGTCATTAGTCATGGCCATTTTGGTGATTGTGTTATGATTTCCGTGGTTACACAAAGGGAACCCTTGTAGTAGGGATACTACAAGGGTTCAGCGATATTTTCACTTGTTTTTTTTTTAAGTGCCACAACTGAAAAATTGTTTATTCCCTAGAAAGCCTCTGCCACTGTTCAAGCCCTTAAGGTTTGTTCAGTTCGGCCAAGAGTCTTGTCCAGCTGGGGATTTCCAACTTTGTTAGAGAAGCTGAGGGCTGCCGATGAGAGCTAAAAGCTAGAAACAGTGGTGTCCAGCTCTGTGCATCTTAGAACAACATATAGTTAAATTGAGAAGTTAACATGTTAATTTCAACTTTGTCAAACAGCAACTCTAGTGTGAAAGTACGATAGTGTTTTTCCATAATTTATGTTTCTCTAAAATATCTAAACACCAACCTATCAAAAAAAATGGAACAACCCATGTCTGACGCAGTGTTTCCTCTATCTTTTTGGTTAATTGGCAAGTGCCTAAATTTTCTCAAAACAATTATGCCCAAAGCTGTAAAAATATGTTGATGTGCCCTAAATTTTGCACTAATCCATTATTAAATTATATTGAAAGTCATATTTCCACAAATTCCTTGACTTTTCCATAGCAATATTTATCAAATTACCAAAATTATTTGCCCTTGATTTAACGTATCACTTTGTAGGAACACTGATAAGAATCAGCTTAGTAGAAACTCTGCAGATGTCATACTTGGATTTGGAATTGACATTACACAGTGAACACCCCTATTATATTTGTAAGAAAGTGGTACTCAGACATCATTTGCAGATTGCAGAGTTTACCATTGTATGTGCCGATTAAGTGATGACATCACAATACTGATTGTCTGGTTCTTACTGCAGATCGTAGTAAAATTCGCCCATTTACGGTCGTGTTCAAAAGTTTAAGACCACTTGCACAAAAGTTGAATTTTTGTGGGAAAATGATAAAACTAGGGTTAAAGTTATGTCACATTAGCCTTTTATGTTCTAAGAACATTGTTAGTTGCAAATGTTTCTTGTGAAGCCTAAATAATAAGATTTTTTGCGCATTTCTTATTTTGGAAGCAAAAAATAATCAGTTTTTCTCAAATTTTAAGGCTGAAAATATGAGCAAAATTAGGGGATTATCAGTTGCAGGAAGGGCAAAAATTGTTACTTTAAATGAAGAAGGGTACTCAGAAGTCAAAATGGCAAATTTCAAAAAAATTAAAGTTTAGCAAAACAACAATCCATCCGGCAATTGTAAAATTTCAAATTTGTGGGAGTTTTCAAGATTTGCACAGGTCCGGAAGACCTAAGGTTACCTCCCAAAGGGGTGACCATCTGATAAAAAGAATGGTAGAGTGTTCACTTACCAGTTCAAGCAAGAAAATTAGGTCGGCCATGTTGCTCAAAGGCACAGTTGCCAGTACATCCACCATAAAACGTCGTTTAGCAGATGAATTCGGGCTAAAAGCTTACAAACCTGCCTAGAAACCTTGGCTTACACCTTCCATGAAAGCTATAAGATATGCTCTTGCCAAAGCTCACCAGAATTGGACTGCAGAAAACTGGAGGAAAGTTTTATTTTCTGATGAGTCAACTGTACAGCGGTTTGCGTCTCGCAAGCAACTAATGCAAAGACCAGTTGGCACCAGATATGAAGACAATTACACCGTACAAACCATGAAACACCCTCCAAGCATCATGTCTGGGGAGCAATGTCTGCCCGTAGTACTGCAGGTCTGTATTTTCTCCAGCCAAGTACCACCATAAATGGCGTAAAATACCATGATCTACTCAAAGATAAGTTAGAGATCCACGTGGTTGTGCATGATTGCAATGTGTTCATGCACGACGGCACTCCATGTCATAGGGCAAAGTCAGTAGAGAGCTTCCTACGAGAGAAAAATGTTGATATCCTGGACTGCCAGGATACAGTCCAGATCTGAATCCGATTGAAAACTTATAGCATGTGATGAAGAATGATGATCAGCATCTCATAAAGATGCTGATCATCATTCTTCATCACATGCTATAAGTTGATCATGAATAATGATGATCAGCAGATCAGCATCCTACAAGTATGGAATCATTGAAAACAGCAATAAAAATTGTATGGACTCAAAAAAATTTACCAGAATACTGCTCCAATCTGATAGACAGCATGTCCCGCAGAATGGCTGCCGTGGTCAAAAAAAACAGTGGAGGTCTTACAAAGTATTGAAATAATAAAGTAAATGATGTTTTCCTGCATCTGTGGTGTATCATTTGTTAGATAGGTTTAGTTTCAATAAACAGACAAAAAGAAAAGCGTATGCAACCGAAATTAATCGAGTTAGGAAAAGACAAAATGCAAACACAGTGAAAAGTTATGGGTGGTTTTAAACTTTTGAGCGCGACTGTAAATCAATGGTAAAATTCTTACATACACGCAACTTCAAACAAATACTGTAGGTTAGTGGGCGACGTTTTTTGTTTGATTTTACTTTTATTTGAAGGGCCAAAGCTTCGTAATTCCATTTCAGGTTATTTCCGAGGTTAAAAATTTTTATAAATGCGTATTAAACTCATTTTAAAAAGGGTACTATTATGACACATAATAGCGTTTCTGGACAACTTCACAGGATATACTGTACAGAAAATCAATTGCTAAACAATCAAAAACATAGCGAAATGTGAAGTCAAGAACAATCTAAGACCAAAAAAAGGTCAACAACGATTTTAGAAATGAATAAAGGCTACAGCTCTAAATTAACAGCTCATAGTGTAGAAAGGTGAAGCAAAGTAAATGATTTTGTGAATGCAAAATTAAAGTCACATATACAGGCGTTTTACGGTAAGCGCTGCAGGGGTAAGGTCTGGGAGAGCTAAATCTCCCTACATCCACTCCCAGAGCAATGTCACTTACGATATTTAGTTGAGAAAAGGGCTTTTTAGACAAAAAATTGCTATTATAATAGTTGTTTCTTCCTTAAATTGCACTCCGCCACAAGGCAGCACAAAACGCCTAAGTAAAACCAAAAAAAATATTTTGAAATTTTGGACCAAGATGTCAATTAAAGTCACCATTTTTAAACAAACGTATCCAAAATTTTTTAAAGTTGGGCAAATGCGACGCCAAAAAAGCCATTAGATAAAAAAAAAAGCAAAAAAAATATTTTGAAATTTTGGACCAAAATGTCAATTAAAGTCACCATTTTTAAACAAATGAATCCAAAATTTTTTAAAGTTGGGCAAATGTGACGCCAAAAAAGCCATTAGATCGATTTATTTTGACAATATATTAGCAAACGAGAATGAAATTTGATAATTTTGTCTGAAAATAGCATGAAAGACCCCTGTTTTCAGTAAAAAGGGCCAAAAATTCGGCAGCAAAAGTATTCCTTTTTTGAAAAATTTTCTCCTCCGCTCTTTGAAAATTCTGGGTGCACCACTGGGCCGGATTGATGTTTTAGCGGCCACTCCAAGAACAACCCAACCTAGTTGCCCTATTCTCAAAAATGAAAATATTACCGGCAGGGATCTACCTCTAGTGTAGAATACCTAGGTCGTACTTGAGATATCATGGTTACAGGTCATCACTGAGGAAGTATTTAAAGTTTTTTAAAAACTACTTGTTAAACCAAAGTGTCTCTGCCAAAAAAGGGACTAAAACTTAAACAAAAAAGATCATTACTAGGGTAGTGAGGTGCTCCAGTTTCGTACGTGGACTCTCTGGTGCTCTAGCTTCAGACCTGGACTCCTGGCGCTCCATGCACGTCCTTTGTGCAGGGCTTTTGACAGAAATTGAGACTAGTCGAAAAACCTGCAAAAAAAGTGCCCAATAAATAAAATTAGAAAACTTAGCAGCTTTCCTTTTCGTCAGGGTTAGGGTCAACTTGCCCAACTCCTCCTCCGTCGAAGAACCTGGCTGTTTTGTGTTCGTATCTTCTCCTAATCTTCTATCGAAAAACTTGACGTCATATAGTGATTAGTTTTGATTATAAAACAAGCTTACTGGTACCTGCAGTGTGATTTCCATTTTGAAGCCAAATTACTATTCTTAGGAAACCGATAGAATTTGCAACTACTCTTTTCGCTTGTATGATCGCATCCTGGTGCAAAACACAATACCATTTTACACTTTTATCCTATATGCCTATCGCAACTCTGCTCAAAAATATCACTTGTCATTAAATAAGCATTAAAACGCTATTTTACGGAGCAAAAGTGTCCTTTTTATAATAGTTTAATACGCATTTATAAAAATTTTAACCCCAGAAATAACCTGAAATGGAATTACGAAGCTTTGGCCCTTCAAATAAAAGTAAAATCAAACAAAAAACCGTCGCCCACTAACCTACAGTATTTGTTTGAAGTTGCGTGTATGTAAGAATTTTACCATTGATTTAAATGGGCGATTTTTACTACGATCTGGAGTAAGAACTGGACAATAGGCATTGTGAAGCACCACTTAATCGGTCTATAGTCACATATAACACATCATTTGAAAGATTTTGCACTTGCTTTTTTGATGAACAGTTTGTGAATCAAAAAATAATGCTGTTCTTGGTTCATTCAAGACATTTTGTTCAAACAATTGCCTAATCACTAACTTAATTAAGAGAAAATTTGTTCAAATGGTTAGGATGAGTGGAAAAAGAGCATTAGCCTTACAGTATTAAATACCAGAAGTAAAAAAAGTTCAGGTGAGATTCGGCATCATTCACTTGTGTACTTCAGTTAAGAAGAGCGGAAGAAGAGTATTAACCTTAAAGTATTAAATGCCGGAAGCAAAAAAAGTTCAGGTGAGATTTGGCATCATTAACTTGTGTACTTCAGTAAAAACTAAAGAATTGATTTTTCGCATATGACTTACAAGCGCATTCAGGTCGAAGATTTTTTGCTTGATTTTTTCTCAAAAATTTTTGACAGCTTTGAAAACTAACTTCACCAAATTTAAGCTTTTTACAACCTTTCATTTCCCAAGATATGACAATTTACATTTTTCCTTAGAAAGCATTTTTTCCTTTAAAATTTTGCCAGGGTTGCCAAATATAAACAATTAAACATAGTTTCAAAAAGTTATTGTATGTTTGTAACTCTCAATAAGTGTTTTTGACATTGTTGTTGTCAAAACAAACTAAAGGTCAGGATTGTAAATTAGCTGCTTTTCAAGTAAATTCAAAC
Organism: Trididemnum nubilum; assembly: GCA_963965965.1. Lineage (NCBI taxonomy): Eukaryota > Metazoa > Chordata > Ascidiacea > Aplousobranchia > Didemnidae > Trididemnum > Trididemnum nubilum. The sequence continues at coordinate 8,761,860 of OZ014473.1, read as the reverse complement.
TCACTCTTCGAAAGTTAGTCTTCTGTAACAATACTGGCAAAATGGCAACACTGAAGTTAGAGGAAAATTGTTAAAGAGATATTGCTCAAAATTGGTTTTATTGAATAAATGAGAACTACTTGAGGTATGGTAATAAAGAGGTGCCCCAAACCTTTTTCCACGATTTGCCTTATTTGCAAAAATACAATTTAATCCATTTGACTCAGCACCATTGGCAATTCTACATTTTGCAATTTTTTGATATCACAAAAGGTTAATTTTGCAAAATTTATTGCAGACTTAGGTTATTGCCTACTACAGCAGCACTGAAACAACACTAGCCTGACCTACCAGTTCTATTCTTGCCAACTCTTTTTCACTGATTAAGTTATTGTACAACAAGGATTAAAATAACAGAATATACTGTAGGCTAATCTGAGATCTGACTTAGGCTATCAGTACTGATCTACAGTAAGCCTTTTGTGATGTCGCAAAGTTGCAAAATGCAGGGTTGCCAATTGTATGGAGTCAAACGGATGGCATTGTTTTCGCAAATAAGGCAAATTGTGGAAAAAAGGTTTTGGGCACCTCTTCATTACCTCAAGTAGTTCTCATTTTTTTCAATAAAATCGATTTCAAGCAGTATCACTTTATAGTCTTTAACCTTGAACTGCAATATCTCAAAAATGGCAGAACGTAAATAGTTCAAATTTTGTGCAAATGCATTTTAGGCTTTTCCCAACATTTTGGTCAACAGTGAAACACTTGGCTTGAATGCTCTTTCAAGCCAATTCACAATTGAATATCTTTTTTCAAACACATTTGATAATCTTTCTTGCCAAGCATCATAGTCCACTGTGTCAAATGTAGCTGATATATCTAACATCAGTAGAGCAGTCGGGTTTTTTCTATGATGTGGATAATAACTTAATTGTGATGTTTTTGAAGTTTGCAGGCAAAAGTTTTAATGTTGAATTGTAGTCTTTAGGCCAGAAGCATGCAAACAATTCAAAATTAAAACTCTGGCACGCAAACGTCAAAAACATCACTATTAAATTACTATCAACATCATAGTAAAAGCAATTTGCTGGGTTTAAATAGCCAAAATTAAGCATGCGAGTAGACACCCTCTCTAGCTCACATGGTAGAGCAGTGGTCCGGTAATCCAAAGGCTGCAGGTTTGAATCCTGTGGGAGGATGACTTTTTTACGTTGCTTGTTTTAAGTAGTTGCCATTTTGGTGGCTTTTCCCTAGGCTTCCTCTCTGGTAGCCTTTAGGCCAGAAGCATGCAAACAGTAGACATTAAAACTCTGGCCTGCACATGTCAAAAACATCAAAATTAAATTATTGTCAACATCAAACTAAAAGCAACTTGCTGGGTTTAAAATAGCCAAAATTAAGCATGTGAGGGCACATCCTCTAGCTCAAGTGGTAGAGCAGTGGGCATGTAATCCAAAGGCTGCAGGTTTGAACCATGTGGGAAGATAACTTTTTTGCATTGATTGTTTTAAGTAGCTGTCGTTCTAGTGGCTCTTCCCAAGGTTTTGGCGTTGGTAGCCTTTTGGCTAGAAGCACACAAACGATTAAGCTTTTTTTCTGTTTAATGGTTACTACTTCCAAAATATCATCTAGCAGTCTTGATTTTTTAATGAAGCAGTTTCTATTGAGTGATGTTTTAAGTGGAAAAAGTGATGTAAATTATGCATTGAGAGGATAATCTTTGAGCAGTCAACTTGCATTATAATTCAGCAACTTTTTCAAAAATTTTGAAAAACTCAAGTAGGATGCAATTCCATAGTTATTCATACCATTACAACTGCCAGTAGAACTTCTTAGAGGTGAGCAAATTATTGCTTTTTTGAATTCAAAAGTAAAAATTGAGAAAGCAAATGTTTGTTACAGTTTGTCTTCAGTTATCTTTACATTTTTTTTTTTTTATTCTTTTATACAGGAACAGTAGTTGACAAATTGCAGAGCAAAGCGCTATCTTGAATAATAGATTAAATAAATAGGCCTATGATCTGCAGAAGGAAGCTCAGACAATTGCCTCATCAGTCTTGTCAGAATAATTAAAATTCCAGACCTGAGAATCAGCATCCATGTCAAAGTCACACCAAAATTCACTAACAATAGTAAGTTGGTTGCTGATGATGACTTATGGAATTAAAAAGAAAAACTACTAATCATGTTTTTGAGAGTTCATTAATGAGTTCAGTTTCATTCAGATTTTATTTTGCTGTGAGCAGTGTTCTCTCTTAGGTTTTAGTGAGTCGGTGTGCACCCAAAAACTTGGCGATTTTCCAATTTAGCAAGCAAAGGAAAATTCTAAAATGAGTAGGCATGTGCCCAATAAAAATGCTAATTCACTGACAAAAATCGACTGAATGGTTTTCTAGACTGCCAGTTTGGTTTTGAAAATTGCATTTCATTTTCAAAGCTTTTCATTCCATTCTGGAGTATTCTATATTCCATGCTCTTAAATTTCCATTCCATATCAGTACTTGCTATTATGTATTTTGACCTTAAAGTTGACTCTGAGGCATAAATTCATTTGCAATACTAATTTAACAAGGCTTTACGTGTAATGTTTAGGTGGGACTTGCAATGTTTCTATTTGTATCCATCTTTGCTCTTATCATGAACACCAACATCATGATGACTGTACAAAACACATTCAGCGAACAAGAACTTGGTAAACTAGTTCATGATGAAGTTCGACGAGTTCTTGATCGTTATGATGAAACATCTACATTTAAAGAAGTGCAAAAGGTACAGCAACTAACTAAGCTATAAGTTCGTTTGCGTGTAACTTCCTTCACAAGGTGAAAGTAGTTTCTTGTTATCTCTTACCAGTAAGCCTAGTCATTGCTGAAAAGATGAGGATACACTTAACATTGAGATTGTTCTTCTTTGCTTTGAGTACCGCACTATTACCGCACTATCTATTCATTGCAGCTAAAACCTGTTAATAAAAATTATACAATTATGCTAGTTCACTTGTTTTTTATCTTTTGGTGCAAGTTTAGACCAGGGCTACCTAAACTCCATTTCGCGGAGTGGTTTTGAGATGAACTAGCAGAAAAATTTTCCACGAAATCAAGTCAATTTTTCTTTGTTTTATTTGGTCACCACCTGAAATTCTGACAATAATTAACATCAAAATATGGTAAAGACTTTTTATTTGGACTTTTCTTAAATTTCCATCCGTTTTTGCATCAAAGTCACTTCACTTCCCGAATTTTCGGGCACTTCTGGTTTAGACCTTTTTTTGTGAAGTTTTCTAGCACCTATTTTGCTTTTTATCACCCTTCTTTAAACAACACAAAGTTACTTATATAGCATGCTCATTTATTAAAAAGCTTGTTAGAATTCAATGTTTTCATATTCAGAAATTGTACAATGTTGAGACAACTTCGCCAGAGTCATTTTTCTCTGAAACAATCCCCTCTGATACAGTACCATATTTACTTCAAGTGAGTGTTAACTCTAAAGCTATTTAGCTCTTCTTGTTACGTAGGAAAATTTAGCTTCTTCACCTGGGTTTATTTTTTCACTCGACATTTTAAGTGAATTTTACAAACTTGCGTGCTTTTTTTGGTTATTTAAAAAATAAAGAAATTTTTGCAATTGCAATTTTAGAACTTGTATGCAATACTTTTGGTCATTTTGATGAAAATGGTTAGTTTTTAAATTAGAATCTAAATTAAAGAAGTGTAAAATTCAAATTAAAACAAAAAGTAATTTAACTGCTTGGTATTCGCTTGTGTAACAGAAGACTGTTGTTAATTGCAAAACTTTGCAGAAATCTGGAAAAAAAAAAAAGAAAAAAAAGATTTTATTCATCTTAGCAGTCAGTAGCCGAATTATCATTTGTATTGAAATGTATTTCAGAAAAATTTTACTCCATCTTATGTTCTGGGTAATGGCATCGATGAAAGAGTATCATTTGTGATAGGCATTCCGTCTGTCAAGCGTTCTGGTCTCAGTTATTTGTATGATACTCTGCAGAGCATATTTACAAATATTTATCCCAGCAATGAGCATTCGGTAACAGTGGTTGTTATGCTGGCGGAAACAGATGAAAATTTTGTTGAAAACGAGGCCAAGTATTTGTTTTGTTTTTATGTTCCTGACTGTTTGTTTGTCCAATCATGCAAGCCAGCGGGTAGATAATAATTGGTTGGAACTGCTCGGATTTTTGTGAGAATGAGAGCCTGATGTGTCACACCTTAGCAATGCGTTAGAGAGAAGTTTGTTTGATTAAATCAAATGATTTAAGAAACGATTGTAATTAACTAATAATAATCATAATTTAAATCTACCGATAAAGATATCTCAAAATTAATGAAATTTTAATGTCAAAATTGTGAAATTTAAATGTTTGTGGGTTGTCTAGAATCTAGATATCTCTGATTTCTGGTTATAAAATGACTTCTGTTCAGTAACAGTTAAAAGTTTTTCCGAACTTAACTTAGTTATTAGTCTTGAGACAGATTTATATCTCCAAAATTCTTTTACCAAAAAATGTAACTAGTAACGTATTTTGTGTAAACCATTGAGCCAGGATAAACTTACAATTTTATTTGGTTCAAGTTTTGTATCTCCCCCGGGCCTGAAAACGTTAGAAAAACTTAAAAATCAAACAAATCCAATTGAAATAAAAAAATCAGATTAAAAAAAAATTATCGACCCTGACTAGGGAAACCTCGTAGAGAACTGGCCATTTTTACAACAACACTCAAAACTGCGTTATGGGTAGCCCACCACAACACCGAAAGCCGCTGCTGATTGTACTTATTGGTTGTCTTTTCGACTGGTGCTTGCTCACTCTTCAAAATGGCTGTTTTTTCCCTCATAATTTTGAATTAATGTTATTGGCACAGCATCAACTTTACCTGCAGTCCTCAAACTATAACTAAGAACACTTGACGTAGGATTAAAATTGATTTTTTGTTTTCAGAAAGATCTTCTCCACTTTTACTCGTCAAGTCAGAAACGGCTTACTTCAAGTTGTTTCTCCCAATCCATCGGTTTATCCAGATTTTGATGCCATTCCGTTATCGTTCGGGGATCCTCAAAATAGAGTGAAATGGAGATCAAAAGAAGTCTACGACGCAGCGTATCTAATGCTGTACTGCCGCAATAAAGCCGATTATTACCTCATGTTGGAAGATGACGTCATTGCATCGAAAGGGTAAGCGACGGAAGGCTTGTGGATTGTTTTGGAGATGTGGTTAGTGATACGTCGTCACTTTTCGGTCGCTCTACTAAATTTACAATTTTTCTAGACTTTTAGCTAACCAAGTCAAACAGTAGAAAAAACGAACTATAACTTACATCATATGTCTGTCAAAACATCGTATGCCTGCCCACAAAAATAGCAGCCTAGTTCAGCTGCTGTTTTGGGAATATCATCTTTCATAAGCTAGGCTAATTGTTAGGCTTATTATCAAAAAAAATAACTTCTGTACTCACATATTAGCACCTTGCAACCATCACCGGAATCCATTTTTAGTTAAAATAGACTTTTTCTTTCTTTAGCTACATTGCGGCCATTAAAAAATTTGTTGCGGATCACCAAAACGACGATTATCTTTACTTTTCGTTTTGCAACTTTAACTCGATCGGAAAATTATTTCGCGAGGCGGATATTCCTGTATGGTAAGTCAAATAACTATTTTCAGTAAGTTCATCTGGTTCTTTTTTTTTGTGTTTGTTGACTATTAATCCAAGGTGCAGTTGTGTGAAAAAGGTGCACCATAAAAATGATTTGATGCACTGGAGAACTTGAGAAAAAATTTGTAGTACGTCATCGAACTTTACCCTATTGTCGCCCGTAGTCAAATTGCCCACCTTTTTTGCTCCACAGTCCACACGCGCCGAGCACGGAAGCTGAAAAAATCAGATTTTTTAGTCATTCGTGTGGCCGGAACTGGGATCAAACTCGAATTAACCGTTTCAGTAGCAGACGTTCATTGCCATGCACTGGAAGACTAAACCACCGCTGGTCGTTGGCCTTCAACATGATCTTTTTATTTCAGGGCGACCTATTTTTTAACTTTTTATGGCTTTAAACCTATCGACTGGCTGATGGACGACTTTGCTCACATAAAGTACTGCAACCCTGAGATGTCCTCAGACGCTTGCAGGAAGTTAAAGAGCGAGAAAAAGCCCCATCATCATCCAGCGCTTTTCCAACACATTGGTAAGTTTATTTTATGTGGCGCACTTGTTTTCTTAAACCGGTCAGTGAATGTTACTTATCCCCCCTTCCCGTAAGATGGAAAACTTCCGAGATCCAGCTACGTTCTGAATATACCGGTTCTGTTTTTTGCTTTCGCTGAGTCGCTACTTTTGACGATGAATAAATTGTGTATTTCTAATAATCGCTTACTTTTCGATATCTCACAATTAAAAATGTAGGCCGAATCATCATTTTTATATCGTCCTGTATAATTCAAAGCGAAAATGCAAGGTTGAGTATTTCAAAGTAGTTTTTCTCGTGGAGTATTTGAAGAGTGTTGTTTAAATTTTAACATGATTGATTTTTCAAATAATTGGCAAGGGATTTCAGGTAAAAGATCATCTTTGGATGGAAAAACTCAAAACCTAGTAGATCGACATTTTTCGGCGTCCCCAGTCATCGCTAATGTATACCACAACCCTGATGCCAAGGTAAATGCTCAGAATTGTTTCGTGGTTGCAGATATTTTTCAAAGATGGCTAGTATGACGTTACGAGAGGGCTGAGTGCACAAGCTGGACTCATTGAAATCAATAGCACAGTTCCGCAAACAGTACAGTTCCGGAATAAATAGTACAAACATTGCCCTTTTCGATCGATTGAACGAAAATAAATAATTAAGCAAAAAACTAAATGCATTATGTGCATTCAATGGCAATTTTTTCTAGAAACATTAAAGAAAAAATGTGGTCCTTTGGTCTGCTACGACGCAGTCACAAGGTCCTACCCTACCCAGTATTTCATTCTTTGTCTTGTAAATGGTCTGCTAGGCTCATAAGTTAAGCTTGAACCCGTAATTTTTTTAAACTTAGTTACGTTGGATAAGTTTAGAGAACCTAGACTTCAGTTTTACACTTTCACCTAGGACTGGAAAATGTCTGGATCTGTACATTTTGTTTTAGAAGCTTTATCCTGACTGAAATGCTGTGAATTTCGAACGGGTAATAGTAGGTTTTTGTAGTGCATGCAATGGCTGGTATAATTTGGTGTGAGTATTTATTTGCGTTCTTTTCAGTGATTGCAATTTGCTTGGGTAGCCATTAAAAGCACTTTTTTAATTTGATTGTTGAATTTGGGTTTGTCGATTTTTCATCTTTGCATATTTAATTTGAAGTCTCACAAGATCGTGATGATTTTCCGTACTATGTTGCGATCAAGTATTTTTAGATTTAATCTGAAAAATTTACTTCAACAATTGGTCGAAACAATACGCGCAGTTGCAATTGCAACATTGTAGGCCTAATGCCGTATGCAATCTTAATTTTTCTTTTGTAGTCTACTTTGTTTGATGTTGTAGTGTATGATTTGCAAACTTTTGTTTTGCATGTTGTTCCTCTCAATTTTTATTTTGTTTTCAACATAAAAGCAGAGTTGCAGTCCTTGGCCTCGAAGCCTACAAGCCCTCGAAAATTTTTTTGTCCTCGGCTCGAGGACAGCATTGTTTTTTTATTGGTTGGAAAGGAAAATAAACCAAGCAAAAAATAATCTAAACTTCTAGCTTGTGAATTCGTTTCCTTTCCTTGTTTGAAAAATATAGTGTAGGAAGTGATAGTGAACCATATTTTAAATAGCATTGTGTGAAAGCTCTAATCGGAGAATGAGGTGGCAAAAGCAGTGGAGAATCGTTCTTCTTATTTCTGCTAATACTTCCGGTTCGGGTGATAGAAACAGCAAAGCACTAAAACTATTTAAGGCCATATAACAATGGATCTGGGGATTCAGACACTAACATTTCAAAGTTGCTATTGCTAAAACATGAAGAAAGCATAATGTGCGTGATAATGAAATGTAGTACAACTCGTCAGTTATCAGGGAATAAGGATAGCCTATTATACAAAGTATGTTGGTATATCCGGGTAACTAACAACTAACAAAACTTAGTTTGAGAACGCCAACTTGTTCTGAAAATAAGCGAGCTAATATTTCGAAGAATATGTTTTGATATAAGAAAACGCAATCGCTGGCCAGCGGTCTAGAGGCAAAGCCACGTCCGCTGAACGATTTTTGTGTTGAAAATCGCCGCTAGGAATCCAAAATAATAAACTGCTGTATCAGAAAAAATGCTGTGAAGAACTATTAAAAAAGCGAATGTGAAATTAAGTATAATTATAATTGTTTGAATGCGTGGAAAGATGTGCGCTGCACTTTATCGACAATTTTTGCACGACGTCATAAATACGAGGATGCAAAGCTCCCGTGTAGAATTTGGGCAGTTAAAAAAATAATAGTGGATTGGTATTTTTATGTTTCTACAACTGTGAGCCTTCGAAGAGGGTCCCCAGGGCAAATCGCAAATGTCACCAATGCCTTCTTCCGTAATATAGCCCTGCTGGGATTTTCAGATTGCTTTTTGCCGTTGTATACGTTATGTTAATTTTTACAAAGTGTCTCTTTTGGCTGTCGAAACGTGCTCGCTCTTTTATTGGGTAGGCAATAAGCATTAGATGCGAGACTACTGGGAGACATCACGTGCACTAAAACGTAAAGAAAGGATTGGCTGAAAATTGGTTTGGGAAAATGAGGACAACTAAAGTTCTTCTAGTTTACCTTCTAGGGTATTTTCTTTTTGAAATTGCTTTAAAAATCGAATTGTGTAATCCCCTTTAAAAGTCACAAAAACTGCTATTAAAAAAAAAATCGCTTAAATTCAACGTAGGCCTAGAGGCGTTGCCCTCGCCCCCAGAAATCCGTTTTGTTTTTTCACGGACTTGAGCTTGCAAGTACCGTTTACGGTACCTCAATTCATTTTAAAAACACAAATTATTTATGGTATTTTGCAATACTTTTAAATAATAATATTATAGTCGCTATGTAGGCAACTTTAAAACTATGATACATGTAAAAAAATCTGGGAAAAGAAGTCTTTTAGCCATACAATAAGATTTGTGTTTGAAAAAGTTCTAAAAAGGTTGTGATTCATAATCAGTGGACGTTTGCACCGGGGTCCGAACTAATGAAGTTAAGGCCTTAAAATTGACCATTTCACATTTGGAATTGAGGTATTCTCATTCACGAGTTACGGCCTTAATTGTTGGATCCACGACTTTTCGGCGCTACCATGTCGGCGCCAATGTTCTGTGCTTTTTACTAACACTAACCCAAACCCTAAATTCGTGAACTGTCAAAGGGCACCGAATTGGCGCCGAAACGATCTATGCAGAAAACGTACGGCAACGAAATAGGTGGTGCCCAAATGGTGGCGACCAAATGATCGCGACGAAAAGACGTGACCCCTTAATTGTTTCATTACCACAATACCGCTACGGAACGTAATCAACATTGCTGCTAAAACGTAAAACTTTTAAATAACATTCGTTATTTTTAAAACTTATATTTTCGTATTATCATCAAAAACTTAACTAAATGCAATATTTTGAACACTTTTGCACTTAAAAATAACAGAAAATTTGCCGATCATAATTTTTTGAAAAATTGTGTGTTTGGTTTTGGCCTCGAACGTTGGGTCCTCGACTCCACCTCTGATCGAAGTAGCTATGCAGTAGATTTGCGTTAAAGCAGCATAACCGTGCATACTTTAGAAGGTGGAATTTTATGTCGTATTCAAGTATCCGTCGAGCTTGCAACAATTTTTTCTTGGGAAAGCGACTTGGTTTAATTTCTCGTGCCACTTAACGGTTCTTGATCCAACAGTTAATAATCGAAAGCAAATTACCCATTTCAAAAGGACCAAAAAATTAAATAGATTTTTGCACATGATACGTAAAATCATGTTATCGAAGGCGAATACGCCCATAAAAACTGTAAAACTGACGGAATAAACCCCACGAAGAAGAATAAATGAAGACTCTGTTGTGAAATTAACCCTGGTTTACGCGTTGCGTAAAATCGTGAGCGCAGTTGCGTATCATTTTTCAATTTAATCTAATCATTCAAATCTTGCATCATACTCGCTGTATTACGTCGTAGCGTGTAACGAATTTATTGGGCCAATCTTCCCGCCATTGCGCCCTGGCTATACGCCCTGCTCCTTTCGAAGCAATTTTTCAGCAGTAGTGACCCGTTGGCAACACTGTGTCGAATTTGGCTGGTCTGAGATGTAAACGTCGGACCTGCGGCACCAGAGACGAACGCGTTTCTATTCTTAATTTGTATACGTAAATGCACCTATACAGCTGGTAAGCCGATACGCAGGGCGTGGCGTGTATTTGGTTATTCGAAAAAACAAACGCGCTCACGTTTTTACGTTAGGTGTAGACAAGCCCTCAGGGTGAAAAGAATTAGGTGTCGTTATCTCACTAGATAATATCTTACATACAGAACCAACAGCACTCTTGTAAACTATTTTTAGTGTTGAATATCAAAAATGAATCTCAGTGGAAAGGCAAAAAATGAAATTATGTTTATTATCTTCAAAATAAGTAAAATGTGTTGGTCTTATATTGGTATCTACATTATTTTGCTTCTACAATTTATTGACACCGATTTGAATTGCTTTGATTGATCATATCAGCTCTGTTATGTCTTTCATGATTTGTAAGATTAATCCGATGAAAATCCATTGTTATGGGTATTGGAATGGTAGTATACTAACCATCTTTAATGACTATTGATTCAAGAGTTTACTTTTAAGTGTTCTCGAAACTGCCAGTTACGGCATGTTACTTTGTGAAGTAGTTCATTGTACAAATACAAGTGTTTTGAAGTGTTTTTTCAATTAGTTCTGTCAAGTACTTTTAAGTTTCTTACAATATCGGATTTCTGAATATAATACTGATGCTTAGACTGTGTAAAACATAACATTGACGTGTTTAATGCTGTGAGGATCTTGACCGAATGTTTTTTTAACAGTCAATGCCTTGTAGACCTAGGAATGTAAAAATATTTCTTCAATGATTTGATGAAACTTACAATTAGTGTGAAATCGTGCACGTGCCAACGTATACTTTGTTTTAACCATCTCCAGCTCTCGTATTGCCTATTTTCGTACCGTGCTGCTGCCGATTTTTGTCAGCAGTTCAACTGTTTGTCGGATTGCAGCCAATGGTTTTCTAGTAAATGATAAATATAGTTTTGGAAAAGTCGACAAAATTGTAAAAACATATCTCAGTATGAATTAAAGGCGCGTTAAGGTATTTTGACAGCTTTCGGCGCAATTGCTTTTAAAAAATTTGGGCTCCAACAGATAAAACAAAGTTGGAAGGAACACAGTCTCTCTCTTACCGAGTGCTGTCTCATCATCTTTGGAGTTGTAGTTGGTAAAACAACCACATGCTTGCAATCGTATGTGGAGTTTACACAGGTGTTGATAGTTGCTTCTGTACTGTTACACCTACTTTATGTTATTTCATAATGATTTGTTTTATCTTGGCAGTCTTGAAGGGAACCTGTCACAGTCTCATTTCCTTAATGGCCTAAAGCTTCGACGGGATTTGCGATAAATTTAAATTGGCTCCAAAAGGTGTTTGTTTCAGATCACTTCTACACTGGAAGCAATCGACTCGAACTTAGAAAAATGGTATGCAGATAGTGGTGGCATGAATTGGCATTATTACGTTGCCCCTGCATCAGCCAATCAGCTCGTAACCATCGATTTCGAAAAAGAAGAAAAGATTTCAAAAGTTCTGGTTAAAACTGGCGATAAAGACGGAAGTAACAGGCAAGTGTAACTGGTAAAACTGCTTGACTTTTTTGTTTGGATTAGAACAATTGCACAAGAGAATGTTACACCAAGTACCTCTAGCGGTGTGCTCGAGAATCAAACAGAAAAGTGGATATTTTCACAGCGACCACAGAGCTGATTTCATGTCGACGCACAGCCGGTTACGGTTTATTGGTTTCACCCATAAATCGCTTTTCATGATCCGTCAGTGGGCGGCTTTCCTATTCTATTCTGTAGAAGCACGTGGCACCCGGCAAGTGTCGTGGTGGTGCTACCTAACCTCTTTCGGGGAATCGGGGCACAGAGTCCCAAGAGTCTGGCCGCACTCAAAATCTAGACTGGAAATTGAGTGTGGTTCTCACACGATCTGTCCCTTCAAATTATATCCTTGATTAGTCTAGCAGTAGGTTTGAATGCTCGACTGTAGTTTTGCAAGTTCGTCTTCATAAAGTAGAGAATGCCACGACCCACTGATGTTCGATTCCCATGACACTAAATAAATTGCTATTCACAGCTCTCCTGCATGACGTTCGAAGTTAAAAAAGATAGTTTGAAGCCTCCACCATGTTTGGACATGTTGGAAGGGGGCAGCGTTACTCAAAGACCGAAAGGTCCAGACTTCATTGCTTCCTGGCAAAAGAATAAACGAAGGCTTGGATGTTAAAAAGTTGCATAGTGCTGTTACTTGTTTTCTTGAACTACAAAAAAATTACACAACGGATCTAGTCTTTTTAAAGTTTTTTGTTTAGATTGATATACAAAGCTGCTGCCTTGGAAATTCTAGCAAACGACATGCCGTTCAAAGGATTTGAAAAATGCGCTGTGTTTGATCACAATGGGGAGGCAGAGTGCACATTCAAGAACCGGAATATTAAAAAAATTCGGATTCGAATTTTAAAAAACTTGATCTCCAATACATTGTTTGATTTTATCTACATTGCCTAGTTGATGGATTTGGGCGAAAATGTTGTAAAAAGTCAAAAAAATTTTAATATTCTTTAACAGGTAAAAGTTCATTTCTACGTCAGGTCAATTGGGTTTGGCGTGACCCGGATTCCATCGAGGTATTGCAATTATAAATTTGCCGAATATTGAGATTTTCGGGAAAACGTAGTGTAACCTACCTTTTCATTGAGCACTTTAAAACCGACCTTTCTGTCTAAAATGTTAAAAATAAGCAAAAAAATTGTGCGCGCACTGCAAGAAACTTTACTTTTAAGTGTGGTCTAGCAGCAAGGAAAATTGCAAAAGACGAGTACCAATGACGTCATTGGTGAGATAAGCTAAATCGCGCAGAATCGATTATAACTCATGTAACGATGGTCGAACAGCTATTTTTAGACATATGATTTTAAGCAGCCAATCCACCACAGCTATGCAGTCTGAACCAATTTTCTCCATTTAGCCTATCCCACCAACTAACGTCATCATGTGTAATTTTACTAGACCACAGCTCGGCTTATTTTCTTTGGATTCAACAACTTAAAATGCATCGCTTTTGAAGTTACCTGCAGAAGATCAAATTGCAAATCAGCGCTTTTTGACATTTTACAGACCACTGTATTTCCTGCCGTTATCATCTCGTACTTCTATCGCCGAAGCCATGATCTAGGATCGCACTATCTACGATACGCTCAAATTAAAAAATAAAGCTAGTGAGGCTCATTACGAATTCGACAATAAGAAATTATGTTACGCAAGTACAGCTATGTGAAATGCGAGTTCTATCTATTCGCTCTCATTGTGGTGTTCAAGAATTAATAAATGAATGGAACTTTGTGTATATGTACTGAAATTTTTTTATGTAGTAATGTAAGTTTTAATTGGTTGTTTTGTTCCTTTCATATGAATTTATTTATTGCTCTATATGCCCACTGTGACTTTAGTAGCAAAAATAGTTGGTAGCAAACCCCATTGTTCAATCCTTGTAGATATTAATGTGTTTAAACTGTACGTCTTTAACCTTTTTCACATGGTTCTTTTGATTTAGGTTTAAAAAACTTTTAACTAGGTTTTTGGTCTACTTTTAAAGTTAAAATATCTTCATAAATTCAGAAATTTGTTTGCGATCAAGTTTGTTCAAATAGGAATTTACTGTTTTTCTATACATTTTGTATTAGGAATTTTTCTTTTTTGTGTGCTTTTATTTTTGTTACGTGCTTTCATCACTATCAGTTGTATATGCTTTAAGCTAGTTATGTTTTACTTCAGTGTTGCTGCTTATTTACGTGCTTAATGTAATAGCATGTGATGTATGTTTTAAGCTTCCTAAGTTTAGTAAAGTTCTGTGGCTGCGAAATTTGTTTTGATGTTTACAAAAACATCGGTTTACAAACATTGAAAACATTGAGTTCAATTGCAATGTTTTGATCATTATACTTGGCAAAAAAAAATCAATAATTCTAATGTTACAGAATGACTGTAACTTAAACAAAATCTTCATTAATTTACCGATTTTGTTTCGCGTTATATAGAATATTTTTTTGACTGTATGACCGAGAGATGGAAAATCTCGCGTTGTTTTTATTTTTGTGGTTTCTTAAAATTTTTAAAAGTTCCATGTGTACTGTACTGACAGCTATTCTTATTTTTGATGTGAAAATGCACTCAAGTAGGTTTTACTAAATCAAGAAGTTCCAAAATATTTCCCTGCCATAATATGCAAGTAGTCGCTGTTGCAATGCCTAATGTTTTCCTGCGTTGGCAAAACTTACTAAAATGTTTCATTTCTATTGCTTCGAGTTTGCATGATTCACACGTTTAGTGTCTTGACGCAGAGCAATTTCCTACAGTCTTTTTTATACTGTTTCAGTTCTCCTTGTAAATACTGTGGAATGCATGAGTTACTGCAGCTCTTGACAAAGGTTCGGTTTCCGGTGGCATATTAACGGAGTGTACCCTAATATTTACAATCTATTGCTTTCCTCTTATCAACTCGAGTTAAATACGACACTTTGGCGATACAAGTGCGTCGCAACTGTGGTGTAGTGGTTAAGGCGCGCCCTGACAAGTCCCGCGCTCGAGTTCGATTTGCGTTGTGCTCTTTCATTCTTTTTCAACCCATCAAGATTTAGTGTACCCCCGCCAAACGAAAGCGTTCTGGAAATTTAAACAAAATTGCGACTGATTTTTTGGTCTTGACGCAAATTTGGGGGCTATTTCCGTACCAATAAAAGAAGACCTTCAATTTGTCCTGAATTTGGAGCAAAATTTTCACTAAATTGCTGCCGCGTTCCGAATACGTCTAGTCGTCTAGTCACGGCTGCGAAAGCGTCCCCCTATGCATATTTTACAGTTTAAATGCTGTTCAAAACCTTGCATTAGAGCTTTAGGGTTCAGGTAGCGATGCCAGCCTGAAAGATAGTAAACCGAAGTGCAATAGAAAGGGTACCCTTCAAAAATATGCTTCCCGGTCAGGTCGAAGCAAAAACTTAAAAATTGTTGTTCAGTGCTCTGTACTTGACGTTCAGCATTAAAAGGGCCTGTGTAAAGCCTCTACCGTATGTGGTAGATAGAGGGCAGCTTGGAAGACCCAAGTCTCATTAAAGCACGAAAAAGAATCTTGGTCCTATCCAGGACACCGATGATCAAAATTTTGTCTTCGGCCTTTACACGTGTCTTCTGTTACTGCTGATTTTTTAATTATAACTCTCTTCGCATAACCTCCGTTTTGGGCGTATCTTACGGTTCCTTCCTAAACGGATCGGTCAGATGCCGAAAAAAGTGTTTATATGATCAGGAAAAAATGTGACTAATCATCTTAAGTATTTTTACACCTTTAAGTTACTGGCTTTTAGTTCGTACGACGCTGCACAGCATTTTTTTCATGATTTGTTATTTGACGCATGTGTTTTAACCGTGCTATTTTCAATTAATACAAACCAGTACACTGTAATTGTAATTGTATTGAATAAGCGTAGTGAAGCGCATGGGCCTTGTTGTCACAGCCTAACATTTTATCACTGCCAACTCTCTATGCACTGCAGACTCGTGAGAGATACCTAATGCCGTGATGAAAATCAGTAAAAACGAAATCTTATCCAAGTAAAATATCGGGTTGAAAATCTATGATCAAAATTTTTCAAGTAGCATGTAAAAGTAGGGCATGTTTTCTTAGCTTTTTCCAAAATGGAACTAAAGCCCCTTGCATGTTGAACTTTTGAAGCACTAAACAATATAAAATATCGCGAACGCCGGATAATCATAAACCTTTTGATTCACAATTTTAATTTCCGATTAACACAGAAATTTGCAAAATCACATTCCATTTCAACCTCAAGGGTAACTCTAGAGGACAAAGCCGATAACATTAGTAATTTGTTTTCTGAAAAATGCTTCTGCAGAATTCAGGCTGCCGGCATGGAACGAAATTGCAGCGAAAATGATGTATAGAAGAGAAAGAACGAAACAATGTAGCACGTTTGGAAAAGCGAGTAAGATCTTTTGATCTATTGTTTAACTAATTTCATATTCAAGAAAATTACAATGATTTTCGATCAAGCTCAATGTCAACAAAATTAGTATGTTCCTCTTTGTTAGTATTCTAACACGGCAGAGGCCCCCTCCCTTAGTTTTTCCAACGCATGGTCGTAGACTTCCATCTCGCATCCGAGAAGCTCGAACCTGAGTGATATATGCTTCACCCAAGAGTAGGGATAGACGCGGAAATGCTGTGCCAGAATAGCCTCGCTAAACATGTTGCGTTTTAGACCGTTGTTGTCTCGGTTGCCGTCGAAAATCTGGCAAAACAAGCAGATATTTTTACACTAAGGATGAGCATACCAGAAAGCTATAAGCAACAGTGTCAGTCAAGAGTAAAATACTCGAGGTTTGGCTTCCAAATTAATTTTTTTGAAGATTATGGCAAAAATAATCTTGTTTTATTTGCTATACTTGAAAATCGCGTACACAACAAATAATTTTGCCGACAAAAAAGGTTTATGGTTTCGTGGTTAATGTGTTACGGAAGGAATTCAATTCATGCAATTTTTAACGAAAGCTGACAAAACAATAATATGTTCGTTTCATCACTAGAACTTGAACCTAAAAGACATTAAAATCTGACCTTTGCTGTCCTAGTCCCACCAGTATAGTAAGTCCAACGCTGCCCATCCTTACTAGAAGCGACTCTGAATCTGGTCACGTATTGATTTTTCAGGTAGCGTCGCACTCCTTGGGTGATAATCCCGGTGATAGCGTAAGGCCTACCAAGATCCACCTGAAAAAAAAAAGTTTAGTGAAGTTGGTGGTCAACACTTTGCTAGCTGTCGAACGACGCAGAACTGACCATTACGCCTGAACAACACAGAACTGCACCAAATGTGGACATCAAAAAGGAAACAGATACGGTACACTTTTCAACTGTTTTTTTTAAGCCTGTCTACAATAGCTGTAAAATCGTGAGCGTACGCGCGAATTTTAGTGTATTTTAAGCAAACATTTGACACGCCCAGCGTGGTTGTGTGGGTAAAGCGTCTGCTACTGAAACGGTAGACCTGGGTTCGATTCCCGAACGCATTAAACCAAATTATAAAAATTGGTATTCACAGCTTCCCTGCTTGACGTTCAGCAATTAAAGGGACAGTGTGAAGCCTCCACCATGTGTGGTAGACAGGTGGGGAGGTGGCAGCTTGACTCAAAGACCGAAAGGTCTCTTCGCTTTTTTCTGGCCAAAGCAACTAGGTGAATAAAATATAAGTACCGCCTTACCGGTGTTCAAGCTGCAAGTTACTTATAATAAACGAAGGATACGCTTGTACACGCGCAATTTTACGCTCAGTGAAGCTGGATCTTTTGTGCTGTGTTACCTCCACATATTGGTTCCTCCCATCATGATGGGGCATCCAAGCGTTTACAACGCCCTGCTTATTCAAGCGTGCCAGATGAGCGTCCCATCTTTCGTTCCAGAATGCGTGGTAGGTCGATGATGACGACAGTTGGGGGTCACGAATTGCACCGTTTTCCATCCCCAAAGGTTTGGAACAGTTTTCCACCGGACCACCTAAACATTTTTCGTTTTATAACACTTTGCAGCAAACAAATTAAACAAAAGTAAAGTGTACCAAAAAACAGGAATTTAATAATTAATTGTGATCAGGCTTGGAAAAATTATAATCGTAATTGACAAAATTGTAATTAATTACACGATTTTGCTGTAATTGTAATTAAAAATTTTCGAAAGTCGATAATTGTAATTGTGATTGAAAAATTTTCTGCCTATTTTCTATTTCAGTTACAACAAGATAGATGATAACAAAATGTGTTTGAACTAGGGATGGGCATTTCAGAATACCGAATCCCAAACTATCCGGAATCCAATTTGAAATATAAACCGGATAATTGGAACCAGTTTTAAATCAACACAATTACGTTGGTAAAATTTGTTTTGCTGTTAATTCTCACATAAAACAAAAGTGTAGTGAGCCATTATCTCTGTAATTGGGACTTCGCGGGAGCCTGTAGTATCTTTGTTTTCACGAATTTTGGCAGATGAGGATTGATTTGCTTATAACTAGCAAACAGTAAAACCTAGAAAGTTGAAATTTGGACTCAAAATAAGAATTACTGAAAGCACCATTTGAGGCAATATCGGGGATCCAAGATCATGTGATCGTGAATTGAGACACAAAAAACATAAAAAAACTGATTTTTGGCTTTAAAGTATATTAATTCCTTTATAACTCAAAAACCACTCGACGTGCAAAGTTGAACTTTGGACACAATGTGGGTGCTTATGAATGCTTTATGTCAGTGGTTCCCAAACTGTGGTACGCGTACCACTAGTGGTACTCGAGAGTCTTTCACATGGTACGCCAGCAACTTCAGCTTACTTATAAATTTGTGAAGGCATTCAACTTTTAAAACTTTTGTACTTGTTGGACCCGGTCTACACTGTGCGTAAAATCATAAGCGCTCTAGCATATCCTAAGTTTGTTATAACCAACATGCAGCTTGTACGCTGGTAAAGCGGTACGTCGGGCGTGCGTATTTTTGTTCAAAATAAACCAAAAATATGCTCGCGATTTTACGCACAGTGTAGACCGGGCTTTACTGTAGTTCAAACAACTTTGAAAACTTTCAGATTGAGTAACTAGCAATGTGCGACGTTTTAGTTACTTTTACTTTGAGGTTTCACATATTTATGACGCAATGCTCATCTTGTTCAACATAATAGTCATATATTACCTGCATTAGAACCTCTGTGAAATAAGTCAAAAATGATCTGCGTTTCAAACTTTCAGTTGCGAAGACTAGCTGGTGGACAAAAAGCAGATACATCCATCGCATTAAAACTATTTTCTGTTTTGCTTAATTTTTGGCTTTTTGTGTTTTCCTGGACTGATGTTCGTTTAACTTTGATATAGATAGCTACATGCTACTTTTTCTTCTGGCGAAAGAGACTGTTGGATCATGGTAAATTGTGTGGTCAGCAACTAGTAGACAATTCTCTCTGATTTTTAATCGAGCATTTTATTTGGTTTGCCGACCCCAATGCTAGATATGTTTTTAGTATTATTACTCACTGATGTATATTTTTTAGTTTGAGATATTCTAGTCAGATGTAGCTTAGGTGCTGCACGAACACTGTACAAAACCTCAAAACAGTACGCGTTTAGAAAAAGTTTGGGAATCACTGCTTTATGCAAACTGAGTTTAGGGACGCCCGGTCACGTAACCAAAATTTTTGCCGGCCGAAAATTGGCTAAAAGTTGACGAATTTGAACCGATATATCTCGGTAACTACCGATATTGATGAAAAATGGTTTGTGATTTTTTAGCACTCTATCAACCACCTTTCTTTTGGTTATGTTCGTTTACCCCAACTACAATACTATTTTTTTTGCATCTTTTTTCTTTTCTTTTTTTGTCGTTATCTACTTTTAAACCGCTTAACGCACTATGTTCAAACTTTGAGGAATTTAAGATATCAGTGAGGACTTTTGTGCGACAGAAATCGGGGGTGCCCGGTTGGGGATATCCCCTCAATTGGGTCGTCCAAAATTTTGAACTTTAAACCGTTAGAGCTACATGGATCAAATTTTCGGTATGGGTAGATACTAAAAAAAGTTTAAAAACTAAACCTTATTAAAATTGGGGGTGCCACAATGGGGGTTTCTCCCCTAACGGACCGTCCAAAATTCAAACTTTTTAACCTTTTAAGCTAGACACACGAAATTTTTAAGGTAAGTAAATATAAAGGAAAGACAAAATTTGCGGGTACGAAAATGGGGGTCCCCCCAAACGGGGCCACCAAAATTCCAACTTTTAACTTTTTAAGCTGAACACATAAAATGATGGTCCACAAATTCTAAACTTCCCCATTTGAAGCAACTTGCTTTAAAATACCTTTGCTTTCCTGCAACATCAGCTTAGGCTTGACTGTGAGCGAATTAAGAACGCAACGAAGCGGTAAACATTTGGAAGCACTCAATGTCATCATGCACTGCAATAAAGTGCTGCTTTAATTAAGCAAATCGTTTGATAAATTTTTTCTGGATATCGGTTTTGGTTGACTGATTTTTCACTTTTTCAGCAAATTAAGTTAATTTAAACCAGAATAGGATTCGGTATTCTGGATTCGGTTTTTGATATTCGGAATAATTCTGGAATAGCCAACTATTCTGAAATGCCCATCCCTAGTTCGAACAATATCAATTTTCCTCCGGTTGCAAATCGATATTTTCTACCGGTTGCAATCACATCTGACGTCACAAACCAAACATCAAAGTAGGTTAGGGATAGTTAGAGTGAGTTTTAGAGATAGGGTTAATCATATACATAACCTAAACTTAGCATCTACTCTAATCATAACTAGCACTAACTCTAAGCCAAAAAATAGCCCAACATAGAATTAGCCAATGACATCAGATGTTACTGTAACCGGTGGTAAGTCACCATCGTAACCATAGGCGTAGCCAGGATTTTTGTTTGGGGGGAGGGGGGTAAACCACAAATTGCATTCAATGACGTCATCAGACATTTTCAAAAGAGAACCTTTGTGTGGGGTAAAGATATCGTAGATTGGAAGACCTAAAGCCGTGACCTGTTGTTGGCAATTAGCCAGGATTTTGCTAAAGGTAGAAGAGGTAAACTTATAGTTAAAAACTGCAAATGTCGAAGTTGGAAAACGTGCTGAGTTATGTAACTTAAACGGGTTACAGCCGGGGGGGGATCTGAGGGCAAAGCCCCCAGCCGCTGAGTGATTTTTTGAAATAAAAAGCTATTTTAATGACATTGAATCACAATTCGCACGTGTTCAGAACCATTTGAAAGAATCAGATATTTAACATTTGAAAGCCAATCAAAAAAATTAAATTGTTCAATCTTCCTTTTACTTGCAATTTAAGTCCAAAACACGTTAAAAATCTTACAATTTGTTGTTGAATTTTAATTGTGATTTATTTGGCCCAGATAAGGGGAAGTAAGGAACATTGCCTCCTGCAATATTTTAGCAGTATAATAATTCACTTGAAGATTTTCCTTAGAGATTTTTATGTTGTCATGAAATCAACCAGCTATAGGAGTACATGTACAGCCAGGGGACCCAGGACCCCTCAAATCAAATTCAATATTTTTTTCAATGAGCAATTCCTCTAGCTAATTCTTAAAAAAGTATTTTGCGCGAAAAACTGGCGAGGTGGAGATGAATTGTTATGGAAAAATGGTGCATGAAATGGTTACACTTGCTAATCATGTTATTTCCGGGCAGGATTTACATTGCGCGTTGCCCCTGGTGCTTCTGGGATTTTCGCAACATGTTCCTGCCAAATATAGAAGAAGACCAAAAAAAAGTCTTACCATCTGAGCCCGATGCCCTGGCACTGTGCCATGTGGTAAATCCGGCCCTGGTTATTGCATTACGTTCATAAAAAGGCTAGATAAGGTCCCGAGGAAGCAACTTTCAGCACGAAACCCCTTTATTCCACCTGGGTTATACATTTAAATTGGTTGGCAAAGTCGAATTGATGATGCCAGGGCCTCCTGGTCGTCAATATTATTGGTAATTACAGCTGTACGTGTGTACTGATGTACACAAAGATGCTAAAAGAAACTGAAAATGAAGAAACAAGACTTTTTTTGTCACATTTTTATCATTGGTAGCATTTCCAGTGGGGGAGTAGCCCATTCTAAACATGATGCGGTAAGCCGATTAAGCGTTAACACATTTTGTAATAATCAAAAATTCCCTGAGGTCACCGAAAATCTTTCCCGGTTGATGCGGTTATTCAGTCATTGTAGACTATAACCTGTTGAAAGTCAAAACTGGTAAACTTTTAGTCAGCCATTTTTTAAATCTTGACGACCAAAGAGCGTCTTATTGGCTTCGAGATTAAAAAATGCTAAACAAACTTACCAAAAAAGCAATATGCATTCCATGTGTTCTGCCACGAGCAAATGTGAACTCCGGGTCTTCCGCCGCAACCTGCTACAGACACTGAGCTGGGAAAGCGAGCAGATTTATCCGCAAGCCAGCCACAAGCGCAATGAGTAACACTGAAAACGGAGCAGATGTGAATTTCCTTTACGTATTTATTTTTGTCTTCCTGTTAATTGCGAAAATCCGAGAAAGCGGCGTTATGTTCTGTATGGTAGATGTGGGATCGATTCCCGGTAGGGTCAAATCCAAAAACTACAAAAATTGGTATTCACATTTTGCCTGCTTGACGTTCAGTTTTGAAAGGGACTGTTTTAAACCTTCACCATGTGGAATAGACAGGTGACAGCTTGACTTGAAAACCAAAATGTTTCCTTTACTGTTTCGTGGCCTAGACAACTTGATGCATAAACTGTAATTACAATTACTATGGGGCTGTCTTTTGAGCGAATCCGCAGTTCTGCACCTAGTTTTGCGATTGAAGTTTGGACATTTTTCCATTTAAATGTGCGGTTTGTTCCAAGTCACCCAGCAGAGATAATCATAGGAAAGCTCCTTATCCAAGGCGGCAACAATGTGACCAGAGTGTGGGTTGAACAGAGATCATGCGATCAGCAGGGTCGTCGTAAATACGGTCTAAAATTACGTCGTAAAAACAACCTCTCGGCCGAGCTACTCTTAGCCACACCGTACTCACTATGGTATTAACACCAAAAGTCAAAACTGTATCGTAAAATATATAAAATACCGGTACCCGCTTTGCTTGGCAAGATAGAGGTCATGCGGCAGAGCGAGAGATCCTCCCCTAGCTGCGCATTGGTTTGATGCTTCCTGGTGACTCATGCTGTATAGGCTTCCATGAGTTAAATATTCAACTATAAGAAAAAAATCATTACAACGTAATACTGAAAGTTTTGGTGAAAAAAAGTGCACGGACGCTTTTGAATAAGACCGGTTGATTCTCAACGTTTCTTTAGAGTAATTGAAGAGGTCACGTCTTCAATATACATTGCATAGGTGTAGCCAAGGAGGGGAGGGGCCAAGGGTCCGCCCCCCCC
Source organism: Trididemnum nubilum (assembly GCA_963965965.1). NCBI lineage: Eukaryota > Metazoa > Chordata > Ascidiacea > Aplousobranchia > Didemnidae > Trididemnum > Trididemnum nubilum. Next base: position 8,738,585 of record OZ014473.1, on the reverse strand, counting down.
CCCCCCCAATTGAAATGTCACCTATGACATAAACGTGACAAAAAAATCTCTTGTTTCAGTTTCTTTTAGCATTTTTCACATACAACGCTTACTTTTAGCATTTTGCAAATAATATTGACGACCAGGGGCCCAAAGCCCCCCTTAATTCGATTTTCGCCAACAATGTTAACCCGAAAGAAATTGAAAGTTTTGGTCCTAAGTTTTCCAGCTCTGGCCCTCATCTAACCTTTTCATGGACGTAATACAATAATTAGGGCCGGATTTACCGTAGTATGGCGCAGTGCCAGAGGCGCCGCGCTTAGATAGATTTTTTGGTCTTCACCTCTATTTGGCAAAAATATTTTGCGAAAATCTCCAAAGTGCCAGGGGCCCAGCGCAATGTAAATCCGGCCTGGAAATAACATGGTTAGTAAGCGTAACCATCCATCGTACCATTTTTAAATAACAATTCACCACCACCTCGTCAGTTTTTATGCAACAAAATATTTTCGAAAAAAAAGCAAGGGAAAATGCATAGATGGGCACAAGTCCGTTAATCGTTAATCCGTTAATAACGAAGCTAACTTTTTCATTAACTCGTTAATCCGTTAATAAGTTTTTTCATGTTAACGGACTAAATTAACTTCCGTTAAGTGCTGTTAACGGACTAAAGTAACTTCCGTTAAGTTCTGTTAACTTTCGTTAAGGTTTTTATCGTTAATATCATGCAGCTTCGTTGTGCATTTGAACTTGTTTTTATCTTGAAATTAGATTAGACTGTAAAATGTAACTTTCAAAACACAAAAAGACCACCATAGCAATAAATATTTCCTTACAATCAGCTCAACAGCGTCAATACGTGTTCTAGAAGCGAGTGAATAAAACGAAATGTAAGTTGCACGCAAAATGTTAACGGATTAACGGACTTTATTAATTTCCGTTAATTAAAGCTGAAAATCACGGATTAACGTTAACGGAAGTGTGAAGTTTGTTAACGGACTAGTGGTTAACGAAGCTAAGGTTTAGCGTTAACTTGCCCACCTATGGGAAAATGCTCATTGAACAAATTATTGAATTTGAATTGAGGGGGCCTGGGCCCCCTGGTCGTACATGTACTTCTAAAATTAGTCATTTTTATGGCAAAGCAAAAATCTCCAAGGAAAATCTTCAAGTGGATTATTATTTTACTGCTAAAATATTGCACGTGGCAATGTACCTTACTTCCCCCAACCTCGGCTAAATAACTCACAAAATGCAAGATTTTAAACGTGTTTTGAACGTAGAAGATTTTAAACGTGTTTTGGACTTAAATTGTAAAAAGTAAAAGGAGGATTGAACAATTAAATTTTTCAATTGGCTTTTAAATGTTAAAAATCTAGTTCTTTCTAATGGCTGTAAACTTGTGAGAATTGAGCTTAAATAGCATTAAGACCCCAATCTGTGTTAACGTTTGAGTTACACTTGGTAACTCAACACATCTCCTAATTTACGCATTTGCACTTTTTGATTTTGGTTTTTTTCCTTTCCCTATACCTAAATCCTGGTTAGTCGCAAACACACAGGCCACGGCTACTGATCTTCCAATCTACAATATCTTTGTCCCACAAAAAGTTCGTTCCTCTTTCGAAAATTTCTGATGACGTCGTTACATATGATCTGTGGTTTGCCCCCCCCCCCAACCAAAAATCCTGGCTACGCCAATGGTGCATTGAGCATCTAAGCACCGCGGTTTAATTAGACAGGTCTCCCAACACCGGGTGTGAAATCTTGAGCATACAAGCGTATTCTTGTTTATTTTTACCAACTGGTAGCTTGTACGCTAGGCGTACTGAAAAATTTGTGTTTAAGATGAACTAAAAAATTGCTTGCGATTTTGCGCAGTTAGATTCTTCTTTCTTCATTGCCTGCTTTTCCGTGAGGGTTGCAGAGGCAGCAGCTTGTGATTAAGCCGCCACATTTCACGGTCTTCTATTACATCCATAATTTCGTTTGGTGTAGTCTCAAGCAATTCCAAACGATCCAAGATTCTCAATGTAATTGGTCCATGTAGTTCTAGGTCGTTTAAATGGTCTCTTTCCATTTGCTTTGGCAAGTAAAGCTTGCTTTGGAAGTCTTTCCTCTTCTGCTTACACGGCCAACCCATATTAGCTGAGATCTTTTAATTCGGAGAAGTAACGGTTCGATGTTTAAAGATTTTAGAAATCTCAGAGCCACGCACCTTCTTAAATAATGTATAGCTTCTTCGATTCTTTGTAAAGACCTCAGTTCGGACCAGGGGTGCCGATTTATGTTGAGCATCGGGGGATAATTTGCAATTTTACCGCAATTTTGCCCTATTTTGAACACTGGGGGGGATGAAGCTCGACCACTATTTTTTTCACGTGAAACAAATATGACATGCGTTCATTACGTTTTTGAGCAAATCAAGTGAAGATCAAAAAAAACAGGAAAAGGTCTTTACCGAAACTTGTAGAGTTTTTTCCCCGAAATCACGTCAAGACCAAAAAAAAAAAGAAAGTTCGTCACCGAAACTTGTAGAGTGCTTGTCCCCGAAATCACGTGAAGACCACAAACAAAAAACAACAAAAAAAAGTGCGAAAATCATCCAGCGCTCAAATGCAGACCATAGTCAAATTATTGGGGGGGATGCAGTCAAATTATTGGGTGGATATATCCCCAGTGGCGTTGCTAGAGGGGGGCGGCCCGCCTTGCGTGTCATCATTTTTGGGTGACACCACTTTGTGATACCAATTAAGCAGAAAAGATAACAACAATATGTTTAATATCATTGGAAATGCTTAGCACTCTAAAATTAATTAAAAAATGATTTAAAGCACCTTTCGAAAAAATTATTTAGAGGGGCGGGCGCTAATTTGTAAAAATATAAGTCACAAATCAGTAAAAACCTTAAAAAATAGCCAAAATAAGCAATTACAGTTGATCGCTTGTTGAAACATGCTAAATGTAGGTTTCATGAAAAAATATATAAGCTCAGGAATATGGGAGGGGTGGCTATTCAGTGTCAGTTAATTACCAAGCACTTCGACTCAAATATCGTTTCATTAGTCCCCCTCCCCAATACTTTTTCTCTATTAAATATAGACGATATGGATTACTTCTTGTGAATTTTATTGAACTCGTAGCGTTGCTAGGGGGACTACAGCCTTTCCCTTCCCCCCATTGGCCAGCCGGCCAAAATGCAGAATAAAGAAAATCCACGTTTTTAGCACTTCTGAGACCATCTTTTGCATTGGAATAGACTCAAAAAAATGATTCAAAGCTTATTTTGAAACGTTTATTCAGGAGGGAGCGCTAATTTATCAAAAATAAAACTCATAAATCAGAGAAAAAACTTTAAAAATGGCCAAAAATTGGTGTTTTGATTTGATCGCTTATCGAAAAATGCTGTTGTTTCTATAAATCCCTGAACATAGGTTTCATCAAAAAATGAAAAATAAGATGAGGAATAGGGGAAAGGGGCTATTGAGTATTAGTCAATTACAATAACTTTTCTCAAACTTCCTTCCATCAGCCCCCTAATTATATCTTTACCTATAAAATATAGACAAAATAGATTACTCCTTCAGAGTTTTATTGAACTCTAGTATAGGATTTCAAGATTTATCAGCTTGTAAATAAGAGAACTGAAATTCCAGCGATAGCTACCACCCACATAGCTCATTTTTGCAGCTAGTATTATCATGTTCTGACACTGCTAGTTTGTATGCCACGTTTCATTAGCATTAAGTTGTATCAAAATAGGCCTTAAAATTAAGTTAGTTTTTGTCAAAAATAGACAAAATTTTGGAGCGCTGGGGGCTCCGCACCCAGACCCCCGAAACAGCCTCCCTCCCATTGCACATTCCTGGCTACGCGCCTGAGTCTAGTCATGTTTTTGCACTGCTAATTTTTATGCCACCAGAGTTCTCCCTGATGCCAGGTTTTAAAAGCATTAGTTTTTATTGAAATAGGGCTAAAATTAAGTTATTTTTGCAAAAAAATGTTTTTTCAAGCGCTGGAGGCTCCGCACCCAGACCCCAATGGTATCCGGCGGATAGGGCGGAGCTTCTAGACCCCCGAAACAGCCCCTCCCGAATGCAGATTTCTGGTTACTCGCCTGATATTAAACGTGTGCTGCTCATACTTCCAAGTTGTGGAATCTTACAATGAGAAGTCATTGAGCTAGCCGAATAACAACCGCTATTTACAGTAATGAAGTAGCACCGCTATCTTTAAAGTATAACTTTGTGCAGTCTACTATACACATTATGAAGGGTGACACCACAAAACTCCGCCCCGGGTGTCACCATCTTTAGCGACGCCACTGTATATCCCCATCGGGTTTTGGCACCCCTGGTTGGGACGCTTGCACTTGTGATTGCTCTCTTTTGATCATTGCCCAAGATTCATGACCATAGGTGAGAATGGGGACAAAAACTGTTTGAAAATTAAGAGCTTTGCTTTTTTCGACAATTCGCGTTTCATGACCACCAAATAGTTCAACGCTAGCATTACTGCGCTAGCCTTTCCAGTTCGGCTATCCTACCATCCAGTTTTTTTTTTGTCTTCCATCACTCAAAAATGCAACCCCAAGATACTTGAACTTCTCTGTCTGCTTCAGTGTCGCTCCATTCACTTGAAACAGCCAACGAGCACTAATCAGGGTTTCTTGAAAACGAAGTACCTCAGCTTTGACTGGGCTTATTTTCATTCCGGCGGTGTCACAACTGTCACATGCATCTGCAAAGCTATTTAATGCGCGCTGGAGGCCAGATTTTGTAGAAGAAAGCAGAACCAAATCATCAGCAAATAGCAGACGACTAATTTTGCAATTTCCAATCGTGGCACACTCCTCAGCTTGGCTGCATTTGTTGATCCAATTCACGTAAACAATGAAAAGGAAAAGTGACAAAACGCACCGTAGGCGGGGTCCAACGCCCACATGGAACGGCTTTTGATTGCTAGCTATTTACCAGAACGCAAACCCATAAGCGTAGCCAGGGGGAGGCCAGGTGGCCCGGCCCCCCTCTCCCAATCAAAATGCCACCAAGGATAAAAATGTGACAAAACAGACTTGTTTCTTCAGTATCAGTTTGCTTTAGCCTCTTGGCGTGCAACAGTACGAGCATACAACAGTAACTAACAATAATATTGACGACCAGGGGGCCGGGCTCCTCAATTCAATTTTTGCCAACCTACTTAAATGTATAATCCGGGTGAAATTGAAAGTTTTTGTCCTAGAAGTTACTACCTCAGGCCCTCATCTAACGTTTTTATGAACGTAATGCAAAAACCAGCATAGCCGGATTTACCATCTGGAATAGAGCCAGGGGCCCGCGCTCAAATGAAAAGACCTTTTTTTGGTCTTCACCTATTTTTGGCAGGAAGATATTGCGATAATCTCCAAAGTGCCAGGGGTCCCGCGCAATGTAAATCAGGCCCGGATATGACATGGTTAGGTGTTACCATCTATTGTATCACTTTTCAGTAGCAATTCACTTCCACTTCGCCAGTTTTTACGCGAAAAAATACTTTTGAAAAAAATTAGCTTGGGGAAATGCTCAATGCTCATTGAACAAAGTATTGAATTTGAATTAAAGGCGGTGAATCATCCAGCCAATTCCAGTGGTTTACAATAGCTAAAATTGAACTATAATTTTTTATATTTTTTGTTTTAATTTTGGGACTGCGGTTGCAAAGATATTCAACAAATACAAAAAGATATCCCCCCGAAAAAAGTTTTTGGAAACGCTGAGTTTTGTTCTTCCCGCCAAAACCACAGTAGGCCTATAATGGTTTAGAGAACTGTGGTAGGCTTAATAGTTTAGAGATAGTTTATTTCTAAATAGTTTAGGCCGAACTATCTCTAAACTATTAGGCCTAATAGTTTAGAGATGGTTCGGCCTAATTGTTTAATAAGATTACAGTAGGCCTAATAGTTTAGAGAACTGTGGTTTTGGCGGGAAGATCAAAACTCAGCGTTTCCAAAAACTTTTTTGGGGGGGACATCTTTTTGTATTTGTTGAATATCTTTGCAAACGCAACCCCAAAACCAAAAAAAAAATATTAAAAATTATAGTTCAATTTTAGCTATTGTAAACCACCGGAATTGGCTGGATGATTCACCGCCTTTAAGGGGGCCTGGGCCTCCTAGTAGTTCATGTACTCCTAAAACTGGTTAATCTGATAACAAAACAAAAATCTCTAAGGAAAATCTTCGAGTAAATTATTATTTGCAGGAGACAGTGCACCATACTTCCCCCTACCTGGGCAAAATCGCTTACAAAATTTAACACCAAATGCAACATTTTAAACGTGTTTTGGACTTAAATTGCACGTAAACGGAGGATTGAACAATTTAATTTTTTCCAATTGGCTTTCAATCGTATGAAATCTAAATCTTTCAAATAACTCTGAACACGTGCAGAATGTGATCCAATGGCAATAAAATAGCTTTTTTTTCAAACAATTGCAAAAATCGTCTAGCAGCTGGGGCTTTGCCCCCAGACCCCCATAACCTTCGGCGGCTGGGGGCTCCGCCCCCAAACCCCGTCTGTGGTGTGTTTGAATGACACTAGTTTACTCAACACGTCTCCCAAGTTTGAAATTTTTACTTTTTAACTATCAGTTTAAGCCTTCTTCCTCTAACAAAATCCTGCTAAGTGCCAACACACAGGCCACGGCTTCTGTTCTTCCATTCTACGATGTTTTTGTCCCACAAAAGTTCCTCTTTTGAAAACTTTTCATAACTTCATTGCATGTGATTTGTGGTTTGCCCCCCCCCCCCTCCCGAATCAAAAATCCTGGCTACGCCTATGCACAAACCTCCAGTCAGAGAGACATCCTTCTATAGTTCGTACATTGCTTGCGATCTCCTTTCTTGAACATCAGAATAATGACATCTTTTTGCCAATCTCTGGGAGTTTTGCCATACTTCTACGCAACTTGACGCACTCGCGTTAACCAGAGAATTGCTTCTCGGGTCAGCGCTTTCAACATCTCTAGTCCGATTTCATCTTCACTAACAGCTTTTCCATGTTTTATCTCTTAATTTCTGTTACCACTTCTTCTGCAGTGAAAACTTCCTCTTTCCCTAAATGTATTACTTCTTGTACATCACGAGTCGATGCATTTACAAGATTCAAAAGATCTTTAAAGTTTCCTCCATCTTGAAACGATTTCATTCTCATCCGTTAGAATGTGACGTGCAGAATCCTTGATGGAGTACGTGACAATCGTTCTTTTGCCACGTAAACGGCAGATGGTCTGTTAAAATAGTTTGTTCGTCAAAAAATTGTTGGAATCCAACCAACAACCAAACTCTTCCCATGACTTCTCCTTGGATTTCTTTACTGCCGAAGTAGCCGCTTTTCGGGCGTCAGTATACCGGAATTGCAATTCCTTCTCGATGTCCTCGGATACATCATGAAGTTCTCTGAACTTAAATGGTATACTGGATACTAACTGTTTCTTTACTTTTTGGTCCTCAAAAGCCTCCCATTTGATCCGGAAAAGGCCTATCCACACTGGCGTCGTGATCGCGTCACATGACGTGTTCGCTCAGCGCTTGGCGATTTTGAAATGTCAGCATGACACGACGAAGCGACGAGCTTTTTGCTTGCAATGCACACCAAGCGCGATACGTCGGTTGCTATAGGAATCGCCAAACATTGTTTGTCGGAGATGCGAGACTGAAATGATGTCCAACTACTTAAGCTTGTTCTTCTCACACCTTTGGTGTTAAGTGGTCTAACGTTAAACACCAAGGCTGTAAAAGTTTAAATTCGCTGTGGTTGAAATTTTAAATCAAATTCTGATAAAGTTTCAAAACGTTTGGAAATCTTTTCGTAGTTAAGACTGCTTGTTTTGAATAGGGTGTCTGATTTGGGTATGCTTTTCCAAAGCCGAATTTTGGGGTTTTTATTTCAAAAATCTTAGTTTTCGGGATTTATCTGCTTTCAAAACTATAGTAGGTGCTTTTGTTACTTGAATATCGAAAAAATACTACATTTCAAACTTTTATTTTTCTTAGCGTATTATGAAAAACTAAAAAAAAAAAAAAAAAAAAAAAACACGCAACGAGAAAGTTGGTCGTCCTATTATACAATATTCGAATATTTGTTGCAATTGCAAAATCATAAGCTGACAGAAAATCATAAATTGACAGAATTTTTTTTTTACAAAATGGCAGAAAACAACATACTCAAAAATATGTGCATATTGCGCTTGATTACTGCCAGCATTTTTCTTGGCATGTCATTGAATATGGCACGCAACTGTTTCTTGGGTACTCTTGCCTACTTTTAATCAAATTTTTTGTTAACTTTTCACCTTTTTCTCCAAAATGTTTTTCGGCTAAATTTTCAAGCATTGCATAATCTAAACGCTAAATTTTTAAGCATTGTATAATCTATATCTATCAACAACGCTCTCACGACGAACGACAAACGCTCTCGCGCCGTAGCTAAACGCGAGTTTTTCTGTCAGCGCGTCATAGCAAACCCGTCGTTATCGCGAAAAATCGTTCAGTGTGAATTGGTCGTCGCGCTTACGTGTCGGGATTGTTGCAAACGCGTCATCTGACGTGATCGCGACGCCAGTGTAAATTGACCTTAGTCACAGAAAACCAGCTGGATTTCCTGTTTGGCCAAGGTTTCGAACGTCGCGAGAAACATACTGTCAGATGCAGGCGCGTAGCCAGAAATTCGCAATGGGGGGGGCTAAGCGGAGCAGAAATTCGCAATGGGCGGAGCCCCAAGCGCTCGAAATTTTTGCATTTTTTTGCAAAAATAACTTCATTTTAGGGCTATTTTGATTAAAAAATAGTGCTTTTAATACGTGGCTTAGAAATTGGCAATGCAAACATGATTAAACTGGTGGCATAAATGGGCTATTTGGGAGGTGGCTAATGATAAAATTTTAGTTCTCTTATTTAGATGCTGGTAAATTATAAAATCGAATAGTTCAATAAAACTCACACGGAGTAATCTATTTCGTATACAGTTTATGAAGAAAAATGGTTGAAGAGGGCTAATGAAGAGATTTGAGAGAAATGATTGGCAATTAACTAATACTGAATCGCCCCCTATTCCTTAGTTTATAGTATATTTGTTGATGACACCTATGTTAAGCATTTTTACACTTGCGATCAAATTTGATTGCTTATTGTTAACCATTTTCAAAGTTTTCATTTATTTTTTGGTTTTATTTTTGACTAATTAGCCCCCTCCCCTGAATCTATGTTTCAATAGATGTTTTGAATTATTATTTAGTCCACTCCAGTGCATCAAACAGTCTCAAAAGTGCTAAAAACGAAGTGTTATTCCCATTCTGCATTTTAGTCGACATGCCAATGGGGGGGCTATAGCCCCCACCCCTGGCTACGCTACTGGTCAGATAGTGATAAATGGGCAATGGTGAAATAGTTAGATCCAATATAAAATAAAATATACCGAATTTGACCCGGAAAAGTTTCGGTTTATTATCAATCTTATTCAAATCGAAATTTAAACCATTATAAATTTTGAAGATTGTTTAAAAAACTGAATCTTTCTCAACTTCAAGAACCAGATGAAATCGATGATAAAAATGAAGCGGTAGCTCAGCTGTTGTGTCGCCAAGCTACTTAGTTTCATTCTTCTTCAGCAACAAACTGATTCAAACTGAAAAGATTGATAATGATTTAAATATAAACCGGAAGCTTTTCTACGTATAATATGCTTCATTTTATATTGGCTTTAAACCAAGTGCTAAACCATATTATTTTCTTTCAGTACCAACTACTAACTTATCAGGAAATTGCGTAATTATATAAATGCGTAGGGTTGTACCCAATAAATTTGCGTTGGTCTCCTCGTTTTATTGCATGAATAGCTTAATGATGTCTATAATGAATAGACATCCTACACAAGCTTACTTCTTCCATGGACAGAAACACTGGAAATCATAATAAATAGAGTGGACAGTAAAATTTCCATAATCGTGCGTATACAACAGATAATTTTAAAACTACTGCACTTGGCACTGCTGCAAAAGCAAAAGGAAAGTTTAGAAGTAGTTGGTGTTGCTGGCTGTCCGGTTGCTTGTTTCTGCGCTTTCATTTCTCTCAAATCACTTGCTAACATATTTCGCAGCACATTGTCTACGCCAGGGTTTCCCAAACTTGCTGTTCATGGGTACCCTTTAGCCATTAATCAATTCGCTCGTGTACCTCTAAAATGTTCACATATTATTCTGAAACAGAAAATTTGCAGTCAATGCTTTATCAACCCAAAACCTCGCTTGAAGACCATAAAAAAAGGTCTTCTACGCAATTTGAGTGGCATTTTGTCCCCATATTCGATTGAAGATCAAAAATAGAAAGAAAAAATGCCTTCTACGCAATTTGAGTAGGATTTTGTCCCCGAATTCGATTGTAGTCCAAAAAAAAAGGTCTTCTCCCCAATTTGAGTGGGATTTTGTCCACGAATTCGATTGGAGACCTAAACAAAAAGGTCTCCGCAATTTGGTGTCAACGCGTCATCTCTACATTTTAAGCATTTAAGTTTTGGTTGTAATGTACCCCTTGAAAAGTCGAAATGTACCCCTGGAGATATGTGTACCCCGATTTGGGAACCCTGATCTAAGCGATCAGTGGTCGAGTGGATAAAGCGTCCGCCATTGAAACTATAGACTCGGGCTCGATTTCCGGTAGAGACAAACCAAAGGTTATAAAAATTGATATTTACAACCTCCCTGCTGTGACAGTAAGCAACAGAGTGAGACCTCACCGTGTTTTGGAAGAAAGACAGTTGGACTAGTTCCTTTGCTGTCTCCTAACCAAGGCAATTTGGTAAATAAAGATGCGATTACAATTTTAGCAATGTTTTTGTAATAGATTGTTGCAGCTGCCGCATATTATCCGCAACAAATCTTTGGGTAATTTGTCAGTACTGCGAAAACCAGTCTTCAAACAACAAAGCAAATGCAGAATAACGCCATATGACCGCAAAAACGCTGTAATTGGAATCTACATAACCGCACATTCTAAAACAGTTACCGATAAGAGATAAAAACAAGAAAACAATATGATACGTGTTGCAGTACACCTTAGTTTGCATAAAATTTTGGGCCACCATGGCAAACCAAACGCAATATAAAATCTTTGTTGTGTCCACCCAGTACAGGATACCTCAGTCTTGGAATATGTTAAACAAAAACAGGGTGAAGCATCCAGCCAATTCCAATAGTTTACAATAATTTTTGAATTTTTTTTGCTCCCATTTTGGAGGTGTGGCTGCAAAGATATTCAAAATAATAATACAAAGAGATACTATCTCGGTAAAAAAATTTGGGAAACCATGAATTTGTTCTCTCAGCCTGAATTTCCAGAAATAGGGGCAAGCGCGTAGCCAGGGATTTGCAATATGGGGGGGCTGTTTCGGTGGTGTGAAACCAAACTGAATCAGTTTACACTTGGAATTGGAACAGTTTTGAGCTAGAAATTAGGTGAAGACCAAAAAAAAAGGTCTTAACTTGGATTTGGACCGTTTTTATTGCCCGAAATTAGGTAAAGACCAAAAACAAAAAAAGGTCTTCGCCCGGGTCGGGATCGAGTTTTTGCGACCGAATTCTCTTCAAGTCCAAAGTCAAAGTAGTCACTTTCTTGTTGCCAATGCCAATGAGCGGGGGCTATTTTTGCTTTTTGTACAAAAATTCGGTCTCAAAAGTACTAAAGACGGGGTATTTTGCAAACTCTGCATGCCAATGGAGGCTATAGCCCCCCACTCCTGGTTACGCTACTTAATAGGGGAGGTTTACGAAAGTTGGATTGGTCATAGGATGTTACTGGAAGGGCAAATACTTAATATTATCATTCAGTCTCTCTTTTTCCCGGGAAATTTAGGTTAAGAGAACAAAATCAGGGTTTCCGAAACCTTTTTAAGAAGATCTTTTTTTTGCAACTGAAGCCCCAAAATGAGAACAAAAAATTTCAAAAATAATATTTTAATTTTAGCTATTGCAAACTATTGGAATGGACTGGATGTTTCATTCCTTTAAAATATTTGCTCGGTACTGCACTAACTTTCACAAGCGGTACATTTAAAGTAAACGAAAAAAATGTACACGTTTTCATTGGCTTATGTGGGGCTCCCCGACAGCAATCGCTCCGAGCCCCCTCATCAATCCAGACTTGACAAACAAAAAAAAGCTAATAAAAGCAATACGAACTTATACAAAAATGAACTTGCGGAACTTTACGAATTTAGATTAAGTTTAAAACGAAGAATTTAGATGATTTTATTGATTTTTAGTTCATCATGAAGATATTTTGCGGGCTAAAATTTAAAAACACGCTGCTTTTAGAGTCGACTAACAATACAGCCTTACATCCTTTGCTGTGATTAATCGTTAAAGCTCAGCACGATCTTATACCACACAACTCTAAGGCTAAAATCAACAGTGATGATTAATCAATTAATAACTGTTTCGACCAAAAAAAAGGTTACAAATCTGCAGCCATGAAAATGCACCGTTGATGTAATTGCTTTGAGCAAATTCTATTTTTGATAACTCGAGTTGAAAATTTTGTCAGAACTATTAATTGTTTCCTCGATTGCAAATTGCTACAACCCGAAGAATGCATTTCCTGTTTGAGAAGAAACTACTCTGTATGTTTGTGTAAACCTCAATCAAAATCAAACAATTAAAGCTACACAATCTTCGCTATCGAAGTCCAAAGCATTCTGATCGCACCCGGTCTTTCCCTATTTCGCGATCGATTTTTATGCGCCATTTTGACGAAACGACAGCTTAGTTCTTGTGGTGAAATGTAAAGCGATGGCTCTTGCTCTATTTCGATTCGCGTTGCGTTCTATTTTCCATGAATTTTCTGCGGAACCTTGCGTCAGAATTATGGTTTAGGCCGCATTGCTAGCTTGATACGGTACAGTAGTAGTAAGTAAAAGGACGGGACACAAGAAAATTGAAAAGTGAGAAAACATACGTATGCGGCAGGCCCGGTGCTAGAGTAGCTTGACTGGGGGGCAGAAAAAATATTTGGGGGGGGGCACAAATCAATTTTACTCACATCTTCGGGAGTAAAGACCCAAAAAAAAGAGGTCTTCAACCTGACCGTTTACCTTTTTTAGGGGCACAAGTCTCGCTCGGGAGAGCACGGCGAAATCTAATGGTGCGGATCTCGCTACTTGCCCACATATTCAGGGGTGAAGACCAAAAAAAGTCTAAAGGTCTTCGGCGCGAAATCTTAGACTCGGTCTTTACGTTCAAGGGTGTTTTCCTGCCTGGAACGAAGTTTTACTCACGCTTTCGAGGGCACAAGCAGTATTTTTGCGGGGCACAGGCCTCGAAATGCATTCCAGTGGCACCGGGCCTGTTACTTTGTTTCGGGACATAACCCTCGCTTGGAGGGGCACAAGCAGTGATTTGGGGGGCACAGCCCCGAAATTCCCCCCGTGGCGCCGGGCTTGCTATGCAGCCTAGTTCTTGATTCAAGTTTCCAATTTTTCAACCGTAAGGCGGCTTTTACCAATCACGCGTATTTGCGCGCAGAAATATGCATTGCCTTTAACTGTATGCTTTTTGCGTTTCTTCTTTATACGCGTTGTCAGGGGCGTATTAGGGGGGGGCCATTGGACCATGCCACCCTTTGGGTCGCCAGGATAGTATATTTAGCATAGAACATGGCTTACCCCTTTGCAAGTTGGGCGGTAGCTTTGATCACACAAAGGGTATGTTTTGTACGTTTGTTTTAGGCTTGCACCCGAGTTTGGGCAAAAAATCGGACCAAATTTGAGTGAAGACCTTTTTTTTCTTTTTTTTGCTCTTCTCCTAATTTCGGGCAAAAAATCGGACCAAATTTGAGTGAAGACCTTTTTTTTTGCTCTTCACCTAATTTCGGGCAAGAAAACGGACTAATTTCTGATTCTGATCTTTCTTCTCAAATTTTCTGAAGTTCCTGGCTCCATAGGCGTAGTCAGGGGGGACCCAGGGAGCCCGGCCCCCCCCAATTAAAATACCACCAATGATAAAAAATTATGACAACATAGCCTAGTGATATTTAGTTGCAATTACGGACGACAAGGGAGACCCAGGGCCCCTAACTAACAACCAGGGGCCCCTAACTAACAACCAGGGAGCCCTAGAGCCCCTAACTAACGACCAGGGGCCTCTGGGTCCCTAACCGACAACCAGGGGGCGCCGAGGACCCTAACTGACGAACAGGGGGCCTTAGGGCCCCTAATTGACGACCAGGAGCCCCCAGGGTCTTTAACTAAGAATCAGGGGCCCCAGGGCCCTAAACTAACAACCAGGGAGTCCAAGGGCCCCTAGTTAACAACCAGGGGGCCCCGGAGTCCCTAACCGACAACCAGGGGCCCCGGAGCCTCTAACTGACGACCAGGGGGCCCTGGGGCCCCTAACTAATGACCAAGGGTCCTGGGCCAGGAGCCCTGTGATTCAAATTTTTAACAATTTATACGCAAAACCTGTGAGAAATCTAAGAGTTTTGTGCTAAAAGTTGCAATCCCAGGCCCTCGTTTAACGTTATTATGAACTTAATGCTATAGCACAGGGGGTAATGCAAACCCCCAATTGAAGTACTACTAATGATAAATATAATGAGAGCATAGCCAGTATGTTGTCCTTGTCCGGAATTGCAGTTTCTTTAAATTAGGATTTACGTGTACAAAGGTAACTAATAATAATTCACGTCATAATACTGTAATGCAATTCTTGAAGGTTTCAAAAAACTGTCAAGTGACTTGACTCGAGTACTCCACGTTTTGGAAAAAAAGTTATTTTAATTTTGCTTTAAACATTTTTTATGAAAGAACTTTAAATGCACGATCTTATCTCAAAATCAAAGGCGTAGCCAGGGGGGTGGCAAAGGGGGCCTGGGCCCCCTCAATTGAAATGCCACCAACGACAAAAAATTAACAAACAAACCTAGTTTCTTCATTTTCAGTTTCTTTTAGCATCTTTGCGTACAACAGTACACGCGTACAACAGTAATTAACAACAAATAACATAGGTGGGCACAAGTCCGTCAATCGTTAATCCGTTAATAACGAAGCTAACTTTTTCATTAACTCGTTAATCCGTTAATAAGTTTTTTCATGTTAACGGACTAAATTAACTTCCGTTAAGTGCTGTTAACGGACTAAATTAACTTCCGTTAAGTTCTGTTAACTTCCGTTAAGGTTCTTATTACTAATATCTAGCAGCTTCGTTGTACATTTGAACTTGTTTTTATCTTGAAATTATATTAGACTGTAAAATGTAACTTTCAAAACACAAAAAGACCACCATAGCAATAAATATTTCCTTACAATCAGCTCAACAGCGTCAATACGTGTTCTAGAAGCGAGTAAAAAAACGAAATGTAAATTACACGCAAAATATTAACGGATTAACGGACTTTATTAACTTCCGTTAATTAAAGCTGAAAATAACGGATTAACGTTAACGGAGGTGTGAAGTTTGTTAACGGACTAGTGGTTAACAAAGCTAACGTTTTGCATTAACTTCCTACCTATGACAAATAATATTGATGACCAGGAGGCCCGGCGTACCCCCTTAATTCAATTTTTTCCTACCAATTTAAACGTATAACCAGAGTGAAATTAAGGGGTTTTGTCCTAAATGTTGCTACCACAGGCCCTCATCTAAACTTTTTGTGAACGTAATGCAATAACCAGCGCCGAATTTGCCATATGGCGCAGTGCCAGGGCCCAGCGCTCAGATGGTACGACTTTTTTTGGTCGTCTTCATTTATATTTGGCAGGAAGATGTTACAAAAATCCCCTACGTGCCAGGGGCCCCACGCAATGTAAATCCGGCCCAGGAATAACATGTTTAGTAAGCGTAACCATCTATTGTACCATTTTTCAATAACGATTCAACTCCACCTCGCCAGTTTTTACGCAAAAATATTTAACAAAAATAGCTAGGAAAAATGCTCATTGAACGAATTATTGAATTTGAATTGAGGGGGCCTGGGCTCCCTGGCCGTACATGTACTCCTATAACTGGTTAACTTCATGACAAAACAAAAATCTTGAAAGAAAATCTACGAGTGGATTATTATTTACTGCTAGAATATTGGAGGAGGCAATGTGCCTTACTTCCCCCTACAAGGACAAATCACTTACAATTAAAATTTTACGCCATAATGCAAGATTTTAAACGTGTTTTGGACTTTAATTGCAAGTAAAAGGAGGATTGAACAGTTAAATTTTTTCGATTGGCTTTGAAATGTTAAAAAACTAGTTCTTTCAAATGGCTGTGAAGGCGTGCGAAATGTGATCCAATGGGATTAAAATAGCTTTCTTCTCCAAAATCTTACAAAAATCGCCCAGCGGCTGGGATCTTTGCCCCCAGACCCCCATAGCCACCGGCAGCTGGGGGCTCGGCCCCCAAATCCCGTCTGTGATACGTTTGAGAACACTAGCTTAGTCAACCATAGGTGGGCACAAGTCCGTTAATCCGTTAATAACGAAGCTAACTTTTTCATTAACTCGTTAATCCGTTAATAAGTTTTTTCATGTTAACGGACTAAATTAACTTCCGTTAAGTGCTGTTAATGGACTAAAGTAACTTCCGTTAAGTTCTGTTAACTTCCGTTAAGGTTTTTATCGTTAATATCTTGCAGCTTCGTCGTGCATTTGAACTTGTTTTTATCTTGAAATTAGATTAGATAGTAAAATGTAACTTTCAAAACACAAAAAGACCACCATAGCAATAAATATTTCCTTACAATCAGCTCAACAGCGTCAGTACGTGTTCTAGAAGCGAATGAATAAAGCGAAATGTAAATTACACGCAAAATGTTAACGGATTAACGGACTTTATTAACTTCCGTTAATTAAAGCTGAAAATAACGGATTAACGTTAACGGAGGTGTGAAGTTTGTTAACGGACTAGTGGTTAACGAAGCTAACGTTTTGCATTAACTTGCCCACCTATGTAGTCAACACGTCTCCTAAGTTAGACATTTGCACTTTCTAACTGTTGGTTTTCGCCCTTTCCTTTTACCAAAATCCTGGTTAAGTGCCTACAGGCCACAGCTTCAGATCTTCCGTTCTGCGATATTTTTGCCCCACAAAAAGTCCTTTTTTTGAAAATTTCTGATGACGTCATTGCATGTGATTTGTGGTTTGCCCCCCCAATCAAAAATCCTGGCTACGCCTATGCCTGCCCCCCCCTTTTCAAAATCCTGCGTACGCTACTGCGCGTTGTTTACATTGAAAAAGATATCACGCGTATTTCCGCTGGGAGATGCGCGTGATCGGTAAAAGCAGCCTAACTGTGGAAATTAGATTGCACTGTGGTTGAATCGCAGACCTCCCGTAGTAGAAAAATTTCCGAGACTCTTCTCGTGAAAGAATAAGGGTGACTTGATTCGACTGTAAGAGGTATACAATAAGATAAGAGGTCTGGCAGCCCATAAAATGCAGTAGTTGGCCATCTAAGCTCTTCGTATTAAGTTCTTATTCTAAGTTTACCGTATATTCAAAGAGATACTGCACGAGATCAGTTTCATTGTAGAAATGAGAACAACTTGAGAGGTAATAAAAAGATTCCCCAAATCTTGTTCCACTATTACCCTTATCCGGAAAATTAATTTTAATCCGTTTGACTCCATAGCATTGGCAATCCTGCGTTTCGAAATTTCGTGAAATTTGAAAAGGATGACTTTGCAAAATTTCTTGCAGGATAAGCTGCATGATGCTCGATGATCGAACATCGCTTTGGTTATTCTTTGAAATGACTCTGAAAATTAGTTCTTTCAAATGGCTCGTAAAAGTTACAAAATTTGATCCGAATGTGGTTAAAATGCCATTTTTTTTCTGAAAAATTACATAAAACGCCCAGAGGCTGGAAACTAGAAGAGGCGAAGATCCCAAAAAAAACTTGGGCATTTTTAGAAAAAATTATGGTGTAATGTTTTTCAGTTTCTACAATTGTGGACTCTTTGAATAGGGGGGGTGGCAAATGTCTTGAATGCTTTCCTCCTTAATACGACCCAAATGGGATTCTCAAATTATTTTTTGTAGTTAAATTTCTTTGAATTTTATTTTTGAGTGCTTGGCTTTGGCTTCGAACGTTGTGTTCTCGGCTCCACCTCTGCTGGACACTCCGGCCACTACATCAATCCGGAACTGAGAATCGTTACTCCGCTGGAAAATGAAAACATTGTTTTAAAACCAAAGATCGCTGCTGAAGCCCAAACATGCTGATTTATCCAAAACGATTATGATGCAGTTCTTGGGTTAGCCTACTGTAATATAATATTGTTATTTTTATTACATTTTATTTGAGAACAGGGAAGGGACCTTTTGGTCTTCGAGTCAATTAATTGCTACCAGCCCACCCTGTCTAATGTTATCAATATCAATTCAAATTAATATCAGTTCAAAATTAAAATCTACTGTTATCAGTTCAAAATAATTTGTCCATAATGAATGCGAAAAAGAGAGAAACCAGTTGCTTATGATTCCGATCTAAAGTTTTCAGTTCAGTGCCAAATTTGACGAGATTATTGTGAGCAGCTTCAAGACTACACATGCACAGTACACATCCCCCAAACGTTTACTTTTACATTTGCAATTCTCCCGAAATTAAATTTGAAACAGTAGACAGAAAGTTATAAATTGATGAAAAATTGTAAGCTATTTGCAGTACTTAAATTGTAGGGGACGCGGGGGGACGCGTCCCCCCATGGAGAGTTTGCGTCCCCCCATCGAGATTTAGGCGTCCATCCATCGAGATTTGAGCGCAGGATGATGAAACGATCAAGAGCCAGCCAGCACGAATAGTTTCTACAAATTCTGGCCGAATACAGTGCGAAATTGCGATGAAGACCTTTTTTGTTTGGTCTTCACCTGATCTTGGGGAAAAAACACTTCAATTTTCGGCGAAGACCTTTTTTTTAGGTCTTCATTCAATTGTGGGGACGGAATTACATAATTTCCAATGAAGTTTGGTCAGGCTGCAAAAGCGTCCCCCCATGCAAAATTTTACATTTTAAGTACTGGCTATATGTATGCTTATGTCATGTATCATCTCGTACATCTCCCAATGAGCAATTGCATGTGGGGTCCAGTTGGGGCCGAAATGTTATCCCCATGTGGGCTACCCATATGAGGCCCACTTGATTTTGTCCGCGGAATAAAACTGGGCCCCAAATCACAGGACAACCCATTAATTTAGTGGGCAAACCCGCCAGCGTCCCATGCTTTTACCACTGGTGCTTTAACTTGACAAACCTACGTCATCTCATGCTTAAGTACTCGACATTCCAAGCTTCTTTTTTTCTTTTCTTTCTGAGTTTTATTGTGAATGCCAAGTCACAACGTTGACACCAAAAAAGGAGGCGCGAGAAAAACGCAAACTCACGTCATAACATGAGGCGGGGGGGGGATGATAGTCATAACAGCCGCCAGAGGCGCGGGGGATCTGGAGCCCCAGCACTCAAGAATTTTGTATTTTTTTGCCAAATATAACTTAATTATAGGCCTATTTTTATAAAAATTAATGCTATTTAAACGTGGCATAGAAATTAGCAGTGGAAAAACTTGATTATACTAGTTGTATAAATGGGCTATGTGGGTGGCAGCTATTGCTTGAATTTCAGTTCTCTTATTTACAGGCTGGTAAATCATAAAATTCTAAACCGGTAGTTCAATAAAACTCTCAAGGAGTGACCTATTTTGTCTATAATTTATAGAGAAAGCAGCGCTCAAAATTAACTTTTTCAAAAACTTGCCCGTCGGGCAAGTGATATCAAGAGTTTACTCGCACGAGAAAATTTCAACTTGCCCGAAAAAAAAACAAAACTGGCAGCCTACAATAAGTTATAAGGATTTACTTTGAAAAAAAAAAAATCATAACATGTAGTTTTTGTCAAAAAGCACTGAATTCGCAAAATACCCATAGTCGCTTATTCTATTTCGAGTATCAAGTTTTTGTGCGCGATGTTATGTTAATATGACGCTATAAATAATGCCGCTCTCAAAACTTTGGCGACTCTACTGCGAATCAATTGACAATGCATTCTCAGCGCCGTCTCCGCGGAGTCTCCGTGGAATCTCCATTCGCAGAGAATTCGAATGCTTTGCGACTCTACGTAGATTGCACTGAGACTGCAGTGCGAATTATTCGCAGTGGAGTCGCATTTATCAAGTCGCCAAATTGTGAGAGCAGCATTACATTTTCCAATTATGCATTACTCAAAATTGATTTTTTGATTGTAATTATGTTAATTATTACGTTACAATCATGTTCATTAAGATTGAGGTTTGTTGCAAACGCAGTTTTAAATGCGAATATTTTGGAAACTATTATAATACACCTGCTAGACAGCCGATATTTTTTGCAAAAGGTGTAGGGGCTAAAAGACCTTCAAAATAATCATAACAAAAATATTGCACAATTCTTGACGTTGTCTTCATGAAGCGCTGGGTAGTACTTGTGATCAGCGGCGGATTTAGGGGGGGGGGTGGGGGGGATGCATCTTCCCCCCCACCAGCCTAAACATAACGTGCATATGCATAATATTAAACATTTTAAAAAAAGCAATCACTGAATACTCGATAGGCCGGATGACTGCGATATAATTTCTGAAGCCATTGGGGGAGGTGGGGTAGGGCGGGGGGAGGAAAAAGTTATTTTTACAGCGAACTTTTTACAAAGCAGAAATTAGTTTTTTACAGGTCCGGTTGATTTGAAAGTGCCAAACTAGCAAAATTCACAACTCGCACTTTTCAACAATAAAGGCATAACACAACAGGAGTTCAATTATGGCGCGTTTTTGCTCAAACCTCACGCAATACCAGTAGCGTAGCCAGGGGCGGGGGGGAGGGGGGGTGGCTATAGCCCCCCTATTGATATGTCGACCAAAATGCAGAATGGGAAAAACACTACGTTTTTAGCACTTTGGAGACTGTTTTATGCACTGGAATGGACTAAATAGTAATTTAAAACATCTTTTGAAACATATGTTCGGGGAGAAGGGGGCTAATTTGTCAAAAATAAAACCAAAAAACAAATGAAAACTTTGAAAAATGGTAAAAAATAAACAATCAAATTTGATCGCTAGTGTAAACATGCTATACATAGGTGTCATCAACAAATATGCTATAAACTAAGGAATAGGGGGGAGGGGCTATTCAGTATTAGTTCATTACCAATCATTTCTCTCAAATCTCTTTTCATTAGCCCCCCCAAAATTATTTTTCTCAATAAACTGTATACGAAATAGATTACTCTGTGTGAGTTTTATTGAACTATTCAATTTTATAATTTACCAGCATCTAAACAAGAGAACTAACATTTTACCAATAGCCACCTCCTAGATAGCACATTTATGCCACCAGTTTAATCTTGTTTGCACTGCCAATTTCTAAGCCACGTTTTAAAAGCATTATTTTTTAATCAAAATAGCCCTAAAATGAAGTTATTTTTGCAAAAAAATGCAAAATTTTCGAGCGCTGGGGGCTCTGCCCCCAGACCCCCGTGCCTCCGGCGGCTGGATGCTCCACCACCCCCCAACACAGCCCCCCAATTGCGAATTTCTGGCTACGCGTCTGCGCAATACAGTAGTACGGTTTCGCACAAAAAGTGTGTCGATTTGATAGAACATCAAGTAAAATGTCTTCTGGAATGTAGTTTTATTACATTGTTAGTTACGGTATGCTGAATGAACACTTGAACAAAATAGACTTTTGACAATAGAAATATCAAAGTCCGATGCAGATAGTTTTTACTCATTCTGTGTGAGTAGCGCAGCCAAGGGAGGGCGGGGGGGGGGGGGGGGCTTTTTCCCCCCCCCACAACTTTGGCCTGTCGACCAAAGTGCAGAATAAGAAAAATACCACGTTTTTAGCACTTCTGAGACTGGTTTTTGGACTAGAATGGACTAAAACGTGATTTAAAGCATTTTTTGAACCATATATTCAGGGGGACTAATTTGTCAAAATTAAAACTCACAAATCAATAAAAACTTTGAAAAATGGCCAAAAATAAGCAATGAAATTTAATATAGGCAGCTCATTGCGAATGCTTAACATAGTTTTTATCAACAAAAATATTATAAACTCACGAACAGGGGAGGATCTATTCAGTATTGGTTAGTTACTAATCACCTCTCTCAACTCTATAAAATATAGTCGAAATAGATGACTTCGTGTGAGTTTTATTAAACTATAGGATTTTACGATTTTTGACGCAGGAAAGACGAAAAGAGCGTTTTATGTTATTAATTTGAATTGAATTGGTTACATCAATAACATGAAACTAGTTTTATGTCATTGGTTAAATTTTAAAAAATCTTTTATGTACTGGTAACGTTTTTGGGATTGGACAAATCAAAAATATCCCCAACAAGTTTGCGCGAGGTCAAGAACATTAATCATAAACATGCAAAATTTTGAGATTATACACAATTTGTGCTCATAAATTTTATCATCCCTCCCCACCAAAATTTTCTAGATCCGCCACTGCTTGTGATAGCTGAAACAGCAATTTACACGGCAAGCTTGGGAAAACTTTTCTCAGAAAAAAACCTAGCATTTTGAGCTAAAAATTTGCTAAACGCGTTTGAGTATCGAAAAATTTGCGAGCAATCAAGAAGTGTTAATTGCGATTTATAATGTGGGAACGATCAAACAAAGTGTTAATTGTGATGATTACAATAAAGTACTAACTAAAATAAAGCAAGCAACTGCGTTCTATACTAACATCTTTTATTTTGTTACAACAAAAGAGAACTTAAATTTCGTTTCTAACTAATATTGCTCATGTTGTTTAATAAGCTCTATTTTGTTAGCTTGCCCGTCGGGCAAGTTAAGCCAAAAACTAACTTGCCCGAAATGATTACAGCTACTTGCCTCGGGCAAGCGAACAAGCGTTGATTTCGAACCTTGAGAAAGATATAATTAGGGAGGGATAATGAAAGGAAGTTTGAAAGAAGTGGTTGGTAGTTAACTAATACTCAGACATGGGCAAGATCACCACCTTTTGGTGATCTTGAAGATCAAGATCAGATCATCAAAAAAAATGTGATCTCGAAGACGAAAGATCATATCATCCAAACGCTGTGATCTTGAAGATCAAGATCACTTTAGTTTTAGTAATCAAAGAGAGGTAGTGGTGATCAGAGATGGGCACACGCTACCTTAAAAGTAGCGCCTCTCCCGCTACTTGCCCCAAAAAGTAGCGTCGCTACCGCTAATCGCTACTCGTCTTCAAAAGTAGCGCGCTACAGCTACCGCTACTTTACCACCAAAATAGCGGCGTTACCCGCTACTTTGAACAACGTGTAATTTTTTTTGCAGTGACTTATGAGTATTTGAGTATATTCTGGGATAATTAAGAAGACAAATTAAATTATTATCGTCTCTCTTGTGAATAGCGAAGCTAAAAAACTATAGGTTGGCACAAATTCGTTAATCTATTAATAGCGAAGCTAACTTTTTGATTAACTCGTTGATTCGTTAAGAAGTTTTTT
Source organism: Trididemnum nubilum (assembly GCA_963965965.1). Lineage (NCBI taxonomy): Eukaryota > Metazoa > Chordata > Ascidiacea > Aplousobranchia > Didemnidae > Trididemnum > Trididemnum nubilum. The sequence continues at coordinate 8,715,097 of OZ014473.1, read as the reverse complement.
TATGTTCGCGGACTAAATTTACTTCCGTTAAGTTCTGTTGACTTCCGTTAAGTTCTGTTAACTTCCGTTAAGGTTTTTATCGTTGATATCTTGCACCATTCATTCATCATACCGGTACAAACCAGTTTGCACTGGTAACACTTGTTGCGTATTAGCACAAGTTTTACAGGGTATCCTTACACCTCGCAGAAAAGCATTTCCCCAAAAATCATTTGCCAGAATGTACATTTCCCTGAACGTTCTTTCTACAGAATTAACATTTGTCAGAAGTTACACTTGACAGAATGAACATTTGCCAGAAATTACATCTGCCTGAATGAACACTTGTTTGAAATTACATTTGCCAGAATGTACATTTGGCCGAAATTACATTTCCCCGAAAACTTATTTGCCAGAATGTACATTTGGCCGAAATTACATTTCCCCGAAAACTTATTTGCCAGAATTTACACTTGCCAGAATGTACATTTGGCCGAAATTACATTTCCCCGAAAACTCATTTGCCAAAATTTACACTTGCCAGAATGTACATTTGGCCGAAATTACATTTCCCCGAAAACTCATTTGCCAGAATTTACACTTGCCAGAATGTACATTTGGCCGAAATTACATTTCCCCGAAAACTCATTTGCCAGAATTTACACTTGCCAGAATGTACATTTGGCCGAAATTACATTTCCCCGAAAACCTATTTGCCAGAATGTACATTTGGCCGAAATTACATTTCCCCAAAAGCTTATTTTCCAGATATTTTACACATTTAAACCGAAAATTCGTTATTGATAAAATTTACATTACAAAAATATATAATATGCTTGTTCATTTTCAAAAATTATTAAGCTGCGTGTAGAATAAAAGGGGCAAAGGAAAACAGTCTCTCACGTCTTGCAAGTAATTTTGACGAACAACGTTAGGTTTGAAATGTTTTTGGTTTTTGATAAAAATAAGTGCCATTTTCAGAACCGAACTATTCTTCCGAAGTTTGTGATGATATTTTGATGTGTTTTTAGATTATTGGTAATATTACGGTAATTCGGTAGTATCTAAAATTCACAAAAACATCAGCATACAAGCGTCGTATCATTTAAGTATCTTAGTCAGGCGCGTAGCCAAAAATCTGCAATGAGGGTCTGTTTCGGGGGTCTGATTGCGGAGCCCGCAGCCAGAGGCCATTCGAGGTCTGGGAGCAGTGCGCCTAGCCGCTGGAAAATTTGGTATTTTTTGCAAAGCGGACTTAATTTTAGGTTTATTTTGATAAAAACCATTGTTTTAAAACGTGGCAAAGCTAAGAAGTTAGCTGTACAAAAAGTTGATTAAACTGGTTGCAGAAATGGGCTATGTAGAAGGTGGATATAAACGGTAAAATTTTAGCTTCATATTTACAAGATGGTATATCATAAAATTCTTGTGCAGTAAAACTTACATGGGGTAATCTATTTCGTGTATACTTTAGAGAAGGTTAATTGGAGGGGGAGCGGGCTAATGGAGCGAAACTTGAAAGAAGTGATTGACAAAATTTGAGAGTAGTGATTGGTAATTAACTAAAATTGAATAACCCCCTGCCTATTTCTGAGTTTTAATATTTTTTTTAATGAATACCCAAGTTCAGCATTTTTTAGCAAGCGATCAAATTTGATTGCTTATTTTTTGCCGTTTTGAAAGTTTTTACTTATTTGTGTATTTTATTTCTGACAAATCAGTTTCCCCTGAATAATTGTTTCAAAAGATGCTTTAAATCATTTTTGAGCCCATTCCAGTGCAAAAGACTGCTGTCTCAGACAGCTGTAGCCATTACCCCAGGAGTGCCGTCGCCAGGGCAAACGAAGCGAAGGGGCACTAGCCGAAAGTGGGGGGCACTAAAATAGACTAAATTTTTGCATATTAAAACCGATCTTCACATCTTGTACGGCTACAAATGTATGTTCAAAAATGCTGTAATCATGTCTAAAAAAAGACCTATAAGGCAGGCAGCGTTTCTAATGTCGTTTTTGTCTGCAGCCCCTAATACAGTGCCGCAACTAGAGCGTTTTTCTATGCAGAGTTGTAAACGGGCCGACTAGTTCAAGCTCAAACCCGGCCCGAGCCCGAAAACATAAGCCCGAACCCGGCCCGAAACCGAAAATTAATTTGAAGCCCAAATCATGCCCGAAAAAAAACGAAACTTAAGTTATGTCTGAAAAATTTAGCAATGTTGCTAAGTTATTTCGATTATATTTTTGTGCATCTAAGACAAAAAGCACGTCTCAGGACCGAATTAAGCCCGAAATTTTTGTCAACTTTAGGCCCGAACCAGGCCTGAACCAGGCCTGAACCCGACCCGAAAAGCCCGGCCCGACTTATAACTCTGGTTCTATGGAGCAAAATTTATTTCAGGAGAGACCAAAAATTGCTGCCTTTTTCTGCAATACGAGCATGCTGGGCCATAAGTGTAGTCAAGATTTTTGATTAGGGGGGAGGGCAAAAATCACGTGCAATAACGTTACCAGAAATTTTCGAAAGAAAAACCTTTTTTTGGACAAAAATATTGCAGATTGGAAGATTAGAAGCTGTGGCCAGTGTGTTAGAACTTAACCAGCATTTTGGTAAAGGGAGAGAGCTTAAACCTCCCGAAAAAGTGTAAAATGGGAGACGTGTTGAGCAAACTGGTGTAACTCAAACGTATTACAGACGTGAGTCTGGGGGTGAAGCCCCCAACCGCTGGGCGATTTTATGTAATTTTTTGGAAAACTAGCTATTTATTGCCATTGGATCACAATTTGCACGTGTTTAGAGCCATTCGAAAAAACTAGATTTTTAGCATTTGAAAGCCAATTAAAAAAATTAAATTGTTCAATCCTACTTTAACTTACAAGTTAAGTCCAAAACATTTTAAAATCTTGCATTTTGGTGTTAAATTTTGTAAGTAATTTGGCTCGGGTAGGGCAAAGCAAGGTACATTGCCTACTGCAATATTTTAGCAGTAAATAATTATCCACTCAAAGATTTTCCTTAGAGATTTTTGTTGTGTCATAAAAATAACCAGTTGGAGGAGTACATACACGACTAAGAGGTATCCAAGCCCCCTGAATTCAAATTTAATAGTTTTTTCAACGAACATTTCCCCTAGTTAATTTGTTTTTCAAAAGTATTTTGTCGCGTAAAACTGGCGGGGTGGAGGTGGATTGTTATTTAAAAATGGTACAACAGATGGTTGCGCCTATTAACCATGTTATTGCTCGGACCAGATTTATATTGTGCGGGGACCTTGGCACTTTGAAGATTTTCGCAACATCTTCCTGCCAAATATAGGTGAAAACCAAAAAAATCTTACCATTTGAGCGCGGAACCCCTTACTAGTACTGTGCCATATTATGGTAAACCCGGCCCTATAGTTACTGCATTACGTTCATGAAAAGGTAAATGAGGGCCTAAGATAGGAACTTTTAGAACAAAACTCTCCATTTCTTCTGGGTTATATATGCATTTAAATTGGTTGGCAAAAACTGAATGCAGGGGACCTGGTCGTCATTATTCTAATTAATTACTGTTGTTAGCAAAAAATGCTAAAAGAAACTGAAACTGAAAAAGACAAAAGGCTTTTTCGTCACATTTTTGTCATTGGTGACATTTCAATTGGGGGAGGGCGGGATCCCTGGCTACGCCTATGTGCTGGGCAGTTTGTTTTAGAGATAAGAAAGCTTTTAGCAACTTCTGAAGCTGAGTTCAATTCATTGGTTGGTGCGGGCAAGGGTGCGAAACCATTCGGGACAAAAGGAGCGGTTATTTTTGCCTTTTGGGAATAAATTCAAGTTTGGACGTGAAGGAGCAAAAAGGATAAGATAACCAGGGGCACCAGAAGCATTTGCACATAATTAAGTGGAAGGAGTATCGGTAGCTTTAGAAGAAGCAGGATTCGAACCGGGGTGAGGGTCTCTAATACTTCTCATGACAACCCTATCTATTACTGCCAAACAAGACAAAACGCAGTGTACAACAGCTACTAAACAACTTTTTGGCCAAGGTCAAAGTGACCACGTGCACTCATTGCTAATGCTAGCGTGCTACCCTGGTACTGCCGCAACCGCACCTAACGTCAATTTTTTTTTTGTAAAATAGTCGCTATAGCGTCACAATAAAATTTTGGAATATTCTTCAAAGATTTTACTTACTAAACAATTTGTAGCTTGTCAGTAAATCAAGCAAGGATTGCGATTATGCATTAGGCTTATGCATACCGGGTGCTATCACAATCAATGTACCGACCATAAAAGTTTTGCGAAACGCAATATTTTGCATCAGTTCAAATCATTAATCAACAGTCTTACAATAGTCTACTTAGGCCTACCAATATTTTCTACGTTGTCGCTTTGGGGTTTGGGCGGGCGAAATTTTTGTTTGGGGGGCCCCGCCCTTCCTGCCCCCCCCCTTTAGTTGAGGCTCTGCTGTAATCGCTTGAAAACTCTATCTGCAGCAGTGAATCCTGCCAAACGCGCAACCAGGATTTTGCTAAAGAGAGGTGAAACAACATAATTTTTTTGCTCAAAAATTCTGTAATTTAGGCTTTGTGCTATACAAACTGATGCAACTCGAGTGTGTCACAGACCGGGGCCTGGGGGCGGAGCCCCCTACCAATGGCAATGTTTCTGATTTTACAGCACAAAAATAGCAATTTTAACGGCATTTTAATCACATTTCGCACTTTTTGAAGCCGCATCAATGACTAAATTGATAAAATTCAGAAGTTATTTCGAAGACTTAAAATGCTTAATCCCTTTAGCCCTCCCCCCCTTACTTCAGGTCAAGTCTAAATACGTTTAAACGCTTGTATTTTGAAGTTAAATTTTCTAAGTGACTTGGCGAAGGGGGCCTAAGCTACTTCACAATGGTGCTCCATTGACTGCGACCTAAAAATGTTGAGTGTGCTCGAAGGATCAAAAACAGTTGCTTTTTGAAAATAATGTTTTCACCGATTGTTCATGACATAATCACTAACAAAGTATCGGTAACAATTCTGCAGTCTTATGTCTCTGTTCCGCGACACATTTGTAAAGGCGTCTTACAGTAAAAAGGCGGGTTATTCCGTCACATTAATGTACACCAGTTACTTGCCAACAATTTGGCAGAAGATCTGAAAACGTCAAAGGAAAATTATGTTTGAAAGTTAGTATTGCTATATTTCCATCATTGACTATCGTCTTATCGATACGTGATGTTGCAAAAACAGTATATTGAGTAAACTGAAATCGGGGGGCACCGCCCCCCCCTTCAGTAGCGACGGAACTGCATTACTTTCCTACCTAGGCTACTGACGTTAGTGCAGACTTACACGTATGAAAAGACGAAACTAAAATTTCACGACCATTACGCTTACATATGGCCTACAGCAGTGGCTTTCAACCTGTGGGCCATAGAAGCATTTTGTGGTGGGCTACAGAGCTATTTGGGTAATTGCAAATTCGGTTGAAAAAATGCCTAGACCATTGGCGCTGTGGGGCCCGTAAGAGAGCTAGCACAAAATTTGCGGTTTTTGGCGTGAATACCCTTTTTTTTTGTGGAGATCACCTGAAAATTGAAAATTTGCGATTAAGCTAGCGATTTAGATGTGGGCCTTGGAAAATTTTCGAATTGAAAATAGGCCACGGTGATGAAAAGATTGGGAAGCCCTGGCCTACAGTCTTGCTTTAATGGAGCCCGTTAGGTGAGCGTTTTGTCGCATTAATTACACAATAATATAATGAAATATTCGTATCAATAAATTTGAAGAATTAAAAAAAAACATCGTACGAAACTGTCATTTTGATTTGAGGTACATAACGTGCCTTGAGGGAAAATTTATTTAAAGCAGAATTAATGTTTCACTGACACCAATGCGTAAATTGGGGAAATTGTTCAATTTGAAAGATTGACAGGAGCCTCGTTGCAAACAAATATTAACTCAAAATTCTCTGGTCAAAAGTACACAGCAGAGAATTCTTAACAGCAGGAAATTCGAATTTTTATCATATACAGTTGCAGTCCTGCTACCTCCCCAACAACAATCTCGACAAGATCATTCATTCTACGTTGTTCATTACATCGCATTATGCGGTCAGTTTTTGATAAAGCAAGGCTTGTTGGTTTTAATTGTGACGTCACCTGAAGAAATCACTTATCTTCTTGCTAGCTTTGCATGAACTGCGGATGAAATGTTCTAAATTGTATGAAATGTGAATGCGGGAATTGACATCATAATGAGATTTCCGTAGGAGTGTCTTTCTCGGTTGATTTCAACTAAAAACTCTTTGAAGCTGGTTGTGGGAATGTACGCCATTCCAGCTTTTTTGAGTGTTTGTAAGCTAAAGCGCGTAATCTTTAGCCGAGGAATGCAACAACTGTTGTTTTGCTGGTTTGCATGTGATGTAGATTTTGGCTGCTTTGTACTACAGCCGCAGATTTAATTTTGTCGCGAACACAATACGAATTACACAATTTTTTTTTATAACAATAATATTTCATAAAAACCAGACGCTCATTGTTGCTCAGAATCTAAAAAAATGCCAGCCTTCATCAGCAACAAAAAGATTGGAAACAAAAAAGAATAAATTTCAAATCTTAAAAGCAACTAAATTCTGTGTAAATTCAAAACGATGAAATTTTAGTAATTTTCCAGTATTTACAAACAAAATATTGCAATGATTCTAAAATTACAGAGTGCTGCTTCAAACTGCGCAAGCAACTCATAAATACTCGGATGTTCTCAAGTTAAAAAACTACGTACTTTTCGCTTTTGCAGTTTTACGATGCTGCAAAAAAGGTCTTTGCTCAAGCTGACATAGCATTCGGAATTAAACACCAAAGTAACTTTTAAAACATGGTCGTTTCAGGCCCGGCGCCAGGATAGCGTGATTGGGGGTGCAGAAATAAATTTTGGGGGGGCACGGGAAGTTTATTTATGTGAATTCGAGAGGGGCAGGGGGGCACGAGAAATTTATTCCACTGTGGATCAAACGAACAAGGAGAAGAAGACCAAAAATCAGGTCAAAAATTTCCACAAATTCTGGTTATCGTCTCAAAATTCTTGCGATTTTTCACGAATTCTTGAGTGTAGAACAAAAAAAAAAGAGGTCTTCGTCCCAAAAGCTTCATGAAATCCGGTGTGAATCCACAAAAATTACGAAAATACGGGTGGTAAACACCAATTTGGGAGTCTTAGGCCTCGATTTGCACTCCAATAGCAACGAGCCTGTTAATTTCTTCGGAGCACAGTCCTCGCTTGGGGGTGCACAATTTTTGTTTGGGGGGGCACAAGCAGTCATTTGGGGGCACAGCCCCGGAATGCCCCCCCGTGGCGCCGGGCCTGGGTCGTTTAAATTGACATGAACGTTCTCTGAATTCAAGAACTAATATTAAGAACAAATAAAGCAGCAAATGGGCAAAAAATAAGAGAAGCCAGCCTCAACTTAAAACTTAATGGTTTTTCTACAAAAGTGTAACCTGGGTTAAAGTACGCTTGCTTTGCCTCAGTGAACATGCTTGCATCGATTTTTAACTGCTAATTTTTGTTACGCTTGAAGCACAACTTATGATAGCAAATTGACTAATATGCTGGGTTATATTTCTCATTCAGAAAGCTAACTGTTATCGCAACGTTTTTTAATTTCAACTAAAAGTTTGTTCTGCTTATTAGAAATAAATAACCTAAACATTAGTATAATTTTTTGAATAAAAAATAGTTTCTAGAAAAAGAATTTTTGAGGAAATGTAATTTCTAAAAAACAAGCTTTCGGGAAAATGTAATTTCGGCCAAATGTACATTCCGGCAAGTGTAAATTCTGGCAAATAAGTTTTCGGGGAAATGTAATTTCGGCCAAATGTGCATTCTGCCAAATGAGCATTCGGGCTAATGTAATTTCTGGCAAGTGCATGTTTAGGCAAGTGTAATTTCTGGAAAGTGCACGTTCAGGAAAATGTAATTTCTGGTTAATGCACGTTCAGGAAAATGTAATTTCTGGCAAGTGCATGTTCAGGGAAATGTAATTTTTGGAAAATGCACGTTCAAGGAAATGTATATTTGGGATAATGTAATTTCGGCCAAGTGTTTTTCGGGGAAATATAATTTCTGGAAGGTTTTTTTCGGGGAGGTGTATAGGATCCGCTGTTCGCAATTTCCAAAGATTTTCCGATCGCAGCTTTGTGCATTTGAATCTATTTTTATCTTGAAATTAGATTAGACTGTAAAATGTAACTTCCAAAACACAAAAAGATCACCATAGCAATAAATTTTTCTTTACAATCAGTTCAACAGTGTCATTACGTGTTCCAGAAGTGAGTGTATAAAAAGAAATGTAAAATACACGCAAAATATTAACGAATTGACGGACTTCATTAACTTCCGTTAATTAAAGCTGAAAATAACGAATTAACGTTAACGGAGGTGTGAAGTTTGTTAACGGACTAATGGTTTACGAAGCTAACGTTTTGCATTAACCTGCCCACCTATGTAAAAAACTTTACATTTTTTGAAACCAGTATATTTTGGGTTGGGGCTGACTGTTTTCAACTTTTCACGTACAGTATGTTTAACATCATTTGCTCTTAACTATAGTTAGGAGCATAGGTGGGCAAGTTAACGCAAAACGTTAGCTTCGTTAACCACTAGTCCGTTAACAAACTTCACACCTCCGTTAACGTTAATCCGTTAGTTTCAGCTTTAATTAACGGAAGTTAATAAATCCGTTAACACTTAGCGTGTAATTTACATTTCGTTTTATTCACTCGCTTCTAGAACACGTATTGACGTTGTTGAGCTGATTGTGAGGAAATATTTATTGCTATGGTGGTCTTTTTGTGTTTTGGAAGTTACATTTTACAGTCTAATATAATTTCAAGATAAAAACAAGTTCAAATGCACAACGAAGCTGCGATCGGAAAATCTTTGGAAATTGTGAACAGCGATAATTCATAGACCTATGAGGCTGCAGCTTATTATTTGCCTCAAAAAAGAACTCCTTTCTTCACTTTATTCTATAAAACTCGTGCTAATACGCAACAAGTGTTAGCAGTGCAAACTGGTTTGTACCGGTACGATAAATGAATGGTGCAAGATATTAACAAAAAAACCTTAACGGAAGTTAACAGAACTTAACGTAAGTTACTTTAGTTCGTTAATAGCACTTAACGGAAGTTAATTTAGTCCGTTAACATGAAAAAACTTTTTAACGGATTAACGAGTTAATGAAAAAGTTAGCTTCGTTATTAACGGATGAACGATTAACGGACTTGTGCCCACCTATGGTTAGGAGTATAAAGTGACATAAATTTCATAAAGTATAGAGTGGCATTTCTATTTTTGCTCAGTTAAAAGTTAAATTTTGTTTAGAATTAGATCATTATTCATACTGTTTGACAAATTATTAAAATCAAAAATGGCAATTTAGAAAAGATCAAGAGAACTCCATCGATTATCTACAAATGCGTTGAATCAGATAGTGCTCTTTAAAATTTTTTCTATCTAAAGCTTGCTTTGGTCCAAATTTGTTTTTAAATTTTGAGCTAAACTGAGTTCCATGTTCTTATGAAGTTAACATTGTTCTTTCAAAAAAAAAAGAATATAATAAATTATTATTAACAACGTTTTTGTGATCTAAAAGAGAGCGCTTATATTATTTAGATTGCTCAAATTAAAGCAATGCTTCGTATTTTTCAATAATTCTGTTCATTTATTGTTGAAACAAAAACAAACACAAACACTTAATCAACCCTTAACATATTGCTATGCAAACAAACAAACAAAAAATTGTTTGACAGCAACTGCAAACCACCGCAACGGAACTCCGCGAAGATTTCTTTAAAGTTTATTTACCTATTTTTTGTTATTTTATTTTGATCTTCAACTAAAATAGACATTGTTTATTTTTTGGTCTTCAATCAAGATTGATGGAAAAAAGCTACCGCATTTCGAGGAAGACCTTTTTTTACTTTTCACCTAAAATTAACAAAAAGAAGGTACTGCATTTTGTTGTTTTCAAACTGCACCCTTCAAAAAACTTTTTTGTGCCCCCTCCATACAAACACACTATTCTGGCGCCGGGCCAGCCTCTAACTGTCTAATGCAGCCTAAGCCAGTGCAAGTCTCTACTCTGGTGCATAACTGTATCTTTGCATTTTTTTAGTTTGCTTTTTGCCTACTTAATAGACCTACTATCAGTTTATACTAACTAACCTAAAGCTGTAGTATACGCTACTTCTATCCCAATGCAGCTGCTACCGAACCACGGCAATTTGGCCATAGTTTAGTTTAGACTTTAGAGGATAGTGATCATCGGTACAAATCACTTGTTGGAAATAGCAAACGTAATAAACTCATCTTTACAACGTCTCAAACAAAGTTATTTCGGCGTTCTCACCCGTACTAACAATTTTGTAAAGTACCTTACCGTAAATATAAAAATTTACTAATGCATCTGTTTTTGATTTTATCAAACATATAACAATAAGCAAGTGAAATAAGTAGCGGTAGCGGGATAGTTCATTTTCTAAAAGTAGCGCCGCTACCCGCTACTCGGTTTCTGTAGAGCGGCGCTACCGCTTCTCAAAAAGTAGCGGTAGAGCCGCTACTACAGTAGCGCGCTGCTGCCCACCTCTGGTGGTGAGGTTGGGGGGGTAAGCTATAAATGTTAAATGCTGTATCAGTGATTCAGTATTGACTATCACTGGGCAATGGCAGTGCTGATTTTGCTAATAAGGTGAGACATTTGACACTGACAAACTTTTTGTAAGTATTTTACTAGTTTAAATAATCACGAAAACCCTTTTAGGGTTACTTTTGCTAGTTTTGTATAACAATAACGAAATTCAGGAGCAAACTACCATATACTCGCTTAAATACACCTTATGGGTGCCGCGCGTTTTCGAGGCCGATCTCCGCTTCAAAGCGCCCCGAGTACACAATTTAACGTCGCAACAGTGGCGGGCCACTGGCAACTTGTCTTAGATTTGATTGACGCGGGAATCGAACCCGGTCTCCTGCACAAGATTCACCATTGAAGCCAAACGCGTCTGCCACTCGGCCATCACGCCAGTCAAGAACAAAATCTTTTTTCATGACATTGTATATTTTATGACAGTGACATCGTAGATCATGGACAGCGAACTAAAAGAATTTTTTTAGACTCCATTCCGCTCCTTCCATTATACTCCACCCCACGTAAAATCCAGTCCGTGTCGGAGCCATGAAATAGCTTCAGAATATCACATAAGCTTCAGAATATTACATAGCCTCAGCGATGCTTACCCGGCACGACATTTAAAAAAGAAAGTGATCTTCAACTTCAAGATCAAGATCACAGAAAAAATGTGATCTTGAAGATCATGATCAGATCATTAAGATAATGTGATCTTGAAGATCAAGCTCGTGCCCATCTATGCTAATACTGAGTAGCCCCCAACCAGTAGCGTAAGCAAGATTTTCGAAAGGGGGGGGAGGGGGGCAGAAAATTTGAGATTAATGATGACCAGAATGAAAATTTTCCAGCCCAAAACCAAGTCCGTTTTTCTGCCCAAAATTAGGTGAAGATCGAAAAAAAAAGGTCTTCACTCATATTTAGTCAGGTTTTTGGCCAAAAAAAGGTTTTCGCCCACCGTTTCTGTGCTCAAATTTTCTGCCCAAGTTACAAAAGGGGGCCATGCCACAATTTTGCATACTTTTCTATGCTAATTATACTATTCTGTAACCCATAGGGAGGGCCATGGCCCAATGGCCCCCCCTAAATACGCCCCTGCCCCCAACCCAGGTGCGTAGCGAAAAATTTGCAATAGGGAGGGGGCTGTTTCCAGTGGTGGGCAAGTTACTTTGTAAAAGTAACTGAGTTACAGTTACAGTTACTTGACAAAAAAAGTAACTAAGTTACAGTTACCATTTTGAAAAGTAACTAGTTGCAGTTACAGTTACTTTTAATAAATGTAATTGGAACATCGCGCGCGCGCGCGCTTAGGACCTTGGTTTTACTCTGCCATTTTGATAGATGAGCAACAAAATTTATTGATTTGCTTATAGCTAAAATACAGTTTAACGTAGAAAGTTGAATTTTGGATATAATATGACAATAATTAAAAGCATCATGTATGCCAATTTCGAGGAACCTAGGTCACGTGATCGTGATTTAGGAACTTTAAATTTGAAAAAAAACTGCCAGTTTTGTCTCGAAAATTTATTAATTCGCTTATAACTGTAAATTTGCTGAACGTGGAACGCTGAATTTTGAACACAACTTGGGTGCAGATAGAGACTGTATGCGCACCAAGTTTGGAGACGCCCAGTCACGTGATCGCGATTTCAGAGGCCAAAAATTAGCAAAAAGTGGACAATTTTAAACCGGTATATCTCGGTAACTACCAACATTAACGAAAAAAAGTTTGTGTTTTGTGAACATACTACTTACGACCTTTATCATGGTTATATTCGGTTATTTGGCGTTGGATAAAATTTTTCCTTATTTTTTTTCTTTTCTTTGTTTCTCTTCTATCACTATCTCCTTTCAAACCGCTAACCGCACATGGATCATACTATGAGCTATTATAGATATCCAAAAGTACTGGTACCCGCCTGAAATCGGGGGTGCCACGATGGGAGGTCCCCCCAAACGGGCCCTCCAAAATTTAAACTTTTTCATCTTTAAAGCTAGACCAATAAAATTTTTAAGGTAGGTAAATATAAGGGAAATGTGAAATTTGGCAAAATTTTTGGGTACCAGAATGAGGGGATCCCTTTCAAACAAGGCCTCCAAGATTTAAATTTTTTAACCTTTTAAGCTAGACTCATAAAATTTTCAGGGTAGGCAAACATAAAGAAAAGATAAAATTTGACAAAATTTGGAAATGAAAAAAATTAGAGGGTCCTCTTCAATCGGGGCGGCAAAAATTTAAACTTTTAAACCATTCAAATTAGACTAATAAAATTTTCAGAATAGGTAAATATATGTAAAAGATATACCATATGCCAAAATTTGAAGGTGCCATAGTGGGGGTCCTCCTCAAACGAGGATGCCAAATTTTAAACTTTTTAAATGCTTTAGCTGGACAAATAAAATTTTTAGGATAGACAAATGTGTAGAATAGATAAATTTGACAAAACTTTGGGGTACCACATTGGAGAGGTTCTCCTCAAACAGCACTGCCAAAATTAATAGTTTTTATCCAGGTAAGATATACGCATGTATTTTCAGAGTAGGTAATTATAACAGAAAGTTATAATATTACAAACTATGGGGGTACCAAAATGGGGGTCCATCAAATAGGTCCTCAAAAATTCAAACTTTTTAACCATTTTAGCTAGGCTTAAGAAAAATTAAGAATGGAAAGGAAAATAAAGTTATGACTAATTTCAATTGCCACAAATTGGGTAGTCCTCCTCAAATACGTCTTTCAAAATTTTTAACCACTCAAGCTTAAAGAAAAATGAAATTTTTAACAAAGGTAATACGGTAACATGAACAATTTTTGGAATGCCATACTATAGAGGTCCTCCAATTATGTTGACACCCGCCCCCAATAACTACAAAAACTAAACAAATTAAATGTATTAAATAGGTTAATATGAATCCAAGATTTGAAGGTAACAAAATTTGGTGGACCACATTGAAGAGACCATGCCAAATGGGCCCTGTAAGCTAATCGCATTCCAATTTTTCAGTGTATAACTTATGTAAGCATTATGGCTTCCCAATTGTCATTCTTGTCTGAGAATTTACGAAATCGATCGTTTTATGCCGGAAGCTTTTTCTCTATGCCGTCATTTTGATGCCCTCATCTGTCAACACGATTGAAAATAGACAATAATTTGTAGCTTTTATGTAAACAAAGACACATAACCAATCAAAGTTCGAGCAGAAAAGACGTATTAGTTGACGGCAAGAGTAGCTTGTTAGTGATCGACAATATTTTTCTGTTTATTTACTGGTATCCTATAGTGTTTAGTACTTTACTAATTAATCATGTTTTTAATTATAGAAAGTAATTATGGGAATTTAACGCCAAATTTTGAAAGCCGTTAACCACAAACCTGATCAAGTTAATGAAACATTATGAAATTCGAAAGCTGAGTATTTCAGATCTGACTCTCAGCAACATTAAACACGCTTAACGCAGTTGTAAATTCTTTGGTTCAGTAAAGTTTACACTTTCGCGAAGACTCCGGATATCGCTTGTGATGCAACATTCTACAGTAGTTATCGGTATGAATTAAGTATCGAAAATGTTGCTTTTGTGCTTTGGAACCGGTATCAACAGATTTCTTTCTCTATTCATTTTCTAATTTTCAAGCGGTGCCGCTGCACACGCTGCTTATGGCTATTGTTGCTGTTGTTGTAACAAAAATACACAACGTAACACATTGATGTAGTTTATTTAATTGCCTTTCAAGAAAGCAAGCATCTCAAAATGTTCATCGCTGAGACCAGAACGTTTGGGTTTCAATATGTGTTTGCCCATGCTGTTTTTGTGTTTCAAAATGTCTTTTCAAAACGAAAAGCAACAAAAGAGGTAAAGCGGCTATATTAACCAGAGGTGGAGTCCTCAAGGACGTCCTTGAGGACACATTTTTAAGTCCTTGGCCTCGAAGCCTCAAGTCCTCGAGCCGAGGACATCACTATTTTTTGAATGGTTAAAGTTTTGTAGATCGGCTGAAAAATGTTTTTCTAGATCGTTTTTTTTTTGGAGATCGACCGCAAAAAAATTTTTATGACCTTTTTTCTTAGGAAAACACTTGCATTTTTGTCCTTGGTCCTTGACCTTGGACTCGGATTTTTTTTGTGTCCTTGGCCTTGGCTTCGAGCCTTGTGTCCTCGACTCCACCTCTGATATTAACAACAACATTATCTGCTGAACGAACGCTATACAAGTGTTTCATTTAACCAACATCTCACGACTAAAGAATCTTCTTTAACAGGACCAAAACTAAAAGTAACAGTAACTAGTAACTTTTTAATGTCTCCAAATAGTAACTAGTTCCCACCTTTGTTACTTTTTTGAAAAAGTAACTAAGTTACAGTTATAATTACTAAAAAAGTAACTAGTTGCAGTAATTAGTTACTATAGCAACTAGTTATTGCCCACCTCTGGCTGTTTCGGAGGTGTAAAACCAAACTAGAACGGTACTTTTCCCTTGGAATTAGAACGGTTTTGTATCCGAAATTAGGTGAAATTTCCTCCCAGGCTGGAATCGATTTTCGTGACCGAATTCTTTTCAAGTCCAGAGTCAAAGTAGACACATTTTTATTGCCAATACCAATAAGAGGGGGGCTATTTTCGCTTTTAGTGAAAAATTGGTCTCAAAAGTGCTAAAAACGTGGTATTTTGCATACTCTGCATGTTAATGGGAGGCTGTAGCTCCCCGCCCTTCTGGCTACGCTACTGCCCCACCTATACCTGAGCTTATACATTTTTTGATGAAGCCTATATTAAGCATTTTTCAATGAGCGATCAAATTCCATTATCAATTTTTAGCTATTTTTCTAAGTTTTTTTTCTGATTTATGAGTTTTATTTTTTACAAATTAACCCCCCGATCAAATAATGGGGTCCACGACAACTGACCGCAACAAACTGACCACGAACAAACTGACTGCGAACCAAATGACGCCGATTGGTTGAGAAACGCGATCATAAAAATATTTTACTATCCTCATAAGTCATAGCCATCTTGCCCAAACTCTCACTTTGTGACGAAATCACTGTCATGAAATCAGTGACAAAACCTTTGGTTCGTGGTCAGTTTGTTTCGGGTCAGTTTACTTGGCTCGCCCAATAAACGTTTCAAAATATGCTTGAAGTCTTGTTTGAATCTATTCCAGTGCAAAAAACAGTCGCAGAAGTGCTAAAAACATGGTATTTTTCTTATTCTGCATTGTAGTCGGCAGACCAATGGGGGGGGGAGCTGTAGCAACCCCCCCCGCTTGCTACGCTACTACCTGTAGTATCTGCGATGGTGGCGATGCACAAAATTTTACCAAGATTTTATTTATGAAGCAGAATATTCCATTTTACTTTCTTTCCGAATTTAAAAAAATTGCTGAAGCATATCCAACTTACCACCAAATTTGTTCCGCTTTTATTTTTGATGCTTGCTTAATGCTAATGCAGCAAATCAAAAAGGAGTAGCTACCGTATGCCTACTATTAAATAACTATAAGTGCAAAAGCAGGGTGTCGAACCGAACCTGAACCCGAACCGTAAACCCGAATGAACCGTTTCATTTTGGTGAACCCGAACCGAACCTGAACCAGCAAAATTTTACTTTAGTGAACCCGAACCAAACCTGAACCCTCAAAATTGTGCTCAAGTGAACCCGAACCGAACCTGATCCCCTAACAAAAGTAATAATATATTTTCTCCATATCCGGATGCCGCTGACGCTGGTACACGCACAATAAGAGCAGTGGTGAACTTCAACAGGATCAACAATTTCTCCTTTTTTTTTTCTGGACGAAACGAGTAACGACAGTTAAATATTAAGTCAATGAACCCGAACCGAACCTGAACCAGTAATATTTTTCTTGAGTGAACCTGAACCAAACCTGAACCTCGAAAATGGTGCTCAAGTAAACCCGAACCAAACCTGAACCGCTAAAATATTTTCAGCCGGAGCTAAACCTGAACCCGAACCGTTATTTGAAACGGTTCGACACCCTGTGCAAAAGTAGACCTAGGCTACTACTGGTAGTGGCTGGCTAATACGGTAATTTCTCTGTGGCAGTTGAGTATTACAAGGCTGAAGCTTTAGGCATGCAGTGCTGCAAGGGTGGAGCAGTTTGTTATTGGATGGAGCAGTTTTTTTGACCAGCTTACCTCAATTGAATTGGTAGGCCTACCGTAAGTCAATACCAGAATACCTGGTTTCATCTGAAATCAGAAAACATATCGATACTGGTACTGTCCGAGGTCTGACCATAGACTCTTTATTAGTAGACTAGAAACTGACAGTTTTGTCTTTTTTCTTCACGGTTCATTTGTTATACGTAGCCTAGAACATGCCATTTTGTCCAATCAGTCTGTCAGTTTGACTTTTTTCTTAAGGGTAAACTGGTGAAGTCAGGGTATATTCGGCAACCGAAAATTTTGGCGGAACCGGAAATTTCGGCTTGTATGAAAACTTAAGGCTTGATGCTGGCAGGCCTTTTTAGATTAGAAGTTCAAGGCTAAGCTTCCTAAAAATAGAGTTAATTATTTCCTGTCAGCCTTTGACCTACCGGTAATCTTCTAGTTCTACAAAAAGTTTAATAATCTTTGAAGACCTCTACATTTTCTTTTCTTGCAGCTACAATATTTCTGTTGGTTATTGAATCAAACTTTTAATAATGTTTGGAAACATTTGGGGTTGCCAGTGATTTCATCACAAAATGATTACCGGTACATGACAGTTGGCATTCTGAAGACAGATTAGGCCTATCTGCCAATCGTAGTATAGTATTGCAATATAAGACCAGCAGTCATTAAACTATTTTACGAACATCGTTAAGTAGGCTACAGTACGATAAATACAGTAAGCTGCCCGTTTTTTTAGGAATCTCTGCGACTCATGTAGAGTGTGCTCGTACTCTCGCTCCTCTCCTGCGTGCATTCGTTAGGGTTTCATGTTTGGGCTAGATTTGGGGAATTGCTTAGAATATCAGAGAGAAGGAAAAAGCGCACACGTGCTCATACCAGATACAGGAGTTGCAGAGCTTCTGTGAAAAAAGCGATGGCTCATTCCGGTACTTAATGACACCCCTATTGTACTATCCCTAGAGCTGTCTTGCCCTAACCCTCACTTTGTAGCAATATCACTATTACAAAATCACTTTGTGACGAGATCACTGATAACGGCATTTGGCCTACCTATCTCAGATCTGAGATCTAGGCTGCGCTGCAGCCTACCTTTTTTTGCTGGTTGCACTTTGCAATGCAGAGTGTTTGTTCTTATGCAACTTATGAACAAATTTGTTAGAAATAATCCATTCCTATAGGCCTACCTTAAATGTTCAGTGTTAAAAGCATCAACTTAAAAGGCAGAAGTTTTGCAAAGTTAACAAAAATTATAAGAATTATAAACACGTTTAATTGATAATAATTCAAATTTAATTTAGAAAACTTTTAATAAATGCAATCGTAATCTGGGCCCAAATGACAGAACATGTTGGTGAGCTCGTAAAAGCCATTCTCAGTGTTCCCTATCAGCGAAAAAAGTGCGAAAAGTGCAAAAATTTTTCCGGCATTTTCGCACTAAAATTTTGCAAATTTCGGTGTTTTTTCTTCCGCCAAAAAGCGGCGTTATTGTTTCCCGCCAAAAACTGTAGAGAGCTGCGGTTCATTGCGCCTTGCTCTGGTATGTCGCACAAATCACGGAGAAAACTTGCAGAACTCAGATGAAGGACCTTTTTTTTAATTTTTTTTGGAGATCAACAGAAAATCGGAGAAAAAAATGCCTCCGTCAGAGCGATGACCTTTTTTGTTTGGAGATTCACATTGAAACCGGACAAAAAAGATGAGAAAATTTACGGCATTTTCACATTGAGTTTAGAACTTTCGCACTATTTCTGGCATTTTCGCAGGAGGTGAAAACTTAAAGGGAACACTGGCC
The DNA here is from genome assembly GCA_963965965.1 of Trididemnum nubilum. NCBI lineage: Eukaryota > Metazoa > Chordata > Ascidiacea > Aplousobranchia > Didemnidae > Trididemnum > Trididemnum nubilum. Next base: position 8,696,527 of record OZ014473.1, on the reverse strand, counting down.
ATTCTTGCTTGCTAAAAGGTGCTACGAACAAAAAAACTTCGTAGACAAACTGCCATTTCTGAACCGTCTCTCCCAACATGCGTTGAAACTGTTTGCTCGACTTTTTTGTCAGATGTTCATTACCTGTGTTCAGTGATGGGCACCGCGGTGCTGTTCACCAGAGGGCGCTACTTTTTCGGTAGCGGCAGCGCTGCTGCTTTTTTTTTGTCACCAGCGACAAGCGGCAGCGCTGCTGTTTTTTTAATCGAAAAAGCGACAGCGCTTAAGCGCTGTTTTTTAACCAAATTTTCTGCCGCTACTGCTAATAAACTTCTTCGAAGACTTTTTCAATTCACATTTTCACACGTTACTGTTTGGAACTCCTTCCAAGACTTTTTCAATTCACATTTTCACACGTCACCGTTTGGAGTCTTTACTCTCCGCTTGTTTTCACTCTGCTCTTGTTACCTTGTTATTTTAGTTTAGCAGAGCATACAAGACCTTTGTGACGTTTTTTCGTTGATCTTATACTGTATGTATAGGCGAGTTTTGTCGCACATGGTCCGATTTTTTCTTAATTGAAGTTGAACAAATAATGTGGTCTAATAGCAGGTCAATTTGAACTGATAAAACCGATTTCAATAAAGCCGATTTCGAGCAGTATCTCTTTAACGAAAATGCAATAATTAGAGTTCGATAAATTGCTAAAAACTTGCAGATCGCAAAGATGGTTTTCCACAATATTTCCTCAAAATGATAGCATTTAGTACCACAAATAAAGATGAGTTGTTGGCTATCTGGTCACAGACCACAGTATATATCGTGCACTGTGAATAGAACAGTGCAGTACCTGGCACGGAGCCAGAGTTGTGTGTTTGGGGGAAGGGGGCACAAAAACTTGGGCAGGGGGACGCTTACGCAGCCGAGACCAGACGAATTCGGAATGTGGCAGCGATCTGGTGAATATTTTGCTCCAAATCCTGTGTTATCCTTCTTTGGTATGGATTTCGCCCTCAAATTTGGAGGTAAAGACTAAAAAAATAAAAAAAAGGTCTTCATCTCAAAATCTAAGGCTACTTGATTGCATTCACTTGATCTGTCTTGCTGTTTTATAGAAAAAAGCGTTTGTGGTTACCTGTTTTTGGGCAAAAGTTTGCTAGCTGTGTTACTACAAAAGTTTACTCTTGCTTGGGGAGCTCAAGCAGTGATTTGGGGAGACACGGCTCGAAATGCCATCCCCTGTGCATAGGCATAGCCAGGATTTTTGACTGGGGGAAGGTGGGGGGGCAAACCAAAAATCACATGCAATGAAGTCATCAGAAATTTTCGAAAGAGGAACTTTTTGTGGGACAAAGATATCGTAGAATGGAAGATCATAAGCCGTGGCCAGGTTTGGCACTTAACCAAGAGTTTTCTAAAGGGAGAGGGCTTAAACCAAAAATTACAAATAAAAATATCTAACTTGGGAGTCTTGTGTAAGTAAACTAGTTTACTCAAACGTAACACAGATGGAGATCTGGGGACGTAGCCCCCAGTCGCTGGGCGATTTTTTGGAATTTTTTTGAAAAAAAGTTATTTTAATGCCATTGGATCACATTTCGCACTTGTTCAGAACCATTTAAAAGAAGTAGATTATTAACATTTGAAAGCCAATTGAAAAAAATTAAATTGTTTCAATTCTTTTTTTACTTATAATTTGGTCGAAAATATGTTTGTAATTTTGCAGTTTGGGGTTAAATTTTTATAAATATTTTAGTAGTAAATAATCCACTCGAAGATTTTCCTTACAGGTTTTGGTTTTGACATGAAAATAATCAGTTGTAGGAGTACATGTACGGTTAAGAGGTCCCAGGCCCCTCAATTTAAATTCAATAATTTGTTCAATGAGCATTTCGCATAGATAATTTCTTTTTCAAATGCATTTTTTAGCGTAAGAACTAGCGAGGTGGATGGAGGTGAATTGTTACTGAAAACCGTACAATAGATGGTTACGCTTAATTACCATGTTATTGCCCAGACCGGATTTACATTGCGCGCCGCCCCTGGCACTTTAAAGATTTTCGCAACATCTTCCCGCCAAACATAAGTGTAGACCAAAAATAAAGTCTTACCATATGAGCGCAGGGCTCCTGGCACTGGGCCATATGGTAAATCCCGCCCTGTTATTGCATTACATTGTTAAAAAAGTTAGATGAGAGCCCAAGGTAGCAACTTTTATGATAAAAACCCTTAATTTCAGCCAGGTTATACATTTTAATTGATTGGCAAAAATTGAATTTAGAGGGCCCTGGCCCCCTAGTCGTCAATATTATTGTTAATTACTGTTGTAGGCAAAAAATGCTAAAAGAAACTAAAACTGATGAAAGAATAGTTTTTTTGTCATATTTTTATCATCGGTAGCATTTCAATTGGAGGGGGCCTGGGCCCCCCTCTGGCTATGGCTATGCCCCGTGGCACCGGGCCTGAATAGTTACGTCAATGCGTAGTAAAATAAATTTTGCTACAACAGTTAACAGTAAAACTAAGAATTGAATTTATAGTGCGCTGAGAATTGAACGAACAAATAGAACCAGGTAAAAGATAGGCTTCAAAGACAACTTAGTTATAGAGTTATACTTGTAGAAAAAATACTCAGTGTAGCATGAATCGCGGTGAGCATCATTTGCTTAACATGTACGTCATTACTGCGTATCTCCTTCGACTTCGCAAACACCAATATCTTAAACGCTCGATCTACTTATGTGTCAAAGTTGGACAAAATCATTGCAGGGACGTGAATCACCTACCATTTTCACAAAACTCCAAGAAATGTTTTGGAACTCGGTCGATTGATAAATTTTCCTTTCGGATCTCTACGCAAAGAATTATTTTAGTGGTTGAGGGCCGAGATTGTGATAAACAGATCGACTACTTCAGAGCTATAAGAGCCGGGACAGAATTGTATGGAAGCTGAATACTGAATATCATTGTGCTTTAATGACAAAACCTTAACTTATTTGAGTCAATATTTCTTATTGCCTTTTGTTTGTGTAGAAAATGCTACGAGGAATTTAACTTCCTAGTGTAACTTCCTAAATAATTTCTAAAGCGCTGGTTTAACCAATCAGCATTTTGAAATGCTTGTTTTTTTTTGAAAGGAGCATGCCAACACCTATCTGAATGGTGATTTGCTTACTTGTCTACCATTTAAGCCTGCTAATGCCGATTGTAACCTGAACCAATATCTAAAAGGCTTGAATAATTAACTTTCGTAAATTAAGTTGAAATTTCACCATTAGATACCATATTTGAATGCCATCATTCTTTGTACTATTTATTTTTTAAAGTAGCGGCAGCGACAAGCAGCAGCGGCGGCTGTTTTACATGCAAGTAGTGGCAGCGGCGGTACTTTTTTATTTGAGTAGCAATAAGTGGCAGCGCCGCTGCTTTTTTTGCCAAATAGCAGCAGCGCCGCTACTTTTCAAGAAGTGGGTGCCCAGCTCTGCCTGTGTTAGTACTGTACGTACTGGTAATAAATATCTCATTATGAAGCTGTGTTCCCTCTAACTTTATGGCTATTCAGCAGGTGCCCAAATTTTCTTTAAACAATTGTGCCCAAAGCTCTAAAAAGACGTTAATGTGCCCTAAATTTTGTACCAATCCAGTATTAAAGTATACCAAATCTCATATTTCCACAAATTTGTCAAATTTTCTAAAGCTATCTGCTATGTTTATTATATTGCCAAAAATTATTTGCCCTTGCTCCAACAAATCGCCGATTTGCTGAAAAAAATTGGCTTAGTGGGAACACTGTTGTGAAGTCAGATGCATTTCTACTTCAAATTAATGTGTTCAAGCGTACTGTGTTTGTATGACAGTATGTTCTGCTATTGTTATGGAAAAAGATGAAAACGTTCACTTTAAAACAGCCTTTTTCAAGACTACCCATTACTCAAAACGTGGAAATTATAGCTCTGATGCTAATGAAAGCTATTTTAAAATTCTATGCCACTAACAAGCTGTTTGAATTTAAAAATGTATATATTGATTTAAAAAATTTAAGCCAAATTTGAGATCTTTCAGCATTTAAATATATTTTGGACTTGACCAGTAAGTGTGGCGGGGCTGATTGGATTGAGCAAAATAAATTCTTTCAAACTCTTCCAAATCTAGGTTATTTAGCTTTTTCTAATTGCACTATAAACATTCAAAACGTGATCCAAATGGCGTTAGAATGGCTTTTTTCTAAAAAATTGCAGGAATTGCTCAGCGGGTAACGACTTCGCCCCCAGGCCCCTATTTTAGTAATTTAGCTTTTTATAATTGCCCTAAAAATGTGCAAAACATCATCCAAATAGCTTTAAATTGGCTACTTTTTTCTGATGAATCGCAAGAATTGCCCAGCAGCTGGGGACTTCGCCTCCAGACTCCCGTAGGGTTAAATTGCTATCTTGTACACACTCTTTACAACCAACAACTTTCAAAATCGTAAGTGCTAGGTTTTTGAATAAACAAATATTGTAACAAGGCAACTATTACCGTGAAACCTTGTTTGACTATAACTAAATTAACTATAATTGGGTACTGGTTGCTTTTTGAAAAATTCAAACCCCCCTTTAAAAATTTCTGGGTGCACCCCTGCTCACATGCTTACAGAGTGCTTCAAAATCTTCGTTAAGTTGGTGAGGAAAATGTGATGTTGTTTACTCGAGTTATATCTCGCAGTTGATCCAAGCAACTTAGCAAGCGAAAATGACGTTACCGAACTCTCAGAGCTTCAAATGTACATGCAAAAATAACCTCTTGCCTTTAGCAAGTATTTTGTTTGGTAGTGCCTTTTACAAAATTCTTGTTATTAATTAAACAAGGAAATTTCTGTCATATGGGCTCTGGAAAATTAATTAAAACAAGAATTTGTAAAATTTTGCAGATTGGATTTTAATTTCGTTTGGACTATTGTAAATAGGATCATAGATCATATTTGCTGCATTTTTTCAGCCTTTTAGCCTAGCTGAGCATCATATTTTCTTTAAATTAGTCGGAAAATATTATGCTTTATTTGAATTAACTAAATTTAACACTAATTAAGCAGCTGAGAAAAGAAGAACAAAAATAAAAATGATTTAGTCGCTTGCACAAAATTCTGGTTTTACCAGAAATTTGACAATCTTTACAGCGTATTATGATGTAATTGTAATTGTAATTACATTTTATTCACCATGTTGCCTTGGCCAGGAGACAGCGAAAGGACCTTTCGGTCTTTGAGTCAAGCTGCCACCTGCCCACCTGTCTACCACACACGGCGGTGTAATTTTATTATTACATCATATTGCTGGCAAACATGACGTCATAGCATCTCAATGTTGGTGCGAAAAAAGCCGCGAACGAAATACTACATAGATACAGTCCAAGCAGAGTTAAAAAAGAGTCAGTGTTTTCTGAAAATTAAAAATTAGTGAGAGAGTTTCTGAAATTACTTGACTCTACTGTTTACGGTTCACTCGTTCTATAAATATGTTCAATCAAACCAGTTGAATATGTGTGACCACAAAAAATCGTTTGCCACAAGAGCAAACTTTTTTTTCTTCAATGCTTTTCGCTTTTTCTTAGTGTGTTCGTTTCTAGTCTTATAAATAAAGACTGAAACAGTCAAAGAGTCTACGGTCTGACTGTAAGTGTACAGTAATACCCTTCAGTACTGTGCAGTGCTCCCTGTAAGCGCAAAAAAGTGCGATAAGTATGAAATTTTTTGCAGCATTTTTTCACTACTTTTTGGCAACTGTGGACGGCGTTTTTTAATTATCAAAATTACAGCGTTTTTGTTTGGCTGTAGCATCTGGTGCAACGCCATTTTTTCTTCATCCAGCGCAGTGTGCGGTGCTGTTTCTTCGAAACTTGATGCAGTAGTATCGAAAGTCGCTGAAAAAGATGTACTACGTTACCTGAAGACCTTTTTTGTTTCATTTGTTTTAAAGTACGCCGATAAAGAAAAGAAAACTCTTGGCAGTCTCCGTGTGCAATGACATTTTTTGTTTGTTTGAGATCGCACAAAACTTTGAGTAAATGGCATTGTTGTTTGTGATTTGCGACGGCATTTTTGCACCAACTTCAGGCATTTTCGCGTCTTTTCTGGCATATACGCAGTAGATCCAAAATTAGAGGGAACACTGGTACTGTGTCCCAGTACCATACATTATACAAAGTACAGTAGTGACGTGGTTAGGTGCGTGTTTCGTCATTTCAATTCAGTGAGTTAATCACTCACAACAAAAAAATTTAAAGATTATGTCTTACATTTAAATAGGAAAACAGAAATTAATCAGTTGAATCAAGCAAGAATCCAAATTCAAAATTCAAATTTAGAATTTAATTAATAAATTTTATCATCAAATGCATAAGCTTTACTCTACGCTGTCTTCTTATAGTAGCACATTCTCATCTAAATGACTAAAATTTGTTGCTGAGAGAATTTCAAATTTACGAAAGTTGCAAATTAAAACTTGTCAAATTGATGTGAAAACGGATGTGAAAGTTTTGCAATTTTAACAGCGTTGTGAGAATATAAAATTTATGAATTGTACTGAGAACTGAAAAAGTTTTAATTAAGGAAGGTTAGAGTTTTGCTGAAAATTTCGACTGGTATCTATCTTTTTAATTCTTAATCATACTCAAGTCTTTAGTTTTAACCTAACTTCAAATCAAAGCCTAACCTAAACCATAGTTTTTGCTTGAGTAAAAGCCATTTAAAATGGGTGGACTGGTGGGTAAGCATTAGGCTGCACCAAATTTCGGTGACTTTCTTCAATTTCTTAGGAACTCTCCCAAAAGTTGTGGTTCAACCACCAATTCAATTTACCACCAAAAGTTTTTTGCTAAATTTTTGTTTTATGCCTTCTCAAAGCTAGTTTCCATGGCAACATGACAAAAATCGAAAAAATGGCCATAACTCAGCAATCGCTCATGCTAGATGCAATTTTTTTTTTCTAAAGATGCAGAATACCCAAGTTCTTATCTGCTCTCAAAACATTATATAAGCCTAGCTGTTCAATTTTTCAAGTAAAATCAAAAAAACATGTTTTTTCACTGTTTTTATTGCATTTTCTATAATATATCTCATTGCGTAGTGATGTTATGCAATATTTTTGGTAATAGATGGTAACTTTCTGTTAGCTATGCTGTCGTTATAGTAATTGTTGTATTAGAACTAATGTTGATTGCTTCTTAAAGTGTTAACTGATAAGATAAGCTAGTATTGTAAGTGTTGAAAAGCTGTAAAGTCATTATCACGGAAATGTAATGCAGTAACTTATTTATAATCAACTGCTATATTCTGTTATTTTCACATCTTATTTCTCTGGGCTTAGAAAAATGTTGAAAATTCAATAAAAATTTGGCTGTTCTCTGCCCTCAAAGAAAAATTTCTTTGATTGAATTGGTACTTCTCAGCACAAATTCCTTTGCAATTAAAGATGTGTTCATGAATTTTAAAAGTCAACATGCTAAACCTCAAGAAACTAATCACCAATCAAAAGTTAGAAGTGCTGCAGAAAAGATTGCTATTAAAGTAAGAGTTGGTGTTTTAAACTCTGGTTTTGACTGAAAACTATATCAGGGTTTAATCAAAAACGATTTTGGCATCACATTAGGTTTTCCGAAACACTAGTAAACTCAAAATTCTACATCACTGCAAACAAATGCAGGGTGGGCTCTTGCTTGTGCATCAAAGGATTTTAAGCAATCGTAATACATTAATTGAACTGATACATATACAAACAATGTTTCATTACTCTATGAAAGAACTTGTATTTATCCCCAAGAAAAGCATAAGATATCTTTCTCTGCTGATTTTACAGTGCTTATCATCACACTTCACATAATTCTGTAGTGCACAACTTATGATCCACCGTGTATGTTGGGCTGATCTGAAAATCTTTTAAATAAGGTTGATCAACAGCTTGCAATTAGTCTAAAATCATTAAGGGTTTTGGGCAGTACTTGCTTTGTGATTAAAGTGAAGTTCGGTTGTGGTGTCTGTGGTAAGGTTTTATGGAAATAAAGGAGTCTTGATGATTTGTTGCATATCATGCAGCATTTCACCATCCCAATGCAACAAAAGTAAAAAACGAAAGTTTCAAGCTGTATCCTGTAGCAGATTTAACAGCATTTTAGAAACAGCGATCTGTTTTGGACTCTCAATTACTGCACTTTTGCAACCACTAAATCTGCTGGTGTTTTTCGATGTATTCAACCACTAAATCCATGTATTTCCTGTTTATGGGCTACTTGGCAGATTTGTTGATGACAAAGATTTCTGCTTTTGGAAGCTGGCTGACTTGAACATGTAAATTCAAACTTTTTTAATCTTTTTTTTCAACTAGGGATATCAATATTAGTTGCGTTACTAGTATTTATACTTCAGGCTTCAGATTTTTTTTGCAGTTAAATTTTCATTATTTTTTCTTACTCTTAATTCCTGTCACTTATTTTTTTTCTCTATTTTTTTTTCTAGTTTTCACTTTCTAGTAGTACCGGTAGTGCCTTGTTGGTTTTTTAGTGCTGTAAGTCGTTAGTAATCTTCTACTAGTGTCAAGTTACTTGATACACACTGCTTTTAGTTTACATTTTTAAGCTGCTGCACAATACAATTTGCTGATATACAGCATTCTAGAAGCAGTTGTCTAGACTCTCGAGCTACCCTGGTTTTCTAAAAATCTTTGCAATCTATGGTTTATACCATGTGATACAAAGATTTTTTAAGCTAAATTTTAATATGTTCCAGGTCAACGTCAATTTTTATCCATAGATCCTTCACTTTGAATGCAGACATGTTGCATCATTTTGTTTAGTTTTTACTTCTAAGAGATGTTTGATGATGATGTTTATTGTTTTGTTTTTTCTTGGGGTTAGGCATTTGCCTTCAGAAATAATGAACATATCTTTAACCACAAGAGGAATAGTGGTTTTTGTGTACTTGTGTATACAGTTTGTGATAAAATTCTATAAATCCATTTTCTTTTGTGGGTAGGAAGCAGCCAAATTTTATTAAATTTTAGAACATTTTTCTGGCAAAGAGAATTAGGTTGTTGTTTTTCTAAATAGACATACTAAGATGCCTAGCAATATAACATGTTGGTTTGGGAGCATGCATACTATCTGCTTTTTAGTAGATAATTGCTAGACCAAGCACCTAGGCATAATAAGCATGGTATGACCCAGAGCCAAAAATACAATACCTGTTTAGAATAACTGCAGAAAATTAAAGGTGTGAAATTAACAGAATACAGCAGTGATTATAAGTTAGTACATTATATACATTCTGTGATAATAACTTCGTGGTTTTTTAACATACAGTACTAACTTATTCTACCAGTGAACACTTTAAGAAGCAATCAACATTGGTTCTAATACAACGATTACTTTAATGACAGCATAGCTAACAGAAAGTTACCATATATTACCAAAAATATTGCATAACATCACTACGCAATGAGATATATTATAGAAAATGCAATAAAAACAGTGAAAAAACATGTTTTTTTGTTTTTACTTGAAAAATTGAACAGCTAGGCTTATATAATGTTTTGAGAGCAGATAAGAACTTGGGTATTCTGCATCTTTAGAAAAAAAAAATTGCATCTAGCATGAGCGATTGCTGAGTTATGGCCATTTTTTCGATTTTTGTCATGTTGCCATGGAAACTAGCTTTGAGAAGGCATAAAACAAAAATTTAGCAAAAAACTTTTGGTGGTAAATTGAATTGGTGGTTGAACCACAACTTTTGGGAGAGTTCCTAAGAAATTGAAGAAAGTCACCGAAATTTGGTACAGCCTAATAAGCATTCTTCATATTAGGGTTGTCACATTTGAAAAAAGTCTTGGATTTTTTTGCGGTCTGTAAAACAATAATAGTCCTTGAATTTTGTTTATCATGTTACTAGTGATCTTATCACAAAGTGATTTTGTTACAGTGATTTTGCCCTAAAAGGGGGTTAGGGCAAGACAACTATGAGGATAGTAGAATAGTTTAATGACTGCTGTTCTCAGTCAATCTGTTAATTCTTTAATTTTAGTAGGCCTAATCTGTAATGCAATTGTACAATACCAGATAGGGTTTGCAGATCGGCCTATTTTCTGTTCTGTATTCTGTCTTCAGAATGCCGTTTGTCAAATAGTCACTTTGGGATGAAATCACTGGCAATCTTAGTAGATTAGGCCGTTTAATTGAATCCTTGACTGTTAACTTGAAGTCCTTATCAGGTTATAAAAGCAAAATCTACTGGAATAGTTGCGTAGTTATTGTTTCTTATGTGGTCTTAACTCTTAGGATAGGCTTAGACTGGAAGCAATGCACCTGCCTAATTTGCATCTTTGCAATGTTGCGCTCACCTTTGCAAGCAACCACTTGAGAAGGTATACCCGGTACACTTAACATTGTAAAGGTGCAAATTATGCGTCGAGTTGCTTTCTATTGAAAAATTTTTTTACTATGAAATATAAAAAAAATTTGAGTAATGGAATCAGGAATGGAAGGAAATTGCTGGTATGTATTGTGGAAAAAATGTCTTCCATTCTATGCCATGCCATGCTAAAAAGCCCTGAAATTTAATTTTTCAGTTTCTGTGGCAACGCTAATCCCTCATTTTCGTTTGTTGCTTTTTCACTTGATTTTTTTTGCAAAATAGTCACTTCCTTTAATCAATATGCGGTTAAATGTTGCAGATTTGATTATTAAGCTTATGTCAAATTTGATACTGCATTGGTAGTAGCACAGTAAGTAGTGACTGTTTAAACTCAACTCTTCAATTACGACTAAAGGTAATATATTGCACCACGATGTTGAGCTTAAGGCCTAGTAGAGCTCTGCTTGCTTCAATGATTGCTTTTCGGCAGTTAGGAAAAGTAAATCAATCTTCATTTTCTGCTGTCAAAAAAACAACTGTAACTTCATTTCTTGTTCCTAATTCTTCCAAAATAATTTTACAACAATTAGTTTCCGTAAGTACTTCTGCCAAGAATTTAGGATGGCTGAAAAAAGAAACAAGAAAAGAATATTACTTGACTGCAGAAGAAATGAAAACTGCAATTGAAAATGATGACATATATGTTGTTGATGTTCGTGAGACATTTGAAGTTAAAAGAGGACATGTACCTGCCAAACGCTATGTTAACATACCTTTAGGCCTTATTTTTATTGCTCTTAATATGAATGCAGAAGATTTTGAAAAGCATTTTGGGGCACCCAAACCTACTAAAAATGACAAAATTGTTACCATGTGTGTAACTGGTGTAAGAAGTACATTTGCCTTGCAAGCCGCACAAGATATGGGGTATGAAAATAGCAGGCATTACTTGGGTGGGTGGAAAGAGTGGGAATCGACATATCCTATGCTGAAAAATTAATATTGATTTTCTTGCATTGGTTAAATTTTTTTCTACCTTGCTTTTAATGGTTAAAATGGCTTGATGATCATTTTTTCTTGTATCAGTATATATTAGTTTCTTCAATGGACACATGCAAACAATGTTCCTTCTCAGGTTTTAATGGGTCAGCTTGTGCCCAAAGAATTGGTGATTTTCCTTAAGTAAACAATGGAAAATCCCGAAAAAGAGCTTGCATGTGCTCGTTAGAAATGCTGATTTGCTAATAAACATTTAGCTTATTTGTTACATAGCATGCAAGTAGCTTTTTGTCATTGTCCAAAGTTTACGTCTACTCAAAAATGTTCAAAGTTTAATGTATATAGCAGGGGTACTCAACTAGTTTTAGCAAAGGTCCAGAAACACAAGATGAAAACTCTTTGGGTCCAGACCAAAAGTGAAAAAAAAACGTCCTCACCACAAATTCGAATTTCTACCCAGATTTAATTGAAGACCAAAAAAAAAAACTCTCAGAACCTGTTAGCAAAAATTTTTACCTTTGTAGCACAAGCGGTTCCAAGATATGGCGATTTTAATTCTGTATGCTGGAGTAATTTTTTGATTTTTGTGGATATGCATCAGTGAATTTGATCTAGACCTAAAGTTGAGCTAGGAGAATGCAGTAAATTGCTTGCTACCTCACCATTTTTGACCATGCTGAATCCAATTAAACCAATGGTCCAATATTTTTAAGCTAAGAAGTCTCAATTTTGAGATGTTTAACGATTTAGCCCTATCTCTTTGAGTCTTGATTGGGGGTGCTGTGAACTTTTTTTTCATGATAAATATTTAGAACTTATCTCTGACAACCACTTTCCTACCTAATGATGAAATCAAGCTTCGTCAAACTAAATTAAAATGCATTAAAAGAGACCAAAGTCATTGCACTGTAAAATGCACTAAATTTTTGCGTTTCATAGTTTTACATTTCAAAACTTGTTTTTTCTTGTTGCAATTAGTTGTTGCGAAAAGTGGTACCTCTATTTCATTCTAGTTTATAACAATGCAAGGGATTTGCTTCAGTGTTCAACTTTTGCTACCTTTTTTGGTTTAGTTGCTATCTTGCTATAGTTGAAGACCAAAAATTTTTTTTTTGCTTAATTACAATTTTATCTATTTTATGCTATGCTGCATAGATTTAATGCTAAATGGAACTACTAACTAATTAACATTTTAGCTGTTGTACACATTTTAGCTAGAAACGTTTTGAAAATTCAGAAAGCTTTGTTGCTTGATTTGAAACTTTCAGCACAATTGAGGAAAAAAATAACTGTGTAATCTGCAAGTAAGAGAATTGACACCAACTTAACTTACAAAACTTAACCCCTGGGACTTATTTTTTTTGGACTCAATTTTGCTACACCAATTGCCAAGGGCAGTTGGAAGAGATCAGTTGTCAGTTACAGAACTAGGAGAAAGATACTTTCTTAACGTTTAAAACAATGATATTTGATGTTGCTCACATTATGTGCCCTTGCTGTCATTTATGAAACACAATTAGGTAATATTTGTCTCACAAACATCAGATTCTTTATATTGTGTATTCATAGCAAATGACTATGGCAGGTTGCAGTTTATTTTTCAAAGGTTCCATTTCACCATAAATTTCTAATCTGGTTTTTTATTAATTCTTGCCGAATCTAACCTCAACTCATATCCTTACTCCAAAACTAACTCAAACCCTAATCTTGACTCGAAAGGCAAATAAAAAGTATGCATATGAGTATTCCTCATTTTTGCTTTACTCTCATTAACTTAAAAATTTATGGTGATATAATCACTTTCTTTATTTTTTGATTCAGTTATTTGTCTACTTTCTGCTTAAGAACAGAAATAGTTGTCAGATTACTGAAAAGCGTTGAGCATTTAAAATTCACAACTTCTATAATTATTGAAAAATTCTGTACCATTAGTATGATGTGCTGTAAAATATTTGTAACATATTTTTATCGCTCTTCATATTAAGTGCATTTAAGCATGTAGGGAGTTATTTCTTACAATAAAAATCTTCATCAATCTGTTAGCTTTAGAGCAACAACATCTAATGCTTTGTTGCGACATATCTTTCTAATGATTTAAGTTGTGAGAAACAATTTTATGGTGTCAAGATTAGAAACAGATCGCCCATATGCAAGTGATTTCGAGTTCTTAATACTAAAGTGAAGATGCACTCAACTAATTAACATTAAAAGATTATTTTAAATCGGTATTTCATGTTCTTTAAATCATGTGAAATGCTATGAAAAATAAAAATTTAATGCATTTTACACTGCAATGACTTTGGCCTCTTGCAATGCCAGCGCATTTTAATTTAGTTTGACAAAGCTTGGTTTTATGTTGGCTAAAAAAGTGGTTATCAAAAAGGAGTTTTAAGCATTTTTCAAGAAAAAAAAAAAAAAAAAATTCAAAGCACCCCATAATTGAGGCCCAAAGAGAAAGGACTAAATCGTTAAACATCTTAAAATTGACACTCATTAGCTTAAAAATATTGGTTTTATTGGATTCAGCATGGTAAAAAATGGTGGGGTAGCAATTTACTGCATTCTCCTACCTCAACTTTAGGTCCAGAAATTCATTCATGCTTATCCCCCAAATCACTCAAACAGTACAGATTTGAATGGGCCATATCTTGGGAACCGCTTGTGCTAGGAAGGTGAAATTTTTTGGAAGCAGGTTCTGTGAGTCTGCTCTACTCACATACCAAGTTTGAAAAAGATCTAAAAACATGGGTTGACTTGCCCTCAAATTAAGCATGGATTGACCCAAAGGTCCGAATTTAGCGCTCTGGAGTTTGAAATGTGGACGGTGGTTCGTCAGTTGAGTAGCCATGGTATATAGTCTGCAAATACAAGTATCCACAGTTTGTATATACTTAATATGATCATTGCGTATATTTTTCCACTCTTGTGACATTGCCATATTAAATTTAAAAAAATCTTTATTAAACTAGCAATTAGATGAGTTGATTTCGTTTTTTTGTTTTTGTTTTTGAGTTTGGTTGCCTTTTTTAACCAAGTTGCTTGTGTGACAATACTGGAATGCATTAACAGTCAACACTTACTTAGGTTATAATGAAAATTGCATTCAATTAATGCAAACTTTTTTTTTATGAAATTGAATACTTAGGATTGCAAGTATATGCCAGGTAATCTGTTTTTACTCAGTGTTGCTAGAAATTTTAATTTAGTACCTTTATGTTATCCAGTATATTGTTTGTATGGTAGTTTAATTTTCTATATATATGGAATTTTGTTGCAATTATTTTTGTAGCTTGTTTTAAGGTAAGACTATTAGCGTTTGACAGAACTTCTTGCTATTCGATTTGCAAGTTTCCTACGCATATTTTTTGTTGCTTATAAGTGCATATTTTGAAACAATTAAATAATGCTAATAATTAATGTTTAAAATTAACTTATGATATCAAAATGATTGCATGTTTATTAAATAAGCATCTACGTTTGATCTGGTGGCTCAATTTGGTTTTATTGCATTATTTTTCACTTTTCTTAATATTTGTGATTTGCAGTATTGGGATGTAAAAATAAAACTTAGTTCTCATGGTCAGAATGAAAATGAACAACAGTGTAATGGCTTTGCACATTACATCCATGCATCTACTACATTTTGAATCTAATATGTTTCTAAGTTAAGTGATTTTTTTCCAAAAGTAAATGATAAAATTCTTTTCTATAAATATTTTTATCAGCATGGTTTTGTTAAGCTTAAGAATTGCAGCATCAAAATGACAGTAGGAAATCTTCTTTTGTTAGAGTTGTTAATAGTATATATTGAACAGTAGTATAATATAAGTTAATTGTATTGGACGAAGTGCCACCACAAAAATTAGACTGTAGCAGCAATGTTTTCTAAGATAGTCTGCCAATAGTGTTTTTTTCAGCTTTTTTTATTTGACAAAGCATATTATTATGGTTTTTATTAAAGATCTTGCAGGAGTTACCAATTTGCTTATCCATGTATTGGTAATCGATGTGACCCTTGTGTTGAGTGCTTCAAGTTAGTAGTTATCAACGGAGGTCCGCTGTCCTTTAGTTTTGTTTAAGAAATCATCACAAAATAGGCATATACAAAGAAAGCAAAATAAGCCACACATAAAAAGATTTTTGAGAACCTTACTTGGAGATAAATTGTGTGTTTTTGCTTTTAAGTTATCAACATTCAACAGGTTTTTCTACAGAAAATAGATCTATTTATCAACTAGTTTGAACCATAGCTTACAATTTAAGCTCAATTGACTGATTAGATTTGGATTTGCTATGATAAGTGGTCGTTCTGTCAGGTTTGCTTCTTTTTTTGCCTGTCAACAACTGGGGAAATCATGGAATCAAGCTTCAAAATGTGCCAAAGAAAAAGTAACTTCTTATCGATTTCTTATCACTGGCTTTGATAAAACAATTTTGTTGCACTCAAGTCAGGTTAGTGGTTCAGCTGGAGGCAATAGCTGGCTCAAAAAAGAAACAAGAAAAGAATATTGTTTAACTGCAGAAGAATTTAAATGTGCAATTGAAAGTGATGAGATATATGTCATTGATGTTCGAGAGCCTTATGAAGTTGCTATTGGAAGAGTGCCTGCCAAACGCTTTGTCAACATACCTCTTGGAAATATATTTACGGCTTTCAGGATGACAAATGAAGAATTTAAAAAACATTTTGGAGTGTCCAAATTTCAAAAACAAGACAAAATTGTGACCATGTGTAAGGTGGGAATAAGAAGCACATTTGCTTTGCAGGCAGCCCAAGAATATGGTTATAAAAATACCAAACACTATTTGGGTGGTTGGGCTGAATGGCAGTCCACCTACCCACAGTTAAGATTAAGAGCGAAGAACCCAAATTAGGATAATGTACAAAGTATCAATCTTACTATCTTTTACCATGTTAAACATCACTGGCATAAAGTATACTAAATTCTGATTTGGAGAGCCAACGTGTGTAATCTCAGAATTGCTCTATATTTATGGCAGTTTGTTATCATTGTCCAATATTTTTTACTGAAGTTTTTTTAATATGCAACTTAAAGTTAACCTATATTTGTGTATTTATGCATGAAAAATTTAACATTTTGTTGTTGCCTAACAGTGTTACTAGTCTATTAATAAAACAGTATAATCTTTAATGTCTGGAAAGTTAACTGCAAAAGTGTGTTGATATAAGAGCATTGATTTGCGATTTGTTTAGTTAAACTACCAAGCATATGACTAAACCAGACAAAAACATATGACTGATTTATCCTGTCATCTTTTGATTGCTTAGTTGCTTACTGTTTTCCTAGTGCTCCAGTTTAGTAGCTTGAGGCTATTATCATTCATCACAAACTTTTATGTTTAATGACCATTTATATGCTGCATCACTTCCCTTAGACTGAGCGATTCCACTCCAGATTCTCAGCGCATTAAAGTTTTTTAGCTGTTGAAAACTTTCAATTGGTGCATTTGAATGTTGATTGTTGTTTTAGATATTGTGTTATATGCAATTGCAGTTATTGTCTTGATATTGTAATTGTTTATATATTTTTTGCTCTGGTACTTAATTACTGATGGTGCCATACTAAATGTCAAAGTTTTGCATTTTCGAAGTACCACCTTTATGCCATTTTTATTTATGTTTTGTAATAAAACAACTTAAATTAAGTAGCACCTTGACTACTTAACATCAATTATTTGATGCTGCTTTGACTTTGCAAAGTTGTTGTATGTCATCTAGAAGCTAAAGATCAATCCACTACTCCTTGAGTATCTATATATGCTTTAATTGTTTTTTGATTGTATGTGGCGGAGGCTGAAAAAGAAATGTCCTTACTTAACGAGTTTCATTCTCCGATGATTATTTCATTCATTTATATGATTTAACTACATAGTAACTTCATCATCATCATTTTGCTCCAGAAATGTGCTTCCTTCTATTTCTAGAGCCCAGCAGAGGTTTCCCCGCGTGCAGGGGTCAGCTGGTTTTTGCAGCCTAGACGCCATCTTTCACGATCTTGAGCATCCAACCTTTGCAAACCTCTGGTAGTCATGTCACATTCTAGTACTTCTTCCACCTCTTCTTCGGTCTTCCTTTTTTTGTCCCATCAACTTCTAAGAGTAGTGCCTTTACTGGACCCCTTTCTTAATCCATTCTCTCCACATGTCCCAACCATCGCAACCTTTTCTCTCTTAGAAACTCTTCCAATCTCACTACACTCGTCATTTCACGAATCTTCTCATTGTTCATTCTATCTTTCAAGGTTTTCCCACATATCATTTGCAACATTCTCATTTCTGTAGTCTTCAGCCTCCTGTCATCTTCCATTTTCAATGCCCAACATTCAGCACCATAAGTTGGAGCATTTCTCACATAGCTTTTGTATAAGGTGCCTCTAACCTTCAATGATATGCTTCTTCCGCATATAACATTCGAAACCTCTCTAAATTTTTTCCATGCCGATCTAATTCTTGATGTTGCAGCCTCCTGAGCTCCTCCTTCCGTACTGATTACATCACCTAGGTAAGAAAACCTGTCCACCACTTCTATGATGTCTCCCCCCAAAGTTATCATTTTATCTTCATCTTCAAATAACACACTAGGGATGCATTTTTTGCAAGTAAAATCTTTCTGCCTGGTTAAACTTCCACGAACTCCAGAACACCTCTTGTGCACCCAGTGTTGACATTTTGTACACTGCACGGAGTTTCTTCCCACTCCTTTGCCACATACAGAGTAAGGATACTTTCGCATTTGCATTCGTACAAAATTTCTTCTTGTATAAAAAGCCTTTGTCTTGTTTACATTTATTTTCATTCCTTTCTCTTGTAATGCTTTCTTCCATCAAGTGTATCGAGATTCTACCTCTTCCCAGTTGTCACTGACTAACACAATATCATCTGCATACAGCATTTCCTTTACAACTCCTTCTCTGATGTCTTTAGTCACTTCATCCATCACCAACGCAAACAGAAGAGAACTTAGTATCGATCCTTGATGGACTCCAACTTTTACATCAAATGACTCCGATCTCATGTATTCCACCTTGACGGATATTTTAATATTTGTACACATTTCTATTATCACTTTTATTTCTCTTTCTAGTAACCCTTTTCTCCTCAGCGACCACCAAATCACCTCTCTTGGAACACAATCAAAGGCTTTTTCAAGATCCACAAATACCTTATATAGATATCTTCCGGCCATCTCATATTTTTCCAACAACTGTCTCATTACGAAGATAGCGTCCATCGTACCTCTACCTGGCATGAAACCCATCTGCATTTCATCCTGTTTTACAACTTTCCGTAGCCTTCTTTCAAAAATTCTTTCAATCACTTTCATACCATGTTCCAGCAGTTTAATGCTTCTGTAGTTTCCACACGATCTTACATCTCCTTTTCCTTTCAAAATTGGAATTAGATCACTCTTTCTCCAACTTTCTGGCATTTTATTTCCTCCAGCATATTGTTTGTAACTTCTGCCAATCTTCTCACAGACTCTTTTTTGCCAACATTTAACAACTCCACTGTTACTCCGCTTGGTCCAGCCGTCTTTCCTGTATTCATTAGAACAAGAGCTTCCATCACGTCCTCTGTAGAAACTTGTTCACAAGGACCTTCAACCTTTGTTATTTCCATACTTTTGTTCCAATCATTTTCTTTATTCAACAGCTTCTTTTCATACTACTTCCAGACTTTAATTTTCTCCTGTAGTGCCACCTTTAGCTTTCCATCTTTTCCAAGGATACAAGGCATTCCCATTATGTCTTTTTTATCCTTCTTGCTCTGTTTGCACAGTTTAAAGACTTACTGCAGTGCTTTCGAATTTTTCTTCTCAAGAAGTTCTGTTTTTTTTTTGCCTTCCTTTTCTTCCAAGAAGTTCATTCCTTTACATAGTAAGTTCAGCGCACAAAAATGCATTTTGCAATTATGTGGATATTGCAAAAGAGCTC
The DNA here is from genome assembly GCA_963965965.1 of Trididemnum nubilum. Classification (NCBI taxonomy): domain Eukaryota; kingdom Metazoa; phylum Chordata; class Ascidiacea; order Aplousobranchia; family Didemnidae; genus Trididemnum; species Trididemnum nubilum. The sequence continues at coordinate 8,677,216 of OZ014473.1, read as the reverse complement.
GTCTGTTACAATGCTTTTGTGTTGCTTTGATCTTATGCTTTTCATGACCAAGCCTGTGAAATTGAGTTTGTTGCCTATGTAGGCTTGAGTTGTTGATTGATCTCTAGAGCCTAACTGCATAAATGTGAATTTGTTCATTGCATAAACTTTCTTTATAATAACTCTTTATTTGATTATTCTTAACTTATTTCAGTTACTGAAAACATGGTGAATAGAATAGATTTATCCTGATTTTTATGTAATTGTTAACTCAATAAATAAATTAAATGAATTCTAATGACAATTCAGTCGACGAAAATGTCCAGACACTGTTGGGTAAGTTTTTTAAAGTTTTTATAGGAAAACTTTTGTCTTATTTATTCCAGCTTTTTAAAAGACACAAATTTTTTTTTAACAAACAAAAAAACCTTTGAATTTTATTTGTTTATTTATTGCACTGTGTTTGCTTTAAAACTGAAAAATTAAATCACAGACTTATCACACCAATACCAGATTTGCAAATATCGAGCCAGGTCAAATGACTGCTGCAAACAAACTGACTGGGCACCAATTGACTGCAAACATTGGGGTTAGGATTAGTTGGCGATCAGTTAGTTTGCATTCAGTTTGTGACGGTCAGTTATCGTGGACCGCAAATATTGCCTCTCAGCTAGCCAATCTGTTCATTACTATGTGAACATGTAGGCTACATATCCTAGTAAACTGCGCTAGTTGTCGGACCATGACTATTAGGCGCAGACATTTAGCAAGGGACATTTATGCACTGCTGATTATTAGCCAGCGCTATTAGATACTGAGACTATTATGCGCTGGGCTGTTATGTGCCAGAGCAAACAAAATTGAAAAAAATTTGGTTTTTTCGAATAAAAGTTTTTTCAAACATTCAATTTTTGTTGTATTTGTTTCAAAAAAATTTTTTTTCACTTTATGTTCTCAAAGTTTTATTTACTAAGCCAGATGTATATGATCTGTGGCGCTCGGTTACAGATTGCTTGTGTAATCTTGGCACACGAGCAAGCCATGTGATGTTTCATGGTTATTTTTAGTCTACCTGTACCTAACAATACAGTACTTTGGTTTTCAGGAGCTCGGGATTCATCTCCCAGCAGATTTCTATTTATGATCTTTATGCCTTGTAGATACAGTAAAAAATATGGTTTAAATAAATGGATGTTTTTGAGTTTAATTGTTACACTTTGTTGTAAACAACTTATAGTAAAGACAATGTTAAATTTCTGCTTCAAATTATTGCTTTCTTTTTGTAATGTGAGTTGAATTACAATGTTAAATTCGTGCACTTAACTTCAGAATTGTATTAAGAATTTTTAAAGTTGTACAGGATTGTATACTGCTTCAAATTATTGCTTTCTTTTTGTAATGTGAGTTGAATTAAACTTCAAAATTGTTATGATTAAACCTAAAATTATCCATTTAAACTTTTTTCTATTTTGTTTTCAACAAGGTGTAACAATCATACATAAGAATCTGCTGAGAGAATGAATCTTTAGCTCGTGAAAACTTTGTACTTTATTGTTTGGTACAGGGAGACTTAAATTAACCATAAATGGTCAAGATTACACATGCAATTCGTGCCCGTGCACCACAAAATTTCAGACCAAGGGCTGCAGATTGCGTATGTCAAGCTTAGAAAATAAAATTTTGCTGACATGCAGAGGAAAAAAATTTTTTTAAAAAAGTGTAATAAAGGAAATCAATTAAAAAAAAAATTATTTGAAAAAAAAATTATTTGAAAAAAAAATTTTTTTTAAAACAAAATTTTTGTAAATTTTTTTGCTCTGGCACTTAACAGTCCTGGCACGTAATAGTTTTTGTGCATAATCAGCAGTGCAAAATCAATGGTGCCTAATCATCCAGTACCTAAACGTCTGCACCTAGAAGTCATAGACCGTTAGTTGTATTTTAAGCAAGTATTATGAATAGTACAATACCTATTAGCAGTGAAACTAGTGGTCGCTGTTTCATATTTTTTGTGCATCTTAAAAAGGATTGTTTTGGTTTAGCAGGAATTTATTTTTCTGTTAATCTTGACCCAACCTCTTTTCCATCTACTGCAGTTGTGCTTCAAACAGTGGTGGAATATTGTTAGCAGTGTTCTCTACTCGCGCAAAAAAGTGCGAAATATTTTCCACAATTTTCCCACAAATTTTTTGACAAGTACAAAACGGCGATTAATTCCGGCGTTGTTTTTTTTCTGGAAACACAATGTCTAGCGCAACGCGATGACCTTTTTTTTTGTTAACGACCCCTAAAATGCAGAAAGCAGTGGATTTGCAGTGCAATGACCTTTTTGTTTTTGAGATCACCTTGCAAGTTGCAGAAAGTACCAGGTCTGTGACGTGATGACCTTTTTTAAATTTTTTTTGGCTATCACGTGTTTTTTTTTGAGGTTGGTGTTGTGAAAAGGCGGCATCACAAAGCCTGAGATAACAGCATTTTCGCAAAAACTTCAGGGCACGTTTGCACATTTTCTGGTGCTTGCGCAGAAGGTGAAAAGTTAAAGGGAACACTGATTGCTAGCAAAACACATCTCCATTATACTTCGGAGTGTTGCAGCAAATAGATTCTTTGAATGGATTGCTGTGCTTAGGAAAAAAAACCAATCATGCTTTTTAATACTTTAGCAATGGGATTTTCAAATGAAGGCAATATTCGGCAAGCATTGCAGTTAGCAAAGAATGACTTGAATGAAGCTGTGTCCTATCTTACTTGTGAAATGCCGATGACGCCGATTGATGTCATCAATGATGTTGAAATGAATGACATCACCTCTGCTGGGTAACTTGAAACTTTTTTTAAAATTTTTGAAGCATGAAGCAGGACACTATAATATCCTTGATGAAAAAGAAATAAGAGAGCCTGGAACAAAATAGTGTGATTTTCTGTTTCAAAAGGTTTTGCTCAAATCTTTAAAATATTTCGATAATGTGTTGCAAACATTACGTTTGAATTGCATGAAAGACTATCAATGATTATTCATTTTTTCATATTTTTTATTTTTGACCAGATTGTAATTCTCAGCACCAGCCATAACTCTTGTATCTTTCTTCATTCTTCATCATTCAAATAAAATTCTTAACAATTGAGTAAGATTAGTGAATGATCCATTTTTCTGTGCACATAATTATAGACATGTTGAATAGAATACTCAAGTGCTGTGGATTCAAATTTTGTTTGATTGATAAAATCGTTAATGAAATCGACTGTTGAAGGATTTCAAGTTGAATTCTGTGATCCGAATGTAAATTAATGTTTGTATCAAATCAAATCTTTTATTATACTCGCTGTACTATGCCAAAGCATGTAAAGGGTTTGCTGTGCCCATCTCGGAATCATTGCACCCAGACAATACAGCTCCTTTTGAAGAAATGTTGCAGTGGTGGCGAGCTGTTAACAACTCTGTGTCTGATTTGACCAGCCCAAGATTTGAACCTCAGACCTCCCACTCCAGAGACTAACGTTTTGCTTGATTAAAATTTATTTGTGCTATTCGTGCTTGCATACTTAATGTGTTGGTAATTTCAGAGATAAATTAACTCCCTGCTACCCACCATCTTACGATGAAGTGATGAACAGTAAGGAAAGTGACGTCACAATCCAAGCTGAAGGTGAAAGGAAAACTTGAATCCAAACTGGTATTTGGACCAGAAATTAGCAATCAACAAAATAACTGAGAGTCTGGAATTTTAAAGTTTCCTTGCTCTCTTTGTCAATTGCTAGAAATGATACTTATTTTAGTCATAGTTATCGTTTACGTTATCTCGACATCATATAGTAAGGAAGAAGCTAAAAATGTTGAAAATATGTTTGTCAAAAAAGCTTGGATCACGACAAGTATCTCCCACTTAAGGTTTGATTAACAATCGTGATTTCTTTTGTGAAAACCAAACGGCAGACCACATTGCAAAAGACTGTCTGCTTTACTCTCCATCTCACTGCTCAAATGGACTAATCCGATTGGATGAAGATACAACCAGCTGGCTGCAAGAAACCTGCCCTAACATTTGACAAGAAGCTCAAACGACCGAACGATTTTTTTTTTCCTACCATTGCAATTTAGCTCATGCCTTGATACTTCTTTTATTTTAGATGAGCGTATTGATTTCCCATACGAGTGTTTGGTGGAACTAGAAGGACGAGTATTTACTGACAGCTGGTCTATTCCGTTCCGCAAAGACGAATCTCTGGCGAAATGCCTCATTTCTGCAACAAAACTCATCAACGAAGGTGGAGAAAGTTCTTAGTCTGTAGCAATTGGAATTACATACTTTCTACCGAACCAAGTCAACTAACCGCAAACAAACTGACTGATCATCAACTGACTGCCAACATAAGGGTTAGAGTCAGTTCGTGTGCGGTCAGTTTGTTTACGTTCAGTTTGCGGCGGTCAGTTATCGTAGACCTCTTTCTACCAACCTGCCCTGGCAGGAGACAGCTAATGGATTTCGCGGTTTTGCCAGTCCCTTTCCACTTGCTCACCTACGTGCATCTACTAGTCTGTACATATCAGTCACCGTACTAGTAAGCTTCATGCTCCCTTTTCAGTACTAAACGTCAAGCATAAGGCTATAAATACCGATTCAAAAATCTTTAGTTTAAACAATGCTAAGGACAATACTCTAGTTATGTCGTTTATCGTAAAAGGTGAAACTAATTCATGTAAATATTGAATTCCCGGCAATGTTCTTGGCCTAGATACTACTTTCTCGTCAATGATGTATTTTAGTCATTGGTGTAACTTTTTAGGTTTACTAAACGCTGATGAAAACTGCACGAAGTTCTTGGACAGATGTATGCCCGAATGCTTCAATAAACTTCTCACTTCTAGCGCTGTGCAAAGGTACATTAAACCGTTGTGAATCGCCAGTTTGCCTGTTGAATCGTGATCGCGTGTTTAAGAACGTAGTGTTTCAAGTGACTCTTAGGTATCAATGATTTCGAGACAAGTCAACTGACCGCGACAAACTGACCACGAGCAAACTGACCGCTAACCAACGGTTTTGTCACTGATTTCGTCACAAAGTGAGGGTTTGGGCAAAATGGCTCTGGGGATAGTAAAACATGTTTATGACGCCCTTCTCGGCCAATCGGCGTCATTTGGTTTGCGGTCAGTTTGTCGCGCTCAGTTGTTGTGGATCTGATGTTTTGGTGTTGGCGGTTTAGTTGCTGGTAAACTTATTACGATGCATTATTTTATTTATTGCTGAAACCAAGCAGTTGATTGATATAGCAAGTATCACTTTGTGTGTTAAGTTAAAAAAATGGCTGTTAAATGCTGGCTTCACTAAGTTCTTTAGGTTGCCAAGCGTTTTTGGTCTCAGTTGGTTACAACAATATCAAAAAGTATCTTATTTTGGTGATGGCCACCAGTTGTGCTTTCTATATTCGGACGGATGAAATTAAATTACATGAATAATTAATTTCGTTCTTCTTGAGTTTTGATTTTTTATCGTTCTTAGATGGCTGTCTGACGTGCAAGAGGGAATTTATGACATGCTGTCACTCTTCGTCGACTTGCTCGTTGCAAGGTTAAAGCATCCTCCTATACCAATGAACATGTTACAAATTCTTGCTACGGTATGAACAGTATATTTGAGTTTCCAAATCTAACTCATCATCAGCAATTAAGTGATATCACACTGAGATTGCTTTAGCGTTGTAGTCATTATCATAAATCCTCCCTGATTGTTTAGGTAAATGTTTTGGGTCCGTCTGACATAGTGCTTTGATGTTGTGAATTTTACAGTAAAACTTTATTTGAAAAAGCTTACGTGATTGAGGATTAGCCTTGAATTTGCGTTTAGAATATACACTAAAAAAAGCTAATCAAAATTTTTGGTGAAGTAGAATTTTTCGTTATTGTAATTTTTTGCTTCAATGTAACTATAGAGTATGGACAGCTTGAACTTTGTGCTGCAATAATTTATTTTTTTGATTGCATGTTGGACTTAGTTAGCATCTGGCAGTGAAAATTTTAAAGAGCAATGGGCCCTAATTAGTTTAATTACCGCGAAGGTTGTCTTTATAGCGCTTAAAACTTATTACAGCTGTTTGCTAACTGCATTTTTCTTTTTTGCTGCAGTAAAGGGCAATATAATTTTCAATTGTGATTTGATTTTTTTCGTACATGCACAAATCTGCATCGTTTTTACAATGTTTTTTTTTTTTAATTCTAATAGTGCTCAGCAGCATGAGCCATAGCTTTTTCAATTTTTGTAGAATGGGAAACCCAATTGTTTGCAATATCTTAAAAATATTTTTTTATATAAAATTTCTAAATTGCTGTAAGAAATATCGAAGTCGTCTTTCAAATAACACTGGCAGCTGGAAAAAGGCTTTCCTAGTGGGTTCCACTCCCGGTCGAGCTAACTAAAGTCTTCCAAATAGGTAACATAGTTTTCCAGTTTGTCGCTCAAGGTTCAAAAGCATAGCAGAAACATGCACCGTGTGTGGTAGACAAGGGATCACGTCTTTTCTGTGCGACCATTTCGGCGCCACCTATTTCGTTGTCGTACGTTTTCTGCACAGATCGTTTCGGCGCCAATTCGGTGCTCTTTGACAGTTCACTTGATTAGGGTTAGGGTTAGGGCTTTGGGTTAGTGTTAGTAAAAAGCACAGAATATTGGCGCAGAAAAGGGCCGCGACGAAAAGTCGTGGACCCGGTAGACAGGTGGCAGCTTGTCTTGGAAACCGCACAGTTTTTTCGCTGTCTGTTGATCAACACAACCAGTAAAAAATATATGTATGATCAATGCTGTTTAGGTCGAAGCTTCCAGAAAGTAGTCAATGATTTCTCAGAGCTATTTTATTTTGCAATATCGACTTTTGACGGAGTATATAAATTAAAAACTAAAAGCAATAAACTAAAACCCCCGACAGCCTGTTGTGTCTTTTGAACTCATCAGGAATGTATCTCAATATAATAGAATCTTCTATTTGAAAAAGGCACCGTACCTCTCTGACGAGTCCAAAAATGAAACAGGTTGTTGAGGATTTTAGTTTTTATATCTATTTTTATTTACTAGCTTGCTTTGGCTATAGGATCTTGGAGGAGGCTCACGCTGTCTCTTTTATTGTTTGAAGTCAAGCAGGGAAGCAGTGAATACCTTTTGTTATTTATGATCAAACCTTATCATTTTTTAGGCGTTTGATCCTGATTGTAACTGGAATGCGAAAAATAAGTATCGGAATTGGCAGCAGCAGACAATCTGGGTGACGAAGTTGGGTGGGCTGGACAAATGCTATGCAAGGCCTCCCGACAGCGAAATATCTACCATGAGGTTCATTGAACAACGAGGATGGATGTTGTCGCTCATAAACGAATTCTGTGACAAAGTTAGTCAAAACTAACGTTCAGGGTTTTGCAAGAGTGGACTGCTCGGCCCTAATGAAAAATATGCGTTGAGCTAGTTATGATAGTCTTGTACAGTATACGCTTTGTCAGTGGTGCAACCAGGAGGGGAGCTAAGGGAGCTTCAGCATCCATTTCCCTTAGCTAATACTAGAAAAATTGGACGCAAAAATGCGTTTAAATTAGTTTTGGATATAAGCTGTAAGTGAAAGGGCGACTGAAAGGGCTGGGTGATTTAATGTTATTGAATGGTGCTAAAAACTGCAAAAATGTGGTTTAAATAGCGTTAAAATGACATTTTTCCGAAAAATCTCAAAAATTACCCATAGCCTACAGCAGCTGTGGCTCTTGCCTGCTCTTAAGAACAATCTTGTCTGAAAATGTTTCAGAATATAACACAAAACAGCCCCAGCTCATCAATATTTTACATAGTCTCACGAAACTAAGCAATCACTTAAGTGCCATAAAAATTGGTTTGGTTTTTAATGACCATAGCTGTGGTTCCCGTGATGTAGTGTTGCAGAATTTTTATTGTCAAATGTTTCATTTTAGGGAGGTTTGACGGAGATGGAGGGTATTGTAGCCCGTAATCCAAACATGGACGCTTGTGAATACGCTGCTCTTCTTCAACCTTTTTCTCTTTGCGCTGATTGGTTGAATCAGTCACGTGTGCAAGGAAGCATTGAACCAATCGTAGAACGTGCTAATATTTACGTCAGAGAATTGTCAGAAGAGGATTTCAAGTTGAAGGTAACTGCCTTAGAATTCAGTACTCCAAAATATGTGGACTCCATAGCATCCACATCCCAAATTGTGGAGATCCGATGTCCAAAATCGTCCTTTTTCAACCCTCGTCATAATCGTAGCAATCGTTTGGCTGAAGTTGCCAGGTTCTTTTTATCGATTGTAGCGGGGTGCTGCAGAAATGTTACACCACAGAAATCTATCTGGGCTAGAACAGGAGATTCGGGAGAAAAGTTGAAACAGTCACCACATAGTCTGTCGCTGATGGTGGATATCCGTTGGTCCCCTTTACGACCCACGGGACCGATGGCGCGTATTTCGCGCAGAATACGCGTGTCATTTGATTGTACGTGCGTTTTGCCTTTTTTTCGCGATGCATACCGGCAGTTGAGGAATTACGCGTTTTACGTGCGCGTAATACGTGATTGATATTTGAATTCAGAAAAAAATACACCGTCCGGCATTTTATTTTATTGTTTCATTATTTTAGCATGTTTAAGATGAATTTACACAGTATCCGTTTTTCGCCCGTTTTTTTACGTTTTTGCTTCTTGAAAAAGTATTGTTGTAAGTCCATATCTACGCTAACCAGACAGTTACATACTGGATAAAAGTTTTCCGAAAAAAATTTTTTGTAAAGGGGCACAGCTATATTTTGAAATATCGCTCTTATCGTTCATACACAAAATTTTTGAACAAAAATTTTATCTATATACAACAGTCTACTTATACAGAGTGCGGATATGGACTTATAAAATGCGGATGAAAAAGCGCATACTTTTTCAAGAAGAAGCAAAAACGTAAAAAAACGGATACTGTGTTAATTCACCTTTATTGTTTTGTTGTCCACGTGATCTATTTTGCATTTACGCGCGTTTTTTTGACATGCTTCACATGAAAAAAGAATAGAGCATTAAAGAAAGAAAAAATGCTCTTTTTTTGCGGTCATGATAGAGTGAATGCGCAATATTACGCATGAATGAGCTGCTCAGTGAATGATTCGCGGTCGATTTAAATTGCATACGTGAGCGGAAGTCGAAAAAATTACGGAGAGACTGTTTCACCTGAAAATTCAAATAAGAGGGAGATAAATGGAACATATCCGCTTTTAATGTTTTTGAGGCTTAGAGTTGAAGCTACTTGAGAAGCGATGTTGGTTTGAATGTAAAAAATTAACAACAGATGGCTTAGTTGCTATTTGTATGGATGGGTCATCGAAAGCCGTGGTAGTATCAAGGGAATGACTATTTCACCGGAAAATTTTAAGTTAAAGAGAAAGAAAATTGAAGAATATTGGTTTGCACATTTTTGTTTGCGTTTTCGTGGTTAAGATTATGGTTTGAGGTTTTAAATTAGATTTACGGTTAGTTTTGGAGTTACGATTTGAGTTGAAGTTAGGTCAAAATTAAAAGAAACTGGATGAAGTTTTCTGGTGAAGTGAAGCTTGCCTAAAACCAATGGTAGTTTGGAGCATAAAAATTGGACATTTGGTCTTTAAAAAGAATCAAAACGATGGTATGCATTTTATTAGAGAATTACTCTTGACAATATTAGAGATATCTCTTATGTATGGTTACCATCAATTTAACTTTTTCATTTTTAACGGTTGTTTATTTTTTTGACTTCTTGCTTGTTTGTTTTAGTTTACTAAAAATAATTTCAAAATTCTAGAAGTTAAGTTCTCTGAGTGAGCTGTTGTGTGCCATGAAAGGCGTGTGTCGAGTTCTGTGGGCTGCAGATGTCGCGTCAGTCGACGACCTGAGGTTGGCTATCACTCTTCGGATGATGAGATGCCCTCATTTCAACGCTAAAATGAACGCGCTGAAGGAGGTGGGTGAAAGATCATCTTTTTTACAGTCTGTGTTATGCTAAAGCTCGTTTTGAGCCCCGGTCTCCAATGTTTTTTTTATATAAATATCGGGTTTTATAGTTTTTTTTTTTTTGTAAAGTCTCGGATGGTTACGGAGTCGTTAGTAATATTGTGTCTGATTTGGCATGCGCGGGAATTGAACGTCCAAATCTTCCGTTCTAAAAGCGAGTGCACACTGCACTAACCTCTTGACTATACTATTAAACTTTAAAAATATTCGTTGGTTGTTTGCTACACAAAATAAAGGATTCAAATATTAAATGGTAGATCCGACTGGCGACCATCCTTGTTAATGAATTCTGAAGTATCTCATCGGATGCTGAACCATGAAAACTCTAATTTTTTAACTCTTTGGCTTGAGGAATCGAACCCGGCAATGTTTCAGTAAGAGATGATTTGCTAGATCAAGTGATTGCAGCAACATATTGTTACGTAGGTCACAAAGCTCATCGACGAATGCAAAGCATTGAACAACGGTGCCTTGGAGAAGGACAAGGTCTTGGAATGGCTGGTCGAGAATAATGTGTTGCGGATATCGTTGGAAGGCCACATCGACCAGTCGCAATACTGCGACAAAATCAGAGCCGTTGTGCAGTTTATTGGAGACAAACTGAGCGCCGACGAGTTGACCCTACTATGGAAGCTACAGGTATTGTGGAATATATTGTACATGATAATGCTGTGGGAAAATGGATTACCTTTCGAACATTTCATATAACTTGTGTCAAGATAAAGATATCGTTTGAAGATAAGGATCTCGTCGCGGAGTGCTGCAGTTTGTTTTGGGTTTGTTCCAGAAGCTTTTAAAAGGGGTTGTTCCAGAAGCTTGTAAAAGGTTTTTCAATCGATGATTTTTCTAGTTATCTGCTCCGTACTAATGCGAATTACTAAATGGAATTTAAAATCTTTTCAGAGCAACGCCAGTTTATCGGTGTCTGAGAACGTCCAGTCCATCATCGCTGCTGCCGCTCCTCAGTTTACCTCCGATCAACTGGATGTTCTCTTCAGTCTGATCCATAAATCGTGGCTGCAGGAAGACGAGAGGGCACGACAGCAGCTGGTTTCTTTCATCGGAAAAATTGGACACAACTCGAAACTCAGCAAGGAGATTGAAAAGGTTAGAAAGTGTATAGCTTTACATGTACGTTTTTGCATGGTTGGTTGGTCGACCGAAACCAGTGGCGTAGCAAACCATCCCAGTAGGCATCCATCCAAACGCGATGCGTCGAAATGCTCTTGGAGGTGTTTTGCGTAAGTTGTTTTGAGTATTTTAGGTATTCGAGTACGCATTAAGGCTTTATGGTTTTTTACTGGCAGTAGGGAAATGGTTTGGTTGCTCAACATTTTTACTGATCCAAATGAAGTGACTGAACAAGTGGTTTGTTTGTCGATTCATGAACTAACTAAGGTTTAAATCGAAGCTTTTAATATTGCAGCATTTAAAAATGTATTGGTTTTTAGGTTCTGATTTTGTTGTGGGACTTGGCCCACCTTCCAAAGCTGTCTCCTCACTTGGTCGAACTAGCTCTACACGAACACCATTCGATTTTAAGTGATGCTGATACCTATCTCGTAAAAGACACCCTCAAGAAAACTTTCATACTTAGATGTATTGATGACATTAAGAAGGTACGAAAACACTTCTTGGTTTGAATGTTTAAGTAATCAAGACATGCTGGGTTGTATCTTTTTCTTAGTTACAGGCTTTACTTACACCACTAATGCACATTAAATGTATAGCATATCTCCAGCGTGTGGCGAACTCATACTAGTTGGCTTCATCAGTGCGTTACTAAGGCAATTTTATGTTGTATGGATGCTCTGAGTCTAAGTCATAAATGCTTCAACAGTGCCAGATCGTGTAAGCTGGCTAAACGTTGCCAATAGCTCAAATTTGTACATCAGTTTGTAGAATATGTAATTGTTAGAATACTCTCGTTTGTCTTCAGTTTTAACCATGCTCTACCTCAGTTCATTTCACAACATTCAGTTATGAATATTCTAGCAAATTACTACTTAATTTCACAAAGAACAATATTAGTATTTTAAGTGCATACAAATACACATGCAGCAGGGATAGCCACGAATAGACCTCTCGCTCTTCAAGTCAAGCAGCCATTCTTGAGATTTAAGTAATTACTATTTACTAATTCAGAAATTCTGAGGGACGAAAAATCACAAATCGTGGTGACATGGCGTTATAAATTGTAGTTACCTTGGACTTGCAGTTGATGAGTCAGTTTAGAAAATGTCTTGCTCTCGATAATTGCAATCTCCTTTTCTGAGATGTCTCTATTTGCTAACATGTCGGATTTGCCCCGTTTGCACTATCTTTTATAACACGCACTCCACACCATCAAATCTATTTCTGTGTTTTCTTTCGTGTAGTGTGAGTCAATCTTGAATCTGTTGTGTAATTATTATGTTGTAACTACAGTAGTTTTGTTAAATCCATCACAAAAGTTTGATAATGACGTTTGAAAAACATTATTACGTTCCAGGACCAGTGGGTGGTGCCAGCACTGCACCAGTTAAAAGACATTTCACGAACCATTGTCAAGCAAAGGTTGTCCAAAGCCGACCGAACGTTTTTGCACGATCTAAACCGATCTCATGACTTGATCAAACTGGTTGTGGCTAGTTTGGTTCGATGCCACCAAGCGGCAGTAGAGAGCAGCAAAGAGCAAGGTGTTGAGCTTGGCGGAAATGTTGTGGTTGATGAACGCTACAAGCACTCCGAGGTAGGTGAACATCCCGAGTGTACGTTAACTTCCCGAATGTACTATAATTATTTTTTTAAGTCCAACCGAGTCCGAAGTCTAGCCGAAATTCGAATCGGAACAGAAATCTAAAGTTAGGTAAATTCCTCATCTTCAGATCTTTTGTTTAACTTTAATAATTTGGCTATGCCTGCTTATGAAAAACCAAATCAAACTGTGAGATAAGATATGATATTTGGATTGAAAGACAGTTAAAGCTTTAGATTGCAGTGTTAGACAGTATGATTTTAAAATAATTTGAGTATGATATTATGCGAGTTTGATATTGTTTGAGTATGAGACTATGCGAGTGTGAGATAAAATTGGAATGAAAGACAGTTGAAGCTTTAGATTGCGGTGTCAGACAGTATGAGTGTGAGATAATTTGAGTATGATATTATGCGAGTTTGATATTGTTTGAGTATGAGATAATGCGAGTATGAGACAATATAATTCGAACTGAATGTGAAATTATGTGAGTTTGATGAAGTTTGAGTATGTGATTATGTTAGTTTGAGATAGTTTGACTTCCATATTATGCAAGTTTAATATAGTTTGAGTATGAGATTATGCAAGTATGAGATAATTTGAATATGAGATTATGCATTATGCAAGTTTGAGATGGTTTGAGTAGAGTTTATTCGAATATGAGAGAGTTTGAGTACATGAAATTATGCGAGTAGAGATAGGTTGAGTATAAGATTATGTGAGTATGAGATAGCTTGAGTAAGAGATTAAGTGAGCTTGAGTATGAACTTATGCGAGGTTGAAATAGTTTAGGGATGAGATTATGCGAGTAGAGATAGTTTGATTATGAGATTGTGCGAATATGACATAGTTTGAGTATGCGAGTATAAGATAGTTTGAGTATGAGTTTATACGAGTTTGAGATACTATAAGTATGATATTATGCAACTTTGAGATAGTTTAAATACGAGACTATGCGAGAATGTGATTATGCGAGTATGGGATAGTGTGAGTACGAGATCATTCGAGTATGAGATAGTTTGAGTAAGAGATTATGCGAGTATGAGATAGTTGAATTAGATTATGCGAATTTGAGTATGAGATTGCGTGAGTATGAAAGAATTTGAGTGTGAGATTTTGTGAGTTTGGGATAATACGAGTAAAGTGAGATAAAGCACAAGATACATTTGCAAAACTGATTAAACCAGGGGCACCCAAACCTTTTGAGGAACGGGCCACATATCACATGCAAGAACGGGCCACAAGCAACGTCTATCGCCGGAGTTTTAGGTGAAGACCAAAAAAATTGTCTTCGCCAGAAATTGATATAATATTTACCGAAAAATTGGCCCAAAACCCCCCCCAAAAAAAAAAAAAAAATTGAAAAATAAGGGAAAAGGTTTCGCCAGAATTTGATGTAATATTTGCCAAAAATTGGCTAAAGAACAAAAAAATGTAGAAAAAGGTCTTTGCCAGAAATTGATATTATATTTGCCGGAATTTTTGGTGTAATCTTATTCAAAAAAAGACTAAAAAAAACAAAAAACTAAAGGTCTTCGCCGGTGGTTTGGATTTTCGAAAAATTTCTCCAAAATAACTTAAATTCTTGAGACCTCACGCGGGCCGCACTTTGGACACCCCTGGTTTAAACTGTCAAACCAATTTTGAAGGAAGTTTGTTGAATTGTCAAGCGGTTGTTTTTTTTTTTTTGCATCTTTTATTCAGCGAAGATGTCATGTAATGCAGTTTTTGTTCTTTTGCAGTATGTTTGGTACCACTTGTCGTTTCTCAAATTTCTTCTGAAAGAAGGAGATCTGTATTTATCTGGAAATCGAGCCAGAGATATTTGGGATACTCTCTATGTTAATAGGTAAGTGAATTCTTTCTTGCACCTGCCATATTGCACCACTGCGTGAGGTGAGATTATGAAGTCATGTTTTCAAGCCATTGTGCTTGGCATCAAAGCCACTTAAGAAGAGATATGGTAACGATGGCAACCCGTTGCTGGCCAACTTGTCCACTTCTCTGAATGTTTCATGATTTGTTTTTAAAAAATAATACAAACAAGAAAAATGGAAAGGAGAACCAGGACCTAACTACGAGTGACAGTTGGCGGTTGATTGACACGACCAGTGGAAATGGTGTTGCGTTTGTCTGTTGTATTTTATAATTATTTGAGCTGAGTGGAAACCGGTAACTTTTGCTTGTCATGTCAACAAATCAGTCTTTCTCAAGAAAAAAGAAGTGAGAACCGCAACCAAAAATGACTCCGAATAGTAGGGCATTATTTTCTAACTTTAAACGTAAATTTAAGTTAACTTTTTAAATTCATTTTGCTCGCAGAAACGCTTGTGGCGAAGACAGGGAGACCTGCTGTGAATGGTTCATCTTTGTGCTGAATGACTTGGAACAAGATGCTGTCAAGATGTTATTCAAGTAAGTGTCTGCGTGACAATTCTACCTTAGTGATGTCAAAATGGTCAAAATTTTACATTTCCCAACGTACCATAAGGTTGAAACTTCTATTCTAGTTTGCTTTACGTTGCCAGCACATTTGTCAATAGTGTTATAGCATTTTTATGCTACATCCGCAGTTAGTTTTATTGTGTATCAGTTATCTTTGCCTGGTGACGAAGCACAAGTTTTGCAGTTTTGAGCCAAGTTGCCACGTATCTACAATTCTACATCTTGGGGTGTTGGAGCCACGTCTACAGTGTCTCTTTTTAATACTAAACGTCAAGCAGAAAAACTGTTAACACCAATTTTTTTGGTTTGACCCGGCTGGGAATCGAACCAGGTTTTACCGTTTCATTAGCAAACTTTCCCACCAATTAGGTCCACTGGTTTGCAGGTCGTGTAAATTGGGTGGTGTAAATACTACGTCACTCTTTTTTCGCAAGTTTTTAAGGATTTTATTTATATTGGTCTCATCATTTTTGTCTTACAGGGAACGTCTCACAAAGGTGGATGTCGCTTTGATGAGCAGAAGTTTGTTTGACTGCTTTATCGCTTTTCTTGAAAGCGCAAATATCCACGAACAAAAGATAAAGAAGTCGAGCGGTACAACGGTATGTGTGATGTTGGCAGTACTTTTTTCCTGGGGTAGAATGTTGAAAACATCCACCCAATCGGTTGTAAGAGGCAAAAGATGGGAAGTATTTTCTGAAGGGGGCGGAAAACTCCCTTTCTGGGTGATCCAGTGCGTTGCTAGGGTTCTATAATGCGACATTTTGTGACACAACGCTCTCATCCATAGGAGAGGACCGGGTAATTCCAACCAACCACCTCTAAAAGGATTCTTTAAAGATCGGGTATATTTTTTACACTTTTTTACCGGTTTACCACATTTATTAAATTTTCTAAACTTACATCCTGGGATAATTTTTTATTGCATACTGTTGACTTTTTCAAATTCGTTTTTGGTTTACTGGTTGTAATCGAAAAGCTGTTGATACTACTGCTTGAACTAACTTAACTTTTTTAGTTTGTGGAAAAACTGGACCTGATTGGAATTGAATTTCTATGGCGAATTTGTCTCGAGTGTCAGTCTACTGTTGTGGCTGACAGCGCCATATCCACTCTGGTGCGTTACTCCTACGTGAACGTGTCTCAGAAGCTAAAGAAAGACGTGGTTCAACTCCATTCCAAATTCCTCAACGAGTGCTACAGGAGATTAAATGTAAGTTTATTTCCGTGAGAGTTATGTGAAAAGTTGCTCGAGATTAAACCACCGCACTTGACGGCCTTCCATTGTTTTGTCTCGTTTAGAAAGAAAATGCGCTGATCCCAAAAGCTCCTGTCGCTATCTCTTGGTCAAGGCAACTTGATAAATTGAGGTGCAATCACAATAAAAAAAAAAGAGTCCAAGTATTATCTATAAGAGATTCAGGTGCGATTTAGCTCAAAACAAGACGAGTGAGATATGCCTCTGATAACAGGCGTTTTACGAAATATCGCTGATTCTCTTTTGATTCTCCTCTCCCTCCATGCTTTACGTTTCATCTAACTTTTTGTTTCTTACAGGCATGCCACTGTTCGGACAACCCCTCTGTGGCTGAAGCTGTTAATATCGCTACCAAAACACTTGCAGCTAATGTGATGCCCGACGTTGCCATAGCGACAAGGAGGTTAGTCGAATTGTGTTGGTAGTTATTTTTAGAATGTAAGATGGCGTTTGCTTTGCCTGTAGTGTCTTATTTATTGTTGTCTTTAAGGCTCTATGCAGTGGATAACTTTTTGTTTTAGTTTAGTTTTTTTAACTAGCCAGTTGGTCGGACGGTAGTTCATTCGTCTCTGCAGCAAGAGGTCTGAGGTTCAAATCTCTGGTCAGTCGGAGATAATGTTGCCAACGGCTCGCCACCGCTGCGACATTTGCAAAGGAGCAGTGTTGCCTGCTGGCGCAATATCGCAGAGATGGGCCCCATCCAACTCGTTACACGCTTCAGCATAATACATAGTGAAAAATTTGATTAAAAACCGCTTTACTTATTCAGCAGAACCAACAAATACCTTACCATTGAGCGACTTCTTACCCTGGTGTACATGTACATAAGTGACATCGAGGCCGGTTATTGTGAGTCGCGTTCCCTGCTGCCACACGGCGAATTTTATCGTGGGTCGCCCGTTACGCTAGATGTCATGCCTGAGAGCATAAAGCAGCCATTCACTATTGTTACACACGGCAACGAAACAATGCGGAGTATACGAAGGAAGATCTCGAACGAACTGGATGTTTTATCTGATCACATTCAAATTCTAATCAACGAGCGCGTTATACCGCCCTCCAGCGATCGGTTTTCTCTAGATCACTGTGGCTTCAGCAACCAGCAGGTAGCGTAGTTCCTGATTTGGCTGAAGTTTTATTATTTCTTTTACAGAAAATAAAGCAAAGCTTCCCTCTACGACAATAAAATCATTGAAAAGCTGAAGTATAATTTTTTGTGTTGAGTCATAATTTTTGAAATTTTAATTTTAGAAAACTCGGATAAGTTGACTTTCAAAAAACAAGAAATGCTTAGCTGGCTTTTCACTTAGTCGAACAGCTTCGTGTTAATAATTTTGTATTCTTCGATATTCAAATTTTACCATTTGCCTAACATTACCTAATGATTATGAAAAAATTAAGTAGAAAATTACAGATTGAATTTTTTGGTCTGCTGCTCCCAGCTCATCCACTACCCATGTGCGTAGGCAGAAGACCCGAGAAAAAAACGTACTAAATTTTTCCTTGTATCCAATACATGGTTTTATATCTTCCAGGTTGTTATGGTGAAAATGATCTCATCAGTGACGTCATCGATGCAGATTGATGATGACGGTCCGTTCAATAACAATGCGTTAATAGAAATGGTAAGTGCTTTCTATTCTGGAGAATAAAACATTGGTTTACTGTACTTGTGGTTGATGCTGCGGTAGAAGTTAAAAATTGAAAGTACACTTAACCGACCATTGGTCGAGTGGATAAAACGTTTGCTTCGGAGACGGTAGACTCGTGTTCGATTCCCAGTCGTGTCAAAATGCTACAAAAATAGGTATTTACGGCTTCCCTGCTTGTCGTTTAGCAATTAAAGGGACAGTGTGAAGCCTCCACTGTGTGTGGCGGGCAGTAGGCAGCTTGACTCAAAAGACCGAAATGTCCCTTCGCTGCTTCCAGACCAAGGCAACTTGGTAAATAAAATGTAATTACAAGAGCTGGCCACCCATCAATTGGGACACCTAAACGTAGAGTGGACCAAGTAAAAAAAGTAGTTTTCGAGAAAAACGCCTTTGAATTTGAAGTTCTTTTTAAGCATGTTATAGTAAATGTAGAAACCCAACTTTATTTCCAACAAAAATATTTGGGTTGGGGATAGTCTTTGAAAAATGTCATGACGTTATTGTGACGTCACAATTTTTTTTATATTCATTTTATGTACTTGGTCCACTTTACGTTACTGCACATTGTAAAAATTTTCGGACCAAGTAAACTTAGACTATCAAAATGTTAAAACGTAAAGTGGACCAAGTTGAAAAAAAGGAAAAAAAAAGCTAATTTCCGATTACTCAACCTAAAAAATGACGCGTATGTCTTATGTTCTGTAAAAGATGCTTTATCTCTGCATCATTGATGTATTGTATTTTGCTGGTTAAGCTAAGTGCTACTCCAGCTCTTACTTCGTTATTTGGTTCAGTGCACTAATGACAGACCATATCGCTATTAAATTGCTTCTTTTATTGTCATATCAGCAAATTAACACCTTAACTCAAACAAAATTCATAACGAAAGCATAGCCTCTACGATCAAGATCCAAAAACGTCATTAAATTTTGCTTTTTAACGCATTGACTCAGATCAAAATATACCCAAACAAAACGTATTCTCGTGAACTCCGAGTTTTCGTAAATGTTTTCACACTGGACAACAGACATAGAATCTTATCTAAGGCAGAATTCATAAAAAAGTTGGATAACTTCATTAACTTAACTTTTAATAAGTAACACGTTAATTTTGATCTTGATAAATTTAAGGATAACTTTATTAAAGGATAACTTGATAACAAAGTAGGATAACTTCATTAACTAAGTTTTAATATTTAAGTCGTTAATTCTGATCCTGATGAATTTAAACAGAACTTAAACAAAAAAACAACATCCAATCTCGGGGGCTCGGCTATATTAATCGGACAAAATTTAATAAAAAAACAAACTCTTAGCCTATATCCCTGGTGTGTCCGTTCCATATGGAACGGAATTTAAAACAGACTACCACTTGTCATGTCGTTATTCTTATTCATCTGGATGAAGATCGTCATTGCTGCTCCAATTTCGTTCGTGTGGCAGGTTTTCGTAAAATTCACGATCAATAGGTGGAATGTATCGTCGAAGCTCTTGTAAGTTTTGGTATTTCTTAAAGGATATAGGGAGTTCCAAGAGGATGCAATCTGGGAAGGCGATCAAAAATGGCTTTGTCGTTTCGGGAAGAATGAATGATCACTGTTTGCCAATCATCATCTAAAATGAATCTCTGTAAACGTATCCATCATTTCCTTTGGTATATATCATTTCATGCATCCGCATAATCTTTAGTGGTTCGTTGTTTTTATTTACTCGTGGTTTGGTGAAATTTCCAGCTAATTTCGACACGTCAACGAAGTCTTCCTTCTTCATTCCGCACACATGAAATGGCTTAGTTTTTTGGCATTTTTCATTAGATCAAGATACTGACCAGGATTAGTGATAGCTACAGCCGCTTTTTTTCGCTTCTCAATGTGGCTGAAATCGGAATCGTTCGGCAGGTACGAATGGCCGCTCCACATAAATCTGTGTGTAATTTTATGCAAACTGAAGTTGTCATTACTATTAACCAAGGACAGCAAAAAAGCCACGACATTGAAATTTCGATTTTGGCCGCCACAACTGTTAGACCACAAAATAATCTCATCGTATCCCTGGCAATTCTCAGTAATAAATTTCTTTAGGCAACTTCCGACCTAATTGCTGCCCCTTTTGGCCGTTCCTTCAGTCCAGGAATAGATATACCCTTGCCTGGATGCGGTATGGTGGACCCCGAAATTGTAAAGCCATAACCGCCTGAGATAGAAAACTTTGTTGGTTTGGAGATGGGGAAGCGACTGTGTTTTTTGCATATCGAAGGTGAAAGTGTTGGGCTTTCTGCTGTCTTCTCTAAAGACATCTCTGGCCTTCATTGCTTCCTGATGGTGCGCTTTTAATTCGTCTTCGCATCCTTTCGCATTTAGTTCATCGCATGTTCCGCAACAATCATAGGATGAAACGTGCACTTTCATATTGAAATTTTTCCAATACGTCAAAAACCATTCTTAACTTGGAACGGACAAGTTGTTGGCCACACATTCCTGTTTCCATAGCTCATATACATCTAATTTGCTGACACCAGGTGACAAATACCTTGAGTCAGTTCCAGACTGCTTGTAATGAGATCGATACTTCGGAATACGTTGAACTAGACTGTCAAGACTCTTTTTGACTTCAAGAGCTACACTTGGATGATTTCAGTGCTTGCCACGACCATCAGTCGACACCAAAGCATTATCTGCTTTCTTCTTTAAGATTCTGTCGATACGACCAGAACTGATCCCGAACGTGCTCATAGACACATCCTTGCAAACTAAAGCTTCGTTAAGTTAATACTCACGGCTATAGGTCTTCAACGAATTATTATCAACGATACCAACGAATCATTATTTACAGCGCACATCCTACTCCACAATATTACAAACGATACCACTACAAGCGTAGCACTGAAAAGTTAAAACGTACAAATCAGAGGCGTCGCCAAATCTTGGGTAATGACCGAAAGAGTGCCATCAAAAGTGCAAGCGTCCGAAATGAGTTTTTTATGAAGAATCGATGGAGTTACACTGTTTAACAAAGTGCGTAGCTCTGAGGATACAAAATCTCTTAACATCGAGCCGTTACTTCTCCGAATTGAAAGATCTCAGCTTAGATAGTTTAGCCATGTAAGCAGAATGCCTCAGGAAAGACTCCCCGAACAAGCTTTACATGCCAAAGCAAATGGGAGAAGACCAGTTGGACGACCTAGAACTAGATGGGCCAATTCCGTTGAGGATCTTGGATGGAATCGCTTGGGACTTCATCCAAGCGAAATGATGGATGTGATGGAAGACGGCGAGGTGTGTCAACTTGATCTCGAGCTGCTGTCCCGCTACCCTCACGGAAAAGTGGGCCATGAAGAACCCTCTGCCCACATTCCTCGCAGCATCCCAAACCTTAGTTAAATTCCAATACAAAAATCAATTACTTAAACAAGTGATTTACTTGGCAGCAAAACGAAATCTTCTGTGCTGGTACATATTGCTTTAACCAGTAAATTGCACATTTATTTGATTACCGTGGGTTTACCATAGTTTAGTGTTTTTGACTAAATTAATGTAAAATTAGCTAAAAGCATTATGACCATGTTGATCGATTCTTCTGACACAGTTGGCGTCGCCAATTTGTCGCGATCGGAAAATTATGTCGGTTGGATGGGAAAGAGGATCAAAAGTTGGCGACGCCTATGACTGGTCAACTTACTAATAGACTTATCTAGTCAGTAAGCGTACAGTAAGGTTAAAGCAGTCACCGTAGACTTGCAAAAGTCTACAGTAACTACGATTACCTGCTGATTGACCTGTAAAAAGTCTACGTTTACCTACTGACCCGTTCAAGGTTATCCTGTGCTTAACAATCTCAAAGCTAAATCTCTCGGCTTAAATCATTCGGTTGAATTTAATCTGCAACTTAAAACCTACTACTCTTTCTCTTTCGCAGTTTAATAAAGCGACTATTACACATAATAAGCTGCAAATTTTTGAACAAATTTTAAAAAATCCTATTCGTTATGAAAAAAAGTGCATCAGCCAATGCGTAACACATTTTTTTTCATTACCTGCAAAAATAAATTGTATTTTATTATGACGTCATCAATTGTATGAATTAAATTTCAGGTTACAATCGAAAAATTTACTTACATCCAGTATTGTAGAGTGGACCAAATAAACATGGTCCACTATTCCTAACAGCGTTATAACGGCAATAGGTCTAAGTATACTTGGGCCAAATTTAAACTTGAAACAAAACGCTCGAAACTTTTAGAAAAAAATTCAAATGCTCTGCGTTTTCCAAAATTAACAAAAAATCGATTTCGGTCTAAGTCGACTTGGTCCACTTTACGTTTAGGTGTCCCAATTATTCAGAGCTGTGTATTTTGCATTTCAAATTATTTTTCTATCGACCTCTTTTGTTTAGGAGCAAAGACTTCCATCTGTCGTGTTATCAAACCTTGGAAATCGTGTGTATGACATCTTGTTCCAATTAAGTGATTTGGACCAATCACAGATTACCACGTGTGTCCGCAGATTGCTCCTATTTTTACCAACAGACCCACGCATTAAGCGCAGCATTGAAAATAGCGATATTGGTAAGTTAAAACTTGTTGAAAGAATCCATAAAAGTAGTTTGAGTTTGGCCTGTAGCTATATTACATAAGTCATTTTAAGGGTTTGAAAGAGGTAGTGCTTTGCTGTTGTCACATCATAACAGCAAGTCATTTTCAACGTAGAAATGGCTCCGCTTTTGTGCGCTAGATCCTGAATTCCAACTGCATTAAAGAGTAGTGATACCACGAAACACGTCTGCAAATGAAGTAAAGTTTTTTCGCCTAATACAAATATGCATGTGTGATTTCTAGAGATTATTTCTTTAACCCTTTTCATCGTTCGGTGATAATAACTTTTAACGTGCGTTCACACTGGACGCGAAGCAACCTAAATTTGACGTCTTCGACAACTTGCGAAAGATTGCAACCGTTCGCAAACTTCGCGTGCAATTGCGTACCTTCACTTAGACAAAATTGTTGATGAATGGTTGACCTATTTTGAGCAAGTGACGTTAGCGACCACTCGTGAAGATTTGCAACCTTCGCTTCGCGTCCAGTGTAAACGCACCTTTGATGCGTTTTGTTTTGGTCATTTCGAGATGTGAATATTCAGCATTTGTGGTTTGGTAGACAACACCGACAACGACTCCATGCTGAGCGAAAGCAGCACTGGCGATTCCGCTATCTCGATGGACTCCGACCACACGTTGGAGGGGCTCACCATCGACAGTGGTGGAAACCGAAAGCAACGGTGCGTGAAGATGCCTATTCTCGTTATCTGCGTTATCTGTTTCCTCATCTATCTGTTTTAAATTGTAACGAAATAGCATGGTTTGTGTGTGATTGAGGGAAGGAGATATTGACGACAACTGACCGCCAACTAATCCGAATTTTAGCGGTCAGTTTGCGGCGGTTAATTGACTTGGTTAAGGAGACATTATTTGGAGTTAAATGGTTCGCAATTGATCTATTATGTCACAATTTATATATATTTTATTTACTGTTAAATCAGCGTCAGATTATTACGTAATTAATTATTTTGGTTTACCTTGAACCTTTAGGTTTATAGAAAATGGCTTTGGATAATTCACAGTGGCGATTGGTTACAAAATAGAAAGAAAAGAGCTATCACCAAGCTTGGAAGTGATGTTAGCTGTTGGAGTTTAGTAGCAGCTTAGTGTGTATGCTGTAGAATTAGGTTTGTCATTATTGTATCACAATGGGCATTTCAGGTCTTTCGATTCTCTCTTCCGCGTCTGCTCACCCGACATGAATCTGTTCCGACTTCGATACAACTTGGAAGTGCTCAGCGGATTGCTAATCCCTGTGGGAGACGACATGCAGGTGGGCTTGCTGTTTTCTCTTTTTCATGTCTAATTGTTTTGGTTCTTTTTGAAAAAGAAAAAAAGGTAAAACGTAAAACTTTTCTGCATATGTGGTTGCGTTTAACATTAGAAACGAAATTTGCATCACACTTTTTCAGGGTTCGAAATTAACGCTTGCCCGAGGCAACCTGAAATTAACTTGCCCGACGGGCAAGCTAAAAAAATACAGCATATTAAACAACATCAAACAAGATTATTTAGAAATGCAATTTAGGTCCGCTTTTGTTGCAATAAAAAAAAATTTAAGTAGAGAAAGATGTTGTTTGCTTTATTTTGGCACTTTGCGACCATCGCAACGAATACTTTGTTTAATCGTACGCGAACAATAGTTAATCGCAATTAACACTTCTTAATCGCACGCAAATTTTTTGATACTCAGATGCGCTTAGCAAGTTTTTGGCACAAAGCGCTACGCTTTTTTTTCCGCGAAAAGTTTTCCTTTGATTGTCGCGCTAACCGCTGTTTCAAATATCACAAGTAAAAATATACCCTGCGCTGCATGAAGACAATGTCCAGAATTTTGCAATTTTTTTTGTTATAATTATTTATAACTTTTGCAAAATTCAGCTTTCTAGCTGATGTAGTTTCCAAAACATTCGCGATTGAAAATGCATTACATTACATGCATTTGGAAAAAGTTATTTATTACGTCACCTTACCATATCAATCGCATTCAAAAACTTGATTCTCGAAATTGGATACACGTAGCCTATTACGCAAATTCCGCGTTTTAATCTAGAAGAAAATTTTACGAATTTTTTTCCTAAGGTAAACAGCCTCAAAACTTATTGTGCCAATTTTTTTCGGGCAAGTTAAAATTTCCTCGGGCAAGTAGACATTTGATATCACTTGCCCGACGGGCAAGTTGTTAAAAAAGTTAATTTCGACCCCTGCACTTGTTATTAACTTCCTTATAGAGCGCTTTTCACGTGAAAATTTCTACTTCATTGAAAAGTGGACTGTTTAAGAATGCACCAAAGGCGATTTAAATCCAGAAAAGATTTCGTTTTTACTATGAAATAGCATTCACTTATTTCCAGCGAGCTTCTATGGAAGGATGTGGAGCGTTCATCAACAGTTTCATCCACTGTGGAGGAATCCACACAGTCCTGAGTGTGTTACAACGCGAAATCGTGTCCGAGTCGGTGGAGCAGTTCGGTGACGCAGACACGAGACGAGGGTGTTACGCTGTCGCTCTTAATATCGCAAAGTAGGATGATGGTTTGTTGGCAATTGCAAATGCCTGGGCCAAGAAGACCAGCGCAGGCATAATGTGCATCGTTTTATAACGAGTTGGTTGGCACTACCGGCCCCTTTTCAAGGAATTGTGACGCCGAGAAATTTCGCAGAGACCCGGTAGTCAGACCTGTGTAGAATTTCTCGGTATTGTTGATGAAAGATCGAGCTCAGAGCTTAGATTGTTTTTTTAAGAGGTACAGATGCAGATTGCAAATCTTTTGAAAAGGAAATGGTTGAAGTCCTGTTGTGTTTGTTCCGGCCAATGGCCAAGCCAGAAATAGTTTTAGAGACATTTCGTTTGACATTGCTATCATTATTCTGCAAGTAGAATCTACTCAGAGCATACATAAATAAAATACTATGTTTGGTAATATACGGTATACGTTTTAAGGCATCTTCTTTGCGTGGCTTCCTACTCCGAACATACTCCTGGTTGTGCACACGGCACTAGGATTGCGTCTTTGGGGTCAGAAGCAGCTGTCTCGCCGTTGAAAAGGTAACGTTGTTGTGGGTTGAATATCGAGTTATTTCTGCACGAAACAGAAAGGACTAGAAATTGATAGAAACAATATTTTTGATATGAAAGCGGTAATCGATCAGCTTGCGGCATTACGTTTAGTGAAGGTTTTTTCAACCAATCAAAAAGCGTTCAGTAGCAAGGGCTACTACACTTTTTCTTAGCCCTTGCTGCTGAACACTTTTTGATTGGATGAAAAAAACCTACACTAAACGTAATGCCACAAGCTGATCGATTACCGCTTTCATATGCTGCTACAACGTACATTTGAAATCCAGTGCACTCTTTGGTGATCCCGAAAATGAGTAAAATAATATCCCTCGATATGGTTTTAATATTTAAAGTTGCTGTAAAATGGACTAATGAAAACTTTAAAACCGACCTCTACCTATATCGACAATAACTCCAATTTTCACAACCACGATTTTCACTAAAACTTTGATTTCAATATTCAGGGATTCAATTCGCGTCGGTTCGTTTGATGCCTCGGCTACCCCGATCAAACGTAACAGAAAGAGCATTTCACAAAGTCCTGTGCTTATTCCGCATGAGATGCCGCAAGTTGCTAAAGCGACTGTGCAGGTAAAAGCTCTTAATATAGATTTCGAAGTGCTGCTTTGGTCTAGAGTTAAATGTTGAACTTGAGTCTTAATATATGCGGAGACGTGAGACAGTCAATAACTGTGCGAAATCACTTATGAGAAACGGCAGTTAAAGGGGCATTGAAGCCTAAGTTTTATTGATTTATTGCATTTAAAACAAAATTTGTATTTTTAAAATAATTTTTGAGCTCAACTTCAGAATTCTACGATTACTACATCAAAAGATTATTGCATTTATATTTTCCCTTATTTCGTACAATTTCTTTACTTTTTGAAAAATTTGTCTACGTTTGGTATCGCTGTTATTGTTACTAGGGCTACTACACGCTAGCTGACATTAATCATTACTTACGGTATGTAAGCCTAGCCTATTAATGATGACATTAATCATTACTTACGGTATGTAAGCCTAGCTTATTAAAAAGTATAAAAAACAGTGAAGTCTAGTCTAACCTACAGCAATTTATACAGATTGGTTTACCCTAATAATTGCTAAGAAAAACTAGGCCAAAAATAGTCCTACTTTTCATTTTTTCTACTAAGTGCCCTAAATCAAATATGCTTGTGCTAAAAGATGCTAATTTAAACTACTGAGATGAATTCCACTGTTAAAAACTCATCTAAGTACCGAAGCCACAGCAGAAAACCTGCCAAAAGCACATTGTCACTCCCAGACCTATAATTTGGCAAAGTTAGTTTTGAAATCGCTTATGCAAATTTGATGTAGTGTTGCCCCTGCAAAATTTTTTCCCTTATATCAAAATCTTTTCCTTTGAAGCTATTTAACCTCAAACAATGAAAAAACGGGACAAAAACGTTGCTAATCGATTATTTTTTATAAATTTGGTGTTAAAATTCAAAAATTAGACTTCAATGCCCCTTTATGTTTTCGATCAACAAAAGAAGGAAAACGAAGTAAATCAGTATTTTATCCTAGGTCATGTCTAGCGAGGAGTTTTCCTCCCTCATCGTCACACTGGTTCGGATCACATGGTTCGCCTCGGCGTGCAAGCTAGAGCAATTGACCGCCAACGCTGATGTCAATGTGGAGGGCACCTCGTTTATGAAGTGAGTAGTGGTATATCGGGTTTTCCCCCTAATTGACATGCCACTCAAAATACGTAACGGCCGTCAATTGATGAGTGTTCCTGTTTGTTTGCTCGTGTTTCTATTCGGGGCAGAATAGTGAAACCGCCCACCCAGTGGATTGTAAGAGGCGAGCAATGGGTACTCATCAGCGGTGACCGCCAGTGTGGTGACTAATAACTATGGATGAGGTACCTTTCATGGTGTGGAGATGGCCACTTTTCTCCCCCGGATTCTCTTGGCCAGTTGGGATTTGTGGTGCATTTCTGCACCATGCTGTCATTCCGATAAAAGTTAGGTACTGACCAGCCTCCACCAACCAACTGATGAGTAATCTTTAACATAATTGAAGGTTGAAACATTTGAGCTGATCGATTTATGATTGTTGATCTGTGATTAGCAAACCAACAAATGAAAAGAAACAAGTTGTCATACGATTTAGCACTATCACATTGACTATTAAAAAATAGCAGAGGCCAATCCTGCGTTAGATGCGGCTTGTTGACCAATAACTATATCGATTACTACGTGATCATTAATTACTTGAAACAATTATTCAGGTCTTCTCACATTGGTTTAAACCAAAGTATTTTTCGATTTAGTGGTTAAATTTTATTTATTCATCTTTAGTTGTTTACGTGCAATGGACTACCAGCGCGGAAGCCTAGGGAAGAGCCACCAAAACCGCGACTACTTAAAACAAGCATGGCAAAAAAGTTGCCGTCCCACAGAATTCGAACCTGCATCCTATTAAAAACTTCTACGTAAAACAAGCAACTCTTTCGAATTGCTTGTTATGATTAGTTGCCGTTCCAGCATACGTTTTGCGCCACGTTTTTTCAAAGCTCGTAAACGAATCAACATCAGAACTCTGGCACACATGAGCATTAATATTAAATGTTTTTAAGTTAAATGTTAAAGCTCTGACAAGCAAACGTCCTAAATATTATGCTTTTGACATTAGCGTTCCAGCTTTTTAAATTATTATAGCTAAATGAACTCGTTGTTGTGTTCTGGCGAAAGACACAAAACGCTTTTTCCGATTCGCACCAAGCAGTCTACCCGTTGTGGTGTGGTAGCTTAGCCTGACGAAAGACAAAACCAAAAAAAGATGCTTATTGCTTAGCGTTGTTGATTTAGACTGTTGTAAGTGCTTTCATCATACGCATGAGTAAATCATAATAAATCATTTTTTCTAGGGGCCGCCGTTGGAGTCGTGAATCCTCATCCTCATCCGCTATGAGTCCATTCCGCCAGGCGAGCACCAGTAGCGTGTCAAGTGTTGGCAGCACTGAGATGATGGAGCCGTCGTACAGCACACGAGCAGATGATCTTCCTGATAAAAACGCTGACTCACTTATCGCGAGACAGGCCCTCGAACTTCTGGTTTCTTGCCTCAGATTGAGGTCTTCACATTTAGGTAAATCTGATTGGACAGCAAGCGACTTAAGTATGAAGTTTGAACCGATCAGTGGTCGAGTGGATAAAGCATCTGCTACTGAAACGGTAGCCTGGGGTTCGATCCCCGGTCGTGTCAAACCAAAGACTATAAAAATTGATATTCACAGCTTTTCTGCTTGATGCTTAGCAATAAAAGTGACAGTATGAAGCCTCCCCCGTGTGCAGTGGACAGTTGATAGCTTGATTCGAAGACGGAAGCGTCTCCAGGCCACGGCAGCGTGTTGAACAAAGATGTAATTACAAACTTTTAAAATTTACTTGTTTTTTGTTTGTAACCAAAGTGATCTAAGTCTATGAAGTACATTATTAAAAAGTACAAAACAAAGTAAGAAATTTTCAACAGATAAGCGGTATAGAATCCTCAATACTGCATTCAGGTAACAGTAGAGTCAATAATGGACACGTGACTAGCCATAATTTGCTACCGTCTAATCTGCATTTTTTCAAACTACGATCCCATTGGTTCATAGCATGTTGCCTTTGTTACAACTGTCGACATTTTTGAACTACAATCTGACCATTATATTTTTTGTTAAATCGTTTACGTGCTTTCTCACCTATAGGCTGCTAGCGTTGAAGCCAGAGCAGTGTCTGCTTTTCTCTAGGCTTCCACGCTAGTAGCCTGTAGGCCAGAAAGTACGCGAACGAAAACATCAAAACTCAGGCCGCAAATGTCAGAAATATTTACGATTAAATAATTTTGAACATTTCATTTTTTGCAGAACTCTTTTTTGAGCTTTCCTTTGTAAGCGAGTTCATCATCGACATTCTAACCCGGCCAACTGATAGTTTGGTTCGAAATTGCGCGGTTGAGCAATTCTACCAGCTATCCAACATCTCTACTGCCATGATAAAGTCACCGAGGCAGCGTTTGATTCAGGTATAAATGGATTTTTCGTTTTGATGTGAGATTGAACTGGCAATTTTATAGCATTGTCAAAGTGGTACAATGACTTTTTATAAAAGTTTTCATGTACAAGAAGGCACTGTTTAATTAGAAGTAACCGTAACGTACGTATGCGTGCCTGGCCGCACTGGTCACTACCCCTCTCTGTTATAGAACAACTACTCCAGTCGTTAGATTTACTTACATCTTGTCTGCCTGCATGTGTATTTTGGTGAGTGTGATTGATTAGTCCTACATTGTGCATACTTTAAGTGTGACACGGTGTAGCAACCATGCAAATAAAAATTGCTTGTTTTGTCTTTAATATCCTCTGCATGTTCAAACGTCTGACGTTTTTTTCTCTTCTTCCTTTTCCTGACTCTACGTTTTACTATTGTGTTACAGTGCATTCGCTATTGTTGTGGTGGTCAAGAATAAAAACATGAATGAATGAAATGCGGGATGCATCAGATAATATTTGTTTGCTTGTTTTCAGTGGTCGCTTTGAACATTTCCAAGCTGCACGTCATCAAAATGACCCACGTAACTTACATAAGAATGCTGGTTATTGGGAAAATCTGTGTAAAACGAAATGATTTTTAGATTATTACCAAAGCGAGGGTTCCTTTCTGGCACCAAACTACTTTGTTGCGCTCCAAAGCTCAGTGTTTGGTCCGTAATTGCTTGCAGTTCTTCACCCTAAGAGGAAAACTGCTTCAGGATTGCATCAACGAGAACGAACAGGTGCGTCATTTAGGTGGCTGTAGTTCGACACAATTCTGCTTTGTTACTCGCCAAGTGCAGTGCATAAATAGTGTAAATATATTTCCGGTTTGGTTAGAGTTCAGAGTCCATAGTGTATTGAATTGCTACGTCACAGTGAAAAACCAGTACGATGAAGCGAAAAAAAGGTCTGTCATATGGGATAGGGATACAAAGATAGCATAGGGATACAACTTTTTTGGAGCACCATTCCCTCTATCATAATTCGATGAAAGATTAAATAAAATCCAATTTTTAAGTTGATTTGATGTAAAAACCTCACGCACAAAATTAGTTGAAATAATTCAATTTTTAAACTTTTTAATCAGTTCTTGAGATCACACAAAGCCTTTTCTGGTTTTAAACAAAAATCACAAGACTCCTAAATAGCAATAACGATGCTCAGAAAAACAGACAATGAAGTCAAGTGGTCAAATATATGCCATTTAATGATATAAATCTCTGGGGGAGGGGGGATTGTCCTTGTTTCTGCGGAGCGCCTGCAACTCCTCGCTGCATTGGTTTTCATTAAGCAGTGATAATGGGTGATCTCTTTTCCAATGCTTATTAAGCATTTGGAAACGGTGGCGTAGGCAAGATTTTGTTGTGGTTGGGAGAGGGAGGTTTTTTTTTTAAATCAATGTGACGATTAACCAAAAAAGCTATTTAGTTCAGAAAAAACGCAATTTTTACCAGATTTGCGGTGAAAAAGTAAGGACTAAAAACGATAAAAAGGTCTTCACCTTTAAGGAATTGCAACTTTCAACGGTTTGGCGCCGTATTTGGATTTCTTATTTTGGCACCGCATGCATTGTTTGCCAGTCTATTTCCAAAAGGGTCGGGGCATCGCAGTTTTTTGTGGCAAAGTGTTTGGGGTTTTCACTTTCTAAAAGCCTCGTCACTGTGCCTCTCACCATGCCTACGCCACTCCCTGGAGACCTTTTGGGTATCCATCCAGAGTTCATCAAAATCCTCATCGCGGAAAAATCGGTGCTAAACCAATAATCAACACTTAGGTAAGAAATGAACAGATTGTACGAAATTTATTAAAGTTTTTGGCATTAGCAAGAAAGCAAGGGGGGCTAGGATGGCACTAGAGTCACAGCCTGCATTGCTAATGTTTAAAATCTGTTGAACGTCACAAAAAAAACGTTTTTATTTTTTTCTCAATGAAGAGACGGAAGACGTGTGTAAGATGATGTGGTACAGAAATTTCATGTCGTCCCTCCAACTGCTTGTGTTCTTACAGATCTTAGCTTTTCCACTGCTAAAAGCTTTTTTCAGTTGATCATTTTTGCCTATCTAATCCTTGATAAAGAAGTAATCAATATTAGGAGATTTGGTTAAGCCATGTAGCTCATCGTCCATGACTACGCAAAAATGCGATCACATACATAGTGCTGGCACATGAAAAAGTTTGGGTCTGGGTTTCCCGTTCTTCTCAATATGACCACCCTTGTTTTCTATCCATTGTTAACATTTGTCGTCCAACAGACCCTTAATTTTTTTGCGATGGTTGCAGCTGTACCATCCTTCAATTGAAGCTTAGTCAACTTGATTTCCATTTTTTAATTTTTTGAAACCACAACTTGATGTTCAATTCCTTATATTCAACAAAGTGTAAGCTCCCATTCTCGTGATAAAACGTGCTAGTCAAGTGCCGGCGCTGATTTCTTCAGCTGCTTTCTTGGAGAAAGGTTTATGGATTTTCTTTGCTGACTAGGGATTTGTAGTTTAATACCTCCGCCAGAAAACTGGCGACATAGCCTAGTCGTTCGATGCATGAAAACTTGCATTGATACTTGTCGCAAGTTAATAATAATGGTTTATGATGTCACATTACTTTCTTCACAACCTCAAGAAGGTAATAGTGACAGTATAAACCTGTATGATTAAATTAACCCAATCATCTCTTATGCAGTATATGGGACCTATTGGCGAATTTTTCAAAGTGATTTGTGCGTGAGCTTTTTTTGTTAGCTCAACAAATTAAGCGTCATTTCAGGCAGTTATTAGCAAAAGTTCATCGATTGGTGCTACAGGAAATTAGTTTTGAAAAAAAAAGTCGAAAAGTTGTAGCCCTAGAGCACGGGACTTGCTGCGAAGGGACCGTGAGATCATTTAGCCGACAGCGACTTTGAGTTGGCCACAATAGAAAAAAAGTTGCCAACGACTTGCAGTCTAGGCCCATTGCATTTGGTGGCGAGCTGTTGGCAACACTGTGTCCGATTTGACCGGCCTGGAATTGAACCCAAATCATCTGCTCACAGGCGAATTCGTCAATTTTAAACGGTTGGTGAAATGGAAGCATTTTAGTCCGCACACCGTGTTCTCATTCACAGATTAGAGCCGAGTAATTCCAACCAAGCATTCTGCATTTTATTCCACTGCTGTTTTCTGGTTCAGAAATCCTGCGGCGTGGATGAGGTGGGGAGTCTAGAGGAGGAAATTTCATGGTTGAATAATTTCGAGATCCCCACTTCCGCCCATTATTCCGAATCTTCAAGTGCGCGTTGCCTTGACAACCTGCTGCTCACGGGTCATCTGAGGTTAATCAAAATCTTAATCTCGTCGCCCAAAGTGAACAAAAAAGAAATAGGTAAGTGTTTTTCTATGTTGTGGTCGACCTCTTTTTTGGTTCAAATGAAGTTAGAAATTAAGTTCTGATGCATGAAGTGTACATGATCTTAAATGGTTTGGATGTTGCGATAGGCGCCTTTTACCGATCACGCGTATTTACAAGAAAAAATACGCGTGATATCTTGCTCAATGTAGATTCAAAACATGAAAAAGGCAAAATGCGTGCAGTCAAATGACACGCGTATTTTGCGCTCAAATACGCGTGACCGGTAAAAGCCGCCATATGCGAGGTAGTATACGGGCATCAAAATTAAATTCTTGAAGGGCGTGTAACGAGTTGCTGGGGTCTTCTCAGCGGCACACCACACATTTTTTTTTGTGGCTGTGGCGAGTGATGGCAATAGCGTGATCGGTTTGACCGACTTGGGAATTGCACCCAACATCTCCCGCTTCAAAAGCAAGTTCCATGATCACTCGAGCAATCATTAACTTTGTTATTTGTAGGTTCTCAACTAATCGGGAAGCTACTGCACCAGTTCCTCTTTC
The DNA here is from genome assembly GCA_963965965.1 of Trididemnum nubilum. Classification (NCBI taxonomy): domain Eukaryota; kingdom Metazoa; phylum Chordata; class Ascidiacea; order Aplousobranchia; family Didemnidae; genus Trididemnum; species Trididemnum nubilum. The sequence continues at coordinate 8,643,546 of OZ014473.1, read as the reverse complement.
CTGCGTCAAAACTCATTCTTGAAGCTTCGGCCCCGCCTCGAGGTCAGCAACCAATCACCAACTACCAGCCTAAGTGAGTACTTGCCTCAGTTGACAAATTAAAAGTTGAGGATAGGCTATCATAACACATGGATTGTAACGTACGGGGTGGTTCATTTATTTTTTGACGTCGTTTCTAATATTCATCGATTACCAATTGCAATTGGCATTGTTAAGGACCTGTCATCTTGAAACGTTAGAAGTTATTTCAGTATACGAAATTGTAAAGAGTATCTGGTGCGTTTTGATTGAACAGTTAAAATTTGCTTTTTTCTTGGAATGGTGTTTATATTATTTTTGAATTTCGAGCAATGAAATTAAAGCAAGTAAAATTAGGTGCCGCAATTTTTTCTTTTTTTTTCAGTATGCAGCAGGGTTCGAAATTAACGCTTGCCCGAGGCAAGTTGAAATCGCCTCGGGCAAGTTATTTTTCGGCTTAACTTGCCCGACGGGCAAGTTAACAAAATACAGCGTATTAAACATCAAACAAGAGTGTTTAGAGATGTAATTTAGGTCCGCTTTTGTTGCAACGAAATAAAATGTAAGTAGAGAAAACTGTACTTGGTTTATTTTAGCACTTTGAAATCATCACAATCAACACTTTGTTTAATCGCATGCAAAGTTTTCGATACTCAGACGCGCTTTGCAACTTTTTTAGCACAAAGTGCTACGTTTTCTGAAAAAAAAATGTCCCACGCTTGTCGCGTTAACCGCTGTTTCAAAAATCACCAGTACAACTATACCCTACGATGCATGAAGACAGCGTCAAGAATTTTGCAATTTTTTGTTATAATTATTTAAAAATTTTTTTAGCTCTTATCACTTTTGCAAAAAACTTCGGCTTTCTAGCTGATGTAGTTTCCAAAATATTCCCAATGGAAAATGCATTACAATCAAAAAATCGACTTTCGCGTGCTGCATTTGGAAAAAGTTATTTATTACGTCACCTTACCATAACAATCGCGCACAAAAACTCGATTCTCAAAATAAGATACACGTACTATGCAAATTCAGTAGAAGTACATTTTACAAATTTTGCCTAGAAGTACATTTTACAAACTTTTTTCCAAAAGTAAACAACCTCAAAACTTATAGTGCTTATTTTTTTTTTCGGGCAAGTTGTAAGTTCTTCGGGCAAATAGACATTTGATATCACTTGTCCGGCGGGCAAGTTGTTAAAAAAGTTAATTTCGACCTCTGTGCAGTATTTTGCAGTTTTTCAAAGCAACCTTTTTTTTAGCAAAAGTGCCTTTTTGCCAGTGCGTATACGACAATACTATACTTTGTATTATGGAAATGAATGAATTAAAGTAACTGGCTTTTCAAATATCTTTTCATGTTCTTTCCAGGTGCAGTTCAGACGAGTCCCGAGCGGCTGCGTTCGACGTGTTGGTTGAGCTGTGCAAGGAGTGCACAGAAAACCTCAGTCTTGTTACGTCACAGCTTATCTCCATGCATCACTACCCGGATCAAACCAGAGCTAAGGTGCAAATTTTTTCTTAAAAAAGAAAAGATTGTACACGCGTGAAGTCGCACATATTTTTTCTAGCAAATATTTTGAGTCAGTTGGTTGGCTTTGGCGTCGGTCAAAAGACTCGAAAATTGAACAAGCTCTAATATTTCTTTGCAAAACTTGATAAACACTGAATATTTTTCAATCTCAAACGATATAAGTATAGTCTATTGGAAAAAAAAAGCTTTACAGTTCCTTCGTAAACCTCGTAAATGTTTTGGATATTTTGTGTTGTGTTATCTTTCTAAGACAATGTGCTCACCATGTTTAAAATGCACTCAACATTTCCAGGAATTTGATTTTGCCCCTCTGGTTTGCGACCGTCCAGAGCACGGCTTTGTTGGTTTGAAGAATGGCGGGGCGACTTGCTACATGAACAGCGTGTTACAACAGCTTTACATGGTACCTGATATTGCACAGGTAAAGAATAAAGTTACATAGTTTTTGTTCAGCTATGCATTCAAGTGAACCAGGCATGCTGCGTTTACTTAAAGGGGGTGAAGCATCCAGCCAAATCCGATAGTTGGCAATAAGCTAAAATAGAAATTTAATTTCAATGTTTTGTTTTCATTTTGGGGCTGCGGTTGTAAAGATATTCAGCAAATACAAAGAGATATCTCTGTAAAAAATTTTGGAAACCCTGATATTCTCTCTGCTTGAACTTTCCGGGAAAAAGAGAAAATTACCCGTCCAGTAACATCACATGACCTTTCCAGTTTTGGTAAAACCCTTCCTTTTTCTGGAAATTCAGGCTGGGAGAACAAACTCAGGGTTTCCCAAAACTTTTTAGGGTGGTTATCTTTTATGTTTCAAAAGTTATACATCAATTTTAACTATCTTAAACTAACGGAATTGGCTAGATGCTTCACCCCCTTTAGTTAAGTTGACGCAGAGCATATTTTTTGGACTGTGTTTGTAAGTCTTTCGTCGGGTTAGGCCTCGCGATATATAGATTGGTTAGTCCCATTGAAACATAAGCGTAAAGTGTCTTCCTCAAGGATGCAATGACGCCTTGCCAGCTCGGAAATCGAACGCGAAACCAGCTACCTTTAAAAACGTACTAACCAAGCCTCCACCCACTGAGCTACAGTGTTACTTGTAACTTTTGATGTAATGAGGTAAACCTTGGCAATCTGCATCAATATTTTTTGCATGCTTCGAATGTTCAAGTCAAATCTTTCATTGTACTCGCTGTATTACGCCAAAGCGTATAACGAGTTTGCTGGGCCCATATGTCGCAGCGGTGGCTAGTTGTTGGCAATTCTGTGTCGGATTTGACCGGCCCGAGATTTAAACCTCAAACCTTCCGCTCCAGAAACGAACGCGTTACCGCTCGACCTACTGGCCAATCTGTTTCAAATGTTGAAATATGTAATCGCTGTCAAATGCTGCAATCAAACAAGATGCGATTTTATATGCAGTTGATTCTCAATATCGAGATTGAAAATGAGCCGGCGTTAGAGAGCACCGTTCTCTACCAGCTTCAGAAAGTCTTCGCTCATTTGCATGATTCCAAGCTGCAGTTTCACGTCCCCTCCTCATTCTGGAAGACCTTTAAACTTTGGGGTCAAGAGGTCAACATCCGGGAGCAGCAGGATGCCTTCGAGTTCTTCACCGATCTCACCGATCAAACTGATGAGTATTTGAAGGTGAGTTTTCCTTCTTCATTAGCCGCTTTACCTCACACACTATTCGAGCGCCTTCAGAGCCAGAGTTTTGATCAATTTCCGGTGTTTTTTCAGCGAAGCGATTCAGTTTCCGTGTTGTTTAAGTATACTGACAACATGACGTCATAATTTGAAGGTTTCACGTTGCAAATTCTTGCTTTTAAACACTACCGGCTTGAATGCAGTCGAACAAGAGCTTAAAGGATTTCTTTTGCCAGTGCAATCGTAGTGCAATAAGATTGCTGACAGTCGGAAACAATCTGTGGTCGAGTAGATAGACCTTCTGCTTCTGAAATCGTAGTTTCGGGTTCTATTCCCGGTCGGGTCAAACCTAAGACTAGAAAAATTGGTATTCATTGCTTCCCTGCTTGACGTTCAGCATTGAAGAGGAACAGTGTGAAACCTCCACCGTGTGTGGTAGACAGGTGGGCAGGTGGCAGCTTGACTCGAAGACCGAAAGGTCCCTTCGCTGTCTTCTGGCCAAAACTCGGAGAACAAAATGTAATTACAATCTTCAATTCTCAGAACTGGGATTCGCTGCTTCATGCTCTTTGATTCTTAATCATTGACCACTTTTGACCTAACAAATTTATCAGTTTCGTAGTGCTTTTTTCGTTCTATTTTTTTTTTTTTTTATGCAGACGAAGAAACACGGTGGTGTGTTCCGAGACGTGCTTCGTGGGTTGTTTTGTGACCAAAAAATATGCGAAGGATGCCCACACAAGTAAGTTGGATTATTTATGTCAAGGCGCTGGGCAGGGGTATGTAGAACAGAGCTGTTGTTTGTTGTAGATATTTCTGGGTCTGGAGCCGCAGTCGGACACCACCTTGGAGTCAATATTTTAGCCGAAATCATTTAAAGTAACTTAATAGATTTGTAGCTAAAGCCATTTTACCCAATAAAGAGAGCAGGAGTTATTTTATTTCATGGGAAGTTGGGGATTATTTTCGTTCGATTCATTGCAAATCTTAAACTCTACAAGCAGTTAAAAGGTGTGTTGACAGAAAATTGTCACAAAATCATGAATTGTTGTGAACACATTTACAGCTTGTATCCCTTCGAGGTCGGTATCGATCATCGTGTGGTTCACCCTCCATATTGAGACTTTTTGTATAAGACGATATTGCTTTAGTAGCTGCCCCAGTTGTTGAGGATTATGCACCAATGCCCACTGTCTAGTTGCCTGGTATGTTACTAGTAGTCATTGTGTCTTTTGGCATGCGCTTAGTGTAGTAAGTTAGGATGTGTCTTGCATTCCAGTTGCTCTAAGTTCTGATATTATCAGTCTTTGCTTGCAGTGCTCTCGCTTTTTACCATATGAAAGATCGAAAATGCTAATGTTTATTTTTTATGTATATGATGCACAATTGTGACATTAAAATGCTGCAGGTACGAGAGAGAAGAACCATACTTCGCACTGAACCTTCCCGTAAAATCTGGGAGTTTGGAAGATTCTTTGAGACAGTTCGTGGCAGGAGAGAAGTTGGAAGGGGACAACGCCTATTTTTGTGAAAAGTGCAATGAAAAGGTAATTTTGACATTGCTTGTTTTACTGGAAAAAATGAACTGCAAGTTTGAAGGAAAAATGTAGGTTTTTTCGATTCGGAAATAATTTTAATCAGTGAATTATTTTTAATCTTTAAGTATATTTATATGTTTGCAAAGCTGCTTAGCGGAAGACAACGAGAACACTTTTCGGTCTTGGAAAGTGAAGCTGTCACCTGCCTACTAGTCTACGGTACTGTTCCTTTAATGCTGAACGTCAAACAATGAAGCTGCGAATACCAAATTTTGACGTGTTTTTGTCCTGACTTGGAATCGTACCCGAGTCTACCGATTCAAAAGTATGTATTCGTTTCGCTCGAAAACCCAATCGATCCCTTCGTATACCGGACCCAACTATACACAATTTTTTTCCAGCGAACTGCTACCAAACGGACCTGCATCAAAACCCTTCCCCCTATTCTGACCATCCAGTTGAAGAGGTTTGGGTACGACTGGGAGGCGGGGCGGTCGTTGAAGTTTGACCACTACTTCAAATTCCCCCACGAAGTCGATATGCAGCCTTATCTTCACGATTCTACGTCTTCAATTGCTGGTTAGGAGAATTCTTTCTATGTAAAATTTCCAGATCAATTCCATTCTCTTTATTTGGCACCATCGTACTAAGAAAAGCATGAGTGACATTGAAAAATATTAAGGGTTGGCGAGAAAAAACACGATTTGTGAGAAGCTAGTCAAAGTGTTTGCCGGTGTGCGAATATGTGTTCTAAAACTTGCTGATGCATGACGTGAAGTAATTGACCTAACTAATCAGTGTTAGTCGAAACGTTCCTGATAGATTGAAATGATTTTCTTTAGTTCATTAAACTGTCATTTTTATTTTGTTAAACTGCTTTATTTTGTTTAATGTTGGGCATAAAGGAGTCTTTAAATAGGATGGCTAAAGCACGTAGTATGCGGTGGTACGGTCATGTTTTGAGAAAAGAAGATGAAAATGTAATTGTGAAGGCTTTGAAATTTGAAGTGAGCGGTAGGTAGAGGAAGAGGAAGACCAAAACAAACGTGGAAATGGCAAGTAGAGAATGAGATGAAGAAAAATGGTCGGGTGAAAGAGGATGCATGTAATCAAACAAAATAGCGAGGCGTGGTAAAGACAATGACCATACGAAATCCCGCCCTCTCCGTCGACGGGGACAATACTGGGTTCACCATGTGATGATGATGTCGCTAAAACCAAATTTCTAGCTGCAAAACACAGTCTTTTTTTTTATCGCTATTGTTGTTACATCAGTACATCTACTGCATCACTTCGGTTATTATTCTCAGGTCGATCGCGAAGCAGCGCGGAGCAGCAATTTTATCGTTTGGTTGGGATCGTCGTTCACAGTGGACAAGCACAAGCTGGCCATTATTACTCAATAATCAAAGACAGGCGGTAAGTTACTTCTTATGTTACTAATGCTTTCTAAAAACGTGAACGAACTGTACGAGTATGTATACTTTTGTATAGCCTTTTGGGATGAATGTTCAGTACACTCTGCAATTAAGACTAGAGATTAAGATTTGCGCATTAGAATTTGCAAGAATATTTGTGTGGTTCCCCAATTACAATTCCCCAACATATAGTTGAGATTTTATGGCATTATATTCTGTTGCATTGTTGTCTCATTCAGAGGTAAAAGAACAGGATAAATAAAAAAACACTCTTTTTCACGCTATTTCTGAGACTCTCATCATATTTGAGTTATCCATTCATTGATATCAATCATTCACTCTGCTTCTGCCTGACACAGTATTACTCCGACTGAAAACCCCACTTTTGGGTTTGTTTGAAAAGTGTTTATACTGGGCCACTACGACGGGTAGACTACCTTGGTCTTTGTGGCTGGCGGATGATGTAGTCGAAATAGGGCGTTGAATAATGTGCCCAATAATTTTCAGTGGCAACCCCACCACGAACCCCCATCATGGGCGGTGGTACAAATTCAACGACATCACGGTTGAGGAGTTTGCGATGACCGATCAGGCGCTGGAGGAGGAGTGTTTCGGTGGAAATTTCATCAGTAAAGTCTATGAGAGGGGTAGGCTTGCTTTATTTACTTTTTTAACTGGAAAACCAGCGAAACTAATACGTGCAGAATAAATAGTGATTTAGTTCAAAAACGTGAAGTAGAGATTAGATTTGTTTTTTGGCGTAATTGTATTACGTTATTCGCCATTTTGCTGCGACCAGGAGACAGCGAAGGGACCTTTCGGTCTTCAAAGCAAGCTGCCTCCTGCCCACCTGTTTACCACACACCGTGGAATCGCTTCGTTGCACCCAGGAGTATATGAAAAAGGTGATGGAAGACCATGAATTGTGGCAGTTCAATCTCGAGCTGCTGCCGCCGCAACCTCCGCGGGAAAGCGGGCCATGAATGGAGAGGTTTACCCATTTCATTAGCATACGAATGTAATTTAATCCAAGTAAATAGAAATTTGCAGTGAAACTAAATTTAATTAATATACTTTGCACTTTTAGCTTCGCATTCTAATGAAAATTTTCTCGATATTTGTATTGTGTTTTTGTTAAAACTGTTTCAAAGTATTAAAAAAAACGCGATGTTTGCAGGCGTCCCGTATGACGAAGAAAGAGTTCGCTATTGGAATGCATATTTGCTGTTCTACGAAAAAGTGCCTGACATTCCCCTTCCCACGAAGGGGCGGGTCACATTCATGAAGCAAACTCAAGTCATCAACTCCGGGTATTCCTCCCCCGAGATTTCACCCCCTTCCAGCCCTCGAAAAGTGAACGACATCAAGCTATCACAACTCACTAACCTTATAAGGTAATTGTAATTACTTTTTTGTTCAGCAAGTTTCATCGGTCAGAAGACAGCGGAAGGGCCTTTAGGTCTCAGGGTCAAGCTACCGCCTGCCCATTTGTCGCGCTCCCACACTCGACGGAGGCTGCACAGGGCACTCACACTCTACTTTTTAAACCCTATTTTACACTGGTGGAGGGGGCATTTTTGCCCTCACGGTTTTTTATGATGAATCTCTTCCGAAACAATATTTTAACTTCGAATCAACTAGACTTGGAATCGAAATTCATGACAAATAACTCCTGAAATTTAAAGTTACCAAGGTAGCGGGAAGTTTCCCGACTTTTGAGGTTTTCCAAAGTCACTTTCCAAAATCTGAGCATTTTTTGGCCAATACTTAACTTAAATGGCGCCACAAGACGTTTTTGTGACGTAAGTAACTTGACTGAGGCATTTTATGATTCAGTCTCAAAAAACAATTCTATGCACAAAAATTAAACTGCCTGTGAAGCCACTGCAAAAATGACGTCATTTTTCAAAAATATGGCCTTGACGTCACAATCACATAAACTCAAAACCAATTTTTTTAAAAAATTTTGGTGAACGCCAACCAACCCACACGCCGAATTTGGTGTTCCCATGACTTTTGGTTTAGGGGTTAGATAGGGGGACATTACCCCCCCGACTGAAATGCGTTGCCCAAATACCCCTTGAAAAATATGGCTAATGTAGGGAAGTTGTAAAAACCAATTTTTCAGGCTTTGGTTTGAGCCGGCCGAGAATCGAACCCAAGTCTATTGTTTCAGTAGCAGGCTCTCCCTCTATTCGGGGTGCATTCATATAAACTGATTTCTGTTTAGGAAAGGGGACCAACGTGGGATTTTCACATCACAAATCCCCTCCTCAATTATCCACCTCGTTCGCGAAGAAAATCTTCAATTCATGCGTAACAGAGGCGTCTACTCGCCTGCTTACTTCAATTTTGTTGGAAGACTGGTTCAGGCCAATTTGGTGAGTCAAGATCTCGAAAACAATAGCTTATTATATTCTCGTTTTTTCCACTTTGGGATTGGTCTAATACTAGCCTTTGATTAAGTTTTGGTTGTTTTTTAACAATGCTCTTTATTTCAGCACTGTGCGTCCGTATACCCTGCCATCGCTGTGACGTCACTCCAGCTTGCTTCACAGTTTTTGTTTCAAACTTATTTCCGTACAAAGCGAAGCATGTTAACAGAGTGCGACTCCTGGCAGACGATTGCCGCCGACCTTTTGGCGGCCAGCCCACCAGCGTAAGTGGCTTATTTTAAAAGAAGTGCCTATTTTCTTGGAAAATTTTTAAGTTAAAGAGAATGAATCAATTTTGTCAAATAGTTTTATGAGGTAAATAGCGTGCATGTGAAGCCGCTATCATGAGTTTGAAGGGGGTTTGAATCGTGGTTTGGACATCCAAAATACTGCAGCACTATTGCCAGCATGTAATATTGAAGTGGACCTGGAAAGATCGAATATAGCGGTCACAATAAATTCAACCTGGTCTTGGTACAATCGATTTTAAATCATCTTTGTTTTACAACTCCTGACTAGGTCTGACGTGGGTGCAACCTATTGTAGATTAAGATTCTGAAATTGTTTTCAAAAACAAGCTGACTAGTTGACCGTGTTCGGTATTTTCCAGTTGTGTATGGTTCGCCAAGCAGCTCCAATCTCCTCCCGGCAAAGCCCACGTGGTGTCATTTCTACTCGAATGCCCCAACGAAGTGGTGCGATCATGCTTTGCGAAAGTGTTAGGGAAAGCGTTGCAGTGTTTGGTTGCCCCTTCGATTAGCAAGGTAATGTTTGGTGGATTTTTTTCTGCTAAAAAACAGTGTCTAAATCACAGTGTCATTAAAAATTGTTAGGTGCTGCTAATTTTAGATGTTATCTGCGCACAGTCTTTTTCGTAGAAGCAATATGACAAAAAGTTGTAAACAAGTGTTGTGCGTGTTTTAAATTTTGCTAAAATTGTTGTTTCACTTTAATCAACGAAAGTCTGTCCCATATAATATGTTTTCTCTGGTATGCACAGTGGATGTCTCTTGTGTCTTGCCATGTCGGTGAAACATAAGAAACTGAGTTTATTTTTTTGCTGAGAACTTTCAGTCCTGTGTGAGAATTTGGGACGTAATTTTTCGGTCAGTTCATGATTTATTTCGGTCATTTTCAATATTGCAGGCATGATTATAGGTCATTAAAACAAAATCTTGCATTTTTTCGGTCACTTTACTCGAACCGGCTAATATATTTTTGGTCATTCAAAAAAATTAGGTCAAGGACCAAAATATAAGACTAAATAGGCAGTGGTTATCATAAAATGGTATAAGGTTTTTCATCTTGGTTGAATTCTGTAGGAACAGCGCGCCGTGAGCGTGGAACCGATGTTGGCAAATTTACTCGCCCTCCTCGACAAGGATGTGGCGGAGCACGTGAAGAAAAGCAAGCAGTTCTTCGAGTTGATTGCTGAATTTGTTGCAAATGTACGTTTTTTCTTGAAATTGAGTGATATTGATGTTTGGTTATTTTGCAGTGTAATATTGGAAATCTTCTGTACAGTCAGTGTACAATGAAATAAAAACTACGTTTTCTGTCAATTTTTTAGGAAAAAATGGGGGGCAAAAATCCTTAACCTGCAATTCAACACAGTCAGTGGCTACCTCCGCCCCACAAACTGATTGCGGGATTGGAGGCTAGCATGAAAAGAAATTCGCAACCATAGTTTTAAAGGAAGAGTTTTGAAGATTATGAGCTATGTTACGCAATTTTACTTGGACCAGAGCTCGACTTGAATGAAAACTTAAAAAGTGAACTTCACTTCATGCTAAATTCTTTTGATTCCTACTCTAGTTTCTTATATCTATCTTCAGCTTGGTAAAGTGATGCCAGTAAAATACGTGAGATTTTGAACCATTGTGTTTAGGACGCAGCAGCATGCCAGGTGTTATTACTCAACAATGGGCTGGAGTTGCTGCTAAAATTTTTGTTGGGAGCAAAAGCTACAGCCTCTTTGTTTTGTGGTGGAGAAAAACGTAGCCGAGGTAGGTGGAAAATGAAGGCTGAAATGTTTTGTGGTTAAAATCAATAATTAAAACTTTCTATGCCAACGTAGTTTTTGTGGTGAATGTTGAAATTGTGTTTCTTTGACGTTGTTTAAGTACGGTGGTATTTTGCTTACCTATAGCAATAAAATTCTAGTTTTGTTTTCTGCTTTGTCTGTCTGTTTGCTGAAGTGGCCAGATTCTCTTTATCTCTTTGTTAAGTGAAAAACTCCTCCGACCCCATTCCTATTCAAATCTTGAACCTTCTTTCCCATATACTTTGGGAGTCGCCCTCAACACTCCGCACCTCTTTCAAGGTGTTGCCTTCCTCAGCCATTTCGCTCTACACCGAAACCATATTGAATCTGCATAAGAGCGGCCTTAAGTAACATTATTGCCGAAATTGATACCAATCGCTTTTTCAGACGGCGGAGGTGACGCTAGTTCCGTGGACGAAAGTGACGTCATCGACGATGACGTTATCTCGCGTCGTTGGAGCTCGGCGCAGTCACGCGAGTTCCACTCTCTCCACGCCTCCATCGCGAACGTCGTGCTGCAACTGAATCTAAAGAAATTTCGCACTGGTAAGTCAACAATCCGAGCGACTAGAAGGAAGGTGTGCTTTATTCGGGGCGGATAGTGAAGCCGCCCTCTGGGGGAGGGGGTCGCAAAAGACGAACAATGGGTACCCATCAGGGGTGGCCACCTGTGTGCAATGGGGTGCCCACTCTTAGAATTGTGTGAAATGGCCACTTTTCTTTCCCGTATTCCCCCAGTCGAGCTGAGGTTCTATGACGTAGCATTTCTACTGCACCTTCTCTCATCCTCGTGAAAGAGTCGGGAATAAACAACAACTAAAGGATGGGATCGCTTAGCGCTATAACCAGTGGTTAAAGACTTTTAAACAATGCAATTGCGTTCATTAGAGTTGCGTTTCTTAGACCCTGGTATGGGTGGCAATCCCCCTCCTGTCCCTTCCACCATTGTTGTGAAGAGCACCATCCCACTCACGCAGTGCGCCGAGAAGTTGCTCGCGGGAAATGTGCGGAAAAGGTGGGTAGAGATTGGAGTTTGACTTAAAATAACACAAACTCAGTTTTGGCAATTTTCACCATAAACAAGTCTCGGGTCGCATTGAAAATCTTGCGTTTGTTCGAATAATTTCTTTGGATAAATTGCTTTTTTGTGAACTTCTGGGGAGTTAACATTATCAAGCATTTCTATGACTGTGTTAATCCAAACAATCCATATCTGACTCGATCGGTCGATTGAGTTTCATCTTCTATATGCTGTGCTAGTAGTGTGTCATCTATATGCTGTGTTAGTACTGCGTAAATGTGTAGTGTATAGGCGATTCTACTGTTACACTCTTATTTTAGCGTCCAGGTTAACGGAGTTTATTTTCTGAGTTGTAAAACACTGACTAATTTTTGCCCAATCGGAATAACTATTCAGATGTGCTGAAAATGGTTGCAAGAGCAAACTTTCAACGAATTTTTAATTATATATTTTCAAGGAACTACAACCAAAGCCTCCAAGAATGTATAAAACGAGCTACTGTGCCACAACTGACCCATACAGGATAATTTTCAGAAATTATTTCTTCTGTTTTCTTGGTGTAATTCCAAAATATCAGCGAACTATTTAACTTTAGGTACATACGGGAGCTTTTGTTCGCTGCGCGCGAAATTTCCACTGCTGCAAGTCTAGTTAACGACGTCATGCTGCACTGTTGCTATAACAACAAGGACTTTTCAAGCGAAGCTATTTCGATCATCAGTGTAAGCAGTATGCTGGATTCTACACATTTTCAAATTAGTTTTTCTGCATAGTGATGATGACCATTGTTTGGGCATTTTGATGAAATCTGTGATGTTTTTGATTTTACTACTTAAATGATGTGGAGATAGAGATTGAATTGAAAAATGTCGGACAGATGTCCCAGCAAATTGAAAATAGAGATAGTATTGAAAAATGTCGGACAGATGTCCCAGCAAATTGGCGTAAATCTACAAATTTAATTTAATTTCTAATGCATTTAATTGTGCAGATGATAGCATATCTGTTCATCAGCAAATTTTACCGTAATCTACGTACGTCGTACAATGGTGTGTTTTATAGTAGAGTTGACTACGTTAGCGATAGCATTGCTTATTGCGTACTGCTAAATGTCCATTTAATGGTTAGTGGATAGAGTGATCGAAAATTTACCGGTCTGGATTCGGATCTCCAATTGGCAATGCGTGTTTGTGGTCTTCGGAAAAATATTTTGCACTTCCATTGCGGCCAATAAAAATCGTATAAACACCCCAAAAGGTTTCTGTTTTGATGTAGGACTGTTTGAAGCCTCCACCGTATATGGTAGACACTTGGGCACTGGGAAGGCGGCAGCTTTACTCGAAGACCAAAAGATCTCTTCCAATGTTCCCTCTAATTTTTTTGTGCTCCCTGTGCGCAGAAAGTTTGGCGAGTGCGCACTTTTTCTGGGAAATCACCCAGGCTTTTGTGTTTGAAATCCAAAGCGGTTTTCGTGATCGAAATTAAGTGAAGACCCCCAAAAAAAAAACAAAATAAGGTGAAGACCAAAAAAAAGGTCTTCACCCAAAATCGAGCGATGTTTGTGTCCGAAAAGTTTATTGCCTGACTTACTATTGTAGTTTTATGTTGAACAACAATATGTCTGTGCGCAGCAAATTTTTGCGTGTGCGCAGTCTCAGTCTGTGTACGCGCGCACAGCTTAGAGAAAACACTGGTCTCTTCGCTGTCTTCTGGCCAAGGCAATTTGGTGAATCAATATGTAATTACAGGTAGTTTAAGCAAACGACAAAAGCCGGCAATAATGATAAAAAAACACTACTTTTCATTTACTTCATTGCTTTTTTTCAATAAAGAATGAAATTTCCTCTGTCGCGGCCAACGAACTGCGACCAATTTTGACGATTATGCGGGAGCTACTGTCGATGGAAGACAGCCTTCATCGCACACGTCTCAAAGACTTTCTCGAGCGACCGGAGAACGGTTATCTAGACGTCATCAAAGAAAGCCAGCGCAAAGATGAACCAAAGTGTTACCAATGCGTTAAAGCGCTAGTGGAATTAGCTTCCAGGTAACTTAAACTTCAAAGGAATTAAGTGTATTTTCATTTTTTACCCGGCCGAGCAAATTCCAATTACTTATTTCTCAAACTCGAATTGCTTGCCCCTGTTTGCGGATCTGGTAAATGTCTCTAAAGGGAAGATTGGTTGCAACAAACGTTTTCTGGTTCAATCCCCGGATCCTTCCTTTTGCGATGTTTTCAGCACGGTTTTGGGATCAGATGTAAGCTTGTAGTTGTCAAAAAAATATCTTAAGTGTTTCATCGATATTTGGGGCTTAACGAATATCTTGACAGGAACGAGTCGAATCGAAGCTACCTTCTCGAAATTTCTTCCCGCTGGTCTTGGTCAGTTGCCTGGTTGAAGCGAAAAATGAGTGAGCATGCTTCACAAACTGGAAGGTACCGTTCTCGTAGATCGTAAGCTTATTATAAGACTTAGTTACTTAACGCATTTGTTTGTTTTTTGCTAGAAAGGGTGTTTTTGCTTTCAAGTAATTACAAGCTTTTACGAAAAATTAATTGCTAAGGTTTTCGTTCATCTCAGAATATTGAAATATTTTTATTGACTCTTATCTACATACAGTATTTGAGGCTTTGGACCACGCCAATCGTTTTTTTTTTATTTGCCGCCGAATATTCAGAGAATCTGTTGAGGACTTCCGTTTTTAAAGAGACCTCTGACCCTCTAGCTTTTGAGGTCATTTCTACCACTAACTTATTCTTATCTACCAAATTCAGCATAAGTTTCATACGTATAACCAATTTTCTGTGATTAGGTCCAACGAAAGTTCGAATTCGAAGCAGTTCCAAAGAACCATGTCAGCTCAACATACACTCGATGAAGCCACTGCCCTTTTGGCTGCCACTGAGGTATTTTCGGACACTTACTATAAGCAAAATGTAGTTAATGTAGTGTGGTTTCTGGTTAGGGCTATTTTCTGAAAGCAAAATGGCTTGATACCGGGATCTCAGCGATTTAAAGTGCCTCGGAGGTGGATGTGATATGGAAGAGCTTTGTTGTTGAATTGCAAACTCTTTTTTATTGTTTCAGAATGCGTCTATCCATGAAGATGATGACTCTTCCGCTTTATGAATCGCAATAATTGCATCGTCGTAGAATTTTATCTTTTTATTATTTTACAAAGGTGACTAAAAGCGCTACATGTTTATGAGGTTGCTCTTTTCATGAATTTATGGAAGTTTTCCGGAAATACTTCGAGATATGGAGAAAACTATTTTTTACTTGCTACACACGCAGCAAGATAATTGGCAATCTTTGCTTTAAATAGGTGAATAGAATTTAGTGGCCAGTTTGCGATTTTAATAGGGTAAGCTAATGGATTGCTGAACTTGATTTTTACAATTTTTCGATTATTTTCCTCTATTGGCAGTGTTCGTTTTATGCAGTCTTTTTAAGTCTGCATAATTCTGATATAAATTTTTACACTGTCTTTTTGAATATTCATTAAAATATTAATTGAATAAATATGGCGTGGTTAGATTATTTTCGTAAAATTTCTAACGTAAAATATTAAACAGTTTTGTGTTTATCTGACCAGTAAACAGAAAGGAAGTCAATAGGCACAATTTTTGAAGATTCAAAAACTAATACACTGGCGTGAACTATATTTTCTTTACACAGCTATTTTGTCGTATTTCGAGACATAGCGCTAACAATTGTGGGAATGCGGCGGTAAAAAATTGCCAAATGACCTTCGATTAGCAGATCTCCTTTAGGCGCAAGCGTACTTCCGTACTGCCTTTTTCACCAAACTGGGAAATGAATTAAGCAGTTGTCCCATTCCATCTAATTTATTGCAACAACCATGAAGCGGCCATAATATTAACTAGTTGGCAATAAATAAACAACTACACGCAGTAATACGGATGTTATTTGCTTAGGTGAACTGGGAGACCGAAGTTTTAATGAAATTTTCTATTTGCCACGTAAACACCAATCGTAATAATCTTCACCTAGTTCATTAATGCAAATGTCAGCGTCTATTATCGTCTCGGTAAAGTTGAAATTTTTGCAAGCGGGTGCCCACCTGCGTCATACCACAAAGCAAGAAGCGCCCTAAATCAAACAATAAATGTGGGACCCGCAGGCCCCACTCTGGTCGACATATCGGGATTCAGTTCTTAAATTGTAAAATTTGGGGGGACGCTTTTGCAACCTTGACCAACTTTACAAAAACTTCAGTGAAATGACTCGAGCTGCTTGCGGCTGCAGGGTTAGTGGTTGATCTGGCCACCTAACTGCCGGTGGAAGTTGTTTTGACTTCCCAGGAGTCAACCTCGAAGGACGTCAAACTTTGTGGTGATGTATTTCCGTCGCCGAAATTGAATGAAGACCAAAAACAAGAAAAAGGTCTTTGCCGGAAATTGAAGTCATTTTTCCCCGAAATCAGGTGAAGACCAAACAAAAAAAGTCTTCGCCGCAATTTGCGACCATTTTCGGCAGGAGCTATTTTTCCTCTGGTCATCCAGCGCTCAACTCTTGATGAGAGGACGCCTAAATCTCGATGGGGGAACGCTAACTTTCAATGGGGAGACGCGTCTCTCCAACAATTTAAGTACTGTCGGGATTAAACGTAAATGCCTTCCCCAAGGGCACAACAAACGCAGCTCGGGTCAGGTGGCGAACCGAGGGTCAACAACCATTCGATTACTAACCCAACGCTTAAAGCTGCGACGCTCTTACCAACTGAGCTACGCCGCATGGCTGTTAGCATTTATATCTTGTTACTAGAAGCAAATTGATTTAAAGCAAGATCGTCACATATTTTCCTTGAATTTATCAGTTTTCAAAAGCAAAGGGTCTTAGGTGCAAATTATAATATTATGTCATGCAGATTATTCAATTTTAGAGGGTCGCGCTTCCAGAACTTCGATCTCCAGGAGGACGTTTGAAGTGGTGATAAAGTGAGGGTCTTTCACCTTTTTGATCATCAAGGCAAATTCGCCAAAAGTAACATCCGAGCGTACAACTGATAAAAATATTTGTGGAAACACAACATTGTACAAACATTAGACGCTATTACAATACTAGCGGAAGAGATGACGTCAAAATCTAATGCTATGAAAGCACCGGGTTATGCTACATGGGTTGCATGACGTCATTAGCGAAAAAAACAGAGCAGCATGATTGGAAAAGGTCTGGAGGCAAAGATTAGCCTACTCAAAGTCCCCATTTTCCGAAGCGCACTTAACATCCACTAACATAGAGCTATATAGGAAATAGGACGATAATGCACATGGCTGACGTAACAACGACGTCATTCTTCGATAACACATGACGTCACTCCTGGATAACTGCTTTTACTTCATCCATGATGTTGGAGAGAATAGAAGCATTGTCGCTCTTACCGTCGATTGCGTAAGTCCCGTTGGGCTAAAAAATATTTTTTCAAATTTTAAAAGAAGCGGACGTCTTGGGATAGAAGTACGTAAAGCTACGTTGTTTTATGGAGACGATACTTTTGTACAAGCGAATTAACATGAAGCTAAAATATTTGATGGTCAAGAATCAAGTGAGCACGGAAATCAGTTTACTGAAGTTTTGGAAGCTTCTGTGAGCTAACAAATCAATTAATTTTGAAACGGCAAAGTTTTTTAGAAGTTAAATCGGTCCAAACAGTAATTATTTAATTCACTTACCAATACTGGTAATAGAATAGCTGCTAAGTTACGTAGATTGGGACCGAACGGTAAACTAGGTATTCACAGCTTCCACCGCGTAAGACAGGGGACACTTGGGCAGGTTGACTTGAAGACCGCAAAGTCCATTGGTAAACACTTACCATTGCTTTGACAAGCAGACAGATATGATGGCGTTGTATAGAAGTAGAATAGAGAGAAGCGCTATTGTCGATCTGCTCCACAACTAAACAAAAAGCATTATTAAGCACTGGCGCGTAGCCAGAAATTCGCAATGGGGGCTGTTTTGGGGTCTGGGGAGGAGCCCCCAGCCGCCGGAGGCCAATGGGGGTCTGGAGGCTCCGCCCCCAGCGCTCGAAATTTTTGCATTTTTTTGCAAAAATAACTGAATTTTAGGGCTATTTTGATAAAAAAATAATGCTTTAAAACGTGGCTTAGATATTGGCAGTGCAAACATGATTAACTGGTTGCATAAATGAGGTATTGGGGAGGTGGCTAATGGTAAAATTTTAGTTCTCTTATTTGGATGCTGGTAATTATAAAATCGAATAGTTCAATAAAACTCACGCGGAATAATCTGGGGGGACATGACGGAACGTGCTAGCGACCTAGTAAAGGCCATTCTCGCTCGCTAAAAAGCGCTAACGAACAAAAAATCTTCGTAGACGAACTGCAATTTCTGAGCCGTCTCGCCCAACACACGTTAAAACAGTTCGCTCGAATTTCTTTGCGAGATGTTACTTGCGTTAGTACGTAATAAATACTCTCATTGTGACGTCAGATGCATTTCTACTTCAAAATAATGCGTTCAAGCGTACTGTATGTACTACATTGTTATGGAAAAAGATACCATAACCTATGCGTTATTATTCTATGCAAGCAAATTCCTCAACTGATGATAATTAGTAAATGAACGACAGAATTTAATTATATTTTTGGATCAATGTGAAATAAGAACAACTTTTTCCAAACTGTAATTTTTTTAAACGACGTAAAACGCCCTTGAGGTTGTTGGTGGGTAAACTCTAGGGTGTTTCATTTTTTCACCATTTTTGAATTTCAAAATGCCTGGGGTCCCTATAGGTGGTATTTCGGGTAAAAAGTTTGCACCTCAATTTTTTTTCAATTATGACGTCATATTGAGGTGGTCCACGACGTTTGAAATTTCTGGGGTCCGAAATCGCATGGTATGGCCATATCTCCCGAACCGCTCATCGTAGGTCGACAAAATTGGTGTCAAAATGCGCGGAAGAATCGATTTCCTATACGCGATGTAGAGCAACCTATACTCTATCAGTTTCAGAAAAAAAGTTATTTCAAAAAAAAGAATTCTACACCTATTTTTGAAGCAATGAATCATTCTGTTGAAAATATTTTTTGTTTTTTTCCACTCTTATCGCTTTTATTGCGTAATAAAAGCGATTATGTGCATTAGGTAACAGTGAAACGTTGATAACTAAACGGAATTAATGAAGTTGTGCTGGGAGAGTGCCAGTTTGAATTGTATTTCGAGTCATGGCGTTGAGATCCAGTGTTACGAAGTCGATGCAATATTGCAAGGAGTTAGACAAAAACGTGCTACCCCTTAATGAAGATGTAGTTGGTCATTATTTTTACGTGAGAAAACAACTAACTGAAACGAACCCCAAATTTTTTAACAAGATGCCCTACTTCAAAGATGTGAAAGATCAGGTCTTGATTGATGTAGTAGGCCTGTGGACCAAGGCTGGTCTTCCGGTACTCAGCAAACAGAGGATAGAAGCCAAGTTGAAAGATCTGATAGAGAAGTATAACACTGCAAGAAAGAAAGTCATGAAGCGTGGGGGTAGTAAAGTTGACGAAGGGTGGTTGCATAGTTTATTTGATGTGTGTACATGCAAATGCTTTATTCCCGAAAGCCCAGTGGTTCATAACAAAAAATGTACATGCAGCTGCGAAGTGGCAGATAGAATACCGGTAAAGGAAATTTCTTTTTTGCAAGACCAAAGAAATGATAGGAAAATGTATATCGGAGTTCTGGATATGAGTCACACTAAAAAGGAAATAGAGCGAGGAAATCATAAGAGGAAACGGGAGGTAAACGAAGAAGTTGAACAACCCAGCACTTCTGGTTTAAACTCAGCTAAAGTACCAGTACCCGAAATCCAAATTTCCAAACTTAGAAAAAGGAATACAGCAATAGTGCATGAATTTCGTAGCAGTGAAAGCGAATCTGATCAAGACTTTAATGGGGAAGTTGATCAAAAATATGAGCCTCCAAGGGCAGCTGTGGGAGGGAAACTATATGAGAAAGTCCATTCCTATTCAATAACTGACAGGAGCTGCGTGCTGGCAGATCGAAGGATGGTATCAATTCGACAGCAGTCTGATATTTTGAAATCAAGCCTAGGAAATGAAATAGCTGCATCACCTTCGACTGTGTACCGACAACGAGAAAAAGTGCGAAAAAGAGCTTTGGCTGAAAGTGAAAACCTTTTAAAAACCGCTTCTGCCATACAGTTGTGCTACGACGGATGCATGGTAGATAAACTAGACAGATATATCTTCCTTGGTCAATTTTATAGTGATGCTGATAAGAAGATGCACGAAAGTGTGTTTGCAGTTAAATCTTTTCTCAAGGGATTGTCTGTCACTGCAGAAACAGTTTTTAACACCATCACCCGGGAGGCTTGTAGTTTTCAACTTTCTCACATTTATTCTGTTATGGCTGACACGACTGCTCTCAATACGGGAAAAAAGTCTGGAGTTAATGCTCGGCTGGTGAAGTACTTTAATAACGAGCTAGGTCATGATATCCATACTCTTGAATGCATGTTCCACACAAATGAGATTTATCTTTCCCACGTAATTTCCTATGTTGATGGCCAAAAAAAGGGGCCTGGAGCAATGCAAGGTGGAGCTTTGCTAAACTTAATAGCACTGGATAAGCCGAGCAGGGAAAAGTTAACACCAGCCAATCAATTGGACGTTCCAGTGACCAGGATAGCTGCCGTGCACTTGAGAGCTAAACTGGAGTGGTTTTCCCAGAAAAAGAGCAGCAAAGTTGACGATCACAGCTTTCGAAATGATCAGCTATGCATGCTAGTTTTGGCATGTTACATCATTGCTGAAGTTCCAGATAATTTAAAGAATCTGCTTTTTTATAAGCAAGAAAAAGTTTGCCATTCTCGATGGATCACTACCGCAAATGGATATATGCGAACACTAATTTTCAACTCCAGTAATCTCACTGCTACACAGAAAGCTAAGCTACAGAAGATCGTTTCCTACGTAATATCTGTATACGTGCCATCCTTTTTGATGATTCATTTACACCCCAAAGCCCCTGAAGGTCCTTTTCTTTGCCTATTCCAACGTGATCTACTCTGCTCTTATTTTGAAATTGAACCAAATATATCTGAAGTTGCGATGAAGTACTTCTTGTCACATGCTTCGCAATGGCTTTCCTGGAAAAATGTTGCGCTAAGTGTGTTTGCCGAAGTTGCACCATACACTGCTGAAGCAGTTAAAACTTCCGAGTCTTTCCCCAAAGACGTGGATGTATGTGCATTGCTTCAAGACCGTTCTACTCTTCTGAAGCAGTTCTTTACAGCAAAGAGTAAGGAGGCCCCGTGTATAACAACTGATATCACACCAATGTTCTGGAAATCCATCGAGAACCACAATCGCTCCACCGAACGAAGAATTGGAAGATTGAAAAGACTGATAAATAATAAAATACAAGATGACCCAACTCAACTATCGCTGTCTGATTTGCGTTTGCGTGCTCATTTGTGCAACATGGAAATTAGCGAGTTTTGAGTGAATTAAAACTTGAGAGTTGTATTGCGTCGCGCGTGTGTGTGAGTAGCAGATGTAGCGGTATTCAAGCAAGCAAATATGAGTAGTCTAGTGGAATGATTTTAGGCAGAAAAAAGTCGGAATGTTTTCAGCTGAACGTTATAAGCAACAGAAGAGAGCAGCATATGCCACTCTATAATTCTGCGTTGAGACGACGAATTTAGTTTTTTTGAAATAACTTTTTTTCTGAAACTGATAGAGTATAGGTTGCTCTACATCGCGTATAGGAAATCGATTCTTCCGCGCATTTTGACACCAATTTTGTCGACCTACGATGAGCGGTTCGGGAGATATGGCCATACCATGCGATTTCGGACCCCAGAAATTTCAAACGTCGTGGACCACCTCAATATGACGTCATAATTGAAAAAAAATTGAGGTGCAAACTTTTTACCCGAAATACCACCTATAGGGACCCCAGGCATTTTGAAATTCAAAAATGGTGAAAAAATGAAACACCCTAGTAAACTCATATGTTAACAGTAACTCCAGGTCTTAAGGTTTCAAAATTTTTCAAAAGTGAGCGAGTCGAAGTACACTCTTCCTTTTTAGAACCGGTAAATCTTGAGTTGAGATTGGCTGTTTTTAATTTTTTGCCAATATTCAGTCACATTTGTTCTTGATTTTGTAAAACTTTTGAGAGCATCGACGCCAATTTTAGCGGGAATGTTTGAAACACTTTTTAATTCCTATTGCTCTGTCTGCTTAAGTGAAGGCTTTTTTCTTGCTTTTGCAGCATCGTAAAATTGCGTAAGCGAAAAAGCAAGCTTTTTTCAAGTTAAACAACTGCCAAAAAAATTCTCAATTGCTTGCGCAGAGCAACGTAGCTTTATAATCTTGAATAGTTGCAATTTTGCTCGCAAATACAAGAAAATCAACTGAAATTTTATCGCTTTAAATCCGAACAAATTTTAGTTTCTTAGATGAGTTTGATTTTTTTTTTGTTTGTTTTTGGTTTATTTTGCTGCCGAAGCTGGAATTGTTTATAATTTTTTCTTAAATTTTGAGCAAAAATGAGCTTCGTGTTTCAGAAAATCCTTCTTATAAAAGAAGTGTATTGCAATTTTTGTCAACTGGCACTACTTAACATTTCTTTATCAGTCGAAACAGCAAGTGGTTCTCAATGCAATTCGCTTTTTTTTAGCAGTCTTGATAGCAAACATGGCGACGATTTTAATTAATTTTCAGCAAAAATTCGCTTTGGTTAGAAGTTCTCAACATTTCGCCATTAAATTTCTGAACCAAAAAGATTTCTCGCACGCTTAGAGTGCTTCAAGATCCTCTTTAAGTTGGCGAGGAAAATGTGACGTTTTTTTACTAGAACTGCTTTCCGCAATCGCTCAAAGCAAGTTAGCGAGAAAAAATGACGTAACGGATTTCGCAAGGCTTTACATACACGTGCAAAAATGACCTCTTACGTTTAGCGAGTATTTCGTTCGGTGAACGAGGAAATTTCTGTCATGTGGGCCCTGTTTCGTATACAGTTTATAGAGAAAAATAATTGGGGGATGGGGGGCTAATGAAAAGAGATTTGAGAGAAAGTATTGGTAATTAACTAATACTGAATAGCCCCCCCAACTATTCCTTAGTCTATAGTATATTTGTTGATGACACCTATGTTTAGCATTTTTACACTTGCGATCAAATTTGAATTGCATATTTTTAACCGTTTCTAAAAGGTTTTGTTTATTTGTTAGTTTTATTTTTGACAAATTAGCCCCCCTCGGTCTGAATATACGTTTCAAAAGATGTTTTAAATCCCTATTTAGTCCACTCCGGTGCATAAAACAGTCTCAAAAGTGTTAAAAACGTAGTGTTTTTCTCATTCTGCATTTTGTCGACATGCCAATGGGGGGGAGGCTATGCTTTAGACCCCCTCCCCTGGCTACGCTACTGATTATGCATTAATGTTCCATACTACTATGAAAGATTGAGGGCTAGTCGATAGTTACTTTTAAATTTTTTAGTTTCAAACTTAAAGATGGGCGATGTTTCAAGCAAAAATCAACGAATTACTTTCAATTAAGCCGTCCAGCGGGTCGTACGAAGCGACAATGGGTACCGGGCATCCATGAGCGGTGGGCGTCTGTGACGTGACAGAGCCACTCTTTTAGCGTTGAAGAAGTTCCTACTTTTGCACACGGATTTTCCGGCCAAGCTGAGCTTCTGTGGTGTAACATTTCTGCTGTGTCACGCTCTCATCCACAGGAAAGAGCAGGGTAATGCCAACCACCCGCTAATTTGGAATTCTGGAACACTAGTAGGCACGACTTCGGAAAGAAGCTTCCTATTCAAGTTCATCCCAACTGACAATTTTCTGATTTGAAAGCAAAGCGCACTACTCCGAAATCTATTCGGTTGTCGGGAAACGAGACAAGTTAATAAAAATTAAAAATTTAAACACAACATTGAATTTACCAGAAAATCGAAGTAGAAAACAAAGCTTCTGCAAGACATGCTTTAGGGGAAGTCCCGAAGCATTAAGCTGGAGTGATGACTTATCTGTGACGTCACCGGACGACAAAAGCTTGGTAAAATTCGAGCTGAAAGTAAAGTGAAATCCTATTTCATTGTAAGTCAATCAGACCAAATCGTCTTATTACGAAGGAGTGAAGGAAAAACACTACCACCACGCATAGTCGCTTATCCACGTGTTAGTTGTTGGAACACCGATTTTACCCTACCTTGACAACTATTTGAAAAAAGATAAACGTTGTAAAAGCGAGGAAACCAGAGGCTGAAAGTGTTACGATATTGTTTGAAGGTGGTAAAAAATAATGTAGTTACATCTTTATTTACCACGAAACAGTGAATAAACCTTTCGGTCTTCAAATCCAGCTTCCACCCGCCCACCATTCTACTAGACATGGTGAGGGCTTCACACTGTCCTTTTTAATGTTGAACGTCATGCAGGAAAACCGTAAATACCAGTTTCTAAGCTCTTTGATTTGATCCGACCGGAATGCACCATCGTATACCGTCTCAGTAGCAGACGTTATATCCACTCCGCTACTGACAGGCAAAAATTGGTGGAGCCTAATATTGTTGAAAACTTTTTCTCAAGATTGACAAGCCCTTCAACCCTGCCATTTGTACGAAGAATTTCTTGAAAAGATGTTGAAAACGTTTCCTAGGCAGAAGTATTTCTGGTAATTGCAACAATGAAGAAAGACTTCATTTCACCGGAAATTTTATCTGTTTTTATTTTTTTATTCAATCTGACTAAAATCTAACCCAAACTCATATCCTTACTCTTAAAACTACCCCCAAATCTAGCTCTAACTCAAACCCTACAAAAAGCAAATGAAAAAGTGCGGATAAATATCCCTCATGTTCGTTTTACTTTCTAAAACTTGAATATTTTTGGCGAAATAATCACTTCCCTAAAACTAACTCGAGCCAGTACTTAAATTGTAGGGGGGACGCGTCTCCCCATCGAGATGTGAGTGCTGGTTTATGGGAGGAAAAAGTAACTGTTTTTGGCCGGAAAAACCGCTTAAATTATTGATTTCGGCCAGAAAAAGCCTTCGGATTTCGGCGAAGACCCTTTTTTTTGAAGATCACCTAATTTTCACTGAAAAATCGCCTCAATCCAATTCAGGAACATTGAAAATTTGGGTCAACTTCGTTTGCGTAACAAACTCCCGAAAATCCTGGCTACGTGCCTGTTCTTCACTAAGGTTCAGTGAACGCTGAAAAAGCGTCCCCCCATGCAAAATTTTACAATTTAAGTAGTGACTAGAGCAATTCGAGTTTCTAGTTGTTCTATATTACCTCGCATATGGAATCGATACAAGATAGGAGGAGCAGGGAATGTGTAGCTTAAAATCCAACTTCTCTTGCTTCGTATGCTCGCCATCCGACACCATGTACGTCACAGTGCCTCTCATTCTTTGCGGCATTGTGACGCTGGCTGCAGTGAGACCCAGCTGGCATTCGTTCCTTGACAACGGGGGAAGTGTAAATGGAATGGGCACGGCGTCATGAGATTGCTCGCCGGAGGGCCGAATCAGCCTGCAAATTACATTTGTTATGTCCACTGGCGATATATGGTTAAGAGGTTAGACAATAGACATACCGCGCTACTAGTAACACCCAATCCATGTTTCCACTAAGCTGATTTTTGTCAGCGCATCAGCGGTTTGTTGGATAAAAGACAAAACGCAACAGGATAAATGTTGCACGAGAAAAGTCGACAAATTTGTGGAAATATGACAGTTAATATTCTCTAATACTGGATTGGTACGAAATTTATTGCACATTAACGGTTTTTTGCGGCTTTGGGTACAATCGTTTTGAGAAAATTTGGGTACTCGAAATATTATATAACCATACAGTTAGAGTGAACACCGCATCCAATCTTTGTTCGATACTTAGCTGCGGGAGCCGCTGATGACAATGAATTAAAAGGAACATGAATGTAATATCTCGTACTGTGCAACGGTCTAATCAAATGCTGGAAAAAAAACAGTAGCAAGAAACGTTTAAATTTAAAGGTTAATACAAAATTGGTAACCTAAAATGTAATAAATAAAATTTAATACCGTCAAAAATGAATTTATTGCGGATGCTTCAGTACTCGACGGGTGCCGTTGTCAACACTAAAGGCAAAACTACAACTAACCTCATGCGTAGACATGTAAGCTATGTCCATAACCGCAAAAAAAAAACAAAGACCGAGATACCCACCTAGTATTAAGTGTATCGAGTACATTGAATTCAATATTTTTGATGTGTTGTTCAGTCGTGTTTGCGAACACACACGATAACACGACTCTCTTTTCCTGGTTCAGCGCGGACCGGATTTCAAACTCGACTTTGATCTCGTTGTTCTCACCCAGCAACTTGTAACTGCTGAGTTTGAGCGGGTTCTCCTGGATAAAGAAAATTTAAACATCAAAACTATCCAACTTTTCAACACAAATTCAGATTAAAGTTTCAAACGTTGTGCTTTTTGGTTCGACGTTACCTTCATCAGCACAAAATCAAGAGTAAAATTTTTCCCACATTTTGCTCATTTCATCATGCTCAAGTATTGCAAGCAACATTTTTAAAAAACACTAGTTTTTTTGCTTTTTTTTATTTTTCGAATTTTTTTTTCTAAAAATTGATTCTTCAAATAAGTTTTATGTTCTACAGAGTTCTCGAATTTAGTATGCCAGTCCAAATAGATCCTAACTTAAAATTAAAAGCATTAGCGATGACTTGAGATTCTATTGCTAATCTTACATCAATTTGTTCTTCAGGTTGTTCTTTGGCATGTTTTTGTTTTTTCTTCTTTTTTCCTTCCTTTTTCTTTTTGCTTTTCGATTCCTTCTTTTCTTTAACCCTTACCTCAGGCTCCTCCAAAGTCTCTTCTACCTCACTGAAACAAAAAATCTACTGTGACGAGACAATAAAGAATGGTGATAAAATCCTACTATTCAATCGTGACAGGTTGCTTTGATTATCACAGGAATTTTCTTTTAATCTGCATCCAAGATATCATTTTTGGTAATAAACCTATTACACTCAATTAATTCAACAAGCACCAAATTCAATGGACAAGAATTCATGAATGGATCACAAAAATGGAAACTCTTTTGGCAAGTCAGGATTCCTTTAAATACAAAGTAATTATAACAGTGAAGTGTGTGGATGATCTTACAGTTAGCGTCTGACGCTGTCTGACTTTTTAAAAAATTGACTACGAATCAAACTTGGAAAAAAATGTGCGAGCCTCCGGCTCCGATTTCGTGCTTCTCTTGTTATCTAAGCCCGATAAAAAAAAAATAGAGAAAGCACTGCATAGTGCATACTTAGGAGATGCAAAAATCACAACAACTTTTCACAGCAAGCAAAGAATGATGCATCTTCCTAAATTGGTACGTTTGGGCGAGCTTACCCGTTAACTTGAACGGTGTCGGCTTCTATTTGTTCATTGTTGTTCTTCGATAACCAGAAACTCAAATCATCGTCCTAAAACACAGGAAAACTGTAACGCCGAGGTAAAGCCAAAGAATTTTTTTTGGCCGGTCAAATTCGACCGGCAAAGCTGCTCTTTTGATTGCTAATTTGGGGAAGCGAAGCCACTCAGTATAAAAATTTGCTGATGAGGACCAACTACACTGCGCTGCTCAGTTCCGTGAATTAACTAGTCTTGATTTTCTGACTACCTGAGCCAGATTCTGCTTATGATGTAATACCTGAGGCAGATTCTGCTTATGATGTAATATCTTCTGTTAATCCAATCAGCAATCAACACGCTGTTAAAAATTAGGGTATCAAATTTACACTAGTCAGGAATCTCCTTACTTCCTCTTTTTTCTCAACTTCTTTTGCCGGTTCTCCATTGCTCGCGTCAGGATTGACGTCACCGTTGCCGGCTTCTTGAACCAAAAGGGTCTCTACTCGATGCCTTCGAGATTTTTTCTGAACGATACAAAAATGTAGTTCTATCACAAAAATAACACTAGAAAAAAACGTAAGCAAAAAAACAAGTAAATAAACTTGAGTAGACTTAAATTTTTAACCCTGCAACTCGACTAAATCAATCCTGACTTTCGGTCGGCCACCTGGTCGAGCGGTAACGTGTTTGTCTCTAAGTTCAAATCTCGAGCCGGTCAAATCGGACACAGTGTTGCCAACGGCTCGCCACCACTGCGAAATTTCTCCGAAAGTAGCTGTGTTGCCGGGACGCAATAACGCGGTGACGGGTCCCGCAAACTCGTTACACCCTTTGGTGTTCCACAAAATGTACAGAGACTATAATAAAGATTTTTTTAAATACCGACTTTCATATTGTTGTACGCATAATAATAAAACCATTGCATATCCACATTGTCATGTTGTAAGGTATGAAGTTATGAAGCGCAAAACAAGTTTTAAATTTTTGCGCTTTCAAGCGATTTGTTGAAAACAACAACACTCGAAAACAAGCACCTATGGGATACTCCATGTTGAAGCTAAAAGCAAACGATTTAAAATCATATCAGCCTGAACAGGCCAGAAACAGTTTTTTAAGTTAGGTGGATGCGGATCAATACGTGTATCGAAAAAAACAAATTACCTTTTCTTTTTTCTCTTTCTTTTTCTTCTTTTTCTTTTCCCGTTTCTCTACCTTTTCTTCAACTTTTTCCTCTGTTTTCAGAGCACTGGAGACTTCTCTATGCTGAGGCTTCGGCAGTGCTTCTCCCGCGGTTAATGGACTGAAAATTCGCAAAATTACTGACAAAATCATTCTCAGTCCGTCGACACACAAACCTTGGCAAATAAAAGCAATTCAGTAGCTAAAGCTTAAAACTTTCATCAGCCGAAAACGAGACAATTTGTAACAAAAAATAGCCTGAGCCATGCCTGACTATCAGGGAAGTGGGTTACTGCACTTAGTGTTGGCTAAAACGCTAAGTAGTTATCTTTCGATGAAGCTTTAATCTGACTTGGAAAATTGTAGGAGGGTCTACCTCTACACATAGCAAACCATTAAGTGTTTACTTTATCGGTACTTTTTCAAAACAAAAACAAATAACATCGAAAAAGAGGACATGATTACAAAATTGAAATATCGCCCAGCAGGAAGGCAAAAAAAGCTGACACACCATGACACTACAAACCGACTCACGCGTCAAGGTCCATATCCAGGGCTTTGTACATGTCGTCTTTTTTCGTTTCGTCCTCTGAATCAGTTTTGGTGGCTCCCTAAAATATTAAATCCAACAACGTCATTTCAGACAAAAGCTGATGATGTCATAATTAAATATGCTGCCAATGATAATAATAAAGCACATTGTTAAACTAAAAAATAACACTAATTATTGAAAGTAGCATTGTAGACACACAAGAAATAATGACGTTATCAATGACATCATATGCCAAAATAACGTCAGTCGTCGTTTTCACCTCCGGCATCTCTTCCTGAATGATGTCGACTGCGTGGGCGGCAGGAATGTCCTCCTCTTCATCACTGTAAACCTCCGCCCTCTTGTGCTTCTTCTTTTTATCCTTCTTGTGCTGGCGTTTCTTCACCGCCTTCTTGGCAGCGGCGTGGCGCCGGCGCTCCTGCTCCTAAAATGCAGGCAAGGTTAGTAATCGAAAGATTGCCGGATCCCGGCTCGATTCTTGAAACAAGCATTGCGTGAGTGTGTCTCCGAATCAAGTAAAGCAATAATCTTATCCCAACTTCGAGAAAACGGCAGAGCAGGTTCAGGTTTACAAAAAATAGTTTCTCATAGCAACGAATCGCAGATCCAAACTGACTAGCCTTTTTTCACAGAAATCAAAAAGTAATACCGGTAATGGAGACAATTTTCCACCAAGCAAGAGGATTTCGAATACCAGAAAACATTTTTGCAAAAAATCAATATAGTCTTAAAACAGATCAAGCAATAGCAGAATTTCCTAATTTTTAAATTGTCCATTTTGAAAAACCGTGATACCTTCCTACACTACAACCAGGACTCACCATTTTCAAATATCTCTCACTGCTGGATAACCCTGGCACGTGAAGGGGAACAGAGAGGTCAATGACGTCTGTGCCGCCTAAATCATCCTCCGCGTCGGGGTTCAAGTAGCCTTCGGCTTTCTAAATTAATTTCAACATAAAACTAGTAAATTCAATGCTTATTATCGAAGTTCAATTTCTTAAATTTGAAAAGAATCGCGCAAATATAATTGGAATCGCTTATTTCAATCTTAAGTCAATAATTGTGGGTTTAAGATACGGTAATCGTTCTTCACACGCGTTTTAAAATCTGTTCTTATACCGGGAATTAGATATCCCACGATGTGGCGAGGCCAACTACGAGTATTTATTAATTTCATTGAGTGCGTGGTCTTCTGCGGCAACTGAGCACTATTATCAGAGGAATGGTGGTCTATCCTTCTCCCCTTAACCGCCCGTTGCCTTTATGCTTCTTTGAAACTAAATTATCTTTTGACTGATTTTGATCTCGGACTAACATTAACTACAGCTTGCAAATTAAGAAGAGATCCACAATAACTCATTTTAATGCTACTAGGATTCGAGAAAATTAGACTTAAAACTTACCAATTTAGTCAAGACTTGTTATTCAAACAAGGCAAGTTTAGTTTTAAAGCAGACCGAGTTAGTTTGAAAAATAGAGTTTAAGTTTTAATTAAAAATGAATTCATTCAAGCTCTAATTTCTACAAGGTTCATGCAGATGAAAAACCAAAAAAAGCTTGTCAGTTTTCAACTGGTTTGATGACTAATAAAAAACTGAAAAACACTACTACAGCATACGATTTTAATTTTAAAGGATAGAGTGTTTGCTGTATAGAAGAGCTTAATTAAATCTTTTAAAAGGCTAAACGATAAGATTTAAATGTTATTATTCAGTGTTAAATACAAAATTGTTTTGCTTCTGTAATACGATGACAAAGAATACAGCTGACGGAGTTGGCATTTTTTCCGAACTCCGCAATACAAGCAAAAATCCAGGCACTAAAACAAATTTTTGCTAAAAAATGATAAAAATCTTAAGCGTTTGCGAAACTACCCTTTTCCGAATAAATTTTAAACTTACCAGGGTGCTATTAAGTTTTCGTGCGAGTCGTTTCAGTGCTTTTAACCCCCTACCTTTCAAATCGAATCGAACGGAAGCTACCTATTACCCAAATCTGAGTCGCTAAGATTTGAAACGTAACCGACGACAAACCCAACGTGAGTATTATTTTGCAAACACAATGTTGTCGCCTAAGTTGACAAAGTTTCGAGGCCAGGTAGACGCATTCTTTTGTTAATAACCGCTACCAAATTAATAGTTCCAAGTGTAACTAATCAATTTCTTTTTCTCTTCTGATGATCCACTAAGGATGAAATAAACTGTTAAGAGTTTCTAAATTTGACTGAGAATAAAATTTAAAAAAGATAGTGATGTTTTTGACGTTAGTTCAAGTGGTGGAGCAGTGGATTGGCAATTCATAGGTTGCAGGTTCGAATCCTGTGAAAGGTTTGCTTTTTCGCATCGCTTGCTAAAGTGGTCACCGTTCTGGTGCCTCTTTCCTACGCTTCAGCGCTGGTAGCCTTTAAGGAAACGATATGGTCGAACGCAAACGATCAATTATTTTATTCAACTAGTATCACTGTTTAGTCAGTGTTTACTTGTCCGGCATTTTTATGTCACCCCAGTACCACGTTTTCTTGAGCTAAACTTTTTGGTATTTCTAGGACAAAAAAAAACAAAAACAAAATGGGCCCATGTTAGGACATACGTACATTAGGAAATCAAGAAGAACTTTAAGCCAACAAAGCAAAGTTATGGTGGTAACAAAAAAAAACAAAAAAACTTTAGTTTTCATGCAAAAATCAAATTCATGCAGAGAATATCTTGACCTGTGTTTTTCTTTTTTCTGGTTTCTAACAAAGAAAAAACAACGTTAGATTCGAACCTTTTTACAGAAAGACACATAACTCTTGCAACGAGACACTTCACAAGAGGCCGAAAACCCTGAGAGGCACAAACATAGCGGGGTCTTGTGTTTCGAACACATCAGACATCTAAAGAACTTACTAAAGAAATAAAAAAAATACGCTAATTTTTCACCGCCAGTAATCTTTGGGTCTTTTTTACATGTCCTCTTTTCTGGCAAAATTTTCCTCTTTTCTGGCAAAATTCTACCTTTTTCGCAGTTAAAAAACAACCTCAAAAATAGTAAACGAAAAAATAACGAAAAAAAGCCAGAAAAAGCGGTAATGTTAAAAGACTCAAAGTATGCATGAACGACGCTAACAAAAGAACCCCAACATCAAAGGCAAACAACGTAGCTAGCACCAAACTATCACCTTGCTCATTAGATAGTGAGGATTATTAGCCTGCTCTCGCTTCCTCTCTTCACGGAGCTGCAAAATATAAAAGATAATAATGAATAAAGAAGGGCATTCACATACTTGACAATTTGCACATTGTACGAATTAGTGTTCAGCGAAAAATGCGTCTGCAACTGAGACAGTAGACTCGCGTTCGATCCCCGGTCGGGTCAAAACAAAGACTATAAAAACTGTGGTTTACAGCTTCCCTGCTTGACGTTCAGTAACAGAAAGGGACAGTGTAAAGCCTCCAACCTGTGACAAGGCAGCTTGACTCGAAGACCGAAAGTTCTCATTGCTGTCTCCTGACCAAGACAACTTAAACAGCTGTTTAGTGGTGCAAAACTTCAAGATTGCATTGATCACTATCGGATTCATGGTCGATCTTTTGAAAACTTGGTAGCCTTGAAAAGTTTTCAATAGATCGACCATGAATCCGATAGTGATCAAAGCAATCGTCAAGACAACTTGGTAAATAAAGATGTAATTACAATAACTAAAAGCAGAACTACTGTGAAAACAACGACAATATTTACTCTATTGGTAGAGATTAAGTTCAAATTTCGACCTCAAAAGTGATAGTGAAAAAATGTAACCCAACTGATCGTAAAAATCTAGACCTGATTACATTTGACAAAGTGCTGTAGTTGGATTGTTTGATTAAACTTGACTCTCAGACCTAGACTGATTTATGTCTGCGAGGGTGTTTCAACTACCAAGAAAACAGATGAAAATCCTGCCACCTTTTTTGACTGAAAGCCGGATGAAAATGAATCAGGGATTCCATAAATAATGTTTTGGTGTGTCTACTGGTTCCACAAAATAGGCGATTTTACCATACTGAAAAGTGATGAAGTAGAAATGTTTGAGAAAGGTTACACAGGTGTAGTTATCGGGAATAAAATAATGGTCAACTTTAAATAACCAAAACGGTGATACCAAAAGCGCTTTGATTTGTGTCCATAGAAGTCATGTAGGATACAAGCAATGTAGAACCCAACAAACTTTTTCAATTTCTTCCGATGTCAGTTCCTTTCTCCTTTCTTTCGTAGGCGAATAGTACTCATCATAATTAGCTTTGCTCATCTCCAACGCCTCCACAGCCTCTTCTTCTGAAGAGGAAGGCGGATCGTTGATCCAGGCATCCAAATCCAGGCTAAAAAAATTTATACCTTAGTTAGGGTCGAACCAAAGGTAACAGAAATTACAATAGCACTTCAATTAAAGTGTGTTCGTGTTAACATAGCGGCTGAAAAGACTGTGGAATGAAATCAAGATTTGAGAAGTTAAATGCAAGGATTTACAAAAGCGTTGAAGAATAATCATTGCTTACCCTTCTGGTACTGGCACTTTGCGTTGGGCTTTGGGAGCGACAGGATTCAGCTCTCCCTTAAACATTATCGCGAGCTCTTCT
The DNA here is from genome assembly GCA_963965965.1 of Trididemnum nubilum. Taxonomy (NCBI): domain Eukaryota; kingdom Metazoa; phylum Chordata; class Ascidiacea; order Aplousobranchia; family Didemnidae; genus Trididemnum; species Trididemnum nubilum. Next base: position 8,610,131 of record OZ014473.1, on the reverse strand, counting down.
GCGACGGAAATGCCCTTGCTTTGCTGCTTCTCGACGTATTTGAGTGCGGTCAAAATGCACGAAGACTGAAAAAGAAAAATAGTCTCAATACACTGTACTTCCGTGTAATCGGAAGCGCGGAAAAGCGCTTCATAAATCGATTCATTTTTGACAAAAACACAACCTAATCGACAACTTTCATAGCCAAAAAGTAGTCTACCAGATTCTCATTCTATTCAGAATAAAACTACGTTCTCTAAAATCGCCCCTAGTTAAAACACAAAAAACTACATAAATCGCAGCCCCACAACCAGACGAATTAAAATATATGAACCAAGAGGGCGAACTTACCCTTTCCTGTACTTCCAAATAGGAGCTCGATACAAACGATGGAAGAGTGTTGAGCACCGCTCGAGTTAGCACCGACGCGCGTTCATTGTCTTCGTTCTCCTCCGCTTTGAGCAGAGCGAAAGAGAAAATTTTCATCAAGTTGTGAATGTAAACTCCCTGAATATGAGCCGGAAGGGTGAGCACACGAGGGCGCAGCATGGCGTGGATCAGTGAATCCGGGTCGTTCAAGTATCTAAAAATGCATCCGTCTCACCTAAGTGTGCAACATGCACCTTCACCTTTTGTTAAAGTGCGCAATAGCACGTTGTTTTAAGGCTTTGCTTTTATAACTGCTGGAGCATAAGTAATCATCTAAACCACTATTAGACATGGTATCCTTTAGTAAGCAAGCTCCACCTCCTAAAAAAACTTTTGCGCAAAACCGATTACAACTATTTTGGCTTTAAAGTTTTAGATGATTACTTATTACTTATTATTACTTAACAATTTACGTTTGTTCAATGCTGAGTGATGAAGAGATTTGAGTCTTTAACTACATGAAGTAATAATAAACAACTTTTCATAGCTACATTAAAAATTTATGAGAGTGCAAACTTTTGAACACACCATCGTAAACTTAAAAAAAAAACACCTGATGCAGAGATATCACAAAGCCAAGTTCTGCTATAGCTAAGACAAAGCAACCTGACTAAAGACTTGAAACAGAATCAAAAAAAGGAAGCTTATTGTTTAGCATTGCTAAAATAAATGTACCACTTACTGAGCAAACTCGCCACATATATAAGCAGCTGCAAACAAAACCTCCTGCATTCCATTCCTCTTCAACTGAGAAATTAAAGCATGAGCATTTTCAAGCAATGCAGCCTAAAAAAGAGTTAAACCGGAGTTCAAATCTTTTAAATCCAACAACATAAAGCATCCGATCACTGGAATACATTAACACGGATCAAATTTTAAGCCACAAAAAAGAACATCACTGCTGCAAAAAAAACATGGATTTATTCGCGAGACTATGGGGTGTGACAAAAAAGAAACCGAACTGAATTAACCACGCTATTGGCACGGTACTAATCGGCAAGCCACTAGGTCACCGTAAAATACAACTTTTAGCTGTGTTGTGTTGCAATTTTTTTGCAATAGGTTTTCTATTTTTGTGTTACAAGTTTTTTGTGTAACATAGTATCAGTAGCCTTTGTCACAGTTTTGTTCGGAGATACTTTGTCTCATAGGTAAACATTGGCCCACACACAAAAAAAAAATTTTGAAGAAGTCCAATAAGCAATTGATGTCGCAAATGGTTAAAGCAACGATGTAGAATTATTGTAGTTTAGCATCCTTAAAACATAATCAAAAGATGAAACTGCAAAATTTACATCAATTGAATAAAATTATTGGGATTAAAAACTTTTTTCGATTTTTTGGCAAAATTTTCGATCGTACACCTCTCCCTATTTTCAGTATATGCTCACACGAGAAGCTAAAATGCTATGCCATTGTTGAAGTACCATAGCATGACCAACAACCAGCAAAGTATAAAATTTAACCATTAGCAACTATGTTTGAGAAATAAAGTTGAAAATTTTTTTTCTGAAAATTTTGAAATGTGGAAAACTTTGGTCGACAATGAAAGTTTAGTTCAATGATGTAAATGGTGCTTTGAGTAAAGTGCATCAGTATTTTTGCTATACTGGTTGATAATTTTTAGTACTACTGGTACTAGGCACGTTCCGAGTTTCAGGGGGAGGGGAAACTGAGGGGCCAGGCCCCTTCCCCGCGAAAGCATTGCCTGCCCAGAGTTTTCGACTCAGTACCAGTAAAGGTACATTTTCTACGTGAATACCTGTGCATTTTTAAGTGATTCTTTTGTGCATTGTTAAGCTAACCCTTAAACTGACTATGTACAAATTTTTGTCCATTCCGAAATCTCTATCAAAGCGTCAAAAAAGTTATAAAATATGAAAATATTGTCGCTATGCACTAATTATAAAATTTGTTCGTTGGTAGTTAAAGGGTTATCATAATGAAGTGTTGTTTGTAAGTGAATACCGGTACTTATGCCATTTCTAAGTTCTGCAAAGTGTTCTTTAATAAAGTAAGTACCAGCACCTGTGCTCTTTTCGAAGCTATTTTCTGTGCATTTTCAGTTATAAACGTGGTCACTGGTCAAAATTCTGCTTCTATTGTGAAGCAGCACCAAGTTCTATTTTAAAACACACTCTGCGGGCTAACGTACACTTACAGTGGGCAAGTTTAACGTTTACAGTGAAAATATATCATTGGGTTGATGTTGCCTGTCAGTGGCAAACTTTGGCCCAGCAAGAATACATATATATATAAAAAAATGGAAACCCAGCAAGCAAAAAGTTTATTTTTTGTACGTGGTTTGGTTAGAGTCTCTTGCCCCTCTGCAGCTATTAACTGGCGTTCAACATGCATTGTGGCTTTGGAGATACATCAAAATGTTGAAAAAGCGGGGCAAAGTATCCACGAACGACGGAACTTTTTGTCGCATTTGCTTGCACTCTGTACTGTCGTTTGTTAAGAAACTGTTAGTGGCTCATGAATGGAACAACGGATCAACTTGAAATTTTAGGTGAAACTAAAGTAGACCCCCAACTGAGTGTTTTAAACTTCCTAAAAAGGTTTATGGTAAAGATGTAATGTCAAAAACGCAGATTTTCGAATGGGCAAAGATTTCCGCAAGAAAGTGGAGGAAGATCTCAAAACGGGACGACCTTCCACAACGAGCCAAGTCAACTGAACGCGACAAACTGACCGCGAACCAACGGTTTCGTTACATTGCTTTCGTCACTGATTTCGTCGCAATGATTTCGTCACAAAGTGAGGGTTTGGGCAAGATGGCTCTGGGGATAGTAAAAATATATTTAGGATTGCCCTTCTCAGCCAATCGGCATTGCTCGCGATCAGTTGTCGTGGACCCCTTCCACAACGTGCACAGATGAAAACACCACGAAAGTGTATCAGCTGGTGCGAAGTGATCACAGGTTGACTGTATAAATGATATCTGAAGAACTGATCCCAAACACAGAGTCAGCAGGCTGGGACTGTGGAGTGAAAAGTTATGGCTTCTCCACCACGACAACGCACCCACACTTAAAGCAATTAGCGTGAAGAGGCTCTAGGCCAAAAAACAACTAATACCTCTTGACCACCCTCCCTATTCCCCAGACTTGGTGCCTTGTGACTCTTGGCTTTTTCCGAGACTGAAAGCTGTGATGAAAGGGACTCATTTTTCGTCTCTGAAGGAAATAAAAGCCTCAGTGACGAAGAAGCTCAAGAGATTCGAAGAAGAGGATTCCACCAAGTGCTTTCGTTGGGAGGCAGAATCGCATGAAAAAGTGCATTGACTAGGTCCTCAGAGGGGAATTACTTTAAAGGGGACAATTCACAAAGTATCAAAATATGCTGTATTAAAATTTCTATAACAACAGTCCGGTTTCTTTTTTGCCACACCTCGTATAAACTGTACGATGTGATTAAATTTTCAAGTGTACCGCGAAAGATAGGGATTAGAGGAAGCTCTAATTTTGGTACTGAGGTATGCATCCAAGTTACTTTTATCGTTAGGTATATATTGATCCAGATAACGACTATGACTCGAGTGCTTTTTAAAAGCAATAAGCAATTACCAGTTGATTGCAATAGGTAGGGTAAGAATGCGATTATAATGCAGCAATATTTTAATAACTTGTTATCTAAAGGACCATTGTGACGCAAGCTTACCATTTGGTTGGCGGCAAATTCTCGAATAGCTCGAACACGGATAGCTACGTCTAGAAGTTGCGTTGAAACCAGTGAACCGTGTCGAGTAGTACCATCCATGCGCGTCAACTCAACCAAAACAGTAATGTACCTACAAATTAAACGTTGGGTTAATTTTAGACCATTAAGAAAGGAAAGGGGGCTGCATGTGTCCAACTGTCCACTGCTCAAAGGCCGAAGTGTAAAAACAACAGGAAGGGACTATTTCACTGGAAATTTTTATCAAGTTTTTTTTTAATTCTAACACCAACTCAAATCCTTTTTTTAAAACTAACCCCAAACCTAACCCTAATCTTTACCTTAAAAAAGCAAATGAAAAAGCGTTGATGAATATTTCTCATTTTCGTTTTATTCTCTGTAACTTAAAATTTTCGGTAAAATAGTCACTACCAAAGCAATATGAACAGATTCAAATCATGTACGGTGCAAATTCATGGCAACCCATCCGCTACAATGCCATTATGTTCAAATTAATTCTCTTTGAAGTCTTTTAACACTTTGTAGATACTTATTTTAGTCATAGGTAGAAATAAACAATAAGTAATCCAAGGAAAAAAAATAATTACCATTCAAAATTAGTGATGTACTGGTAGTTGTTTTGCGAACATATTTCAATGATTTTTGAAAGCAATTCATCTCTGTATTGGCTTCCCTCTGCCTTTTCAACGTGCAGCATCAACTTCTTTATTATCTCCATTAAATTCTTCTTGGAAACCTGAAAAAAGGAGTGTGGCTACACTAAACAACATCATCTAACAGATCTTTGTAAATGTTGGCTTACAAGAGACTCAGACGGCAAAGAATTCAAATCGTTTACTATACTTGCTGTATTACGACGAAGCGCGTAACGAGTTTGCAGGGTACATCTCCGCGTCATTGCACCAGCGGGCAACACAGCTCCTACGAAATATCGCCTTTACCTAAACACTAACTAGTTCTGTGGGTAAGCAGGCACACGATAGAACTTAAAAAGAGACATCATTTCATTATTGAAGAACTAGTTTCTTTTTATCAACTCGCATCTAACCTACTTTCCACTTAATCTCAGCTTAACCAATAAGCAGCATCACAACCGATCAGTGATCGAGTGGATAGAGCGTCTGCTACTGAAGCGGCAGACTCGGGTTCGATTCCCGGTCGGGTCAAACCAAAGACTATAAAAATTGGTATTCACAGCTTTCCTGCTTGACGTTCAGCAATTAAAAGGACATTGTGAAGCCTCCACCGTGTGTTTAGACAGGTAAGCAGGTGGCAGATTGACTCGGAGACCGAAAGGTCCCTTCGCTGTCTCTTGGCCAAGGCAACTTGATGAATGAAATGTAATTATAATTATTAAATTTCCAGACCGAATAGAAAAACCCTCCATCCGTGACAAAACCTACCATTCCTGAGAGTAAATCCAGTGCTCTGAGACGAATGGACTCGTCCTTGTCGTCAAGACACTGGAGAATCAAATCCTTGTGAGCCTGAACTGCTTTAGGATGGGTTTTCAATATCCGCGACATCGCAAGAAGACCGAGATATTTCACTGCAGCAAAAAGACGAAAGTTAATGGAAATTAATTGCTAGTGCCAACAAATAAAACTTTTGACGTAGAGTGGAAATAACGAGGTCGAAAGCTTTGGTATACTAGTACAGTGGTTTCCATCGTCAATGACGATCGAAATTTCTGCCAGTGAAACCGATAATGCATCATCTTTTTTACCATTATATGCATGATTTCGCTTAAAATTAATTTAAATAATGTTTGAAGAGCTCAGAAGCATTTTCGGTTTGACTACGGTAGTCGAAACCAGAGCAAAAGCTAACAGCTAAATCTGGAAAGTAAGGATTCAAAGTTTGGAAATAAAACTCGGCAACATAACATTAATCTTCGCAAACCTGCAATAATCAACCTAGATCTGAAATAATCAACTTTAAGACCTGATTCCAGTAAAATTCATAAAAAGAAGGAAAGTCAAGTTGATCCTAAAGGTCTTGCCTATGCAATGCACATTATGTAATAAGCATATTTCACCTGAAAGCGGCTCCCTCATTGTGCTTATTCAAATGAATAGATTTCTTAGATACTACACTACACATTCCACCTCGCAAACAGCATTAAGCAGTCTGGTTCAAATCGATCAAAACCAAATTAAAAATCCATTTTAATCTTACAGTTCTGGTCCGTGTCTTCAATTAAAATTCGTAGCTTTTGAACGCACAGCTGAAAATAGTGAACTTGTAAGCTAAAGGTAATAGCCGCAATACGTGAGTTTCTTACTGTTTACTTGAGATTAAGTCATGACGAAAACATTAATAAGCAAATAAGATTTTGAATAATTTATTTTCTACTTCTGGAAGTGCCGCATCCAGAAGGGGGTAGACAAGGCACAGCCCTTCTGGAAAATTGTCACACAGCATTACAGTAGCCGTGATGGGCCACTAACGATATGGTGAAAATTTTGCTATACCCCGCTAGAATTGCATGTTGACTACATACTGCTTCTGGATTCAAGTCGGGGTGAGGGACTAAAAATTGGATTGTGAAAAGGTTTTAAACGTTGGGATACAATTAGTATTTTTGCATCGATTAGCCAAGTAAATTTCCGCTCCAACTCGGACTCGGGGAAAGTTTGCTTTTTTAATAAGGCCTTAAATTTCCTTTCACAATGTAAAATGGACATCCCGTAAACGAAGATAACCAATAAAACTTATGCACAGAGTAGGGCCCGAGCCACCTACCTCTCGGAATATCAGTACTCGACAAACCATAATAAACTTATTTTGGACATGTTGAATTATATACACCGGTACCTGAATAACTTAATCGAACCCACGTACAGCAAAATAGTGTGGGTGTAGACCGTATTTAACAAGTCCCTTTTTTTTTGCTTTAACCAACTGTCAATCTTATCTAAATTAGGTTCTGCGTATTATGGCTGTACTAATTATTATTAAGACAAAATTATAAAAGACATTTTGACTAACAATGCGCCAAGCAATTGTTGATCTTTAGCAAGTGATTAAATTAACCCTCAGTTTATTTAACAGAAAGTCCTCATCAGTTTTCTATAACCGAATCTTAGTTAGGTGATTTCTAAGCTAAACCATAGCTTTCAGGTCAAATTTCGACAGATAAACTATTCGTAACTTTAGCATATATAGTACATATATCCATTAACAGAAAAACCTAAATCTTCCTTATTGATGATAGTGATCAAATTTTTGTGATGCAAAAAAATAAACTGCATTAAACCATACAGCTACATAGTTAGTGTAAAGAAAGTTAATGCTTGTTATGTAGGCTACCAAATTAAAAACCTCATGTTTTGGCAACACTTGCGATCCTGCGGTGCGGGTAACATTGCTATTGGTATTCGATTGAAGAACTGACGATCAGTTGTCATGACAAAACAAAAAACATTCACTTCACTGGTGCCATCGGAATTTCTCGTTATCAAACAAACTAAAACGCTTTAGTAGTGAACAAAATTATCGCAATTGCAAAAATATTGTTCATGCAAAAATTAAAAGTCTCGTTAATCAAGTCGATAAGAGAAAGTCAAGTTAAGTATTTGTAGCAAAAAGAATTATGTTTACAAATTATCCTAGAATACTACCATGCATAAAAGAAAGAGCAAAAAACTAAAGTAAAATTCATGAACAAATTAGTCAATTAAAAGATGTTACAACAGAAGTGTCGCAGGTTTTCATACAATATCAATTTCATTAAACTTGAACTGTGCTTAGTAAACGTAAACAAATTTCTCGTACAGCAGTCAAATGAAAACTATTAGTTTAAATTTTGCAGAAACCAAGTTTTCATGTTTTGACATGTTCACAATGTTTGGTTAGTTGGTTCGCAGTCAGGTGTCGTGAACCCATATATAGCGCAACCCACATTCTGAGCGCTTTCTCGGGCGCACCCTTGTTTCACGCCGTAGCGAAATTTCAATGTGCTAATAAAGCTTTCAAGAATAATTTTTTTCTGATTTAACATTTTCCATGTTAGACTCGAGCGAATTTTTACGTCCCACTTTCAGAGCTACAACAGATTTCGTTGTCTTCAATTTTAGATTAGCACTTTGAGGGTCAAGTGCATCAACAAAGATTAACGTTAATCGACCGAACTGCAAAACTTCAGGGAAACATATTGGACAAACAACTAGGCAAACTGCTACAAATATGAAGCAATTCAAAGATTACCTTTCTGAACTTGGCATTTCAATTTAATTTATCCCAATTCGGTAAACCCTATCTACAGATAGCAAAACTGTTTAGCCCAATCAATGGAATAATCTTAATCATTACTGGCGAATTTCACCCCAATATTCACTCCCAAAGTCGGTTTTGGCACCCAAGTAACCTCTGATAATGGGCCATAATTTTGTGTCTGGAGAAATTTGGTTTTGTTAATGTATTTAGTAGTTCATGTTAATTTGAATCAATTTATCAAAGTAAAGTCATGCAATATCAAACCTTCATTATATTGCTGTGGCCCTGCAAGATTAGAGGAGAACAAAACCGTAAAACAACTGCTACAACATAATCAAAAATTTCACAACCATCCAATCAAACCACCTTTGCAATCATTAATTTATTGTCACAAATGAAAACAATTGAACAAAAAGCTTCACTGTACAGTATTAACATCAAAAAATAATAACAAGATGCCTTCAGAAAAGGTATGTGGAACTGGTACGAGGTACAGAAAAAAAAGCATCTTTCAACCAGTTTTGCTTAAAAGACTGCTTTATCGACGATAGGTTTTGAGTGTCCTTTGAAATGGCCACCACGCATTGCTTGAGATCTACCATTAAGAAGCTTTGAGTTCTTCTCTAGGCACATTTTTTCTCGGCATTTGTGGTTATTAACGGAAATTTTAAGCAACTAATAATTATTTTTCTGAACATGTCTGGTTAAATGCTTGAAAAAATCCTTTCAATAAAAAGTGGTTTGGTACATTAAAGCATTAAAAGTTCAGTGTCTACTCACAACTGGTCAGAAAAATACAGAATGTTTGTTTGTCAAAAATATTCTAAGAAACATTTTTGAAAGTCGGAAGAAATGATAAAATTCAGACCTATTACCAGTAACCGCTAACTTAACAGAGTAGATAAAATCACATGAAAAGCAAACTAGCATTCACACAAATAAATACCTGAATGGAAGCGGCGTGATCTTGCATTCCTGAAGTAAATGAGAATAAAACTAGAGCAAGCATGTGGAGAAAGAAAACTTGTAGTTATAATTATTGCAAAACAATCCAGATAATGTATCATCATTTTGAAAAGCAGGTTTCAAAACCACGTTGTGAAAATCTCGAAATTTTTTATTACCGTAGTCTCGAAGGTCAAATTTATAACCACTGACAGCATAGTAAACTAATACTAATCTCAAGGTCCATTAACAGCTTTACCTTAATGCTTAACACTCAAGGAGTATGCAACTATGCAGCTATTAATTATTACAATATTGTTTTTTTCTCGCTTCGTGGATGTGTACGGAAAAAAATAAAAATCAATTCAATTTAGTTCTTAGATATAACATTAAAAGTAAAACACGACAAAAAAAACAAAACCAACAGCAAATGTGTCACATACTCTATCTAATGCATAATTTCAGCAGTTCTTCACAAAATAGGTCAAATTTAGTCGAGAATGTTTGGTTATTTACCACGAAGTGTATAGTCCGTCACACCAAAAGTTGCAAAGCCCTTTTCTGGAGGATCATGACTTGGAAGTAACTACAGTAAACCTCAAACTTGACAAATATAAACGAAGCACGTTCGATATTCAGGGTTGCCACAGAAACCGCAAAATCCAATTCCAGGACTTTTTTAGGTCATTTTCCAGGACTGTTTAAGGTTTTTTTACAGGACTTCAAATTTAATTTTGACTGTTACTCTTTCATGCACTTTCTTTTTTGTGCTTGTGATTGACGAAAAATTGTGATGTAACGCATTTGCATTCCTGGTACTGACTACTAGCCAGGTGCAAAACCAGAGATTTGCAATGGGACGGTTGTGCTTTTGGGTATGGGGGCAGAGCCCAGCCGCCGGAAGCCGTTGGGGGTCTGGGGGCAAAGCCCCCAGCGCTCGAAAATTTTGCAATTTTTTTGCAATAATAACTTAATTTTAGGCCTAGTTTGGTAAAGATTATTGCTTTTAAAACGTGGCATAGAAATTAGTACTGCAAAAACGGGATTAAACTGGTTGCATAATGGTCAAAAGGATGTGGGTGATGGCTAGAGCTCGACCGGTAAGACTTTTTTAGGCCGATAGTGATATAGACAAACTTAATAACATCAATTTTTGTCACTATTTTTCAATTAACTTGACACTAAAAGCTTCAATAATCCTCCTCCAAAGAAAGGATATTTCAAACACAAGTCATACTAAACAAATAGAACGCAAGAGTGCTCGAGCTTGCTCTAAAAAATGAACTGTTTAGAATAATTGCGCTAAGCCGATATTATATCGGCGGAAGGGAGCCGATACGATATACCAGCTTGGTCATGAGATCGGCTGATATATATCGGCTGACCAATATACGGTAACGGTAAAACTTCAGCTCTAGCTTTATTTCCAGCCAGTAAAACATAAAATTCTATCATTTGAAAAAGATAAGGCTTATTTGCACGCCAGCGTTCAAACAAAAAAAACGCTATCGTAGCTCCTAACCCCAACCTTAAACTTAACTCAAACTGTAACCCTAGCTCTAACCCTAACTTTAATCCTACTCCAAACTCAAAATCTAAACCCCAATTAACCACTAACTATTATAATTTAAAAAATAAAAGAGCAAATGAGCACCCATTCTTGCTCTCTCATTCTCTATATGCAGAGCTCATTTGCACGCTAAACTGTAAATCGACACTTCCTTGGAAAAAACTCACAAGTATTAATCCAAATCGTCTATATTTTATAACGCTAGATAAAGGTATAATTTGGGAGGAGGGACTAATGAAAGGAGATTTGAGAAGTTGATTGGTAACTAAGAGAATTAAATACTGAATGGACCCTTTTTTTACAAAGCCTACGTTTAGCATTTTGCATCAAGCGATCGAATTGATTGTTTATTTTTAACATTTTTAGTTAGTTCTTACTGGTTTTATTTTCGACCCTTATTAGCCCTTCCTCAAAACCATGTTCCAAAAGTGGCTTTAAATTACTTTAGGGTCCATGTTGCTGCAAAAAACTGCCGCAGAAGTCTAGCGCAAAAAACGTCGTATTTTTCTTGTTGTGCATGTTGGTCAACGGGTTAAAGCTACGCTACTGCTACTAGCAGTAATACTGCTACTAGAGTATCGCATTGCAACAAAATTACTGTCCATGAATTCACTTTTCCTAATAATATTCAATAATTTATACATACTGTACTGTAAAGTGCAAATTTCGGTGATTTAAGGAGTAAGTGCTTATTTGCACACTAGCGTACTAGTAAGAACTGCTTAAAAAGAATAAAAGAGCAAAGAGCAGAGGAATGGGCGCTCATATTAACGTTAGGGTAGGAGTTAGGGTTACAGTTTGGGTTAGATTTAGGTTGGGTTAGGGCTAGGATAGCGATTTTTTGGTTTGCGCGACAGCATACAAATAAGCTCTGTCACCTAACAATACAATAAAGCTTTTTGAACAAACTATACAATGCAAATTATTTTAACAATGGTTTTGTACAATTACAAGGTACCAGTTATTATAAAAAATAAACTTCACATTCTGCGCTGGTAAATCACGGGAAAACTTTAAAAACATTTTTCCAGGACTTTCCAGGACTAACAAACAAAATTCAAGGACTTTCAAGGACTTTCCAGGACAGCAAAAAATCTAGGACTTTCCAGGATGTGGCAACCCTGGATATTATATGCACTGAAGTTAAAAAAAAACAAAAAACGATCAATCGTCAAGACTCATTTTCCATTACTTACCTTGAATTACGGTGTTGATGCATTCGTAAAGCAAAGACATGGCCGAGGTACTGCAAATAAAATAGAACAATTGTAAAACAATTTCAGCGGTTAGAGTATTAGCCGGTAAATGTGAGGTATACCGCCCCGCTAACAATATCCAATTTCTGTTTGCAACTCAGCAATACGATTATATCGCAGGATCAAAAAAAAAAAAAACGAATGCAAAGCATTCAAACCGTGGTAGCAACATAACCAGTCAAAGCGTTATTACTCATTTAAACTGTAGTCTGAATCGCGTGAACGAAGCGCAAAGTTCACGTGATTCTATCGGACAATGCTGAAAATAAATAACCTGCATGGCACGTAGTGCGTAGACAGAAGCCGGGTAACAATACATATTAGTTTGACCTTTTTAATCTGAGAATCTTCGCATACGTATTTAAAAGCTACAAATAGTGAGAAAAGTTGCTTCAACTAATCGTTATCGAGCACTTATTGAAATCCCTCATATCAACCACAGACTGAATAGTGAGAAAAATATCGATAATGTTAGTGGACCAAAGATACATTCAGTAAAACCATTTGCAGTTCACTACACTGCTAGCAAATCCAACAAATTTACAACCGTCTGACGTCTTTTTAAAATGTTAATTGTCGCAACACTCACTTGTGTATTAGGTTGGTCAGCGGCTCTATCAGTTTCTTGCCTAATCTTGGCTCCAAAGGTGTAAGCGCTCCAAACTAAAAACAAATAAACTTCATAAAAATTGGCTCCGGCGCATACACGTTCAGTACATATCGCGTAAGCTTCACACCGCATAAACGCCTCAGTGCCTAGACGTTCTGGGGCATTATTGTCGCGGACTAAACACCAGCGTCAACACTTTTCACTCTTAAATGTACCGGTTTCTGGCATGACAGGTAGGGCACACCAAAATTCCACTTTTTTTTCCAAACATGGACATCAGTATTGCAATCCGTGAGGATGTCCGAAAAAACGCTTCTGTGAAAAAATCAGGGAGTTTCGTCAAGTATTCGCGCTGCAACAGCACTTTTAAGTTTTAGGGGGGTATTTTCTTGAAATTTGGGGGTGCCAATATCTAAAAAGTGCTATATTTTTATTTTTACGTAAAAAAATCGTTTTTACACGTAATTATGTTTACGTGCCAAGGTTTGACTTATCAATCTAAGCATAATTTGCCGATACTGCTGCTTAACAAGGACTTTTTTGGGGTAATTTTTCTCATTTTAGAGCAATTTTTGAACAAAATTTCAGGTATTTTTCTAAGTTTCAGCCATTTTTTGAGCATGAATGTACTGAACATGTTAATACTACACTTTGTGAGAAAGGTGTTTTAGGACAAACTTTGTTTTAGAGCCTGAACACCACGCCAAGTGTTGCCCGTCGTTCAGGTTCCTCTGTTTTTTATCCCGGAGAGGGCCCTTTTCCTGCATGTCATCAAGGGAACGATCACGGTTGGGAATGATAAGTTCAGTGTCTTTTGGCCAAAGTGGATTTACGAAAATCTGGGTAGAGCTTTCGTGTGTCTTCTACACAGTGTAGTAGCATCCTCCTTTGTTCCTCATCATCCGTCAAAACGTCCTTGAACTCCTCCATCAGTCTCACTCCTCTTTCCGCCACATCATTCACAACTTTGAGGTGAATAGTGAAAATAAGTTATGATGTTCAGTTAATAGTTTGGACTAAATGTGAATAGATTTGACCTCAATATGTTGACAGTGACACCAGATATGTTGACAGTGACTGTGACACCAGATATGTTGACAGCTGTAGGACAAAAAAATAATTCTACACTTCCTTTATCTTAATTAATCTAAAAAATAATCAAGGTTATTGGATCACAATATTGAATTATGACGTTGCCCTATACCACGTGTAGTGTTGCAAAGTATTTTCATTAAAGTATCAGTGCAGTTGCAAAGCGTTAGTATTAAGTTTGTTTAAGCTGGGGAACAAAAAGATGGTCTCAACAAGATCTACAGATGTAGCATTTCCTCTTATTGGCAAGCCAATAGATAGGCTCTCCTCTTTGAAACTACCCACGAATTTGGAGAAGATGCAGAAACTTTTGTATCATTTTAAATGTGACAAATTAAGCAAACAGAAATCAATCAATCGGACTTGCGACGAAGTTGTTCTCTAGTGGCAAAAAGTTGCAGAGGGTTTTACTCCTGGATACACTTGCTACCTAAGTGTAAATTCTATCAAGACCAGAATCAATACGTTTTGGGAAGAATACAGGACAACGCAAGCTTGGGGAAAAAGGAGTTCTGAAGAACATTCTAAGGCTTCCAAAAATTTCAAGGAAAAGTTAGAATCTCTTTTTGATATTGTTAAGCCGGATATTAAGTTTAGACTGTGTGAAGACGATTGGAAATTTGTGCAGGATCAAAGAATGGAACGAAAGTCGACGTTTGGTAACAGGGACACCAAATTATTGATTCGTTTGGAGCGAAAAAAGATACGCGGAGAAAACCACAAGAGACGGCAGGACCAGGCAAAAGAGGAGAAAGAAATGCTCACAATGGTTTTGGGGGGTAAAGAAAGCGATGGGTCAGTTGAGGAACAAACGGGTGAAGATTTCTGTGAGCCTCCTTCTAAGCAACGGAAGAATCCGGACCGGATTCTGCTGCACGTGCCACGGAATATTGCATCAACGTCGCAGGTGGTGATGACTGCAGACCGACGTAAGATTTCGAGTAATGCTCTGAATGATATCATCGCATCAATCATCAGAGAAAGTCAAGGATGCGTAAAAGATTTTGTGCTTAGCCAAATGAGTACTTTAAGAGGACGTAAGAAGCTTCGTTCCTTGAAGTTCGAGTCAGTAAAGGAAAATTTTTTGGCCGGGTTGGATGATCATTACTTCACAATTCACTGGGACGAAAAGTTATTGAAATGCGGAACAGCCTATACTCACAAGGAGCATCTAGCTGTTTTGGCAAGTTCTACAAACGGGAAACTGGTGAAGTTATTGGGCATTACAGATCTTGATAGCGGAACTGGTTTAAATCAAGCGAAGGCAATCAAAAATATGTTGGATGAATGGAGCATGGAGCAGCGATGTGTTGCAATGTGTTTCGACACAACTGCATCCAACACCGGGAAATTCGCTGGAGCATGTATTCTATTGGAAGCTCTTATAGGCCACCCATTACTGTGGACATCATGCCGTCACCATATGCCGGAAGTCATTCTGGGAGATGTCTTCAAAGTAATATTCGGTTCTTCCAGTAGCCCCAAAGTAGAATTTTTTGACATTTTGAAATCAAAATGGCCAACACTAAATTTATCTTCAATTGACCAGTCTGACCTTACCAATTTAGGACCACTGGACAGTTTCAAACTTAAGGCATAAGAGAGTCTTCAACATCTGTGCTCTGACGAAAGCACCTACTTACCCAGAGATGACTTTGATGAATTACTGAAGGTGAGTTTGTTTTACCTCAAACAGCAAAGGGTTAGTAACTTTGCGTTTCGGCGCCCAGGAACACAACATCGTGCACGGTGGATGTCGACACCAATTTATGCATTTAAGATGTATCTTCGCCGCAGTCAACTGGATGTAGATGCTACTCTTGTCAATGGATTGAGGCGGTTCTGTAACTTTGCGTCCATCTTCTATGCTCCATATTGGTTGCAGTGCCCTTTAGCTTCGGAAGCAGCTGTGAACGACTTGGAGTTCCATCGAGCCATGATGAACTACTCTAGCGTTGATGAAGAAGTTGCTGAAGCTGCCAGACATGCCTTTTTGAGACATAGGTGGTATTTAACAGCTGAGTTAATACTACTGGCATTGTGCTTTCAGCAACTGCCCGACATCGAATATGAAAAGTTGGCTTTCAGCATTTATAAAAGCTATCAAAAACATGTATCTTTTGTCCAAAATTCAACTGCCCCTCTAATCTCGTAGAATCCTCAATTTCCCAACTTATTCTTAGATACTTGTGTCTCTGACCTTGTGAGCGACCTTAGACACTTGTGTCTCCTTGCAAGACATTCGCTTTCTAACGTATTCACGGGATAAATGGTGCAATTTCGATGAGTATAAGAAATTTAAAATGCTGATTAATGACCTCAAAGTTGTGAATGATGTGGCGGAAAGAGGAGTGAGACTGATGGAGGAGTTCAAGGACGTTTTGACGGATGATGAGGAACAAAGGAGGATGCTACTACACTGTGTAGAAGACACACGAAAGCTCTACCCAGATTTTCGTAAATCCACTTTGGCCAAAAGACACTGAACTTATCATTCCCAACCGTGATCGTTCCCTTGATGACATGCAGGAAAAGGGCCCTCTCCGGGATAAAAAACAGAGGAACCTGAACGACGGGCAACACTTGGCGTGGTGTTCAGGCTCTAAAACAAAGTTTGTCCTAAAACACCTTTCTCACAAAGTGTAGTATTAACATGTTCAGTACATTCATGCTCAAAAAATGGCTGAAACTTAGAAAAATACCTGAAATTTTGTTCAAAAATTGCTCTAAAATGAGAAAAATTACCCCAAAAAAGTCCTTGTTAAGCAGCAGTATCGGCAAATTATGCTTAGATTGATAAGTCAAACCTTGGCACGTAAACATAATTACGTGTAAAAACGATTTTTTTACGTAAAAATAAAAATATAGCACTTTTTAGATATTGGCACCCCCAAATTTCAAGAAAATACCCCCCTAAAACTTAAAAGTGCTGTTGCAGCGCGAATACTTGACGAAACTCCCTGATTTTTTCACAGAAGCGTTTTTTCGGACATCCTCACGGATTGCAATACTGATGTCCATGTTTGGAAAAAAAAGTGGAATTTTTGTGTGCCCTAATGACAGGCAATAATCGCTGCAGACTATGGTATCGTATGTAGGTGAAAAAATTTAATGTTGTTTACTAAAAATCAAAGATTATCTGGAGTAGGCATTGGCTAAAATCGAAAGCAAAAATATAATCAAGAGCGTGATAAAATATTAGATACGTCGTACACAGAATATATGATAAAGTTCTGACAAAAAATTACATTAAAAACCTGAACATTTTCCGAATCATATTACGTTGATAAACCAAACCACATATTTGAAAATGTTTACGATCTACCAGAAGATGCTAAACAAACAGTTTTTTTTGCTCACCAGTTTGATTATCTTAATCAGAACCCAATTGTTGGTTGATGACGTCATGAGCTTGAAAAACACCGGGGCTAGAGACAAGTAATTTTTCGGGTTCTTTCTCGCTAATTCACAAATTACATTCACTGCAGCAGACTGAACCCCTGAAAATATGTTAAGATAATAAAAACTAGATCGATCGTTCGTATGTACCAGGCCCTCAGCGACTGTCTAACCACATCAACGCAGAGCACTTTTTTTGGTTCTGTTTGCAATTCTTTAGTCATACTGGGCCACCAAAACGGGTAGACTACTTGACCCCAATGGAAAATAAGTGTAAAGTGTCTTTCCCAACGACTTATTGCCAGTTCGGGAATTAAACGGGGAGCCAGCAACCTTTCGATCCCTAGACCGACATTCTGCCGCTGAGACTTAATTGCGACGATTTATCGCTTTAATTGTGACTATGTGACGACGCTTTAATTGTGACGATTTATGATCGCCGCAATTAAATCGGTGATTTAGTTTAGTAACAAAAACAACAAAGCGTGTAATCAAAAACAAAACTGAAAAGCGGTCAAAAAATTAAAATAACCACCAAACAGTAACGGTATCCTTAAATTTCATAAATAAATCTACCAAATTTTCATGTAATATTAATGCCCAAAATATGCTGAGAAAAATTTTCTGATCTGGTTGGTGGTTAGACTTTTGAGGCTTTTATTTTGATTTCGACTGAAAAAAATTATCCAACTTAAAAAAAAAAGCACAACATTGAAAGACCTACCAGGATCGGGATCTTCCAACTTCTCTTTCAGTCTCGGAAATGCTGGTCTAAGGGCTTCAGGATAACGCAGAAATATTTTGTAGGAAATTAGAACAGCACGCTTTCTTGTGTACGGACGAATTGATGACATCTGAATTGTTAAAGATCAATCTTATACACAATTACACATCTGCTCAGTTTCATTAACTTCACTGTCTAGTTTACAGAGTAATTTTAATAGTGTTTGGCGTTTCAATTGGGCCGAGACCTTTACAAATAGCATTATGATATGACAAAAAATCACACAACATCAAATCTAGGCTCGTTCTACCTTTAGATACTGTTTATGTGCACCATGCACTTCAACTTCTAAAATTTCCGATTTTGTAATAGTAATTCCAAAATAATAATTAGCCGTTGCAGAAACTGGTTATAATATACTACTTCCGAGTTCAGGCAGTGTACGAAAGAAACAGAAAATCAAGTAGCATATCGTAAATTAAAATATGGTATAAGATACAGTTTGCATTTATCGCATGGACAATGGATGCAGATTATCCATTAAGTCTATCATTCAATAAACTTACCAAAGCAAAGATATCATTAGCAAGATCTCGTGCAAGGTCAGGGGTCATGAAACATGACAGGCCGTTCAGCGCGATGCCAGCATCAAACGGATTCTGTGATCCAAGATCTTTTCGGATCAAATTTGTTGCCAGCATCAAAACATCGGTTTCAGTATGGAAACTCTGAGATGCAGCAAGGTAACCAATCCTCTGCAACACACATGATTCAGCAATAACCTCGATGATATTAACCAAAATCTAAGCATGACCTTTTTTGCTGTAGCAGTTTTGTACCGGTAACTGAGCAAATAATGCACTTCCTAAGTATGAAAATAATTAGCAGCATTCGAAAACTATTCTATTTCATGTTGATTAAAAAAGTTCATTGAGTTAGGCGGTAGACAGGTGTGTAAAAACCTCACACACTAGATGACATTGGTGTAATCTGTATATCTAGTATCTAAATCGCAAGAATCTAACTGCATATTTGAAGCACCTGTATTTTTCACCCTGCTATCCAAATAAATAAAATATCATCAAACTAAGTCAATCTAATGTTAAGATATGGTAGCCAATACCAATCCAGAAACGAGACAAGAAGTCAAAATACAAAGCTTACCTTGAAAGTGAACTTGGCTGAGCTCATCACTTCAATAATATTAAAGGCTGCCCAACTGATGTCATATCCGAGCATTTGAAGCTGAAACCGAAAGAACAATTGCCACAATTATGCAGTCCTGAATTAAGGTTTTGTCATAGACTACAATATCGTGAGGTGAGGTTTAATGAGTATACCTATTATCTAAACACGAGCAAAATCAAAAACCAGTTACTTTTAAAGGTCATTACCGGCACAAAAATAGTAGGCTTAAGTTTTTAACAAGCATGAGAATAGACGCTACTATGTTACGAAGTTACTAAGTAGCAACGAACAATGCTGTTTCTGCAAAAATTACATTTCGTGAAAATCAAACAGTTTAACAGATCTCATATTTTACGAAACAAAGAAAAAGTTTTCTTAAAGATCAAAAAAGTTAGTAGATCTAAAACAGCTTTTGAACACAACACTTACATAAATCAATTTGTTGACAGCATTGGCTTTTGCTGCAAGATTATCTTGCTTCAGCTCACTTTTGATTTCATCAATACATTGTGCAATGAAACGAGCCTAAAATCAAATATCAAATTGCAAGTGTGTATTATAAACACATTTTTAAAATTTTATGCCACCACAGCTGTTAAAGTGCACCAGTTCTGATGATTTTTGGAAATTCTTACTAAGCCAATTACTTGCTGAATAGCAATCTCAATAATTAGCTGTAAAACACAGCATAGTACTGTAGAAAGTTTACATTTTAAATGAAATTTCTCTAAAAGCAATTCTTTTCTAGCAAAAATGTATTGCTTCAGAGTTGTTGTTTTTTTTTGGCAAACTGCTAGGTGCAAATAACTACATTTAAATAGACTCTACAACCTATAAATGTCATACTAATCAACTATATTTCATATAACAAATACTGCTACAAGCATCGTACCTCTGTGTCCTTGTGACTCCGAATTCCTCTCACCAAATCTTGAAGATTTTTATCAAATATTCTATCAAGACTTCTCTTAACATTCTTAAGAGCCATCTTATCACTAAAAGTTATTTTATGTTTTTAAAACATTTGACATACAAGTAAACATAAACTTGCAATTATTTGAAACTAGTCTTTTGGGTCTTTAAATGCTGTAGCAGTGTGATGACATACCTAGTTCCTCTTATATGCTCACGAAATCTGCTTTGCCAAAAAATCACTGTCAGTTATTTTTCTATGGTAAACAATAACAAAGAAAACCCGTTTACATTCATGTAAAATACTGATAGAAATTAGAATGGATAGACAGATAAGATATTTTAATTAAAGCAGCTAAAACATTATATTTTTGTTGCATTGTTTTTGACTTCATTACTCAAGTCCATTTACCATGCTCTCAAGATATAAAAAGCACAAACAATTCTAACATTTAATCAAATACTTTTTAAAACAACATATTAACCATTTAAGACCTGGTCTACAGTGTGTAAAAGCATGAGCATATGAGCAAGCATGGCAGTATGGTACACGTTTTTTTATGAAGGTACGGGTATGGTCCTTTGGTACGTTGTTTAAAGATGTGTAATAAATGTACCATACCATGTTTGGAAACTTCATATGAGTTGAAAAGCTCCAAACTTGGCAAAACTTATATTCATGAATTCAATTTCAGAAAATATATGCAGTTAAACCTCTTTTGAAGCATGGAAAATGAGAACTTTGAAAAAACCTTACGAATTTTTTTGACCAACAATTTAGGGTGCATCAGTTTCCTCCGACTTTTCACTATCAAGCTTAACTTTTTGTCACTTGTCAGGTGAAGTATGAAACTAATATGTGCAAAATATTTCTTTGATTGGAGCACATTTAACCCTACTGCATGGCTGTGGATTTAGTCACTTAATGCAGAATTTCATTTTTGACACTAGATGGCATACATTAATAAATGTGACATTTAGCTGTGTTCAAAAAGTTCGCTTGTGTGTTTTTCAACAAACCAAAATTTTTTTTCAAAATTGGTCAAGTATAAGCTGAAATATGAAGAGTTTAGATCTGTTTGTCTATTCAGTGCTGCCTCCAGTGGTGAAACTTGTAAAGCTTTCACATATAATAGCTTCTTAATTTCTTGCTGTGTTCAACCAAAACTAGTGTCTACACCTCCATTTTCAATGATGGAGAATCTCCATTGCTGCAGTTTATTTGAATGAATTTGGATGCTAGGTGGCACACTAAGCTGTCTTGAAGCTCGAAGGTTTGCAAATTTTGAGCAAATCACTATTCAAATGCTGGTCCACAGCAAGCCTATTGAGTTTAAATTGTTTACCATATCTTGCATGATTAGTCAAGTAAGATCTAATTTACATAGGCAAAGACATTTTCATGAAACATTTTTAAATCAACAGCCATGCAAGGGGGTTAAATGCGGTCCGAACAGAAAAATATTTTGCACGTATCATTTTTATACTTAACCTGACAAGAGACAAAAAGGTAGGCTTGAGACATTACCAGTGATCTCGTCACAGTGGTTTCATCACCAAGTGAGGGTTAGGAAGACAGCTATGGGGATAGTAGAATAGCTTAATATTTGCTGTTCTCAGTCAATGCTTTAATTCTGAATTTGAATAATGCAATTGTACAATACGGTTGGCAGATAGTCCTGTTCTGTCTTTGCTGTCTTCAGAATGCCGTCTGTCATGTAAGCACTTTCTGACAAAATCACTGCGATGAAACCACAGGCAACCGCTTGATAGTAAAAAGTTGAGGGGAACTGATGCACCCTAAATACTATATCTTTCAAGTACAGTACATTTTTAGCATATTCTTCGATGAAAAGCATGTAGGCACGATATGGATGCAACCTTTGCTTTTGTTATGTTAGGTTAGGCAACACAAAAAACAATTAAATCAACTTTATCAAGCCAGCTTTTTCGAGGATACTCAATCATTTAAAAGATGAGTCCGACGATGTTTAAAGCCATTTTTTAATTTTCTGCCACCTAACCACTGGTTTAAATTAAGAGAAATTTGATATAGACCATCGCCCAGTATATCACCTTCCCACCATACAAGTTGTCAGTTAGCTAAAATAAACTACACATATACTATGCCCTTAATGCTCACCATTTTATGAACTGTAAGGACTGGCCCAATACCTACAATTTATGCTTATGTATTTGAAATAGAATTCATGCAGTTAGTTAAGAACTTTTACAAGTGTATGATCACACAATATTTTACTCAGCTACATGTTCTTGGTCAACAACAATTACATTTAGTCTTGAAGATTGTTTTTGGTGACAGTTTCAACTTTCGAAGCAAAATAATGTTCAGTAGCATTTAAAAGTTAATTGAACGAACAAACAATGTCACAAGCAGCAGTCAGGATGTAACATGTTACCAACCACAAACGCTGAGAAAATGTCAAAGATGAGTGCTGCTTAATTCAGCAAACATAACCTAATCATAACATTTCAAAATTGGCTACTGTGTTTCGCAAAAAAGAGTTTTGAAGTGTTGCGCTTCATGCATGTCCAAGTCTATCATTGCTCAGCACATTCAATATCTCAATCTGAAATAAACAAGAACCTGATATCAAAAATGATAAACAAATACCACATGTTATTTTGGCTTCAAAGGTCCATAATCTCGGCGAGCTTGTTTGTTTCTGCTCAGCACTTCGCCTGGGGATGGATAAGGTCGCTGTTGAAACAATGGTCCATTTGCTGTTGAATCAACACCTGTTTTGGCATCATCAACCTTTTTCAATCCTTGTGACCATCCCCCAACAGGAGCATCTGAATATGAACTTGGGTCCATTGGATCAAATTCTTCTCTTGCTCGAGATGATTTCTTTTTTTCATGGCCAGGTTTTCTATACAATTGTGGTCCTTTATGATAATGGGGTTGTCTGGATTGTTTTTCTTCTTCAGGAGGTTTGTCATCTTCTTCAACTGCAATTCGAACAGACTTTTTTGGCGCAGGATAAGTGATAATTGCTTCGGGGTCATTAGGAGGTAACCAACTGACTTTGTCAGAAATTGTATCCCAATAATACCATGTATCTTGGTCAGGCTCCCAAACTTTTTGCCAATGAGTAGGAAGAGGAGTCCCAAATTCATCTGTATGCTCATCTAAACTTGGTTTATCATAACTCTCAGCAATAACTTCTTCATCAGATGCAGGAGGATTTTCTGCTGATAAAATCCCTCTTTTTGCAAGTCGAGCAGCTAAAGCTGGTGGAAGGGGCATTGCTATAAACTACAATTATAACTGCTTTACCAGTAGGCTTATTTCAGATTTACCAGTATCTGTGTGCCTATATCGGTGTATATGCAATAAATCAGTTAAAGCTTATAAACAAGACTAATGTACTTGTATATCCAACTTGAAAATTACAGTAACATTATGATAATTACTGTGGGCTAGGGTGCCAATTTTGCCACAAAGTTTTTATTTTCTTTTGACCTGTGTTCAAATGGTGTATTTTGTATAAAAACGTTTTCTGTCAAATATTTTTAAAAACAGTCAATTTCAAGGAGTTCTTTGACAGAATTTCATGAACCATTGTGAAAATAAACAAAAACGTCTTTAACTTCTTAATCGTTCATGTTTAAAACCTCATTTTGGGCTCCATACCCACTAATTCAAACCTGAGAATGCTTTTGGAGATTAAAATGTGATCGAATTTAAGCTTACTTTGATTCTGGCATAGTTAACAACAGAGCACCAAAATCACTGTTTTGCACTACATTTTCTTGTCATGTAATATAGTAACATGTTACCAAATCAATTTTTAGGTATAATTTTGGTATGAGATGGCAAAGGTGAAATTAAAAAGTTTTAATGCTTCCTTATAATGTAACTTTATTAACTATGAATCTAGTTATGGTAGTTTGGTAACATGGTTGTGTGGTAGCCTCTTCATACTATTTTATTAGTTATTAAAAGCATAGAAGGACCACTGCATGCTATGTGATGTGCAGATTACTGGTAAACTTTTGTACAAATACTTTAATTTTGAGTCAGCAAACATACTGCAGTACAAACTAAATTGGCTGTTGTTCCAAAATGTTTCTGTACTAAATTAATTTATTTCTGTCTTCTTGTACTGGTATGAAATTTTTTGTATCATGGTTTGACGAACAATTTTTCATGACTTTTGGTTACTTTGAATCAATACTCTTCAAGCAACTTTGATTGACTACTGCTTTATTTCTAAGCATTAAAGCAAAAACCAGCAACTTTCATGCAACATTTTGAATTTGTCTTGGTCAAAACAACATAAATGTCTCAAAGTATTTTACATAAATAAATGTGTAATGTTTTGTTAGATTTTGCTATCTTAACTTTTATTTGGTATCGAAAACTATCTTTCTTTCCAAGTTCTAAAAATTGGTAGTTTCTTTGTAAAGCTACATGCAGCATAGCGTATGACAATGTGCTATTTAGTCCCTTCCAAATTAATCCAGATCTGAAGGCTGCAATAATGATATGAAAGTTTTTAGAAACTGTTGGCAAAACTTTATTGTAGGTGATCTTGAGCATTTTACTTTTGAACGTTGTTGAAGTGTTATTAAGATATGCTTCAAAAATAGTTGCACTTTAAAGCAAAACTAGTGGTATGTTATACTAAACAAACTATAAAATTGCATCTACATGTCAAATATCGAAATCTTTGCTTCCATTCATTTATGCTGATGTTGATCCTTTGATAAATAAGTCATTAAAGTCAACATTAATGGTCCTACAAAACAATGCAAAAAACTTACGATGCAAATTTGGTAGCTCACACAAACAAAATTCTCTTGGTTAATAAATTCAAGTTAGGAATTAGGAAATGATTCAAAAAACGTAGCAGAATTGTGACCTCAACCTCATCTCAGTTGTTCCTAACCTCTGCATCAAGGTTTGGGTTTGATAAAGCACACTTTAAAAAATTTAACAGTTTGATATAAGAAAAATATTTATGTTTTGAAAAGTGACCCTTACTTTCTTTCAAAAATATTGATTTCTAAGCAGATGCCAGTTAAAAATGTTAATGCCTTAAATGTTCTAGTAGCTGTGCTAATGAGCTAAAAATGGAGTAAAACTCAGGAGCCCATAAATTTTATCAAAACTATTTCCAAAACATTATGCATAGCGTGAAAATAGTTCTAGACAGGAGATCCAAAATTGTCAGTATTCACACATGCTGGGTATAACCTCAAGTTGAAGAAACTTTAGGCGCCAACTAAAACTGAGTTAGGAAACTCGACAAGCTAACATCATTTGAAAAATCGGCCCAAAAATTGCATACTGGAATGATGTAAATAGTGTTGTATATCTACATTGCTTAAGACTTGTTTGAGGCCATGTTTTGGATGATATGCTATTTGGAAAAGATTTAACTGTTTAATTGATAATACCCCAACGGGGTGAAATCGATTTTAGGTAGTACAGAAATATATTTTAGCAGAGTAGTAAATTGTTTTCTCTTAATTTTTTGTAGTCTGTGTGCTCAGAAATTTTGGTGTGTGCACACTTTTTGGAAATGACTAATAGTAGTAATATTTGTGTAACAACCCACGTGCAACAATATGTCTGTGTGCAGTAAATTTATGGATGTGCACAGTCTCTGAAAGCTGTGTGTGTGTGCACATGTGCACAGCTTAGACGGAACACTAATGTAGTACATTAACGGTGGCTGATTTCATATGTGCCCGATAAGCTGATGGCTGTAATACTTTTCATTTTTATAGACAACATCCTCAGCTAGTGTAACTAAAGACCTAAATAGCATGCTAAGCTTTTAAAAAGGAATAAATTACATTTGTGCTGTCTTACTCTCAACACTGATTTGAAAAGAAATGGTAAATACTGCCAAAAAAAATTTAAGTTTTATTCTTATATAAGTCATATGGGTTGATTTTTAAAAATGTAGAATGTTAATGGGGTAATACTGGTGATAGAATTAAGCACTAGATACTTGTATGCGCTATTAGGCAATAAGTAATAGATAAAACGGTATATTAGAAGGTTAAATTATAAGTTAGATTGCTGACTGGCAATTAAAAAACTAAATACCATATTCATGGACAATGCAATCTAGAATCACGCACGTTATGAAATTGGTAGAGCTAGATATTTTGTTACATTTTAAAAATTACTGTGAAAATTCAATGCATGTGATAGTTTTTCTAAAGAAAAACGTTAAATATCATTATACAAAGTGAACATAATCAATTTAACGTGAATAGCACTAAAAATTTTCTTTCAAGCATAAAAAATGAAGAAATACACTCAACAAGGCGGTTTACACTCGGTTTACAGGCGGTTTACACTCAACAAATTTGAGATGACTGTCAAATGTAAGGTTTTCATCAACCCATAGTCCCAAGTACTTGACGTAACTATTTACAGTTATTGGAAGACCACCACATAATATTTTTGGTTTTTGTGTGGCAGTTTTTGCTCCTGGAGTTATAACTAATGCACTAGATTTTGCAGTGTTAATTGTGAGCTGATTAGCTTTCATCCAAAGATTAGCTATTTCGACCTTGCAGTTCATTCAGGTTTATAAATCCTTTTCTTTTGAAGCTTTGACATATAAGCAAGTGTCATCTGCATATAGTACAAGAGTAAAACCAAAAACGTTGAAAATATCATTGACATAAATGGAGAAAAGTATAAGACCAAGGTTTGATCCCTGAGGAACACCAAATTGTGTTGTTTTACTTGCGGAATAGCTACGATTAATATACACGAACTGTTTACATCCTGTGAGGTAAAATTTAAACAGGTTTATATACTACACCACAATGATGTAGAAGTATGTCATGCAAAACCAGATTAAATGCCTTCTTTAAATCCAGAAATATTAATCCAGCGAGTTTTTTTTTTTCATTCATATGGTTGTTTATTTTGCTCATTATATCTAGCATAGCATGTGTAGTAGATAAGTTTTGTCAAAAACCATATTGGTTAGGGTGAATAATTTTATTTTTCTCAAAAGAATTTTGAAAGACGAGAATTGATGAGTTTCTCTAGGATTTTAGAGAAGTTTGATAGCAATGATATAGGTAGGTACCGTATTTATTCAAGTATAAGTCGCACCCCCATTTTTGACATGAAAAACAGGACAAAATTTTTTTAAACATTATATTCATTCATTGCAATCACATAACACAATCACATAACAAAAAATTAAAAACTATCGAAGTCATCACTGCAGTCACTGTTTTCAAATCTGAAATAGCCCTGCTTACCTCTGGAACATCCTCATCAGCATCCAATGAGGGTGGCAAGTGACGCAATGCAATGTGACTAGTGTGGATAGGTGATAACTAAAAGTGATAGAATGTGAAAAAAGGTGACAGCATTAAAAGTGCAACGTTACTTGCATGGAAGGCAGTAAGTGATATAATTGAATGAAAGGCAACTGCGTAGAAATCGATACCAAGGAAATATTTCAGAAAAATTTTGTATGGCATACAATGCTCTTTATGTATTCAGGTATAAGTCGCACCTGACTTTTTGGTTGATGTTTTGGTACCAAAAAATGCGACTTATACTCGAATAAATACGGTAGTTATTAATTTCAGTTTTAGGTCCAGCTTTAAAGATGGGGATTATTTTTGCTGTTTTTAGACAGTCAGAAAAGATACCAAATTCAAAAGATAAATGAAAAAGATAGGTTACATAGGGTGTAAGTACATCACATGCTATGGGGATAAAGTATGAGTCAATATTGTCGAGCCCTGAAGATTTGCGAAGACAGAGAGAGTGTATAATATTGAACACTTTGCTATGCCTTGGTGGTTCAAGGAACACTGACAAGGCCACTTTCTGGTTCAGATATTTTGAGAATAGGTTGTTTTCATCAGTTTGAAATTTGTCGGCCAGGTTTTAACCAACTGATACAAAATGTTCATTGAGTTTTTCAGCAATTAAGGAACTTTTGTTTATTTCTTGACCACCAATTTTTAAAAGATCTATTATCGATTTGTTAGTTTGGCATTGGTTTGTGGGTAGCGCAGATATAATTAGTTCCCACGTTTTGTGAAGATTATTCAGGTTTCTACCACATTCTTGTCTGCAATAAACTTTCTTAGATGCGTTTTTACTTTAGTCAGTTTGTTTAGGTACTTCTTGTAAAACCTTATCTGGATCATGGTGCCTGCTAAAAAATGGCTCTAGTACAATTTGTGTTTGTGACAAACAGAAATTAAAATAGCTTTTGTAATCCATGGCCTCGACTGTAATTTTTGCTGTCTACGTCACACCTTATTAAGTCTGAAATGGCGCGTGAATTTCAATTGTGTTTTTAATCAACGTGACAAATTCTGCAATCAGCTGATTAAAATTATTAGGTGTAGCATTGTAGATTTGTGGACTAAAAGCTCACAAGTTTGATTCCAGTTGGTGACAGAATTCCTCAGAGTTGAATTTGCTTTTATCGCTGCAGTAGATTTTTATCTTATTTTTGGAGGATTTGTTCAAATTCATAGTGAAGGAAAATATGACAAATGGTCTCTTATATTTGTTTAAATTATGCCAAGCAATAAAATGTTTGAGTCATTGTTTATAATATTATTTATTTATAATGGTTTTTGAGTTCTCTGTTAAGGGCGTGGAATTTGTTATTGTGGGAAATGCGCTATTACCCAATATCATATTCAAAAATCATTTGCAGAAGAGTTGGAAGAATCTGGTGAAAGGTTAACATTAAAATCTCCAAAAAGGTAAAAGGTTTGATTAGTTTTTGTGATCTTCATAATGCTTTCGTTCAGGGCAGAAATAAAGTTTTCGTGTAAAAGTGTGCACACACTCTCACTTCTCTCATGCATGCACTCATTAGGGTTAGGGCTAGATTTGGGGAATAGCTTAGATCGGAGAGAGCGCATGCACGCTAATACATAGATCGCAGAGCTTCTGACAAAAAGCGGACAACTTATCCTTAGCAACACCCCTATTTTCATAGGCCTACATTGTGTACAGTTTCAATGGCTTAAAAAACTTGTTTTTATACAATATACCTACAGACTGACAGACTACAGTACACACGTAGAAGTGGGCACTTGCGCCGCAATAACTGTGGCACAAGCTTGTGGCGCAACTATTTCACTTGCATTAGCACTTGCACCGCAATTATTTTTAAACGGTTGCACTGACACTTGCGCCGCAAGTAATTTAGCAATTTTGAGCGCAATTGCAGGTTAATTATACGATTATGAATGATTGTTTTTCAATCAAATGTGATTAAAGTTAACAAAAAAATATTGACGAGGTACATAGGCATAGCCAGGATTTTTGATTTGAAGGGGAGGCCAAACTGCAAATCACACGTGATGACATCATAAAATTTTTCTAAAAGAGGGACTTTTCACAAGAGAAAGATAGGCTATCGTAACATGGAGAATCAGAAGCCGGGGCCTGGGTTGGCATGTAACCTAGGTTTTGCTAAAGAAAAAGAACTTGAACCTAAAGTTAAAAAGATTTCTAAAATTGTCCAAGTTGGAAGGCATAGTGGGCAAACTAGTTTAGTCCCAACGTATCACAGATGGGGGTCTGGGGGCCGCCGCTGGGCAATTTTTTGCAATATTTTTTGGAAAAAAACAACTATTTTAATGCGATTTGGATCACATTTTGCAAGTTTTTTGAGCTATTTAACATAACTAAATTTTTAAGAAATGAAAGCCAATTGAAATAATCAAATTGGTAAATCTTCCCTTTACTTTAAGATTAAGTTCAAAATACATTTAAAATCTTGAGCTTGAGGGTTATATTTTGTAAGTGACTTAGCCCAAGTTGGAAAAGCAAAGTACATTGCCTCCTGCAATATTTTTAGCCGTAATTAATCAACCGAATATTTGCCTCGGGAAATTTTTGTTTTGTCATGAATACAGGCAAGGTATACATGAATTGGAAGGCAAAAATCTGATTTGAGGGAGCCCAGACCACCTACCTGGTGGTTAATGTTAGTCTGTTGTACACATATACTGTTGTAGGTGAAAATGCTTACAGAAATTTGAAACTGAAAAAAACATAATGCTTTGTTGTTATTACTTTCATCATTATCATTGGTGGCATTTCAATTGGGGGGGTGGTTTGCACCCCCCCTCCTGGCTACGCCTATGATGAGGTAGGTTCATAAGTTTTGTCATGAGAAATTCCCTTCGTCTTCTACTTACAATAGGCCTACTTCTACTGGATTTACAGCAGAAGTCTGTGAGTCATCTTTTGCTGAAACATTTTTCCATAAAATATTTTTTTCCAATATTTCAGAAAATTTTTTGATTGAGTAGGTAAGTTAAAAAATGGTTGTAACATCAAATTTAAAAGAGAAAAATTACTTTTGTATTTATCTGTTTAAAAATTCGACAGTCGTTTATAAACAATCTTACACTAGCTTTGGGCATCAATCGTGTTACTCGTGACAGTCCTTTTTTGCTGTAATTCAAAAACGAACTACAAAAACTATTGATTGCAACTTTTTTGCTAGTACGGGATAACTTGAAAGATATTGCAAACAGAAGTGACAGAATTAGTAAAGCTTTTATGAGTAATACTTAGACGGTTCAATTTCTTTAAACGAAAACAGGATGACTTTTTAGTGTGCTCCATTTGTCACAGAATGATGCTAATTGCTCCAGAAGCAAAAAATATGTATTGAAACTTGTAAAGGATTTCCTTGAAGAGCCATTAAAAAAACAGTGACTCCAAAGTCGTTTGCTTACCACCAAATGTATGATAGACTTTATTAGTGAAATTTTTTAACACCGCAGTCTCTTGAGTGCAAGTGTTGAGAGTATTTTTTCGTTAGGTGTATATAAAAATGTTCTTCGCATAAAGAGTTTAAGTAATGCGCATTTTCAAATGCTTGTATTTTTCAAAGGAAATCAATGATTTTTTGTTTACAAATTTCGTAGCGTGCATAATTTGTTTTGAGTTTTGTACCGTAACCTAGTGAGGTTTGAGCAATGATTCAATTCGAATTGTACATCTCAAAATGTCACACTTGCGCTTGCACTAGCGGTTGCTCTTGTGGTGCAATTACTTTTTTTGGCTTGCAAAAACGCTTGCAGCACAAGATTTTCAGAGTAGTTGCGCATGCGCTTGCAGCTCAACTTTTATGACGTTGCGCTGCCCACCTCTGAGCACATGTTTTATTTTTGTGCTGAATGAGATTTGTATAGGCCTAGGCCTACAGTAAATACACTGGATACTTGCTTTTTGCTTAAAATTTTTTAAGATCTTCTCAATAATTCTTTTGTCTCTTTTTACGATTTGATACTGATAGCTTACTGCTAAGCTTAGAACAGAAATTGAGAGTAACAGCTTACACAAATGTCAGACTGCAGAATACTTAGGTTGCCTAGCAGCCTCGGCTGCATTTATAATTTGCATAGACTACTTTTGTAAACAGCAGTTTTTTACAGAAGTTTTACCCAGGCTAAATTTGCATAGTTGTTGTAATATTACCGGTACGTTTTTGTCTAGCCCATAAAACTACATACGGTAGAACATACGTATAGGCTAGGCCTACCGACATTTTGTGATTCAAAACCTTGATTTATTAGGCTAAATTTAGTTGAAACTCGGTCTAAGCCTATTTTTTTCTGCAAAATAACTTAAGACAATTTAATGCTTCTCAACCTAACAATCGCATGTAAAAGTCTTTCCTGAGGTTCCTCTGGTGTTCTAGGCTAGCTTTGAGAAATCACACAGGTGCTACTCAAAAGACTAACTTTATTACTGACGTTTCGCTAGTTAGAAACAACTAGCTTCTTCAGAGCACTGCTATCAGTAGTGATGGCAAATCGCCATCAACTTCTGATAGTAAAAAACAAAAAAACGATTGCTATCAGAAGTTGATGGCGATTTGCCATCACTACTGATAGCAGTGCTCTGAAGAAGCTAGTTGTTTCTAACTAGCGAAACGTCAGTAATAAAGTTAGTCTTTTGAGTAGCATCTGTGTGATTTCTCAAAGCTAGCCTAGAACACCAGAGGAACCTCAGGAAAAACTTTTAATTTGAAATGCCTGGTGTACAACTCCATTACATTTAATCGCATGTAACTTCGTAAAGGTTGAATCTCATGCTCTGCAAACTCCCGCTACCTGCCTAACCTCCATCCAAAACTCTGACCAAATGGAGATTATATGGTGCTGATTTTAGACCACACAGACAATTAATGATTGATATTGCCTTGTGGCTGACCCTTTAATTAGAGATCCCCTAAAATATTGAGATTGTGGCTTATTCTCATCGACAATCAAATGGAGAATAACCCGCCTCCAGTTTTCGAGTGGAGTACGCCGGTGTCCAGTCCGGTTGTATACAAGAGTAGAAGCTAGTCATGCAAAAGTCACGTAGGCAGCCGCATTGAAGCGTAATCCTGTATTGCCTTTTTCTCATACATTTGGTTTAAATACGACAGTTTGTCTCTGCAATGCTGCAAGCTGGGCGGTCTAGTGGTTAGTACGCTCAGCTTTTGACCCACGGCATCCAGGTTCGATTCGCGGATGGGTAGTGCATACGTTCCACAGTATGCAAGAACCTGGAAGGAGACATGTGAAGTTATCTTTTTTTGCTTCAAAACCTTGCAGTTTAGTTAGGGTTGGGGCAGCAATGCCAGCCTGAGGGGATAGCAATTACGTAGCAGCAGCTTTTTAGCTTACAAAAGCGACGTACTGTTACGCATGAGTGCGGCTCCCTGCGTAAGTTTTGCACGACTAGCTCCTCGTGTATACAAGAGTAGAAGCTAGTCATGCAAAAGTCACGTAGGCAGCCGCATTGAAGCGTAATCCTGTATTGCCTTTTTCTCATACATTTGGTTTAAATACGACAGTTTGTCTCTGCAATGCTGCAAGCTGGGCGGTCTAGTGGTTAGTACGCTCAGCTTTTGACCCACGGCATCCAGGTTCGATTCGCGGATGGGTAGTGCATACGTTCCACAGTATGCAAGAACCTGGAAGGAGACATGTGAAGTTATCTTTTTTTGCTTCAAAACCTTGCAGTTTAGTTAGGGTTGGGGCAGCAATGCCAGCCTGAGGGGATAGCAATTACGTAGCAGCAGCTTTTTAGCTTACAAAAGCGACGTACTGTTACGCATGAGTGCGGCTCCCTGCGTAAGTTTTGCACGACTAGCTCCTCGTGTAAACAAGGATGGCAGTACGGTACGAAACGTAAGTATGGTACCGTACGCCACAACTTTTGCCAAAAAGTACGGTACGCTTGCACGGTATGCGCTAGTTACGAAGGTACGGGTACGGTACGTTGGTACGCTGTTTGAATGTGCGTTAGAGATGGCGCGGATAACAAAAAATGCATCCCCTTGCTGCACCGCACCGCATCCAAACACAACTCAGTTCACGCTGCACCACACCACGCTGCAACTTATATACCCTTTAAATTTCCTCTAACATCAGAAAAAAACTTGCTGTCTAGATAACGACATACAAAAAAAAGATTTTAGGGGTATCATTTGGAAGGTTTTTAGAAGGGTGGCCCTCTCAAACCATGTCAAAATATTTGTCTTTTAAACATCTGCTGATATAATAAAAACTAATGCCCTAGCTTGAGTCGTTAAAAAAATTGATTTCTGGGGAGTCCACTTGGGGGTCCCTGAGGGAGGTGGTACCCCAAACTATGTCAAAATATTTGTCGCTTAAATATCCACTGACAAAAAAAAAAAACTATCGCCCTAGCTTGAGCAATTAAAAACAATTAATTTTTGGGGCCCCATTTTGGGGGGTTCTGGGGGAAAGATCCAAAAAAATTTTAGGAGACGAAATTGCGTTTGCAGCTCAACAACTTTACACAAATATTGGATTTCGATGTTTTGTGGTTTAGGAGAAGAAAAGCGCACAAAATTTAGAAAGCAAAAAAAAAAGAAGGCTTGGCGAATGTTCCATTCCCGCAGACATTTTGAAATAAAGCCTAAAAAAACTAATTCTAGGCTAAGCCCTAACCCTAGCCTTAACCCTAACTCCTAACACTAACTCAGTAGCGTAGCCAGGGGGGGGGCGGGGGGGGCTATAGCCCCCCCCATTGGCCTGCCGACCAAAATGCAGAATAAGGAAAATACCACGTTTTTAGCACTTCTAAGACTCTTTTTTGCACTGGATTGGACTAAAAAATGATTTAAAGCATAGTTTGAAACGTTTATTTGGGGGGGGGGCTAATGAACTGCCGACCAAAATGCAAAATAAGAAAAATCTCGCGTTTTTAGCACTTTTAAGACTATCTTTTGCACTGGATTAGACTAAAAAATGATTTAAAGCGTAGTTTGAAAGGTTTATTTAGGGGGGGGGGGCTAATGAACTGCCGACCAAAATGCAGAATAAGGAAAATACCACGCTTTTAGCATTTTTTGGTCTGTTTTATGCAATGGATTAGATTAAAAAATGCTTTAAAGCATAGTTTGAAAGGTTTATGTAGGGGGGGGCTAATGAACTGCCGACCAAAATGCAGAATAAGGAAAATGCCACGTTTTCATCCAGTAGCGTAGCCAGGGGGGGGCGGGGGGGCTATAGCCTCCCTCCCCCATTGACATGTCGACCAAAATGCAGAATGGGAAAAACACTACATTTTTAGCACTTTGAGACTGTTTTATGCATTGGAGTGGACTAAATAGTGATTTAAAACATCTTTTGAAACATATGTTCAGGGGGGGGGCTAATTTGTCAAAAATAAAACCAACAAATAAATGAAACCTTTGATAAATGGTAAGAAATAAG
Source organism: Trididemnum nubilum (assembly GCA_963965965.1). Taxonomy (NCBI): domain Eukaryota; kingdom Metazoa; phylum Chordata; class Ascidiacea; order Aplousobranchia; family Didemnidae; genus Trididemnum; species Trididemnum nubilum. The sequence continues at coordinate 8,575,383 of OZ014473.1, read as the reverse complement.
CAATCAAATTTGATCAAGTGTAAAAATGCTGAACATAGGTGTCATCAACAAATATACTATAAACTAAGGAATAGGGGGGGGGGCTATTCAGTATTTGTTAATTACCAATCATTTCTCTCAAATTTCTTTTCATTAGCCCCCCCCCAATTATTTTTCTCTATAAACTGTATACGAAATACGTAGATTACTCCGTGTGAGTTTTATTGCACTATTCGATTTTATAATTTAACAGCATCTAAACAAGAGAACTACGTTTTAGAATTAGCCACCTCCCAAATACCCCATTTATACTACCAGTTTAATCTTGTTTGCACTGCCAATTTCTAAGCCACGTTTTAAAATCATTATTTTTTAATCAAAATAGCCCTAAAATGAAGTTATTTTTGCAAAAAAATGCAAAATTTTCGAGCGCTGGAGGCTCCGCCCCCAGACCCCCGTGCCTCCGGCGGCTGGGGGCTTTGCCCCAAACCCCCAGCCTCCAGCAGCTGGGGGCTTCGCCCCCAGACCCCCATTGACCTCCGGCGGCTGGGGGCTCCGCCCCCAGACCCCCCAAACAGCCCCCCCCATTACGAATTTCTGGCTACGCGCCTGCACTTACTCAAAACCTACCGTAATCTAAATCCTAACTCAAACCACCACTGAAATTCTGGCAGAATAATATGCGTCTACAAGAACGCGAATCGCTATCGCGAGAAAAAAAACAAACCGTTCTTTGTCTATCAACACGGCAAAATCCATGCTGCAGGCGTTAGTAGCCATCAGCAACTAATTAACTCGCCTTAAAGTGGGGTTCATATTTTGCCCAATAGAACCACTTTCCCCCCAGAAATACCCCCATAAACCACTTTGTCGGAATCTGCATTAAAATTCACTCAAACTCCGAAAGTTTCGTTGAGTGCACATGGAAGGTAATTCCAGCAGAATACTTTGAATATACCACAAAAAGTTATTATAACACGCTAACTAAATCGCCGTCTAAAATCAAGCGCCCTAAAGTGGGGTTCATAATTTGCTCAATAGAACCACTTTCCCCCCAGAGATATCCCCATAAACCAATATTTGTCGAAATCTACATTAAATTTCACACAAACTCAAAAAGTTTCGTTGAGTGCACATGGAAGGAAATGCCAGCAGAAAATATTGCACTTTGAATAAAACTCCTGCGGAATGCTACACGTGGAGGAAACTACAGCAGTTATTTAGCTGCAATTCCATGTCACCCACGAGGTTGCAGCTACGACAACGTTAGGTTTTTTAAGCGACAAGTTTGACGTTCTTCGTGGTCGACTCCTGGGAAATCATAACGACTTCCATTGGCAGTTAGGTGGCCAGATCAACCACCAACCCTGCAGCTACAAAGCTGCAGCTCGAGTCATTAGATGCACAGAGCTGGACAGCGCTGTTTCGAGCTTTTAGCTCTCATCGGCAGCACTTTTTTTTTGTGGATTTTTGGAAATGTGTGGAGTTTGTGGGATGGTAGTGGGAGTAGTTTTGAGAGCTGCAGACTCTTTTTCAAGCATCCACAGCCGCTCTGAGTGAAGGTATTCCCCAGCTGGACAAGACTCTTGGCCGAACTGGACAACAAGACTCTTGGCCGAACTGGACGAACGACAAGACTCTTGGCCGAACTGGACAAACCTTAAGGGCTTGCACAGCGGCAGAGGGTTTCTAGGGAATAAACGATTTTTCACTTGTGGTACTTAAAAAAAACAAGTGAAAAAATTGCTGAACCCTTGTAGTAAGGACAGCCATAGGCTATCCCTACTACAAGGGTTCCCCTTGTGTGACCACGGAAATTTTGTGTGTTTTTGAGGCAGGACCTTCACCAGAAGTCCTATTTTGCCTGCCGTTTTTCCGTCATGCTGTTCAGTTTTTTTGTAACTTTTTTCCATGTTCTGGAAACACATACTCAAAGTTTAGTTTGTTGGTAGTTTTGCGGAAGCGCGATTTGTAGTGAAATGGAATTCTCATCGATGATCGCTGTAAAACAAACCCACAGCAGCAAAAAGTTTTCTATTCTAATTATTCACCGTTAATTTTTGTTTAGTTAATATAAGATTAAATAGCGGATTAGTAAGAGGTAAAATTCAGACGACATCCAGAAACCAAAAGAAACTGATGGGAACTTGTTTTGTATAGAACCTTTAGAATACTAATAATAAAATAAAATCTGTTTTTAGAAGTATGTACTGGAGAAGTTTCTAAATATATAGCAATGAAATTTTGTTATAAGTTTCAGCAAGCTGCAAGTTGTTTTGCCATTTTGTTTACATTTCGAAAATTCTTGAGTGAAATATCCATTACAAACGTTCTTCGTCTTTAAAACAAACTGGATGGAGTTTCCTTTGTGACAAGTTTTCCTCAGTCCCCACAGAAAAAACAGACACTATAACAATAGGGACTGAGCGAGGCGGGCGCATACTACCATGGTCTAACTCAGTGCAGATGAGGATTGAAAAAGTAAAAAAAAAAAAACGGTTAAACGTAGAAAGTTGAAATTCGGGCACTACATGTACATTCATGAAAGCTTCATGTATGCAGGTTTTGGGGATGCAAGGTCACGTGATCATGATGCGAGAAACAAAAACCGTAGAAAACATTTTTTTTTATTCTGCCACTCTGTCACTATATGTTAAACGTCCTAATGTAAAAAATCCAAACTTTGAGCGATTTTAGATATCATGAAAGACTAGAGCTCGCCTTAACTCGGGGTTCCACGCTGGGGGGCTCTGCCCAAATGGCTCCTCCAAAATAATTTTTTTTACCTTTCAGCAAAAAAAATTAATTCAGGGGGAATAAACATGCTAGAAAGGTTAAACATGTCAAAATGTTGAAGTGCCACGTTAGGTTTCCCTCCAAATGGCCCACCAAAATAAAAAATTTTAACTGCTTTAGCTAAAAATGCAATATTTTCAAGATGTTTATATACATATGAAAGATAAAACAAAACAAAATTTTAGAGCGCCACGTAGGCAAAACTTGAGAGCGCCACGTTGCCACAATTTAATCAACAAACTTTCAATGCGAAACAATAGAGTTAATAATTATGTGGAATCGTAATTTGCAGTACTAACTCGTAAAAAGTGCTGAGCTTGAAAGTTGAGTTTTTAATTGAAGTTACTTCATTATTTTGATGACCTTTCTGGGTACACAAATTTTCAAAGCTCGAATAACCATGAAAGTTGTTAAATTCTGTAACGAACGCATTTACATTTTTAAACTAAGTATCAATGACCATGTACTTACTAACTCGCAATACGTAGTTGGGTCACTATTTTAAAAGATAATTTCAGCAAAAATTGGATACTGTTGCAAAGTCCCTCGGATATCGCATGCGACGTCACATTCCAGCTGCTAGAGGAGGTATTTTTCAAATCGTTTGGTGGATGTTTTGGTTTTATTTTGATTTAATTTTTTTTTGTTGGGGATGCTGGTATTGATTTATAAGCTGTTGGACAGAGGTGGAGTCGAGGACACAAGGCTCGAGGCCAAGGCCAAGGACACAAAAAAATCCGAGGCCAAGGCCAAGGACAGCCTTTCCGAGGACAGAACCTCATGAGGGTCTGAGATAGCAACTTCTAGGGGAAAAACTCTCCATTTCTTCCGGGTTATACGTTTAAATTGGCTGGAAAAAATGAATTGAAGGGGGCCCGGGACCCCTGGTCTTCCATATTGTTGTTAGTTACTGTTGCAAGCAAAAAAATGCTAAAAAGAAACTGAAACTGAAGAAACAGTAGGTTTTTTTTGGCACATTTTTGTCATTGGTAAAATTTCAATTGTGGGGGGGGTTCCCTCGTCCCCCCTCCCCTTTGGCTACGCCTATGCTCCAATTGAGGAAAACAAGAAAGGTATTCGCAGATTTTCCGCGAGGTTTCTGGCGTTTTCCAACAAAATTTCGACTGTTCAAAAAATAGTGCTGTCCTCGAGCCGAGGACAGGGCAATTTTCGAGGACTTGAGGCTTCGAGGCCAAGGACTTGAGGCTTCGAGGCCAAGGCCAAGGACTTCAAAATGTGTCCTCGAGGACGTCCTCGACGCCAAGGATGTCCTCGAGGACTCCACCTCTGTATATTATAGGCCTAAACTTAGAAATGGGGGGTAGAGGCTGTTCAGTATTGGTTAATTACCAATCACTTGTCTGAATTATTTTTCTATTAGCCCCTCTCCAATTATTTTTTTCTATAAAATATAAATGAAACAAATTACTCCGTGTGAGTTTTATTGAACCATGGGTGTATTCTCTGGGTGTTCAAGATGTTCAGTGAACACCCAGCACTCGCTGCAAAGAATAGATGTAATTATTGACCAATATGGGTTTTGTTCTACGTTTATTAATATTTTTATTTGGCACATTGTCTCTGTTTTATTTTCCTCGCTCTTTTAAAATAAATAAATTGATTCGCTGCGCAGTTTCGGTTGAGTGACTTTTTACTTATCGTAAACTAGAGATGGCAACAGCGCAGCGTACGCGGCCGCGCGCTGTTGTTGGTGCACCGCGCCGCGCAGCGTGGCAACTAAAATCTGCATTACGTCACAGCATCAGCGCAGCACCGCGTTCAATAATTTTTTTACATTTTTTTTTACAATTATTGTTGGTGATTTTCTCTTTATGAACAATAATGGTTAGTCTGAATGTAACTATTATACGGTATGAATTGAAGACAATGCATGCTACTAAAGCAGGAAAAGGTGCCTTCAGTTCAAGTTAATTTTTTCAGAATTCGGAGCATCCTAGAATCGGCTATTTTGGCTACAAGAAACTTAGTTTTGATCGGCTGAACGTGTTTTTTTTGACACCAACAAAAAGATTTTGGTTTTGGTAGGCTTGACTAGGAAAGGTTTAGGACGTTGGGTGAGCAGGGGTGCCGATCTTCGTTGAGCGTTGGGGGGGATAACTTGCAATTTTACCCCAATTTTGCCCTATTTTCAACTTTGGGGGGGATGAACCTCGACCACGATTTCTTTCAGGTGAGCAAATTAAGTGAAGACCAAAAAAAGGTCTTCACCTAAAGAAAGAAAACTTTGTTCCCCAAATTCTACTGGAGACCTGCGCTCAAATGCACACCAAAGTCAAATTATTGGGGGATGCAGGTGCAGACTATACTCAAATTATTGGGGGAGATACAGTCAAATTGGGGATATATATCTCCCCATCCCCCCCTGGGTTTCGGCACCCCTGTCGGTGAGAAGATGAAACAAAGGCAGACAAAAGTAGAAGAAAGAGATTTGTTGGAAACAATCATCAGAGTAGAGGCACAAAACAAAGCCTAGCGACACACCCTCCCTTTACGCAGTAGGCTTATGCTTATGATATCGGTACAAGCCCAAGGCTAGACAACAGTGTTTATTACACATGCGCTTGCATTTCAAAGTGAAAGAGTTAGTTCAGTGTAGCCTATTCGTCAACAGGTCATGGCATCAAGAATTAGGATTTCGGTCCTATGTCTGGAGCCTATCTCATGTACGTAGTAGCAAAATTTATTCCACAATCCAACACACATGTAAACGGCAAAGGCATTAATACGTAGGGTAGTTTCATACAACTGCAGTAGCTTGTGACAGCATGCAGAGCACGTGATACCTTATATTTCATTAATTGAGTTACTGGTTCAGGATTAGTACAGTAGTTGCATGAAATCATCAGGTAGACTGGTACTGGGTAGATTGTTTTTGATTGCCAAAACATGGTGCAGAAAAACTGATAGCAAGCACACACAAGGCAGATTAAACCTGAAAGCCTATAATTGAAACGACTGATCTCACGTCGCATGTTTTTTAGTTTTTAGTCGGCCATTTTCAAAGTTAACGAGTGCAAAGTGTCAGACTTTTACTTATAACTCGAGAATGGTTTGGTCTAGCTGCATGAAATTTTGACAGCAGTTTGAGATTCATAAGTTATTTGTGTGTGCCAAATTTCAAGGCAAAGAGTCCCATAACTTCAGGTTTAGGACCTGAAAACTACTTCAAAAGTTTGGTATAAAAAGCGGCCTTATTCAAAAGCGGCTTAAGTACGGCAAAAAATATTTCACATGGTTATATGTCGTAAGATACTCTGTCATCTCTACCTACACTTTTAGCTGCATTGAGTTTTTTTTTCTTTTTTTGCTTTCTAAATTTTGTGCACTCTTCTTCTCCTAAACCACACAACATCTATATCTAATTTTTGTGTAAATTTGTTGGGCTGCAAATGCTATTTTGTCTCCTGAATTTTTTTGAGGCTTCTCCCCAGAACCCCCCCAAAATGGGGCCCAAAAAAGCTAATTTTTTTAATTGCTCAAGCTAGGGTGGTAGTTTTTTGTTTTTATTGGTAGATATTTAAGCAACAAATAGTTTGACATAGTATGGAGGTACCACCCCACCCCAGGGGCCCCCAAATGGACTCCCCAGAAATTAGTTTTTTGAACGACTCAAGCTAGGGCATTACTTTTTTTAAACTGGCAGATGTTTAAAATACAAATATATTGACATGGTTTGAGAGAGCAACTCTTTTGAAAACTCTCCAAAATAATACTCCAAAAATCAATTTTTTTATATGTCATAATCTAGAGAGCTAATTTTTTTCTGATGTTAGTGGAAATTTGAAAAATATTTAACTTGCGGTGCGGCGTGGTGCAGCGTGAACTAAGTTGTGTTTGAATGCGGTGCGGTGCAGCATGCGGACAAAGTTTGCGGACGCAGCGCAGCATGCGGATGCATTTTTTGTTATCCGCGCCATCTCTATCGTAAACTGCCTGTTTCCTATTTTCGTATCGCGAAGGTGTTCGATGTTGAATTTGAACACCCTTGTTGAAATAAAGAGACTAAAATGAAAAAGATAGGAGTGCGCTGAGAATCGCATGTAAAAGATGCGACCAAGGTGTTCACACTAGCATGTTGAACACCCTTACAGCTCAAAACATTTAAAAGCAAATCCAGCTGTCACGCAGCAAGGTTATTGTTAGAACAAAATTTATTAATTCAAAATCTAAATAAAATTGTCATAAAAATCAAAAGATTATGCATTGATTGGTCTCACAAAGTTTACTAAATCAAACAACGTATCGAAATATCATTTTGTTTGACTGGAAGAACGCTTAGAAACCCTTACCAGCTTTTCGTCAATACACAATACTGTATATTGATCGCAAATTCGCAGTATTATTTTTTATTTTTGTTACATTGTAATAAATTCGTGCAAATAAAATGGAAATCTGTTACTTGAGTTTTTGGATTAAAACAAACATGCATTAATGCAAATGCACAAACTACAAATCAACGAAACACCAAACCCGAAAATTAACGAACCAAAACTTAAATCAGGGATGTGGAAGCGGCAATTTTTGAATTGCTTCCGCTTCCAGCTTGATTGCTTACGCTTCAAATACTTGATGACATAATTTTCGCTCTAAATTGTTTATCTTGAAATTTTTTGACAAAGCTTTTTCCAGATATGTCAAAATTAAACGTTTAATTCTAATGTAATGTATCTAATTCTAATGTATCATCATCTCTTCAATTCTATCATCATGTCAAAATTAAACGTTTAATTCTATCATAATATGACACAAAATATGTTATAGGTTGACATTGCAAGGGTCTGAGCAATAAGCATATACGCTTAGCCAGAAATTCGGGTTGGGAGCGGCCCAAAAGCGAAACGTACAAATGTCATAGTGTTTAGATAATACGTACTATAATTTTTCCAACCGTTTATTGGAAAATTTTTAAAAAAAGGGCAATTTTTTATTGGAGTCTAGGGATGAATTTTCAAGGGCGCGGGAGTCGGGATAGTAATCGCATCGGCTGTAAAGTATAAATTTTTACTTGAGCAAAGTGAGACACCTAGGGCGAAGCACCAACAGCCTCGGAATTTTTTAAATAAATTCGTTGTGTCGTTGCTTTCAATTGAAAATAGACTTTTGCTCCAACTGCAACAAAAGCAGTCTTTTTATGATGCTGTTATTGAAAAGTTCATCGCTCAAAAACGAAGAATTGAACTGTGCTACCGATGAATTGTTTGTTCTTTTTTGCAACTTACAGCTTAAGAGTGCAAGTTGCGTTTTAATAATTGCTACAATTTTGAAGATGAGCACGCATTAAGAATCCTGTTGAAGGCATAGCACTAACCTAAACTTCGCGGTAGCACAATAAAAATTAAATATGAGAAATGCTCCGTTATTTGAACACAACTCGCGTCTTGTGTTGAGTGTTGCATTTTTTTGATTTTTTTGTTCAAAACACTACAAAGATAAATTTAAAAAGACCGTAGGGCAAATTCTTTAACGCAGGTTTTTAGTTTTTACATGCACTTGTAGAATTTGCTAGGCAGATAATAGATCTGAGCCATTGCACGTGGGGATGATCAAAGTTGTAATTGTTTTCTGATGCATTGCTTAGACTTTAAAATGTTTATTTTTAGAACTAAAGTTACTTTTTTGCTTTTGATCTCAACGTACTGTGTTTTTATTGACCTTTCAGTGTCGTTCGTTCTATTGCTTCGCATTCCGAAAAGCGACTGTCAAAACAGCTACTTTTAAACTACTGCGACTTTGTTAGATTAGCTAATTCTGTAACTCCAATCTTAATTCTATTCTTACCCTAACTAGGCTAACACTGACATTAACCTAAGAAGTCGCGCTTTTAGCGGTCGCTATTCGGATCGTTTCGTATGCGGCTTTAACCGTTTTATAACATGTTTGTTATTTACTACATTCAGGTAACAAAATCGCAAGATAATTTACGTCATTATTGCTATTTTTCATAAAACTGCTGTTTTTCATAAAATTGCAGCTTTCACGCCATTTTCGTTAATTTTCTAAACATTTTATACTCTTTACAATACAAAATACAGCAACTTTGACCATAAAAATTTTTATTTTTGGGTTAATAGTGCTATAATTACTTTCGAAATGTCTCAGTTTATTCGAATTATTATTTATCGCAATATTGGGGGATAACTTTTAAGTTTATGCTTCAGTTTTCAGTTGGCGCTGGTTTACAAGCTACTTGTTGTTAGTTTAATGCAAATTTCGGTTTCGCAAAATTCGGTCAGGCGTGGTCCCTGGTCTTGGCCGTGTAGTAGTTTGAGCTGGTATTTTTTTCTCTGGAGCAATTTGCTGCGATCTAGCGTCAAATTGAATTTTGGCGAAAAAGCCGTGGCATGCGGTATAGTTCAGACACTTCGAACACACACTCATACTTAAGCACGACAAAGGCACAAAAACATTTGGGCATAGACTCCATTTGAGTAAAGCTAAAATGATTATGATTCGAGTTTAGTTTTCATTGAAAATTTAGATTTCAATTAAATCATTTTTGGTGAAATAAAAGCTTTCGATTGTTTTCATAAATCGGAATTCTATTTCACCAATCGTATTTTACAATGGTAGTTTTTGAATACTAAAAATATACCTGACTTAACTAAATGCATTTGAGTTATTTACTTATTGTTACGAAGGGCTGAAAATAGCTGATGCTGATGAATGAACAATATTGAACACCCTGTAAAATCTTCACCCTACGCCACTGTATTGAACTATAAGATTTTATGCTAATGATTTACCAGCATCCAAATAAAAGAACTAAAATTTTAGTTACCATTAACTACCTATCACATAGGCCATTTATGCAACCAGTTGAATCATGTTTGCACTGCCAATTTCTATGCCGCATTTTAAAAGCATTATTTTATCAAACTAGCTCTTAAATTATTTTTGCAAAATAAATGCAAAATTTGTGAGCGCTGGACCCGTGCGGCTGGGGCTTTGGCCCAGACCCCGAAAACAGCCGCTCCATTGCGAATTTCTGGCTACGCGCCTGGTTACAACACATTCGAATTTTTGAGGTTTTGTGCTTAAAATTTTTATCATCCCCTCCACCAAATTTTCTGGATCCGCCACTGGCATAGCTTTAGGATAGAACTGCGAAGGCGTCGCTAAGACACTAATGCTTATCAACGACAGGGTTGCAAGCAAAAATTATTAAAATTTACAACATTACAGTCGAGTCACCGACGTCGTGTTCGAAGTAGATTATCTCTGCAACGGATAGGTCAAAAAGGATGGAGTCAACGCTAATCTAGTCTTATGCGATTGGCCTTACTTTAGATACCCCCATTGATTTTGCCTTCAGTCCTCGTTTAATGTGCAATATCTTCGAAGTAAAAATTTTAATTCATCACTTCCCATGACGTTATATTTTTGTTTTTCACGCTACGCCAATCTTTGACTTATGCGTTTACAAATTTGGAGTAATTTTTGGATCATGTATGAATCATTTCATCAAGTAATTATTTCATTTATTGTACGTTTGTTTTATGCTTCGCATTCAAGCCCTGACGAAGATACAGCGTATGTGCCCCAGTACATGCCTCAAGCATAGCCTATCGAAACATTGGGTAGAGTTTTCTTCCCCACCTGTTGAGCTATAAAACTTAATTTTTCTTCTAAAAAGTTCTAATTCTGAAACTATCCGAAATCAGGCTATTTTAAAGGTATAACAAAATGTTGCAGCATACATGCAAATATTGTATGTTAAATTCGACAAAATTTTGGTTTACAGCTATTCCATACCTTAAAAAGCATTTTAACGGCAAAACAGCGAACTAGGTCTAACGTTTTTTATATAGCGTCACACTCCAACATTGTTACAAGAGGCACTTAAATTGCAGGGGATGCGCTGGGGAACGCGTCCCCCATCGAGACTTAGTGTCCCCCCATCGAGATTTGACGTCCACTCATCGATATTTAGCGTTCCCCCCTGAGAGATTTAGCGTCCACCCATCGAGATTTAGCGCCCTTTCATCAAAAGAAAAATTCCCGACAATTTAGACAAAAAGAGTGGCCGGAAGTCCCAATGAATAGGAAATTCCCCCCAAAGTTAGTCCGATTTTGTGACGAAGACCTTTTTTTTATTGTTTGATCTTCACCTATTTTGCGAGCAAAAAACATAATTTCGGCCGAAGACAGTACCACTCTGCGGCAAAGACATTTTTTTTTGATTTTCACCCCAATGTGAGGTAAATTTTCACCAGATTGACGTCACATCCGGAATATGTCTGTTCACGGCTGTGAAAGGATCCCCCAATGCAATATTTTACAGTTTTGGTGCTGGTTACGAGTAAAAGTAAAATGGGATACATTGATTCTTCAGTCAAGATAGCTCGTAGTTTGTTCGACCAAGCCGGTTGAACGCATTTGGATGCTTCCTTTTAACCCGGATGTTATAATGGCATAGTAAGTTATTTTAATGCGGCAAAACGCCAACACTCTTCCTATTTGGATAGCGGTAAAACAACATTACTCAAGATAAAATAATAAAAAAAACTCAAAAAATGAAAAAAAATATCGCCATTGTGTAGTCTTCTGTAAACTACCTCAAGAAGTAAGCACATCCATTTATTGTAATCTTATATTATGAAAATATTATGCAGGAACACTTCGCACTAAGCAACGGAACAACCCACCTTAAATGTTCAGGATATGAAATTTAAATAACGTTCATTTATTGTAATCTTATATTCAGAATATTTGCAGCAAGGTAGGCTGCTTAGCATTCCCGCATAAGCAGTATTTAACCAGTTTGTTTTTTTTGTGAGAATGCAGTTGTAGATACACCAGAATACTTTTGGATGTGTTTTACTGTTTAGCAAAAACAAACGTAGAAATCCGTATCTCATATAAGAGGCAAAGTTAATGTTTTTTTTTACTTTTTGTGCTATGCAATTAGATTACAACATAAAATGCAATAGCCTACTGTATTTGTGTTAACTTGATTCTTCCTCGCCCAACTATTTTAACCATAGTTATTCTACTTCAAAAATATCGTATGTCCGGGGTTTGTGCACTATCAACAATGTAAGGAGGAAGGTAATAGCTATACTGACATGCCCTCGATGCTGTAATCGTATAATGCAGGAGTGTTTAAACTTTTTTGAAAGTGTCAAATGACGCTTCGTGAAGGCCTCCGCGGGCCAACAATGAGTCCAATAAAGGGGTGAAGGCCGAAAATAAAACTCCATCTTTTTTTCGGTATATTTTGGGCAGAAAAATTTGGTGAAGTCTAAAACAAAAGAACTCTTAGCACAAATTTTGGAACAGTTTAAATCGTGAATACAAACGTTTATTTTGTTTGCGTATCTGAAAGGTAATTTTGATCGGAAAATAGGTAAAGATTGCGCCCAGACCTGTTAGAATTTTATCCCGGCCCACTCATTATAGCTCGCATGCCACGCTGGTAGTAATAGCCAGCAATTTTTATTTAAATTCAAGTTGGAGTTCAGTCTATTTTAGCAAGTCCGAGTTCCAGCTCGAGTCCTCTAATTTAATTTTTTCGAATTCAAGTTGGGCAAAAGTAAAGTTTTTCGAGTTTGAGTTTAAGTTGACTAAAATATTAAGTCTATTGCTGATGCTCATAGCAAAGAAAAAGTTGAAGCTATTTCGCTAATGCTGTAGCTTTACGATGATTGTAGCTCAGCTTCTGGGAAAAATGCAACATCAATTTAATTTACACGGCTTGATTAGCAAAAAAAGTTTCTTTCCAGCAGCTTTTTATTCTTTAATTTTTTTTTAAAGAGCTCCAACTCAAACAATTTTATTCGAGTTCAAACTCTAGACCAGAAAAATTATTTTTTCGACTTCAAGTTCGAATTCGGCAAAACAATCAATTTTTTTCAAATTTGCATTTCTGATATTAATAAGGTGTAGGTGCGATACATATATTGTTCTTAAATTAATAATTGTTTCGCCTCAGTACAACCATTAATGACTTACTCGACGTACTGTGGTCTAAACCATATCAATCTTACCAGCAGTGCTTAGCTATTTAGGTGAGCGTTGAGGAAATTAGACGGTACAAAAAGTGTTTTTTTTATTTCTTTTGAGGTTCATTTACCTAGTTTATGGCTTTGGATTTAAATTAATAGCACGTGTTCAAAAATACTATGATTGAAACTCACTTCATATTTTGGAAGTTGAGTCAACGCAAGATAGAATTGTTTCATTATTCTGCTTTTTTTTTTATAACAACAATATTAATTACAAAAACGAACAAAACACAACATGTCACAATTATTTTCAAATCAAATTAAATTTAGTATTTTGCAGTATTACATAAAACTTTCAAAGCTTGATTGTGCTTTTTATTTAATCTATAATTTTCAATTTATCGCCGAGAAAACAACAGGCTTTTAATTTCTTTAATGATGCCAAAGGTGTAAGTCGGGCAGGGTTTTCAGGGTCGGGTTCCGGCTTATAATCGGCAAAATGTCGGGCTTAATTCGGCTCGATATACGTACTTAAGTTGTGTTTCCGCCTTTGAGACGTTATAAAAAGCGTACAGTAATTCGAAAAACCTTGCTACACTGAATGACGACTTCGTTTAAGCATCAATGCGATTACTATTACACAATTATTATTTTCATTTCGTCACAATTTATCAGCAATGAGTAGTTTGATTGCGAGCAATAACCACACACATTTTTAGATCTAATGATGCTTTTCGGATGTTTTCGGGCCTGGTGTTGGCTCAAATTACTTTCGAGTTAGAGCTCGTACCTGTCAGCCTTTTTGCAACTCCGATGCAGTCTGGATCAATAACTTTGCCAGGGATTTTACTATTTCGATGTATCCAACTACAGGGTTGGCCAAAAAAATTGCACCCTTAGACAAAGTGCCATAACTTTTTTTTGCATAGAGATAACAATTAAAAATTTTTACCATTTTTTTACAACGATATATTGCGAAGCTGTTTAAAATTTTACAATGAAATTCCAAAAAGTTATAAAATGACGTCCATTTAAACATTGAAGACTGCAATCTCTTCACGAAGTACGTTCAAAGGTTTTTTTGCAGGTAACGTAACTTTTATTTTATAATTGGCCTTTCTACACTCATTGTGACGTAACAATGCCTGAATGAGAACAAATCTTTTTTCAAATGATAATAACTTTGAAATACCAAGCTCCACAGAGGATCTCGTGTGCGGTTGGTCATTGCAGAAAACGGACAACACACCGAAAAATATTGAACGAATGAACGATCGCTTACTATTTGTGCCGTGTTATTTTTCATGCAATTGCAGTTTGTGATACTCACTATTTAAACACCTGTAATTTTGTTATTTTAAGGGAATTTTTAATAAATTTTACACAGCTACGCAATAAGTTGTCGTAAGGAAATGGTAAAAATTTTAAAATGTTATCTCATTCCAAAAAAAAGTCATGACACTTTGTCCAAGGGTGCAATTTTTTTTGGCCAACCCTGTATATTATTTTGTGGCGCTCAGTAAGAAAACAATTCCATTTACGATTAACTCTGAATAACAATGTGGGGATGTCGGCAAACTGAAATCAAAATACAAGCATAAATTCAAAGACAGCAAAGGCGAAGAATACTCAGTTAGTTTAAACATAAAAAACACACAGAAATTTCACACACTATGTATATTAAATGCACAAAAAAAAAACAAATGATGGGACTCAGTTTAATCCTGTTGATTACAAAAAAAAAAACACACACACACACACACACAAACTTGTATACACAATGACAATGTAGCAAAATAGGGTTTAGATTTTACTGGCATTAAATTCCCTATTATTTTATAATTAAAGGTTTTCAAATGTTAGGTAATATAATTATCATATTGTGGATCTGCTTCCACATGTTTGAGATAAAAAAAGGAACAAAAAGGATCAACCTTTGAATCCTTCTTTTTTTCACTGATCGAGTAGCAGGCTGCATTTGTTTAAATGTTCATTGGTTCAATTTCATTTTTACCGAGATTACGGTATGTAAATCAAGTACGAGGAGAAACCGATAATAAAATTCAGAAGCAGTAAGCGCATGTGTAATCGAGTTAAGAGAGGACAGTTCAGACTTTTTATCTAGCATTCTGCTAGCGTTGTACTCTATCAAAAACAATTGAGGTACACGTTAACCTTGATCAGTTTTATACAAACAATATTTTTTTACTTCTTCAACATCAATAGCATACAATGTTTAAGATACAACTTGTTTAACATACAAAATAAAGGAATTTTTATCCAATATATTATAAATTCCAAAATCCCGAGGCTTACATAACTCATAGATAGTCAGAGAGCGGGATGTAGGAAGCACATAATTCAATGCAAAGCGATTGATTCGATTAATCATTGAACTTGAAAAACAATAAACACGCACAATAAATCACAAAATTGGCATAATTTTCATTTTGATGATCATCGACTTTTCATCATACGTAGTTTTCGCTTCTATTCAAACGAAAAACTTTTGTTTTAACCAGGTAAATTTTTCTGAAAAATATTCCAGAAATTTCTCTTATTGAATCAAAAGGTAAATTTAATACTTCAGTAAAATCAGACTTTCATTTTACATTACTATCACAACAAACTGGGGGGCCTCCCTTTGCAGGATTCATTTTTTGTGATTCAGTTTTAAATCTGTCGCTTTTCGAAAATTCTCTACATACAGTATACAGTTTAAAAGCCAGTGAAGTAAAAGAAGCTCTTGACAATGTCAAAATGACATCGTCTGCGTAAGTAAAATATTTTATGATGAAACCTCTAGAATTTGTAAGAAAAACACCATTGATAAAGTTCTGTCTTATCATTGACTTCAGCATTGGTTAAAGACATAGAAAGAAGCGGGAAATGCTAAGAGGGTCCCTTTGCCTCACGCCCCTTTTTATAAATGTTTTATAATTATTTGTGTGAGCAAACTCAATTAAATCTTTTAATGATGATACAAGATTTGCGACGTCTCTTCCTTTTGTGGCAGATTGTATGAGATCCAACCAATCTTAGAGAATATACTTAATGCGATCAGCGTGAACCTTGCTGATGGTCTTAGAAACGATATTTAGCAGAGACTTTGATCGATAGTTCTTTTACATCTGCTGGATTGAAATTTTTAAAATCGAAGTAAAATAATCCGGCTTAAAATTTTATGTTGATTATGACCACTCATAAAATAATTCATTCATGGCTGAGTTCCATTGCCATTCGGTCCAGGTGTATTGCGTCTTTTTATTTCTCTAATAGCATTGTATTTCGTATAACTGGGACACAGAGTACCACGCAAGATCCAATCATTTCACTGTCTTTTTTTTTTTTTTAATTTTTTTATTTGCAAGTTTTCGTATTCAGTTTGGTCATATACAGGTGTAAATGCAAAAAGTAATATATATTTGATAAAAGTATTGTGTTGAAATTGTTGTTTAAATGGCGAGTTTGTTTTGCGTGTGCGACATGCGTGCTGCATTTAAAATCGCGCCGTTGAGAGATTTAGTGAAAGATATAAGAAAACGAAATAGTGATTTCAGTGCCGTGAATCATGTGAACACGAAAAATTGCAGTACCCGTGAAATATATTAAAAGAATCGGATGAGCGCCAGCCATTCTGGTGTAGATGGTGCAAGTTTTATTTATTGGTGTTTCATCATTAGTTACATCATCAACAGTTTGGTCCATTTTTTAAATGAGAAATTGTACAATAATTTAATATGTAAAAACATGAAGAGCAAAAAA
The DNA here is from genome assembly GCA_963965965.1 of Trididemnum nubilum. Taxonomy (NCBI): domain Eukaryota; kingdom Metazoa; phylum Chordata; class Ascidiacea; order Aplousobranchia; family Didemnidae; genus Trididemnum; species Trididemnum nubilum. The sequence goes on along the minus strand of OZ014473.1, from coordinate 8,558,878 downwards.
ATGTTTGTTAGCATTTGAAAAAAAGAAAAAACTCACTATGATTGTATAGAAAGTATAAATTTGAAATTACTTATCTAGCAAAAAAACTTTCACGATAAATATACTTTTGTGGAAACACCGAATATACCACAAGGATTAATCTATAGTTCTTTGCACACGTCCCTTTCCAACATGCGACAATCCCGATTCTGATTGCATTGCTTCTCAGCGCGGCGCTGAGAAGAACGTTTCAGACTCCAGTCTGAAGCAATCAGAAATCAGTTGCGCTGCCAAGCGCCAATGCCCAGCCATCGCATTGTGGAGACAAAGTTCAAAAAAAATCTCCTACCTTAAGTTACACTGTAAAATGGCACAATAATAATAGTGATTATTTTTTTTGACCTAATATTCCATTAATTGTGTTGTTTGTACCACCTTTTTGATGAATGTTGCTTTTCATTTTGATTGCCCATAGTACTTGTTCTCGAAAGGTTTCATTGTTCCAATTACATTGGTTGTTGGCGTTTAAAATGTCTTTTCGTCTAATAATGTCAGCTTTTGCTGTAATTATACCCAGTGTAGATTCAATATTAATTTTTGCTTTGACCATTTTCAAAAAAAAAATTGTAAGGAACCTTATCTCGGTTTAGTTTAACATTTAAAAGGATATTTTCAATTAAGAAATTTTACAAAGTAGAGGTGTAGTCGAGGACACAAGGCTCGAGGCCAAGGCCAAAGGCACAAAAAAAATTCCAAGGCCAAGGACAGCCCTTCCGAGGACAGACCCTCTCGAGGCCAAGGACAGGAATGCTCGAGGCCAAGAACACAGGCGCAAGTGTTCTCCAAAAAAAAAGGTTTTCAAAATTTTTTTCAGACGACCTCCAAAAGAAAAAGGTTTTTGCAAATTTTCCGCAAGGATTCCGCGTTTTCCAACAAAAATTCAACGGTTCAAAAAATGGTGCTGTCCTCGAGCCGAGGACAAGCCAATTTTCGAGGACTTGAGGCTTCGAGGCCAAGGCCAAAAACTTGACCCTCGAGGCCAAGGCCAAGGACTTCAAAATGTATCCTCGAGGACCCCACTCTGTTCCCAAGCACTCCATATTTCCTTAATTGGCTCACAATCAAGGAGTACGTGCTGAATCGAAACTACTTCTTTTTTGCAAAATTTACATTTCATAATTTGTCTTGGTATTTTTGATTTTCGTTTGGTCAAATTTTCTTCTGAAAAGTTCCCCATTCATACATTGTCGCCGTGACTGTTCTGAATTTCTAGAATATCAATTTTTAAATGTTTCAGCTTGACATATATCTCCTTATGAGTAATTTCAGATAAGCTTTCAAAATCATTTTTTATTTTCAGAAAGATTTTGAAAATGTCATCCCATGTTTTGTTTGAAGTAATTGCATGCGGATGAAGATTGGAATATAATTTTTAATTAAAATGTTTTAATCTAAATGACAGGTTGTAAAAGGCCCATTTTTGCAATAACTCTTGTGGCTTTTCGATTTCAGCTAGTTTTTTGATTTTTTCAACTCGGCAAGTTTCAAATTTTGCTTTAATATTAATCAAATTGATTCCGCCTTGTTCAGTATTTGCGGTTGGTTTTGTACGCTTAATGTTTTCAAACCGGTTTGGATGCCATAAGAATCTGTGCATTAAACTGTCTATTTGATTCATAAAATTTTGCGGTGAAATCAGTATTTTTGCCTAGTCCTAATCTATAATTTGTGGTACGAATAACGTATTGATGATTTGGATTTTTCCAAAAATAGAAAGTTTTCTGTCTTCATGTATTTCTATTATTCTTTGAATAGATTTATGCCAATTGTTCTTGTTTTGTTTTGATGCAAATCAAAATTAATTCCTAAGAGTTTAATATTCTCGGTAACGTGGAAAACCGGGTGAAATTGTTTTATGTTTGCTTCAAGTACCGGATCATTAGGTAAGATTTGAAATTTTTTTTGGTTTATTTTTTGGCCAGAAATTCTCGTATTTTGTTTACTTTCTTAAAATAATACTGAGAGATTCTAGATTTTGGAAAAAAAGGATTGTATCATCTGCATATTGTAAAATTTTTAGTTCAAACTTTTGATACTTAAATCTTTATTTTTTTTTCTTTTTCAATACGTCGAGTAAGTGCATCACCTGCAATTATGAATTAAATCATCCTGATAGGGCAGCCTTGCCGTATTTCACGTTTTATTTTTATATGTTTGGTTAAGGCTCCGTTTAATTCTACCTTTGAATAGATATTTTTGTATAAAATATTGATCCAGTTTTGCATGTTTTGTCCGAAGCCTAAAGTTTTGATAATTTTGAAGACAAACTCATGCGACAAATGATCAAAGGCTTTTTCAAAATCGCGAAGAAAAAGACCAAGGGTTTCATTTTTCTCTTCAGCTATTTCAAAGCTGCTTGTGCACTTATTAATATTTGTTCAATTCTAGGATTTGGAAGTCCATATTTTTGATTGGTCGAAACAATGTTGTTCATAATGAAAGTTATTCTATTAGCCAATAATTTACTTAGAATTTTATAATCTGTGTTTAGCAATGAAATTGGACGCCAATTTTTAAGTTGCATTTTATTATTTTTTTGAAGATTGGTTTCGCTATAGCTTGTTTCATAGTTTTATTCATTTCTTTTTGTAAAAAGCAGTTATTGTATATTTCGACAAGGTTGCTTTCAATTAAATAAAAGATCGTTTTGTAAAATTCTGTAGTAAGTCTGTCCGATCCAGGTGATCTTCCTTTATTCAATTGATCTAGTGCAATTTCAATTTCTTTTTCAAATACAAAATTTTCTAGTTCTTTTGCTTCGTCGTTGCTAATGGCAGATTCTTTCATTATTGTCGTGTAATCATTTAGTAATTTTTCTGAAATATTTTTCTGAAATGTCTTTTTCTTCTCATTGTTTTTTGTAAAAGACATGGGTTACATCAAGAACTTTATCTTTATCACTTACCAATTTTCCATTCTCATTCATAAGTTGGGTGATGGCTTTTTGCCGACCTTTATTGATTTCAATATCAAAAAAGAATTTACTAGGAGTTTCGTTATCAATTTTTTTGGTTTTTGATCTGATTTGTGTTCCTTCAAATTGGATTTCATAATAATTTTGTATTTTGTTTTCCAATTCAATTTTCAATTTTTCGTCTTCAAGACTGAGCAAATTTTGATTAATTATTACTTGTAGCAGCGTCTTTTTTTTTGTTATCGTGAGTTAACATTTCAGTTTAACTTTTTAAGTTTGTGGGACTTAGACACTTTTGAACAGAGCCAGAGCTCAAATTGTTATGAAACAATAAGCAATGCGGAATGCTTGCGATTGTGTATGGAGCTTTTTTCAATCAGTCAACGCAATTATAGTAATCGTTTTATAGGCTTAGATCTTTTTATCTGAAGACAAATTTTTTTTTAACTTTTGGTTAGCGTTATTATTGTTGGTAATGAATATTCGCTGGTAACAATTTGCAAAATGGTGACGATATTGATTAGCTAGTAGTGACATTTAGATTAGTAATTAGGTAAATATAAAGTTTGGATAAAGCCATCATTATTACTGTATTTTTATAACTTACTGATACTCTTTACCCCAGCTATATAGTGTAACCATAGTCGCTCAATATTACATTGTCTGAAAGCGCTCACGCATTTAAATTTTTAACTTACGCAACCTTGTGAGGTATGGGACGCCGTTTGTGTACCCTAATTTGTGCAATGTTTTTTTGCATATTTAATTAAATAGTCATTTTTAATAAATGTACAAAAATAAATATACAAAAAAAAACACGTGCCAAAATAAATATGCAAAAATTTTTGAATATTTATTACACCATAATTTGAGCAACTTTTTTTGCATATTTAATTAAATAGTCATTTTAATTAAATGCACAAAAATAACATGCCGCAGAATAAACCGTTGCAAAAATAAATAGACAAAACATTGTTACACAAACATATTTTGCGCTAAAGTTCTTCACACAAAAATTGTTGTTGCAAAAATAAATCCGCAAAAAGTTTTGTGGATTTATTTTTGCTACATCATTTTTTGCTTCAAAGTTTTTGCATTACAATTGTTTGTGTCAAAAATATTTGTACATTTACTTTTGATAGCAAAGAAACAACACACGCCTAAATAAATGTGCAAAACTTTGTGACGCAAAAAATGTTGATGCAAAATTTCTTGTCGCGAAAAAAAGGAGTGCAAAAATAAATCGTCAAAAATATTTGACTATTTAGTTCGTGTCCATAATGATAAAAGGTTGGAATTATGCGAGTGGGAAGGTACCGGAAAGGTATAAAACTGAAACTTCAAGACGAAAGCTTCGAGCTCTAAGGCAGCCTTTAGTAAGGTACTAGCCCGCTAATGATACCTCTCGTTGGGCTAGGAAATGATGGTTTATTCACCTGTACCTTTGCGCTCGCATAATTCCAACCTTTTATCATTATGGACACGAACTAAATAGTCAAATATTTTTGACGATTTATTTTTGCACGCGTTTTTTTTGCGACAAGAAATTTTGCATCAACATTTTTTGCGTCACAAAGTTTTGCACATTTATTTAGGCGTGTGTTGTTTCTTTGCTATCAAAAGTAAATGTACAAATATTTTTGACACAAACAATTGTAATGCAAAAACTTTGAAGCAAAAAATGATGTAGCAAAAATAAATTCACAAAACTTTTTGCGGATTTATTTTTGCAACAACAATTTTTGTGTGAAGAATTTTTGCACAAAATATGTTTGTGTAACAATGTTTTGTCTATTTATTTTTGCAATGGTTTACTCTGAGGCATGTTATTTTTGTGCATTTAATTAAAATGACTATTTAATTAAATATGCAAAAAACATTGCACAAATTAGGGTACACAAACGGTGCTCCGTAGTGAGGAGTGAAAAATTTGCTTGAAAAACAACGGGCGGCAATGTAAAATAGCCTGATGGGTGCAGAAAAAGTTGAAAGTAGAGCGCATAGATATTAAGTTTTCAATAATTTTGTTATTTTGCACTTTTTGAAGCTTATGCCTACCACTTAGACTCGAAACTACCAATTTCTTTGAAGTGATTGTTTGGTATTAGGCTGTTTCTAGAGCATTTCCATAGGCTAGTTTTACTCAAGCATGCTAGTTCAACTCATGCATGCTACAAAAAATATAGTCCAATTGGAAAGTCTAAATTGATCCACCATTAAGTTGAGATGTAAATCTCTTCTATGAATGTAAATAAATTGAGTACCGGTTCTCGTTATGAGTTAAAAGGAATTTCTATTTTTAGCATTATTCTAGCATTTAAAGGCCATGCACCTAAAGTCCACAAAGAAACGCCCTTAAAATGTAATAAAAACACATTACTAATCGAAAGCTGAAAACCTGGTTTAGATACACGTTCTCAGTTTGAAGAAAATGAGCAGTAATTATGTGCTCGGAATTACTATTCGCGTTTTAAAAAAATGACATGACGTCATCAGACCCAAAAGTTTGGTGCCTATGATTAGTAGACCTGTTCATATTTTTAACTTTTTTTGATTTTGATATGGCTTCGCAGCGTTTTTGAAACAGATTTTCATACTGATCTCAAAACTAAGAATTTTTTTTGTTTGGTTGAACGGTTTCCATGTTACGCGATGATTTCCGACCCCCACTTTTGAAAAAAATGAGCTTTTTTACTCTAGAGGGCGCTGTTATTAGAATACATTCTTAAAACAGTAATTCAACTACATGCCCCTCTGCATTTTACATGTTTGAAAAAAGAACTAAGCGAATTAGACTTCTGGTTTAGTAGTTATGACCATTTTAGTGATATTATTTGCAAAACTCCCTCTAGTGGCCAAAATGTAATTCCTTCATTTTTTAATAATTTTTTTGAAAATCTGAGTCTATTTAGTGAAAGAGACTTCAATTTTGACGATGAGATTTTGCTGCAGTGCCACTAAAGGGAGTAATTTGCAATTTATTTCAAAATTACGTATTGATTACAGTTATATACGCTACTTAAGTTAACGCCACTACAAAATTTGAATAAGTTATGACATGGCGCGATTTTTTGTGGTTTGTTTTTAAATATCGACCTAGATCATGTAAAAAAAAGCTAGCAATGCAGCAACAACACATACCGTATTGTTTGCAGCACAAATATAATTACAGTATTACTGCACACTTGTACCAGAGGTGTAGACGAGGACACAAGGCTCGAGGCCATGGACACAAAAAAAATTCCGAGACCAAGGCCAAGGACACAAGCGCAAATGCTCTCCAAAACAAAAGGTCTCAAAAATTTTTTTCAGGCGATCTCCAAAAAACAACGTCTTCCAAAAATTTTTTCAGGCGCTCCACAAAATTTCAAAAAATAGTGTGATCCTCGAGCAGAGAACAGGCCAATTTTCGAAGACTTGAGGCTTCGAGGCCAAGGCCAAGGACTTGACCTTCCAGGCCAGGGACTTCAAAATGTGTCCTTGAGGCCAAGGACGTCCTTGAGGACTCCACCTCTGACTAGTACAGTACTGTAATATTTTTGGCTTAATTTACAATGACCACACAGCAATTTCAATAAAGTTGAAAAGCTCCTTTGATTAACAAAGAAATACAATTCAAAGCAATATTTGCAGATTATTGTATAGAACAAACCAGGTTGCCAAACTTCAGCAAATTTCAAAAGTTTCTAAACTAATTGAAAGCAAAAAATCAGAAATTTTTGGAAAAGGTTTGTTGCTTTAGTAAAGTCCTGCGTGTTTGTTATACCACCTGAAGTATGCTTTGTCGTTGTGGTTAAAATTTCATTATAGTCACTGTCAAATTGAACTGAGCGCTCTGCTGCATCATTGATAACTTCCAATCCTGAAACAATCTAGCTGATTTGTTGAAAAAAAGAATCTTCTTTTTAGTATACTACCGAATCCATTTTTGAAAACGTTAGTTCAATTATTCCAATTACTGTTTGATCAAAAAATAACCACGATTCATTATATATGAATTCTTGCAGAGTGCTGTCTTCATATACTTTTGTAGTTCTGACTAACCTATTCGGAAATCTGTTTTTGGGATATTTCAACACGATAGTAACCAGGCGCGTAGCCAGGATTTGGAAAGGGGGGGGGGGCTATTTTGAAAGAGTGAGATGTGTGCAAACGACCTTGACCCGAATTTTCATTGCTCTTGAATCAGTTTCACACGGTTTGTCTGAAAATTGAGACGAAATTTCTCGGAAAGCTCGGAAATTCAAAGGTTTTTTCCGCCCAAAATCAGGTGGTCTCCAAAAAAAAAAAAAAAAGGTCTTCGCCGAAATTGAGGCTGAATTTTTGGCCCAAATTCAAAGGTTTTTTCTGCCCAAAATCAGGTGGTCTTCAAAAAAAAAGAAAAAAAAAGGTCTTCGCCGAAATTGAGGCTGATTTTTCGGCCCAAATCGGAAATCCAAACGTTTGAGGGGGGCTGTTTTCCAATGGGGGGGGGGGGGGGGGGGGCTATTTTCAATTTTTCACAAAAAATCGGCCTCAAAACCACCAAAATGGTGCGATTTTACATACTTCACAAACCAATGAGAAGGGGCTCGAGCCCCCCTCGCCCCCCCCCCTGGCTACGCTACTGGTAGTAACGGTGGCTTTCTTGGTTTTATCACCAACTAAATTTGAAAATAGTGCAAGTGGTATGTACCTTGGTGGCAGATACCAAGTATGCAAGTCTACTTTGCGATTGTAAGCTGAACATAGAGCTTTGTCTCTCACCGACAACTCATTTACATCTTTCCAAAGCATTATTGTCAAATAAGAAGCATCTGCAGCAACCGGTGAGGCAAACCAATATCATGCATCAATCACCACGGCACGTACCACTAGCACTATCTTCAAATTTAATTAATAATGCAATCAAGAAAGCCATTGCTACTACCTTTTTGAAATATCCCAAAACAGATATTAATAAGCCAGAACTATTAAAAGTATATGAAGACAGTACTCGGTATGGGTTGATCAATAAGGCCTTGTCTCCACCGAGAATTTCCCAAATCTTCCAATCTGCGGAAATTCCGCTGCGAAAATTATCGGAAATTCTCACAGAATTTCTCGGTGGAACAAGTATTCTCCACCAAAATATTCCAACCGAAATTTTGATAATTTTCGCTCCGAAATTTCTGCAAAGCAGAAGATATAAGAAATTCTCGGTGGAGTATGCATGACTAGTTTTCTTGACAAAAGTCTCAAAATCAACAGCAGCAAAGCAGACTGTATGACCAGCAAAATAAAATCTATAGTTTAGCAAATTTGGTTAAAAGCTAATAAAAACTATTGTATTTTGCAAGTAGGCCTAATCAAGGCTTGCCCAATCATCAATTCGTGCCTTAGCACATTTTTTTCGTGCCCAAGCATTTTTTTTAGGCGAACTGTTGTCGTAAAGACAAGGATACGTCTCTACTTCAGACGACAGCTTTAAGTTATTCTTTTCCATGGCGTGATCGAACAATAGTTAAGTCATAACCATCCATTTCCTTTTGCAAGTTTGGCCAAGAGTAACATGCACATGGAATATTTTTTCACAACGTGGTGGAAGAAAATTATGGAAAATTATGCTGGAAGAAATATCAAAAAGTTTTGATATTTCTTCCAGCATAATACTCCCTAATTTTCGCGAAAATTGTCGCGATTCGGAATATTCTCAGTGGAGACATAAAAATGCCAGCGGAAATTCCGAAATTTTCCAGCGCTCATTTCAGAAATATTCCGGAAAATTTTTCGTGTATTTTTGACGCAAATCTTACGCATTTTCTACCTGAATGGAAGATTTATGTCTCCACCGAGAAAATTATGGAAAAATTACCGCAATTTTTTGCGGAAATTCGTAGTGGAGACAGGGCCTAATGAATCATGAATATATAATTTTTTGATCTAATTGAAATCGAACCAACGTTAAAGAGATACTGCTTGAAATCAATTTTGTAGAAGAATTGAGAACCTTTTGTGCTAATAAATAGGTGCCCCAAATCTTTTTCTACCATTTCCTTTGTTCACGAAAATACAATTTAATTCATGTGACTCCGCACCATTGGTAACCCTGCATTTTGCAGTTTTGTGAAACTACAGAAGGCATAATTTTGCAAAAATTAAGAAACGCAATTGCAAACTGGTAGCAGTGAGTAATGAAAACTTGGCTACTATTCCTGAAACATGTACACCATTACTACTTTACAAAATATCTCAAATGCGATGCCACAAAATTGCGAAATGCATTGATGCCAATGGTTCAAAGTCAAACGGATTGAAACATTTTTCACGAATAAGGGGAATCGTGGAAAAAGGTTTGGGGCACATCTTTATTACCACAAGTAGTTCTCATTTTTTCAATAAAAACCGATTTCGAGCAATTATCTCTTTCAGCATGGATTCAGTAGTATTCTGGAAACATAGGCGTAGCCAAGGAAGGGGCCCAGAGGACCCGGGCCCCCTCAAATCAAAATACCACTAACCACAAAAAGTTATGACGACATAGCATGGCGATGTTTAGTTGCAGTTTTTTTTCAGTAATTGCGCACATAACAGTAATTAACAATAATATTAATGACAACAAGTGAGTTCCGGGGCCCCCAACTAACAACCAGGGGGCTCTTACTAACAACTAGGGGGCCGTGGAATCCTTAACCGACAACCAGGGGGTCCGGGACCCCTACCTGAAAACCAGGGGGCCCATAACTGACGACTAGGGGCCCCAGGGCCCCTAACTAACAACCAAGGGACCCTTAACCAACAACCAGGGAGCCCCTTAACTGACAACCAGGGGGGCCCAGGTCCCTAACCGACAACCAGGGGCCCCTAAACGACAACCAGGGGGCCCAGGGCCCCTAACCAACAACCAGGGACCCCGGAGTGCCTAACTAACGATCAGAGGGCCCCAGAGCCCCTAACTCACAACCAGGGAGCCCCAGGGCCCCTATCTAACAACTAGGGGGCCCCTAACCAACAACCAGGGGACCAGGAGCCCCCTAACCGACAACGAGAGGCCCCGGGGCTCTCCTAACTGACGATCAGGGGGCCCCAGGGCCCCTAATCAACAACCAAAGGGTACTGGAGTCCCTAACTGACAACCAGGGGGCCCCGGGGCCCCTAACTCACGACCAGAAATCCCTAGGGCCAAATATCTGATTCATAATTATCTGATTATCTGATTCATAATTAACAACCTGATAATACAAAGTATCTGATTCATAATTAACAACCATGGGGTCTGGGCTCCTAACCGACAAGCAAGGGGCTACGGGGCCTCTAACTGGCAACCAGGGAGCCGAAGGGCCCCTGACTGACGACCAAGGTTCCCGGGCCAGGGGTCCCTTAATGTAAATTTTTAACAATTTATATGCAAAACCTGTGAGAAATCTAAGAGTTTTGACCTAAAGGTTGCCACCCCAGGCCCTCGTTTAACGTTATTATGAACTGAATTATTTACTGCTAAAGTATTGCAGGAGGCAATGTTCGTTACTTCCCCCTATAGACCAAATCACTTACAATTAAAATTTTACACCATAATGCAAGATTCTAAGCGTGTTTTGGGATTTAATTGCAAAAAGAGGATTGAAGAACAAAATTTTTTCGATTGGCTTTGAAATGTTAAAAATCTAGTTCTTTGAAATGGCTCTGAACTCGTGCGAAATGTGATCCAATGGGATTTAAATAGCTTTTTTTCCCAAAAACTTACAAAACTCGCCCAGCGGTTTGGGGCTTTGCCCCCAGACCCCCATAGCCACCGGCGGCTGGGGGCTCTGCCCCCAGACCTCCGTCTCTGATACGTTTGAGTACACTAGCTTACTCAACACGTCTTCCAAGTTAGACTTTTACACTTTTCAACAATTAGTTTTCGCCCTCTCCCTTTACCAAAATCCTGGCAAAGTGCCATCAGGCTACGGCTTCAGATCTTCCATTCTACGATATCTTTGCCCCACAAAAAATCACTTTTTCGAAAATTTCTGATGACGTCATTGCGTGTGATTTGTGGTTTGGGCCCCCCCCAATCAAAAATCCTGGCTACGCCTATGACTGGAAAGCAGATTTTTCTTTTCAACAAATTAGCCAGATTGTTTCAGGATTGGAAGTTATCAATGATGCAGCTGAGCGTTCAGTAAAATTTGGCAGTGACTATAATAAAATTTTAACAACAAATGGAATTTTAACAACAACGACAAAGCATGCTTGAGGTTGTATAACAAACACCTAGGACTTTTGCCGCATCAAAACAAACCTTTTTACAAAATATCTGATTTTTTTGTTTTTATTAAATTTAAAAACTTTTAAAATTTGCTAAAGTTTGGCAACCTGTTTTGTTCCAAATACAATAATCTGCAAACATTGGTTTGAATTGTATATCATTGTTAATCAAAGGAGCTTTTCAACTTGGTTGAAATTGCTGGGCGGTCATTGTAAATTAAGTCAAAACATTACAGTATTGTACAAGTGTACAGTAATACTCTAATTAATTAATTATATTTATGCTGCAAACAGTACGGTATGTGTTGTTGCTGCATTTTTGCATTAAATGCTAGCTTTTTTTACATGATCTAGGTCGATATTTAAAAACAAACCACAAAAAATCGCGCCATGTCATAACTTATTCAAATTTTGTAGTGGCGTTAACTTAAGTAGCGTATATAACTGTAATCAATACGTAATTTTGAAATAAATAGCAAATTACTCCCTTTAGTGGCACTGCAGCAAAATCTCATCGTCAAAATTGAAGTCTCTTTCACTAAATAGACTCAGATTTTCAAAAAAATTATTAAAAAATGAAGGAATTACATTTTGGCCACTAGAGGGAGTTTTGCAAATAATATCACTAAAATGGTCATAACTACTAAACCAGAAGTCTAATTCGCTTAGTTCTTTTTTCAAACATGTAAAATGCAGAGGGGCATGTAGTTGAATTACTGTTTTAAGAATGTATTCTAATAACAGCGCCCTCTAGAGTAAAAAAGCTCATTTTTTTCAAAAGTGGGGGTCGGAAATCATCGCGTAACATGGAAACCGTTCAACCAAACAAAAAAATTCTTAGTTTTGAGATCAGTATGAAAATCTGTTTCAAAAACGCTGCGAAGCCATATCAAAATCAAAAAAGTTAAAAATATAAACAGGTTTATCGATTAGTTTATCATTGCAGGAAATAGGCGATTTTGCAAAGACATGTGATAGCAGCTTACTAGTCAAAAAGTGTAGCGCAAACAAGGCGTATTTAGCTCAAAGTAGTTTCATTGCTAAGTTCAGAAGTGAATTACCGGAAGCAATGAGCTTTTATTATAAGTATTGAACAACAATTTGCCATAGATAAAGAGTCTATGGTTTTACTACCAGTAATGACTTTACCACTCGAAAATTCCAGCCGTACAAAAGATTCTGTATTCTATCTGCCATATCCGTACCCAATACCGGTAGGCTACTACAGTGTAAAAAAATTTTATGCTCAACAAAAAACCATCGAAAGCTTACATTGTAATTATGTGAAAATATTTTATCCATATAATACCAGTAGGCTATTGCATTTCACTGAGTAGGATTAGGAATATACCGGTCCGGATATCTGCAGTAGAAATGGTACCAGTATCAGATCAGTACTGGTTTGGTTTGTGTTTAAGTAAATATTTTACTCCTGGTAATATAGCAGGCTGGACTAATCTGCTAGGGTACCACAGTTTAGCGGCACCGGACTGGGCGACCGGTATCAGACCGGTGTACTGGTGTTTAAGATCTGCACAGCCAGACAACCACCAGTGAGTCCAGGTAACTTATTACAAGCACCAGCACTGTGAATATGAAATTGTAGTACAAAAATGCTGCGTGTAGTGGTAACATTTTTACCTATCGTATCAATATAACATACCGGTACAAGCGGTACTCATGGGCTTCGGCAAGGGGGGGGGGGCAGAGGAGGCCATGCTCCCCCCCTGGATTTTCATGCACTCTCTCTAGAACCTCCCTAATTTCAAAAATTCTTCCATTTTTAGTTGTTAATACTGGCTCTACTCTTATTGGTCCTTCCCTGAAAAAATTTCTGCCGACGCCCTTGGGGGTACTTACTTCTTTGCCATTATTAGCGTGTTGTACCAATACTCCTACCTACTGTCCATCTACCAGTAATTTGCTCTCCAAGCATCCAGCAGTCTGAATAGGTCATTGTTTTTTCTGCTGTTCTACAAGATTAATCACTGAAACACAAACCGAACCAGGCAAATGATCTGATACTGGTACCTGTATCATTTGTATCATACGGTACCGGTATATACCTCCGCAGTAAACTGCAATAGCCTATTTGGTATTAAAAGGGTAGAATATTTTTACATAATTATAAGCTTTCAGTAGTTTCTTGTTGTGTCTAAAATCCTTTTTGTTACACTATAGTAGTCTACCGATATTGGTTACGGATATGCCCGATAGAATACGAAAACTTTTGTACTATTGGAGTTTTTAGAGTGATAGAGTCATTACTGGTAGTAAAACTGCTGTTCAACACTAGTAGTAAAAGCTGATTGCTACGGGTAATTCACTTCTGAACTTAGTAATGAAACTACTTTGAGCTAATTACCAAAGGTGGAGTCCTCGAGGGCGTCCTTGGTCTCGAGAGGGTCTGTCCTCGCAAGGGCTGTCCTTGGCATTTGCCTCGGATTTGTTTTGTGTCCTTGGCCTCGAGCCTTGTGTCTTCGACTCCACCTCTGCTAATTACGCCTTTTTTGCGCAACACTTTTTGACTAGTAAGCTGCTATCACATGCCTTTGCAAAATGGTAAAAAAGCCAAAGGCACCAAACTCCTGGGTATGATGACGTCATTTCATTTTTAAAAATGCGAAAGGTAATCCCAAGTAAATTACGGCTGTTCATTTTCTTGAAACTGAGAACGTGTATTTAAACCGGGTTTACAGCATTCGATTAGTACAGTACTTCCTCGATTATCCGGTCTAGTCGGGACAGCATTTCTTCAAAACCTGAACGGATAAGTAAAAAAACCGCATAATTGAATTTCTTTATTTAAACCAAAACAACGCAGCAAGAAGCAGATTCGAATGCACCAAAACTTAAACGAGGTTCAACATCAAATAATGTACCGCATTGAGGGATCTCAGTACTTTTTTATTGAAAGCAATGTAAATTTGCATGATCGTTAAAATTACAGTAGGGCTATCTATTGCCCCACATTAACTGGAAAAGTGTTAGTTATATCATAAATTATTATCTGACCCAATGGACGGATAATCGAATGCCGGATAAACGAGGTACGGATAATCGAGGAAGTACTGTAACATTTGTTTATAACATTTTAAGGGCGTTGCTTTGTGGACATTAGGTGGCCTTTAACTAGTTGATTTACAAACACCACTGATTTCGCCGGCTGTTCTCCAAAACATGACTTTGGTAGAGTTAATACTGCAACACAAATCATAAAAATTCAAAACCGATTTAACAAAAATTCAGCGGTAGTTCAGCTTTAATAGTCAAAAATAATGTAATGCTCACTTTATAAATTTCTATAAAGCGCGATGAGTTTTAATTCAAGCCAAACTTGAGATCAGACGTGCTCCGTAAGTCGTATTTTTTTTCGATGCTTTCAAACAATGTTGGAATCAGTAGCGTAGCCATGGGGGGGGGGCTTCAGCCTGAAGAGGCCTGAAAAGTACGCAAAATATCCTGTTTTTAGCACTTTTGAAGGCGATTTTTGCACTGAAAACGAAAATAGCCCCCCCCCAATGATATAAGGGAGGAGAATTGGTCAAGAACCTAATGTGATATCGACCAGAAAAACTCGCTTTCAGCTTGGAGGAAGACCTTTTTTTTTTTTTTTTTTTTTAGAGATCACCTAAATTTGGACAGAAAAACCGTCCCAATTTCAGTGAAGACCAATCAAAATCTGGGTCAAGTTTGTTTGATGCTGTTTCCAGCCTCCAAAACAGCCCCCCCTCACAGCAAAGTCCTGGCTACGCACCTGGTTTGAATTAAAAGGTTTTTCTATGTGGAGCATTTTGCAACGAACATACTGTTTAAAATCATATTTTTCAAAATTTTTCGTTTATTCTTTTACTCGCAGATTGTTAGTAAAAATCAAATTGAAAATGTTGCTTCAGCTTACAACAATTGCTGTTTTCTGTGCAGGTAAGTAACATTATTTTTTAAACCTTTTGGACTTATCAAAACAATAGATATTTTTGAAAATCAACTAATTTTCGGCAACTTACTGTAAAACTATCAGTGACACTTAGCTGGTTAGGACAATTATAGTATCTTAACACTGTTTCAAGCAGAGGTGGACAAACCAAAATTGCCTCAATCTCAGCAACTGCGGAAGTTGCCTATAGCGCTTTAATTTTTTTTTTCTTTTGAAACATTTGTGAAGTTGCGTTGCAGACTAAAATGACTTTAAAATTTATTGCGAATTAGTCGCGCTGCAATTTCAATGTTTTTTCCGTTAATAGTGCAATTTTATTCTTACTTTGAAGTTTTAATTATTTGTTTCGATTGAATGGTGCTATTGTCAAATGCTGGCCTATTACTTACCCCACTTTCTTTTAAACTTGCAAAAATGCGGAATTCGCATTGAGTTATGAAATTTGATTGATGAAGTCAGAGTACTCGAGTTGGAAGTTTGACTTGGAACCAAAATCTTCTTCAGAAAATGCGGAATTACTTAGCGCTTCTAACAAATCAGGCCTTGTCAACCTTTTAACTGCTAGGGGCCACTTTTACACGAGAAAAGTTATTGCATGCCATATGCATTTTTACCTAAATTGCACACCAATTAGTGGTGCGTTTACTTCGACAACATCAATCAAAATCAATCGATTTAATGAGCCGCTTGACTGTCTTTTTCCTGGAGAAGCCAATAAAAAAAGTTCATGAAGACATTGACCCCCTAAAATTGCCCGAAACTGCTCGAAATTATGCGCTTGAAGTGCGTGAAGACCTTTCTTTGCTGTTCACCTAAATAGAACGGAAAATTTGCGAGACTAAAGAGCTCCAACAACTTTGCAGTTGCGCCCCCACCCCATCATCGCAAGTTCCAGAAATAACTTAATATGAATGGAAACAGCGCCTTTTGTAGATGCCCCCTCCCATGATAAAATCCTGCCTACGCCATTGCATGCGTTTATGTAAACAATATTTTGCTTGTGAGCAACTAGGTTGCAGTATCTAGTAGTATCAAAGTCTAGCATAGCCATATAATTAGTGCCGCCGCTACGGGATTGCCGTGCCACTCGTGACCGTGCCTTCCCTAACGACTGCTTGTGCCCCCCATTTTGGTTTACTCAAAACATATTTTTAGAACATCACGTAACAACAAGACAACAGACACTAATGGAAAAAGGAATAATAACGATCAAACTAATTCTCGTTTCAAGTTTTCTCAATTCTTTGCGAAATTGCCGGAAATCAATTGGTGTACATAAATGCGACGCAATAATCCGTCTTATTAACACGTCTTTATGGATGTGTCGCGGAACAGAATCGTTACCGGCATAGACGTAGCCAGGATTTTTGATTGGGGGGGGGGGCCAATCTACAAATCACATGCAATGACGTCATTAGAAACTTTGAAAGAGGAATTTTTTGTTGTGGCAAAGATATCGTAGAACAGAAGATCAAAAGCAGTGGCCTGGTATTGGCACGTAACTAAAAACTCGTTCAAGGAGAGGACTAAAAGTAAAACCAATAGTTAAACTGCAAAAATGTCTAAATTGGGAGACGTGTGTTGAGTAAAGAAGTGTACTCTAATTCCAACATATCACAGACGGGGGTCTGGGGATGGATCTCCCAGCCACTGGAGGCTATGAGGGTCGGGGGGCAAAACCATCAGCCGCTGACAATTTTTCTTAATTTTTTGGAAAAAAAGCCATTTTAATATCATTGGATCACATTTCGCACGTATTCGGAGCAATTTGAAAGTACTAGAGTTTTAACATTTGAAAGCCAATTGAAAAAATTAAGTTGTTTAATCTTCCTTTTGCTTGCAATTCAAGTCCAAAACACGTTTAAACTCTTGCAGTTTGGGGTTAAATTTTGTAAGTGATTTGGCCCAGGTAGGGGAAGTAAAGTGCATTGCATCCTGCAATGTTTTAGCAGTAAATAACAATCCACTCGAATATTTTCCTTAAAGATTTTTGTTTTGTCATGAATCAACGAGTTATAGGAGAACATAAACGGCCAAGGGGCCCCAGGCCCTCTCAATTCAAAAATTTGTCCATTGAGCATTCCTCTTACTGTAGCTAATTTTTTTAAAAAGTACCTTGTTGCATAAAGGCTGCTATTGAAAATTGTTATTGAAAGATGTACAATAGTTAGGTACGCCTACAAACCATGTTATTGCCTGGGCCGGATTTACATTGAGTTGAGCCCCTAGCAATTTGGGACTTTTGCAATATTTTCCTGCCAAACGCAGGTGAAGACCAAAAAAAGTCTTTTCTGAGTGCGGGGCTCCTGGCACTGAACCACATGTTAAATCCGTCCCTGGTTATTGCATTACGTTCATAAAAAGGTTAAATGAGGGCCTCAGTTAATAACTTGTAGGATTACAACCCTTAATTTCACTCGAGTTGTAAGTTTAAATTGGTTGGCAAACATTAAATTGAGGGAGCCCGGGCCCCCTGAAACAATATTATTGTTGTGGGGCCCATCTAAATATTATTGTTGGGGGCATTTTTAAATTGATTGGCAAAAATTAAATTGAGGGGGCCCGGGCCCCCTGGATCAATATTATTGTTCGGAGCCCATTTAAGTAGGGGGCCATTTAAATATTATTGTTGGGGACCCATTTAAATTGGTTGGTAAAAATTAAATTGAGAGGCCTGGGCCCCTTGGATTAATATTGTTGTTGGAGGCCCATTTAAATTTGTTGGCAGACATTAAATTGAAAGGGCCCGGGCCCCCTGGATCAATATTATAGTTGAGGGGCCCATTTAAATTAAAAACCATTTAAATACTAATGTAGGGGCATTTTTTAATCGGTTGGCAAAATTAAATTGAGGGGGCCCATTTAAATTGGGGGCCATTTAAATATTGTTGTTGGGGACCCATTTAATTTAGTTGGTAAAAATTAAATTGAGGGGGCCCGGGCCCCCTGGATCAATACTGTTGTTGGGGGCTCATTTTAATGGGGACCATTTAAATACTATTGTAGGGGGCCCATTTAAATTGGTTGGAAAATTAAATTGAGGGTCCCGGGCCCCCTGGATCAAGATTATTGTTACTTACTGTTGTACGCAAAGATGCAAAAAGAAACTGAAGAAACAATAGTCTTTTTTGTGACATTTTTATCATTGGTAGCATTTCAATTGGGGGGGAGGGGGGGCGGGCTTCCCCTTTGGCTACGCCTGTGGTTGTACCGGTACTGGTATTTTTTAGTGATTATGGCCTGAGACAATACCTGAAAACATTTTTTTAAAAGGTCAGCTGTTTTTGTTTTTAAGAGCTCACTCAAAATCTTTTTAGGTCGCAGTCATTGGCGCAACCAGAAAAAAGGGGCTTCAGCTCCCTTTAGCCAAATCATTAGAAGATTTAACCCCAAACTACGAGCGTTTAAACATGTTTTGGACTTGACCTGAAGTATAAGGAGAGCAGAAGGGGCTAGGCACTTAAAGTGTTTCAATAACTTCTGAGTTGTCGCAATTTACTGTAGTTATTGATGTGGCTTCAAGCACGTGCAAATGTGATTGAGATGGCGTAAAACTGCTACTTTGCCACAAAAATGCAAAAAAATCACTCAGCGGCTGGAGGCATCCCCCCAAGTCCATTCTGTGATACGCTTGAGTTGTATCAGTTTGTTCCGTACCGGTAGTAAATTGGACAATTTTTGTGCAAAAAAAATTTTACTTTTGGTTACGCTTCTGGTCGTATTTACTGCAGCAGACGGATTTTTCAAGCGATTATAAGAGTCGGATACGAAACGAGCTAAGAAACGCTGGCGGCCTTAAAGCCTACGTCTTTTTTTAGACATCAATGCAAAATTGTTAAAAAAGCGCATAATTTGTAGACGTAAAATATCACTTATTATGTGCAAAAGTTCAGTTTATTGCAGTGCCTCCTCATTTCGGTTGCTCTGGCAACGGCACTGCTTGTAGCGTACGCAGAATTTTCGAAAGGGGGAGGGGGGCAGGAAACCAAGTCCAAAACCAAGTTCTTTTTCAGCCCAAACTTAGGTGAAGACCAAAAAAAAAGGTCTTCACTTATATTTAGTCTGGTTTTCGCCCGAAAATTAGGTGAAGACCAAAATAAAAAAAAAGGTTTTCACTCAAATGTAGTCCGATTTTTGGCCAAAAAACAGGTCTTTGCCCACCGTTTCTGTGCTCAAATCTTCAGCCCAAGTTACAAAGGGGGGCATGCCGCAACTTTGCATACTATTTTATGCTAATTATACTATCCTGGCGACCCAAAGGGGGGACCATGGCCCAATGGCTCCCCCAAAATACGCCCCTGGCCACTGCATAGAACACTGCTTAAAAAAGTCCTCATCGTCTACCAAAGTCTACTTTAGTCAGAACAACTAATACACTTGTCGAACTAACAACAATCCTCTTACGTCTGCAACACTATATATTCACTAAATATTGCAATGCAATATCTAGTGACAAAGGCTATACCTGCAGGCTGAAGTTGCGTATCTAGGCTACTTGACTTTTTGCCAGTTTGCAACCTCATTCTACAGCTAACTCCTTCGAGCAAACTTGGCCGATTTAGAGTTGTTTTATTATAGGGACGTGACAATAATATTTTGTCGATCACACCCTCAAAGAAAGCAGCAGTTCAAAGGATTAAAACTTGAAATTTATAAAAAAAATTCTTGATAAAATTTTAAAGTTTGCTGTTTTGAAAATAATAACCATGTTGAATGCAAAATGTTTGGAGAAGCTGCAGCTCAGTAGCTCCTGTGGACGAGCAGCCCGCGTGATTACGGGCCACATAAAACAAACTCTCGGGCCACGAGTTGGGCAGCCCTGAAATAAACCAAAAAATTCTTGCGGAAGTAGCGCTAAGCTTCAAATCCAAAAAATTAAAATCGCGCTACGCTTTTAGTCGTTAAAAAAATTGTTGCACTGAGCTTTTAGTAAAATGTTATTTTTGCACACATCTATAGTTTCAAGCAGATCACTTCTTTGGACTTTTTAAGTTTTGTGGATTTCACAGATGATGCAAATGTGTCCACCAATCGACCAGTAATACATTGACGCTTCAACTACTTAGATTAACCTCATTATGATACAAACCAGGGGGCACATGACAGAAATTTCCTCGTTCGCTTTAATAACGAGTTTTTTTTAAGAGGCGCTAACGAACGAAATACTCGCTAAACGTAAGAGGTCATTTTTGCACGTGTATGTAAAGCCTTGCGAAATCCGTAACGTCATTCTTTCTCGCTAAATTTCTTCGAGCGATTGCTTAAAGCAGTTCAAGTAAAAAACGTCACATTTTCCGCGCCAACTAAAAGAGGATCTTGAAGCACTCTTTAAGCGTGCGAGAAATCTTTTTGGTTTAGAAATTTAGTGGCGAAATAATGAAAACTTCTAACTCATGCGAATTTTTGCTGAAAATCAATTCAAATTGTCGCCATGTTTGCTATTAGACTGCTAAAAAAAAGCGAATTGCATTGAGAACCATTTGCTCTTTCGATTGATAAAGAACTACTAAGTAGTGCAAGTTGACAAAAATAGTAACACACTCCTTTTGTAAGAACGATTTTCTAAAACACGAGGCTCATTTTTGCTCAAAATTTAAGAACAAATTAAAAACACTGCCAGCTTCGGCAGCAAAACAAATCAAAAACAAAAAAAAAAAATTTAAACTAATCAAAGAAACTAAAATTCGTGCTGATTCAAAACGATAAAATTTCAGTGATTTTCTTGTGTTTGCAAGCAAAATTGCAACTATTCAAGGTGATAAGCTCTGTTGCTCCGAGCAAGCAATTGAGAAATTTTTTCGGCAGTTGTTCAACTTGAAAAAAGCTTGCTTTTTCGCTTTTGCAATTTTACGATGCTGCAAAAGCAAGAAAAAAGCCTTCACTTAAGTCTTAAGCAGACAGAGCAATAGGAATTGAACAGTGTTTCAAGCAAGCCCGCTGAAATTGACATTAATGCTTTTAAAATTTTTAAAAAATCAAGAACAAATGAGACTGAATATTGGCAAAAAATTAAAAACAGCCAGTCTAGACTCAAGATTTACCGGTTCTAAAAAGGAAGTGTACTTTGGCTTACTCGCTTTTGAAAAATTTTGAAACCTTAAGACCTAAAGTTACTGTTAACATATGAGTTTACCCACCAACAACCTCAAGGGCGCTTTACTTCATTTAAAAAACTATAGTATGGAAAAAGTTGTTCTTATTTTACATTGATCCAAAAATGTAATTAAATTCTGTCGTTGATTTACTAATTGTTATCAGTTGAAGAATTTACTTGCGTAGAATAATCACGCATAACTTAAAGTATCTTTTTCCATAAAAATGCAGTACATACTGCTCGCTTGAACGCATTATTTTGAAGTAGAAATGCATCTGACGTCACAATGAGGTATTTATTACGTACTAACACAAGTTACAAACGTCTCGTAAAGATATTCGAGCGAGCCGTTTAAACGTGAGTTGGGCGAGACGGCTCCGAAATGGCAGTTAGTCTACGAAGATTTTTTGCTCATTAGCGCTTTTTAGCGAGCGAGAATGGCCTTTACGAGCTCGCTAGCACGTTCTGTCATGTCGCCCCAGATATTTGCTTATGTTTAAAATAGAAAGGTATTTACGTAACCTGTCTAATTTCTGGAGCCTTAATTTTTTCGCCTGTTTGCACTTAATTGTGCTTTAGCTAAATAAGGTTAAAAGGCATGTTTCAGTGTGGTTCAAAACGAAGTGTGCAGTAGTGGATTATCTCAACTCATTCATCAAATCAAATCTTTCATTATACTCGCTGTACTACGCCGAAGCGTGAAGTCCATTCAGGTGAAAAACCCTCTTGAAGTGATCTGCATGAGGCAATGCAAATGAACTGGTCAAACTTGAGTTGCAGCTGGCTGATTTCAAATTCTTGCAAAATTTTTAAATTTGTTTGCAATTTCTTTTGAAAGTTTTAATTCATGTGCTTTACGCAGTTTAACTAGCGCTTATTTTTTGTGCCACTTCTGTTGCAATAATGTATCAGCAAAAAATGAGCCAAAAAACTGTCGAAAAAATTTTCAATTCAGATGCCTAATTTTTGCTTAGTATTCTGGTGTTGGCGCTGAATTTATGCTTTTGCTTTTTTAACGGTTTTTGCATCAAAAATACGGGAAATTTACGAAAAAATCTTGTTTCTGGTACAGTGCAAATTACAGAATTTGAACCATTTTTAATTCAAAATTTTAATATTTTTTCTTTGTTTATAATTTTTTTAAGTGCTAATGCTGACCAGGCTCTTAAAGGCGGTGAATCATCCAGCCAATTCCGGTGTTTCACAATCGCTAAAATTGAACTATAATTTCTGATATTTTTTGTTTTGATTTTGGGGTTGCGTTTGCAAAGATATTCAACAAATACAAAAAGATGTCCCTCCCAAAAAAGTTTTTGGAAACGCTGAGTTTTGATCTTCCCGCCAAAACCACAGTTCTCTAAACTATTAGGCCTACTGTAATCTTATTAAACTATTAGGCCGAACTATCTCTAAACTATTAGGCCTAATAGTTTAGAGATAGTTAGGTCTAAACTATTTAGAAATAAACTCTCTCTAAACTATTAGGCCTACCACAGTTCTCTAAACTATTAGGCCTACTGTGGTTTTGGCGGGAAGAACAAAACTCAGCGTTTCCAAAAACTTTTTTCAGGGGGACATCTTTTTGTATTTGTTGAATATCTTTGCAACCGCAGTCCCAAAATTAAAACAAAAAATATCAAAAATTATTGTTCAATTTTAGCTATTGTAAACCACTGGAATTGACTGGATGATTCACCGCCTTTAACCATGCCTTTTCTTGGGCAAATATGAGCCGGTGTACATGTTAAAAAAAAATACTATAACCTTTTCGCTACTTAAAAATTTTACATTATACTATCTTTAGTTTTAGACTTGTCCCGTTCATTATCGTGTCCAGAAAATAGGTGGACATCATGGTATGATCGTGATAACCCGTCCGGAAATTGTGATTGTGAAACCGTATTCGACCTCAGACGAGAAAATCCTGGAGAAATTTGTGACGAGCCGACTGAGATTGAAGCTAGGTTGGTGAGCACCAAAGCACCCTACACAGGAAATCTGGAAAATATTCAGTTCGATACTGAAGTGGGATTGGATTGCAGGAATGGTCGAGGTCAAACCTGTGATGATTATGAAGTTCGGTTTTGTTGCCCGGTTAAAGGTAAATAAAATGGCGTACTTACCAAAGGTAGTCATTAGCTGGTCGTCGAAATTTTAAGAGAAATATATTATTACTTTAGCGCCAATATAAGCTAACGAATAATAGCAATAAAGGGATAGTACAGTAATGGTTTTTCATCGCAGCACATGTGAGAAGTTTTCATGACAATGAATCGTAACCCTTTTTCTTGTTCCCTTTGAAATGACCAACCAGCTTTTGCACTCCCTTTTGAAATTGCTGATTAACAAAACAAAATCAGTTTTGCAGTACTACCGTAAATGAAAATACATCGAAATCAGATAACCAAAAAACTGAAAAAACAAGCATCCACACTCCTTGATACAGTAGATCTTACGCACCTGCTTAAGAAACTATCCAATGGAAAAAAAAATGCTTATCAACGTTATAAACTTCGTGTTCTCAACTCTCTTTTGAGCATAGATGTTAGTAGCAAGCAACAAAAATTAGCACTTTTGTTTGAAAAAAGTTAGTTAAATATTTATCCTGGGGTGGCATTTATATATCACGCGTTCCAAAGCAAAGCGAAGTAAAGAGAGTGTCGCAGTCACGTAAGTGCTCCGTTCAAGAAACGTCATAAGCACAAATCTTACACAGCAACAAACGAAACTCAACTTCATTGAGATTAACTAACAAAGCGATTGAAAACAGCACCTCCAAGGTAGCGCTGCCAAGTTGGTAATCCGCGTTTGAGATGCGCCCGAACATGCGGAAGGGTGCGGACGCTTCTCAGGTGCTCATCAAACTTTAGGTGTGTTTGATATTTTTTAGAGTTTGTAAATCGAGTCTTTCATTACTGAAAGGAAGTATAGAGTTTACTTTAGTGAAGCTTATTGGAGCAGAATTAGTTTTGTCTCGCTAACACTAAGAATTAGGTGACTAATTTTCACTTCACAGTTAGCCTAGGCACAGTTTACAGAGTTCTGTGGTTTAGATAAAGCAGGTTTCATCGTAAATTTTTGAAAGTAAGGCAGGCCAAAAGCGATTTAACTCAAAACTAGTCTTGTCATCTAAGTAAGTATCTTATTTTTTTCTGATTTAACTTGCTCAATAGTTAGCATAAGCCCAGTTTAAGCTCTGGTTTAGGAATAGCCGGATTTTGTAAAATTTTGAAAGAAAAGCAGGCTAAAAGCTAGTTGATTTAAAACCAGTCTCATCATTAAGGTAAGAACCTTAACTTTTTTCTAATTCTACTAGTTTAAAGTTACTAGTTTTCCATTAATTTAGGCTTTTCCTTAACTTTTTTTTGAAATTCTTCTTTGGCTATCGCCATCTTGTTCGCCTTCCCATTGTGCGGCAAGTTATTTTCTTACGTTACATAAAACCTTTTGCCAAATCTATTTAGCTGCAAAGGACAGCTTATTTCTAGCCTATAACCCCCGATTCTTTTAACCCTTTTGTTGTTGGCTTCTCTGGTTCAGTATTTCATCGGCGTTTCAAGGGCGTGCACGATGATATCTTTTACTGAAAAGCGAACCATTATTGCCACGGTAGAACCACAAAATCAAAAATTAAGATATTTTTGACCTCAATGACTTTTCTTTCCCTCTTTGTGGATAAAAATCCTTTTGCTTATCTATCCAGCTTCGTTTTTGGAATAATTCCTTTGAACGCTCAAGCCAAGCAATACTCAGTGTCTTTTAAGACCGGTAATGACACAGTTATGCAAGAATTACTTCAACGCTTCTAATACAGCCAGAACATCGAAACACTATCCCACCGTATCAGTGGCGTCGCTAGGGGGGCGGCCCACCCCGGGGGTCACCATTTTTGGGTGACACCATTTTGTAATACCAGTCAAACAGAAAAGAAAACAACAATATGTTTAATATCATTGGAAATGCTTAGCACTCTAAAATTAACTAAAAAATGATTTAAAGCCCCTTTTGAAAAAATTATTTGGAGGGGCGAGCGCTAATTTGTAGAAATATAACTTACAAATTAGTAAAAACCTTTAAAAATTGCCAAATAAGCAATTACATTTGATCGCTTGTTGAAACATGCTGAATGTAGGTTTCATGAAAATATATGCTCAGGAATATGGGAGGGGGTGGCTATTCATAGTTAATTACCAAGCACTTCAACTCAAATATCGTTCCATTAGCCCCCTCCCCAATCATTGTTCTCTATTTAATATAGACGATATGGATTACTTCTTGTGAGTTTTATTGAACCTGTAGCGTTGCTAGGGAGGAATGCAGCCTTTCCCTCGCCCCCATTGGACAGCCGGCCAAAATGCAGAATAAAGAAAATACCACGTTTTAAAACCCTTCTGAGACCATCTTTTACATTGGAATAGACTCAAAAAATGATTTAAAGCTTGTTTTGAAACATTCATTTACGAGGAAGAGCTAATTTATCAAAAACAAAACTCATAAATCAGAAAAACAAATTTGAAAATGGCCAAAATTGTCTTTTGATTTGATAGCTTATCGAAATATGCTGTTGTTTCTATACATCCCTGAACAGTGGCGGATTTAGGGGGGGGATGCATCCCCTCCCACCAGCCTAAAAGTAACGATTTTGGTCGAAAAATTAGCCTCTATTTTGATTAATTCGGTACCATTTCGGGATGCATCCCCCCCCACCAGCCTCAACCTTACGATTTCGGACAAAAAATCATTCTCAATTTTGGTGAAGACCTTTTTTTTTTTTTGTTTTTTTTTTGTTTTTGTTTTTGGAGACCATCTGATTTTGGGCGAAAAAAACGTTTGAATTTTCGATTTCGGCCGAAAAATCACTCTCAATTTCGGTGAAGACATCCGAATTTTTGAGGTTTTGTGCTTAAAATCCACCCCCACCAAAATTTTCTAGATCCGCCACTGTCCCTGAACATAGGTTTTCTCAAAAAATGAAATGTAAGATGAGAAATAGGGGAGAGGGGCTATTCAGTATTAGTCAATTATCGATAACTTCTCTCAAACTTCCTTCCATTAGCCCCCTCATTACATCTTTCCCTATAAAATATAGACGAAAAAGAGTACTCGTTCAGAGTTTTGTTGAACTCTAGTATAAGATTTCATGATTTATCAGCTTGTAAATAAGAGAACTAAAATTCTGGCGATAGCTACCACCAACATTGCTCATTTTTGCAATTAGCATTATCATGTTATTACACTGCTAATTTGCATGCCACGTTTCAATAGCATTAAGCTTTATCAAAATAGGCCTAAAATTAAGTTAGTTTTTGTCAAAAATAGACAAAATTTTCGAGCGTTGGGGGCTCAGCTCCCCAGACCCCCGAGAAAGCCCCCTCCCCATTGCAGATTTCTGGCTACGCTTGAGTGTAATCATGTTTTTGCACTGCTAATTTTTATGCCTCCAGAGTTCTCCCTGACGCCAGATTTTAAAAGCATTAACTTTTATCAAAATAAGGCTAAAATTAAGTTATTTTTGCAAAAAAAAATAAATTTTTTTGAGCGCTGGGGGCTCCGCACCCAGACCCCCCAATGGTATCCGGCGGAGAGAGCGGAGCTTCCAGACCCCAGAAAGAGCCCCTCTCCACTGCAGATTTCTGGTTACTCGTCAGATATTAAACGTGTGATGCGGTATTAAACGCGCATACTTCCAATTTGTAGAATTTTACAATGAGAAGTTATTGAGTTAGCCAAATAACAACCGCTGTTTACAGTAACAAAGTAGCACCGCCATCTTTAAAATATAACTTTTTGCAGCCTACTATACATTAATATACATTACCTACTATACATTCTCTAAAATATAACCTATGAAGGGTTACACCACGAAACTCCGCCCCGAGTGTCACCATCCCTAGCGACGCCACTGCACCGTATAGTTAAAATTTCGTTTTCAAAACCAAAATCTCCCCCTCAAACGGTCACTTTCTGTCCAGTTAGCCATGAAATGACTTTTGACACGCTCAAAAATCTGGTGGATGGAAGTAGATGGGGCAAAATGCTAAATTTTGCGTATGGTCAACACAAACTTTTTCCACAATTCCATAACGCATATTTGCACTTGCATATTGACAATTACTCGCCAAACTCAGTTCCGGATAAAATCATGGTGAATAACAGTGCCGTCGTGGTCATAAAACCAGGTGAAGGAAATGTGCTTCGATGCAATTTTTGTAGAAACAAGGGGCATTCACTGACATCTTGACCGCAAAAAAGGCAACGTTCTCAACATCCCAGAAAACGCAGCCATTCCAATGTATCATATTCTGCTATCGTCAATCCACAAAATGACTTTCCACCTTTGACCCCCTCTTCTATTCCAAAAAAACACACAACCGCTTGTACATACAATAAATGATAGTCCTGGAAAAACAACACCAGATACAGACAACGCTGTTTAGTCAAATGGAAGTTCCCATTCCTCAACTAGTCCACGTCACATGGCGCCTGCAAGCCGAACCATCAATGTCTCCAATGCAGGGAACAGCCAGCAGGGTAATCCTTCCCCGATAAAAAGCAACAGCAAACCCAAAAACCATAACTCTAAAAATCTTGCACTTCGCCCACAAAGCGACGAAAATCTTTCTGATTGCAAAGACAGCGAAGCTCCTCCAGCTGATAATGATATTGTTGCGGGTTCTAAAACCGAATCATCTCCAATGGATAACACTAAGCTGCAGCTACTACTGAACGAACAGTCCTTTATACGTAAAAAAATTCTGCCTCTAA
Source organism: Trididemnum nubilum (assembly GCA_963965965.1). Classification (NCBI taxonomy): domain Eukaryota; kingdom Metazoa; phylum Chordata; class Ascidiacea; order Aplousobranchia; family Didemnidae; genus Trididemnum; species Trididemnum nubilum. Next base: position 8,530,921 of record OZ014473.1, on the reverse strand, counting down.
TGCCGGATTGCAGACATTAAAAGATTCTTCTCTGCCACAAGACTGTCCCGAACCCGATTTTTCCGTAAATTTAGAAAAACGAAGTCAACTCTCCGCAACTGAAGTGACTCATTCCTTGAGCAGCGATTCTTTTGAAAGCAGTTCATTTACTGCTAAAGAAGAGCGTTTTAATGTTGTTTCTAAAGAACAAACCGATACGACCAACACTAACAATAAACTTCATTTTGGCGTTGATGCCCCAGTATTCAGTGATAGCTTGTCAAGTGAGGAAGACTCCAAACCTATTTCTGAGCTGCTCAAAAATAAGACCAGTAAAGGCACTTGGCAAACAAAAAACAAGAAAAAAAGAAAATATAAATCACGTGATTCTAATAGTCCTTCTGGGCTCACCCCTCCAAACAAAATTGAACATAAACAGCTCACAAATTATCCCAACGAAAAAACATTTCTCAACGAATAGATTTTTTTTTCTCTTTGGAAACTTTTATCCAGTATCTTTTCTTGTTTGGCTTTAAATAGTGATCAATGGCTACGTTAGAGATAGAAACTCAACCAATGAATTTCTAACTCTATCCTCTGCCAATATTAATGGCATCAATAACTGTTTGCCTAAAATCTGTGATTTAATTCAAGACCATAAGATTGATGTTTTGATGATGAAAGAAACGCACCGCATCAATTAACCGGCGTTGCAAGCATGGCTTAACCAGTCTGATTTCACGTTGTTTGCAAATGTCCCGTCCGTTAATAAAGCTCTACCCCATTTCAAAAGTGGCATTGCCATACTTCTTCATAATCGCACTAATTTTGTATTGCAACCGACTGTGCAAAACATCATTCCTTATAGAGCTCAAGCGTTTAAGTTCTGTGTTCACTCTGTCACGTATCTCCTGATTAACGTCTATATGCCGCCGGGGAAGTCAAGTCGTCGACGTACGCAACGGGACCAAATTTTTTTCGCGCTTCAGAACTACATTGAAAACGAAAGCTTTGACTATCTCTTCGTTGTCGGTGATTTGATGTAACGCTGTCTCGGCTTGACAGCTCCTCTTCTCTTGTTAAGAGTGTCGATTACTTCTCTCTCAAAACCTTGCTACAACAAAACAACCAAAAAGATATTTTTCGAATTTTCAACACTCAATCAAAAATCTTTTAATACATCAGAAGCAATGCAGCTTCACGACTTGATCGAATTTACATTCCTGCCACTTTACAACGCAAACTAATTTCTTCAAAGTACGTTCCCTTGATCTTTTCTGGTCATAGCTTCGATCCTCTAATTTAAATTAAATTTAATTCAACTTTGAAGTTACGACCGGAGTCTCTTTGGAAATTAAACTATTTTCTTCTATCTGCCGACTTGAATAAAACGCGTTTAAATTTTTTTCTTCAAAAATGGTTAGGCAAACGCATACGATTCGAAAATCCTTTGAAATGGTGGGATAATTTCAAGCTTAGCCGAAAGTTTTTCTTTTAAACTATTGGCACTCTTAATTCAAAATTCCAAAAAACTCTTAGTTCTAGAACGCCTAAACACAGCCGACCCCCAAAATGTAAGTTCACTCATTGCCGAATTCATACGATTGGAGGAAAAAAATAACGAACGAGGCGCTTTTGTACGTTCACGTTCCGTTATTCAAGTTGAAGATGAATCACCAGGAAATTTTTTCTTCAAAATTGAGCGTCACCAACAGCAAAAAGCTACGATAAACGCACTTCGCGAAGATGACTCAACTACAATCAAAGATCCAGCCGAAATAAAGCAAGAAGTCGCCGAACACTTTAAGCAACGTTGGAACTGCACCAGCACGTTATCCGCATCATCTTTAGAACAATACCTTGCTGACATTCCGACCATTACTGAATCATATGAATATACCCATATTGATAGTCTAATAACAGAAGATGAAATAAAACTTGCAATTAACAGCTTAAATTCCAACACTTCACCTAAATCTGACGGTCTTACTCCGAAATTCTATCAGACTTTCCAAACCCAACTCATTCCTACTCTTCACCAATTATATAACAACATGTTCATACAACAACAAGCATCCTCTTCTCACAAAACAGCCATTGTCAAACTTATTCCGAAGCCCAGAAAGTCCACAGATATTTGAAACTGGCGACCAATTTCACTTTTTAACTGCGATTACAAAATTCTTGGTAAAATTATTACTTTTCGTTTATTGCCTTTTTTAGAAAATTACCTATCCCAAACCCAACAAGCTGCAATCAAAGGCAGACAACTTCATAATGTCTTGTTAAACATTAAATCGATCATTGACTATGTAAATGATATCAGCTATCCTCTTGCCTTACTCCAACTTGATTTTGCTAAGGCATTCGACAACGTTTTCCACAAATTCATTTTATCTCTCATGCGCAATATCAACCTCCAACCAGCTTTGATTCAGTGGACCACTAATCTTTTGCTAGATATATCTGCCAAAATATTAGTCAATCATACTCTCACCAACCGCATTCCTATTTCTACCGGCATACGACAAGGATGCCCACTTAGTATGCTGCTATTTTCCATGGCAACGGATGTTTCATCTAAGAAAATCAGTTCTTCATCTTCGATCAAAGGCTTTTCTTTAGGCTATGCAAAGTTTGCATCCATAAAATTACAGCAATACGCTGATGACACCATACTTTTTCTCACTTACCCGTCGGAAGCAGAGGTGGAGTCCTCGAGGACACATTTTGAAGTCCTTGGCCTCGAAGCCTCAAGTCCTCGAAAATTGCCCTGTCCTCGGCTCGAGGACAGCACTATTTTTGAACCATTGAAATTTCGTTGGAAAACGCCAGAAACCTTGCGGAAAATCTGCAAAAACCTTTTTTTGGTTTCCTCAAGTAGAGATCGCCTGAAAAAATGTATTGAAGACCTTTTTTTTTTTTTTGGAGAACACTTGCGTCTGTGTCTTTGGTCCTTGGCCCTGGCCTCGAGCCTTATGTCCTCGACTCCACCTCTGGTCGGAAGTAAACCCTGCACTGCAACTCATTCAAGATTTCTCTTCTCATGCCAATCTGCAAATCAATAGAAAAAAGACCACAATTCTGTCTAACAACAAGCATCTTTCAGATGAAATTAAAAAGCATTTACCGGAAGCTAAATACCCTCACGAAGCAAAAATACTTGGCATTCGATTCTCTTTGATCTTTTCTACCCTAAAACAAAATTGCTCTTGTTTGACAGGTATTATCAAGGGCATAGCTGATAGCCACAAACATCGCAATCTCTCAATGCATATTAAACTTTTGTTAATTAAGACTCTACTTCTGCCTCATATCACTATTACGGCAAGAGTTTTTCAGTGTCTAAGAAAAACACAAATGTCAATTTCGAAAATTCTTAACAAGTTTCTGTGGTCACCGTCTTATTTTGAACCAATCAGTCGGATCACTCTATCCAAAATTCCTCAACATGGTGGTATTGGAATGCCATCGTCTTCGGCTTGGATCAATACTGCTCTCTTGGTAAGATTGAAATCTCTCACTTCCAACCCAACTTCCAACCTTTTTTGGACGTCGTATGCGCTCTATAACCCCAGCTATCGAATCCGTAAGTCTTTACCCGGAAATGTTTTTTAACAGCATGCCTCACAAGCGGGAGCCTAACTCTGACTGGAAACACATTCTTTTTTTACTTCGTCAGCTGCGTTTTTCTTCGGACCAATGGAACAACATCACTTACAAACAACTCTATCTCTCTCTTTTAGATTCAAAACAACCAGAATTACCAAAAACAAACAGCAGAGGTGGAGTCGAGGACACAAGGCTCGAGACCAAGGCCAAGGACAAAGAAAATCTGAGGTTAAGGCCTAGGCCAAGGAAAGCCTTTTCGAGGACAGACCCTCTCGAGGCCAAGCACACAGCCACAAGTGTTCTCCAAAAAAAAAGGTCTTCAAAAACGTATTTCAGGCATTCTCCAATTCATAGGCGTATCCAAAATTTTTGATTGGGGAGGCCTAAACCACAAATCACATTCTATGACGTCATCAAAAAATTTTCAAAAGGGGAAGTTTTTGTGGAACAAAGATATCGTAGGATGGAAGATCCGAAACCGTTGCCCGCTGGTACGTAACCTGGAGTTTGCAAAGGGAAAGGGCTTAAACTAATAGTTGAAAAGTGTAAGTATCCAACTTTGGAAACGTGTTGAGAAAGCTAGCGTAACTCAAACGTATCGCAGACGGGAGTCTGGAGGCGGGGCACCCAGCCGCCGGAGGCTTTTGGGGTCTGGGGGCAAAGCCCCCAGCCGTTTGGCCAATTTTTAAAATTTTTAGGAAAAAAAACTATTTTAATGCCATTGAATTACAATTCGCAAGTGTTCTGAGCCATTTGAAAGCACTAGATTTTTTACATTATTGAAAGCCAATTGAAAAAATGAAATTGTTTAATTCTCCTTCTACTAGCAATTTAAGTCCAAAACACGTTTAACATCTTGCATTTTTGAGTTAAATTTTAATTGTAAGTGATCTGGTCCAGGTAGGGGAAAGTAAGGTGCATTGTCTCTTGCAACATTTTAGCAGTAAATAATAATCCACTCAAAGGTTTTCTTTAGAGATTTTTGTTTTGCGATGAAACTAACCAGTTATAGGCATACATGTTCGGCCTGGGAGCCCAGGACCCCTTAGTTGAAGTTCAATGATTTGTTCAATCAGCAGTTTCCATGGCAATTTTTTTTTAAGTTGTTTGTGCGTAAAACCGGCTAAGTAGAGGTGAATTACTGAATAGTTATCGAAAAATGGTACAATAGATGGTTACGCCTACTAATAATGTCATTGCTGGGCCGAATTCACATCGCGCTGAGCCCCTGACACTTTGGAGATTTTCGCAACATCTTTCTGCCAAATACAGGTGAGAACCAAAAAAGTCTTACGATTTGAGCGCGGGACCCCAAGCTGATAATGCGTCGTATTGTGGTAAATCCGCCCCTGGTTAATGTATTACGTTCATAAAAAGGCTAGATGTGGGCCTGAGATAGAAACTTTTAGGACAAAAACTCTCCATTTCTTCCGAGTTATACGTTTAAAGCTGGCCCCCTGCCCCCCCCCCCCCCCCCCCCCCCCGTGGACACGCCTATGCTCCAATGAACAAAAACAAAAAAGGTATTCGCAAGTTTTCCGCGAGGTTTCTGGCGTTTTCTAACAAAATTTCAACTGTTCAAAAAATAGTGCTGTCCTCGAGCCGAGGACAGGGCAATTTTCATGGACTTGACCTTCGAGGCCAAGGCCAAGGACATGAAAATGTGTCCTCGAGGACTCCACCTCTGACAAACAGCTCCGTAAAACCCTCTTCTTGGTCTGAAGTTCTACTCCTTTCAAAATCTTTCACAAATCTTTCCAACAAGCAGAAGGAAGTGACATTCAAATTGGCACATTTTGGATATTTCTTCGGCAAATTCAACTCAGGCACAGTATCAATCGTCTTACAAATGGAGAAAAACGAATTAACACATGTAACTTCTGCTCAAGCTTGAATGATACTATCGAACACGTTTGCTATGATTGCCCGATCTCTCGTTTGATTCTTTTGCGATTACAAAATTTCATCAGGGACATAATTTCCATGAACGTTCTTTTGAGCAAGCCCTTAATTCTTTTCAACGTTTGCAATCAACCTGCCTCTTACAAAACTTTCATTCTGAAAGCTACATCAATCTTTCGCGTTGTTGTTCTTGAGCAAAAGATACTTCTTGACATTCTAATCAGGTTCTCGCAAAGAAAAATGCTTTTGTGCGTTCTTCCTGTGAACGTATCTTTTCTGAGGTAAACAACTTGATCAAGACGGAATTTCCTTTCTTCCAGCTCGAAGCTCCGGCGTAACTTAAAATCAAGCATCCGCTCTACTGAATGCTTACCATCTGAATTGTTTAAAAATAATTATGCTGCTTGATAATGGATAAAGTTCATATGCATGAGTTTTTGTAACTCTTGTGGCACGCTAATAGACCAATTTTTTTCCTCAGTACTCTTACAGTTTTTCACAACCTTATCGCACTAGTACTCGACATCCCTTATTTTTGCTGAAGCTATATTTTACAATGAAGCACCTACTGTCCGTTTACCGTTGCCCACATTTTTGTCAGTTTTGCATATTAATGCAGATGTCTCTTTGCATAAAAATTGTCCGGATCATGGCGTTTGTAGATTTCTTTCTCTTTTGCTTTAAATATCTATCTCTCTTGCACTTTAATGATAAGACTGGTCAAAATTTTGGCAAATAAACTAAAACCAAGCAAAGTAGGTACTAATTTTTTTTTCTGAGGTACTAAAAGTGACGGGACAAGACGTTAAATTTATCGGCCTGCTTTTTTTTTTTAATTTGGAAAAAAAAATTTTTTGTTTGCAAACTTACTGAGAAGTGTTTCCAAAGCCCTAAGCAACGAGTCAAACGCAAAACGCCATTTCCTGTTCAGCAGCATGAAACAAAAAAAAAAAAAGACAGCTAAGAAACACCAAAAATATATTTCTGTTTTCAATAAACCAGCAGGACGACAATTTCTAACTCCTGCAACCTGCAACTGGATCCTTGTAGCACGAAATTGCTTGCATGTGGCTTGAAGCAGTAAAGTTCAGCAGCGGTCACGCTTCTCCTATGCACTGCACAGTGGCTGCTCAAAGTAACGAATGGCCTATGAAATTTACAACTTTCTAGTCAATTTTTGACCTTTTTGAGGAATTCTTATCACCACTAACATTCCCGAATGGACTGCAGTCAGCGAGGTTCGAAGGTTTTATATTGGCTCTCCTTCCTTTTATAGACTACAACAGCATTCACATTATCTCAATGCAGAACAATATCAAGATCAAATTGACTTACATCGCGCGTTGGCTAGTTCATTGCAAATCGCAACAACAGCTATCCTATTGTCTTTTCCCCTTGATGAACAGCACATTTAAAATAACTTTGATGATGTTAGCCCAATACCTATCAAAATGCATCCCCCACCCACAAACCACTTTTAAACATCAATCAATGAGCTTCGTGATTGGATTGTTTTTAGTAATTGAATTAATTGAATTGCAATTTTTGTGTGTGTTTTAAATTTCCAAAAATATCATTTATATATCCAAAAAAAAAAAAGAAGCAATGGAGACGCGCCCATTTGACCATGGATATGTGAAGATCCTCGACGTTTTAAGCTTTTTTCAAACTTTTCATCATAAACAGTTTATTATGGCCTTTTTGAAAAAGAACTAAGGGTCGAGAAGAATGCAGATTAACAAGATCAGGTGGTCATCACTCGCGCAGCAAAGCATAGAAACCGGAATGTGATCGTTCAAATCTCATTGCTGCAATTCAAGCAAGTAGCTCAATTTCCTCAATCATTCAAGAAAATACATGTGGAAGACACAAAGTCACCAGCTGGATCAGTTTCTGTTTGTCAGAAAAAATGATCACGAATGGGGTTGGACTCACGCATCAAATCGCAACAACCAATTGCATATACTGTGGTCGAAGTCGCGGCCGTTTTTTGATGCAGGTCATTCATTGGAACAGTTTGGCACCGTAGCCAGTGCCGTCGCCAGAGCAATTGAAGTGAGGGGGCATTAACCAAAAGTGGGGAGGGGGGCACTAAAATTTGCATATAAAAACTGATCTTCAGATCTTGTACGGCTACAATTATGCGCAATTTTAAACTAGGGCCGGCAGCGTTTCTTAGTTCGTTTCGACTGCGGCCTATAGTTGCTTGAAAAATCTATTTACAGCAGTGAATGCTACCAGACGTGCAAATAGAATTTTGCTAAGAGGGGTGAACCAAAAACAATCTTTTTTTGCGCAAAAACTGCCTGATTTAGCCCCCGTGCTGAACAAACTGATACAACTCAAGCGTGTTACAAACGGGCCAGTCACTAAACATTTAGTGACTGCGAACAAGGGCCTGGGGGCGGACCCCCATGCGCTACGCAATTTTTGCAATTTTGCAGCAAAAAATCGCATTTTAACGCCATTTTAATCACATTTCGCATTTTTGAAGCCACATGAAAATCTAAACTGCTGAAATTCAGAAGTTATTTGAAAGAATTAAATTGCTTAGCACTTGAACCCCTTCTTATTTCAGGTCAAGTCTAAATTACGTTTAAACGCTCGTATTTTAAGATTAACTTTTCTAAGTGACTTGGTTAAGGGTGCTTAAGCCCCTACACCCTGGTTGCGCCACTGACTGCGACTTCCAAATCTTGAGTGTGCTCTAAAAATCAAAATAGCTGATCTTTGAAAAAATGTATCACGTATTGTTTGATGTCATAGTTGCTAACGAGGTACCAGTAACGACTCTACGGGCTTACATTTTTCTTTCGCGACGCATCCGTAAAGGCGTGTTAATAAGAAGGAATATTACGTCATATTTATGTAACACAACAGTTGGTTGCCAGCAATTTCGCAAAGACCCGAGAAAACGTCCAAGAAGAATTATGTTTGAACGTAATTACTCCTTTTTCCATCATTGTGTACTGTCAAAGAAGATGTTCCAAAACAGTAGTTTGAGTAAACCTAAATGGGGGGGGGGGGGGGGCACGGCCCCCCCGTAGCGACGGCACTTACCGTAACTATGAGTTAAAACGAGCATGCTAAAATAATATACCGCAAGTGAAACTGGTCATCGCCACGACGTCATTTTAACTGACAACTGCAAGCTTGAAAGTAAAACGTTTAACATTGTTATTGTCCGAATTCTCGTTTTAACACATGAAGCAATGGTGGCAAAGTGGTCAAACGCATGTCCTGTATTGAAGGTCTGCTGCGACTTTGAAACTATTGTTCAAGTTTTTGGTTGTTGCGAGCACGGCTTCAAACCCTCACAAGCAGAGACTGATCCAGCTTGTGACTTTATGCATTCTGTTTTCCTCCAAAGCTTGTGGGTCTGGGCTTCGGTTAAAAAACCGTGATTAATCACAATTTCACAGTTTTGGAGTTACGATTAAAACAATAAAAGTTATTGATAATACAAATATATTGAACAAAACCAACCTGTAGTCCAGAAAAACTGTCTATCAAACATGAGCAAAACTAATTCTGGAGCATTTCGAGAAATCAAATTTCCAAATTCGCATATTTGTATTAAAATTACCTAAACTGGTATAAAAGACGCCATTGGTGAGACTAGTTTTATTTTGAAAATTGATTTTCAACAGTCATCGATGATTGCTCAACTGCTCAAATAATTTTCTTCCAACAGCTAACAAACTACCGCTAATTATCGTTTAAAAGTTGTTCCACCAATCATTGGTGTCATCCTCTAAGGGCTAGGTAGTTTTTTTTTCAGAACCAGTCGAAGTTAAAGAGATACTACCCGAAATCGGTTTTATTGAAAAAACAAGAACTACTTGAGGAAAAAACATAGCCTACAAATGATACAAAATTTGAAGCCCAAAACTACCATACTGTAGATCAGAACCGGTAGCTTCGGCTACGGGTGCCAGTAGCAGTAGCCAAGTTTTCATTTTAGTTAGGCTACGTACTGCTACGTTTTGTGATGTCGCAAAAGTGCGAAATGCAGGATTTCCAATTGCACTTAGGGAAAATCATTTGGGACACCTCTTTGTCACTTCAAGTAGTTCTCATTTCTAGAATAAAACCGATTTCAAGCAGTATCTCTTTAAATGTGTGTTGTTTCTAAACAACCGCAAAAGCGTTTAATCTTGTTTTTGTTTAATACCCAGTGTTTATGGAATATGAGGGTTATTATCAACATGTCGCAAGGATTACGACGTCGTGATCCCTTTAAAACATACAAAATGTGAGATGTCGTAACTCTTACGAAACGTAGCAAAATACACGCCTGTAGAGCTTGACGTTTGAGAACCATTACAAGTAATATAATGAAAGTGCGGAGTTCAATTATGCAGTGCTGTATTCCTGGGTCAATTGATTGTTTTGTTCTTTTTGTTTTGCTCTAGAGCCTACTTGTCCTGACAATAGGTGGACATCATGGTATGATCGTGATAACCCGTCCGGAAATTGTGATTGTGAAACCCTATTCGACCTCAGACGAGAAAATCCTGGAGAAATTTGTGACGAGCCGACTGAGATTGAAGCTAGGTTGGTGAGCACCAAAGCGCCCTACACAGGATATCTGGAAAATATTCAGTTCAATACTGAAGTGGGATTGGATTGCAGAAATGGTCGAGGTCAAACCTGTGATGATTATGAAGTTCGGTTTTGTTGCCCGTTTGAAGGTAAATAAAATGGCGTACTGACCAAAGGTAGTCATTAGCTGGTCGTCGAAATTTTAAGAGAAATATATTATTACTTTAGCGCCAATATAAGCTAACGAATAATAGCAATAAAGGGATAGTACAGTAATGGTTTTTCATCGCAGCACATGTGAGAAGTTTTCATGACAATGAATCGTAACCCTTTTTCTTGTTCCCTTTGAAATGACCAACCAGCTTTTGCACTCCCTTTTGAAATTGCTGATTAACAAAACAAAATCAGTTTTGCAGTACTACCGTAAATGAAAATACATCGAAATCAGATAACCAAAAAACTGAAAAAACAAGCATCTACACTCCCTGATGCAGTAGATCTTACGCACCTGCTTAAGAAACTAGCCAATAAAAAAAAAAATGCTTATCAACGTTATAAACCAGAGGTGGAGTCGAGGACACAAGGCTCGAGACCAAGGCCAAGGACACAAAAAAAATCCGAGGCCAAGGACAGCCTTTCCGAGGACAGACTCTCTCGAGGCCAAGGACAGGAATGCTCGAGGCCAAGGCCAAGGACCAAGAACACAAGCGCAACTCTCCAAAAACAAAAAGATCTTCACAAAAATGTTTCAGGCGATCTCCAAAACAAAAAGAAAAAAAAAAATCTTCACAAGAATTTTTCAAGCAATCTCCACAAAAAAACGTTTTCCAAAAAATTTTTCAAGTGCTCCACAAAATTTTAACAATTCAAAAAATAGTGCTGTCCTCGAGCCGAGGACAGGCCAATTTTTGAGGACTTGAGGCCTCGAAGCCAAGGACTAGACCTTCGAGGCCAAAGCCAAGGACTTCAAAATGTGTCCTCGAGGCCAAGGACGTCCTCGAGGACTTTACCTCTGTTATAAACTTTGTGCTTTCAACTCTCTTTTGAGCATAGATGTTAGTAGCAAGCAACAAAAATTAGCACTTTTGTTTGAAAAAAGTTAGTTAAATATTTATCCTGGGGTGGCATTTATATATCACGCGTTCCAAAGCAAAGCGAAGTAAAGAGAGTGTCGCAGTCACGTAAGTGCTCCGTTCAAGAAACGTCATATACACAAATCTTACACAGCAACAAACGAAACTCAACTTCATTGAGATTAAGTTACAAAGCGATTGAAAACAGCACCTCCAAGGTAGCGCAGCCAAGCTGGTAATCCACAATCGAGACGCACCCATTTGACCATGGATATGTGAAGATCCTCGACGTTTTAAGCTTTTTTCAAACTTTTCATCATAAACAGTTTATTATGGCCTTTCTGAAAAAGAACTAAGGGTCGAGAAGAATGCAGATTAACAAGATCAGGTGGTCATCACTCGCGCAGCAAAGCATAGAAACCGGAATGTGATCGTTCAAATCTCATTGCTGCAATTCAAGCAAGTAGCTCAATTTCCTCAATCATTCAAGAAAATACATGTGGAAGACACAAAGTCACCAGCTGGATCAGTTTCTGTTTGTCAGAAAAAATGATCACGAATGGGGTTGGACTCACGCATCAAATCGCAACAACCAATTGCATATACTGTGGTCGAAGTCGCGGCCGTTTTTTGATGCAGGTCATTCATTGGAACAGTTTGGCACCGTAGCCAGTGCCGTCGCCAGAGCAATTGAAGTGAGGGGGCATTAACCAAAAGTGGGGAGGGGGGCACTAAAATTTGCATATAAAAACTGATCTTCAGATCTTGTACGGCTACAATTATGCGCAATTTTAAACTAGGGCCGGCAGCGTTTCTTAGTTCGTTTCGACTGCGGCCTATAGTCGCTTGAAAAATCTATTTACAGCAGTGAATGCTACCAGACGTGCAAATAGGATTTTGCTAAGAGGGGTGAACCAAAAACAATCTTTTTTTGCGCAAAAACTGCCTGATTTAGCCCCCGTGCTGAACAAACTGATACAACTCAAGCGTGTTACAAACGGGCCAGTCACTAAACATTTAGTGACTGTGAACAAGGGCCTGGGGGCGGACCCCCATGCGCTACGCAATTTTTGCAATTTTGCAGCAAAAAATCGCATTTTAACGCCATTTTAATCACATTTCGCATTTTTGAAGCCACATGAAAATCTAAACTGCTGAAATTCAGAAGTTATTTGAAAGAATTAAATTGCTTAGCACTTGAACCCCTTCTTATTTCAGGTCAAGTCTAAATTACGTTTAAACGCTCGTATTTTAAGATTAACTTTTCTAAGTGACTTGGTTAAGGGTGCTTAAGCCCCTACACCCTGGTTGCGCCACTGACTGCGACTTCCAAATCTTGAGTGTGCTCTAAAAATCAAAATAGCTGATCTTTGAAAAAATGTATCACGTATTGTTTGATGTCATAGTTGCTAACGAGGTACCAGTAACGACTCTACGGGCTTACATTTTTCTTTCGCGACGCATCCGTAAAGGCGTGTTAATAAGAAGGAATATTACGTCATATTTATGTAACACAACAGTTGGTTGCCAGCAATTTCGCAAAGACCCGAGAAAACGTCCAAGAAGAATTATGTTTGAACGTAATTACTCCTTTTTCCATCATTGTGTACTGTCAAAGAAGATGTTCCAAAACAGTAGTTTGAGTAAACCTAAATGGGGGGGGGGGGGGGGGGCACGGCCCCCCCGTAGCGACGGCACTTACCGTAACTATGAGTTAAAACGAGCATGCTAAAATAATATACCGCAAGTGAAACTGGTCATCGCCACGACGTCATTTTAACTGACAACTGCAAGCTTGAAAGTAAAACGTTTAACATTGTTATTGTCCGAATTCTCGTTTTAACACATGAAGCAATGGTGGCAAAGTGGTCAAACGCATGTCCTGTATTGAAGGTCTGCTGCGACTTTGAAACTATTGTTCAAGTTTTTGGTTGTTGCGAGCACGGCTTCAAACCCTGACTAAGAGAGACTGATCCAGCTTGTGACTTTATACTCAATATTCATTTATTGTTTCGCCTGATCGATGATACAATAAGGATATCGCACAATAAGCCTAACAATCAGGCCAGGAAGCACCGAACGAACCCGGAAGTTTTTTAATCAAGGTATTCTCTGACTAAGTTCGTTCAAACATTGCGAAGAGAAAACAGCCAGAAAGCACAGCAATACAGAGAGCAAAATAATGATAATAATGATAAAAATGACAAAAAAAAGAAACAATAATGGACAGAAAACGAGTGATAGCCATTAATGAAGTATAGATACACGATGAAGGATAATGCAATACATGACCTGCTAAAATACAAACGGTATTGTGTGAAGCAAATGAAAAGGAACATAAAACAATCAAATTGAAGCACTATGACGATCAATGTACGCAGCACAGGACTGTTAACTATTAATGTGGGCAGCACAGCACTATATCAGACAAAATTTTGTTTGAATCAAAACAGCGACAGTATAATACACCGGCGACAATATTGCGAATTGTCAAACAAAGAGAATTATTTACATAGGACTGAGAAACAATTTAAGTTTCATCATAATTACTAATTAATCTTCTTTTAAACCGTTTTTTGAATGAATACCAACTTAAACTTTTGATTGAACCATCTACGTTTTCCCATGATTTTGCACCTCTATAAACTAATAGCTCTTTTTCAATAGATTTTTTACTCGCGGCTTAAAATACACTGCATTTTGAGTTTGTCGAGTATTGTAGCTAAGTATTTCATTTAGTTTAACGTAATGTTCATATAAAGAAAACGGAAGTTTGTTGTTATGGAGCTGATGCATATACTTAGCTAATTCGAGACCATGCATATCTGCTAGTTTTAATGTATTAAGCTTTTGGTATAGTATCGTCATTTTGCAGTAATTACTTCTGAAAGTTGATGTGCGTATTATGCTATTCGACCAGATAACTCGTCGTAAGTATATTTTTGCTGCATTTCCCCAAATTAAAATTCCGTGTTGTATTCTTGAAAGTATGAGACTATGATAGAGCATGCGCAGAGTTTCCCTTGGTAAAAGATTGCGAATTCTGTAGAAATTCCTGCATATCGAGCTAGTTGGAGAGACAACTGTTTGATATGCGTAGACCAACGCAAAGTTTCATCTACATATAATCCAATATATTTTACAGTTAGTTGACGTTTCAAGGATGTGGAGTTTAGAATCCAACTAAGATTAATATTTCAGGATTTTGAGGGCACCTTATTTATTACCATATAGCAAGATTTAGAGTATTCTATTTTCCTCCAAAGCTTGTGGGTCTGGGCTTCGGTTAAAAAACCGTAATTAATCACATTTTTACAGTTTTGGAGTTACGATTAAAACAATAAAAGTTATTGATAATACAAATATATTGAAAAAAAACAACCTGTAGTCCAGAAAAACTGTCTATCAAACATGAGCAAAACTAATTCTGGAGCATTTCGAGAAATCAAATTTCCAAATTCGCATATTTGTATTAAAATTACCTAAACTGGTATAAAAGACGCCATTGGTGAGACTAGTTTTATTTTGAAAATTGATTTTCAACAGTCATCGATGATTGCTCAACTGCTCAAATAATTTTCTTCCAACAGCTAACAAACTACCGCTAATTAATTATCGTTTAAAAGTTGTTCCACCAATAACACTGTGCAACAAATTTCAGGTTAAAAAAAAGTACAAGCCACATAAGACCTATTTTGGTTATAGAAAAGTATCTTGATGGTAATTTTGATCTTTATTTGTCTGGATTAGCTACCTTTTTCATGTACTATAAATTTTTATTTCCATATTGGTTATGAATGAAAAACACAGAATTATTAATTAAAGCAACATTTGTGTTCTTAACCCTCTTGTGTATAGTGTTATCCTCCTTTGTTATGTTCCAGCAGTAGTCTGCCAACATGCCAGAATTCCATTTTCCTATAAAACGTTTCTCCATAACTGAAATATCTTGATGGAATCTCTCGCCATGTTCGTCACTCACATCACCAAGATTCTCCGCAAAAAACTCTAAGAGTGGAGCACGTGAACTTTTAGTGACATATTACATCCCATATCACGATAATGACGTAGTAGATCATTCACAACTTGTATATACTCTTCTAAACGATGTTTTCCCAGGAAATTATCAAACTTTCTTGAATGACTCAAAGGCAAATTTTTCTTTTCTCTTGAGATGTGTGGTGAAAGTTTCATTATGTACAATTTTTCGAATTTGGTGACCTATGAAGATACTTTTTTTTATTATAGCTTTGGTTAGGAAAGGAAACTTTTCAGCAAGATATGTAAATGCAAAGGAATTCTTGTCTAGGGCTTTCACAAAATACTTGAACAAACCAAGTTTGATATGCAAAAGGTGGTAAATGAATTTTATCACTTTGCAGAAGTGGTTTTTGCTTGATGTTATGTTTTCCTTGCTCAATTTCATCTCTGGCGGCCCAATGCTTGCGTACATAATGTTCCGTTCTAGTTCGTGAGTCCCATAAGCACAAAAAGCAGAAAAATATAGTATAGCCTGGCTGAAGGCCAGTAAGCATGGTCATAACCTTGAAATCTGCACAAACATGCCATTTATGGACATTATATTGTATGCTTGTTAAAATTGTTTTTAAATTTTCATATGATTCTTTCATGGTTGTATTGTAAGTTATGGGAACAGTTGGCAGAGTGTTACCATTGTGAAGTAAAACAGCTTTTATGCTTTTGTTGGATGCGTCTCAAAAACGTCGCCAGTTGGTGTTATCATATGGTATTTGCAGTCGCTCAAAAAGCTTAACAACGTCATTACAAAAGCATAAATCATCTTTAACGGTAAACAAAACTTGAAGGTTTTGTGCACGTTTTCTGTACAATGTTATCTTTACTCCTTCAAGAAAGTTACGTTCTTTAAGCCTTGATGCCAAAAGCTTACTTTTGTCTTTGGTTAAAAATAGATCTACATAAGTCATTCAGAGCCTTTGGAGAAAATGGCATTGGTTTATATTTGCTTTCTAAATCAGAAAGCTGCACTGATTCGTCACTGCTACGTTCATCTACACTGCTTGAACTCAACATTTCCTGATTTGGGGTTATAGGTACAGGCAATTCTTTTGAGTGGTTAACTGGACGCATTGCTGATTGCAAGTTCGGGTAAACAATGTGCTTCTTTTTCTTTGCTGTATGATTGGACGTATCATACCTGTGTATATCCATTTCATCATAGATGGTTTTATTCCCCACGTTTTACCCACAATTTGTCTACATTGCATTAATGCTGTAGTTGCTTTGCGGGTAATATGAGATTTCCAAGTTAGCTTGCTGTCTAGAGTAATACCCAACAGCCTGGCTTCCTTGGAAAGTTCAAGTTTTGTACCATTCATTGACAAGGAACTCAAGTCTGGATTCCGTTTGTGAGTGAACAGTACTATCTCGGTTTTCTTGCTGCTAAACTGTAGCTCTTGTTCCAAAGCCCAATTTGCAGCAATATTTATTGCTTTCTGGGCCATACCTCTGATCCAAAGCATATCAGCACCAGTGACCAACACTGCTAGATCATCGGCATAGGCTTGAACATAAAAGCCTCTGCTACGTAACTCTAGCAACAGGCTGTTTAAGACACAGTTCCATAGAAAGGGAACAGGATACCACCTTGTGGGTTCCCCTTTACTACTTCTCTTTTAACTTTATCACCATATAATTCTACTTGGACTGTGCGATGTCTTAGTAGAGTCTCTATCCATGAGGTGAGAACTTTAGACATGCCCAGCCCTCGCAGAGCCGCAACAAAGCTACGGAAGGTGACATTGTCAAAGGCGCCGACAATATCCAGGAAAATACCCAAAGCCGGCTTTTTTCTAACAAGGCAATGCTCTGCACGGCGTACAAATTCATGCAAAGCAGTTTTCGTAGAAACTCCAGCACGAAAACCATACTGCGATGCAGAGAGCTTTGCCTGCACGTTATTATCTTCATTAACATGATACAGAACTAGCCTTTCCAACCATTTCAGTTGAAAAGAAGTTAAAGTGATCATACGGAAGGATTTAGCTTCAAAATAGCTTTCCTTTCCGGGTTTGGGGAGAAATAACCTGTGCCTTCTTTCCATGCCAATGGCACATAGCTGTGTCTCAGGCATGCTTGAAAAATGACATGGTAATATCCTTTCAGTTGATTCCAACCTTTCTGTAGCAGTACAGGATAGAGCCCGTCTGGCCCTGGGGCTTTGAATGGTTGAAATTCGTTAATAGCTGCTTCCATACGCTCAAATGAACATATGTTTGCAATCATTTCAGTGTCTTCAGGTCTCATGAATGGGTTGTCCACTAAGTCGGACCTGGTTGCATGATTTTCTAACTGCTGGTTACCCGGTGATAAGATACCCAGCAGATAGTTTAAAGTTTCTAGTGGAGACTTTGTGAATTCTTCGTTGTGTTTAATTACGTTGCTAACACGCACCGTTTCATTTCTTCGAATAATCTTAACCAGGCGAGCCGTTGGTGTTTGACAATTCATGCTTTCTACAAAGCTATGCCATGAATCGCGCTTTGCTTTTCTGACAGCTTTTTTGAAATAAGATAAGGCGAGCTTTTGAGCCTCCCAATCTTTTTCTTGTTTTGTTTTAATGGCTTTTCTCCAAGCTCGGCGAGCCTCTTTCCGAAGACTTGCAAGCTCAGAATTCCACCAAATGTTATCTTTCTTACGAAGCGACTTTCGCATAGGACAAGCAGCTTCATATGATTTAGTAATAACGGAATGAACCTTGTTTGCCAGCACATCAATGTCTTCTTTTGAGGAAGGCACTGATACTGGTCGTAAAGTTCGTTGACTCAAAGTTTGTTCGAGTTCGTTTACATACTTGTTCCAGCATGTACGACGAACATTACGAAACATTTTAGCCTGTTTTTGGATCCTGCCTTTAACCTGGAACCTAATATACATGTGATCCGAGAATGATGGTACGTTGCTAACATGCCAGCCAACCACTCGGTTCCATGCACACCGGTTCACTAAGGTTAAGTCTAGAACCTCTTCCTGCGTTTTAGTTCTGAATGTTGGTTTATTACCCACATTACAGAAATTTAGGTCTGCACTAGCACAATATGCTAACAGATCTTCTCCTCGAGGGTTTATATCAGAGGATCCCCATATACTGTGATGTGCATTTGCATCGGTTCCTACAATGGTAGGAATTTGTTCATTTTCTGTGAAGACCAACAGATTCCTCAGTAAATTGGGCGGAGCTGGTTCTTCGGCTGCCATGTATGCTGATACGAAAACAAAATTGTCTCCTTTTCGGCACACATTGTTAACTCTAATTGCCACTATATCCTCATTAGAAAACATCGGGATTAGAGAACAACAGAGATCAGGGGTAGCATAAATGCACGCCCGAGGACGATTACCCTTTTTAATTCCTTGAAAGAGGTTCCATCCTCGTAGCTTACTTCTGATTTTAGTGGCATATGTCCATGGTTCTTGAACTAACACTAACCTGGAACGTACGCTTTTTGTAACTTCACACATTTTATAGCTTGCTGCTTTACATCTATGTAGGTTGATTTGCCAACTATCTAAATTATGTAAGGATAACTTAGGTGCCGTAATGGCTTTATTTGATTTATCAAGTTGTCCGCTGTAATCCTGAGCCATTCTTATCTATATGATAGATGTACTCAAGTATAGCGCTTTATTCTTAGAACAGCTGATATGGCTACTTCAATGCAACAGAGAAAATCTCTGACTTCTACGAACTAGAAGTCGTCGGCTTCTCTGTATCTGCCGAAGTGCCAGGCTCAGCTGTATCCATTATTACCTCACAGGTTTCATCACCCTTTGGCGATCGTGTTGACGTCTCCAGGTTCTGAAGCTGCTTGGCACTTTTCTTCTTTTGGAACTGAATCCGACGATAACCAGCGTATGGGTTGTAGTTCAGTTCCTTCAGCGTGGTTAGCGAAGGTTCCCGAACGGATACTACATGTAGCATCCCTCCGTTCCCCTTCGCTGAATGCTTTGTTTCCAAATCCCTACGACTGATTTTCGCATTACAACGGGAAACCAGCGTAAGGGTATCGGAAATGCTTAAACCTTCATCATCTGGCAACCAGATTCCAAAGGTTTTTGCTGGAGGCAAGTCTTTAGGGCCTTTTGCATTGTAGCCTTGATGAATTACCGAGGACGGTACAATAGCCTCAATCACTTGTTTTGCCCACTCCAAGGTTTTCTCATCCTTGCATATCATCAGCACTTTACCTTCAAAGATAAAAGTGCGTTCGATACGGACAAGAAAACCCGGATCGGTACGAAGAATCATTTTGGTGATGGCACTTTGAACTTCACGTAGATCCATGTTGTCCATACCACCATCCCCTTCTGACTCTTTTCTCGTGATGGTTAATTTTTGATTGCTGGCCTTCACAGCCGCAGCATAGCTAGCTGGGGTGCTTGTGCTAGCCATCGTTTTCTTGGCTTTGCCTCCTTGCATATCATGAGCGACATCATGTCGCCCACGCTTCTGCGGGAGGTTTGTTGAGGAGGACAGAGAATCCGAAAATTCCCTGGCTCGTTTAGTTTGGCCGGAGGAATGGTCACAGGACTCAGGGTCATGGTCAGCAAGTGTCATACCAGCCAGACCCCTCATTACCCGCTTCTTTTCCCTTCTCTTCCGGTTTTTTTCGTAGTTTTTCCCTTCCCCCGTTTCACCTCAGACCTGCAAGCAACATCCGAAGAATTACTTGGATTCTGAAGCTCCACAGGAGGAGTTAAAGTGGTATTCGGTTTCACAACCGACCATGCCACTTTTGCTGTACCCTCAGCTTCTGAGACGGACTCCTTTAGCAAAGGAACCTTCTCAACTTGAGGGCTCATGTTTCATGTTTTTTCGGCATCTGGGCCAGAAGGCGCAGATGGCCGCGTGCTTTCTTCGTTGGCATTGTCACTCAAGAATTCACTGATTCTTGGTTGTGACAGTGAAAATTCTTCTGAATTTAGGGGTGTAATCCGTGTTACTTTCTTTTTTCTGTTTACTGACATAATTCATTCATTAAGTTGGTTTTCTTTAAACTGGGAAAAGTTCCAAAGACCAGATTATTCAGACAGACAGAAAGCTACGAACTTCTATTTCTATCGATGGCAACACACCAACACTGCAAATGACAGACTTATCCCTGGAGCACTGGCCTCGGCGGAGCCCCCTAATACAGCTGCAGACCCCTACCCAGGTGCCATCTGGAACTACAGGTGCACGGGGATTTTCACAAGCTGATGGACACGAAGTCCTATGTTGGCTAGACTAGGACCAGCATCCTTTCTATCTTGTGGCCGCGACACGGCAGTGCGTTTTATCCGCTGTACCCTATACTCGCATTGACATTCCGCCGCAATATTGGCCCATTACTACCGGTTCCATATCAGCCCGCAACCTCCTGTTGGCTTTAGATTCAGGGGTTGGAAATTAGAAGGCAGGACTTCGCAGTATCAGGCCTTCGCTTGCGCTATTGCCTGGTTGCTAGTTCTTGCACTTCTTAACCTCGCCCATCCTCATCGGCCGGTTGCCATTGCCTCAATTAGCCAGTGTTTCCACTGTTTCCGCCCGACACCACGTGGAGGTCTGAGGTTGGACTTTGTCGGGCTTTCTTTGCTGTAGTGTAGCCGGTAGTATATAATCTTGCTGACAGAAATAGCAATTATTAGAATAATCTTTCTGCTCACGCCAAGTCATTAGCTCACCAAACTTCATTTGAACATTTTTGTTTGCGTTCCATACACCCAATGCTTTCACACATGTAAGACAACCGACATGCGGAGTTCATGCCTTATCTTGGTCTCCTATGTCGCAATGAAAAGTAAGCCTCGTATAATTTCTTGATATGGCTTGTAATGCTGCGCTTTTCTTCAGCAAATGTTAATTCGCGACATATGTTGCAGAATTTGTTTGGATCATTTTTGCTCCGTCTTGTCGTCATTTGCAAAAAAACTTACATTATATCTGAAAATAAAAATTTACATGTTACATGTAGCCTACATATTATAATTCTAAATTTAAATTGCACGCAGTTTTATAACTTATTATCCGTTAAACCCTTTCACTACCAATGGGACAATACGTAGGTATTTATATCTTAAAAGTACAATTTTTCAAGCCACCGATGGGATAAACATTCACTTACATCTAATTTAATGGCTTTGTGGCCCAGTGATATACAGCAGAGGTGGAGTCGAGGACACAAGGCTCGAGGCCAAGGCCAAGGACACAAAAAAAATCCGAGGCCAAGGCCAAGGACAGCCTTTCCAAGGACAGACACTCTCGAGGCCAAGGACAGGAATGCTCGAGGCCAAGGCCAAGGACCAAGGACACAAGCGCAAGTGCTCTCCAAAAAAAAAAAGTCTTCACAAAAATTTTTCAGGCGATCTCCACAAAAAAATGTTTTCCAAAAAATTTTCAAGCGCTTCACAAAATTTTAACAATTCAAAAAATACTGCTGTCCTCGAGCCGACTTGAGGCCTCGAGGCCGAGGCCAAGGACTTCAAAATGTGTCCTCGAGACCAAGGACGTCCTCGAGGACTCCACCTCTAATATACAGAACTACGCACTATACTTCTTTACACGTGATTCATGTTAAATTTCATGCGATTGCACCATCTTTGAAATAACTGTTTTAAGTGGTCCAAACAACTCAAACGTTAGCTAAAGCTAAGAAAAACATGAACATATGCTGGTTTCACATCAAAATTTGGTTTGTTTATTTTTGATTTATATGATTGTTCATAAAGTAGCTTTTACAGTATAAGCGCACAAAAAAATTATACAAAACATGTGACCACAAAAATGTTAGTAGTCGATTTTTGACGCATTTTGCTGAAATTATCAATAGTGACGATTTTGCAACAACTATGCCTAATTCAAAAAAAAAACAAAAAGTCAAAAACAAAACAGAAATGAGTATTCTACGTTACTACGTGTACAAAAATGGAGGCATATGTCTCGCACTTTTTTCAGTGTTGCACAGTGTAATTAGTGTCATCCTCTAAGTTCTAGGTAGTTTTTTTTTCAGAACCAGTCGAAGTTAAAGAGATACTACCCGAAATCGGTTTTATTGAAAAAACAAGAACTACTTGAGGAAAAAACATAGCCTACAAATGATACAAAATTTGAAGCCCAAAACTACCATACTGTAGATCAGAACCGGTAGCTTCGGCTACGGGTGCCAGTAGCAGTAGCCAAGTTTTCATTTTAGTTAGGCTGCGTACTGCTACGTTTTGTGATGTCGCAAAAGTGCGAAATGCAGGATTTCCAATTGCACTTAGGGAAAATCATTTGGGACACCTCTTTGTCACTTCAAGTAGTTCTCATTTCTAGAATAAAACCGATTTCAAGCAGTATCTCTTTAAATGTGTGTTGTTTCTAAACAACCGCAAAAGCGTTTAATCTTGTTTTTGTTTAATACCCAGTGTTTATGGAATGTGAGGGTTATTATCAACATGTCGCAAGGATTACGACGTCGTGATCCCTTTAAAACATACAAAATGTGAGATGTCGTAACTCTTACGAAACGTAGCAAAATACACGCCTGTAGAGCTTGACGTTTGAGAACCATTACAAGTAATATAATGAAAGTGCGGAGTTCAATTATGCAGCGCTGTATTCCTGGGTCAATTGATTGTTTTGTTCTTTTTGTTTTGCTCTAGAGCCTACTTGTCCTGACAATAGGTGGACATCATGGTATGATCGTGATAACCCGTCCGGAAATTGTGATTGTGAAACCCTATTCGACCTCAGACGAGAAAATCCTGGAGAAATTTGTGACGAGCCGACTGAGATTGAAGCTAGGTTGGTGAGCACCAAAGCGCCCTACACAGGAAATCTGGAAAATATTCAGTTCGATACTGAAGTGGGATTGGATTGCAGGAATGGTCGAGGTCAAACCTGTGATGATTATGAAGTTCGGTTTTGTTGCCCTCCTTGAAGGTTCAGAGCATTATGCTTTTGTAATGATTGATTTTTTTGACATGCATTGTTTTAACATGTACAGTGTGAAATTAAACTTAGTTTTATGTCATCGCTGAAATTAATCATTTTTTGGTTGGTAGCACCATTATTCGCGCAGGCAGTAACTTCGAAAATTGGCCATAGGTGAAAATTTGTGGATTTTTTGCAAAAATATCTCAATTTTAAGACCATTTTTAGTTAAACTGCTGTTTAAAAGACATGTCTTTGAAAAGACACATTCACAAAATACGCATCTAAAAACAACTGAAGGGAAGAAGCTATTTGGAGTAAGGAAATTTGCGTGTCAGTATCCGTTTTTTGTCCGTAATTGCTTATCTATAAAAAATTATGCGGTTTTTCGTCCGCAGTAATATAGATCTATATCCGTACGAAGTAGGCTATTATATAATGATAAAAATTTTCCTCAAACTTTTGGGTATGAACGATTAGAGCGATATTTCAAAATAGGGCTGACCATAGGCGTAGCCAAGGGGGGGCAGGGAGCCCGGCTCCCCCTCATTGAAATGCTACCAATGACAAAAAGTCTGTTGTTTTTTCAGTTTTAGTTTCTTCTAGCATCTTTGTGTGCAGCAGTGCACTCGTACAGTACAATAGTAGTAAACAATGCTATTGACGACCTGGGGGCCCGGGCCCCCTCATTTCAATTTTTCCAACCAATTTAATTGTATAGCCCAGATGAAATTCAGGGTTTTTGTCCTAAAAGAGCCTACCTTAGGTCCTCATCTCAAATTTATATAAACGTAATGCAATAACCTGGGCCGGATTAACCATGTGGCACAGTGTCAGGGGCCCAGTGCTCAGACATAGGCGTAGCCCAAGGGGCCCGGGTTCCCCCAATTGAAATGACGCCAATGATAAAAATGTGACTAAAAAGTCTATGTTTTTCAGTTTCTTGAGCATCTTTGCGTACAACAGTATACGTGTGCAACAGAAATTAACAATAAATTGACGACCAGGGGGCCTGGGCCCACTCAATTCAATTTTGGCAACCAATTTACATCTATAACCTGGGTGAAATTAAGGGTTTTTGTCCTAAAAGTTGCAACGACAGGCCCTCATCTCACCTTTATATGAACATAATGCAATAACCAGGTCCGAATTTACCACATGGTACAGTGACAGGTGCCCTGCGCTCAGATGGTAAGACATTTATTAGGTCTTCACCTATATTTGGCGGGAAGATGTTGCAAAAGTCCACGAAATACCAAGGGCCCTACGCAATATAAATCCGGCCCGAGCAATCACATGCTAGTAAGTAGGTCTAACCATCTATTATACCATTTTTCAATAACGATTTTTTTCACCTCGCTAAGTTTTACGAGAAAGAATACTTTCAAAAAAATAACTTAGGAAAATGTTCATCGAACAACTTATTGAATTTGAATGGGGGGGGGCGGCGCCTCCTGCTCGTACATGTACTCCTATAACTGCTTATTTTCATGACAAAACGAAAATCTTTAAGAGAAATCTTCGCTTGGATTATTATTTACTGCTAAAATATTGTACGAGGCAATGTGTCTTACTTCTCTCTACTTGGCCAAATCGCTTATAAAATTTAGCTCCAAAATGTAAGATTTTAAACATGTTTTGGACTTAAATTGTCAGTAAAAGGAGGATTGAACACTTTAATTTTTTAATTGACTCTCAAAAATTAAAAATCTAGTTCTTTCAAATGGATCTGAACACGTGCAAAAGGTGATACAATGACATTAAACTAACTTTTTTTCACAGCAATTACGAAAATTGTCAAGCGGCTGGGGGCTCCCCAGACCCCCATAGCCTCTCCCGTCTGGGATACATTTGAGTTACACAAGTTTGCTCAACGCGTCTCCCGCTCTGGACATTTTTGCTATTTAACTTTGGGTTTAAGCCCTCTCATATTAACAAAACCCTGGTTGAGTGCCAAAACCAGGCGTCGCCTTCTGATCTTCCACTTTACGATATCTTTGTCCCACAAAAAGTTCCTGTTTTGAAAATTTCTGATGACGTTATTGAATGTGATATGTGGTTTGCCCCCCCCCCAAACAAAAATCCTGATTACGCCTATGGGGCTGGCTTCGTTTGCAAAAAATTTTTTTTTCGGATTGCTTTTGTCCAGTACAGTATGTGACAGTCTGGTTGATGCGGATACGGGCACATAAAAATGCGGACGGAAAAGAGCACACTTTTTCATGAAGAAAAAAGCGTACAAAAAAACTCACGCACGTGGATGAATAACGGATACTGTGTAAATCCACCTGTAGTCATCCTTAGTTGTGGCATACTACGGAATTAAGGCAAGGAAAAAAAGTAAAAGTTTCTTAGCTTTGGTGACAGATTAGTAATTGGCAACTTGCCAAGCAGCAAACGCTAAACTGCTTTTATCGGTTTTGGCTGGAAAACATTTGAAATATATAACGTGCTCTTATGCGGTGGAAGCGAGAAGGGAACCCATGTTTTTTGCATTGTTGAGGTTCTTTATTGCTGTGTGCTATTCGTGGCGTGTGGTCCAGATGAAGCCGGACAAAAGCGTTGATTTTTGTGAATTGCTTTTTCCCAGTTTTTGCGTCGTTCTGGAGCTTCGTGAGTTGCTCGTGGTGGGGTTCCATTAGCTGATCATGAGTTGCCTTGCGCTGATTGGTCAAGGGAGTCTCGGGCTCAGAGATGGAAACCGGTCGGGTCGACCGGCACTGGTCGAGTTGACCGGCTGGTCAAGCCGGTTGAAAAACCGGTCAAACTCTCCTTTCTTGCGACTAAAAGACATCTAAGCACCAACCAAAATATACATATATATTTTATTAGGAATGAAACTGTTTATAAACGAACAGTATTAACAAACCACATCTTTTGAAAACACTTCTTGAATGGTTTCAAACTGTGACTAATATGCTGTGACCATTAAGACATGCACATCCAGGCGTATTTAAGGGGTTATTGTGCCATGCCCCCCTTTGGGCCACAGCACAAAGCAAAAAAGTGCAAAATATACGTTAAAATTGCGTAATCCGATTATAATAAAGCTTGCATGTGGAAGAGGCTTACGCTATACCAGGCATTTTAGCATGATTTTTAATCAGTTTGAGAGTAGAAGTGGCGTAGATTTCAGGTTTTTTGGTACATGCTAAAATCTTGCCGCTTCAAAAAGCTTTTTTCAACCTGAATTTACCACACTCTACGCCATAGGCGTAGCCAGGAGGGGGGCAGGGGGCCCGGGCCCCCCTCAATTGAAACACCACCAATGATAAAAAATTATAACAACATAGCCTAGCGTTGTTTAGTTGCAGTTACGGACGACGAGGGAGCCCAGGGGCCCCTAACTAACAACCAGGGGCCCCGGGGCCCTTAAGTGAAAAACGGGGGCTCCTAACTGACAACCAAGAGCCTCCAGGGCCAGGGGCTCTTAACAACCCAGGGCCATGGGCCCTTAACTAACTAACAACCAGGGGGCCCCTAACCAACAACCAGGGGGCCCCTAGCTAATGACCAGGGGGCCCCAGGGCCCCTAACTGACAAACGGGTGCCCCGGGACTTCCAACTGACAAACAGGAGGCCCTGGGGCCTCTAATTGACAACCAGGGGCCCCCAGGGCCCCTAGCTAACAACCAAGGGGTTCCAGCGCCCCTAACTGACGACCAGGGGGCCCCAAGAACCCAAACCGACAACCACGGAGCCCTGGGAGCCCCTAACTGACAAACAGGAGACCCTGGGGCACCTAATTAACGACCAGGGGCCCCCAGGGCCCCTCACCAACAACCAGGGAGCCCCAGGGCCCCTAACTGACAACCAGGGGACTCCAGGACTCTAACTGATGACCAAGGATCCTGGACCAGGGGCCCCGAAATTCAAATTTTTAACAATACATAGACTAAACCTGTGAAAAATCCAAAAGTTTTGTGCTAAAAGTTGCAATCCCAGGCCCTCGTTTAACGTTACTATGAACTTAATGCTATAACACAGGCGGTAATGCAAACCCTCTACTGAAATACTACCAATGATAAATATAACGAGAGCATAGCCAGTATGTTGTCCTTGTCCGGAATTGCAGTTTCTTTAATTTAGGATTTACGCGTACAAAAGCAAGTAATAATAATGACAACCACCTGTCCACGTCATAATAATGTCATGCAATTCCTGGAGGTTTTAAAAAAGTTGTCAAGTGACTTGACTCGAGTCCTCCACGTTTTGGAAAAAAGTTATTGTAATTTTGCTTTAAATGTTTTTTTATGAAAGAACTTAAGGGCGCGATCTTATCTCAAAATCATAGGCGTAGCCGGGGGGGTGGCTCAGAGTGCCCGGGCCCCCTCAATTGAAATGCCACCAATGACAAAAATTTAACAAAAAAGCCTTGTATCTTCATTTTCAGTTTCTTTTAGCATCTTGCGTACAACAGTACACGCGTACAACAGTAATTGACAATAAATAATATTGCCCACCGGGGGCCCGGCGCACCCCCTTAATTCAAGTTTTTTCCAACCAATTTAAACGTATAACCAGGGTGAAATCAAGGGTTTTTGTCCTAAAAATTGCAACCTCAGACCTTCATCTAAACTTTTTGTAAACGTAATATAATCCTAGCGCCAGATTTGCCGTATGGCACAGTGCCAGGGCCCTGTTCTCAGAAGGTATGACTTTTTTTGGTTTTCACTTACACAGTATTTGGCAGGAAGATGTTACAAAAATCCCCCAAGTGCCAAGGGCCCCGCGCAATTTAAATCCAGCCCAGGAATAACATGTTTAGTAAGCGTAATTATCTATTGTACAATTTTTCAATAACGATTCAACTCCACCTCGCCAGTTTTTACGCACAAAATACTTTTAAAAAAATAGCTAGAGAAAATGCTCATTAAACAAATTATTCAATTTCAATTGAGGGGGCCTGGGCCCCCTGGCCGTACATGTACTCCAATAACTGGTTAACTTCATGACAAAACAAAAATCTTGAAGGAAAATCTTCGAGTGGATTGTTGTTTACTGCAAAAATATTGCAGGAGGCAATGTACATTGTACATGGACCAAATCACTTACAATTAAAATTTTACATCACAATGCAAGATTTTAAACGTGTTTTGGACTTTAATTGCAAGTAAAAGGAGGATTGAACAGTTAAATTATTTCGATTGGCTTTCAAATGTTAAAAATCTAGTTCTTTCAAATGGCTTTGAACACGTGCGAAATGTGATCCAATGAGATTGAAATAGCTTTTTTTTCCAAAAACTTACAAAAATCGCCCAGCGGCTGGGGGCTTTGCCCCCAGACCTCCATAGCCACCGGCGGCTGGAGGCTCCGCCCCCAGAGCCCCGTCTGTGAAACGTTTGAGTACACTAGCTTACTCAACACGTCTCCTAAGTTAGACGTTTGCACTTTCTAACGATTAGTTTTTGCCCTTTTCTTTTACCAAAATTCTATTTAAGTGCCAACATACTACAGCTTCAGATCTTCCATTCTACGATATCTTTGCCCTACAAAAAGTTCCTTTTTTGAAAATTTCTGATGACGTCATTGCATGTGATTTGTGGTTCGTCCCCCCCAATCAAAAATCCTGGCTACGCCTATGCTCTACACTAGGCAAGAAAGACATAGCTCTTAGCTTTTTATATCTAGCTAGCCATGGCTTGTTCTGAAGTAGCAGCATATTTACAAACTGCTGGGGAACATTATATTTCGAATATTTTCTAGCCAATATCATAACAGTTTCGTGTTTGTTGCTCGGCAAATTACAAATAATCTGTCACCAATAACTAAAAAATTTTAACTTCTCATCTTGGCCGTACGCATAATATCATTAGAAAGATCACCTAATAATAATTTAACTTGTGCCCTTTACTTCTTTTTATGCTTATTTTGTGCAGCTTTTGCGCTGCTCAAAACAGGTCTTTCAAACCAAAATTTAATCTAAAAAGGTCTGAAAATTGAGTTATATTTGCGAAAAACGCAAAAATTTTTTCTGAGACCCCCGTCCGGAGTCACAAATTTTAACACCTCATCTATGCCCCCCTTTTTGAAAATTTTTCATTTGATGCATTGAACAATGAACAAAAATCTTCCGTAAAAAAACCGGTCGACCGTGTCAGTCAGAAACTGATCGACCGGTCGGTCAACCGGCGAAGATTTTGAAATTTATCGGTCCAATCGGGTCGAGAAAATTCTGACCGGTTCCATCTCTGCTCGGGCTCGTAGACTTACAGAACAGATTTGAGTTTTAGATTTTTCCAGATTTTCAGCAGCTGCTTGAGATGCTACAGCATGACAAGGAGTATTTGAGTATGTCATAACCCAGATGAGTGATAGGGTGATGCACGAAACCTTCTCAAA
The DNA here is from genome assembly GCA_963965965.1 of Trididemnum nubilum. Classification (NCBI taxonomy): domain Eukaryota; kingdom Metazoa; phylum Chordata; class Ascidiacea; order Aplousobranchia; family Didemnidae; genus Trididemnum; species Trididemnum nubilum. The sequence goes on along the minus strand of OZ014473.1, from coordinate 8,501,536 downwards.
CGTTTTATATTAATATCGAATCTTTTCGGCCTCTGTTTGTACCAGGGCCCAACGCAAATGGTGTGGTAAAGTTCCCTTACCACTTGAAACGTTATTGGGTAAAAAATAAAGCTATAGTATGTGTTTTTGCAACAAAATATCGAATGCAAAGATCTTGAGTTGAAAAACTTTTAAGGCTGCAAAATACTGGCATTGGCTAAAAAAATTGAAATCGGCACGGCCACTACTCTACCTTTAAACTGATTAAAATGATTCTAAAATAGCAAGTAGCAAAAGTCTTTTTCCATGTGTGTGCTTCACTTTTTAAAAACGCAAATTTTAATGTTTTTTACACTTTTTTTTATTGTGCCACGGCCCAAAAGGTGGGGCATGGCACAATGCCCCCTGTCTACGCTACTGAGCACTATCAATTCGGTATTACTTTTTTTCCCGAGATTTGAAACTCAGACTTTTCCTCCAAAAGCGAATTCGTTACCGCTCGACCGACTGGCTGCTTGATTAATCCAATATTTTTTTATTTTCTAAAATATGTGCCACCATTGCCTTTTCTTTTTTTCTACTCCAGATGCTTTCGCAGCTGTCTTGAAATGGTTGAACTAAACGTCAGCATAATGTATCAATTAATCATAAACAAGGACTGCAGCAAAATTACTCTAGTGGTCGAAAACCACAAGAGTCAAGCGGAGCGCACAAGCCTTGCTCTGCTGTAAGACTTTATTCTTTGAATTTTGATTGAAAACAGTACCGCAAGTTATTCTGTTTTCAAAGGCGCAGTCGTCGTGTTTATTCAGTTTTTTGTATAATAACACTGGACAACAAATTTTTGGACAAATTGTGTTTATCATAATATTAATATTATGGTGTTTTTTTGTTTTTTGGGGCGCTGATTTCAAAAATGACATTAAAAATTTTGTAATGTCAATGATTTTCCCGGTATTTAAAATTTTATGAAATTATGATTTCAAGTTTGTGTAATACACATAATGCTTTTGTAATTTTTAATACTACATGAAAAATTAAAAACATCACACATGAGTAATTCAAAAAAAGCATTGTTAATAACATTCCAAATAAGCCATAAAATATTTTAATCAAAAATGGACATTTGAATAAATTTTTTGCTTGTATGTGGTGTTACATTTCCGCACCAAATTCCATACATAGTCTCCCCTAATGGCTTCATCCCACCTCCCTTGATTGCGCTTTTCCATCACTTGGATGTCTTGGTGAAACCTTTCACCATGCTCTTCGCCTACATTCCCCAAGTTATCCTGAAAGAAATCCAAATGAAAAAGCAAAAAATGCAACTTCAAGGACATGCGGCAACCGAGCTTTTTATAACTTTCAATCAAATTTGACACCACCACTGCAAAGTCGTCTGTACGATGATTTCCAAGAAATCCTTCCACAATTATTCTAAAAGCTTGCCAAGCATTTCTCTCCCAATCAGACATTATTTCCTTTAGCTCTTCAGATGCTAACATTTTTCTTATTTGAGGCCCCACAAATATACCACCTATAATTTTTGCTTCAGATATGCTTGGGAACATCTGTCTAATATGGCGAAAGGCACGGCTTGTCGGTTTCAAAGCTTCAACAAACTGCTTGGTCAGTCCGAGTTTAATATCAGAGTTGGAGTCGAGGACACAAGGCTCGAGGCCAAGGACACAAAAAAATCCGAGGCCAAGGCCAAGGACAGCCTTTCCGAGGACAGACACTCTCGAGGCCAAGGACAGGAATGCTCGAGGCCAAGGCCAAGGACCAAGGACACAAGCACAAGTGCTCTCCAAAAAAAAAAAAGGTCTTCACAAAAATTTTTCAAGCGATCTCCACTAAAAAACGTTTTCCAAAAAATTTTTCAAGCGCTCCACAAAATTTTAACGTTCCAAAAAATAGTGCTGTCCTCGAGCCGAGGACAGGCCAATTTTCAAGGACTTGAGGCCTCGAGGCCAAGGCCAAGAACTTGACCTTCGAGGCCAAGGCCAAGGACTTCAAAATCTGTCCTCGAGGACTCCACCTCTGTTTAATATGCAATGGAGGAAGTAAAATTTTGCTCCTTTCAATAAGAGATGAGTTTACAATATTATGGGAGCCTGGTGTGAGATCTTTGCGAGCTGGCCAGTTTTTGACCAAGTAATGCTGCTCATCTGCTCTACTATTCCACAAACAAAGAAAACAAGAATGCTTTGCATAACTTCCTTGCAATCCTAAAAGAAATGCAATCATTTTAAAATCTCCACATACGTCCCAATTGTGATCATTATATTGAATTAATTCCAGTAATATTTTTACCGATTCACGATCTTCCTTCATCTGAACGGAATGTGCTATTGGAATAGATGGATACACATTACCATTATGAAGGACTGCTTTCAAGCTTTGCTTAGAACTGTCAATGAATAAACGCCAGTCCGAAGGTGAATAGGAAATACCAATCTCTTGAAACAAGCCCTGTATATCAGTACAATAGCAAAGTGAAGGATGATTAGAATCAGAGGACATTGCATAGAAATTTGCTAAAGTCACACGTCGTTTTCTTGGCTTGGAAACCTTGCACGAAGAAGCAAGCAAATTCCATTGCTTGAGACAAGAAAGTAACTCTGCTTTTGCCTTTGTAAGACCCAGGTCTCTAGTTAGATCATCCAATTCATTTTGATTCGGAAAATGAGGATCTTTGCTGGAAGACTGAGTGTCAACCTCAAAATCAGCATCGTCATCTTCCAATGAGGTTTCTGAAATAGCAGGCGTTGTTGGAGGTTGAGGAATAGGCAGTTCTGGGCCATGGTTGACAGGCGCAATAGATAAAGAAATGCTTGGATAAACAATATTTTTGCTGTCCTTTTTGTTTTTGTATTTGGAAATGTCCACGATGCTGAAATAGCAGTCATCATGATGATTGGTTGGTTCTCTCCAGATTCGGGAAATGGCAAATGGCATACATTTACGACTTCCGCGCATCCATCCTTCTAATGTAGATCTGAACCTTCCACAGCAAAAATGTGGGGCCCAAGATTTATCTTGGTCACCCATCTTCATGCCAAAATATGCCTAATAGGCTGTGAAAAATTTGGTTTCTGGTATAACTTTGTGCTTCTTTTGCTTTGGACTGATGCAATAGCCACAAACATAGCAGAAACAGTCTGAAGAAATTTTGCAAGGTCTTTTAACACTCATATTTACTAAAATATTGAAAATATTAATAGCATTAATGTCTAACCTGCAAAAACGAATATATATAGCGTACCGGTATTTCTAAAATAAGCAGCTTCACTTCAGTAGGCCTAACTTGCCATTTGTCTAACTGCTAAACTAAGTACAGTATTGGTACCAGATTCAACAATCCACCTATAGCAAGCCAACTCTAAACTGCTGACACTGGACCAGCTCAGACATATGCATTAAAAACCCGCCACGATTAGGTCCAATCACGTGATAGGGAATGGCAATTGGGTAATTTACTTCTTTAGCACCATCTAGAGAGTGATGAAAACAATAAAAAAATGCCATAAATGAAATAAAACAAGATCAAAAAGTAATATAAATGTCACTTAATGCTAAAGTTGTATTATTATTTGGTAAAATACGAACATCAATTTCTTGCAAATATTTTTAAAACCGTTGACAGTATGCAAAAAATAATATCAAAATCGGCATCAGCGACCCCAAAAACATTAAGAAACACCAAAAAAAAGCGATAAACAAAAATTTGTTGCCTAGTGTAATAGTTAGTACCACAGTTAAAAAAGTTTAGTCGGCACTGAATATCAAATTAAATACGGTAAGTAACGTTTTCAGTTTTGCACTTTTTTGGGCATGTTGACGCAAGGACTAACAAAGCAATCTCAACGAAAGTTGTTAAGTATCTCTAGCTTAAAGGGTACCAGAATTTCATTTTGACAACTTTTTATTCTTACATTTGCTTCAACCAAACTGCGAGCAATTTTGTCATTTTTTTAAAGCTGAAATAATTCGTCTTCTCTCAATATTACGCATTGACTCGTTTAGGGTAGTGATTTCTTGTCTTGGATATTTTCGAGTTTTGCAAGGATTCAAGTCCTTTTTTTGCCTTAACTTTTAATTTTTGACAAAGATTAGATCATAAATTTGCACGACCGCCGCTAGTGATGAGTCCAAGTGATGTAACAATCAAACCGTGACCAAACCATGAGTCATTTTGGTGAAGATCTTCTTGCTCTTTCAGTACAGCAAATACCGGTAGCAGATTACGAGTTGCCCAATCACAATATCAATGCTTTTACGGTGCGAAATTACAGGTTTTTAACGCCTTCAAAGTTATTTAAATTTTTAACATTCACCGAGAGAGGATGAGCGCCTTAGTCATCCATAAAATTCGGAACGACTAAGGGCCGGTCTACGCTGTGCGTACAAAATTTCAAAATTTTTTACGCTCGTTCGTCGAGGGTGTCTACACTATACAAACGGCGCTTACGAGCGTAACAGCGTATTCTGTGGGTGGCCGTAATATTATGCTGAATTGGATGACGGAAATCACAGATTTATTACAATTCTTTGTTGTTTCGGTTAAATTTGGGTCAGAATGCATCACGAGAAGTAGTATTGTCTTTTTGATAATTTGAACGTGAATTTTTTTCTACCTTCCTCACAAAAAAACATAACGTACGGCCAATCAGTGATCGAGTGTCTGTTACTAAAAAGCTAGATCTGGATTCGATTCCTTGCTTAGCGTCCAGCCATAAAAAGGGACACCGTGCTCCGTGAAGACTCCACAGTGTGTGGTAGACAAAACGTGGCAGCTTAACTCGATGACCAAAACAAAGGTTTCTTTGCTGTCTCGTGGCCAAAGCAACTTGGTGAATACAACAAAATTACAAAAATTAACTTATAGGTCACTGATGCCGGCCCGGAGTCAGGATAGCGTGACTAGGGGGGCAGAAATAAATTTTGGGGGAGCACGGGAAGTTTATTTACGTGAATTTAAGAGTGTGAATCAAACAAAAAAGGTGAAGACGTAAACAAAAAGGTCTTCAGTTCAAAAATTTTCACAAACTCTGGTTTCCATCTCAAAATTTTGCAATTTTCCACGAATCCTAAAGCGAAGACCAAAAAAAAAGGTTTTCGTCGCCAAAGTTTGATGAAATCCGGTGTGAGTCCACAAAAACTACTGTACGAAAAACAATTCTTGCTCGCAAATTCTAAGGCGATAAGCACCAATTTGGGAGTCTTAATCCTCGATTTGCACTCCAGTAGCCCTGAGCGTGTTTATTTCTTCGGAGCACAATCCTCGCTTGGCGCACAAAAGCAGTCATTTGGGGAAGCACGGCCCCGGAATGCCCCCTCGTGGCGCCGGGCCTGCACTGATGGGCACTAGAGGCTGGTTTCAAAGGTCCGGTTCTTCCTCTTTTGAATTCCTCTTAGCGGAGAGTGACTCGGTGGAAAGATCTGATCACAATGTTTTGCAGGGTACATTTTGTTTTCAGCTTTCAACTGTTTTTCAGTTCTACTGATACATTCCGTTTACAGAGGTGGAGTCCTCGAGGACACATTTTGAAGTCCTTAGCCTCGAAGCTTCAAGTTCTCGAAAATTGCCCTGTCCTCGGCTCGAGAACAGCAGTATTTTTGGAATCCTGAAAATTCTGTAGATCGTTTTTTGTAGAAAAACTTGTTTTGTTGGAGATTTTTTGATTTTGTTCTTTTGAGAACACCTAAAAAAATTTTTTTGAAGACATTATTATTATTATTTTTTGAGAACACTAGCGCCTGTGTCCTCTACCTAGAAAGGGTCTGTCATCGAAAGGGCTGTCTTTGGCCTCGGATATTTTTTGTGTCTTTGGCCTCGAGCCTTGTGCTCTCCACCAGAGGTGGAGTCGAGGACACAAGGCTCGAGGCTTAGGTCAAGGACACAAGGCTCGAGGCCAAGGACACAAAAAAATCGAGGCCAAGGCCAAGGACAGCCTTTCCGAGGACAGACACTCTCGAGGCCAAGGACAGGAATGCTCGAGGCCAAGGCCAAGGACCAAGGACACAAGCGCAAGTGCTCTCCAAAAAAAAAAAAGGGTCTTCACAAAAATTTTTCAGGCGATCTCCAAAAAAAAAAAGTCTTCACGAAAATTTTTTAAGCGATCCCCAGAAAAGGTCTTCACAAAAATTTTTCAAGCGATCTCCACAAAATACGTTTTCCAGAAAAATTTTCAAGCGCTTCACAAAATTTTAACAATTCAGAAAATAGTGCTGTCCTCGAGCCGAGGACAGGCCAATTTTCGAGGACTTGAGGCCTCGAGGCCAAGGCCAAGGACTTGACCTTCGAGGCCAAGGACTTCAAAATGTGTCCTCGAGGACTCCACCTCTAACCCGTGTCCGTTTAAGCCAAATGTTGAGCGTCTTTCGCCTTTCTCCCATATCAGCTTTTATATAAACTTTATCCAGTCCACCCCTGGAAACACAACAAACGGTGCGCGAAGCGCAGCATGCAAGTGTACGTTATCTTCTCGAATTGTCGAACAGTTTGAGGGCGCGAACACATTAAACTACAATCTTTTCCGCATTTAATCTCTTCTGCAAAAACAACACGCATTTTATCAATATTGTATTGACTCCTCTCCCCAAGCGGTTTGAGTTAACTCCTTGTAATCAATCAGATTGAATTGCATTATAACTCGTGATTTCATAACTAAAATTTTTGTTGACATGCTTATTATTATTCAGTGTTTATTTCAGACTCATGAAGCCCATATACAAGCACTATACACACACACACACACACACGCAAAAAAAAAGAAACACTGTACAGCAGGAGCTGCTCTTTTCCTGAATGGTGCAACATACATCATCTTCTATTCATTCACAAACAAAATGCCACAATAATGATCATAGTATATAGAATCATAGAAGCAATCAGAAGACATTAACACTTTAAGCCAAAGGTTCTGAGATAAGTGACAGCGTTCAACAAATTTGTAAGTAATTTTACGCTGTAGAGCGTGGAACGAATCAACGTTATAGTATATTTGACTTGCTCTGGCACTGTGATAGCGAGTCATGCCATGCAAAATTCTATACGCATCACTGTAGGCAACTTTTAACCAATTTATAGCTGATGTGGAGTAGTTCCACTATAGTTGACTAGCATAAAAACACATGCAGTGTGCACGAAATAAAATGTTTTTCACCTCAATTGAACATTTAAAAAAACGAGTTTTGAGCTTATTGGCTGCACAATATAAATATCTCGCTTGTCTTGCAATATCAGTATCATCACATAAATCACTGCTAATACTAATTCCAAGATATAGCACATTATTCACAAACTTAATTTTCTGACCATCAATATTCATATTTTAAGGCATAAACGTGTACATATCCTTTGAAGAAAAAATCATACCAACAGTCTTTTTACAATTAAAAACAATATCATGTAATTTGGCATAATTACTACTGACATCTAATAAATCTTGTAGCCCTCCAGCACTCACAGCAAAGCAACATAAATCATCAGCATACATTATTGCAGTATTCATCTTTTCTTTTTTCACACAAACGCTTCTACTGAACGTTTTTTTTTACTACCACTCTAGTAGTTTTGTATCACAGTAACGCACAAGAATTTGATAATAAAAGTTTGGGATTCAATCCCTCACCCGCTAAACCTAAACCTATTCGAAGAAATGCTTACCCTAGCATTAGCCGAAAATAGAGAGAAATCTCACATATGTCCAGCTACTTGCACTTTCATAAAACATAAAACGAAAATAGGGCGAACTATGGTAGCTAAAAAATTTCAATTACCCTGTACTGCAGTAATATTATTACCACTGAAACTGCAGAAAATTGATTGTGCGATTAGAGCATTCAAAAGTTTACTGTACTCGGAGGAGGAACCTTTGAATTCTCTCAATAAGACAGATATTGCAACTTTTGTAATACAACTGTATTCAATATTTTCAAAAACTCAATAAACTAAATTTGTTGCAAGCTAAAGTACAAAATTTTAAGCGCAAAGCAGTTAATATTTCAGAAAGTAACACATCGGGCATCTCTTACGATTGTAACGTTTCGGAGGGAGTGAGGAACCCTCCATCTGGTTGTCGCTTCATGTAGATATCAGCGCAAATTAGACAAGCACATATTACTGTACTATTGATAGTATAGATATATAAACAAGTGTAAAGCAAAAGCTACCTCAGAAATTTAATCAAAACTTGTAGGAAAGTTCATCTCAAGAGTTTTTGCTTAAAGCAAAAGCTGTCTCATAGGTTTAATCAAAACTTGTAGGAAAAAATAACCAGAGAATTAAAAAGGATGCCAATGACCAATCAGTCTCAGAAAGCAGATATTTTATTATACATCACCAATGTTTTGATTATAAAACTTGAGTATGAGTAATGCCGGGATCCTGGAAAAGTTAAGCAGCAACTCTATGAAGCATTAATAATCACCAATGTCTTAATTGATTTCATGGTGGGAAAAGAAAATGTCTCAAGTTCAGCCAACAGCACTTAACCCAAACCATGAGCAATTTTCATTACAGTGTGTTGACCATGAGGCATGTTGAAGAAATATAGAACAAACATTAATAAAATTTGATGACTTTACTTCTGCTTTTCACTCTTATCACTAAAGGAGAAAATGTCATATTGTTAGTCAACAGCGCTTAGACCAAATCATGATCAATTTCCAATAGGTTGTGATGACCATGAAGCATGTTGTAGAAATACACAACAAACATTAATGGAACTTGATGGCTTTTTGTTTTCAATCATGCAGTTCCAACAATTTTGCAATTATCTTCTACGCGTTGGAGGACCTAGAGTAAAACAAATAATAATTACTCCTACCAAAAAAAGTTCAAAATTCTGCAAAGTGTCCAAAACCGTCATAAGCAGTAGACATATCAAAAAAACGGACCAATTATAATCATGCATAAAACAGTTGCACTCAGAGAAGAGTCCAAAATTTTTAGAGGCAACCAGTTGACACTAGACGATTGACTTGGCCAACTTTAATCTTAGTCCGAACCAGACTCGAAAGATGTTTGACACAAAACCCTAACCATATCAAATTTTCTTTCTTGAAACCGGTCACATTAAATCTCAAAAAAGCGCCAATACTACATTACAGAACAAAGCTATCAAATCAAGTTAGCAAAATTAAAGGAAAAAAAAAACTTTTTTTTTAAACTAAACAAAGAATACTTTATTCTGTCAAAATTAATTCTAGCCAAGATATCACTACAGCATTTTTTAAACCATAAGGCGCAGCAAACTGGAACATACAACTGTTAATTGGCGCGCTGTCGTAGTATCAATAAATGGCTTCTATAATTATTATTTTCTAGCACAAAGCGCACCAAATGGCTTCTATAGCTTTTGTTTTTAGGCACAATGTGCACCAAACTATAAGATGCACTACATTACATTAAATTTATTAAACTCTAAAAAACTTTTTAAAAATCGAAATGGTTTAACTCTGAATGAAATTATGGAATCAAATCAAGTCTTTCATTATACATGATGTAATACATTGAAGCGCATAAAGTCGGCAGGGCCCACCACAGCATCATCGCACCCGAGCAACATAGCTGCCTTGAAAGAAATGTCGCAGCGATACAAAGCCACTGGCAATGCTGTGTATGATTTGACCAGGCTGATTTAAATCTCAGACCTCTACTCCAGAGACGAATGCATTACCACTTGATCAACTGGCCGTAAGACAGCATAACCAGAAGTACAGATTAAATGCATCAGAGTATAAGGCTTAAGTTGGATTTCTTAAAAACTTCAAGTATCATTGGTGCACCTTATGATTTGAAAAATATGACACATTAAAATCTTAGTTGCACCTAAGAAAAACAAGCAATGCTACTCATATGATGCAAGAAACTTGAAATTGTGTAGTTAAGTTGCAGTGATGTGAACACTGTCTTGTCACACAATCACATTAGAAAAAACTTTAAAAGTGATAAATTTTCTTTGGTCCACTGCTAATTTTAAATCAAATCAAATGAGGATTTACAACTCAACGAACTGAATCAGAACAGAGAGATGAGGGTAACTGGGAAGTGAGCTTGCGCTCTTCGAGTCTCGAGCCACCCGCGTATATGTCGAAGCAGGCGGCCTGCAGCCGTAATCGAACTCGCGTCGCAGTATTGCTGGTGCAATAATCAGCGCGCAGTTCCGCTCGGCCATGCTGCTTTCGAAAATGATTATTTTAACTAAATGATTATTTTAACTAAAAGCAAATGATTTAGATAAAACTTCCGAGTTTGTTTTTTTATTTTCATTATGAAAACGCTTGCAGTTTTTTTTTTTTCAATAAAAGCTCAAATAGCTGTTAAAGATTGTCAATCTAGAAATACACATAACTAACCTTGAAAACCTAACAATGCCACTGTTAGATTGGTTATCATCCTTGAAATCTTTGAGCATTAAAGATCAACATTGTTTCATAAATTCATCAATAAGTTTCTTTGAGTCTGGACCAAAGTACCCTATCATTGATAAATTTGTTAAATTCCAAATACTTACAGTTACTATATTTTGTTCATTACAATAAATACTTGCTAATAGAGTCTCAATTCGCAATTCTGAAAAGCACTTGCAGAATATAAAAACTTTTGATTTCACTATCTTATTGACATGACAGTAAGCCAAACCTATTGGCTTGGCAGTGTCTGCAATTCCACTCAACTATTTGTAAAAGTCTAAAACCTGATAGTTACTGAATAATAAGTGAGCACATCTTTAAATAGAATAATTTTACATGCCCAAATAGCTGTAACTGCACAGCCCATCATATTAGTAGGCTAGTACCAGGGTAACCTTCTGGTAGATTCTAGTATTTTAATTCTGCTTTTGTTACTGTAGCTGTAGGCTAACTGATAGTGTAGGCTCTAATACTTTTGAGTTTCATTGATATAAAAAATCAGAGCCAAGATTTTATCGGTAGACTAATTTTTTAACTTTGCATATTTTCTGACAGTTGCTTGCTTACCAGTATCTCTTACCGGTATAATGCAGCATCACTGCACCAGCAAAGTGCACCAGTAGGTTAAATCTTTTGAACTAAACTAGCCTACAGCAGCTATCAGGCTAAGATTACTACTTTACTTTAACAACGTGGTATATATTACACCCTAGGTACGAGTACCAAGACCTACACCTACCGTACCAAGGCGTATCATACTGGTAGGCCTATTGGTACTGGTTTTGGCCAAAGCTAGTCCCCCTGGTCACGACTGTGATCTGCATCGCCACACCACAAATCAGTTTTAATTTTCAAATTTCTTTACTTGGAATAGGCTAACCAAATGTTACATAACAACAAACAATTTATAATTCACTTTTGGGCCTATCGACCTAGGCCTCTTTTTTGCAAGTTTTTCCTCATAGAGCCGCAAATTGACCATTTTCATGTTGAACTAGGCTATTTCAAACCAACACGTATACCTTCACTTTTGAAAATCAACATTTTTTCAACAAAACTTATGAACCTAATTTTAGCCCACCCCTAGACCTGGCAAATCAGTTCTTCAAAATTTCACGTTAATCGTGAGTTTACGAGCTTACAAGCGTACCAGCGAAGAAAATTTGCTCTTTTAGCAAATTTTTTCGCTGGCAATTTTACTCTTGTAAGATTTTATGCAGAGGTGGAGTCGAGAACACAAGACTCGAGGCCAAGGCCAAGGCCGAGGACACAAAAAAATCCGAGGACAGCCTTTTCGAGGACAGACACTCTCGTGGCCAAGAACAGGAATGCTCGAGGCCAAGGCCAAGGACCAAAGACACAGCCGCAAGTGTTCTCCAAAAAAAAGGTCTTCAAAAAAGTTTTTCAGGCAATCTCCAATTTGTAGGCGTTGGCAGAATTTTTGATTGATTGGGGGCCCAAACCACAAGTACGTCATCAAAAATTTTCATAAGAGGAACTTTTTGTGGGACAAAGATATCAAAAGATGAAAGATCTGAAATCGTTGCCGGTTGGCACTTAACCAGGATTTTGCAAAGAGAGAAAGCTTTAATAGCTTGTTTACTTGTGCACTTTTGGGAACCAGTTTTTAGTTCTAGTGCCTGATTTTTGCTGAGTCACACACAAAAAAGGTTTTGCGTGTGACTCAGCAAACCTTTTTTGTGTGTGACTCAGCAAAATTCAGGCACTAGAACTAAGAACTGGTTCCCAAAAGTGCACATGTAAATAGGCTATAAGTAAGAGTTGAAAAGTGCTAATATCTAACTTTGGAACGTGTTGAGAAAGCTAGTGTATCTCAAACGTATCACAGACGGAAGTCTTGGGGCGGAGCCCCCAGCCGCCAATGGCTTTGGAGGTCTGGGGGCGAAGCCCCCAGCCGTTGAGCAATTTTTTATTTTTTGGAAAAAACAGCTATTTTAAACCCATTGAATCACTTTTCGCACGTGTTCAGAGCCATTTGAAAGCACTAAATTTTTGAAATTTGAAAGCCAATTGAAAAGATGAAATTGTTTGATGCTCCTTTCACTTGCAATTTAAGTCCAAGATACGTTTAACATCTTACAATCTTGTGTTAAATTTTAATTGTAAGTGATTTGGTCCAGGTAGGGGGAAGTAAGGTGCATTCTTTCTTGCTACATTTTAACAGTAAATAATAATCCACTCGAAGATTTTTTTTTGAGGTTTTTGTTTTGTCATGAAAATAACCAGTTATAGGAGTATATGTTCGGCCAGGGATTCCAAGCCCCTCAATTGAAGTTCAATGGTTTGCTCAATCAGCATTTTCTGTGGCTAATTTTTTAAAAAGTATTTTGTGCGTAAAAACTGGCGAGGTGGAATTAAATTATTGAATTGTTATTGAAAAATGGTAGCCTACAATAGAAGGTTACGCCTACTATCAATGTTATTGCCAAGCCGGATTTACAGCGCGCTGGGCCCCTGGCACTTTGGGGATTTTCGCAAGATCTTTCTACCAAATATAGGTAAAGATAAAAAAAAGTCACTCCATCTGATCTCGGGGACCTGGCACTGTGCCACAGAATAAATCTGACTCTGGTTGTTGCATTACGCGTATGAAAAGGTTACATGAGGGCCTAGGTAGCAACTTTTAAGAAAAAAACCCTTAATTTTACCCGGGTTATACGTTTAAATTGGTTGGCAAAAATTGAACTGAGGACCAAGGGGGGCCCGTGCCCTGGTCTTCAATATTGTTGTTAGTTGCTGCTGTAAGCGAAAAATGCTAAAAAGAAACTAAAACTGAAGAAACAATAGGCTTTTTTGTCACATTTTTGTCATTGGCAAAATTTCGATTGGGGAGGGGCCCGGGCCCTCTGCCTACGCCAATGCTCCAATTGCGGAAAACAAAAAAGGTGTTCGCAAATTTTCCGCGAGGCTTCTGGTGTTGTACAACAAAATTTCAACGGTTAAAAAAATAGTGCTGTCCTCGAGCCAAGGACAGGGCAATTTTCGAGGACCTAAGGCTTCGAGGCCAAGGACTGGAGGCTTCGAGGCCAAAGACTTGAAAATGTGTCCCCGAGGACGTCCTCGTGGACTCCACCTCTGGTGCCACGCCCGTAAGGTGGTACGCCTGGGCTTACGGAATTTCCCTTTAAAATAAACTAAGGTTACGATCGTAAGCTGACGATTTTACGCCCAGTGTAGACTGGCCCTAAGGGACCGTTTACTTTGTGCGTAAAATTGTCAGCTTACGAGCGTAACCTTAGTTTGTTTTAAAGAAAAATTCCGTGAGCCCAGGCGTACCACCTTACCAGCGTACCATCATAGTCATTATATACATAGCCTGGAAAGTCAATGCGTTTAGCTTGCGAGGTTGTGTCACCGCTCGCACTCTAGCGACTGTTTGCGGCTCTTACTATTTATCCCGATTTAAAACAAACAAGCTTCAACATTCCATAAAGTTTGCAGGTGTAATAGTGTGGAATAAATTTCCAAATGAAATCAAAAGTTGTTCCTTAAATGTTTTTCTCAAAAAAATTAAAACTTTTATTTTGGATACTAATTATTTTTGATTAATCTTCTGTTAGCTTTGCTGTTTCAAAAGACTAAAAAACGCACGCATGTTTCAAAAAATTTATACTGTAGTGAAATTTTCCCAACTGTGATTTACTCGTATAAAACAAATAATCTCGTAGAAAGCTTGATGACCTTTTTCTTCCTTTTCTTTTTTAACACATACTGTAATAATAAGTCTATCGCCTGCTGGCGATGATCTGATTCTGTTTAGGTTCCCACTTGACTCGAAGACCCTTAAACAGTCCCTTCGTGGAAAACCTATATTGTTTCTTCTATGTAGATGATTGTATGTGTTTATTTTGTTTTAATATACTACAATACAATACAATGCAGAGAAGTATAATTTGTCACTGTTTGCTGCTGAGTATGGGCACAGTATACAAATATATACAGCAGGTTCACTTCAAGCAAATTGCATTGTTAAAATGTCCAGCACTTTTTTGCATGTGTTGCGTCATAAGGACTATTTTGGATGGGTCACGTCACTACATGTTGAAAAATAAAGTTTCCAATTTTTTTGATTATTTGAATATTGTATATTTAAAAAAAAACTTCGGGTTTTTTATTTGAATTAATGTACGTTGGGCTTGAGGATAGCGCAATGGGCGAGCGAACTGTGACATTTGTGCTTTCTCAATTCTTGGAAATCGGCACGAAGCACGCTCAAAGATGTCGGGAGCTAAGTATGACTATGACGTCATTATGCTAGTTAAAAATATCCTAATTTTATGTGTTTTAGTGCAATCATTGATCTGAATGGCCACCTAATGTTCGCAAAGCAACGCCCTCAAAATGTTATAAAAATATTACAAATCGAATGCTGAAAACCTGGTTTAGATACTCGCAGTACTTATGTAGAGGGAATGCGTCCCCCCATCGAGAGTCTGCCAAAAATAAAACTCATAAATCTGAAAAAACTTTAAAAAAATGGCCCAAAATTGGCATTCAAATTTGATCGCTTATTGAAAATGTTTAACATAGGTTTCATCAAAAAATTTATACAAGCTCAAAATTAGATGGAGGGGGGGCTATTCAGTATTAGTTAATTACCAATTACACTTCTCTCAAACTTCTTTCCATTTGCCCCCCTAATTATATCTTTCTCTATAAAATACAGACGAAATAGTTTACTCCTTGAGAATTTTATTGAACTGCCGGTATAGGATTTTATTATTCACCACCTTGTACAGTAAATATGAGAACTGAAGTTCTGGCAATACCTACCTCCACATAGCCCATTTATGTGACTAGTATACAATCATGCTTTTGCACTGCTAATTTCTATGCCACGCTTTAATAACAATAATTTTTATCAAAATAGGCCTAAAATTAAGTAATTTTTGCCGAAAAAATTCAAAATTCTCGAGCGCTGGGACTCCGCCCCCAGACACCCGCAACAGCCCCCTTCCCCCAATAGCAGATATCTGGCTACGCGCTGGGCCTCAACTATAATAAGGTACAAAAAATAATCATATAATATCTGCTATGCTCATATTTTGTGACAAAATTGCAGCGTTGTTTGATCAAGAGGAAGAGACTTTAACTAGCATCGCTGAAGCAAAAATTTGCGCTCAAATTAACGAAAGTGTTACTCGTACGAACGTTAAATCGATCTGTCACATTGGAACTGAAAAGCCGTCGCATTGGAAAATCGGGCAGTAAGTAACATTTCCAACGAGTAAAAGGCAAGACCTAGAGCAGGGCGAATAATACAGTCACATGTGAAACATCAAACTCAACTCAAAAGTTCATCTTCTGTAACATTGGTCAAGGGAACATGCGCTGAGGTAGACTGGATATCTTGGGCATAAAGGGGGTAAACAACGTTCTCAAAACGAGGTAGCTACAACGCAGCTCCTTTCGAAGAAATGTTGCAGCAGTGGCGAGCCGTTGGCAACACTAAGTCCGATTTGACCTGCCCGAGATTTGAACCTCAGACTTACCGCTCCAGAGACGAACGCGTTACCACTCGACCAACTGGCCGGTAAAAAAAGCACAATATGTATTTCCAATGACATTAAGATTTCCTAAAAAAGAAAAGCTTTTTTTTAAGGCTATGTTTTTTGTTTTTGAAACATTCATGTCAATGTTTCTTTGAAACAAAAAAACAAAGGCAAAAAAAAGCATTTACATCACTACGTACAATTACAAACTGCAAAACACTTTAGCCATTCAGAGCCATAACAAGCGATCCGGGGTCCGAACACAATCAATTTTGAGTTGCTAAGATACTTTTTCTTGCATGTTTATGAACAAATAGTCACAATTTATTAAGCAGTCATTATTTATTAAATAGTTACTCATTAATGATACATCATCACTATTTATTATACAGTATAGTCATTGTTTATTAAATAGTTAAAGTCCAAAAAACTGCCACAGAATAAACCGTTGCAAAAATAAACTGTCCCAAAAAAAAAAAACTGTGCACAAAACAAACTGTTGCAAAAATGCGATCCAGACTCTTTCGTATATTTGTTAGTGGAGCGTGATTGAGCGCTCTCGGCTGCTCTTTGATGCGCTCCATGTTTCCAAGTACTAAAAGTTCAAGGCGACAACTCGACGAGTGCTTTAACAGTTGATAGCTCAGTACTTGCATTTGTGCTTCAGTGACGCGGTTAGCGAAAAACTTAACCGATCACGCATTTCACCTTCAGTTTTTCATAATGTGTGTCTCACAGAGCGCAACGTTTTAAAAGTTCAAGGCGACGATTGCTTTAACAGTTGATAACTAAGGCTGCTAATTATCTACTGTTAAAGCACTAGTTGAATTGAACTTGTAATAGTTGGAAACATGGAGCGCATCAAAGAGCAGCGGAGAGCGCTCCGTCACGCTCCACTAACCAGTATAGAAAATGGTCTAGGTTGCATTTTTGGAACGGTTTATTTTGTGCGCAGTTGTTTTGTGACTATTTATTTTTGCAACGGATTATTTTGTGTCCATTTTTTTTGGACAATTTATTTTTGCAACGGTTTGCTCTGCGACAGTTTCTTCGACTTTGACTATTTAATAAACAGTGGCTATATAATAAATAGTGACTATTCATTATTAAAGAGTGACTGTTTAATAAATAATAACTATTTATTCATAAACATGCAAGAAAAAGCACTGCAAATGTACGAATACACTTGGCGCCCCATAGAAATGTATTAGATCAGGGTATTACCAGGAATGGCATATTGTCTATTGATATTATATAACAGTATCTTAGTATATCCCGATATAACTGACATGACGTATCTTGAGAACGACAACTTGTTCTGAAAATATGCTAGCTCGAAGAATTTGTTTTGAGAAAAGAACAACTCCAATCACTGGTAAGCGGTCTGTGGGGCAAAACCACATCCCCTGAACAATTTCTGTGTTGGAAATCGCCGTTAGGAATCTCAAATCAAAATCAAATCTTTCATTATACTCGCTGTAATACGCCGAAGCGTGTATCGAGTTGGCGGGGCCCATCTCCGCGTCATTGCGCCCGGGCAACACAGCTCCTTTCGAAGAAATGTCGCAGCGGTGGCGAGCCGTTGGCAACACTGTGTCCGATTTGACCGGCCGGAGATTTGAACCTCAGACCTCCCGCTTCAGAGACGAACGCGTTACCATTCGACCACCTGGCATAATAAATTATTGAATCAGAAAAAATGTTGCTGGAAGAATACTTAACAAATTAAGTGAGAAGTTAGTATAACTAAGTTATAGTTGTTTGAATGCCTGGAAAGATATGCGCTGTTCTTAATAAAATTTTTACACCGCGTCAGAAGAGGCGAAACTTCCCGAAAATTTTGGTACTTCTAGAAAAAATTAATCGTTTAAAATTTTTCCGTTAGATTGTGAATCGTTTGAAGGGGGGCTCGGGGAAAATGTTTCTCATGCCTTCCTTCTTTAATACGACCCTGCTGGGATCTTCTTGATATAGATTTGATAAATCTATTTACTCGGTTTTCGAGAAGAGAATGTAATCTCTAAACCCAGCAAACCGTGTAAAAAATATTTATTTTTTAAAGACCTCCTGATATCAAAACCAATTAGCTCTCTAACAAGTCGTTTAAAAGATTGTTTTTCGGGGTTTCTGAGAGAGTGGCAACGTCTTAAATATGTTAAAATATTCGTCTTTCAAATGTTAACTGATATCAAAAACATTAGTGGTCTAACTATTAAGCAGTTTATTAAATTGATTTTTGTGGGATCCATTTGGAAGGTTCCCAAGGGGTTGCACTCCCAAAAACAAAAATGTCAGAATAAGCTTATTTGTCAGTTACATATGTCTACTGATATCAGAAAAACTACAACGCCCTTGCTTAAGTCGTTCAAAAACTTGACTTTTGGAGGTCATTTGGGATTTTTTCGCGAAGTGGGACCCCGAACTATGTCAAAGTATTTGTTTTTTGAACATCTACTGATACCAAAAAAACTAGCACTCTAGCTTAAAAAGTTCAACAAATTCATGTTTAGGGGTCCATTTGGGAAGGTTTCCGGCAAGATGGTACCTCCAAACTATGTCAAAATATTGGTCTTTTAAATGTTAAATGACATAAATAGCTCCCTAGCCTAAGCCCTTCAAAAAATGGATTTTTGGGGGCCCATTTGGGGTGGTACGACCAAACTGTGGAAAAACATTTGTCTTTTAAATATCTACTGATATCAAAAAACTAGCGTCATAGCTTAAGCCGTTCTAAAAATTGTTTGTTTTTGGGGGTTCCATTTGGGACCCTCAAAATTCCCCGGACCACCCTAGAATGGTCTTGTCTTCGGCGCTCCCCATAAACTTGATTTGTGACGTCACAGTGTGACGAAACTTTGGCTCCCCCTCGGAAAGTTTTTGCGCACGCCACTGCTTTAAAGGTTGATGTGATGTTCCAAGATCTGGTTTCAACACTCACCCTGATGACGCTGTTGCGTCCTCGGATAAGACGCTTCACGATGATTATCTCTGCTTAGTGGTTTCGAACAAGCATCAAATTCAGTGGACAAGAATTTGAAGAAATCCACTGGAACATTGGATCACTGGAACTTCTAAGCAGGTGCGGATTCTTCAAACACGAAGTAGTCATTGCAATGAAAAGTGTGCGGATCATCCAATATTCAGCGTTTGACGCTATCCAGTTACAGGAAGATAAATATGCGCTACAACAATAATTATATTTCTTTAAAAATCAATCATTTCAATGCTAAAATATAAATATTGAATGTGATTTATATACTAAAATACAGAAATTAATAAAAATGCTAAAATACAGAAATTAGAATGTGATTTTGTCTGATGAAAAATGAAACGAATAACTGTTAATTGCTACAGTTATATTTGTGATCAAACAATGATCGAAAATTTTTTTCATCACAGAAATTAGGAAAATATACAGGGTGTCCATATAGTCTCTTTACAATTTAAAAAAATTACTATAACTTCAAATGATGAGATAACACAATGAGGGTTGTTTTATGTTAATCAGTATTTCATAAAGTTTTCATTGACACCAAAATTTATTGTTTCAGATAAAATTTTTATGTGTTTTAGATGTGTAATGATTGAGTTACATGAACCCCCTTAAAATCTGAAATGACTACTCCTCAAGAAAAAGCGCAACGTGTTTCCTGGTTTATTGAGAAAATCAGATGTTTAGACCCATCGAGACCACGAAACTAAGTGTGGAAGAGACCCACCACCACCTCCTTTAACTCGTTTATGGTACAAGAAATTTATGGAGACAGGGACGTGACGGCTGTCACCTCACTAAAAATCGAAGCCTTTTTTTCTTTTCAACCAGCTCATGATGCAAACATCAACAGCAACATGAAGTTGCTTGATCAGCATCACAAGCTCGTTGAACGGACTAAGGTTGTGATGCTAATTTGGTTTAACCAGCTTGTGATACTTCGCGTCGCTGTTGCTGTTTGCATCACAAGCTGTTTGAACAGGTTGTTTTGATGGGGTTTTTCTTCAGGAGTAGTCATTTTGTGGGGGTTCATATAACTCAGTCATAAAACACGTAAAAATTTTACCTAAAGTAATAAATTTTAGTGTCAACAAAAACTTTATGAAATACTGATGAACATAAAACAACCCTCATTGCGATATCTCATCATTTGACGCTGTAGTATTTTTTTTTAATTGTAAAGAGACTTTATGGACACCCTGTATGATTATGAGGCAAAAGTTTGATTTCAAACTTCGTCAATTCAAAGCGTTGACGAAAAGCTATCAAAGCACGAATTACCGCTTGCTTTCCCTCTTTGCACGTTGATTGAAGATTTGCAAAATACCGCTTCACCGCTTTGTATGTTGATGATTAGTGATTACTTTCCAATTTGAGCCATTTCTTTGAAAATAAGAATTTTAAAAAGTCACAGATTTTGGGCCCTTCCCCCCAGAGGCGTTGCTAACGATAGTGGCACGCGGGGCGGGATTTCGTGGTGGCACCCTTTTTCGTACCAAAAATAGATGAAGACCAAAAACAAAAAAAGCTCTTCGCTGCAAAATGTGTGTGGGTTTTCGATCCAAAAGTATGTGAAGACCAAAAAAAAAGAAAAGGTCTTCGCCGAAAAATCAGTCAGTGAGTTTTTAGTTCAAATAACTACAAAGTGAAAATAGGAAGTTATCCACCTCAAATCGGTGGAGTTATGGTTTCACGTCATAATAATGGTTTCACCCCAAAATGGTGACACCCGGGGCGGGCCGCCGCTCCCCCTCCCCCGCCCCCCTAGCCTTGTGAAGACCAAAAAAAAAAGGTATTTGCGTAAAAATCAGTGAGTTTCTAGTCCAAATGAATACAAAGTGAAAAAAAAGAGATATTCACTACAAATCGGTGGAGTTATGGTTTCACATCATAATATGGTGTCACCCGAAAATGGTGACACCCAGGGCGGGCAGCCCTCCCGCCCCCCCTAGCGACGCCACTGCTTCCCCCTAACCACATAACCTAGCGACTTCAAAAATCAAGTGCACATTTCCGCATAATTTCATATATAAACTTTTCGCATCTCCAACTTTCAAGTTTCTAGCTTTAATGGACTTGGAGTTTTTGTTTGAACCTCCGATTGACATTTCAAGTTTTTTGGCTTGGAAACCCGCATCACGTGACGATTGCCCAAAAAATTTTGCTCGGTGTTTCTATTGGAATTTTGCTCAGTGCCATTGCAAATTTTGCTATCTTTTTGTAAAACCGCTCCTTGAGCTTGTGTTAGTGGCCGCAAACCAGTAGCGCAGCTAAAGGGGGCGGGGCAATAGCCCTCGCATTGGCATGCAAAATATAAAAAACATCACATTTTTAGCAATTTTGAGACTGATTTCTGCATCTTTAAAAGAAAATAGCCCCCCCCATTGGCAGTT
The DNA here is from genome assembly GCA_963965965.1 of Trididemnum nubilum. NCBI lineage: Eukaryota > Metazoa > Chordata > Ascidiacea > Aplousobranchia > Didemnidae > Trididemnum > Trididemnum nubilum. The sequence goes on along the minus strand of OZ014473.1, from coordinate 8,480,237 downwards.
GGCGTACAAAACACGCTTTTTTTGGAGTTCAAGAGATTTCGGACACAAAAGCCGTTCCAACTTCAGATGAAGACCTTATGTTTCTTTTTTTTGGTCTTCACTTGAAGTCGGGCACAAAAACCGTTCCAATTTCAGGTGCACACGCTTTCGTATGGCCCTAGACCCCCAAAACCAGAGTAAGTAAACGGGCCGACTAGCTGAGGCTCGAACCCGAAAATTAATTTGAAGCCCAAATCCTGCCAGAAAAGAACAAATGTTAAGTTGGATCTGAAAAGTTTAGCAATGTTGCCAAGTTATTTTGATTATATTTAGGTGTACCTGAGACAAAAAGCACGTCTCAGGCCCGAATTAAGCCCGAAATTTTTGTCAACTTTAGGCCCGAACCCGACCCAAAAAGCCGGCACGGCTGATCGCTTTTCCATCTGTTGCGGTTGGCAGCACATACTACATATTTCATTCTATATTTGTAATTCACTGTGATTATATAGTGTTGTTCCTACTGAGCTACTTTTTGCATCGCAAAATAATTTTTGGCAATATGACAAACACAGTTAGTAAGAATAGTAGATTAATTTGTTGAACAATAACTTTCAATATACTGGTACTAATCTTTAATACTGAATTGGTTCAAAACCCAATTTTTTACAATTTTGGACTCAATTAGTTTAGGAAACTTTGGGCTGCTCCAGGTTAGCAAAAGAGTTAAAGGGAACATAGTATGCACTTGACACTAATTTTTGATTTTTTCTTGGGTGCAATTTATGTTTAATTGGGTATTGATATTCACCGTATGGTTTCTGTTGGTGTGCTATTCATTTTTAAAAAAATTAAAAAAAAATATTGAAGTCAAAGAAAAAATATAAAATATAAAAACCAAAAAAAGTGTGGTATGCAGTGTTTGTTACATATACATCGTATTTGGCGGCATATAGGACGCACTTTTTTCCAAAATTTTGGCTCAAAAAATCGCCCTGCGTCTTACATGGCGTAGGTAAAGTTCAAAACCTTCCGTAGGCCTAGGCTAATCTTGTTTCTGACGCTCACTAGCCCAGCTTACACTCAATACTTCTACCTCCCCTAAACTCTATGCATCTTTATATTATGGAGGGTGTTATTGTATATTTACCGGAGTTTTAAAAATGAATGAGCAAAAATGAAAGCAATTTACCGTAATCTGTAACGCTTTGACTCATGTTTATTTACATCAGCTGATCGTCGCTCTGACTTAGCAGTGATGCCATTTGTTGGCGATGCAATTTGTTGTCTGTTTTGCTAAACTGCTTTTATGCAGCTATGTTTCTGCTTGTGTATGTTGTGCCAGACTATTTTCAACAGTATACGCTTAAATACACTAAAAACTTCTTTTTTCTGGATCTGACCTGCTAAAATGAGGTGTCCTATATGCTGTCAAATACAGTATATATATATGTATATCCACATTCATTAAGTCACTTTTTGTTTGTTCTCCTTCAGTTTAGTTTGCATGTTGAATATTCTTGCTGGCATCCTGCTAGCTGGGCTTCGTCGCAGAGGAGCAACGCTCTGCCAAGCACATCGAGCCTTGGAGCCACAACACCGCTCCACAGTAAGATCACCTGCCCCGAACAACAGCATATTTGACACTTGAAATCAAGGCACTTTTTTGTGCCAGCCGCTAAAGATCTAATGGCAGATCTTGATCCAACCAGACATCAAAGCAACAGACTGGACGGAACATTGCTGGAACTCTGAATGGAGCAGTCGAAACACCAGACTTCATCAGTTTATCTCCAACATTGATGCTCTGCCATCAGAGCTCTCTCCTTGGTCCGCCGAGCCTTGGAGCCAATACAACTGCTCCAGAGCTAGATCACCGGCCTCGAACAACGGCATACTCATTGCTTGAAATCAAGGCACCGTTTTGTGTCAGCCGCTATAGATGTAAGGGTAGACCTTGATCAACTAGACATCAAGAAAACAACTGGGCGGAACATTTTTTAAACACTGAATGGGGCAATCGTAACACCAGACTTTGATGTTCATCTCCTACATTGATGATCTGCGTCAGGAATGCATCTTTCGACATGCCACTGTGTCAAGCTAAATCGCCTACGCACTGGCGTTTCCGTTCTTCTTGACTCAACACAGGCGCGGCTACACCAGCGACATGTGAGTGCAGAGCTGAGAACCAAACAACAAACTCGCTCTCTCCACCTCATGGTACAGATGGACTGATTCGCGTGATGAGGATAGCTACAATAAACATGCTCGGACATTTGACGAGAAGTTCAAACGACCGAGTGTTCGTACACAATTTACGGTCCATTTGCGTGCAATTTATGTTGAAGTTGCTAAGCATTGTTAATATTGTTAATATGCAGCCATACAAGTGTTACTTTTTAGTTCATTTTTATTATTTGTTTATTTTATTCTTTTGCTTGAGTGCAGTTTGTATGTATATTTTACATACAGTATATGCCATCGTTTTACTAGTTCGCATTTGGTTGCATCTATTACCTTGGACTAATAACTTTGAGCCGTGGATCAACAGAATTTAAGTGGAAAAGTACAGACAAAAGGCCGGGGTAAATTGCTATATAGGCCTACTTCTAAATAGCTTCTCCGAGATTGCGAATTCAATTGATTTAAATCATCAAATTCAACGGCGGATCTGCGATTAGGTCAGATCAAGCCGAGGCCAATCAAGCACTTTCGCTGGTACGAACGATACCACAAGGAACAATCTTCATGCAGGCTTTAAGATTCCGTCTTTCATCCAGGCGATGTGCTCTCTTTTTGCTGCTGACAATAGCCTAAATCCCGAAACGGCAGGCCGTACAACGATTGAGCAAAATACATCTTTTTATAGATAATAAACAGCGGATCAGAGATGAAAATCAGTTCATGTTGTGCATACGACGAATTGCGTGTTCAATTTGCTAACATTTTGATCATCATTTTAAACATGCAGTTATACAAGTGTTACTTTTCATTAATACTCGCTGTTCAAATCATATTTATTAGATAATTTCTCCAGCGTTTGCATTATTTACTTTTCCATAATTTACATTAACATTTTCGCAGTAAATACGCAGTATTACAATGTAACTTTTTTTTTTAATATGATTGAACAACTTACTATAAACATTTCATATTCACTGTGAATATGCAGTTTCAAAAGAGTTTTTTTGGCTTATTTGGGTACAATTATGTTCAATTAGACCTTTTTACATTCCCTACGTATAACTCTTCCGTATTCAATACGAATATGCACCATCATACAGTAGGGTACCTTACTGTAACTATTTTTTTGATCGCGTACAATATGAATATTGAATATGTTTTGTAATGCGTAGCGTGGCCGCTCCATTCTAATGCCAACAAAACCACAAATGAAACGTATGCCAATTAGATAGCATTATTAAAATCGCCTTTTTACTTGTCTTTTGGCTTTTTACTAGTCTTTTCGCACATTGTCTCAAATTCGTCTACATGAACCACTCCGAGAGCTAGCTTCTTTTTGACCTAGGATGCTGTAGTGTAATGTACTGTATGTTCAATTCGCTAACATGTTTGTCTGGACAGACATGAGATCCAACTCTTGAAATGGTTCAGTTGCTTTTAGACTTTCTTTATAAGAATTCATCCTTTTCCTAACTCATCTTAAAGTTGCGAATATGCTAGTGTTTGTACAGAATTCATATTCAGTTCGCTAACATTATTAGCTATTTGCGTTCCTGATTATGGTTAAACCAAACCGTGTATACCGATTTTTATGTATATTTGCTGTTTTGTGTTAACATAGGTATTAAACTGTTTTTCAAAACAAATCTGTCATTATACTCACTGTATTACGCCAAAGCGCGTAAACGAGTTTGTGGCGTACTTCTCCGCGTCATTACGCCTAATGGTAGCTTAGATTCTTTCGAAGAAATGTTGCAGCGGTGACAAACCGTTGGTAACACCGTGCCCGAGATTTGAACCTCAGACCTCCCGTTCCAGAAACGAACAAGTTGCCGCTCGAGTAACTAACGCGGAAGAAAAAGCTTTATACGGATATCCAGATGAAATTGAAGAAATTAATTGCATCGACTGACGTTAGCCAGGGGTGCCGAAACCCGGAAGGGGGGGGGGATTTATCTCCCCCAATAATTTGACTGCATCCTCCCAATAGTTAGACTATGGTCTACATATGCATCCCCCCAATAATTTGACTCTGGTCTACATCTGAATCACTTGAAGTCGGTCTGCAACACTTGAATTCGGAGAAAAAAGTCTTCCAATTTTGGTGAAGACCTTTTTATTTTGGTCTTCATTTACTTTGCTAACCTGAAAAAATTCGTGGTCGAGGTTCATCCCCCCCAATGTTGAAAATAGGGAAAATCTGGGGTAAAATATTATCCCCCCAATGCTCAACAAAGATCGGCTCCGCTGACGTTAGCATTGCGTGGTTATTTTTACTTGGTGATTTTGCGACTGACGAGTGTGAAGTTCTAAGCCTTTTGCTAGCGCTTTTTACTCGTCTTTTCGATCAAAAGAAAGATCCTCCGGCTTGTCTAGTTTTTACTGCACAAGCCCGCACAGCACTCAGGGACTAAGCCACTGAAAAGAACCAGGAAGGTTGTTATGCTTAAAGCAAACTATTGTAAAATACTGTAATAGTTATTTTGTCTTAGCGCTTAAACTTACACACATTGAGCAATAAAATTCGCTTGATTTCCCGTATTAGAGCTGTAGATATTTCTGCTTCTCAAAACGTTCACCGTATAGCACGTTATTTGTTAATAAACGGAGGTATGAGCTTCCACTTCAACGACCAGACAAACTTGGTAGCAGAGTTACCAATGGCTTGCCATTGCTACAAAATTTCCGTTGTAGTTGTTGTCCAATGTCCAGGTGCAATGACGTGGGGATGCACCCCGCCGACTCGCTATACCCCAAGTTATACTACACAATTTGACCCATAGCAACGACTACAAAATATTTCTTGAAAGTATGAACAAAACACTGACATATTAGGTCCGTACAATTTTACTGGTAGTTCTCGTATAACAAGACAAAGGCAGTATCAAAGGAAGAGGCATTTAGGGCCCATTACCCTGAGACCCAGTTAAACACTAAACAGCTCCAATTTAGAAAGTGTTTCTCAGGCGAATAAATGTTTCAGCCTAAAATTTAAAATCCGGATCCGCTCCAAATCAGGCTTTATATAAAAACCTTAAATCTGGCTCCGGATCCAGAAAAAAGTAGCCGGACTCCGGCTCCGTGACCAAAATAACTAAAATTGTAGTTTAATTTCAGCTATTACAAACTAATGGAACTCGCCGAACGATTCACCTCTTTGAAACATCGGTTAAAAACAACAAAACTATGGGCGAGCGTTTTTCAGCTTGTATTTGTTTTTGTGCGTAGTTTTCCCCGTAAGCTCTGATTTTTTGTTTTGCGCAGCAGACTTGTCAGCTATATCGGATTTAAATGTCAGCATCGGATTGAAATCGGAGCATTGACCACCCAAGCATGAAGGCCTCAACGCCTTTGCGGGCGATCTTTACATACTGGCGCGATCCATCCAATTCTCGGATTTAAATGTTGGGACAAAAACAGCGAATTTTTCAACTCTTTTCCACGAAAAAAAAAAGGGTTAGTAGGCTGCATGATTCATTTTTTAATTAATAAGGGTGGGGGACTGGCCTGCCTGGATAATAAACCACAAATTTTTAAAAAGGTTTTGCAAATGCTGATTTATCGAACAATAACTTTTTTATCATAGATTTTACAAAAAATTACCCCCATTTAAGTTTTTCACATTCGATAAGAATGGCCAAAGTGGAAGAACTACCCTTTTACCACTTACAGCTTCCGCTTCCACAAAAATTTTTCGCTTCCACCGCTTCCGCATCTCTGGTATAAATATATAATCTTTCTCTCGACCCTCAAAAAGAAATATAAAACAGTCAGGCTCTTTTAACGTCTCTTAATTCAAAACTTCAATCAACAAATGTCAGCAGAGAGCTGTGAATACATTATTTTCCTTATAGCAGAATAAAGTAAAAACCAGTCAAAATGACAGAGCTGAGCTTCGATTTTTTTTCGAGTCCGCAATTCTGCAACCGTTTTTGAAGTTGTCAAGTCCGCACTATAATTTCGTGTACAAAAACTTCCGCAATCCGTGAACCGAATTTCATGTAAACAAGTTGGCAACGCAATTCTTACTTTTAATATTCACAACCCAATTCAAAATTGCTGATGTCGACACTGCTAGTGGATAGATTACAGCAGAACTCTGCTTGTAGTTTGCTTCCGAAGCATTTGCTTCCCCTCATCGCGCATTAAGAGTTTTTATAATTGCCAAATTGTAATTTGCAAATACTGTAATGAAAGAGTGAAATCAATCAAATTTGTTTTCCAATGGACAAATGCAATGTTTCGCTAATTTAAAAATCTTACACGAAACAATATCTGCACGGTTACCACAGAAACTGCAAAATTAAATTCCAAAATTTTTTTAGGTCTTTTTCCAGAACTGTAAAAGGCTTTTTACAGGACTTAAAATTTAATTTTCACTATCACTCTTACATGCATTTTTTGTTTTGTACTTGTTCTTGAAAAAAAAATTGATGTAAAGCATTTGTATTACCGGTACCAGTACTAACTACCAGTCAGGCAAATATTCAAAATTTGCAATTGGAGGTATGTATTCGAGGGATATGTAGCCCCCAGCGCCCAAAGATATTGCAATAACAACATAATTTTAGGCCTATTTTTGTAAAAATTAAAGCTTTGAAAACGTGGTGTAGAAATTAGCACGGCAAAAACATGCTTTAAACTGGTTGCGTAAATGGGCTATGTAGGCGATGGGCAATGGTAAAACTTTAGACCTAGCTTTATTTCCAGCCAGCAAATTATAAAATCTTTTCATTTGAAAAAATCGCAAGTATTGATCTAATTCTATTTTGTTTTTTAGATAAAGAAAATTTGGGAGGAGGGGTAATGAAACGAGATTAGAAGGAGGTGATGAAAAACTTAACCACGAGCAGATGAAGACTTTTATTGCTGGTCTTCATGTAATATAAAAGAGAAATTTATTCCCAAATCGGGAGAAGACATTTTTTGGTCTTCATCTTACTTTAGTCTTACAAAATCTCATTGGTTGACCGAAAACTGTGCTTGTTCTCACATTTCAATTTCTCTGGACTTATTACCAGGGTTGGAAATATCGATTAGTAATCGATAATCGATACTACATTCTTTGCTTTTCAGTTATCGATCATCGCAGACTCTTCGCTTTTAATTTTTTCTATTGATTATCGCCTTTTCTATGCTTTTTGCTTACATGTTATTGATTGGTAGAATCTTTATGCTTTACTTTTGCTCTTGTTGAGTCTGCTTAAGCTTACATCGTTTTGTTTTACTAATGCTATATTGCTCTATAAATTATCCTAAAAGTGTATTTTTTATATCCGTTATAGTACGGTAATGATAGTTTTTCCTCTCACAAGGTTAATGTGATGGTCAATACAGCAAATATTTTAGTGCATCCAAACGAAAAATAGAATAAAAATTTTTGTTCGCATTTCGGCATCGATTACTATTCTTTGCTTTTTGTTTCTGATATTTTTGTTTTTTGTTTCTTTAGTCTATGCTTTTTGTTTTTGATACCGACTATTGACAATTCATTGCTTTTTGTGTGAATTATCGATATCGATTCGTCTTAGCTTTAAAACAGCATCGACTTCCAAATCTGCTTATTAGCCTGCATGAAACCTAGCTGGATATTTAAACCTTCACTGAAAAGTTAGACACTCCTGTCATAAAACAATTCCAAAATCAATCGTTTTAAAGTTAAAAAAAAGATTTTGAAACTGCAATTGCCCTAGTGATTAGCGGTCCTGTCAATCGCCCCGATGAGCAGTCATCCGTTGAATGCTCAGTCTATGAAAAATAATTAAATGACGTATCACTGATATTGTTTAAACATTAGTTGATCACAAAAGTATTTGTAAACAGCTCGAAAGTCGACAACGCGTCAAGAACGATTCACTTTCGCGCTTGCCGCATGACTAGCTACAATTGAAGCGCGAAAACACAAGAAAAAAGCGTACATTGTTATCATTGAACCTCAAGTACTCAAAACCCTAGAAATTATGCCCAAGCACTTTGCACGCCTCAGGGAAACGCATTGGACATTCCTATGCGAATAGTAATTTGTTAGTTGGAAATTGACAGCTGTTTTTGCTTAGTCTGAGAACGAACCTGCAGAAAAATACAAAAAATTGAGAATCTAGAAAAAGCGTTTTACCGAGAAAATTATGAAGATTGATATCGATGATTTTACGCAACTTGTGTTACGTTTCGCCAGTCAATATTTAGTAGACTCTATCAGAACATTATTTATTATTGCGTGACTAGAAAACAATTGTGCAAAATTATTAAATGCAGATCTATGCCAGGTTTCTCCAACTTTACAGTAAATGCGTCCAAGTTATAACTTACACCTGTTCGTTAGACATCCCCTTTTCGAGAGGCCTTGCTTGATGTCTTTTCAATCTTTTCGATGTGGCAGCGTCTCTTGTAATTGTGCCAGTTGTTAAAAACGACTGCATGTACCAAGCTGAATGTAAATACAGCAGTAAAAAATGACCAAAATATGCAAAATACAGGACTTTGGTAAAAGCTCTCTGTTAAAATAGAAAAGATTTTGGCTCTAGTAGGAGCTGACACGACTGGCAGGGGTGCCGAAACCCGGGAGGGATATATCCCCCAATAATTTGACTAAATCCCCTCCTATAATTTGACCATGGTCTACATCTGCATCCCCGCAATAATTTGCCTCTGGTCTATACATCTGAGCGCTGAATGATGTTTGGAGCAGTTTTTTGGTCTTCAGGTCTTCACTTGAATTCGGGGAAAAAATTCTTCCAATTTTGGTGAAGACCTTTTTTTTGGTCTTCACTTATTTTGCTTACCTAAAAAAAATCTTGGTCGAGGTTCATCCCCCCAATATTGAAAATAGAGCAAAATTTGGGTAAAATTGTAAATTATCCCCCCCAACGCTCAACAAAGATCGGCACCCCTAACGACAGGCGTCGTATTGCGTTACAGTGATAGTCCATTCCCTCCAAACTATGGCTTTTGGACGTTACAAAAGTTATAATTGCAACGATTACGATGCCGTAAATTTTGCTAGTTTGGTTATGTTTATATTGTTGGACCCCTATAGCTGTAAAAAAAAAAAGAAAAGTACAGAAAAAGTTGTAAAAGATAAAAAAAGACGTCAATTGAAATCATTTTCCGTCAAATAACCATCTCTCGGAGTTACCAAAGTCATCGGCAGAAGAATACCCGCACCGGTGTCATGAATCCATCGTAATGTACTTGGATTGCCGCAAATTATGTATTTCACCGAAAAAAAAAAATCATAATAATTATAATCCTTTGAAAAAAAAATGTTGCTAAAATCCATCGCTTGTAATATCCAGCATTAGGTTAAGGTTTTACAGATTGCATTTTAAGATATGAGAAATAAGATATCGATTATTGGTAGGGAATTGCTTTAGCTCCATTCGTTGTAAGCTAGATAATTTCCTTTTGCGATTTTAAAAAATTGTATTCTCATTTGCTTTGTGGATTCTATCTACATAATCATGAAACATTATCGAATCTACGCATTGTGCAATACGCCACGTAAAATGGTCATTGGCGTCGGCTAATTAAATTCCCACAAACACACGGAGAGCACCAAAATAAACAAGGAGGAGATCATATCACAGGAAATTTTTATGTAGTTTTTTATTAATTTTAACCCACCTAACCCAAACCCTAATCTTAACCCTTCAAAAGGCTAATGAAAAAATTGCGGATGAATGCTTCTCATTTTCGTTTTATTCTCTTTAACTTGAAAATTTGCGGTGAAATAGTCATCACCAAAAAACAATTACAGAATGAAGAAATCAATTCGTCCGCAATATTTGATTAACAGGCTCTTTTTTTCTTGTTTGTGGAAATTACCACGTTATTACAAAAAGAGTCGTTGTTTACCAATTGAAAATTTCGACGACGTCATTCAGTTACTGGTACGTTCCTTTGCAAAATGCAGTATCCTTGTAATTTCTAAGACACGCTAGTGCATTTTTAGAATGGACATTGTTTTAAAAGGGCATTTTTCGTGAAAGCAATATTCTGAATGGCTAACCTCCCGAGTGGATACTGCTAAAGCGGACAATAGTTTTCCGAAAATATTTAGGGTAGAGTTAGAAGTTAAATTTTCATTCGAAAAATTGCCCATTCGTAATTTTTTGCGATAAAATGACAATGTCGGAAGGTGTACGATTTGGAAATTGTATATGCAAGCTTTCCATTGAAAAAAAGAAATCATTAAACCCTGCTCTTCAGGGGCGAGTCACGTGAGCAAGCTCGCTTGTCATGAAACAGAGTGTAATGAACAAGAATAAATAGAGCAACATATTTTCATTAGCTTTTAGCTGAAATATGCGCATTTTTTCACGGATAGCAGGTTGTTTACGAATATTGAAAAGCTGAAATATGCGGTTTACCCACTAAATAACTACATATATGTAGCGCATATAGCTATATATTAATGTAATACGCGATTTTTGATCTATATCTTGTTGTAACCCCAGGCATTTTGTACTCTATTATCGGGGCATATTGCTACATTCTTAAGCTGATAATGAACAAGTATGGCATTCGAAAAATTGTTCGAAATCTCATAAGCTGTTAACGCCTTATTTGCAGAAGAGTTAGAAGAAAAATTTCAAAGGTATACAAGCATTATATGAGCAGTTAGAGCACCAGTATGCCCGAACCAGCAAGGTTTTGTGTGAGTTCAACAGAGTAACTGGCTAACTGCCTCAGCAAACGTAATTTTTTAGTTAGTTCAGAAATCCAAAAACTAAATTTTTTAAATCTTTTTAGCTCAAAGAAATTTAGCTCAAAGACCGAAACCACTTCGCTTGGTTTCAACATTTGAAAAACATTTTGCTATTAATCTTTTTAAGCATCATCTGTTTGTTAAAATGATAACGATAAAGCAAATATGCTGTAGTTAGACTTGAAATTAGTGGGCAATTTTGAAGTTTGATGAGCGCAAGTGCATATTTGACAGTTATATCTAGTTTCATATCGAGTATAGTAAGCAAAGGGTTCACCAACAGTCAAAACCTTCAATTTTATTAAGATTTTTAATGAGTAATACTTTAATTGAGAATGACATAAGGTTTTAATCTAAACGTTCTGTTTCTCTTACTAATCTCTTATTACGTGATAAAGGATTAATTTTAATCTTTTATCCAAGTTTATCTGTTCACTGTGTAGCTAACGTAAACTCTTAAAGCACAGTTATTAACACGTGCAACCGTATGCGCGTTAATTTTTCTTCAATGGAGGATTATGGCTTCCGCAAGGAAATCCGAAAACGAGTCTGGTTTTTGACGAATTTTACGTTGGCGATGTTAATTTTGACTTTAACGCAAAAGAATAGCCGAAAATTGACGTCAGCGATTTTGCTCTATATTTTCCGTTTCAGTAAGTCTCAATCAATCAATCATTCTACCTCATAAAAATTTGCGCGATAAGCCCATGCAACATTGTCATGCCGTCAAGTTTACTTCAATGGTTTATGTGGCAACTAAGGCTCGAAAGCGGAATAAATCTAATCTTTCATTGTACTAGCTGTATTACGCCAAAGCGTGCAAAGAGTTTGCGTGGCACAACTCCGCGTTCTTGCACCTAAGCAACACAGCTTTCGAAGAAATGCCGTAGCAGTGGCAACAGTGTGTCCGATTTGATCGGCCAGAGATTTGAACCACAGACCTCCCGCTCCAGAGACGAACAGGTTGCCGCTTGTATTCTTTATTACCAAACCAGGTGCTTTAACGAAAGCTTTGATTTGTGAATACACCCACCTTAATACTGTACGGTACTATTTTAAATAATATCTACTTGACCTACATCCAGTAGCGTACGCTGGATTTTGAAAAGGGGGGGAAGGGGGGAGGGGGGGCAGGAACTTCAGAAAATTTGAGAAGAAAGAACAGAGTAAGAAATTGTTCCACCCAAAATCAGTCCAAATTTCTGCCCAAAATTAGGTGAAGAGCAAAAAAAAGTCTTAACTCAAATTTAGTCCGATTATTTGCCCAAAGTTGGGTGCAGGCCTAAATCACACGTCTAAAACATAGCCTTTGTGTGCTCAAACCTTCTGCCCAACTTACAAAGGGGGGACCATTTCGCAATTTACTATTCTATGCTAATTATACTATCCTGGCGACCCAAAGGGGGGCCATGGCCCAATGGTCCCCCCCTAAATACGCCCCTGCCTACATCATTGTTAATTTTGTTGGAACAAAAAGGTCATCAAGGCGGTACATATTTTTGCTTCAATTTGATTACTTTGAAAGTGTGTATTGATTTTTTTAATTTATTGTAATTATCTTTATGCTGACAATTGTGAAATTGAACGCGTGATCAAACTACAGTTCAGCGGTCTTTTGCTACCAGTATTTGTTTTAGCCTTTATTGTATCACTAAGTATAGAATTTACCTAATAAAGTTATGTCAAGGTTAATTTCATTATGCTTTCAAGTTTGTGCTACTATACATAAGTTTTCAGCCTCAGTTCCATTGTTTTGCCTTTTGAAACTGAGTTACCGTATCGCAAATTTTGAGGTTAATGCAGTGCATAGTTAACCCGTTTTGCACCGCAAATTTAAAGGAAGGTAAAAGGAAATGATAGCCAAAATCAACAATCGGGTCACAAAATAGAATCTTTCAAAAGGGTAACAACTGGTACTAAGTGCTTAGTAATTTTAACTGTTCAATTATAATTACGTGACGTTTTATACATCGGACTTGTAAGCTAAAGATGCCATATATTCCATTTCAAAAGGCTTACAGTTATAAAAATTTTAAAATCTAGTTTTAAGTTATATGCACGCTACTTCGCCATGCTTATCGTTTTGGGGTCAACACGTTATATAGAAAATGCATAAGAAAACTGGATACTTGCATAGTTTGCGTTCAGCAGATTGTTTGGTTGATGTTTTATTTATGGATAGTAGTAGCGATAGTAAGCAGTAGTTGCTGTGAAATATGTGCAGCGAAGCCTTAGTGAACAAAATTTCCATAAATTGTTCTAAGAAAGCGCGTGTTGTATTTGTTTTGACCTTATTTCAGCGATTGAATGAAGGATCGTGCATGCAATTTGCTTATGAGTCATAAATACACGTGTTGGCTACCGACTCGATGACCGATAGGTTTATTCCAGTCTCCTATCGACATTTGAATATTGTTTCTTATCTCACGAATATTGCTCTATTTTTTGTCGACCATTAAACATAAATGAAAGCCTCGTATGCAACAACGTAGATTAACTTCGATTCTTGGATTACCATCTTTCTACCTTCGAAACTGTGGAACTTATTAAACTAAAATAAACTGAATTTGGAAGTTTACAGAATTTATCCTTGAACTACACGATAATGAAAGCTAATTGCCCGGTCTTTTGTCCAAAATTTTCTCCAAAAAATTGTTAATCTGTGGATTAAAGTTTATTCAAGTTGGTATACACGACCTTATAAGTCAGGGGCCGGCAAACTTCTCGTTCCGAGGGCCACATCCAGACCCAGCAAGGTCCCAGCCGGGCCACCACCAGCGGACCAAAAAAAAGGTCTCCGTCTAAAAATTAGGCATTTAACAGCCGATTCAACGATGGTGATCAGAAAGGAAAAATAAAAAAAGGTCTCCGCAAGAAAATGAGGTGCATTTCGGCGGGGTTGTTGGTGAATTTCAATCATAACAAAAAAAAAAGGTCGCAGGCCGGATGAGCATGTAAGTACGCGGGCCGGATGAAATTTCTTGGCGGGCCGGATCCGGCCCGCGGGACCATAGGTTGCCGACCCTTGCTATAAATTATGTACTTCAGTTTATTTGATCCAGCAAAAAGATCTCTTTAGCTGGCAGCAATTCTTTCTTGTATGGAGGTTGATTTTTTCGGGATTTAGGATTGCAGAATGCCTCAGGAAAGACTTTTTAAACAAGCTTTACTTGCCAAAGCAAATGGGAAAAGCCCAGTTGGACGACCTAGAACTAGCTTGATGGATGTGTTAGAAGACCGTGAAGTGTGGCGGCTTAATCTTGAGCTGCTGTCCCCGCAACCCTCACGAAAAAGCGGGCAATGACGAGAGAGAGGATTTTATCCACGTTTTCTGCAGTATTTGACCAAGTCTCGGCAACCAGGGTACTTTATCACATTTTCCAGCGTATCCCACTATTCGCTAAAAATTGGGGTTTATAAATGAGTTTTAACTAAATGACTTTTTTTACAGTGATACAATTTAGTGTCTTGGGAAAGGGGTAATCTGGTTGCCTTCTGCCATTGACTTCTAGTTTTTTTTAATTCTAAGATCTGCTTGAATTATGTTTTGCGGTATTTCGCACAGAAAATGAAAAGAATATTGCTGCATTGGCAGGCTACAATTTGTGGACATCTTTTAAACAGTTTTGTCGAGATCAATAGTCTACAGAATGTGATACTAACTGTTTAAATGGCTGCCTTGAGCCGTATAAGTAATAAATATTTAATAGCGCAATGCCTCGTTCTAGTATTGTACTTCACTCTAAATCAAGTCGTAAAATTGTCTTTGAAAGAAAGATTGATTTCCAAACGCCCAAAGGTAGATTTAATGTGTGATACAGAATATAGAAAAGGCTAAAACATACTTAACAAAGCAGAGAAGGCAAGTCAAACGATGCCAAGCTGATTTCGGCAAAAAAAGAAAGTCAGCAAGTCTCTCCAAGTCATTCTATAAAACTTAGGCATTCATTTTGTCCAGATTACAAATGTACAGTGCAAATAGAAAACCATATGGTAGTACTGGTATCAACTATTTAGGCTTGTTCATGAATACGTTACTGAACTGTTAGCAAAAGGCTTTTACTCTACAGGAATTCCAAATGCATTTTGGTTTGCAAGGTTTAGAAGTTTTGACAATGCTTTCTCTCAAATCAAATCTTTCATTATTCTATCTGTATTACGCCAAAGCGTGTAACAAGTTGGCCGGGCTCATCATTGCACCTGCAGGCAACACACCTCCTTTCGAAGATGTAGCAGCGGTGGCAACAATGTGTCCGATTAGACTGGTCCAAGATTTGAATCTCAGACCTACCGCTCAGAGGATGACCCTGGAAAGCCTCTGTGGTATTGAAATCTAAAAAAACTCCGTGACCATTGCAATGGTTTTCTAGCTGCAGAGTATTTTATTTCACGGTGAAGGCTAGTTTAATTTTTATATACTTGATGAAGTTGAAGTGAAGAATGCTTTTGACTGTGTCCATTGAGCCACTTGTGTTTATTGAAAACCGTCCGTGCTTTGCGGACTATAAACACACTTGGAAAGGCTTCGGCCTTGTTAAATGATACTTGTAAAAAGAATAGCTTCGGTCTTCGTTTACGAACGATTTTAAAACAACAACAATAGTGATATTGATACAACTATTTCTATATTTAGCCTGCTGCTGGTATAGCTTATTCCCATATAAGTCAGCTGCTCAAGAAACTAGGCTTTCCGAAACTACACAATGTTTACAAATTGGAGCTTGCTAAATTTATGTATAAGCTTTTTATGAACAAGGTACCAAAATTATGCAATCATAACTTCACAACAATTGACAAAATTTATGCTTATGCAACTAGAAAACCAAGCAGATCTAATATTACTTTTTACCTCGAGTCTCTTAATCTGCTGGACAGAATAAAATCGAACGTAGAGGTGATACACTATGGAAAGAAATTAGTGAAAATTAAAAAAAAACACCTTCAATTCTTTTTAAAAGCAGTTTAAAGGAAATTTACGGAAGATTACTGACCACACAGTTAGGTATTGATAAAGCATTGTACCCGTACGCATTTGAACATGTGGGAGCTTCGCTGCAAACAACATTGTCTGTACTGTTCGCTGTACTCATCATTTTATTACAGCTTTGTGTAATAATGTATTGTGCATATTAACAAGAAGCATCTCGACTAGAAAACCTTAAGGTTATTCGGTGCTTCTTGTGTTTCGAACGTGACCTCTGACTTGCGTTTTAAATCTTTGTTACTAATATACTACTACTACTATAAGTCTTTAGCCTCATAGTATCGTCAATATGAGTTCTATAAAAAACCAGTAATGTTCTACTACACATTATTATTAGGCGAATATAATGAACTACATCTTTTTTTTGAAGAGACTTTCTATTGTAGGAGTAATGTGCGCGTGTATCAGATGTAACTTAGCAAAATTGATCAAAAATTTGTGTAGTTGGTACTTTTTTCTGAAGAAAGTATTTGCTGATGAAAGAAGTCACATTTTTCTTTGAAGCATTTCTTTTGCCTGAAATAAAGCAAGTCTTTCCATCAAGAAGCAGTAAAATTGGTTTTTCAGGTGTTGCAAGACAAATTTAGGCTTAATTGCCGTAAATATACTGTAGATAAAAAAATTAATCTTCACTGATGATGGTATAAATTATGCAAATTGAAGTCTGGAAGATATTTAATTACCAAAATTCAAAGCCTGCGTTCATCAATTCATCATTCTGACAGTCTACATCGGATTTAGTGATGGTGACTGGAGAGGATTAACGAAATTAAACTACACTTGGAAAGTATTTTAAGAAGTTCAACAAAATGCTGTAAACAACACATTTTTACAACCTGCAACTTGAAAACGAAAAGAGCAATCAAGATTGAAAGGCTTAATCTTGTTAAAAATTTATTTACACTAACAACGAATTTTTGCATCGATTCTGTGTTTCACATCTAACTGCAAAATGAGCTACCTGCCCTACTACATCCGCCCAGTTGTCAGCACCAATCCACCATCGTCTGGTAATACCACCACTACGTCATGTAGCACCAGTCGACCTGCGTATGCGTCAACGTTGACGTCACCGGCCGCGTCCGTGACATCATCAGCAAGAACATCCCCAACGCGATCAATGCAAGGTAAAGTACGTTTTCTAATTAATGTTTTGTTACGGTTTAAACTCTAATTTATAGTAAAGTAAGCATCACAAATTAAACTTCGCAAAATAAATTATAAAATTTGAAATAAATGCTGATTATATTTGCGCTATTTGTACATATTTCGTTTCGTGGACATTTTTAACAACTTCGCAAATTGCAGACATTACAATTTTAAGAGAATTTAATCAGCGACTTTATTTCAGGAAAAAAAAATTTGATTTCGTTTCTGGTACAAGGATGCTCAATGAAAAGAGCAACGTCAGGCCGTATTGTCTATAAATACCAGTTATAGAAATTTTTAATTGTTGCGATTTAATACGCTTCGGGCTTTCATACCTTAAATATTTTTGGTGGCTAAGTCCTTCTGTTCACGGCTTATGTTATTTTCCATGTTGCCGCAGATTAATAGACTGAGGACTTGAAGCGAAAATAACAAATAATCTTACTGTTTGGCAGACGAAAGTTTTGGAACTTTGCCTAGAGCAAGCGGTCTTAGAAGATATGAACGAAGCAATACATCATACGTTGGATACAGGTGCTAAAGTTGTCTGTTTGATGATTGTGTAGCTGTTGTCTGGTTAGCGACTGATAGTCAAGGTCAGAATGTTTTTAAAACGAGTTTCTTTAAACTCTTTCAGAGAGGATTACATAAAAAAACAAAGCGATAAGTTTTGTGGACGAAAGACTTTTGAAGAAAGATTGAAAAGTTTGGAATCGGAAGCATCTGTCTCATTGAAGGTAAAAATAAGCATTCAAGTGATGAAACTTTTTTTTCAAGCGCAAGACCAAAAAACTTTTTTTGTAAGAACTCGAGATCAATTTCATAAGAACTCGAGGCTCATTTTGCTCAAAAATTAAGAACAATGCCAGCCTCAACAAAAAACGGTATTAAGAAGAAAAGCTAGCGCAACGTTTCCGAACAATCGGCAGAGTTTTCTTGGCCTTGTCTATGTGTTGCTATTGTTGATTTGGCCAAAGGTAATTTTGATGTACAAAAAAAAAAAAAAAAACCGAAAAACTCACCAAGTAAGAATAAATTTGTGTCACTTTGTTCTATCAAGTTAAGAACAAATGAAAATAAAAATTATTGAAATTTTAAGAACAGCTAACCTCAACCCAAAATTTTCTGGTTCTCATAAAAAAAAAAGTATACAAGATTATTTATTAGTAAAAAAGCTTGACGTCTTTCTTGGTCGACTCCAAGGAAGTCATAACAATTTTCACTGGCAGTTAGGTGGCAATTTCAACGATCAACCCTGCAGCCGCAAGCAGCTCAAGTCATTTATGCACAAAGCTGGACAATGCTGTTTCGAGCTTTTAGCTCTCATCAGCAGCCCTAAGGGCGGGTGGTTGAAATTACTACCTAACTGCCAGTGGAAGCCGTTATGACTTCCCGGGAGTCAACCACAAAGAACGTCAAGCTTTTTCAGTTTCGATCTCCGTGGTCACCGCAGAGAGTAAGCCTCACATTAAGGACTGATCATAGCTGTCCTTAATTTAAGAGCCTGTCGGTTTTTCACTTGTTCTTTAGTGAAGTACCACAGGTGAAAAATCGATTATTCCCAGTACAGCCTCTTCTACTTTGCAAGCCATTAGGGTTTGTCCAGTTTGGCAGAGAGGTGGCAAGGGAATTTGCTGATGAGAGCTCATAACAGCGTTGTTTAGCTCATTATTACCACTAAGAATTTTTATAATACAAGATCATTATTACCACTAAGAATTTTTATAATACAAGTAGTTAGAGTATGTGCATTGTGCAATTGTGCATGAACTTGCAAAAATTAACAAGGAAAAACGAACCGAACCAAACTCCTTAGGGTCCGAATTGGACTCTCTACCACTATTGTACCAGCAAATTCTGAAAGAAAATTAGACAAAACTTGAAAATGTTGGTTGTTACAAAACGAAATTAGACTCCAACTTGAAAAAGCTCTGTAGGTGCTGAGGCTCGTATAAAACATAAAAAAAAGCTTACCGCGAACGTTTCAGCACGATAAAAACTACTATCTGCTTTCGTCCAGACTTTGATACAGAAGTGTGAAAGCTTTCTTGAGTGTACAAAATAATGCGCCTTGACTTGAAAACAGCAATACGATTTGACAAGAAATCCGGTTTGTCAAGCGAGCCCAAAATATAGCGATTTCGTTTGTGACAAAATACTGTACAATTTATTGTACAGTTTGCGACTTAGTAGCTTTCTTTTATTTTGAATTGCATAAAAATAAATGTATTCGGACATTACAGAGCAAAGTACAAGATGCATTAAATGATGCACAGGCTACACAGTACGTGCTGTAAATTTCATGCTATTGATACCAAATCGGTTCCAATAATTGAGCACTGAGTTTTATTTCTATAGAGAGCTATTTTCTTTCAATGTTCCTATTGCAATTTAGTCAGATGCATTGACTCTTATTGGTGTTATCTACACTTGCAAGGGGGATTTAAGTCATATTAATCTAGGTACGAAAAGGATCCCAGGGTCGGCGCCGAAAAACAAGTGAAAAAGATTTCTTGGCTGGACTTAGGACCCCCAACAGAGGGCTGCTCAGCCCAAGTTCTTCAGTTAAAAGTTCCAGCCAGATTCTATCGGTAAGTAGTAAAGTCACAAATAAATATTTATATTTATTCCAAAAGGAAAGCTGTTAGTAATCAACCTTAAATATGGTTGAACCTTATAAATTTAGTGATGACTGTACCTACGGCCATTTGTAGTTTTTTCCAACTAATATCAACAAAAATGTTTGGAAGGCTTTAGTTCACCGGAAATTTTTATACCTTTTTTATTAATTCTGACTGAAATCTAACCCAAACTCAAATGCTTACTCTAAAACTATCCCCAAATCGAACCCTAACCCAAACCCTAACTTAAACCCTAATCTTAACCCCGAAAAAAGCAAATGAAAAAAGTGCGGATAAATCTTTCTCATTTTCGTTTTATTCTATCTTTGAAAATTTTCGGTGAAATAGTCACTACCATATATATACAGTATATATATATATATATATTTTTTTTATCTCGGATGCCCGAAAGTTGCCGATTAGAGCCCAAACTCCGAAAGAACGTTGTTTGATTTTGTGTTCAAACAATCAGCACACTAAAGTATCAGAATACTGTAACTTCAACTTTATTTTTGACGTTGCGACGTGACATTACACTGAAGTCATATTGCATATTTTAGGAAAGTCAAGCGGAGTCGACGCCACCTGCAGTGACTCCGTCTTCTCTGTCGCCCCCTCCGGGTATTATCGAAGCCTATCAGATTCCTTCGCAAGCTTCGCCAGTAAGTTTGTTAAGTTGCTTGTCAAAGGTTGGCCTCAAATTAATGATGGATTATTGTAATAAGCAAGTTCTAGTTCAGAGCATGCATGTTGCGACATTCATTCCCGAATGACCAAACCAACTCATAGTTCATGCAAGTTTTTTTGAATTGATTGATTATCATATTTCAAAAATGTAATCCTTCCAGAAATCTACAGATTTTTTTTAGCAGTGGTATTGATTCTTGAATGCTGATAGATGATCTAGTCCACATTTCTGGGGCAGTTCCTTCCATTTCAAAGGGACATATTGTGGAATTTGAAGGTTTCTCATATCTTTCTGATTGGTTGTCGGCAACATGCCAGAGAAGTTTACGATGACCCTGATCGCATGATCTGCGTTTAACCCGTACCCTGGTCACGTTGTTTCGTCCTTGGATAAAGCGCTTTACGATTATTATCTCTGCTTGGTGGCTTCGAACAAGCAGCAAATTTACATTGAACGATGTCGAACGTCAATCGAAAAGCCTGAAATACGGTCAACTTCTAAGCGGGTGACGCGATATGTCCAAAATAAAAGCGCCACCTTCGCTTCCTCGTGAGTAGAGAATAAACGTGGATCAGTCAGTTGCGGCCACGTTAGCTCAGTGGTGGAGCGTCGAACTAGTGATCAAAAGGTTGCTGACCCTGGTTCGATTCTTGAACTGGCCATGCGTCGTTGTGTCCTTAGGAAAGACACTTTATGCTTATTTCTCATTGGGCCCAAACAGTCTACCCGTCGTGGTGGCCCAGCCTCACGAAAGACTCGCAAACAGAACCCCAAAAAGTGCTCCGAGTTGATATGATTAAACAGACGCAAAGTGTCTGGTTCATATAAAGGAACAAATTAATCAGTTTTTGTTTAGTGGATAGTAATTTCGTTCTCGATGCTTGGCACTCCCATGTAACATTTTTATAAGTTCTTCGATTCTGGATGTCGCCATCCTTTTTCTTCCTCAGGAGCGTTTTTCCTTTATCCTACTGTATAGGCCAGTAGTTGCTTTTTGTGCATCCTAATTGGTTCTGGCTAATATGATGCTATGTAGGTAACTTCAAACGAAGTGGAAAAACAGTTAAAACAAATTGGTGAACCCGACAAGAGCAGAAGACAAGCCAACAAAATTATCCAAAAGTCAGTTGAAAGATCTGAAAATATCCCTACAGTGAATGTTGTGTCAACAACAGATTATCAAAAAACTGCTTCAACTAATGTTGTTACTGAAAATATGCCAACTCTTGCCACTTCTAAAGAAAATAAAAGCGCATTTACCTCCATTGCAAACGAGCAAATTTCAGCTGAGAATGTGATATATCCGACCATAACTAAAGAAACTGCCATTGTGGACGATGAGAACGCAAACTACATAAAAACCGATGCAAAATCAACAATACCAAAAGAGATCAAGCCAGTTTCTCCTTCAATCCCACGTAACGTCAACATCGAAAGTAGTTTGTTGAATACCTCCAAAACCAATCTGAGTACGTCTTGTACAAGCTCAAACCATAAAGAAACAATTGCAATCAAGCAAGAATCTTCACGAAAAGAAGCAATATTACAACCAAAATCATCGAAAAAAACAGCAATTTCACCGCCAAATATTGCTAACAAAACTACGGTAATTATACTTCGTACAGCACAATTTATGTTCATTGCCTATCAAATCAAATTTTCCATTATACTCAATATATTACGCCGAAGCGTGTAACGAGTTTGCGGGACCCATCTCCGCGTCATTGCGCCCAGGCAACACAGCCCTTTCGAAGAAATGCCGCAGCGGTGGCGAGCCGTTGGCAACACTGCGTCCGATTTGACCGGACGAGATTTGAACTTTAGACCTCCGGCTCGGGAAACGAGTGCGTTACTGCTCGACCAACTGGCAGGGTTTTCATAGCCTGTATATCGTAAATCTGAACAGATATAACTTCTGATTGATTGATTGACCTCATATCGAAAAATGGCTGCTGGCCAAAACGTAAAAACTGTTTAAAATTTCTGTGGTTGCATTGTATATTGCGTAGAAGAGTAAAAAAAAAGAACGTTAGATCGAATGTTCAAAGCTAAGTAGAAACAGATCTACACGATCAAATGTATAATCATACAATTTAACTAAGAATAGCTACAAATTTTTTTGACATTTTGCATCTTTCAGGCCACATTGAACCATCATAAGGACAAAGAAGCAGACAAAACTAAGCAAGAAAAAATTATTAAACCTATTCCACGACGTAAGTTTTTACTAGCTTTTTCTCTGGCTTTTGTATACATACATATGTAAGAATTTCAAGAAAAGAGGTATTCTTCGTCAACAGCAATTCTTTATTGTTGACCCTGAGATTCTTAAACTAAGCTGCCTGGGTGGGTATAGATCGGTGATGAAATTACACAGCATTCTTCGTCAGTGTGGCTAGGGCTTTAGGTAGGGACTTGAGCGTAAACAACGTAGTACAGCTTAACTAAATTACGAAGGTAACAGTTAGGCTTTCACAGTTAATGTAAGTTGATAGACTATTACGAAACAATTCGAGAGTATTATCTGTTGTGAAACTTCGCAGTTAATTTTGAAATGCTAACAAAAACTGCTTGGTCTGTAGCTTTTGCTGCATCTGCATTTTGATACAGGTAATTGGACAACCGCCCACCGCTTGTCACAACGGCGAATAAATATATTTCCGGTAGAGTATCAACCAAAAAAACTGAACTTTTGCTCATTTTTTGAGACAGCGCCGTAAATGTTTGTCTACTTTAGCGTTCTGCGCGTTTTTTCAGGTGAAAAGCCAGTAGTGATGGATGTGGCTACAGACAACGCTATCGTACCAGTTGAGCTTAGGTCCCCAAGAGGGTCTGGGCCCAGAGATGGGGTTGGTGGACGGGTGAATTCGAGAGAAAAAAGAATCGCAAGAGTTTTCGTTTTTCCTTCTTCGGATGAAAGCGAAACAGAAAACGTTATAGCGAAACTAAACAGATGTAACAATAGGTAAGTGCGAAGTTTTTCTTTTTAATTTAGATTTTTCTGCTTTTTTTTTGGGTGATTATTACTGTCGGTATCAGCAGAATTGCACTATAAATAAAAGGTTTTAATAAGCTACTCAAATGGTGATTGTGATCATTGGAACGACCGACGGTCGCGTCGCGTGTTCCCCTGTTTTTACTCGGCCATTTTCCAACTAACGAGTGCGAAATTTCAGACTTTTGCTTATAACTCGAGAACGGTTGGGCCTAGCTACATTAAATTTGGACAGCAGTTTGAGATTAATGAGTTGTATGTTTGTACCAAATTTCGAGGCAATAGGTCACGTGACTTCGGTTTTAGAACCCGAAAACCGGCCCGCAAGTTTGGCGTAAAAAGCGGTCTCAGTCAAAAACGGCTTAAGTACGGCAAAAAATATTTCATATGGTTGTATGTCTCAAGATACCCTTTCATCCCAACCAACCCGCTTTTGGCCGCGATGAGGTTTATTTCTTTTTTTTTCCTTTTTTTTTCTTCCTAAATTTTGTACGCTCTTCTTCTCCTAAACTACAACACATCGAAATCTAATTTTTGTGTAAAGTTGTTGAGCTGCAAACGCAATTTTTTCGCTCGAAATTTTTTGGGGCAACTTCATCAGGAACCCTCCCAAAAAATCAAATTTTTGAATGGCTCAAGCTAGGGTACCAGTTCTTTTTTATATCAGTAGATATTTAACAGACAAATATTTTGACATAGTTTGGGGGGTGCCACCCCCCCGGAGACCCCTTAAATGGACCCCCCAAAAATCAATTTTTGGAACGGCTCAAAGTAGAGTTCTACTTTTTTTTTGATATCAGCAGATATTTAACGGACAAATATTTTGACATAGTTTGGGGGTGCCACCCCCCCCCAAGGACCCCCCCAAAATCAATTTTTTGAACGGCTTAACTTAGAGTGCCAGTGTTTTATGATATCAGCAGATATTTAACAGACAAATATTTTGACATGGTTTGGGGGTGCCACCCCCCGGGGATCCCCCCAAATGGACCCCCCAAAAATCAATTTTTTGAACGGCTCAAGGTAGAGTTCTACTTTTTTTTCATATCAGTAGATATTTACCAGACAAATATTTTGACATGGTTTGGAGGTGCCACCCCCCGCGGACCCCCCAAAAATCAATTTTTTGAATGGCTCAACTTGGGTGCCAGTCTGTTTTGATATCAGCAGATATTTAACAAACAAAGATTTTGACATAGTTTGGGGTGCCAGCCCCCCGGGGATCCCCCCAAATGGACCCCCAAAAATCAATTTTTAAACGGCTCAAGCTAGGGTGCCAGTGTTTTATGATATCAGGAGATATTTAACGGACAAATATTTTGACTCTACTTTTCTGGAGGTTCCATAATCAGATATTTTTGAATAATTGCTGATTTTACGGTAGACAAAAAGTACTTTTGAGCGTCAAAGCATTAGCTATGCGTCGGTCGTTCACTGGGTTTGCTGGCAAATTCCCATCTAGTTGTTAGCTTTGTCTGATCACAATCGGTGCTTCTTGTTTCCTAAGAATAACGTGCAAGTTCTCAAAAGAATAAAAAAAACTTAAAACTAACCTAATCCAAGTTGTTTGGAATCAGTTATCTAAAACTAAGGGGAAAATTGTAGAAGGAGGAAAATACTGTTTTAAGAAAGTTTTATTTTTAAACATTTCTACCATTGTAGTTTAGATTGGTGGCTAATGGTTCAAATGATGCAAAAAAGATGACCAATAACAGCAAAAAGCATTATGATTTATATACCAGCAAAGTTCGACTATGAGCTTTTTGCCCAATTTTGTGTGCAGAATTCTTTTGTCGTGCGAACTGTGAATATTCACCAACAGGGTCTAACAGCTTCTAAATCCGTAGGCTTTTTAAGGCTTCAATATCTTCAGCTTTGTCATTAATAAAATGTTTGTTTAAAAAAACAAGTAAAAATAAATGAACCAACCTATAATTATATTGCTCCTCTTTTAAGATTTAATTTTGTACTACTTGTAATTTTTAATAGGTGTAATCCAATTGCTCCTATTACATTCGTTCCCACTTCAGTATTCAGAGGGGGTCAAACGGGTTCAGGTGGAAGAAATGGTCCGAATTCTCAAACTTCATCATCTTCTCTTTCCAGTGATGCCAAAGTGCGTTGTATCTCTAACTAAGTAGAAACTATACGCTTGATGAAAGAAAGAAGTCATTTTGTGGACCTTGTAGTATCAGTTTTGTTTTTACAACTTAGCTGAACAAGTTTTACGTTTAACTTGAACAACTGATGGCCAATTGCAACGACAAATGGGCATTTTTGTTTTGTATAAATGTTGATTTTTTTGAGCTTTGTAACTCGATCAGTATGAATCCTTGAAAGATTTCGTGGTTATGCTAACGCAATTGTTTTTGCAGGTAACAGGACCGCAAGATAAAGTAACCACTCCAAACGAACAAAGGTAAAGAATGATTAATTTTAAGCTGTTATTGTGGTAAAATGCTTTAGACTGTATTATTCGCTGTGTTGTTGCATAACAAAGCCTACATTGTTGTCATTAAATCTTAGGCTTGGCTTAAAATTTCAGTTATGCAAGGCCATAATTCTCATAAGTTACCACTAATTACAATAGCCTGTATTTTAGTTTATTTGTTTTGCGCTAAACTGTGCTAAAATGTGTAGCCCCATCTACAGGAATACCGTATTACCAGCCATCCTGAACAAAACAAAACCTATAAAGCTCAAAGTAGACATATTTAAAGACCCCAGCAGTTTGACAATCTGGAAACACAAAAAATGAACAAGTAAACTAGAATATGACATTGCAAGCGATGCCAAAGTTTCTAACTCTACTGAACTAAAGAACTTCACAATTGCATTAAGCGTGTTTATGGTCGTTGATAGTCAGATCTGAAATACATCGCTTTCAAATTTCATAATGTTCCATTAACATGATCAGGTTTATGGTTGACGGCTTTCAAAATTTAAATCTCTGGAAAAGGTATCTATAAAATGACAATCAAAATTTTACAACTCTGCTTAGTTCTCGGTTCAAGTTTTAAGGAGTTTGTTAAATTTTCACTTAGCAGCGCAATTGTTGAAATTGCGGTTACAAACAAAACCCTCTTTAAAACAAATATTTCTACAGCAACCTTTAGCCAATACGATTTTCGGATTTGTAACTTATGTTATCTTGACCAGAAATTTGACACACTATCCTAAATATCAAATCTACATCCTCAACCATACCCACTGCAATATTTTGCATTACATACATTATAATGCGCAGTATATTGTATTACAACCATTATTTAGCACGAAAGCTTTCTTAATACAATTTATCAAAAACTTTGAAGATGCAAGTAGAAGATTTTTTCACCGTTACAAGTGACAGTTTAGTAAAAAACTCAGCCATTCAGCTTAACCAAAAACCTAACAAAGCCATTAAGCTCAAGTACTTCGACGTCTTAAATGTCTGAATAATCCCATAAGTTTGCCTCTTCGACTTTTCTGTGATACCAATATTTATTGTGAGAGTTCATTGTGTAGTTTGAAGGCCCATTTAAGGGCTAATTGTCCAACATGGCATTGCAAAGTTTGGCATGTTTTATCTTTTTCTTATATTAGCGTACCAGTGTTCTTAAAATTTGATATGTCTAGCTGGAATACTTCGTAATAAAATCTTATTGGGTTCATTTGGCGTGGTCTCCTCAATGTGGCCAACCAAATTTTGTTATCTTTAATCTTTGATTCATATTAACCTATACAATAGATCTAATTTGTTTAGCTTTAGCAGGTAATGGGGGAGGTGTCAACATAATTGGAGGACCCCTATAGTATGAGTTTCTCAAATTTCTTCATATTACATTTTTACCTATCTTGAAAATTTTATTTGTCTAGCTTGAGTTGTTAAAAAGTTTGAAGGACCCGTTTAAGGAGAACTCCCCAACTGTGGCAACTGAAATTAGTCATATTTTATTTACCTATTCTGATTTTCTTTTTCTTTTATATTTACCTATTCTGAAAGTTTCATGTGTCTAGCTTGAATGGTTGAAAAGTTTGAATTTTAAAGGTCCCCATTTTGGTGTTTCAAATTTTGTCGAATTTGATTTTTCTTTCATATTTGCTTGCGTATCCTGAACTTGTGATGTGTGTACCTTATCAATTAAAAAGTTTAAAATCTGTCGTCCTCGTTTGACAGGGACACTCCATTGTGGTATCCCCAAATTTTGTTAAATTTTATCTTTTTTTCATATTTACGTATTTTGAAAATTTGAACAGTCCAGCGAATGTAGGCAAAGTTTGAATTTTGGTATCCTTGTTTGAGAGGGATCCCTTCATTCTGGTACCCCCAAATTTTGTCAAATTTTATCTTTTCGTCATATTTTCCTATCGTGAAAATTTCTTGCATCTAACATGAGTGCCGAGTGGTTAAAAAGTTTGAAGTTTTGTGGTCCCGTTCGAGGCCCCTCTATTTTGGTAACCCAAATTTTTGTCATATTTTATCTTTTCTTAATATTTGCCAAACCTGAAAATTTCATGTGTCTAGCAAGTGTGGTTAGAAAGTTTGAATTCAGAGGGCCCCGTTTAAGGGGGAGACCCCCTTTTCGGTACCCCAAATTGTTTCAAATTTTATCTTTTTTTATATTTCCTTACCTCAAAAATTTCATGTGTCCAACTTAAAACATTAAAAAGTTTGAATTTTGGAGGGCCCTTATGGGGGGAAACCCCCATCATGGCACCCCCAATTTTTGTTAGGTTAAGTTTGTTTTTGATATCTACCCATTCCGAAAATTTGATCCATCTAACTAAACGGTTTGAAAGTTTAAAACTTTGGAAGATCCGATTGAGGGCGATCCCCCAACCTGGTTCCCCCGTATTTCAGTGGCATACAAGTCCTGATATCTTCCAATTGCTCAAACTTAAAATACAGTGCGTTTAGCGATTTAAAAGTAGACAGCCGCAGAGGAAAAATAAAAAAATAAAATAAAAGTGAGAAAAAAATGCAAAACAAGAAAAATAGTTTTCCAGCTGAGGTAAACGAACATAACCAAAAGAAAGGTGGTTGATAGTGTGCTCAAAAACCACAAACCATTTTTTATCAATAACGGTAATTACCGAGATTTATCGGTTCAAACTCGTCAACTTTTTGCCCATTTTCGACATGTAACATTTTGGCCACGTGACCGGGCGCCCCCAAACTCGGTTTGTGTAAAGTATTCATAAGTACCCGCATTATGTCCAAATTTTAGCTTTCCACGTCAAGTGGTTTCAGAATTATAAGCAAATTAATAAATTTTCAAGCTAAAAGTTGCCTTTTTTTATGCTTTTTTGTGTCTCAATTCACGATCACGGGACCGAGGATCCCAAAATTGGCACTCACGACGCTTTCATTAATTCTTATGTTGAGTCCAAATTTCAACTTTCTAGGTTTACCGTTAGCTAGTTGTAAGCAAAATCAATCCTAGTCTGCCAAAATTCGCGAACAAAAGCAAAGGTAGTGCGCGCTAGCGCAAAGTCCCAATAATGCTGTAAAACAAAAACAAAAAACCAAAATGGTAGGTAGGGTTTCTGTAATTGCATTTAAGTAATTATTAATTAATATGCACTATCTCCAGTACACAATGCTAGCATTTTTAGAAAACGATAAATTGGCTACGATTTGTCTATAAATTTCCAAAAGCTGCAAATCGCGTATTTGTAACGGCTCAAAGCTTTTGTTAAGTTGAAGGCCAATTCTTTGCAGCTGTGCTACCAGTAGGTGCAAAAAATATCTTGCGTTAAGCATTATGAGCAGTTGTGTTTTGATCCGCGCTGTACGCAGATGAGATCTCTTTGAAAGTATCTGAAGTGGTTATCTCAGCGGATTAGATTGCAAAAAGCTCTTTGCTACCACTTGATCAATATTTGTGTTTTCTTTTGCCGTTAAGTACAAGCCGCTATTGCATGCTGTTGGCATTACTGTATCATAGATATTACACTATATGCAACACAACTGCTGAACTCGTAATGAGGTCATAAAAGCAATACGCTTAAAAATACATCGTGTAATGTAGTAGTACACCAGGCTGTCTTCCCATAGAATTTGATGTAAACTTCAGAAATTCCTTAATGCATCGTGTTTGATTGAAACTGCTCGACTTTTTCCTGCGGATGGGAGCATGGTAATGCAAATGTTACATCACAGAACTCCGTCTGGAGTGGAACATTAGACAAAAAAGTGGCCAGCCATAGGGTGGGCAGTTGGACACCTCATTACCACACCAATGGTCACAGCGGATGGATACCCATTGGTCGTCTCTTGCAACACGCTGGGAGGGCGTCTTCACTATTCTGCCCCGAATGGAGCACTCGAGCACTGGTCACCTTCTCAGATGTCCTAACGACCTCCACTCGCAGTCATGTGGCTTTGAAACTGCAAGCTTTTAGAGTCGGTTATGTACAGGCTGATACACTGCACAGGAATACTCGTGAGAGCTACATCAGCTTGAAAAATCTGTAGTTATGATAGTTTAGTTTGTGGTGTCCCATTCAAAACTTTCATCCATTTACAACCCAAAATAAGTCCGACAAAGACCAAAATTAAACTAGCTAAATTTCAGAATTATACAACGTAGCTTCTCGGAAAGTTCTCTGCGTATAATTGCTCTTAACATAAATGTTGTTTTACATTATGCTATTAGAATTTGTGCTATGATGCATTTCGTAAATACGAGTAATTCTTTTTTTACAGTAGTTTTAATAGGACAAGTTTGCTATGTATTTTCACAAAATATTCCTTCGAAATAAAAGTTGGTTTCATTGAATGTGTTCCAACTGTAACATAATTCGCAGCAAAAATTTTGCTTTGTTATGGGTTTTGCCATTAACTAAAATGCAGAAACGAACAAATGATGCACCCTGTTGTTATGCAAGGTAAGCAAAGATTAGTGCAAAAAACATTTTGCAGTGCTGTTTTCAAAGAGCTGCTAATATAGTGTTGAGCTCATTATAATGAAAACAACTTAAAAAGTAACAAACAAGCAAGAAATAAGATGATCATCAAATTAAACAAAGCAAATCCAATTTAACAACGTGACTCAAACAATAGGCTTAGTTGTAATCATTGATTATATAAAATTCCAAACATACTAGTACATGATTTGATGTGAAATTATGCGTTTGGGCATTACGTTTCTTATCATTGAACAGTCTTTGCAAACAGAAAAATGAGACATGATGAATAAACCATCTAAAGTGGTTAAATCAGACGCACACATTTGAAGCAACTCATGTAGCGGTTGGCAATCTTGTAGATAACAAGCCAGCAATGAAAAAAGTGAGGCTATTTATTTCATACAACTGTTTTAATTTATTGAAAGTTTGTCAGACTGAAGCGGACTTTAAACTACGATTTATTTATGATATTTGAAATAGATTTTCAAGTCGTTTCAGTCGCTTTAAGCCAATTAATGCGTTCAAACAGAATTTGCAAAGGGAATGGCTAGAATCAAATGTTTTTTTTTTAACAAATTACTTTAAATAATCTACATATTTCAGGCGAAAATCAAGTAGATCGCCAAAGCCTTTGAAGCGATCCAACCGTTCCAAATCAAGTCACGAACGATCGAACACAGAAAAGATTAAGCACGCTCGGACTCTATCTAGCGGCAGCCAATCTCCGGCCACACTATCCACAAGCAGTATAGACCCACACACAGGAAGATCGCCTGATACGCCTACCAGGTAAGACAAAACGTTTACGCGATCAAGATAATTTCGTTTCGAAAATTTGCTTTGATCGACCTGTTTAGCCGTTCTTTAGTTCCATCTACCGTCTGTCACTATACTACTTTAATAATAGCTTATGTTGGACGTAACAGGTCAGAGGCTTCCGTGGTGGAACGAAAAGACATTTAGCCCGTTTTTGGTCGACCGCAGTCTTTTGGATACAAGATTAGCAAAATTGCTTTCAAACCACAAACAGCTTTAACTGTCATAAATGGGTGGACAGGTTAGTTTTTAAGTGGGTGAGAAAACGGTAAACGAGCTATAAAAGCGGCAAAAAATCTACTAAAAATTCCAAGTCTACTGAAAATCAAACTATTTCATGTTTATTCTTGCAGAAGTGGTCGATCTGGAAGCAAAAGCACTAGAACTTCATCGAAAACAAGATTCAAGACGGAATACACAGAACTAACTGCTTCCAACAGGTGAAATAACATTCTTTAGTAAATGTCATTCTTTAAATTCCTAAGTAGTTTGTTACGGGTATATAAGTCAAAATATGAAAGAAAAATTTTGATTCGATTTGAACTTTACTCATAGTAACGTATTAGTCGAGTTTGAAATAGGTAAATTCCTTCATCGATATTTCAATAACAAACTTCCTTTGAACTTCCAAAATTATTTTGTTGGTTTGAATCAAATCCACACAATAGACACTAGAAGACGACTGACTGGTTGCAATTATCGCATTCCTCTTAATAAAACGTCCCGAATGCAACGTTCAATCAAATATAAAGGCGTTATTATTTGGAACAATATTCCTTCCATGTAAGGAAAAATACTTTCCGAAAATTCAAATCTAACTACAAAGACCAGCTAATTGCAAATTACTAAAATTCAAATGCAAAAATTGTGGTTAAAATGTTGATGTAAAGCAACACAAGTTGCAAGAGACATCCAAATACTATTAGCTTTTATTCGAATTTAATTGGTAAATTGCCTACCACTATAGGGTGGCTGCTTGACTCGAAGACCTAACGGTCCCTTCGCAGTCTCCCTGTCCTTCCCCTGTTAATTTTATACATGAATCGATATGTGATTTTAATCATGTATAAAATTAACAGGGGAAGGACAGGGAGACTGCGAAGGGACCGTTAGGTCTTCGAGTCAAGCAGCCACCCTATATTGGTAGGCAATTTACCAATTAAATTTAGGCAATTTACCAATTAAATTTACCAATTAATTATTTAAGTGTAAGTGAGTTGGGCGCAATAAATTCTGAGTTGAGTTGAGTATTTGACCTATCGCAATTTCCGTTAAGAATAACGAGCCAGTTCCTGAGCAGAAAAATGTAGCTAGAAGTAAATTACTGCTTGCAAATTGTAAAACTAATCAATGATGTATTGCTAGGATTTGATAACAAATTTGCTTCTGTCGTTTTACTATTAGATTTAAGCGCTGCTCCTGACACTGTCAATATTAGTATACTGTTAAGCATCTTGCAATCCCAAATAGGCATTAGAGGAATTGCTTATGATTGGATTTCATCATTTTTATGTGAAAGGACAATGTCAGTAAAGGTTAATGATTCATCTTCCGAAGTGCATGTGTTTAAATCGGGCTGGCTCAAGGCTCAGTTCTCGGGCCGGTGTTATTTAATGTTTATATTCGCTCGTTTTACGAATTTATTGAACGCGACGGTTTTGAGATTAAAGGCTTTGCAGGTGACCACCAAATATATGCATCATTTGCACCTACTTACCATTATCAGTTTTTGGTAACCAAACTTAACTGTATTTTCGCAAGTGTTGATTTACGTATGTCTAAATTTTTTCTTAAGTTGAATCCACTACAAAGCCAAATTATTGTATTTTGTAATGATGCTCTTAAACGACAGCTAAATATTAATGGCTTTTTTTCTTGGAAATTCCTGTATACGTTTTTTTGATACTGTGAGAAATTTAGGTTTTACGCTTGATTCTCATTTAATATTAGAACAACAAGTTAAAGAATGTGTTTTATCTGTATTCGCATCTATCAAAAATATTGCACGTATAAAACATCTTCTTGCAAGAAAGGAGATGACCATCTTAGTATCCTCATTTATTCTTTCAAAGCTTGACTGTCGTAATTCTTTGTATTATGATATTAGTTGCTCTCTTACGAAACAATTGCAAAATGCACAAAATTGCGCAGCGAGACTGATTTACAACAAGAGAAAATATGACCATGCCACTGAGTTATTGCTTGAACTACACTGGCTTCCGATAAAGTATAGAATTTTGTATAAAATATATTTGCTGACGTATAAATGCATTTACCCCACTTTATTTGCACAACCCGAAGAATTAAAATCTTTAGTTTCAGTTGATTCTAAGTTCACTCGTTTTATTCGTCTTAAAGTGCAACGCAACAACTTTAGAATAAGTGATCGGGCATTTTTGATTTATGCTCCTAAACTTTGGAATCAATTGCCAACTGCTCTGAAAAATGAATTAAATTCTCCAAGCTTCAAGGGTGATTTAAAAACTTATTTATTTCGTAAAGCATTCAGTCCATAGATATAAGTTTGTACTGATTCTCTCCTCTACAGCAATCTTGCAACACACTCGAATTTGTTATTTTTCGATTTGTGTTTTGTTATTTACGTTTTCTGTAATAACTGTACGCATTCACTTCTCTTGCTTGTTTCTATGCTGCATGACTTATGTGTTGTCGCGTATATAACTTATGACACGACTTCTGAGCAAAGACCTGCTTTCACCAGGTCTAGTTAAAGTCGATAAACCTGCATTATTATTATTGTTATTATTAATTACGTAATCGCTGTATTAGGCCAAAGCGTTGTCGCGAGTTTACGGGGCTCATCTCTGCGTGCTTGTGCCCGGGCAACATAGACCCTTTTGAAGAAATGTCGCAGCGCTGGCGAGCCGTTGGCAACACTGTGTCCGATTTGACCGGCTCAAGGATTAATCCTCGGACCTCTCTCTCCGTTGACGAACGCGTTACCGCTCGACCAACTGGTCGGCTATGAGTAAAGTTAAAACAAAAATCGAGAGGCGAGGTCTAGAACTAGGTTGTTGAGTTTCATAACTTCAAAATTTGGAATCGAGATCAAGTATTGTTTTTCCTTAATGAGATAAGAACTTTCAATTTCCAAGTTCAATTTTGACTCCAAAAAATCAAAGCCTGGATTGATCGAGATTACTAGCCCGGCAATTGCTTGTTTTACTGTATCACGGCAGCCTTCCTGGTCTTGTTGTGTCTCGTAATTTTCTTCATATATTAAATACAGGTAACAAACTACTTAGGAAAATAAAACGCATAGCGCTATAAGCTGACTGGTTCGACTGAGAACCGAACCCCCACACTCTGTTGCACGCTATCCGAGTGACGCATATACATGAGATGCTGCCTCACAAATCGATTCTATTAAAAAGCATCAAACAGTTCAATGTTTTTGCAACACAGATCCACTCCTCGAAGCCCTAGAGATTTGGACTTTGCCAACCTCCCTTCTCCGCGCCAACAAGCTGTAGCAGATGCTGTTAAGTTTGGTTTTTCCGAAGCAGATGGAACAATTCCGTATATTGATGGTACTAAAACCCCGGAAGATAAAAAGGTATAAAAGCAGTCGCATCGTGGAAATTTGTAAAGCTTATACTTGTTAAATAAAAACGGGAAATTTGCTACTTCAATTTAAAACAAAAGTCATAAATTCAGAAGTTACATAGCAGATTTGGAACTAAAACTTTTTTACAACTGTAAGGTAGCACTTCCTCACATATCTGCTTTCCCATTAGGCTAGTTTTTCATCACTGTATTACAAAAAAAAAAAGTCATAAAATAATTTTCATTTTAAATATTTCGAAATAACTTAGCTCATCATCAATAATCTTATTTAAATAGAAATTGAATAATATTAATTAACTGATGATGAATGATTTTATCTGAACTAACTTTACTGCTGATGAACTACCAACATATAAATTGGTTAGAAACGTTCAAAATAAAAATCAATTTTAAGGCTGTTTTGGTTATAACCAAAACTTATGTTCGTTAGGTAAAAGTGTCTTTTATTCAGCACCTTTCTCAACTTAAGCGGCTTTTACCGATCAGGCGTATTTTTAAGCGAAAATGGGCGTGATATCTTTTTCAATGTAAATGCAAAAAAAGAAATCAAATCAATTCTTTCATTATACTCGCTGTATTACGCCGAAGCGTGTAACGATATGGCGGGGCCCATTTTCACGTCAATGCGCCTACGAGCAACACAGCTCCTTTCGAAGAAATGTCGCAGCGGTGGCGAGCCGTTGGCAACACTGTGTCCAATTTGACCGCCTCGAGGTTTAAACTCCAGACCTCCCGCTCCAGAGACGAACGCGTTACCGCTCGTGCAGTCAAATGATAAGCATATTTCTGCAGCGCAAATACGCGTAATCAGTTAAAGCCGCCTTAGCCGTATGTTTAACTAACAATCGGAGAGTCACGGAAAACCAGAAAAAAAGTATGGTAATTAAGAATTGACCAGATGGCTGAAAATATTAACTACCTTTAATTGTCCAGGTTTTTTAAATGGCAATTACCGTAAGGATTTGATTTTTAGACTCCGCCTACGGATTCATCGCAAGCAATCTCTGCAAGCGCAGCGGATCAAGCAACTATCATACGAGCTTTTCCGCTGCCAAGACGTGGGAGATCAAGCAGGAGAAAAGATGAGCCTCGAAGAACAAGCTACAAAGAAGCTGTAGATGGGAACAATGCTGAAGAAACAACTGTAAGTAAACAGCTAAAATTTCTGTTTAACATATCTTACTTCAATAATAATTTGATTGGGATGTTTTCATGTTTGTGGGACCAGAGTTTTAATTAATGTTTAATCGTTTACGTGCGATCTGGCCCAAAGACTACCAGCGCGGAAGCCTAGGCAAGAGCTACTAGAACGGCGACTACTGAAAAACAAGCAATACGAAAAAGTTGTCTTCCCAGAGAATTCGAACCTGCAGCCTTCCGATTACCGGTCCACTGCTTTACCACTTTGAGCTTTTTGCTTTTCACGTTTTGGTATTTCAATATGTGTTGGATCTGACCACTAAAGCGCTGATTTTGACAACATAGAGCGATAAATTATGTTATGTCATAAACGCTGTAGAGCTTTGTTCTTTAAACTTATTTAAACTTAGTTCTTAAAACGTATTTAAACTTTTGCATTAAAATCCACTGTCTTCACAAAATGCAAAATGAATGAAATCGTGAGCGAATGTGTTTTTTACCATTTTTTTGGTGATTGCAGCCAAACGAAGACGCGAAATGGTTCAGATATGGAATGGTGTTCTCAGATTCAGACAAGGAAGAAGTGCTAGCAAATTTAGGTTTGTGTTCTCTACTGTTAAGGTAAATCAAAGCAATCCATGTTACTATAATCAATAATGGTAAACTAAAATTTTGATATCCTACGATATTCCCTTAAAAACAAGTACTTGTTAGGCTGGCTCATATGCAGAACTTGTTGAGTTTTCAAAAATTGGGACATGCAGTCTACCCGTTATGGTGACCCAACTTGGTAATGGACTTTCAAACAGAATCCAACAAAAGGTGCTCTGCATCAGTGTAATTAGGCAGTCGCAGCTAGCGTGCTTTGTTCATACCAATAAATGAAAAAGGTTTAATGGAAGTGCAAGTGTAATTCAAGTTTGAGAAATTTGCTTGTTTGGTGATTCAACCAAGTACGATGCTTTTTCGGTTAGGTTTTGGCCCATTGTGTGATATTACTTACATTTTAGGAAAGCTGGTTCGGAGCAACTCGGCTGATAGTGTGCTATCCACAAATGATACCCCAAGCAACGTCGTCATGAGAAAGAACACACGAGCTAGCAGTGCAGGTAAATATCATTGCAAAGTTTATTTTACTAATTATTATTAGTTCTTGCAGAAAGAGATGAATGACTGATAGATAAATCAGAAGTAACTGCTAACCTTCACAACTTTTTCTTGGAATTCATTTGCATGCACGTGTACCGCAATACGTTTTGGCCAGAGCTATTTTTAGCAGCAGTGTTAGCAGAGTATCTAATTTGCCTGTTAGCACAGTGGTCGATGGTAT
The DNA here is from genome assembly GCA_963965965.1 of Trididemnum nubilum. Lineage (NCBI taxonomy): Eukaryota > Metazoa > Chordata > Ascidiacea > Aplousobranchia > Didemnidae > Trididemnum > Trididemnum nubilum. The sequence goes on along the minus strand of OZ014473.1, from coordinate 8,443,162 downwards.
AGAGACCTGCTCTACCAGCTAAGGACTTCGATTCCGAGTATTCCATTGAAGCTCAAATAAATACCACTCTGAGCAATAAACATATCCATAACTTATTTTGAATTCTGTTAGGACTAATAAAGCAGCTTACTTTGTTTTTTCGAACTACTGTACATTAAAAAAACATACAACAAACTCGCTTGACAACCAGCAATGACAGGAATATATTTTGGATACAGGCTAGTGTTCCACCACAAAAAAGACTTGGAAAAGTCTTCTGAAATTCGCATTTGAAAAAAGATCAAATCGCTGTTCCATTAAAGTGGATCTGGGGCCCATAAAATATTGTTATACCGACAACAAATAAATCTACACTAATGTCCCGCCACCTCAATGTGGGACGGAAAAAAATGGGACAAACTCCCCTCAGGTGCTCTATAAGAAATTTGTCCTAAGCTTTTCAGGACCACCATAACAAATAAATTGTGTACTAACATTGTTCTTACATTTGTTTCCAGATCGCACTTCTCTGAAAGGCGTGCACAGAAGATCGTATCAAATCGCGACGAACCAAGTGGTTGATAGTGATTATCTGAAGTGAGTAGTCAGAACTTTAAAAAGCTAGTTATGGGATTTGATGATCTTGTTTTTTTAAACATCAAAACAGTTCCAAAATTGCCCAAAAACGTACGTTGAAATTCGTCATATTGCGTCCCTAAAAGAGTACCTCCAAGTCGCTCTTATTGAAAAGATGATATGAAATGATGCAGAACCTTCCAAGGGGCATCAAACGTTAATCTACCTCATTTATTGTATGTCCAGCAAAATTTTATAATATTTTTGACATTCTGGCTACTAATTTCAAAATTCTGTCACTTCTAGATCGAAAAATGTTTGTATTTATTTTTCCCGCTGTCCGTTGCATTCCTTTCATTTTAAAAGTAATTCTTGAATCACTGATCCGTGACTGCTCCGGCTGCCATGGTTTGGACGATAGCTTTTCCGTTATCTAATAGACCTATCACTATTATAACTCCTACCATTATTAGCAGCCTATCATTACCAGTAGATTTCGAAGTACTAGCCCAGCCTAACTGTTCTTTGGTCAAAGGTTTTACTCCTAGTTAATTAATCAGTAGGCCATGCTGGCCTTCCAGCCTAGGCCTACTTTTCGTTTTTTCCCAAGCGCAGCAAATCGCATATGTTTTTGCTAAAAGTAGCAAATTCAAACCCATAAGTGTATTTTTACATTTGAAAAGCAATTTACCTCACCAAAGTAACAGCAGGAACCTGGCAAAGGCCTATCTTATACCCCGAGACCTACAATCTCGCAAAGTTCCTTTGAAGTCTCTAATGCAAATTGGATGTTGTCGTGTTGCCACAGCCGAATTTTTTCTCCGTAAAGTCAAAATCTTTTCCGTAAAAGCTGTTTAAAGTCAAACAACGAAAAATCGGGACAAAAATGTTGGCAATAATTAAATTTTTTTTCACATATTTAGTGGTAAATTCAAAAATTAGACCTCAATGCCCTTTACGACAAAGAACTACCGGAATTCCAAAAGTTCTTGAGCAATAAATTTTTTTTTTGCGTAAGGAAATGTATTATTGCCATGAAAAATTTATAAGTGATTAATTAGTCTTATTTTTCCACAATTTAACCCTCAGTCTACAGTACACAAGCTAATAAGTTCTTTTGATTTGCAGCACCTCAGCACAAAAACCTCCAGCTAGCGTGAGAAGATTCAAGAGCTTTTTTGGTGAAAACGTAAGTGTGTTCTTATTATGGTCTTAACTGGTAAAATTTGCTTTAATCTACACAACCGGCTAGTGTTTTATGCGTGTAGTTGTTTTTTCCTCGTGTGCCTATAAGTTTTGATTGTAGAAAATGTATGGGAAAGATTACATTCAATCCATGATCCACTAAAATGTTATGTACAGAAGGAACAATATAAGCAAGATGCACTTTTATTGAATGGGCGAAGCATTTACGACTTAAACATTACTAATTATCAAAGTACGTCTCAGATCTCGTCGCCTGGGGAATCCCCCGGGGATGAACTACGCAGAGGGATTCGAAGTCGTTCATTTGGCCCTCCCCCAACTGTCACCGTCAATAGATCGGAAGAAAGCATCATCAAAGAAGGATTCCTTTATTTTAAGGTAAAGTATGATGACTGTTATTGAAGTTGTGATGGGCACACTATTGTTAAAAGTTAAATTGTAGTGAAACTTTACAGCTGTTAGTAGTAAGTCTCTCTTGTACAGTATGAATAAACCAATCAGAAGATGTCACTAGAGAAATACACATAGTATAAACCACAGACTAAGAAATGCAATATTAATGTAATTTAATCTAACGGTATTTTATTGAGCAAACCCATCGTGAGTTAGTGGTCAATCGTGAGTTGGTGGTGCTTCCGAAAGCAAACAGGTAAATGGGATCCTGCCAAAAACTATATTTTCAAAATTCGTCGTGGAAAACGGGACTTTTCTAGGAGGATGCGCAATTTAATTTTTTGATTTTTAGCGAAGTTTTAGATCAAAGGTTTAAGTAGATTAAAACTGCTTCTAGGTTGCAACAATTGAAAAAGGCAGGCGAACATCATCTCAAAAGTCGTGGAAAATGGTCTGGGTCCTTTTGAAAGATCGAACTCTCTATCTATGCAAAGACTGGAACAGATTCAAACAGGTACAGCTGTTACACGCGTTATCACATAATGAATGATTATGTTTATTTTACGCTAACCAAGACAGTAAGTTTTGTTTAAGTATACGACCCATAAAAACCATCCTTAATGCGCTACTTGCCCAGTATGAATCTTACTGTATCTCTTTTTTTCCTTTTTTCAGGAAAATGCCAACTTTTCCTCAATTGGGTCCGTGTCTCCACCAGACCAGCTCATTTTAGAGGAGGAAGATCCTCTAGACATTCATGGATCTTTAATTTCAATTGCTTACAACTACCAAAAGAGAGAGAATGTCTTTCGACTGACCACTTTCAACGGGTCGGAATATCTTTTCCAGGTTGGTTTAGTATTTGCTTTATTTTTCGTTAAGTGGTGTTACATAAATTCTTACAAGGTGCAGTTTTTTCTTCTTGCTTCTTCAGATCGTTAACGTGATTTTGTTGAAAGTTGACGCGAGAACATAGCGATAGTTCGTGGAGTTTCAGTCTTTCTTTTTTCTTCACAGACGCTTTAATTCGGCAGAGATCTTAACAGCAGACGATAATCTGCATTTTAACAACGTATTTGCAAATAAAAAATATCACTGATCAGTTACCCAATTATCATGGAATTGCACAGCATTTGAGTAAGACTTTTAGCAGTTTTTCAACACAGGTATATTCACAAGACATCGTTAATTTATTTAAAGTCATTACATCTAAACTTCTGAAGCTTCGTTAATGCTCTTTCTATGTACTTTGTACCAATATTCAGTACTCCAGACCCTAGCTTATAACAACAACAATAATAATGCAAACAAAATCTTTGCTTGATACCGGAACTCATGCTAACTATAAAGGTGCTTTTCTACGGTTAAAATCTTACAACAGAGTTAGCTTTTCCATAACTCGAAAAAGCAACATAAACAACCGTTTCGAGTCATGCAAAAGTGAAACCCTACAACGAACATTAGATAACCTCGGTTGGTCAGTTGTTTTTATAATTATCATGCAATTGAATAGTCCATGCACACATGCATCGATTTTTCGTTAATAAAACAAATTTTGAGGGGACAAAATATTTTTGCGAAGTTTGATTAAACTTAATTATGCTATTTCAGTCGGGAATTTTGCCCCCAAATTCAGGTGAAGATAAAAAAAAGAAAGAAAAAAAAAGGAAAGGTTTTCGCCGCATTCTGGTTCTATCTCAGTCCAGAATTTTGGATTTCTTGTTGCCAAGTGGGTATTACTTGCCAGAAAACCGAGGGGGCTAGACATATTTCGCCCCCTTATGCGTTTGACCCGAAGGGGCGCCGCCCGCCGGCTCCCCAAAATCGAAGCATATGTCCGTGCATGTATGGGTGTTTTTCCTCTCAGCAAAAAGGGACAGTATCTACACTCTACACTGTAGTCTACAGTAGATAATGTCAGCAAATCTTGGTCGTCACCAGCAACTGTTAGTTGAAATCCAGCCATCCGGATAACAGTGCTCCTGCAATCTACTTTGTCGGTAATTACATCGCTTGGCGCCAAAACAATAAGGCTCTTTTGCGTGTTAAATACCAGGAAGTTATTTTGAAGGTTTAACCAAAGTCCATTCACTATTTTAATCCTTTTTTAGGCGGAAGACAGAGAGGAAATGCTAGGTTGGATAACTGTGATCCAAATCAGTGGCAGCCATGAAAACGAAAACGGTGAAGTTATGATTAACGAAGACTTAATCTTGAGAAAATCTAATCAATTTGAGTCGGGGTAAGGCATTTGGCAAAGCGTCAGCGTTTTTTCTAACAAACTAGACTTATTTTGACAATTTATTAAGAACTTTTTGCAGTTTTTCAACACAGGTATATTCACAAGGCATCGTTAATTTATTTAAAGTCATTACATCTAAACTTCTAAACATCTAAACTGCTGAAAAATTATTGATAAGCTATGGATGTACGATCTAGCTAGTTATTAGACTATGATTACAGCCTAAGACATACAGAGAACTGTTTCGGAATTGACTTTCACCTTATATCTCGTATTCGTAGGTATAACTAGGACTACTACAGCTGATATGAACATGAGCGTAGAAAGGCAAAGTAATACATATTGCTTTGACCTTATTTAAAATTTTAAAATTTGTTTGAGATTTTTTTTATGTTTTTAACAATAACAATCTGTTCATTCTTTTATAGATATGCTTTAAAATCGTCGAAACAATCATCGTCTGTAACTCGATTCATGAAACATAAACTAACTGTCAATACTTTGATAATTGAAACGAAACGTCTTCGTTGTAAAATTGAATATAAGCAGTACTTAAATTGTAGGGAGAACGCGTCCCCCCATCGAGATTTATGTGTCCCCCCATCGAGATTTGAGCGCTGGATGATCAGACGAAAAAGACCTAATTCTTCACCTAAATTTGACAAAAAAACATTTCAATTTCCGGCGAAGACCTTTTTTTTGGTCTTCAACCAGTAGCGTAGCCAGGGGGGCGGGGGGCTAAGCCCCCCCCATTGACCTGTCAATCAAAATGCAGAATAAGAAAAATACTACGTTTTTAGCTCTTCTGAGACTGTTTTTTTTTGCGCTGGAATGGACTAAAAAGTGGTTTAAAGCATTTTTTGAAACATATATGCAGGGGGGGGAACGTATATAATACGGCTAATTAAACATAAAACATATAATTAAACAATCTAAACATATACGGCTAATTTGTCAAAATAAAAGTCACAAATCAATGAAAATTTTAAAAAATGCCCAAAACTAAGCAATCAGATTTGATCGCTAGTGTAAAAAGGCCAAACATAGGTTTCATCAACAAATATATTATAAACTCATTAATAAGGGGGGGGCTATTCAGTATTAGTTACTTACCAATCACTTCTCATAAATATCTTTCCATTAGCCCCCCCCCCCCCCCTAATTATTTTGCTCTCTAAAATATGACGAAATAGATTACTCCGTTTGAGTTTTATTGAATAATAGAATTTTATGATTTACCACCATGTAAACAAGAGAACTACAATGTTATCATTAGTCACCTCCACATAGACAATTAATGCAATCAGTTTAATCATGTTTGCACAGCCAATTTCTATGCCACGTTTTAAAAGTATTTTGTTTTATTAAAATAGCCCTAAAATTAAATTATATTTGCGAAAAAAAGCAAACTTTTCAAGCGCTGAGGGCTCCGCCCCCAGACCACCAATGGCCTCCGACAGCTGGGGGCTACACCCCCCAGACCCCCACCATAGCCCTTACCCATTGCGAATTTCTGGTTACGCGCCTGTCTTCACCTAATTTTGGCAAAACACACACACTTCAATTTCCGGCGAAGACCTTTTTTTTGGTGTTCATTCAATTTCGGCGACGGAATTACGTAATCTTTACTAAAGTACTTTCGCATGCCAAATGCATTTGGTCAAGGCTGCAAAAGCGTCTCCCCATGCAAAATTTTACAATTTAAGTACTGAATATAAGGTATTGTTTTGATTATATAAAGCGGCAGACAGCAGCCAAGCAATATTCAATTAACATTTTTAAATTCTCAGAAAAATTTCGTAGCAAAAATTGTCAAGCACAGGAAGCGGTAAAAAGGCATTTAGGTTTGCTTGCATCTTTAAAATTATAGCTTTTGTGCATTGATTTGTAGTACACCAAAATCTGCTGTCTAGTACGTGCAACATTTAGCAATATTACAATAAATGATAAAGTAGGCTTTTGCGCAGCGAAAGAACACCAAACAAATTTAAAATAAATAATTCTTATCGTAAATAACCGATGACACTTGATCACATTGGATCACTACATTACCAACATTACTCTACAAACAGTTCGTACCGTAAGACATTCTAAGAGTTAGCTTCTCCCTTACGATGTCTAAATTTGACTGTTAATATACGAGCTATAATTTGGTCCGATTTTTGAACCACTCTTTATCTGGAGATCCTAAAAAGAACAGTTAAACCTTGGTAGACAGAATACTACACTTAATTGTCACAATACTATTAACTCCTTTACAGCACAAAAATTACCGTAGCAAAGTTCTGCCAAAATTTGCCTAGGTCGTCGCCAATTATGCGTTTTAAGACATGCTAGAAGATCATTTGCTATTTTGAAATAGCTGCGTGTTCAAATTTATCATTATATCTGTCAAATTCATGACTTTGGCAAAAAACATTCAAAAGGAAAGAATTGTCAATATATCAAATGAGCAAAATTTTATTGCTTTAATTATTTTTGTTTAAATGCCAATTAATATTTGTGCATTAAATGATTATGCAATTTAGAAAATGTAACACAGCTACTAGTGACACGCAAGAATGAAGCTTTGCTAACATTGCATATTCCGAAAAAAAAAAAAAAAACACTTGTAGAAACATGCAATTCAATTTTTAATTTAATTTGTCAATTGGAAACTGCAAAAAATAGTACGTTAACATAAAAAATGTGATTACTCACAGAACAAACGCAGTAATAAACAGCTAAACTATTTTAGCAGGGAAAGATGACTGCGAAGTATCGCGAGATCATGCTGTACCGTACAGTAAAATTGTCCACCCCAAACTCTGTTTTATCGTTAGGCACTTCACTCTATAGCGGGGTGAGGGCGAATTGACAATAACTCTTCAGTGGGTTGAGGGCAAATTGACAATCACTCTTCAGTGGGGTGAGGGCAAATTGACAATCTTATCCAAGCATACTTTGGAACAATACAAAAAAAAAATCTGAGGGTTAGCTAATTATTAAAAACGTGGGGTATGAATTCAATCCAAAAAAGTCCTCTATAGCTTGAGTTAAAGCGTAAATCATCTAATAAATTACTCGAAATATACATAATTACTCAAAACCATAAATATGGCAAACTTAATATTTTTTTTAACAGTAAAAGCAACTCCATCAAGATGCATACATTGTTTTCATATTTAGCAATGCAAAAACGCTTTTATGTTATAGTTGTGCCAATTCCAACACTGGTATATGGTGAATTCATTTTCTACTAAATTTTAGTGATGCAATATTTTGCAACAAATACAAAATACTTTTTTGTTTTTTTGTATTATCACAGTGCAAGTTTATCAAATAATGGCTATAATTTGATGGTGGATAGGTATGGGAACAAAAACGAACAAACTATCAAACATTTGACTCTCACGGTGGTAAAAATACCCTTAGGAGTGGTAATGTTCCAAAAAACTGTTAAAAATCAGTAATTGGCATAATTTCTGTAATTACCAGCTATTTGTCTTTAAACTAGCGTAAGTTTATGATCATATTTATAACTTACATAACCGAGTGCTTTTGAAAGTTCATGTACATTTACACCTTATTTTCAAAATAAAATTCGTTAAATGGTTTGCTATCCTTTCCTGGGCACTAATTTTTTCTGTTCTGCATACTAACGCGGACACTCGCACGCACACACAAGTTCTACGTTTAATGATACACGCTGCTTCCTAATTCAAATGCTTGAGGTTGACTTCCTGTGTTAATTTCTCGTTTGAGCTGAGCTATCTTCAGTCAGTTAGATTTGAGCAGAGCTCGAAGACAGAGCTCAGTCGTAATTGTACGGGCAGTTGGCAGTTTTAAATCATTAATTTACATGGAAGGCTAATTCCACCGGAAATTTCTATCTAATTTTTTATTAGTTTTGACTCGACTTTATCCCAAATCTATTCCTTACTCTAAAACTAACCCCAAATCCAACCCTACCCCAAACAAAAATCCTAATCTTATCTTGTCCCTCGAAAAAGAAAATAAAAAATATGCGGATGAATATTTCTTCAATGTCGTTTTACTAAAATTTTGTACTAAAATTTAACTTAAAAATTTTCGATGAGGTAGTCAGCAATTCCAATTTGCATTGAGTTTTCGTAAGAATAGCTCGGATTCTTCAAATGGCTCAAAAGAATTTTTGTTTCATTCAGTAATTCCTTCATTAGTAGTTTGAAATTATTACGTATTATATAGAGAAAAAAGCACTCTTGCTGCAGAATAAACCATTAAAGAAAGCAGCACCATTTATTCAATATTTAAAGTACATACAAAATGAACAAAAGGAATCTACTACTCACCGCTAGGGTGTTAAATCAAATTTTTGTACGGCCAGAAAAACCTCATTTTAAAAAAGCTAAAAATTTGAAATGATGTGCGTTTAGAATACATTTTCTTTTAATTTATTTTGACTCGAAAAGTGTATTAACGGAATACGTATAAGTCCTCAAATAACAAAATGACAGTTACAAATTTTAACAAATGTGAATTTTGAAGCAGTATAAAACAATGCCTCTATATTTGAGTTACAGAAATAGACCAGCATTGCCTCAGAGTTTAAATCTACACAGGTTAGATTCAGCACAAGTCTGCCAACAGCCGCTAGAATGTGTGGCTTCGGTTAGGGTGATTTATATGTTTGCTCTGATTTTAATGAGCTTTTTTGTCCCAGGCACCAGGGGTGCGGAGATGGGATGGAATCAGGGGCGTATTAAGGGGGGGTATTGGGCCATGGCCCCCCTTTGGCCCGCCAGGATAGTACAATTAGCATAGAATAGTATGCAAAATTGTGGCATGCCCCCCCACCCTTTGTAACTTGGGCAAAAGGTTTGAGCACAGAGACGGTGGGCGAAGACCTTTTTTTTGGCCAAAAATCGGACTTAATTTGAGTGAAAATCTTTTTTCTTGGTCTTTACCTAAGTTTGGGCAGGAAAACGGACTTGATTTTGAGCTGAAAAATTTTCATTCTGGTCTTTATTATTCTCAAATTTTCTGAATTTCCTGCCCCCCCTTTCGAAAATTCTGCATACGCTACTGGATGGTATATACTAAAATTTAAAAAAAAATGTTTTTAGTTCATTTGGAATAACATGAAATAATTTGAATTACATTCTATCTTTTATTGTACCAAAAAAATAGAGTAAAACACAAAAAACCAAAGAATCGTATTTCTGTAATAAAATCTTTAATAGTTTAGATATTAAGATTATTGTGTTCCAATAGTTGTCTCTCTTGTGCGTTTAGAAGTTTTCAGTGGAAAAAATTTTTCTTTAATTTATAAAAATTATTAATTTCGTTTTTCAATTCTTCCTTCTCAGTGATTACTGCAAAATTTTTTCATACATTTTGGAATGAAGCTTCAGGATATTGATGACGTCACAAGCATTTTATTAAGTCAATTCCTAATATCATGCAAGATTAATTATATTGTTAGTGCTTACTACCGCTTGAGAAGTAAGAAATATCAAAAAAGTTCCGGCACAGGTGTTTTAATTCAATTTGGAAGGTGAATTCACATGCGCTTGATGACATCATAACGAAACGTTTTAATGGCAATTGTTTGCGAATACTAACCACCGAAAGTCATCTACCTGGTCTCCCTCTTTCTTTATTCAAAGAGAAGTATCAGTGCGATGGTGTGCAACTTCATACAAATTTGAATTTGCTTTTTGAAAAAAAGGACCAAGATTATAAATGTAAACCTTGTGTAACGAACACCTAGTGACAATTGAAAATAGAAAGTTAGGCGAACGGTATTCTACAGTACATAGCATTTCCTTTAGAACAATCAGTTCAACTATGAAACTCGGTTAAATCTCGTTTAATGGCTAAATCGGATAAAATTTGCATTTTCTGATGATAGAAATCAGTATAAATGGCTGCGTTTTCCTAAAAATATTGTAATATAGTAGTAGCATTGCTTTGCGCAAAGATTAGTTTTGCTTCCGAAATGAACATTTTTTTGACGTTTATCATTTTTCTTGACTTTCAGGCTGCATAAGTCTGTGTCGCGAATCAGTCAGAACTTAAGTGACATTATATTGACAGTTTTTTGGAACTTATTTGAAAAAAACAAATAATCGCGTGTTTTAAGCGGTTTTTACCAATATCGCGTGTTTTCGCGCGGAAATACGCGTGTCATTTAAATAAATGCATTTTTCTTTTTTTCTTTATTTGGATTTTTATTGAGAAAGTCTTCACGCGTATTTCCGCTCGTAAATATGCGTCATCGGTCAAAACCGCCTGACTCAAGTCAAGCAAGCTTTATTCCAGTTAGACTAGAGACAGAGTAGCTTTTCATAAATTATACAACACATGTTGCTTTTTAGTTACCATTGCGTTGTAAAATAAGTTTTTAGTTTTGTATTGTGACGTAAGGTAGAAGCTTAGTCTAAATGACGGGTGAATTCGAGTACTTGTATGTTGTATTATACTTAGTCGAGTTCGATGGAAATTATTGTTCGCCATTGTCAACTAATTAGAATAAAAAAACGCTACACACGACACAACTTCGCTTGTCGTGAAATTCAGGGGATTACTCGCGATCCCTTTCTCGTAATTTGATTCTTGGTAGTCATTTTTAGACGAGGTTGGGAAAATTCACATTATGTTAGCTAGAAAGCAAAAACGTGCACTGTAAAACGTAAGATCCTTCAAATGTACGTAAAAAGGTAGAAAAGCTTGGATTGCTTGTTGAAGTTGGCGAGATGTATAATTTCGGAATTTGATGGATTATTTGGCTTGTCTGAAGCTATCACAAAACCAGGCTATGATGTCATAGTAGTAATTATTGGATTAAAACTTATTACTGGGCTTGAGAAGTTAGTACTACTAACTAATAAGCTCACTACCACGTTTGATTAAAAATTACAGCCGAAATCTTACGTAACATTCTCTTTTAGACACCTTTCGACCAAAACCCCAACCTTAACGAAATGGAATCTTCTTGTTCTTATTCAGATTGATTTTGTTAAGATAATAGCCTTTTCAATTAAATAGTAACCCCCTATTGGATATAAAAACAAGCCAAAAATGTTGTATTTGAAAAAATAACGTATTCAAAAAAAATTTTAATAATGCGAAACATTTATTGAACGATGTAACTTGTGTAAATCCAAACTCTAAAACAGGTTTATTCTACTTACAGTAAGATAAAACATTCAAATCAAATCATACCAAAGCTTTCATTATACTCGCTGTATTACGCCGAAACGTGTGACGAGTAGGCGGAGCCCATCTCCGCGTCATTGCGCCTATGGGCAACACAGCTCCTTTCGAAATGTTGCAGCAACAGTAGCGAGTCGTTGGCAACACTGTGTCCCACTTGACTGGCCCGAGATTTAAACTTCAGACCTCCCACTCCAGAGACGAACGCGTTACGGCTCTATCAACTGGCCGGTTAAGATAAAACATTGAAATGATATATGTAACATGCATTATAATAATTTAACAGGTAAAGATTGAGTAAAAAATCAATTGCAAAAGTTTTGTTAGCTTAATTACCACGTCATAATTTGATGCCTCTTCGAGGAAACAAAACGTTTTCGCTCGTGAAATCAAAAAAAGGTGCTGAAGATGCTTGTATTTTGCAAACTATTCGACCTATCGATGACTCTGAAGTATTCCCTTCTGCAACTCTCAGTCGAGTAACTGCGACGTCACCAACAGCCAAGAATCGAGAACGCTCTTTCAGTTTAACCAGTCCCGCTCAGCTTAACTGGAACAACTCTCTGTCACCAGCAGTGGTCGACTACAACAGTAATCCTAGTTTGAATTTCAAAGGGTCAATACATCACCCAGAGTTGAATGGACTTAGTGAAGAGGCCGTTGAGCTGCTTCACGATTCCAATGCTTTGAATAAGCAACCGATACAACCGACGGTGCTAAAGCCTTTACACATCCATCCTAACAAGCTAGAAGACATTTCTCAAGGCAAGACAAAATCTTCTAGTCATACCCGGTCTTATTCCACTATAACTGGTCCCATCTTGAACGATACCACCTCGAAACCACCGGGGCCACTTCCTAACTACAATTCCAACCGATTTCCATCACTCGAGAAGCAACAGCAGGCGTTACTGCTACTAGCAGACAAGCAAGCTTTGTTAAAGTCAACAATCTTGGACTCCGAAATTGATAAAAATTATCACACGATTACTGCATCCAATTCGAGAGAGCTATTGAAAGAATTCAACTCTCGTTCACGCCCCAGCAACGCTGGAAGTAAAATGGCGGGAAAAATTCAACGCACAATCAGAGCCCTTTATGACGGAGGCAGTGAAAAGAAAATAACAATTGAAAGGATGGACGGTGATAAAAGTACGGAGGCCACAGATAGGATGAAGCTGTCCAAAACTGCTTCACTAGGTCTGCAAGTTGAACATTCAAGGTTAGCAAAAAGATTGGTAATGTAGGCTTTTAGACAAATCACTCGAGCTTTTAAATTATCAATTACACCTTTCGAACGAAAAGTTTTGTTTTCAGTTTACAGCATATTTTAGAGCGGTCAAGTTGATTGAAATGTCAATATAGCTTCATAGCAAACACCAAGAAGAGCCTTTGAACACTGAACTAAATTGACACCGAAAAACAACTTAACCTTACAGATTTTATGGCAAAGATCAAGCGACATCGTACGCCGTAGCTTCAATATCAAACGTTATATGGTTTGATTAATTTGAATCACCTTTGAAATAGGAGAATTGACGTTTATCCGGTCATAGACGAAATCGTACAAATTATTTCCTTTTTAATATTTGGATGGTAACGACACAATAATTACATATAATTTTGTATCCGCTTAAATCCGTGAGTTTTTTCAGGGTCATAATGTCGGCATTGTTTTGTAACTAAAATCTCAAACCCGTAAAAGGAAAAATAAACAATACGCATTATCAATAAATTTCACTATTTCCTGCTGTCAGAATTATTTTAACATTCGAAATGGCATCAAAAAAAAATCTAAAAGGCAAACCACATTCAGTGTTCTATCTACCCATTATTTTGATACCTGGCATTTACTACTGAATACAGACTGTTATAACGTGTAACAACCTCCTAACATTTTAAAATGATGATGAATATTAAAAGCACTGCATAACAGTTGCAAAAAAGTTTTAACGGTACAAATACCAATAGTCGATTCTGAAATAGGGTTAAGTTCATTATCTACATTTTAGATTTGTGCCTGTAAGACTGTATGTATACATTTTATAGCTGTTAAGTGTAAGCGGTTTTAGAACCAGCTACTGAAAAAAAAATAGTGCGCAATTCAATTTATTAATTTAATTAATTCAATTTTGTTTAAAAAATCATCTTTCCTGAAAGGTGGCAATTAAACAGAAACCGTTTACTGCAAAGTATCACGATAACGAATACGACCTGGTTGTCGCCCCTATAATAGATTTGCAAGTCTATTTATTCGCTTAACTTGCCAAATAAGTAAAAACATGAAACGGGTCATTCACAAAAACCGTATGATCTCACAAAGGTTATTACGATTGCGCAATTCTTCGTACGATTTGGCTTTGGATTGAATTCTTATTATTAAAATGAAAAAAATGATGATTTTCACCTAAAAATTAATCTTTTTTTCGTGCAAAGAATGTTTGATAACGATACAAAAGCATTATATTGACGTCAGATTTGTTGGCATTCAGATTAACTAGACAGGAATTGGCAATCACCCGGCTAAATTGATAAATGACTGATCATGCAAATTCCAGCTTTAGCTGAGGGAAAAGTATTTATGGAAAAAAATGTAATATATTTTTTTATATGCGGGTTTTGCAACCTAATAAGATCATTGGGGGCTTATTCTTGTTTGATTCATATCAGCAACATAGATACTGTTAATCAAGTCTAAAATCCTCGTATCATCTGTCGTTTGGTTGCGGCTGCTGAACGAAAATCCGTCAAACGCTAGGTCATCTCTTCAGTCATCATCAGTCTATTTTGCGTGCACGGTATATCCGCCCAGAACTCCAGGCCCTGTTGTCCATTACAAAATGATAAAGTGACACTCCTCTTCTGACATAGACAGGAAACTTGAATCTGGGTATAGCATTCAAATAAAACAGTTAAACCTCTAAATTATTGCTTCTAATTTATTGCGAAGTCAAGCGCTGTACTTCCAGCATAATTATAATTGCCATATCTTTTGCAGTCCCAAGCAAGACAAACGCTCAGCAAAGCGAAGTCGATCTCCAAAGCCTTCAAGACGTGGAAACGTTCCGATGAAAGACAGTAAGCATCTTCAGCTATTAGTTTAATTTTTTGGAATGAAATTACTGTTTGTTGCCATTTAAATTATTTCTAGTTCACTTTTGTGTGGTTGGCTTCACAAATACGTTATGATCTCACAAAGGTAATTTGATTGCACAATATCGTCAAACAGTTTAGAATGAGAGTGAATAAACAACGTCCTAAGACCATTAAATCATGCGGTAGTATTTCGTTTTATATTTCCTACCTTTTAGATTGCTTAACTTCTAGTACGAAAGGCAAAGACGTTAAGAGGCCATTAAATCATAAAGAAATTTTGCCCTTGTGTGGCACCGGCCTACTAGTCTTGTAGTCAGCATGACTAAACAGACTTTAAAATCGTTCGTTATTTCCAACCGTATCCTAGTGGGAATGTACCTTTTCATGATGCCAAAATATTAACCGCAATTTCTTGTGCAACCTAATTGTACTGCAACAGAATTTCCAGGAAACGACTAAAGGGCAGTCATTTACTCTAAGTTTCGCTCTAATTAATGTTGATAAATTAATGATCGCAAAAAAAATTACGCATTTCGTATAACGAGCCAAAGTAGAAATAATTAACCAGTACCGAATCTGATGAAACAGTAAGGTTTCCAAATTACTTATTTGGTTGAATTGCACTGACCTAGAGTAACACAGCATTGTCAATAATTCAATATACTGCTGCTCAAACTCTAATCTCTAGAAAGAGAGAGTTCTCGTAATTTTCTTCCAATCAAACCAATCCAACAGTCAAAAACTTCAAGTTGCACGAGGTCTCATAAAACTGGTTTTTACGTATCCTTTCTTGCTTTAGTGGACGGATCCCGACGCTTCAAATGGAGAGGAAGTGTCAATCGTATCGTGAAAAAGTTTGGACAAGGCCAGAGCTTACTGCAAGGGGCCACCTTCGACGTATTGCTTGAAGATTGCCCTCCAAGTGAAAGTAATGAGGTAAAATCAGAGCTTAAAACTGACAAGATAACAAGTGTCTCTGCTGCAGCAGCTTTGCCACTCAGTAAAAAGCATACACTGTTCTTTTTAAAATAACGTTTTCCACTGGCACCAAGGCCATGTCAAATTTATGGCGCGATTTTTTGAACAGAAGCTTTTAAAACGTCTTATAAAGTAATATTGCTTGCGTTTGTGAATGTACCGAGCAGTTTCTGTGCTGAGTCCACTCACTGATATTCTAAAGCAATGTAAAAGTGAGGTGTTTAACCCATTTTGCTCCTTTTTGATCTAAGATGTTTACTAATGTTTTATCTTTGCAGTTGATTCCTTTTATTGTCGATTTGTGCTGTCGACTGGTGGAACAACATGGGCTGGCCTTCACCGGAATATACCGAGTGCCCGGAAACACAGGAACTCTACAAGCACTTCAAGATGAGCTGAACCAACGTGGTCCTGACGCAGTAGACCTTGAAAATGACGAAAGGTTTTGTGACCTCAACGTTGTCTCATCCTTGCTCAAGTCATTCTTTCGGAAGCTGCCTGATCCACTCTTTACAAACGGTAAGTCATTTCAACAATGAAAAGCTTCACGCGAACACATAAGACTTTTTTGCTCGTTTTTTTCAATACACCAGAGCAAAATTTTCTTTCGCTTACACTAATCAACTTGTCAAATTGGAAAACAATTGGGCGTAAAGTACAAAGCTAAAATTTAGGGTAAAACAAGGGGATGATATCAGCTTCGTTTATAGACACTGTATCCGTTTTCAAAACGCACTGGAGACTAATATCTTGCTGGGAATTAATGTGAGTTAACGTCATCAAAAATTCTGAATGGAAAGAACAAGCTCGGACTCAGATTCGTAGCCAGGAATTTGCTTTGGGGGAGGGGGCTGTTTTGGATACTGAAAAAACATCAAACGATCTTGACCCAGATTTTAATCGATCTTTGATCAGTTTGAGTCGGTTTTTAGTCCAAAATTGAGGTTATCTTCAAAAAATAAATAAATAAAAAAAAGGTCTTCACCGCAATTTAAACGGGTTTTCCGCCCAAAATTAAGTGATCTCAAAAAAAAAAAAAAAAAAAGAAAAGAGGTCTTCACCCAAATTCAGTCACTTTTTCTGACCAACTTGAGGTGCGATCCAAATCGAAAACTCCAGTTTTGTGGTCCAAATCACACCAAGTTCTTCACAACTTCTGATCGCCAATCCCATTGGGGAGGGGCTATTTTCATTTTTGGAGCAAAAATCGGCCTCAAAAGCACTAAAAACGTGGTATTTTGCATACTTTTCAGGCCAATGGGGGGGAGGGCTAGAGCCCCCCCTGGCTACGCTACTGCTCGGACTTCTAAGAACAACTCAAACCCAATTTTTACAACGCAGTGTATGTTTAGCTCGATCAACTGTTGAATATCTTTTCGGTAACACCGTTGACCATTCGGCAATCTAATCAATAATTTTTTCAGAACTGTATGATGACTTCATCGCGGTGAACAGACGGAGTGATCCTGAACAGCGATTGAGCGGGTTGCGACGACTTGTTCACATGCTCCCGCCCCCTCATTACGAAACACTGAAATACCTCATAACTCATCTTCGAAAGGTTTCCGATAATTCTGAAGTTAACAAGGTAAGGAACGACTCGTGTTTTTTCCAAAATACTAATTCCTATGACATTTTCTTTATTGAACTAAGTTTGATATTATTCCAGCACTACTGCATTACTTCGTAAGATAGGCATCATTACTGTACTGAGAACTAGAAGTTTGTTTTTAGGAGAACATTTCTACTACAATAATGATGGAACTCAAGCCAACATAACTCTTGCAACAAAACTGATTTTTTTTCTTGTTTAACTAAGTAAAATCATGGAAAAATATTTCAAGCTTGACTGACCCTTCAACCTTATCATTTGATAAGGAAAAAGTTTCCAGAAAAGATGTCAAAAAATGAATGTACCATTCCATGAGTTAGACCCCATGTCTGTCATGATAGCCTACTCACAAAATATAGCAGCCTAGTACAGCTTTTGTTTCAAGAAATATCACCTCTTGTGAGCTAGGCTAGCTAGGTAGGCCATCTAGGCTGCAATATTTTGTGGGTAAGCTATGGTGACAGACATGTGGTGTAACTCATGGGGTGATTCATGTATTTTTTGACGTCTTCTTAAGGAAAAATAGTTTCAGCAAATAATGTATGTTAAAAATTGCACAGATGGAAATTCGAAACCTGGCAATTGTGTTTGGTCCAACTTTGGTGAAAAACACAGCAACAGACAACATGGCTACGATGGTGACCGATATGTCCGATCAGTGTAGGATCGTCGAAAGCGTACTGCAACATGTAAGTTGATTTCAAGACGTAATAAGTAATCATGAGTAATTACTATAAAAAAACAAAGCAATTACATGACGACATCATGTGCGTATGACGACATGAAAATGACGTTTTGTTGTTTGAATATTTATATGAAATTGATAGCTGAAAGTAGAGGATTTGTATAATGGCATTTTGGCATCAGATAATCTTTGCATCTAGACGTTTTTGAGTTGGAAAAACAACACTATCCTGCTGGCATCATTTTCTTCACATGATGTGATCATGTAAATATCGTTAATGAGCAAAAACCTAAGCACACAATGATCGTGACTAATAGTCTCTTTTCACGGGATAGTTTGCAAGCGGCCCTGAGAAATCTAATGGTCCGAAATTTGCGACGTTTATTAAAACCTTGGAGTCGTTTAAAACGCATAAATTTCGAATCGTAAACTTAATTAGCCTAGGATTGCTAGCAAATTATGCTTATAACTAAGGCCAAACTTGTGAATTTATCCAAGAATTTTTCCCCTTTGAAATTGTATTGCATGCATTGTATACTGTATAGCCGCATAACTTACACGGAAAAACTAGGAGCTTTAGGTCACCTAGATTAACAACAATAATTTATTGCTTATTGGCCATTGGTTTTCATCAAGGTATTATGGTGATAGATTTTTATTAAAAATTTTTTTTGTCGAGGTGAAAAAACCAACTGATAGTCAGTTCTGTCTATTGTTTTCTTTAACGTCAAGAACTTGGTTCGATTCTCGGGTTTATTGTAATAATGTAATCACCAATTTTCAGTAGCATCCCACAATGAATTGTGAAACTCACGATACATTTGGGTTGCATTTAGAGTAAATTGAATGTGCTGTTTTGACGTTGTAACACTGAATTAGAGCGAGGAAATTTTTGCTGGAGATCAAGAAGATGTTCCCACGTTTGTGCGTCGCTTTATGGTGTGAGAACTTTGCAAGCAACAGGTGATGGTCTACCAAACAGAACCAAGTTTCGAAACGGAAGTTATTGCATTGAAAAGCGTTGTATTTGCAGACGATTTTGTCTCCAGACTTTGAAACTGTTTATTTTTAGCTCAAAGCAGCTCAAGTAGGAGTAAGTTGAAAAGCTTTACTGTCGAATCCCTTTGTTTTTTTAAATTTAATTCTGAATTAAAGGTAAAGATTCAATTATAATACCTGAAACCTAGTTTTGATTGACTATTTTTACATCCTATTCGTATGGGAACCCAATAATGCACCCTTGATAACTGGTGTAACAGCTAGGACAATAGTCGAAAGATGATCCAAATTTGTATTAATGCTCTTTTTCACAAATGATAATTTTAAGTGTTTGCAGCAGTGTTTACTGACATGAACATGATGTAGTTCGACAGAATTTCTGAATTGTTCAAAAATACCCAGTTTTACGTGATGTCGTCAGTGAAGGTAATGTCATCTTGTACAAAGCTAGACCTAATCAAACTAACGAAACAAAAACTAGTTATCGAACGATTTTGAAATTAAACATAAGTTTGAAATTAAGCTAAAATTAGGTCACTGTTTCATCTGCATTACGTAATCATTATTGAATAGTGATTGTAATGAAAACGTTAAAATGTGTTTTTTTGTCGATATTTGCTTTTCATGAAGTTGCGATTTTCATTTTTTGCACAATGTTAACTACAATGAGTGATAAAGAATAGTTTCTCCGCTTTTTGCGTTTTTATCCTCTACTTACAGTCCTTTAATTGGCTTCTTAATCTTCCTTAAATGTTCTTAAACCTTTCCGAGACATTATGCGAGATATCCAATCATGCATCTGTTTTCGTGTCTTTAATGTATTTTTTTGAATTTACATGCAAGCAGACCAGCCGAATAGGCTACGCATTAGGGAAATGCAATATCATTCGAGATTTGAACCTAAGGGGACATATTTCAATAATCCTGTCTTCAAATGGCGATAGGATGCTGAAGGTTTTGAAATTGGCAAAAATATATTGAGTGACACAATTTTTCCGAGCACTTTTCAAATATTTGGCTGTTGGACACCTCTCGTTTGTTATAATTGTTCATGATTTTGCTTTATTTGGCAAACGTATGGTTATGCATTGCAAACGACGAAGAAATGATGACCTATTTAGCATATTTTGAAGAGTTGTGCCTGAGGGGAAGCTGTATTAATCATTATTCCAAGGTTATTTTAATAATGTTTTGCTAAATCTATTTTTTTTGTTTAACTTTGGATAACGTTGCCACAGACATCAAATTATCTCAGCTGGAAAAACTTCAAATATTATGCTAGGAATAGGTCTGATTCTTGCTAGTTTAGGTGCTTTTTTGAAGTATTATATTTGCTCATTTGAAATTTTTGCATTTTATTCTTGGTATTTCATTGTTTGTGCAAGCCTAATTATATTTGCTAGTGTTGAAAATTCTTATCCTTCATTGCAGTTCTTATTGCCCTGTGTTTTCCATTGTTTTGTCCTTTTTTTGTGCAATTATCAGTGTTCTCTTTTGAATTACAGTTATACATATTGAAGTTTTAAACTGCGTTGTAGCTTGCCTCTTGATACCCAACGGTGTATTTTATGCGAAATCTTGTTAAATTTTCTTCAATTTTAGATTATTTTTACCATTTAACTAACTTTAATAAAACAAATTAAATGCTTAGGCGACCTTTTTGTGCGTGATAAGTATTAACAGGGTCTGATCGCTTCTAGGAAGATAGTTTGTAAGAATTCTTCCAAACAGTAATTACCAGATATTAATTTTCAAAATAAACAAAGTACAGAGTGTTTTCAAGCAGTGCAATTTGAGAATAGTCGAAAAAATATTGCGTTACGGAATAAAATAATAACAACAAATAAAAACAAAAAAATCACTCACCAAGAATGCATATACGAAAATCATTACAAAAAAAGTGACTCATGTACTAACACTGAACAGTCAAACAAACAGACAGAAATGATGACACATTGCAAAACAATACATGAATGAATCAATATGGTCAACCAAGAAACACAAAAATCAATATAATCAAAAACAGCTACTGAAGAAGATTCAATCCGAAAAAAATTTAAAGGTGAAACGCATGAAACCTTGCCATTCGACATTGATTTGACTATTTTGTTTGCGATCAAAGCATGAATTTTTTTTTCTTTGTTCACTGCTTCGATTTTGGTACTACTGCGACGAGTTTCAAGTTCTGCTAATTGCTTGCAAAAGATGCAATTGCTTTTATGCCTTGTTTCTGTATTTGCTTGATATTTAATTCGTGCCCTTTTTTTATTTCAATTTTGATGATTTGCTTTTGGTTGGTTACTTGTGTACGAAGCAATTGTTATGTTCATTTTTTCAGAGAGAAAAGATTTTACTTACTCAGTGTTGATAAATTAAGAATGGTTTTGTGTTTTGCATTTTTCTTTTTGTTCATTTTGTTTGTTTGTTTTGTTCATTAAAAAATATTTAGTTTCAGCTACCAAGCAGTCGTGTCTATTGATAGTTTTATAATAATATTGGGGAATACATAATATGTTTGCTTTTTCAGGCATCGTGGTTCTTTTGCGAAGATGAAGAAAGAGCCAAGCTACTAATTCCCAGCCTCCCACCCCCACGTATCCAGCAAAATGAACCTAATTTGGATCATTTACTAGCCAATGTGGGAAGGACAACTGATGATGTATCAGGTACGACGTTACGTTATTAATTGCCACCTATGCCTTTACATAATTATTTTTAGACTCGAAAATAAGCGAGAGAATGTTTGTATATTTTGTATATTCGCAATCAACTAAATCAAACGGCCTGAACCATGTAATGAAATTACGCATCGATTACGCTACTTCATCAGCTCTAAAAAGCAAGCTAAAGTGAGGATAAATAGAAATAACCATACTATTTCTACGAAAGTAACTTGATTGTACTACCTCGTATAGGAAACTTCTTCCGGATTTAGTATTTGCATGACTTGTCTAATTTGGTCACAAAGTGCTAAGAGGCTTATTCTTGTTAAACATAGCAAAAAATGTGATTCACCCTTTAACCTTTTATATTCAATAACTTTACAATATTTTAATATATCTATACGGTAAGAACGTTGATTGTGATGAAGTAGCAAAATTTACATGTAAACAAAAATTTGCCCTCAAACGCATTATTTAAGTATTGTAGCGAAATGCAAAACCAAAGGTTCTAGTGAGTGCAATCTTTCCAAACAATCAATGTTACTGTTACAACGTTACATTGTGAAGTAGCAAAATCTGAATTACTGTTAAATTTTTTTCCTACTATTCAATTTGTTTCAAAGCAAAATTTAATTTGTGCGAACCGATCATGCCTTAGGTATTGATCGCGCGCCAATTTTGCTCATTTAGTTAAAAATGCTAGCTATGATCTTGAATATAAGTTTAAAGTCCAAAGACGTTTCGAACTAAGCTAAAGTATATCTACATCGACCATTAGTCAAAAATCTAACCAAAATCATGATCTTGATACCAGCTGCTGCATCAGTCAAAGATTTAAATACAAAATATTCAGGCGCGGTCTACCATTAATATACAGTCGTAAACTTGAGACCGTATCTTTTCATTTTAACAAACTTTGGGCTGCCACGGTTAGGTACAGTGGTGCAGTAATAAAACAACAGGATACGCTCACACGCTTACAATTTTATTTGAAGAAATTTGGTCTTAAGAAAACCCAACAGAGCGTTCGATAACAGAAACAGTCAGAGCAGAATATACAGTAGCATAAGATCATTGTATGGCTTTGATTAAAAAGTCTAACATACCTTTGTATGGCTTTAATTATTAAAATTAAATTTTATTATATATAATTATATTTATTATAATTAAAAATTATATAATATAAAAAGCATAGATCCAAACGTTTGTAATCAAAATATGCTTTAATTGTACTATTTGTAGTGTTTTTTTATGTACTCTGTTTACCTCAAGCATTAAATACCAAATTATAATTTTTTTGCGCATAATCTGCATTCGTAGAAAAATGAATTGGCTAAATAATATATGTGTATTGATTGCATGCAGCTAATGGTTCCTTCTCACTCATAAATCACAAATGTAAACTTTAAGTTTTCCCAAAGTTTAGATATGTCAATAAAATGGAATGTTTGAATGATTTTTAGTCGGGATAGGTTGTCCAGGTCCTCCATGAGTTGTTCTGATAATAACCAGCACGCTGTCCGTCCATCTTTGATTATCACGCTAATTTTTAACGAATCATGATGTCAACACCAGACAGAGATAGTTCAGTTGCAGGTCTGACCTTAAATTTCCAAACGCCTTAATTGTGATAATCACTGTTCAAATCGTGCATCGCAAAGACTCACTTCAGCATTAGCTTTTTATGAATAAAGCGAATTTGTAAAAGCACACAGCTGTAATTTCTATTCAATGCCATAGCTTTGAGCTACAAGCAAGCATAACATCAGTATTGCTTGCAATAGCTTTAGCGTTATAGCTTAGCACTGTGTGCAAGCAATCGTCTTTATTCACAAAATAGTTAATAAGTTAAGATGTCATTAAAAAAACAGGTCATGCAAACCTGCTATTAGCCCCCCTTTCCTGCTTTGGATTAATTTGGGGTTTAAGAAGCTAGCGATCAATTTACGCTAACACTTTTGTTAATATGCAAGAGTTAAATTTATTAAGCCTTAATTAAGTGTTGTTTAGATTTTGCGCAATTGTGATATTTTATTGCACAGCCAGCGTCATAGAAAAGTTTATTGCGGAACAATCATAATTCAAAAATTACACTAATTGATCAAAATTTATCATAAAATCAGTACGGTTTGAAACGGTGGAAATCTAAAAGGGAATAAGTCCTTTTCAAGTCAACCACTGTTTGTACTAATTAATTTCATGTAGCAACTATACATTTACTTTATAGCCTCAAGGCACATATTACCATGTGTGGATTCGTCAGATGTGGGCACAAACAACATTACAGAGCAGTGGTCGAGTGGATAGAGCGTCTGCTACTGATGCGGTAGACTCGGGTTCGATTCCCGGTCAGGTCAAACCAAAGACTATAAAAATTGGTATTCACAGCTTTCCTGCTTGACTTTCAGCAATTAAAGGGACAGTGTGAAGCCTCCGTCGTGTGTGGTGGACAGGTGGGCAGGTGGCAGCTTGACTCGAAGACCGAAAGGTCCCTTCGCTGTCTCCTGGCCAAGGCAACTTGGTGAATAAAATGTAATTACAATTACAATTATATCAAGAGCGCAGCGCAACAATTTTTTCAACCAGAAAAAGTGCAGCGCAAAAAGTGCAATTTATTTTTTTTAATTCTGAAGCGCAACCTAACTTCTGCAATGAACTTTTTCATTCAGTTGAAGCGCAACGTAATTCCGCAATTGCGGAACGGCCTTTTCGTACCAAGCGCCACCTAACTTCCGTAATTGAAATTTCACAGCACCATGCAAATACCGCATTATTTGCAATTTTAGACAGAAAGAGTAGATAATTTGCTAAAGAAGGCCGACATTTATCAATATTACGATCGAAATGAAACAACCTTAAGTTCAATTAAGAATTGCGATACTAACAAAATAAAATTGAAAGCGCAGCCCAATTAAAGCGCAACACATTTTTGAGACTTTAGTCCGCAATGCAACTTCCATAATATTTCAAAATAAAAAATTAAAGCGCAACGCAACTTTCGCAATTGCGGAGGTTGTGCTCTGCCCACCTCTGGCATTTGTGCAAAAGGAGATGATATAGCAACAGCCATTGACTTGCAGTCCGCTACCAAGGCTAAAAAGTGCATCGGTTCAATTTGCATTATGTTGGTTCAGAA
The DNA here is from genome assembly GCA_963965965.1 of Trididemnum nubilum. Taxonomy (NCBI): domain Eukaryota; kingdom Metazoa; phylum Chordata; class Ascidiacea; order Aplousobranchia; family Didemnidae; genus Trididemnum; species Trididemnum nubilum. The sequence goes on along the minus strand of OZ014473.1, from coordinate 8,418,418 downwards.
GAAACAAGGCATCTATTTATTACAGCCGCATAGACTGTACAAAGCGGAAATTCACTTTTCTATTCAATCATAAGGCCGCCTGCCAGTATTTAGAGAGGAAGTCAATTCATACCTTCAAATAAGCTGAATATCAGCAACCCTGCGGAAAATATTTTTAATTGTTTTTCGTTTGAAATTTTAGCCACCATATTTGTTTTGAAACACTTTTTTGGTTTTGCACTATTGTTTCGATATAATTTTATACTTCTGCTCTGATAAGTAAAAGTGGAAGTCAAAGAGAACGAATCAAATTATTGGCCATGAAGGGAAAGAAAGACAATGTCTTGTTTAGGAAAGCTGGTTTAGGGAATCTGCATCATAGGAAATCAGTAACAAAAGCAAAAACGATTCATTTTCTTCACCCAAAATTTACAAGAAGTAAAAATAATCACATTGCAGCTATTTTTAACTGATTTCCAGAAGCTAGATCGGTTTATGACGTAATTTTTATCGCGGACATGCCGCAACCTAAACTTAAGTCCGGTCTACAGTTCAACATCGGATGCAAAATCGTGAACATGCGAGCGTATATTTAATTTCCTTGAACCAACTGCAGTTTGTACGTTACAATGTCAGTAAGGCAGTACGTCAGGTGTACCAAATTTTTGATCAAAATAAGCTATGGATACGCTCACGATATTATGCCCGGTAGAGAACTAGTCCTAAAGCGATAAAATTTCGCTTTAGTTAACATTTTAACGTTTATATTTTTCCTTAGCACGCTGCTTTAGTGGCAGATTGGTGCCGTGCTTTTCATCATTGTAAGTGACTTTATGACGTCATAGTTGGTTGCATGCTTCACGTTTTTATTGTGTTGTAATTGCATTGAAATGACCATGATTGGCAACCGTGCAAAGCAACATATTCTTTGCAAGATGCCAGCAAATGGTACCCTTTATCAAAATATAGTTGTGTGCCAAACAATAATCAAAAAACGAAATATTTAACCCAGGTTAGCAGCATTGTCTGACATTTAAGATTTTGCATTTATGTTGTTCGTTGGCTAAGATTATGTAACTGTTGCTCAGCAAAATGACATTTCAACTATTAAAGGCCAACTTGTGATGAGCTTGATTTCATTATACTCGCTGTGTTACGCCGAAGCGTTGTAACGAGTAAAAGCGGTCCATCACCGCGTCATTGCTCCTGCGGGCAACACAGCTCGTTTCAAAGAAACGTCGCAGCGGTGGCGAGCCGTTGGCAACACAGTGTCCGATTTGACCGGCCCGAGATTTTAACTTCAGACCTCCCGCTCTAGAGACGAACGCGTTACCGCTCGACCAACTAGCCGGTTTGATCGCCCTTAATGCTTTGCATGTTTTTGTTTTAGATACCGCAAGTGAATCCTCTAAGTCAAAGGTAAGTTATTCTAAACATATTCGTGATTAACATAGACATTAAAGAAACAGCTCAGACGTTATATCTACTGTAAATAAACCTACTTATAAACTCCAAAATATTATTGCTAGCTCTAAGCGTTACATACTCATAAAGTACACGTTGTTTAGCAAACACAGCTATTAATAAACAAACGGTCGCCCAACATCAGTGTAATTGCACCCAGCGATGCCAAGCCACTCTAAAGTTACCCTGTTGGTAGTAAGCAAATAAAGAAAAAATCCTTACTAGCAAAGGCGTATTTAGGGGGAGGCCATTGTGCCATGCTCCCCTTTTTGGGGTGCCAGTAATGCATCAATATCGAAGGATAGTGCGCAAAATTCAGTCATGGCCCCCTCTTTGCAATTTGGGCAGAAAAACGGGCTGAATCTGGGTGAAGACCTTTTTTTGGTCTTCACCTAAATCTAGGCAGAAAAACGGGCTAAATAAGAGTGAAAACTATTTTTTTAAATTTGGGCAGAAAAACGGGCTAAATCTGAGCGAAGATCTTTTTTTTTGTCTTCATTATTCTCAATTTCCCGCCCCCCCCCCCCCCCTTTCGAAAATCCTGCGTACGCCACACTGCTACTGGTCTGTATGCTGGAGGGGAGATATTTTTTCTCCGAGTAACTCAAAATCAACTATACTGTACAAGAGATTTTATTTTAACCAAGTTTTAGAAGCCGCGTTTCCGATCCACTTGTAGAAAGATTGTCGCGAGAAATCCTTACAATTACAATACGCAGGTTATGTTTTCATTGGTTTGATCGCGGAGGAAAAAAAGCACTTTTATCATCAAATATGCTGACCTTTTTGTGATTTCACTAGTCTTTGAAAAACTTTTCCTCTGCAGATTTACATGTTTCAAGAACTTCTAGTGTGGGTTTGAAAATTTGAGATTTTATGAGTTTTTTTTTCAGATATCTCTTGTGTCGGAAAAGGAATCGTTCTCGCGCGATGTCATGGACAGCATATTTGGTCCAGGAAAGCAATGGCTGGAAAACCCATCCGATGGAGGAAAAGATTTTGGGGCAAAAAGATGCAGTGATGATGAGGAATTTGATTTGGATCCTTCACAGAAACGCGAACTCCCCCACAATAATTCCCATTCAGATGTATCCAGGATTACACACCCTCCTAGTAACGCACAGCAGATGTTAATTGGAAGACAAGTAATGCCAGGAACTAAAACCAATCGCCCACTTAGCAAAGAATATTTGCCACTTGACTACAACAGCAGATTGAGAGAATTCTTTGTTGAAAATATGGAATGGCTTGGTAGGATTGATATAAACCGATCCTTTCCTCATCTTTCCTCTTCGTCAGCGGAGTCATCTCCTCAAGTGACTCCGCGCACTAGTGTATTAGGTTTGCCTCAACCTGCAGTGCAACGCACTTATCCGCGACAACACTCGAGACGTTTATCTGACGGGAAACTTTCATCACAGAGTGTCTCGCCACGTGCAGAATACAGCAGGCAAATCAGCACACCATTGTCTTCACCCCATTTACAGCGTAACAATCGATCTCAGAAAGATGCAACATCCAAAACAGTTCCGGCAGGCTTTTGGCCCACTGGAACAGTATTTCGTGATTTATGGGACAACCAGCCAAGATCGGTTTTATCCAGTCGAAGCCGATCAGAAGTTAGTTCACGAGAAAGTTTAATGGCAGATGTAGAGTCTGATTCGGATACCTCTATTTTTATTGGTGAAACTTTAGAAGAAAAACTAAGAAATTTAACCAATCTTAATAACAAATTAGAAAGGCGCTCTGCTAGAAGACAAGGTAACGGGGAATGCCTCAATCTTAAACACCCCACAGCTTCAACGTCCATAAAGACATTGAAAAAGAATATAGTGGCTGCAAATGGAACTGGAATGGACAGTTTTGAAAATCTATCCTTTTCAAAAAAGAGTTCACAAGAACTTTATCAAGAACGTAAAGCCCAGCGGCAACAACATCGCGGTATAACAAAAAATCAGAGGGCAAATCGAAAAGACTGCATCGATCTTTCTCGTTGCATCTCCGACGAAAATGTTTATGCTCTCACTGATCCGATTCGTCAAGGTGCGCGAACAGACGCTGATGTACATACGTCAGCTTTACGGAAACAATTGTTTGCTGATAAAAGCAAACGACGTCACACTTTGGGAAGCGGAGACTTTCCTGATCCTAGTTTTTGGGAAAGTTCCCAGTCTGTTTCCTTGCAAAACATCACGCGCGACATTCATGACATGACGTTATCACGACTACGGCCTCAGCTCAGGGCTTCAGCTCCATCGTTATTTCCTCAAACTCCTAATACCCGCCTTTTATGGTATGGAGTTCCTAATCCGAGGCCTGATTGGACTAGAAAACCCGAAACTCACATTTAAGTTTTATGTAAAAGAAACTAGCGCACCTTCTCGATGTTTCCCTAAGCCTCTAATGCGTTACAGTAATGACCCGCTTACTCGTAACCCTCTTTTCAACGATCAGCAAGTACAAGAATGCGGAAACTGTTGGTTGCTCAGCCAGTGGTACATAAGAAATTTATCCACATTGTGGCAGTGTAGATCTTTGGATCTTGCTTCGTTTTTTGAACAGAGTACAATGACTTAACTATTGAATTCCTATGTAAGTAATAGGGTTGTTTGATCCAGACATAAGTTGCATTCAGAAAGCTTGTTTGTGACAAGTTTTAACGCAACTGCAAGCGCACAAAATCCTTAGTTTAAAGTAAAGCCATAATTTTGATCAGCTTCAACAGTAGTGTTATTTGTTTCCCGTTATTATACTTGCCATAAACTTTGTAAGCATCTCAGTTTTACCTACACTATTTCCAATGGAGCACTCCAACGAAATCATTTAAATACACCATATTACGTGCGTTGAACAATATCCTGCAAACAACACAACACTGAACACTTTTGTCACCTCATATGCAAGGTTTGCTAGTAAGCTTAGTTGTTCTTTATTACCTTGTTGAGAATCAAAATAGTTCAATCAGCTTCTCTAAAAAGTTCATTTAGGTGATAAATTTAATGAGGTTATGATGGCGGTATCCAGTTACCTCATTTTGAGATTCGGCAGTAAAATGTTACTGTAAAAATTTCGTCTTAAAACGATTTCGAGAAACGCTAGTTTGCAGACCACGGTGTTCGATTCTATTGTGCACAGAACCGTTCGATTCCATCAAAAACCTTCAAAAACTACGACAGAGTGTAAACTGTAGAGCCTTTCTTGTCTGATAGATATCAAACACAATGCTTTGTGGGACAAGACAATGAACCAAAATTATCGTTGATTTGCATGAGATAAAACCTTAAACCAGTACATGAAGCCATCCAGATTCAAGGTTAGAATTTGATTAACAGTCACTTACGGCAATGTTTTAGGTCAGTTACCATTCGTATGAATACTTTTTATTTGTATTTTAAAAGTTACTTTTCTAACCAAGCCGAATTAGTAATTGTTGTACTCGTTTTAATGTACTTATTGCATAGATTATTGATACGTCATAAATGTGTAGTATTTAAAAGTTCAAAACTGAACCCTTATAATGAAATTAATTGCTATTTATGATTTGAAAATTCTACTGAAAATGTTAAAATCCACAAAAGATGTGTACTTATGTACGTTTTTTTTGCTTATTCCTTTTTTGTTTGCTGTTTGTGTTTTTAAGTTCACACTTCGTCAAACTTCTTTATTTTTTAGTCAGTGAAAAAGCATGCTATTTTTGTCATTTCTGATTTTTTTTTGTGATGGTATAAACTTACATTGATTGTTATTATTGCATAACTATGTTTTTTGTTACAGCATGCGCACTTAACGGACATAGCCTAATTTTGGCTTTAATAAAAATGATATAATACTTACAAGGAAAAATCAGCTTTCGTATGCTTATCTCAGCAATATACAAAAGAATTAATTATAGAATAGAAACCTGTTTGTAATAATTTATCTACTCATTCATGGATTGGGTTTTAAGTTCATGCTTATTTTAAAGTAGCAGTTTTCCAACGTTCTGCAGTTTGGATGCAATTTCCATTAATCAACTCAGCAAAATTATCCGCGCAATCCCGTAAATCCGAACACAAAAAGTAAAACGCAACTAATGTATCGAAGTTTATTTCGCAGTCGCGGATTACTTCATCTGAACGAGAACGATATAACACTATTTACTTTTGTTCCAAAGCGCCATCTTTTGACCCTCTTCCTCTAAGCCTCACAATCTTTTTTGGTACTTCACTAAACTCTGAGCTGAATATGATATTCCCTTCTGAAAGTCCTACTTTACTGCAATAAAGCCTCTTTATTATTTCTATTGTTAACTGCACTTTCTTATCCTAATCAATTGTAGACTACGAAATACTGAAGGTTTAGCCTTAAAGTTTCATATAATGCGATAACAGATCACCTGTATTCTGTATCTTCCACTGCTGCTACTATGGTATTTTCAAGACCACGCAGCACAAAAGAGATATTGTACTTTTTCAATAATGAGAGAAGTAATGCAGCATTCATAAACATATTTTGTTTGAGCAAAAACTATACCATTTGCGACCATCAACGCTTTGTGGCTTGAATTTCTAGGTGCTAACTTTTTGAGATAATTGTCCAAGATTTCAAAGAAAAATCAGCTTGAATTCTTGACTCGGGTATATGACCATTGCAGAACCTACCTAATGAAATCTGATGACATAATGTTTAAAAAACTTCAACCCAATAAAACACACGCAGTAGTTTTAAAGTGTAGAAATGTTACTAACCTTGGTTTAAAGTAAACCTTTACTATGGTAACATCAAATTCAGGATTTCCGTACGAAACTTCGAGAAAGCCACTGTCGGGTTCAATGCGAAATCTACCTTTTGCTGGAGTTAAGATGTCTAAAGATTATATTAGTAGAAAAAATTACTGCAATTATCATTATTCACCAAGCTGCTTTGGCCAGGAAACACCGAAAGGACTTCTCGGTCTTCAAGTCCAGTTACCACCTGTTTACCACACACGCTGGAGGCTTCACACTGTCTCTTATTGCTAAACGTCAAGCAGGAAGCTGTAATTTTATAGTCTTTGGTTTGGCATACTCTGGAATCGAATCAGAGTCTACCGTTTCAGTAGCAGCTCTATCCACTCGACCACTGATCGGTATACAACATCAACAACACTTTAAAGAAGCAATTGGGCAAGTTTAATGTTTCATTACTTAAATCAGATAAGAACCAATGAAATAGAAGTTTAATTTCGGAAAATTTGTACAATAAATTCCACATCGATAAAAATTTTATACCAATTCCATATAGTTCCTTCCGTTTGTGTTTGTGAAAGCGGAATCCAAAACACCCTTTAGCAGGCCAAAAAGTTAAAAACAACGTAACCAAAAATATCTCAAATAGCTAAGGGTTTTGATTTTTCGAGAAGGCATTTTTTAGTTAAAAACAAATTTAAAAGCCTTCAGTAAACAGAAACTCTCAAAATATAGAGCTGTTGCCACTATTGATGAAACAGTTATACGTCATTTCAAGCTCGATTTTAACAAAACCAAATGCTTACTTTTAACTCTTGCATGCCATCTAGCGTCAACTGGAGATGGGTTTGAGAGGTAGAGTAATAAGCTTGTTTCTTGTCCGACAAAGACATGATTGAAGTCTAGAATTTCTGTATGTACTTTGATTGCCGGGCATTGAATTGTTGCAGACAATGGATAGCATTGTTGCGTATCATTACAGTACTGAACAATCATATCGGTTTTGTAGTGCAATTGTTTGAAACCTAAACAAGAATCTGTTTACGGCTTGCTCTTGAAGACAACAAGTTAAACATACTACTTTTTCAATAGTTTCAAAATTAAAAGTTCTGTCTAAAGAATGAAAAAACGTCAAAAAAGAGCACAAAGTAAACACATAAAAATCAAACACCTCGTATCTGTAATCAGCTATACCTAATCAAAATGCAACAAGATGTTATATGCAAGTAAAATTCAGTAATTCATCCACCAGTAATTTCAGGAACCCTTTGGAAAATTAATATTCAATCTTTACGTCAATCTTAAGCTTCCATAACAATAAATAAATTCAACGGAGACATCTTCTACTAAAGATAAATACTTGAATTAAATTATTTTACCAGCATGCATTCAAGTCAGGTACGTATTGCACTAGATTTTGCAATCTTTTGCTTTCTTATAACAATATAAATTGTCACAAACGGGAATTAAAACGATGTCACTTTTTTACTTCAGTAATGAAATTTCGTAGTTGATGAATCAATAGACTTTGGTTCAATTCTCGGTCAAATAAAATCAGCTATTTTAAAATTCATATTCAGAGTTTCCGGTACTGGCCAGTTAGTCGAGCGGTAACAAGGTCGTCTTTGAAGCGTGAGATCTCAGGATTAAATCTAGGGCCGGTTAGATCGGACACAGTGTTGTCAACAGTCCGCCACCGCTGCGATATTTTCTTCGAAAAAAGATGTGTTGCTCAGGTGCAATGTCGTGGATATGGGGCCTGCCAACTCGTTACACGCCTCGACGAAATACAGCCGCAATAATGAAAGATTTAAGCTGTCCGGTTGATGTTTTGTGTTAAAACGATCAGCGTGATGCCTCCGTTCTCTATGAGTGGTAGACAAGTGGGTAAATAGAAGCTTGAATCGAAGTCTCCTGGCCAAGTAACCCTGGTTAACAAATGAAGAGACTTATGAAAACTCACCGTGGCTTTCATCAATCGCTATGATTCCATCCTTTTCTTCTTCAAAACCATGTGACTTATTGAGATAACACATGACGTCATCATTGTTTTTGAAACCTACTTTGACCTAAAGTTTGAGAATTATTACGCACAATGTTCGTAGATTTAAATAGAAAATGTGCACTCCAGCAACGTCCAGCCATATCAACGTTGTAATCTGATCCATTTCTAAATGTGGTGGCTTGGGTTGAAATGGCGGGACAAACTTACCGAGGGGGTTGACCCTAAGCATCTCGGAATTTTTTGGACCACCAGATGAACTACGTACACGTTAACATTTGCAAACACGACTAAAAACATCTTCAAACTTCTACATTTCGACTTAACAGGAGGATTGTATTTGAATAAGACACCCCAGATGATATCGATTACGGGTAAAACAGTTCGTAGGGTTTTAAATTTTTAATTTTTGACGTGTACTGTGTTATGGTATGATATTCGCTCTGGCCTACGCTGTAGAGCGCTTTTTTGAATCGGTTGAATTCAAACTCCTCTCTTCATAACAAGAGGATAAACAGATTAAGATACAGCAATGATGACAAAAGTTTCGAGACTATATGCAAACAGACCGAGGATCGAAAGCAGAATCATACCACTAGTAGGGCTACACACCGCAGCTAGACGAGACAACACATTAAATGAAAAACACCATTGCAAATGTGATTCTTTGCTTCGAAAGTGTGATAAATGTTGTTCCGCTTGCCACTTGATGGCATCCTGTTGTTAAATTCTGTCAGCAGCATAGGTGGTTTAGAACAGGGAACGGCAACCTTGTTCATACTGCGGACCAGTTAAAAACTGAAATTATTTCGCGAACCGGTTCTCGAAAATAAATACAAATGTTTAGCAATGTACTGCTTTCTGTAAACCGAAATTATTTCAAAAAATTATTGTTCTATTTCCTGTAAACTGAAATCCTTTCATCACAAGATGTTAAAACTAGTGTAATCAAATCTTTTTTTTTTAAGTGTCAAAACGCAATTGCATTCAACTTTACAAACATATAAAAACGCATTTAACCTGGAAAAGTATACGGGTTGGTAACGAACTCTCCATGGACCAGTGGTAGCCGAACACTAGAGGGTAAAGGCATCGTTTTTACGCCAACTTTGATTGCATGATCTGGATTTAACTCGATGATCACGTTGTTGTGTTCTTAGATAAGGCACTTTACGAAAATTATCTCTGCTTGGTGGCTCGGACAAGCAGCAGATTTGCATGGGAAGAAGTCAAAAGTCAACCGGAAAACTTAAAAAATGGTCAACTTTTAAACGAGTGCAGATTCGTTCAAACAAAAGCGCCACCGTTGCTTTTGCGTGACAGGAGGATAAAAATGTATCATTCATTAAATGAAGTCGACTCATTTCGGGCGCTCGATAAACTTGAAAGCTGCTCTTCAGTCATATTGCTGTTCAGTTTTCTTACATTGCCACAATTGTCAACTTCTCTTACTGTTTCTGTTCATTAAACTGTGAAAAGTATTTCGATGCCGGTAACAAAAATTAACATGGCAGCTTGAAGAGAATATTACATGATCTTAAAGCAGCTGGGTGTGGGTTCGATTCCCGAACTGGCAAAGCTATTATTTATTATTTGAAAACCACTTAAACTTCATTTTACACTGAGACCAAACAGTCTAATCGCTCGAATGATCCAATAGCTTAGCCTGGCCAAAAGCTTTCAAAGTGAAAACCTAAAAAATAACCATGCGTTGTGTACGACATACACGCAGAGTCCATGATTCATACGTTTCACATGAACCCACCCAAAAATGAATAAACTGAATACGAAAAAAAATCGAACAGTTCTTTGCTTTCTATTTAAAGTCCAGTCACGCTGCAGCGCTCTACCAACGTGGAAAAGCAGTAATGCAACTCAAATTTATAACGTTATAACCCTTTACAGTAAAACTCACACCCAATCAATATTCAACTTCAGCAAAAATAGCGAAAACGACAGGAGATACACAAAGCAACTATCAACACAATCGCAAAATTTCTTGAGAAATTGATAAAAAAATGAAAAAGCTGTACCATCAGTTGACTTAAAGTATATACGAAAAGCACTCAACATGAAAGATCCACTCTGCAAGAAACAGACAATATTCAAACAATCGGCAATTGGGCATTAACAGAAGATGTTACTGCGAACTCGAATTATTCATGATATTACAGGAAACTGTCAAAATTCAATATTAAATGTTAATTTTTTTTGGACCACGTCTCCTTAGCATAGATTTGATGATAGATCGTATTTTCAAAAATTTGTTTAGGAATTACATCGAGCAATCTACTCAGATTAGTGGTTTTCAACGATGGTTCCACGGAACCCAAAGGTTCCGCCAATAATTCCTGGGGTTCCGCGACGTTACGAGTAAAATCGTCAATGGCTGCGGTTTTCGGCGCGACCCCGTTTTACTTTTGATTTATTTGCAGATCTAGACAAAACTCGCAGAAAAAGTGTTGTATCCCGCCCGAAGATCTTTTTTTTTATTATCGGCTCAAACGTCGCAGAAAAGTTACGTTTCTCTGAGGCATTTTCACAAGGATTTCAAGATCTTCGCACCTTTTCCGGCACTAACGCTGCAGGTGAAAAGTTAGAGGAAACACTGGATGTCATAGTACTTCGTCAAATTGTATGGGCTTCCTCGAGCCTCTGAAAGTTTCATTGGAGTTCCAGTCCACCGAAAAGGTTAAAAACCACTATTCTATACTAACAAGCATGCGATAAATATTGATATTTATGCTGTAAATAGTTGAAACACTAAAACTATTAGAGACTAGAGCGTAGGAAATATCCTTTATGGTTTAAATTCAGGTAATCTACAATAACTTATAGGTTAATATTAGACCTAACGTTAGCAAAAGCAACACAAAGCCAATTACTGCTGAACTTATTACTAAGATTGTCAAATTTCCAGGTTTCGCATTTTGTGTTGGTGGAAGGCTATCACAGTGTCCAATCAGGTCTTGGAGTGATTTGTTTGAATGTTTCTTTGGATATGTACATTTGAAACAATCTTCTGGCAGTCCTTCACAATAAATATCAAGCTGCGCTGAAGAAAAAGCATGTAGGAGATCACACGTACAGTTCCACCAATTGCGTTGCAAAAAATAACGCGAAAACGACCTATCGGAAGGTTCTGCAATTGCTCGGATCATATTGCTGGACAGATCAACATCCTGTAAATTGACAAGGTTCACATGCCAAAGTGCGGACACATATTTGACAAGATTATGCGAAATATTTAAGTGTAAAATACTCGAAGAAATGAGAAAGTTCTTGGGGAGATATCTCAAGAGATTACCAGATAAATTAAGACTTTTCAGATTGTGAAAAGACGAGAATAAATTGGGATACGGGATGATAGCAATTCGATTGTAACTTATGTCTAGCATTTCTAGTTGAGAAAACGGATAAAAATCTTCGTAACTAACTCTTGTAATCCAATTTCGAGATATGTTGATGAATTTAATCGAGTTTTTGCCCTCGATTCGAAAGAATTCTCCAAAAGTTCGTTTGCTGAATGACGCTTTGTGGATATCAACAGTTTTAAGATTAGTTACATTTTTCAGTCTAATAACACCAAAACCTATATTCCCACACTGGTTGACGAAGAAAGATTTTAGCTGAGGTAAATTTGAAAATGTAATATTGCTTAAATATTGTTTGTTTTCTACATTAGCATGCTCCATAATGCCATTATCTATCTCTAATGCAATAAGGTCTTTCTGGCTTCTAAGAACATCCAAGGTTAAAAGACGCTGGGAGAAATTTCTCAGTTGCAAGTAATGGAGACGAATTGATTTGAAAGTTGATGGGTAGTAGATTAGGCCAGGGCGTCCTATCCTTAAAATTTTAAGACTTGCTCCATTTAAAAAAGGCACAACGTCATTCGAAAAACTAAAGTTATTCCCAAATAAGTTCAATTCTCGTACAGTTGTTTTATTGTACGAGTATACCATTAACGATAATTTGTTGTTGTTTAAGGAAAGAGTCTTAAGTTTTGAACTGTTCTCAAATATAGCAGGCATAAAGAAGGAAACTTTGTTATTGTCCATGTAGAGATCTGTCAAATTGGGCAAACCGCTGATTAAATGCATATTCAAATCGCTGACTAGGTTGTAACTAAGGTCAAAAAAACGAAGGTTTATATTCGTAAGAATGGGCCAAGATCTACCGTCGAAGTAGTTGATATTTATTCTGTTGTGCGATATGTTCAGATGAGTTAGCTTTTGCAGCTTCTGCAGTAACGTGCTAGGCAGATCGATGAAGTTGTTCTGTGACAAGTCAAGTCTCTTCAAGCTTCCAAATACACGCCGAAAGTTCTTTGCTTCAAGAAACGATAAGCTGCAAAAACATTTCTCTCCGTAAAATACAGAGGTGGGCAGCACAAGTCATAAAAGTTGCGCCACAAGCGCACGCGCAACTGCTCTGAAAATCTTGCGCCGCAAGCATTTCCGCAAGCCCAAAAAAATAATTGCGCCGCAAGTGCAACCGCAAGCACAAGTGAGACGTTTTAAAAAGTATAATTCTAATTGACTCACTGCTCAAACTGCGCTGTAGGCTACAGTACAAAACCAATATTCAAAACAAATCATGCACGCTACCAACTTAGTAAACAAAAAATTAATGATTTCCTTTAAAAAACACAAGCATTTGAAAACGTGCATCGCTTAACCTCTTTGGCGAAGAACGTCTTTATACCTAACGAAAAAATACTCTCAACAACCGCACTTAAAGGAACCGTGGTGTTAAAAAATTCTATTAATAGAATCATCATGTGGTGGTAAGCGAACGACTTCGGAGTTTGGAGTCGCTGTTTTTCTTATGGCTCGTTAAGGAAATCCTTTACAAGTTTCGATACATATACTGTGCTTTTGGAGCAATTAGCATCACTCTCTGACAAATGGAGTACACTAAAAAAATCGTCTTGTTTTTTGTTCAAAAAAATTGAACCACCCAATATTTACTTATGAGAGCTATACCACAGTATACTGTGGCTGCACCAATGTGTCACTCTTGTTTGCAATATCTTTCAAGTTTTCCCGGATTAGTAAAAAAGTTGTAATTAATAGTTTTCGTTGTTTCTTGTTTAAAAAGCCGGAATGTTGCGAGTAACGCGTTTAACCGATCAGTGGTCGAGTGGATAGAGCGTCTGCTACTGAAACGGTAGACTGGGGTTCGATTCCCGGTCGGGTCATACCAAAGACTATAAAAGTTGGTATTCACAGCTTCCCTGCTTGACGTTCAGCAATTAAAGGGACTGTGTGAAGCCTCCGCCGTGTGTGGTAGACAGGTGGGCAGGTGGCAGCTTGACTCGAAAACCGAAAGGTCCCTTCGCTGTCTCCTGGCCAAGGTAACTTGGTGAATAAAATGTAAGTACAAATCCTATAATTTGTTTCTTGTTTAAAAAGCCGGAATGTTGCGAGTAACGCGTTTAATGCCTAAAGCAAGAGTAAGTTTTTTTTAGAAACGAGTAGCGTATTTCTAGAAAGACAATTAAGAAAATAATTTTTCTGTTTAAAATTTGATTTTACAACCATTTTTTAAATTACGCAATTGGAAAGTTTTTTTTGAAAAATCGGCAAAAAATATTTTAGAAAAATACATTTCAGCGAAAGAAGACCCCTGCTGTAAATTCAATGAAAGTTTTGCAAGCAATAGACGATTGAAATTTTCCATGACAAGGATTTATGTATTTACGACCTCGTCATAGGCGTAGCCAAAGGGGTCGGTGGGGGGGACAAAAAGTTCGCCCTTCTCTCAATTGAAATGCTTCCAATGATAAAAATAATAACAATAAGCCTTATGTATTTTCAGTTTTTTTCAGCATTTCCGCGTATACAGCAGTATAAGAGTACAACAGATTAATATTAATATTGACGACTAGATGGCCAGGGCCATCTTTAAATCAAATTTTTACCATCCAATTTAAATGCATATCCTGGGAGAAAATCAAGATTTTTGTTCTAAAACTTGCAACCTTAGGCCCACATCTAATCATTTTCTGAACTTAATGCAATAACATGACTACTTAGTAACCATCTATTGCACAAATCACAATCCACCTCGCCAGTTTTTATGCTACAAAATACTTTTGACAAGAAAAATTAGCTACGCAAAATGCTTACTGAACAAATTATTGAATTTGAATTTAGGGGGCCTCTGCCCCCTAGTCGAACATGTACTCCTAAACCCGGTTATTTTCATGACAAGACAAAGATCTCCAAAGCAAATACTCGTATAATTATTTACTGCTAAAAATATTGCAGGAGGTAATGTACCTTGCTTCTTCCACCTGGGCCAAGTCACTTACAAAATTTAACCATCAAACTCAAGATTTTAAACGTGTTTTGGGCTGGATTTGTAAGTAAAGGGAAGACTCACCAGTTTGATTTTTTCAATAGGCTTTTAAATCTTAAAAATTTAGCTATTTCAAATGGCTCTAAAAGCGTACGAAATACGATCCAACTGGTATTAAAATAGCTGTTTTTTCAACAAGATTACAAAAACTTGACCAGCGGCCGGCCCCCATTCCTCAGTCTGTAATACGTTTGGGTTAAACAAGCTTGCTCACCACGTCTCCCAACTTGGACAATTTTGGAAATTTTTTTCAATTTTTGGTTCAAGTCGTTTTCTTTTAGCAAAATCCAAATTACATGCCAACCCAAGCCCCGACTTCTGATCCTCCATTTTACGATATCTTTGTCCCATAAAAAGTCCCTCTTTTCGAAAAATTTTGATAGCGTTATTGCGTGTGATTTGCGGTTAGGCCCTCCCCTCCAATCAAAAATCCTGGCTACGCCTATGTACCTCACAAATGGTTTTTTCTTAACTTTCAACACATTTGATCGAAAAACAATCATTCCTAATCTACAGTATTTGAATTGCGCTAACGCGATTGCGCTCAAAATTGCCAAAATACTTGCGGCGCAAGCGTCAGCGCAACCGTTTAAAAATAATTGCAGCGAAAGTGCTATTGCAAGTAAAATAGTTGCGCGGTAATTATTGCGGCGCAAGTGCCCACCTCTGGTAAAATATTAGGCTGCCGAAGTTTAGACACGTAGAAATTCAGTTTAAAATGAAATTCAGTTTAAAATGAAATTCAGTTTGACGTAAAGCAAATATTCCACGCACTAAACACTCAATATTTTACGCTAAAAAGTTTAACGAGTTAGTGAGTTCTTTCAGCGTCACGCATGGCTAACACAGTTTCTTCGAAAGTTATTGCAACGTCACTGGCAAGCCGCAGAATTTGAAGCAATAAGTTTGGTCTGTCGCCCATGATTGAACTCTCGTCTCCAGAGACAAGCAAGCAAACTACATCATTTACCATTGGAAAAGAGAACACTTTTTTGATGTAGCAAACCCAAATTAATAAAATATTTATGTGATTTAATAAAACCATATTGCGAATAATTTTGATTCAACAACACATAATAACCTGCAACATAACATATACTAAACATACCACATGCTTACCTGTTATCGCGTAGTGTTATGAAAACAACTCTTCGAGGAAAAGTCCACGTGACGTTTTGCAGAGACCTTTTTGAGCAAAACCACTCATTTTTTCTGCAACTACATGGTGCATTGCAATTTGGTTTAGACATACTCTGTTTAAAAGAACTTGAAAAAACAGCATAGGCAACCAAAAACAATGCTAAATGCATTTTTCTAGCCCATACAACAGACAGATCGATTCACATTACCTGTAGAATTTTTTTTATATTGGCATAGCCTTAACACAGTACCTAAATAGTGTCAATAACTACTGTTAAACAAGGGGTCATTCTTACGTTAAAAACACAAGTAGCACAAAACGTCATAAAAAGTCCATTTACATTTTAAACAAGGTTCGTAGATGTGACACGCATGTTCAAGCATACGACTGTATACTACAAAATTGAACATTACTCTTGTCGCTGGTTTGGGCAATCCAAAATCGGGAAAGCCAAAATACAGTAATATGTGATAGTGTACGCCAAAGCCCGCAAAAACAACCAAAAATTAAGTGTTGGTGCAGTGACTAGACCATAGTTTAAATCCTGTTAATGATCATTGCTGTGTATACGCTACTCTACATCATACTTTGTTCTGCTGCATATATTTAACTTTACCCTAGTTTGTTTGCTGTGGTTGTTGTTTGGCAAACCAGAAATTAAAAATAACTGCTACATAATTTGCTATTATTTTCCTTGTTTTTCAGGTTTCGGTGAAACTAACTATCATTTTAAAACGGTTCATTCTATTTTTACAACATCAAACTTCATTTCAACTTTTAGTTTCTTATGAGCTTACTAGCAAAGAAATAAAAAAATAGTGCTTATGTTGCAAAGTTTCCACTTTCCACTTGTTACCAATTAATGTTTTACGTATTTGCCTAAAGCAAAATATTGGCCAATTGTGCATGTAAAAGATTTTGGAAGATTTAAAATAACAGTTTCTCCGCAGTCAACGTAGTCCGATATAATCCATTGTCAAATTTACATTGCCGACGTAAGAAAAAATAAAAGTACAAAAATAATCTTCAAGATTAATTTTTGAGAGTAACAGCAACTATTTAAAATAATATTAACTATACAAACGCGTCTTGGACTTGACCTGTAGGCAAAGGAGAGAGACTAAAGGGGTTGGGCAATTTGATTCTTTCAAACGGCTTCCGAATCTTTACACGTTCTTTCAAACAGCTCTAAAAACGTGCGAAATATGATTCAAATGGCAAAAAATGGCCACTTTAATGCGAAAAATTGCAAAAATCGCCTAGCGACTAGAGGTGAACCTCTGGCTATGACATGATTAAGTTGCACTAGTTTTCTCAGTACGACTACAAGAGAAAACTTTTTTCAGGCAAATATTTTATGATTTGGTTTAAGATTTTTCTAAGCATAATCGTAGTTGTGCGCCTCAAAAAATGCTCCTCTCATCTAATCAAAAATCCCGGATGCGTCTTAGTCGCTCATTGACATTTTAAACAAGGTTTGTAGATGTGACACGTATGCAACAACAAGGATGAACTTTTCAGAATAACATCAACCATATAAAAATCGTATCGAATTCAAAAAACATTTTGTATCATTTACTCATTTTTGTCCTTTTAAAAAAACTGCCAAAACAATAATCAACCTGGTCAGAAAAATAAATAAAAAAACCCTACCTAAAATAAGCTCATTGCAATATCTTTGTCATAACCAAACACATGACGATTTTGTGTTTGTAATGAATATTAAATTGATGATGGAATGAGGTGATCATATCGTGCATTGCATATATTTATTTTACAATTTTCGTGAGATTCTGCACCTTGAAAAATCAATCAATTACGTCACAGACCGTTAATCGATGTACCTGCATTATTATTTCAGAAGCAACAAGTTAAGTATACAACAAGATTATTGATGATTCATAAAACCTGGACTTCTCTTTCATCCGCTAAGTGAATAAAGAAATCTATTACCTAAAATGGCATTCAAATTTATCTCAAGCAAAGAAAAGACTTTCGATTTTAAACAATATGATCGACTATTTGCAAGCTCTGCAGTTGAAGGTAACGAGAATGAAATGATCCTGATTCTAGGTATACTCTAAGCAATTTACTGTATTTGTGCTGAAAATGCTTCACTTTTACTTACACTTAATTGAAAGGGAATAAAAATTTGGAAAAATCATTAAATTAATTACCAATTTCAAATTTTTGTTCATTTTTTCATTCACAGTTTCTGGGGAATTTCTGAATCGAAATACAACAATTTTTACATTGTTACGCAATACAGTGAATAAACACAAGCTAAGATAGGTCTAGTATCGATAATATTTTTTACTTAAACGCTTGTCGTTCTTTTGAGTTGTTGAAATTGCTTTTAGAACACCCCCGCTCTCATGATGAGGTGTATTTAAATCATTGTTACACAGTGAAAAATAAAGTTTTGGAATTTTAGTTTTGAAAGAATTTAGATTATGCATACCTTGTTGTAAAGCAAAATAAGGTATATTATAGTGCTTTGCCGATAGCTGGAGTGGAAACATATAAACTAGAAACTTTCATAAAAACGAAAATTACTTTTAATTGATACGAGTACATAGCAAGGTGAAAAATTAGACTTAAAAAAAACAAAACAGCATTGATTTCAAAACTCTATTAGTTTTATATTTTCGACTAGCAATTTTTAAAAAATTTACATACTGGTAAACCAAATTTCAATCTAAATTATACCTTTATTATGAATATTGAGCAACTTCATCCAAAAATATTTTTTGAATATTTCTTGTCAAATTTGAAAGGTCAATTGTTATGACGGTGCTAAAAACGAAGAGAAAAAGCATTTTAATTTAGTTGTCACAACGATTGATCGATTGAACATGATTTTCCTTATGAGAAGCTCATGGAATTATTTTTATAACTTTGGTTTACAAGAATAGATATATCCAAGATCTAAGAAATAAGACAGATCAAGTGGTTAAACCAACATAAAATAGCTAATCTAAATCTGAAATCGCTTAAAAAAAGTAGCTCGAGGTTACATGAAAAAACGTGCTCTCAAAACCTCAAATTTATTTTTGTGGTTTGTTGCAAACTTTTCAAAAATTTCAAGTACGTTAGTTCATTACACAGTCACATTGCTAAACGAAAAGTCACAAAGAAATCTCTTCACAAAGTATTTGAGATAAATAAACAGTGTTTTCTGACACAATCGTAATTCAAATACAGAAAAACATTGCAGTAATAGCTTAAGAGAAAGAGAAATCGAAAATCGAAGTAAAACAAAGAAAGAGAAAATCGAAGTAGAGAGAAAATCGAAGTAAAACATGCCCAGGAATTTTTATCAAAGTAACCTAGCGCAACAGCTGTTTGGCTTTGCTTTTCGCAGCCATTCGCATGAACTTTATAAAAGATTGCAGCAAAGGGTGCAGAGATTCAACGTCACAAAGAAAAAAGCAACACAAATATTACATGCATCATGCTGACGAAATCATTTTTGCTTTGAAAGCATCATCAACAACCTCGGATTGACGTAAATATTGAAGTTGAGAGCGCAGCAATTCATAATCAGGGTTGAGCACTTCAAGAATGCTTTTAAGATCAAAAGTTTGTGAAACTTTAATTTTTGATCGTTTTGGCTACAAGAAAAGCAAATGAAGCTACCAGTTTCAGTCTCGGGATATTTGAGATAATCGGTTTTGACAAATTTCTGATTGATTTGTGAGCAAAATTGAACTTGAGCAAATGACATCATAAAATGACGTAATGGACGACGAATTGCAGGATTGCGCCAAAAAGCTGGCAGATTAATGAAATCAGATCCATAAAAGAAACTTTTCTCGAAAAGGAGAGCTGATTTCGTTTTAAGGTATCAACGATATAATGATAATAACACTAATAGCTATAATTGCGATATAAGTCCTCTTGAGATAACACCAAAAAGTGTCAATGCATCTGACTAAGGGGCCGCAGTAACATTCAAATAGCTTTACAGAGATAACTTTACAAAAATAAAGTTAATACACAACAGAGGTACTAATTCTACAGCAATAAGAAGCAAAATACTGGCAACACACAGTGGCAACATCCCCAAAGGTTAAATTAAAATAATAGGCTTTTAAACGTTTCTTGAAACAGGGCAAAGTTTCAATTTCACACAAAGATAGACGAAACGAATTCCATTCCTTGGGTGATGCATACGAAAGCATAGATTGGGATCTAGCAAAGTTTAAGCTAGTTACTGTTTGATGCACCCAATTATCATCATTAACACGCAAGCTGTATCTTGCCGAAACACAACGTCAGTTGATTAAAGTTTTCAAATATGTTAGAGCATAAGCACGGTGGGACATATGTGTGAGCAACGTAATTTTGAATTCTATACGAAATTTAACTTAAACAGCCAAAACCAAATTGAACAATTAAAATATCCGAATTGAACAACTTTTTTTTTAATTTTACAGATTTGTATAATATTGTTTTGAAATAATGTACATTTTCTTGTTGTTGTTTGTTAACTATTGGGCTGCAAGCCGAACGTACGGATTCAATGCGTCTTGTAGCAATACAGAATGCAGTTGCAACGGAACAAAATGGGATTGCTCTGGTCAAAACTTGCAACACGTGACTTGGATTTTTCCTGAAAATATCACACGAATAAACCTTTCTCATAACAAGTAAGAGGTTAAATATTGTAATCGCATTGCTTTAAATGAAGTAAACTGGAAATCAGAATCCTCGACTTTAAGCCGGGCAAAGAGTGATAGCTATCTCAGGCCAGCAGCAAACGAGTTTGCAGGGCCCAATAAACAGTGATGGTTTACAATTTCTGGCCGAAAATAAGTGTGACGAAAAAGTGTTTTTTCTGAAAAAAGATAGAAAATCTACAATACTGTGCATTAAATTCAACTTAGGTGGCCACGAAAATTTCAGCAAATTAAATGCAATTTGAACGAAAGCCCGCATCAACCACAAATACCCAAGTGATAAAAAAATCCATGTAACTTCGTCACAAGGCAATTTGAATGTAATCGAACTGAGCGAGCAGCTAAATAAGCTGATTGAAACAATTTACATCACTTTCACTTTGTTAGATGTTGGTGTGAAAAACTTTGAGAAAGAATACGAACACTTTAGCTTCCGTTTGACTACAAATTCTCAGTAATGAACTTTGTTGTTTGGTTTAAATTTTCACTATTTTATTCTCTTTATGAGTAATGAACTTGATATTTTTAAGTACATGGCTTGTTTTGCAGTTTATCTGAATTTGAATCGGAAAACTTTCAAAACGTTTTCGGAAGTCTGGAGTGGTTTGACGTTTCGTTCAATAGTTTGACAGCTCAGCCCAGCAATCTTTTGCACAGCTTACCAGAACTGATATATCTCAACCTTTCCCACAATAACATTGACATAGCATACTGGGGTCGATCATGGCCTCTGCTTACAAATGCGAATCTTCAAGTTCTTGATTTGAGCCACAATCGTATTAGCCAACTCGATCGAGAACTCTTCAATGGCTTACACAATTTGACAAAGCTCTATCTGGACAACAATATAATTACGATTTTTACAACATATTATTTTCAATTCGCAAAAAAGATTACTACTATCTCAATGAACTACAATAATATAACAAATATTTATTTTCCTTTTGCGTACGACATGTTGGAGCTGAATATGGTCGGCAACAGGTTCAATTTTACAAACTTCTCAGTACCCTTTGAGAGAGCACCAGAACTTCAAACGCTGCGACTAGGTCGTCCTGGGCTAAATTATTATCCAGTTACGTTGAAGTACGTGAAAAATCTCAAACATCTGTTTTTGAAAGATTTTTCTCAGCCAATATTATCAAGTGAACTCTTCCTTGAACAAAAGATTCTTGATACTATAGAAGTTGAAGCTGGTGATGTTCAAAGCATAACATTTGAAAGAATGAATTTCATTACCAATTTAAGATTCCAAAACTTACCAAACCTTGCTTTTTTTTCTGCAATTGACTGTAAAAAATTGGGAAGAGGATCAATAAAACTTTCTAATGTATCAAACTTAACCAATGTGGCAATTAATGGCTTGATAGAATTAACAAATATCAAGAGTTTCTTGTATGCTGGGGTTAGTAATTCCATCAAATATCTTAATCTATCAAACAATAGCATTAGTAGAGTGACACCTAGTGATTTTCAGAATCTTACAAAATTAGAAGTGTTAGATTTAAGTTTCAATATCATAAACTTCATTCATCCAAACTCATTTACAACGTTAATGAGGTTGAAGAGCGTAAACTTCACCCAAAATCACCTTTTAGAACTATCCAACTCGTTTTTGATGTCGAGTAGTGTAGTGTACTTAGCCTTTTCACACAATCGTATTCAGTCAGTGTCTGCATGTTGGGAATGTGACCTTCCAAATTTGAGAGCTATTGATTTATCGTTTAACAAAATCCGCAGTTTACCAAAAATGTCAAAATCTAACACAATTTTTAGCCTTTCCTTAGAAGGAAATTCATGGTCTTGTACTTGCACTCTTTTGAGTAATTTAGCGCCATCAAAACTTGACACGCTTTGTGACAGTAACTCCACCAACTGCTTAAAGTGTTCGAGTCCACTTAAATACTTGGGAAAAACTCTTCATGACTTAGTAATAGGCTGTAAAGAATTAAAAGAGGCTGAAAAACATTCTCAATCTCAGCCTCCGACTTGGGTTGTTGTAATACTTTGTGTAGTAATTGCAATAATTTTGCTTTTATCATTCGTTGCAACAATTTACATTTGCAAAATGTGCCGCCAGCGTCGGCAAAACAACAGCTGCTTCAAAAACGTTTTCTCAAAGAAAAAATGATGCTAACCAATGCACCGTTATATTACATAGCTCTCCATGCCATGCATTCGACGAAAAATAGTAGCTGAAAGATCAAAATGGATTTGGAAACATAAGCATGAGCAGAAGCTAACAAAGTCTAATCTAGAAGTCTATGACTTAAACCTTACTTTTCACGGGGTATTTGACCATAGTCACTAAACATTACATTATTATTGCTAAACTATATATTCTACGAAGTGCAATATTTAGTGAATATGATTTTGCCAACTCATTTTACACTGGCATTTTTGCCCCCCTATCTAATTCCAAAGCCAAAAGTCATGGGAACACCAAATTTTATGCAGGTAAGTATTCATCAAAATTTTGTAGAAAAAGTTTTGAGTGGATGACGTCATCATATTGACTTCACGACTTTTTTTTTCGAAAAAACGAAGTCATTTTTGCGATGACGTTATAGGCAGTTTAAATTTTGTACATAAGTTTGTTTTTAATACTGAAGTATAAAATCTCTATGTTAAGCGGGTTACGTCACAAATACGTCTAATGACGCCATTTAAGTTAAATGTAGGTCAAAAAATGATCAGATTTCCGAAAATAACTGCTTAAGTCAAGTTGGTTACGTCACAAAGACGTCTTATGACGTCATTTACGTTACATAATGGCGGATTTCCGAAAATGACTTAGGGAAACTTCAAAATTGGGAAACTTCCTGTTACCTAAGCAACTTGAAATTTTCAAGAGTTATTTGTGAATAAATTTGACCCCAAATCAAGTTAACTTGAAGTAAAATACTTGTTTCTGAAGGGATTTATTACCAAAAAACCGAGAGAGTGAAATGATCAACCGCGAAACTAAGTAAGCATAAGATTCACAATCGTTTGCTAACGTAGAGCCACACCATTATTGATCAAGCTAAGTCACATTGCTCATTGCTTGTTTCGTTTTGCACATTCGTAACCAGTGGCAACCTACAGAGAATTTAGTCTACCTCAGACACGAGGCGTATCTCCAATATTGTTTACTTGATTATCCTCACGAAGAAACTTGTCTCTGGTTCTATCTGTGTGACATGCTGTGGTGATACCTCATAATAGGAATAATTGCATGCGTTATAGAATTACTTTAGCAAAATAAACGCTGAATAGAGTTTCAAGTAAAAGACGACACATCTGTATTTAAATGTTCTTTCTTCAGTCTTCACTTGCCAATAATCGTGTTCTTGAAAAATCGCAAAAGCAATTCAGTTTCACTTTAACCATAACAAGACTGGCTATAACCATTGCTCAGCAGAAAAAAATTTTTAAACCGGATTTAGAGCTGCTTTGATAGTTTTCTCAGGAAATATTTGATTCTTTTTATGCTTGTTTACTGCTTGATTGTCTTTAAAGAGATACAGCTCGAAATCAGTTTTATTGAAGAAATAAGAAGTACTTGAGATAATCAAGAGGTGCCTTAAACCTTTTTCCATAATTTTCCTAATTCGCCAAAATACAATTTCATTCGTTTAACTCCGTACCACCGGCAACCCTGCATTTCGTAATTTTTTGACATAACAAAAGACTGTACATCAGTACTTGTAACCTAGGCCTACAGGTTCCAGTATAGAGTAACCAAATTTTCACGTGTGGTTGCAGGATACTCACTGCTGCCGTCGGTAATTGCGTTTCTTAGTCGGCGAAAATTTTTGCAAAATTATGCCTTTTGTGATGCCAAAAAATTGCGAAATGCAGGGTTGCCGAGGGTACGGAATCAAACGGATTACATCGTATTTTGCGAATAAAGGGAAATGAGGAAAAAGGTTTGGGGCACCCCTTTATTACCGTAAGTAGTTCTCATTTTTTAAAATAAAACCGGTGTGTCAAGCAGTATCTCTTTAAGTGATGTGCATTTTAACCCCTATAGTTGTTTGAAATATACTGCAGTTTTGTAGTCACTTGCTTAGTATTTCAAAGTTCAATGCACTGTATAATTGTTTTGTGTGGTTTTGGACATAACTGCATATTTCATTGCAATTTAAATTAAGTCAAAAGATTTTTTCATGAGCATCACTAATTCTTTTTCATGGAATAATAAAAATTAATTGTAACACTATAGAAATAATATCAAGACAATTTTGTAATAGCTAGGTGGTGTTAAATTAACACAGCTTTAATGACGTCACAAAGACAGAAATGAGATTTAGCAAATCCAGCATGTTTGATATTCGCTAACACATTAAAAAACTCTTTGTAGTCTAAACTGTACAATCTAGCAATACAGGAGATCATACCAAAATAGAAAATTTAAAAGGTAAACCACATTTAATGTACGAATCTGCATATATAGTTCTATGATAAAAATTTTTGTGGAATTTATTTTGCTAATCACAATAAAGCGTTTCTTACGAGAGTATTGTTGGATCAAATTGTTACGTCATCCAAACAATCAACAATCATGGATTAATAATCCAACCAGAATTTAAACAAAATTGTGCTGGATTACAATACAGATTTAATCGGATTTATTTTCAAAAACTGTAGCATTTAATGTGATAATAATCCCATTGTCAATCATAATCGAGTTATGAAAACTTCTATATGTGTAGTAGAAATATGAGTCATTAAAAAATAGCATCGTATTCTAAAAAAACATATAAAAATTTTTTTGGCCAGGTTAAAGCAAACAAGTTTATTATACCACCCATGGTGAAATCATCACATTTCCTTTACAATGCTCATGGGGAAATTCCCTTCAAAATGCACATGGTAAATGATTGGCAAATTTCCTTTGAAATGTTGAACAAACAGATGATGCGAATTCCTGTTTTAAAGTCTTTGGTAATTCATGGCTTAGGATAAGACGTCCATTTTTAGTATCGATATACTAACGACAAGAAAGATAAAGCCTATGAATGTTGATTAAAGACAAGTTATTAGTGCTGTATGATGTTTGTGTTCATTTAATGTTTCTTTGTTGTTTATTTAATGCGTGGAAAATAATAAACTACTTGAAGGTAACTTTGCTTTTTAAGGTATTTTCACCACCTATCAAACGCAAATAGTTCGAATCGAGCATTCCGGCTTTTTTACGCTCAGGCTACGTTACTCCATTCTTTTGTAAAGCACTTGCCGAAAAATACCACACCTATCATTTCTGGCTTGAAACAATTTTCAAAAAAATCCCAAAAAGCCGCCGATGGACTTCGCACGAAGCGTTGTAACGATATGAGGTTCGCAAAATCTTAAACGTTTAGTCTCCCAGAAAGAAGTACAACAACCAACCGAATGGTTCGCAAAGTCGCCAACTTTAAAACAATTGCGTGTTTGTCCAGCCGGTGTTGTTGTTTTGGAAATACTGCACCATTGGATTGCTTATGCTGTATCACTATGGAAGAGTCTAGAACACCAAAAGAAATGCAGTCAGAATCGACAAGCTTGAGTGATTTTTCGATAATTGCTGGACTTAAATTCACAAAACTCCTTCATTGTTGCATATTGTTTATTAAAAAATGCATGTGTTACGTATTTCGAAAGCTTTCGGACACACACACAAAATTAAAACTGGAAAATCACTCAAGCGTTTCGATTTTGACTGCTTTTTTAGTGTTCTAGACTTTACCTATCACTATTAAATAGAAACCTGATCAGCTTTCTTACCACTACGAGTCGCAATTGAACCATAACGTTGCAGAGATATGTCTGTCAACTCACTGACCTAAGTGATAAGTTAAAAAGTCCATATGGTGTCAATTAAATAAAATACCACATTTGAAATTTTCTGTCACAGTACAAGCGGTAAAAGGATAGAATTTCGAAACCGAAAGCTTTGGAAGAACGTAGAGCTAGCGTTATATCCCTTAGTATTACTACCCCATTCCGAAAAACAAGCAATTAAAAAGATATTGTAACCGCTGCAATGCAAAATTTTCTAAGCCTTTGGTCAGAGCTGACGAAGTGATGAAACCTGACGCTGCTGGCATTTGTTGCAGTTCTAACCTAACCGCAGTTAATTGAAGATGACGGCTGGTATACCGGTATTTGCAATGTCTTGTTTTTCAATCTTGTCGCTGCACAGGGTCCTTCTAGTAAACCAATCCTGAGACAAAACGGGTATATTTTTTAGGGTAGACCATCCCAATAAAACAGCTCATTGGGCTGAAATGACTGCGTAGTGCATACTAGACCTGGGAGTAGCACCTCAAACTTTAAAGTATCAATAAACGTCATGAGAGAGTTATATTTAACCTATGCACTATCATAATCTAGCGGAGGCACCCTACAAAACGCGATCTGGGTGAATAATAAGGAAGTCCGGAGCTTGGAATACGGTTTGGCTGTTTTGGTACCCTTTTAGAGAGGCTTTGTGGGAGCTGTCGACTTGAGAAAAGCTTTTGCTTTGGCTTCGTAATATGTGACAAGACGTGAATAGAATAAATAGTTTCTGTCAGTTATTCCATCTGTAACGTGATGAAACGCATAGAAAATTATTTCCATCTGTAATCATAGAAATTTCTGTCAGTTATTCCATCTGTAATGTGATGAAAACGCATAAAAAACTAGATGGGAGTTTGCCAGCAAACCCAGTGAACGACCGACGCATAGCTATTGCTGTGACGTTCAAAAGTACTTTTTGTCTACCGTAAAATCAGCAATTATTCAAAAATATCTGATTATGGAACCTCCAGAAAAGTGGAGTCAAAATATTTGTCGGTAAAATATCTTCTGATATCATAAAACACTGGCACCTAGCTTGAGCCGTTCAAAAATTGATTTTTGGGGGTCTTTTTGAAGGGTCCCTGGGGGGGTGGCACCCCCAAAATATGTCAAAATGTTTGTTTGTTAAATATCTGCTGATATCAAAACAGACTGGCACCCAAGTTGAGCTATTCAAAAAATTGATTTTTGGGGGGTCCATTTGGGGGGTCCTCGGGGGGGTGGCACCCCCAAACTATGTCAAAATATTTGTCTGTTAAATATATACCGATATCAAAAAAAAGTAAAACTCTACCTTGAGCCGTTCAAAACATTGATTTTTGGGGGGTCCCAGGGGGGGGAGTGGCACCCCCGAAACTACATCAAAATATTTGTCTGTTAATTATCTGCTGATATCATATAAAACACTGGCACTCTAAGTTAAGCCATTCAAAAATTGATTTTTGGGGGTCCATTAGGGGTGTTCCCGGGGGGTGGCACCCCCAAACTACACCAAAACATTTGTCTGTTAAATATCTACTGATATCAAAAAAAAAGTAGAACTCTAGCTTGAGCCATTCAAAAAATTGATTTTTGGAGGGTCCATTTGGGGGGCCCTCAGGGGGGTGGCACCCCCAAACTATGTCAAAATACTTGTCTGTTAAATATATACTGATATCAAAAAAAAGTAGAACTCTACCTTGAGCCGTTCAAAAAATTGCTTTTTGGGGGGTCCATTTGGGGGGTCCCGGGGGGGGGGTGGCACCCCCAAACTACACCAAAATATTTGTCTGTTAAATATCTACCGATATCAAAAAAAAGTAGAACTCTAGCTAGAGCCGTTCAAAAAATTGCTTTTTGGGGGGTCCATTTGGGGGGTGGCACCCCCAAACTATGTCAAAATATTTGTCTGTTAAATATATACTGATATCAAAAATAAGTAGAACTCTACCTTGAGCTGTTCAAAAAATTGCTTTTTGGGGGGTCCATTTGGGGGGGTCCCGGGGGGGTAGCACCCCCAAACTATGTCAAAATATTTGTCTGTTAAATACAGGGTGTTTCAAAAGTCACGCCCGATTTTATCGTTTTTTCATATTAAAAATCGGGCATGACTTTTGAAACACCCTGTATATACTGATATCAAAAAAAAGTAGAACTCTACCTTGAGCCGTTCAAAAAATTGATTTTTGGGGGTCCATTTGGGGGGTTCTGGGGGGGTGGCACCCCCAAACTATGTCAAAATATTTGTCTGTTAAATATCTACTGATATCAAAAACAACTAGCACCCTTGCTTGAGCCTTTGAAAAAATTGATTTTTTGGGGCCCATTTTGGGGGGGTTCCCAGTGGAGTTGCCCAAAAAAATTTCGGGAGAAAAATTGCATTTGCAGCTCAACAACTTTACACAAAAATTAGATTTCCATGTTTGGTGGTTTAGGAGAAGAAGAGCGTACAAAAATTAGGAAGAAAAAAAGGAAAAAAAAAAGAAAAAAAAGGAAAAGAAAAGAAAAAAAAAAAGGAAAAAAACCTCATCGCGGCCAAAAGTGGGTTGGTTGGGATGAAAGGGTATCTTGAGACATACAACCCTATCAAATATTTTTTGCCGTACTAAAGCCGTTTTTGACTGAGACCGCTTTTTACGCCAAACTTGCGGGCCGGTTTTCGGGTTCTAAAACCAAAGTCACGAGACCTATTGCCTCAAAATTTGGTACAAACATACAACTCATTAATCTCAAACTGCTGTCCAAATTTAATGTTGCTAGACCTAACCGTTCTCGAGTTATAAGCAAAAGTTTGAAATTTCGCACTCGTTAGTTGGAAAATGGCCGAGAAAAAACAGAGGAACACGCGACGCGAGCGTCGGTCGTTCCAATTATTCGTAGGTGTTTGTTGCGTTACGCGGGGTTTTAGACACCGAAACTGGACACGGGCTTGTTTGCTGAATATTAAAGAAACTAATGATGAAAATGATGATGCTGCCTGTCAACTCTACGAAACTAAACAATGGAAATTTATCAAACACTTCGACTAACTTTATTTCAATAACTCCACAAGCTTTTATTTGCTTACGTCAACTTCGTTGGATCTGACAAAGTTGGAAGAAGCCAACGAAAGTTAGCGCTTTTTGTGCTCGTCAATCACTCGATCACTTTAGGTAATTTCCAGAAGTTTTAAAACTAGCAAAAGTCGTGCCTTTGTACAAATCAGGCAGTTGACACAATCACACTAATTATCGTCCAATTTCATTGCTGTCTTGTTTTGCCAAAATATTCGAAAACTTGCAATTTAAACGGCTCGACGTTTTTATACGAAAGCATTCAATAACAGCGCCTCTACTCTATGGATTTAGACCAGAACTTTCTACCATGAATGCTGTAACTGATGTGTTAATTCAAGTTTATGATAAAATTTATGATAAAAATATTCTGGATTAATAGTTCTTGACATTCAAAAAGCTTTTCACACAGTAGCATAGGCGTTGCTGAGGATGGTGGCACCAGGGGCGGGATTTCGTGGTAGCACTCTTTTTCCTACCAAAAATAGGTGAAGACCAAAAAAAGGTCTACGCTGCAAAATGAGTGGGTTTTCGGTCCGAAGTACGTGAAGACCCCCCAAAAAAAGGTCTCCGCCTAAAAATCAGTGGGTTTTTAGTCCAACTGAGGATGGGGACCAAACAAAGTAAGGTATTTACCACAAATCGGTGGACTTTTGGTTTCACATCACAAAATGATGTCACCCCTCATGGCGTCACCCCAATGTGGTGACAACCGGGGCGGGCTGCACCCCCTCCTCCCAGCGACGCCACTGCGCAGTAGACATTGAACTACTGATTGCAAAGCTTGAACACTATGGCATCAGAGGCACTGCTAAAAATCTCTTTGAATCTTACCAACATAATAGACAGCAACTCGTTGCTTTGGATGGTGAATCAGGATCATGTAAAGTAAATTGGAGAGTTCCCCAAATATCAACTTTAGCTCACAACTATTTTTAATGTACATAAAGGATTTGATCAATTGCACATCAGTAACACATCGACTATTTGCAGATGATACTTGTTGTCTGTGCTTCAGTTCTCCAGCACTTGCAAACTTGCAAAAGATAATTACCTCTGAACAAAAACTGTTTCTGAATGGAAAACTGCCAACAATTGCGTACCAGTGCTCAAAAATCTTCAGTCTTGATTATATAAAAAAAAATGCAATGATAAAGCTTCTAGCCAAAACTTGACCATTCTAATTGACAGCTCAAAAATTATATTTTTCCAAATCTGTTAAATATCTTGGTGTACAAATAGATGATGACCTCACATCCAAAACTCATATTGCTGTAATTTCCTCTACTCTAAGCTTTCCAGAAACCTAGGTGTAATGTTTAACGTCAAACACTATTTACCAAAAAATGATCTACTTGTTTTGTGCAATACGCTTTTTCATCCTCAATTAACTTACTGCTTTTCTGCTTGGTCCTCTATATTTTTACTTACCTAAACCCTTTAAGAACATTTCAAAACAAAGCAATAAAATTAATTAAAGGTTTAAGTCACTGACAGAGCAGTACTACAGCATATAAGAAACTAAATATCCTCAAAATAAACAACTCAGTCACCTTTGAATTAAATAAATTCGTCCACCTACACTTCAATAATAAACTTCGTTTGAATTTCCAATATTATTTTGTTGGTTTAAGTCAAATCCACGCAATAGACACCAAGCGACAAGTGACTGGTTGCAAGTATCACAATCCAGTTTATAAAACGTTTCGTAAGCAACGTTCAGTCAAATGCAACGCGTCATTATTTATATTCATTATTCCTTCCGATAAATCAAAAAACATTTTTCGAAAATTCAAAACTAATTACAAAAGCCGTCTAACTGCAAGTTACTGGTGAACAACTGCAGATGAATTTGGGTGTATGTGTTAATGAACAACAAAACAAGTTGCTAGTGACATCTAAATGCTATTTGCTGTCATTCGAATTAACTGGCACATTGCCAACCAATATAGGGAGGCTGCTTGACTCGAAGACCTAACGGTCCCTTCGCAGTCCCCTGTCCTTCCCTTGTTAATTATGTACATTAATCGAATATGTGTTTCGAATTATTTAAGTACTTGTGAGTTGGACGCAATTAACGTTCAGTTGAGTGGAGTTGAGTTTGTGCAGTAAGTTAAAATTAGGTAAAGTGCAAAGTCTAAAATAAACTAAGAAATGGAGAAAATAATCTAAATCGATTTTAGCTCCTCACAACAACTAGCAAGTAATTGAATCATTGTCAACATAAAATTACAAATAGCAAAAACACATCTCAAGACATAAAAAACAAAAAACACAGCCAACCAGACATTATTAGCCAATGCCAATTCCATTACACAGGGCTTATTGCTTTCAGCTTTGCGAAAAGATTTTCAAATGGATATGAGTGAAATTGAACGGAAATAATACACACAAAAAATAAAATTTAGCAAACAATAAAAATGTGATAATGCCGCTGATAGCAACCGTTTAGTGTCAGCCGTCATTGGCTGAATATCTCCATAGTTCCATACAGTTGGGGTAGCAGTGGATCGTTTCCTGTTGTTGTGTCACAAAAACAGAAGTAAGGAAGCACCAAGATAACAAACGATTTCATTCTTCTTTCTAAAACTTCCTGCAATATGACACCTGAATAGGCCATTTTTCTTCCTCTTATTTCATAACACAATGATCATTCTTCCCATTATTTCATAATTTTTTCTCAATGGACCATTTTTCTTCCTCCAGTATTATTTCATTATATCCCAGTGATTATTCCAAAATTTTCTACCCTAGCATTGTCTGTACCCGAATTCAACTTTCTTGCATGTCAATGCACTGTATTATGGATAATAAACGTGTATGAAGTTAGGTAACAATTTTACCCCATTTCTATTCTTCTCTTATGACTAACTAAATCTTCCGGCAATTGGGCTGAGTAATAGGTTTATTCATTAAAATTATGTTCTATATATAAACGCCAAAAAGACTTAGTCATTCAGAAACACTTATGGCAACCGGGCATTCAGCAATAAACTAAATCCTACAGAATGTAAAAAAAAAATGCTGATATGTACAAAATCAATCTCATGGCAGTGCAAAAAGTTGTTCCTGTTGGCAACAGCATGATATAGAAATATTCTCGAGTTATAACAAAGAACTGTACTTTCGCCTATTTTCATTGCTGTCAAAATGCCTGCGACAAATGTGGACGTGACTTGTCGTCCATCCGAAAAGTTTGTAACTAATCCGACCCTCACTTTCAAATGCTTTCTAGAAGAATGGTTTTCAAGAACAAAGATAGCATATACATTTACTATTATTCTATTAAGTTTTTTTTTTTCGTCACAAACAACAGAGTTGATGAAAATATAAACATTGCATTTCATAAGTAATCAAAAAATCGTTACAAAAACAATTTTGAACTTTCCAGCAAATGATTGAAAACAATTACCACAGTGTGTTTTGCAAAGATACTTTATCAAAGGTAGCTCAGTCTGATCTGGCCGCGTTTGCACTAAAGTAAAATATCACTGTCATTTGGCTAATTAACCCGTCGAATCGCAGTTAAATTGTAATGATGCCATAGCGATTTTGATGATGGAAAACTTAATCACGCGGCTGCATTTTGCTTCGTGAACGAAAGCGTTAGTTAGAAGGACACAATTTCTCAAATGAGAAAATAATTTTGTCGTTGTAGACAAATTACCTTGTAAACATTTTCTGGTATTGATTACAGTCTATATTCGTAATTTCTGAGACACAAAAGGTAAAATACTTATAAAATGGCAGTATTAAAACGGCATTTAAAACTACAGTATGAATTACCAGAACATAAATAATGCATTTTTTTTGTTGATTTCCTTCGTAAAAACGTAACTGTAACCACTTTACAGTATAATCTAAATTCTACATTGTAAAGAGTTTGACTGAGTCAGTTTCATAAATTTAGTGAACCAGACCTGTATCGTTAAACAAACTGTGGATATACTTATTGTTACGTAACATAACTTTGAATACTGCGAAAAAAAACTCAAATTAACTACCATGTTACGACGAACTCATAAAAATACATCAAACGCACGGGTTTATACCCGAATAATCGTGTCACGAATCATAAGCCACGGAAAATTACCGAAATAATAAGCGTGACAAGGGCAGCGCAGTGAAGTATCAACTAGGTGCTTCAGCTACAAACAGCTGCAATTTATCAAAATGCATTCAATATATAAAATGATAGAATTAAAAATTGAATCCTCTGGTACTACTCACTATAGTGTATTTACCGAAAGCGACTGGTTCTAACAAAACATTTAAACGGCCAGCATTTGTATTAAATCGAGTTGAAGCTGCTCACATTCGCAACAAGATTGGTGAAATGGAAAAGTTCCTGACTGTTACAAGGCAACCCATTTTGGCAACAAAAAGGTCTTTTTCGACGAACGACAATTCACTGCATATACTGTACCAAATCAGGTTCAAGAGATCTCAAACCAAAGGCCTACCAAGAAATTTTCTGAACCTTCAGAGATCAAATTATGTATGTTTCGTTGGTTTAACACTGACCGGATTATGCATGACGGCATCTAAGTGCAGCGGTTTTGTGATTTAAAGCCTGATCTACACTGAGCATAAAATGGTGAGCATAAGATTGTATTGTTACTTTTATTTTTCAACAGATATTCGGTTTTCCCAGCGTACAACCGCCTATTGGTTATAATAGTCTAAACTCTAAAGATAATACTTTCATACGGTTGCATTTTAAGCCCAGAGCAGACTGGGTTTGCAACACCATGAAGCGTTACATACACCAGTAAAAGTACACTTTTAACATATTCTTTGAAAATTACTGTTCTTTCTCAAACAAAGAACCAATGAATATGGAATTAATACGAAGTTTTGAACAAAGGGTACCCAACTAGCTTTAGCAAAGGTCCAGGAACAAAAAATGAAAACTCATTGGGTCCAGTCCAAAAATCGAAAAAAACGTGAAGACCAAAAAAAAAAAAAAAGGTCTTCATTGCACTTTCGGACGGATTTAGTCCCCGGATTTGATTGTAGACCAAAAAATAAAAGGAGACTTAACCGCGATTTCGAACGGTTTTAATTCAAAACAGTGCGAAGGTCCGATTTTAGCACTACGAGATCCAGTTGCGGACCGCGGTCAGCCAGTTGAGTAGCCATACTATAAACGTAATAAAATCGTATTGTTTCTTTACAATCGAAAACTTATAATGACTGCTAGATTATTTCATCTACGTTCTACAGCCTTATTAGCATAATTAAGCATTAAAACAACCCAAAACCACAAATAGTGCAGTACTGATTATTAGCTATTAGCTCTCCAGTCTACAATAGTGAGCTATGCAATCTTAATTGAGCAAGACTATTGCATCAAAATGAGCGGATGTGATCAATCAGTTACTCAAATATTTGATGGAATATTCACGTCTAACTCTATTAGAATTACAAAGTACAGTATCTATAAAAAGATTAGCTTTGATGATATCACTTTGATTTTATATTACTTTCAAATTTACTGAAAAATTTTTAATCGAATCGTTAAAAAAAAACAAATTGCAAATATTAACAAAATGAATATTGGATTCTGATAGTTGCTTCAAAAGCAAACCAAATTTTCTTCTAAACTTGATACACCGTACCTATTAGAAAGATTTATCACAGCTCAAATTTCAACCAAAAGATTAATTATTTGATTTTAGACATTAGCATGGGCGCATGTATTTTAGCAAAATTATAATAGAATCTTTCAAGATTAAACAAAAATAGTATGCCAATTTTTTTTTGACTATGTGGTAACTGCCAGTCGAAAGCGAACAAAACAAAGCCCATGAGTCAACCCCATTGAGAAATTTCAAAGCACTATCCCATCCTGCCATAAATGTAGTATCTCAAATTCAAAAATCACAATTAGCACCACGACGACAAAAGCAGCATTTCCGCAAGCACAGCTTATCGGGTAATAACTAAATACAATCTGTTGTTTCACTTAATCAATAACAGCACTTTCCAAGAAAAAATAACGTAAAAATCTTAACCCTATAAACATGCTTGTGAAAATACTACTTTAAGCGCAATAGAGTCAAAAAGCCAAATCAAATCAAACATGTTTAGGTCACAGCACTATTTCGTTGTTATTGTTATTATGTTTAGCTGTGCTTTTTGAAAGTGATATATCTGGTGAAGTGTCTGCTAAAAGATGAACAGCTTGAGGTAACAACTGTGAGTCATACAGAAAATCACCTTTTTCTGTGACTGAACAAGTTTCTTTTGTTCTATACTGCTTTTTCTCAAGATTGTGTGCATTGCCAGCACACTCCTCACAATAGCCAGTGTGAGATAATGATGAACTTGATTTACAAGAACCACTTCTGCACGAGTTGTTTGCGGGTTCAGAATTACAGGTTTGAGACAAGACCATGAGCTCAGTCTGTTGACCTGCTTCAACATCAGTTACACTAGCAAAAGTCTGTACGGTTATTTGACTTAGATTATGACTTCTTTCCCTGCGTCTTCTATCAGTATTGTCTTTTCTTCTTTCCAGTAAATCACGGAAGAATTCTTTTTTTATGTAGACAATACACGCGAATCCAAACACTGCTATTGTCACCAGCACAGCTACATAAATGATGATATTAACACTAGGAGTGCTGGTGTTGATCACACTACTAACAGAGCAGGAGTTAAGCTGCTCTGGGGTTAGGTCTTGCGCAGCTATACCTTTTAATGCAGATGGAGAAGCGCAGCGCAAGCACGAAAGCGATCCGCCAGCTGAGCACTTAAATTGCAAGTCATCATCGGCAAGATTGGTTGCTTCACTTTCCACAGAACGATAAAACTCACAATTGCAATGCCAGGGGTTATCGTAAATAAATACGTTGAGGGGGTTCACAACTCTCAAATTGCTTGGCAGCTTTTGCAATTTATTTCCAGATAAAATTAGATCTTTCAAAGACGAACAACCAATAAAAGCGTTTCGTCTTATACTTGTTATAAAGTTGAAAGACAGGTCTAAGGTCTCTAACGAGGAGGATGATAAAGGGTCACTGATTGTTTCCAGCCGATTTTTAGCTAAAATCAATGTTCGAAGATTCGATTGAGCACGTAAAATGCTGAAGAAAGATCCTTCAATTAAGTTCGATTCAAGATCTAAATGCTGCAAAGTTAGATGTTGCAATTGAGAAGCTATTGCATCAGAATCAGATAATAAATTGGCTTTGATTAATAACTGAGTCAAGGCGGGTGTGAATCGAAACAACTCAGGTGAGAACATGCCGAAGCGGTTGTAAGAAAGGTTAAGAATGGTGATGTTCGGGCAATGCTGGAACAAATCAACAGGAAAAAAGCTAATGTTAGTGTTGACAATTTCAAGGCGGTTCAAACTTGAAAGTCCAATGAAAACTGAATTCGTTAGATTGGTTAAATGTGGACCTCCAATTCTCAACGTCTGCAAAGTAACGATGTGCTGAAACACACCAGACTGAAGAGCACTCATCTCCACTTCCAGTAGGTCTAAATAAATCAAATGTGGATGCCAGTACAAGTTACTAGGAGAGAGAATGGTTATTGGATTATAGCTGAGATCCAACTGAATAATTGATGGCGGTAAGCTGTTATCTCTTATTGATGATATCTGGTTGTGACTGAGATTTAGAAATTGTACTTCATCCAGCGTTGAGAGGTGAGCTATGTCCACGAAATCAGTAATCGAATTGTAACTCAATGATAGGTGTAATAAAGTCCAATGGAGTTCATCAAAAGGATGCAAGTGATCGTCATGAAAAGCAATATTGTTGTGATCTAGATAAATCACAGACAATTGACGAAAATGTTCAAAGACTTTTGAGGGTAAAATTGATATATTGTTGTAGCGGAGATCCAGTAACTTCAATTCTGACAATCTCTGATTTCTTGTTGTGTATTGGTGTTCAAGACTGTTTATGTTATTGTTATCAAGATATAGTTCTTTTGTACGTAGCGATAATCCAGTTGGAATAGCAAACAAATTTCTGCTACTGCAATTAGCAACCAAGTTCTCGCAGAAGCATTCATCAGGGCAAATTACAGCATCACAGCCTACGCATGCAATAAACAATATCAAACTAACTATCAACATACCGCATTATCAGTACTGTCACACAGATTACAAAGTGAAAGTAAATTGAGGTTTAAAACTGCTTAAATTAAATTTATTATGTTCAAATAAGGTCAACCAAATATTATCTACTATATTGCAATTGGATTCAAATGGACTTCACCAAATCACCACAAAATAATCTCTATGAGTTTAAACCCTTAAAAAGAAAAATGAACTCAGAACGGTGCATAACTGCACATACTTAACTAGGGACCACTCGTTTTAAAACTTAAAGGTGGTGAAGCATCCACCCAAATGCAAAAGTTCATAATAGCTAAAATTGAAATATAATTATTGAAATTGTTCTCATTTTGGGGCTGCAGTTGCAAAGATATTCAACAAACGCAAAAAGATATCCCCTCCAAATTTTTTGGAAACCCTGAATCTGTTTTCTCAGGCTGATCTTCGAGGGATAAAGAGAGACTGAATAATATTTACCCATCCAGTAACAACACATTACCAATCCAATTTTGGTAAATCCCCTATTTTTCTGGAAATTCAAGCTGAGAGAACAAAATCAGGGTTTCCAAAAACTTTTTCAGAGGGATATTTTGGTATTCGTTAAATATCTTTACAACTGCAGCCCAAAATGAAAACAAAAAACTTCAACAATTATATTTCGATTAGCTATAGACAGTATTCAGAGTCTTATAAGCACAATCAAACCTTTGATTAACAGCATAAGACATACCGTTTCGGAATTGACATTCGTCTTTTATTCCTCGTCAGTATAACTAGGACTACAGCCATGAACATCTTTTATTCCTCGTCAGTATAACTAGGACTACAGCCATGAACATCAGCGTAGGAAGGCAAGGAATCGCAAATAAACCAGATAATAACACAATTTCTTTTTCCCTTTTTTCCAAAAATACTACGTAATCACAATATTACAAGAGATTATAATAGTTCAATTCAAAATAATTTCTATTAGCATGCCTTAGACAGCTGTTTCGCCCAATCTCAGAGCTCATCAGCAAGGCCAAAAGGACAAATATCACCAGCGATAAAAATCTTCAAAACATCCATCTTTACCAATCTATCAAACAGTGAATAAATCTTTGCCGAGTATGCTTATACTACATAAATCTTTACCCAATGAAACTAAAGCTATTAGTTAAACCTTTACCAAATGAAACCATAGGTGGGCAAGTTAATGCAAAACGCTAACTTCGTTAACCACTAGTCCGTTAACAAACTTCACACCTCCGTTAACGTTAATCCGTTATTTTCAGCTTTAATTAACGGAAGTTAATAAAGTCCGTTAATTCGTTAAGATTTTGCGTGTAATTTACATTTCTGTTATTTCATTCGCTTCTAGAACACGTATTGACGTTGTTGAGCTGATTATAGGAAAATATTTATTGCTGAGGTGGTCTTTTTATGTTTTGGAAGTTACAATTTACAGTCTAATCTAATTTCAAAAAAAAAAAGTTCAATTGCACAAACGAAGCTGCGATCGAAAAATCTTTGGAAATTGTGAACAGCGATAATTAATAGACCTATGAAGCTGCAGCTTATTATTTGCCACAAAAAAGAGCTCCTTTCTTCGCTCTCTTCTATAAAACTAGTGCTAATACGCAACAAGCGTTACCAGTGCAAACTGGTTTGTACCAGTACGATGAATGAATGGTGCAAGATATTAACGATAAAAACCTTAACGGAAGTTAACAGAACTTAACGGAAGTTACTTTAGTCCGTTAACATGAAAAAACTTTTTAACGGATTAACGAGTTAATGAAAAAGTTAGCTTCGTTATTAACGGATTAACGGACTTGTGCCCACCTATGAATAAAACTATATGCTATAAAACAAATCTTTACCGACTACAGTACAAATCTTAGCTTACAAAAAAAAAAAAAAATTCAGTTATGATCTGGGTAATTTGCGATTACTTGCCTTTCTGCGCCCATGTTCATACCTGTAGTCCTAGCTATATACTGACCAGGAATAAACGACGAGTGTCGATTCCGAAACAGTATGTGTTAGGCTGTTAATTAAAGGTTTGATTGTGCCTAAAAGACTCTGGATACTGTCCATAGCTTATTATTAGTTTTTTCGTAGTACATTGTTCTTAATATATTTCCATTATTTTAGCTGTTGTAAACTACAAAATTGGCTAGATGCTTCACCCTTTTAAGAAATACTGCTTAAAATCATCTTTATTGAAGAAATGAGAACTACACAAGGTAATGAAGAGGTGGCCCAAACCTTTTTCAACAATTACCCTTAATTGCGAAAATTTGATTTAATCCGTTTGACTCTGTACCAATGGCAACCCAGCATTTCGTAATTTTATGACATCACAAAAGGCTAGTTTAACTAAATTTCTCACAGACTTTAGTTATTATCTACTATAGCAGCCTTGAAACCATGCTCAAACAGCATCAGCCTGCCCTGCCAGTACTTTTCTTGCCAACTCTCTTTCACTAAGCTAAGTTATTGCACAACAAGTAATAAAATAACAGAATATACAGTACACAATCGGCTAATCTCCAGAGGTGGAGTCGAGGACACAAGGCTCGAGGCCAAGGACACAAAAAAAATCCGAGGCCAAGGCCAAGGCCAAGGACAGCCCTTCCAAGGACAGAACCTCTCGAGGCCAAGGACAGGAATGCTCGAGGCCAAGGCCAAGGACCAAGGACACAGGCGCAAGTGTTCTCCAAAAAAAAAGTCTTCAAAATTTTTTTTCAGGCGATCTCCAATTCGTTGGCGTACCCAGAATTTATTGGGATAAGCCTAAACCACAAATCGAATGAAATGACGTCATCAAAATTTTTCCAAAGAGGAAGTTTTTGTGGGATAAACATATCGTAGGATGGAAGATCTGATATCGCTGCCCGTTAGCACGTAACCAGGATTTTGCAAAGGGATAGGGCTTAAGCTAATAGTTCAAAAACGCAAATATTTAACTTTGGAAACGTGTTGAGAAAGCTAGTGTAACTCAAAGGTATCACAAACGGAGGGTCTCCATTGGACGATTTTTTGTAATTTTTTGGAAAAAAAAAGCTATTTTAATGCCATTGAATCACATTTCGCAAATGTTCAGAGCCATTTAAAAGCACTAGATTTTTGACATTTGAAAGCCAATTGAAAAAATCAAATTGTTTAATACTCCTTTTACTTGCAATTTAAGTTTAAAACATGTTTAACATCTTGTATTTTGGAGTTAAATTTAATTGTTAGTGATCTGGTCCAGCTAGGGTGCGTTGTCTTAATTATAATGTGCATTGTCTCTTGCAACATTTTAGCAGTAAATAATAATCCACTCGAGGATTTTCCTTAGAGATTTTTGTTTTGTCATGACAATAACCAGTTATAGGAGTATATGTTCGGCCAGAAGGCCCAGGCTCCCTCAATTGAAGTTCAATAATTCGTTCAATCAGCATTTTCCATGGCTAATTTTTTTTTAAAGTATTTTGTGCGTAAAAACCGGCGAGGTTGGAGGTGAATTACTGAATTGTTATTGAAAAATGGTAAAATACATAGTTAACTTCAACTAGCCATGTTATTGTCGGGCTGGATTTACATCGCGCTAGGCCCCTGGCGCTTTGGAGATTTTCTTAACATCTTTCTGCCAAATATAGGTGAAGACCAAAAAAAGTCTTACGATTTTAGCTCGGGGCCACTAACTGATACTCAGGCTCGTAGCCAGAAATTCGCACTGTGGGGGCGGGGCCCCCAGTCACCAGAGGCCAATGGGGGTGAGGGGGCGAAGCCCCCAGCGCTCGAAAATTTTGCATTTTTTTGCAAAATGAACTTAATTTTAAAGCTATTTTAATAGAAAATAATGCTTTTAGAACGTGGCATAGAAATTGGCAACCCAACATGATTCAACTATAGTTGCATTAATGGGCTATATGGGAAGTGGCTGATGATAACATTGCAGTTCTCTTGTTTACCTGCTGGTAAATCAAAAAATCCTATTATTCAATAAAACTCACACGTAGAAATCTATTTCGCCTATATTTTATAAAAATAATTGGGGGAAGGGTTAATGGAAAGATATTTGAGAGAAGTGACTGGTAATTACCTAACACTGAATAGCCCCCCTCCCCCATATTCCTGAGTTGATGATATATTTGTTGATAAAACCCATGTTTGGCGTTTTTAAATTAGCGATCAAATTTGATTGTTTATTTTCGGGCATTTTTTCAAAGTTTTCATTGATTTGTAACTTTAATTTTTGACAATTAGCCCCCGTTGAATATATGTTTCAAATGATGCATTAAATCACTTTTAGTCAATTCCAGCACAAAAAACAGTCTCAAAAGAGCTAAAAACGTGGTTTTTCCTTATTCTGCATTTTGGTTGACAGGCCAATGGGGGGCTATAGTCCCCGCTTCCCCCATGGCAACGCTACTGCTGGTACTGCGTCATATTATGGTAAATCCAGCCCTGATTAATGCATTACGTTCACAAAAAGGCTAGATGCGGGCCTGAGATAGCAACTTTCAGGACAAAAACTCTCCGTTTTCTTCGGGTTATACGTTTAAATTGGCTGGGAAAAATTGAATTGAGGGGGACCCGGAGCTCCTGGTCTTCAATATTGTTGTTAGTTATACTGTTGTAAGCGAAAAATGCTAAAAAGAAACTGAAACTGAAAAAAAATTAGGCTTTTTTGTCACATTTTGTCATTGGTGAATTTTCAATTGGGAAGGGGGCGGACCCCCTGCCCCCCTCCCCTTGGCTACGCTTATGTTCCAAGTGAGGAAAACAAAAAAGGTGTTCGCAAATTTTCTGCGAGGTTTCTTGCGTTTTCCAACAAAATTTCAACTGTTCAAAAAATAGTGCTGTCCTCGAGCCGAGGACAGGCCAATTTTCGAGGACTTGAGGCTTCGAGGCCAAGGCCAAGGACTTGACCTTCGAGGCCAAGGCCAAGGCCAAGGACTTCAAAATGTGTCCTCGAGGCCAAGGACGTCCTCGAGGACTCCACCTCTGCTAATCTCAGATCTGCAATCTGAAACTAGCGCAATATTACAGTAATGTAGGCCTAATTTAACACCCATAACTTACTAACCGGTATTGCAGTGAGTAGCCAAACCAAATCTGAAAACTTAGCTACTGCAACCGGTACTGGTACCTGTAGAGCTAAGCTCGCAGGACTGATCTACAGTAGGCCTTTTGTAATGTCAAAAAAGTATGAAATGCAGGGTTGATAATGGTAAGAAGTCAAATGAATCAAATCGAATTTTCGCAATTAAGGAGAATTGTTGAAAAAGGTTTGGGGCTCCTCTTTTTTACCTCAAGTAGTTCTCATTTCTTCAATAAAACCGATTTCAAGCAGTTGTGATTCTTACCAATCAATTGTCGAGTAGGTAAAACGGTTGCAACTGAAACGGTACACTCGGATTTGATTCACGGTCGAGTCAAATCAAAGGCTAAAAAAATTATTGGTATTCACAGCCTTTTGATTGAAGTTCAGAATCGAAAAAGGGCAATGTAATGATGAAGCCCCACCGTGTGTGGTAGAAAAGCGGGCAAGATGGCTAATTAACTCGAAAACTGAAAGACAGTCTTTTTTTACTGGCCAATATATACAGTAATTACAATTGTTTGAATAAAA
This sequence comes from Trididemnum nubilum, assembly GCA_963965965.1. Taxonomy (NCBI): domain Eukaryota; kingdom Metazoa; phylum Chordata; class Ascidiacea; order Aplousobranchia; family Didemnidae; genus Trididemnum; species Trididemnum nubilum. Next base: position 8,375,559 of record OZ014473.1, on the reverse strand, counting down.
TTTTTAAGTATTAAATCTAAATGCCGGTAATTCCCGACGCGTCGCCCGGATTTCGCAAAAAGGTGGGGGGGGATTTTTTGGAAGCTTGAAAGAACAGTAAACGAACTTGATCAAAACAAGTCTTCACCGAAATTCATACAGTTTTTCCGGCCGAAATTAGGTGATCTACAAAAAAAAAAGATCTTCACCAAAATTCAGTCCCTTTGCCTGTCCAACTTTGGGCTCCAGAAAAAAAAACAAACTCCACTTTTCTGGTCCAAATAACGGCAAGTCCTTTACAACTTCTGCTCCCCAATCCCGTTGGGAGGACTGTTTTCATTTTCGGGGCAAAAATCGGCCTCAAAAGCACTAAAACCGTGCTATTTTGCATACTTTTCAGGCCTATAGGGGGGCCTACTCCTGGCTACACTAAAGGGTATTTCTAATAAAATGTACTGTATACGACAATACTTCTGGCTCAATTTTTCTGAATTTAAACTCTTTTTGAAGTACAATATACAGTCAAACCTCGATTTAACGGATTAATGCGGAAATGCAATTGTCCATTACTGGAAAATGTCCGTTATTCGAAAAGACACGGATTTTACGTAGTGTAGACGCACAATACACGTTTTGGTTAAAATCAGTTTATTATTGTTATGTAGCAGAAACATACTGCGCTTGAAAAGTCGAATAACTTGGCAGCGAGATCTTTGCAAAATCAGTTTGTTACAAACTTGCATGAAGCCTATGCACTAATGCGGTATAAAGTAGAGTACATAAATTTAGTTCGAGTATGAGATGACCATCGACTCTTGACTGGTGCATGGTACAAAGTTAGTGTTCTACGCTGTACGACAAGCGTTGCACGCTTGCTGGCACTTAAAAAGTATCTTAAAACCAAATCTTTTGCTATTTATTTCAAAAAATAGAAAAATTAAAAAAATTTGCAGCTCAAATCAATGTCCGTTAAATCCGAAATCCGTTAAATCGATGGCCATTAAATCGGAGGTTGACTGCAGATGCTTTAAACTTCTAAACTTTTGAAAGTTAATTTAAGGCGAAAATGTTCGAAAATTTTATCCGTATTTTAAATTACCCAAATAAAAAACTTTCCTAACATTAATTTAACTTGACAGAAATCCTTGATATCTATCTCTTTATTCCGAATATACTACTTCTTAATTAAAACCCATAGAACACCTATAAAGTATAGTGCCCCCAAGAGGCTGCCCTGCCGCCAGGCTCTTCAGGGGGGTGGCAGTATATCCAAGCACTAAAATACTTATTCAATTCCATTTGACATCTCTGCGTCTGCACAATCAAACTAACGCTAAGACTTCTTTTTTCAGTTCTGCCTGCAAGTCTTCGTCAGAATGAGCCACCATAACGGGTAGACTGCTTAGGTCTATGGGAAATAAGCGTGAAGTGTCTTTTCCAAGAACACAACGACGCATAGCCAGATCGAGAATCGAACCAGGAGTCAGCAACCTTTCGACCTCTAATCTGACGTTCTACCTACTGCTATCGCCACCGTATCAATACCGTATAATAAATGGTGAAATAATAAGGTGCACCCACTGAGGAGTCGAATAATGAAACAAGCTCTTGAGGAATGTTTGAAAATTTATTGACTAAATTTTATTAATCGAAGTTAAAGCTCTAATACTGCTTGTAGAACGCACTCACAGAAGTCAGAAAATCGTTCACTAAAATTTGTTATGCTTAATTGTCCTGTCACTGAAAATATCTGCACTTGATAACCTATCACTATCTAAAGCTACTTTATTGTTTGTAATTTCACTCCAATTAGCTTAAAGTATCCCCTGTATTTAGCTAGAAGTTATTTGATGTGTACCACATACAGTTTCAATCGTTCTTATTTCCTCTAAACGTGCCCTGCATAATATATTCGCAGTAATAGCGCTAACTGTATCAAAGTATTATGTGTCAGTCACATCACGACAATTGATGTACAAGCAATATATACTGCCACGGACCAAAAAAACTCAAACTATCTTTGTTGCTAAACTGAAACCGAAAAAGTTATTTCAAGATGTATATTGTTCTGCAACTTATGAAATTAATGTGTTTACGATAAAAGTTTTCGAGCAGAAACGTTTTTGTACTTTGTTACTTGAACGAAATTGGACTACACCCAATCTGACAAAATTTCGCCAGCACAGTTTCAACTCTCTCTTTCAAAATAAACTTTAGCTCAGTGTTTTTCAACCTTTTTTCAACCACGGAACACTTGGTGTATACAAAAAATCTTGCGGAACATCAAAAGAAATTATAAACAAAATTTAAGTCAGTGGTTCTCAACCGGGCCCGCCACGAAGCTTTCGGCGGGGATAACGAGAAAAGGTTTTTACCGGAGGCTATCCATTAATTCAAATCTATATTTTTGTTGAAGGAAGGCTATGAGTGTTTGACGTTTTCGGTAAAGGTCACAGATCATGAAATCTTGAGAACCACTGATTTAAATTACGATATGAAACACAATAAACTCATCACAGTTTTTATTCATTTATAGTTATTTTTAGTGTGATATTTGGGCCTGCTTCGAGGAGCATAAATGTGGTATGCGAGCAGGAACTGACGAAAGGCAAACCCGTAGCTCATCTTCAACAGCTCTCAACCTTTCTCGTTTTTTAACTTTTATGGCTGCCATGGTTGAAAAGCTTGTCTCACAGAGATAAGTTGTTGAGAATGGGAGCAAGGCTGAAATTGCTCTATATGCCAGATTAGCAAATTCACTGGAAATCTCCAACCAAAAGCTTTCCAAAGGACAATCGAAAAATCGTAATCTTAATCCACGGTCTTGCCTGACTTGAACCAATTGTTCTTGCTCCTGCAAAGTCAGAGTATTGTCGACTTCTGCCACTGAGCTGTAAGGATCCCTGACCCAATCATAGCAATTAATGGCAGTGGAAGGGAAATAAAAGGACAATTTCTCCTCAAGAGTAATCAAATGCTTTTGTATGGTCTCATTTAGAGAAACAGTATTCACATTTTTTTGACATTTCTGGCTAAGAGGGAACATCTCAAGACTATTGTTTTTCACGTGCTGTTGCCAAAGTTGCACTTTTGAGCGAAATCCTTTAATTTTGTCGGTGCTCGTCAAAAGATTTTCGTAGCGACCTTGCATCCGAGTGTTAAGTTCATTTAGATGTTGAAATATATCAGCCATACATGCTAACCTTGCCCACCAATCGTCACTTGCAAGCAGCTTTGCCTCATCACGTCGTTCATTAGTCAAAAATACAATAAGTTCATTTCTCAAATCATAAACACGAGCTAGGACTTTACCTCGTAAAAGCCAACGAACTTCCGTGTGAAGTAACAAATTCGTGTGATCTGCCCCCACTTCTTCACATAAAATTGCAAACATGCGACTTTTCAGAGGTTTTGTTTTGATAAAATTGACAATGCTTACCACAGTATTGAGTACCGAAGCTAGATCAGCCGGCAAAGTCTTCGCAACAAGCGCCTCTCGGTGCAAAAAAGAATGCGTAATTATAACTTCTGGTTGTTTTTCCCTAATTCTGCTAACAAAGCCTTTGTAACGTCCAACCATGGCGGCTGCTCAATCCGTGCATATGCTTATACAGTTCTTCCATTCAAGTCCTCCTTGTTCAAAATAATCAGACGTAACACGAAAAATTTCTTCTCCGGTAGTGTTCACTGGCAATCTTTTGCAAAATAAAAAAATTTCTGTGATCGCATCTCCATTGATAAAACGAACGTTTGCTAAGAGCTGAGCATGTCCACTGATGTCCGTGGACTCATCAACTTGTAGTGCAAATCTTCCGCTACTGCGGACCTTTTCAAGAATATTATTTTCTATATCCACAGACATATCTTCAATCCGTCTGGCTATTGTATTGTCTGATAAAGGAAGCTTAGCAACTTCTTTAACTGCATCAGGACCAACCATTTCCTTAACAATAATCTTACAAGCTGGTAGTATTACTTTCTCAGCTACAGTATGTGGTTGTTTTGCTTTAGCTACAAGCTCAGCTACAAGATAGCTCACTTTGAGAGCTTTCTGAGAAACGGTTGTTGCCCGTCTCATGCATTCCACTTCTTTTTCGTTACTTTCAAGAAGGCGCCGAAAATAACTTGTGTTTTTGTTTTTAAGAGTCGGGTGATTGGTATCGAGGTGACGTTTCAGCTTGGTTGGAACCATTGCACTGTTAGATAGTTCGTTTCTACATACCAAGCTTAGTGGAATCGGGGCAGTCGGATCACCAGTAAAAGTAAATCCATACGAAATATAACTATCGCTGTATTGTCTCATAACAACTGATTTTTGTTTCTTCTCATTAGGCCTACTGGTACCAGTCGTTTCATTTTCACTCTTCCTTTTTAAATAGCGATCCATGGCATTTACTAAATTCATGCAGCAATACTTTTCTCTTTTTTTTAACTATACTAACCTACTATCGGTACAGCAGTTGTAAGCTTACCTTACACACAGCGACTGCGTTTAAAATAGCAAACATGCCGAGTCTATTGCCGACTTATTATTAAGTAACAGATGACAATCACAATGACAATCATTGTGTTTTCATTAATTCGATTGACTCAACATTATTCAGAAATCGATTCCTCCATTACAATAAAAATTGAAAGATATACGACCAATCAGATTAATGGTAACGTCGTAGACGTAGTGTATGCCTGGTACTCACCCCAAGGTTAGTTACGCTCTTACGTCATGCTGTGCAAAACAAAGAAATGTTTGCGGAACACGTGACGGTCTCCCGCGGAACACCAGTGTTCCGCGGAACACCGGTTGAAAAACACTGCTTTAGCTAGTCATGGGTTACCTAAAGAAGTTTAACGTAATCACTATTTGAATACGACACCCCACATGATCCCGATTACGGGTGAAACAGATTGAAGGGAATTAACTTTGTAATTTATGACATGTACTGCGTTATGTTGTGTTATTCCCTCTGGCCTACGCTGTCGAGTACTTTTTTGAATCGGTTGAATTCAAACTCCGCTCATCATAAGTTTAATATAGACATAGAATAATAGTGTACTTCCTCTACAATTGAAAAGAGTGATATAGATAGACCATTACTTCCCGGTTGGTAGGCAACAATGTTAAAGTAAAGCACTGCAAAATTAGCTTCATTATCTAAATTAGCATTAATACACTACAAAGAGAATGTTCTCAACTCCCAATTGGTGAACCAAATTCTATCGAAACTGAGAAAAGGTGGAAAATTTCTCAATATTTTCAAAAATTACCCCTACGTATTTGTATTTTTGGGAGATGCTTTCCTGCACGTTTTCAATCTGATAAGAATGGAGATCACAATGAAAGGTTTTCGAGGTGTCGATCACCAAAATTTTGAGCTTAAAAGAAGCGTTAATCTCAAACTAAACACGGATCACGCTGTACGAGGAATATTGGCGGGATGCAGCTACAAATTTTTTGAGAATTACTGCGGGGTATATAACCTCTAGATTTTGGCACTCCTGGTCTCAACACTCAACGAAACTGAACAAAGTGCTCGATAATAAAAGTTAAAGCCAAATACAGTAAATTTACTAAAATCAAGATTTTGAAGCCACAGCAGCGTGTTCTAGCGAAAAAGACTCGTCAGTCAATCAAAGCAACCACCTGCTAATGTGTCATTTTCAGCATTAAAATTAGTGGCAAATATTAGCAAGCGCTCATAATAACGAAAAATGGATTCTTTTGGTACGCTCTGTATGATCATTTACCAGAGCCATGTTGCTTGAAATACACAAGGGATACGAGCATACGCACACGACATTTCGCAAAAAGTAAACCGGGCCTAAAGAAAATGCATTACAGCATAGACACCGCGGCTACACGGCCAATACTCATGCTATCGACTAACTTCAGCAATTTCCTACAGCTACATTTCCCGATAAATCGGTGCAATGACGCATTAAAATCAAGCATGGAGTAAGTTGAAACTGGATCTTGTTTCAGGGAAAACTCATTCTTCGTCAAGCCACGTATTAACTTTCAGTCTTAGCGTGATATTTTCCTCAATTTTAGCAAAACAAAAATGATTGTAACCTCTTCAAATAAAGCGAAACTTTAAAATTAAAATAGTACAAGATCAGCTCTACGCTCGAAAAATCGATTGATAACAATACCAACAATTCCAAAGCATATAACTACATTTTCTTAAGTCATAGAGCTCACTCAAATAATCAAATTCTTGACCAAACTACCACCAAGCAAAACTGCCAAGCGGGAAAAATTTTTTGTTGTTGTTGTAATTTAGAATTTTAAGTGCAACAACCCTCTATGAAATGCTCAGGATAGCGCAATTTCGGCCACTACCCACTACCATATCTCTTCAGCTAAGCTGGCACAACGCGAAACTACAAAAAAAACATTCCACTATTTGTATAATTTTAGGTAGTTAGGAAAAGCTGATCCTAGTATTTTTCAACGGAATTGGTTTTGATTGTCTTTTTTGACGAAATTAATATTTGTGACCCCTATTTTATGGCTTATCCCATCCATATCTTGATGAATTTTAGACAATTACACTAATTTATACAATACATAAATAAAACGTATTGCAAAATTTCACACCTAACAAAAATCTGTTTCAACACGACTCAAGTAGTGAATTTTCAATAATCATGCACGCAGAACAAATGATAGGGGCTCATTGGTTGTCTTTTTTAAGCAGACAGCTTCAATGGAAAAGGAAGAAGTTACAAAATGCTGAAGTTAGGGTAACAAAAGTTGAAGAGGCGTCAAAAACAAAAATACCTACAACTCAAGAACTTACTCTTGAAAAGAGCTCAATAACATTAATGGTTACGATTTCGGAAGGGCGAAACAGACATGAGGGTTTTTAATGTTTTTATCTGTGGAGTGTTAAATAATCAATGAACTATAGAACTTTGCCTTCCCGACACGTAACTGGTATTATCACTTGAAAGAGACTATTTCACTTCAAAATTTGAAACAATAAAGAAAACGAAAGAGAAATGAACAGTATTTATCCGTGCATTTTGTGTTTACTTGATTAAAGGTAGAGGTAAAGGTTTGGTACTTGTTTCAAGTGGGAAAAGTTTTCGATATTTTTCAAGTAAGATTTCAATTTAGGGCTAAAATTGATAAAAAAACAAGGTCAAATCATTTGACAATGAAAAAAGCCTTGCCATTATTTATTTATTTCTAGCAATATAACCATACAGCTATTTTTTTCTTTTTGATTATGTAATCATACAGCATTACAAAATCCAGGTTACAACTCCACGGTTCAAGATGTGTCAGACTGTGGGAAAGCAAAACTTGATGAAACGACAGAAGACAAATACAATACTTGCAATAACAAACAATATTACTTTTTCAAACGTGCACGAATTTTCGTGTAAGATTTATCCACTTAAACCTGTATTTTACATTGCGTTATATCACATAAACCGGCCAGTTGGTCGAGCGGTAGCGCGTTCGTCTCTGGAGCGGGAGATCTGAAGTTCAAATCTTCGGGCCGGTCAAATCGGGCACAGTGATGCGTACGCCTCGCCACCGCTGCGACATTTCTTCGAAAGAAGCTGTGTTGCCCTGGCGCAATGAAGCGCAGACAGGCCCGTAAGCTCGTTACACGCTTCGGCGTAATACAGCGAGTATAATGAAAGATTTGATTTATATCACATTATGGGGTTGGAATTGTCAACCATTCCGTATTCAAACAGCTATTTCGCAATGCGCTATGCATATTATGACATTAATCAAATTTTAAGACAAATGATGCAAAATAAACGCAAAGGTGAAAACGTAAATAAAGAAGCGGTTAGTTTTCAAGAAAGACAGCGGAAGAACGTAAAAATCATTTAAAACGTTCGTTATTTAGTTAATTGTTCTTTGCTAATGATAAATAACGCCGTATAATGTTAGTAGGTAACTAAGTTTGCTAAAGCATTTCCTAAAAACTGCATTACATAGCAAAAAATTAAAGTAATGCTTGTTGTAACATGTTTCGAACTATGGATTGACACCAAATTTCCACTCTGAAACAATTGTGATTTAACAGCAATTCATTTTGGGTTCACAAATTAATAAGATCATCAAGCAGCAAAGATGGCATGCAGTACAGTACGGTACGTAGGAACGGTACGCCTCAATTTTCACTAAAAAGTACGGTACGCCTTTTTTATAATGGTACGGGTACGGTCCCTCTCGCCTTTTTGCAATGGTACGGATACCGTACGCTGTTTGCATTTGCCTACTAAACGTTTTATGAAGCCGACGCTAAATGCGTGAATTGAGATCGCTGATTTAGAGGCTAGTGATGTCAAAGTCAGGTAAAGTTGCGAGTAGTTAAAAGCAAGGGTGACAGTAAATTACGGTACGGTACGCCTCCATTTTTGCTAAGAAGTACGGTACGCTGGTACGGTACGCCTTTTTCGTAATGGTATGGTACGCTTCAAAAATTGAACTGAAGTAAGGTACGCTAGTACGGTACGGTTCAAGGTGCGAGGTACGTAGTACGCAAATTCTGAACGTACCGTACCATACTGCCTTCCTTGCCAAGTAGTGTGAAATTTGCAAATCAATAAATCAGTAAAATGCGTTTTTCAATCATTCTTACGTAATAGACTGATAATCATGCGTTTGTCACCTATTTCAACGCTCAAATATAACGTTTATTTCATCAATAGCGATCCAGCGGAACAAAGATTTTAAGTTTATTTGGTCACAAAACATCAATTAGCCTACGGCTTTTTTTTTGCAATGAATGCTGACTGTTTCGTTGTTTTTTTTTCGGTTTAGAGCAGATTTTTAAATTACAGTACATTAGTTAGAATTCAAGTTATATAATTTGCAACAAAATTTAAAAATATAATATTAAAGAGCTGAATCAGAGTTGTAAAGTCGGACTGAGCTCAAGATTGACAAAATTTTGGGTTTGATACGTAGATGGGGTATTTTACGTAGCTATAAAAACATAATGAAAATGACTTCGTAACACTAAATGAAGACTTCATTTAAACATCAATACGATTATTAGTACACAATTACTGTTATAGCGTCATATTTTATCAAAAAGTTGTTAAATTTAGTCACAGAAGATAAGTAACTTAAAAAAAAGGAGTAATTAATAGCACAACTTTTGGGCTTTTCGAGCCTGATTTGAACTTTAAATTATCTCTAGGGTTAGGGCCGGGCTGATATTTTGGGGTTCAAGCCGGGTTCGGGCCTGAACTGTCAGCCCGTATGCAATTACTTAGTTGAACGCTTTAAATACAATTTACGCCATTATTTATGCGATAGCGAATCATATTTACGTCGCGTCTCCCTTACATTATCTTGTGAACAACTAACATTGTTACTTAATTCGTTAGATGGCACTAAAATGCTCTGCTTCGCGTAAATTTATTATTGATATTAGTTGGTTACTGCATCACGCAAGAATGATGCTGTGACAGAATATCAAAACTTTATTCGCAAATATAGGAATAGATTCTCTTTAAACATCGTTTGTTGCAAAAGGACGTGTTTTGGAGTTTTATAAAACTGCTGAGCCTTCACTACATAAACTTATGCCTTAAGTTGCCCGAAAAATACAAAAAAGGAGAGTAACAATTTACCTTTGGTTTCTTTGTTTTATGAGTCAATTAAAAAAAAATATGACAAAGTCGAACACCAGTACATGATGCAACAATAAACGGTAGCGGATTACGACCCAGATGATAGCGCCGCGTTTGCAAGGCTTTCTGTCGTCACTAATTCGACAATCGACTATTAAGATTAATGATCAAAAATGCTCTTTTTTCAAGAAAACTCAGCAATTTAAACGACCAGGGATTGAAAAATTAATACACTCGCCCTAGGAAGTATTAGATTGAAGTTCATTTCCCAGGCCGTTTTTGATATTGATAGTTTGCCACCCCCAGCAACATTTTTCTCGAACGGGTTGTGTAGCCTGGGAGTGAAAATGGAAACGTGAACTCACTACACTTTTCGAAAAAAAAAAAAAATAGCAGCGTTGGAGTAATTTCCTCCTTGTACTCACTGTATTACGACAAAGCGAGCAGCGAGTTTGCGAGGCCCATCTCTACGTCATTGCGCCCCGGCAACAGAGCTCCTTTCGAAGAAATGTTGCAACGGTTGCGAATCGTTGGCTACACTGTGTCCAATTTGACCGGCCAGAAGATTTGAACCACCGATCGTCCGCTCCAAAAACTAACGCGCTACCGCTCGACCAACTGCAGCATGTTAATTAGTGATATCTACAATAATTAAGTTGTAAAAAATAATGCATGATGTGCAGTTGGTCAAGCTGTAACGCGTTCGTCTCTGGAGCGGGAGGTCTGATATTCATATCTCGGGCCGGTCAAATCGAACACGTTTTTGCCAACGGCTCGCCACCGCTGCGACATTTTATTCGAAAGAAGCTGAGTTGCCTGCGCGCAATGACACGGAGATGGGCCTCGCCACCTCATTACACTCTTTGGCATAATACATCGAGTATAATGAAAGATTAGATTCGATATATTTCGAGTTTGATCTGATGATTGAGACAGGTCGTACCATTTCGCAACGTCTTGCAAAGCGTGACATGACATAAACGACTAACTTAACTTTATTGTAAGTTTTATGAAGATTTTTTTCAAAATAAAACTCTTTAAGCAATAATCACATGACTGTATTCGAACGAGGAGTTGCTAGTGCATTGAAAAGTTTAAAGGTCAAACTTTGTAAGTTTCTGAATAAAAGAATCTTCTACCGAAGACTTTTTGTTTGTGAAAAATTTACGAATATTCAAAAAAAGTAAAAATTTTCCAGACGACGATCCAATTGATCAAATCTTTCATTATACCCGCAGTAATACGCCAAAGCGTGTAACGAGTTAGTGGGGCCCGTTTCCGCGCTATTGCGTCAGAGCAATACAGCTCCTTTCGAAGAAATGTTGCAGCGGTGAGAAGCCGATGGCAACACCGTGTCCAGCTGAACGACCCAGGTTTGAACCGCAAACCTCCCGCTCTAAAGACGAACGAGTTACCGCTCGATCAACTGGCCGGTTCGAGACGACGATAGATTACCAATTTCAAAAAACACGAACATTAGTGTTTTTTTTTCCGAAGACTTGAGCCACCACTTAAATTGATCACTTTAGTCCTAGGACAAAGCTATAAAGCAATTTGGTCCCATTGCAGTCTTCCCTTGCAACGAAATACAGAAAAAGGCAGTAAGACGATATTTAATTTTATTTTGTTTGTTGTTTCTTTGTTTTCATTTTTTTTTTCGTACGCATAAAACAAACGAATGATGTCCAATGTCTATACTTCGAGTATAGACACTTACGAAAGCTGTCAAACACGCAACTGTTGAGGTCCAATACAGCAAAACCGTTCAGTCTTGCATAAACTCTCAATCACAATGACAGCATAATTACAGTTTTGTAATGAGCAAAAATCACAGAAACACGAAAATTAAAACCAAAAATAAGATAAAAAGATAAATCATTAGATTCATTTTACAGTAAGTACTTCCTCAGACTCAATTAAATTGGGAAAAACTTATAAATGCAGCAACATTTATAGCATATTGTAGTGTCATAGGCGTAGCCAGGGAAGGCAGGGGGCCCATCCATCCCCAATTGAAATGATGCCAATGGCAAAAATGTGACAAAAAAGCCTATTGTTTCTTCAGTTTCAGTTTCTTTTTAGCATTTTTCCCTCACAACAGTAATTAACAACAATATTGACGACCAGGAGCCCCGCGGGCCCCTCTTAATTCAATTTTTGCCGGCCAATTAAAGTATAACCCGGTAGAAATGGAGAGCTTTTGTCATAAAAGTTGCTATCTCAGGTCCTCATCTAGCCTTTTTATCAACGTAATGTAATAACCAGAGCCGGATTTACCATAATCATGGCACAGTACCAACCAGGGGCACCGCTCTTAGATGGTAAGACTTTGTTTGGTCTTCACCAATATTTGGTAGTAAGATGTGAAAATCTCTTAAGCGCAAGGGCCCCGCACAATGTAAATCCGGTCCATAGGCGCAGCCAAGGGGGGTTAGGGAGCCCGGCCCCCAATCAAAATGCCACCAATGATAAAAATATGACAAAAAGCCTTGTTTCTTCAGTTTCAGTTTCTTTCAGCATCTTCGCGTACAACAGTACACGCGCAAAACAGTAATTAAAAATAATATTGACGACCAGGGGGCCCAGGCCCTTAATTCAATTTTGACAATCAATTTAAATGTATAACCCGGTGAAATAAGGTTTTTTTTTCCTAAAAGTTGCCATCTCAGGCCTCATCTAACTTTTTATGAACGTAATGCAATAACCGGGGTAGGATTTATCACATGGCACAAGGCCAGGGGGCCAGCGCTCAGATGGTAAGGTTATTTTTTAGTCTTCACCTATATATGTCAAGAAGATCTTGCGAAAATCCCCTAAGTGCCAGGAGAACAGCGCAATGTAAATCCGGCCCGGCAATAACATGGTTAGTAGGCGTAACCATCTATTGCACCATTTTTCAATAACAATTCAGTAATTCACCTCCACCTCGCCAGTTTTTACGCACAAAATACTTTTTTTAAAAATTAGCTAGAGAAAATGCTTGTTGAACAAATCATTGAAATTCAATTGAGGGGGTATGGGCCCCCTGAACGCACATGTACTTTTATGAATGATTATGTTCATGACAAAACAAAAATCTCTGAGCAAAATTTTCGAGTGGACTCTAATTTACTGCTAAAATATTGCAAGAGGCAAGGCACCTTACTTTCCCTACCTGGGCCAAATCACTTACAATTAAAGTTTAACACCAAACTGCAAGATCTTAAACGTGTTTTGGACTTAAACTGCAAGTAAAACGAAGAATTGAACAATTTAATTTTTTCAAATGGCTTTCAAATGTTAAAAATCTAGTTCTTTCAAATGGCTCTAAACACGTGCAAAACGTGATTCAATGGCATTAAAATAGCTTTTTTTTCCAAAAAATTGCCCATCGGTTAGGGGCTTCGCTCCCAGATTCCCAAAGCCTCCAGCGGCAGGGGGTCCTGCCCCCCAGACCCCGTATGTGATACGTTTGAGTTATACGAGCTTTCTCAACACGTCTCCAAAGTTAGATATTTGCACTTTTTCAACTATTAGTTTAAGCCCTCTCCCTTTGCAAAATTCTGTTTAAGTGCTAACAGGCAGCGGTTTCATTTCTTCCATCCTACGATATCTTTGTCCCATAAAAAGTTCCTCTTTTGAAAATTTTTGATAACGTCATTGCATGTGATTTGTGATTTGGGCCCCTCCAATCAAAAATCCTGGCAACGTCTATGTGTAATGAACTGTATCAAATACATACCGGTATTATGAAGTTATTTACGTTGCAAAAGACTGACTGCATTACTCTTGCGAAATAATAGTTAATCTTTCCAATGGTAAGCTAAACAAACAGTATACAGGCAGAATAGGCACAACCAATCACAAGTCAAGAAAAGCAAAACACAGTAACTGTTTCGAAATCGGCCTATATGTACAATTGTACATGTTTTATATATGGCCGCGTCAGCAAAGCTAGGACTATTGAACGGTTGAACATGAACATTGGAATACAACGTAAACCAAACTAACCAGACTAGTATGCAGTCAAACTACCAAAACTAACTCGTAGTTTTTCTGGCAGGTTACACTAGTAGTATTAAAACATCAAAAATTAAAAACCCTACAGTCTCTTTACCCGTTATGGGATCACACTCTGATCACGTGATTATTCATGGATAAAAATTACTTAATGTTTATGCGAGCATATTAGTTCTGCGTAGTAACTAGTTATTACAATCATCATACTCTCACAAAAGAAAATGCAAAAACAAACTTGAAACTCTTTATCAAAATAAAAAAATTATAGAAACAATAACATTCGCACCAATTTAGTTTTATTTGAGAGAAATTTCGACTAAATCTAAGGCCATTTTTCTGAAGCTATAACAAAAACGATTAATAATATTGTATCTAAATTGAAACAAAATTGAAACTGATTTAAGAAAACCTTTAATGGTTCCCACATAGAACTAAAATGATGTGTATGTTGTGGTTTTTGCTGTTTTTGCTATCACCTCGGCACTGTCTCTACTACTTCATTGAAACGTAATAATTCTGATGTTCATCCCGTGATTCGTCGTCACCTTTATTATTTTTCTTTATACTTAGATCCAAGTTATAGTTTATGGTGTCCTCTTCAGAAACGAAAGAAGTTGATTGCATACGCAGGGGAGGTAGATAATGGTTCTCTGGCGGAAGGTCAACTATGCTGGGCTGTTCCAAGGACGACGTTTGGTTCTGTTCTTGCGCATTGGAGTAGAATGCGTCGGAATGAAAAGATGCTCCATTGTCTCCATAGCTTTTTTGAACATATTTCAATGAAGAGTTGTTGTAGTCATTTTCTTTTTGGCTCGCTGGCCGACGCTCTTCATGACAACTTACGGAGTTATCGGTAGCATACGGTATGGTTTCATATACGCCAACGTCGTGTGATTCCGCTGTTTCTGACCCCATAATGTGGTTCATAGCAGACATTTCCAATTGTTTGTTTGCTTGAGAACGCTTGGCGCAAAAGAACAACGCTACCACGAAGGCAATAACAACTATCACAACTATTGGAACGACTATTTCAATCAAAGATGAGCTTGCTTGATTAGGTATGTTTGTGGCAGCTTCGGGTTGCTGGTTGGACGCAAGGCTGCTACTGCTGGTGATGACATCCTCCACCACATTGCAAAAACTTAACTCATCTTGAAGGTCACCAACGTACATCCCAGCATAACGCTCTGGAAACTGGCAAATCAGGCAGTCTAAATTGTCAGCGGATGACATATCACTTTGACAACTAAAGTTCAAATTAGATGTAGCACTATCAAAGCCGTTAAGACTTAAAAATTCAAGGTGAAACTCACAACTGCAATTCCACAAGTTGTTCGCAATGAACACATTTAAGCTTGAAGATGTTCGCAATACTGGGAATGATGAAAATTGATTACCGGTCAAGTTCAAAGATTGTAATGCTGTACAGTCCACAAACGCATTGGTTGATATTTTGGTTAAATTGTTGTACGCAAGGTTAAGATTCCGAAGAGTCGAAGAAACAATTTCATAATTAAAAGCACTCAAGTTATTGCGAGCCAAACTTAGCCTTTGGAGTTCATTTTGCCGCCTCACAAGACTTGATACTGAACCTGCCAAAGACATTGAATCTAAAATGAGTTCTTCTAGATTTAAGTTCAACAACGAATCAGCAATCAAGCCTAAGGTGTATAAATTGTTTCCAGTTAGATTTAATGATCTCAGCAATAAAACGTGGTTAAAGAATTCTTGCTGCAGACTGTCAAGCCGATTATTTGACAAATCCAAATGTCTGAGACTTTGGGAAAAGATTAGTAATTCAGAAGGTAAGCTAGTAACATCGCTGTCTACAATCTCAAGGGTAGTCAAAGAATGCAATCCACTTAGTAAATTAGCTTCTATACTATTCACATTTCTTCCTCCTATTCTCAAACGTTTTAAAGACCGCATATCAGTAAATAAATCACTTCCTATTACTTCCACGTCCAGTCCTCGTAAATCCAAATAAGTCAAATCTTTTAGATTTGCAAAGGCTAGCCGATTAAATTGGTTGAAGCGGTTGTAGCTTAAATCCAAATGCTCAAGTTGCAAGGGAAATGCATTAGCAGGTATAAGAGTAAACCCATTATGACTGATATCAAGAAATTTGACTTCGATCATGTGAAAAAGAAAACGCTGATATATGGTCCCAGTAAATAGGTTTCGACTAAGAGTTACGTGAGTGAGACTATTCTCACCCTCTCCGAAAAAAGTTTCGCTTCTTGAAATGGTATCTAATCTATTGTTGTCTAAGTTCAGTGTGCGTAAAAAAGAAGTCATTCGAAATACTCTAGAAGGAATAGTTTCCAAGAGATTGTCTCGTAAATCCAATGTGTGTAAGGTATGAAACTCAATTTCGCCGAGGTTCAATTCAGTAATGCTGTTGTTTCTGAAAAACAATTCGGTTGAAGACGAAGGAATATTTTCCGGTATTTCATCAAGGCCTCGGTTAGAGCAATTCACCGAGTTTGAGACGCAGTCGCAAACCATTGGACATCCATCACAGACTTTAGAAATCCACGCAATTACAACAAATAATACATTTATTCTCCACATTGCTAAATCCAGTAGAGGGGTTTATTTAGAAAATACAAATACAGAGAAGCTGTAAAGGAAAAAGGAGACTCTAAATTGTTAACGCAAAACAATTGTAAAAAAGGTTTTAAAGATAACGACTTTTTGCCAAGTAAACTGACGGCAAAACTACAATTATTCCCAAACCTATTACTGGTACATAGCATTGAGTCTTTTTCCTGTGTAGCTTGGTTTTTACAAAAAAAAATGTAGCTTTTACCAGAACCGAACCCAAGATGTTGTGCTTGAAATAAAAGACCAATAAAAAAATGTCTTCTTATTTCCAGTCAAAAGAAAAATGAAGACCAAAAAAAAAAAATCTTAAATCCAAGCGCGGCGCCCGTGGCACAGTGCAATTATGCTAGCTACATGGTAAATCTAGTCCTGCGCAAGGACCAGACAACTAGACGACATTGCCTGGTCGTTTAAGAAATGCATTCCGGTACTCGTATTGGAGAAATGCATACCGGTACTCATTTTATCGCGATCAAATTTTGCGAAAACATCTAAATATTGAAATTTCGCAAGCCGAAAATATATGAAAATCTTTTTGAACAAAATTTGAACCCAAAAAATATTTTAAAATTACATCCAAGGGATTTTTGCTGGTTAAGTTGGAGATATGCAAATAATGCAATAACTCTTATCATTATCGCAAAATAACTCAAAGTAACCCATTTTACCGTTATTTGTGAAAATTAGTTGACAAAATTTGTACAACAAAAATTCCATTTACAAGATTGGAAATATTTCTTTAATATTAAAACTCAATAAAACCATCAATCGATGCATGTAAAAACAATCCAAGCATAAAAACAGAATAAAACGAAATTATACTAGTTGTGACACCAAAACGTGTAACGAGTTTATGGGGCTCACTTTATTGATTCTGGCCTCTGGGCTACACAACTCGTTTTGAAGACCTACCGTCCCAACGCTTAACACTCGACTAACGGGTCGATGCAAAAAATATTGTGATCATACAGTATATAATACCGAAACGATAACACATTTGTTTTGTCATAAAATGCTGCACTGTCACTCTTTGCTTGCGACTAAATCGTTTCTTGTCAAATAATTCTGAATGAAAAATTCAAAATATAAATAACACTAAAATTGGTTGATCTGCAGTGCTTGAAAATTTATGCATATTGTACTGTATTTCAATAACATTTATCATGTCACTGTACCATCTCACTCATTTTTCTACGTCACAGCATTAACACTTCCTCCACATAAAAAGTTTGCTCAGTAATATGCTTGGCCTAAAACCACATTAAAGATAATTCACGCGATTTTTGTTACCTGATTTGACTTTAGAAGTGAGCTGACGTTGCAAAATATGAGTGAATATCCGAATGAGCACAATGCATAAAACTTCAGCAAATTTTGAGTCATAAACTTTAAAGTGGGCAGACGTTGCAAAACTATGATGACACAAACACCTACTAGAAAGTTAGGAATGGAATATTTTTAAAGTGAACGTACAAATATACCTTGTTAATGTAATAACTTGGAAAAACTGCATAAAACTTCAGTAAATTTTGAGTCTAAACTTAAACTATCATCACTTTTCACAAGCTTAGAAACTGCCGTAACCTCAAAAGGCATTTGGCTGCTGCCTATATGCAGAAAAGTTTAGTAGTGTATGTAGCTTTTGCATTACATTTTTTTGCGTCTAATACAAAAATACGTAAAATTGACGGAAATAACTTTGCAGAACCCACATTCAAATTTGCAACTTGCTTGAAATGTTGCCAAAAACTTACTTTATCACTAAACATGCACTGGTCATTTACGTGTTCATCAAGTCTTCAGTGCTCTAAAGGCTTTGTGAACATAAAAATAAAAATTGTGGTTGTTTAACGTACATTTTTGTATTCGATTCTCCTTCAAAACCGCGGTTAATGTGTAGGTGAGCAAAATAGTCACTGAACAAGCGAAGACGAAATTCATAAAAATGAAAAAAAAAGCAACTATCCAAAAAGCACTAAAAATATGCAACATTTTGGCCTCTATTTGGTACCAATTTCAAGTAGGAAGTAACTGCTAGTCTAAAACTATGGTGAAGAAAAAGATTAATGCTTTATTGCTATGCAGAGAGGAATAATGTGAGCATAATTAAAAATAGATGGCATTCTACAATGCTTGGCACAAAAATCAAATTAAAATTATCTCAGCTATACACGATTTTAAGTTTTTTCTGACCTACTTCTCCGCGAGCATAAATTGACTAACTACCAGCAGTTAATAATGCTATGAATCATAAAGGATTATTGTGCTTGCAATAATCAAAAAAGATATCCAACCAAAGAGCGTTTTCTTATCATGCTGCAAATGAAAATTATATGTGAAAATGTTTGAATTAATTATAGCACAAGCTATTTTTAACGGTTTGACAGCTACAAACTGATTGCTAAATGGTTGAGAGATTGTCCACTGCATAAACAGTACGGGTACAATATCACTTAGAATATATGACGCGATATATTGTGAACTATTGAATTAGTTCTGCCTATAAAAATATTGTATTCGCACTGGGTGAATGGTTTATCTCTGTCCTTTAACTCACTGGCCCCCTTATCCACTTGGTCCCCTTACCCATTTTATTTGGTTAATTTTCATCCCTGTCTATTAGCCCACTTGGTCCCCTGTCCAAAGTTAATTTAATTTCTTTTTTTTCGTGTTTATCATGCTTACAATGCAATTGTTTTCCACAACATATATTGATTTTAATTTTCATTTATTTATTCTTTTTTATTCTTGGCGACCACAACAATAACAAATGCATGGTAATACAATGATAACACGTAGAGTCAGGAAAAAAAAGTAACGACGCAACGTCAGACGTTAATACATGCAGAGGATATCATAGATAAAAAAAGCGATTTTTATTTGCGTGATTGCCACACCAGTCACACCACTTCTATATACAATGTAGGCCTAATCAATCACACTAATCAACATACACATGCAGGCACACAAGAAGTAAGTAAAACTAACGGCTGGAGTAGTTAATCAAATAATTAATTGATCAAGAGGAAAGAGAGGGGCAGTGACCAGTGCAAGGCCAGGCCTTTTACAGGCTAGTTTAGTCATATTTTGAATTTCGGTTTATACGCCAACTTAGATTAGCTTTTGAATTTCGGTTGAACGTCAGCCCTGCCGAGGAGCTTTGGTACTACGCGAAACTCGAGTACAGGGCAGTACGTGGGAAAAATTTGGCTTTGCTTTTTGGGTTGTTTCATTATATTTCAACAAATGCCAAATACCATTGGTTGGAAAATTTATATAAAATGCTTATAGATCATCTGCATAGAATGGCATAAGCTATATAAAAAAATAAAAAAAATTGAAATCGGACTGTCCGTTACTGAGATATTGAAAATCACCACTAGATGTGAGACGAGAGTATCTAAAAATACAAAAATCAATTTTGAGACCAGTACTTGTGGCAAAAAGTTGGTTTTTATGTCAAAATATATGTTTTTAGGGATGGGGAATCTAAATTTTAGGTTTAATTAAGGCTAATTTTGCTCTAAAAATTGTGTTTTGATAGTTTTTTAAAGTTTTTGGGTAGTAATTGGGGTCAAAAATTGGGGATAAAGGATTGAATGAAATTTTGAAACAAAAATATTTTTGGGTTGTAGAAAGGTTGCTCTTTCTTTTTGACAAAGAATTTAAGATGACAATTAATCAGCAATGTGTATAAACAGAACTTGTTTTGCTGTTATATCACAACCTGACTATTCAGCCTCCAAGATAAGTATTGCTACAAAAACAGCTCTTGAAAAATTCTTCTTTAAGTGAAATGAAAGTATGGATATGTAAAGAAGCAAATTTAGAATATTTTAGTTTTACCATACAATGCAGCTGAGTAAATAACAATACAGCTGCATTAAACATGTCACGAACATTAGTAGACGTTT
This sequence comes from Trididemnum nubilum, assembly GCA_963965965.1. NCBI lineage: Eukaryota > Metazoa > Chordata > Ascidiacea > Aplousobranchia > Didemnidae > Trididemnum > Trididemnum nubilum. The sequence continues at coordinate 8,355,451 of OZ014473.1, read as the reverse complement.
TCGCCACAAATTATACATGGCATTATATTGCTCTAGCTGACCAGAGGCATTGCTAAGAATGGTGGCACCCGAGGCGGGATTTCGTGGTGGCACCCTTTATTGGCCAAAAAATAGGTGAAGACCGAAAAAAAAGTCTGCGCTGCAAAGCGAGTTGGTTTTCAGTCCGAACGTGTGTGATGACCTAAAAAAAGGTCTTTACATACCAATCAGTGGGTTTTCGGTCTCAAAAGAAAAACAAAACAAAACAAAACAGATGGTGTCACCCCAAAATGGTGACACCTGGGGCAGGCCGCCCCTCCTAGTGACGCCACTGTTGCTGATTAATATAATAAATGCTAGTCAATCACAAGATTGATGGCATTGTTGCAATGGTGTTTAGTGCATTTTTGCTGTAAAATACAATTTCAATCAATGCAAAAGCTTTATACTGGGTATTTCAAAAGTAACATACAAATATACTGGTATTATGTCAATAATATACCGGTATGTTTCTTTTGAAACACCCTGTATAAAATTTTTAACTAATTTAGCTCAAAAATATAATGAGCAAATATGTTGATGCAAATGATAAAATATTATACTCGTGGGTTCATCTCCAAATCATTGCTACTGTGTGTCATTTTAAAGAATAAGAAACTAGCAATGCAAATTTATTTAAAGTAGAATTGCAATTTCACTTGGAATGAAGTTAAATGACTAGCCAGTTGGTTGAGCGGTAACGAGTTCGTCTCTGGAGTGGGAGGTCAAATCTCGGGCCAGTCAAATCAGACAGTGTTGCAAATGGCTCACCACTGCTTCAACATTTCTTCAAAGGGAGCAGTATTGCTTGGGCGCAATGACGCGGAGATGGGCCCCGCAAACTCATTACATGCTTCAGAATAATACAACGAATATAAAGAAAATTTGATTTTGATTTGATAAAGTTAAATGACAATCAAAATCACATGCACAAAAAAATATCAAGATCTTGGGAAAAAAACAGCACAACTAAAAACACTCAAAATTACTTAATACATGAGTTTTGATCTAAGTGAGCAAGCATTTCAAACATTTGATAATATGGTATTTTTTAATAATTTCCTTGTTGTAGCCTACATCCTTTTCATAATGACCACAATTAAACAAGTTAATCGTGATAGCATTGAGATGTAAACTTTAATTGACCTTATTTATTAAATCAATACTACTAACAGTCTAGGTTTATTAATTTTTTTCAGGTAATTGATAATTATTGCGTAAATTTTTAATGAAAAATTATTGCGTAAATTTTTTTAATAAAAAAGGCCAAAAAATTGAACAGCTTGCTTTAAAAATAACTACATAAATTAAAATATTTTGCATGTAACCTCTAAAATAATGCACGCGAAATTGGTGAGAATGATCAAAATAACTTTGATTAATTTTAGTTAGCACTTTATGTAACTTAATTTGCACAAACAATCACTAATTAATATTATTTGGTGAAATATAATCAAATCATCGGAGCATAATGATTGGAACGTTTAAGTAATCTTAATATAAAGCAAAGAGCCAAAACGTGAGCGAACACTTTTTACTGAACGTTTCAAGACTTTACTAGTTTCATCATCAGCAGATCTGCTGATGAAGAGCCTAGTAAAGTCTTGAAACGTTCAGTAAAAAATGTTCTCTCACGTTATGGCTCTTTGCTTTATATTAAGATAATCAAAATCATTCATGGCAGCTAAACCCAAAACGAAGCACTTTAGACAATGATCTCTGATTATTGCTCAATAAGGTAAACTTCCTGATTCTGATACATAGACTAGCCATACTTTCGTTGTATAATTATGAAACAACTGTAATTGCTTTGAAACAATCAGTATTTGTATTCATACAGAGCAAGCAATAAATACAAAAATTGAAAACACAGTAGGAATTTTTGAAAGCTTGCTTTAAAAAATACAAAATAGGTGACAAAGATTACACTTGTCATGAAAAAATGAAAAAGCAATGAAAAATTTTTAGTGTCACGACTTTAAGGCATATTTGTTTTTTTTTTATTCTGTGCAATCCTTCATTCCCATTTTCGGGCCTCAACTTAGCCCACAAAATTTTTAAAAAACTTCAAATAACAGACTTTCCTAAGACGTTATCATGAAAATAACCTGAATTTATGATTCCTTGCCCCCAAAAACATGCAATTAGACACAAAAACCAAGTTGATACCTTTAGTAAAACTCGTAAAATCTAAATTTAAAATTTTTCATACTCGTGCCTGCCATCTAATGGTGACTTTCAATATCGCAGCAACCACTGGGCCGATTTGAAATTTTTTTTCTAGTTTGATCAATACGCCAGCCTCTATCTATAAAATGGTTAATTGACTCTTTTCCAGAGGTTGGGTATAAAAATACTGAAATTTTTTTTTGAAATATAATGGAATAACCCTTTTAATAGCTGAAGTTAGGAGATAAAGACGATAGCCTATACCGGTAGCTTGGTTTGCATATTCAAAATTGACCTGTTGAGTTAGCCCAATTCAGGGATCAAAATTCCTAGCACTGTGTCGACTCCTCTTCACACTGATGATGAAGTCAGTTGACTTCGAAACACGGAAATGCTCCCGCAATGGGGACTCCGCATCGCCTGCATCACACTGGAGGTTGAAAAAAAAAAAAGATTACCCATTTACACGTAGAGACAGCATTAAGGTGCTGACAAATGAAGTAGGATTGTAAGACGTGATGTCTCTGTTTACAATTTAATTAGTTTTGCCTATTTCACTTTAGGAATGATTGCTAAATCTTTTAATGCTTTTAACAACGTTCTACTTTTTCAACTAAGCTGACAATCTGCATTGACATTTCAAGTAATTAACAAATCAGCAGCGCCAGTGTTAAAAGTCAATGAACTTGGCCACTTCAAAGCTATGTTATCTTAAGCTGTAACAACTTATACATCTATTGTGACTAGCCTAGAAATTGAACCAATATCTACCGCTTCAACAAGGAATGCCTCAATCTTTGGACTAACTAGTCGCTCAAAATTAGTGCGTTTCCCAACTCAATTTATCCCAGCAATGCTTTGGTTGTAGAGATCTGACAGGTTTGGTGACTCACATCGTAGCCAGATCTATTTTTCCAACCCAAAGGACTGATACAGTAGAAAAAACTGCAACTTATGACAAATATTAAGCTTTACATTGCTGATTTCCTGTCTTCGGTTCCACTTAATACTGTATTGCAACATCTATAGTTTAACAATAAAAACAGTTGGGCTTTTGATGTTTTGTACTACCGTTTTGCTGAGTTATATGATTTTCAATAAACTCAATAAACTCAAAAATTCTCAATAAACATGACCATCTCCTTCGTTTAGAATATTGCCGCTTATATTTTAACAATTAAGCTTCTAAACTCACCACAACTACGTTAGATACAATTAGATAGCACGTTTTAGGTTTTAATTATAAACGTTACCAAGTTAGTATATACTCTCATTTGATCGTGATGGGTCGCAGAAACCTTAGAACACGGCTACTGTACATATACCACAATGCTCTTGACAAAACAAATTTTAAGACAAGTTTTATTTTGATTTCATTTAACCGGTAGATGTGCAATTAATCCATTCGTTTTTAAGTAGTAATTCTAAGTATTGTGTCGCAGAAAACTTTCAAGAGCTATCAATAAATCTTAAAATTTAATTTCATAACCACAATTACTCTGATGAAATTATTTTATACGGATGAGTAGAAAAAATCTGATAAAATTGCAAAACCTCAGTACTATTAGCACCATATGCTGTAGGTGATGAAGTAAATACGTCATACACAGTAGTACTGATATACTACCCCGATTTATTACAGTTTACCCTATTTATATGCTGGAGTATTCCTGTTCAAGTACTTGATTGTTAACGCACGGTTCGTAGAACGGTGTTCTCTCTAATGAACAGGTAACCTGAATTGATTTAATTTTGTCGGGTTTGACGCTACCATGACGTTTGCCTGAACTGATAAAATTCTTGTTAAAAATAAGGTCGCTTTGTTCTTCTGCAAAATTAATGTGTTTCGCAGCAGTTTCGCTCAAGATCACTAACATCCGTACCCATTTAGCGCCAACTCACGAGTACGCAAATGTTCTAAAGCAAACAAGCAATACGACAAAACAAAACATTCCAAAAAAGTCAAAAATAGTCGAACCACCCAATAATTATACTAGCACACGTTTGTCATGATAACCTACTCACAAAATATAGCATCCTGGTGCAGCTGCTGTTTCAAGATGTATCACATATCATCAGCTAGGATAGCTAAGTAGGCTTATCAACCTTTAAAATTCCTCTAACCTTGATGAATGACTGAGGTTCTAGGCGAATTGCTTGTAGAGAAGCTAAAGGCACCTTGCCGTTGATGTATTTTAAGTAAAACGGACCATTGACCATCAAATTGAATTCCATTTGGGCTAGAGAAGGATTCATCAACGAACAAACTTGCTCATTAGAAGTGGACCCAGGTTTCTGTCACAAAGAAGCATTCAATAGTAACAAACTTCATTATTTACAGAGGTGGAACCCTTGAGGACACATGTTGAAGTCCATAGCCGGCCTTGGCCTAGAAGCCCGCAATTCTTCGAAAAGGTCCTCTCTTCGGCTCGAGGACTGCATTATTTTTCGATTGATTGAAAAGGAAAATAATCAAACAAAAAAATACCTAACCTTTTAGCGGGTCAAATCGTTTCCTCTCTTTATTTGAATAATATAATGTGATAGTCAAGCTTTATAGTGAACCATGTTTTAAATGGAATTGTAAGCAAGCTCTTATCGGAGAATGAGGGGGCAAAAGGCAATTGGTTTTATTTCTGCTGATACTTCCGCTGTGGATGGTACAAACCGTAATGCACTAAAACCATCCAGGGCCATAAAAAAGGATCCAGGGTTACGGAAACGAACATTTTTGAGTTGTTAATTCTAAAATATAGCCGTGCCTATCTGAGTGCCGACAAAAAAAAGATCGAAGTTGTAAGTCCGGCAGGGCTTTTCGGGTCTGGTTGGGGCTAAATTCGGGCTTGACTCACGTATTTGTCATGTGTTTTAGTTTTTGGTGCTATAAAAACGTAATGAAAATCATTTTGCAACACTAAAAGACAACTTCGTTTCAGCATCCATACAATTGCTACTACACAATTATTATTACTGAGTCACAATTGATCAGCAATAAGTAAGTTTATTATACCCGCACTCGAGCAAAAACCGTACTCATTTTTCAAACCGAACTTAACTTTCGGGCTTGGTTATGGCTTTAAACGATTTTTGGGGCTCGGGCCAGTTTCGGGCCTAAATTAGCCAACTTATTTACAACTTTGTCTCTGATATAACTGGCAAAACTCATTTTGAGAACGCCAACTTTTTCTGAAAATGAATGAATGAAAATTGCAAAAAATTTGTTGTGAGATAAGAAAAAATAACTCTGACCACTGGCAAGCAGTCTGAGGACAAAGTTACATCTGCTAAACGATTTTTGTATCAAAAATAGCCGTTTAGAATCCCAAATAATAAACTACTAAATAGCTTTTAATAGCATCGGAGCTATCTTTTCCACTCTTTGAAAAATGGGTAGCCTTGAAAAAGGCTGTTTTAGATTGAACGTTTCCTCTCAGCTCATTTCATGAATCTACGCTGGAATGAAGAAAAACTAAAATGCAGTGGTATTTAGAGGATGGCTACATTGAAATGACAATGGGTTGCTTTATGACGTAAGATGCTGCAAAAATCACCAAAAATAGTATAAAGTTAATGCAAAAATTTAAAAAATTTCTCGTCGTACTATGATCGGTCAAAATTTGTCATTTTCGCAATTCGATTGATCGAAAAATACTGTTTCGTTTTAGTCGGAAATATGCTAAAAAAAAATTAATGTGAGATTTGGAGTGAATAAACGAATTCTTTTTAACGACGAAGAATGGGCTGTAGTAGTAGTAGTTTATTTCAAAGCCCGCGAAGTTTAAGATCACAATTAAAGAATAAGCAAAGCATGTTGACGATAATATTTACGGGCAATAGGGAAGAAGCAAAGTGACCAAAGTAATCTTCAAGTCTACTTCTACCCTCATGAATAAAATTACAAAGTTACGAGATGGGATTTAGAAATTCTTGGCCAAACGAAAGTTTAAATCTTTTGTCAAACCAAATCGACGTTTCATACTTATATTCCCATCAGAACGAGGTTGCATAACTCCAGAAAAATAAGGACTCTAATAGAAAACAATACAATTTTTATTTACAAACAAACATTTACATTAGAAAGTAGTGCAAGTGCACGGCATCATAATACACACAGTTAAAGTCAATTAGAATGATTCACTAACATCTTGTTGTATAAAGAGTAAGTAGTTAAACATTATTAAGACAAATTCTATGGGTATTTTATAGGCAGATAGAACACAAATTATATAGTCATTCCAATTTACTTCTCCGAATTGAAAGATCACAGCTTAGATGGTTTGGCCATGTAAGCAGAATGCCTCAGGAAAGACTCCCCAAACAAGCTTTACATGCCAAAGCAAATGGGAGAAGACCAGTCGGACGACCTAGAACTAGATGGACCGATTACATTGAGGATCTTGGATGGAATCGCTTGGGACTTCGCCCAAGCGAAATGATGGAGGTGATGGAAGACCGTGAGGTGTGGCGGCTCAATCTTGAGCTACTGCCCCCGCAACCCTCACGGAAAAGCGGGCAATGAAGAAAGAAGAAGAAGAAGAAGAACTTTCTAGCAAGGAATATTTCGGTCTAGATTTAAATGTTTTTAGAGACTTAAATTTTTTAATTTCAAGGCAAAGTTAATTCCATATTTTTGGACCATGATATTTAATGGATTTTTGAAGTTTCAGAGTTTTAAAAAAGGTACTAAAAATTATGTGAGGAGGTAGCTCTGGTACGTTAACATGAATATTACTAAGCGCTGTAGAATAATTTTGAAAAGTACATGGAAGTTGTCCCGATTTATAGTTGTAAACAACTGCTGCAATTTCTAGTTTAACTAAGTATTGTAATTTAAGAATTTTAAGTTTTGTATAATAAGGAGTTGCTCTATCATTCCATGTTCCAGTGCCTACAATAATTACAGCTTTGTTTTGAAGACGAGCTAATTTCTTGAGGTACGTTTTGTACGTTGAGATCCAAGTGATTATCCCGTATTGAATATGACAATGAAACAAGGCGTAGTATAAACTAGAAAAGGCCGATGTGTTTAAATACACTTAAACTTTCGAAAGGATTCCCACTGCTCTAGATGGCTTGCGGGCAAAGTTGTTAATGTGAGGTTCAAAAGACAAGGAATTATCAAAGATAAGACCCAAGTATTTTGACATGCCTGACAGAAGGAAGATTAGAAACAAATGGAGACGAAGTTACGGATAAGTTAGCTCTGTGACCTTGACTATTTGGTTGTGTTAATACCAAATTTGACTTTGATAAATTAAGATTTAGTTAGCTATCATCCACTTATTTAGTGAAGTAATTTCAGTCGTAATTTTTTTATAAAGATCATTTATATTTTTATCTTCTACAAATAAACAGGTGTCATGAGGAAACAGTCTTGGTGTGCAAGAAACACTGGTATTAATACTATTAATATAAATGTTAAAAAGTAGAGGTCCCAATACACAACCTTTAGAAACACCATAATTAATTTTTTTCAGATTTGACTTCTAATTTTCTAAAGATACATATTGATATCTACTAGTCACAAAAAAGCAAACAAATCAAGTGTTGTTCCACGGATTCCAAAATGTTCTAATTGGTCAGCAAAGTTATATGATTGACTGTTTCAAAAGCTCTTTTGAGATCAAGTAACAATAGAGCAGTGTAATTGCCATCATTATCATATCATACAATATTACCATACAATAAGTATTATCATACAATAAAGCTAATGCATCACTTAAAGCATGAGATGTTGAATAAATAGCCCAAAATCCATACCGTGTAGGTAGCAAAACCGAGTGTTTATTGAAAAAATTGATTGATCTGACAAGAATAAGTTTTTCAAGAATTTCAGAAATTGGGGAAAGTATATAGGAAGGCTTTATTTCACCGGAAATTTTTATCTAGTTTTTTATTGATTCTGACTCACATCTGACACAAACTCAAATGCTTACTCTAAAACTATTCCCAAATCGAACCCTAACCCAAACCCGAACCTAAACCCTAATCTTAACCCCTAAAAAAGCAAATGAAAAAAGCGCGGATGAATATTTCTCATTCTCGTTTTATTCTCTTTAAGTTGAAAATTTTCGGTGAAATAGTCACTACCAAGTATATATCGGTCAATAATTACTTACATCGGATTTCTCACCAGATTTATATATGAGTATTATTTTAGCAATTTTTAATGACGCAGGAAAAATTCCTAAAAAGAAAGTGTAATTTAATAATTGAGCAAGTGGTACTGCAATAACTTTGGCAGCCACCCTAAGAAAACAAGCAGAACTATTATCCTTACCATTAGATTTGGTATTTTTTAGACCTCATATGAGATAAAAAGCTTCAAAGGAAGTGGTTGGTGTGAGAAAGAGAGACTGGTGAAGGCGTTTTGTTGGGTAATTACTGTAAGATGTTCACTTTTACTAGAAGGCTTCAATTGATTAGTTAATGTTTTTCCAATACCAATAAAGTAATTATTAAAGTTGTTAGCAATAAGTATTAGGTTTGTAGTAAAAGTGATATTGTGTGTTAATTTTAGTGGAAAACCAGAATTTGATCTGGAAGAAGAGAGCTAAATTTTAATAATACGCCAAACTTCAGATGTGTTGTTTTTGAAGTTTCTAAGTTATCCTGATAATAACATTTCTTCGCAGCAAATTTGAATTTAGTTAATTTGCTGGCTTTTTTTTTGTAGAATTGTTTTTGTTCCAAGTTACCATTGACAAAATGTGATAAGCACATTTTTTGTTTCGTTTTCATCGACTTTAATATGCCACGACTAATACAAGGCTTATTTATTAATTTTTGTTGTTTGCAACTAAGTTTTCTCATTGGCGCATACAGAGTTATTGCATTAGTTAATAACTGAAAAAACTCATCAAATATTGCACCGAAATTATTTCCGTCAATATAGCTTGTTTCCGTCAATATAGCTTGTCAGGAAAAACGAATTTACCTCATTGTTTAAGTGATTGAAATGGTCATCCGCATTATACATACTGAAATCACGCTGAAAAGTCGGCTTATGAGATTTTTTTAATGTTAAGTTCGAAATTGTATCAAAAATAGGATAATGGTCAGTTAAATCGGTTTTGATTACCCCAGGTAAGATGTTATGGGTATGATCGTTAGTAATAACATGATCAATGACCGTCGAGGAATTGTCAGTCACACGAGTTGGTACATTGATTAAAGGATAGTAGCCATTACTAATCAGCATGTCAAGATACTCAGACGCATACCTATCCGGAAATTTTAAATCAAGTAGAGATTTGATATTTAAATTAAAGTTATCTACTAAAAAAGTAAAAATACCATATTACTTCTAGCTTTTTCAAGATTTGTGTTTAAAGCATCAATAAATACTTGTGAATCATTTTTTATACATCCACAAATAGTGCTAATGATTATATTACTAGCATGGAACTTTATCCAAATATTTTCACATTCATTGACAGTCAATTGTAAATTAGTAAGCAAGGAGGAAGGAATTGATGTAGGTTGCTCCCGGAACTGTTAAATGAAACGAAGATCTTGTTGTAGCCAAAATGGAAACTTGTGCATCGTTGTAATGTTTGCCACTTTCTTCATTCTCTAATAAATGCTGTCCGATTGCACAATCACTGTAGACACCAGGGGCGCTAGTGATTTTGCTTTCTCGATTAGGCAGATTTTTCGTTGATCTTTTGTCACTTCTTATGCATCTCGGAATGTGTTGATTAATTCTGTCCTGCAATCTTTGGCAAGTTCGATCCATCGTACCGACAGTCGCAGCGGCACACATATTGATAAACGACCATAGTTTGTTGAAGGGAGGGTAACACATCTTTATGAATTGCAAGCAAAATGTTTCTCGGGGTAAAAATAATGCGAAGTTCAACAGCTAGGTAACATCGGTTAATACCAATCTTGGTTGCTTTTTAAAATTCAAAGAAATTTTGCCAATTTAAAGGAGCTTCAAGTAAACTGGACACTTTTGTGTTCCTTCTTTTGGTTTACGGTTGAAAAGCGCAATTTTCTTTCAGACATGGTGATTTGAATAATGCTTTTTGGGTATTTATTATTCCGTAGAATGGAGCTGATGTTTTCCAGTTCATGTTGCAGTTTACTTTTTACAACACAACTATTATTACTACGCAATTATTATTTACGACACAATCATTATACCAAACGTAAACTGCAGCATGAACTGGAAAACATCAGCTCCATTCTACCTGATAATAAATACCCAGAAAGCATTATTCAAATCACCATGTCTAAGAAATTGCCCAAAGCGCAATTTTCTTAGACATGGTGATTTGAATAATGCTTTGTGAGTATTTATTATTCCGTAGAATGGACCTGATGTTTTCCGGTTCATGCTACAAAAGTGTCCAGTTTACTTGAAGTTCCCTTGGATTGGCAAAATTTCTTGAATTTTAAAAAGCAACCAAGATTGGTATTAACCGATGTTACCAAGCTGTTGAACCTCGCATTATTTTTACCCCGAGAAACATTTTGCCTGCAATTCATAAAGATGTGTTACCCTCCCTTCAACAAACTATGGTCGTTTATCAATACGTGTGCCGCTGCGACTGTCGGTACGTGGTCGAACTTGCCAAAGATTGCAGGACAGAATTAATCAACACATTCCGAGATGCATAAGAAGTGACAAAAGATCAACGAAAAATCTGCCTAATCGAGAATGCAAAATCACTAGCACCCCTAGTGTCTACAGTGATTGTGCAATCGGACAGCATTTATTAGAGAACGAAGAATATGGCAAACATTACAACAATGCACAAGTTTCCATTTTGGCTACAGCAAGATCTTCGCTGTATTTATCAGTTCTGGAAGCAACTCACATCAATTCCTTACATCAGCCAATTCTTTGCCGTCAAAAAGAATTCGTTTATTCACTCCAAATTTCACATTAATTTTTTTTGCGCTCATTTCCGACTAAAACGAAACAATATTTTTCGATCAATCGAATTGCGAAAATGACAAATTTAGACCAATCATAGTACGACGAGAAATTTTTTATATTTTTGGATTAACTTTAAACTATTTTAGGTGATTTTTGCAGCATCTTACGTCATAATAGCCACCCATTGTCATTTCAATGTAGCCAACCTCTATATACTACTGCATTTTAGTTTTTCTTCATTCCAGCGTAGATTCATGAAATGAGCTGGACGAAAACGTTCAATCTAAAACAGCCTTTTTCAAAGCTACCCATTTTTCAAAGAGTGGAAATGATAGCTTAGACGCTATTAAAAGCTTTTTTAAAATTCTGTACCACTAACAAGCTTTTCTAATACACTACTGCATCAGCAAAACGCTACATGAAGAATTATTTAAAAAACAAATGTGAAGTTAATCATAACCATTGTTGAAATGCATCCTGGAAAGATGACACTACGTCATAAGATGAGAAGACCTAGCTGCCGCGAAAAATTTGGGCATTTTTACAAAAAAATAATGATTTATCATTTTTGCGTTTCAGCAACTGTGGGGCCATGCAAGGAGGGGGAGGCAGGGCAAATGTCTTCAATGTTTTTCTCCTTAATGCAGCCGAAACGTGCGCGCTCATTCATTGATAGGCAACATGCATTAGTTGCGAAATCATAAAGAGACATCAAGTTCAATAAAACGTAAAAAAATTGGGTTAAAATATGGATTAGGAAAATGTGGAAAAAATGAAGCTTTTCAACGTAACTTTTACGGTATTGTCTTTTTTCAAATCGCTTTCAAAATCTAATTGTGAATCTCCTTTAAATTCACAAAAATTTTAAGTTTTTTGAAAATAATCACTTAAAATTTTTCAACGGAGGCTGGGGGATATTTTGCCCTCGTACCCAGAACTCCGTTTTTTCCAAGGACTTGAGCTTGCAAATACCGGATATGGTACCTCAATTCATTTTAAAATCAAAAATTCACAGTATTTTGCAATACTTTTAGATAAAAATCGCTAAGTAATATTTCCAAAAACTACAGTAGATGATATTTTAAAAAACTCTGTGAAAAGAAGTCGTTTAACCAAACAATAAGGTTTGCGTTTTAATTGAGGATCCATAATCAGTGGATGTTCGCACCGGCGCGCTAACTGATGAAGTTAACGCCTTAAAGTTAACCATTTCCACGTACAAAATTTAGTTATTCCCATGCATGAGTTACAGTTTTAATTGTTTCATTATACTACGGTGCCGCTAAGGAACGTATACAGTAATCAACATTGCTGCATGGTGACGCGTAAAACTTCAAAATAACCTCCGTTTTTTGGAAACTGCTATTTTCGAATTATCATCAAAACCTAGCGAAATGCAATATCTTAAATGCTAGCGCTAAAACTAATTGGGAATTTTCCGACTATAATTTTTAGAAAAATTGTTTCCTAGGTCTTTGGCCTAACCATAACTCTGTATGCGCCAATGAGAAAACTTAGTTGCAAACAACAAAAATTAATAAATAAGCCTTGGCCTCAGACTTTTTCGAGTCCTTGGCTTTGGCCTCGAACGTGGGGTCCTCGACTCCATCTCTGTTATTTAAACACTGCTTATAAATGCTGCGGTTTATTGTTGACACACTGTTCATTAAACGCGTTTCAATACAAATTCTAACCGGTTTACAAGATTGTTTGATAAATCCATATTTATTCTCCATTCATGAGTAAGCGACGGAGGCGCTTCCAGCTCAGAAATTGGCCATATTCCAAAATTTTCGATTGATGTTTGACTTCTTTTCACGTAAATTAGCTGCTTGTTTAAAACTACAAAGCAGAGACAACCATCGTGAAAAGCCCTATCCAAGAACACAACAATGTGATCAGGGTGTGGGTCAAACCGAGATTATGCAATCAGGGTCACTGCGAAAACGCCACCTTTATACCCTTTTTGAGCACGCTGGCGACATGTTGGCACCTTATAAAGTAGGAAGCAAAAGTTATTGTTGTATTTGATCTAGTTTTACAAGGAAGTTGAAACTCAGCTAACTGCAAAAGTGTAATGTTAATCAGTTTAGCTTGGTTAGCCTGCTAATGAATGCAGACGTTTGAAGCAGCTGATACATTAATGCTACCAACAACTGGTAACTACAACAACGAAACCAAACTTTTGAACTTTGCGTCTTCAAGCCTTCAATCGTCCAATTAAAATTGTACTAAATGCAGCTACAAGCAATTTACAATATTAAGGTCTGAGAACAATACGCTTCTTCTCTGTCTTCAAAACCGTTCTACGAAGAGGATAACGAAATCTCCTGCTTCGTTGTTTTATTGGACATGGTTTTTGGTAAATTGTGAGTTTTAAAAGGGATAATTCGTTGATGAAAACCGGTGCAAACTGTTCAACTGCACAAATAACCATTGAATACTTGTACATATAAGAACCGAATTACCAATTTTTGCTTTTTTAAGTCGTCAAGTGAAAAAGCAAAGGAGATATTATCTTCCTCCCCATTTCCTTCTATGTGTAATCTTGCAGTTACTACCGACCCACGCAACTCAAGTCGTAAAGGCTCTGCCTGAAAACCTTCTGTTCGAGTAACCTACAAAAACCCACAAAATAGTATAACCAAAAACACTACACAATCACGTTTTGATGGTTATGATTAAGTGATTGATTGTAATGATTAAGTGATTAATTGTAATCACATTTTATTCACCAAGTTGCCTTGGCCAGAAGACAGCGACGGGACCTTTCGGTCTTCGAATCAAGCTGCCACTTGCCCACCTGTCTACAACACACCGTGGAGGCTTCACACTGTCCCTTTTATTGTTAAACGTTCAGCAGGAAGCTGTAAGTATCAATTTTTACAGTGTTTAGTTTGACCTGACCGGGAATCGAACCCATGCTAACGCTAAGATGCTAACGTATTAGATGATCGGAACAATTTTCATTGCAATGACTACTTTGCGGTTGGAGGAATTCACACCTGCTTAAGAATTTCCTGTGATCCAATGTTCCTGAGGATTTCTTTGAATTCTTGTCCACTGAATTTGCTCCTAGTTCGAAGCCACCAAGCAGAGATAATCATCGTAAAGCGTCTTATTCAAGGACGCAACAACGCGACCAGGGTGGGGGTTGAACCCAGATCATGCAATCAAAGTCGCCGTAAAAACGATGCCTTTGCCCGTTCGGCCACGCTGCCAGCTAGAAATACAAGAACAGGTTCGATTCTACAGTTGCTGAAAACATTATTGCTTTTGTTAATCGATTGGAGCTCATCATTTTTTTTCGTGGATGAGAGCATTTTGTAACGGAAACGCTACAACGCAGAACCCAAGCTGGGGTGGGAACACTGCAGCACATTCAATATCGGTTGCTCTTCCTGACGAATACCAGTCTTCAAGACGAATACTGATAGATTTAATCGGCAGCGTGGTCGAGGGGTAAAGGGGTCGTTTTACGACGATCCTAATTGTTGTATCGAAGTTAAATAACTAAAAACTTTATGTCAGTTCTCACTTTATTAGGCTGGTTTTTAAGCAATGGATCATCCAGACTCATGAAGCCTAAACCAAAAGCGGCACAGAGTTCTTCCCCAATCTGCGTATCATCAAGAACAGTTTCAAATGATGACGTAATGTTTACATGACCATGAGCTGCAATCCATAATATTAGCGCTTTTAATGGTGATAAACAAACGTTTGTACAGTCACAATACATTTTCATTTGTTTGCAATGAGACAGCTTTCAATGGTTTTTTCTCCATAAGGAAAACATTAAATACGAATCGACTTAACGAAAATACTCATTTTCAACAAATAAAACTTTTTTAATTTTTCGTAATTCGTTATTTCAAAAAAAAAAATTATAACATTTTGGCATGTATTGCCAAATCAAAGGTCGGTCAGTTTAAGTAAACAATTTGCAGCAGCAATAATCACCCTTACTCAAATGCACACCGCTATATTTGTTCGATTTCTGAAATGGGTAAGGATAGTTGCATTAGAGCAGTTCTTTTGCGATTTTTCTAAAGTGATTAAACCATAGCTTATTTCCTCCAAAAAGTTGTACAGATGTTTTTGAACCTGTCATTATTGACCAGCTATTTGACTTCTTGTTTGGTACTTCACATTTCATTCCTCATTTGCAAAATTTGTTTATTTTGTGCTTATTGCACTATTAGTTGTTGGAAGCTTACGTTATATCAGATTTCTTTTTGAGTAATCTACAGCAAATGTCGTGTACAAATACACATGTTCACGTGATGTGAAGGTAACCTATGTAGGTTATTCAGCACGGCATTTGATAACAAGAGCGAAGGAACATATCAATGACTGCAAATCAAACAAAAGTGAAATCAAAAACCACATTTTAAATCGCAACAGCTGCCTAGATGAAAACCCTAAATTTCAATTAGACCGGTTTAGCATAATGCGTAAGTGTAATAGTGCATATGAGGCGAAAATACATGAAGCACTCCTAATCAAAAAGCAGAATCCAACTATCAACAAACAAATGTATGCAAATGGAACCTCCTTTTTATTGAATGTGTATTAATTTTTTTTTTTAAGGTGTGCAGTGATTTTACCGTGATAGCCTAATAACTAATGATAATTTATGAAGTCACCATTTTGCGTTTAACGTCATAATTGTATTTTCATCAATTGCCAATTTTGAATTGCCTGAATGTAAAATTGACAGTTTAGCTAGATGCAGTTGCTCCTTCAAAATATTATTGTAAGTTGAGAAAAAGACTTTTCACTATGTTTCAGTTTATTTGAAAGTGATATTAGCTATTAATTTGCCGTATTTTTAGTTTCCTGATGAGGGCGCTCTGTAAAACGCCGAAAACGTTCGATTAAGTATGAAGTTAGCCTAGCTTAAAATAAAAATTGCCTAACATGATCAATGGAGTGGTGTTTTTGAGTTGTGTTGCAATATGGTTCCTGAAAATAACCTCTCTACCGAAGCTATATCCTTTTGAGTAGTATGGAGGAAATACAAATATTGTAGTGTGCAGAACCAGCCCTCTTATCATGCAATTTGAGCAGCAAGTGACAAAGCTACAATATAAGTTGACAAACTCAACCGTCAGCTGCTCCCCGTCATAAAACAAGGATACTATTACCATCCCAGTTACATGGAAAGCAGCATTGTTAATGTGGAAACACGGAATTTCCAGCAGTTAGAGTACAGAGATTACCTGTTTGAGTGTTGCAACAAAACATGGCAAAATGGGGTCAACTGAACAATTCCAGATTCAGATTTATTTACTCAGATTTTTAAACACACCACATGTAAATACAAATGGTTGGGAGACAACCAAAAGACCGAATGGTCAAAGTCAGTTGCCACCCTACTTACGGTTCATAATTAAATAAAAACAATGGTAATGCCAATTAAATTTGTAAATTTAGAGATTCAAACAGATATTACATTCCAGCAAATACCACATATAAGGAAAACAAAAGCAGACCACAGCCCAAAACAAAAATTGACAGAAGAGAAAAAAGTAACTGTGAATGTGGTCTGGGACCTTATACCACCTGACATCTCATGCAGTGCCCCTTCTTCCATCTACAGAATTGTAACTAGATATAGATTTCAAATTTGCAGCCCAAGCTTGTGTAAAGAGATTCGGACAAAAACAATTGAAGATCTGAAAAAAGAATCAAACAAGCATAGAATGGCGGGTCCACGACTTTTCGCCGCGGCCCTTTTCGGCGCCAATATTCTGTGCTTTTTACTAACACATACCCAAAGCCCTAACCCTAAACAAGTGAACTGTCAAAGAGCACCGAATTGGCGCCGAAACGATCTGTGCAGAAAACATACAGCAACGAAATAGATGGCGCCGAAATGGTCGCACCGAAAAGACGTGATCCCTAGAATGTTAGAGCAAAATTACATCAGTAAAGTACCAAAATCAGTTGATTAGTGATATTGGAGACCGCTTTTATGTGAATTATTATTTGTTCTATTTTTTTAGTGTTAGAATTAGCCGAGTAGGATTTGCTAACTACCAGATAAACCTTTTCTATCCCACTGTTGCCAATTGGCACAGTCATTTTTAGACTCGCCCTGCGCTTTTAATATATGCTTGCGGTGTCAATTTTGGCTGCAAATTACAAAAATACCTTTTAAATTTAGAACTAAAGTTTTTTAATGGTTGCTTTGCCTGAGTAATTTCAGTTGTTTTTTTAAGCAATCAAGTTTTATCTATTCAATAAAATTTTTAAGTACAATTTTTGTTAAGTTTGAGAAAATTTAGCAGAATACCATTTTCATTATAATGAGTTGAAGTTTTAAGTTACTCGTTCAATAACTCATTTGTTTTCTTTTTGTTTTGTCGATAAGCTTTGTCTATTGCATTATAAAGTAGTTTGGTTCAGTGAAACGTTTTGTTTTACATGTAGAGAAGATTGCTTGAAAACAATTTTGGGAGAAACCAAGGCTGTTACTGCAATGCTAAGTTGAAATAATAAAATGAGATTTTATCTTATAATTTGAAGTGTTTATTCGTCCATAAATAACGTTTAGTTACTAATTATTTACTTGCCCATAAACAACATTTCCATAGATTGATGAGAATACACTATTTTAATTTTTTATAAACACAATATAATAACTGTATTTTTGATCACAATTGCTATTACCATGAAATTCAATATCTGCTAATTTGCATTGTCTAGCAATAGTTTTTAAGGCTTGTTCAGTTTTGATTTCCATGGTCATGCAGAGGAGAGCCCTAGCATTAGGGACAGCCTATGGTCTTTACTGCAAGAGCCCAGCGATTTTCACTTGTTTTGTAAAGTACCGCAAGTGAAAAATCGTGTATTCCCTACTTGGCCTCTGCCTCTCTGCAAGCCATTAAGGTTGGTCCCAGTTTGGCCGAGAGGTTAGCTGCTGGGGAATATCTTTCGTTGGTGCTGAAGGCGGCTGATGAGAGCTAAAAGTTTGAAACAGCGCTGTCCAGCTCTGTGTAACTATTTAGTGTTTTAGCTTATCCAGATAAACAGTGTTAAAAACCTTTATAACTTTTCTAAGTTTTATTTGTGTTCTTCAAGTTTAAAAAAAAATCTTCAACTACTGCATTTTAGGTAGCATTTAACACATTATTACGTCACTATCACTACGCTCAACTATTAAAAATATGCAAATACGAACAGCGCATAGCATATGTGAATGTTCGTGTTCGTTGATTTGTGTAGATTTTTGAGAACTTCACAAAGATTTTTGTTCGTACGAAGAGCACAGCATGACGTGCCCCCTGGTGCAGGTGTTGAGAAAAACTCTAGTAGTCTTTTAATCATGTGTCCTTTAATTTGTTTAGTACTAGTTACGTCTTTTAATCAGGTGTCTTTCAATAACGATTACAAACTGTGGAGTTTGTAAACGAAATAAAACTGGTCAAAATTACAACCAAAATGTAAGTTAATAATCGGAACGTTTGGATGTTATCTAATAAAATGACAGCATATCATATAAGTTTAGATTCTAAACTTGCAGTAAAATTTTTCAAACAAAAAATATCGACACTAAGCTCTACAAGGCATCATGTCAATTATTGATTAGTTACCTGGGACAATTAGCTGAGAAGGACGTATCGAAAAAGGAAGATCACATAATTCTCCAATGTAAGGTACAATTCTCAAATTTACTAGCTTCCAGTTCTTCGAGTTATTTTCTATATCTTCATATGAATTGCTTTTTTGTTCAAATGCCTAAATAACTTTCATTATAAAATTATTGATCATCACAATTGTAGTATTTCGGATTACAGCGCATAGTGCACTGCGCAGAGTAGTTGTTGCATTTCTCCTTTCTTTTCTATCATAATATTAATTACCCACAAACTAAACACATCAACATCTAGTCTGCTAACTTTAGGTTTATGTTTGTTCAGCACTACTGTAGTTTACGAAATCAAGTCAACAAAGTCACTGAAATTCCAGTTCCGCATAACAAGGGCGGATGAGATCCAGCGCAGTGCGGCGTAAACGGAACTTCAATGTGAAAATCTAAATGAACAAAAGAAGTTAATACTGGTATTGGTGTAGAAAACACAACGATATGGAAAGCTTTGAAATAAGGTTGACACAAAATAAATGCATTATTTATCCATTTTTCTAAAACACAATCGTACATTTGTTGAAATCCCAAACAAACTCAGGGAGTTGTTAGAAATTTTTGTCGTTTCTTTTAGCAATGGAAAAGGATCACCATACCATACTTTAACTGACACCAACTTATCACACGTAGAAGACGGGTGAGTGTAAGTTTGCCAGTCCAACCTTATATCTGTAACATAAGTTAGTTAGAACAATGTTGCGTAGACTGTACACTTGACAGATCCTGATATTTAGTGAAGGATTTCTTGAAAAGAATCAATAAATAAACCACTCCATGAGTAACACCAAAATAATGTCTATCATGATAAAAAATTTTTCACGACAGATGTATGTGTTGTAACCCATAGGTTGGTTTTTCAATAAAAACTGTAATTTATTCAGGCGTTAAAAATAATGAAGGACCAGGCTTATTATTTAGAGATATAAGCTTTTGTTTGCTTAGTTAGTTATGAGAAGTTTCAGACTTGACAACTGCGCCTTTTCGGGTAAAAGGCCCTGAGCTATTCCCAGGTAATGGGCTGATCTTTCCGCAACCTCTCGTCAGAAATAACTACTATTATGTGAATTTTTGTTGCTGATTTTATTGCGTGTGCTGGTATATCTTTATTTTGCAGAGTATCTTTTTAAACAAAAATAAATGCAAACTGAGTTGAATCAAATTAGTTAAGTTCCAAGTTGATTAGCAATTATAGTAATATAATTTAGACGCAGAATAAAATAATATTGTACAACTATTTTAAATGAAATTACTTTGAAAGTGAAGTTTATTCAGTTCTGCTGCAGCCGCTTTTACTAAAATGAATTTTCATCACAAAATGGTAGTTGAGGTTTTGAAACACGAAGTTTATTTCAAAAACAGTGTTATTTTTATTTATTTATATATTTTTTATTACTAAAAGGTGTTATTTTTGTACATTCGGGTCAACAAGCTTGGATGGTACACGCAAATGGCCAATTTAAGAAATGTGATTTGTGAAATAGCCAATTCTGCATTAGCAAAATTATTACTTACTGTTTCCACTTTGGTTGTTTATTCTTAGTTGCTTCTGCAACGGAGGACAGCCCAGCACATGTGAGCCAAAGCGAAGCACAAAATCGTTGTTTAAGTTGTGATTGATATGGAACGACAATGGGCAACCAACCACATTTAATTCCACGGGTACTTCTTGGAAGTATTCGTCTACGAAACAAAAGAACAGAGGGGTAGAAAATATCTAGCTACCCATCATTGACATAAAATCCAATTCAGTCGCTCCCCCTCCCCCAACCACAGTTCGTCAGTCTTTCATCTGCTAGATTATCTCTGATGAAAGTAAGCTTGTGCTTGATCCCCAATAATGGGCAGATCACCACAAGTTTGAGGGCTTGGTGCCCCTTACCGTATTTTGTTCTACCAATCAAACGTCTTTTGTTCTACGAAACAAACGTATTTCTTTAGTTTTAAACGTAATGATGATTTTATGATGGAAGCTACAATAAATTTATTACTTTGTTACTGATTTAGTAATGCGATTTCGAATTACGGCAGAAAAGGGTTAGCAAAAAATTGCTATTGTCAAATATATGGTTAGTAGTTAAAACAGTGTTTTCGATACTAGGGTAATTGGTCTGCTGAGGAGGCAAAATCTTTGTCGAGGAGGGAGCGGGGCACGAATACAAATTGTATTTTGAGCTTATTTAAAGCAAAACTAAAAAGTATATTCGTCAAATTTGAACATTAGGAATTATAAATTTTAGAGAAGAGTTTCGTCTCCTCGTACCTGCAATATGGAAAGTGATGATGTCCTTGTATGAACCCCACATGTTGTTGTGGGCTACTACTTCCACTTGCTTCATTTCGTAAGGCTCCAGTATGCCACCTCGCGGACGTACTTCTATTACTGCTCCTTTGTTTTCGGATAAAATGAGTCGATTAAGTTCTGAAAGTAAAATTACTTAAATTGGCCATGCATCATTCACAACTAATTCTAGATTTCATTTTAGAGCTAGTGAGATTACAGTGTTTCCAACGGCTCATTATTGCTACAGAAACTTCTTAAGCCCTCAAACCCAAACGCAGTAGCACAAATATGTCCTTTACAAATATCGTCAACGACGGCTACAGTGACGTACAATAACAATGAAGATTTGCGTTACGTTGCAATTACGTTAGACTTGCTTCGGCGTACTACAGCGAGCATAGTGAAAGATTTGATTGATATTGGCTTGAGACGTAATGGGAATTAATTTCTTCTTTGTATCATTTTGAATTTTTGCTTTTAAAAAACTAAAACCAAAAACTTGTTAAAAGGCATAATACACTGCAAATATAGCATTGAGTAGAAAAGGCGTTGTCAACCGAAATGGTTGACTTCGGTTTGATTCACAGGTCAAGCAAAATTCTATAAAAAGTTGCTATTTACAGCTTCTCTGCTTGATGTTGAAGCAAAAAGTAGTGCGAAACCTTTACTGTGTGTGATGTATTCAGGCAGGGCCTCAGAGAGAAAATTTTCCAGGGGGTACGAAGGTTGATACCGGGCCCCCCAAACCTTATCGTGGGGCCCATGCCGTTAAATCATTTTTTGCTCGATGGGTGTAGATCTTCATTTAAAAGTGAGGGATTAACGATATTTGAATACAGTTAAGGACCTATGAAAAATACAACTAGACTTAAAATTGGTTTAAATCCAGCTAGGGGGTCTGGGGCAGCCCTGTGAGCTCCCCCAGCGGGGTCCGGGTCAGAGCCTCGGAAGCTTCAGCATTTTTTATGTTTCTCGAGCGTAAAATACAGCATTTGATCAACATCTCAGCACCAAACTTGCTTAAATTGACAAGCAGAAAACGTGATATACATGAAAGAAAGTATGTGAAGTGGGGGATGATGACATTGACACAATATTATACAATATAATGACTTTAATACTGCAAATCCAAATATTTTACTGTTAAAGTTTTAAGAAGTCATCTGCAATTATAGACTTCACAAACCCAAATACCTATTAAACTCATACTGATAGAGTGAGTTACTTAATGATAGTAGTATAGTACCGTTGAAAACAAATGCTTTTGGATCTATGGAAATGTGGGCCCTCGTACATTGTTATACTGTAGAATTAGGGCTCTCAAGTCAGAGAAATGTAACAAAACGTTAATTTCGGTGGAAGTGTATGGCTTTTGATACATTTTCCTCTTTTTTTAATCAAATCGGCCACTACTGGATGCCCTAAAAGCTGTGTAGCAAAAATAGCGACCAATTACTAGTACCGAATAGGCTAACTGATATTTTTGCTGTTGACAAGTTTGATTAGGGTGTTATGGTGCTATACCAAAACTTAACGCGAAAACCTGAACTCTTCCGGGTCCCTTGAGCCCGGGCCCCCCTAGGCCCGCGCCCGGGTACGATGTACCCCCAGAACCACCCTCTCGCAGGCCCTGTATTCAGGTAGCTGTATAGAAGCTTGACTGAAGAACCACAAGGTTCCTTCATCCCGACCAAAGATAAATAAGGATGTACGGTAAATGCAAAATGCTGGCTTAGTGCACCTGCTTGTAGTTGCGAAGAGGATTTAGCTAACGGGTCCGCTACATTTCGTGTTCGTTGCAAAATCAAGCCACTACATTTCTTATATTTGTTTCTTTCCGCCGCTTCAAACTCCACAGCCGCAGATGGCATCTACAACAAATTCAGGTTCACAACAACAACTTAAACCAGATTGCTCCAAAATCAAATTTTTTTGAATTGATGATTGGAAATATAGCACTTTACTGAAAGCGGTCTACAACAACAAGCTTTCAGCGTCTCTGGGTCTATGTAACACTAATCACTACAAAATAGTCCTTCTACAGGCTGAACGATTGCGACGGGCATACTGCTTTGCCCCTAAGCGTAAAAGGCTTTCCCAAGAACAGAACAAAGCACGACCAAACAAATTTCGAAATCGAACCGGTCTCGGATCGAAGCAGGTCGGGAATCGAATCAGTCTCGGATCGAACCAGTTCGGAAATCGAATCAGTCTCGAAGCGAACCAGTTTGGGAATCAAAACCAGACATCAAAAGTGGTTATAGGCTGTTTACATAAGAAAAATAGGCTAATCAGGATGTGCCGTTTTTTATGCAACTTCCAAGTGTACTGTACAGCAAAATGTTTTTTAAGCTTGTCAATCAGCAAAAGTGCCCACTGCCCAAGCAGATTTCATCAATATCTCATAGCATAACAAAAATTTAAAACTACAACCATTTTGAACTCGTAGTAGGAATAGGACTACAAAAGAGACAGTTCGTTTCGCAAAAACTTTTTTATTATGTGCAATTAGCAAAACTAACCATACAGTTTGTGCATGCTAATCGACAACAACATACCCAAACCAGTGTCATGACTAGCCGTCTCGAGACTGGCCCATAATCATATCTTCACCTTAAAATTTGCTGTAGTTGCAGACCAAGTAGTTTTGATTCCGATTTGATTAGTAAGAATTATTCGTGAAGTGGCAGATTTATTCACCGACACAGACCCCGAAAAATCGATCATCATAGAGGAACTAAAAGAAAAGTTATCATGACATTTTTCCAACGATACTGGTTAAAATTGAGCAAACTATATACCGTACAGTATTATTTTCGTTTATGAAAAGCAGAGAAATTTCTACACAATATTTCAATCAAAAAGATTCTGTAACAAAACAGTAAATTCAGTTTTTCATTTCAACTCATGAATGCAATTTGTATTGTGATAGAGCACAAAAAACAAGGCGTCATAAAAAGCACACAATGCTTGAAGCAAAATGTTAATGTCGAATGGTTTGTTGGCAGGAAAAACTTCAACGATACCAACTCAGGAGATCAATGGATATTAAGAGCATCAATAATCCTACAGTATATTCGCAATGAAGTGTTTTAGTTTGAAAATCAAGCTTCAGCAGGTGAAAGTCGCAATTACTCAATTATCATAGCTTCCTCAGTATAAGTTTTGGAGATTCAAAAACAGTTTTGAATAAAAATGCTTCTTCACTATAAAACCTAAATTAGTAGAAACGTATATTTGATTTAATTTATTCACCTTGTTGAATCAGGAGTTTGAATCACAACATTAAGCGGATTAACGTAAATATCAAACCAAAGCGCAATAAACTCTTTTGTATCATCCACATAGCAAGGTATCCACACATCTTCCACCTTCCCTTCTCTGTAACTCGTGATCGTAACCTAGATATTATCGAAATAGAAGCACGTTGTGGCAAAAGTTGATAAATGACATTTTTCAAAAAAAGACTTTTTTATAGATTTCAAGTAATTTACTAATAAAACTAGTTCTCCTGAGGAAAAATTATCTTAATTTTCAATTATTTTTCGGTAATAAATAGATTAATGTGCACTACTTCACAGCAAGGCCAAATGGAAATTTAAAACTTTAAATGCATTTTTCTTGAAACAGTGGAATGCGACTTATCTACTTTTGCCAAAATGTGTTTCATTGACGAAATCACTAAAACCAGCCTTTTTTTTCAATACTCGTTATTTTATCCAACTTAAACTATTTAGAAGCTTCAGTTTCCAATGCCACATTATTGTACAGTATGCAGATCGTACTGCTGATGCACCACATCGTTACAAAATTACTTCTAACTTGTAATTTGTTGGCTGCGTGGCGGACAAGGTGAAAATGTCGTTTCATCACAATCCAGATTTCATGATCGGGGTTCAACCTGTGTCATTGTCGCCTCGTTGCGTTCTTCGATAAGGCCCTTAATGACAATCATTGCTGCTTAATGGCTTCCAACATGGAGCAAAATTTAATGGGAAGAAGTAAAACACCATGCGGAAAAGTTGGAAAAGAATGAACTCCTAAGCAGGTACGGAATGGTACAAACGTTAGTGCAAATGTTGCATCTTCGAGACAGAAGAATGAAAATGAATCAATCCAATGAAAAGTTGTCTCAAAAAAGAAAAGTTCTGCTTACAAGTTTATTTTCTTACGTGAAATCTGCAGTCAGACTGAGTTAACACAAAGGGAGGAATGATCGACAGCAATAGAGATAGGAATTCCCAAACGGGAAAGGGGATAAAGACCAGGTAGGCAGGAATTTCCAAAAAGTCACTGATTTTGAAATGCTATATTTTGGGCTAAACTGAGGAAGAAAACCAAGAGAAAATGTCTTCCCATCAGAATTGCTCTATTTAAAGCCAAAATGAATATAGGGACGAGGGTGAAGGCCAAACGGAAAAAGGTCATTTCAGATCGGCATTGTTTTATCGCTTACACAAAGATGAGAACCTGAGGTATGCATAATTGATTTATACTGGCAAATTATGGAGATAATGGAAAATTGACAACAAAGAGGGCAAGGCACGTAGTTTCTAATGAATACGTGATTGTGAATCGATCCCAAATAAAGAATAAGCGTTAAACGTATTTCTCATAAACATAACGTTATAACCGCAGCAGTGTCATTGCCACGTACGTTGTGCAATTCAAATGCTCTATTACAGTATTTACTCCGATAAACTTTTCCTCTTTCGGCATCAGCACTCCATCAGACGGATCCATCTGAACATCGAGATAATCGGCTTGATTTCCTCTGATGCCCCCAAATCGATACCGAGTTGGAATCCCGGTTTGGTTGATGAGCAAAGCCATACTCGTGCAAGGCTTAGTCGGAAGCATCCCTTTTGACTCAACAACACACTTGCTAAAGCAAATCTGAAAACATCAAAAAACTGCACCTTTTCATAGAACCAGTATCATTATGGGCTAAGACTGGCTTTCTTTAATTTTCACGACGTTTGAGCCTCATTTGTTCTTAAATTGTTTTCAAATTTGTTTTGAAAATTAAGTGACATAAAATTTATTCTTGTTTGAAAAAAGTTGCATTTTGCTATAGATCATGATTGCTATTACAACAAATCAACAATACCAAACGTCAAAAAAACTCTACTGACTGCTTACAAATACTTGTACTAGCTGTTATTCTTAATTTTTTTCTTTTCATGTTGAGGCTGGCGTTGCTCTTCATTTTGGTAATTTAGATGCTGAGCAAAATGAGCTTCGTGTTCATACAAAATTGTTTTCATAAAAAAAAGTGAACAGTAGGGTGGTCCTTAAATATAAAGCAAAAATTAAACAATTAAAATTATCATGGAAACCGAAGTAAATGCGTTCCTTTTAGGCTAAAACCATCGTGTGTAAAAAATCTCTGAGATAGAAAAACATTTAGAGGTTGCACAAAGGCAGTAAAGTTTTTCATAAATACTCAATTTTCCAAAGGTAAGGGCTTCGCTGTTTGCTGAGTGTTACCTGTTTCAAAGCAGTAATATTATGGGTGTAACCAGTACTTAAATAGTAAAATTTTGCATGAAGGACGCTTTTGCAGCCTTGACTGAACTTCAATTGAGATTATGTAATTCCGTCCCCGCAATTGAATGAAGACCAAAAAAAAGGTCTTCGCCAAAAATTGAAGTGTTTTCTTCCCGAAATCAGATGAAGACCAAAAAAATTGGTCCTCACCGCAGTTTGGGACTATAATCGGCCGGAATTTGCGCTGGCTGTCTCTTTTTCGTCTGATCATCCAGCGCTCAAGTATCGATAGGTAGACGTCTAAATCTCGATGAGGGGACGCTAAATCTCGATGGGGGGGACGCTAACTCTCGATGGAAAGACGCGTCCCCCCTAAAATTTAAGTACTGGGTGAAACCCAACTTATTGAATGTTGCCAAGTAAGTAGTGTACAGTCTTTCTTCTCACTTAGCAAAAACCATGCCTATGGTATGCTTTGTGGCAAAATGCAAGAGGAACTGAAGCTGGTCTTCAACGCATCTTTCAATTAGCCAGACGTATTTTTATATAGTTGCATTCGGGACTTGGATTTCTTGAACCAACTTTCGGACTGCCATCAATGAGCCTGATACTGATAATTCATTCAAAGAATTAAAGTCAATTGATAAAAGTTTTTGATCCATTTTCATTTTTTGGAAAAAGCCAATTAATTGCGTTTAATCAGCAAATCAGTTTTTCTAATTGTTGTTTCTTAATGGCATGATTGTTAAAGTTTTCATCTTCGTAGAGCTGAAACCATTCATCACTTCATGTGACCATGCACCTATGGTTCAACACCATTAGTTTCTTAGACGTGTCTCAAAGATGACCGGAGAATTTATTTTATTATAGTTGCCTCAGTTTTCTAGTCAATGTGATTTTGCCACATTTTTTGCAAGTCCAAGATATTTTCTACATTTTAGCAAGTTTGGTGCAGATACAAAAAATGTTGCTTTGGTCTATGCTCGCCATAGTCAGTTTATCATGCAGTTCTAGCGTATGGTAAACTGATTATGGCGAGCATAAATTTGGGGCGCCATAATTAGTTCTGGCGCCCCAACCCAATTTTTGATTCTGTTCAAGTTTCGCTTTAATGTAGATGAAAGCAACAGATTCTTACTTATAGTGGTTGAGACATTCATGTCAAAAATCATATTACCCTGTAGCAAAAACTTTCTCAGTCAATCCCCATTCTTCAAATGCTCAAACGATGCCATTTGCTTGAGACTAACTGGTCCCATTAAGAACTGGGGCAATCTTGAGCAGATGTTTCAAGCAGATGCCAGAGGTGATAATAGGCAGGTGATCGACTTGTGAGAATAAATTTTGAATAAGATTGAAAGTGGTTCAAGTTATTAATCCAAACTTTAAAAAAATAGAGAATGTAAAGAATATTACGGAATCTTATTTTTCTAATTTCTTAAGATGATCTTTCAAATTCTTTGCTCAGTTTATCATTTTGGACTTGCCAGTTGTCACTCGTATGTCCACTGTTCTTATTGATTCTATTCTCTAACATTCTCTTTTGATCCAGAAGAAAATTTTGGTACCTTTGTCATGAGGGTGTATGGATCAAAGCATTTGTATGTCGATATCAAAATCTTTCAGGTCATGTTTTTTTACTTGTGGTAGCCTTAAAAATTCGCTAAGTATTTCAACAAATTTATTAACTATCCAAGAATCCGAGTAACACAATATTGTTTTGTAGGGTATGAGGTCTGAAATATATGCACAAAGTAACACTTCGAAGCTTTATGATTCCAGTCAAATTTATTGATGCAAACAACTTCCGACTACAGAAAAAGACATATAAAAAATATATGATATATAATTGACTTGTACACTGTCTTCCCAGTTTCTGAAGTGCTCAATGGACATGGGCCCCCAGGTAACGTTGCACAAAGTTCAGTTAAAAATCAAAAATTTAAAAACCCCACTACAAGCTGTTTCCCTCTAATGGGTTTTTCAGGTGGGATGGAAACTAAACAAAAACGGAAAAAGACCTCAGTACACCACCCACGTCTCCCCTTCTTCGCACTGGAAGCCCTGCGGCGGGCGCGAGCCAAGCTATACCACTAGGGATAACTGTGGTACGCACCATCCAGAGGCCGCAAACATGGTCGATGGCAAGGAGCGCGCTTGTACAAAATACTGTAAGCATTAACTGTGGAGGTGAGCATCTGAATCAAACACTGCTGATGCGCTGCAGCGCGTCCGTCAAACGTAGTGAATAATCCTATAGATACAAAGCAGCATTTTACGTCACAGCGATCAACTGATTTGCGTTAAATGTGGTTTCATTAGGTTGATGATTTCTTGGTTTGTACTTGGCTTTGTGTCGAAATTTTGATCCAAGTTCGGTTCTTTGGTTGAGAGTGTTAACAGGATTTGCTTGTAATATCGCAATTTTTTTCTTCTAAGCAAAGGTTACATCTGTTAGAGCCGTTATAATAGGGCCATGCTCGTCTCATGATGTATGATTCTATATACTGCAGCATACCAATAACCTCAAATTTTCGCTGTTTATGTGCAACCTGAAACTTTAATTTTTCTCCAAAATATTTTGCATATACAGTTTTTTATCGAAAACAAACAAATTTAACCCGGTTTCCATACAGTTTTCCAAAATTTTGAAATAAGAACCACCCTAGTGTACAGTAGGAAACAGAAATAGTGTAAAGAAAAGTCCCCTAGTGTAAAGAAAACAGAAATGCTCAAAGTGCAGAAATAATCAGCTTTCAATCAGGCTTGAAAAAAAACGATGAGGCTGTATCCAAACAGTGTGCTAAAAGATATGGCGGCTTCTAAAAAAGGAAAAACATGCCGCAAAATTGATGCAATCAAAAATGACATTAAATTTATGAAAAGTAAGATGTCAGATAGAAAAACTTCCTACTCAAGAATCGACAAAGTAGTTACAAAACATATTCAACAACGAGAACTAAGAAACAAAGTAGCACTTTGATGCAACAACATGGCATTCAAGAACACTGCATGGATTCTACTTCCTCATCATCAAAAAGTGAAGATAGTGAAGCGCAAGAAGAGGAAATGGATTTTCAGAAAAGAGTTAACAAAAGAATGGTTAAAAATGGGGTTACTATCTTTATTCCACACGATATTTTGAAATCTAAAGAAATGGCTTCAGGCAGCATGAAAAACAACATTTCATTAACAAAGCTTAGTGCTGTTGTTCATTCACTCATATCAACCTGTGGCGGAGATCCATCTAAAGTATCGATTGACCCAAGCACACTGCATCGGCAAATTTACAGTAGCTACTGTTTCGACCTCAGTTTTGTTATTAATGCACTTCATTGAAGTTAGGTTAAACAACACTATGTCATTACAGATACAAGCAAAGCACCATGCAGTCACAAAGTGTACAAATTTGAGAAGGATGGCGACCACCAGAAGGAGCCTTAATCCATTGGGATGGCAAATTAATGGATTCACTTGGTGGAAAACTTCGTGAAAATTGCCTATCAACGTTTATTTTAGGGTTTGATGGTTTTAAACTGTTCAAAAGTAAGAACTATTTGAGGAGTGTTATGCTGTATGTTCATTTGGCAAATGTAATACATACCCTTAATTATGTTGGGGTTGGTTGCAGGCGTTCCATCTTTGCCCCATTTGAGTGTAGATTCCCAAAGAAAGCTCATTTTAGAATCATCACTGCGTCTTTTAAATGAATAAAACTTCTCAACATGTGCATATTCAATGGCGTTCGATGATACTGCTTCTAATACCGGTAAAGCATCATGGTAATGGACTTGTGCAGCAGTTTCATAATCACAACATTAACTGTTCTTCACATTTTTTATAGACCGTAAAAGTGCAGCATACATCAGCTTTCAAGAAGTGTTACTGCGACCGTTATTGAGGATTGCCTGTAGGCATCAAATAGAAGAGATCCTGATAACTCATTGATGGGACAAACTGGAGGTCGAATTATCCAAAAACCCATCTATCATGCTTTTTC
Source organism: Trididemnum nubilum (assembly GCA_963965965.1). Classification (NCBI taxonomy): domain Eukaryota; kingdom Metazoa; phylum Chordata; class Ascidiacea; order Aplousobranchia; family Didemnidae; genus Trididemnum; species Trididemnum nubilum. The sequence goes on along the minus strand of OZ014473.1, from coordinate 8,324,955 downwards.
AAAGGTAACATCTTACAAAATTTTATGAGATGTCTGAATGTTACCAAAGCAACCGTGGATCTTGAATTCATAACTTTCATCTGCATTTTGTATTTTTCAGATTCAAGAACAATTTTCCAGCATTGATTTACGACCAGACCACTTCTACTCCCATACCACCAGAGCTAGATAGAAAAACTTTGTGCCTATTTGATTGGACAGTGTCGAAACATGCCACAACAACCATGCACTCGTGGAGTTCAAAAAGAGCTGGTTGAGCTCTCAATGTTTTACTTAACTCAAGGTCAAGAGCAGAGCAACTTCAAGGTAGTGCACTCAGGGGCTTTCCATAAGGCTCGCTAGATGGCAAAACTAATCTTCTGCCTTAAAATCAACATGCTGTCACATAAAATCACAAAAAAATTGTCTAAAGGAACTGTTTTCAGCAAAGGACAGCGAGAAAAAATCAGTAGATTTGTGCAATTAGTTGTTTTTACTTACGTTCCCTAGTGGATAAATTCCTCTGTATCAAATGATTTACTGCTTGCCTAATCATTGCATTCCTACAAGCAGGTAGATGAATCACTCGCTAGTGCAGCTTTGCAAGTATTCAACAGACACACATGGTATCTAAGTGAAGAACTTGTGCCATTGTGTCTGTTCTGCACAGACTCAAAAGATGATATCAAAACAAGCATGGTTTCTGCTCAGATGCAAGCAAGTACCGACACGCCAAGCAAACGCTTAAAAACTTGTTATGAAAAGCCCTACTTGCCTTCAGTTCCTTCTGAACTCACAACACTTGATGAACTATAATTGGAAATGATTCCTGGAAGTTTTTCAAAATCATTGATCTGCCCTATGATTTTCTTGAAAATTCAGTCGAAAGATGGCCACATGAAGCACAATACCAAGCTTTTCAACAGATTGTTGACAACATGCAGGTTGTCAACGACATAGCTGAAAGAGGAGCCAAGCTATGCCACGATTTCATAGCAACATCTAAAGATGAAGCATGATTTTGAGCATATTACAAGTGGTAGAAAATCAGAATGCCCACCCGAGTCAACGCCAAAGAAAGGGTGAAAACACAAAAATTGTTTTTTAGCTATTTCATTAATGTGGATTTTTTAGCTTGATATTAGCGAAGCAGCTACCTTTGGATATTTCAAACCTTACAGTGAAGATAGGCTACCTATTTCTTAATGCTTGAAGAGTGTTAAATTTTAAATAAAAATGCTTAAATGGCAAACAGTTTGTACTTTCTTTGCGATAAACACAAAAAGATACTCCAAAAAACAGCAAATATCGTATCAAACCAGCATAAAAGATCAAAAAATTTCAAACTGACCTTGCTGGCTCAAAGGTAAGTCAGACTGGTAAAAACTTTACAGGAAGAATATTTGGTTGAATACACAAAACCAAACTTTTAAACAGATGCATACTTGCCAAAAAAAAAATTTGCGGGGGCAACTGCAACACCTCAGTGTACGGTGCAGTATTCCTTCTTTGTAGTCGGGCGCAGTGACGTAGGCAGAAATTTCGAGGAGAGCATGGGTCAAAAGATGTAGCTTAGTCTAAGGGCGAAGCTCGCAGCCGCCAAAGGCAGGGTTTTGTGTTTTTTACACAAAAACAACTCAATTTTTCGTTCATTTGAAGTCAAATTTTGGAATAAAATGCACGTCTTGTTAGCTATTAACATCAGCAATAAAAACAACTGAAGAGAACATGTTATTTTGTCATCCTTCCTTGTTGTACAGTAAGGAATTAGGGCCAGGGAAAAAGGTAAGAGTTTCGTATAGTTTTGGTAACAGATTAGTTATGCGTAACTTGCCTAACAGCAAAGACTAAACTGTTATTGGTATTGGGCTATTGGCAGGAAAATATCTGAAATATAACCTGGCTCCAGAGCTGCTTGAGATGTTACTGCATGGCAAGTCATCTTTGAATATGTCATTACCCAAATGAGAAAGCTAGGGTAACGTAAACGGGCTTTTAAAAGGTTTTGTGTTATCGATATCAAACTTTTTCAACCTCTGTTTGTACGAGGGAGTATTGTAAAGTTTTAATTATTACCTTGGAAATTATTTAGCTATACCAACGAAATTTTGTCAGGTGCAGAAATATTCTCCTTGGATGATGGTACAAAAATATTCCGGTAAAGTTGTTCACAAAGATCTGAACATATTTAAGCGGCCAGAGCACTGTGCACTGGGCTTACTTACTACTGTTCAAATCCAAAAATCGGCACGATTTGTCGAGGAATATGATCGTTGAATTATTTGAATCAGTCATAGAATAATTTTGGTCGTCTAGTAACTATTGACGAAAATTGAATCTTTGTGAGCGCTTGAACTACAATTCAATGACGTCATTCAAGAGGTGGAACAGTGGTTTTCAACGTAAATTGGCGACTTCTAAACCTCCGACCTAGTGAAGGTCAAAAAGCGATGGGAGAAAATGTGCGACTCTGGAGGGTATTAGGTAGCAAAGTCATAAGGATCACAGATAAAATTCAAGCTTTTGTCTCTTTTTACTTCATGTTGATAATTAAAATATTGCGATGCTCCCTCGTATTAACGCTCAAATTGAAATGGTGTGACACAGTTTCCTTACGACTTGAAACGTTACTAGAGTTATGTCCTGCTACAACATATAGGATTTAGGGATCTTGAGTTGAAAAACTTTTTGAGGCTGGCATGGGCTAAAAAAAATCTGAAATCAGCACTACTTCTACCCTCAAACTGGATTAACATGATGCTAAAATGGCAAGTACTGCAGTAAAAGTTTTTTCGATAAGCATGTTTCATCTTCATCTTGATTTTAGTTCTTTTTTTACACGATTTTTACGTTGTGCCATGGCTCAAAGGAGGGGGGGGGGCATGATACAATGGCCCTTCCAGTCTACGCTACTGGTCGGGTGCATAAGTGTGAAGGTAAAGCGTAGTTTTTATGATGACCATGATT